>BSBN01000899.1:0-4902489 GCA_027924645.1 Cunninghamia lanceolata
ATGGAAAGCAATGATTGCAAGATATATAAAAAATGGATTTGTTGAAAAGGCTTTAGAAACTTGCAAGCAAATGCAATTGGCATGTGTAAATCCAAATTAGCCTAGCATAACGCGAGTGTGTTATAACATGCTCGCGTTATGCTGAGCTAATTTGGACGTGTTTTTCCAGTTTCTAACCAAAATTTTAGATAATCTGGAGCATGCTCCCCATCAGGATTATACTTTTTTGAATGAAAAGTCAAAAAAATACCACCATAATCTTAAGCTCTCTATTAGCTATCTAACCATATAATTTTTTCACATTTTGAGTACGTTAAGGGGTTCATCAGGAATTTCTTTTGTTAGTGTATCCATTTTTTGTCAAAAACTAGTGTCTAGTATTTTTTATTTTTTTAACCGTTCATCAAAATTTGAAATAAGTTACATTTTTAGAAACTAGACTCCATTCTACACGTATTCAAAAAAAAATTGATTTTGGATTAGTTTTCAAAAATTTTAGGGGAGAACACGCTCAATTTTCTATTTTTTTGGATGTGTCCACTTTGAACATTACTAAAAAATCAATTATTCATGAAACAATTATCAGAAAAATTAGGGATAAACTACATGGTGTTAGCTAATTTCTCACCGAAGTGATTTTGAAATACTAAAAAAATGTTAACATTTTAGGGGGAGCACACTAGACACTATGTTATGTTTTTTTGAGAAAAACAGGACCAATTTGTGTGCTCCCCTTTTTGAACTCCTTAATCTCAACCATTTTTGAAAAAAAATAGTAGTTTAGAAACTAGATTTGGAGCACTACGACTCTTGTTTTTGTTGCATTTTCAAATTTTGAGTGTAACTATCTTCAATTTCTCATCCAACATCAATGTTTCCTAATTTCAGAAAAAATAAATAAATAAATAAATTGGCATCTTAAGACCCCCTTTTGGTCCCTCATCTTTGTGCACTTACCCAGTAATGATTAATCATTTTGATAATTATGAGAATGGTGAATTACGACATGATTGTTAATTATAATTAAATGTTGATTGATGGGTTTTGATGATGACTATCATTTTTATTTTTATTTAAGAATTAATTATAAATTAAGGCAAATAAAACATAAAAGGATAAGAGGGTTTTTGTTTTTTATTGTTTTATTTAAAATATGAGTAGATATAATCTTGATATAAAGAATGTTTTTGGAAGGGCTTTGATGACACACTCTAGAGACTTTTAATTGAATGGTATCAAGTACGAGTTGTGTACAGCCACATGGTTTCAACTTAAAGTTATACATGATACAAACCAAGGAAAGTGTATATATTCCTAGATGGGAAGAAGCAACTAGCTCTTTTGCATGAGATTTATGGTTTATGCAATAATTTTTAGAGGAACCAAAATACCTTATATGTTTGGGAAGAAATGGATGACCTTTGAAGATTACAAGAAGGAAAGCGAGTATGATTGTAAGGTGCTTTTATTCATTTTCTACACTACTTTTACCTTACTTTGGCTCTATGAAATATATTTCTATAGTGATAAACTATATTAAGTTTTTTTTCTTAAAATTTCCAAGCCTTTAAAATGAGATAAATTGGCTAACATTTCTAAATGCCCTATAATCATTAGGGCTCAACTTTGTCAATATTATGAATACTTCATGTGGGAGTGGATCAAGAAGAGATTTGTGTAAGCAAATGGTACATGGCTTTCTTCCAAAACTATAGATCAATACTCATATCTCTTTGTAACCATAAATAACAATTAAATTGTATCTGCTATATCTAAAGACCAGAGTTTTGTATACCCAACTCTTTTAAGTATTGAATGTCATTTACTGTTATTCTTAAATATCATCCACTTTAATAGTCAAAGGTCAATTTTGACCAATAAAAATAGGACAAAAATATACCACTTTTTATTGTGAATGGGGTGTAAAATTGCTATTGAATGTTTGACCATTGAAGTAGATGATATTTAAGTAGAGTGGTGATGTACAATCTCTATACCTAATTATTAAGAATACCTAAATCATATATCATGTTGATCCAAAAACATTATAATTCAGAAACAAAATATTTAAAACCAAAGCACATAAGAAATTATCTCTCTTTAAGAAAGGATGATAAAGAATTTTCATTTACACCACCATGCTTGATGTTTTCATTAGTGGACTGTAAGCAATACATTGCATAAATTTGGAAGACATTGTAGTATACTATTGAACATTAATGGCGTTCCTTCAGCATCCATAATCTCTGACTCATGTACAACACTGTATTTATCTACAATTATCATTTCTTCCTCAACCAACTAAATATGTCCATTAAGTAATAGACTCCAACTCCTCAATTCAACCATATCACTATGCCACGGCTGGGAAACTAGGCAGTAAATGAAATTATAGTTTTTAGTTTCCTACTAATAACTTAGGCATTAGAATCATTATTCTTTTAACTATTTTTTTTAAAAATGCTTTTCAAGTCACTTCTTTAGAATAGATTAGTATTTAAACTTTAAAAGAATAGTGACTTAATTATTTATATAAATATTATGTGTGGAATAAGGAATTAAGAAATTAAATATAGGTGGATTATTCTTGGGTATTTTGAGTGGTAATGTCTACATGCCTTTTTTTTTAACAATTATATTAAATCATTAAAGATAATTTTAGTGATTTTTTTTTAATTAAAAAAATTAATTATTTTAATGTTATGGGAAGGATTCCTTGTCGCCATAATCGGATTTTTTTAGGAATTATGTTTGATTGTTACCATAAGAGTAATAATTCTTACATCTTTGAGTAAGCTATAGGTATGAGGAATGGAGAATAGTGTGTAAGTCAATCATGTTCTATGCATGGTAACTATAATTTGACCTAGGGGTGATTTTATGTCAGAATAATTTGTAATATCCCTATCTATTTGTTCCAATCATTGCATATTGTTGCTATGAGTAGAGCTATACAAATAATGTGTTTGTGTTGTATCAAGATAAGAAGGGACGAGGAGGTAGTATTCCTTAACATGATTTGATAGCCCGTCGTAATTAATTTACACTTGGCTAGTTTCGTAGCTCATAAAACCTTCCATGATGATGGTAACCATATCGTTGACATACTATTAGCCATTCATGATGATGCCATTATTTATTTATTTTCCTTATTCTTCATAACACAATTAACATTATAGATCTTAGTGAAGATTTATTATTGGATAACTATGAAGGTTCCACAAATGCATCTTTACTAGTGGAACTATTCAACTCATTGATTATTTGTACGTAAGTAATTAGTTTTTTATATAACCAATTGCATGATAGACTGTCATGACTACTATTATCATGTTATGATAGTATTGATAATTATGGTTAATTATCCATAGTGATTGTGTATTATTTTCTTGCACTTTGGGTTGGGTGCATCATGTCACTTTTGTTACTAGTATGATACCTTATTATATATAAAGGTAGTTTAATCAAGGCCATGTTTATAATTAGGTAAATTAACCCAGTGTGGCAATATGTTGTTAGAGTGCTAAACTTCATTTAAGTCATGCAACCTAGGAGGTGGTTGATAAAAGGTTCCTAGAAATTTTACCATTTATGCTTAATCGATTGATCTAGTAATTGTAGGGACCTTAGAAATATAATTGTTAGCTGTTAAAGGATTATGGTACATATTGTTCTTAAACTATGATGTATTGTTTTTTTTTTTTCTATTACTGTTTTGGAAAATATATCCATTTTAATAAGAATGTCAAGAAATCATTATGATAAAAATTAGGACATTATTTTACTGATTTGTAATTGTTGTAGAGGATTGCTTGAGGCATTGATTGTCGTTTCATTGTATGTGCATGTTTTATGAATCTATTGTAGAACTATATGTGTTGAAATCTAGTATATTTAATAAAATTTGGTTGTTAACCTGAGAGATGAGTTTGGATGGGTGCCATTTATGGGAAAATAGAGAATTGTGGGTTATTTTTCTAACTTACAACTTAACACGTTAGTACAGAACTACGTAAAAAGATCCTTTGGCCAAAGCTTGAAATCAACTATAAGTTTAATACTTTATTTGATTTATATTCTCTCTTATAACATGTTTATCAGAGTACATCTGCATTAAATATATGTATGTTTATGTCAGAAAATGTCCCCTTGGGGGCTTTTCCCTCTTAAGGTTTAGCTCCCGGGTCCTTAAAATGCATTTAGAGCATCTTGCATGATAATTGTGAATCCCGATGAGAAAACCCTGAAGTCTTATGGCAAATAGGACCTAGGGGGTGCTATTTTGATGATCCTTGAACAAAAATGGGAGGGCAGATTTGGGTGCTAGCGCCCTAGTCCTGCTCTATCTTGGGTCAACCCTAAATTTAAATGTCAGTTTTATGACCGATATTTGTTGGCAACATAGTCAAGAGACACTACTGATATGATGTTGTCATTGATGGCAACAATTTGATATGTTTGGAGACAACTCCTGAGACAAAGATGTGTATAGGATTTTGGTCTAGTAAGGTTAACTTAGCCAAATTAACTAAGTATTGATAGCATATTGAGACAAAGACAACAATTCAGTTGATACCCCTCTACAATTGAAGTTCTTGTTATGCGATTCTGGTATGTCACTCTCAGCTATCTGGTGAAGTCACGATTCTATGTTCAAGCCTTGATTTCCTATGGAAGTCATATGGTGAAATGTCCAAGTCTGAGTGAACAGAGTTAAGTCAGAAATAGTGTAGAGTACCTGAGCAATTTGGTCTGCATTCCTCCGCTGATGAATATTTTGATTTGTGGTTTTGAGGCATTGAAGATACATGTCATGAGCATCTAAATCCATATTTGTAGAGCTTGAAGTTCATCGGTTCACATTTTACAAGTTCTCCAATATCAACTTTCAGGTTGATAGTATTTCTCTGTGACAGAACAATAGTTCTGAGATCTGCATTTTTCTATGAAAGATTATTATGTCCTGCAGTTCTCGAGGTATGCTAAGAGGTCCATAATGAATGGTGGTTATGAATTTCAGAGTCTCATATGGTTCACACTGAAATTTATGACATGACAGTTAAGCTAGTTAAGTATGCACTTAAAGTTGAAGCTGACACTCATGTGAAATCAATATGCAATGAAGACATAATGTTTGAATTGTCATTCTAAGTGGCTCTACTATAGATCTTGACCTATATGAAGATTCTTGAATGTTTGTTTGAGTCTGCATTACTATTTGTGTATAAGATCAAGCTGACAGGGTATAATATTTGTGTACACATTTCATGCTTGGCCTGTTGACCTAATTGAGAGATAAATCATATTGCGGATATATATACACAATAGATTTTGGCCTTATAGTGATGATGGTATGCGAAGATAGTGTGAATTCAATATGTGTGTGATCTAAGGCATTTTTGTGATCAGAAAATGATAGTAAGGGCAGAAGAGAAGAGTATATGTAAAGCAGAGCAGACATTATGAAGACATTTGAGTCTGTATATTGAGCTGTAAATGGAACTGCACCTCAACATTCTGTAGATGCACTTATAGCAGTTTTCTTCTGGCAGTGAGCCATTCCTTCTCTATCTTTGCTTCTCTTCATTTTGGCAGTGAGCCTATTGTAATGAGCACTTCTTTGGACAGTGAGTCCTTGGGCAGTGAGCCTTCATATAATTTGGTATTTCTATCATAATATATTGTGAGCTAACACTCACCATAATATAAATGTGTGAAAGAGGAGTTTTACAGAATATTGATTCACCCCCCTCTCAGTATTCTTTGTGATCAACAATTGGTATTAGAGCAAGGTTCCTTGGAAGGAGCTTAACATCTTGAGGAAGGTCTGGGAAAGCATACACATGGCTGCAAAAGGATATCTCACTTTTCCAGAAGCAAGTCATCCAAGTACCATTAAAATTAGTGATTGTATATATGTTAACAATGAACAACTACAAGCTGCTCTTGAAGATCTTGACAAGTTTGAAGTAGATATCAAAGATTTGGTGGAAAATATCAAAGAAGCTGATGATTGCATTCTAAAACTAAAAGAGCAAGTCAAGAAGTCCCAGGAAAGAAGAAAAGAGCTAAGTGAGCAACTGAAAGAAGCACATGAATCCATAGGCAGTCTATCAAGGTTGGTTGAAAAAAAACAAAAGTTGAGGAGTATCTAAATCAGGTTCTGAGGGATAAGTTTGAGGTGTTGGTTTTTCTTCTGAATCAGCATTAGGGTTTGCCACTTCTAATGCACAAGCAGATTCAGCCAACTGAATACAAGAGGTTGCGTGAGCTCCTCCCCTTCACTTTTGGTTCTGCCGCACCAAGGGGGGTGTCCCTATTTGACAAAAGTATAACCTTGACTAGCTCAATGACAGAAGGATTTAACTTGACAGCAACAGGCAGAATACTCTCATGTATGGACCAAGATTTGTGTAACAAATCACAAGTTTGGCAACATTCTTGGACATGATGTCTAGTTGGGTATGAGAGCATGCAGGGATCCTAATCCTACTCCTACAACTAACAGGTGGAAGGATGAAATGGTTTGATTTGATTTTTGGATGCAAAGCTGGACATGATATATAACCTCAACACAGAGCTAGATTGGTGCCTATCCAATGCTTGGAGTCGGTAGACATACACCTGTGAATGATCAACATGAACAACTAAAATTGGATTTCAGGGGGATATACATGATATCTGCCTTACAGATATCTCCCAATACAGAGTGTTAAGCTGTCTATACTTATGGCATCCCTATTGCAGTATACCCTTCCCAATATTCAATCTGAAAACAATTTAATCTACCCCTTGAGCAGAAGTTAAAAGATTAAACATTCAACACAGGAATTCTATGTTCTAGAATCTCAGACATTCCTTGAATGCCTGGACTCAGAAGAAAGATGCATGCAAAACTGGAGACAGAATCAGCATAACAGATGCAAACATAGCATTATTCATATAAAATTGACCATGAAATCAGTGGATTCATGCACAAACGTACAACAGGAGATACATAAACTCGCAAGTTTTGCTGCATAGAGCAACCAAAACCAGTTGTATCTTATTATAGAGCCAAAATGTCCAGTTTTCAACAACGTCAAAAATGGTAACATAGTCTACCTATATTGGCCAGAAAGTGTACCTGCAGCAATTAATTACATGGTCAAAAATCAAAAATCCGCTAGATACAGACTCCACAAAGGAATGGCGCTCAGAAGTTATTGCAGCAACAGACAAGAGAAGCCTCGAGCCCTGCACCGCCATCTGGGAGTCTTCACTAAAAAATCAGGTGACATGATCATGTGTACCATTGCCCATACCTCTGCACCGTCGCCATTAAAGGCCTCAACCACCCACAGCCTACCTGGAAACTGTCGTTGCGTTCAAACAGAAGTTCCTGCCAAAATACACTTTACTGAAGTTTCAAATGTGCAGGAAGAATAGTCCCACATTGGTGCCGCGGAGACTCCTTCAATACCTTAAAAACATGGTTGCGAGCATAATAGGTGTCGAGCACCTTTTGTCGCGCTCGACGCATAAGCCTTCTCCAAAAGCCCATCGCCAAAACCCAAGCCATCGGCACACCTTAGAATTCTCCTTCCGATCTCAACGGTCTCACCGACCGCTACCTTCGCTTCCCCATCGGCCAGAGATGCATCATCGAGCCAACCATCCAAACCTTCGCCGATCTCATCAGTTACACCGATGAAGCCATCGCAATCCCCTGTCGGCTAGACCAATACCGTCGGTCAAGCAAAAGATCCCTCTGCCGATAGACCACACTCTCACCGATGCACCAATGAATTATACTCTGCTCCTTCATCGGCCAAACTCCTTACATCGGCGGGCCACAAATTTGCTTCACCGACAGCCAAACACACGCCGATGGACATCCATCGGCCAGACCAAAACAATCGGAGCACTCAAGAAATCTTTCGCCGATGAGGCCGATCACTCCGATAAGACCAAAAACGTAAAGCGCTGAACTGTTGAACCGTTGAACCACGAACTGGTTCAACCGAGAAGTTCAATGCCAAACGGAGCACTTCAAAAAGAACATTCACCGAACACAAACACAAAGGCTCGAACCGTTAAACCCCGAACCAAAAGGGTTCAAGTTCAAACCAAAATGTCAAAGACACAAAAACGAACGCATGCTGATGGAGAAAAGACGAAGACCCCTCCTCAAGAAATGAGATGCAGATGCTGAAAAACACTGAAGGGGTGCCAAAACTTAGAACCTTTTGGATATTTCGGGATGGTGCCTGCATGAAAATTGCTAAATTAACTGACAATGAATTTAGGCACCAACAGTGGCTCTGATTGGGGATGTGCAGGTGCAAGACTGTAGCGAGAACCCCAGATCTCTGGGATGCAGACCAGTGCCTTATCCATTGGGCATAGAGTCATGAAGTTACCATGATCTGCATCACCAATCAAACTTGATGGCCTAAGGCCACCAAGAAAAGGAAAACCAATATTTCCCCTTGTCAACCACCTTGTTCTCATCTGCATACACTGGGTCAAGCCTGAGAGTGCTACCATGATCTGACCATAAGCTACCTTGGTCATTTGCATGTTCAACCTTCTGATTCAGTTTGTCACTGTCACCCTTATGCAAACAACCCTCAGCATCAGGCAACAAATGGATGTAGAATGTATCAAGCAATGCATACTCAAATGGCATAGAACACAGGTTATCATCACTATGCATTGCAAAATGATCTCCTAGCTGGACTGAAAATTGAAAGCACTCGGAGTCCACCACACAACTAGGAAAAACAGGGCTCTCTTTATATGCTGGCCTCTCAAAAGAAAAGCTTTCAAATTCACAATTGTGCACATCATGCACACAACCAATAGCAGCACCAAACTGGAAAAGATCAGGCTCTGGCATCTTTTTACAATCTGGCACATCTTTACAATCACTTACCTGATGTATGTTGTTTCCTCTTTCATCAAGATGAGAAACAGAATCCAAGTCAAAAACAATGTCTAGATCCTCACCATACTCAGACAGATCCTCATCATCACATGTGTCATAAATGGGTGACCCAGGTGCATCAATTTCATCGTAGTATGCCATTGGTTCATGGGCAGCAGAGCACGCATCTTCATCACCAATGGATTCACTCTGTGGAGGAGTATTAGCCTGTGTGTCATAAGCAAAACAGCCATCGAATGAAAAACAATCATGCTCTGCACTAGCACTTATTTCAATTTCTGACTGCTCTTCATGATCTCCATGTGTTTGAAAGGTAGGCAATGGGTCACACATGGGACTATTTTTCTGTTTGCTTATACCTTCTCTGTCTTGAGCACAATACTCACAATTGTCTCCACAGGTCCATTCCAAAAGTTGCTCATTACTGTCCACAACCTCGTTGTGGTTTTCATGGCCAGCTACCTCATCATTGCAATGGGAGTCTTCATTAGTTCCTTCATTGGCATCCTCAACTGGTGAACAATCCAGTTGAGCTGTATTGTTAGCATTATGTTTAGATACAACAGTCTCAACCTCTATGCTTTCATTTTCATTTTTATCTGTACATGATGCTTTAATTATTTGGTCATTTGCAGCTTCACAACTATTTTTCACACCAAAGCCTATGGACAGGGGTTTCAACAAGTGCTCATTTCTAATTTTTTCTATATTTTCTACGAACTTGTATGCCATCTGCATACTTGTCACCTTGAAATCCCTCAATAATGCACTAGAGCCCTCCTCAAAAGCCTCAAAGAATATGCCTACACAGGCTGAAATATCAGGTCTGAAGACTGCTGGGATCTATGAAAAGGCTACTGCAAACCTATGACTGAAATCAACGCATGGCTCTTCATCTTGTTTTCTGATTCTCATCAATTCTGCAACAAGATCAGCTGGTTCTTTTGCAAGTTCTTCCTTGAAACAGTCAGCAAGTTCATCCCAACAGGCAAAGGATCCTTTTGAAAAGCTCAAATACCAGTCTTTTGCTTTTGCATCAAAGGACCTAACAAAAAACCTCATCCACATATCCTCATCTCTGAATGAATGCTTTCCCATGAACTCATGAAAATTTTGCATATGTGCATTCCCATCACATACACTGTGACCACTAAATTTGGGCATCTGACAGTATATCCTAGCAGGCATAGTTTCTACTTTATAGTCAACCCATGACAAATCTAATTGGTCATACAAAGGATCAAAAGGGGTGGCAGGAGGTTTAGCTTTCTGACTAGCAAACACAACAGGGTTATTGTTTTTTAACTGGGCCTGCTCAGCCTCTAAGAATATCAACCTATTTCTTATCTCTTCTATTCTTTTATCCAACATTTCACCACTGAGTATGGGATAATTCATACTTGGATTCATAAAAATCTTACTCTTAGACATCCTTTGTCTGCCTAAGACCTAAGGTTTCCCCTGGCATCTAACATATGCAGTAAAATAGCAAATATAAAGGGGCAGGAACAAGGTACCTTTTCTCATACAGATGCTGAAGTCTGAACAGCAGATTTTTGTCACAACACACATCAACTTTTCATGTGCATTTAGATCTTTTGCAAAGTCGCCACCTCTCCAGAGAGGACAAAATTTACAGCAGCTGAAAGCTCAACACATATTTTTCTGAGTTCATACCACCAGCAGAGCATCATCATTCACATGAAAGACTCCCCAGCGGAGTCGCCATTTTTGTTGGTGACTCAGATGGGCACACAGATATTTCACCAGGGAGGACAAAAATAACAATTTTCAAATCACCATCCCCAGCAGAGTCGCCATTTTTGTTGGTTTTTCTTCTGAATCAGCATTAGGGTTTGCCACTTCTAATGCATAGGCAAATTTAGCCAACTGAATACAGTAGGTTGCGTGAGCTCCTCCCCTTCACTTCTGGTTCTGCCGCACCAAGGGGGTGTCCCTATTTGATAAAAGTATAACCTTGACTAGCTCAATGACAGAAGGATTTAACTTGACAGTAATAGGCAGAATACTCTCATGTATGGACCAAGATTTGTGTAACAAATCACAAGGTTGGCAACATTCTTGGACATGATGTCTAGTTGGGTATGAGAGCATGCAGGGATCCTAATCCTACTCCTACAACTAACAGGTGGAAGGATGAAATGGTTTGATTTGATTTTTGGATGCAAAGCTGGACATGGTATATAACCTCAACACAGAGCTAGATTGGTGCCTATCCAGGGCTTGGAGTCGGTAGACATACACCTGTGAATGATCAGCATGAACAACTAAAACTAGATTTTAGGGGGATATACATGATATCTGCCTTACAGATATCTCCCAATACAGAGTGTTAAGCTGTCTATACTTATGGCATCCCTATTGCAGTATACCCTTCCCAATATTCAATCTGAAAATAGTTTAATCTACCCCTTGAGTAGAAGTTAAAAGATTAAACATTCAACACAGGAATTCTATGTTCTAGAATCTCAGACATTCCTTGAATGCTTGGACTCAGAAGAAAGATACATGCAAAACTGGAGACAGAATCAGCATAACACATGCAAACATAGCATTATTCATATAAAATTGACCATGAAATCAGTGGATTCATGCACAAACGTACAACAGGAGATACATAAACTCGCAAGTTTTGCTGCACAGAGCAACCAAAACTAGTTGTATCTTATTACAGAGCCAAAATGTCTAGTTTTCAACAACGTCAAAAATGGTAACACAGTCTGCCTATATTGGCTAGAAAGTGTACCCGCAGCAATTAATTACATGGTCAAAAATCAAAAATCTGCTAGATACAGACTCCACAAAGGAATGGCGCTCAGAAGTTATTGTAGCAACAGACAAGAGAAGCCTCGAGCCCTGCACCGCCATCTGGGAGTCTTCACTCAAAAATCAAGTGACATGATCATGTGTACCATTGCCCATACCTCTGCACCGTCACCATTAAAGGCCTCAACTACCCGCGGCCTACCTGGAAACCGTCGCTGCGTTCAAACAGAAGTTCCCACCAAAATGCACTTTACTGAAGTTTCAAATGTGCAGGAAGCATAGTCCCACATTGGTGCCACGGAGACTCCTTCAATACCTTAAAAACATGGTCGCGAGCATAATAGGTGTCGAGCGCCTTTTTCCGCACTCGACGCATAAGCCTTCTCCAAAAGCCCATCGCCAAAACCCAAGCCATCGGCACACCCCAGAATTCTCCTTCTGATCTCAACGGTCTCATCGACTGCTACCTTCGCTTCCCCATCGGCCAGAGATGCATCATCAGGCCAACCATCCAAACCTTCACTGATCTCATCAGTTACACCAATGAAGCCACCGCAATCCCCTATCGGCCAGACCAATACCATCGGCCAAGCAAAAGATCCCTCTGCCGATAGACCACACTCTCACCGATGCACTAACGAATTATACTCTGATCCTTCATCAACCAAACTCCTTACATCGGCGAGCCACAAATTTGCTTCACCAATAGCCAAACACACGCCGATGGACATCCATCGGCCAGACCAAAACAATCAGAGCACTCAAGAAATCTTTCGCCGATGAGGCCGATCACTCCGATAAGACCAAAAACGTAAAGCGCTGAACTGTTGAACCGTTGAACCACGAACTGGTTCAACCCGATGGTTCAACCGAGAAGTTCAATGCCGAACAAAGCACTTCAAAAAGAACATTCGCCGAACACAAACACAAAGCCTCGAACCGTTGAACCCCAAACCAAAAGGGTTCAAGTTCAAACCAAAATGTCAAAGACACAAAAACAAATGCATGCCGATGGAGAAAAGACGAAGACCCCTCCTCAAGAAATGAGATGCAGATGCTGAAAAACACTGAAGGGGTGCCAAAACTTAGAACCTTTTGGATATTTTGGGATGGTGCCTGCATGAAAATTGCTAAATTAACTGACAGTGAATTCAGGCACCAACATGAGGAATGTGAAAATTTGGGAAAAGATGTGTTACTTTTAAAATATGATCTGGAAGCAACTAATAGCTATAAAGAAAAATTCAAAATAAGCTCTGCAAAGAAGTCAGAAGAGTTCAAATGACAAGCAAGGATTGGGATTTGAAAAAGAATAAAGTTCTAAATCAGGTCAAGAAAACATTGAGATGAAGAAAAACAAAGGCAACTAGTTCTGGAATCACAGAAGAAGACCTAGAAGACCTCCGGTTAGGTAGCCAAATGCTCAAAGGTACCCATCTTTCAATGGCTATTGTTTTAATTGCAATAAGTTTGGTCATAAGGCTACTTAGTGTAGGAGTAGAATGAATCAAAATACTCCATCATTCTCTGGTCAATGTTTCAATTGCAAGAAAATTGGTCATAGATCAAATGAATGTAGAAGTCTGGTAAGGAATGGTTTTAACAATGCAAGGAATACTCAATCCTTCAATGGAAAGTGATTTGCATGCAATAGATTTGGGCATATGGCTAACCAATGTAGATCAAGAATGAATCCAATCAATAGAAGGAATTAGGGACAGAGGAATGTGGTATGCTACAATTGCAATAAGTTTGGACATGTTGCAAGATTCTGTAGAAGTAAGAATGAGAAAAGAGACTATCCTAAGAGAAGAGGAAAATAGAGCAGAAAGATGATAAAGGTAAGAACAAGATTGATCCAGTGGAAATCAAGAAGGAAATGAGCAAGGTTTGGATTAAGAACAATGTTAATGAGGTCAAGGATGGATCCACACCAGCCTCTGGTGTAGATACTTCCTCTGGGAAGTAAAATCCAAATCCCCTAGCTAGATAGTCAGTGCTGGGATCCAGCACGAAGATATGATGAAAAGCATTATATGATAGATCTTTTGAAATAAATTTTGAAAGAAAAGGTTCAAATGTAGAGAATTACAGAGCAATCTTGATCGGCTATGCCTAACAAAAAAGGGTTTGACAGCTTTTTGAAAAATTGCATTAATTGCAATTAGGTTTGATGTACCAAGGGTTAAAAGGGTTGTAGTTTGTAAGGAAAAACACCTTGCATACATGTTTTTGAGCATTCCAAAGAGATCAAAGCAAGAATCAAACTACTCAAACATTTCCAAGTGATTCAATGGCAAAATTTCATCGATAGACAAAAGGTACTTACATCCAAACTTCTTTGTGGAAACATTTGAGTGTTTGCGGATATGGCTAGCCCACAAGTAGTTGATGTAACTGATCGACCTCGACCCAAATTCAAAAAACACCCTTTTAAATCCATGGAAGTTGACCCTGAAGGTGTATTCTCTTATATTTTGTATGGATTCATGCATGAGGATGATGTTAGGGCTTATTTACATGTTGCCCTAGAAGATCATGATGGCAGCAAACTTGCAAAATTATTCTTGAACAAGCTAAGTGGAGATCAGTTTGAGTTATTGGATGAGTACAAACCTTTGGAAGACAAGAAATTCATACAATTTTTAGATTTCCCTACATTCACTAAAGATGCATGGGTCAGGTACGTGTTGAGCCGAATGCATGATGAGTTCACGTGGCTGGAATCTACACATATGATAACAAATGATGTAATAAGGGCAGTCATAGGGTTATGTTCTACTAGTCTGGTGCCACAGCTAAAATCTGTAAAGAATGCAATGGTTATTGAGGCCACTGGAGCAACATTTGACAAGAGAGTACTCACTATAAACACTATCGAGGATCATGCAGTCAGATTTGCATCAATGGTCATTGGATATAGAATATAATTCACTAACCGGGAGATTTTTGTCTCTGGGACTGCAATCTATATAGCATATGAGATGATAAAGAAGAATATGGATTATGACCTATGTGAACTCCTCTGGCAACAGTTGCTTGAGAATCTAAAGAAGAGTAAAGAGTCAAAGTATCCATTTAAGTTTGATATGTTAACTCTTTTCCTTTTCTTTTATTTCAAAAGAGAAATTCTTGGAATAAGCAATATTGTTTGGGATCTTAGTAAACTAGTAGCAGTACAGATAAGAGATTATATTGGCAGTCTAGGTGATGTGAATGCTTAGAATGCAACATTGTGGGGATGCTTTAAGAACTTTCAGAAGTCAATGCAATCTAGAATGAGGATCCCTAAGTCAGTGGTAGAAAAGTAGAAGAATGGAATTTGTTTTATTGTAAATAAAGATCAGTGTATGATGGTGGCAGTAGAGCCTAGGACTGTTTGGGTACCACCCATGGGCTATAAGGTGGCAGAGGATGTTCTAATAGGTCTTGTAGATCTTATGTTGAGTAAGCCTCGGGATCCTAATGAAGAAAGATTTGGCACTTATGCGGAAATATCTGTTAAGATGCATGTGGAGCTCAGGTAGCCTGAAACAATAAAGAAAGTCTAGAAGATGGTGGAAGAATATACACAAAGCAAAAGTTTCACCAAGGAACAAATATCTAACACAAGAGCTAGAGGCTGAAAAGGCAGCTAAAGAGAAGGAAGCTAATAAAGCTCCATAAATTCAAGAAGTGCAACCAGAGACACCTGCTGCACCCAGAAGGAAGACACAAGCTCCTCAGAGATGGCCTCTAAGTCCTCCGATATTCCATCCTCAACAACTATAGAACCACCCATTGGTAAAGGCCACAAAAGGAAGAAGACAAAAGGACAAAGGATTTATGTTAGTGTTGGCGGTGGTGATGCAGAAGAAAATGAATCTAATGAAGAAGTAAAGAAGATGAAAGCACAAAGTACACAACCCTCTGGTGCTACCAAAGAGAAGATCTCTGGTAAGGGTAAAGGGAGAAAGAAGGTTAAGAATGAAGTGCCTGTAGAAGACCATGCAACAATAAATCTTGAGGACACAGTGAATGCCATGTCTTCTCATGGCAATTTGAAACCAATAGCTAAACTATATGATGAGGTCAATGATGCTAATAAGAGAATCATTGAGTTAGTAGTGATTAGGTTTCTTGAGATGTTTAACAAGGCTTTGATTGAAGTGGTCACAGACCTTCCAGGTAGCCTGGCTAGCATAATGCAGTCAAGAAAAGAAGTGACCAAGAAAAAGGATGTAGAACTTAGGGAATATGCACTGATAAAGTTGTGTCCAGACATAACACCTGAGGAAAAAGAAAAGGTATCAAAAGTGCTTAATGAGAGGCTCCAGACAAAGAAAAGAACAAATACACTCATGTCTGAAGATATTGAAAAGGTTGTGAAGGAAACAGAAGACATTACTTTGGAAACACTAAGAGAGTTTCATCTTCCAACTATATATGACAAGGAAGAAATAAATATTGAAGATGATACTCCCTTACCAGATGTCAGCCTAGATCAAGGAGTAGATAAAACTAATATTTAGACCCCTGCACCTGATCAAGTCCATGTCACAGATGGTCAGGATGAAGCAGTTAAAGATCAAACCAGTACAAGTCCTCCTCCGGAGCAGTGAGCTTATCAAACTCATAAGGAGAAACCAAGTGACAATAAGGTATCTGATGATGCAGCAAGAGACACTACAAAAGCATCCATCACAAATGATTTGATAGAAATGGTAAAGGAATTTTTGGAGAAACAATAGGAGAACAAAATATTGGAGTCTGAGAAGTTATTACAAGGTCCCATTGACCTAGCTTCTATGCCCCCACTGCAAAAGATGAAACTTGGGACAATTTTTCATGCAAAGGCACATGAAGAAATGCTAAAGTCACATATTCAAGACAAAGAGTTGATTGGTGATGCATCAAGCATTTTGGAGAAGATGATGCCGACATATCAAAAGGATACTTCATTATCTTTAATAGATCAACTTAAGGGACTGATAAACTTAGTAAGTAAACATTTTGAATCTTTTGAAAAGTCTACAGAAACAAAAGTTTGAAAAGAGTTTGATGAGAAGAGATTAGCTGAGTTGAAGACCATGTTAGTTAATGATAAAACTCTATTAGATAATGGAATAAAAGGTATACAGAGTGCCATCAAAGAAGCTTGTGATTTGTACAAATTTTGTTTATCATGGCCGGAAGCTACAAAGGAGTTAGGAGAGAAGATCAAGGATCAGGAACTTCAGTTGATAAATATATCTAAGACATTTGATGTGGCAGTTGAATCAATAAATAGTAAAGAGATACAAGCTAACTTAAGAAGTTTGATTAATAAGAGGGAAGAAGTTAAAATAGATTGTGCTAGCTAAGACGGTTGATAAGTCCTAAAATAGATTCAATGACTAATCTTGCAGTAGAAGCCTTGAACGTAAAAGCAATAATTGATACACCCTCAGATGTGTAGAAGGCAGAAAAATTAGTGTTTCTGATAAATGATCACATTCAAATTTTGGATAATGCAAAGAATCAATGGGATGGAGAGATAGCACAATTAAAGATTGTCTACAATGATATTCTCTGACCTACTACTAACTAAGATGGAAGATTGTACTTGTACATATGCGGCAGAGTATGACAGTTTTGAAATTTTGACATAATTTTGCTACTTATACATACACCTTTCCCATTGATGTCAAAGGAGGAGATGAAGATCCAGTGAAAAATGACCAAAACATCTCAAGGAAAGAAGAAAAATAGAGTGTACAAAGTAAGGGGGAGCAACACAAGCATTTTTCACTAAGTGTTGCCATCAATGCCAATGGGGGAGATTGTTGGCAACATAGTCAAGAGACACTGCTAATATGATGTTGTCATTGATGGAAACGACCTAATATGTTTGGAGACAACTCCTGAGACAAAGATGTGTATAGGATTTTGGTCTGGTAAGGTTAACTTAGCCAAATTAACTAAGTATTGACAACATATTGAGACAGAGATAGCAATTCAATTGATACTCCTCCATAATTGAAGATCTTGTTATATGGTTCTGGTATGTCACTCTTAGCTATTTGGTGAAGTCATGATTCTATGTTCAAGCCCTGATTTCCTCTGGAATTCATATGGTGAAATGTTCAATTCCGAGTGAACAAAGTTAAGTCAGAAACAGTGCAGAGTACCTGGGTAATTTGGTCTGCATTCCTCAGCTGATGAATATTTTGATTTGTGGTTGAGGCATTAAAGATACATGTCATGAGCATCTAAATCTAGATTTGTAGAGCTTGAAGTTCATCGGTTCATATTTTACAAGTTCTCCAGTATCGGCTTTCAGGTTTACAGTATTTCTCTGTTACAGAACAACAGTTCTGAGATCCACATTTTTCTATGAAAGATTATTATGTCCTACAGTTCTGAAGGTATGCTAAGAGGTCCATAATGAATGTTGATTATGAATTTCAGAGTCTCATATGGTTTGCACTGAAATTTATGACATGACAGTTAAGCTAGTTAAGTATGCACTTAAAGTTGGAGCTGCCACTCATCTGAAATCAACATGCGGTGAAGACATAATGTTTGAATTGTCATTATAAGTGGCTCTACTATAGATCCTAACCTATATGAAGATTCTTGAATGTTTGTTTGAGTCTGCATTACTATTTGTGCATAAGATCAAGCCGGCGGGGTATAATATTTGTGTACACATTTCATGCTTGGCTTGCCAACCTAATTGAGAGATAAATCATATTGCGAATATATATACTCGATAGATTTCAGCCTTGGGGTGATGATGGTATGCGAAGATAGTGTGAATTCAATATGTGTGCGATCTAAGGTAGTTTTGTGATCAGAAAAGTATAGTAAGAGAAGAAGAGTAGAGTATATGTGAAGCAAAGTAGAAAAAGCAAAGCAGACATTATGAAGACATTTGAGTATGTATACTGAGCTATAAATGGAACTGCACCTCAGCATTCTATAGATACACTTATAGTAGTTTTCTTCTAGCAGTGAGCCATTCTTTCTCTATCTTCTCTTCTCTTCATTTTGGCAATGAGCACTTCTTTGGATAGTGAGTCCTTGGGTAGTGAGCCCTAAGGCAATGACCCTTCATATAATTTGGTATTGCTATCATAATATATTGTGAGCTAACACTCACCACAGTTTTTCCCTTTTGGGGTTTTCCATGTAAAATTCCAGGTGTCTATGTGTTATGTCTTTATGGTTATTGTTCTTATGTTTATTTTCCTTTCATGTAATTGAATGTGGTAAATGGATTAATAAATGTGTGAAAGAGAAGTTTTACAAAATACTGATTCACCCCCCCCTCTCAGTATTCTTTGTGATCAACATTATTTAGGTCCTATGCCAACATCTCAAGTTTGAATTATGAAATTCTTAGTGGGAATGTTTGTAGTTGCATATATAAGCATGTTTAGTGTTCCATTTGTAAACTAGAAGATGATTACAAACTTTAGGCATATTTGTGATTTCAAGATATTCATTGTTGCAGAGCATTGTTATTGTGTTACTGATTGCAGATTTGACTTCATCTTCTCATGTGATTGAAGAGCCTTCATTTATGTCAGATCTACACTTCAAGGTGACATCTATTGTGTTTTTTATCATTTATCATTTGGATTTTGCCTCTATTCTATAGGGATACGCACTCTCATCTAACAACGGTGTTTGGAAGACTTGAATATCTCTCCGGGGCTTGACTGAGGTAGGCCTCTAAACACCACAACCCCCAACCACACTCCTTTGTGATTGCAGGTTACAAGTACCAAGTTTCACAAAGTGGAGTTGCAGAAGGAGGTTGCAGAAGACAAGGATTTAGGATCAGAAGGAAAGAGGATAAAGGTGAACATTTCAAGACATGGGCACTAGTGGTAGTGTCCTCAGTTATAGACATAGAAATAAGATGGACAGTAGCAATCAGCATCTGAAGAGCTTCTGACACCCCGAATATCATCTGGCACTAGACTAGGGTGCTAGTGGAGGTGTCCTCCACCTTTTCCAAGGCAGAAATGAAAGATGCAGTGAATATCAATGTCGGGAGGAGATCCAGATTCCATGCAAAAAATAGTACCTTTGACAGGGGCGCTAGTGGAGGTGTCCTCAACTATTCCACATCTTGAACTTCAAAAAACGGTCAATTATAATCCTCTACCTACTATCTTAATCTGAAAGGATTTGTCATAATTCATCAATTTTCTTAAGGTTTTACATACTTAGGGTTTTTGGAGTACTTAAGCATTAAATTGTCATATTGATTGATAACATCTAAGCTTCTGCATCGTTCCAAGTGACAGCCTAACCTGTTAGGTGAATTCTCTCGCTTAGTAGAGATTCAACTTGGTTGATATGTCCTTGACTGTTTGGTGAGAAGGGAGGATCTAAACTAAATCAACCACATTCATCATCCCTCCTCCTCTCTTTTCCTCCTAAACATTTTGGTGAACCCGTGTTTTGAATTTTTTCACCTTGGTGAGTGTTGTGTGATAGATTTGAATTCATCCATTTTATTGCATTTGAAAAATTACAAAAAAAAAAATTGAAAATTTGAAATTTTGAAAATTTTGAAAAATTGGCATCTTAGGCTTGCATTTTGGCATATTTTGAACTAATTTCCTTTAATTTCTATTATTTTCATCAAATCTGATTTAAATTACAGATATTCATCATTTAGTATTCACTTGCATTGCATTTTCATGCTTAAATTGTTAAAAATTGCTTGAAATTGTGCATTTTTCATAAAAACCTAGTTTTGCATTAGCTAGGGGTTGTAGTTAAAATCTTGTTTCAGATTTTACTACCCTTTCAAAACACTCATTTAGGTCTGATTTATAATTGTAGTGTTGCATCATAGTGTTATTCTTGCAAAATTTCATGTCTAGGGTTTGAAAACCTTGCATTTTCAATAGATTTGACCTTATCGTCTCTCTAGATTTGCACTATAGGCATGTTGTAAAGGATTTTTCTACATTATTTGACTGATATTAGGGTTATTCTGCTGCCCCTCCTCAAATTCCTTACAACACCCTCTCTATTAGACATTTACATTGAAAATTGGTGAAAATTGCATATTTTAGGTGTATTTTCACTAGGTTTTGACTTCTCATCACCCTAGAATTGCATCAAAGGCATGTTGTGAAGGATATTGTTGCATCATTGGATTGTTATTAGACATATTATTTTCTGTCCCTCTTTAAGTTATTTACAGCACCTCTTCTTTCACTCATTTGCATTGAAAAAAGTTGAAAAATCAAGCATTTTAGGTCATATTCATACATAGTTTTGCATTCATATACCACGGATTCTTTTCATCATTCATCTTTGGAAGATTTATTTGAGTACATTATGAATTTTGATAACTTTTGCAAATTCACTGATAATCATCCTCAATTCTTGCACCAAATAGCATACATCTATGGTATTAACATGGTCGTAAGTACTACATGTGATATTCTTCGAACAATAGCCTATTTTGAAAGCTTTCTCACTATTGTGGGTGTTTTCCCTTCAATTTTGGAAAATCTCACTAATTTCATTTCTGAAAACAACCATGGGGAAATTAGTAGTGAAAATGTCATTCCCTCTATCCCTTCACTTCATGATGACATAATGGACATTCTTTGCGAGACCTATGAGACTGACATAGCCCTGGGTGATTCATCTAATAATAAGACTTGTCCCAACATAACCCCACTTGGTGAAGATATTTTGGCACAAGAATAAGACATCATTGACACATTCCTTAACACTACTCTATCATCCCTTCCTACTCTCCCTGACCAGGATGAAGCATTGGATGAGTAGATTCCCTTTGTGAACATTTACTTCACCTGTTGAAACTAAAAATTTACCAACTAATGTTCAATCACTTCTTAACTACATCTTAAACAAAGTAATAGATCATGCACCTTTACATGAACCTGCACATACCTTGGAAAACAACAAAAATTCACACAATATTGAAGAACAAACTATTCCTCACAACCAAGGTAATCCAACACCCTATATATGGACTGAAATGGGCACTTTTTAGGTTCCTCAACAACCTCAATCAACTGGAATGGGTATTATAAAAACTCCTACATCACCCCATTTAACCAACATAGAAAACCATGATACTCCCTATCCACCATCATTGATAGATACCTTTCCTACAAGGATACTGTTGATAACTGAGAGGGGGGGTGAATCAGTTATCCTAAACTTGCTTCCAATTCAAACACTTAAATCCGCTTTGTTATTTAATAGTATAGCAATTAATCATTCATGAAAGCATAAAGCATAAACACCAGAGCAGATACACATCAACACATGAGACACCAAGATTTTGACGTGGAAAACCTGGTTAAGGGAAAAACCACGGGGTGATTAACCCAAGGATTATTCTCTATTAGAAGAATAAGAAAAATAGATGGCACATGCCAATTAGGGCTCACTGCCTGAGCACACTGCTCACAAGAGGCACACTGCCTACAAGAGACACACTGTCTACAAAGTAATCAAGTATCACAAACTTGAACTGGAGATTGACATCTTTACCATGTCTGGATCAGTTCCATTTAAGCCCAAAAACTCCTGCTCTGCCTTTCATACTTCTCTTCGCTATACCACCCTCATCACCACAAGACACCCTTCAAAATGAATTCACAATCCCTTATTTATACAAGGCATCAACTTAGAAACAATCATCTAAGTCGGCAAACACCTACAAGATCATTCGCAAGATGTGTAATACATCCAGTCAGCCAGTCTCAAGAAGAACACCAATATCCCTGGTTATTCTTCAAATGCAAACTCTAACTTCAATGCAGACCGCCAATAAGAATTGTACATGATCCAAAGATCACCAAAACCTTTCCTGAGTCATCAAGAACATCTGCACTTTATCAGCTTACTGGAATTCTTCTGTTCTTCATCCGAAACTTCAAGAACACAGTCTATCATCACTGTCATAATGAAAAAGGTGCTTCCGGACCTCCAAACCCTGAACAAATCTAGTTGTCACTTCTCAGTGATTTCTTCAACACTCCCTGTAATCCACAGAATGAGATAATGCAATTCCAGAGCTCACCGGACCAATCTGTGAAACTCTGTCACCACTAAACATCTGCTGGAACCAGTTCTACTAGAGTGACCATAACTTCTTCAGATCTTCATGCGGACCTTTGAAATCTTGACTGGAGAATCTTAAGACTCATATCTAAAAACCCTTTAAACCGTATCCTCTAATATTCATCTTATCTTGGACTTTTACCTTAATGTCATCACTGTTCTTCACTGTTCCTGATTGAGACTAGTTTCCTCAATACATAGCTCATCCAATCCTTCTCATTAATGCAATATGAGTATGTTGACATCAATGACAACACTGGTTATCCTCATACTTGCAACAATCTCCCCCTTTGTCATTGATGGCAACATATGATGTGAAAAACCATCAAGACAAGAACTTCTCCTTTCTATCACAGCTCCCCCTATCAGTAGCAACTCTTCACATGTCTTCTCTTTCTTTACTGCTCCCCCTTTGATCATCAACCACTTGTTTTTCACATGTCTTCTCTCCCCCTTTGACATCAATGGCAAAGGGCTCATACTTGCAATTTTAACACATCAGAATCATACCAGCTGCTCCCCCTGAGTAGTAGCAACCCATCACCAATCTGGATCACAAGATATGACTGTGATATCCACTGGACTGATGCTCATCAGTGCATCCTAGTTCATCACCGGAGGGGCAACAACCCCTAACTTCTCACAGAGATACTCAAAAGATTCCTTAGGAAGAGGTTTAGTAAAGATATCTGCAATCTGATCCTTTGAGGGCACAAACTCCAATCTAACTTCATCCTTGTTCACTTGCTCTCTTAGAAAGTGAAACTTGATAGATATATGCTTAGTCTTAGAATGCAACCCCAGATTCTTAGAAATATTTATTGCACTGGAGTTGTCATAGAAAATTGTGATAGGCTCTCATACTCTACTTTAATATCTCTTAGCATCTTCTTCATCCATAAAACTTGAGTGCAACTACCTACTGCTGCAATGTATTCTGCTTCAGTTGTAGACAGAGATATTGCATCTTGTTTCTTGCTTAGCCAAGAAACCAATCTCTTTCCCAAAAAGAATGCTCCACCACTGGTACTCTTCCGGACATCCACATCTCCTGCCCAATCTGCATCTGTGTATGCATTAAGAGAGAAATCATGATCTCTAGGATACCACAAACCATACTCCACTGTCCCTTTTAGATATCTAAAAATTCTCTTGATTGCCATGACATGAGATTCTCTGGGATCAGCTTGGAATCTAGCAACAAGACCAACAGCTTGCATAATATCTGGTCTAGTTTGAGTGAGATACAACAATCCACCAATCATTGATCTGTACTTTATCTGATCTGCCTTGGGAGAGTCACCATCTTTGCTCAACTTGCATCTGGTTGCCATGGGAGTATTCATTGGCTTTGAATCTTCCATCCCAAATTTCCTCAACAATTCTTTCACATATTTGGTTTGAGAAATGAAGATCCCTTTCTTTGTTTGAGTGATTTGTAGACCCAAGAAGAAATTCATTTCACCAAGCATAGACATCTCAAACTCACTTTTCATTTGATTTGCAAAAGTTTTACACATATTGTCTTTTCCTCCAAAGATGATATCATCAACAAATACTTCAACAATCAAGATGTTTTCATGATCAATTTTAAAATATAAGTTACTGTCAGCAGTACCTTTGTTGAAACCAATATGCACAAGATGTTTATCCAATCTTTCATACCAAGCTCTTGGGGCTTGCTTCAATACATACAGTGCTTTCTTCAACTTGCAGACCATATCACCATGATCAGACAATTGAAATCCATCCGGTTGCTCAATGTATACTTCTTCTTCCAAATCACCATTTAGGAAGGCAGACTTGACATCCATGTGATATACCTTGAAGTCTTTGAAGTTAGCAAATGCAAGAAATAATCTGACTGCTTCAATTCTTGCCACCGGAGCAAAGGTTTCTTCAAAATCAATTCCTTCTATTTGAGAGTAGCCTTTGCAGACCAATCTGGCTTTTTTTCTGATTACTTCACCAACTTCATTAAGCTTGTTTCGGAAGACCCATTTGGTTCCAATCACATTCTTGTCTCTAGGTCTAGGAACAAGATCCCAAGTGTGATTTTTCTCAATTTGCATCAACTCTTCCTCCATTGCTTTGGTCCAATTTTCATCATTGCAAGCTTCATTTATTGTCTTAGGTTCAATCTTTGAAATCAGACAATATTCATCTGAATTTTGAGCAATTGTCCTTCTAGTTTGCACACCTTTGCTTTTGTCACCTATAATCTGATCTTCAGAGTGGTTCAGTCTTACATACCTTGGAACTTTGGGAGTTTCTTGCACTTATGTTTCTTGATCAGGCTCATTCAGACCTATCTCTTCTCCCTGATTTACCGGATCAGTCTGAATCTGACTTTCAGAAGAGGATTGAGCTCCTTGAACCAGAGTACCATTCTGATCATCTTCATCATATTCATAAAACCTTGAGGGCTTCTCAATTCCTTCATCAACCTTCACATTTGTACTTTCTATCATCTTTCTCAGTCTCTTGTTGTAACATCGGTATGCTTTGCTTTGAGTGGAGTAACCCAAGAAAATTCCTTCATCACTTCTAGCATCAAACTTTCCTAGATCTTCATCTCTTTTAATGTAACATTTGCTACCAAATACTCTAAAATATCTCACAGTAGGAGTGATGCCAAACCAAAGTTCATAAGGAGTCTTACCAGTATTGCTTCTGATTTGAACTCGGTTGAGAGTGTAGACTGCAGTGCTGACAGCTTCTCTCCAAAACATCTGGGGAACATTTGCTTCCATCATCATTGTCTTGGATGCTTCCTGGATGGTCCGGTTCTTTCTCTCTACTACTCCATTCTGCTGTGGAGTCCTAGGAGCAGACAACTATCTCTTTATGCCATGCTTCTCACAAAAATCTATGAACTCATCGGATGTGAATTCACCACCTTAATCAAACCTCAGACATTTTAGTTTTAATCCGGTTTGATTCTCTACCATAGCCTTAAACATTTTGAACTTCTCAAAAGCTTCTGATTTCTCTTGCAGAAAGGTAACCCACATCATCCGGGAATGATCATCAATCAGTAACATGAAGTATCTATCACCTTTCATACTCTTGATTTTTGTCGGACCACATAGATCAGTATGAACTAATTCCAATAATCCGGTAGAGGACTGATCCTTGCTTTTGAATGAGACTCTACTCTGTTTACCTAGCTGACATTCTTTGCACAAACTATTTGTAGGTTTTACCAATTTTGGAAGATCTCTTACAGCCTGAGTATTCTTATCTTGATGATGTTATCAAAATTTACATGACACATCCTTCTATGCCATAGCCAACTCTGATCAATTTGAACAAACAGACAACTTTTATTAGTACCAACTAGATGAAAGATATTACCTTTTGTTTGAGTACCGAATGCAATCTCAGTTCTGGAACTTTCAAAGATCCTGCATCTTCCATTCTTGAACCGGAGATCATAACCTTTGTCCACCAACTATCCAACACTGAGAAGATTGTGCTTCAATCCTTCAACATATAGTGCATTACCGATTTTGTTCTTTCCATCAAAAGAAATAGTTCCCCTACCTCTGATTCTACCAGCAGAATTATCACCAAACTTTACCATTCCTCCTTCATACCTTTCTAAATCTAAGAACTTGTTCTTGTCACCTGTCATATGGTGAGAGCATCCACTGTCAATAACCCAATCATCCTTTTCTTCAACTTGGGTAGCTAAAGCTCTTTCTACAACCTTATGATTGACAGATTCAGAGGACATTGGATCTTCTTCCTTGATGGCAATAAACACCCATTCATTTCTAGATTTGTTTCCTATTTCTGATTCATCATCTGTTACTCCTTCATTATCATCTTCTTCATGAACATAATAACAATTCTTTTGGAACCTTTGTCTATTAGAATTTGACCTTGTAGATCTTTCCGGACATCTTGAGACAAAATGACCAATCTTATTGCAGTTGAAGCACTTAAAGGGTAATTTTCCTTCATACTTATCGGATCCTCTTGGCAGTCTTTTTGCAATGAGGGCTTCAAGTTGAGCTATTTCTGCTTCTTCCTCTTCCATGTCTCTTCTTGCTTGATCATACCATGACAGCTTCCTTGAAGAGTTTTCTCCCGGATCAAATCTTTGTTTGCCTTTCACAGATGCACTGGCTTTGAATGTAGATTCAATCTTGGGGGGATCATCTCCAAACTCGGTCATTTCAAATGCAGCCAGTTTGCCAGCCAATTGGTCTCTTGTGACAATTGTATGGGCTCTGAATTCATCAATGGTAGCAACCTTGATTTTATAGACAGTAGGAAGGGATCTGAGAATTTTGCCAACAATCTCATTTTCATCCAAGACTCCACCAACATTCCTAATTCCACACACCAACTCATTTACTCTTGGCATAAAGGTAGTAATATTTTCATCATCTCTCATTTTCAGTCTTTCAAATTTCCCTTTGAGACTCTGCAACCTTGCACTCTTAACATACTCATCTCCTTCATGCAGAAGTTCCAGTTTGACCCAGATCTCATAGGCAGTTGGTAGGTCAATAACATTTGAGAGTTCTAAGTTAGTTAAAGCACTTAGAAGAGCCTCTTTGGTCCACAGATTGTTTTCAGCATCTATGATTTCATTTAGAGTTGTCGGACCACCTGTGGAGGTACATAGGCTTTTATGACCATGGACAAGTATGCCTTTCCCATACACTCCAAGTTGCATTTCATGTGACCCTTCCAAAGAGAGAAGTTGGTTCCATCAAACTTCAGACTATCCTTCTTGTATGACGACATCCTGGATCTCCTCAAGCGGTTAAGCTCTTTTTAGAGGAACTTGGCTTTGATACCAATTGTTGATAACTAAGAGGGGGGGTGAATCAGTTATCCTAAACTTGCTTCCAATTCAAACACTTAAATCCACTTTGTTATTCAATAGTATAGCAATTAATCATTCATGAAAGCATAAAGCATAAACACCAGAGTAGATACACATCAACACATGAGACACCAAGATTTTGACGTGGAAAACCCGGTTAAGGGAAAAACCACGGGGTGATTACCCCAAGGATTATTCTCTGTTAGAAGAATAAGAAAAATAGATGGTACATGCCAATTAGGGCTCACTGCCTGAGAACACTGCTCACAAGAGGCACACTGCCTACAAGAGACACACTGTCTACAAAGTAATCAAGTATCACAAACTTGAATTGGAGATTGACATCTTTACCATGTCTGGATCAGTTCCATTTAAGCCCAAAAACTCCTGCTCTACCTTTTGCACTTCTCTTCGCTATACCACCCTCATCACCACAAGACACCCTTCAAAATGAATTCACAATCCCTTATTTATACAAGGCATTGACTTAGGAACAATCATCTAAGTCAGCAAACACCTACAAGATCATTCACAAGATGTGTAATGCATCTGGTCGACCAGTCTCAAGAAGAGCACCAATATCCCTGGTTATTCTTCAAATGCAAACTCTAACTTCAATGTGGACCGCCAATAAGAATTGTACACGATCCAAAGATCACCAAAACCTTTCCTGAGTCATCAAGAACATCCGCACTTTATCAGCTTACTGGAATTCTTCTATTCTTCATCTGAAACTTCAAGAACACAGTCTGTCATCACTGTCATAATGAAAAAGGTGCTTCCAGACCTCCAAACCATGAACAAATCTAGTTGTCACTTCTCATTGATTTCTTCAACACTCCCTCCAATCTGCAGAATGAGATAATGCAATTCTGGAGCTCACCAGACCAATCTATGATACTCTGTCACCACTGAACATCTGCCGGAACTGGTTCTACTAGAGCAACCATAACTTCTTCAGATCTTCATGTGGACCTCTGAAATCTTGGCCGTAGAATCTTAAGACTTGTATCTAAAAACCCTTTAAACCGTGTCCTCTAATATTCATCTTATCTTGGACTTTTACCTTAATGTCATCACTGTTCTTCACTGTTCCTAATTGAGACTATTTTCCTCAATACACAGCTCATCCAATCCTTCTCATTAATGCAATATGAGTATGTTGACATCAATGACAACACTAGTTATCCTCATACTTGCAACAGATAACCTCACAATCCCATGAAAATGTGGAAAAGAGAAGATGAGATAAAGCTTTAACCATAAAAGTAAAGATCAAGATCCAGGATGACCACTAGTTTGGTTGTCCCTACAGGTAAGTATATCTAACTATTTTCCTCTATGTTGTGTTTCCCTCTTGATGTGCTATGTGTTGTTTAGGCCTCCTAGGATGACCCTTGACTCTCTTGTAAGGTCAAGGATACCAGGAGACAGGCTCTATTGTGACCCTTCTTCTATTTGTATCATCATTCTTCTATATTGCTTCTCCTCTATTTTCATTGTTCTGTGTTGTGTCTTATGGGCATAGAGTTGCGGTTGGTGACTTGGGGGCACCCTCCTATGTGACTATCCCTAAGGCACTTGTTTATCCTCTCTTGATTTATTGTTTACCTTCCTCTAGTGGTTCTATCTAGCTAGCGGATGATGAAAAACATATAATACTGATACAGACCTAGTGTCCCTTCAGCGAAAAATCAAAAAATGGACCTAGTCCATACATGACAAGGGGGTTGATATATATTATCCGACGCTTGGCTAGTAGAATCACTCCATGTGATATCTCGATGATGTCTTATCACACTTACAAAACATAACAATACTACTACTCCGTGCACTTTTTCTATCTTAGATCTTGCCTTGCTTGGCTCTTGATATGAATGATTACATGCATTGTTGTTTATCATGATTATATGGATGCTAAAACCTTTTCTTGTAGGAAATTGTGTGTTTGTGGGAATATTTAGCGATCGTAAAGTACATGTCACCTCCGAGGGGCATGGCTTTGCGAGAGCTTGTGTTCCCTTGTGTGTTTTCTCTCTACCTTAACATGCTTGATATCGGTACATGCTATCAACCACCTTAAGGTGGGGGCATAAATAAGGTAAGCTTTCAAATTATTTTGGCACTAACGAAGCGTGTTTGTAAGCCATCTGCGGAGGTGGGATGTTGTATCTTTGAGCGAGTGCACATCTTTCTTTTATATTGCAATCATTAAGCCCTCTGCAGAGGTGGGATATCGTGCATATCCTTTTCATTTTAAGCCCTTTGTAGAGGCAGGGATGGTGTATTTCTCAAGGAGATTGCACATCCTATCATTTTCTAAAAGTCCTCTGAGCAGGCTAGGTGGATCTAAGACTATCCTAACCATTAAATGTGTCTTCAATGATTGTTGTGGTGACGCCCAATCATCGGTGTGTGCCTGTAATGTGCCTAAGATGGCTGCGAACCTAGCAATAGGTTTCTTCCATTGCTTGTTTGTTGTGTTTTCACCGTGTCTTCCATGTGTGTGTGTATGGTGTGTTTGTTCTCAAAGTGTAGTTTTAAGACTGGTGGCGATGAGCTCCTCCTACACTTTGAGATTTGTATTACATGTCTATTGCCCCTTATGTAGTTTCAAGACTAGTGGCAATTAGCTCCTCTTGCATTTGGGTTGTGTGTTTACTTTCCTTGTACTTGCATTTGCATTCATATATGAGAAAATGGAAAAGAAATAATCACTGCATTCACTGTATTCACTATGTTTTGTGTGTCTTCAATGTTGTCTTCTCTGTGTTATGCGTGACTGTAACTGTCTTCTCCATGTTTTGTATGCATGTTACTATCTTCAATGTGTTTTGCGTGTCTTCATCATGCTTGGAGTGTTTCTTTTGTTTGTTGACCATACTTTAATGCATGTATTGGCCTTACGCTTATACATACATTAAAGTGGGGGCTAAATGTTATGTCGGGCTTTTCCCTCTTAAGGTTTAGCTCCTAGGTCCTTAGAATGCATTTAGATCATCTTGCATGATAATTGTGAATCCTGATGAGAAAACCCTAAAGTCTTATGGAAAATAGGACCTAGGGGGTGCTATTTTGATGATCCCTTAACAAAAATGGGAGGGTGGACTTGGGCACTAGCGCCCTAGTCCTGCCCTATTTTAGGTCGGCCCTAAATTTAAATGTCAGTTTTATGACCGTTATTTAGGTCTTATGCCAACATCTCAAGTTTGAATTACGAAATTCTTAGTGGGAATGCTTGTAGTTGCATATATAAGCATTTTTAGTGTTTCATTTGTAAACTAGAAGATTGTGAACTTTATGCATATTTGTGATTTCAAGATATTCATTGTTGCAGAGTAGAGCATCGTTATTATGTTTGTGATTGTAGATTTGACTTCATCTTCTCATGTAATTCAAGAGCCTTCATTTATGTGAGATCTACACTTCAAGGTGACATCTATTGTGTTTTTGATCATTTATCATTTGGATTTTGCCTCTATCCCGCAGGGATACACACTCTCATCTAACAACAGTGTTCGGAAGACTTGAATGTCTCTTTAGGGCTTGACTGAGGCAAGCCTCTAAACACCATAACCCCCAACCACACTCCTTTGTGATTGCAGGTTACAGGTACCGAGTTTCACAGAGTGGAGTTGTAGAAGGAGGTTGCAGAAGACAAGGATTCAGGATCCAAAAGAAAGAGGACAGAGGTGAACATTTTGGGACACGAGCGCTAGTGGCAGTGTCCTCTAGAGTTACAGACACAAAAATAAGTTGGATAGTAGCATCAATATCTGAAGAGCTTCCGACACCCTGAAGATCATCTGGCACTAGACTAGGGTGCTAGTGGAGGTGTCCTCCACCTTTTCCAGGGTAGAAACGAAAGATGTAGTGAATATCAGTGTTAGGAGGAGATCCAGATTCCATGCAGAAAACAATACCCTGGATAGGGGCACTAGTGAAGGTGTCCTCGACTATTTTGTATCCTAAACTTTGAAAAATGGCCAGTTAGAATCCTCTGCCTACTATCTTAATCTAAAAGGATTTGTCATAATTCATCAATTTTGTTACTTTTTTGCGTACTTAGGGTTTTTAGAGTACTTAAGCATTAAATTGGCATATTGATTGATAACATCTGAGCTTCCGCATCATTCCAAGTGACAGCCCAACCTGTTAGGTGAATGCTCTCGCTTAGTAGAGATTCAACTCAGTTGATATGTCCTTGAATGTTTGGTGAGAAGGGAGGATCTAAACTAAATCAACCACATTCATCATCCCTCCTCCTCTCTTTTCCTCCTAAATAGTATATTTGCATGAGCATAAGATATAAGTATGCTAGATTGTTAATGATACATATGGTGCACCAAATTCCTTCATGCATGTTGGCTACTTATTGATAGATCCTTCGTGATGGGTTGGGCTTCTCTAGTGGAGTATCATGGGGAAGCTTAATACTTTGTGGTAGGGTGGTAAGCACCTCAATGATGCTCTCTCTCTTTATCCTTTGTATTTTTTAATATGGCTTTAAGATGAATGAATCTGTATCTGTAAATGTAAAATAGTTTTGAGTTTAGTTTTTCTTGACTATAACTATTATAAAGGACTTAGTCCTTATAGTTGTAAATGATTGTTGAATCATTTTTATGTATTTTTTTAAATTATAGTCAATTATTTGATTTTTTGTAATTGGATAAGCATTGTATTTAATTCTATTAATGAATATTTGATATTTTATCTTTTAATTATGTTTTATTTAAAATTTGAGGGGATCTTACAGCGTCGAAGAGTAAATTGCATCTCCCACTGACTCCTACCTCTCTAAAGATGGATCCACGTAATTTTTTTCCAAAGAAACAAGTATCCCATTGCATAAATTGAATGTGTCAACTTATGCAATATCAAGGCAAAGGGTTAGGCCTTCATGAGCAAGGACTCTTGGAGCCCATATATGTCAAATAAAATTAAGGATTTCAAGGCATCAGCTACAAATCTTAAGATGAATAATCTAAATATGTTGGTAACGCCTCCAAAAATCCTAAGAAATCTTCTTTCAACATCAAAATAGGTTCCTCCCACCACTCCTACATAAATCTTGTTGTCACCAGCTCTTTCATCGACACCACTATCCCTCTCACCAACCTTGACCATCCATCGCCTAAGCTCACCACTCATAACCAATGAAATCAAACATCATTGGGCTTATTCCAAAATGATGAATCTATCACAAACCTCATGGGAATACAAGATAACATCTCCCCATGGGACCATAACATCAGTTTTGGAATTGATTTGGATGCACCAACATATGAAGCAACGAATCTACAAGAATCCATAAATCACCACGTTGCAAAGTGTTGACATGTAATATCAAATCAAAATTAGGTCAAAAATCAAAATAGATCAAAAATACCACATGGGCCCACCAATCAAAAAGGAAACATAAAAGCAATGTGAGTCCCCAAGCAAAGACAATCAATGAGTCCAAGTGGAGCATTCAAATCCACATCTCCAAAAGCTAACTCCATCTCCAAATCCCAAAATTGCTATCCCCCATCCAAATCCAAACATCCCAATCCTAAGTCTATTTTAGTCCCTAAATCTCAAAATTGCCATCCTAAAATCCCCCATTCCTAATACTAAAATCTAAAATCAAGCATTTCAACCAATCTTGAATCCCATATACCCAAAATTCTAAATCCCAATCTAAAGCTTCAAATCCCATCATCCAATCTAATGCAAATCCAATTTTAGAATGTAGTATGGTGTGTACAATTGAAGTTTCTAATTCTCCTTGTCTACATGCAATTTACTCATCCCTCCACAATCTTATCCTTCCATCCACCCCTTTTCATAATCAAATCCATTATCTAGCGTACATCAACAATTGCACCACTTTAATCCAAGCTTTTGCATAAACCATATCCATCCTTCATCCAAAATGTCTTCCATCCCATTTTCCTTGGTAGCATCCTCTAGCATAGGGGCTATGATGGTACTATGTTTATATTTGGGTGAAGTCACCTTAGCAATCAACAAGGTTTCTACCAACATCTATCAAATGCAATACCAATAGCATGGTACATGTGCAACAATTATTTAAAATGGGATCCTATTAGCTCACCATGGAAACAAATGTTTGAGTCCAAAATCCTAGCTCCCAATCCATCCATCTCATCCTAGCATCCAAAAAGAAAAAAAGAAAAAACAATAAAAATTAGAAAAACCAAAAAAGTAAAAAATTTAAAAAATCAAAAATTTTAAAAAATTAAAAAAGTCAAGAGAAAAAATTGCCCTTTGGTGAAAATCATTCCTATGGCAACTTGGACAAGTACCATGATGAAAAATTGTTCTTAAGTGTCATGTGTAATTCATCTATCTATGAGCACCCTACACTTGGGGGCAAGCATCTCCCATCCTATCATACCCATCTATTATATTTTCATATCTATCTAATCATGCCCAATCCATCCCCCCTTCCCACTTTCAACCTTTATAAGGACAAGGACATAATGTTGAAATGTACTTCAATGGACACTTCTTGATGTACCCAATTCTTTGCAACAAATACTAAAATATTGTCACAAGCATTATAGTGTAGCATCATGAGTGGCATATCTAGAGTAGGGCATGTTATTCCTATGCGACGTAATCCTTGGAGATCACATCATAAATCCTTGAAGCACCCATTCAATCATCCCTTCATCCTTGTCTCTAGACTTGTTTTCCTTTGTCATTGGTTCTAGGTAAAAGGCTAGTCAAACATAATCCAATACAACAATCTCCAAATCCCAAAGCAATCCATCCAAATGCATGCAATCCCAATCCATGCACATTTTGACAAGAAATCTAGTGCATCATCCAAAAGCATCTATTAGTTTTGTTCCTAACCTTGCTACCAGCCTTTTTAGTTCCAAACAAATCATTACATCATTCTCGGGATATATCATTCATAATCCTTGCATTGTTCTTGAGATATATCATTACCACATCAACAATGCTATCATCATCATCATCAATCAATCATTGATTTTTATCTTGACCAGGGGCAAAATCTTATTTTTATTTGTATCGTTTGTCCATTCTTGCTTGTGTTTTTTATCATTTTGTTTTACTTCCTTGACAGTCCTTGCAACATATCACGACAACAACATCATGGTCTTCCATATCATGGTTCCAAATGACATATACTCACTTGCAACCTTTTTCTTTTGGGTCAGTCCATTATGCACAAGACACATCATCACCATAGTCTTTATGCCCTAGTGCATAACACCAAGTGCTACATCAAACACCAGGTTGCTCAACATACTAGCATGGTCAACCTATCATTCACCCCATCTATTCACATCTCCCTCCCCTCCATTTATCAACCAATCTTCTCATAATCAACATTCATCCTATACCCACTTCTATCTCTTGTCCTCCAATTCCTTTCATCCATCATTAACATCCACTTCTATCCACATCTTTCTTTTCCATTCATCACTAAGCATCTTTCTTAACATCTTTTTATCCATTTTCAGAGCACACTTGTATTCTTCAAACTCACATATCCTCTTGATAGAACATCACTAAGCCAAATCATTTTCATCCAAAATCAAAATCTCAATGTGTGGGACATGATATCACTAATGCCATCCCACCTATTGCCTATATCTACTTTTGTTGAAATTTTATTTTTTATTATGATAAGCAGCAAACAAGGGTGTTGATCCCTATAACAAAAAGCCACTAGGGCAGAGAAATCCAAGCCACAGATAGGCCACCAACAGTAGAAAAACAACACACTACTAGCTAAAAATCATTAACCAATTCATATGGACAAAACCCATAACCAAAAACAAGTAGCAGAATCAATAGAAAAACTAAACAAACATCTCCCCCCAATCCTACATATCTTCATAGTTAATAAAATGTTTTGCATCCAAACCATACCTATTGAGTTCTAAGAGGACAGACAGCATAGTAGTGGACCTATGCATCACCTTCATGCTGAAAGTAGCCAGCACCTTCATGTTTTTTTCTAGAGTAGCCATCTTAACCTTCATCTCTGTGACTTCCACAGCAACCTGTTTGCATTGAGTATAGTCCTTTTGATCAAGGGTAGTATCTTTAGTCAAGTCCACATCCTCATCATCTGATTCAAAATTTGAAGCATTCATTTCTTCAAACAGGCTTGCTCCCTCCTAAAACTCCTCAGTTTCTGGGATCTCCACCACTTCTGGAAATCCACATCATCCTCAAACAGAGTGTCACTGGAATCCTCTATTTTAGTAACTTTGGGGGTGAGCCTCCCTGCTAGCCTATTGGATGATCTGATACTCGGCCTTCTACTTTTGGAATTCCCACTCTTGCTCTTACCAATCTTCCCTTCCTTTTTAGCCTCCTTCACAACCAACCCATCATCAATACTCTCCTTAGTGATTTCCTCCTCAGTGTTAGGTTTCTCCTTAGGTTTGACAGCAGTCCCAACAAGGTTACTCTCTCCCTCCTTAAACAACACAGGGTCAACCTTGGCCTTTTTTTATTTTAGATTTCTTACTGGGCCCTACAGGGCCTCTTAGCAGTCACCCTCTCCCTATCAGTGATTTCCCCTGGGCTACTTTTCAAGTTACAAAGCCCTGTCGAAGCCTCCTTTTGGGTAGAGGGGCTGCAGACTGAGGACTTAAGGATGGAGGGTGGGGATGGGTTGGAATCATAATCTTCAAAAACTTATGTGATAACAACGGGTGGAGGATCTTTGGCAATGGAGATTTGTTTTTTCTTCTTAGTGAGAGGTAGGGACAACAATAGCCAAAGGCTTGAACTTTTTACCCATGGGGGCTTGAACATCACCCATAGGACTTTTTTGAAATGTTGTTACTTCTCTTAGTTACAACACCATCTCAAAGAGGGGTGAAATGTAGACACCTAAGTCTTACCATGTCCTAACTAACCCACTCATACTAGATTTATCCCACATCACCCCTACTAGCATTAAGAGTAGTCACATTATTTGTTCCACCTGCATACATGCTATCATAGAAAATCAAAAGCAATAAAACATGTCATAACATCATGGAATTCATAACACTTAGAACTTAGTACTTTGCATTTCATATTTCTGAATCACATCCAAACACATTGCATGTCATTCATATCAGAAAAAGATGAAAAAATAAATTGCATCATCCATATATGATCATCTTAGATATGCATTCTCATAAGAAAAATAAAATCTCTAGCCAACCATATGCACAAGAGGGAAAGTGAAGTACAAGATTTCAACTAAAGCTATGTATAGATTTCATCCAATCAGGTCTTGCAACAATAAGTGTAAAACAATGTCTGAGTGCAATTGACTCCTCCAACAAGTCAAAAGAGAAAAACTGTGTAATCAAGTGCACAAGTCTTCCCATGCAAGGAGGAAAGAGTGTAAAACTCTACAATAAATATAGGTATTCCAAATACCTCAAGGAGTGTCAAATCAAACCTTTGCAAAATCTCCAGCAAAACCATAAAAATTAGGAAAATTGAAAAAACCTAAAAAAATTGTAAAACATAAAAAATCCCTAAAAATCAAATATGTTCTTCAAAATTTGCAATAAAAGGAGAATTTTTTCTTCTCCTCTCTTTCTTAACATGTCTTTTATTTCCATAGTCCTTTTGTACCCTCATTTTGTGTGCTTGCATCTTACAAGTCTCCTTGACAAAGCAAACAACTAGGTGAACTCATGACGTGATCTATGGTATGTTCGGTCATTTTAGTTTTCATTATTTATCTTCATATATTTAAAGTGTCAAACTAATGCTAGTTATTGCAAGTACAATTATGGGAAATCGACAATAGGTAAGGCCTAGTTCAGGAATGGTAACTACCCTTCATGTAGACTACCATCCTCAAGGGGGAAAATATGTAAGCACTACAAATTTGCATAGCCTCCATGAGGACCCCATGATGATATGTAATCCTTATCATGTACATGTAAGTGTGAAAATAACATCCTCTCAGCAGTGCTTCTCTTGGCAACACATGGGTCTTTGCTTCTTCCTTAGTTTCCCCTTTGTCGTAATAACATTTCCTTCACTTTCGACATTTGTCAATTTTCATTTTATGTGCTTGTGACCTTGTCCCTATGCTTTTTTCATCAATTTTTCATAAATTGTCCTTTCCCATGTGTTTTCATCTCACTCCACCCCTAAAAGGCCTCCAAATGGCCTCCCAAGCCATCTCCAACTTTCGGATTTCAATTGTGATTTGTTGACTCGAGATCTCCCCCTATTATTTCAAGATCTCCCCTGGGAGATTTGACATTTGTAAGTGGAGATTTATTTTCTGGTCACTTTTTGACTTGGTTCCAGAGACAAGTCTATTCTTCATCCCCTAACTAACATTTTCCACCCCTTTTGGTTAACCCAGACCCTCTCCTCTAAGGGTCGCCCATGGGTCACCCCTGAGCAACCCAGGGTCATGCCAAGGCAATTTGAACTGGCAAAAGCGGAGACCATGTCATCTTTCTAGCCGTGGATTAACTTGAAGTTTAGAAACAAAAAAAGCTTTGTTTTGCTCCATTTTTATTCTAGATTGCATCTAATTTTGGTCCAAACATGGAGTAAACTATTCTTATCTCATTCACCTCTTCCAAATTGGCATAATTAGCTCTTGTTGATCTATACTTGTCACCTTTCTAACTCATGCTAACTCCATTGACACTTCTATGATAAGCTATCTTTGCTTCATCACTCTCTAATTAGCCTAGTTCACTATCCAATCTAATGAGTTAACTCTCTAATCAAGGGAGTTAACTCCTCAATCTTCCCCCCTCTTATGTTCCTTCCAAACTATAAATACCCCTCCCCTCTCCATTATTTCTCAAGTTCGAGAATGCTCTTCCCTTCTTCACAAGCTTTTTCAAGCTTCTTCACAGGGCTTTGAGCCTCTTTCTTCATTTTTTTCTTTAGTTTTTCAAAGCTTCAAAGCTTTCATGTCATTATTTTTCCAAAGATTTAAAGATTTCATTAGTTTTCATTATTGCATAGCTTCAAAGCTTCCCCTTTTGGGAGGAAAATTCATTTGTGCAACAAAGCATTACTTAGTTTTTTTTCTCTCAAGTATTCTTATGCTCATGCAGGACTTATGAGCCTTTTCTTTTAGTGTTATTATGCCCAAGATTTCCTAAAAGCTTCTTATTACATCATTAGGTTGTTGGTTTTGCAAGCCATAGTGCTCTTAACTCACATTGAGCTCATATTTCAAAGCTTTCTCAAGCCATTTTTTGCATCCCTTCCCTATATTTGCTGAGAGGAGATCCCTGCTACTGCAAGAGGATGAATAGTTTGTTGATACAAGGATCCCTGAGGGTAGTGGAGGCTCATGCATCAACACATTCTAGGTTCTTTCATGTTTTTTGTAGTAATCAGATAATCTCAAATTTGCTCTTGGAGATAGTAATTTCATATTGCAATTTCCTTTATAGGCTAGATAAATTTGTATTGTTAAGTTACTTTATTTCAAGCAATTTGCATTTTTAGATTAATTTATTACCAAGTACTTTCATTTCCTAGAATAGTTGAAATCAAAACACAAGAAAACACCAAAATATAAGGTAAATGCATTAGATAATTTCATCTTAGCTTGCATTCATATTTCAATTTGTAGCGTAACTTAGTTCATTTTATTTCAAAAATTTGGTGAAAAAGAACAAAAGTTGCTTGCATACATTAGAGCTTGCATTTCATACCAAAAACCCACAAAATAGAAAACATTAGAAAATACCAAAAATCAAGACAAGTTCACAAACCCTTGATTTCATCTTGAGGTCAACACAAATCAATCAACTCAAACAAAGAAAAAAAATCTTAGGTCATCACCCTAAGTCAAACATAAATCAACTCATGGTTAACTCAAACCAACTCTCTTTGTTCATGCTCACAAATGTGCCCCAGACTTAGAGGTGAGTGGGTGAGGTTGATCCTAGAGGAGATCAAAGAGTTACACCCTAGGCCTCAACACACATAATTGACCAGTCAAGAACAAGAACTTAGGCTTAGGTTGATCAAACAAAGACATCAAATCTGACAACTCCTTGGAACAGGAGAGGAAAGGTTCCAACGTAGAAGACTCATCAATGACTATAACAGACAGTCGAATAGGCGTTGAAATCTAGCTAACCCAAATTCGAGAATAGTGACCAATGACCCTTTGGTTTATATAATTATCTCAACTACAATGGTCACTAAACACCACATAAGAAACAATACCTAGGAAAGGCCTCAAGACCGACCAACCACTCTTCGTGAAGTCTAGCTCTCAAGTAAGTAGGACCACCCCTGTGTCTCACCTCCTCTCGACTGGATTCAACCATGAGAGCAAGAGTGACATGGTGGTTCACCCATGGCAAGGACAAGGTCATGTGTGCTATGTCAAAGCTGACTTGACCACCCCGTACAACTCAGCCATGTTTTTGAGTGTACAGGGTATGGGGGAGGCACATGTAGAGGCAAAGGTGGGAAGGAGTTCAAGATATGTCTTGGTCTAGGTTGAAGCCCTACCAAAGAAGATCAAGGCATGAAATTAAGGAAGAAGGGGATAAGGGAAGCGAGGAAAAGATGGGTGAAAGGATACATCCACATCCAAATAAGGGATGCATAAAAGGGGCTCAAGAGACTTCAAGGGAGAAATTAAAAGACAAGGGGAACCAAGGGGGATGTGGATATATCCACATCCAAGGGAAAACTCTGCCTATATCCAGCAAGGGCAAAAAGTTCCGCACAAGGCAAAAAGACCAAGGAAACTTAATAATTTTTTGGATTTCTTTTAGGATCTCAACAATTTTTTAACATTTTCCAAGGCACATTAGGCAAGGCAAACACAAGGAGCACATTAGGAAAATTTTGATGAATTTGACATAATTTTGTAATTTCGAGGCTTAGAAAATAGAGGTCCCAATAGTGTCTCTAGTTGGGGATGTGTGGAAAATATGGCATAGAGAAAACCATCTATCTCTGTGTAGACCAAAAATACAAAACACGAGGAGAAAAACACATGGATGTATGTACATGGACAACAGAGATATATACAACAAGACAACATAGCCATTGGCATTGAAAGCTTACAAACATTGAAAGTACAGTTGTGAATCAAAATTTTAACACATTATAGGTCAAACCTATACAAGGTGACTGATTTTACTTGCCTCTATCAAATACAAGTTGGATAAAGGAGTCAGTTTCCCTTAAACCAAAACAATTTTCATCACCCGACTGTAACAACTAAAGTCTTTTATTTACATGCATTAAAATGCAACCGATACCAATGGAGAAAAGGCCATCCTTACCACTAAAAACACTACTACAAGGAAACCATACATAATAGGTGTATGATCTATTCTTTATGAAATCACATTTGTTCTCAACAACAAAGAGTGAGACATTAAAATTTAGATCAACATAAAAACATGTGGATGTAAATAGACACCCATCATCAAATTTAACATTTTCATACTTGACAATCTCCTCATGCAAATTAAGGGAAAAGGAGAACACCTCCAATTCACATGCAAAGTAAAAATGTGCCTAACTACATTGTTGATTCAAAAAAAAAGACATCCTCTTGCAAATCAAAATAGAAAAAATCCATCTTTAGCATACCTTCAAGCTAAGCTGCAACATGTTGATATTCAACTTGGAAATTGAATTGTTGCTCAACATAATTTTCATATGTACACTGGGCCCAAACAAAGGACTCAAATTTAGGCACAACGCCATCATCCACAGCAATAGAAACCTAACCTTCATCACAAAGGAAAATTTCATAATCACAATTGTCAACTCTTGGATAATAAACGGCCAACATACATCATTTTCACACATGCTGATATCCTCTTCCACACTTGGATCATAAACCTAATCCATAACCCCATCATCATCATTAGCATAAGAATCATTATAAGGCATTTCAAATGATATACTGCATGTTGGCAAGAGACACTATATGGATTCATGAATGTTGTCATTGATGGCAACAAAGGTTATCCCTCAGATCCGCAATGCATGATAAGTCCTCACTGGAAGTTAGATTGAAGAAGTGTTGAGGTCCGGTAAGCAAGAACAGAGCAGTCAGTAAGGTCCGACAGACAGGTCCAGATCTCTCAGTAGAAGTATCTCAGTGAAGTGCAAATTTGGGGAAGTCAAGAGGAGTATCTTGACTAATAGATTCCAAGGTTTGAGCCTCCGGTGTGGAAAGGATAAAGAGATATGAATGCTTGAGTATCGGGTTCCCAAGTGACAGTGTGAACAAAGGAAGAACTGATTGGCAGAACATCAGACATTATTCCGGATGTGTTACTGATGTTGGGAAAGGTTATGAAGGCATGAATTATGTTTGGCTGACATGATTAATTATTTCCACAAGTATATCCTTGATCCGCATTACTTGGTAAGCAAGGATTCAACTGACAGATCAGAGTTTAGGCAAAATATTGACTATTCCGGGTACCGACTAGAAAGGTGATGAAATCACTTGTGCGGATATATATACAAGATAGATTTAGTTATGAGAAGTGTGGTAGTTATTAGTGAAGTGCGAAGAAAAGCAGTAGAGCCGAATAAAAGCAAAAAGGAAGATCTAGTATGTAAAAGAAGAGCAGCATAATAGAAGAAGAAAGATGAAGTGCAGCAGATCAGTATACAGAGCCTAACCAGAACTGAACTCCAACATGTGTTGATGCTCCTTATCAGTTCAAGTATTGTATTACACTCTTTATAAATTGTAGACAATGTGTCTCTTGTAGGCAGTGTGCCTCTTGTGAGCAGTGTGCTCGGGCAGTGAGCCCTAATTGGCAAGTGCCATTTTGTACTTCCATTCTTCTAACAGAGAATACAATCTTGGGTTAATCACCCCGTGGTTTTCTCCCTTAACAGGGTTTCCACGTCAAAAATATTATGTCATGTGTATTTCTATTTCATGGTTATGTTTGCTTGTTTGAATTGATGCTGCATTATTATTAAGAAAGTTCAGAAAGCTAAAATAATTAAGATAACTAATTCACCCCCCCTCTCAGTTATCAACAATTGGTATCAGAGCTAAGTTCCTCCTAAACAGAGTCTAACAGCTTGAGGAAGATCTATGAATCCAAATGGATGCATATGGTTTAAGGGAGCAACTCAAGACTGCCAATGATGATCTTGAGCAATCAAACTCTGAAGTCAATGAATTAAAGGAAAGACTCAAATAGGTTGATGATTTCATGAGAGAACTAAAAGACAAATTAAGTCTCTCTATTAAAAAAAAAAGGAGCTACTTCAGCAATTGGCAATTCAAGGTGAAGCAAATGATGCAAATGAAGATCTGAAGGAGAAAACCAAGTTATGTGAAAAGTTATCAAAAGAAATCATTATGGTAAGACATGAAATGGAATCAGGAGTTATAAAGTTTACCCAAGAGATTGAAGAGAAAAGAAAAACTAAAGATAATCTAAGACAATCTCTCAAGGAGAAATCAGAAGATTGCCACAAGATGGATAGAATTATCAGACATCTTGAATCTGATCTTGAAGATGCTAAAGATAATGAAGAAAAACTTGAGGATCAAATTGTCTCTCTCAAAAGGGATCTTCAAACAGCAAATGAATATAAAGAGAAATTCAAGATAAGTTCTGCCCAACTTGAAGTTCTTCTTCAAAGCTAAAAGAGGGTAGATGACAAGTGTGGTTTGGGATATGAGAAAGGAGAAAGCTCCGGATCTGGTCAGAAGAATTTTAGATCAGAAAATCCAAGGAACAAACCTAGAAGTCCTCCGGTAAGGCAACCTAATGCTCAAAGATATCCATCCTTCAATGGATACTGCCACAACTGCAATAACTTTGGTCATAAAGCTAATCAGTGCAGAAGGAGAATGAATCAGACTAATACATCCTTCTCCAGACAGTGCTTCAATTGCAAAAGGTATGGTCACAAATCTCATGAATGCAAAAATATGCAAATGAACAATTCATTCAATGGTAGATGCTTTGCATGCAATAGAATGGGTCATATGGCTAATCAATGCAGATCAAGAGGATATCAATCAAATATGCAAAGAAATGTTGTTTGCCAAATTTGCAATAGATCCGGTCATATAGCAAAATTCTGTAGAAGCAAGAATCAAGATAAAAGAGGTCTGGTATATTATAATCAGAATCAAGATAAGGGAAAACAAAAAGTAAATGTGGATGAAGTTCAAAGTGAGATGAACAAGATTTGGATGAAGAAAAGTACAGAGAATGTAGGAGATGGATCCGTACCAGACTCTGGTGCTAATATTCCTTCCGAAAATTAAAAGGTGAGCTTTGGCTTAGGGGGAGACACAAAGAAAACCTTGTTCCCCTAGCCAGTCAATTGGTGCCGGAACTAGCACAAGGAGAGCTGCGGATTAAAAGGGGTCATACAAGAAACATCTAAAAGGGGTATGGTAAAGATTTGAGAGATCTGCAAGAAGATTTGAAGAATCTAATCCTACCAGAATTGATCTAGTAAAATAGTCTTCCGGTAAAAATAGATTCCTTACAAGTTTGGTCTGGTATGATTCAAACTATAGTGTCTTGATCTGCAAATAGATCAAATGACTAATGAAAGAAAGATAGATTATCACTACTCTCCTAGAATAACTTTGAAATCTATCTCAGTGATCTGGAAGGGTTTTGTCTCTGAATAAGACAAACAAGGCAAACCGGAATGAGTTAGGTTGCGCATTTATTGCAGAATGAAAATTAGGGCTTCTCAGAAATAAAAGAGTTCATTCGCTCATCATTTGTACACTCACATTCGAAGAAAAGAGAAAAGGAGCTCTGCAACTACTTCTCCCAAAGATCAAGATGATTCTTCATACAACTCAATCTGAATTTCATCATGTGTGCCCTAAACAGCGTAAAAGGTATTCTTTGTTCTTGATATCTCTCAATAAGATTCCTTGATGATGGCTACTCTGAATATAGTAAAGATTTCTGATAGACCTTGCCCCATATTAAAGAAGCATTCATACAAATCCTTGGAGGTAGATCCCCTAGGAGCCTTCTCTAGTGTTCCGCATGGTGTTTTGCACACAAAAGATATTAGGGTTTACATACACGCAAATGTTGAAGAGTTTGGGGAATTCAAACTAAGAGATATCTATCACAAACAATTGATAGACAATGCTTTTGAGCTTAAACCAGAATATAAGGGCATCCAAGAGAAACATTTTGATCAGTTCATTCATTTCCCCTACTTTGAAGAAGATGAATGGGTCTGGTATGTGTTGAGTAGGGTACATGACAACTTTCTATGGCTTAACAGACCTTGCAAAATCACCAAGGAAGCAATTAGGGCAGTAACTGGTTTACACTCCTCCAGAGGAATTCCTGTCCTCAAATCTATCAAAAACAACATTGTAACTGAGGCCACCAGATCAAAATTTGATAAGAGGGCAATGACCATTGAAGATATTACAGACCCGGATATCAAGTTTGCATCTATGATAATAGGATACAAGATATATCACTCCAGTAGGGAGAATTTAGTATCCAGAAATGCAGTATATACTCCTATGAGATGCTGAGAAAGAATGCAGAATATGATCTCTGTGAACTTCTTTTGAGCCAATTAATGGAAAACATACAGAAGATCAAAAAGGACAAGAAGAACTCCTTTAAATATGGTGGACTAATATTATGCCTATTTTTCTACTTCATGAATGAGCTACCCAAATCAAATGGATGGGTATGGCAAAATGACAAACCGGTAGCAATTCAGATCAGAGATTACTTGCATGAACTTGGGGATGCTAAACCAAGAAATACAGCCCTATGGGGATATTTCAAGAATTTTCAGAACATGATGCAAGCAAGAGAAAGGATTCCCCAGTCTCTTGTTGAGAAATACAAAGACATAGTATGTTTTATGGTAGAGACTGATCAGTGCCTAATGGAGGCAGTAGAACCAAGAACTGTATGGATCATGCCCATGGGGTATGAAGTTGATGAACAAATTGTGGAGCTGCATGTTCAACACATACTAAGTCAGCCAAAGGATCCAAAAGCAGAAAGGTTTGGAACCTTTGAGGAGCTGAGTGTAAAGATTCATGTGGAACTCAGAGAACTAGAGATCAAGAGGAAGGTGAGAAAAGAAGTAGAAAATGTTGCCAAAGGCCTTGGCATCTCAAAGGAGGCACTTGATGCCCACAGGAAAAAGATGGAAAGGGCTGAGGAAGAGAAGAAGAAGGCTGAAAAGAAAAATGAGGAAAGTGCTCTGGCAAAACCTTCCACCCAGACCAGATCATCAAAGAGATCTGCACCTACCACTGCCAAAGGCTTAAGGACATCAGAACCAGAAGCACAATCATCCGGCAAAGGAGAGAAAAGAACAAAGACAAAAGCTACAAGAGCTTATGCCAGTCAAAGGGATGAAGAGGAGACTAAATCTGATGAAGAAATCAGGAAAATGAAGAAAAAGAAGAAAACATCCGGCCAACCCTCTACCGGACAGAAGGAAGAAGAAAAGATAGAGGAATATGTTGAAAAACCCACTCTTCACATTGATGACATAATCAAATCAATCACAGTGGACGGAAATCTTCAGCCAATGGTTGAGTTCTATGATGATTATGGTGAAGCAGATCAGAAGATATTACAAGATGCCATAGTCAGGTACCTAAATATCTACAACAAAGCATTCATTGAAATTATATCTTTGATCCCCAAAAGCTTGGAGAAGGAACTAGAAATAAGAAAGAACAATGCCCAAGCCAAAGACCTAGAAATCTGGGAACAGATAGCAATTCAGCTATATCCTTCAATCGACCCCAAGATAAAGAATATGGTATTCAAAGATTGTAACAATGAGTTCAGAAGCAAAGCAAGGATGAATCAACTTATGCTTGGTGAGACTGACAAGGTAGCCAAGGACACAGAAGAGATCCTCTAGAAGGCCTTCAAAAGATTTAATCTTCCTATTATAGAGGACTTGGGTACTGATCCCTCCACTACAAGTGTTGCAGAAGAATCTACTGAGAAAATGACAGAAGAGGTGGGCCTTGAACAGACTAACATTTCTCCTCTGGTTTCCCCTACAGTCTCCGGATCTACAGGAGAAGAAAGAAGCAGAAGTGAAGGAAAAAGAAGATGACAGTACCAAGGCTACAGAAGGAGAGAAGACTTCAACAGAGAAGACCACAACTGCTAGTAGTAAGAATGTAGAAGGAGAGAAAGCTTCAAGAGACAGCTCTAAGAATGCAGAAGAGAAGAAACATCTGTCTCCAGCAAGAGACACTACAAAAACTATCCAAGAATTCCTAAACAAAGAAACAATGGAGATTGATGAACTGAAGCTTCTACAAGGACCATTTAATTTTGATTCTCTTTCTCTGGTACAGACAATGAAGATAGCTTCATTTGCTAATGCAAAGGTTAAAGAAAAACTCCTAAAGTCTCACATGGAAGACTGTGAGTTGATAGAAGCTACTTCTGGAGTGCTTGAAAAGATTATGCCATCATTTCAGAAGGATCCCACAGCCTCCACTTCCGGTAATCTCAAAACTCTAGTCAACAGTGTTAGCACACATTTTGATTCTCTAGAAAAGTCAGCTGAAGAAAAGGTCCGGAAGGAGTTTTTGGATAAGAGATTCTCTGAAGTATAGTGTCTGATAACAAATGACAGGAAAGTTATGGATATTGGGATAAAGAGCTTGGAAAATGCTCTTAAAGATGGCAAAAATATGTACAAATTTTGCTTATCTTGGCCCACAGTGACCAAAGATAATGAGAGGAAAGTAAAAGAACAAGAGAATAAACTATTAAGTCTGTCTCAAAGTTTTGATCCTCTCTCATCCTCCATAGTAAATCAAGAGTGTCAGTCTATTGCAATCACAAATGCAATAAAGAATTTTGAGAAGGAAAGGAAGAACATAATTAGCCGGATGGGTGAACTTAGAAGGATCATTATCCCTAAGTTAGAGACCATGCATGAGGCCATAAGTGAAGCTCAAATCACAGCCCAGACCAATGATCCAATAGATCTAAAAAGGGCAGATGCGTTTGCATTCCTGTTGAGCGGTCATATATCAATTTTGGACAGAATGAAGCAAAGTTGGGCTAAAGAATTAATTCAATTGAAAACAACTTTTGTAGACATACTTCAGTATATGTAAGTATGCCATATGTATATACTTATGCGGCCAAGTATAGTTGAATTTTTGAAAGTTTTGATATGCGGACCCTATCCTTTGCCATTGATGTCAAAGAGGGAGTGAAGAGCAATGAAAAATGAGGAATCCAACTAAGGGGGAGCTCCAGAAAATGTATATAAAAACAAAGCATCAGCCAAGGGGGAGCATAGTGTAAACACTTAGTCATTTTTCACTAAGTGTTGCCATCAATGCCAAAGGGGGAGATTGTTGGCAAGAGACACTATATGGATTCATGAATGTTGTCATTGATGGCAACAAAGGTTATCCCACACATCTGCAATGCATGATAAGTCCTCACCGGAAGTCAGATTGAAGAAGTGTTGATGTCCGGTAAGCAAGAACAGAGCAATCAATAAGGTCTGACAGACAGGTCCGAATCTCTCAGTAGAAGTATCTCAATGAAGTGTGGATTTGGGGAAGTCAAGAGGAGTATCTTAACTGATAGATTCTAAGGTTTAAGCCTCCGGTGTGGAAAGGATAAAGAGATATGAATGCTTGAGTATTGGGTTCCCAAGTGACAGTGTGAACAGAGGAAGAACTGACTGGCAGAACATCAGACATTATTCTGGATGTGTTACTGATGTTGGTAAAGGTTATGAAGGCATGAATTATGTTTGGCCGACATGATTAATTATTTCCACAAGTATATCCTTGATCCGAATTACTTGGTAAGCAAGGATTCAGCCGACAGATCAGAGTTTAGGCAAAATATTGACTATTCCAAGTACCGACTAGAAAGGTGATGAAATCACTTGTGCGGATATATATACAAGATAGATTTAGTTATGAGAAGTGTGGTAGTTATTAGTGAAGTGCGAAGAAAAGTAGTAGAGCCGAATAAAAGCAAAAAGGAAGATCTAGTATGTAAAAGAAGAGCAGCATAATAGAAGAAGAAAGATGAAGTGCAACAGATCAGTATACAGAGCCTAACCGGAAATGAACTCCAGCATGTGTTGATGCTCCTTATCAGTTCAAGTATTGTATTACACTCTTTATAAATTGTAGACAATGTGTCTCTTATAGGCAGTGTGCCTCTTGTGAGCAGTGTGCTCAAGCAGTGAGCCCTAATTGGCAAGTGCCATTTTGTACTTCCATTCTTCTAATAGAGAATACAATCTTGGGTTAATCACCCTATGGTTTTCTCCCTTAACAGGGTTTCCACGTCAAAAATATTGTGTCATGTGTATTTTTATTTCATGGTTATGTTTGCTTGTTTGAATTGATGCTGCACTATTATTAAGAAAGTTTAGAAAGCTGAAATAATTAAGATAACTAATTCACCCCCCTCTCTCAGTTATCAACATTGATCCATCCCACAACCTCTCTATTTCAACCTCAACAGGGTAACTAGCTACATCACAACTACTATTGCAGACAAGTACAAGACTATCCTCTTCCACATTGTCATAAGGAATTTTATTCGCAACCCACATAACTAGATTGGAGACCAAAGATTCATCATGGGAATTACACCTTCCAATGCTAGCAGTTGAATCACTTGACTAAAACCAATCAATACACAAGTCATCAGCAAAGGAAGAATAGGTGTGAGAAATGTCATTTGAAGCATGAGACGCCTCAACTTCCATACGAGCACCCACAACACCATAATCATCCAAATTATCCTCAAGAGGAATGAAGAATGGGAGTTCATCAAATAAAAAATCATTATTGTTATGATTCCCACATATCGTTCCATCCAAATTCACATGAGTGCGGATGCTATCCTCATCCTCTACACTACCAAAAAATGTTGCATTAAACTCCTCTGCCTTCATGTCCTCATTGTCAAACTACTCCCGCACAATATCACATTCACTAACAATGCTACCTATAGCAAGGCTCTCAAGGTGAATCTGATTGTCTACACATTTACCTATCTTAGATCAATTATCATTGGGTGCAAAAATAATACTGTCATCTTCAACTGCAAGTTGGGAACCAAAAGACAAAGCAACATCATCATCATCTACAAGAGATGATTCATCTACTTGAAGATAGGTGGACATGTTATCTTTGCTTTCAACACAACTGCCACATGATGTTACCTCACATAGTTCCACTTTTCTAATAACACACTCAACCTGATCTGTGTTATTACTACCCACACATGTGCTTATATTTACAATACTCACCTTAGGGGACAACAACCCAACAATATATTCATTTCCCATTCTAACGAAGGCATCAAGAGAAAGGTAGGCCTACTAGAAACTAACAAGCTTCAAATCTTCCTATACTAAGCTTAGTCCAACTTCATAAGATTCAAAAAATATATTAATACATTCTAGGATAGAAGGTTTGAAAGCATATAGAATTTTTTGACAATACAACAACAAATCAATGACTAAAATCCATGTTGGATTCACCCTCGTAGCTTCTAATTTTTTCAAGTTCTTGGACACAAACAACAGGGTCTAAACCACATGTAAACCCTTCAAACATAGTCACCAAATCATTCCAAGAAGAAAAATAATGTTCAGGGAAACCAACCAGTCACTTTTGTGCTAACCTACATAGAGATATTTCAAAGAATCTCATCCACTTGTCTTCATCCTCATATTGAAATTTGCCCATAAAGTCTGGAAATGCAATGACATGTGCCACCCCATCATAAACATCACACCCATCAAATAGAGGCATCTGATAATATATCTTGTTAGGCATGGATTTCCTTTCATAATTGACCCATGAGAAGTCCAGTTGTTTATATGTGGTGTCATTGTCAATGGGAAGAGATTGAAAAAATGAACTATTGGTGACAGCAGGAAGGGAATTGAATTGTAGCTTGGACTAATGCAACCTGATTTGATTTTGTATTTCCTTTTCTTGCTGCAACAAAGACTCAAGAAGTTGATTTCCTTTTTCAATTTCATTTTGTAGCCTAGTTGAATCACTTTGGTTTTTCGTGGGCATTTGATTTTGGGGCAGGGAAATGCAAGAGGTGGGGCATTCTAAATAGTAAGACAAAGCATCATCATCGTCATAAGAATATTCATCATCATAGTATTGAGAAAGACCTGCCCTAGGGTTATTACCATGCCAAGAGGCCATGACTGAATATTCATAACATGTTGAGATAGAACTACATCTCTTTCTTTAATTAATCCTTTGTGAAATAAATCTTGCTTCAAGGGGGGACAAGGGAAACAATTGTATGTACCTTAACCTATTGTTGTATTGAATGAAATGAGGCATCTAGATTACCAACAGCAAACAAAGCACTAGCAGCAACAAACTTCATTTATGACAGTAGATTCACCACCTCTTCTAAAAAGAGGAATTCCATGAGGCGTGACAATCTTCAAGGCTACAAATTTATTCTAGATTCTCCAACCAGCAGAGTCTTCAATTTACTTTCAAACCAATAACAATATGAGTTGGTAGCCCATTACAATATGTCAACAAGGTTTCAGTCCCCGACAACAGCACCATTATGTTGGGTCCCAAAATAGCTAGCCCAAAACCCTAGAGTATTTCCTAATCTCCCAAGATAGGGGTGTCATCAAAGAGGCAAGAAATGGACTCATCCATAGGTTGAATTTGATTAAGGGCCAATGGTTAGAAGTGGGTAATCCCCTCTTCATTTCTATCTTAGCTAAGCCAAGGAGGGTGTTCTAGAGGTATCCCTTAATAGGGATTGACAACAATGTAAAATATGTTCATGAAAAAGAGCAGCAATACCCAAACTACTGTTTTGACTCCAAAATTGTCACTAAATCAAAACTAACCTACTACACTAAAAACCTCTTTTGAGCTTATGAATAAATTGTCCTACATAAGGGAAATACGTTGGTATGTATTTAACTATTGATATTTGTGTGTTTTAAATGTGTGTGTTTGGTTATCACTTCTAGGATCATTGCCTATCCAGTAGGTAGCAGAGTCTAGTTTATTAAAGAAAAATAACAGAGCAGAAACAAAGGAGAACTAATCTAATAACATAAAATGCATGTCATGTAACACCAGACATATATACATACTTAATAATCCTTCACTTCACCATACAAATCCATATGTAACTCAAAAGAGACCATCACCAACCTGGCAATGCTTTAAAATGCTATCACATTTATCAGATTTGAAATTACATTCATACCCAAAAATACCTACTAGGGCAAGAGGAAACCCTAGCGTTGGCTTAGGTATTTCCTTGAAAATGCACCCTCATTCATGGAGACATACAATATACTAGTATTCATTGCAATATTTGATCTATGACCTACTTCATTACTTGCCTGAAGAATTGGAATCATGACCCCTTTTAATCTAGAACACTTTTCCTTTTCTGCACCTATAGCTATATGGAAGTGAAAGAAATAACCAACAAATTTGAATTATTTTCATCCCTATATTTATAGTATTTTCTTTTAACTCAAATCTAATGAAAGAATGGGCAAGAAAACCCTAAAAAAATTCCACCAACTACCATAAATTCACCAACCCTAGCTACCAAATTGCATTAATGACAAGTTGTGTGGATTTTGAATCCATTTAGAAGTCATCAACAGTTGTCACATTTTAACTTTTTCACATCTGGAGAAAAAGAAGAAACCTGAGGGGGTATAGGATGCAAAGATTCAGGGCAGGACAAGAATTTGTGGGTCTAGAGGGGTGTCTGGGATGTGGAGGAAATAGAGGCATCTAGATGTGGAGAAAGGAGGATGGAATGGATGTAGGGATGGGAAGGGGTATCAAATCTATGGAGATTTGATGAGGAAAGGGATGGAAAAGTCTAAGGGGGGACTGGATATGGAGCTTAGGGGGTCCACCGAACATGTCAGAGTCTCCATGGAATCCCTGCAGAAGAAAGGGAAGGGAAGGTTGGCAGAGAAAGAGAGGGGTCAATAAAATGCAAGTATGGGGGAGGCATGTGGAGGTGGAGGTGGGAAGGATTTCAATATATGTCTTGGTCCAAGTTGGAGGTCTGCCAGAGAAGACCAAGGAATGAAATCGGGGAAGAAAGGGATAAAGGGAAGCGAGGAAAAGATGGGCGAAAGGATACATCTGCATCTAGATAAGGGATGCATAAAAGGGGATAAGGAGACTTCAAGGGAGAAATAAAAAGAGAAGGGGAGGTGGGTACCAAGGGGGATGTGGATATATCCACATCTATGTGAAACTCTGCCTATATCCAACAGGGGTCAAAATTTCTGCACAAGGCAAAAAGACCAAGGAAACTTAAGAATTTTTTAGGATTTCTTTCAGGATCTCAACAATGTTTTAACATTTTCCAAGGCACATTAGGCAAGGAAAACACAAGGAGTACATTAGGAAAAATTTATGAATTTGACATGATTTTGCAATTTCTATGCTTGGAAAATAGAGGTCCCAATAGACCCAGATGCTCCTGCATCATAACAATATCTACAAAACTTGTTATATAACCTCCATCTCAAACACCCAATAAATAGGAGATACAATACATGAAACCATAAAATGGTAATTAGAAAACCATGAGCTAAAAGCACCCAAAATAGTAGCACCCAAATCCTTAGTTAGAAATTCAAAACCCAAATTCCAAGATGAGACCACAAGCTAAAATTAACATATTCCTTACACCTATCATAACCTCATTATAATTAACTCACCAAATTGGGAATTCCATTTTGGTTCCATTATCCCCATCCAAAGATGCCTTATGACATGTTGGTTAATAAGTGTAACTCCCCTTTACAACTCTTTTATATGTGTTGATGTTTTTACATTTTCAATGTAGGGGATCCAACTTCCAGATTAGGCCATAACTTTTGATTCAGGAGACTGATTGGGCTAATTTTTTAAATTTTAGATCTCAAAGAGGTGCATGTGATAGACACCTAAGAACCAATGCCAAACAACCCAAAATTTTAATTTTGGCCAAAAACCAACTCTATAGTCCAAAAATTGAGTTTTTTCTTTTTTTCAATCTAAAAATTGCACTATTTGTAATCTTAACATTAGGTGCTAGTTTGGGACACCTTTCCTAACACTAACCATATTTTATCACTCAATATCACTCAATGGCATGAGTAGAGAGCATACATGACCTAAAAACTCAGTTCTAGGGGAGCAGGGTGAGGAACTTCTTAGTGCTAACCGCTAACTAATGCACTACAAACATATATAGTTGATGGTCCTATCTAGGTTTTACAAGTTTCTATGGTATGTCCTCAATATATCCAAGGGTATGAGAGGCTGAAGTCCATGAAGGACATTCCCATCTACAAGTATGTGGTTGGGTTCAAGTCCCTTTCCACTTCACATTGTACCCTCAATCCCCTTAGAGTGGATGATAAGGTTGTGCTAAACACGATGGCCCTCCTTTGAGGTGAGTCTTTCAATTCTCCCCCACTTTCTATACCTTGTTGAAATGTGTGGTTCAAGTCATACCCAAAGATGGCATGAAACCCAAAGGCAAGCCTACTTCTAGGAAAGAAGACCAAGTTCTTTTGATTCCCAAGATTACCTTGTGGCATGAGGGAAGAGCATATACAACTTGGGTTCTTAGGTAAAGGACAAAAAAAGAGAACCAAAAAGTGTTTTTAATCTCCAAGGTCACCCAAGGGTGTGAGGAGAGAGCATACACAATTAGAAGTCCTCACAAACAAAGCATATAAATGTTCATCACCCTTAGCATGTTTATGGTGCAACTAAATTAGTGATAAAAAGTAGGTCCTTTGAAAAGCATGGCTACACCAAAACAAGTTATTAACTTCACAAAAGAGCATTGGAAAAATTAAAAAGCTGCATAAACAAAAAGTTAGAAACAAAAAACAATAAGTAAAGATTAGTCAAAGGCACAAAAATTAAGAATATGATGAACTTCTACAACTAAAACGTGTGTGCTAAAATAAGAAAAGACGTGCTAATCTTAGAACAAAAATGTTAAAGTATGCCACAAATGTACTAAAGGGTGCAGTTCAATGTTTACCAATCTTTTACCTCTGACGCATTATTTGGTGAAGTAAAAATTTTGATCTATAGATTCAAACATTGAAATATGAAACCTGCAAGTAGAATAGTACAATTTAGATTAAAAATTGATAAAAATAGCAACATGCAAGATAATAACTTTAGAAATGATTACAAAAATAGTAGGTCATCCACCTTAACTAGAAAATATAAAAAAAATACAATGCAAAGTTAGCAAAATAGTAAATGGAAGGATTTGAGGGCTGAAAATAGAGGTGTTGATCCATAAACCAACATGCCATAGGTTTATAGATGCACTAAAACTAGGGTTAGACATACTAAACTACAACAAGGGCTAAAAAATGTGATGCAACCCACAATAAAATGATTAAACCTACACATAAGGGTTATAAAGGGATAAAATTTGATTACAAACCAAAAACCTTGCATAAATGGATTAGTAAAAGCTCAAAATCTTACAAAACTGACAAGAAATCATGTTGAATCCATTGAGGGGAGAGCTACATAAGGGATCGATGGACATGCCAAAAGGTGTAACATGCATGTTGAAGCATGAACGCACTCACCAAAACCAAGTCAACGCGTGCCAAACTATCAACCTACAATGAAGAGATACAAACATGAGATAGAAAATATATTAGAAAGGGACGTGAGTCCCACCGAGTGTGCCAAAATATATGCAAGTAAATGTAAACCTAAATAAATAGATAATGCAAGCATAACCTATTTAATCTACGAGTAAATGCAACCTCAAGATTACGCTAAGGACTTGTAAACATCAATGAAAACACAAGTGCTCTCACCAACACTAACCCTTGTTGCACCTAAGTGGTTGTGCTAAAAGGATTTTTGTTGTTGAGAGAGAGAATTTAAAGTTCTCACAATGGTAGAATAACATTACATTCCAAGAGTTTATTTCAAATGGCTTAAGTGAGGTTTAATTTATAGATTTCCATGGACGAGGATCAAAGCTAGGATTTATTAGAGATATCAATGGTTGAGGATGCTTGAGAGGATTGGATGTATGAAAGGCCTCCAAGTGGAACCTTGTGGTTGGTGAACAAGAAAAGGCCCATGACCCAAGGGATTTGAAGGGCTAGGATTTTCTTGGAGAAAATGGAGGATGAGGATCCAAAAAGTCCTTTTTTGGAGCCATTTTTGGAGCCATGTACTTGTCTTGAGCCAAGTCCAAATCTCAATCCATGTGCAAGATTTGTCTTGACTAATCATGATTTAGGTTTTGCAAATGATTAGCTAGTTAAATGATTATTTTTAGCCAACTAATGGTTTGAGGGGGGAAATAGAAATTAAATAAATAGGATGTATTTATTTAATTTTTGGAATGGGGATGATGAACCTAGTTAAGTAAATGTTGGATTTATTTAACTAAGGTTGGACTATAGAAGAAAGATGGAATGATTGATTAATTAAATAAATTTTCCTAATTTATTTAATTAATGCTTGGAAGAAATGTCAATTATTCAATTAAATAATTAAAATTTATTTAATTAATATTGGTAGGAAAAATCGGAATAATTAATTAAATAAATAGAATTTATTTAATTTTAATTTTTATGAGAGTGATCAAGGGATGAGACTGGTGATGATAGAAATGGTGTGAGGTGATTCTAGGTGTCTACAGTTACCACAAGTTTGCCTAACCTGAAAAGAACCTAAAGTGAGTTGAATTTGTCATGATTTCCCTTTGGTTCTCCTTTTGTCCTAGAGTAAAACAAGATCACCAATCACAAATTTTTGCATCCTATTTTTATTGTCACTTTCACCTTTGCTTGATTTTCTATGATTCTATCCATGACACCATCTATTTTCTCCTCTATTTTGGTCAAATATTAAAAAAAAACCTATAATGAGTTTTAGAATTTCTCATCCTCAATAGTAGTTTGAAGTTTCAAAGTTTAAAGTTCCAATGGGATGGGTAAAATGTTATTTATTTCATACACCAACTCATAAGGAGATATACATATGGCTCTCTTCAGCATGATTCAGTCAGCCCATAGTGCATCATAAAGTTTCTTGTGCCAATTTTATTGATTTTTATTGACCATATTCTAAATAATGGTGATAAGATTTATGTTACTTGATTCAGTCTAGCCATTATCATGTGGATAGTAATCTGATGAATGCAAAAGGGTGACCCCATATTCATAAAAAATAGGGAAACTTCTAAAGAAGAAAAAATAAGTGCATTATCAATAGCTATCTTGTGTGGCACTTTAAATATTACCAAAATATTTTCTTTGATAAAATTGTTGACTACATCTGAAGTAGTTTGTTTTACAGGAATTGCTTCCACCGATTTGGTAAAGTAGTCTATAGCTGTCAATATATGTGTTTTTCATGTGCTTGAATGAGGATTAATGGATCTGATAAAATTGAGTCCCCATTGCTAAAAAGGATTTTCAATTACCACTGGCCTCAAATGTAAGTTTGTAAGTTTTAGTTTCCCAGAGAATTGTCAACACTCTTCACATATTTCCACCCATTCATAAGTGTCTTTGAACATCCTCAACCAATAATAACACTATCTCAAGATCTCGAATGTTGTCATTGAAGAAGAGAAGTGGCCTCCACATGCTTCGTTATGGAACAATTCTAGAAGTTTTCTTTGCTACTCCTTATCAACACACCTTAGAAATATTCTATCAATTCCTTTTTTGTACAAGGTATCACCCTAAATGATGCACTTAGCCACCTTTAGTTTGATATTCCTCTTTTCTGTAGATAAAATATATGTGTAGGGAAATCTCCATAGGTCAAAAATTATGCTATGATAGAGAACCAATCATCAATTAGCTCAATGAGGAGAGCGAGCAGGAGGTCATCTGATTGTTCAAGATCATTTTCAGTAATTAGTTTACAAAGACGTCACTCTCTTACCAATTATGTGGGTTTTATGTCCACATCATACTCTTAGGCCTTTGTAATCCATCGTCCCCTCTTGTTGTATCCTATGTCTTGTTGGGTCAACACTGTCTTGACTACTGTATCAGGTACATATATGATGGAATGGGAATTCAGAATATAAAACCTAAACTACTTAACTACCTTTACCATAGAAAATGTGTGTTTTTCCACTAATGACTAATTCAATCCCTACTTCAGGGGAATGCTCATAAAGGAAATTGGAGACTCAATACTTTGATTATTTTTCTACAATAAAATAGATGACAACATGTGTTCTAATGCATAGCTATAAATAATAAAATCCTAATGAAAATCAGGCTACACAAGAACTGGTGTATTATCTATGGATATTTTTATATCTTGAAAATCTTTATTACCTAAGTCATTCCATTTGAAATCTATATTTTCCTTCATCATCTCCACAACGTGTCATGTTAACTCTAAATATATAGGGATAAATCTTCACAAAAAATTGACTTGTCCAAAGAAAGATTTGATCCCTATTCTAATAGAAGGGAGATTGAGTTGTTGAATGGATTTGACCCTCTCCAGATCAATCTTTATTCCCTCTTTAGACATGATATGTCCTAAAAAATTTCCTTCAGTAACCCCAAAAATAGACTTCTTTGGGTTTAGAGATATTTCCAACACAAGTTCTAGTTGATGTGAGTGATCTTCTCTTTTCTTTGAGAATGTGGTCAAATCATCTAAGTATATAACAATGATCTTATTTTTGAGATCACCAAAGGATAAATTCATAGTCCACTATAATGTCACACCTACATTGATTAAACCAAATGGCATGCAATGATACACAAAATTTTCTCATGGTATGGTGAAGGTGGTCTTGTGTTGATCCTCCTGAGCCACACTAATTTGATTATACCCTAAGAACCTGTTAAGCATTGACATCTTCTTTGATCTTGAAATTGTTTGTAAGATATGGTCCATAATGGGCAAAGGATAGTTATCCTTTAAGGATGATTAGTTCAAACTTTAGAATTTAACACAAATTGGATTTCACTATTCTTTTTGTGCATTGGTATTATGCTAGAAACCCACATAAAATCATGAATGGGGTCGATGATTCTTTCCTTTAACATTTTATCTATTTCTTGGAAGAGATCATCTACAACTTTAGGGTTGCACTGGCATTATTTTTGCTTTAAAGGGGAGGCTCTATGTTTAAGAGGAATATGGTGTTAAGTTCTTCCATCAACAAAATTCTTTAGGTCTTCATAACACCATGTGAATATGTCTCTATATTTAATGAGGGGTGTGATTAACTATCTCCTTTCCTCTAGTGTGCAATATTTTCCAATACAGATTATTTTAGGATCTTTTACTTTTCTGATATTGATCTTTTCATATTCTATAGAAGTTCTCAATGTCTCTTATGTTTTCTACTTAATATACCTATCATGTTTGTTAAACAAGTCTTCCAACAGTATCATTCCTTTGGGAAATTTGTTTCCTTTTAACTATATCACTTCATTAGTAATAGGATTTATAGTGTTCTCATTTTCATTATCATCATAGATGAACTCACTATATTCCAAAGTATATTCCCTTCAAAATACAAATTAGCAAAGCTTTAAACTTTTTCAAGAAAATAAATGATTTGCTTGTCATTTTCAAAAACTTACCAATAATTATCATTATCTAGAACACTAGGTTGGTATATGAGTTCAGTTCTATATGAACCTTCTTTGAAATTAGGATAGGAAGTAGAAGGGAAGAAAAAATTGCCAGAGAGTCAGCCCTCAAATTTTGTTCTCTTGGAATAGCTTCTATGGAGAAGGCATCAAAGAATTGGATACTATCCCAAATCCTAAGAGTATGGCTTCATATTCTACTGTATTATTTGTATTCTCAAATTCTATTTGTAAGACATGGGAAACTTGCCCTAATTAAGAGAAATGAGAACTACCCCTACCCTAGACCTGATGATGAATAGTTTTTGTCAAACTGTAATATCCAAAGTGTTGCATATGTGTTGTCATTGATGTCAACAGTATGTTGTTCAGTGATTAATAGGATTGCATAGTTGTCAATAGTGTTGAAGGTTGGAAGTGGAAGTGATGATCAGTTGATGAGATGCCAAAGGATAGTGATGACTAAGGGAGATTGTTGAGAGACACAGAAGTAAAGTGATGAGTATATGCTGAGGTGATCAGAGAAGAAGACAAAGAAGTAATAAAGAGTCGATGGATATGAGAAGTTGTGAAGTAAAGAGTAAGATGATGAATGTCATATACTATGTATACTGATTGGATCAGTATCATCTATACACAGTTGTACCATATCTTCTAAAGTTCATGCAGAGGTGAAATTTGTGATCAGAACAATGTGCTAACACGAAGGTTCTTATTTTGTTGGAAGGATTTGTGCTTTGTGTTGAGAATGAAGTTACTGGTGTGGTGAATATTGTATTTCTTGTTTCCCAAGGAAAGGCATTGCTTTAGTCTTGAAAGAAAGATTTAGGAGGTCCAAGGCACTAGATTTTGCATTGAAGCATCTCGAGAGAATGCTTCGCATTCCTCCGCATTTGAAGGTATGGACCTGCAATTTGGATATTAGTCAGAGACAAGTATGAAGTTTGTATGTTCCTGATTTCAGAGATTGTAAATTACTGTAGAAGATTCTAGAGCTTGCACAGTGAAGACAGAGGTTCAGAATGATTGCAGTCAGGAGGTGTCAGAGAACTGCTCTACATTTCTCTACTTTTGAAGATGAGGTCCTACGATTTGAAGGATGGTCAATTATATATGAGGATATTGTTATATTCAAGTTTCAGTTGTTTTGATGCACTGCAGAAGTTCTTTGGAGTCAGTAGAACAAAGACATATCATGTTGTTGATTGGGGTTGTCTAGAGGAGAAAACAAAAGCCACCACATTTCACCGCAGTTCATCTTTTGGATTTGGTGTTTGGAGGATGAGTTCAGATATTCTATATGTTTTTCATCTCAGGTATCAGGTGTTGAAGTGCATTGTAAGTTGGTTTTTCAATACTCTATCTCAAGACTAGGTGTTCAGTGTTTGTAAGTGATGCCAGGCTCAATCTCTATTTGTTTGCACAGAAAGAAAACATTTACTTCAGAGGAAGGATTATTTGAGAAGGTTTGTGTAGGTCTTATTCCACTTGAGTGATGATTTGTGTGATGTTAATTGGTCCCTCCGGCACCACTTTAGGTCTGGAGCTATTTTGTGGAATGATAAGTGTTTGTTGGGCCAAATTTATGTGTTCTAATGATCCCACCAGATGTTTTGAAGTGTGTGCTATGTTGGAAGAATACATTAAGGAAAGAATAGGTCCTAGTTATCATTTGGCTTGAACTACATTGGATTTCTACATCTTTTGGATGCCAACTTAGTGTGGCCACTACACGTTTCATGTATACACATTTCATCTTGGCTGACATGGGAGAAAGATTTTGTAATTTGCAGAAGGTATAATGAAATATCTTATTTTGTGTGAAAAGTAAGAGTGTGTGAGATGGTGCAAGGTTATGTGAGTAAGTGTGAAAGTGAGTAAGTGTGTATGTGAAGATGTGTTGAAGGCAGCAGTGTTTGTGACGCAGAGGAAGTAAATATTTGAGTGAGAGTGAAGTGTGTGGATGTTGCGGAGGTGTCTAATCAGTGAGATTAGTTAAAGGTGATGTTTAGAGGTTGTAGCCTCATTTTGTAAGAGTTGTAGTATTGTATTCCAGGGAGTTGTAGCTTCCTTTGGGTTGTAGCCCATAAATAATATTGTAATCTTTTTTTATTTGTGAGGCTAGATTTGGACAAAGGATCCAAGTAGCTTACTCAGTGTGGTTTTTCCCTTCTAAGGTTTTCCACATAAATATGGTGTTGTGATTGTGTGGTCATGTGTTGTGCTTTGATTTTGATTTGCTTAATTTGCTTCATCATTTATTTAAGGGAGTAAGAAGATTTGGTTGATAAAGTTAATTTGGAATACAGTTTTGGTATATACTAATTCACCCCCTCTAAGTATATCATTGTGTTCTAACACAAAGTTTAGAAGATATATTCAGGCAAGTAACTTTGGGAGCTTCATTTTCTAAGGTGGAGGTTATCATGTGTCTACCTAGTCTTATGTCTTTATATAAGATCTCTGATCTAGGGTCCCCTGACTTGAGGATGATGAACTTGGCTTTCATCTCAAGATTGAGATGAACTTTCTTGTTGCCCAGAGAAATGTAAGCATGAGACTAGTCCATTTGAATCTCATGTCTGAGGTTTTTATAGAAGCTACGACTAAGAAACATGACATAGCTAGTGGGGATGTCTGCCACAAAATAGTAAGCTTTGGCCTCTTATTAGGATAGGCTGCAAGAGCAACTTGTGCATCCTTAGTCTACCTTATAAGGGGGGCCTTCTTAGATTCCATTGAATAATATTTTCCAAAGGTCTTGGGGCAACTTTATCTAGCACGACATTATGTGAGGCTCAAGAGTCTCTGATACAATTGCTTAATCTAAAACTAGAAATGAATAAGGAGATGTAAAAGGGGTCCAACTTTTCATCTAACTTGTCACAAGTATGATTTTTACTGCTTGAGGATAAGCTAGAAGGGGTTTATTCAAATGATTCAAATTCTACTAATTTATCAGAAGAATTGGTAGTGATGAGGCGAGGGAAGAGAATCATTTTTTACAAAATCTGCAAGTTTTTCTAATTCTTTATGGTTCATTCTCAAATATTTTACTTAGGATTTTTGCACTTTAATTTTCTGACAATGTTCTACTATATCAAAAGAATCACTTACACTATTTACATCACCAGACTGGGGAACATTTAAATGTGTACCTAATGATTTTGGTATAGTCATTAATAGTGTGGCAATATGATCCTACGAGGGAGAGGCTAGCATTCTTCCTTGATAAAATGTACTTGGGACTACTCTCAATATCATGGGCTGACTCTTCTAAGTTCCACATTCTTTTCTAGCTTGTATTTGTTGGATTTTTATAAACATAGCACAAGATTGACCACTTATGTCAATAAAAATATCGCCATGACATTTTGAATTAGATTCATACTCAAGAAAACTTATAGTAGAGTCACCATAACTGTAATTATTACTTTATTCTTTGATGGGTTCTTCTTTGATGACTTCCTTCATGGTGCTCATCTGTATGAATTTATTCATCTCCAAGCATGAAGCACCGTCATGATCAATGGTCAAGTGAAAATTACATGTCACATTATAGTTTTGACCACTTGTAGTCAGCACTTTAAGAGCCAGTCTATGTGCCAAAGATGGTAATCCCATGGCCTTGTTGTTGTTACTTAGTTGTACATCTTCTTGGAATGTCTTGGTATAGAGGTTGTTGCTACATATGTGACATTTATTTCTTCAAAGTGATTAAATCATTGGCTAGTTTCTGAACCATGGGATTTCTAGAAGATGTGGATGGGTTTTTATTGGTCTACAACTCCTTATTCCATTTATCAATTGTGAGTAAGTCATTTTCAATCTATATGGCCATTGTTTAGGTAGCATTTAAGTCAACTACTCTTGCCCTTCTCAAGTGGAAGCTTATATCAAGAGGTTGTGCATTTATGAAGAAGAACTTCTAATTTTCTATTGTGATTCTTTTTGTTACTTTGATTTTATTTATGATCTTGTTGAATTTGGCCATGAATTCATGCATGGGTTCATGCATTTTTTTATTTAATTATGTTAATTAGGCCAAAATGAGTGTTTATCCTCAACACTTTTGAAGCAGTCTTCAAATTTTATTTTCATGACATCCCAATAAGGTATAGAGCATGTTTACAAATGGTAAAACCATTCTACTATAGCATTAGGGATTCTACAAATATCTTGACCTCTACATACTCATGTTGAATACCAAAGACTAAGCATGCAACAAAGAAGGTGTTAATGTGTTCATTAGTACAAGTAACCTTTTCATCACCTCTAAATTTTGGGAGATTTTTTCTTGAACTGGATGGAGTGAATTGTGAAGTTGATTACCCAAGGCCAATGATCCAATGATAGTTCCCCAAGCAATATGTGTTTGATGAGCCATAACTTACACTAGTATTTGCTAAAAATTAATAACAAGAGGTAGGACTATACCATGTAGAATGAGGGTTTGACAAGTAGATGAACTAGTAGCAATCTTTGGAGGGGAAGATGGTCTACTTGTTGGTATAGATTTTCTATTCACATGTGTGGAAGGTGCAAAAAAATGATCATTTCTAAGAGATCAAAACTATGATCTTGAATGTCTTTCTTATTATCTCCCCTCATGTATCTCTTAGAAGCCAATGTGATAAATTATTATTGGTTCCTCTAAACTGGCTAAATTTGATTGAATTGATTTCTTCATCTAGGAACAACCAAAACTCTTTCAGTGATGACTAGGTGTTGTCCTTGGAGTAAATTTCCATGAGCTTCTCTCTTTATTTCTTAAACTAGGTCCTCTTCATTGTTAAGTACTTCATCAACTTGATGGTACTTGTGGTTATACCATCTATTTCTCTGGGCAAGAGTTCACAAATCAGTGATGATGCCTTCTTGTTTCACTTCTAGCCATTAATATTTGGCTATAACATAGGGGCTCCATTATGTTGGATTGGCATATATGCATATCCTGAAGACTTTGTTTACTGGCAATGTGATGTTTCACATAGACATGGAGTAAATAGAATTATAAAGCAGTAGTATAGTGTATAACATAGAACAAGAATTTATAATAGTATTGCATAGAATAAAGCATTGTTTCCATTCATTGAATATATCAGTATTACAGTACAATGTCACAATGTTTTCCCCCCAATTACAAGTATCGTCTCAATATATAACTTATGCCAAGGTGGTTGATGTTTAGGGGAAAATTGGATTGTTTATTGTTTTAGTTGTTTAGATGTTTGAATCCTCATTTCACCCTTAACATTCAAGGATCTAGGGTCGAGTGGCCAGGTACTATCATACCCTAGGTCATTGTGAGATGTAAGGAAGCTTGGATTAGGGTGTTTAATTATCAAATTTCTTTCTCTTATGCTTAATTAACTATTAAAACCCTAATTTCGCAAATATGACTATAAACGGAAGAATAACAGAAAAAGCTCTTGCAGAGGGAAGTAAAATATCAAATCACAAAGTACCTACTTTTGGGGTTCTGAGGCAGAAAAGTCAGGGACAAAAGACCAGGCACCCAAGTCCAATGCCCTGCTTTTTGTCTGGATCTAGAAACTCAGTCTACAACTCTTCCCTGTTGTTTCAGAGATTTTCCCATCACGAAAGTTGGAGGACTAATGAGCGGGTATCCAAGTCCAGGTGGCTATTTTTCCTTCTATTCTGTAATTCTGACATATCAAGATGCCTTCCTGCAACTTCACTTTATCCAACTCTACAACCTGTAACCTTCAACCATGAAAACTTTGGGAGGGGGTTGTGGTGTTTAGAGGCTTGCCTCAGTCAAGCCCCGGAGGACACTCAAGTCTCCAAACACCATTGTCAGATAAAGAGTGCATGCCCTTGTGAGGCAGAGGCAAAAACCAAAGGAAATGATGATGAAAACATAATATAATGTCACCTTGTAGTGAAGATCTCATGGGAGCAAGATGCTCTTCATTCCATGAGAAAATGGATGCTCAAATCTACAAACACAAACACATAAACCACACAATTCTACTCTTGCAACACAATGAAAGCCTTGAATCACAAGTTGATAGCTAGTTGAAATCTAATTGCAATCTAGTTTACAAATGAATGCCTAAACATGCTTTTATATGCAACTACAAACACTCCCGCCAAGATTTTCATAATTTAAACTTATTGTGTCAGCATAGGACCCAAATAACGGTCATAAACTGACACCCAAAAATTAGGACTGCCCCAAAATAGGGCAGGACTAGGGCACGAGCACCCAAGTCCTCCCCCTATTTTGGGCAGGGTCAAGCTCAAGGGGTTCTCCTAGGTCCCATTTGTCATGTTACCTAGGGCTCATTCCATCAGGATGCCAAATTATGAAGTAAGATGTCCTAAATGCATGCAAAAGACCCGAGAGCTAAACCTAAAGAGGGAAAAGCCCCCAAGGGGACATTTTTTGATGTTACATTTAGCCCCCACTTTAATGTATGTATAAACACAAGGCTAATACATGCATTAAAGTAAGGTCACAAACACAGCAAACACACCAAGCATGGAGAAGACACACCAATCACATAGAAAACAGTAACAGGCATGCAAAACACGAAGAAGATAGTTACAATCATGCAAAACATGGAGAAAACAGTCAATGCATAGAAGACATATTAATGCATGGAAGATAGGCATGATTTATTTTCTTTTTCTTTTCTCATATATATGAAATGCAGATGCAAGTACTGGAAAGTAAACAAACCTCCCATAATACATGATGCACTCATTGCGCAGGTCTTTGAATATATGGGGCAACACACATGCAAGACACACAAAACCTCCCAAAATGTAGGAAGGACAACCTAAGGCACTAGTCTTTATACTGCATATGGGGCAACAAACACGCCACACAAAACAAGCATGCCAAAACACACACACTTGAAGACACGGAGAAAACACAACAGACAAGTGATGGAGTGTACCTATTTCTAGGTCCAACACCATCTCAGGCACATTATAGGCACACACTGACAATTAGGCTTCACCACAACAATCACCGAAGACACGCTTAAGGGTTGAGTTAGTCATAGAACCGTTCTCTGCCTCTACAGAGGACTTTTGAAAATGCAACCCCACCCACGTCACGGAGATGCCTTACAGTGAAAAGGAAGCATGGAATACCACCCCACCCACATCACGGAGATGCCTTACGGTGAAAAGGAGGTATGAGCTCAAAAGTATACAACCCCACCCACATCACGGAGACACCTTACAGTGAAAAGGAGGTATACACAATAGATTTCAAGATAGATTGATTGATTGCAAAAAAACTCAAGATGTAGGAAGTACTAATCGCACTAGTCTGTACCTGAGGATAAGCACATTGCTAACATCTATAATAGACAGCTTACCTTATATATGCCCCCACCTTAAGGTGGTTGATATCATGCATCGATATCAAGTACGTTAAGGTAGGAAGAAAACACACAAGGGAACATAGACTTTTGCAAAGCCCATGCCCCCCAGAGGTGACATGTACTTCACGATCGCCAAATGTTCCCACAAACACATCCCTGCAAGAAACATGTTAGTGTCTATAAAATCATGATAAACAACAACATCAATGCATATGAAAACACACAAAGAGCCAAGGTTATACTACGAATTCAGAGTTCGAGGATAACCGTTGGACTATATCACGAAGCTCTCTGAATCGAGTACCGCTAAGGCTAGATTCAAAGATAAACAAAGGTGCACAGAGCAATAGTATTGTTAAGGTTTGTAAATGTGATAGAAACAACATCAAATTCACTACCCAAAAAGCATGAGTGCTTCCACTAGTCAAGTGTCAGATAAAATATACAACCCCATCGTCATATTAGGAACTAAGTCCATTTTTTAATTGCTCTCGAAAGGGACACTAGGTCCACATCAGTATAAATATTTTTCATCATCCGCCCGCTAGATGGAAACACTAGAGGAAGGAAAACAATAAATAAGAGAGGAGAAACAAGTGTCTTAGGGACAGTCACATAGGAGGGTGCCCCCAAGTCACCAACCACAACGCTATGTCCGTAAGACACAACACACAATGATGAAATTAGACAGAGGAATTTAGAAGAATGATGATACAAATAGAAGAAGGTCACAATAGAGGTGGTCTCTTGGTATCCTGGACCTTACAAGAGAGTCAAGGGTCATCCCAAGAGGCCTAAACAACACATAACACATCACGAGGGAAGCACATCAAGAGAGAGATAAAGGGTTAGAAATACTTACCTGGTAGCACCATCATTAAGAACATACACATTTAGGATATCTCTCATGTTGTTTTTATATTGTACTAACATTAAGTTTAGGATGACAAGAGGCTTGGTGGGTTTCAAAGAGCGGTATCCTATACCGGCTGTGTAGTTAATTCTAGCAACTTGTAAAGGTACTCTAATTCCTTGTTGATTTACACCGCAACCATTGCCTACATAGTTGTTATTTTTGTACAAGATTTGAAATCCACGACCATATAGAGAGTCCATTTCTTTAGAAGAAGGTGAAGCCTCATAGGTATCATAATTTGTAGTATAAGTGAGGGTATTGTCTTTATTTTCAACCAAGGAAACTTTGTTTTTTCTGATATGTTTCAAAAGATTGTTTAGACGAGATCGATGCAACTTTTGATGTGTTAGGTTTATTAAATTTGTATTCCATTGTATTGCAAGGGTTAAAATCTAATGAACCCTAATCATCACCAACAAGTGCATTTGATGGTTGGGAGTCTTGTACAACATTAGTCATTGATGGATCACCTTGCAAATTGTTTAAGCTCATATGATTGTAAACTAGTTTTTGCATTTCAATGTGTAAACAGTTATCTAGTTTAGGATCAACATGAATAGTATGAAGTTTACCTTTGAATATAAATTTGATTGAACGATGTAGAGTGGAAGGGACTGCCCCCAATGCATGAATCCAAGGTCTACCAAGAATCATGTTGTAAGATAAAGAACTAGGCATGACATGAATCAGGGTAGGCACAATCACAGGTCCCACTTGTATAGGTAAAGTTATAGTACCTATGGATTGTCATCCAACATTGTCAAAACCACGGATACTTAACAGTTCCAGCTTGATGGCAGATGTATCAACTTTAAGCTTATGTAATAAGTCAATGCCACAAACATTAAGAGCCGATCCATTATCAATCATAACTCATTTTACCAATGTTATATTTATTGTGACCAAGATTATAAGAGGACCATATTGGTTTTGAACTTCAATTGATGGTAATTCCTGTGGTTGAAAGAGAATATCTTTTTTGTCACATGCATACTATCCAATACGGCTGCTACATCATTAGGCTTAGCAGTAGGTGGAACAATCACCTTTTTCAAATCTTCTTGGAGCATTCCATGGTATGTAGGCGATGTTTGTATTAAATCCCAAAGAGAGATCTTAGCTGGAGTAGCACGAAGCTATTTGACAAGATCATACTCTTGACCACTTTTATGAGTAAGACGAGATGGTTGAGGGAGCATAGGTTTAGAACATGGAAGAGAGACAAGCACATGCGGTGCTTGGTTACTTTGCTTGTTATTATGAGTGTTGTATGTGTAAGCAATCACATTGTGGTGTGGTTGTTGTAACACATTTTGAACACCTTGAACTATAATCAATGACTTTAAGCAAGAAGGTGCATTAGGTGCCCCCCGCACAACCATCATAGGAATAGTGCTACCAAGTCTATTAATAAGTATTGAATTAACATTGTTTCCCTCTTGATTACACCCAACATCCATCCCTAAAGTATTTAATGTGAGAGACCTTTTCTCATCCACTAATGCTAAATCTTGGCCAGGGAGAGAAATGGGATGAGAGTAAGGTACATCATCATCATACTCTATGGAGAAAAAAGAAATTTCACTCTCATCTTTCTCATGAGTGTTCCTAGAGATGAATTTGGTTAAATCTTCTAATATCAAAGGATGTTCACTCATGAGAATTAGGAATTTGTCAAAATCAAGATCTTTGATAAATGCATGCAGAGATACCTTTGAAAAATGACATGAACGTTCCATTGCATTGTTTTCAATGTAAACTCATATTTTAAAATCTTTTCAAATTTGATGCAAAAGACAAGTGCAAAAGAATGTATGAAAATGACTTAAAATGCTTGCTTCTTTAGTACTTTCTCAATGTAAATAAGTGAAACAAAGGGTGTTGTAAGGATTTTGATCAGGGGCAGAAAATTATGTGTTTGATATCAGTCCAAAACAGCAATTAGATCCTTCACAACATACTCTTGATGCAAATCTAAGATAATGCCAAGTCAAAATCTAGTGAAAATATGTCAAAATAGGCACTTTTTTCACCAAAACTCAATGCAAAAGAGCATAACAAACGGTGTTGTGAGGAAAGTGATGATGGAAAGAAAATTATATCAGTAATAATAGCCACTTAATGTCAAAATGCCCAACACAACATGCTTTTAGTGCCACTTAAAGTTAAACCCTAGTGAAAATATAGCAAAAATAGGCTATTTTTCACGGTTTTTCAATTCCAAGACCTAGCAAAAGAGGTGTTGTAATGAATTTCATGAGGTGAAGCAAATAAAATCAATGATATTATTCACCTCAATCCATAAAATTGATCACAACACACTTGGAGTGCAAACTAGGCCAAGTCCTAGGGCAAAATAGTCAAAATGTGTAGTTTTTCGCCAAATTTTAAATACAAAAGCCCGTTAAAAGGGTGTTGTGAAGATTTTTAGGAGGGATAGAAAATTATTACCCTGATAACAGCCAATTAATGTAAAAATACCCTTCACAACATGCCTATGGTGCAAGTTTATAGAGTCGATAAGGCCAAATTTAGTGAAAATCAGTGTTTTTAAAGCCCTAGGTTTGAGATCTTGGCACAAAATGCTATATGAATGTTTTGAAGTCTGATTTATGATTAAAATGAATTAATCTCATATCTTAAAATGAATTCCAAGCTTTAATATGCAAAATGTCAATGCAAATCTAATGAAAATGTATAAAAATTGCTAGTTTTTGTTGAAATTTTCTATGCAAAAATGCAAATACTTTGAATCTAAATGTAAATTTACACTAAAATGAAAGACTACAGCCAAATTCTAATTTGAATAAGCCTCTAAAATTAGTAAAAATCTGAAAGAAGGTTTTGCCTACTAACCCTAGATTTTGGAATTACTAGGTTTAATGAAAATTGTTAAAATTTCTACAAAAGTCTAGCAAATTAATGATGAAAATGCAATGTAAATTATTGAATTTTTGTGTTTTTCTATAGTTTATATTAGATCTGATGTAAAAATCATGAATTAAGGAAATTTAGAAAGAATTGATGCAATTTAGTAATCTATATGAAAATGCAAGCTAGGGTTTTCAAATTTTTTCAAATTTTTCATATTTTTGTAATTTTCTCAATGCAATAAGATGAAAGACTATATGAATGAATGAAATTGATACAAATCTAAAGACACACAATTAGCAAGTTGCAATTTAAGTCTAAAAACATGGGTTCACCAAAATGTTTAGGGGAAAATTGGATTGTTTATTGTTTTAGTTGTTTAGATGTTTGAATCCTCCTTTCACCCTTAACATTCAAGGATCTAGGGTCGAGTGGCCAGGCACTATCATACTCTAGGTCACTATGAGATGTAGGGAAGCTTGGATTAGGGTGTTTAATTATCAAATTTTCTTTCTCTTATGCTTAATTGACCATTAAAACCCTAATTTTGCAAATACAACTGTAAACGGAAGAATAACAGAAAAAGCTCTTGTAGAGGGAAGTAAATTATCAAATCATAGAGTACCTATTTTTAGGGTTCCAAGGTAGAAAAGTCAGGGACAAAAGAGTGGGCACCCAAGTCCAATGCCCTACTTTTTTTCCAGATCTGGAAAATCAGTCTACAACTCTTCCCTATTGTTCCAGAGATTTTCCCGTCACAAAAGTTGGAGGACTAATGAGCGGGCGCCCAAGTCCAGGTGGCTATTTTTCCTTCTATTCTATAATTCTGACACTTCAAGATGCCTTCCTGTAACTTCATTTTGTCCAGCTCCGCAACCTGTAACCTGCAACCATGAAAACTTTAGGAGGGGGTTGTGGTGTTTAGAGGCTTGCCTCAGTCAAGCCCCAGAGGACAATCAAGTCTTCGAACACTGTTGTCAGATAAAGAGTGTGTGCCCTTGTGAGGTAGAGGAAAAAACTAAAGGAAATGATGATGAAAACATAATATAATGTCACCTTGTAGTGAAGATCTCATGGGAGGAAGATGCTCTTCATTCCATGAGGAAATGGATGCTCAAATATGCAAACACAAACACATAAACCACACAATTCTACTCTTGCAACACAATGAAAGCCTTAAATCACAAGTTGATAGCTAGTTGAAATCTAATTGCAATCTAGTTTACAAATGAATGCCTAAACATGCTTTTATATGCAACTATAAACAATCCCGCCAAAATTTTTGTAATTTAAACTTACCGTGTCGGCATAGGACCCAAATAACGGTCATAAACTGACACCCAAAATTTGGGACTGCCCCAAACTAGGGTAGGACTAGGGCGCAGGTGTCCAAGTCCTCCACCCTATTTTGGGTAGGGTCAAACTCAAGGGATCCTCCTAGGCCCCATTTGTCATGTTACCTAGGGCTCATTCCATCAGGATGCCAAATTATGAAGTAAGATGTCCTAAATGCATGCAAAAGACTTGGGAGCTAAACCTAAAGAGGGAAAATCCCCCAAGGGGACATTTTCTGACGTTACAGTTGAGATATCAACCGTTGCACCGACTACATAACTGTCAGGATTAATACCGACAACATTCCAAAACTAAATTTGCCCAAACATTGTCTAATATTTTATTATTTCCTTGACTAATTACGACCGACTACCACTAATAATAATGACTAACTACATTATCCCCCCCACAAAACTAGTCATCTTCCAAATGACAAAAAAACATGAAGTATCAAGTGACATTAGGTAAACTCTGCCAATTGATGACAATGCTAAAGATCCTAGAGGAAAAGTTGGAAGTAGGAGCTTAGTAAAAGTAGAACCAACACATTCGGAACACCTGCCAGTAGACCAACCAACCAAGGGACCTAATCTAATAGCACACTGAATGCTGTGAATGTTACACCCCATTGCTCACTGAATCGAGATAGTACTGGTTTGATAGGGGTTGGGGGGCAACACCCCCAACAGGGTCAAGGGGCAGCTCCCCTCGTGGGGGTTTGGGGGCAGCGCCCCTTGTGGGGTCTAGGGGCACATCATTTTTCTGAATTGTGGGCTTATTATTCCTACACTTCTTCTCACCTCTTCTTTCCTTGTACGGTGCTAGGAATCTCTCATACTCGACAAAAATTTGTAAGGATTCTGCGAAGAAAACAATTCGTACAGTCGGTAGAGAATAGAGATCGTATGCCGATGCTATGGCAGTAGATCTTGACTCGTATGGTGGTGGACTGATGAAACTCATACAGCTTGGTGCTTTATGCTACATACTGTAGACACCCTAAAATGACCGTGTCATCAAATCACTTGCATTCCGTTATCTGTCTAATCACTTGCATTGCAAACGTTAATTAAATAATCTAATTATTTAATTAATTATCATCAAATTTTTCTAAATCTCCTAAATTCAACATTAATTAAATAAATCCTCTTTATTTAATTAATTAAATTAAATTCCTCTATATTCTTCCACAATTAAATAATTTTAATTATTTAATTTGATCATTATCCTCCTTCCAAAATTCACATCCACGTTAATTAAATATATCCCATTATTTAATTAATTCAACAAATTCCCTCTTATCTAAAATTAAATAATTCTTAAATTATTTAATTAAATCAAAATCATTCTTCCAAAATCATGCACATAACAATTAAATAAATTTATTTATTTAATTTGCTTTCAAATCTTCTAAATTAAATAATTCTAATTATTTAATTATTTCTTCCAAAATATCTTCTCTAAATTTAAATAAATCAAATATTTATTTAAATTGTTTTTTCTTCTAAATTTGAGTTATCTCTAATGTAACTCAAGCTTTCTATATTTAATAAAGTAAAATATCTTCTTTTCTCATGCAAATCCCTTCTTCTTGTTTTAAATCACTTAACTAATCATTACATTCTGTTAATTGCTTTAACTCATTCTTCTATTCTTGATAACTCATCTCATGCAAAAGAAAGCAAGACACATGTCTTCTTCTCATTCGTTGCACGTTCCTCAACTGTTCTCCTCCGTTGATTCTTCTGAATTATCTGGACCGTTGATTGATCTTCCTTGAAATCTATATAAACCCCCCTCATCTCCTTCATTACCTCTCTCTCTTCAATCGTATTCTCAGGCATACTTAACAGAGCTTTGAGCATACAAAACGCGTCGATTGAGCACTATCACGATCTTTTGACACTGATCTCTTGAGCACACCACTTGCTTGTTGCAGCTATGGCTTTGCAACTTCATTGAGCAATCCACATTCAAATCCAAAGGAAACAATATAGATTTCGGTAAAAGTCTTTATTTCATTGATTATTTGTCATGGCTTTTATTTAAATTTATTTTATTTATGTTATTGGGTTCTTTGATTTTATTTAGTTTAGATTTAATCAATTTTTCCTCATACACATTCTGGCACGCCCGGTGGGACCCATTGGTCCTGATTTAATATAAAATTTGTGGAATTTTTAGTTTGATTTCACAGGTTTTTAACACTTTTTTTTGGAGAGATCCGAAGATAAATTTTTAAAGGAAGCTTGCTGAGCAAAAACGGACATCACGGTTGCGTTTGGAACGATCGAGAGGCAAAAAATATATATAATTTGACCTATTTCGGTGAAGGTAAAATTTTTTCACCTCCGGCACGCAACCCGAAGCCGTATAATCACTGTGAAGTACAGTAAAAAAAAAAAGATATTTTTTTTATTTTTTTAAAAAAAGTTTTCTTTTTTCAAAAAATAGAAAAAATTAAAAAAAAAAAGCAAAAAGAAAAAGCAAATCACAAAAATACAAAAGCAAGTCAAAAAAAAAAAATCAAAAGTAAAAAAGAAAAAACAAAGCATCAAAAGCAAGTATGTAGTACTCCTGTGTAGGCAAGGTACATACCAGCTGGAGTACTTCTGTCCTCTTAAAAAAAGGACCGTACTTTTCTTCCATGAAAAAGTGTAGCTTTTTTATAAAAAGTTTCTTTTAAAATAAACAAAATTTGCATTTTTTATTTTTGTCTCAAAAAAGTAAAGGGGAAGTATATTTTTATTTTTTTTTAAAATAAAAAAACAAACATTTTTTTAGCCCTTAGCAGCAGGTCACATCAATGACTAGGAGCCAGTCACAGGGGGCTAAGACAGACCCCTCTTCAATGAGCTTTTTAAATGAATAAGCGATTTTCAAACCTCATTATCTTGGTCATACAGACACTTATTTCAGTGCTTTTTTTTTTTAAATAGGCTAGAATTTCGTGATCTACATCATGGTGAAATTGGTTTTTTCTCAAAATTCTCTATTTTTTCCAAAAATTGATTTTCTCACTACTGTCTCTGTCTCGTCACAGTTTTTAGACCTTCCAAGATGCATAACTTTCACAAACAGACTCGGATTCAGGTGATGTTTTTTTTTTTAAAGTTGATATTTTTATATCCTCTACACAGTGGTAATATTGTTTTAAGAATTTTCTAAGATTTATTTTTTAAAGACCACTCATTGGCCTATACTCAATCTATGACTCAAGCACTTACTAACTTTTGAGTTTGTGTGGACCTAATATCACTTGTTGCAGCTTCTTATTACTCACACAGAGCAAATAGGTGTTTTTAACATGTTCATGCAGGACGAGCATTGAAGACCTCTTGATCTATCTCACTAAGTCTTAGAAACACATTGCATGCTTAAAAGGATAATTGAACAAATCTTTTCTTGCAATCTAAGTCTTAGGAACATACTGCTTTTCTTAAGGGAGAATGGACATGTATGAACAAACACCTCAATTTTCTAAAGGACAATGGACATGAATGCCAAACACTTCATTTCATAAAGGGACAATTTACAACTACAAACATGTGTGTGCCTAGCTTAGTTGCACTTTATTTTTCTTATAACGGGACAATTGAACCTTTGTTTGACGTGCTTGCTCTTACTTTTCTGTACTTCCTTTAGAAGGGCCTACTTTTGGATTGCGCTTCATCCAAAAGGGATGACCCTAAGCGGAGTTTTCCTTTGAACCGCTATATAAGAGGGATAAGGCGAAAGCCAAGTCCTAACCGACGTCAGCCTTACCTTGTGGTGCCAAACTGAAAAGAGGTGTACTAGCTCTTTGTGGAAACGATTTTCACATTGAGCGAAGTGTTTGAAACTCTTAGTAGGATTGGTTAAAGCTTTTAGTAGCTTGTCGCATTGCTCGTAAGGCATTGGTCCCTCAAAGTCACTAAGAACCATTTTAGATAGAGACTACCCGACCTACCTCCGAACATTGCGGTAATCATTAGTGCAAGGGAAATTGATTTAAACCCTTAAGATACTCACCATTGGCTCCCTTGAGAAGAGATAGTATTCCCTTGGACATAAAGCTCTTGTGACCTACTTGAGCTTTCCAAAGGGAGGGTGAGATATCCCTACCTATCGTCTCTCGCAAAGATACTAAATATCTGACACCTTTATGGAATGATATTTTTATCGACGGAGTATTAAGCTGTGAGCTGATCTACTGCAATGAAACCTTGTCTCTAGGGATAAAAAGTGCTTGTTATTGATTGCAATTGTCTTAGACCTATGGAAACATTGGGCTTGTTTGGAGCCTTGAACATACACTATCTGTTGTGTCAGTCCTTGTGCCTTTTTTGACCACTTGTTTGCTATGTTTTCTCTTGCCAAACCAATCCAATCAGAAACAGAAAAATTTTGCCTTTGTAAAACATCAGACACTACTTCAGCGCCCCTAGTATTACAGCAGCTCGCCTTTGGTAGTACAGTAGATCACCTTTGGTCAGCAGTAACCCGCCTCTGGCAAAACTCTACTTTAGCACCCTTGGTATAACAGTAGCTCGCTTTTGGTCACTGTAGCTCGCCTTTGGCATAGCAGTAACTCACTATTGGTAGCTCAGTCCGTCACCTCTGGCCCATAGTAGCACGCTTTTGGTAGCACAGTCCTGCGCCTCTGGTCAAACAGTATAGCACCTTTGGTCCAGTACTTTGTGCATCAGAAGTTTGTCCGTTTCTTAAAGCATCTCACAAATTCCCAGCATTACATTTTGTCCTAGAGTATCCCATGGTCACCACTAGGCTACAGCAAACTATGAAATCCAAGCAAGTTGTCCCTAAGAAGCGCAAGTCGCCTCCTCGCACACCACAATCAGGTCGTCTCAACATTACTCCCAAGGTGACTCCTAGTACATCCGCGGCAAAACTAATCAACTCTCCGAACATGCCGCACATGGATGAACCAAGCAATCCTCATGAGGATAGCACCCCTTTGATAAATGCGCCTCAGTATACCACAGGCTTGCCTCCAGATTTTGTCCCACAAGGTTATATCATAGATCAAACCCCATCTCAAGAAGAGCAACACTTTGAAATAGGTCAATCCTCTCAAGAAGATGGGCAAGATCTTGATGAATTTATACAAGATCCTAGAGCTATAGCTGCCTTTGATAAAATCCTTAGTGAGAACCAGGATCATTTCTTTCGCTTGCTTGCAAAGCAAGGCGCCAAGTTACCTCAAGATTTTGATGTGTCCACTCTCAAGGAGAGCAACAACACCCAAGAAGCCATACAAGCAGTGCAAACCATGTCCACGGTAACTACGCCCTTACCTACTCAAGGCTCGCAGTATAGGAATCCCCTTTTTCAAAACCCAACAGGGGAGAGGCCCATATCACCACTTTTGACTCCTATGGAGATCTATCAAAAGCAACAAGAAACTCTCCAACGTCAAGCAGAGTTAGCTAAGCAAGCCACCTTAGCTCGATCGAATGTGCAACCTCCCCCTAAAGTGTCCACCCCAATCGCAAGTGGAATCTTGGTTACCCCATCATGCGCAGGTTTTCCACCCAATTACAATCCGGGGAACACTTATGTAGCCATGCAACAAGGGTAACAAATGCCACCTCCTATATCATCACACCTGCATGTCTCTCAACCAATTAGAGTCACGCAACCCCAACCACAACATTCTTCTACTCTTGTCCTCAAGCAGCCCCAACCACAACATTCTTCTACTCTCATCCTCAATCAACCCCAACTGTCGCAAATCACTTCTACCTATGTTCCTCCTCCACAACGTTCATCCTCGCTCAACTTCTTTCACACATTGCCTAGCCACTCTCAACATTCCCAACATCAGGTCTCCCAAAGCTATGTGCCACCATCACAAACTAATCAAACGCACTTTAGCTTTCCTCCCCCCAATACTTTTCTTCAACCATCGCAAAGCCAACACTCTTACCTAGCACCACCTCCACCTCTGCCTAATCAAGGCCTCCAATTCCAACACAATCTGAACCAATTGTACAACCCATATGATCCCAATCAATCATACGATGCTTATTATACCAGTGCACATGGCTTACACTATAATCTTCCATATGGGCAACACCAACCACTCTTTGGACAACAGGAGATGTTACCAACCCCTCCCATGACTATGGAGCTAAAGATCGCAGAAGTTCAACAGCAGCTATCTGATCTTACGTTCGGCCACACCAAAAAGACCTTCTCTTTGGAGGAAGTGTGTCCTTATCCTTTTGATCGGTCATTACCAATGATCCCTTTTCCTCAAAATTTCACTATTCCCAAGTTCGATAAATACAAAGGAAAAGGTGACCCAAAAGACAATCTTAGGGAATTCTATCTCGCTTGCTTCGAGGTCTCTCATAACGACACATATCTTATGCGTCTTTTTCCTCACAGTCTTGGAGGTCAAGCAATAGAATGGTTCTCACACTTACCTACGGGTATCAAGTCTTTCAACGAGCTAGCAGAGAAGTTTGCCACCCATTTTTCTTACAACGCAGAGCATGAGATTTCCATGACGGACCTATGCAACAATAAATAGAAAAATGGTGAAACTTTCATTTCTTTCCTTCAACGATGGAGACAAATGGCTAGTAAATTCCCTTTCAAGATTCCAGAGAAATAGCTTGTTAGCATATTTGTGCAGAACCTCAACCAAGAGTTAGGTTTTCATTTGCAAATTCTTAGTGCTACAACCTTGGATGAAATCACATACAAGGGTATCAACATTGAGAAGGCCCTCATTGCTAAGGGTGTGGTCAAAATCTTTAAGGAGACGAAAGATAGTACTTCTCATCAACAATCGAACGATAAACCCAAGTATTGGAACAAAAACAAGAACGTGGTCAATGATGGGGTGGTCGATACTAAGCATGTCCAAACGTTGCAAACACTGCTGCAGCTCTCTAAACCAAGTCAAGCTCCACCTCAACAATAGCAGCAACAAAGGCAGCCTTATCCCAACCAACAGCAACAGCAACAAGAGCGGCCCCAACAAGATTACCCTCCGCGACGTCAATTCACTCCCTTGGGAGTGCCCATCGAATCGGTCTTACAGCAAGCTTTGCAGAAAGGGCTCATCACCTTACCTGATGCTCCCCCATATGGAGAACCTGTCTACAAAACTACACGTTACAGAGACAAAGAGTATTGTGAGTTCCATAGGAGCAAAGGGCATAGAATTGCGTCTTGCATGAAGCTTAAGCATCTCATCCAAAACCTCATCGATGGTAATCAAATCACTTTTGAGGATGAATCACCAGCGCAACACACGAACAAGGATCTCGATATGTACAAGGAACCATTCCCTCATCACGGTCCACCTCCTCCTCAGGATAGAGGTAAAGGTATCAATCATGCTTCCACGTCCTTCGATTCCATTGTTGGTTGTTTTGAAGAGAGTCGAGTGTCTACCCTCACGATCAAAGGCAAATCTACGGATTGTGCTGTTACTACTCGTCAAGGTCATGTCACCATCCGTGCACCTACACCTAGGCTTCCGGTTCAGTCTGATTATAATCTTGTTGAACATCTAGGGAGAACACCAACATAGATCTCTATTTTGGACCTTCTACGGTCATCACCTGCACATAGAGTGGTGCTAGAAAAAGCCCTCCAAGAGTCTTCCATTCCTAACAACATAGCAGTCGTGGATTTCCAAGCTATAGTAGGTAACATTGCTTCACCCTACAATGTGGTCTTCTCTGAGAAAGACCTCCCCTCCCATGATCCTTGTCACAATGATGCCCTCCATATTGAAGTTCTCATCCATAAGCGCAAAATCAAACGTATACTCATAGATGGTGGTGCTGGTCTCAACATCTGTTCTTTAAAGTTACTAAAGTAATTGGGATACTCTAAGGATCATGTCAACACTGATCATAGTATTACAATCAAGGGGTATGATGATGCAGAATGCCGTTCAGAAGGTGTTATTCACTTGCCTATACAACTGGGCCCTGTCACGCTTGAAACTAGGTGCCAAGTCCTTGGTATTGAGCTGCCTTACAACATTATCCTAGGCCGTCCATGGATCCATGCAATGAAAGTTGTTCCCTCCACATACCATCAGTCCCTCAAGTTCCCATACAATGGTACGGAGATCACCATCCCAGGAGACCCTAATCCTTTTCAATTTTGCCATGTCTTGCAAGGAAGCTATAAGAATTGCAACCAAGTGCCTAAAAATGACAAAGCCCTTGAATCCCCTCTCTATGTTGACCCTGAAACTCTCACGCAAGCCTCTACAAGTGAACCTACACCCTTCCCCAAAATCACAGCTCGTGTCTGAGATATAGGCTTTGGCACTTATGATATCTCAGAATCTTGTTGTGTAGGGCGGATGCCTTTATCTCCAAAATCTTACGGCAAACCACCCATTGCCAAAGTAACCAAAAAAGTAGCTATTCCTCCCCTAACATTCCTAACCCAATTCTAACATGGACGGTTATTGGAAGAGGAAACTATTGAGGACATCTCTTCTTGGCTCTACAAGGAGAAAGAACCAGTCAAGCAATATGGCAATGGCTTAAGAATAGTAAAAAATATGGGCTATAAAGGCAAAGGTGGCCTTGGGGAACAGAATCAAGGAACTATGGAGCCCATTGTGGTAACAAAGAAGCTAGACAAGAAGGGATTAGGATTTGGTAAGAAGGTACCACGCGCCTTGGACATCGAGTATATCCTCGACGAGGTAGCTGACACTTTTCCCGCTGATTCGACGTCTACAGAGGATATCATCGATGACTCTTCCCTCCACATGACCAATCTATTCGCAGAATCCTCCATTTTTACACTATCCTTCGTATCCTTAACTTCCACCACCAGCACCCAGAATGTCACACTTGTCTACCCTGAACTTATCGATTGGGACCAACAAGGGGCCCCCGTTATAGATGTATTTCAGAATGACGAAGCTTTAGCTGAGTTCATGGGACTTCAGGAAGGTATCCCTCTTGGCGATGGGTCAGTGCAAGAAGTTGGGTCCAGTTTTTGGCCAAAAAGTGGAAGTGTTTTCCCTAATTTTCAGAATTTGTCACATTTGACCTTAAAATTTGAAGCACTTAGAGATGGAATTTTTAAAAAGTCACTAAATATAAAATGTAGTACTCAGAGTCTAGTTTCCAAATATGTAATTTTTTTCAATACCCAGATGATACAAATTGATTTTCAATAGGCATTTCTAAACACCACTATTTAAAAGTCACTTTTTTTTAACCATACCATGCACGTGTACGGCCAACATAATTTGACCTAAATAAAATTATTTTTCAAAATCCTTTTGGGAAAAAATGTGTAGTACAGTGAGGTTTGATGAGGATAATTTTTTATAATTTTTTTCCAAATAATTTTTTTTTATTAATTTTTTATTAGGCCTAATTGCTACTTTTGAAAACCCCTTGTGTACGGCCAACATAATTTAAGCAAAAAAAATCATAAAATTTAAAAAAAAAATTTCATTGTGTAAAGAATGACGTGTAGATTGATGACATATAATTTTTTTTAAAAAATTTAAAAATTAAAAATTATTAAAAAAATACAAACACCTGTCATTTCAAGTTTTTGGACCAGTTTTCTCATAAATTTAATAATAAATAAAAAACAAGTCTAATCCAAAAAAAATTACATATTTGAAAACTAGATACTATGATCTTTAATGGGTTTTAATTTTGTAAAAAAATTCAGAAAAAAATGTCATCAGCCATATAGGTGAAGTCAGTCTTTCCTCTGGTTTTGTATTTAGAGAAATACTTGTAGGTCCAAGGCTCAATGTCGGCTACCCATGCCTTTCCCGAGCCTAAAATGAAACCAAAAGCGTGGGTGTGAAATTCAAATTTTTATAAATGGGTACCCGTTCTAGAAAATAATAAAAAACAAAATAGGTACCTGTTCTAAAAAACAATAAAAAGCAAAAAGGGTACCCGTTTCTAAAAATAGTAAAAAACAAAATAGGTACCCGTTCTATAAAACAAAATAGGTACCCATTTTAGGTTTGGGCACCCGTTCCTAAACGGGTACCCGTTTCTTTGAAAATGGGTACCCGTTGCTGTCGACATTTTTCTTCCTTATGCGACTTCCCCTACATGTGGACCGAGTTTCTTGCACTTGCCCCAATCACAAAGCAAGTTTTGTAATGGAACTAGAGCCCACGGCTTATTTTGGTGAGAATGCCAAATCCTCCAGTCGCAAAAGTGCAAATAAAGAAAGATCTCTAGGTGAAAACCACACTGTGGCACCTCCTGATCACAAAATAGTAAAAACAAAGGACGTATCCAAAGGTGAAAACCCAATTGTGGCACATGAGGATGGAGGATTTGACCTTCCCTTACCATCTAAGTATCAAGAGAAATCAGCTCTCTTAGTGGAATATTCTACAGAAATAAATCTTGGCACAGAACAAAATCCAAAGACAACATTCCTAGCAGCATCATTATCTGAAACAGAGCACAGAAATCTTAGCAACTTCTTCTCGCAATGAACCATCAACTTTGCATGGACCTATGCCGATATGCCAGGGTTAGACCCTAAGCTAGTAGTTCATTATCTCACAGTTGATCCCAAAGTGAAACCAGTCAAACAGAAGTTGAGAAAGATGCACCCACATATAGCTCTCTTGGTGAAGGTGGAAATATAAAAGCTGTTAGACGCAAAGTTCATACGACCCATTGACTATTCAGATTGGGTCTCAAACATTGTACCTATGTCTAAACCTAATGGGCGCATCCGCATGTGTAATGATTTCAGAGATCTCAACAAGGCATGTCCTAAAGATGACTTTCCACTACCAAACATTGACATTATAGTGGACTTGACAGCAGGTCACGAGATGCTTTCTCTCATGGACGGATTCTTGGGTTACAATCAGATAAGGATAGCTGAAGAAGACCAACATAAGACAACCTTTACTTGTCCTTGGGGCAATTATTGTTGGTGTGTCATGCCGTTTGGTCTGAAGAATGCAGGAGCAACCTATCAGAGAGCAATGACAGTGATCTTCCACGATCTGTTTCATCACATCATGGAAGACTATGTTGATGATATATTGGCTAAATCTTCTAGAGTGGATCACATACAGGTCTTAGGACAGATCTTCGACAAGCTTGAAAAATACCAAGTAAGACTCAATCCAAAGAAGTGTGTATTCGGTGTAACATCAGGAAAGCTGTTGGGATACATTGTATCTCGTAGAGGCATCGAAGTAGACCCAGCGAAAGTAAAGGCTATAGTGGAGATGCCTCCACCCAAGAACCTTAAAGCACCGAGGAGCCTTCAGGGAAGGTTGCAGTCCATTCAGCGCTTCATATCACAGCTAGCAGATAAATGTCAACCCTTTTAGCACTTACTCCGAAAGGATGTCTCGTTTCGATGGGACAACAAGTGTCAGGCAGCGTTTGATCAACTTAAAGAGTATCTAGCTACACCTCCTATATTGGTTCCACCAGTTGCGGACAAACCTTTGATCTTATACATCTCCACTACAAACTTGGCCTTAGGGGCCCTGCTAGCACAGAATGATGACACAGGAAAGGAGCATGCAATTTATTACATCAGTAGAACCTTGGTGGGATACGAGCTCAATTATTCACCAATGGAAAGGGCTTGTTTAGCAGTAGTGTTCACCTCCCAAAAATTGCGGCATTATATGTTGAACCAACATACAAATCTGATAGCCAAGATTGATCCCTTGAAGTATCTACTAGCAAAAGCAGCTCTCACAGGTAGACTAGCTAAATGGGTTATGATCCTTAGTGAGTTTGATATTGAGTACATGGATCGTAAGGCAATCAAAGGACAAGCCCTCGCGGATCAACTAGCAGATGCACCTATGAAAGATACACATCCTATGGTAGCAGACTTTCCTGATGAGAACCTCTTCACTCTTGCTACCTCCATAATGTGGAAGTTATACTTTGATGGTTCTTACACACAGCATGGATCAAGAGCTGGCATCTTATTTGTTACACCTCAGAATGACTACATTCCAAAGTCATATTGGCTAGCATTCCCTTGCACCAACAACATAGCCGAGTATGAAGCACTCCTTATAGGTCTCCATACAGCAGTTCAATGGGACATCACAGAATTACAAGTATATGGAGACTCACAGCTAGTCATTCGCCAAGTCACAGATGAATACCAAACAAAGGATGAAAAGTTGGTCCCCTACAAGCAACTAGTGGATGCCTACAAACCACATTTTTCTACCATCACATTTGAGCAAATTCCAAGAGAGCATAATAAAGCTGCGGATTCTATGGCTTCTGTAGGGTCACTGATTGACATGCCTGCAAATACACAGAAGTGTGAATTCTTGATCGAGCAATTGTTGATACCAGCCGTTGATGTTCCTATTACTGAAATCATCTGCGAACTTGTTGGTCCCAATTTCCCATGGTACGAAGATGTCTATGAATACCTCAAGAACAATACCTTTCCCCCTGACCTATCATCCACCCAACGCAAAACCTTTATCCGTCGATCCTCTCGTTACATCATTCTGGGTGATACACTATATCACCGGAGTCTTGATGGTATCCTCTTATGATGTCTTAACATGAAAGAAGCCGAAGCTACCTTACGAGACATACACGAAGGTGTCTGTGGCGCACATTCTACCGGTCCTAATCTTGCTAAGAAGATACTCAGAACAGGTTATTACTGGCCTACAATAGAGCAAGATGCTGCACAGTTTGCTAAGAAGTGTCTACAATGTCAGCAGCATGGAGATCTGATTCATGCACCAGCTCATAAGTTACAACCTGTGACTACTACATGGCCTTTTTCTCAATGGGGTCTCGACCTCGTAGGACAAATCCACCCTTCCTCCTCCAATGGCCACAAGTTTATCATTACCGCCACTGCGTATTTCACGAAGTGGGTGGAAGCCATTCCTATGACCTATATCACCGGTAAACAAATAGCCAAGTTTATCCTAAACTACCTCATATGCCGGTATGGTATTCCCCAAGCCATTGTCACTGATAATGGGAGACCATTCAAGAACCAAGATGTTCGTGCCTTATGCATACAATATAGTATCCAACATCGCTTTTCAACTCCCTACTATCCGCAGAGTAACGGCCAAGCTGAGGCTTCCAATAAAACCATTCTCAAGATCCTCAAGAAAATGGTCAATGAAGCTGGTCGCGATTGGCACTTGCAACTCAATCCTGCCCTATGGGCCTACCGCACTAGTATTAGAACACCAACTGGTGCCACACCATATGCCTTGGTCTTTGGCTCTGAAGCCATCCTACCTATAGAGGTCGAGATCCCATCCCTCAGAGTATCCATGCAAGACCTGATCAGCGGAGATGAGTATCGCACTTCCAGATTAGCTGAGCTTGAACTACTAGATGAGAGGCGGCTTGCTGCACTTAATCATCTCCTTGTCTATCAAAACCATCTCCGGCGTAATTACAACAAAAAGATCAAAGAAAGACAGTTTCAAGTTGGTGATCTTGTACTTAAGGAGAATCAGAGAAATCAAGAAGATCAAGAGAAGAAGGGTAAGTTTGAGCCTAACAGGTTAGGTCCCTTCATTGTGACAGCAGCATATGGATCAGGAGCTTATACTTTAGCTACACCTGACAGCATTCCTCTAGATGAGCCACTTAACAGTGTCCATCTCAAGAAGTTCTATGCCTGATCCTCAGAGTATTCCAAAAAAAAAATCCATCCTCTGGTGAAAACCTGGCAAACAGGCACCTTGGATAAGTACCATAGTGAAAACCTGGCAAACAGGCACTATGCGTAGAGTCAGCATCCATCGTCTATCGAGTCCTGTCCACTCCTTGTCCAGTTCGCAACGCGCCTCATCCATCCATCCATAATAAAACCATTGACTTTGTTTGCATTTCCATCTCCCTATCTAGTATAGCTTAGAAATTTGTCAGTGTCCATTGTCATCTTCCCATGTCTTGATCTGTGTCTACAGTTAAAACTGTCTTGTCCTAGGTCAAGTCTTTCTGTGTCTTCTTCGGCAGTCACCCCTACAGTTTCCTCTACCAGAATGGGGGCAACTCTTTCCTTAACTTAGGTCTAGGATTGGTTCCTTGTTCGTGGTTCGCAGCACATACTTCGATCTTTTCTCATTTCCACAGGTAACACCCTTTAATGGACACAGAGTTCCTACGATAAGGCTGTTATCTTCTCAACACTTTTTCTACATCATCACCCTCACCAGAACTACATATCATCTCTTCTCAATCTTAAGGTACCTTGATCCCATGGATATGGGTATGTAGGCAGTCTGGAATACGAAGGAAGTATCCAGTACTCAGGTACATAAGATCCCCTCCTTTCACCTTGACCCATTCATCACTCTATCCAGAACTACATATTTATCACGTTCATCTTCCATCGTAAGTGTGCCTTGATCCAGTGGATACAGGGTATGTAGGCAGTCTGGAATACGAAGGATGTATCCAGTACTCAGGCACACACGATCCATCATTCTCCACCCATCCCAATCCATTAGCATTCCACCCTTCTAGTCTTCCGTTTGTCAAAATCCATTCGCCTCGACTTGACTAACTCAAGCAGCAAGCTAGCACATCCTTTCAAAGCAAAAGTCCTTAACAAACTTGAAGCAAAGAGGCCTACTTCCAGAGTCATCTACTATCCTACATACCGATTGCCAACATCAGCTAAGTACCGCTTAACCAAGCCCTAGATCCACAAGCTTGTCTTTTGCAAAGTGTTCCATTGTCGAGACCAACACACGTGTCTCCTACGACATGTGGCATTTCCTGTAGCGAGATATTGTCTTTTTAGGTAGATAGCACCCTTTAACGGACACAGAGTTCCTACGATAAGGCTGTTATCTTTCCTATCCAATCTATCCTGAGCAACCTCTTTGGCAAGAGAATATGTTGGTTGTATGTTTACTTTATAAGTCAGTCAATTTGCTTTTTGGTTTATCTTTTGTTCCTTTTCCATTACTTATTCAAGGCTACCTTGATTTATCTATAATCTTGGTATGTTGCGATGCAGTACGGATTGGGGGCATAGTCATTGCTTGTGTGTGCCGTGTTTGAGGAATGATCTTTAGCATCTTTCTTAGCATTATATTTATCTTGTGTGTGTTATGACCTGGCATCTTACATATTAATAATTCTTCTTGCATTTACATGTATTGAAGTTTATTTTATGTTCAAGACTATGGCTTATTCACATGTACCAACAAGGTCATAGTATGTCTAAGGGGATCTAAGTTCAAACCGCTTGCTTGCAGAGTCAACGTACATGCACTCGGATATTACAGCACCTTGGTCTTTTATACCTTGGTGGCAAACTATCCACGTGCTATATCAAAAATAAGGATTGCTCTTTATAAACAAATGTGAAACCATTGCAACAAGCTCATCCATTTACACCATCCATTTTTCCATGGCCTTATATAGTTTTCCAGCAAAGATCAATCAACAGTCTTTCTCTTATGTTCTCTCCTATCTCCTTTCTTCTATCTATCATCAACCCAACCTCGCCTATCTCCAACAAATCTTCTAGTCGAGCGTCAACACAGTTCTCCTGTCGCTTCCCTATCTTTCCTCTCGAGGGGGCACCCTACGCCAGCTACACTGGGGCAACTACCTACACTGGGGCATCAAAAAATTGTATTACATCTTTAACAATCATTTTCTTTGACGCAACGCTACATGCCGCATTGCATCAAAGAGGGGCAAAATGTAGACACCCTAAAATGACCGTGTCGTCAAATCACTTGCATTGCAAACGTTAATTAAATAATCTAATTATTTAATTAATTATCATCAAATTCTTCTAAATCTCCTAAATTCAACATTAATTAAATAAATCCTCTTTATTTAATTAATTAAATTAAATTCCTCTATATTCTTCCACAATTAAATAATTTTAATTATTTAATTTGATCATTATCCTCCTTCCAAAATTCACATCCACATTAATTAAATATATCCCATTATTTAATTAATTCAACAAATTCCCTCTTATCTAAAATTAAATAATTCTTAAATTATTTAATTAAATCAAAATCATTCTTCCAAAATCATGCACATAACAATTAAATAAATTTATTTATTTAATTTGCTTTCAAATCTTCTAAATTAAATAATTCTAATTATTTAATTATTTCTTCCAAAATATCTTCTCTAAATTTAAATAAATCAAATATTTATTTAAATTGTTTTTTCTTCTAAATTTGAGTTATCTCTAATATAACTCAAGCTTTCTATATTTAATAAAGTAAAATATCTTCTTTTCTCATGCAAATCCCTTCTTCTTGTTTTAAATCACTTAACTGATCATTACATTCTGTTAATTGCTTTAACTCATTCTTCTATTCTTGATTGCTCCTCTCATGCAAAAGAAAGCAAGACACATGTCTTCTTCTCATTCGTTGCACGTTCCTCAACTGTTCTCCTCCGTTGATTCTTCTGAATTATCTGGACCGTTGATTGATCTTCCTTGAAATCTATATAAACCCCCCTCATCTCCTTCATTACCTCTCTCTCTTCGATCGTATTCTCAGGCATACTTAACAGAGCTTTGAGCATACAAAACGCGTTGATTGAGCACTATCACGATCTTTTGACATTGATCTTTTGAGCACACCACTTGCTTGTTACAGCTATGGCTTTGCAACTTCATTGAGCAATCCACATTCAAATCCAAAGAAAACAATACAGATTTCAGTAAAAGTCTTTATTTCATTGATTATTTGTCATGGCTTTTATTTAAATTCATTTTCTTTATGTTATTGGGTTCTTTGATTTTATTTAGTTTAGATTTAATTGATTTTTCCTCATACACACATACGGCTTCCAGTACAGTCATGGTCACTTTTCCCTTCATCCCTGCTTCAAATCGTACAGACTGCTTGAAATCGTAGGACTGAATCGTACGCTAGGTCATATGGCTATTCCTTCAGGCTAGTCATACGAATGGCAAAAATTCCTTCTGTAGTCGTACGGCCATCCGTCTAAATCTCCTCGCTCAAGTTTGTCCTTTTAATCGTACAGCCAGCTTTATTATATATTTTTTTCTTTTAATCGTACGACATACTATTCCTGTCTTATCGTGGGGTCATATGACCTACATCATACAACTAAGGTCATACGTTCTTAATCATACACTGAGGTCATATGGTTGAGGCCATATGACCTTAGTCGTATGTTTTTCTCTTTTTTTTTCTTTTCATTTTTTCTCTTTTTTTTCCAATCTCTTCTTCTTCTCTATTTTTTCTATTTTTTCCAATCTTCTATCCAGAGCAAACTGAATCAAATTTTTCTATTCCTGTCCAATGGGGTCCATGTTTTATCTACCTCTCTGACTGTAACAATTTCTTGTGGCATAATTTATCCCCTAATATTCTTCCCTTTTCTAAAATTTTGCTGTGGGGGAAATTTGCTAGTACAACAAGTAGCCATATCCTTCAATTTAAATATTTTCACTTCATTATATGGAGACGTACCTTTATTAATTTTGTAATCCTTGATAGAATCAGGTGCCTTCCTTGGAACCAGAATTGTCATCTTTCAGGAGCCGTGTACTATGTTCAAACTGTCTAACTTTTTAACACCATTTTTTCTCTGTTGCTTTTCACCGATCGCCATAAAATTACAAGTCGACAGAAATACTCTATAGTCCTTATTCCTTCGATATGGTCTCTTCTTGACCAGTTGTGCATTAGAGATCTGGGGGATTCTGTGCATGTGTAGTTCCAAAGGTATTCCCTTCAATTCTTTGTATGTGTCCTTGTACTCAAAAAAAAATTTAATTGTAGCAGCTTTCCATGCTGGGTTCCTGTCGTTGCCCACCAAGATTGCTTTTAGATTAGTTCCATCACCTCAATTCACCTTACTTGCCAATGGCTCCTCATACCTGATCACCTTGTCTGGTTCAAATTTATGTGCAAATGTATCAACTATCTTGGCATCACCCTCTATATATTCTTTATGTGCCTTTTCTAGTCGACTTACCTCTACCACTAATTGCTCTGTTACTTCCAGCTGATTATTACCTTCCTCCCCTTTGTCACTCATTATTGGTTCCCTCTTTCCAAGTGGTTGAGTGTTTGTCAATCCATCCAGTGCTTCATTCGTAACCAATGTTTCACTGGTCCCAATATTGCTGAGTGTTTCACTAGTCGCCCGAGAGCGTTCGCCACTTTCTCTTATTGAAATTATGTTACACTCTGGTTGCAAGAGTTCATAGTCTTCCATCTGCCAATGAAATAACCCATTTAGTGAACATGTCTCGTCTTCCAAGCATTCATGAAGGTCTAGAATACCTTTGTCATTTAGCTCTATAGTTCCCCTTTTTTCCTCCATTTCCCATCCTCCTTCAGATTCTGAATCTGATGATGCCATCTCTTACTCACTGCTTGATTTACTAGGTCGATCACATTTTTTCTCGTTGTTCTCTATGGATAACGTGTTTCTCTTCCAGTTGTGATATGCTCTCGCTATCACTAGCCATCCTCTTCCGAGCAATGTGTCGTACCCCCTCTTTTGGACCAGGATGACTACGAAGTTCAACAAGAACGGTTGTGTCCCAATTGTCACTTTCTACGCCATCAGTGTTCCCAACAGCTTGATGTCATGCTGGTCGGCGCCCACCAATTGGAATGTTGGTGGCCAGAGTGTGGGTTTTATGAGACTCTTCCATGTGTCTTCGGTCAGTATGTTGACTGTCGAGCCTCCATCGACAATCGTATTTGCCAATATCTTCCCTCCAATCTCCATATGTACAATCGTTGGTTTCTTCCTGATGTTCACCGTCAGAAACATAGGGTTGACAGTTTATTCACCTTGTAGTGGTTCTATTATGATCTCCTTCCTTTGACCATCCTCTTGTTGTTGTTGGTTGTCACTAACTATATTTGTGATTGCCATCTCGAGTTGTGGCATAGTACGGAGAAGGTCTATTACCTTGATCGGTACGGTGGTTTGGAGTATCTGTTGTACAATATTACTCTTGGCCTGTGCTCGCTAAGAGGTGCTTGGGATATCCAGAGAAATCTTGTTTTCCTTCATCATCGCCCTCTCCACCTCTGCTTTTACTTCTTTCATTCTTTGTTTTTCTGTAAGTGGATCCAGGTAGATGGCCTTCTTTGCTTATGCTCTGGTAGTGACCGCTAGTATTTCCTAATTTTGCTCTTCCACATTCAACATGTTGATGCCTTTCTGCTTCAGGCAATTGTTATCTTCATGGTCACTTGGTCCGCACCACTTGCATAGTCTTCCCCTGGGATTTTGGCCATTTTGACATTCTCAGGCGAAGTGGCCCCATTCATTACACTTTCTATACTCTATCATGGGCCTCCCCTTACTGTTGTACTGTATTCTGTTTCTCAGACTTCTATTGCTTTGGTAACCTCCATGGGATGCATGGCTATTGTACTGGGGCTTTGGTGGTGTATTCAGCGGTGTTGACAGTTCTCCTTTAGTGAAGAGTACTTGTGTACCCCTTGCTTTCAGATTGTATGGGCATTCCTTGACTGAATGTCCCATTACTTGGCAGATACCACAAAACAACTTCTTCAGACAATTTGGTTTTATAAGTCCTCCAATGTAGTCAGTGCACCATAACTCTTAGCCCTCTTTCATTGTTTCTTTGTTGGCCTTGAATTCTTTCATCATGCGTAACATATCCCTTCTTAGTGCCTAAAAGGTTTTTGATTCTTCATTGCTGCTATTATCATCGGTACTCTCATCATTGTTGGTCCTTCTCTTACTTCGGGAAGATGTCTTATTCTCACTTTCTATGTCCATTGCCTGATTATATGCTTCCGCGTATGATGCTGGAGGTACTACTTTCATCTTATTTCTTAAGGACGGGAGTAGTCCTTCAATAAACAATCTCTTCTTTAGTCCATTGACTAGCTGGGTTTCCAATTTTCCCAACAATTCTTTAAGCATCTGATTATATGCTCTTACATTCTCATTTTTTCCTTTCTTTGTGTTGTAGATTTCTGCTACAGTTTCATTATCATCCCTTAGAAGTTTGAATTCATTTTGGAAAGGTTTCTTCAATTCGTCCCATGAGGCCTTCTGTGCCGCCTCTAGATCTGTGTACCAGTTGATGGCTATGCCTCTTAGTGTGGCTGGAAACTCTTTCACCTAGTAATCTTCATCTTCGTGTCTATTTGCTACCCATATAGTTTCACATGTCTTACAATATCGTATAGGATCCTCTGACCCATTCCCCATAAACTTTGGCAACTTCTACCTCTCGCTTGTCGATGGAGTCACCATCTTTCTCCTGAGATGCCATCTCTATGTGTTAGACCTAATTGGACTAGTTCTACCGTGATGTTCTGATGTCTTCCTTACACTCTCGGCCATGTACGGTTCCTTCCCACTTCCATTCTCAGCGTCCTCTACACTTTGAGTCCCCTCCGGTCCCTTCTGGTGCTCCCTTTGTGCAGGGGTCTTTGGCTTAGGTCCTCTGATCCTTAGCCTCTTGTCTGAAATGGATAATTCTCCAATACGTCGTATGCTATCTTCAATTTCTTCTGTTAGTTTCTTTTCATTTTCTCTTCCTCTATTTGCTACTAGTGTACTGAAGTCTTGTTCATCGACAATGCTTTGGTGAGATTCAGCAATATCTTGATTTATTTCTTCATGGTGTTCATTTCTTCTTTCAATAATTTGTTTAGTTTTTTACTCCATTCTTCTTGTTCTTTTAGTCTCAACGATCTTCTTAGTGCCTCTTCCAGTGTTTCTTGCCCACTTGGTATTTTATTCTTATCCTTGTTAAGTTGTATGGGCATTAATTTCTTCTTATATGATCATTGACTATGCGGTCCTCGACGATGGCTAGTGTCATGATCTTCTTCCTCTTGTTTCATTTGTTCTTCATATCTTTGCAGAATTTTTTTGTTGTCTTCGTTCTCTATATCTTTCCTCTTGGAGGTCTTGGAGGATCAGTAGATTTCTTTCCAGCAACCTCAGAATACAATCTAGAAGACGGTCCACGTCCAAATTGACTTCTAGATTTTCTTCAATGATTTCTTCTAGAATGTCTCTTCAGATGGCTTCGTTCATGATGTGTTGTCTCACTTGCAAATCCCATAGGAAGACCAAATCTTGTGTCAGATCATCTTCCCGATCATTTGGTTCTCGTTCATTGTCATTGTTGCTTTCCTCTTGTATTCTTTGCAGTTCTTCGTCAATTCTTTCAACTTGGTATCTGGTGTATGTTTCTTCCTCTAATTAGATTGGTTGACCCAGTATGCAGCCATTGTCATCGTATTTTTGGTCACCAAGTACGCCTGACATGATTCACTTATCTCTGATGACTCCACTTGTCATCGACAGATGACACAACTTGTCATCAGCTGACGACTCAACTTGCCATTGACTGAATGTCTCTGACAACTCCCCTTATCATCGAATTGTCACCCTCGACCCGTTTTTGAACAGGCAACGGCGCCAAATGTTTACTGGAAATGTGATGTTTCACACAAACATGGAGTAAATAGAATTATAAAACAGTGGTATAGTGCATAACATAGAACTCAAATTTATAACAGTATTGCATAGAATAAAGCATTGTTTGCATTCGTTGAATATATCAGTATTACACTACAATGTCACAATGTTGGCCCCCCGATTACAAGTATCGTCTCAATATATAAATTATGCCAAGGTGGTTGAGATATCAACCATTGCACCGACTACATAATCGTCATGATTAATACTGACAACATTCCAAAGCTAATTATGCCCAAACATTGTCTAACATTTTATTATTTCCTTGACTAATTACGACTGACTACCACTAACAATAATGACTGACTACAGACTTTTCTTCTAGAGAAGGATATGAGAACTACTGGTATAGTGCGATCATTTGAATCCCCAATGGAGTCACCAACAAATGTTAATAAATGATTCTATTACTACTATATTTGAATATTTTATATCTGACTCTATTATGGGACAATGACGAAACTTGCAAGAGTTGGAGAAATCACTATTGGATTAGCAATTTTCCTCTGCATTTGGAGGGGAAGCTCCCTCATATGATGGTTTTTTATAGTTTTATGGTATGCTTTTAACCACAAAACAAGAAGGGTGAAAAATATTTAAAATTGAAATAAAAACCAAGAAACCCTAGACAAGCTAATACGAAGCTACCAGTCTAATCTCTTGAGAAAAATCAATAGGTATCTCAAATATGGATATGAACATAAAGATTTATACCTTATATATATTTATATTTAAGGATGATGCAATGGGGTAGAAAAAGAGAGAATGTCACTTGATTTAATAAAATGAACCTTCACAAAGGGATTTTAGACACAGATTAGAAAATACCATTCATTTCACCCAATATTACATAGTAAATTCAAGTAAAGAAATTTAGACTGATTGTATCCACCACAAAACTAGAGAATATTTTAAATATGGTTGTAAATTTAACATAAGAAAAATATAAAACATAAATAAAACATGATGGCTCATAGACCTAAAATGTCCCCTTTATTATATTCCAAAAATAAGAGGCCAAAGTCCCTTTTTGTCTCTCTACAATCTCAGTGAATCAAAACATCCCCTCTTTACAAATAAGCCTTGTATATATAGGTTTTTCTTCCCATAACCAACTTGTAACTAAGTTTTGAGATTATAATGTAATAAATTGAAACAAAATAAACTTTACTTTTCCTTTTTGAGTTATAAAACAAAGTTCACTTTATTAAGTCATAATAAATGAATTGAGTTACAAAGTTGATAAAGTGACAAAAAAATAGAAGAAAAAGGAGAAGTCTTCAACTCTGTTGAGAATGTGATTTGCTCTTCTCAAAACTTTGCTCCTTTTTAGCTTTTGATGTTGGAGATTGTGGTTGTTCTGAAGAATATTTATCTTTGTATATTTTGAACTATTTGATAGCCAATGATATAAGCTTGTTCCTTGGTATAATAACATTTACAAGGTGTTATTTCCAAGTTTCCAAAGCTTCATTAATATCTTCAACTTACCTAAAGAAAATTGGTATATCTTTTTTTCTGCCTATTAATGAAGAAGATACACTACTGAGCTTCTTCATCACATTCGAGTCTAGCATCTCTTTCTAGCAAAGCTTTTTCATGATCATATTCTTGAAGCTCTTCTTAACAAAAAGAGTATCAACAAGTGCAATTTCATCCTTTTTAAGAATGTTGGAATAAAAAATATAAGAATTCTGCCTAAATATCAAACTATTTGATCACATGACTTTATAAGTCTCTTAAATTCTATTATTGATTGCTTCAAAACTAGTAGCTTCCACTCTACACTTTTGAACCATTAAATCAATTCATTTTCATCTACCTTATTGAAAACTTTCTTTAAGTTGAGAATATTTACATTCATTTGGGCCATCTCCTAGAGGTCACTAGTTACTCCTTGCCATATGGCCTCTTCTCTCCTAGCGGTCTATATTTATATGTCTATCTCCTTTTTATTTTATTTTATCTTCTCATATGGTTTGATAGCCTCCTCAATGAATTCAAGGCCATCCAAGGTGATCTATTCAACCCATAATTTAGCTACCCTACCATAAGCTTGGTATTTGTTAATCTTCTCCATGGTCTCTTTGCTTACATCCCTGAATGACATGCTCGAGGAAACTAATGGTAATGCCTCCAAAGGTTGTGTGGATGTATCAACAATGGATTTGATGTATGAAGTCAAAACTCACACCTGTTCCTCCAGTTGCTCTCCTGTTTGATTTTTCTTTTTAGTCCTCTCTACTAACTTGACAGAAAACACCTAGAAATTATGAATGTCTCTTTCACATGTATCTAGGCCAAGGTCAACTTGAGACACATTGTAATCCACCTATGTCATATCCTCTTCATTATTATCTATGATATATTTAGCAATTTCTATAAATTGCATTTCAGAAGAAGGGTCAACCATCAACCTCTAATTAGTATGAGCTTTCTTGGGCTGAGGAGACATTTGTAGCAACTTTACTACTACATCAAATCTAGGATCAATAACCTAGTTATGTCTTATCTTCTTAGAAACCATCTCCTTTAACCATGGTGAAGGGGAGGTTGTGGATCATGTTTTGGGACTTGAGGAATAAGAAGGAATGATAGGTGAGAGGGTGAACTTTGGGATAGAGTTGACCCTAGTTTTAGTTCATGGTGGTGAAGGAGGAGAAATATTAGGTGAAGATGGTGGATAAGGAGGAGAAAGTGGAGTTGAAGAAGGAGGAGGCTAGGTAATAGTGGGTTGTTGCTTGGGATCCACAGGAATTTGAGAGTTGGTCTCAGTCTTCTACCCAACTAGAGTTGGTGGTTTCTTAATATCTAGCTTCTTCTTGGGCTCAATGTCTACTCCTCCACAAGTTTTTTTAGGTCAAACCCCTTTTGGGGGTCTTCTTCATCACCTCCTCTAGCTATATTTGCTTTGAACCTTGTGGTGTAGACTAATGGAAAGGTCTAAGTTGAAGAAGCCCCACTTTGTTTATCACTTTGCTTGTGTCTCCTTAAGGTGTGATCTTTGGTAGGTAGCCTTGTGGTAGTATACTCAGCAATCTTCACATCCAACCATATCTTTGGATAATAAAGAGTGTCCTCTCTCAAATATCTTTGACCTCTTTATTAGCCCAATTGATGGGAATGAGTGGTTGTAGTTGGATGGTAGAAGTGAAAATTGGATCCACCATGTCAGTGTCATCTTCTTTGATGCTTTGTACATCCCAACCTAGATTAAAATCCTTTACTTGTTCCATAGTTAATCTCATCCAATCTCTCTTCCATACTTCAAAATAATCTTCACAGTCTTCCCATAAATCTTTGAATTGACTAGCATGACCATACCCTATCCCAAGATTCAAGTTATCCCTAACAAAATTCTTGTTGTCAAAAAGGAACTTTGGTCCATATAAATACATGGTAATCTTGGAAATAGACCTCTCAATAATTTGGGTATTAGTGGAGGTTCTACAAGTGTAATAGCTGAGACCAATTAGGAAGGGAATGTCTACCTTTTTCCTTTCTTTGCATCTATTGTTCACAACCCCAATTTGTATGTAGACTTCTATGAAGACAAGTTGATCACTCACATAGTGAGGAAGTTTATACAAGGCATTTTCAAACCCTCCTATCCTAATATAGGTGAACCTAAGAAATTGGATGAAATAACTTCCATATTGGGTGATAAGGCTTTGTTGCCTCAGGTGATATCCTAAACTCAACGTTACCATCCAACTCCCTGACTGTCAACATTGTGAAGGTATCATTCACTCTTTTAAAGTTCTTGTCGCTAACTTCCAATTGAAGTTGATAAAAAATCATAAATGTACATGGTGGCATCACACACTCCTTAAATTTGTAGACCAGGGCACACTTTCATGCTTGCAATTGCATAAAATAAATAAGATGACATAAATAATTGTTGGCTTGTTTAAAACTTTACTAGTTGATTGTGTAAATTATCACTCACTATCTTTCCCCAATAAATAAATTCTTGAATGTAGTATATTACCATGATGAAGTAACACATCTAAAAATGGAAAGAATTAGTTTCCTCATGCCCCATTATTCTATTTAAAAAGGTGACCATACCTGAGATATTTTCACTAAAGTGAGACCTTTATAAGTTTTTATGCAGTATAGACTTCCCCTTCTTAGGTACTTTCATCTAATACTTTGAAATATTAGTGAGGTAGATATATTTCTTCTCCTATAAGAATCAATATGCATTCTCCTTGTTCATTTATGCATATTCACCCCTTTGTGGTATCCTATAAGTACAAAAACTGTGTCATGCCTACATGGCAATCTAATGATGATAAAGAGGTCCTAATCATAGCCATCTAGGAATTAGTTATACTCCTCTAAGTAGTTTCACTCTTGGTGACATTTCCCTTTCATTTTTCCCCTCCTTAACCATATTCTTCAACCCCCAAATTGATTTTCCAAACCTTACATTTTCCTAACTAACCATTCTAGATCCTCTTCCTAGGGTCACCCCTTTGACCTTCAAGGTCACCCAAGAAACCCATCTTTAAGTTGCAGGGTCACCCGAGTGACCCTACCTAGTGAAAGGGGTGACCCATTTCTCAAAAGGGGTAACCCTATCGTTTTTGGAAGTCCAAAATGACTCTTTGTTTTAGCTCTTCTTCTTGATTTTAACCCCATTTTAACTCACATTTTTCCATGCCAACTCATCATCTTCTCACTTTATTTCATTTCAAACTCATGATAAAATCTTATCTCTTCTAAATTGTTTCCATTTTCTCTTTGATTTCACTCTTGTTTTCTTTTAGTTTTCTTCTTATCTCTTCGTCTATTCATTGAATTGTTTCCATTTATTCTTGAGTTAACTACTTCTTTCTATATTATCTCTTCTTATCTTCCTTCTACATATAAATACCCATTCATTCCTTATTGTTTAACATCATCCTCTCATCAAGAACTTTCATAACTTCTCTTACACAAGCTTCTTTAAGCTACTTCATAGGACTTCGAAAGCCTCTTGGTTTATTTCTTTTAGTTTTAGTTTCAATTTTGAAAAGATCCAAATATTTCCCTTTAGGAGGTTGTTTTCATGTATTATTTCCTTAGCCAAGCTTATGCAAAGCATCCCGTCTAGCTTTTTATGCTCACACAAGGATTTCAACTTCCTTCTTACAAATTTGTTATTACTTCTAAGATAATTTTCATTTACTCACATCCTTATTTTTATCCTTATCACCAAAAGGAGGATCTCATAATTGTAGAGGAGGAGATAGTTTCCATGGGACCTTTGAGGACATAGCATGGCACTGGCACCCATTACTACAGATTCTTTATTTCTTTATTAGCAATTAGCTCACATTTTGCTCTTAAGGAAGTAAAACATTGTTTTGTATTTCTCTTGATATGATTTAGAGTTAAAATAGAGTTATTTTCTTTTCTTAGAATAAATTTCCTATATTACTTAAGAGTAGTTGCAAATTTGTTCAATTATATTAAAAAATTCAAAACTCAAAAAACATAAAAACATAGTGACATTGCATTAGGAAAAATCATATAGAATTGCATACACATTTCCTTTCAATATGTTATCCTCAAATTCTAGCTAGCTCAATTCGTGGGATAACCCCTACGAAACTTGTCCATTCCATAGCCCACACCCTCTAAGCATGCAAATCAAGACATTTCTAGGTCCTCTCGGGCATGGTCCGATCCCTTGAAGAATCTCTTCAATTCAGGTCGTATTTCATTTCTAGTAATTTGCGATAGTTTGTATTTTAAGTTTTAGTCATTTTTTAAGAGTTTGATGTAATTGCACTAAAAAATTGCACATCTACATAAGAGATGTAATTTTGGAAAAAAAATTCCACAATTACATGAAGGATGTAATTGCGGAAATTTTTTTTGCAATTACACTCCTTTGGCACGATTAAACATTCATGACATTTAATGAAAAGTTTTCACAGATCTCTTTTCCCCTTATCTTTGCATTTTCAATTTCTTTTTCATTATTGTTGTTGTTTGCATCATTTCTCTAGCTGACTCTATGCCCTAGCTATTCAAATTTCTCATTTACATGATTCACTTTCAAATCCGAGTTTGATTTTGGGTATGTGTTTTCATTTTCCATCCTCTGTGTTTTATTTCCTTATTGCTTGCTTGTTGTTTCCTTTGAAAAACCTAGTTTTGTATGCATTTTTAAACGAGGGTTTTTGTTTTGTTCTTTTGTTGAATGTCATTTTGTTTTCATCATTTTTTAGATGTTTTTTTGCATTATGTGTTGTTTCCTTGAAACCCTAGGTTTTGTTTCTAAGTTTTACCTTGTCTTTTTATAGCATCATTTTCAGTCTTGATCATGGTTGTTTGGAGTTTAATCTCTAAAAAACATGATCAAAGGATCATATGTTGTTTGGAGATTAAACTCTAAATAATCATATGATCTATGTGGTTTTTCTATAGTCATTGCATTCTAAACATTGTGTTCCTATTTTGGATGGAGTGTGGAGTTTGAACTCTGCACAATATCCAAGCTCAAGATGTTGTGTGGAGTTCAAACCCCTCACTCCATCCTAAGTCTTACCTACCACCAACAATCTAAATATTGTTGTGCAGAGTTCAAACCCCACACTCCATCCTAAGTCTTACCTACCACCAACTCTGTGTTTTATTTCCTTATTGCTCGCTTGTTGTTTCCTTTAAAAAACCTAGTTCTGTATGCATTTTGAAACAAGGGTTTTTGTTTTGTTCTTTCGTTGTATGTCATTTTGTTTTCATCATTTTTTGTTTTAGATGTTTTTTTTGTATTCTATGTTATTTCCTCGAAACCCTAGGTTTCGTTTCTAAGTTTTACCTTGTCTTTTTATAGCGTCATTTTCAGTCTTGATCATGGTTGTTTGGAGTTTAATCTCTAAACAACATGATCAAAGGATCATATGTTGTTCAGAGATTAAACTCTGGACAATCATATGATCTCTGTGCTTTTTCTATAGTCATTGCATTATAAACATTGTGTTCCTATTTTGGATGGAGTGTAGAGTTTGAACTCCGCACAACATCTAAGCTCAAGATGTTGTGTGGAGTTCAAACCCCGCACTCCATCCTAAGTCTTACCTACCACCAACAATCCAATAATTTTTGTGTAGAGTTTAAACTCCACACAACACTCTTAAGTGAGTTGTTGTGTAGAGTTTAAACCCCACACAACAAACTCTAAAACCTTGCCACATCCTAAGTGTAGCTGTCGTGTGGACTTTAAACTCTGTATGACATTTACTTTTAGATGTTGTGCAGAGTTTAAAGCCCGCATGACATCTCATGTTACATTTTACACAAACACAACATATTTTGACCTACCCTCATAAAAAACTAAGTCATACTCTATACTTTGAGATGTAGATCAGAGTTTTTTCTCTGATGTGCATCTAATCTATCCTTTGCATTGTGATATGTAGATCAAAGTTTTTTTCTCCAATGTGATACTTAAAGGGGAGATGTTTTCTGGTATTGCACATGAATGTTTCTAAATATGAAGGTGTTGTTTTTTCCCACAATTGCACAAAGGCAGATTACATGAAATTTTTCTAACACTGAGAAATTTCTAAAAATCAAATTTTTGCAGTTATTTTGTCAGATGTTAGAATCCTCCCCAAAAAAGAAGATGAAGTACAAATTTCAAGGTGTTGTTCCAGTGACCTTTATAGAGTCAAACATTGATGAAATCAAGGATATAGAGATTGGACATGTGGATATGTCTGAATTCTTGGTGAGGGTGAATCAACAGCCAATACCAGCAGACATGCAATGCATCTTGAATACTGATATTCACTTGGTCTCTATAGGCAACATAGTCAAGAGACACTACTGATATGATGTTATCATTGATTGGAACAACCTGACATTTTTGGAGACAAATCCTGAGACAAAGATATGTATAGTATTTTGATCCGGTAATGTTAACTTAGCCAGATTGACTAAGTATTGACAACACATTGAAACAGTGACAGTGATTCAATTGGTACTCCTCTGCACTTGAAGATCTTGATATGCAGTTTTGGCATGTTGTACACAATCCCTTGATGATAATATGTTTCAGTATTCAAGTCCTAATAATCTTCAGTAGATACACTATGATTTGACTAAGTCTGGTAAGAAGCGGTAAGTAGAGTGCAACAGGGAACAGTGCAGAACACTTGAGTAATCCACTCCACATTTCTCTTCCATTGAGTATTTTGATTTGCAGTTTAGATGTGTTGTAAACACATATGTTAACTATCTAATTCCAGATTTACAGCTTCTAAATTCCATCAGAAGATTATCTACAAGCCTCCAAGTTTTGACAGACAATTTGACAGTGTTCAATTAAGACAGAGGTAATAGTTCTGAGGTATACATATCTCCACACAAGAATATTATGATCTATAGTTTTGAAGGCATTGATGATGTCTAATGAATGCTTGATGTGAATTATAAGGTCTCATATGGTCCGCATTAGAAGTTATGTTATGACAGACAATAAGGTCTAAGACTGCATTATGGGATAAGGTCGACACTCAGATAGATTTTTGTGCGGTATAGATGTAATGCTTAAATCATTATTCGAAGTGAATCTAAAATAGGTCCATACCTATATGAATATCCTTGAAGGTTTTCATTGGTCCACATAACTTCTTATAAAGAATCCAAGCCGACAGAGTATGAAGTTTTTATATACACATTTCATGCTTGGGTTGTCGACCTAGTTGTAAGATACATCATGTTGCGGATATATATACTTGAAGGAATTTGATGTTAAGTGTGTGGAATGTGTTGTGAAATAGATGGGTGTACGATCTAACACTCCTTTTACAATCTAAGAAGCGCAGTAAGAGTTCAAAAGCTAGCAGAATTAAAAAGTAGAATAGTTATGATGAAGAGTTTTGAATCTGTATATAGATCTATCAATGGAACTGTAATCTAGCATTTTGTAGATGCATTTGCAGCAGTTCATTACTGGTAGTGAGCCATTTTTCTTCTCTCTTCTTTCATTATTTCTCAGTGGACAGTGAGTCCACCTGCAATGAGCATTTCTTTGGGCAGTGAGCCCCATGGTAGTGAGCCTTATGTAATCCGGTATTGTTATAATAATATATTGTGAGCTAACACTCACCATGGTTTTTCCCTTTTTGGGTTTTCCATGTAAAAACCCTGGTGTCTATGTGCTATGTCTTTATGGTTGTTGTTCTTATGTTTATTCTGCTTTCATGTTATTGAATTTTGTAATTAGATTAATGAACATGTAAAGAAGTGGTTTTGTGGAATACTGATCCACCCCCCTCTCAGTATTCCTTGCATTCAACAGTCTCCACATTCCTGGTATCTGCATAGAACCCCAATTTCATATTGGCTATGGCAGGGAAGTTTGAAAAAGATGCTAAAAGCATATATCTGATGTAGATGGTAATGACATCATTCAATTGGATGCACATTTGTTTGACACAATTTTTAGGTGTCCAGATATTGAGAACTATAATAATATTACTATTGAGGAGGCACAAAAGCACTATGAGACCCATACAAACAAGTGCAAGAGGATCATCAATACAAGATGGCTCAAGACCCCTCAGCTTACAATTTCAAGATGGCCTAAAAACATCTTTAGGAGTGAGTTCATCGAAGAAGCGGGTGATCTCATAACCCTTCTCAACAGGGTAAAAGGCCTTCCTACATAAAATACCTTTCAGGAATGGATGTATCAATACACTCATGTCATTAAGAAGGGGAATCAGAAGATATGGTGGGGTCAGCAGATTAGTGATTCCATCTGTGAGCAGCTATCAAAGGTGTCAACAACATTGAGATTCTACATGACCTCATACTTGATGTATGTTGTTGCAGCAATGAAACACTTCCCAGGGCTTACATCAGAAGGAGACATGAGGGTGATTCATGTATAAGAATATTACCCCCAAATCACCCTGAAAGAGAGTATCAAGCATTTTAGGAGGGTGAATGACGCTTTATTATATAATTACATATGCATGTTGGAGAAAGATATTGAGAAGAAGAGGGTATCAAATGAAGCATGGGAGCAAGTAAAGAAGTTCGGGTGTATCTTCTAAAATGCACAAAGGTAGATTACATGAAATTTTTTGAACACTAAGAAATTTCTAAAAGTCAATTTTTTGCAATTATTTTGTCAGATGTCAGAATCCTGCCCAAAGAAGAAGATGAAGTACAAATTTCAAGGTGTTGTTCTAGTGACCTCTGTAGAGTCATACATTAATGAAATCAAGAACACAGAGATTGGACATGTGGATATGTATGAATTATTGGAGAGGGTGAATCAGTAGCTAGTACCAGCACACATGCAGTGCATCTTGAATAGTGATATTCACTTGGTCTCCACATTCTTGGTATCTGCACAGAACCCCAATTTCATATTGGCTATGTGAGGAAGTATGACAAAGACACTAAAAACATATCTGATGCAGATGGTAATGTCATCATACAATTAGATGCACATTTCTTTGACACAATTTTTAGGTGTCCAGATATTGAAAACTATGTTGATCTTACTATTGAGGAGGCACAAAAGCACTATGAGACACATACAAACAAGCGCAAGAGGATCATCAATACAAGATGGATCAAGACCCCTCGGCCTACAATTTCAAGATGGCCTAAAAACATCTTTAGGAGTGAGTTCATCGAAGAAGTGGGTGATCTCATAACCCTTCTCAACAGGGTAAAAGGCCTTCCTACATAAAACACCTTTCAGGAATGGATGTATCAATACATTCATGTCATTAAGAATGGGAATCAGAAGATATGGTGGGGTCAGCAAATTAGTGATTCCATCTATGAGCAGATGTCAAAGGTGTCAACAACATTGAGATTCTACATGACCTCATACTTGGTGTATGTTGTTGCAGCAATGAAACACTTTCCAGGGCTTGCATCAAAAGGAGACGAGAGGGTGATTCCTGTATATGAATATTACCCCCAACTCACCCTGAAAGAGAGTATCAAGAATTTTAGGAGGGTGAATGATGCTTTCTTCTATAATTACATTTATATGTTGGAGAAAGATCTTGAGAAGAAGAGGGTATCAGATGAAGCATGGGAGCAGGTAAAGAAGTTCAGGTGTATCTTCTTGCAATTTCCTACCTTCACATACATCAGAGCTAGTTGTTTCAACCATACATGCTTCCAAGGTATTAGGAGACGAGTTGGTTTTGATGGAATTATGCAAACAAGTCATGGATGTACACATCAAGCAAGCTAGATCTCATAGAGGTGGCTTCAAGTTTCAATTTCAAAGTGGTAGATATGGTATTTCTACCACTCCTAAAGCCAAAGCCATGGAGATAAAGGTGCAGTGGATTACTTTGAAGAGATACATGAAAAGGCTTGATTTTCATTATAGATGGATGAAGGACAAGCTTAAAAGTAATTACATCCATGTTCATAAAGCTGAAGATGTTTGGGTTGAATGTCGAACTGAGGAACATGTAAGGAGAATGGATTACAGTCGGCTCTCTTTAGAGCAAGTGAGGAATTTTCAATTGGTTGATATTTCGAAGGATATGTAGGATGAAGGTGATATAGTTGAAGTTGTGTGTATGGGAACAAGATTGTCGATACTCCTCTTCCTGCAATCTAATGGTCACAAAAGGAGATGGTCTCGATAAGAGACAGATTTTAGAAAATTCTTGCTAATACAAATGTTTGGCTGCAAAAGAAAGGTATAATATTGAAACCTTTCAAAACAGGTTCAGAGGAGGAACAAATAGAAGGACCTTTAGGGAAGAGAGAGGAGCTAAGGACAAACAATAAAGAAGATACTCCTGCTCATGACAAAAAACTTAAGTTTGTTTCCAAAACAAGAGATAAAGGGAAGAAGAAAGGAAAGGAAGGAACATCTATATAGCTAGATGTCGATCAAGAGGAGACAACTGAAGAAGAGTTACAAGAACATCAAGTCAATTCTCAAGCTAAATCTACATAGGTGACACCTCCTCATTCCTCTCCTTTAGATTTAAACATTCAAATCCCTATGCCTCCTGTGTCGTCAAGTGCACAATAGTTACTATCTATTTCTGTGAATCATGAAATGTTGATAATGTTTTTGGTTCTCTTTCATCCATGCCCAGTTTATATGATGTTCCTATATCAATGATTGATCCAATAACACAATCTGAGTTTGAAAATTTTTTGGCCTCTACTTCCTCCAAAGTGACTATTGATGTCAATCCTTTTGCTCTGCAAACACAAACTCCATCAATTGTCACCCATACACCACTTGTGTCTGCATCAGTACAAGTTCCTCCCATTCCATTTGTGTCACAAGAATCTACAATTCCTCCTATGTCCTCCCAAGGAATGCCTACAAAGATAATAGGTGATACCTTTGTCCTTCCACCATGGCTCATGTCACAAAAGTCAAAAAGGAAAAAATGGTTTGTGTCACCTAAAGATTTTGACTTTGGTCAGCTAGTTCTAGGGAAGTCAAAGGCAACCAAAAAAGCCAAGACTTGGCCTAGGGTGCTTGTTGATGCATCAAGAAAAAAATATGCTGAGGTAGTGATGCCTCCACCTGACAAGAGCATCATAGAAGTTCAGGCTAAAGATTATACTATAACAAGATTTGATCTTGTCAAGAAGACACATGAAAGTGCAAAAGAAGATTTGCTGGCATAATTATGTGCTTTGCTAGATAGATATGATAGGGATAAAGCAATCAAAGATCAACTCAAGGTACAAGTGGATCAACTAAAAGTAGTACCTTTGAAAATAGCACAATCATTGGAATAGGTAGAACCTGTTGATACCAGCACAATGAATCAAGCCATTCAAAAGGCTAAGAGGATTGGTGCTAAGGGTCAGGCTATTGATGCCTAGATAGAAAGAATACTTGCTCAAGGTTCACAGCTAATAAAATCAGCAATTGAAGTTTATAATGACCTGGGCAAAGTAGGAAAAGAGGTCAACCAGACACTTGAGATCCTTTATCAAGTTATGCAGGATGTAGAACAAGATTTGGACTCATGGAATAAGTTGCGAGAATTCAAAATTGAAGTGTTGGTTGAGCATGGGATAATCCCCAACAGAAAGAAATATGTGGAGTATAGGAAGGCCATGATTCACAAGAAAGAAATCATTAAAGGCCTGATTCAAGATTTGAAAAAGGATCTAGAAAGGGGACAAAATAAAGCTTTGGATATTTCGAATGAGTTGGTTGAGCTTCCATGCCATATGCTAGATGATAACCAGAAGACACTCCCAAGAGATGTAGTTATTCAAGAGTTTACCAACCTAATACAAATAGAGATAGAAATAGAGGTCTTCACATTGGCTTCACTTGATAAGTTGGCAGAATTTTAGAAAACTCTAAATAGGTTGCAAAAGATATTGAATAAGCACAAGAGCGTGCCTGACACCCTCATGGATTCCATCACCTGAGTACTTACCATCTCCAAACATACACCGAGGCTCGATAGCAATGAAGTCTAGGCCACCTTGAAGAGATATGAAGATTTTTTGGAGAAGGACCAAGATGATGAAGAAGTGCCCAAGGACACTTAGTTATTTTTCCATGCTTTAGTTATGTTTTTTGTAATTTGTAGATGACAAACTCCATGTCTTTTTGTAAAATTAGATTACATAAATTTGTGACACAACGTCCTAAGTCAATTGGAACTCTAATTTTGAATAAGTCAAGTTAGTTGTAGTTTCCCTATTTTTGCTCTTAGCATCTCCTTATAAATAAAGAGGGGCTCTTATGTAAATAGTATCTTTTATTTATTGAAGCAAAACTCTACCGAATTGAAGAGCATTTTGAAACTTTGTGTTTTCAAGTTGTAAATCATATTTTATCAATAATAAGAAAAGCAAGTGGGTGTTCAATCTTTGCCTTGAAGCAAACTTGTGCTGCATTGGAGATGTTCTTATGTATTTTCCCTTGTACTTTCTTATGCATTTGATCAAATCATAGTGTGAGTTTGGATAATCTGGGAGATGTTTTAAAGATGATTTTGGAGACTTTGTGCTACAACATTATCTTTGGGTTTATGTTTTATGTTCGTGAGTAGAAGATATTGGAAGACTTTGAGCTGTGGGTTATCTTTTGTGTTTGTTAATCTCATTTTAGCATATGGTGAAGACTTTGGGCTACACCTTATTCTATACATTTTCAACTTCAAGTCAGGAAAGAAGCAACAAAAGACTTTGTGCTTTTGTGGGTTTCTTGACATTAACTCATTCTGGTATCACTTTGATTATTCTCACATTTATTCAATTTGGATATTGGTTATTATTGTTCCAACAAGTGGTTTTTAGTTTATCACACTTTGTAAGAATCAAGGATTTGATATTAAAAGTCTATAAGTAAACATCTCTTCTGAAATAAGAGAAATAGATGATATGGCAACATTCACAGGTTAGTTTTTAGTGTATATAAACATAGTTTAGTACTTGTTGATTGTAGTGGGCAATAAGAAGGGAGCCTCCCCTTTCTAAGAGGAGAGATTATATCTCATCAGATTGTGGTTGATATAACCATTTTGTTATTAGTTAGTTGATAACAAAATATTTACCCAACAGTTTTTGGTGGCTATACTAGGGAAACGAATATGCAACCAAGAGTCTCTCGCATTTGGTTGAAGTATACCAGTCTTATTGTTTGTAATTGTTTTGTTATTTCTAATCTATTGTTTGTTAAGGTTGCACTCTAGTAGAACAAAGGCATACACATAGAAGAAGAGCTCAAGGAATCATAGATTCTACTTTTGAATTGATGCAAAAGCATAACTTTGATCTTTTGCCTGCACGTACGAGATCACCTCTTTTGCGTACAAGAAGTTTTCCTCCTGTCAATGCAAGATCTCCTATACTGAGTGAAGCTTCAAGTGCTCATAGAGTTCTACCTATGACACTAGTTCAAAGGTTTGTTATCCCTCCATTTAACCCCAGCGGAATGGTTGTTCAAGGTCCATGTGGAAATGCCTTTGGGCCACTAAATTTGGCTCTTCCATCACACAAACCACCTCGTGGTTCACGTAAGAACTTTCCCATGTTCTACGGAGATGGTAAACAACACCCAAATGAGCATATTGCAGCTTTTTATATTGCATGTGGTGTTCTCGAAGTAGAACATGAAGATGTGTTTGTGAGGTTGTTTGTTGAAACACTTCAAGGAGTAGTTGTTGATTGGTTCTATCATCTCCCAGCAAGAACTATTACTAGTTGGGATACTCTTCAAAAAAGATTTGAGGCAAGATTTAAACCTGCTGAAGATGCTCATGTTTTATTGGCTTAGCTTACCCAGATGAAAAAAGATCTGCATGAACCCATGTGTGAGTTCATAGCTAAATTCAATAAGCTAACAAATAGGATTCCATCTATTGCTCAACCAATAGCTGAAAATATGAAATGTTTTTCATCAACACTCAGTTGCTTGAGGTAAGTTTTCTCCTACGAAGGGAAACCCTAGTTGATTTGGCAATTGCTCAAAGTCTAGCTATCGAGGTGGAAGATGATTTGATACTTGCAAAAAAGTTGAGAAGAGATTCAAACAAATCTAGAGGACAATCCTCTACCACTCCACCATCTACTAGCACCACGGATCCCATGGTGCAAAAGCTAGCCAACGAACTATTGGCTCTCAAAAAGAAAATGTCTCAGCGTTCATCTATCCCCTCCTATAAAGACATTCCAAGGAGAACGTACCCAAATGCTCCTAACTACCAAGGCAATGCTACAAGGAATCAAAACCAAAACAAGCTTCCCCCACCATAAGGAAGGCTTGTGTTGGATCACCACCTCCAAATGTAACAATGGGTTTCTATGAATCAGAGTAAGATAATCTCCCTCAATCAGAACATGATTAGAAAGATGATGTTAACATCTTCACGGAGGGTGAAGAAGAAGTAGCTGGTGAATCTAACATCAGGTTCCTGAACTTTGAAGATGAAGTTGAACAAGAAGAAGATTCCTATGGTGAATCTTATGTTGGTTTTACCTAGTCTCAAAATCAATTAAATCATCAACAAGCAGATGATAAAGGGAAGTCAAAAGAGGATCCTCAAAGTGTAATTTCCATTGCTAAGAGGGGTATTCCCTTACCATTTCAACTGAAAGACATGACGAGAAATAAACAAGTACATCAGATCCTCTCGCTTCATCTTCTGTCCCTAGGACCAATGCCTCAAATACAAAACCTCAGAGTGAAAACATTTTGTCTTCTGTAGCTAGTCCCTATCAATCTTTTGATATTATAGACCATGCTAAGAAGACCAAAATTCAAATGTCAAAAACAAAGCTGCCACTATCGGCCAAGATTCTTCCAAGACTAGTCCTATTGCTCCTAAAGCAAGACCTACTCAAAGTAACCTAGTTACCACTCCTTTGTCTACTACTGGGAAAATAGAACCTTTTTATATTTCCTTGTTGGTCAATGGCCATAAACCCAGTAATTGCATCATAGATTCAAGTGCTTCTAATAATGTGATGCCCGCCAAAGTAGCTAATGCTTTGGGGTTGACATTGATGAAAACTTTTGGCCCTTGTTTCTCTATGGAAACTAAACAAGTGCCCCTTATAGGGCAGATCAAGGATGCACATTTCGCATTTGCCACTTTTCCCGAAAAGAGGATTAAAATGATAGTCTTGGTAGCTGATGTCTCTACTTCATATGGGATATTGCTGGGGCAAAATTTCTGTAAGGATGTTGGTGGTGAGATCAACATTGATTGGTCTGAAGCTAGGATACCTGTTAAAGGTGTCATGCAGAAGCTTCTTCTAGAAAGAGAGGCTAAGTACACCATAAAAAATTCTAAAGATCCAAAGGCTCATATTCTTTTTGAGTCATCAGGTATGGGTACTTATTTCTTGACTACCGATGAGATTTCTGATTCATCAAATGATGATTCAAGTGCAAGTTAGGTAATTAAGGATTCATCATCTTTAAGTGAAGAGAACCTAGACTTTGAAACTACCAAGGTAGGAGGTTCAAGTGATGTTTGGACCTTGGAATTTGATGGTAGTTGCTCTTCCAATGGATTTGGAGCAGGGATAGTCCTCATATCCTCTCAAAGAAATATCTTTCCCTTTCCTTTCAAGTTGCAGTTTGACAACACTAACAACATCATTGAGTAAGAAGCTCTGTTGTTAGGGATGGATGTTGCTCACAAGAAAGGAATAAAAACTCTTCATGCACAGGGTGATGTCAATCTTCTTGTTTGTCAGATAAGAAACCTATACCAAACAAAGAATGAAAGATTGAGGCATTACCGCAATCGTGTCTATGATTGCATAGAAGATTTTGATTCTTTTAACATCTCTGTGGTTCCAAGGGAATACAATGACAGAGCAGATTCTTTGGCTATATCAGCTACTCTCATGGTTTCGCATAAGGATTTCAAGGGGACTAAGTATACCATTGAATTGGTTTTACGACCTAGTGTTCCTGACAATTCTAATCATTGGCAAATCTTCAATGATGATGTTATGTCGGAAAAAGTAACCTTGGGAGCTTTTTCCTCTTAAGGTTTAGCTTCTGGGTCCTTTAGAATGCATTTAGTGCATCTTGCATGATTTTGATGACTCTCGATGAGAAAACCCTGAAGTTTCATGGTAAATAGGACTCAAGGGATGCACTTAACATAAATCCTGCTTGAAATAGAGGAGAGGACTTAGGCGCCCGCGCCCTAGTCTTGCCCTATTTTAGGTCAAGACTATTGGGATAAGGTGCCATTAACCTTGTAAATCCCAATATTGTATTTATTCCATTTATTATTTGTAATTTGTAATTACCCATAAGGGATGTACAAGTTTCATCGGCAATGGTAAAAATTATTTACTGTCCACGGTAATTATGGAGTTACTGCACGGTAAGTCCCGGAGTTACTGGTGGTAGTTACGGGATGTCATTTACTATGGTAAATGGTAATTGGTCAAAGTGGGGTGTACATGTGGAGGAATAATTTATTTTTAGTGTTATGACTCACGTCATAGATGTTGTAAGAAGGTGTAATAGATTCTATGACAACTGTAAGTTGTCATAAGAATCTATGACACTAATAATAGCATATGATGCGTCATAAAATGTTGTAAGTGGCTATTTTTAGCCCCAAGGCATTCAAGCTTTCATGGCCACTTTTTCCCAAGTGTAGAATGCATGTATGACATTATTTATGACCCCGTAAGAGCCTATTCTTGGCCATGGATGCCCAAGGTTGTGTTGTTGACTCTTGACAAGTGTTATGGGCTTATAAGAAGTCATTTAATGTCTTGAGGTTGTTTAAATTCTATATAAACCATAGCATAGTAGATGAGAGGAATATAACAGTTTACAGGTACCCAGGTTCTACCGGAGTGAAGGTTGGAGGACAGAGGAAGTGAATGTATTTGCAATCTCCTTTTGTGAAGATAATACAACTTGGCCTCTTTTCTTGGTGGAGTTTTTTACCCAAAAGGGTTTTCTCCACATTAAACACTTGTGTTATGTGCTTCATTCTACTTTTGGTATATTTCTATATTGTGGGTTTTATGTTTTGTTATAATCTCCATTAATAACATAGTTAAAGATTGCTGAAATTTATTTGAATCAGATTTCCATTGAAGTAGTGTTTCTTTCATTTCTAACAAGGACCAATTTTAAAGTGTTGGTTTATGACCGTTATTTAGGTCCTATGTTGACACAGTTAGTTTGAATTATGAAATTCTTAGCGGGAATGTTTGTAGTTGCATATATAAGCATGATTAATGATTCATTTGTAAACTAGATGGAAATTTGATGAGCATTATGATTTTGTGAAAGTGATTCAAGGCATTCATTGTGTTGCAGAGCAGAATTTGTGTTATTCTTGTGTTTGTATTTGTAGATTTGACATCCATCTCCTCATGGATTGAAGAGAATCTTCCTTCCATGAGATCTTCACTACAAGGTGATATCAATTGCATTTTCTATCATTTATCATTTGGATTTTACCTCTATCTCACAGGGATATGCACTCTTTATCTTACAACTATGTTCGGAAGACTTGAATGTCTCTCTGGGGCTTGACTGAGGCAAGCCTCTAAACACCACAACGCCTAACCCATTTTTCTATGATTGCAGGTCATAGGTTGTGAAAGCAGAATAAGTTGAGTTGCAGGAGAGCAATGCAAACTGTCAGAATTGTAGATCAGAAAAGAAAATAAGGTCATGGACTCAAGCACCTACTCATTAGTCCTCTGGATCCCACAATAGAAAATCTCTAGAATAGCAGGAACAGGTTACAGACAAGATTCCCAGATCCTAAAGAAAATTGTGGTACTAGACTAGGGCACCCGCTCATTAGTCCCCGACTTCTCTAGACACCGAACATTTGAAATTTGGTACACATTTGATTATCATTTGATATCTCTATGTGCGATCATTTTCTGTAATTTGTCCATTTGTTCATGAATTCATGTAATTAGGGTTTTGAGCATAATTGGGCTTAATTGAACAACAAAATCATACAATTCCCCTATGTTCCAAGTGACAGGAGATCTATGGTAGACTTCCTACTTGATTGAATGTCCTTGAATGTTTAGTAGTGAAAGGAGGATCAACATAAACCCTCTTCAAACAACTATCAAAATCAACCCTAAACAATAAACACTTTTCATCCTAAACAGATGATAACCAAATTATTGCCTTCTTGGAAAAGGCAGAGAATTTCAATGAGTTGTACTTTGAAGGGAGTGATTCACCTCCTCGAGAATCCATTTCCAAAGTGAATCAAGTAACTAGTGAAGAAATGCTACAACTAAAAGGGAATAAGATTCCCAAGGGGTTGGTCTCTCTTGAAAAACTTTTTGATAAGCATGATCGCTTTATCAAATGGCAATAGCGATCTGGATCAAATTCATCAACTGAGGTTGAGAAAGTTAATCTGAGTACAGAAAGTGATCCCATAATAGTGAATATTGGGAAATGTTGCATGTTGGAGGAAAAGAACAAGTGTGTGACACTTTTGCAATAGTACATTGATGTGCTAGCATTTTCATATGATGACTTGAAGTCTTTCCATCCAAAGGAAGTTCAACATGAGATTCCCCTCAAGTCAGGATCTTTGCCACACAAGCAGAAGAAAAGGCAGTATAATAAAAAAATCTCACGTACCATTCTTGCTGAGATTCAAAAAATGTTGAATGCTAGAATCATCTTTCCTATTCATCATTCAATATGGATAGCTAATATTGTTCTAGTAAGGAAGAAGAATGGGGAAATCTGCATTTGTGTGGATTTTCATAATTTGAATCAATCGTCACTAAAGATAATTACCCTTTGTTGGTAATGGATCAATTTCTTCAAATGGTGACAGGTTCAAAAATGTTGTCTATGTTAGACAGCTTCTCGGGATACAACCAGGTGGAAGTTAGTGAAGAAGATTAGCATAAGGTTGCTTTCACCACTCCATGGGGTACTTTTGCATATCGCAGAATGCCTTTTGGATTAATCAATGCCAGTGCTACTTTTCAAAGAGCAATGGACCTGGATTTCCGTGATAAAATGGGTAAGTTCATTGTTGTTTACCTAGATGATTTGACTATCTTTTCTAAAAATCGTCAAGATCATTCTCATCACTTATGACAAGTTTTGGAGAAGTGTCGCTGGCATGGTATTTCACTCAATCCCAAAAAATCTATCTTTGGGGTTACAAAGGGTAAGATTCTTGGACACATTGTGTCAAAAGAAGGCACAAAGATTGATCCTAAGCAGGTCAAATCTATCCAGAGTCTTACTTTGCCTTCAAGTAAGACAACAATACATTCCTTCTTTGGGAAGGTGAATTACATGTTAAGGTTTGTTCTAGATTTTGTAGAAAAGACTCGTCATATTGTGGATATGATGAAGGGAAAGGCTACTTTCCATTGGAGTGTGGAAGGCAAAGAGGCTTTCAATGATATAAAAGAGGGGATTACACATGCTTTGGTCTTAATCTATCCAAATTACACCAAATGATTTTATCATGTACAGCTATGCTTTTGAGCATACCCTATCTTCCATCCTAGTGTAGCAGAATAAAGAAGGAATTGAATCTCCAATAGCATTCATGAGTTTTCCTTTGAAGACTCATGAGCTCAAATACTCACCTATGGAGAAGCATGCTTATGTTGTGGTAAAAGTAGTTAAGCATTTTAGGTACTATATTCTTAACTCTCATACTATTGCATTGGTTCCTGATTCAATAGTCAAGTCTATCTTGACTCAACAGGGGTTTGGGAGTAAAAGAGGTAATTGGATTGCTAAGATCCAAGAGTATGACATGGAGATTAGGTCCACCAAGCTAGTTTGTGGGAAAGGTTTGTGTCAGTTGATCGCTGACAACATACCTGAAGAGATATCAGATAATGACGAAGAGAATACTAAGGTACTTCCCACAGTCCTATTCGTGAGCACAACGGATGAATGGTATTTGAATATTGTACACTTCCTCACATATGGAGAATACCTGGAGCATTTGTCGTATAAGGAGAAAAGGAAAATCAAACTAAAGGCTACAAATTTTGTTCTATGGGAGAACGGTTTGTACAAGAGGAGTATTGATGGAATTTTTCTTCGGTGTGTAGACAAAGCACAACAAGGTAAGTTGTTGGATTCCTTTCACAACTTGGCATACGGAGGACATTTTTAGCTCTGATTACTACTCACAAAATTTTGAGAGCAAGGTACTATTGGCCCACACTCTTTCAAGATGCATACAACTAGGTGCCTAAGTGTGAATTGTGTCAGTGATTTGTGGGAAAACCCAAGTTGGCAACTCTTCCCCTCAAGCCGGTGGTGATTGAAGAAACCTTTCAATAATGGGGTATTGATTTCATTGGAGTAATTAATCCACAATCAAGTGTAGGGCATAGTTATGTCCTCATGGCTACTAATTATTTTACCAAGTGGGTGGAAGCCATTCCAGTGAAGCATGCTACTTCCGAAGTAGTTTGCAATTTCCTCAAGGAGAATATCATATCAAGGTTTGGAGTGCCAAACAAGATAGTAGCCAATAATGCTACTTGTTTTTCTTCTCATCAAATAACTAAATTTTGTTATGAGTATGGGAACATTCTTGCTCATTCTTTAGACTATTATCCCCAAGGAAATGGTCAAGCTGAATTAAGCAATAAGAATTTGGTCACCATAATCAGAAAGTTGGTTGATGAGAATCAGAGAACTTGGCACAAGGCATTGTATGATGCATTGTGGGCAGATCATATTACACCCAAACAGGAAATTGGCATGTCTCCATTTCATCTTCTAGATGGTCTAAATGTCAAAATATCAATCACATTGGATTTGCCTGCACTGAAGCTGGCTAAGGCCATAGAAGATGAAACTTTTGATAATTCCATTGACAAGCATGTTATGTTTCTTGCTGAACTTGAGGAACAATGCATGAAGGTGGTGGATCGCATTGCAGAACATCAAAGTCAAGTAAAGAAGCTCTTTAATAAGAAGGCAAAATCTAGGAGTTTCCAAATCAGTGATCAAGTCCTGTTATGGGACAAAAGAAGAGAGCCGAAAGGGATGCGTGGAAAGTTTGATCTTTGTGGAGAGGTCCTTTTGTGATTCACTAGCTCTGTGGTGAAAATAGCTTTCTTTTGAAATATCAAGATGGAACACCTTTTCTACTACCTCATAGTGGACAACATCTGAAGATTTTCACTTAGTGAAGTGACAGATAAGTTTGTACTTTATGTATAGTTGTATGGTCTTTTTGTTTTATTGTTTCATGTTGTGTTTTGTCGCCTGACTCTATAGCCCAATGGTTGGATGAAGGAACTTAGAGTTATGGGATTCTTGTCCCTTCAATAGTTTCAAAGGATGATTGAAGGAAGCTCCCCATTTAGAACCAGTTGTTATTCTTGAATTCTAGCTCGCTCAAATCATGGGATAACCCCTATGAAACTTGTACGTTTTGTAGCCCACGACCTCTAAGCACGCAAATCAAGACATTTCTAAGTCATCTTAGGCATGGTCTGATCCCTTGAAGAATCTCTTCAATTCAGGTCATATTTCATTTCTAGTAATTTGCAAGAGTTTGTATTTTTAGTGTTACTTATTTTTGAAGAATTTGATGTAACTACGCTAAAAATCTGTGCATCTGCATAAGAGATGTAATTTTGGAAAAAATTTCAGCAATTATATGAAGGATGTAATTGTGGAAATAATTTCTGCAATTACACTTCTTCTCTGGCACGATTGAAGATTAATGACATTTAATGAAAAGATTTCATAAATCTCTTTTCCCCTTATCTTTGCATTTTTTATTTGTTTTTTCATTATTGTTGTTGTTTGCGTCATTTGTCTTGCTGACTCCATGCCCTAGCTGTGCAAATTCATCATTTGTGTGCTTCACTTTCAAATCTAAGTTCAATTTTGGGTATGTGTTTTTGTTTTCCATCCTCTGTGTTTTATTTCATTATTGTTTGCTCATTGTTTCCTTTGAAAAACCCAATTCTGTATGCATTTCAAAACAAGGGTTTTTCTTTTGTTCTTTTTCTATATGTCATTTTTTTCATCATTTTTTGTTTTAGATGTTTTTTGTTTCATTCTGTGTTGTTTCCTTGAAACCCTAGGTTTTGTTTCTAAGTTTTACCTTGTCTTTTTGTAGCGTCATTTTCAGTCTTCATCATGGTTGTTCAGAGTTTAATCTTCTAACAACATGATCAAAGGATCATATGTTGTTCAGAGATTAAACTCCGAACAATCATATGATCTCTATGTCGTTTCTTTAGTCATTGCATTCCTATTTTGGATGGAGTGTGGAGTTTGAACTCCACACAACATCCAAGCTCAGGATGTTGTGCGGAGTTAAAACCCCGCACTCCATCCTAAGTCTTACCTACCACCAACAATCCAAAGATTGTTGTGTAGAGTTTAAACTCCACACAACACTCTTAAGTGAGTTGTTGTGCAGAGTTTAAACTCCACACAACACTCTTAAGTGAGTTGATGTGCGGAGTTTAAACTCCACACAACAATCTTAAGTGAGTTTTTGTGCGGAGTTTAAACCCCACACAACAAACTCTAAAACCTTGCCACATCCTAAGTGTAGATGTCATGCGGACTTTAAACTCTACATGACATTTACTTTTAGATGTTGTGCAGAGTTTAAAGCCTGCACAACATCTCATGTTACCTTTTACACAAACACAACATATTTTGACCTACCCTCACAAAAAACTAAGTCATACTTTGTGCTTTGAGATGCAGATCAAAGTTTTTTCTCTGATGTACATCTAATCAACCCTTTGTGTTGTGATATGTAGATCGAAGTTTTTTTCTCTGATGTGCATCTAAATTGTCTGAATTTTTCTAACACTAGGAATACTCATGGTACTCAAAGGGGAGATTTTTTTTGGTATTGCACATGAAAGTTTTTGAGTACGAAGGTGTTGTTATTTCCCGCAATTGCACAAAGGTAGATTACATGAAATTTTTTGAACACTGAGAAATTTCTAAAAGTCAAATTTTTGCAATTATTTTGTCAGATGTCAGAATCCTGCCCAAAGAAGAAGATGAAGTACAAATTTCAAGGTGTTGTTCTGGTGACCTCTGTAGAGTCATACATTAATGAAATCAAGAACACAGAGATTGGACATGTAGATATGTATGAATTATTGGAGAGGGTGAATCAACAGATAGTACCAGCACACATGCAGTGCATCTTGAATAGTGATATTCACTTGGTCTCCACATTCTTGGTATCTGCACAGAACCCCGATTTCATATTGGCTATGTGAGGAAGTATGACAAAGACACTAAAAGCATATCTGATGCAGATGGTAATGTCATCATACAATTGGATGCACATTTCTTTGACACAGTTTTTAGGTGTCCAGATATTGAAAACTATGTTGATCTTACTATTGAGGAGGCACAAAAGCACTATGAGACCCATACAGACAAGCGCAAGAGGATCATCAATACAAGATGGATCAAGACCCCTCGGCCTACAATTTCAAGATGGCCTAAAAACATCTTTAGGAGTGAGTTCATCGAAGAAGTGGGTGATCTCATAACCCTTCTCAATAGGGTAAAAGGCCTTCCTACATAAAATACCTTTAAGGAATGGATGTATCAATACACTCATGTCATTAAGAAGGGGAATCAAAAGATATGGTGGGGTCAGCAGATTAGTGATTCCATCTGTGAGCAGCTATCAAAGGTGTCAACAACATTGAGATTCTACATGACCTCATACTTGATGTATGTTGCTGCAGCAATGAAACACTTCCCAGGGCTTACATCAGAAGGAGACAGGAGGGTGATTCATGTATAAGAATATTATCCCCAAATCACCCTGAAAGAGAGTATCAAGCATTTTAGGAGGGTGAATGACGCTTTATTATATAATTACATATGCATGTTGGAGAAAGATATTGAGAAGAAGAGGGTATCAAATGAAGAATGGGAGCAAGTAAAGAAGTTCAGGTGTATCTTCTTGCAATTTCCTACCTTCACATACATCAAAGCCAGTTGTTTCAGTGGACAACCATACATGCTTCCAAGGTATCAAGGAGACAACTAGTTGGTTTTGATGAAATTATGTAGACAAGTCATGGATGTACACATCAAGCAAGCCGGATCTCATAGAGGTGGCTTCAAGTTTCAATTTCAAATTGGCAGATATGGTATTTCTACCACTCCTAAAGCCAAAGCCATGGAGATAGAGCTGCAATGGATTATGTTGAAGAGATACAAGAAAAGGCTTGATTTTGATTACAAAGGGATGAAGGACAAGTTTAAAGGTAATTACATCCATTTCCATAAAGTTGAAGATGTTTGGGCTGAATGTTAGACTGAGGAAGATGTAAGGAGAATGGATTATAGTTAGCTCTCTTTGGAGCAAATGAGGAATTTTTAATTGGCTGATATTCTAGAGGATATGCAGGATGAAGGTGATATAGTTGAAGTTGTGTATATGGGCAACAAGATTGTCAATACTCCCTTTCCTGCAATCTAATGGTCACAAAAGGAGATGGTCTCGATAAGAGATAGATTTCAGAAAATTCTTTCTAATACAAATGTTTGGCTGCAAAAGAAAGGTATCAAGTTGAAACCTTTCAAAACAGGTTCAAAGGAGGAACAAACAGAAGGACCTTCAAGGAAGAGAGAGGAGCTAAGGACAAAGAATAAATAAGATACTTGTGCTCGTGACAAAAGGCTTAAGTTTGTTTTCAAAATAGGAGATAAAGGGAAGAGGAAAGTGTTACCTTTTGAGTCGACCTTGTTTATTTATGTATCGGTATTTTTTTTTCTTAAGCAAGAGTCGGTTTACCGTATTACATTTTTGGTCATATCTTCGCTTTGTAAATCGACTCTTAGTCCTTCAAATTTTACCCATGTGTCGTCTTTGTATAAAAGGTTTGAACCTTTGAACCCGAACCATTCTCAAAGTTCAAGGTTCAATGGTTCAATATGTCTGAAGTGTCATATAAAGCAAGCTGTCTTATTGTTTGTCTTAAGCGTCTTTGTACTTTCGGGTTGAACTTGAACCTTCCGCGCGTACTCTATAGCGGGGTTCAAGGTTCAATGGTTCAACGGTCTTAAGGTTCAACACTCATTGTCTTCCTATGAGTCGGGTCACGTAATTTCCTTGTCTACTAATATATCGTTGAACCTCCCGCTTGTACTCTGCCGCGGGGTTCAATGGTTCAAGGTTCAATAGTTCACTATTCTATAATTGGCAACCTTTTACCGAAGCCGCGTAACTTTTTGTTGGTCTACATAACCCTTGCGTCGTTGAGCCTTCGTATTGGACCGTATCTTCACAAGTTCAACGGTTCATAGGTCAAGTCCCTGTTTCGATAAGTCAATCTTTTGCCTACCTACAAAGTCCAGTTGACATGCTTGAACCATCGCATTGAACCATCACGTTGAACCATGTCCTAGAGGTTCAATGGTTCAATAAGTTCAAAGATTTGGCAATTTTGGTCCCGTTTGCTCCTGCAGCTTTCTAAGTCAAACTTAGCAGAAAAGTTGGAGGAAAATTTGTCAGAAACCCATCATGAAACCGAGAGCTCTAATTTAGCGGAGACTATGGATAATCATTGTACTTCATGATGGCGCACGAACATTACTTGCTATTAATGAAGAAATCAGAGTTCACGTCTTTTCAAATATTTTTGGCACGTATTGTTCCAAGCGATGATTATTCATTCTGGTAAGTGTCATTATTAACCAAGAACAAGCTAATTTTAGCAAGAAAATATAATGTGCAATGCGGAGAAGGATAGCACTGGAAGTGTAAGGCTCTCATTTTTCAAGTTTTCGCAGTGAATTCAAATATCCTGAAGGTGAGTCCTGTTTCCCCTATGCTATTCCGAATTCTTATAGTGGAAAGAAGAGCCTCTGGAATTTTTGTTATTTTTGAAATTTGAAGTGTTTTATTATAATCGTCCAAGTATGTCTTTGAAATCTACATGTTTGGGAGACGAACATGGCCCTGGTCTCACTTACTCTCACTCAGAATTTGGAGATACTGCATTAGTTCAATATGATTTAGAGGAATTCATTGGAAGAACTAGAAACCCTGTCCAAACCCCCACAATGAAGAAAATTGTGGACAGTGGTTTAGTTGAAGCCACAGCCTTTCCTCAAGCTATATTCTGCCCAGAGTTGGTTCAAGAGTGTATAAACAAATACGATCCCCAACACAGGTGCGTCAAAAAAGTAGACGGGGATGTGTTATTCCATGTTGACAGACAAACCCTCATGTCTGTGATGAAGATACCGCCTAAGGAGGTGTATTCCAGTCTTGACATTACTTCCTCCAATGGGTATTTCTCATAAAAGAGACCAACTTACAGAAGTGTAATAGCAAGGAACTGGCTGCTAAAATTTCAAAAGGGCAGTTCAAGGCTGCCCAGACCCCTTACTAGAGATCATTTAATACAGGAAGTAAGGGATATTGTGGTGTTGTTGCACAGATTGAGAGGCAATCAGCATGCCTATTACTGGGAAGACTGGATGTACTTTTTCATACAAGTCATCCTTCAGGGTGAACAATATTTGGATTGGGCTGAGATAGTAGCTGATTGTCTACATCAAAGTTTAAATAATCATCTGGGTAACAGGGATTTCTTTATGTCTTCATATCTGTTCTACTGTTTAGCATCCACAAGAGATTGGTTTGACCTGCCTCATGAGCCTTTAGATGAGAGCAGTAAGATTTACGAATATTATTCACAGTTGCAAAGAAGAAATTGTTATGAAAATTATAAAAGGATTAATGATGTCTTCACTAGAAAAATGACCTATGAACTGGCAGGCAATCCAGGTAAAAGAATGACCAGTGAAGCAATGCAACTGATCAGTATCTACGGTAGCTTTTTCATCCAATTTTCTGAATTCACTTATATCAGAGTTGGAGGGTTTGATGGTGAACCCTTGAAGTTGCCTAGATATGTATTCGATCGTTTTGTATTGATGGAGGTATGTCGGTAATTGGCACATGTTGATAACAAATTCCCATCAAAAAGGGGTTGTGGTATTGCTTTTCCTATTGAACTTGGGCATTATTCATGCTATTCAAAATATGATGCCTTAAATCTGGAGGTGAACCTCAAAAGGTTCAATTTTCAATTTTTCACTGCCAGGGTTCAATTCGACAGTAAATGTTTTGTTAAAGATAACCTAGATTCTGGAATAGGGCACTCACATCTTCCTAAGCTGGAGGATTACTGGGAGGACTGCCTAGATGAATTCGAAGTTAGGAGGAGGTTATGGTGTAGATTTTCTTTGGGGCAAATAATTACCCTTAATTTAAAAATGGACGTTTCTGGAATTTTTGTTGATGATGAACAAGTGGTTGATCCACAATTTGAGAAAGTAGAACACTTACCCATCCCAGAGGTGGACTGGAGCAAGAAAGAGGAGGATAGAATTGAAATTAAAACCCTTCCTATGATAAGGAGGACTGAAAAATGGTTGAGATTAAAAAGACAGGAAGGGCTTCAGAGTAAAACTGTCCAACAATTCTCTTCAGTGGTCGCATCATCGCTTCCCATGGACTCTTCTAATCAACCCCTTGCTATCTGTGGTGCCGGTGCATCCAAGCCATCAACTGAGAAAAGCCCTGTCTCCAAGAGATCCAGAAGGGTCCTCACAGATATTCTGCCATCTCGTGTTACCAGATTGAGGACAAAAGGGAAAAGAAAGAAGCAGACTTCTGAGACAATAATTGTTGATTTAAATTCAGAGGAAGAAGCAGAAGAGCCTATGGGGGACAAAGAGGCAAGCCCAAATAGAACAGAGACAACTGACACTGGTTCACAGTCAGAGGCCTTTCTAGAGACCCCTGAGGTGTTAATGATTTCAAATGAACCCTCTGATGGAGAGAAGCCCAGGAAGACAGTCTCGGCCCCTGCACCGAAGTGGCTAGAGAGCTCTATATCTGACAAAAAGAAGGTGATTCCTTTTGTTCTCCCTCTGGAGGACATGGTAAGTAAATGTCTGGGGAAGACCCCCAAGTCCAAGAGACTCAAAACAATGTCTAGAATAAATATTGACCCAAACACTAGTAACTGGAGTGCAGAAATAGCCAAGCCAGTGACCGAGGAAGAGGTTCAAGATCCTACAGTGCATGATTTCACTGTGGAGAGGATAGATCTCGGTACTACCTCCAAAGCTGCAGATGTGCACCATCTTGAAGCTTCCACTAAGAGAATGGTCAGTCGAACAATGAAAGATGAGAAGGACAAAAGAGAGTTGAAACAAGCTCTGCATTCAATGGCAGAGTACATTGAGGCCATTAACAATCCTAACCCACAACTGATCTCACAGGTCCCCTTGTCTTTCGACCCGAAGTCACCTGTCAATCAAAAAATGTTAGATCAAGTTCATAGAAGCAAAATGGTCTCAAAAACTTTTGACAGTTGGTTAGACAGCATCGAGAAAAAAGGAATTGAATATATTCATGAACTCAAAGGCATATATGATCTGACTACTACTACCATTGAAGATCTTAAAACACAGGTTGCTGTCTGGGCTAAGGATGAAGGTAAGTGGACAAGTGTGATAAATCAAATAGAGGAAGTCCAGAAATATGGACCGGAGAAGTTTTTGGCAGAAAAGAACTTGACTGGTGTGGACGAGGATTTGTTGTATGTAAACAAGAAGAATATCAAATGGAGGAACTCCATATCCCGACAAGGACGCTTTGAACTCTCAAAACTAATTAAAGAAATAATAGAATTTACTCAATCACTGCAACATGATTTGCAATGTATTGATGTAAAATACTTAAAGGATGATGGAAAGCCTATGGAGGATGTTGAAGCAGTAGTCCAATCCTTCAGAGACAAAATCCACTTTATTAAAGAAAATGATAATATTTTGATTGAGGATTTCTCCAGGGTTTCTAAAATCGAGTCTTTGCTCTATCGCTACATCGATGCACTCCCTGAGCACAAGGAAAAATTTGGGAAAATGCGAAGGGAAAAGGAGGTTTGGAAATCAAGGATGAAACATATAGGTATACCAAACTTCCCTAAAATTCAGGAGTTCGTGGTTGCCTTTCAGGAGTGGAAAGCCCAACATGCTTCCCAGGCTATCGACAGCAAATCAGGAGATGTTGATTCATCGCCCCAGTCATAACCTCGTCGGCTCATTCTTTTTCTGTTCCTCAATTTATGTTATTTCCAGCAACTTTGATCTTTTATAATCAGTTGTTAAAAACTAAATCCTGTACAGGTCAGAGTTATGCTAACTCTAGGTTTAATTTGCTCAAGGACATGGTTAAGATAATCATATATATATGTTTTTTTAGAGTTTTTAGAGATATATAGAAGTTAGAGAAAGAAAAGAGGAAGGGAATTTTAGAAAGACGGTGCTTAACTTTTACATTATGTGATGATTGTCTGAGTAAATTTTCATCTGTGAATGAGAAGAAGAACAATTGCTGCTTGTTTGGATCTATGCGTCTGAATGTGTGGAATTAGATTTTCTGTGTGAAAGCTCCTTTCACTTGGTAATTGCTCTTTATTTGGACAATTTATCATATGTGTTCAGTTCTTTATTGGTTTAGCAAGTTCGTATGAATGTATTCACGTATTCGAATGTACGAAAGTAAAATCTGTATATTCTATCCTGTTGCTGTATAAATTTATCGCGTTCATGACATGGCTATGTATGAATGTTAGTCTGCCTTAAGCGTTTTCTGGTTAAAAATGCATTTGATTAGTTGAATAGGTTAAATTCATTGAAAATCATAAAGGGAGCTGTACCTAAATTCAGAGGGGAACTAATTTAAAGGGTTCACCCATTTGTTGTTTAACTCATTTGTTCTTTTAAAGAGGGGTATAGAGTCAGAATAAATTATTTTCAGAATAAAGACAAATCTGTTAACCAACAGAAAGAAAAGGAAGGAACATCTGCACAGCCAAATGTCGTTCAAGAGGAGACAACTGAAGAAGAGTTACAAGAACATCAAGTCAATTCTCAAGATGAATCTACACAGGTGACACCTCCTCATTCCTCTCCTTTAGAGTCAAATGTTCAAACCCCTATGCCTCCTGTGTCATCAAGTGCACAATAATTACCATCTATTTCTATGAATCTTGAGTCATCCAATGTATCAATACACTTTGTTTATTCATCCCCTTCAACACCTAGTAACGTGTCATTGTTTGATCATCCCCTTGATAATGTTGATAATTCTTTTGGTTATCTTTCATCCATGCCCAGTTTATCTGATGTTCCCATATCAATGATTGATCCAATAACACAATCTGAGTTTGAAATGTTTTTGGCCTCTACTTCCTCCAAGGTGATTGTTGATGTCAATCCTTCTGTTGTGCAAACACAAACTCCATCAATTGTCACCCATACACCACTTGTGTTTGCACCAGTAGAAGATCCTCCCATTCCATCTCTGTCACAAGAATCTATAGTTCCTCCTACGTCCTCCAAAGCCATGACTACAGAGATAAGAGGTGATGCCTTTGTCCTTCCACCATGGCTCATGTCACAAAAGTCAAAAAGGAAGAAACAGGCTGTGTCACCTGAAGATTTTGACTTTGGTCAGCTAGTTCCAATGAAGTTAGAGGCAACCAAAAAAGCCAAGACTTGGTCTAGGGTGCTTGATGCATCAAGCAACAAATATGTTGAGTTAGGAATGCCTCCACCTTATAAGAGCATCATAGAAGTTCAGGCTAAAGATTATACTATAACAAGAGTTGAGCTCGGCAAGCAGACACATGAAAGTGCAAAAGAAGATTTGATGGCACAATTGTCTATTTTGATAGATAGATATGACAGGGACAAAGCAATCAAAGATCAACTAAAAGCAGTAGTTCTAAAAATAGCGCAATCATCATAACAGGTAGAATCTGTTGATACCAACACAATGAATGAAGCCATTCAAAAGGCTGAGAGGATTGTTGCTAAGGGTCAGGCAATTGATGCCTAGATAGAAAGAATACTTGGCCAAGGTTCAAAACTGATAAAATTGGCAATTGAACTTTATAATGACCTAGGCAAAGTAGGAAAAGTGGTCAACCAGACACTTGAGATCCTTTCTCAAGATATGCAGCTCATGCAACAAGATTTGGACCCATGGAATAAGTTGTAGGAATTCAAAATTAAAGTGTTGGTTGAGCATGGGATAATCCCCAAAAGAAAGAAATATATGGAGTGTAGGGAGGCCATGATTCACAAGAAAGAAATCATTGAAGGCCTGATTCAAGATTTGAAAAAGGATCTAGAAATGGGAGAAAATAAATCTTTGGATATTTCAGGTGAATTGGCTAAGATTAAATGCCATATGCTAGATGATAACTAGTAGACACTCCCAAAGATGCAGTTATTCAAGAGTTTGCCAACCTAATACAAACAGAGGTAGAAACATAGGTCTTCACATTGGCTTCACTTGACAAGTTGGTGGAATTTTAGACAAATCTAGATAGGTTGCAAAAGATATTGAATAAGCACAAGAGTGTACCTGACACCCTCATGAATTCCATCACTTGAGTGCTTACCATCTCCAAACATACACCAAGGCCCAACAATAATGAAGTTCAGGCCACAATGAAGAGATATGAAGATTTTTTAGAGGACCAAGATGATGAAGAAGTGCCCAAGGACAATTAGTTATTTTTCCATGCTTTTTGTAATTTGTAGATGACAAACTCCATGTCTTTTTGTAAAATCAGATTACATAAAGTTGTGACACGGCGTCCTAAGTCAATTGGAACTCTAATTTTGAATAAGTCAAGTTAGTTGTAGTTTCCCTATTTTTGCTCTTAGCATCTCCTTTATAAATAAAGAGGGGCTCTTATGTAAATAGTATCTTTTATTTATTGAAGCAAAACTCTACCGAATTGAAGAGCATTTTGAAACTTTGTGTTTTCAAGTTGTAAATCATATTTTATCAATAATAAGAAAAGCAAGTGGGTGTTCAATCTTTGCCTTGAAGCAAACTTGTGCTGCATTGGAGATGTTCTTATGTCTTTTCCCTTGTACTTTCTTATGCATTTGATCAAATCATAGTGTGAGTTTGGATAATCTGGGAGATGTTTTAAAGATGATTTTGGAGACTTTGTGTTACAACATTATCTTTGGGTTTATGTTTTATGTTCGTGAGTAGAAGATATTGGAAGACTTTGAGCTGTTGGTTATCTTTTGTGTTTGTTAATCTCATTTTAGCATACGGTGAAGACTTTGGGCTGCACCTTATTCTATACATTTTCAACTTCAAGTCAAGAAAGAAGCAACAAAAGACTTTGTGCTTTTGTGGGTTTCTTGATATTAGCTCATTCTGGTATCACTTTGATTATTCTCACATTTATTCAATTTGGATATTGGTTATTATTGTTCCAACAAGTGGTTTTTAGTTTATCACACTTTGTAAGAATCAAGGATTTGATATTAAAAGTCTATAAGTAAACATCTCTTTTGAAATAAGAGAAATAGATGATATGGCAACATTCACAAGTTAGTTTTTAGTGTATATAAACATAGTTTAGTACTTGTTGATTGTAGTCGGCAATAAGAAGGGAGCCTCCCCTTTCTAAGAGGAGAGATTATATCTCATCAGACTGTGGTTGATATAACCATTTTGTTATCAGTTAGTTGATAACAAAATATTCACCCAACACAATAGTAATTAGATCATCAAAAATTAGAAAAGGAACCAAAAAGCTTGCATTCGTTTAGCAATTATTGCAATTAGAAACTTCATTTCAAACATAGAAATCCAACAAGATTTTGAACATTCAACTTTCAACATTAAAAAAAAAATATCAAAGAAGCCCTCAGTTTCGTCACAAGGCATAAACACTCAAACTCAAGAATTCAACATTCAAACAAACAAAAACTTCACTATCACTCACAACACTCTTCTTCCATGCAAAGAGAGTAATTAGTCCTATTCACCACTACCTAGATGGATTTCCTTATCAAAGTAGGAGTGATTCGACTAATGCCTTTAGCAAGGGTGTAGTGCATGTGATATCTAAAGTCTAACTCACTCTCATTGTGTCTGATTCATATTCTTCTTAACACATATTCTAATGAACCCAATGTGAAGAACACAAACTTTTAAGAGACCCTCTTTACATTTCCTTTGCTTCAACAAATCCTTTTAGGATGGGATTTTTTATGTTTTCATGCATTTCTTTTATACTACTTTCATCTTTCTCTTTATCTTCCATGACCATTTCATTTATTTTTGTTGCATATGTTGTCATTGATGTTAAAGGAGTGATGATCAGAGGAGTTGTGATGTGAAATACATGAACATGAAAATGGATCAGTATCATCTGTACACAGTTGTACCTTATCTTCTGAAGTTCATGGACAAGTGAAGATTATCAAAGTGGTTTGATTGATGTCATGCATTGATATTATGAAGTCATGTTTGTTGGATTGTTACATATATTGCCACGTGTCGAAAAGCATTGCATGGAATATGAAGGAACTTGTCTAAGTCATCAAAAAGGTCAAAGGCACAAGACTGCTCTGCAGAAGCACAGGAGATTGTACCACATTTTAACACAGATGAAAATATGACCTCACGGATTATAGGATAGCTAAATATAGCTATGAGGTATGTATGATCCAAGTTTTAGAGCATAAGAGTTACTGAAGAATTTTATAGAGTCAACAGAGTGAGAATAAGTCATGTTGCTATGTAAGGTTATCAGAGATAGAATAGAAAGCCACTGCATTCCAATGCACTATGATGTTTGGCTTTGATTTCTAAAAGATAAGTTTAGATGGTCAGTATATATGCTCAATTTAGGTTTCAAGTGTTTTGGATCACCGCAAGTTTGTTTTTCAGTTTTCTAAGTTAAGACAGTGTGACTAGATAGTGTAAATGATATCGACATCAAAGTTTGATTGCTTGTGCTAGCAAGATGAAGAATGAAATAGAAAGAGGATTGCATGAGAAGGTTTTGTAGGTCATATAGTGTTCGTGGCATGAACCACTTGATGATATCATACTTCTCTAGTACCGCATAGGGTCTAGAGCCAATGTATGAAAGGATAAGTGTTTGTGGAGCCGACATAGTAAATTGAGTGATTGCACTTTGTGTATGGAAGTGTGCGCCAATAGGAAATCTTGGGAGGAAGTAAAATGGGTCCAGTAGATCCTTTGGTATAAACTGCATAATGGGATTTCACTCCTACATTACCGCAGATGATTTGGGAGCTGACAAGTAAGGTTGGTTACATGTTTCATGGTACACACTACATCAATGCTGACAAAGAAGATGTTTAGAAGACTGGCAGAGGATATATGAAGAGTTGAAGATTGTTACATGTGAGAGTGAGCGTGAATGTCTAGCACAAGGAAAGAAACATAATCTGGAAGATAGAAAAGTAACTCTGTCAGCTATAATGTATAACCTAGAACAGAGTTAGTTTTATTGAAGGTGTCTTGAGCAATTAGATTCAGTTGAAAGATCAAGATGATAGTAGAGATGATAGTGCAAAGATGTTAAGTCATCATAATATGTCAGGGATGTCAAAATGTTAACAAATTGATATTGCAAAGGTAACTAATCTATAAGAATCGGTTGAAAGGTTTAGAGTAGAGGTTGGAGCCTCATTTTGTAAGTGTTGTAGTACTTTAGGGAGTTATTGCTTCCTTTGGGTTGAAGTCCATAAAAATTTGTATCAAGAGTTGAAGCTTCCTTTAAGTTGGAGCTCATAAAATAGAGGATTTTTCTCTCCTTGGGGTTGGTGCCCATAAAAGTTATTGTATACATCACTTTTATTTGTGAGTCTAGATTTGGACAGTAGTTCCAAGAAGCTTGCTCACTGTGGTTTTTCCCATCTTGGGTTTTCATGTAAATCTAGTGTCATGTGTGTATTTGTTCTTTTGCTTCATATGGTTTAATTGTTTACATTGGATTGAATGCATTTAAAAGGAAAAAATTTGAATAGGTATACTGATTCACCCCCCCTTCTTAATATATCTATGTGCTCAACAATTGGTATTAGAGCTAGGTTCCTTGATACAGTCTAACAGCTAGAGGTAGATCTTGGATTGGAACACATGGTAGGTCAAGAAGAATCATCCCCTATTTATACAATTTTATGTGGTTTGACAAAGACTGAATTTGTCAAAAAAGTGCATTGCAAATATGCTAAGGATATCTGGAAAAAACTTCATAACATGTATGAAGGCAATCATTGCACATCTGAAAGTGAAAGAGAAGAAGCCCTACTTATGGAAAATGAAGTTCTGGTTAATGATAAGAGCCCTACGGAAGATGGTGAAGACATGATAGTCATTGAAGAAGAAGAATGTGAAGTTGATCTTGAAGGAGAACTCATTTTTGCTATAAATGACCTGAGAGCAGCAAGGAAGGAGAACAGAGAATATAAGGCTAAGCTTGAAGAATCAAAAGGAGCAATTTACAACATGAAAGTTCAAATTGAATAAGGTAAAAGAGTTGCATACTGCCTAAATACTAAGCTCAATGCCAAATCAGATGAATGCTCCAGACTTGAAGAAGAAATTGTCTCCCTGAGGAAGGAACTGGAGAAAGCAAAGGATCAGATAGATAGGAGTGTAAAATGTAAGAAAAGCACAAACATCCTTGATGAGATAACCAACAATCAAAGACCACTTAAGAATAAGGGCGGTCTTGGATTTGAGAAAGGTCAAAATTTAAAAATAGATATACTTGAAGGCATGTATGAGATGAAGAAGAAAGAACCCTACACTGAAGTCTTTGAGAAGACTAAAAATGAGAAGCGAAAAGTTGGATGATGGCTTCATAAAGGTCAAAAATCTGAAGAAGAGATTATGGGGTTCTCCTCCTACTACAACCAAGTACTCTCCATTCTTTTATGATTACTGTTATTCATGCAATAAGTTTGGTCATAAGGATGTTGATTGTAGAACTGAGACAAGAAGAAATGATCATATGAGCAAAAACTCATTTTTACCTCTGGAGTATAATTTTATATGCTACAAGTGTAATAACCTTGGACATAGAGCAAAATTTTGTAAAAGCGGTTTGGTGAATCCACCTAACTAGCACAAGAAAATGGAGGATACCTTGAAAAAATAGAAGAAGATTATAAAAATATGGAAAAGGAAACAAGAGCAAGATAATGAAAATAAGGAAGAACCTTTGCATGTGCCTCATGCAGAGGATTTCATATTAGATTAAGAAAAAGCATGGGCTCAAGGGGAGCTAACCACTGCAAAACCTTCTAGCTCCCTATAAAAATGAGATGTTGCATCTATTAACATGAATTGAAATGAAAGCAAGGCATATAGGTGACTTGACAAAAAATTGAAATAAGGATGTTAATAGGGAAGCTCTAAATTAGTAACTCAATTCTTTGGAATGAAAATATGAAAGGCAGAGGAATTCTAGATGGAAATAGGTCTATGTGAACCTACAGAATGCACCAGCAGTTTAAAGCTTTCAAAAAACTAACAGGAAAAAGATGTACTAAGTACACAAAGTTAGGGCCAAAAGAAGGTTATTTAATTCCTAATCATTCAGTCCCTCCTCATTCATATTCAGAGTGATTGGCAAATTTGAGAGAAGAAGAGTAAAAAGCGAAGCCCTAGCTATAGAGTACAAATTTGAGAGAAAAAGAGTTAAGAAGTGAAGCCCTAGCTACATAGTGCAAATTTGAGAGAAGAAAAGTTAAGAAGTGAAACTCCAACTACAGAGTGCAAAAGAGATAAAATGGAAACACCAAAATTGGTTGATGTCTCAGAGAAGCCAAGACCAAAGTACAGGAAATATCCATATAAAGCTATGGAAGTGGATAAGGACGGAGCATTCTCTAATGTTCCCACTGATGTTGTATATATTGAGGATGTAATTATATACATCCACTCATCTCTCACTGAGATCGACCACATGAAATTTAAGGAACTGAGAGATACCATGTTGGATGACACCACATATAAGCCAGAATACATGAACATTGCTACCAAAAGATTAGATGTCTGGAAAGATTACCCAAATTTCTACGACACACATGACTGGGTAAGGATTGTCCTTAGCAGAATTTATGATGAGTTTATTTATCTTGACAAACCCTATAGAATTACCAAAGATGCAATTAGGGAGGTCACTAGTTTAAGCTCAAGAGGGCCAGTACCAGTAATGAAGGCTATCAAGAATGATAGGGTTATTGAGTTGACTAGGGTAAAACCTAATAAACAAACCCTAAGTGTGATGGACATAACTAATCCAAGGGTGTGGTATGCCACAATGGGCATAGCTTACAATTTATATACTTTGCAAATAGAGAAGGATTGGCAACCGGTACCGCCATCCACACCGATATCAAATGGTAAAGGAGGACAAGGACTTTGACCTCTGCAAAGTCATGAGAGAGCAATTGATGGAAAAATTGAAGAGAACTAAAGAATCAAACTACAATTTCAGGTATGACACTCTCATTATCTGCCTAGTATTTTATTTCCTGAATGAATTATTTGGTTTCAAAGGGAAGGTTTGGCAACAACATATCGCTGTTGCTGCTCAAATCAAAAATCATATGAGAGGTTTCGGTGATAAAAATAATTGTAGCACTATGTACTGGGGTTTTTCAAAACTCTGCAAATAGATGTGCAAGCAAGAGAGAGGATACCATACAATATGGTAATGAAATACACAAAACATATCACCTTCTTGGTTGACAAAGACTTCACCTACATTGAAGTGGTAGAACCAAGAACTGCTTGGATACCCAGACTACCTTATGAGGTCTCTGCAGAAGAAATAAAAGCCTATACTAATAATCTTCTAAGTAAACCTAAGGATGCTATAGCAGAAAGGTTTGGGACCTACAAAGAAATAATGGACAAGATGAATAAAAATAATGTGGAGGAGCATCTTGAGAAAAATAGAGAACAACTACATGAGAAATGCGGTTTGCCGCCAAAGAGAAAAACCTCATCACAAACCACTGTGGAGGATCCGCATCCTACCTCCTCATAACTGAAAGCAACCACCTCAGCACAAATCCCAAGGAGGTTAGGTAGATCCACTTCTACTACTAAAAGTGCTCTGCAACCCTCTTATTCAACACAAACAACATCTACTAAAAGGAAGAAATCCTCTGAAACTCTAGTGCAAAGGAAGGCAAAAGAAAAGAAACATCAAAGGGTGAACCAGCAAGCCAGGAGGAAGAAAATTCAAATAGAGGAAGTCATTGAAGAGGAAGAAGAAGGGGAGGAAGGAACCTCTAAGCTACAGAAGAAAAAGATGAAAATAAAGAAAACACCTCCGGAGCCTCCTCCACAAGATCCTCTTCAATTAGAGGCCATTTTCAATGGAATTGTGCATCATGGACTACTGATGGAGACTATTGAATTACATCCAGAAGTATCTCCTGTAGATTAGAGTACCATAGAGAAGGTTGTGATCATGTATATGATCAAATACAATATTCCCTTGAATGAAATAATTGAAAAGGTTATGAATAGCCTAGCTCAAGCCTTGAGACAAAGAAGAGAAAAAGATCTAGAAATGGATGAAGAGCTGAGATAGCAAGCCTTAGATAGAGTTGGTGCTACAATTTCTAAGGAAGAAAAGGATAAGTTGTCTCAAATGCAGGATCAAGAGCTGAGGACTAAACATAGGGTAGATACCCTAATAAGCATGAAGCAGGATGATAGAGTAAAAATTTGAAAAGAAAGGGAGGATGTAACAATGAAGATATTTGAAGGGGTAAAAGAAGATAAAAATGTGGAACAACAACAAACTTTTCCTCCACACAACATTGAGTCTCCTTCGCACAATATAGATCAGCATAATCAATAGGAGCAGTAAGAGGAGCAGGTCAGACCAGATACAGGGGAGAGTTCTCAAGTAAATCAGGAAGCATCTTCCTCTACCTCTCCCATTCATTCTATTAAAGAGTTTTTAGTGCAACAAAATCAAATTCAACCTTTGGTGACTCCTCAGCTACTACAATTACCTATCTCTGATGAACATGTTAATTTGTTCGGTATTTCTTCTCTTCACAAATTGCAATTGGGAGATATCTTTTATTCCTCCACAAGAGAGGAGATTTTACAGTAACAAGTTGAAGGCATGAATCTTCTAGGAGAAGCAATTAACATAATACAAAATTAAATCTTGGAAGCAAAAAGGGATTCAACTCTATCTCCAACACAACAATTGAAGCGGCTAATGGAATAATTTAAAGCACATTCCTCTTTCCTGGAGAAGCAAGCAAAGAGGAAGATATCTGAACAATTGTACAACAAGAGGATGGGTGATGCTTCAGGTAAATGTGCAAGGGCACATATCAATGTCCAAGAAAATATAAAGAACATTCAAAATTGCATTGAGGAAGCAAAAGTTTTTTACCAATTTTGTCTACAATGGCCTATAACTACCAAAAAATTGAAGGATCAAATGGATGCAATTGAAGCTCATATTACGCAAGTGGCCAATTCATATGATCTGGTACATGATAATAATGGTACCATAAGGGCACAAATAGAGAAATTACACTCCCAACTGCAGCAATTATAGGACCAAAGGGAATAAATCAAAGGCCAAATCAAATAGTTGCGAGAGGTGGTAAGCTTAAGGTTAGCATCATTGACTAGGATTTTAACAGAGGCAAATAATGTAGTTCATAAAACTTAACTACCATCTTATCTAGAAGAGGTAGAGGACTCCTATATACAACTGGAAAGCCAAATTTAGATTTTGACAACAACAAAGAAATAATGGGACACTTATCTAGTTCAGTTGAAAGCTATATATAAGAACATTCATCCATCAAATTAAATAAAACATGTCTTGAAGACAAGACAAAATTTTGAAGCAAAGCAGTAGCTAAATACTATCTTAAGCCACCGCAAGAAGTATGTGGAGGATAGAACTAGGATAAGTAGTGACATTTTGTATAGATAGGCCTCTTTACCAAGTTTTGTATGTATATAGCCTATATATATTGTAAGAAATATGGAGGAAAGAACTATTTTTCTATGTATTTAGGATTGACAGAAGTTGCTTCTCAGGGGGAACAAGTAGTTGAAGAGATAGCAAAAGTATGTAAGGGCTAATATAGATAGGGGAGCTTGTATGTTTTGTCAGTACAAAGGAAGATCAATGACCCTTTTCCCTTGATGTCAAAGAAGGGGAAAAGTTGAATATCAGGTTAATGTCACCATCAATGACAAAGGGGGATATTCTTGCATATGTTTTCATTGACATAAAAGGAGTAATGATCAGAGGAGTTGCGATGTGAAAGACATGAACATGAAAATGGATCAGTATCATCTGTACATAGTTGTACCTTATCTTCTGAAGTTCATGGACAGGTGAAGATTGTCAAAGTGGTTTGATTAATGTCATGCATTGATATTATGAAGTCATGTTTGTTGCATTGTTACATATATTGCCACCTGTTGAAAAGTATTGCATGGAATATGAAGGAAATTGTCTAAGTCATCAAAAAGGTCAAAGGCACAAGGAACTGCTCTGCAAAAGCATAGGAGATTGTACCACATTTTACCACAAATGAAGATATGACCTCATGGATTGTAGGACAGCTAAATATAGCTATGAGGTATTTATGATCCAAGTTTTAGAGCATAAGAGTTACCACAGAATTTTCCAAAGTTAGCAAAGTGAGAACAAGACATATTGTTGTGTAAGGTTATCAGAGATAGAACAGAAAGCCACCGCATTCCACCACACTTTGATGTTTGGCTTTATTGTCTGAAAGATAAGTTCAGATGGTCAATATATGCTTAGTTTAAGTTTGAAGTGTTTTGGATCACCGCAAGTGTGTTTTTCAGTGTTCTAAGTTAAGACATTGTGACTAGATAGTGTAAATGATATCGGCATCAAAGTTTGATTGCTTGCGCTAGCAAGTTGAAGCATGAAATAGAAAGAGAATTGCATGAGAAGGTTTTGTAGGTCATATAGTGTTTGTGGTATGAACTGCTTGATGATATCCTACTTCTCTGGTACCGCATAGGGTCTGGAGCCAATGTATGAAAGGATAAGTGTTTGCGGAGCTGACATAGTATATTTGAGTGATTGCGCTATGTATGGAAGTGTGCGCCAATAGGAAATCTTGGGAGGAAGTAAAATGGGTCTAGTAGATCCTTTGGTATGAACCACATAATGGGATTTCACTCCTACATTACCGCAGATGATTTGGGAGCCGACAAGTAAGGCAAGTACATGTTTCATGGTACACGCTACACCAAGGCCAACAAAGAAGATGTTTAGAAGGCTGGCAGAGGATATATATATATATATGAAGGATTGAAGATTGTTACATGCGAGAGTGAGCATGAATATCTAGCACAAGGAAGAAATATAATCTGGAAGATAGAAAAGTAACTCTATCAGCTATAATGTATAACCTAGAACAGAGTTAGTTTTGTCAAAGGTGTCTTGAGCCATTAAATTTAGTTGAAATATCAAGACATGATAGTAGAGATGATAGTGCAGAGATTTTAAGTCATCAAAATGTGTCAGGGATGTCAAAAGGTTAACAAATTGATATTGTGAAGGTAACCAATCTATCATAATCAGTTGAAAGGTTTAGAGTAGCGGTTGGAGCCTCATTTTGTAAGTGTTGTAGCACTTTAGGGAGTTGTTGCTTCCTTTGGGTTGGAGCCCATAAAACTTTGTATCAAGGAGTTGAAGCTTCCTTTGAGTTAGAGCTCATAAAATAGGGGATTTGTCTCTCCTTTGGGTTGGTGCCATAAAACTTATTGTATACATCACTTTTATTTGTGAGGCTAGATTTGGACAGTAGATCTAAGCAGCTTGCTCATCGTGGTTTTTCCCATATTAGGTTTCCACGTAAATCTGGTGTCATGTGTGTATTTGTTTTTTTTCTTTATATGGATTAATTGTTTACATTGGATTGAATGCATTTAAATGGAAAAAATTTGAATAGATATACTGATTCACCCCCCTTCTCAGTATATCTGTGTGTTTAACAATTTTGTGGTGTTTCCTATACCCCCAATGATCCCACAAAGATTTAGAAGCGTTAGGGTGGCATTTGTTCAGGAAACTATATTTTAGTTTTTCATTATTATTTTTTCCAGTATTGTCTACATCCTAGTAATTGGCATTTTCAGAGGCCTTCGGAGTGGAATTTGGAGTCAAGACTTTTATCGGTTGCTTTGAGCGGTAGCCACAGGTAGGGCTTGATGCATCTCAATCTAGCTCTCCAAGAGATCTTTCCAATGAGTTTGAGAAGTCTGGATTTCGACTAGCTGGCTAGAAGCTATGACCCTGCCTAGTGGGGTTCCGAATTTAGTAGTTTTTTTTTAAATTTGAAAATTTGAAAATATTAATTTTTGTAATTTTTGGCACCTTCCAACTATCCATTTCAAATTCTATGGATAAGATGACCTTTCACATTCTTACTCATTGTATATAATCAACTTTTAATGCAATTAAAAATCCTCTTTGGTTGCCTGCAACTTTTTACAAGTTCTGCACATTGAGCTCTTGTTTATTCTCACAATACCACAGGCTCAGCGCTAGGTATTGTTATCTGAATTCTCCATTAAAATTTAGATCTCCCAAACTAGGACAAAATATCACAGAGATTAGGGGAACTTTCTCACCAATGAAACTATCACATCTTTAGATCCAATGGTTCTTGTCTCAAATCAATTTGACTATAGAGACTCTAATTTAGAGGGAATTTTTAAAAATCCCTACAACTTCTTGGTTTTTAACAACCCAATATATGAAGACATGGTCATTCAACCAGACCAACCCAAAGCACACCAAGTGAGCATTCAATCCAAAATTCATCAACAATCTCAACCCATAAAAAGCTATAAGAAAATGGCCACCCAAATGGATGAGGTGAATTGTCTAGAGAAGAACTTAAGAGAATATTAGGAGACATGAGAAGCCCTCCACATAGATTATCAAATTGAAAGATCTACAGCATGTCAAGTGTCATCAAAAAGAACAAATGAGGCCACTCAAATCCCAATACAAAATAATCCACCACAAGGTGGTGAAACTCAAAGAAGGAAGGAAGCCGCACTCATAAACCATATAGAAACCTTGGTCCAACAGATCAAGATGCTTAAGGCTAGATGTGATAGACAACCTCACTAAAATAGAATTGAGGTAAGAACTGAGGTACAGGGGAATATTTGTGCCAATAAAATTAAATCAAGCCAAGGGGCAACCCAAAATCCCCCTCATCTAAACTTCCATTTCCAAAAACACAAGTAATGAAGCATTCATGCCTCCCTTTCCCTCATCAATCAAAATGACAAGTTTTAATCAAATAGGTGGGATTCCTATGATGCAGAGTCAACCACAAACAATCCCACTCAATTTTCAAAACATAAACATGATGCCATCTAGTTATCCAACTCTATCTAGATATCAGTAATCTAGCATACCCTTTCAAGTTTAACAAGTGTAGAAAGCTCCACCTATAGGGCTAATATTTAAAGGAACAAAACCCTTTATACATAACCCCCTTTTAGGAACATACCTCAAGTATTTAAAGAAGCATGTTGACTACAACATTCGTAATGTCATAATACCACATCCGCTCCTTGAGCTTCCAAAATTCAAAGGAGAGGGTGAACCCAAACTCGCATAACAAGCCCTATGTCATCATAGTACAGGAACTTCTTCCTTGGGATGGGGTGGTAGAAAATATTTTTCCAAAGGCCTTGGAAGGTATTGCTCTAGATTGGTACTATGACTTCCAGAAGCATCAATCCACTCTTTTAGGCAACTCATCAATTAATTTGTGACTACCTTTGACATGAATAAATTGGTTAAAATAGTAATAGGAGAATTTTTAATGATCAAACAAGAAACCAATGAGTCGGTTGCACATTTTATCACATGATGAAGTCAAGTCCTCTATCCTTCAACTAGAACAAAAAACATGGATCATAGGGAACTCTATGATATATTTGTGATAGGTGAAAGTCAGGTGTGGAAGATCAGACATAGTCATGAAACCCTAACCCTACCATCATCAAGGAATCTAATCTAAATGAAGCCAAAAGAACAATGCAATGCAAGCATAACATCACCTAGACCGTGCGATTCCTTGTTTGAGAGGGAAATGTGGACTGCTTCTTCAACGATAAACAATCACAAAGCTGAAAGCTGCCATTGATGGATGATAAAAGCTCAAGTGCTCGAATGCTCAAGATGATAATGGAGTTGCTATATGAATGCTGGATTGCTGGATTTCTGGATTGCTAGATTTCTGGATTGCTAGATTTCTGGATTGCTAGATTTCTGGCTTTCTGGATATGGAATGAGAGGCTGTTTATATAGGACTCAACCAAGATCAATCAACGGTGGAGATTCAAAGGCTATGTGAATGGCTAAGATTGAAAGTTACTAAATTTAGGTCCAATTAGTTGTACATGTGAAGGATTTTAAATGAAAGTTGTCTTACAACACATGATAAATGGGAAATGGACAAGTGTTGAAATGTGATAAATGATAAAGGCTTAATTCAAATAAAGTATTTGAATTAGTGGGATATGAGTTGGAAATTAATTAAATAAATAAAATTTATTTAATTAATATGATAAATGCATAAAATGAGATAAGACATGATGTGGAATTAATTAAATAAATACAATTTATTTAATTAATTAGCTAAGTGAATGAGAATGGGATTTTAATTAAATAAAAAAAATTTATTTAATTAATTGGATAATGGATTAGGGATGTAACAAGGTGTCGCTAGACATGGACAAATTTGGGTGTCTACATTTTGCCCCTCTTTGATACAATGTTCGATAGAATGTTGTGTCAAAGAAGATGTGAGATATGTTCAATAAACAAGTTATGCCCCAGTGTAACTGGCAGGTGATGCCCCCTCGAGAGGTAAGCCAGGCGAACCAGGAAAGACTGGGTTGGCGCTCGATAGAAGAAAAGGCAGAAAAGAGGGCAGATGCGAAGAAAATAGGCTGTGGTATAGAAGAATTAGGGTTTGGAGAAGGGCTATAAGTAGGGGCTGCAAGGGCAAATAGGCTCATTTGTGCTCATTTGTGCTTAGAAACCTAGAGAAATCCAGAGCTCCTGAGAGTGAGAGTGGCAGAGCTAGCGGGATGGTGATTCCACGCAGAGATCATCGTGCGGAGCGAGTGAGGACACATGGACGACCAGAGGGAGCAGGCGCACCGGTATGTCTCAAAACTTTTCCCAAAAGCGTGCATTTAATAGCCTAGAAGCGTAATTAATTCACACACGTCACCAAAAGCGACTAGTTTAGGACCTAGCACATATAGCTCGCTTATGTAGGAGTAGAGGTCGCTTAGAGTAATAGAGGTCGCTTATGGGCGCGGGTAGGTCGCTTAGGAAAAAAGTGGTCGCATCCTGTCGGCGGGAAAATAGCAGCGGAAATGCGCGTGTAGATAAAAACTAGTCGCTTATGAGCAGATAGTAGTCGCATAGGGTAGTTGAGCTCGCTTAGGACTAGAAATAGACCGCATATAGTTGATAGCGCGCATATAGGGCGAAAATGGTCGCTTAGTGTGAGTTAGCTCGCTTATGATGATAAAATAGGCGCATATAGGAAAACGGCTCGCTTTTGGAGTAAAAAGACGCGCATGTGGGATAGGGCTCGCAGATAAAGTAAGGATGAACGCATATGGTAATAGTGGTCGCTTTTAGGAAAACAGTGAGCGCATGTGCAAAAGAGCTCGCATGTAGGCAAAACAGAGGCGCATATAGTGAAAGGGGTCGCTAATGAGCAGAAAGAGGTCGCTTGTGGTAAAGTGAACCGCATATGGTAGGTGTAGGAGAAAATAGCAGATAGATAGGCAGATTTGGATATGAATGATTAACGGAATGGACTGACAAGAGTAAATGGATGATGCAGGATGTACTACCGCCATTGCTATCACGGGAGCCCCATCCGAGAGATTTGCGGCTAGTGAGACAGTTGGATGCAGAGGAGCTACTGGTGTTAGAGATTCTGGGCTTAGAGCATGTGTCACGATTAGAGCCAGTGCAGGCACATCGAGGACTGATGACTACGATGGTGGAGCGATGGATGAGCGAGCACAGTTCATTCTTGTTACCGACAGGAGAGGCGACCATCACCTTAGAGGATGTGTTCCGGATTTTGAGGATTCCGATAGATGGGGATCGGGTAGATTATGATCCGGAGATGGGGCCAGTTGCATTCAGGAGATTGTTTGGGACACCAGACATCGGAGCAGAGGGTTCGGAGATACCGATGGGGAGGATGGAGGAGCTCTGTGACAGGTTGCAGCGAGTGGTAGTGGCTATCATTAGATGGCTAGTGGGTGATAGGAGAGCGAGAGGGTTTCCTGTAGGATGGGGGACAGTGATGGAGGGCATGTTCTCCTATGGCACGAGATATGCATGGGCAGAGTGCGTGTTGGGACAGCTCTATCATTACCTACATGATTGTGCATATATGTTCGGAGCCAGTATGTCAGCAGGAGTGACAGTGTTGCACGTATGGGCTTATGAGCACATTCCAGTGACGAGACCAGAGGGATGGGTGGCTAGAGCAGCAGGAGAGCCATTTGCACGGATGTATAGAGGAGCCTTGACGTATCGACAGCGCCGAGGGGTGGTATACTGGCGACGGAGGTTGGATGAGATAGACAGGTTTGTATGGAGGCCATGGCTAGGATGTGAGCAGTGGGAGGAGGAGGATGCCGAGCTTGCTTATGCGAGACAGGCGAGGTACATTTTTGGACGCGGCTTGTACATTATAGAGCGCTATTTGCCAGAGAGAGCCCTGAGACAGTTTGGAGAGGCACAGGCAGTACCTGTAGGGGATGCCATTTTTGGGAGGACGAGGCAGGAGGTGTTCGATTGGGGTCCAGAGGTTGTGGTGGACACAGCCTTGGCAGAGAGAGATGGATTGCAGCCAGTAGCATGGCAGTGGAGACAGGGTCCGGCAGAGCCAGGTACATTGCCAGAGTATGATGCATACTGGGCGACAGCTAGGCCGACTCGGTTGACACGAGATGGAGAGATTGGGGAGATTGGGATGGAGAGACCAGTTCGGAGGCGACGACGACGGGCTCCACCAGCACAGGCAGTAGTGCCAGCTGCACCAGGGATACAGATGCCAGGGCAGGTGCCAGGTCAGCCAGCTATATTAGCACAGCCACAGGCACAGATCGGAGCAGGGGATGATGTGGGTATGCAGCAGCTGCGGAGACGGATCAGAGAGGAGAGGAGATGGAGGCAGCGAGCACAGATGAGGCTGAGGAGGGTGGAGATGGATAGGCATCAGGCCGTGATCAGTTTGAGGCATGCTAGAGCACAGGCACAGACTTATCAGGCTCAGCTACAGCTGGGAGCACAGAGAGGAGATGGACAGGATGATGGTGCGCTCGCGAGAGTTACAGGAGAGAGGGATACAGCTAGGCAGCATGAGCAGATGATGAGGCTTGAGCGAGATACTGCAGTACAGCAGGAGCAGGCTATGAGAGCAGAGAGAGATGGTCTGCGAGCTGAGAGAGATAGTCTGCGAGCTGAGAGAGATAGGGCAGTACAGCAGCTGCAGGTTATGACTAGTGAGCGGGATAGAGCAGTGACTGCCTTGGGGACTGATGGAGCTACTATGTACTTAGCCACACAGTTGACAGCGGTACAGGCCGAGCTTCGGAGAGTGCAGGGTGAGGCTGAGTATTATAGAGGCTTATATTATGGAGCTGTGCCGGCAGAGCAGAGACAGCCTAGCTTCAGGAGCAGGTCAGGGGCTTCGAGCTCGCGGAGGTCAGGTGGATCTCGGTCAGTAGCTTCAGTGATGGGGCCACCGAGAGATGGAGGACCAGGTACAGGACCTGTTGGTGGTGGTGGTCAGGGTGAGGGAGCTGGCAGTAGTCGCTAGGGCATACCTTGTTGACATTGTATCATGATGAGGCCTAGAGCCATTGTTGTACATTCATTCTTTTCAGGGCTCAGCTTGTATTGTAGACACTTGTATTTTGACACACATGTATATATATATATATATAGCAGTTTTGGCGATCTATATGATGTTATAATGGTTGTGATGTTGATATTATGATGGCTATGCATGTTATGTGTATGGATTATATATGGATTATGGATAGATGTTTATGCAAATGGTAATGGATAGAAAATATTTGAAAATGTAAAGGGTAATGACATGAATAGATGTATGCATATAGGTAGATGGTAAAGAAAAAGATATGTAATGGACTTATGTATGGCTAACACTTGTTTTGCAGGAGCGGGAATATGGACAAAGGATGATGGAGATGATTGATCTTGGCTGAGGATGACGGAACGAATGGATAGATAAAATGGATAAGATAAGATGATGATGGGCAGCTTTCAAGTAATTGCTCAAAATGAAAAGAAATGCAGTCCTTATGTTTGATATAGCATATGGATGTTATGCACCAAGGTATAAGAGACCAAGGTGTCGAGGTATCCAATGCGTAACTAACGTGTTACAATCTTGTCTGAACGCATGTGGTCAAGATGTTGAGCCAACATGCACAAGATATGAATAACAGCTAGTGTTGGACTTTGACGCTACAAACAATGGTTTGAGCTTATCTCCACTACACATAATGATAGCTTGCTGGTTATATGTATGGAGTTAGTCTTAACATAGAATAGTCTCTAATGCATAAGAGACTGTTTAGCTTCTCAGATGCTAGAGATATTGATATGTAAGATGCTAATCCCAACACGTACAAGATACCAAGACGCATAGGAAGAGAATAAGATCATCCCGCAAACACGGCATACGAAAGCTATATGACCATGCCCCAGTCCTTACTTCATCGCAACATACCAAGATATAAATAGATCAAGGCAGTCTTGACTAGGTACAGAAAAGGGACAAAAGATAAATCAAAAGATAAAACAAAAGATACTGTCATCACGTTCTCTTGCCAAATGTTGAGTGCTCTTGGATAGATCAAGCTGGCGCCTTGTTAAGAGGAAAGCTACATCCTGTTGAAGGCTAAAGTTGGTGATAAATAGCTATAGCAAATGTTGGCTTAAGGCATGCGGACAAATAGCTTCTGGCTTACCTGTGATTGGTTAAAGTGCTTGAGCTTGTAATATACACATGGTTTGCGTCCTGTTTGAGCTGATCAAAGAGGAGAAGATGGATGATGAATGAAGATGAAGAAGATGGGGGGATCATCGGTGCTTGAGTACTGGAAACTTCCTTCGTATTCCAGACTGCCTACATACCCTGTATCCACGGGATCAAAGCACATTTACGATGAAGATGAGACATGATGAATATGTAGTTCTGGGTTTTATTGATGATGTAAGTGATGAAAGATAGAAGAATGTGAGCTGAAAGATTGAAGAATGTTTAGAAGGAAAGATGACAGATGACTGATGAAAGGGGCTATCGTCTTAGCCTGAATCAGAGTGCTTCCTTCGCATCTCAGATTGCCTACATACCCTGTATCCACGGGATCAAGGCGTCAACGATAGAGCTGGATGTAGTTCTTATTGATGTTGCTAATCGATTGGATGTTTGATCAAGCGATATTTGTTGCGATTGTTGGATGAGTGTGGATGAATTGTGAAGGTATGAGTCCTGGTTGCAAGTCGTTAGGTCATAGTTGTCGGTGGACATGTGCCATGGCTGAAGTTGATAAGGTGTGCTGTGTTGAAAGCTGAGTTGTTTGATGTGTTATGAGCTAGAGATAACAGGATCCACTTCCAAATAAGACTCAACAAATGCCCCCAGTGTGGGATGAGGTTTATTATGCAGAAGCGACAATGCAGAAAAGATGTGGCCAAGATGCTAAGGTGCCAAAAGATATAGATATCACGACAATGTCTCACATATGATAACTAGCATCGGCAAAGGATGAAGAGGAAAGGCTATGTGTGAGATTGCGATAGGGCTTATGAAAATAGCTTATACAAGATGCAGTGGGGAAAATGATCAAACGAACCAGACAAATGAGGGAAGCTGGTCACTACACATAGCGCCTGTTTGCCAGGTTTTCACTATGGTACTTATCCAAGGCGCCTGTTTACCAGGTTTTCACCAGAGGACGGATTATTTATCTTATTTTTGTTTTTGTTTTTTTTTTTTTTGTTTTTTTTGTTTTGTTTTTTTTTTTTTTTTTTTTTGACATATTTTGATTTTTTTTTTTTTTTTTTTTTTTGGTGTTTTTGTGGGATAGCTGAGATTCATGGATAAAACTTCTTGAGATGAACGCTGTTGACGGGTTCATCCAAGGGAATGCCTTCAGGTGTTGACAAAGTGTATGCGCCAGATCCATAAACTGCTGTGATAATGAAAGGACCAAGCCAATTTGGTTCAAACTTGCCCTGTTTCTCTCGATGTTGTTGATTCCTTTGGTTTTCTTTAAGGACAAGGTCGCCAACCTGAAATCTGCGTTCTCTGATCTTTTTGTTATAGCTGCGGCGTAGCCGGTTTTGATAGACTTGAAGATGGTTCAATGCTGTAAGGCGGCGTTCATCTAGGAGCTCAAGATCATGGAGTCGGGAGACTCGATATTCTTCATCTGAAATAGTATGTTGCAAGGATATGCGCAAAGAGGGGATCTCAACCTCGATAGGCAAAATAGCTTCAGTGCCATAGACTAGAGCATAGGGTGTGGCGCCAGTAGGAGTTCTGACACTTGTTCTATATGCCCATAAAGCAGGATGCAGTTGTAGATGCCAATCTCGACCAGTTTCGTTAACAGTCTTTTTAAGGATCTTGATGATTGTCTTATTAGAGGCTTCAGCTTGACCATTGCTCTGAGGATAATAAGGCGTAGAGAACCTATGTTGAATATGAAACTTATTGCAAAGATCTCTAACCTCTTGGTTCTTGAAAGGCCGGCCATTATCTGTGACAATAGCTTGAGGAACTCCATAACGGCAGATGATGTAATGTAGGATGAATTTAGCTATTTGTTTACCTGTGATGTAGGTCATTGGTATGGCTTCTACCCACTTTGTGAAATACTCAGTGGCAGTGATAATAAACTTATGACCATTTGATGAAGTAGGATGGATTTTACCCACAAGATCAAGTCCCCATTGCGAAAAAGGCCATGGAGTGACAATAGGCTGAAGCTCATGTGCTGGTGCATGTATTAGATCTCCATGTTTCTGACATTGTAGACATCGCTTTGCAAATTGTTGGGCATCTTTTTCCATAGTTGGCCAATAGTATCCTGCTCGCAGAAGTTTCTTAACAAGGCCAGGGCCAGCGGAATGCGAACCGCAGACACCTTCATGTACTTCACGTAAGGCCGTTTTTGCTTCCTCAGAATCAAGACATCTAAGAAGGATACCATCAAGACTTCGGCGATAAAGGGTGTCTCCTAAGATAGTGTAACGAGAGGCTCGACGGATAAAAGTTTTACGTTGGGTGTTGGATAGTTGAAGAGGCAAGGTGTGATTACGGAGATACTCGTATATATCTTTGTACCACAACGAGTTGGGACCAACAATCTCACATATAAGCTCAGACTGTGGAACTTCAAATGCGGGGATCAAAAGCTGTTCGACCAAGAATTCACATTTATGGGTGTTAGATGGCATATCTAAAAGAGACCCAATCATAGCCATGGCATCAGCTGCTCTGTTTTGTAGTCTTGGAATTTGCTCAAAGGTAATGTCCTCGAAATATTGCTTGAAATCATCCACCATTAGTTTGTATGGAAGAAGCTTCTCGTCTTTTGTTTGATATTCATCTAAGACCTGTTTGATAACTAGCTGAGAATCACCAAAGACTCGTAACTGTTTGATAGCCCATTGTACTGCCATGCGCAAACCTGTGATTAAAGCTTCATACTCTGCTATGTTATTGGTACAGGGGAATGCTATTCTGTATGATTTAGGTATGCAGTCTCCTTGGGGAGTGACAAACAAGATACCTGCTCCAGATCCGTGTTGAGTGTATGATCCATCAAAGTATAGCTGCCATCGTGTTGGAGAGCTGAAAGTAAACAATCCTTCATCAGGGAATTCGGGATATATTGGCTGAATGTCTGTGATAGGTGCTGCAGCTAATTGATCAGCAATGACTTGTCCTTTGATAGCTTTACGGTTCACATATTGTATGTCAAACTCACTCAAGATCATAACCCATTTTGCTAATCTCCCTGTGAGAAGTGCTTTTGAAAGGAGATACTTGAGGGGATCCACATTAGAGATGAGCTTTGTTGTTTGGTTCAACATATAATGTCGCAACTTTTGGGAAGCAAACACTAATGCTAAACAAGCTTTTTCCATGAATGAGTAATTAAGTTCATACCCCACAAGAGTTCTGCTAATGTAATAGATGGCTTGTTCTTTTCCTGAATCATCATGTTGAGCTAGAAGTGCACCCAATGCTGCGGTTGTTGATGATATATAAAGCAGTAATGGACGATCAAGTACAGGAGGTATTAACACAGGAGGTGTTGCCAAGTATTCCTTTATCTTATCAAAAGCCTGTTGACACTTTTCATCCCACTTAAAAGGTTCACCCTTGCGGAGAAGATGCTGAAAAGGATGACATTTATCTGCGAGTTGTGAGATAAATCTGCGGATAGATTGTAGCCTACCCTGTAAACTGCGGAGCTGTTTGAGATTCGTTGGTGGAGGCATTTCTATGATAGCTTTTACCTTAGCTGGGTCCACTTCTATGCCTCGTTGAGACACAATATATCCCAATAGTTTTCCTGATGTTACACCAAATACACACTTCTTTGGATTTAGTCTGACTTGGTATTTCTCTAATCGATCAAAAATTTGTGCCAATACTGGTAGATGTCCTTCCCTTGTCTTAGATTTTCCCAGGATGTCATCAACATAGTCTTCCATGATAGTATGAAAAAGGTCATGAAAAATAACTGTCATGGCTCGTTGATAGGTAGCTCCAGCGTTTTTGAGACCAAAAGGCATTACAACCCAGCAATATGTGCCCCATGGACAAATAAAAGACGTTTTATCTTGATCTTCCTCTGCTATTCTGATTTGATTATAACCAGAAAATCCATCCATCAAAGATAGCATTTCATGTCCTGCTGTAAGATCAACAATGTTGTCTATGCTTGGTAATGGAAAATCGTCTTTAGGACATGCTTTGTTAAGATCTCTAAAGTCCGTGCAGCAGCGAACTCGTCCATCTGGTTTTGCTACAGGTACCAAGTTTGAAACCCATTCTGGATAATCAATAGGCTTTATGAACTTTGCTTCTAATAGTTTCTGAATTTCTGCTTTAACCAATAAGGCAACTTGTGGATGCATTTTGCGCAATTTTTGTTTGACAGGCTTTGCATCAGGGAATACTGCTAAATGATGTACCACAAGTGAAGGATCTAGTCCTGGCATGTCAGCATAAGTCCATGCAAAATTTATAGCTCGTCTCAGGAAAAATGCTGTGAAGTTCTTTCGTTCTTGCTCTGATAGTGATGCTGCCAAAAAGGTGATCTTCGGATTTTGTTCTGTTCCCAAGTTCATGTCTTGTGATTTTTCCACTAGCACAGTTGATTTCTCATGGTAATCAGCGGTGACAGGAAGATCAAATCCCTCATCCTCAGGTGCCTCAGAGAGGTTTTCACCTTCGGATACGTCCTTTATTTTTACTTTTTCACGGTCAAGAGGCGCCTTGCGATTTTCACCTAGTGACCTATTTTGTTGAATTTTGTTTATTTCACTTTTGCGACTGAAGGATTTGATACTTCCGCCAAAATATGCTAGTTTAGGTAATTCCATCATGAAACCTGCTTTGTGATCACCCAATGGGATACCTTGTCTCAAACCCATGAATTCTGCAATGGCTTCGTCATTTTCAAATGTATCTAATATCGGTGCCCCCTGTTGGTCCCAATCGATGAGGTCAGGATATACGAGTGAGAGGCTAATGGAGGGATCGTGATGGCTAGAAGAGATTGCGGAAAACATGAAGATGGAATGTTCTTGAAAGAGGTCGGTGATATGAAGGGAGGAGTCGTCGATGGTATCCGAGTTAGAAGTCTCTCCTACCGAAGAAGGTCCAACGTCAATATCGGAAATACACTTAATGTCTTTGGATCGCGGTACCTCCGGTTGGTAACCAAGGCCTTGCTTATTAAACTTCTTAGACACAATAAGGGGCTCAATAGGTCCTTGTTCCTGTGATCCCAAGCCACCATGTCCTTTATAGCCCATGTTCTTGATGATACGAAACCCGTTGTTGTATCGCTCTACTTCAAGTTGGACTTGGTCATTTTCATCAAAGAATATCCAAGAGTCTATGTCCTCAATGTCTTCGTCATCCAAGAAACCACCTTTAATGAATACGGTAGGGGGAGCTTTGATAACAGCGGAGGATGAAGTGGGCTTAGATATAGAAAGCTTACCGTGGGATTTAGGAGATAACGGAAGGGTGCCAACGCAACAGGATTCCTGCAATTTGTACTCACCAGGGCCATGTTCGGTATATTTGATATGGAGGTTGGAAGCAGCTTTGCTGGATGAGGGCGTGAGGAGATCGGATGGGTCGACATAGGAGGATGATGGATATGCCTCGGTGTTGAGAGGGATACGGTTTGGACTCTGATATTTAGCTTGAAAAGCACGGCAAAACTCAAATGGATTAGGATCAGCTTGAATGGTAACTTCAACACCCTTATGCGGAAATTTAAGGCATTGGTGATATGTAGATGGAACTGCTTTAAGGGTATGGATCCAAGGGCGACCGAGGATGATGTTGTAAGGCAGATCAATATCAAGGACTTGACAGCGAGTTTCTGTAATGACCGGTCCAACTTGAATAGGCAATAAGATGATCCCTTCAGTATCTCTTTCAGCGTCATCATATGCTCTGATAGTTATAACCTTGGAGGTGTCAACATTTTTCTCAGAATATCCCAATTGTTTGATAAGTTTCAAAGAACATATATTTAGACCAGCTCCCCCATCTATCAAGACTCGTTTGATACGGCGTTGGTTAACAAATACTTCAATATGGAGGGCCTCATTGTGTGACGGATGCATGGAGGGTTGAAGATCTTTGTCAGAAAAGGTTAAATGACAAGGGGCTGCAATGCTAGCGACCATGGATTGAAATTGTGTGATATTAATATTATTAGGCACCGAAGATTCTTGTAAGGCCTTATCAAGGATAGCTTTATGTGCGGGGGATAGGCGGAGCAGCTCAAGGATAGATATGTGTGCAGGGGTTTTGCCAAGGTGATCCAAGAGGTTATAGTCAGAGAGAGGTCGAGGAGGATGAGGAGGTGCTCCTTGAACGGTAACTCGACCTCTTCGCGTGGTTACGGCACAATCAGGTGCTCCTTGGATGGTAATGGTAGAAATGCGAGCGTGGTCAATGCGGCCAATGGTAGATGATGCATAGCTATAGGGAATAGCATTTCCAGCTTGCAGGTTATTTGTCTGATCATGAGATGGCAGTGGATTCTTGAAAGTCTCTAGATCATAGTTTGATGTGGATTGTTGAGCAGGTTGAGGTGTTGAAGGTGTGACGTTGATTAGACCTTGATCAATGCAGTCTTGGATAACATGTTTTAAGCGCATACAACCATTTGTTTTGTGTCCTTTAACTCGATGGTAATCACAATACTCATTCTCTTTGTACCAAGGAGCTCGAAAGAATGGTTCGCCATTTGGTGGTGCATCGGGTAGAATAACATCTCCGACTTGAAGCAGCTTTCGAAGAATAAGTTCCATGGGTTCCACTAATGGTGTAAATTGTCGGCGTGGATTAGAAGTTTGGCGTTGGTTTCTTCGTTGTGGAAAAGACTGTCTTGGTGGAGAGGCTGCTTGAATGTTGATAGGAGCTCTCATAGTTTGGATATTCTTTGTATCAACAATACCGTCATTGACAACATTCTTGTTCTTGTTCCAAAAGCGAGACTTATCATTGGAATTTTGGGGAGAATCTTTGTTATCACGAAAGATCTTGATAGTTCCTTTGGCAATTAAGGCTCGTTCAATAATAACTCCTTTGGAAACTAGTTCGTCAAAGGTGCTAGCACTTTGCAATTGTAATTGGAATGACAGCTCAGGATGAAGATTTTGAACAAAGATGTCAAGCTGTTGTTTCTCAGGGATTTCCCATGATAATTTGCTAGCCATATTACGCCATCGTTGGGTAAATGAGGAAAAGGTTTCACCATTGCGTTGTTTGTTGTTGACAAGGTCATTCATGTTTACCTCATGTTCAATATTGAAGGCAAAATGTGATCGAAACTTGGTTGCCAATTCGGAAAAAGTCTTAATTCCTGGAGGTAAATGGGAAAACCATTCGAGAGCTTGTCCTGCTAAGCTTCGAGGAAATAGTCTCAAAAGATATGTATCATCATAGGCAACATCGAGACATGCCACGAAAAAGGCTCGAAGATGGTCATCCGGATTTCCTTTCCCTTTGTACTTATCAAATTGTGGGATTTCAAAGTGTGGTGGAAAAGGTATCATATTAAGAGACTTGTCAAATGGATAAGCGCATATGTTTTCGAGAGAGAAGGGTTTCTTGCCTTGTCCTACCCTTTCATCGATCATCTGTTGGATATCGGCTGAGGATAACTGCTGTTGTTGCAAAGGGGGTGGAGTGTGATATGAAACATATTGTGGTTGCGGTTGTGGTATATGTGGAGTTGTGACAGTTTGTTGTGGTTGTGGGATGTACGAAGCTGTAACGGTTTGTTGGGGTTGTGTGCCCACAATGTATGTCGAAGGAGTGGTATGTGACATGTATGTGTTAGAGGATTGCTGTCCTTGAGACACAAGTGGTAAGTGGGTGTGCATTACATGAGAAGTGGATGTGGGATTGATAGTAGCAGATGGTTGGGAAGTTGGAATTGAATTCATGACATGGTAAGTGACGGAGGGATTGGTAGATACAACAGAAGGGTGAACATTGGGGTTGGTATTTTGGACAATATGAGGATTGGTATATGTCATGTGTTGGGTGATATTAGAGAAGCCTTGGGTAACATAAGATGGATTGATAGTGTGTGAAGGATTGGAAGAAGAGGACAGCATGGATGTAAGTTGATCAACATAAGCGATCTGATTGTTTGGATTGGCTTGAGAAATGAGGGGATCACTCATGTCAATAAGGCTAACATTGGGATTATAGGATAACATGAAGGAATTAGCAGTTGGTGTATGAGATGTGGTAGATTGCAATGGTTGTGAAGCATGGAGGACATGTGTTGTTGGAATGGTTTGAGAGGTATGCACACCATAAGATATGGGAATTGCTTGTGATGCTTGAAGTGTTTGTGCTTGCGTTACATGGACAGCTTGTGTGACGTGAGGCATGGAAACAGTCATGGTAGAAGGAGAGATATGTTGAGGGACATGAAAAGGGGGGATGTTGAGATTTTGTGACATGAGAGGAAGCACATTGGTGGGCACTATCAATGGTTCTAAGGTATGCTCTGATCGTGGTAACTCAAATGAAGCAACAAGAGGCAATGAGGATGGTGTTTGCGAGGTAATAGGAGATGATGTGACTATAGTAGATGGTTTATTCGCAACAACAGCAGTAGTGTTGGGATCGTGCTCTCTAATAGTGGATATATCAAAGTCTTTAGGTAGTTTAGCACCCATGCGAGCAAGTTGGAGAAAACAGCGATCAGGCTCAGATATCATGAGTTTCTCAACTTGGTCCCATAGATAGGTATCTTGAAATTCTGATGAGTCGTCTTGAGATTGTTCTTCGAAAGTTTCCAAGGATGGTGGAGGATGCATTTGTTGTGAAGATGATTCGCCCCTAGTGTACCCTTGAGGTATAAACATATGAGAAGGCATACCAGTTGTGAATTGAGTTGCGTCCTTGAGAGGTGTTGTGAATTGTTTCATCTCAGCTTGCAATTTGGCATCCATTTCAGCTTTCAATTTGGCTTCTACTTCAGCTCGATATTGACTCCTAGTTTGAGGCATGATGTTGATGATGAAGTTGAGCTTGTCAAAGTTTTAAGACCCAAAAGATGATAGTTGGCTGATTGGTTGTTGTTTTGGTTTTGCTAGTTTGGCTAAGTTGCTTGGTTGATTTGGTTTGGCTGAGTTGTTGTTGGTTGTCCCTAGAGGTAGCTTAATCACTCAAGGGAAAGATTGTTTGCTGTTGATGTTTGTTGGAGCTAAAGCTAAAAAGAGATTGTTTGCTGAAGCTAAAGCTGGAGGTTGTTTGTTGGCTGAAGCTAAAACTGAAGGTTGTTTGTTGATCGAAATGATTGGATTGATGTCTGATTTGCTGGTTGGGATCTCAAAAAGATGGAAAAGCTCATGAGTTGTGATTGATTGATAAGCTCAAAATAGGAGACAAAGTCCAGGTGTTTGCTGTTGATCAAAGGTAAGTCTGAAAGCTGATGTTTGAGGTTCAAGCAAGCTGGTCCTGAGGCTAGTTTAGCTGATGCACTGAGATTTGCAAGAATTTTAGCTACAGGCGACTGATGATAGCTCAAAGGCGACTCAGAGGATGCTAAAGGCGATTAATGATAGCTCAAATGCGACCTGGTTTAGTTTCGACAGAAAAATGACAGTGCTAACCAGAAGCGAATGCTATGCCAGAGGCGATGACTGTTGGTTCAAAGGCGATTACTGTTGGTTCAGAGGCGACTCAGATATCCCTAAAGGCGACAGTCTGTTGTTCATAGGCGAGCTTGTTCTGGAATCAGGCGAATAACTGTGGATTAAAAGCGACTTGGCTCAAACAATATGCGACTGGTAATGAATCAGATGCGACTTGGTTCAGACAGTAGGCGATCATCTGTGGTTCAAAAGCGATTCTGTTCAGGAAAAAGGCGATCAACTGCGGTTTAAAAGCGACTCTGTTTAAGCAGTATGCGGGCAGTTGTTGTTTAAAAGCGATGTAGTTCAGGCAGAATGCGAGTCACTACAGTTCAGAAGCGATGTTGATGGTCTGTGCGAGTAGTTTAGGTTCAAAAGCGACTGTGTTTGTGTACCGGTGGTCTGATTTTTGCAGTTTTTTCCAGCAAGAAAACAATGATAACAGTCACTCACACTTACAACAAGCACAAACTGATACAACCTAGGCTAGGATAGGACAGTATCTGTTGAATCCCCTAGCTGCGCCTATTCAAAGCGGGTAGCTCCAGGATCTTGATAGCACCGGCTCCTCCTTACATTTGCACACACTTCTCACGCATACCAAGATCCAGGATTCTTATAAGGCTTGACCCTCTCCAAACCTTTAGATTGTCCCTGCTACCTCGGCTAAGAACCGCATGAATCGGGGCCGCTTCAAGGGTTTTGCCCTCTGCGTCAACAGATAGAAGGTTTTTGGCTACTACACAAAGTTGCTAATAAGGGCATCCGTTCGGGTGGCTATACATGCGGCAGCGCTACTCTCCGTTATGGAGTCTCCCAGCCTCCAAGGGTTGCGCCTTGGAGGGTTTTGGGGGAGGTTGGCTGTCGGTATAACACAACTGCACCCGTTGTTTGTGGCTTTCGACACAAACACTTTTCTTATATAGCGGTTCGGAAGGACTTGGCTTTAGCCCGTTACCGCTTGGGTCGTATCCCTTCTCACACCGGGAAGGCAGGCCCTCTAAAGATAATGACAAGTTCTCATGCACCCAAGATCCATTTGATAGGCAAGGGGAGAGGATACTTTTGTCATTAAATTTGGGTTACAATCAGGCACATGCAAGCAATCAAAAAGATAAATCAAGCACGGAGCAAACAGTAATTCATTTTAAGCACCAAGCCCAAATATGCCTAATTTAGTGAAAAAAACCACAAATCTTGGACCGATCGAACCTGCAACAGATATGTCAGTAGTTTGATAACCTCCTTTCTTGGACAGATCGATAAGATGCTGCGCAAATACCCAGTTAATAGCCAAAAATCAAACTGGAACTGAAACAGGCTTGAAAACAACAGAGCTTTACCAGATGCGACACACTGTTGATCAAAAACGACCTCTATTATGTCATAGGCGAGAGACTGCAGATCATATGCGACGCGCAAAAACACAGTATGCGACACCTGTTAGCTCATAGGCGATGCATATTTTCCATAAGCGATCGGTTGAGGGCTGGATGCGACCTGTTTCTGCAAAACACAGCCGATAAACAAAAACCCTAGCCTAACAGGCGAATAATATTAGTCCATAAGCGACACAAATATATTCAAAAGCGGCGTCTGTCATCTCATATGCGATCGCAATATACCGGAAGCGACCTGTTGGAAGTCGAAAGCGACCTGTCTCTGCAAAACAAAAATCAAAAACCCTAACCTGCACAGGCGAATATTATTAGCTCATAAGCGTATCATATCAGAATAAAAGCGTGCGCCATTAGGTCAAAAGTGATGCGGATTTGTGCAAAGGTGACCCCTGTTAGATTAAAAGCGATCTGATTATGCGCAAAAGCGGCGGCTGTTAGATCAAAAGCGGCAAATACAGTCTTAGGCGATCAGTTTAATGATAAAAGTGATGCGTTTTACCTAAGGCGACGACTGTTAGGTCAAAGGCGATCCAGAGAGGTATATGCGGCCTGCTCCAGCTCAGAAGCGACGCAGAAATCTCGAAGCGGCGGATTTTCCTTTAAAAGCGGCTGGAATTTTTTGCGAGCACCTGCAAAATCTGATCTTCAAGGAAACAACTCCAAAAAATGAAGTTAATCAGGGACGTGAGTCCCACCGGGCGTGCCAAAATGTGATAGGTGAAAGTCAGGTGTGGAAGATCAGACATAGTCATGAAACCCTAACCCTACCATCATCAAGGAATCTAATCTAAATGAAGCCAAAAGAACAATGCAATGCAAGCATAACATCACCTAGACCGTGCGATTCCTTGTTTGAGAGGGAAATGTGGACTGCTTCTTCAACGATAAACAATCACAAAGCTGAAAGCTGCCATTGATGGATGATAAAAGCTCAAGTGCTCGAATGCTCAAGATGATAATGGAGTTGCTATATGAATGCTGGATTGCTGGATTTCTGGATTGCTAGATTTCTGGATTGCTAGATTTCTGGATTGCTAGATTTCTGGCTTTCTGGATATGGAATGAGAGGCTGTTTATATAGGACTCAACCAAGATCAATCAACGGTGGAGATTCAAAGGCTATGTGAATGGCTAAGATTGAAAGTTACTAAATTTAGGTCCAATTAGTTGTACATGTGAAGGATTTTAAATGAAAGTTGTCTTACAACACATGATAAATGGGAAATGGACAAGTGTTGAAATGTGATAAATGATAAAGGCTTAATTCAAATAAAGTATTTGAATTAGTGGGATATGAGTTGGAAATTAATTAAATAAATAAAATTTATTTAATTAATATGATAAATGCATAAAATGAGATAAGACATGATGTGGAATTAATTAAATAAATACAATTTATTTAATTAATTGGCTAAGTGAATGAGAATGGGATTTTAATTAAATAAATAAAATTTATTTAATTAATTGGATAATGGATTAGGGATGTAACAAGGTGTCGCTAGACATGGACAAATTTGGGTGTCTACAATATTATTACACACTCTCAACATGGACACACAAGGAGTCCAAAAACTCCCTTATAAATCATATGAGGAGGTGCTCAAGAGTGCCCTTAGAACTAACCAACATGCTATTGATAGCGGAAGAAAGGAGTATGATACCAATGGAAGGTTGGTAAACCACAATATAAGTACCAATCATTTTATATTGAAAATCTTGAAAAATAATAAAAGTACAGATGAGGTAACAGACATTCCACCATCTAAGAACAATAACAACTACAACTACAATCATCATTAGAATAATTATATGAATTTGGGGAACCAAAGTGTCAACACCATTGATTGTGCCCTAAGAATCAATTCCAAACAAAAAGGAAGAGCAAATGAGAATTCATACAACAATCTAATGTAGGAGCATCCAGAGGTGTAAGAGCAATCTTACATCACCCAAAAAAATGATTTTGTTTTATTTCCTTTTTAATTTTGGTTTTGGTAAATACCCATGAATGGTGCAGGAGCACCTACCTGACAGCTGGCCTTCATGAGGCAGTTAGTAGTTTAGGTCATGTTTGTGTTTCCAAGAAGGTCTGTTAGACCAATTGCATGTAATAAGGTCATGCTGATCAGGATAAGATCATGCTGACCAGGCTTTTGCTATTTTTAGCTAGTTAGTTATAACAGCTGTCATGATGTATGTTCGGTGGGATCTCCCAGCCGCCTGGAGAGTTCCCAGCCGCTTGGAGTCGGGTCAGTAGTACTCATAGGGAAATCTTTATAAGCATGGGATCGGTTGATTGTAAATCATCGATCAGACTTTGCGAGAGTGAGACAGAGCGAGAGGAACATCATATTGTAGTTGCATCTTTTGAAATCGAATAAAGTATTCCTGTTTGTGTTCATCCTCTGTTGCATTCCATTGCTTGATCGATTGCTGGTTTGAGAGGTTTTCATGGATATACTGATCCATTCCACCGGTTGACTCATCTGATCGGTGGAATGGTAATGTACATTAGGGTAGGTAGTAGGTTGTTTGTTTGCATGCAGGTGTGCAGGATCGCGGTCAAGGGATGTTGAAGACCCTAGCATCCTCATGTGCTAGGTCAAGTTGAGAAGTTTGAGTTGGAAGATCACCCTGAGACGGGATCGGGTCATCCCTGGAGGATCGGCGAAGGGAGATTTCGCTAAGTGAAGAAGTTCGCGAAAACAGCATCATCAGGATATTTCTGCAAATATCCTGCAGTCGGGTTAGGCATCATCATCCGGATAAGTGAAGGAGAGCATGATGTTTTCGAGTGCATGAAGTGCGAGTTCGTCGGGGTGATCATCAGCAGGAGGAGCCGAGGAGCGTATCGGCATCAGGATCATCATATTGGGAGTGCCAAACATCTGCATATCGCGAGTAGATGCGGAAGAGAAAGTTCGTGTTTTTGGCTAAGTATTGAGAAGGTCATCAGGATATTGGGTGATGTCATCGTCATCAGGATATGACGTCATCGTCATCAGGATATTGAGATATCCCCCTTATGCGAGTTTATCCTGCCGTCGTTAAAGTGCTAAGGTATCGGCAGAAGTCCGTGGCAGGAAGTTGTGTTAACATCATCATCAGGAGGTTTCGAAGACAACCGGATAAAGTAGATCATGATGCTGTTGCTTGTATCGTCGGGTAGCGGAGCATCGAAGGTAAGCTGCTGAAGGTGAACGTCATCAGGATATTTGGGACAACCGGATGTTGAATATCCTGCTGACGAAGGAAGTGTTGCATATGATGATGACGATGGAGTTCGGAGCCCGATGAACAGTGGAACAGGAGGATGTGTGCGCCCGCTGAACATCATGATGATGATGTTAGGAGGAAAGCGGAGGAGGTGAATAGTAGTCGGCAGGAGGATGATTGCGAGTGTCCGCAATATGATGATGCTGTTGGTTTTAGGAAACATGATGATGATGGCGAAGATGATGATGATGAGGTTGGTCTGCAGACATTCATGCTATATGCGAATGATATAGTGTGGATGCCTCTGCATCATAGTGGTATCAGAGCTCAGCAAAAGGTCTGGGCTGTTGTGTGTTGATTCTGTCACCGAAAGGGCAGAGGTAAGAGATAGAGTTGATTGTGTTGATTGTGAGGTTGACAAAATGCCTCCTAAAGGTAGTGGTACTGCAAGGGAGTTGCAGGAACTGAAGGAGAAACATGCTAGAGAAATGAGGAAGATGAAGGAGCTTGCTGAAGCACTTCAAGCCAGGCTGACAGCCCTGGAAAAGAACAAAAAGAGGGAAGTGGAAGACAGTGAGTCTGAAGAAGATGCAGATACTGTTGAAGAGTATGAAGAGGTAGCTGAAGATCTGGATGCTGAAGACCAGAGACTGGCAAAACTGTTAAAGGCAGTGCAGAGTGAAAAACCTAAGGTAAGGGTTGATGTTTCCAAGTATACTGGAAGCTTGAATGAAGATGAGTTGTTGGACTGGATTGCTGCACTTGATAATCACTTTGAATGTGAAGATGTTGCTGAAGATCAGAAGGTAAAGATTGCAAAGACCAAGTTAGGAGGTCATGCTTTGGTATGGTGGGATTATGTACAATCTGAGAGAAGGAAACAAGGGAAGTCTAAGATTACTTCATGGGATAAGATGGTAGCAAGGATCAAGGGGAAATTCTTGCCAAGGGATTATGAAATCCAGATGTTTAAAAAGCTGCAATTTTTAAAGCAGAAAGACAGGGATGTGAAATCATATACTGAGGAATTTTATCTGTTGAGTATGAGATCTGGTCATCATGAGAATGAGGTAGAAAAGGTGGCTAGGTACTTGGCTGGTTTGAGGTTTAACATACAGGATGAGTTAGTTTTAGCTAACCCTAAGAATGTGGAGGATTGTTATCAAATGGCAATCAGGATTGAAGAAAAGATGAATAGAGGACATGATAAGTCCATGAGAGGAAGAGGAAACAATAGGGGAAGAGGAACAGCCCCTGCACAAAAGCAAATCAATGAGAGTCAAGAAGACACTGGGAAAGGACAGGGACAGTCTGATTTCAGAGGTGGATGGAAAGGTAATAGAGGAAGATTTGGAGGTGGTAGAGGTTCTACTACATTTTCAGGAAAGTGTTACACCTGTGGAGAGTTTGGTCATCCATCTTTCAAATGTCCAGAAAACAAAGGTTCATCATCCAGAAATGATAGAACAAGTGACAAGAGAGTACAACTGGTACAAGAAGAGAAAGAAGAAGAAAGTGCACAGAGTTCAAACAAAGGTCCTGAGAATTATGGATATCCAGAGAGTGGAGAATCATTGATGTTAAGGAGAATTAGTTTGCAGGCATCAAAGGATATGATGCAAAGAAGAGCTCTTTTCAAAACCACATGTAAGAGCAAAGGTAAGGTATGTAAGGTTGTCATTGATACTGGTTCAACAGACAACATGGTATCTCAGGAGATGGTTGATAAACTGAAGCTGGAAAGGATTCCACATCCACACCCTTACAAGGCATCTTGGGTGAGTGATAGGCAATCACTTTTTGTCTCTGAACAGGCATATGTGGATTTCCAGATTGGACCATATCATGATAGAATTTTGTGTGACATATTGCCTATGGAATGTTGTCACCTACTGTTGGGTAGACCATGGCAATTTGACAGAAGAGTACTGTATGATGGGTATGCTAATACCTACACCATCCAGAAGGATGGGAAGAATATTAAGTTGATGCCATTGCAGGCAAAAGCTGCAGTACAGAAGGCAGCTCAAATCATTTTGATGGGTAAGAAGGAGTTTGTGCAGATGCCTAGAGGAGCAGGCATGAAGGCAGTTCAGGACACTGCAGAGAAAGAAGTTGTTACAGACAACAAGCTGAAGAAAGTTTCAGTTGTGACTGACAGAGGTCAGCAGCAGGTTCAGAAACAGGGGTGCAACCAACCATCAGTTGAAAGGAATGACAAGGATGTTGTCATAGTTGGGACTCTTGCTTGTCCTATCAAGGTTGACAGGAACATAGAGTTGAACATTTCAGCAGTTCAAGAGGCAGTTCAGAAAGAGGTTCTGGTCAGACAATCTGACAAACACAGGGTATGTGAGACAATGGCCTACATCAATAGGCATGAGGATTTACTTGCCAGCAAGCAAGTTACAGTGCAGAAGTCTTGGAGAAGCCAAGAGACAGCAGCAGACAAAGCTGGAGCAGGTCAGCCTATTGACAGGGCAAAGTGTAGAGGTGGAGGACTTCCACATACTAAACTCATGGGACATGAGTTCTTTTCTGTTGGGGAGTATGGTGCAGGAGCACCTACCTGACAGCTGGCCTTCATGAGGCAGTTAGTAGTTTAGGTCATGTTTGTGTTTCCAAGAAGGTCTGTTAGACCAATTGCATGTAATAAGGTCATGCTGATCAGGATAAGATCATGCTGACCAGGCTTTTGCTATTTTTAGCTAGTTAGTTATAACAGCTGTCATGATGTATGTTCGGTGGGATCTCCCAGCCGCCTGGAGAGTTCCCAGCCGCTTGGAGTCGGGTCAGTAGTACTCATAGGGAAATCTTTATAAGCATGGGATCGGTTGATTGTAAATCATCGATCAGACTTTGCGAGAGTGAGACAGAGCGAGAGGAACATCATATTGTAGTTGCATCTTTTGAAATCGAATAAAGTATTCCTGTTTGTGTTCATCCTCTGTTGCATTCCATTGCTTGATCGATTGCTGGTTTGAGAGGTTTTCATGGATATACTGATCCATTCCACCGGTTGACTCATCTGATCGGTGGAATGGTAATGTACATTAGGGTAGGTAGTAGGTTGTTTGTTTGCATGCAGGTGTGCAGGATCGCGATCAAGGGATGTTGAAGACCCTAGCATCCTCATGTGCTAGGTCAAGTTGAGAAGTTTGAGTTGGAAGATCACCCTGAGACGGGATCGGGTCATCCCTGGAGGATCGGCGAAGGGAGATTTCGCTAAGTGAAGAAGTTCGCGAAAACAGCATCATCAGGATATTTCTGCAAATATCCTGCAGTCGGGTTAGGCATCATCATCCGGATAAGTGAAGGAGAGCATGATGTTTTCGAGTGCATGAAGTGCGAGTTCGTCGGGGTGATCATCAGCAGGAGGAGCCGAGGAGCGTATCGGCATCAGGATCATCATATTGGGAGTGCCAAACATCCGCATATCGCGAGTAGATGCGGAAGAGAAAGTTCGTGTTTTTGGCTAAGTATTGAGAAGGTCATCAGGATATTGGGTGACGTCATCGTCATCAGGATATGACGTCATCGTCATCAGGATATTGAGATATCCCCCTTATGCGAGTTTATCCTGCCGTCGTTAAAGTGCTAAGGTATCGGCAGAAGTCCGTGGCAGGAAGTTGTGTTAACATCATCATCAGGAGGTTTCGAAGACAACCGGATAAAGTAGATCATGATGCTGTTGCTTGTATCGTCGGGTAGCGGAGCATCGAAGGTAAGCTGCTGAAGGTGAACGTCATCAGGATATTTGGGACAACCGGATGTTGAATATCCTGCTGACGAAGGAAGTGTTGCATATGATGATGACGATGGAGTTCGGAGCCCGATGAACAGTGGAACAGGAGGATGTGTGCGCCCGCTGAACATCATGATGATGATGTTAGGAGGAAAGCGGAGGAGGTGAATAGTAGTCGGCAGGAGGATGATTGCGAGTGTCCGCAATATGATGATGCTGTTGGTTTTAGGAAACATGATGATGATGGCGAAGATGATGATGATGAGGTTGGTCTGCAGACATTCATGCTATATGCGAATGATATAGTGTGGATGCCTCTGCATCAATGAAGCTTATTTCCTCTAAAATGTCTTGGAGAATGATTGAGAACATCCAAAGTTTCCAGTAAGGCTAAAAATAGTAGGGTTTCTATTTTTAGTAAGTTTGCATTTGAGCACGTATTGGCCTGAAATTTTCTCCAAAGATGCAAATTTGAAAATGAACATTCTGGGTGAGTTTCAACCCAAGGTCATGTCTGGATGTCAAGATATTAAAGTTTCCAATTTTGAAATACCTAAAAAAGTTTCAAAGTTAATTTTAAGGCACCTAGAGGTCATTTTTCACCCCAAAAAATGTCCAAAATGGTCGTAACTAGCGTAACAGTTTATGATTGTACAGATCTCTTCACAAGGTTTCCAACACATCAAATAGTTCATCAATCAATCTCCCAGATCAAAAGTTATGGCCTCCAAAAGTTGAGCCTCTCGTATTGGAAAATGTAAAAACATGTTGGACACATAAAAGAGTTGTAAGGGAGAGTTACACATGTTGATGTGTGTTTTGACACATCATAAGACATCTTTGATTGAAGATAATTTGGGCACCACTTTTGGGTAGGTTGGGGCTCTCGTATTGTAAAATGTAAAAACGTGTTGGACAAAGAAAAGAGTTGTAAGGGAGAGTTACACATGTTGATGTGTGTTTTGACACATCATAAGACATCTTTGATTAGAGATAATTTGGGCACCACTTTTGGGTGGTTTTAGCTCATGGTTTTGTAATTATTGTTTGACAGTTTCATGTATTGTATCTCCTATATATCAAGTGCTTGAGATGGAGGTTGGGGGAGAGAGTATTATAGATGTTGAGTTCCTCCAGATATTTGGTTGGTGATACTCCTATGAAAACTTGCTCTGCAATTTTATTATAATCTTGTTAAGATTTCTAAATAATATATTGAGCTACTTTTGGAGTGTGGGGTTTTTTTCTACCGAAAGGGTTTTCCCATGTAAATCACTATGTAAATATCCCCATGAGTTCATGTTCTCATTGGTTTGAAGTTTATAATTTGTTGTTGTGAATGTGTTGGGTGGAGTACACCCTCATCAGGTGGTATCAGAGTGAGTGTATCCTAGGTGTGCAAACATATCACCGAATAGTGAGGCAATTTGTTCTAGGACTTTGAGATAGTGAGTTTGAAGGTGGAAGCAGAACCACCGATTTAAGGCAGCTTTGCATTGAAAATTTTTTACAATAAGTGTAGAGTATAAAGAAGCAAATCAAGATGTCTCCATGAAGAAACTGTGGTGGTAGAAATGTTGTGATAGAAGAAGGATTTAGAGCTCTATAGAGGTAGATTAATGCAATCCAAGAGGAGATAAAAAAGAGGGTTTGAACCAAGTAGGAGAGATGAAAGTGAAGATGAAGATGATGCACAATCTAAAGAAAATGAGGGAGAAGTGGAACCTAAACAAGTTAGATTGTTGAAGGCCATAACAAATATTGGGAAAAGACCAAAGATAGATATCTCAACATATTCCAGTAGTCTTAATCTGGAAGAATTGATAGATTGGATCAATGATATGGAAGAGTATTTTGAATATAAAGAAATAGAAGATCCTGAGAGGGTCCAATTTGCCAAGACCAAGCTCAAAGGTCGTGCTAGAATTTATTGGAAGGAGGTGTAGTTAGAAATAAACCAAAGAGGAAAAGAGAAAATCACCAGATGGGATAGAATGGTGGATAAATTGAAGAGACAGTTTATTCCTGTGGATTATGAGTTGTAATTTTTGAAGAAAATGCAAGGTCTAAGACAAATGAACAAGTCAAAGAATACACTAAAGAGTTTTACAAATTCATCATTAGAGTATGTCACAAAGAGGCTAATAAAGAGAAGGTGGCTAGGTATATCAATGGATTGAAATTCAGTATCCAATAATAATTAAGCCTAGTCAGATTGACAACTATTGAAGATGCATATCAGCTTGCAATGAAGGTAGAAGAAAAGTTGAATAGAAAATTTGAGAAGAAATAAAGAGGAAGAGATCATGGTGGAAGAACTAGTGGAAGATCATATGGGGTCATGGACAACAAGATGAGAAAAATAAAAATGAAGATGCAGGCACTAGTCAAAATAACAGAGGTGAAAATGCATACCACCCTCGAGGACAAAATGATGGGTACCAGAAAGGAAGAGATAGATTTGGAAGAGGACCTAGAAGAGAAGGATTTAGAGGTACATGTTTCAGATGCAGTGAAGAAGGGCATAAAGCATACATGACTATCAACAAAATCAAGGAGGAACCAACAAAATACTAGAGGGTAATGCAAGAGTTGCCCATGTTGATGAGGAGGCTAGATATGAAGATTCAGAAGAAGTAGAAATAGGATAAGTTATTGTTATCATAAGAGCCTTGCAAAAAGAAGAGGGAAAAGAAGAGCCAGCACAAAGAAAGAGCTTATTCCAAACAAGGTGTAAATCAGGAGGTAAGTGTTGTGATGTGATTATTGATAGTGGAAGTATAGACAATTTATTTTTTGAAAAAATGGTTAGATATTTGAATTTGAAGAGAATAGAGAATCCACACCACTATAGTATTGTTTGGCTACAGAAAGATCATAAGGCTTTGGTCAATGAGTAGTGTTTGGTAAAGTTTAATATTGGAGATTATCATGATGAAGTGTTATATGACTTTATGCCAATGGATGTATGCCACTTTCTATTGGGAAGGTCATGATAGTATGATAGGTGTGCTATCCATGATGGTCGTGCTAATACCTATTCTTTGACAAAAGATGGAGTGAAACATAAGTTGAAATCTATGAGAGAAGCAGAGGAAAAGGTATGTAGTAATTCTAGAATTTGTTTGGTAGATGGTAGAAAAATTTTGGATGGAATGAAGCACAAACATATGTGCTTTATGTTGATTCTTAAAATTAATAGAGGGAGGAGAAGATGTACTTGCAAAAATTGTAGATTTGTTGGATGAATTCAAAGATATTGTTTCAGATTATGTACCTAAATGTTTTCCACTAGTGAGAAGCATAAGTCATCAAATGGATTTGATACCAAGAGCTAGTTTTCCTAACACGGCAGCCCATAGAATGACTCCTACAAAAAATGAGGAGCTAAACAAACAAGTTCAAGAATTGTTGATAAAGGGGTTAATCAAAGAGAGTTTGAGTCCATGTGCAATACCTGCAGTACTAGAACCTAAGAAGGATGGAGAATGGAGGATGTGTAGTAATTCTAGGGTCATCAAAAAAATCACAATCAAGTACAGATTTCCTTTGCCAAGGATGGATGATATCATGGATTGTCTGAGTGGAGCAAAGTACTTCACAAAGATAAATTTGAAGAGCTCAGGTATCACTAGATCAGGATATGGGAAGAAGATGAATGGAAGATAGAATTCAAAACAAAAGAAGGACTGTATGAGTGGTTAGTGATGCCATTCCAACTAACCAATGCACCGAGCACTTTCATGAGGCTTGTGAATGAGCTACTCAAAGAATTTTTGGATAAGTTTGTTATTTTCTATTTGGATGATATTCTACTTTTTAGAAAAACCTTGGAGGAACATTTGATGCATGTTCGTAGAGTCTTTGATAGGTTGAAGGAAGAGAAACTGTTGATAAATTGAAGAAGTGCAACTTTGTGAAGGAGTTAGTGTACCTAGGATTTGTGATCTTAGTTGAGGGTCTTAAGATGGATCCAAAGAAAGTAAGGGCTATCATAGAATGGCCTACACTAAGGAGTATTTCATGGACTGGCTAGTTTTTACAAAAAGTTCGCTAGAAATTTCAGCCACATATGTGCACCTTTAACTGAAACAATGAGAGGAGATAGAAAAGAATTTAAATGGACTATAGGGGAAACCACGAGTTTTGATTTGTTGAAGCAAAGGTTACAGAGCAACCTATTTTATCACTTCCATATTTTAACAAGGTATTTCAATAGATTGTGGTGTTAGTGGTAATGCTATAGGAGTTGTATTAAGTCAAGAAGGAAGACCCATTGCATATTTTAGTGAAAAAATCAATGATGCTAGGAAGAAGTATTAAGTTTATGATCAAAAAATTTATGCTATTGTTCAAGCATTAAAGAAATGGAGACATTATCTTTTGCCTAAGGAATTTGTTTTGTATACTAATCGTCAAGCCTTACAATATTTGAATAGCCAAGTAAAGTTAAATCAGAGGCATTTGAAATGTGTTGAGTTTTTGTAAAGCTATACATTTATGTTGAAGCATAGAAGTGGTAAGTTTAATAGATTTGTAGATGCCTTGAGTAGGAGGTAAAATTTTCTAGTAGAGATGAGAATTGAAGTTATTGGGTTTAAAGAATTCAAACATTTATATTCAAAAGATCTAGATTTTTCAAAGGCATGGAAAGCTTGGCTAGAACCTGTCACCATGGACATGACACACTGGTTAGGTTACATAATCCAAGATGGCATGTTATTCAGAGGAAGTCAGCTATGCATTCCAAGAAGTTCCATGAGGGAGAACATGATAAAAGAAAAACATAATGGAGGATTAGCATGACATTTTGGGAGAGACAAGACAATTGTCTTAGTGAGAACTTATATTGGCCATAGTTGTATCAAGATGTGCAAAAGTTTGTACAGAGTTGCAGGGTATGTCAGATGGCTAAGGGAGTGAGTCAAAATACTAGTTTGTATCAGCCTTTAGCTTTACCTAAAAGACCATGGGAAGACATTAGCATGGATTTTGTACTTGATTTGCCAAGGACTCAAAGAGGTCATGATTCCATTTTTGTGGTGGTTGACAAATTTTCCAAGATGGCACATTTCATTCCTTGCTAGAGGAAAAATGATGAAGTTCATATTGTAGAGATATTTTTCAAGGAGGTGGTTAGACCTCATGGTCTATCTAAGAGCATAGTTTCAGACTGAGATACAATATTTGTTGTAATTTTTTAGAGGACATTGTGGAAGAAGTTGAAGATAGATTTGAAGTTTGGTTTTGCATATCATCCACAAACTGATGGTCAGATAGAAGTGGTAAATAGAAATTTGGGAAACCTTTTGAGATATTTGGTAGGAGAAAATCCAAAGGGATGGGACTTATTTTTCCATAGGTTGAGTTTGCATATAACAACTTAGTTAACAGGACTACATGAAAATCATCATTCCATATTGTATATGGAAGTAGTCCCAAAAATGTTTGAGTTGAGGAAGATGGATAAGGAGGAGAAGAGGAGTGCAGATGCAGAAGATTTTGTAGAACACATGAAGAGTCTACATGATGAGGTAAGGAAGAATATCACTGGAATGAATAGTCAGTATAAGGAGAAATCAAATTAGAAAAGAAGATTCAAAGAATTCAAAGTTGGAGAAGAGATTATGGTCCATCTTAGAAAAGAGAGATTTCCCATAGGAACATATAATAAACTAAAGATGAAGAAATTTACACCTTGTAATATTTTTGAAGAAGCATGAATCAGGGAATGCCTATGAAGTTGAATTGTTGAGTGGGATCAATATTTCACCTTTGTTCAATATTGCTGATTTGACATAATATCATGAAGGAAGTATAGAAGATGAACAAGCAGAAAGACAGTGGCATATCCCAACACCTATTTCAAAGAGGGAAGAAATTGAAGAAATCTTAGATAGTCATGTGGGAAGGAGCACAAGAAATACGCAGTATGAAGAATACTTGGTCAAATGGAGAGGAAGGCCTATTGAATATTCACCATGGTTATCCAAAGCAAAGGTTGACCGCATTGGTTTTCCTCAAACATTGGAGACATGACAAGGTCACTTCTCAAACAACACTGGGTGTCTAATGCAAGAGCATCCAAAGGTGTAAGAGCAATCTTGCATCACCCAAAAAAATGATTTTGTTTTATTTCCTTTTCAATTTTAGTTTCAGAAAATACCCATGAAGCTTATTTCCTCTAAAATGTCTTGGAGAATGATTGAGAACCTCCAAAGTTTCTAGTAAGCCTAAACATAGTAGGGTTTCTATTTTTAATAAGTTTGCATTTGATCACATATTGGCCCAAAATTTTCCCCAAAGCTAAAAATTTCCAAATGAACATTCTGGGTGAGTTTCAACCCAAGTTCATCTCTGGATGTCAAGATATTAAAATTTCCAATTTTTGAAATACCCGAAAAAGTTTCAAAGTCAATTTTGAGGCATCTAGAGGCTATTTTGGACCTGAAAATGTCCAAAATGGTCATGACCCATGTAGTAGTTTATGGTTGCATAGATCGCTTCATAATCTTTCCAATGCATCAAATGGTTTGTCAATTAGCCTTTCGAATCAAAAGTTATGGCCTCCAAAAGTTGGGCCTCTCATATTGGAAAATGTAAAAACGTGTTGGACATTGAAAAGAGTTGGAAGGGAGAGTTATAGATGTTGATGTATTTTTGACACATCATAAGAAATATTTGATTGGAGATAATTTGGACACCACTTTTAGGTGGTTTTAGCTCATGATTTTGTAATTAACGTTTGACGGTTTCATGTATTGTATCTCCTATTTATCAGGTGCTTGAGATGGAGGTTGGGGGAGAGAGTATTATAGATGTTGAGTTCTTCTGAATCTCTAGTTGGTGATACTCCTGTGAAAACTTTCTCTACAAGTTTATTGTAATCTTGTTGATATTTCTGAATAATATATTGAGCTACTTTTGGAGTGTGGGGTTTTTTGTCCCAAAAGGGTTTTCCCATGTAAATCACTATGTTTCTCCCCATGATTTCATGTTCTCATTGGTTTGAATTTTATAATTTGTTGTTGTGAGTGTGTTGGGTGGAGTACACCCTCATCAAGTGGTATCAGAGTGAGTGTATCCTAAGTGTGCAAATATATCACTGAACAGTAAGGCAATTTGTGTTAGGACCTTGAGATAGTGAGTTTGAAGATAGAAGTTTCAAAGTCAATTTTGAGGTAACTAGAGGCCTTTTTGGCCCCAAAAAATATCTATAGTAGTTGTAACCAGTCTAATAGATTATGGTTACATAAATCTCTTCACAAGATTTCCAATGCCTCAAATAGTTCGTCAATCGGCCTCCCGGATAAAAAGTTATGGCCTCTGAAAGTTGGGCCTTTCGTATTGGAAAATGTAAAAATATGTTGGACATAGAAAGGAGCTCTAAGGGAGAGTTACACATGTTGATGTGTGTTTTGACACATCATAAGGCATCTTTTATTGGAGAAAATTTGGGCACCACTCCTGGGTGGTTTTAGCTCATGGTTTTGTAAGTATCGTTTGACGATTTCAAGTATTGTATCTCCTATATATCGAGTGCTTGATATGGAGGTTGGGGGAGAGAGTATTATAGATGTTGAGTTTCTCTAGATCTCTAGTTGGTGATACTCCTATAAAAACTTTCTCTGCAAGTTTATTGTAATATTGTTGATATTTCTGAATAATATATTGAGTTTCTTTTGGAGTGTGGGGTTTTTTCTCTCAAAAGGGTTTTCCCATGTAAATCGCTATGTTTTTCCCATGAGTTCATGTTCTCATTGGTTTGAAGTTTATAATGTGTTATTGTGAGTGTATTGGGTTGAGTACACCCTCATCACAATCATTGCAAACCTCAAAATTATGATCATGATAAGTACTATTTGTTTCACAAGAGAAGGGGGCATGATATCGAGTCATGTTAGGAATACCATCACTTCATATTAAACCTTCCAAAAGATCAACAAAAATCATTTATGGACACATTCCCACACCCAAACAATGAAGGAAATAGTCCCAAAAGCTACCAAAATACCTTTGATCAAAACATCTTAGGCCTTGTGGATTTGGATAAGGACAAAGATGTTTATACTACCCAAGGACCAAAATGGTAAGACTCCACCCCTAGTGATTCAAATTTTTCTCACATGATAGAAATTCTCAAGATTTCTCTTACTCATAAGAATGCTCTCCTAAATGCCTTAGATTTAGGCCATCTAGTTCAAACCACTCCAAATGAAAATTGTTCTTCCTCAACATTCAATTTTGAAAAAATTTCCTTTGGATGATGACATTGCTAAACAAGATGACCTCCCCCTTTATGTGCTAATCCAAGTTCAATATTATTCAATTAAATGTGTCATGATCAATGATGGGTTTGCAATCAATGTAGTCTCTCTATCTCCTTCAAAGAATGGTTTATGATGAAACTCACATCACTCATGACACTAGCACCCTCAGAATTCATGACAATCCAAACATATAAACCGTGGGAAAGGTCAATCTTCAAATTGCATTGGGTCCCAAAACCCTTCCAACTAAATTTTACGTTATCAATGAAGAAACGACTTACAACATTATCTTAGGAAGACCTTGGATTCATAGGATGAGAGTTATTCCCTCCAAATTATTTCAAGAAATGTATTTCCTCCATATGGATCAAATCCACATCATCAAAGAGGGCCCCAACCCTTTTAGCATTTATATAATCAAACAAGCCAAAAAAAAGGGAAAGGCCACAAAAACTACCAATGACTAAAGAATCTGAATTTTTGAAAAAGGAGAGACATCCAAACAAATTAAAAATATTGCTAAGACAAACTTTACTAGGGAGGGGGCAACAGGAGAATTCCCCTTTGATCCCCACTCAATGCTAGATACAAACATACATATGGTTGAGATCACCACTAAGGAAAAAAGAACCAAAACCCACACATGAACTGGGAGAGTCACCAAAAAGTGTTCAAAACCCAACATCTATTGCCCCTCAAAAATTCAAAACTAATGAAACCATCAAACAAATGTTGGAACTCTACAAGAACAAAAAAAAGATAAATCTAGGGAGCAAATCATCAAACAATGAAATACATGATCACATAAAGCTTCTCACCAAATTCAAATACATTTTTACACTGAGTCTTCGAGTGTCCTTGCAAAGACTTTCAAGTAACCAAGAATATCAAACAACCAGGTCAACAAAAATAGAAAATAATACAATAAGAAGGTCATCCCAAAAGCATTCAAAGTTGGAGACTTTGTACTTAGAGTGAATAATCTAATCAATAAAAGACGAAATTGGAAAGGTCCATACATGGTAAAGGAAGATGTCAAAAACAACACTTACCTCTTGAGCACAATGGAAGGTGAAATCTTTGGTGAAACAGTTAACGCCTTTCACTTGAAGAAATATTATATCTAAAAAATCATAAAAAACATAAAGCATAGAAATCTTAAAAAATTCAAAAAAAAAACAAAAAAAAAAATCATAAAACATGAAAATCAAAATTATGCATTTTCATTCTATTAGCTCAACATTCTCTTGTTTGATTTTTATCCTAGCAAGGAGTCCTAAGGTTGTCAAGTATAGGTTGTCCCGACTAAGTCTTAATGATTCCTAAAAACCATCATTATCCATTCTCCTTTACACACCCCACAATTTTTAAATGAAGTCAAAATCCAAGCTCTATATTGATCTTGACATTCATTGACTTCTATCCAAGTCTAATCAAAGTAGGTTTTCAAACCTACAATGTCCAATAGAAGCCAACATACAGGTTTGATCAATTTTGCTCGGTAGGGGAAGTCTTAGAAGTTGTTTATGCTTTAGGTTATATCTAGTCCCTTACTCATATTGCCTAGTCTTTGCGTGAAGTTAGGTTAAGGGGGTCAAAACTCTAAGCCCGCATAGGTCTAGTCTAGTCTTTAGTGATTAGCCCATGTATATTACCAATTACATGAGGTTAGGCTATAGGGGTGTTGATAAAATCAAAAAAATGATATTTGTACTCACAAAGTGTAGACCCAAAAGGTTGAAGCTCTAGGAAGTGGCTAAAAAAATAAAAATGGAGTTTATAAGTAAAGCACACACATGCATAAACTAGGGTAACTGAAGAGTCTATCTTATCTTCTAGGGCTATCCTTTCTGATTGATGAATCCAAACCTAACTTTGTTTTCCATCTTCAAATCTAGGTCTAGTAGATACCCATTAATTTTGTTGACCTGTCCACATGAAAACTAGTCTAAGTGTTTAGTCAAGATGTGGATCAGTGTTTAGCCTTTTACAAAACTAAGTTTATTATTTGTTTCATCTCTCTTTCCTAAACCCACTTGATTCCCTCAATCCTATCCCAAAAATCTTTAGTAGGTCACCCTATGCTAAGTCAACCTACAATCCCCTAGGTTAAAAATCCTAGTTAAGAGTAATCACAATGTTTGTTCCATATGCATATCATACAAACTCAAAAACAAGAAACATCATCACATCATTCTATCATGGCATCCATAATAGCATCAAAGTAAGCATAGTACTTTGCATTTTCATATGTGTCTCAAATGCATCCATACATACCTATATTGCATAGATATCATAAACAAAAAAGATAACAAAAATAGCATCATCATCATTCATATGTAATCATCATAGGCATGCATATTCATAACATAAATAAAAAATCTAGCCAACCATATGCACAAGAGGGAAAGTTAAGTACAATATTTCAACTAAAGCTAAGTATAGATCTCAACCAGTCAAGTCTCGCAACAATAGGTGAATAACAATGTTTGAGTACAAGTCACTCCTCCAATATATTCAAAAGAGAAAAATTGTACATTCAAGTGTGCAAGTCTCCCCACGCAAGGGGGAAAGTATAAAATCTCTTCAATAAATGTAGGTCTCTAAAATACCTCAAGGTGTCTTACAAGGATAGGGACATCAAGTCAGACCTTCAAAATCTTCAGAAAATCATAAAAATCACAAAACTTCAGAAATCCCTAAAAATTGAATACATTCTTTAAAAATAGCAATAAAAAGAGAATTTATTCTTCTCCTCTCTAGCTAAGCTTGTGTCTGTGATCTTTTATTTCCTTGGTCTATGCTTTTGTCTTAATAATACATGTCTTTATTATCATTATAGGTTGTGAAAAGATTAGATGACATAGGTAAACATCAAAACATCTATGGTATGGTCTCTCATCTTCCTTCTAGTACTTACTCTCAACTTACATTAATTATTTTTCATTATAGCTCTAGATGCAAGACAACAACAAAGGTAAGAGCCATGTTTTGGGAATGGTACCCACCTTTCAAGTAGACTACCATCCTTGAGGGGGTAACTATGTCGGTACAAAAATTATGTTAGGCCTATATGGAAGTTTGATGATGATAAAGAGGTCCTAATCATGGCCACGTAGGCATGAATTATACTCCACTCAATAGTTTCACTCTTGGTGACATGTCCCTTGTGTTTTTCCCCTCCTTAACCATCTTCTTCAACCCCCAAATTGAGTTTCCAAACCTCACAGTTTCTTAACTAACCATTCCAAATCCTCGTCTTAGGGTTGTCCCTTTGACCTTCAAGGTCACCCGAGTGACCCATCCTTAAGTTGCAGGGTCACCTAAGCAACCCTACCTAGAAAAAGGAGTGACCTACTTCCTGAAAGGGGTGACACTATCATTTTTGGAAGTCCAAAATGACTCTTTGTTTTAGCTTTTCTTCTTGGTTTTTAGCCCATTTTTACTCACGGTTTTCCCTACCAACTCATCATCTTCTCACTTTCTTTCCATTTCAAACTCATTATCAATCTTATCTCTTCTAAATTGTTTCCATTTTCTCTTTGAGTTTACTCTTGTTTTCTTTTAGTTTTTTTCTAGTTTTCTTCTTATCTCTTTATCTATTCATAGAATTGTTTATGTTTCTTCTTGAGTTAACTATTTCTTTCGATATTATCTTTTCTTCTCTTCCATCTCACTATAACTACCGCTTAATTCCACATTGTTTAACATCCTCTTCTCATCAAAAAAATTTATAACTTCTCTCACACAAGCTTCTTCACAGGACTTTGAGAGCCTCTTGGTTTATTTCTTATCTAGTTTTAGTTTTAATTTTGTAAAGATTCAAAGATTTCCCTTTAGGAGGTTATTTTGTTGTGTATTATTACCTTAGCCAAGTTTATGCATAGCATCTCATCTAGATTTTTATGCTCATACAAGGATTATGCCTTCATTCTTCTTTCAGATTTTTTATTACTTCTAAGCTAATTTTCATTTCCTCACATCCCTATTTTTATCCCTATTGCCAAGAGGAGGAACCCATTGCTATAGAGGAGGAGACAGTTTCCACAAGTCCTCTAAGGACATAGCCTAGTGCTGGTGTCCATTATTACAGGTTCTTTATTACTTTATTAGTAATTAGCTCACTTTTGCTCTTGAGGAAGTAAAACATTGTTTTTTCTTTCTCTTGATAGGATTTAGAGTTAAAATAGAGGCATTTTCTTTTCTTAGAATAAATTTCTTATTTTACTTAGAGTAGTTGCAAATCTGTTTAATTAGATTAGAAAATTAAAAACACAAAAAACACAAAAACATAGTTGTATTGCATTAGGAAAAATCATATAGAATTACATATATATTTCCTTTCAATAGTAATTAGATCATCAAAAATCATAAAAGGAACCAAAAAGATTGCATTAATTTAGCAATAATTGCATTCATAAACTTCATTTCAAACATAGAAATCCAACAACATTTCAAAAGTTCAACTTTCAACATTCAAAAATAAATATCAAAGAAGCCCTTGGTTTTGTGTCGAGGCATAAACACTCAAACTCAACAATTCAACATTCAAACAAACAATGACTTCACTATCACTCATGACACTCTTCTTCTACATGAAGAGAGTAATCAATCCTATTCACTCTTGCCTAGCTAGCTTTCCCTAGAAAGGTAGGAGTAATTTGATTGATACCTTTAGTAAGGGTGCAGTACATGTGTTGTTTGGAGTCTAACTCACCTATGTTATGTATGAGTCACATTTTGGTTAACACATAGCCTAAAAGTAATGTTAAGTGAGGGGGCATCTGATCTTGCAATCAACTAGTCATTTTTAGTTTTGGTTTCCGAAGTGTCAGGTTTATAATGCTTGACATATGCTAGGACCAAGTCTATGCACTGCACTATAGTTGGGAGACTAGCAGCATGGTAATCCACTAGTGAAGGTTTCTTCTACCAAAGGGTTTCTTATATTTTCTTGCATCCTATTCTAGAAATTTTGTAAATTGATGTGTCATAGTTTGGTATCACCAACCCCTAATAGAGAATTGTCAAAATTATTGTGTACACATAACCTTAATATTCAAACTTCATTTTTGGTAGTTTAGATAGCATGCAAAAAGTGTGAGTTAGGGTTTCTAGTTGATTTTTGTAGGTTAGAAATGGAGGTAGTTTGAATTTATATGAGTGACAAAAGAGTTGAGCATAGTTCATGGAGCAACTCATGGGTTTTGGGTTTAATGTGAGAATTTTCAAAGAATAAACCCTAGATTGCTGAATTGAAAGTGGTGTGAGAAGTGTCACAGTAGTTTTAATATGGATGAATGAACCTACATTGAAATGCAATTTGGAATGTGTTGAGAAACTTCACTTGGGTGAGCACAGTGAGCTTTGGTGGATTTTTTGAGCAGTAGAGTTCATGAGAGCTTTGTTGTTATTTAATTTCCTTATGTTTGCAAATAAAATCAAAAAACCCTTTTATACATTATTTTAAAACTGTTATTAGTGATTTTAGTTGTTCTCAAAACTATGTCAGCATTTGATGTTACTTGTAAGAATTTAAAAATATGCTAACTTTCTATTTGAACTCAACATAAGTGATGTTTTCTTCTTCATCTTGAACTTGTAACTTATTAAGCTTGTTAGAGGCCTGAGAATTTCTCAAAATCTTATCAATATTTGAGGAGGTTGTGAGAACCTATGAATTTGTCAACAAGTAAGTAGCTTTCTCTTGAATATTTGTCTTTTGAGGAAGTTGTGAGTTGGCCACCTTATATGGGTCTAGAAACCTTGTTGGCTTCTAATGAGGTTGTAACAACCTTATTGGTGTCTGACAAGCTACTTGAAACTTCTTTGGTTGAAATCTACCTAAATTTTGACTTTTGAAGACTTGTTAGGTATTTGAGCATTAAAGAGAAGTTTTTGAGCTTTTGTAAGGTTGTTACAACCTTGTTGACATCTGACATGGTTGTGAGAACCAATGATTTTACCAATATCTCTTTAAAAATTTCAAAGACGAATATTTTTCAATAAGTTTTTTATTGATCACGACTTTAAGATGTTATGAAAATCTCGTTGGCACCTAATGAACTTTTGAGAACCTTATCAAAATTTTAGGAGGTTGTGACAACCATACAAATTGCTAATAAGGTTTTGTGTGAGCTTTAAAGACTTGACAAAGCTAGGAAACACTTTAGAAATTAAAAATGTTGGAATTTTTACATGTGGCATATCAATACTTGACAAAGATTGATCTAACAAGGTATGGCATTAACAAAATTTGAAAAGAGACTCAACAAAATTGATGACCTAGCAGCACTGATAATCTCAAGGACTTTCATCCCATCAACATTTTCAACACGATGTATAAAATCTTGTCAAAACTTTTGGTTTTAATAATTCATCCCTTCCTTTACAATATCATAGACAAAAATCAAAATGGTTTTGTGCTAGGTAGACAAATCTTGGATGTTGTCATAACAATCCATTAGGTTTTCCACTCTATGGATAAATGTAAGAAAAAAAGTATGGCTCTTAAGCTTGATATTTCTAAATCCTATGACAAAGTTTCTTGGAACTTCTTGACTAAAGTATTACAAAAATTTGGTTCTCAAGGGAAGATTCTAAAGATTTTGAGCATTTTCTTTACAACACCTATGTTCTTGATTATCATAAATGGTGCCTCCAATGGCTACTTTTCTAGAAACAATGGACTTAGGCAAGGGGACCCCCTTTCTCCATATTTTTTCATTATCCTTACTAAATTTCTTTGGAAAAGCATCTCTAATGTATCACAAATGGAAGCTTGTCTAGGTTTAAACTAGAAACTACCATTAATCCCAACTCTCATTAACAATTTGTTGATGATACCATTCTTCTTGGGAAAGCCACTATTGTTGAAACTAAAAAATGAAAGAGCATCTTGTTGGATTATGTTGTTGTCTTTGGTCAAAAAATAAATTTGGATAAGAGTGTTCTTTTCTTCTTCAACATGAACCTGACCCTTCAAAACCAAATTGTTATCACTCTCGATTGCAATATTAATCAGCTACTTGCTATCTACCTTGGAATGCCCCTATGTTCAGGAAAAAAAATCATCTTTGGAACACTCTTTTGGAAAGAATTCAAAGAAAACTTGCTACCTAGAAGGGTTGCCTCCTCATCCATGAAGGCAACCTTTAGCTCATTAAGATCTCACTCCAAAGTATTTTAGTTTATCTATTATCCCTCTTTAAAATTCCAAGATGCATGGCTAAAAAAGTTAAACAAGTGTAGACACAAATTTTATGGTCTAGAATAGAGGACAAATATAGATTATCCTTTGTGGCATGAGACAGAATCTACCTTCCTAAAAGTCTTCATGGTTTGGGCCTTCAAAAAATTAAGGATATGAATAAGCTCCTCCATGCTAAACCGGCTAGAAATTGATGGCAAGTGATAAGGAATGGACCAACATTTTGCAAGCTAAGTACATGACTAATTAGAATTGACTCTAATTCATTTCTACTTCTAGTTTACCAATTGAACCTACCATCTCGGATAACATGGTTAAATCCACTCAGCTACTGAGAAAAGGAATTAGGTGGAGGATTGGGATTGGGGAGCTTGTTCAATTTTGGGATGATCCTTGGCTATCCAACATTCCTCTTGCTTCTCACCAACCTTGTGCTAGACTTGAAGAGTTTCTCTATGATCTCTTTAGATACTCTATAGCTAATTATTAGAACCATAATGGAGACAATATAATCTCTAGAGATCTACCTAGCATCCCTGACATTGTTTCCTTAGGAGATCTCTCAAATAATTTAAACTCTTTCCACTTCAATATGTTTTCCAAAAGGGATGAAATGATTTGGTTTACTACCTCGATACATATGTACTTAGTAAAATATGGTTTTAATCTTTTGTTGGAGCTACCAACCCCTAACTTCAATTGGAATCAAATTTGGAATCACTCTCACATTCTAGAAATCAACTTTTTTGGGTGAGTCATTTTTCATGGCAAAATTCTTACAATTTATAAGCTCAAGAAGAAAGGTTTCTTTCTTGCTAATAGGTGTATTTTATGCAAGAAATCTGAAGAAACTATCAATCATCTATTCATTGAATGCCCCTATGCTTAGAATTTGAGGTAAGCTATCCTAAGTAAGTTTGAAACCCAATGGACCTACCCCCAAGATATCATCTCATTGGCCATCAGTTGGGACCCCCACTTTAGGCATCCTACTATTAAAGAAACTTGGTTTCAAGCTCTTCCTCATCTTTGCTAGAGAATTTGGAAAGGAAGGAATAATAGAATCTTTCAAGATAAAATTAAACCCTTAAAAGTGGTGTTGCTAAAAGCTTGCCATGATATTCAAGAGAATGTGGAGTCTTCACAAATCAAAAATCTTGAAGCCTTCCCCATAGTTGTTGAGAGATAAATTACCAAGAATTGGAATCTTAGGTCCTCTCTTGATGAAGTTGACACAGTTAAGTAAAAGAGAAGAGTTGTTACTATCTAGAAATCTCCTGATACTGGTTGGATCAAACTCAACTTTGATGGTGCTTCCAAGGGAAACCTAGGGGTAGGTTGGAGGTGGAGGAGTTCTCAAGAATTGGAAAGGAGATATGATAGCTACCTTTGCCAAGAATTTAGGAATTCAAACTAGCAACTTGGTAGAAGCCTTTATCGCCCTTTGGGGAATTGTCCTTGCCAAGAACCTCAACATTTCCAACCTTGTAATTGAAGGGGATTCCAGGAACATTATAAAGGCACTAAATTCAAGATCTAACATTTGTTAGTCCTTTAGAGAAATTATCCTTAATGATTTGGAGTTGTTTAAATCCCTACAGAATTTTAAAATTATTCATATTTATAGGGAGGGCAACTATTCAGTAGATTTTCTTCTTAACTTGGGGGTATCTATTAATTATCATAAGTATTGGTATGAGACTTCCTCTCTATCATCAAACATAAGGCACAAAATCCACTATGATGTCAAAAATTCTTCATAATAACAAAGTGTCAATTTTCTTGAGTGATGGCTGGCAAGACATGCTTCCTATTAATGCCAAGTAAATGATGGATAATTACTTCAGTGATGGGACTTGTGTGGATTAGAAAGTGTATGAGATATATGATATGTCCCATATTTTAAACTTTAAAAATCTACTCATCATTAGTTTCAACATAACACTTTAAATTCTCAGTAGAAGGAACAACATGGCTCTTAAGAGTTCTAAAGATATTAGAGGAGAGAGACTGAGAATTGAAATGTCTTCTTCTGACCAAGTTAGGAAGAACCCCATCACTTGGCATATCCTAAAAAGAGGTAGGATTACCAACTATCTTGAGTTTATCAATGGATTCAACCTGATGATCTCAAATGAATTTACTCTCTCATAGAAGAACAGAATTGTCTATGTCAAGGGTATCTCCTTTAACATCATGGAGGAACTCATAATTGAGGTGACAAGACGTGATATGGGAGGACTCAAGCTGCAAAAATACCATCAAAACTAAAAATAGAGAACACATGGATATGTTACTAAAAAGAAGAGAGAAAATAGGAAGATTTCAAATTGGATACTAGAGGGAAGATCTTCCTAACCCATGGGGTGAGGTCACCAATGTGCTTATCAAGAAATTTACTTTAGAGGGGAGATACAAGTATAGCTTCTCCTACCATTTCCCCATGTTTAATCATTTGAGACATAATAAGAAGATGAGTTTCTCATTCTTTCTACTCAGTTCTATGGAGCAATCTATTGTTAATATTCTTGGAAACACTAAATTGCCTTTATACCAAGGTCTTATTATTGAACACCTGAAAATACTGAGAGGGGGGGTGAATCAGTATTCCTTTAAACCATTCAAACATTGAACATCCAATCCATTTAACATATTTAATTTTAGCAAATGAAATAAAGCATAAAGCATTCAGAAACAATTCAAACCACACGAACACTAGGATTTTTATGTGGAAAACCCAAACGAGAAAAACCACGATGAGTATTAGCTCACAATATATTATAATAAAGCAACTGGTTAAGGTTGATACAATTGGTGGACTCACTGTCCAAGAATGCTCGCTGCAAGTGGCTCACTGCCAAAGGACTCACTGTCCTGAAAGAAAGAGATAGAAGAAGAATTGTGGCTCACTTCCAGAATTAAATTGTTGCAATTGTATCTAACTTATGCATGAAATATAGTTCCAATGAATCTCAAATTACATAATCAAAACTCTTCACACTGATCTAAAATATCACACAGCTCTACCTGCATTTTCTCAATTCGCATTCACAAGCACTTGTCGTATCAATCAGATCACACATCTGTAATTCTTTATCTTGAAATTTCGAAAACAATATTCTTTAAATATCCACTTCACCTACAATATCAATTAGGTCAGCCTTATTGGATGTAACGTGCAAAATATGCAATATAGGACTTGTCAGCTCCAAACCTTCACACACACGCTTTGTGCCAAGATTCAAACTTTGAAACAAATTGAAATAGGTCGGCATGGACCTAAAATAGGTCCCACACAATGGATCAAAACATATTCATCTTCCACAAATCACTCAACTGATTGGATCAGCATCGATGAAGACTTAATTCAAAAATTTGCCAACTGTACACTCACATTCTAACATGCAGACCTGATGTAGAGGACCTAGAACAGTTTGAGGATTCCACAGTTTGACAAGACCTTCCAAACATTCAAGAACCTAATTCATGGATCAACATGAAAAAGTGGGAACAACAGTTAGTTTCTTTGTAACCATCATGTAAAGGCTTGTTTGGCATACCATAGGACCCATCTAGACCATTGGCTAAGGTTTGACAAGTTTGGGTTTAGGACTTCCTTCACAAAGCCATTAGGATCCTTGTAGCCCTTAAAATGAGAACAGTCAGCAACAACTTCTTCTAGTGGCCTGCAAATTTAAATCTTAGACAATCCTAAGATACCCTTTTGGATGCCCTACAACATATCAAAGACTCATTATGGGTTGTTTTACAGCATGTGCCATTTTCAATAAGGTTATCCTACTACAAAGAGCCCCAATTAGCCCAAAAATACAAAGGGACCCCTACAAATGTCATTCACATAACCCAAACAATGATTGGAACACTTAAGACTCATGCCAAGACCAAGGATTTTGTGGGTTTTGGACACTTATAGTCGATTCTACCTTCAAAATGCATATGTGGTTCCTTAAATGGCTTAATACATGAGGATATTAAGCCCTCCTCAACAAAATTCTGTATCTACCAACTCCCTCTTCTCTGCAAACACCCCAATAAACTGAAATTTGAAAGAACACATCCATCCCATTGGTCTTGTGGCAATGAGAGACAGTGGGATGGTCAAAATTCCATTATTTTGGCAAAACCCTAGGTTAGGGTTTAACAAGACAGTTTCTAGATAAACCCTTATACCTCCCTTCTACAATGATGACAACACTCCAAACCAAATTCAAATGATAGATAATTCCATGCTCTATCCAATCAGGTCACAAGGAGATGAAGACAGTTCTATACCTGTGCAGGGTATGGCCTGGAGCAGTATTTGAACTCAGAAAATGGTGGTTTCCAGCGACCAGTCCAAGGAAAGTAGATGTAATTCACTACCTAATCAATGTCAAGGCCCCAAACTAGATTCAAATGGAAGTTAATTCATCATACTACCCATTCCAAATGCTTGGAGGTCATGACACTTCCGTACTTGAAGATGGTACAAACTTTTTTAACAGAAAATGTAGAAAAATGCAGAGAATAGTAGAGAATTTGATTTTTATTGCTTGAAACTTCTTCAACACACCTGCCACTGATCCATGAGGGGTGTCTTAACAAGTTACATCTTCCTCCATTAGTTTGGGGTTGGTTGGCAACTAGAAACTACCCTCAAACTATCCAAAATTGTCAATTAACATTGTTTTTACATGTATTAGGGGCATATTATAGTGTGGACAAAACTACTACCCCAAACCCCTCTAGGATCATATGCTATGCCATAATTGGCCTTCCTATAACAAAGACAACATGTCTCTCCATTTTGACACTCATGGAGGATCTACCAATTTGGTCTTGACTGCCTACACCAACTACTTGGCATCAAGGCCTTACAAAATGACTTCAATACAATTTCAAATGGTCATAAGACCTTATTACATTCTTCAAATGGTCTTCAAGACCTCATTGACATTCAAAGTAAAACTTGGAATAGGCCTCTTGGCCCATTGGTTCCATGGGTGCTCCTGCACTAGGACCTCCACAAATCATGAAAACTGGAATATGCCATCTATTGAGACCTATGAATGTCTCTTTTGAATCGCAAAGCAAGAAACTTGTCCACAAAGGAATGTGGACTCATTTGTTCACATGCTCTGTACCAGAAACAACTATAAACTATCAGGTCGTACTTCTATCATTCACAACTTTCACACTGGAGATCACAAACAGATAAAATTTTGGAATTAGATACTCCTAAACACCAACAAACACATATTAGAACCACAGAGCCAGATTTTGAATAGCGGATCAATGCGGACCAAATTACCAGAGCTCTATAACTTAGAAATGCCAGAACTGACACTTAGCCAAATTTCATTACAAATTTCCTTATTGAATCAAACCTTCTTGTAAATTAGTCTTCTACAAAAGATCTACACCTTACCAAAATGCAATGTTGACATCAATGACAACATTGCAATGTATGACTGTATTCTCATGTTGCCAATAGTAGCATCAATGACATCTCCTCATTCTTATAACACTTATATATAGGTCGTATATATTTAAGCTTTCTAAGACCCCATCCCCCAATTTATACCTTAAGATCATTAACTCTTCTAGGGTTCCCACTAAACCAAGGTAAGACCCTGTTAACTCCCCTACTTCTACCCCTGTTAATCCCCATGCTATTAATCCCCTGGCTCCCAAAGATAATCCTACCCCCTTGTGCCTACCAATATGGTAGTGATGGGTAACCTAAAAGCTCTACTAGCAAGTCTTAAGATCCCTATCCAAGTGAGGGTCCTAGACTAGTAAAAATCATTATTCCCCCTACTTCCTGTACCCATGATAATCCCCCTCCCTTAAATCCTACTTTGGATGTGGATGGTGAGAAGGTGGTCAAGTCCCAACACAATTAATAAAGGCAAGGATGTCATCATTGAATTCCCTTCTTAGAGAAGACATGATGAGCCCCATGATACTTCTAATAAGTCTAAATTGACCACACCCCTCTCTATCAAAGTTATGATAGCCTAAAAAATAGAATTGATATGCTAGAGGAAAATTTCAACCTTGAACATAATATATAGAAGTGGTTCATGTTATCAGCTTTGTATTTACCGGTAGTGTCAAAAAGCATGAAATCCTGAAAGGGAGGGATAGCACCAGGGGCTATACAAGGACCGGCAGGAGTAGCTATGACCTTTTCATGGGTTTCTGTAATATCTTGTTTAGGGATTATAGCTTCCTTAGCTAAGAACATCCAGAAATTACCAGTTCTAGGAGGATTAAAAACAAAAGAGCAGTCTTCACACGTATACATCCCATTGTCAAGTTCAAAATACAACTTATGGGACTCAAGACTTAGACTCTTACTTCCTAAAACTTCACTCACCTAGAATTCGTTGAGAAACAAGGCGGCCTAGCCTTCCTTATATAGGATGTTGAGGCTAATCTTTTAACCTTATCTCATGAATTATAATTTGAAATCCATCCATAGAAAGTGGACATGTAGCGACTCCTTTATCGAAGAGTTACCCATTGAAGATAAGCATCTTCTGGTGGGTCCCAATAACTCGTGAGCAGAGAAAGGAGGAGACTGACAAGATAATAAAAGAATCAACTTTTTACATGTCTTCTTTTTTATCACGAGAAGGTTAACTCGTGCTTACTGTGAGGCACATAAGCTTTTCCCCTTTTACCATAGAAGGCCCCATGCCTATCTGTTGTCACGAAGAGATAGATATCTTCAGTGGCCAACAAGCCTGGTCCACTAGCTAGTGCTTGGATCTGAGTCGCTACTTGGAATACACCAAGCATAGAATAAGCATCCTTCACATGATTCATTAGGTGGATGTGTACAATTAGGAGCTCGGGAGTCAGCTAGATTACCTGCTGCTTTATACACTGGAATCCATGGATCATCGGTTGGATCATACTCACAATTCGCACAGGTTTGGCTGGAAGAGTGGGGTATACATCCTATGTGTGTTGGATGAGTCAATTCATTTTCCTTCCAGATGATACTCGTGGTTTTCATCTTGTAGGGACCATACAAGCCGTGAGACATTGCTCATGGATCTGTTCTATCCATTCGATAGGTCTTGGTGTGTATCCAGACAGGTGTCTTTTGAGAATGGAAGAACCTCAGTCTATTTGCAACTGTCCAATGTTTAAAGACGGATGAGGATCCAGTAGGTCCATAGACTTGGCTTAGATGTCTACCGACTGGATTCTCATCAAGAGAGTTGAATGTGAATTTAAAGATGCAACCAGTATAGGATGAAGTCCCATTGAATTGCATGTCTTTTGCAAGTGGGTAAGGTCTTTGGAATAGATCCCTTATTAATTTCTTTCTATTTTCGGCATTCAACCACTGATCTGGTCTTTCAACTTGTGGGTTGAGAAACATGATAGGGAGAACAAAGTCTCCACACCAGTTTTGGAGAATGTGACCAACATCAAGATCAATTGGTTCAGCTTCTGCTGAGAATTGGAAGAATGGCCTGTCAGTCCATAGACCAGGATATGTTAGTTGTTGCTTAGCTACTAACATCTTAAAATGATCACAGAGGAAGTCATTGTCCATTTGGAAATTATGGAGATCTCTTCTTTGGAAAGGATTTGTACTCCATTCTCTACAGCTTTCTTCGCACCAGTGATGTTCCTGTATTCTAATTATCTGAACAGTGTCGGATGTGTTCTGATTTGCTTCAGAAGGAACAGGTTTTGAAGTGTGTCCTTCTCTTGACATAAAATCTGCAAAAATGTTTTCAACTCCTAGAAGGTGAATAAAATCAAATTCATAAGTACTTAATAATTGAGCCCACCTGAGGAGTCATCCTCTGAGAACTTTATTCTTTGATTCTTTTCTGAAGAATCCTCACAAATTTTGAAGATCACTTTTAAGGAGAAATCTCTTGTCAGCAATAAACATTTGAAATGCTTGAAATGTATTTACAACAGCAAGGATTTCCTTATGAGTACTGTGGTAGTCTATTTCACTGTTCTTGAAACTACCAGAGATATATCTAACAATCTCACCTTTGTCTTTCAGATTGTGAGATGTCATTTTCTGTTCTCTTAGAACATCGGCCCATGCACCTTCACTAGCATCTGTTTCCACAATTTTAAAACCATTACCTGGTAATTTGAGAGGTAGAAGCTGGGAACATTTCTATTTGATTCGTGAGATCAAATTGTCATGCTTGGCCATCCATGGTGGTGGCTTCTTTCCTAGAAGTTTATTTAGCTCAATTCGATCTTCAGCAAGCTTATAATAAAATCCTACAATATAATTTACAAGGCTTAAAAAGCGTTGTAATTCTTTGACATTAGAAACTGCAAGATTAGAAATTTTATTCAGGATGTGTGATTGCACCTCCATTCTCCCCCCCAGAAGAAGCTTGATGCCAATGAAAACAATATGGTTTTGGGCAAAGAAGGATTTTGCCAGATTGACAACAAGACCATGGTGTTGGTAGATAGAGAGGAATTGGCGGAGATGAGCCAAATGTTGGGGCATATCCTGGCTGAAGATAAGAATATCATCTATATAGGGTTGTATAAATTTGGCGTAAGGTCAGAATATGACATCCATTTTTTGTTGAAAAATGGAGGGAGCAGTTTTGATACCGAATGGAAGAATTATCCATTCATAGAGACCTTGTGGGACTAAAAATGTTGTTTTGTAGAAGTCAGCACTTTTGAGACCAATCGACCAAAACCCTTTTGTTAGATCAAATTTGGAATAAACATGGCTACCTTGAATAGTTTGCCAAATATGATCTTTACTTGGAAGAGGATGTCTATTGTCAACAAGACAATCATTTAACGGCTTATAATTTACAACGAGCCGTTTCTCAGGTAATTCTTTACCATTCTCATCAACCTTTGGAACATACATTGCATGACATGAGAATGGGGACTCAGAAGTTTGGATTATGCCAAGCTTTTCAAGCTCCACAACTTTTGTTCTACAAGTTAATGCTTCAGTTGAACTCATCAAAAAATAATTTGCTTTTGCTTTGGGAATGAATTCATTACCTTGAGGATATCTTTTGAGGGGGAGATCACATGTTAGGTTCCTTTTCTTCTTCTTTAAGTCTTTTGTGAGGATTGTGGCAGCAAAGGCGCTTTTAATCTCTGTCAGAGATTCTTGACCTGCATCCATTTGTTTGGCTAACCAAACAGCATTAACTGGTTTCTTTTTTATTTTCTTTTCTAGCTTAGATGAATAAGCTAGATCTTGATAAAGCCTTGGAAGCTGGTATATGTTCTGAATTATAATAAAATTAGAATCAATACTAAATGGTTCCCATTGCTGTATAGCTTTTCTTCCTATTACACCATCATAGCCATCTACCTCATATTGGACAAATGTTAGAGTATCCATGAAACCATCAAATCCAATTTGAATAGGAGCTTCACAGATAGCTGAACTACTTTCCTTTTTAGAATTACCAAAGGTGATGCTAGTGGTTCCTTCAATCCAGGCATCTCTGGGAAATGCATTATATCTGGCAATATTGAGATCTGCACCTGTATCAATTAGAAATGCCAGAGGGTAAGCCATTATACCTAGAAAATGGATTGTCAGGATCATTCCTGGACAAGAAGTAGTCTTCATGGTACACTTGTAGGCTTTCATTTGTCTGCTGCTAGAACCTTCTTCAAAAGTTATTTTAGGTTCTTCTTCATCTTCAATAGCTTGATGGATGAGAGGACTATAGGACTTCTCTTCACAATACAGTTGTTCTTCCCGAATGGATGCTTGAGTAGGCAATTGTATACATCCAACTGAATTAAACTGGTTAACAAATCTATCAAGTTCGGGAGCTTTTTCCATTTCTTCAGTAAGATAGAAATTCTCATCATCAATTTCTGAGATTTCTGCCTGAGCTTGAGTGATTACCTTTTCAAGAAAGGCTTTTTTGTTTCTTCTCCATATTCTTCGAGCCATGCTTCCTAGAGTAGGGGCTTCACTGATAGACCTTTGATCAGGAGGTCTTGAAGATCTTTGAGATGGAGAACCTGGAGGCCATGGTTCTCTTCTTTGTAATGGTTTATATCCCTGCTATTCTGGGATTTCAGTTTCAGATACACATAAACCATATTGGAGAATAGGAGATCTCCGAACTAGGAGCTTAGGAGGTCTTTCTTCCTTTTGAAGCAGGAAGTACTTTCTTGCTTTAAGTTGTTCCAACTTGTTGGTCAATTTTTTCCACGTTTCTTGTCCCATATCCATTGCTTGGAGTAGGGATTCTATTTGGACAATTTCTTCAATTACCATGTCCAACTCTGCACGGGTGTCCCTTTGTAGCATTCTACAGAAGAAGGAGACTTCAGAATCTTCATCAGAAGATTGAACTTCTTTGGTCATCAAATTGACCTGACCTTGCTCTGGTGCTGATGTATATTCTTCAGACTCTGATTCTGTCTCTGTATTAGTACTGGATAGCATGATATCTTCTGAGTCTGATGGGTAAGCATTAATGAATTCAAATTCATCATTCTCTACACCTGCTTCTCGAGCAGCACGAACTTTACCTTTTCCCTTCTTCTTATGTCTATCTGGGCACTTAGGTACAAAGTGATCTCCTTTACAAATGTAGCAGGTAGGTTTCCATTTTTTGGAACTTTTTCCTTTCTTATCCCTTTTTCTGAAATATCCTTTCTTCTGAGGATATTTACTACTTCTTGTAAGCCTTTTCTGGATTATCACAATTATAACAAAAAGATTTGCCTTTCTCTAGAAATTGATTAGAAGGCATTATCTGGTAGCATACAGAAGAGGATAGTAAGGGTTGTACCTTTTTTATTTCCTTCTTTGCTTTTCCTTCTTCACAGATTTCTTCATTGATCTATGTAAGGAATTGAACTAACTGGGGAAAGGTTAGTTCTTTCATTTCTATATTTTATGTTACCAGATTCTCTAGAACTTTTTTGTGATAGAATTCTCCTATCACATTTCTAAAACTTTTTAGAAAAGTTGTGAACATAAAATCATGATTTTATTCACGACCTAACTGATAGAAATTCTGATATTGAACCTCACAATTTTTTTGGAAATATTTGAGATCTTTGCATTTACCTTTTATGAACTTGTTGTAGGCCAACTTTTCTCTGGTGTCTGTTCTTCCTATGAACAGACGTGTCAACTGAGCACAGACTTGATCTATATCTCTACCTATTAGGCTTTCTCTAAAAGTGTCATCCAATCTATCCCAGACACTTTGTGCAACACCTGTCATAGCATTGAGGGCCTGCTTGATTACTTGAGATTCATTAGCAGTAGCATTAGTGGATAAATAATTAGTTATCCAGGCTCACATAGCATCTATTCCTCTTGTATTTGCTATATCTTCAAAGTTATCAAAATTAAAAAGGGGATGTGTATCAGCTTTCAAAGTTTGGATGTTTTTGAATGGATCAACAGGGTCAGATCCATTGGGATTGGAACTATTACCATGAGCCATTTGGAACTTTCCTTTTGCTCATTCCTCTAGAGTGGTTTCCCTTAGATTCCCTGTAGAGGGATCAAAAATCTTTTCTATTACAGGCTTCCTAACCTCAGTGACCAACTTGGGTCCTTCATATTGAGCCTGTAAATATCCCTTTGCACTGGAAGGGAAATTCATTGTCTTTACGGTCTGCTATTGCCTAACAGTTTGGACAACTGACTGAATCAATGTAGATTCTTGTTGTAAAGCAGACTGAATATCAGCAGATTCCTGCTTAATGGAATCTCCTATTAATAGTTGTGACTGTGCAATTGAATAGTCTTCATTATAGACTTCATCTATTCTCTGTCCATTATGTTTGGCATGAATATTTACTATATTCATTTGTGAAGCAAGCACATCACAATCTAATTTAACTTCACTTCTGACTTTTTTTAGAAGTTCTCTCTGTTGTTCTAAAGACCGTTGCTGGGAGACCCACCATGTTTCCGCTTGGCTATTGAACTCATTATACTGGGCTTTGAGTTCTTGGAGGTCTTTGTTAACAGAGGCCATCCACTGATCAGTGAGACACTTTTCCAAGCGTTCAAGAGTGGAAATAAGAGAATGGAAAGTATCTTGAGTACTAAGATGGGCTTTTTCCGCCTTTACTACTTCGATCTGATGCTAGATCTTTTTATCCTCAACGAGTAACATAGATTTCCTAAGGCACATGTTAGTCTAGTTAAGCAATTTGCTTTGGCTGGAACCTGCAAGACTTTCTGCGAAAGGAAATAAATGGAGAGGCCAGAAATCAGCTTTGTATTTACCGGTAGTGTCAAAAAGCATGAAATCTCGAAAGGGAGGGATAGCACCAGGGGCTATACAAGGATCGGCAGGAGTAGCTATGACCTTTTCATGGGTTTCTGTAATATCCTGTTTAGGGATTATAGCTTCCTTAGCTGAGAAAATCTAGAAATTATCAGTTCTGGGAGGATTAAAAACAAAAGAGCAGTCTTCACACTTATACATCCCATTGTCGAGTTCAAAATACAACTTATGGGAGTAGGTAGAGCTAGCAGATTTGGCTGAAGTGGTGGAACTGCTAGGCTTAGGAATAGAGGGGATCTTAAAAAGATCTTCAAAACCCTTAGTAGGTTAGAATCTTGTGCTCTGAGTGCGCAGTAATAGAGACATAGATGGACCAGGTTGGTTGTAGTTGAAAACTCTTTCTGTTCTCATAGAAGGGCTGCTGCGTAAAGCAGATGGGTTTCTGGATGAGAATTTGATTACTGCCTGATCATCTAATTCTTCAATTGAGATTCCTCTCAATTGTGGTTGTTTCTCTTCTTTAGGTTGTTCACCTTGATCCCAAAGATCTAATGCCCATTCTTCTGGTAACTTAATGTCTTTGTGATGGACTATCTTGGGTGCAGTTAACTGCGTGCTGTCATTGGTAGATTTCCAGATGGTTGAAAGACCTTCTAGACCTTGTGCTCTTTTGGGGTTTATCATCAAGGGGAGAGCCTTGTTGTATAACCTATAGTGAACCAAAAAGGTAAGCAAATGGTCTACAGATTGCTTTTTCATAAAAAGGTTCATGGTCTTAAAGTTATATTCGAGAACATCTTAGAGATTACCATCCTTTAAACTGATAGGGAAATCTAATAAACAATCAAGATAAAGTGACCCTTTAGCCATGGAGTCACATGCAGCACCTAACAAGGAATGAGACAACTTGTAGAATCTTACATCTTTCAGCATCATCATCATGATGATAGGTAAGCCTTTTCGGTAATGGCCATAGATACCTATCCTAACATAGGATAAATGGATGAATTGAGGATTATCTGGACTTGCTAAGGCTTCCTTTTGGAATTTTTGAACTTGGGCATCTGAGAATATTCTTAGCTTGCCTTTGTTACCACCTGTAACTACATGCTGTAAAGTGGCTACATGACATCGCTGTGAAGTTTTGTAACAAAACCAATTTTTCAAACCTTTATTTGTATTAAACATATATACTAGACTATTGGGGACATCTCTATAGATCTCAGAAGGTTTTATCTTAGGCACATGAAATTCCTTATCATCAAACTAACTAGAAGAAACTTCATCTAATATATTACTACTAGATTCACCAGTAGAAAAAGAAATTTCATTATCGGCAAAGAAGTTTGTGAACTTAACTTCTGTGTTGTGATCTGCCGTTTGGTCGATGCCTTCCATACTTGATCCAGAAGTGCTTGGTCTATCCATTTCTATGCTCAAACCAACGCTCGAACTTGTGCTCGAAATACAAGATTACTGCCTCAGATCTACCCTAGACGCAACAAGCTCAGACGGGACTTACACGGAGAGGACTTACAACAGGGATCTGATTTGTATGAGCAATACAAGGAGCAATATAGATAAATAGATTAACACTAGTGAGTCATTATAGTTAGACAACAATGATAACAACAGACAAACACATCATCAGCTCTGATACCAACTTTGAACAACAGCTGCAAATGACAAATGATATGCGGATGAACAGAGCATCTGACATTCAGATAGATCTTATGTATATTATTATTTCTTATACTCAGGAACAATACATTAAGCTAACTCCAATGCCTTGCAAACAAGTTTTATGGTGGGGGTGAAATAAATGATGAAGGTAAAGTTTAGTTTTATGAAGGGAAATGGGAGGAGGCCAAGAAAATTTCTGCAATGTTTCGCAAATGTGAAGACCTAGACAAAAGAATTTTGATGTTGCAAAAGAGGTAGGAGGAAATTAATGACAACTTTGTTAAAGTGGTCAACTTTTGAAAGATCATCAAGAATTCTATTACCATTTTGTTTGTGCTACAAAGTGAAGTCCAAAAGAGGAAAAAAACCACTATCATTGAAGGACCTGCAAAAAGAACCAAGGCTAAAACTTCTACCCACAATATTGAGGTCATTGACCTTGAGATGGATGGATTGAAGAATTCCTTTGAATATTAGGTCAACTTCCTTGCAGATGAGTGGCAAGTGGCCTTTGGCCTAAAGAAATTATCTGACCTTAGCTAGTAGTGGTATTTTCTATTGTTTCCTATTTCTTGGTCTATTTCGATTTTATTCTTCTATTGTCTCTCTTTACAATTCTTGTTTATAATCATTTGACTCTTCTCTTTTTGGTTTTTCCATTCCTTTTGGAACATGTTTTTCTTGTCATTGGCTATTCTTTTGTAAAAGGGTTTGGGCCCTTTCAAAAACCCATTTTTTACCTCAATCAAAAACTATATAAACTAATTTAATTTTAATTGAGATTTTTCTAATAGCCAAGAGTTCAAATCAATTTAAATTAAATTATGTTTTAAACTATAGCAATTCTATTTCACTTAAGCTAATTATATCATTTTATAATAATAATTAAATCCACTTCATTTTCTTCTACCAAAAATAAAATAATGCTCAGACCTTTTTCCACTAAGGTACAATATTATCTTTTTCAACTCAAGCATTAAACATTTCACAAGCATGACAAACACACATTTTGAAGTAGATTAGAATGCAAAAAAACAAGATAAAATAGCCATATGCAAAGGACTCACACACTCTTTACGAGTTTGCACAATATTTAGATTTCAGAATTGCCATTGATTTGAAGCTAGGTTTACATGGGAATTCACAAGACTCGTCTCACACTTAAACCGAGTGAGATAGAGGTTGACACACATGTTTTACCTAAAGATGTCCATCTCCAATATAACCAATATTATGGATAACTCTATACCTACACACTCAGGTCACACATTAGGCATACCTACTCCATAGAATAATAACTAAAGAAACATAAACCACCCAACGTGATATAACTCATAACATGATATCAAATTATCACATCTAACTACAAATCATCTATGACTAGCATGATCCAGGAACAAGATGCATAATCAACAATAATTCATAATGATGAATCAAATATAATAATCATAATTATATCAAATAAAGTGAATACAATGAAGCTAAAACGTTGTAAAAATCTAAACATATAAAGGCACAACATATGCATCCCATAAGACTACTAAAAAATCTAAATGCCAATACAAAACGTCATTGGGAACACACTAATGGTCATACACAACATCACAACAAAATCATCTAGAGTACACAATCAGATGGTACAATAGGCCTCATCAAAACATCTGGTGCAACATATCATAACACATGTATCTCACAATACATGAATAAAACACTCAATATAGCATATAACTTATAAATTAAGAGCACACAAGGCATACACACTAGTAGGCATTATAGTAAGACTAGGAAAATCTTAAGGAGAAAATAGATCATGAACGGGGAAAATTGTGCCAATAGTCTTCCATATATTATCATATTGCATGGCCATTTTTGTAAATCAGTTACAAAACTTTTTAGGTTAAGACAAAAAGGAAACAAAAAAAATATTTAGAGTAATAATTCTATATTTTAACATGTATTACCTCAATCTTTATGCTTTGAATACAATGTTCAAAATTTGATATATTGTCTATTATTAACTCTTGGATCCACAATCTCTTTGTCTACCCCAAAATACCTATACTAGGCACTATCCACTAGGTGTGGAGATACAACTCCACTAATGTCAAATGATATAAACCTTCTATTTTTTATTTTATGGCAATCTCTAACATCATGTTTATTTAAGGAAACTATCTTTCCAAACTTTGCATCTCATCTAACTTTGACATCTTTCTATTATTAGCTTTTGGACATTCACAATAGTGTGAATGACCCTTATGTATTATAGTATTTTGTAGTTCCACAAGGAAATACATTTGAGTGTTTTTGGTAGGGTTTTGATCTTAATTAAATATTCTTCACACCTATTTGGAGTTTGTCGAGGCTTGGAAAATAATCTTGGGAAATCAATACCATGGACAAATGTTTAGAATTTAGACGTATATGCTTGAGATTGAATAATGAAGAAGAAGATCCTCTTCCAAAATGAAATTAGTTGATTGAGCACTATTAAACCCATAAAGTGTGAAGATTACTTAGTTGCTCAAATGCTTCTGGAAAACCCATGCTCTCCAACATTGTACAATACAAAGGAATGTGCTTAAGTGTTGTTGGAATTTTAGATTCTAAGATTGTTGACATTTGATATTAGAAATCATTTTGAAAAAGTATATCATTTACCCTTTTCAATCTATTTCTATATGATTTTGATATGAATGACATTAATTTTTTTACAAAATGCCTATATAAATTTTGTTATGATGGATTGCTAAATATCTGCTTTGGCCATAATATATTGCTTATAGTAGGTATGTGCATTAAATATTTGGTGATTTTTTTATGACGATTAGGTTTAAAAGCTAATTTAGTTTGTAATTGTACGTTTAGATGTTGGAATCTGGTGGAAAAATTCCTGTTAGGTTCTTTATGTGAGGGTTAGGGTTCATGTGATAGACTGTGCTTATTAGGACCACTTGGTTCTGAACTAGGTTATTTAAAAATCATTGTTTCCTAGGAGAAAAGGGATCTACCTCTATTGCCTACTTAAATCTATAATTTTAGGAGAATGTTTTCAATAACCACAAAATTCAAATAGAGATCAACCAAAATATGAAGCTAAGCACACTCTTATATTAATATTTGAATTGAACAAGTACAACATTAGCAAGACGAAAATAGTTCAAAATGTATACTCATTATATATATATATATATATATATATATATATATATATATATATATATATATATATTGCTTTGACTTTAATCCATTATATAATTTATTTGTTTAATGTTGACTTTAGTTTTAAATTCATATTTTCTCAATTTTCTTATTTTAGCTAAAGCAAGTAATTGAGCTATTAGAATGATGGTTTGCATTAGAGAATGTTATGCCCTTAAACTATAGTGTGCATGGGGATATGTGTAGTCAGCTTATGGCTAGCATAACTCTCAATTAAGTTATATGATCATTAATATAGTCTTATACAAGTAGTTAAGTTGGATTGGGTCGTATCCATGGCATAAGTACAGCATATATAGGAAGTAGTGGTTAGTTTGTTATAATCATATTGTGAATTGTGTTCTTAATGGAGACCTTTGGAGGTTTGCCCCCTCAAATTGGCATATTATTCTTAAGTATTATCAAGTATTTACAATATATTTCCTACTGTATTATTCTCTTGTGCAAGTTATTTCAATATAGAGAAGGTGAAGGGATTTTTAATCATGGAAAAGTTGTATTTTGATGTAATTTAATATATTTTATTTTATTTTAGATTAAAATGTATTAAAACTAAAAAACTTAATTAATTAATTTAGAAAATTAATTTCCAAGGTCTCTTTGAGCATTTATGACATCAGCTTCCAAAATGAAGTATGAATAAAAAGGAGTCATCCCACCTTCAAAGTTGATAAATGATTGGGTTGGTGTAACAAATATAGATCTTAGGCATGTAGGGTTAGAGGAATTTCAAACTAGAATGATTATACCTAAAGAAAAATGTTGTCCAAGGTCAAAAACCTGAAGAATAATGGATTGGTACAAGCTACAAGGTTTCGTATAGCCTTGAAATCACCTAATTTAGTTATGATATGTGCTAAATATTATTATCCAATCAATAGAGAAATCAAGACTCGTGATGGAAATGTAGTGTTATTAATTGCGTATCAATACATAGAAGAAATATTTGATATTCCTTCAAGGGAAAAGCATTACAGCCTTAACCCCGAGTCAGCTTAGACCTATTATAGCGAAAATGTAGGTGATTGCCGAAAGGAAATTAATGATTTGATGCATGAGCATCCAGTGGTGTAAGGGCAATCTTGCATCACCCAAAAATGATGATTTTGTTTTCTATTCTTTTCAATTTTGGTATTTTAAGATACCCAATTGCTTGAATAATGATGTAGAACCTTCAGTTTTCCCAACTTGCTAAAAATAGCAAATTGTTATTTTTAGAAAGTTTGCATTTGAGCATGTATGGAAGTAGAAATTTACCCAAAGCTTCGGAACTGAAAAATATAATCTATGGTAAAGGAATTGGCCAAAGATCACTTGTGGGCTGAAAGATATTAAAGTTTTTGTTTCTTTAAAAAACCTTGAAAAAGTTTCAAAGTCTAATATGAGGCACTTAGAGGCCTCATACGACCCTAAAAATGGGTGGAATTGGCAGAGCATACTATAAGGGCATAGAGCACTTCACGAGCTTTCCAACGCATCAAATAGTTCGTCAATCAAACACCCGGATCAAAAGTTATGGCTCCAAGAAATTGACCTATTTTTGGAGGGAGTTACCAAAAGGGCTATTATGACCATTTTTGGGAATCCTTTGGATAGTAGAGAAAGGGGGGAAAGTGGTGAGTCAAAAAAAGGAGATAAAATAGAAACCCTAGGAGATTTGAAGCTACAAAAGGTAGAAGGTTTCAGAATTTAGAGGAAGGAAGTTGTAATGTGTTGCAGCCTATTGAGGATTCATCCTCTAATTTGATTCTAGTTTTTGTAATGTAATGTGTTGTTTAGATCAATAAAAGAACATTCCTATTTTATGTGTGAAATCTATGTTATTGTGTGTTTTGGGATTGACCCCCTCATCAAGTGGTATTAGAGAAAGGCTTCCTAAGTGTGTAGATAGATCACCAACCGTGAGGTAGTTTGCACTAGGACCTGAGGTTGTGGGTTTGTTATAGAGATCAAAATGCCTCCGTGAAGAAACCATGGTGGAAGAAATGATTTGATAGAAGAGGGTTTAGAGCCCTACAAAGGAAAATTGATGCACAGCAAGAGGAGATGTGAAGAGGGTTTGAGCCAAGGATAAGAGAAGAAAGTGAAGATGAAGCTATAGAAGAAGAGCTATCCAAGGAAGAATAAGATGATGCAAGAGATCCTCTGCAAGTTAGGTTGTTGAGGGCCATTTCAAAGATTGGAAAGAGGCCTAGGATTGAAGTTTCTACCTAGTATAGGGATCTAAATTTGGAAGAGCTTATTTATTGGATAAACAATATGGAGGAATATTTTGAGTATGAAGATGTGGAGGATCCAGAACAGGTCAAGTTTACAAAAATGAAGTTGAAGGGCCACACCAATATTTGGTGGAAGGAGGTCTAGTTAGAGAGAAATAGAAGAGGAAAAGGAAAGATTACCAGATGGGATCATATGGTGGACAAACTAAAGAAGTAGTTAATTCCTATGGACTATAAGTTGGAGTTGTTGAAGAAGTTGCAAGGATTGAAGCAAGGTAACAAGTCTATTAAGGAGTATACATAAGAATTTTATAAGATTAGTATTAGAATGTGTCATGCAAAGGCCAACAAGAAGAAGGTAGTCTATTACATTAATGGGTTGAGGCCAAGTATTCAAGAGGAGTTGAGCCTAGTCAGAATGACCACTATAGAAGATGCATAATAGTTTTCTCTAAAGGTGGAAGAGAAGCTAAATAAAAGATTTGAAAGCAAGCAAAAAGGAAGAGGTCATGGTAGAAGGACTAGTGGAAGATCCTATGGAGGCTGAAATGAAGATCAAAAGAAAAGTGAAGAAGTAGGAAGCATTTGAAATCAGAAAGGAGATAATGGCTACCACCCTTGTGACCAAAATAATGGTGAGCAAAGAGGAAGAGGAAGAGGAAGACCTGGGCAAGGACCTGGAAGAGGAGGTTTCAGAGGAACCTGTTTCCAGTGTGGAGAAGGACATTAAGCCTACGAGTGTCCCCAACATCAAGGTAGGGAAGTATAAGACCTGAAGGTAATACATGAGTTGCATATGTAGATGCAGATGCATAGTCTGAGCATTATGAAGATGATGAAAGGGGAGAAACCCTAGTTGTCAGAACAACCTTGTTAAATGAGGAGAAAGAACTAGATCAGAGGAGAGTTTATTCCGCACAAGGTGCAAGTGTGAAAGTAAGTTTTGTGATATTATTATTGATAGTGGAAGCACTAATAATCTTATGTTGAAGGAGATGGTTAACAAGTTGAAGTTGACAAGGAGAAGGCATCCACATCCATATCAAATTGGATGATTGCAGAAGGACCATAGAGCTTTTGTCAATAAGTAATGTTTAGTCAAGTTCAAGATTGGAGATTGCCATGATGAGGTGTTGTGTGACTTCATACCTATGGATGCATGTCATGTGATATTGGAAAGTTCATGGTAATATGATAGGTGTGTTGTCCATGATGGCCATGCAAACACCTATCCCTGACAAAGGATGGAGTTCATCATAAGTTGAATCCCTTGAAGGAGATGGAAGAAAAGGTATGTAGTACTGCAAGAATTTTCTTGGTAGATAGTAGGAGATTTTTGGATGGTATGAAGCATGAGCATCATTGCTTTATGTTGATTCCTAAGATCAGCCAAGATAAATGTTAATATGTATCAACAAAAGTCTCAGACCTGTTGGAAGAATGTCAAGACATTGTCTCTGATAAAGTACCACAAGGTTTACCACCGGTGAGGAAGATAAGTCACCAGATGGATTCGATACTAGGATCTAGTTTGTTGAATAAGGCAGCCCATAGAATGACACGTGTAGAGAATGAAGAGTTGAATAGACAAGTTCAAGAGATGTTAAGGAAAGGACTAATAAGTGAGAGCCTAAGACCATGTGTGGTACCTACAATACTAGCACCGAAAAAAGATGGAGAGTGGAGAATGTGTACAATTTCCTGAGTCATCAACAAAATTACAATCAAGTACAAATTTCCATTGCCAAGGACAGATGATATTATGGATTGCTTGAGTGGAGGCAAGTACTTTACGAAGATTGATCTGAATAGTGGATATCACCAGATCTTAATTAGAGAAGGAGATGAATAGAAGATAGCTTTCAAGACTAAGGAGGGCCTATATGAATTGTTGGACATGCTATTTGGGCTAACCAATGCACTGAGCACATTTATGCGGCTCATAAATGAGGTATTAAAAGAGTTTTTGGATAAATTTGTCATTGTTTATTTAGATGATATTTTGATTTTTAGTAAGACTTTGGAGGAGCAATTGATGCATGTTCGAAAAGTTTTTGAGAAGTTGAGGGAAGAAAAGTTGTTGATTAATATGAAGAAATGCAGTTTCATGAAGGAGTTGGTGTAGTTGGGATTTGTTAAATCTTAGCTGAGGGTCTTAAAATGGATCCAAAGAAGTTGAGGGCTATTATTGAATGGCGTACCCCAGGGAGTGTTATAGAGGTACAATCTTTTCATGGGTTGGCAAGTTTTTTTATAGAAAATTTAATAGGAATTTTAGTAGCATTTGTGCGGGCCCAACTGAGACAATCAGAGGGGATAGAAAGGAGTTTAAATGGACTATAGGAGCAGCCAAGAGTTTTGATACATTGAAGCAAAAAGTCACAAAGTGACCTGTTTTGGTACTTCCATATTTTAATAAAGTATTTTAGGTAGATTGTGATGCTAGTGGTAGTGCTATAGGAGTTGTTTTGAGTCAAGAAGGTAAGCCCATTGCCTATTTTAGTGAGAAGCTTAATGATGCCAAGAAATAGTATTATGTTTATGATCAGTCCAATTTTATGCTATAGTTCAAGCTTTGAAGAAATGGAGACATTATTTGTTACCGAAAGAGTTTGTTTTATATATTGATCATCAAGCTTTGCAGTATCTTAATAGTCAAGGGAAGTTAAATCAGAGGCACTTAAAATGGGTTGAGTTTTTGCAGAGTTATACTTTTGTTTTAAAGCACAGGAGTGGAAGGTCAAATAGAGTTGCAGAGGCACCTTTAGTAGAAGGAAAAACTTGTTGATAGAGATGAAGATAGAGGTCATCTAGTTCAATGAACTCAAGAATTTGTACCCTGAAGATCCAGACTTTGCAGAGGCTTGGAAATCTTGTTTGGAGCCTATTACCCTAGATAGGACAAGATGGTTGGATTATATAATCCAAGATGGTATGTTGTTTAGAGGAAGTTAGTTGTGCATTTCGAGGAGTTCCATGAGAGAGAACCTGATTAAGGAGAAGCATAGTGGAGGGTTGGCAAGACACTTTGGTCGAGATAAGACCATTTATCTTGTTAGTGAGAATTATTACTGGCCACAGTTACACTAGGATGTGAAGAAATTTGTTCAAAGTTGAAGAGTATGCCAGATTGCCAAAGGAGTGAGTTAGAATGTTGAGCTCTATCAACCATTACCTGTACCAGAGGGGCCATGGGAGGATATCAACATCAACTTTGTTCTTAGTTTATCGAGGACATAGAGAGGGCATGATTCAATATTTGTGGTGGTTAACAGATTTTCAAAGATGGCACATTTCATTCTGTGTCAGAAAACCAGTGATGATGTTCACATTGCAAAGTTGTTTTTCAGAGAGGTGGTTAGACTACATGGTCTACCAAGGAGTATAGTTTAAGATAGAGATACCAAGTTTGTTGGGTATTTTTGGAGGACCTTATGGAAGAAGTTGAAGACTGAGTTGAAGTTCAATTATGTACATCATCTACAGACTAATGGATAGACAGAGGTAGTGAATCAAAGTTTGGGCAACTTGTTAAGATGATTAGTAGGAGATAAGCCCAAGGGATGGGATTTGATATTACCATAGGCAAAGTTTGCATATAACAATTCTATCAACAGGAGTACTGGTAAATCCCCATTCCATACTATATATGGGAGTAGTCCAAAAAATGCTTCTGAGTTGAGAAAGATAGACAAATGAGAGAAAAGTAGTGCTAAGGCCAAAGACTTTGCAGAGTACCTAAAGAGCCTACATGAAGAGGTACAACAACACATTAATAAAATAAATTCTCGGTACAAGGCTAAGGCAGATCAGAAGTGAAAGTTTAAGGAATTCAAGGTTGGTGATGAAGTCATGGTTCACCTAAGAAAATAAAGGTTCCTAATGGGGACATATAATAAGTTGAAGATGAAGCAGTTTGGACCATGCAAGATCCTGAAAAAGCATGATTCAAGAAATGCATATGAGGTAGAGTTGCCCAGTGGAATCAACATTTCCCATGTGATCAACATTGTTGATCTAATAGAGTATCATGAAGGTGGCATAGAGGATGGACCAACAGAAGAACAATGGAGTATCCCAACATCTACTTCAAAGGAGGAGATGGAAGAAATCTTGGATAGCTGTGTGGGAAGAAGTGCCTGGAATAGCTAATATGAAGAATATTTGGTTAAGTGGAAAGGAAGGCATGTCAAAGATTCTTCCTGGTTGTCTAAGGTAGAGGTTGACCATTTGGGTTTTCCTTGGACACCTAAGACGTGACAAGGTCACTTTTCAAATTACCCTAGGTGTTTGATGCAAGAGCATTCAGTGGTGTAAGGGCAATCTTGCATCACACAAAACAATGATGATTTTGTATTCTTTTCTTTTTAATTTTGGTATTTTTAGATACCCAATTGCTTGAATAATGATGTAGAACCTTCAGTTTTCCCAACCTACTAAAAATAGCAAACTACTATTTTTAAAAAGTTTAGATTTGAGCACGTATGGAAGCCGAAATTTACTCAAAGCTTCACAATTGAAAAATATAACCTTTGGTGAAGGAATTGGCCAAAGATCACTTGTGGGATAAAAGATATTAAAGTTTCTATTTCTTTAAAAAACCATAAAAAAATTTCAAAGTCAAATATGAGGCAATTAGATGCCTCGTACAGCCCCGAAAATGGGCAGAATTGGTAGAGCACTTCACAAGATTTCCAATGCATCAAATGGTTCATCAATTGGACACCAGGATCAAAAGTTATGGCTCTCAAAAGTTGACCTATTTTTGGAGGGAGTTACAAACTATGAAATTTTGGCTGGAAGGTGCAAAAAGGGTTTTTTATGACCATTTTTGGGAATCCTTTGGGCAATAGCAAAAGGGGGAAAGTGGTGAGTCAAGAAAAAGGAGGGAAAATATAAACCCTAGCAAATTTAAAGCTACAGAAGGTAGAAGGTTCTAGAATTCATAGGAAGGAAGTTGTAATGTGTTGCAGCCTATTAAGGATTCATCCTCTGATTTAATTCCAATTTCTGTAATGTAATGTGTTGTTTAATTCAATAAAAGAATATTCATATTTTTTGTGTGTAATATGTGTTATTGTGTGTTCTGGGATTGACCCCCTCATCATGATTGGCTATTGAAACCAAAATCCACATCAACTAGACTACCAAAGAATCTACACAAAAGTGATTTCATTGAGGTAGTTAATGATTGTACCTCTCTATTAAGTAGAATCATTGGCCAAGAGGATGCCAAATAATTTTAAAAATAGATGTTCAAATATATAGTTAAAATTTTGAAAGCGCAAGAATTTCTTTGAATGGGACACCATCATCACCAATACCCTCCATAAACAATTGCTCAATGTTATTCAAACTAAGAAATTTTACATGACCTCTTACTTAGTGTATGCCCTATCGAGAAGGCAACAATTTTTAAGACTACAAACAATAGGGGCCCTAATGCCAAGACAACAAAAGGTTTATGAATTTTATCCACAACTAGAATACAAGGCATTTGCACAAAATTTTCCTAGGTTAAATGATGCCTTTGTCTTTTTTATCATTAGAATGTTAGAAGGAGATTTAGGTCAAAAATTGTCTCCAGAGGCTAGGGTTGAAATATAGAAGTATGGCTATTGGTTTATTCAATTTCCAACTATTGATGCGGTTGTTAGTCACACAACAAGAAATAAAAGTTTACACTCAAACCTTTATTCATCTTGAAAGATATTGTAATGAAATAACTTGCACAATGGAAGAAGATGATATGAAATATTCTGCAAATACTTGATAATAACTGAGAATAATAGGCCACTTCGAGGGGTCAACCTCCAAATATCTCCAATGAGAACACACTTCACAATATGATGATGAAATACGACTCACATCCTAATATATATACCTAATTATGCTTAGGCTGAATAGACACACCCCTATATAAGACCTAGTCTAACCTATCTGACTAATTAATAATATAATAATGATAACATGACTTAATTAGGAGTTAAGATAGCCACAAGTTGACTATTCATAACCCAATGTACACCAATATTAAGGGTGTAGCATACCCCCCCTCTTCAAAGAAGCATTGTCCTCAATGCTAACCAAGTGTGGATTCTTTTGAATGAACTCCTTGTCCTCCCATGTGGCCTCTTCAACTAGTAAATTCTTCCATTGGATGAGATATTCAGTGAGGGTTCTATTCCTCAGCTTCTTCGTGCGAGTTTGAAGAATGCACTCTGGTTCCAAAATGATTCTTCCTTCTTCATCCAGCTCTGGTAGTACTATTTGAGTAGGAATATTATGCCCAATTACCTTCTTCAAACAAGAAACATGAAAAATTAGATGTATCTTTGTTGTTGGTGGCAACTCTAGCTTGTACGCAACACTACCAATCTTTTGCATGATTTGGTATGGCCCATAATATCTTGGAGACAACTTATTATTCTTTATTTGTTGCTTCATTGAGATTTTCTTATAAGGCTACAATCTCAAGAAGACCCAATCCCCAACTTCAAAACTTCTTTCACTACGATGTTGGTCCACCTGTTGTTTCATTCAATTTTGTGCCATGGCTAAATTCTCCTTGAGTCCTGAAAGTACCTGTTGTTAATGAAGCAAGTGGTCCTCTACTACTTTAACTCTTGGTGACACCTTTAATGATGATGTGATGCAAGGAGAATGATATCCATAAAGTGCCAAAAATGGAGACATTTTTTATGAGCTATGAAAAGAAGTGTTATACCACCATTCTGCAAGTGGTAGCCAATCTACCCATTGAGACTATTTCTCTAAAGTGAAACAACGTAGATATCCTTCCAAACACTTATTAACAACCTCAGTTTGCTCATTTGATTGAGGGTGGTATGAAGAACTATGAACCAATTGAGTACCCAAACATGAGAATAAATCTTTCCAAAAGTGACTAGTAAAGATAGGATCACGATCACTGACAATAACCTTAGGTGTACCATGTAGCTTTTGGATATTCTCCAAAAAACTTTTGCCACTGAACTTCCTATAAAAGGATGTGATAATGCAATGAAATGTGCATATTTAGTGAGGCGATCAACTACTACCATGATGACATTATGACCTTTAGATTTGGGAAGCCTTGTGATGAAGTCCATGGAGACCTCTTCCCAATGCTGGCTAGGAATAGATAAGGGCTGCAAGCGACCTAGTGTCTTAATTGTCTCCCCCTTATTTCATTGACAAACCAAACATTTAGCCACTAATTTTTTAACATCACCTTTTAGCCCTTCCCAAAAAAAATCTTGCTTGACCTGATGATATGTCTTCAAAAATCCTAAATGACCACCAACTGGGGACTCATGTAGCTCTGTGAGAATCTTGTGTTTAAGAGTAGAATTCTTGCAGAGATACAAGCGCTCTTTATACCAAAGAGTATCTCCCTTCAAACAAAACTTATCTAAACTACTAGGATCACTTTTTAATTGTTGGATGAGATTACTTGTCGCAACATCATTTTGCCACTCTACTCTGGCTTCTTCCACCCAATTTGCTTGTAATACTGAAAGGGCACACAATAAGGCTTCATCTTTCTCATCCTTCCTAGAAAGTGCATTTGCCACAATATTTTCCTTCCCTTTCTTATATACAATCTCAAAGTCATATCCCAAAATCTTAGTGACCCATTTTTGTTGCTCTTCAGAGGATAATCTTTGTTCCAAAAAATATTTTAGACTATCATGATTTGTCTTAACCTTGAAGTGTCGACCCATTAGATAAGGCCTACATTGTTTAAATGTGTGAAAGATTGCTAGCATTTCCTTCTCATAAATATGTTTGAGCTAATTCTTACCCTTTAATTGTTGACTCTCAAAAGCAATTGGTCAACCTTCTTGCATGAGAACTGCTCCTATCCCATTTCTAGAAGCATCACATTCCACAATGAATTCCTTGGTGAAGTCCAGAGTGGCAAGCACTGGAGTTGTGCACATAGCCTCCTTCAATTTCTCAAATGCTGCATTAGCAGACTCATTCCAATGAAATGAATCCTTCTTCAATAGAGTGGTGAGGGGTGCTACTATACGACCATAATTCTTCACAAATCTTCTATAGTACCCTATCAATCCCAAGAAACCCCTTAGTTTCTTAATGGTTTTTGGAATAGGCCATTCCATGATAGCCTTAATTTTGTTAGGGTCCACCTTTACTCCTTCATGTGAAACTATGTGTCCCAAATACTCCACCTCCTTAAGACCAAAAGCACACTTGGATGGCTTAGCGTAGAGTTGATGATCTTTGAGTAATTGTAATGCTTGATCTACATGCTGCAAATGTTCTTCCCAATTCTTGCTATAAATCAATATATCATCAAAGAACACTAACACAAACTTTCTGAAGAACTTCTTAAAAATGGAATTCATCAAACTTTGGAATGTAGATGGTGCATTGGTAAGACCGAATGGCATCACTAAAAATTCATAATGACCCTCATGAGTTCAAAATGTTGTCTTACAAATATCTTCCTCCTTAATCCAAATTTGGTGATAACCAGATCTAAGATCTAACTTGGTAAAATACATAGCTCCATTCAATTCATCTAGCAAATCATCAATGATTGGAATAGGAAACTTATCTTTAATGGTGTACATGTTGAGCACTCAATAATCTGAACAAATGCACCAAGTTTCATCTTCTTACGCACCATCACCACAGGTGAGGAGTAAGCACTTTGGCTATGCCTGATAATTCCTAATGCTTGATCTACATGCTACAAATGTTCTTCACAATTCTTGCTATAAATCAATATATCATCAAAGAACACTAACAAAAACTTTCTCAAGAACTTCTTAAAAATGGAATTCATCAAACTTTGGAATGTAGATGGTGCATTGGTAAGACCGAATGGCATCACTAAAAATTCATAATGACCCTCATGAGTTTGAAATGTTGTCTTACAAATATCTTCCTCCTTAATCCAAATTTGGTGATAACCAGATCTAAGATCTAACTTGGTAAAATACATAGCTCCATTCAATTCATTTAGCAAATCATCAATGATTGGAATAGGAAACTTATCTTTATTGGTGTACATGTTGAGCACTCAATAATCTAAACACATGCATCAAGTTTCATCCTTCTTATGCACCATCACCATAGGTGAGGAGTAAGCACTTTTGCTATGCCTGATAATTCCTGCCTCTAGCACCTCCTCAACAATTTTTTATATCTCACTGGGTAAATGCAAGAAGTTGTGTCCACTTAAGGTGGAAGTTTCAGAGTTAGAAAAAAATCCGAAATCGGGTTAACCAAAACGGGATCCCGCTTTTTATAAAACGGGATCCCGCTTTTTAAAAACAGGATCCCGTTTTGCTTCGGAATCCCGAGCCAAAAGCGGGATCCCGTTTTCAAGAAACGGGATCCCGTTTTGAGTTTCATAAAAGGTTAATATTTTAACCTTTATAAAACGGGATCCCGTTTTATAAAGGTTAAAATATTAACCTTTTATGAAACGGGATCCCGTTTTAAAACGGGATCCCGTTATTTAAAATTTGAATTTTAAGCTCGGGTTTTGCTTTGTAACCCGGTTCGGGAAATGCTTTGGGGACCCGAACCTGACCTCTGGACCAGGTTTGACCTGCAACTTGAAGGTCCTGTCAATGTCACAAGAAAATAGTGACTTTGGGCATATATCTGAAGGTCTATTTTACAGAATATTTTGACGCAATTAAAACCCATTATAGATGAGACAGTGTAGATTCTAAATATATAATTTTTTTTACAATTGGATTATTTTTTCTATTTTTTAATCAATTTCTGATGAAATAGGTCCATAAACTTGAATTATTAGGGTTTTTTAGTATTTTAATAACTTTTTATTAACATATTTTTTTGTAAAAAAAATTGTAGGAAAACGTACTTTAGACAATTCTTTTCAATTTTAAAAAAAAAAATTTCAAAAAATGTTAAGTTTAGGTCATCTTATGCGTGACGTACATGATGATTTTTTAAAAGACTAAAAATGGCCAATAAAAAATTAATGAAAAAAAATATATTCAATAAAAAATTACAAAAAAATATGGAAAACGTGCTTCAGTGAGTTACAAATCTTTTCCCAAAAGGATTTTGAAAAATATGATTATTTAGGTTAAAATATGGATGACGTACACGTACATGGTATAGTAAAAAAAAGTGACTTTTAAACAGTGGTTTTTAGAAACACCTATTCAAAATCACTTTCTATCATCTGGGTATTGAAAAAAATTACATATTTGGAAACTAGATTCTGAGTACTACATTTCATAGTTAGTGACTTTTTCTAAGATTCCACCGTTAAGTGCTTCAAATTTTTAGGTCAAATGTGACAAATTCTGAAAATCAGGGAAAACACTTCCACTTTTTGGCCAATAAGTGGACACAACTTCTTGCACACACCCCACTTTTATGTATGTGTGGGTACCTATAAGGCCTGATGTTCGGTGGTTGGCTCCCTAGAACTAGTTGTATGGAATGATCATGATCCCTCTTAGGAGGAAGTCCTTTAGGCATATCTCCAAGAACCACTGAGTGACGATCAATCATTGCTTGTAAATCTAGATGAGTAGGAGCATTAGATTGAGAGACTTCTAATGAACATAGCTGGGCTACAAATCCATCCACTCCTTTCTTAAGCAACTTTTGCATTTGATGAGAGCTTACCATCTGTGGGGATTTTGCCTTCAACCCCCTTAGCTCTACTACCTTTCCTTTTGATTGAAATCTCACGAATAGTTCTTGGAAGTTCATCTCAATTGTTCCCAATGTAGTAAGCCATTGTACTCCCAAAATAATATCTGTTGCACCCATGGATATCATATACATTGGGGTATCAAGTTGATAATCTCCCATGGATAATTTAATGCTATGACACTTCCCCGAACAACTAACTATACCACCATCTGCAATCAAAACCTGAAACTTTGGGGCTAGATATATAAAACAATTTAGACAAGTTGCCAACTTTTTGTTGATGAAATTATGAGTACTACCCGAGTCAATCAACACTGTTACTTTCTGCTTCTTTAAGAAACCCACTACCTTGAGATTTTGTGGTTCACTGAAACTTGAGAGTGCATGACAAGAAATGATTGGTTGAGAATCATGTGATTCCTCACTTGACTCCCTATCCTTCTCTAATATGGGTTCCTCCTCTTCTTCCTCACTTGGACCTTCAATATAGAACAATTTCTTTTCACTACATTTATGTCCTTGACTATATTTTCTATCACAATTGAAACACAACCCTTTTGCTCTTTTCTCCTCAATTTGTTGTGGAGTCAACCTAGTAGGTTGAGGAAGAGAAGGTGTTGAATATCCTTTCTCTCTTGTCACATTAGCCCCTTGCTTCTTAGGAATCAAATACTTCTCCTCTACCCTGTGTGCCAAGATAAAAGACTCATTTGCCGAGCTAGGACTAAACATGCATACCTCATGTTGAATGTGATCTTTGAGACCACCCAAGAATAAATCATTCAAGTTATCCTCTGTAATTGTATCCACTCTTAAGGATAGATTTTGGAATTTCTAAATATGATCCTTAACTGATCCTGTTTGTTGAAGTTGAGCAAGCTGGCTGAAGAGGTTGTCTATCACACTATTGTTATTTTCTACTTGGAGTTTCTCTGTAAAAATAGACCATGAGACGGTGAGACCCTTTTTCCTCTAATGAGTACAAAGCCAACGATACCAAATGAATTGATCTGGTTCTAGATATAGGGAAGCCATCGTGACCTTTTGTCCATATGGGATTTGATGTACTTCAAAAAAATTATCCATTTGGTTTATCCATGTTAGAGGATCCTTTCCATCGAACTTATGCATATCCACCTTTGGAAACAAATTCCTAGATCCCATAGGAGTGTTAAAATTTATGTCAGTATTAGCCAACTTGGAGGTTTCACCTTGGTTGATTGAGAACTCCTTTCTTGGTTCATTCATATAGGCACTTAACATGCTTCGTATATCCGATATATCTCCTCTTAGGTCACACATATCCACCTTAATTGAGGAAATGTCTTCCTTGACCTTAATGATTTCCTCATTAGGATTAGTATCCTCTATTGTTACCTTGTCCTTATTAGGAATCTTCCCCGGTGTGACAACATTCTTTTTGCCCCTCGTTACAGGCCCCGTCATGATCGGAATCAATAATTTTAAAATAAATCACACAAATGAAACCTAAATTATCTAAAAAATTTATTGTAACCTACTAGGGTCAAAATACCTCTCACCCAGAAAAATCTCCAAGAAATAAGCAGATTTGCAGCCTTGAGAGCAAATTTTGTGGAAACACTAATTTTGCAATAAATCACTTATTTCTACTCCAATTTATCCAAATTTTGGATTATAGTCTCCTCTGGTATGTCTTCAAAAACCCAATAAAAATAAGGCTCTAATTCAGCCGGATATGAGAGTTATATAGATCCCAAATAAATTGTGTGTAAACCATAATTCTGCAATAATTTGCTCAATTATGCTCCAATTCCTCTAAAATCTAGATTGTATCTTCTTTAATATGGTCTTGAAAAAAAATTTAAAAATTAGAAAAAAAATTCTCTAAAATCTGAAAGATATGCTCTTCCCAAAATCGCCTCCAATATTGAGAAAAAATCTTGCCTCTATGGTGCCAAGATCATGCTCTGATACCACTTGTAATGAAATAACTTGCACAATGGAAGAAGATGATATGAAATATTCTGCAAATACTTGATAATAACTGAGAATAATAGGCCACTTCGAGGGGGCAACCTCCAAATATCTCTAATGAGAACACACTTCATAATATGATGATGAAATAAGACTCACATCCTCCTATATATACCTAATTATGCTTAGGATGAATAGACACACCCCTATATAAGACCTAGTCTGACCTATCTAACTAAATAATAATATAATAATGATAACATGACTTAATTAGGAGTTAAGATAGCCACAAGCTGACTATTCATAACCCAATGTACACCAATATTAAGGGCGTAGCAGATATGATGAATTCTGGAAGAATTCATAATCCCAAGTCTCTGTTTGTCAAGTCTTGACCATCTGATCGTTACTTAGAGTTTGATGTGTAGTGTTGTTTTCCAGTTTGGGGCCTTACGTATGATAATGATGCAAAGTTCTTCACTATTCACTATTCCTTCAACTATCCTGTCATCTATGCCTGCTCTGCACAAATCTTCAACAATTATGTCAAATCCTACAATATTTAGCTAAGATTTACACAAATTAATGTGAATTTATCCTAACTTTGATGTAATTCACTTGAGTCTATCTCTGATTTAGACTAATTATAAAGATATTGCCAGATTTAATTGGTTCTTCTAATATTATCTCTATTCTAAACTAATATTTGCTATTGCACCTTAAATTTGCTCAAATAATGTACTCGGCAATAGATATTTTACTGATACTTGTGACAATTTTGCATGAAATGCACTAGTATTTGCTATCTAGTTCACTATGTATGCTTCAAATCTATCATTATTTAGCATATATTTACTGTATTTGCTTATGATTCATCATTATTTGTAGTTATTTGTGATTTTATGAAATGAAATGTCAAAAGAAAGGGTTTAGAGAATGTAAATCCTAAAATTTCTAAGTTTCGAGCAATGGTCCACATACATACTCCAATACGGTCATGAAAAGGAGAGGAACCAAACCACGTTTCACCAAGAATCTCCACAACTATGCATGGTTGGTACAAATCTTCAAAGGAAAGATGATGAAAATATGCAATTAAAGTAGATGCACTTCAGTTTGAATCCACCATTACACATCAGAAATCAACCAAAGACTACTTAAGATTTATGATTAGGAAGTAATTTGCAGCTCCATTTCATTCAATATGCTTTAGAATATGTACATATACATGTGGTTGTAAGAAAGAATCTTGAGAAGTCACAAAAGTTGCAAAATATACAAACTTAGTGCTTACAAGTCCAACAATTCAATCTCCCTTACAAATGAGAGGTCACGGTCCTTTAATAGAACAAAGGCCAAAAATAGTTACATTGATCCAATGGTTAGGATCCATCTATAATAATCAACGGTCTAGATTGGTGGCATGTGATTGCCAGTTGGCAATCATTCTATGGGATACAGCTGGCAAACAAATATTCCAGTATCTTTGAATCAGACAACCTTCTAGCTGGCAAACAACATATTCTCTGATATCTTTGCCTTAGCATCTTTCAAATTTAATGTTAAATCTATTGATGTCATTGAGAGGAGAGACATGTACGATGAATTGTGATGTTAAAGCAAGTCTTTGTTTAGTCCTCCTTTTCCTATTCACGCATCCTTTGTTTGACTGTAATTTCATCCAGTTTAGCCTTCCGCCCCAGAATCTAGCTGTCTTCTTCTTTTTATTTTTTGCATGTTCAACCTACAATTACAAACATATAGAATTTAATCATTTGTATTTGATCTTTTGAATTTCAATCTTTACCTATGCAGAGAAATATGCTTTACAAATTATCCTAGACAACCTTGAGCTTCCCTGCAACGTTAGCTCAACTACCCAATGTTCAACACTTGACAAATATATTTATCCTTTTAAAGTGCAAAAAATGTCCATGAGAAATTATGCATATCATCCAGGATGTGAATATCAAGTTCAAAATGTCTCTATGGTAATGAGTATGGACATGGATATCGGGATATAGATATCAGGCTCAAAATGTCCCTATGGAAATGAGTATCAGGTTTCAATATGAGGCCAGGATATTGATATCAGATATTAAGGATATGGATATCCAAGATACGTGAAATGTCGATCTGGACATATGCACATATATGAATATCAGAATACATGAAATGTCCATCTGGACATATGCACATATACGAGTATCTAGATATGTGAAATGTCCATATAGACATATGTGCATGGATATGGATATCTGGATATGTGAAATGTCCATATAGATATGTACATGGATCAGGATATCTGGGATATGGATATCTGGATAAAAATACCCACCTGTAGATTTTACTCTTTTCGACAGACTTGCCATTTTAGCCCTTTATCAGCAAAAATGTGTTCTTTCAAACTGTGGTTCTAAGCCTCCTTTATCGACGATTTTGATTGTTTCAACATCATCACCCTTTATCATTGAAATTTAACTTTTATGAACTATCGCTTTGTGTCAACGAATTTTAAGTTTTATGAACTTTCAACTTTGCTTTCTCTTTGTCAGTGATTTTAAGCTTTTCGGAACTTCCTTGGCCCCTTGTATCAGAAAAAGTATGAAGTTTCAAACCTTTCCTTACTTGTCAGCGAAAGTCAAAGTTTATGAACTTTGCCTCTCTGCTCCTAAGCTTATCGACAAAAGTTACGTTTTACAAACTTTCCCTTTTATTGTCGGTGATTTTCAATAATCCTAAACTTTTATTGTTTGTCGGCAAAAGTTGATAATCCCAAACTATGTTTTACTTGGGCTTATCGTCAAACTTATGGTTTTACAAATCATCTTCCTTTGACCTCATTGACTTATATTGGCAAAAGTTTAGTATTTCAAACTTTGCTTTACTTATCGGCAAAAGTGTCAAACTCAGAACCTTGCCTTCACTTGTCGGCAAAAGTTCAATTTTTAGAACTTGGACTTCTTGTTGTTATTCTATCGGCAAATGTTAAGGATTTGGAACTCTGCTCATTTTTCTATGTTATCAGAAAAAGTGAAGGATTCAAAACTTTGCTCATTTTAGGCTTGTCGGTAAATATACAAAATCATGAACTTTACCTTGTAAGGGCTTATCGGCAAAAAGTCCATATTTTGAACCATGTTTTACTTGTCAGCAAAAGTTCTACATTCAGAACCTTTACCTTCACTTATCAGCAAAAGTTTATTTTTATGAACTTTGGCTTGCCTTAAGCTTATCGGCAAAAGTTGCAAAATATGAACTTGCCTTGTCTTTAGGTTTTTCGGCTAAATTTGAGAAATACAAACTTTTTTCCCTTTCTCCATTGTTATCGGCAAATCAGCTCAAATCGAAACTTTGAAACTAGTTCTAAAATCCTAAGTTTTGTCAATAAAGGTTTTACCAACAAACTTTCTCCCGAAAAACTCTTTTCCTTAACAACTTTCTAAAATTTTGGCTTGAAAACATGTTATCGCTAAAAGTTTACACTTGCGAACTTTGAAACTAAGTTCTAAAACCCTAAGTTTTGTCGATGGAATTTTTCCCGATAAGGCTTTGCCTTGGCCAAATTCAAACATTTTCAGTTTCAAAAGCTCCTTCAATTAGTAGAATGGAGAATATTTGAACCAAGGAAAACTTAAGCCTTTTCCTCTTTTCACCCTCAGTTGGGGAATCAGAGAATATCTGAACCCGCGAACTACTAAAAAACACCTAAGTCTTTTCTCTATCGGTAATGTGGAGAATACTAAAACAAAATACTTAGAGGATTTTACGCTCTATCAGTTAGTTGGGGAATCAACAAAATGTCAAACCCGCTAACCAAAAAATATATACTAAGTTCTTTTCCTTAGGATTTTTCTTGATAATCACTAGATTTAACCTATTTGACCAAGGCAAAAACATAAAAAATCCCAAACTTTGACCAAGCATAACTTCTTCATTTCAAGGAATTTCAAGATGGTTCAAAAGGAAAAGTTGCTTAGAATTTCATTATCTATCCAATGGTGACCTTTGTTAGGATTTTTACTAACCTTGACCTTTGACTATGGATCAGTACCTGACATTTTACCATATAGCCAAAAGCAGGAAAACACACAAGCAAAGCAAAAAAGTTGGGTCCCTGTTTTGCTAAGGCAAAATGGGCTGTGTTGTGAAACCTCACAACAACTTACCACCAAAGAAAACAACCAAATTCCAAACTTAATTTAAGAAGAAAAGGCAAATCTAAGCATAAAAATTCCAACCTTCACTATTCATGGATATCTAGATTAGTTCAAAAAATCATGTTCATCAATAAAACTAGATTATGAGAAGGAATGCAAGTGTGTGCTTTGATTGATTTCCTTCCTACTAGATAAGTTGAACAAGAAGGAGTTAGCATTAAGATACGTAGTTAGATTTAACCTATTAAGCCAAACCTGGATAGAGGCTTGCTGCCAGTCAAGCGTTCATAGCCCAGACAAGGTTATCACCTATAATTCCCCTAAATAGAGCCCTATTGTCAGTCAAGTGTTCATAGCCCCAGTAGGGTTATCTAGATGACCTTAAGAGAATAAATTCTCTTTTCCTTTGGATTTTCAATTTTTTTGTATAAAATATATCATTTTAGCTCATTTTTTGTGCAGTAATGGGATCTATTGCCAGGCTGGGAATTATAGTGGTAGCAAAGGCAAACATTTAGATTTTTCACTTAATGCAGACACTAATATTTTCAACCAGTCCTAGGAATTTGAAATATTTTTTTCTAATGATTCCATGGATAAACTTTGTTTGGATTGATAAAAATGATTTTATAAAGTAAATCAATCTAACTAGAACTTGTAAAGGTCACAGCCTATGCAAAGATTTGAGGTTATGTCCTAAATTTTCAAAATTTTGAAGCTTTTCTAAAGTGGAAGGTGTCCAACATCATGCCTAACCAAAAAAGGAACTCAACAAACAAGAAAACAACACAACCAAGAAAAAACAAACCACAAACACACCACTATATAAACAACTATACAAAATGGAAGCAAAACCAAACAAAGCAAGACAGAAGGACAAAACAAAACCGGAACCGAAAGGAAAGAAGCAAAAAGAACAACTACCCTACCACACTATGTACAAGACATTACTAGGTAAATGAAACCTAGGATAACACCCACAAACACCTATATTTTCATGCCTTCTCAGAATATGCAGGAGTATCAGTGCATTAGTTATGGTCCTAATCCTAGCGAATTCATCTTTATATTCTTAAAAAAAATCTTCTATTCTAACTTTCTTGTATTTAACATAATAATCCTTGATGATCAGAAATTGAGGAAGTTCATTATATTCATGACTGATCCATTTACATGTTCTATCCCCTGAATTTCCATAATTGAAATAATACTCAACATCATTTATTGAGGAAAGGACAGATACAACCTAGTGCATTTCTTGTTCTGTTGGACATGCATGTTCACTGCCAGCTAGGCCTCCATTTAATAACTTTGTATTTTCATTACTTGACTCAATGTCCTATCCCGCTTCAACTTTGAGGATGTATGACAATTGATGGATTCTTTCCTCATCTTTATCCAACTTCAATTCTTCATTCTTTATGCTTCTTTGATTCTTAAGCTCGGGAAACACCTCAATGTTTTCCTCAATTCCCTGCACATCAGCACTTAGGTGAATATCACCATCATTAAAACCTGATATACATAAATCTATCATTTCTAAATCATTTAACTATAAATGTGAAACAACATTTGATATATAGGAACACTTCCCTATTTCATTTTCAAAATGGCACTGGATTGACATATGATCATGCACAGCGACAACAAAACTTTCTGTATCTTCTATTTTCATATATTTTTCTTCAAATAATTCACTCTTGCCATCTAGTAAAATGTTTGGTTCCAACAATCTTGGAACTGATCATTCCATTTAAAGGAATCAAATGATAAATCCATATTTACTCTATTCTCTATGACTCCTTTAGTTGTTGTTATAAAATCTTCTTCAGCAGCTGCGCATTTTAATTCCTTCACCACCTATTTACATTTCTTTACCCAATTATTTTCATCAAATAATTGAGAATCTTTTATAGCAAATTCACTATCAAAATCAAATCTAGAGACATGTTCTGATAATAATTCATTATATTTTTATAATGTATCAGGATGATTTAATCATTTTTGCTTGTTATCTGATGACTAAAAATAAGGTATACTTTATTTTCTAAAGTCTTCAAAAGATTCATACCTACAATCTGCTTTATTCATATTTGAACTTTGACAGAGAAGTTGAGAACTCTCACTTTTACTATAAGATAATTCAAAGAAAGTTGTTTCATTATCCTTATCTTCCAGAATGGGTTCAACTATTACATTTTCTAGGCAACTCATGACTTCTTGTGTTGTATCTTCTTGTTGCTTTAGAACTCTTTCATCTTCATGCCAAACTTCAGTCCTATACACATCTGAGAAAGGAACTAGTTCTTTTAAAACCAAATCCAACCTTGTAAGGAAAGTTATACAATTAATTTCACCATGTATTGTAGAATCATGTATCTTGCATCTTCTCGATAAACCAAAGTTAGACAAAATTTGAGGATAAAGTTGCTTATTTAAAGTTTCCTAAAAGAAATGAATATTAACTTGGGGATTGTCTTCCAAATATGATTCTTCAAACAAATCTCCAAAAAATGGAGGGATCCTAAGGTTAGGATCTTTATACAGAACCATTGAAAGGGAGACTTTGTTTTCAATTTTTTAGAATTTTGAAATTTAAGGAGATCTAACATGTCTCAGAATAAAAAAAATTGTAAGCTCAGAAAATCAAGTTGATCTTTGAAGTTTTGAGTTGGATCTATGCAAAGATACAGTCAATTCTTCTCAAATAGGAGATATTTGCAGTCAATTATCTCAGATGATGAGATATCTATGCAATCTTTGCAAAAATGTAAAGATTTTAGTTTAATCTTTGGATTTTGAACAACTCTTTACAAATATATGGTCAATTATCCTTAAGGAAGGGATATTTGTAGTCAGACTACTCAAATTGCAAAGAATTGATAGGATTCTAGTGGAAGCACTAAAGCTTTCAATCTGGATTGAGAGATTCTGAAGTAAATTTGCATAGAGATATAGTTGATTTCTTTTGAAAAGAAGATTTTTGCAGATTTCACTAATTATGGGCCCTCCTTCTAGCTCCAAAAACCTGTTGATGCGGTTGTTAGTCACGCAACAATAAATAAAAGTTTACACTCAAACCTTTATTCATCTTGAAAGAAATGGTGAATTCTGGAAGAATTCATAATCCCAAGTCTCCGTTGGTCATGTAAAGCCTCACAAATCATGTAAAAGCATTTAAACCAACTCAAAAATAAATGAAGTAAATAATCCACTTAAAAACAACATTGCAATAACCAAAATAAAATGATGTAAATAATCCGCTTAAATACAACATTCAAAGATAAAAAGGTGTAATTAATCCACTTAATCACAATATCTCAAACAAAAGATAATCTTATAAATACGAATCTCAATGTCATTAAATCTTACATATTCATGTGCTTAATCTAGGTAACAAGCACTATAAAATAATATACATAAATCCTTTGGCAACATGCCATAATCCAATAGGTACAATAAACAAGTACATCAATAAATAAATAAAACAACACACTCTCCAGCTACACAAACCAAGTGGTCCACCACTTGCAAACTAAGAGACAGGAACATGGCTCAAGTGCTTTTCCACCCAACCATGAAGTATTTACACTTCCCTGGATCCCTTCCTAAAATGAAGGAAACCCAGCCTTGCACAAAATGTCTAGCTACCTGGTAACAACTGCACGAGGGAACACCCGATGCAACCCTGATGTCTAAATGTGCAATTCTAAGTAATGAAAAGTAAATTGTCTCACAACAGGATGTGGCAGAGATATCAATACATAAGTTTGCTAGACAATAAACATCTATTTCAATGTCATTCCGATTAGATCTAATCATTTCAAGTAAATTGGTCAATTCCTAAAAAGAGGAAAAGCCATCTCTGATTAATCCACATTCGGCATCGCCATCCCAAAAGTAACCCCATAACATTCCTAGATGAAATCTACTTCTTTACCCAAGAAACAAGAAATGAAATAAAATAAGAATCACAAATTCAAGATTTTCAATAAGTCAAATCAATCCCTTTTCCCAAATCATCAAGTAAGGAACAATACACTTGCAAGCATTAAACCATCTTTTGCTCACACAAATGAAATCATAATTTTAAACATTTGATATAGTTTCTAATCTTATATTTCATTCACAATGTCCTCAATATCTAAAATATTAACATTTTTATCTTGTTATTTTTGTGACAGAAAGTTTTAAAAACAACAAAAACAATAAGAACCATAAAAATAGACCTCCTGTCACCACTGCAACAACAGTTGTTGCAGAAATAAAAGATGAACAAAGATCATAGTATAATATGATTTCGATCATAAAAACATTATAAAAATCTCATTCTCAGATTGCTCTAACTTATTTGTTGTTCTGGTGACAGGAAACTAGTCTATTTAAGCATGCAATTTTAAGCACATATATCTTTCTTAAACCTTCCTGTCAATGTGGTGACGGGAACTATGGTAGAATCTAACAGATAATTGACTGAGTTTATAAATAATCTACTGTCATCCATTGAAAATGTTTCAACAAAGTTTTGAACAGTAATTTTCATAAGAAAAGTATCTACAGAGATAAGGCAGTTTCCTCTAAATCTCTTAAGAGTTTGAGCTTTACCAAAGAAAGGTCAATTTTCTAATCTACCATTGTTTTCAGGCATCATAAAAAGAAATACAGTCATACTAATGTTGACAGGGAATTTACCTACGGCGATCTGGAGATTCTAAGGTCTACAAAGAATGTTTATAGCAGCCGTAGAAGACCTTATCATTAGTTTACAGTTAATCCTAAACATCAACTCCTGAGAATAGAAACTTTGTTTCTAGCTTATCTAAACAAGAAATAAAATTAAAATGACTGGGTTGAACCAGTCAGCCATTCAGATGACTTAAGGAAAACAGCCAATCGACCATACAATGTGATGGCTCAACTAAGGTGAAAAGCCCAAACTAAGGAATAGTTCAAGCAAACTATGGGTCGATTAGGAAGAGCGGCCAGTTTAAATGCAAAGAACAAGATAACATCCAGGATAAAAGGAGTGGCAGCCAGCCTTTCTACACTTTGATTCCATGAGAAGAGAGCGATGGGTCAAAGGTAAAGTCGATGGCACACACCAAATGGACTCAGGCAGGAAAATAGAAGGTATAATATAATGCCAATCTTAAAGATGGATAACAGGCGGCCAGGAAAAAAAAAGAAACAACCCAAAAAGATGCACGAGCAATCTCAGCATGGATCGACCCAAACACATATAGTCACCCTCTAAATCAAGCAGATAAAAATGACCTCATAACAGATATACCCAAGTTTATTTAAATGCAACAAAAGAAATATCGAAGAAAACCTAGTGATAGTAGTCAAATGATAAAGAATTTGTAGATTGAAGTTGTTGCCTTGGTTTCTTTCTCCTGTTGCAGATTCCAATTCTTCTTCATGTCGCTGAGGTAAAACCGTTCTCTTTGCAATTCATGGTGTTTTCTAGCTAGGCGATCTGCTCTTTTTATCAAAGTTTCTTTTCTTATTTTTGGCAATTCCTCCAATTAGGTTTAGAAACTGAAGTTGGTATTTTCAGTTTGCATGATATCTCAACCAATAGAATTTGAGAAGAAGGCTATTTAAAAAAATAAAATAATATCTACTTTTGCAACTTACTGTCACATGGGTGACAGTAATAAATTTAATTCTTTTATTTACTCATCTAAATATAATAACACTATTTTTAATATGATTTAAACTATTTTACTAAAATACTATTATTTTGATAATTCAAGAAGTAATAAAATAAATTAATACAAAAGTACACATATTTTAATATAATATAATTATTTAAATTTATTTCATATATTGTCTTCCAAACATCTTATAAACAATATTTTATTATTTATTTAACTAATACACAATACATCATTTGAATATATTTTGAAAAAGCTATTAAATTAATGTAATCACATCATGCATTTGAAAATGATTAATAACCACACATTAAAGCAATCAAAGTCATTCAATAATGCATATGCAACTATGTGATGTGTGTGATTGCATCAGGGTAATCCATCCATCAGTTCTTACCAAGTGGCTAGAACATTTCTACCTCAGCCATGCTCTCGTCTTCAACGAGTACCTGCATCCACTTGCACTCAACTCGACATCTAGGTTAGTGTCTCCAAAACATAGTCGAATCAATTCATTGCATCAATATTCAATAATTGAAAACAATTCCAATTTTTCATCAATATAACTCATAATAATTACCTCCACATATGCAAAATTACTTAAAGTATAAATAGTCACAATAATTGTTCACTAAACTAGAATGATCATATTGTTCATAAAAACGAGACGTGACATCCTTCCCCAGTTGGAAGAGACATCGTCCCGATGTCTTATTAGACATCAAAACAATAAAGTATCCATCAAGCACCAATAAGGTATCAAGGTGTCATAAAATAATAACATCAACTCAAAGTATCAAAGCATAACTGAACTCAAAGTATCATAAAACAATAATCAAACTCAAAGTATCATAATCCATGCATGAATAAGAAATCTAAGCTATATCCTCAAATGAGGAAAAGATCTATCAATCTCCTCTACATCCTCCCATGTGGCATTGTCCTCAGAATACTGATCCCATTGGACCTTATATTGCACCACATCTCTGTTACACAACTTAATGTTGCGCTTCCCTAGAATTGGAGTGGGCTCCACCAACACCACTCTTGGATACTAAACCTGTAAAGCACGCTAATCAAGAATATGTGACGCGTCAGGATGATAAAGCTTAAGACACATGAAAAACATTATGGATTCTGGCAAGTGCATGCAGGAGAGCAAGTCTATAAGCTACAAGATTTATCACTTCTAGAACTTCGAATGGTCCCACAAAATGAGGAGCAAGTTTGGACGCTTTGCCAAATGACACTAAACTCTTATGAGGTTTGACCCTCAAAAAGACTGTCACCAACTGAAAAATGTCTAGGAGTTCTATTCTTATCTGTATAACTCTTTTGACGATCTGAAGCTTGCTTCAACTTCTCCTTGATCAACCTCATCTGATCATCCATTTCTCTTAACATTTCAGGACCAATCACAATTTTGTCCTCCACTCTATTCCAACTGATAGGTGTTCGACACCTACGCCCATAAAGAGCTTTGAAAGGTGTCATTCCCAAAGATGCATGGTATGAATTGTTATATGCAAACTCAACCAATGGAAGGTACTCCTCCCATTTATACTGTTGATCCATACAATACATTCTGAGAAGGTATTCTACCACCTGATTAACTCTTTCTGTCTAACCATCCGTTTGAGGATGATAAGCTGAATTGAAATTCAACTTTGTACCCAAAGCTGCATTAAGAGTTGTCCAAAATATAGATGTCATGTGAGTGTCTCGATCTAAAATGATCGTCTCAAGCACTCCATGCAATCTAAAAATCTCCTATACAAACTTCTTAGCTAAGATCATAGAACCATCTGAAAGATTCCCCGGAATAAAATGTGCTACCTTTGTCAACTTGTCCACAACCACTAAGATGACATCATGCCTATTCTTAGATATAGGTAACCCTTGAATAAAATCCATGCTTATTACTTGCCACTTGTGCTCAGGGATATTGTGCAGATACAACAATCCTACTGGATGCACATGCTCAGCGTTGACTCGTTGGCATTCCAAACATCAAGCTACAAACTCCGTCACATCCCTCTTAAGTCTAGGCCAAAAGTATAAAGGTTTCAAACTTTCGACCATCTTTGTCAACCACTTGCTCATTTTGCATCAACACTCCTCCTAATCCTTCCCTTAAAGCATCTGTTATAAATGTAAAGTGCCCATTAGGATCTAGTATGGTCAGGATAGGAGTAGTTGTGAGCTTTTCCTTTAACACTTGAAAAGCTTGCTCACACCTTTCTATCCATTCAAATTTCTTACCCTTCTTTTGTAGTGTGGTAATCGGTGTTGCTATGGTTGAAAAACCTTCCACAAACTTTCTATAGTAACCTGCAAGTCCCATAAAACTTATGACTTCTATCACACTCTGCAGTGCAGGCCATTCCATTATTGCCTTTATCTTCTCAGGAACAACTACAATCCCTTCAGTTGAGATCACATAACCAAGGTAGTGCACTTTATCTTGAAAGAATGTACACTTAGATAATTTACCATAAAGCTTTCTTTCTCTCAACCACTGCAAAATAATTCTCAAATGCCTTTCATGTTCTTCCACTGATTTAGAGTATATCAATATGTCATCAAGGAAGATTAACACAAAATCATGTAAACAATCTCTGAAAATGCTATTCATCAAATTCATGAAAGCTATTGGAGCATTAGTCAACCCAAATGGTACTACTGTGAACTCGTAGTGACCATATCAAGTCCTAAAAGTTATTTTAGAGATGTCCTCATCCTTAATCTGCAATTGGTGATAATCGGATCTAAGGTCTATCTTTGAGAACATTGTTGCTCCTTTCATCTAATCAAAGAGCTCATCTATCCTTGGAAGTGGATACTTGTTCTTTATAGTACCCTTGTTAAGCATCATATAATAAATGCATAATCTCAAAGTACCATCCTTCTTCTTTACAAAGATGACCGGTGTGCCCCATGGTGACACACTAGGTCTAATGAACCCTTGATTTAGCAACTCCTGCAATTGAGCCTTAAGCTCATACAACTCTGTAGTAGTCATTATGTAGGGTGCCTTAGATTGTGGCTTAGTCCCTGGTAGCAAGTCAATTGATGACCGGTGCGCCTCATGGTGACACACTAGGTCTAATGAACCCTTGATTTAGCAACTCCTGCAATTGAGCCTTAAGCTCATACAACTCTGTAGTAGTCATTATGTAGGGTGCCTTAGATTGTGGCTTAGTCCCTGGTAGCAAATCAATTGAAAAGTCAAATTCTCTCTTTGGTAGCAATTCTGACAACTCTACAAGAAATACATCTCTTAAATCTCTAAGGATTGGATAGTCATTGAACACTGGTTCTTCTTTATCAAGGTCCTTTACTTGGATAACATAAATGGCACATCCTTTCCTCTTGGCTTTCTTCAATTGCATAGCCAAGATTTGTCTAAGCTCTAAAGGTCTCTTTGTTCCATAATTTCCACTTGGTTCCCTAGGTCATCCAAACATCTAACAACCTTGTCTTCATAGTTTACTAGAGACTTATGTTCAGTTAACCAGTTGATTCCCAGAATTACATCATAAGAGCCTAAAGGTGCTACATATAGATTCACTTGTGTTTGAAAACTAGGAAGCTCTAACTCACTGCAAGCTAGACATGAGTCTACCCTCTTTTCTGCACTATTGTCATATTGTACCATCCAAGAGTTTTTCATATGTCTAGGTCTAATAGATAACTTAGATACTACTCTAGGATCAACAAAACATTATGTGGCACTAGTATCAATTAAAATAGAAACAGGTAGTCCATAGAGCTCACCTTGGAACTGAATAGGTGTTGCTTGAAACTCTGCTTGCTGATTATCCACTGCGGCATGAATCTAATGCTGCAGTGCTCCTTGCTGATTCTTGATTCCTCTTTTCTATGGACATGTATTTGCATAATGCTTTCCTCCATAGTTGAAACATCCACCCTTAGGTGCTCTTGGTCCTTCAGCTCTTTCCTTCTGATTGTTGTTTCTGTTGTTATTGCCACCTCTTTTGTTTCCACCATTCCCATCCTTAGAATTATTGCCTCTCTTCAGATTCCTGATCTACTTATTATTACCCTAGTTTTTATTCTTTTGATAGTTCTGCTAATTATTCTATAGTTTCTTATTTGAAAACTTAGTATCTCTTTGCTTATGGTAATTTGTTGTCTATTGCAATGTCTTCTCTTGCTTTATTGCTTTCTCAAAAGTGGCATCCATGGTGAGTGGGTTATGAATGTCCACCATAGCTCCAATTTGTGGCCTCAATCCCAAAATAAACTTTCTAATCTGAAATCTCTCATATGTCTGATATTGTGGAACATATTTTAGTAAATGAGAAAACCTTTCCCAATAACTAGTCACCGACATACCTCCTTGGATCAAGTTTTGGAACTCTGTCATCTTCTTGTCAAATAATAACTGTGGTAACCACCTTTTTCTGAACAGTTGCAAGAATATCTCCCAAGTTATCTCATTAGGTAACAACTTTTTATCTGCCTTCTCATTATCCCACCAGGTTGTTGCTTCACCAGTCAACTAGTAAGATCCCCACATAGCCTTAGTGTGATCTAAAAGGTTTCGGAGCCCAAAGTACTTCTCCATTTCTATTAACCAGGACTTAGCTCCATCTCCTATGGTCTTTCCATCAAATTTTAGTGGTGATACTTTCTTGATGTCCTTCCCTAATTCTTCAGCTATCTTTGCTTGATTATCAGTAGTAGCCCCAACTTCAGGAACTAGAACTTCTGTCCTTGGGTTCTCATTTCGTGTCTCAACCCTTGGGTTTTCATTAGCATTCTAACCTCTAGGAATTCCTCTGATCTCCTGCTCAAGAGTATTCATCCTCGTGTCCTATCTGGTTAAGAGATCAAGAATATGGCCAAATCTTCCATCTTGGTCATTACTAGCATCTCCATGATCCCCAGCAGTTTGACCACCACGAGCACCTCCACGTGATCCTCTACCTCAACTAGTTCATGATCTGTCACCACAATCAGTGTTTCTTGTATTCATGATGGATAATCTGTATAAAATTTGTAACTTTAGCACAATAGTCCTAAAAACAAAGACACTAGTGTTAAACCTAGAGCTCTGATACCAAATGTAAAGCCTCACAAATCATGTAAAAGCATTTAAACCAACTCAAAAATAAATGAAGTAAATAATCCACTTAAATACAACATTGCAATAACCAAAATAAAATGATGTAAATAATCTGCTTAAATACAACATTCAAAGATAAAAAGGTGTAATTAATCCACTTAATTACAATATCTCAAACAAAAGATAATCTTATAAATACGAATCTCAATGTCATTAAATCTTACATATTCATGTGCTTAATCCAGGTAACAAGCACTATAAAATAATATACATAAATCCTTTGGCAACATGCCATAATACATCCAATAGGTACAATAAACAAGTACATCAATAAATAAATAAATCAACACACTCTCCAGCTACACGAACCAAGTGGTCCACCACTTACAAACTGAGAGACGGGAACATGGTTCAAGTGCTTTTCCACCCAACCATGAAGTATTTACACTTCATTGAATCCCTTCCTAAAATGAAGGAAACCTAGCCCTGCACGAAATGTCTAGCTACTTGGTAACAACTGTAGGAGGGAACACCTGATGCAACCCTAATATCTAAATGTGCAATTCTAAGTAATGAAAAACAAATTGTCTCACAACAGGATGTGGCAGAGATATCAATAAATAAGTTTGCTAGACAATAAACATCTATTTCAATGTCATTTCGATTAGATCTAATCATTTCAAGTAAATTGGTCAATTCCCGAAAAGAGGAAAAGCCATCTCTGATAAATCCACATTCGGCATCGCCATCCCAAAAGTAACCCCATAACATTCCTAGATGAAATCTGCTTCTTTCCCCAAAGAAGCAAGAAATGAAATAAAATAAGAATCACAAATTCAAGATTTTCAATAAGTCAAATCAATCCCTTTTCCCAAATCATCAAGGAACAATACACTTGCAAGCATTAAACCATCTTTTGTTCACACAAATGAAATCATAATTTTAGCAATTTGATATAGTTTCTAATCTTATATTTTAGTCACAATGTCCTCAATATCTAAAATATTAACATATATATCTTGCTGTTATTTTTGTGATAGAAATTTTTAAAAACAATAAGAACCATAAAAACAGACCTCCTGTCACCACTACAACAGGAGCTATTGCAGAAATAGAAGATGAACAAAGATCATAGTATAATATGATTTCGATCATAAAAACATTATAAAAATCTCATTCTCAGATTGCTCTAACTTATTTGTCATTCTGGTGACAAGAAACTAGTCTATTTAAGCATGCAGTTTAAAGCACATATATCTTTCTAAAACCTTCTTGTTGATGTGGCAATGGGAACTATGGCAGAATCTAACAGATAATCGACTGAGTTTATAAATAATCTACTGTCATCCATTGAAAATGTTTCAACAAAGTTTTGAACAGTAATTTTCATAAGAAAAGTATCTACAGAAATAAGGTAGTTTCCTCTAAATCTCTTAAGAGTTTGAGCTTTATCAAAGAAAGGTTGATTTGCTAATCTACCATTGTTTTCAGCCATCATAAAAAGAAATACAGTCATACTAACGTTGACAGGGAATTTACGTGCGGCGATCTGGAGATTCTAAGGTCTACAAAGAACGTTTATAGTAGTCGTAGAAGACCTTATCATTAGTTTACAATTAATCTTAAACCTCAACTCCTGAGAATAGAAACTTTGTTTCCAACTTATCTAAACAAGAAATAAAATAAAAATGACTAGGTCAAACTAGTCAGCCATTCAAACGACTCAAGGAAAATAGCCAATCGACCATACAATGGGACGACTCAACTAAGGTGAAAAGCCCAAACTAAGGAACAGTTTAGGCAAATCATGGGTCGATTAGTGGCTAGTTTAAATGCAATAGCCAAGACAATGTCCAGGATAAAAGGAGTGGCGGCCAGCCTTTTTGCACTTTGATTCCATGAGAAGAGAGCGATGGGTAAAAGGTAAAGTTGATGGCACACACCAAAATGGACTCAGGCAGGAAAATAGAAGGTATAATATAACGCCAATCTTAAAGATGGATAACAGGCAGCTAGGAAAAAAAGAAGAAATGGCCCAAAAAGATGCATGGCCAGTCTCAGCATGGATTGACCCAAACACATACAGTCGCCCTCTAAATCAAGAAGATAAAAATGACCTCATAACAGATACAACCAAGTTTATTTAAATGCAACAAAAGAAATATCAAAGAAAACCTGGTGATAGCAATCGAATGATAAAGAATTTGCATATTGAAGTCGTTGCCTTGGTTTCTTTCTCCTGTCATAGATTCCAATTCTTCTTCCTGTCACTGAGGTAAAACCGTTCTCTCTACAATTCATGGTGTTTTCCAGTTGAGCGATCTGCTCTTTTTATCAAAGTTTCTTTTCTTAATTTTGGTGATTCCTCCAATTAGGTTTAGAAATTGAAGTTGGTATTTTCAGTTTGCATGATATCTCGACCAATATAATTTGAGAAGAAGGCTATTTAAAAAAAAAAATATCTACTTTTGCAACTTACTGTCGCATGGGTGACAGTAATAAATTTAATTCTTTTATTTACTCATCTAAATATAATAACACTATTTTTAATATGATTTAAACTATTTTACTAAATAAACTATTATTTTGATAATTCAAGAAGTAATAAAATAAATTAATACAAAAGTACACACATATTTTAATATAATATAATTATTTAAATTTATTTCACATATTGTCTTCCAAACATCTTATAAACAATATTTTAATATTTATTTAACTAACACACAATACATCATTTGAATATATTTTGAAAAAGATATTAAATTAAAGTAGTCACATCATGCATTTGAAAATGATTAATAACCACACATTAAAGCAATCAAAGTCATTCAATAATGCATATGCAACTATGTGATGTGTGTGATTGCATCAGGGTAATACATCCATCAGTTCTTGCCAAGTGGCTAGAACATTTCTACCTCAGCCATGCTCTCGTCTTCGATGAGTACCTGCATCCACTTGCACTCAACTCGACGTCAATAGGTTAGTGTCTCCAAAACATAGTTGAAGCAATTCATTGCATCAATATTCGATAATTGAAAACAATTTCCAATTTTTCATCAATATAACTCATAATAATTACCTCCACTTATGCAAAATTACTTAAAGTATAAACAGTCACAATAATTGTTCACTAAACAAGAATGATCATATTGTTCATAAAAATGAGATGTGACATTAGGTCTTGACCGTCTGATCGCTACTTAGAGTTTGATGTGTAGTGTTGTTTTCCAGTTTGGGGCCTTATGTATGATTATGCTACAAAGTTCTTCACTATTCACTAATGTTAAACCCTACAATATTTAGCTAAGATTTACACAAATTAATTTGAATTTATCCTAATTTTGATGTAATTCACTTGAGTCTATCTCTGATTTAGACTAATTATAAAGATATTGCCAGATTTAATTGGTTCTTCTAAGATTATCTCTATTATGAACTAATATTTGTTGTTGCACCTTAAATTTGCTCAAATAATGTACTCTGAAACAAATATTTTACTGATACTTGTGACAATTATGTGTGAAATGCATTAGTATTTGTTTTAGTTCACTGTATATGCTTCAAATCTGTCATTATTTAGCATATATTTACTATATTTGCTTATGATTCATCGTTATTTGCAGTTATTTATGATTTTATGAAATGAAATGTCAAAAGAAAGGGTTTAGAGAATGTAAATCCTAAAATTTCTAAGTTTCAAGCAATGGTCCACATACATACTCTGATACGGTCATGAAAAGGATGTTGGAGTACGAGAAACACTGAGAGGGGGGGTGAATCAGTGTTTCAATAATTTTTAGCAAATCTTTACACTTTTAATCTCTGGATAGAAGAAGAGAAAGATCTCAAAGATTCACCAAACACATATGCACAAGTATAAGGATAAATGATATGATCAAGACCTTAAACAAAAACATTAGGACACAAAACATGAAGACAATCAACATCAATCATGACACAAGATTTTCATGAGTGGAAAACCCTCATAGGGATGAAAAACCACTCGAAAAATGTCTCACTAGCTTAATCAAAAATATGCCTCACTGGCTACAAACAGGTCTCGCTAACTATAAATAGGTCTCACTGACAAACCAAGCCTCACTGGCAAGTAAGGAACATTAGAAAGAAAATAGGTAATTCAGGGGGTTTCCCTGATTCATTGCATTACATCAAATGATTTGACCTCCTTCACCTTGCATACAGAATAATTTAATGTTTCCTCTGCATCTCACTTCATCACCTCATACCCCTTTTGTCTTCAAGCAATTCTGCCTTCAATGACAACCTTCTCAATTATACATACAATGTCAATTTTTCAATGTTTATAAAAAACAAGATACAACATCAATAGCCCCTGCACAATATGTCAACGACTCCTACAAACCACATAATCCTCTTAGGCAAATCCTTATTTCAAGATGATTGCATAAAATAAAATATCATTTCAATGAACCCTACAAAACATATCCAAGCCTTTGCAGTCCACTTTACTCCTTTCCTGCAAATTGAATCATGAAGGCATCTACTACATACTAAGAAAATTGCACTTAAATCTGCTTGAATACCTTTAAAATATTCTGCAAGTTTGATCTTCTCAAAAATAATGTTTTCCTTCACTATCCTTCACCATCTGTACATCAATGGATAGGTATATCTCTGTACAATCACCTTGACCAAGTCTCATATCATTATTAACCACATAGATTGAAAAAACAATTTCTCTGGCCCTCTGAGTCATTTGAAATAATTGATTGCAAGGCAGTTGAACCACCATACCAAAATGAAACTGTCAAACTAAACCATGTGAAAAAATCTGTTGTATTTTGAATTTGGTTTGAAATCAGTCCATTGATCTCAATTTCTCGCTTTCAAAATCAAAGGTTTCGTCTTAATTTCACATTCATTTAAAAACTAACTTCCAACTACCAGTGCCCCTAGGTGATGGGTTCGGTCACCTCACAGGCCTGGTACCCTTAGTTGATAACTTAAGTTTCTGTTAACCCGATATAGGAGGTCACTTTCAAATTAGTTTGAAAAGTGTGACAGTTAGTGAATACAAGGTGCCTTTTAGGTGTTTTACATAGGGTTTAGATCCTCAAACAAATGAAACCCTAATATTTAACTTGAATACTATTTCAAATTGCTCTGCATGGCTATCACCTTATCAGAGAAGCTTACAATGAGCATGATTGGTACATGAATGTTATCAAACACTTGTAACATCATCATCCCCTTTGTCACACTTATGAAGCCAAAATGAGTGATTCCTTATCAATGTATCAACACCTATCAATTCAACCCAACTGACAACATCCTTCTACACTCTATATGATGGGCACCAACCTCTGAAGCATGTGAACACTTGAAGTAACCTGTGAATGATCCTATGAACCAAGTCATCATCTGGCATGACTTCAACCTTCATTACATAAGATGATCTTGATGTCCTGCAAGAAGCAATGCATGTCCTGCATGAAACAATGCATGAAGCAACATAGATATAAACAAGAGACCCATCATGATTAAGTAAGCACCAACATTTGAAAGAACATATTGATGGTATGAATGATATAACTATTTCAACACCATGTGAACTAGTCCTTCCATTTTTGGCTTCCATATTTGATGTCTCTACATCACCTCAAATGTCTCTATATGACAATCACCTCAACACCCATATGAACATCCTATCCTCACAATCACAACCTGCCACTAAACATATGAAACATGATCCTATACTAAACACCCAAATCACTTTGACATCAATGACAAACTTCCATCAAAGGAGAGGAACCAAACCATGTTTCACCAGGAATCTCCACAACTATGCATGGTCGGTACAAATCTTCAAAGGAAAGATGGTGACAATATGCAATTAAAGCAGATGCACTTCAATTTGAATGCAGCAATCCACCATTACACATTAGAAATCAACCAAAGACTACTTAAGATTTATGATTAGGAAGTAATATGTAGCTCCATTTCATTCAGTATGCATTAGAATATGTACATATACATGTGATCCTAAGAAAAAATCTTGAGAAGTCACAAAAGCTCCTTCAATCGGCAAAATAGAGAATATTCGAACCAAGGAAAACTTAAGCCTTTTCCCCTTTTCACCTTTGGTCAGGGAATCAGAGAATATCCAAACCCGCAAAGTGCTAAAAAAAACCTAATTCTTTTCTCTATTGGTAATGTGGAGAATATTAAAACGAAAGACTTAGAGGATTTTACTCTCTATCGGTTAGTTGGGGAATCGGCGAAATGCCAAACCCGCTAACCAACAAAAATATTCTAAGTTCTTTTCCTTAGGATTTTTCCTGATAATCACTAGATTTAACTTGTTTTGACCAAGGTAAAAACATAGAAAGAACCCAAACTTTGACCAAGCATAACTTCATTTCAAGGAATTTCAACATGCTTCAAAAGGCAAAGTTGCTCAGAATTTCATTCTCTATCCAAGGGTGGCCAATGTTAGGAGTTTTACTGAACTTGACCTTTGACTATGGATTAGGACATGACATTTTACCATATCGTCCAAAGAAGGAAAACACACAAGCAAAGCAAAAAAGCTGGGTCCATGTTTTTATAAGGCAAAATGGGGTGTGTTGTGAAACCTCACAACACCAACATTTTCTTACTTCAAAATTTTTGGATTTGACAACACTCCATACAAACTATCAAGGTATGTTAGTGATAAGATTGCAATACTAGACCTATGCAAACATTTGTCAGAAGTGCATAAGTTGTGTTCAAAAAATAAAATGTAGGGACACCACTTCCCCATCAAAATTTGTCAATACCAATGCATAACAAGCTAAGCTTGCAAAATTGTCAAAACTGAGATGGACCAATGGAATTTGAAACTATATGAAGCAAGGTCATGTTTTGACTCTAAATTAGTAATTGAAGGGTTGAGAAATATCTGTAAGCATAAAGGTTAAATAGAAGACTTTTGGAATAATTGTGCTAATGAGCAAGAGGTTAGAAGAAGAGATTATACAAGGATGACTACCCTTCAACTAAATAATTTCCTTATAACCACAGTACCCAATGTTATTAAGGATGATGGAAACATTTTAGATCTTTCATATGAAAAGAATCAATTGCATCCAAACCCATTTCAAGGGTTAATTGGGATAGAAAGAAATTAATGATGTTTATTTTAGAACTAGATCAGTTTTTGAAGAAAACAGAGATATGGTTGAACAAGATGAGGATTAAACACAAAATATCTCCAAGGGAATTGAAATTTTGGGATGTCATGCATCTAGAGTTACAACAAGGGGTATCTTCTTCAGAACATGGTCTCCTTCCAATTAGGATCCTGCAACACAAGTGCTACATCACTACCACAACAACTTGTGAATCTACAAGTTGAGTCTTCTCATGTAGTTCAGGTGTAGAAAGAGGAGATGACAGATGTATCCTCTTTAGACAAGACTCCTCCACAAGATGAACAGATAATTGTTATTGAAAATATTCATGCCTTTGATAGTGAAATATCTTCACCTTCCTCTAAAAGAACTCAATCTTCCCCAAGACAAGATCAACATCAAGTATCATAGCCTATAGGTCAACAAGATATTGAAGTGGATCAATAGACAAGGTAGAAGGAGGAAGAATTTGAACAAGAAATGTAAATGGAGAGAGAGGATGAGATTTAGGGATAGAATGAGCAAATATTATTGGATCAACAAGAACAATTTTAGGATGAAGAACAACATGATCAAAAAATTGATAATGAACAAGCTCTGCAACAAGCAAAATAGGTTCATATGGAATAGAATATTTGCCAAGAGAAATTTCATGTGGAAGAACAAGTAAATAAAGAGAAAGTGCATCAAGAAAAAGTTCTTTAAAAGGAAGCAAATCAACATGATCAACAACAACAAAGACTAGAACAAGAAATATCTAAAGAAAACTCCATCTGATAACACTCCTCAATGGTTCAATCAGATTCTGTAAAGTAAAAAGAGTGTTACAGCAACCATTAGATGATCTAGAAGAATTGTCATCAATATCTAAACCATGCCCACCCAAAAGAGCTAGATTTCAATCAATAATTGCAATAAATCCACAGGGAACCTGGCAAGCTCAGATTGTAACTCATTTGAAAGATGTAGTAGAAACTCAATTGCAACCATCAAATGTTTTTGTCACTACAGTTTCATTAGGGAAACCTTCATGGGAGAAAGGAAATAAAATTGCAAGATTTTCAATGGAGTGGATGACATCAAAGATGGAGAAAGATAAAGCTACAAAATAAAAGCTTAGAGAAAGAATTGTTTGATTAAACACTTATATTGAGAGTTAGGTAGAATCTAGGGATCCTTCCACAACTATGGATTCAAGTACAAGTATGCCCCCTACCAGTGAAGTGAGAAGTATTGTTACTGCCATAAGAGATTGGAGTAGTGAATTGTTAACACTAGGAAACAAAACTATAGAATTAATGTTGGATGAATGTCATAAGTTCAAAGATCAAGAGGATGGAATGAAGATAATGGAAGAAGCTTTTGATCAATGATTTAGAGACATCTATTCTTGTCTTCCATATATTGTGCAAATAGCTAAAATAGATCCTCTAATTTTGACTAATGAAGGCATTATTGATGAAGAGAGAGTTTTTATACATAAAACTCTAGTTGAATCATGTAATTATAGGAAAGGCATCTTACAAGGTTACAAAATCAGGTGTCATACTTCACAAGACCTTATCAATCAAACAAATAAGGAAAGTGGTGACTTTGATAATCAAATGGGGTGCAATTTATATGATGAGCAAAATAATTTGAAGATAGTGCCAAATGTGAAGACCCAGTTTGAAGAAGTATTGAAAACAGAATTACCCAATAATAGAAATTTTACTTCTTCTATCACTAGGTTGATTTGAATGAGATTTTCTTGTGAATAATTTGGGAAGGTGATTGATTTCAAACAGGTACATGATTGATCATGGAAAACTTTGTTCAAGCGGATGTCAAATTCATTAATTTTGAAGGTCTTGATGCAATTTTAGTGGAGAACACAATTAGAAAGTTCCAAGAGTATCAATATAGACAATCTTCTTCAAGGGAAAATTAATGTTTTATCTACAAAATGTGAAGTATAATATGTCATGTGCTTTATTGTAAAATATTGTAATATTTTAAAATATGAAAGGGTGGTCAAAGTGACCCTTTATATTCCTAAAGTGACTTTTGGTGGGAATGACTCTTCATATTCCCAAGGCTTGAGTTCTATTATAAATAGATGTAAAAGGCTCTTTCTTAGGGGTTCTGTTTGTATTTCCACTAGAGGTTTGCCTTTGGGGGTCTAAAAGATTGAATGTTCTCTTTATTTTAATTTTAGTGGAGATTCACAAACTGCTACGAATATAAAATATGAAATTGATCATCTCTTTCTGGATTTTCACATTCTTATTTATGAATTCTAAAATTATTTCCTTCTCAACATCTCTATGCATTTAATTCACCTAATGTTGATGAAAGAAATGTGTGTTTAAACCACTAATACCTTATTGATGGTAAGGTGTTTTGTGTGGTCGAATGAACACCTATGTGTACAACAAATCAATGTAATAATATTATGCATGTTATTTTCCTTCAGAGATCATACCATCTTGTGTTGGGATTGTGAATAAGGATCTGGTGAATATTGGTTTTAAGGTTGTTTTTGTCCGTTTATAGAATAATCTATGGAGGAGCAAAAGATAAGTTTGGATTCACCTTTCTTTTTCTAGCCCGCTCTCTTTTCTTTTCTTTTCTCTAGTGTTAGTGTAGATTTGCAATGATAAATTTCAAAACATAAAAGGTAATATATTATGTTATGCATGCATGTGACTGTTCATCTTATTTATTATTTTAAAATAACTAAAGGCCTGCACTGGCTAATAGTGTTTTATTTCACTAAGTGGGACTCTTTTCTTGTGATTGATCTTAATATTTGTTGTAGCCCCTTGAATGGACCGGCCAAAGCACTCTTCAATTGGGAGATTCTAGTGAAACCTCACAATACATGTACAAAAGACTCTTGAGGCTAGCCACCTTCCAAGTAGGGGAACCTATTCTGTTCCACCCCATAGGCTTCATGGCATATGGTTATGTACGTGTGCCAAAAACTACATCAACAGAAATGGTGCTAGAAGGAGGGGCATCTTCAAATATTATGATTATTCATTTATTGTGCTTTTAATGTTTTAATTACCTTACTCTCTTCCTAAAATTATGATTCTTTAAATCAAAAAATTATTAAAATTACAAAATAAAATAAATGTTTCAATAAATGTTTGTTTTGTAACCTTTCGAAGCACTTTTCATAAGAATTAGGGATAGCATTTCTAATGGTAAATTATGTATATGTGCCTGTGAGTTTTTCTCAAACTCCTACTAATACATGTGATTTGTTTCCAACATTTTTCCCTACTATTGGGTAGAATGCTTATGAGCATGTCAAAATATTCAAGGATTTGATAATAAAATGTCAAATAAATCACGAAGTCATAGCATGTTGATTATTCATTAACTCTTTTCATGATACAATGGCTCAGTGGTTTGCATGTTTACCACTAAATTCTATACATTCATTGTTGGAGTTAGAAAATGTATTTTTGAGATAGTTTGGCCAAAATACAAATCGAAGAGAAGTCTTTATGCAATTTACAACAATGAGAAGACAGTTGGATGAACCCATTGATCAATATAATCAATAATTTTATCAAGCTTTGGGAAGAATTGATAATATCTATAGACCTAACCAAATTGAATTATTGAGACACTATCTACGGGGACTTGATCCTACATTTGTTGCATTAATAAGAGATTCTCCTAGAATAATTATGATTTTGGACACAATTTTCAAAGAGATAAAACTTTGGCCCATTTAGGATATGATCACATGCAAGGAATGCATAAAATATCTTCTACTATCCTGTAACAAACTCAAGTAGTGTATCAGCCAAATGTGTGCAAAACAATCTATAATTTGACAAGCAATGCTCTATAGTCAAGTTCAACGACTCAACAGTATCCAGTAATTAAGCAACAGATGTAACATCTCTCAATGATCAATTAAATCAATATTTGAGACCACAAGTAACATTAAATTTTAATATTCCCATTGGTCAAAGTAATCAAAACAATTCTTTGTGTTCTCAAAAGCAAATTCAATGGAAAATTCCTCAGTATAAAATAACTAATCAATCAAGTTCTTTTCCTTCATTAGTGGAGATGAATAATGCATCAAATTAGAAAGTCTCTCCAATTATTCCACAAGAAAATAAATTTTTGTATCCACTTGACTCTAGTGATGATTTTGATAGTGAAATTGTTCAAGCAACTAATCAAGTTGTCACTACGTAGCATACAAATGAAAGAGTTAAAGATTACACTAACAAGACAAATCAATAAAGTGGAGTAACTAGCGTTAGTGAAATAATAGAAGAAGATCATGATGATGAAAAAGTTGTGAACAAAGAGAATATAGCACTTGAATATATCAAAATCCCTCAACCTATGATTAAACCATGCCACCAAGATATGCCAAGTTTTGAATTGGACATTCCAAAATCAATTGAAAATTTAAATCAATACATGCAAGCTCTTAGATTTCCATACACTTTTGAACAAATAATCTTGTATGATGAATGTTGTTTACACAACATGACTTAGCATGGTTAAATTACATGTCCAAAAGTAATTATCAGATTATATATGACTCTAAAAGAAATGTTCAGAGCTAGAGCTAAATAAGAAGAGCAATCAATAGGAATGAGATGGAGCAAGATGCTTATGATAATTATGGGAATGAGATGTAACTTATTGTGAATTTGTTAGTCCATATTATGCAACCTACTCTTGCTCAAGGTAATAGACAAAGATTGTTGAATGCACAAGACAACTGAGAGGGGGGATGAATCAAGTGTACATTAAAACATAAAACCCTCAAAGCAATTTCAATCATAAACCTCTTAACATGCATTAGTAGAATGTAAACATATGAAGCATCAATGCAAACACATAATAACACTAGATTTACATGGAAAACCCAATAAGGGAAAAACCATGGTGAGGACTAGCTCACATATATATGAATAACAACACCAAAAATCAATAGGCTCACTGCTAGAGAAAGGCTCACTGCCAATGGCTCACTACCCAAAAGAGAAAAGAAAGAAGAAAGATGATTACAAAGAGATTCACTATCTCAAAGCAACAAGAGAGATCCACCACTACCATTCCTTGCCATCTACAACCTTTGGGTCACTGCCTCCAGCAACTTCTGACACCCTAAAATGTAGACACCTTTTGTTCACTGCATTCCAGAGTCATAAGAATTTAAGTTCTCACACAACTTCACTGCCCTTGATTCACATTTGCATATTCTTCTCTACCTTGCTCTATTTAACTTCATCTTACATTTATACCATCTATAACCAAGACCTATCACAATTAGGTTAGTCCTAATGAAGCATGTGCATTACACACATGCAACATTACTTAGGTTGGCACTAAACACTTCCAGGGTGGAAAGAAGTGAAAGTGGACCACATCAAGGGTTAACTAGGACTCAAATCTATATCACCAAGCTTCTCATCACATCCACAATCCACAAGATACCTCCACAAATGGTGCTAGTAATCCATGTCAGCCAAACCTGAGCTAATGACCATATCCATGCTTCTCCAAGTCCAAGAACACCATGCAGACTAGAGAGACACTCCAAAGCATTCACACACCTTCCTAGAATACTCATCATCATCATAAACTTCTACAACACTACTGTAACTGTCTGAATCAAAGAATGTCTTCATTATGCACATCAAGACACACTATTACTGATCACCAACGCAAGAACTAAACTTGTAGAGCATCTCAACACTGGAAACTTCAAAGGAAGGTGGATATAGATAATATAAGCACTCTCCCAGATCTGCAAGACATGAAAGCTCAATGCGAAGAAATGTGGAGCATTCTCATTTCTCCCAGACACCCTCTTTCATAGTCAAATATTATGTTAAACACATCTTCTACTTCTACATGATCCAGAACCTAAAACTTTGGATATAATACTTCTAAACACCTCTAATCAATACTTCCAAACTGTACAATCATATCTTTAATTAGGGAGAAATGTGGAGCATAACATTGAGGGTACCTCTATCACACTGCACACTGTTTTATCAAATTCTCTCAAAAGTACTTGGAAACCAAGTGACCATCTGCTAGGAGTTGACATCAATGAAAACACTAACAAGTTTCCAACAATCTCCCCCTTTGTCATTGATGGCAACACCAGCTCTTTTGAAAAACCATCAAGACCTAAAGCAATCAATCAACAACTCTACAACTAGTAATACTCCCCCTGATTACTCTTCACACACCTCTCTACACAATGGTTTTTTAATCACTTCAACTCTCTCCCCCTTTGACATCAATGGAAAAGGGCAACAACTCTAACACCAGAAAGTATCTACTCTATCTCTAATGCTTTCACTTTTTCTGCACTCTCACCCTTAAGATCATAGGATATGCTCCATCTGACTATACCAACTAGTAGTATCACTACCTACTCCCCTTGAGAGGTAGCCTTCAACATCAGTCCAAGGCCAAAAGTGTATCGTGAAATACTTCTTGGATAGATGCACACATTTATGCATCTAGTTAAGAGGAGGGGCAATAACCCCTAACTTCTGTCAGAGATACTCAAAAGTAACCTTAGCAAGAGCCTTTGTAAGGATATTTGCAACTTGATCCTTGGTAGGCACATACTCCAACTTCACCTCATTCTCTACAACCTTTTCTCTTAAGAAGTGATACCGGATTGAAATATGCTTTGTCCTTGAATGCATCGCCAGATTTTTTGAAATGTTGATAGCACTTGTTTTGTCACATAGGATAGGAATAGGTTCATCATATGACACTTTGATATCCATCAATGTTTGCTTCATCCATAACACCTGTGTGTAGCAAGATGCTTCTGCAATATATTATGCATCTGCAGTAGATAATGACACTAAGTCCTACTTCTTACTTAACCATGAGACAAGTCTGCTTCCCATAAAGAAAGCACCACCACTTGTACTCCTTTTGTCATCTGTACATCTTGCCCAATCTATATCTATATATGCACTCAAGGATAAATCAGTATCCTTGGGATACCATAGGCTGAACTCTAGAGTTCCTTTCAAGTATCTGAATATCCTCTCTACTACTGAAACATGTGACTCTCTAGGGTCTGCTTGGAATCTAGCCACAAGACAGACTACATGCATGATATCAGGTCTAGTAGCAGTCAGGTATAATAGTCCACCAATCATTGATATGTACTTGCTCTAATCAACTTTAGGAGATTCATCATCTTTGCTCAACTTACAACCAATAGTCATGGGAGTACATAACAGTTTGGAGTCTTTCATTCCAAAATTCTTTAACATTTCCTTAACATATTTTGATTGTGAAATGAAAATGCCCTTTTTTGATTGACTGATTTGTAACCCAAGGAAGAAGTTCATTTCCCCACACATTGACATTTCAAATTCTTTTTGCATTTCTTCTACAAATTTCTTACATGTACCTTCATTTCCTCTAAAGATTATATCATCAACATATACTTCCACAATCAAGATTTGATCTTCTTCAACTTTGAAGTACAGATTGCTATCTGCAGTGCTCTTTTTGAATCCTTGCTACAGTAGGTACCTATCCAACCTTGCATACCAAGCTCTAGGAGCCTGTTTGAGTCCATATAATGCCTTCTTCAATCTGCAAACCATATTTGGATCATCTGATAATTCAAATCCTTCTGGTTGCTCAATGTATACTTCTTCTTCCAATTCTCCATTCAAGAATGTAGATTTCACATCCATCTGATAGACTTTGAAGACCTTATGAGCTGCAAATACCAAGAAAAATCTGATGGCCTCCAATCTTTCCACTAGAGCAAATGTTTCTTCATAATCTATTCCTTCCACTTGTGAGTAGCCTTTACACACCAGTTTGGCCTTATTTCTAACTACTTCCCTATTCTCATTCAATATGTTCCAGAAGACCCATTTAGTTCCTATCACATTCTTGTTTGTTGGTTTTGGGACAATTTCCCAAGTTTGATTCTTCTCAATCTGCATCAATTCTTCTTCCATAGCCTTGATCCAGTGCTCATTTCTACATGCTTCAGTCACTGTTTTGGGTTCTATTTGAGATAGTAAGCACAAGTTTACCTATTCATCTACCATAGCAATACTTCTCCTTGTTAAAACACCTTTGATCTTATCTCCAATGATTTGGTCTTCAGAATGATTCTTCTACACATACTTGGGGGTCTTGGGAATCTTCTTTGGAGCATCTTCCTCCTCATCTTGCTCCTCTTTTTCCTTTTCTTCCTTACTTTCTACTTCTTTGCATTGGTTCTCATCTAATTCATATCCTTCTAATAGCACCGAGCTTTGGTATGGTTCTTCATCCACTTTGACATTTGTACTTTCCACTAATTTCTTTAGTCTCTTGTTGTAGCACCTGTATGCCTTGCTCTTTGTAGAGTATCCAAGGAAGACTCCTTCATCTGATCTTGTATCAAACATTCCCAAGTTCTCTTCATCTCTCCTAATGTAGCATTTAATTCCAAACACTTTAAAGTATTTTACAATAGGAGTTCTTCCATACCATAGTTTATATGGAGTCTTTGAACTGTTGGCCCTGGCTTGCACTCTATTTTATATGTAGACTGTAGTGTGGATAGCTTCTCTGCAATAGATATCCAGTAGATTTACTGCTTTCATCATTGTCCTTGTTGCTTCCTGAATAGTCCTATTCTTCCTTTCCACAACTCCATTCTGCTGAGGAGTCATAGGTGCTGACAAGTGCTTTTTTATTCCATGATCTTCACAAAAGTAATTAAACTCATTGGAGGTGAACTCACCACCTCTGTCAGACCTCAAACACTTGAATTTAAGATCAATTTCATTTTCAACCATAGCCTTGAAAGATTTGAACTTATCTAGAGCTTCTAATTTTTCTTTGAGAAAAGTTACCCAAGTCATTCTATACAAATTATCAATCAACAACATGAAATACCTGTCACCTTGAAAGCTTCCTACTCTTGTAGGTCCGCATAGATTTGTATGCACCAACTCCAAAGGTCTGTTGTAGTTGATAAATAAATCAAAACACTAGGATCGCTTGCAAAACCTAAGATTTACCTTCCACAAGAGAAAAAAGCAAAGAGAAATAATTTGCACAATATTGGATGAATTAATGAAAAATGGATTTAGAATTACATGTGACAACTTGCTTTTATATTTGCAAGTTAAATAAAACCCCAATATGACTTAAGAATAACCTAAGACTAAAATTACCCCTAAGTAAACTTAATAAAGTGTAATTAAATATTTAATTACACCAACACCCCCCATAACTGCAACTTAGGGAGAAAAGAAAAACATGCAACTAATGCAAGAATGGGTCCTGGCTACAAGGCCATGTTAGGTACCCATGAACAACAAGAATCTCTCATAAGGTGGAGAAAAGGAGAAAACCCCTGTGGGAAAAAACCCCTCTCCAAAAGAGAGAAAAAATAAGTACATGAACATGTGATGGAAGAAGGACTAATACTAAGACCCCCCAAGAACTGAATCCATCACAAAAGTATAATCATGAATGCCCCCCATAAGAGAGGAATAAGAGAGAAGGTCTGATGACCCCCCCAGAAGTGAGAAGGATGAAACCCCATGCGAGGAAATGCTCCCTCCCAAAATAGAGATGAAAAGAGAGACCATGCAGCCACTCCTCAAGATGACTCATGCAATACTGGAAGATGCTCGACACATAATAAAGATGAAGACCCATGAATGTTGAACAACATTGCTCCACTTGGGAAGAAATAGAACTGCAAATGTGTGCATAATGTCTTCCCATTCTGGATAGGAATATACAGGAAGAAGGATAAATGTCTCTGAACTCTGCACATGATCCAACGACAACAATGATGCTCCTGAAAATTGCTCAAATGTCTCCAATCCACTGCCAAATTGTGACTGAAGAAGAGGAGGATGAAGAACAACCACTGAAGCAGATGTGGTGATGCAACTCCATCAAAGCTGTCATCAAATAAAAGACAAATGTCCTCAATGTGGTCCTCCAAATCTGCAAGATGGGAATCTACAAACAATAATGATATATCTGGTAGATATGTGTCCCAATGAGCTATCTCTGGAAGACTGATAATGTCTTGCTGCAAAGAATCTGATGTAGCAACAGGTAATAAAGATGTTATCTCGATAAGAGAAGGAGAAGCAAGTGAAGTCTTTGTGTCATCTGAACTAGCAAGACCTATCAAATATGCAAGCTCCTCAGCTGCATCATCATCAAAAGGTATGCAATCTGCATCATCAAGGGATATGTGGCAATCCATAGCAAGATCATCTGGGAATGTAGAGAGATGTGGGTCTCCATAGATCTCCCAAATGCTAGTCCAAAGAGTGTGTGGGCACTCAATATGTGAGATAGAACACATAGTGTCATAATCAACACTAGAACCAATCAATCCTACAATATGATCAACATAATTTCCCCATATAAACTTCCTCCCAGGTGTATCTGGTTCAGGTATGAGTCCATAAAGATAAGGCAAAAGATTAAGCCACTTGAGATGTGTCAAGATGCCCTTTTCCCAAGACTCATAATTATCCTAACCTAATGTAACCATAGAAGGGTGAATAACAAAACCCATGATATCTCCTCAAATAAATCAGATCAGAGATCAACAATCTGAATATGTATTAATGCTGATAAATGAAGCCCAACAAAACAAATAGAACTTCTCCAAGTGCCAAAATGTCTAGAATATCAACCAAAAGCCATAAAACTGACAAACTGAATAAAGAATACTTAGGGTAGAATCTAGATGAATTTCATAGATGGCTATGTAGAGCTCCTTAATACCTTTCCAATTTCACAAGAATCGTGAAAATTGGAGATTGTGGCAAAAAGATACAAGCTCGGAGGCCAAAACCTGTATCTGGACTTCAAACAGAAATAAATTATACCAATCTGCACAATATGGCAACAATACCTACACCAATGGATTTTTCTCAGAACTAGCTTTCTGACACCTATTTGTTTTTGAAAATCTGACTCCGTATTCTCAAGATATGCCCGATTTACCAAAATTGCTCCTTTAGGGCAAAGAGGCCAAAAAAACACTATTGAAGCTCCTGGATGCCCATGTGACCAGGGACTGAGTCTTTGGGGGTGGCACCTAGAAGCTAGGGGTTGGTCCCCCATATGACTAGGGGTTAAACCCCTAGGGGCTAGCCCTCAAAAATAAAAAATAAAAATTTTATTAAGAAATTAATAAAAAACTCAGTTGTACCTATGCACAGAAATCGAAGCAGCACACAAACTGAGGTAGCTCCAAAATCAAAATCAGCTCAAATGAGAATGACAAGGAAATTGAGGTGGCACAAAATTTGAGGCATCGTACATCCGTACGGATTTCGTACAGGTTGTATGGATTTCACATAACCAAATTTTTTAAAACCCTAAAAAAATACCAAGAAATTTTCTATCAACAAAATATAGTGCCTTGTATGAAAATAGGGGTTTTTGGGCCTTCTAAGCACAATGGTGAGGTCTGTTTTGCTCAAAACTACATCCTGCAAAAGCTTTTGCTCAAAATTTTCCTAGATCTAAAAAGGGGCTTGCAGGTCTCGAGCTCTAATACCATGTTGGAGTTGATAATTAACTCAAGCCACAAAGATCACCTGCAAAACCTAATATTTACCTTCCACAAGAGAAAAAAGCAAAGAGATATAATTTGCTCAATATTGGATGAATTAATGAAATGGATTTTGAATTACATGTGACAACTTGCTTTTATATTTACAAGTTAAATAAAACCCTAATATGACTTAAGAATAACCTAAGACTAAAATTAGCGCTAAGTAAACTTAATAAAGTGTAATTAAATATTTAATTATACCAACAAGGTCTACTAGTAGAATACTCTTTAATCTTGAAATTCTTCCTTGTTTGCTTCCTAATTTGACATTCCTTACAGATTGCATTGGTAGGCTTTGTAATCTTTGGCAGATCCCTCATAACTTGAGTAGAGTTGATCTTCACTAGGCTGTCAAAATTGATGTGACACATTCTTCTATGCCATATCCAACTTTCATTAATTTGAGTCATAAGGCACACACCATCAACACCTTTTAGCTGATATATATTTTCTTTTATCATTGCTCCTATAGCAATCAGAGTTCCAGAGTCTTCTTTTCTAATTTCACAGCCACCAATTTGAAATAGAAAATTATATCCTCTGCTACACATTTGTCCTACACTTAGAAGATTGTGTCAGAGACCCTTGACATAAAGGACATCATCTGTATTGTGTTTGCCATCAAAACTGAATAAACCTCTTCCATAGATCTTAGCGGATGCACCATCTTCAAACTTAACAAAACCTCCATCAAACTTGTCAAGCTTCACAAACTTATTCTTATCACCTGTCATATGATTTGAACACCCACTATTGAAAGGAAGCAAGGTATGCGGAAATGCTTCCTACACTGATCTACTAAGGAAATATTTATGCAAATTTTTAATTTTACAGTTATAGATTAAGATGCACAATAACATAGAGATAATAAAAACTTCCAAATACAAACACAAAACTCACAACACAAGATATGCATGGGGAAAACCCTTTCAGGTAAAAAACCCCACACTCCAAAGCTGCCCAATTTATTCAGGAATCAAGAAGATTACAATATACTTGTAGAGAAAGCTTTTACATGACTATATCCAACTAGAGATCCAAGGGGTAACTTGACATCTATAAGATTCTGACACACAACCTCCATCTCTAGCTTTGATATATAGGAGATACAATACAGTAAACCATTACTGGTAATTACAAAACCATGAGTTAAAACCACCCAAAAGTGGCACCCAAATTGTCTCCAATCAAAGATGCCTTGTGATGTGCCAAAACACACACCAACACATTTAACTCTCCCCTTTACAACTCTTTTGTGTGTCCAACATGTTTTTACATTTCCCAAAAACAAGAGGTCCAACTTCCAGAGGCAATAACTTTTGATCCGGGTGTCTGATTGACAAACCATTTGATGCTTCAAAAAGATCGTGAAGAGATCTATCACCTTGTAACTAACTTTTTTGGTTATAACAATTTGCAAGATGTTTATGGAAGTTTTGATTCTGATAATTGAGTTCAAAACTTTTTCTGGTAGTTTCAAAAAATAGAAACTTTAATATCTCACGATCCAAGTATTATCTTGAGTCGAAACTCACCCGAGATGTTTACTTCTCTATTCTGCACCTTCTAGGAAATTTTAGGTCAATCTGAGGTCAAATGTAAACTTACTAAAAATAGTAAGTCCCACCATTTTTAGCCCTTTTAGAAACTTTGAAAGTTCTAGATCATTCTTCAAGATAAAGGGTATTCGAAAAGACCAAAACTAGGAAGAATAGTAACCTTTCGAAGTTGCAAGGTTGAGACACTTTTCTTAACATTATCCCACTTGTCAAACACCTTGCAAGAGCAAAGGGAGTATCAACACCATGATTTAATTGCTAGGGGCCGAGAGTCCCATAGACTCTGAACTTCTCTATGCTCACAGGTTTTGTCAAGGAATCTGCAACATTCATCAAAGTATCAACTTTCTCCAGGTTTACCTTCCCATCCTCTACCATGTCACGAACAAAATGGTACTAGACATCAATATGCTTAGTCCTCACATGGAAAGTAGGATTCTTCACCAAACATATGGCACTCTGACTGTCACAACAAATAGTAATCTTCCCTGCATCAAACCCAACATCAAAACACAATCTCTTAAGCCAAATGGATTCTTTATAAGCATGAGTTGCTGCCATGTACTTAGCTTTAGTAGTGGACAAAGTGACCACAGGTTGCCGCTTACTCATCCAACTAATAGCACCACCAAACATAGTGAACACATAAGCACTGGTGGATCTCATGTTGTCAATGTCACCTGCCCAATCTGATTCCACAAATCCATGAATACAAAGAGAATGTCAAGGTCTTGTAGGATAACCATGATAACATAAGGAATACATGGAAGTACCCTGCAAATATCTAAACACTCTCTTCACTGCATCCTAATGTACTCATCCAAGATTAGCCATAAATCAACTAAGGACCCCCATTGATTGGGCAATGTCTGGTCGTGTATAGACCATCGCATACATCAAACTACCAACCGCAGTAGCATAAGGAACTCTACTCATATCCTTTATCTCAGAAGGAGACTTTAGACAATCTGTAACAGATAACTTTGTTGCCATTATAACAGGAACAGTCAAAGGTCTACAATCCACCATGCTGAATCTCTCCAACACAATGTTAACATACTTACTCTAGCCTAACCAAAAAAATTTGTTTGCTCTGTCTCTTATGATCTCCATCCCCAGAATGTACCAAGCTGCCCCTAGATTTTTCATCTTAAACTATGTTGACAACAGAGACTTCAAATTAGAAATAAAACATTTACCATTCCCAATGAGTAACATATCATTGACATACAATGCAATAATGAGAATGCGATCATTGTCAAACTTGTAATAAACACAATGATTTGATTTTGATCTCTGAAATCTAATATTCAACACAAAGGCATCAAACTTCTGGTACCACATCCTAGGAGACTATTTCAAACCATACAAAGATTTGTTTAACTTGCAAACTAGATTTTCTTTACCTTTCACCACGTAGTGCTCTAGCTGTGACATATAGATTTCCTCCTCCAAGTCACATTGAAGGAATGTTGTCTTCACATCCATCTGTTCCACTTCTAGATCATACGCTGCTACAAAAGATAACATGAACCAAATAGATGTCAGCGTTGCAACGGGAGAGAAAATCTCACGATAGTCAATTCCCTCCACCTGAGAATACCCCTTCACAACCAATCTAGCCTTATATTTCTTGACACTACCATCTACACCAAATTTCTTTTTGAACACCCATTTGCATCCAATAGGTTTTCATCCTTTAGGCAAAGGCACCAAGTCCCAAGTATTATTCTTTCCCAAAGAAGCCATCTCCTCTTCCATGGCCTCTTTCCATGAACCTACATCTTTCATACCCATAGCCTCTTTCACAGTTCTAGGCTCATCAGTGTTAGAAATCAAAGCAAAAATACAATTGGAATCATGCAATGAATAACCAAACCTATTAGGTTGCTGCCTTATTTATGTGGACCTCCTCAAAGATTGAGGTTAAGGTTCTTCATCTTTTTCTAAACTTTTAGAGCTACTAGAGCTCTCTTCATTATCAAGTCTAATAGATGTTTTTGGTTCAACTTTCTCAGGGGTGGAAGGAAGCTGAACCACATCATCTTTCTTCTCTTCTTTCTCTGGCTGCAAGACAACAGAAGAAGGATTGAGCTCTCTGAAGATCACACTTCTGCTATACAAAACTCTCTTAGCCACTGGATCCCAAAGCTTGTACCCTTTCAAACCAATGCCATAACTGAAGAAGATATACTTCACAGCCTTGTTCTCCAACTTAGACCTCTTCTCCTTAGGCACATGTGCATATGCCTCACAACCAAATACTCAAATGTGTCTTAATGAAGGCTTTTTACTAGACCATGCCTCCATAGGTGTCTTATCAACAAGCGCTAATGTAGGAGACCTATTAACCAAGTAACAAGCGGTAGCAACAGCTTCAACCCAGAACTTTTGTTCAAGACCAGCCCCACGTAGCATACTCCTTGCCCTCTGACATAATGTCCCCTTCTAGGCACATGGTTAGTCCATCATGGAGTTCCTGTGGGCTAGCAGTTTGGTTAGGGAACTATGGTTAGTTTGTCTTTGGAGGTCTTTGTCGATGTTGGAGTTATGGTTCGCATTTAGTGGATCCAGTTGGCACCATCATGGTTGGCTCAGTGGGCTCTTGGTCGTTACTTACTATTTTTAGTAAGTTCAGGTTCTATGTCAGTTCAGGATTTTATGAGTTGGATCGGATGCATTTCATTGAGACCTTTCTGGCAAGCTAAAGATCATTGAATTCTGACACCGTCTTCATATTTATTTTAAAGTCTGAAGATTTATTAATGTTATATTAATATGGACTTTATTATATTTTGCAGGAAAAGTGACTTTATGGAAAATAAGGACTTAATGCAAGTTGTGACCTTGGGCGCCCATCCCTAGGCAAGTAAAAGATGTTTTTAAAAGACAAAGTCCCCTCTTGAAATCCAATGCACATCTTGGAGGGAGAATATAAGGAGTTTTGGGAGCTCATTTCATTTTTATGCTATGTTTATGATATTGTTGATTTGAGCTCTACTAGGGTTTCATGTTGTTTAGGGTTTGAGGATTCGAACCAGAGGCTCTTGGAGATAGAAACCTCCCTGAGTAACGGTATCCCACATGTTGATAACTGAGAGGGGGGGTGAATCAGTTATCCTAATTATTTCCCTTTTTGAACTTTCTTATTAATTAATGCAGCATTGAATCAAACACAAAAAAATTACCATGAAATAAGAAACACATGACACAGTATTTTTGACGTGGAAACCCTGTTAAGGGAGAAAACCACGGGGTGATTAACCCAAAAAATTATTCTCTGTTAGAAGAATAGGAAATTACAAAAATGGCACTTGCCAATTAGGGCTCACTGCCCGAGCACACTGCTCACAAGAGGCTCACTGCCTACAAGAAGACACACTGTCTACAAAGTGATAAGAATCACAGTCTTGAACTGATTGGAAGCATCTGCATATGCTGGAGTTCAGTTCCGGTTAGGCTCAGTACACTGATCTGCTGCACTTCATCTTCCCTCTGTTCTTTATTCTGCTATCCTTTCACATACCGGATCTTTCTTGCTACTTCTGCTCTGTTCTGGACTCATTCGCATATATATTACTTCATACACACACTTCACAACTAAATCCATCCTCTATATATATCCGCACAAGTAATTTCATCACCTTTCTAGTCGGCATCCGGAACAGTCTAGTTTCTTACAAACTTTGTTCTGTCAGCTGAATCCTCGCTCACCAAGCAATGTGGATCAAGCATATACTTGTAGATATCATTAATCATGTCGGCCAAACATGATTCATGCCTTCACAACCTTTATCATCAATAGTAACACATCCAGAAAGTAGTCTGATACTCTGTCAGTCAGTTCTTCCTCTGTTTTCACTGTCTCTCAGGAATCCGGTACTCAACTATTCATATCTTTTTCCTTGTCCATCACCGGAGGCTAAATCCTTGGAATATACCACTCAAGGTAGTCCTCTTGACTTCCCCAAATCCGCACTGCACCAAGACACTTCCTCTAAGAGATCCGGATCAATCTGTCAGACCTTGCCACATGCTCTGTTCTTGTTCACCGGACCACAACAATCTTTATTCTGACTTCCGGTAGAGACACATCATGACTTGCGGATATGTGGGATGACCTTTGTTGCCATCAATGACAACAACCATGAATCCATATAGTGTCTCTTGCCAACAATCTCCCCCTTTGGCATTGATGGCAACACTTAGTGAAAAATGACTAAGTGTTTACACTATGCTCCCCCTTTGCTGATGCTCTGTCTTTATATACAATTTCCGGAATTCCCCCTTAATTGGATTCCTCATTTTTCACTGCTCCTCACTCCCCCTTTGACATCAATGGCAAAGGGTAGGGTCCGCACACCAAAATTTTCAAAAATTTTCTATACATAGCCGCATATTTACATACTCACATATACTGAAGAATGTCTGCAAAGGATGTCTGCAATTGGATCACTTCTGTAGCCCAACTTTGCTTCATTCTATCCAAAATTGAAATGTGACCACTCAACAAAAATGCAAAAGCTTCTGCCCGCTTGAGATCTGTCGGATCATTTGTTTGGGCGATGGTCTGAGCATCACTGATGGACTCATGCATAGTTTCCAACTTAGGGATTATAATCCTTCTAAGTTCTCCCATCCGGTTAGTAATATTCTTCCTTTCCTTCTCAAGATTCTTTATTTCATTCAAGACTGCAATAGTCTGACATTCTTGATTTATTATGGAGGAAGAGAGAGGATCAAAACTTTGAGATAAGCTTTGTAGCTTGTCCTGTTCCTCTTTTATTTTCTTATCAATTGCTGCTGTTGCCTTTGACCAGGATATACAAAATTTGTAAATGTCACCGCCATCCTTAAGAGCATTCTCTAAGCTCTTTATTCCAATACTCACAATCTTCCTATCTTTAGAGATTAATTCTAATACTTCTGAAAATCTTTTATCCAAAAATTCCTTCTGGACCTTTTCTTCAGCAGATTTTTCTAGAGATTCAAAATGTGTACTAACACTGCTGACTAAGGTTTTGAGATTACCGGAAGAGGAGGCTGTGGGATCCTTTTGAAAGGATGGCATGATCTTTTCTAGCACTCCAGATGCTACCTCCATAAGCTCACAGTCTTCCATGTGAGATTTCAGCAGCTTCTCTTTGACTTTCTCATTTGCAAATGAGGCTATTTTCATTGTTTGCACCGGTGACAAAGAGTCAAAATCTAATGGTCCTTTTAGCAGGTCCGGTTCATCAATTTCTACAGTGGCTTTGCTCAAAAATTGTTGAACAGTTTGTGCAGTGTCTCTTGCCGGAGACAGATGTTTCTTTTCTTCTGCAGTCTTGGAACTGTCAACCTCTTTATCTTTCACCCCTGCTTCCTTCTCCTGTAATTTCTCTTCTTCTTTGGATCCGGAGACTGTAGGGGAAACCGGAGGAGAGATGTTTGTCTGTTCAGGGCCCACTTCTTCCAGAACAGATGATTCCAAATCCGTAGTTGTTTCTGCACCTAAGTCCTCTACAACAGGAAGATTGAACCTTTTGAAGGCCTTCCGGAGGATCTCTTCTGTCTCTTGGGCCACTTTGTCAGTCTCACCAAACATGAGTTGATTCATCCTGGCTTTACTTCTGAACTCATCTTTGCAGTCTTTGAAGATAATGTTCATTGTCTTGGGATCAATTTGAGGATATAGCTGAATAGCTATCTGCTCCCGGATCTCAAGATCTTTTGCATGAGTATTATTCTTTCTTATTTCTAACTCCTTTTCTAGGCTTTTAGGAATAAGAGATATGATCTCAATGAAAGCCTTATTGTATATGTTCAGATATTTGACTGTGGCTTCCTACAGAATCTTTTGGTCAGCCTCACTGTAGTCATCATAAAATTCAGTCATTGGTTGAAGGTTTCCATCTACCGTAACTGACTTGATTACACTCTCCAGAGACAGAGTGGGCTTTTCAACAGATACATCTGCTATTTCATCCTTGTCTTGGCCTGTGGAGGGTTTACCGGATCCTTTCTTCTTCTGCTTCTTTATTTCTTTTACTCCCTCATCTGACTCTGTTTCCTCTTCATCCTTTTGGCTTTCATAAGCCCTTGTGGCTTTTGTCTTGGATCTTTTACCGGATGCCTGTACTTCCGGTTTTGAACTTTTGGTTGTGGGAGGTGCAGATCTTTTTGATGATCTGGTCCGGGTGGGAGTTTCAACCGGAACACTTTCTTTACTTTTCTCTTCTTCCTCAGCCTTCCTCCTCTTTTCCCGGCTGGCATCAAGTGCCTCTTTTGAGATGCCTAGGCCTTGAGCAATATGCTCAACTTCTTTTCTTACCTTCCTTTTTATCTCCGGTTCCCTGAGTTCTACATGTATTTTTACACTCAATTCCTCAAAGGTTCCAAACCTTTCTGCCTTAGGATCTTTGGGCTGGCTTAGCATGTGTTGAACATGCAGCTCTACTATCTGTTCATCCACTTCATACCCCATGGGCATGATCCAGACAGTCCTTGGCTCCACTGCCTCCATCAGACACTGATCTGTTTCTACCATGAAGCATACTGTGTCTTTGTACTTTTCAACGAGGGATTGGGGTATTCTTTCTCTTGCATGCATCATGCTTTGGAAGTTCTTGAAGTATCCCCATAGAGCTGTATTTCTTGCTTTTGCATCCCCAAGTCCATGCAAATAGTCTCTGATTTGGATGGCAACCGGTCTGTCATTCTGCCATATCCATCCACTGGATCCGGGAAGCTCATTCATGTAGTAAAAGAATAGACAAAGGATCAGATTGCCAAACTTGAAGGAGTTTTTCTTGTCCTTCTTGATCTTCTGCAGATTTTCAAAGAGTTGGTTCACAAGAAGCTCACACAAGTCATAGTCTGCATTCTCCTTTAACATTTGATAAGCTGTGTAGATTGCAGTTCCCGGTACTGAATTTTCCCTACTGGAGTGATAGATTTTGTAACCAATTATCATAGCTGCAAATTTGACATCCGGTTCAGTGATGTCATCAACTGTCATAGCTCTCTTGTCAAACTTGGATCCGGTTGCATCACTGACTGTCTGATTTTTGACAGACTTGAGAACAGGTAATCCACCAGATGAGTGCAGACTGGTTATAGCCCTAATTGCATCTTTGGTGATCTTGAAGGGCTGGTTCAACCATAGGAAGTTGTCATGTACTCTACTTAGTACATACCGGACCCATTCATCTTCTTCAAAACAGGGGAAATGAATGCACTGTGCAAAGTGTTTGTCCCGGATGGCTTTGTACTGAGGTTTGATCTCAAAGGAGTCATCTATCAATTGTTTGTGATAGATATCCATCAGTTTTGATTCTCCAAAGTCTTCAAGATTCGCATGGATGTAAACCCTAATATCTTCCGTATGCAATACACCATGAGGAACACTAGAGAAGGCTCCTAGTGGATCTACCTCCAATGATTTGTAAGGATGTTTCTTGAATGTGGGGCGAGGTCTATCAGAGATCTTAACTATATTTGGAGTAGCCATTCTTCAAAGATTTGCAGTGAGATAATGAAAAACGGAGAATACCTTATGCGCCTTCGGTTTGCACGGAGTGGTTGGATTGATTTCTTTATGCAATGACTTCGGCAGGAGATCCTTGGTGTGCTTGATGAATCTTGTTGCAGAGCTCCACTTTTCACTTCTTCTTGAGTGCAGAATGAGCAAATGACTTTTGAGAAATCCCTTATATTGCTCCGCAAACCCTAATATCTGTCTGCAATAAATGCTTCACCTATATTATTCCGGTTTGCCTTGTCCGGATAGCCTGGAGTATCCCGGATCAGTCCTGATCTATGAACATCATGCGGATCTTTTAATCATGAATAAATCGAGATGACACATAACAAGAACATCCCAAATACTCTGTCTAATCCGCAGAATAAGATAGTGCACTTCCAGATCTCTCCGGACCTTTTAGTAATCCTCTGTCATACCGGAGCATCTCCCGGAACAGGTCTTACTTGATCGATCACAGCTTCTTCATAACTCTATGCGGACCTCTGAAATCTTATCTGGATCATCTCAAGACTTATATATTTAAACCCTTTACTCCGCATCTTGTGCCACATCCGGCACCACTTGATTGGCTGGGGGAACAGGATTTTCTTTGAGTCTCCCCCTGAGCCAGAGCTCACTTTTTAATTTTCGGAAGAAATATCAGCACCAGAGTCTGGTGCGGATCCAACCTCTACATTATCTGAACTTTTCTTCACCCAAATCTTGCTCATCTGATTCCTAACTTCATCTGCATTCATCTTTTGTTTACCCTTGTCTTGATTCTGATTATACACCGGACCTCTTTTGTCCTGATTCTTGCTTCTGCAGACTTTAGCATTATGACCGTACCTATTACAGATTTGGCAAATAACATTTCTTTGCATATTTGACTGATATCCTCTTGATCTGCATTGATTAGCCATATGACCTACTCTATTGCATGTAAGGCATCTACCTTTGAATGATTTGTTTACTTGCATAATTCTGCATTCATGGGATTTGTGTCCATACCTTTTGCAGTTGAAGCACTGTCCGGAGAAGGATGAATTAATCTGATTCATTCTCTTTCTGCACTGATTAGCTTTGTGACCAAAGTGGTTGCAGCTGTGGCAGTATCCATTGAAAGATGGATATCTTTGAGCATTTGGCTGTCTTACCGGAGGTCTTCTAGGCCTGCTCCTTGGATTTTCTGATCCAAGATTCTTTTGACCGGATCCGGAGCTTTCTCCTTTCTCATATCCCAAACCATACTTGTCATCTGTCCTCTTTTGACTTCCAAGAAGAACTTCAAGTTGAGCAGAACTTATCTTGAATTTCTCTTTATATTCATTTGCTGTTTGAAGGTCTCTTTTGAGAGAGGCAATTTGATCCTCAAGTTTTTCTTCATTATCTTTGGCATCTTCAAGATCAGATTCAAGATGTATGATAATCCTGTCCATCTGGTGGCATTCTTCTGATTTTTCTTTAAGAGATTGTCTTAGATTGTCTTCAGCCTTTCTTTTTTCTTCAATCTCTTGAGTAAACTTTATAGTTCCTGATTCCATTTCATGTCTTAACATAATGACTTCTTTTGATAACTTTTCACATAACTTGGTTTGCTCAGTCAATTCTTCATTTGTATTGCTTTCTTCACTTTGTCTTGCCAACTGTTGGAGTAGCTCCTTTCTCTTTTTCATAGAGAGACTTAATTTGTCTTTTAATTCTCTCATGAATTCATCAGCCTGTTTGAGTCTTTCTTTTAATTCATTGACTTCAGAATTTGACTGTTCAAGATCCTCAAGGGCAGTCTTGAGTTGCTCCCTTAAACCATATGCATCCATTTGAACTCCCAGATCTTCCTCAAGCTGTTAGGCTCTATTAGGAGGAACTTGGCTCTGATACCAATTGTTGATAACTGAGAGGGGGGGTGAATCAGTTATCCTAATTATTTCCCTTTTTGAACTTTCTTATTAATTAATGCAGCATTGAATCAAACACAAAAAAATTACCATGAAATAAGAAACACATGACACAGTATTTTTGACGTGGAAACCCTGTTAAGGGAGAAAACCACGGGGTGATTAACCCAAAAAATTATTCTCTGTTAGAAGAATAGGAAATTACAAAAATGGCACTTGCCAATTAGGGCTCACTGCCCGAGCACACTGCTCACAAGAGGCTCACTGCCTACAAGAAGACACACTGTCTACAAAGTGATAAGAATCACAGTCTTGAACTGATTGGAAGCATCTGCATATGCTGGAGTTCAGTTCCGGTTAGGCTCAGTACACTGATCTGCTGCACTTCATCTTCCCTCTGTTCTTTATTCTGCTATCCTTTCACATACCGGATCTTTCTTGCTACTTCTGCTCTATTCTGGACTTATTCGCATATATATTACTTCATACACACACTTCACAACTAAATCCATCCTCTATATATATCCGCACAAGTAATTTCATCACCTTTCTAGTCGGCATCCGGAACAGTCTAGTTTCTTACAAACTTTGTTCTGTCGGCTGAATCCTCGCTCACCAAGCAATGCGGATCAAGCATATACTTGTAGATATCATTAATCATGTCGGCCAAACATGATTCATGCCTTCACAACCTTTATCATCAACAGTAACACATCTGAAAAGTAGTCTGATACTCTGTCAGTCAGTTCTTCCTCTGTTTTCACTGTCTCTCAGGAATCTGGTACTCAACTATTCATATCTTTTTCCTTGTCCATCACCGGAGGCTAAATCCTTGGAATATACCACTCAAGGTAGTCCTCTTGACTTCCCCAAATCCGCACTGCACCAAGACACTTCCTCTGAGAGATCCGGATCAATCTGTCGGACCTTGCCACATGCTCTGTTCTTGTTCACCGGACCACAACAATCTTTATTCTGACTTCCAGTAGAGACACATCATGACTTGCAGATATGTGGGATGACCTTTGTTGCCATCAATGACAACAACCATGAATCCATATAGTGTCTCTTGCCAACACTACAGGTGTGAAAGATCACCCAACGGTGCCATTCAAGGTGGATGTATTCAACATTCAGAGTTGTGCCTTCATGGAGTTTATTTGGTGCATATTCAGAGGTTCATGGTGAGATCTTTAATAGATAGCTTATGCTCAGCCTATTTCAGTGACATAGAGACAGATTTTAGTGGTTTTAAGAGAGGATTTGTTGTTGTATATTCCCTCTTGGCTGGTCGTACCTCTCAGCCCCAGCCGTACCACTTGGGAATGAATGTTTGAGGTGTTTGGTTGTAGTTTACTCCTTCATCCTTGGTAGCCTAGCCTCCTATTGCTGTGCAGATCAGTTTCAGACCGAAACACAGAGAGTTCATTGTTGTTGCTGCTGATACAACCCTCCTAGAAGTCATACTTCCTTGCTTGGGGGATGTGGGGTTCATAGAGGGTCATCCTCTAAGGTTTGCAGTAGTTGTATTCCTTCCTTTTGAGGCGTTTGGAGTCTTTGGACCTGAACATTGCATTGTATATTCATTTGCCAACATTTGTAATGCATTTGGAGTGAATTTGGCTATACCCATTGGTTGGTCCGGCAACAGCTAAAATATGAAGTTGCAAATCTAGATATGGGTATGTGTTAGAAGTTAATGTTTTGCTATTTTGCTATCTGGATAGTCGATAGTTTCTTTATATCTATTATATATTTTCTGGGTTTGGGTTATATGCTCTGGCATCACACATCTGTAGGAAAACATAAAACCCCTTCTGCATCTTCTATCTATCTGAAAGATGACACAAAATAATAAAAATATCACACATAAAAGATTTTAAAAATATACCAATAGTTACGGCCCATTACAGTGGTATCAAAGCTATGATCTTGCCATCTTGTGAGGCTGAATAGACATGTAGTTGAAAATATGAACATGTAGATGAAAAATGAGGCATGCAGGCCTTGTGATTGAGATATGAATCCTACAGCATCTTCATCACATCCTTATAATACTAGGAGAAGTAGGTTACAACAGGCAACACAGGTTCCGCAATAGGTTGAACCAGTAAATCCAGCACCACCAGTACATCCATTTGAGATAGATACAGAGATAGAAGTTGCTGCTACTGAGGACGATTGGCAGGTCTCAAAAACATACCCCTTTGCCAGTGAGATACCACCAGTTACAGGTCCTACAGGAGAGATGGGCAACAGGGAAGAACCAAAACTCAGTGCACATGATATTTTGATCGCACTCACTCGAGAGATGAGGGAGTCTCGACGAGAGATGGTAAAGGCACAAGCCGAGATGACACATGCCATCGAAAGGTTGTGTAATGATGGGGATAATCACCGTGACAAGAATAGGTACAATGGAGGTGACAGGAACAGGGACAATGGAGGTGACAAGAACAGGTACCAGGACGGTGATAGAAATAGACACGATGGAGGAGATAGAAATAGGAATGATGGGGGTGATAGACACAACGACGATAGGAACCGGGGAGAACGGAATAATGGGGACAAGAATCAGGATGATAGACACAGGGACAGAGATGATGAGGACGAGGCATCGGTGACACACCGGAGGGCTTCGTAGTTCACTGCGGGAGATAGACTTGGCATCCCTATATTTGCTCCCAGGAACCAAGTTCCTAAAGAGGACCCTACGTAGGCAGAGTTTCAGGAGGAGATTCTGAGGGACTGGAGAGTGTCCAGTGATGCTTTCAGAAATGAGATGACATTTGCTGAATATTCTAAAATTAGGCTTAAGTGTAAACCTCATAGGGGAGGTAGACCTCGGAACCAAGAATTGCAAAGGAAAGTAAGTAAGATGACACTTCCCTACTTCGACGGATCAGGTAAGACCATTGCGAGAGCTTGGGTCTAGAAATTGGATAGCTACTTGCAAATTAGTCCTATGCCAGAGGAGGACACCATTACATATGCAGCTTTACACTTGGAGGGGACTACTCACAAATGGTGGAGTAATGGGATGGTCACATTGGGTCACAATCAAGTCACTTCATATGTGGAGTTCACAACCAGACTGATCGACAAGTTTGATAAAAAGGACCCAGAATTACAGTTTAAGGAGTTGACATAGTTAAGACAGAGTGGATCAGTAGACTCCTACATTGCTGATTTCCAGGACATATCTGTTATGGCTCCAGATATTACTGAGTGTAGATTGGTTGTTCTCTCCATTGATGGATTGTCTGATCAACTTTGTGGTTGTGTTAAGGGATTTGACCCTCCTATACTCCAGGAGGCCATGAAGAAGGCCCGAGACATGGAGTCATCAACATGGAGGAACAAGTTTCATTCCAAAGGGTTTCTAAAAAGGAGGGATAAGGAGAGAGATAGGAGACCATTCCAGAAAGATGCGGGACAGCCACATAAGAGTTCTTCCAGGTTGGACAGTGATCAGTTGAATGACCTGAGACAGAAGAAGTTTTGTTTCCATTGCCGCTATGTATGAGGAAAATCAACTGAATGCTTAAATGATAAATCAAAACTAAACAAATCAAAATCCCATAACATAAAGAGAACCAATCTAAATAAAAGCCATTAGTAATAAATCAATAAAATATGAAAGCTTTTACCAAGATTTGAATTGTTCCCTTTGGATGAATGTGGATTGCTCAATAGTGCTGTGAAACCATATTTGCAACAAGCAAGTAAAGTGCTCAAAGATCAATGTCAAAAGATCGTGAAGTTGCTCAATTGATGCGATGTATGCTCAAAGCGATGTTAAAGGATGCCTGAGAATAAGTGATCGAAAAGGATTTGTGAAGGAGATGAGGGGGGTTTATATAGGTTTCAACAGAGATCGATCAACGGTCCAGGTAATTTAGAAGAATCAACGGAGGAGATAAATCAAATAACCATGATGAATGTGCACACGACATGTGTCAATCCATAAGGATATTTTTAGTAAAATATGATGAAAACAAGATTGATTGAATAGATAACTCAACTTGTAATTTTGCCTTTTTTAGAGTTATAAAAATAAGACTGATTGTGCACATGAGTTAACAAGATATTTTAAAAGGAATTGGAAAGATAACTAAAATTAAATAAATAAATTTATTTAATTGATTGTGCATGATTGAGGAACAGAAGATTATAAAAAATATATTTGATTTGATTTATTTTTAGAGGATTGAGATAATTTAAACAAATTTGCATGATTTATTTAAATTTAGAAGAACAATTAATTTTAATTAAATAATGCAGAATTATTTAATTGTAGATAAGATAGAATTGGATGAATTAATTAAATTATTTATTTATTTATTTAATGTGGACTTTGAATTTCAAAAAAGAAGATAATGATTTAATTAAATAATACAAATTATTTAATTGTGGGAGAATAATAGAGGAATTTAAATTAATTAATTAAATAAAGAAAATTTATTCAATTAATGTTGCAATCATGTGATTTAGAAGAATTTGGTGATTTTGGTGAAATTAATTAAATAATAAGATTATTTAATTAACATTTGAAATGCAGGTGATTAGACCGATTTGATAAAATTGGTAAAATTAATTAAATAATTAGATTATTTAATTAACGTTTGAAATGTAGGTGATTCGACAACACGGTCATTTTAGGGTGTCTACATTTTGCCCCTCTTTGATGCAATGATGTTTACAATGTTGCGTCAAAGAAAACGGTTGTTGAAGACATAATACAATTTATTGATGCCCCAGTGTGGGTAGTTGCCCCAGTGTATGCCCCCTTGAGCGGGAAGACAGGGAAGCGATAGGAGAATTGGGTTGACGCTCGACTAGACGATTGCACAAGGTAGAAGGAAAAGCAGCACGGGGTGGGAAGAAAAAATGAGGGGGGGACACTATAAATAGGTCCCATGGGGACCACATTCCTCATTTGCACACTAAGAGCTTCTAAATTTAGAGTGTGCAGAGCCTCCCAAACTTAGAGTGAGAGGGTTGAGTGGAAGGAGCTGATAGCGAGGAGAGATGCCGATTCCAGCGCACAGGCATCGGGCAGAGCTAGTGCGGACATACGGGAGGCCAGCAGGAGCTCCAGCAGCGATAAGTGTCTGAAAACCTCATTTTAATTTGATATTTTAGGGCGGTTTAGGGCTAGGTCTAGGTAGGTCTTTAGGTCAACCAAAAGCATTGTAGGATAGAATGGCGCTATTGGTAGTCATCTTAGGCACTTTTGGCTCAACGTAGCGCTTCTAGTAGGTAAGCTCAACGCTTTTGGCAAAGCTGCAGTGCTTTTGGTTTTTGGCAGCCGCGCTGCAGCGCATTTGGTAGGGCCCTGCAGTGCTTTTGGTAGAACAGGAAAGCACGGCCGACAGCGTAAGTTAGCGCGATTGGAAGGGGAGAAAGAAAATCACGTCACCTTTGGGAGTATAGAAAGGCACGGTTGGACACACAGCGAAGCGTGCTTGGTTAAAATAAGTCGCACTGGGTATAGAAAACAAAGCACATTTGTAGGAACAGTAAGGCGCTTGTGGTAACACAGTGGAGCACTCTTGTGGAAAGCACAACGCCTTTGGGTTGGGTAGAAGAATGCAATGGGTAGGGTTGACCGAAGGGTTGACTACTTAGGTAAGAGCAAGGGAAGAGCTGGTCCTAGGGTTTTGCGTCATAGGGTAGAAGTCAGTAGGACTACAGAGGAATTTGGAAAAAAGGTCTGACACATGGTTTGTTGTGGATGCAAAGGATTATGCCTCCATTGATGTCACAAGAGAGGCACCACCCCATAGCACACGAGGTGGTATAGCTGACCTGGGAGGAGGACGCATTCCTAGAGCACGCGAGACTATGGCACGTGGCACACTTGACACACATTAGGGTGAATCTCACCCTAGTGATAGCAGTGGTAGAGAGATTTCACAGTGAGACATGCTCGTTTCACTTTCTGATAGGGGAGGCGACAATGACACTGGAGGATGTGTATCGCATCCTGAGGGTTCAAATTGATGGAGAGAGAGTGGACTTTGACCCGATGCGAGGCGAGGCAGGCTTGTAGAGGTATTCTACACAGATGACCTCAGGATAGATGACGGTGAGATTCAGTGGGTAGACATCCCATGACTCTATGACAGGATCCGATGGATAGTGTCTTCACTAATTGGTAGCTTCCTATGCCCAGACAGGCGATCCAAAGGACTATGTGTGAGATGGGGCACAGTACTATCGGGGATGTTCACATATGGTACACAGTATGTGTGGGGCCCTTGTATATTAGGGCAGCTATATCGAGACATGCACGACTACGTTTACAGGAGAGCCTGGAGTCTCTCTGCTAGGGTGACATTACTACAGGTGTGGACGTGGGAGCATATCCCTGTGATCAGACCCATGACACAGTGCCGTCGGGAGAGGGGAGAGCCCTATGCATTTTTGTACGAGGGAGTCATTACACACCGGAGGCTGGGATCTGTTAGCCACTGGAGGTGACAGATCGATGAGATGGACCTATTTGTTTGGAGGCCATGGTTACTTTGTGAGGAGTGGGAGGATGAGCACAAGCAGCTCATGTACTGCTGCTAGGCTTGATACCTGTTTGGGAGGTGATCAGATACCATAGAAAGATACCTACTAGAGTGGGTACTCAGATAATTTGGGCTACCACAGGGGTTACCAGTTGGGGAGGTGACACATGCCAGGACACGGTGGGAGGTTAGAGACTGGGATGCAGAGATTCCAGTGGTGACAGCTTTGGCAGAGGTACGGGGACTTGTCCCTGTGAGATGGGATTGGGATACAGGATTGGCAGATCTAGGGACACTACCAGACTATGACAGGTACTGGCAGACACATAGGCCAGTGCGACTAACGACACCAGGCATGGCAGGGGCAGTGGGGGAGGTGTTGGTCCCAGGTGCGGAGGCGAGGATCAGGTGACAGGCTAGAGAGGCCAGACAGCAGGCAGGTGTGGAGGCTGGGGACTCACAGGCAGATGTAAAGATGGTGGAGGTGGAGAACCCCATCGTAGAGACTGACTTACAGTGGACCGAGTGGCTCTTACAGGAGGAGATAGCCTGGAGGACTCAATTAGAGCTCCGGATGGTGAGGTTGCGGAGAGATAGGGATACAGCCAGGGCAAAGGTGAGGCTGAGGCACTCGTACAGGTGCAGACACAAATAGCCACAATAGCATAGGCAGCCCTGGCACAGGCACAGGCACAGTTACAGATCCAGGTATAGGCGCAGGCACAGGTGCAGGTATAGGGATAGGCACAGATACAGGCATAGGCCATGCCCGCACCAGCAGGGGATGACAGACAGTTAGCCTAGGTGACCAGGGAGAGAGATGTAGAGGCCCAGCTACGGCTGACAGCAGAGGCCACACTACAGAGGGTGAGATGGGAGAGAGATGAGGCACGTCGTGCACTGGGTGTAGATCAAAGGACTCTATATAGCAAGCTCATTCGCGTGCAGGGAGAGCTAGTGTCGGCAGGCGGAGAGGCCGAATATTACAGGGGTCTCTACGTTGGTGCAGTGCCAGCAGCTCAGTAGGCACCTAGCTACAAAGATAGGAGTAGGTCTGGGGCATCCGGGTCTCGCAAGATAGGGCAGTCACTATCCTCAGTTAGAGGGCCATTTGTGCCACCAGGGGGAGGAGGACCATCCGGGGGACCTGCACCGAGCACAGGTGGAGGACAGGGGCCACAGCAGGAGGGCAAGTCTACCCACTAGAGCATACACACTTGTAGATTGTACCATTTGTGTATCAGTTTTGCATCATGATGGACACCTGTATATTGTATCATTATGTATCATTTTGGACTGATGCCTGCGTGCATCCTGATGTATATTGTGCGGGCTCTTGATAGCCTAGATGTACTATATTGATGTATATTTGGATGTATACATATGGACTATTGATGTAGACACATACATTTTGTATTATGATGACCTTCACACGAGATATATGATGATCTATTCTGCTCACTGATGTTCATGCTTTTGTGTATGCACTTCATAATGACATGGATGTGATGATATGTATGTATGATTATGGATTTATGTGATGACATATATTGCTTATATGATGCTTATAGATGTATGACGATAGAGATGCTATGACTTGTGACGACATGATGTAGATGCTATGACTAGTGATATCTAACATGTGAGTTTTGCAGATATGCACCAAAGAGAAGAAAAGAGGAGATGCTATGACGTGTGATATCTAACATGTGGGTTTTGCAGATATGCACCAGAGAGAAGAAAAGAGGAGATGGAAGATAGAGACTGTTGATCGATCATTGCAATGAAAAATGATATAAGGGTTGTGTGAATGGATGGGAAAATGATGAGCTTGTTGCATTGGTTTCACAATTGTATATAAAGAGCAATCCTTATTTTTGATATAGCACGTGGATAGTTTGCCACCAAGGTATAAAAGACCAAGGTGCTATGATATCTGAGTGCATGGACATTGACTCTGCAAGCAAGCAGTTTGAACTTAGATCCCGTAGACATAATACGACCTTGTTGTACATGTGAATGAGCCATAGTCTTCAACATAAACTAAACTTCAATACATAAATGCAAGAAGAATATTAACTATGTAAGATGCTAGGTCATAACACACACAAGATAAATATAATGCTAAGAAAGATGCTAAAGATCATTCCTCAAACACAGCACACAAAAGCAATGACTATGCCCCCAATTCATACTACATCGCAACATACCAAGATTATAGATAAACCAAGGTAGCCTTGAATAGGTAATGGATAAAAGGAATAAATGATAAATCAAAAAGCAAATTGACTGACTTACAAAGTAAACATATAGCCAACATATTCTCTTGCCAAAGAGGTTGCTCAGGATAGATTGGATAGGAAAGATAACAGCCTTATCGTAGGAGCGATGCATCCGTTAAAGGGGGCTATCTACCTACAAAGACAATATCTTGCTGCCTAAAATGCCACACGTCATAGGAGACACGTGTGTTGGTCTCGACAATGGAACACTCATGCAAAAGACAAGCTTGTTGATCTGGTGCGTTGGTTAAGCTGGATTTAGCTGATGTTGGAAATCAGAACAGTAGAACAGTAGATGACTCTGGAAGTAGGCCTCTTTGCTTCAGGTTGGTTAAGGACTTTTGCTTTGAAAGGTTGCGCTAGCTTGCTGCTTGAGTTAGTCAAGTCGAGGTGAATGGATTTTGATACACGGAAGACTAAAAAGGCGATAGTGTTAACGGATTGGGGTGGGTGAAGAATGATGAATTGTATGTGCCTGAGTACTGGATACATCCTTCGTATTCCAGACTACCTACATACCCTGTGTCCATGGGATCAAGGCACATTACGATGAAAGATGAAAGTGATAATACGTAGTTTTGGTTGAGTGATGAATGGGTCAAGGCATTTGAGCTTGGGTAGAGGAAATGATGAGATCTTATGTACCTGAGTACTAGATACTTCCTTCGTATTCTAGACTGCCTACATACCCATATCCATGGGATCAAGGTACCTTAAGACTTAAATGAGATGATATGTAGTTCTAGTTGCTATGATGATGTAGGAAAAGTGTTGGGAAGATAACAACCTTATCGTAGGAGTGATGTGTCCATTAAAGGATGCTATCTGCGGAAAGGAGAAAAGATTGAACCACAAACAAGGATCCATTCCTAGACCTTGGTTAAGGAAAGAGTTGCCCCCATTCCGATAGAGGAATTTGCATGGATGACTGACGAAGAAGACATAGAAAGCTTATGACCTAGGACAAGACAGTGCTAACTGTTGACACAGATCAAGACGTAGGATGACGACGATGGACATTGACAAATTTCTAAGCTATACTAGATAGAGAGATGGAAATGCAAACGAGGTCAATGGTTTTATTATGGATGGATGATGTGTGTTGTGAAAGAATGGAATGAACAGGACCCGATAGATGATGGATGTTGACTCTACACATAGAGCTTGTTTGCCTAGTTTTCACTATGGTACTTATCCAAGGCGCCTGTTTACCAGGTTTTCACCGTAGGACGGATTTTTTTTTTTTTGGAAATACTCTGAGGATCAGGCATAGAACTTCTTAAGATGGACACTGTTAAGTGGCTCATCCAAAGGAATGTCGTTAGGTGTAGCTAAAGTATAAGCTTATGATCCATATGCTACTGTGACAATAAAGGGACCTAACCAGTTAGGCTCAAACTTGCCTTTCTTTTCCTGATCTGCTTGATTTCTCTGATTCTCTTTGAGTACAAGATCACCAACTTGAAACCGTCTTTCTTTGATCTTTTTGTTGTAATTATGCCGAAGGCGGTTTTGATAGACATGGAGATGATTCAACATGGCAAGGCATCTTTCATCTAGTAGTTCTAGCTTAGCTAATCTGGAAGTGCGATACTCCTCTCCACCGATCAGGTTCTGCGTGGATACTCTGAGGGATGGGATCTTGACCTCTATGGGTAGGATGGCTTCAGAGCCACAGACCAAGGCATAAGGTGTGGCACCAATTGGTGTTCCGATACTAGTGTGGTAGGCCCATAGGGCGAGATTGAGTTGCAAGTGCCAATCGCAACCAGCTTCATTGACTATTTTCTTGAGGATCTTGAGAATGGTCTTATTGGAAGCCTTTGCTTGGCCATTACTCTGTGGATAGTAGGGAGTTGAAAAGCGATGTTGGATATTGTATTGTGTGCACAAGGCACAGACATCTTAGTTTTTGAATGGTCTCCCATTATCAGTGATAATGGCTTGGGGAATACTATACCGGCAAATGAGGTAGTTTAGGATAAACTTGGCTATTTGCTTACCAGTGATATAGGTCATGGGAGTGGCTTCAACCCACTTCGTAAAATACTCAGTGGCGGTAATGATAAACTTGTAGCCATTGGAGGAGGATGGGTAGATTTGTCCTACAAGGTCGAGACCCCATTGAGAAAAAGGCCATGGAGTTGTCACAGGTTGTAGTTCATGAGCTGGTGCGTGAATCAAATCTCCATGCTGTTGGCATTGTAGACACTTCTTAGCAAACTGTGCAGCATCTTGCTCTATTGTAGGCCAGTAATAACCTGTTCTGAGTATCTTCTTAGTGAGATTAGGACCGGTAGAATGTGTGCCACAGACACCTTTGTGTATGTCTCATAAGGTAGCTTCAGCTTCTTCCATGTTAAGACATCGTAAGAGGATACCATCGAGACTCCGGTGATACAGTGTATCACCCAGAATGATGTAACGAGAGGAACGACGGATAAAGGTTTTGTGTTGGGTGGATGATAGGTCAGAAGGAAAGGTACTTTATTTAAGGTATTCATAGATATCTTTGTACCATGGGGAATTGGGACCAACAAGTTCGCAAATGATTTCAGTAATGGGAACATCGATGGCTGGTATCAACAATTGCTCAATCAAGAATTCACATTTATGTGTATTAGCCGGCATGTCAATCAGTGACCCTACAGAAACCATAGAATCTGCAGCCTTGTTATGCTCTCTTGGAATTTTCTCAAATGTGATGCTAGAAAAATGTGGTTTGTAGGCATCCACTAGTTGCTTGTAGGGAACCAACTTTTCATCTTTTGTTTGGTACTCATCTGTGACTTGGTGAATGACTAGTTGTGAGTCTCCATATACATGTAGTTCTGTGATGTCCCATTGAACTGCTGTATTGAGACCTATAAGGAGTGCTTCATGCTCAGCAATGTTGTTAGTGCAAGGGAATACAAGCTGATATGATTTTGGAATATAATCATTTTGAGGTGTGACAAACAAGATGCCGACCCCTGATCCATGTTGTGTGTAGGAATCATCAAAGTACAACTTCCACATTATGGAGTTAGAAAGAGCGAAGAGATTCTCATCTGGAAAGTCTGCTACCATAGGGTGTCCATCTGTCATGGGTGCTTCTGCTAGTTGATCTGCTAGGGCTTGTCATTTGATTGCTTTGCGATCCATATACTCAATGTTGAACTCACTAAGGATCATGACCCATTTAGCTAGTCTGCCTGTAAGAGCTGCTTTTGCTAGTAGATACTTCAATGGATCAATTTTGGCTATAAGATTTGTGTGTTGGTTCAACATGTAATGCCGCAACTTTTGGGAAGCAAACACTACTGCTAAACAAGCTCTTTCCATCGGTGAATAATTAAGTTCGTATCCCACGAAGGTTCTACTGATATAATAAATTGCAAGCTCTTTTCCAGATTCATCATTTTGTACTAGAATGGCCCCTAGGGCCGAAGTTGTAGTTGAGATGTATAATATCAAAGGCTTATCAGCAACTGGTGGAACCAAGACAGGAGGTGTAGCCAGATACTCTTTGAGCTAATCAAATGCTGCTTGACACTTATAATCCCATCAAAATGAGACATCTTTTCAGAGCAAGTGTTGAAATGGTTGACATTTATCTACTAGCTGTGAGATGAAACGCCTGATGGACTGCAACCTTCCCTAAAGGCTCCTTAATGCTCTAAGGTTCTGTGGTGGAGGCATCTCCACTATGGCCTTTACTTTTGCGGGGTCTACTTCAATGCCTCTACGAGATACAATGTATCCCAACAGCTTCCCTGATGTTACACCGAAGACACACTTCTTTGGATTGAGGCGTACTTGGTATTTCTCGAGCCTGTCAAAGATCTGTCCTAGAACTTGTATGTGATCTGCCCTAGAAGATTTAGCTAGTATGTCATCCACATAGTCCTCCATGATATGATGAAAGAGGTCGTGGAATATCACTGTCATTGCTCTTTGATAAGTTGCCCCTACATTCTTTAGACCAAATGGCATGACACACCAACAATAATTACCCCAAGGACAAGTAAAAGTTATCTTATGTTGATCTTCTTCTGCTATCCTTATCTGATTGTAGCCAGAGAAACCATCCATGATAGAAAGCATTTCATGACCCGCTATCAAGTCTACTATGAGGTCAATGTTTGGTAATGGAAAGTCATCTTTGGGACATGCTTTGTTAAGATCTCTAAAATCATTACACATGCAGATGCGCCCATTTGGTTTAGACACAGGTACAATGTTGGAAACCCAATCTGAATAGTCAATAGGTCGTATGAACTTTGCATCTAACAACTTCTATATTTCCACCTTTACCAAGAGAGCTATCTATGGGTGCATCTTCCTCAACTTTTGCTTGACTGGTTTAACTTTTGGATCAACTGTGAGATAGTGAACAACTAGCTTAGGGTCTAACCCTGGCATATCAGCATAGGTCCATGCAAAGTTGATGGTTCGCTACAAGAAGAATGTGTTAAGATTCCTGTGCTCTGTTTCTGATAATGATGCTGCTAGGAATGTGGTCTTTGGATTTTGCTCTGTGCCAAGGTTTATCTCTGTAGAATCTTCCACTACGAGAGCTGACTTCTCTTGATACTTAGATGGTAGGGGAAGGTCAAATCCTCCATCCTCAGGTGCCACAGTTGGGTTTTCACCTTTGGATACATCCTTTGTTTTTACTATTTTGTGATCAGGAGGTGCCATAGTGTGGTTTTCACCTAGAGATCTTTCTTTATTTTTACTTTTGCGACTGGAGGATTTGGCATTCTCACTAAAATAAGCAATTGGCTCCAGTTCCATTATAAAACTTACCTTATGATCACCCAGAGGGATACCATCCTGAAGTCCCATGAACTTAGCTATAGCTTCGTCATTCTGAAATACATTTATAACGGGGGACCCTTATTGGTCCCAATCAATAAGTTCGGGGTAGATGAGTGTTACATTCTGGGTTTTTGTGGTGGAGGTTAAGGATACAGATGATCGCATAAAGACAGAGGATTCGGTGAATAGTTCAGTCATATGGAGGGAAGAGTCATCGATGATATCCTCATAAAATGTCAAATCTGCGATAGAAGTTTCAGCCACCTTGTCGAGGATACCCTCAATATCCAAGGCGCGTGGTACCTTCTTACCAAATCCTAAACCCTTCTTGTCTAGTTTCTTCATCACAATGATGGGTTCCATTGTGCCTTGATTCTATTTCCCAAGGCCACCTTTGCCTTTATAGCCCATGTGTTTGACTATCCTTAAGCCATTGCCATATTGCTTGACTAGTATTGTAACTGGTTCTTTCTCTTTATAGAGCCAAGAAGAAATGTCCTCAATAGTTTCCTCCTCCAAATATTGTCCTTATTGGAATTGGGTTAGAAATGCTGGGGGAGGAATAACTACTTTTTTATTTACTTTGGCAATGGGCAGTTGGCCGTAAGATTTAGGGGATAAAGGCATCCACCCTACACAACAAGATTTGGAGATATCATAAGTGTTAAAGTTGGTAAACCAACCTTACAGATCCCAATGAACACCTGCAAGCCAATAAGCTGTCACATAAAGGAGATCAAGAGGCACAAAAATGGTGCTCTACAACCTTGAAGCAAAAATGCATTAACAAGAATGAATAATTACAAAGAGATTAATCCTTAAGAAAGGAGATCAAAACCCTAAAGTGAACCCTAGGATTTAATAAAAGAATTATTAAATAATAAAGTGCCTAAGTTTAGCTTAAGTGAAAAATAAAGTAAAGGTGACTTAATTAATTAATCAATATGATTAAATTAATTAAGTAATTAACCTATTACTCTAACAATAAGTTCCAAAGCCTATATCACAGATGTGAGTTTTGATTTCAGGAAGAGGATTAGGGTTACTTGTAGAGGCTTGTGTCAAAGTTTCAGGATCAACATATAGTGGGGATTCAAGGTCTTTTTCATTTTTAGGCACTTGGTTGCAATTCTTATAGCTGCCTTGCAAGACACGGTAGAATTCAAAAGGATTGGGGTCTCCTGGGATAGTTATCTTTGTACCATTGAACGGGAACTTTAGAGACTGATGGTACGTTGAGGGAACAGTTTTCATTGCATGGATCCATGGGTGGCCTAGGATAATGTTATAAGGCAGCTCTATGTCAAGGACCTGGCACCTGGTTTCAAGCACAATGGGGCCCAGTTGTATAGGCAGGTGGATAACACCTTCTGAGCGGCATTCAGCATCATCATATCCCTTGATTGTAATACTTTGATCAATGTTGACATGATCCTCAGAGTATTCCAGTTGTTTAAGTAACTTTAAAGAACAGATGTTGAGACCAACACCACCATCTATGAGTATACGTTTGATTTTGCGCTTATGGATGAGAACTTCAATATGAAGGGCATCATTGTGACACAGATCATGGGAAGGGAGGTCTTTCTCAGAGAAGACCACATTGTAGGGCGAAGCAATGTTACCTACTATAGCTTGGAAATCCACAACCGCTATGTTGTTAGGAACCGAAGACTGTTTGAGGGCTTTTTCTAGCACCACTCTATGTGCAGGTGACGACCGTAGAAGGTCTAAGATAGAGATCTACGCGGGCATTTTCCCTAGATGTTCGACAAGATTATAATCAGACTGAGTTGGGAGACTAGGTGTAGGACCATGAATAGTGACACGACCACGATGAGTTGTAACAACGCAATCCGTAGACTTGCCTTTGATTGTGAGGGTAGACACTTGACTCTCTTCAAACTGACCTACAATGGAGTCAAAGGAAGTGGAAGCATGATTGATACCTTTACCTTTATCCTAAGGAGGAGGTGGACCATGGTGAGGGAATGGTTCCTTGTACATGTTGAGGTCTTTGTTCGTGTGTTGAGCTGGTGGGTCATCTCCAAAAGAGATTTGGTTGCCTTCGATGAGATTTTTGATTAGGTGCTTGAGTTTCATGCATGATGCAGTTTTGTGCCCTTTGCTCCTATGGAACTCACAGTATTCATTGTCTCTATAATAGGCAGTTTTGTAAACAGGTTCACCATATGGGGGAGCATCAGGTAAGGTGATGAGCCCTTTGTGTAAAAGCTTTTGTAGGACCGACTCTATGGGCTCTCCCAAGGGAGTGAATTGACGCCGCGGAGGTAATCTTGTTGAGGCCACTCTTGTTGTCGTTGTTGTTGGTTTTGATAAGGTTGTCGTTGATGTTGCTGTTGTTGAGGTGGAGTTTGACTTAGTTTGGAAAGCTGAAGTGGCGTTTGCAATGTTTGGACATGTTTAGAATCGACCACACCATCGTTGACCACGTTTTTATTTTTGTTCTAAAACTTTGGTTTATCATTTGTTTGTTGATGAGGAGCATTGTCTTTCATTTCTTTGAAGATTTTGACCACACCCTTAGCAATGAGGGCCTTCTCAATATTGATTCCCTTGTAGGTAATTTCATCGAAGGTTGTAGCACTAAGAATTTGTAAGTGGAAACCCAATTCTTGGTTGAGATTCTGCACAAATATGCTAACCAGCTGCTTTTCAGGTATCTTGAATGGGAATTTACTAGCCATTTGTCTCCATCTTTGAAGGAAAGAAATGAAAGTTTCCCATTTTTCTATTTGTTGTTGCATAGATCAGTCATGGAAATCTCATGTTCCGTGTTGTAGGAAAAGTGAGTGGCAAATTTCTCTGCTAGCTCATTAAAAGACTCGATACTCATGGGTAGGTGTGAGAACCATTCTATAGCTTGACCTCCAAGACTGCGAGGAAAGAGATGCATGAGATATGGGTCGTTATGTGAGACCTCGAAGCAAGCAAGATAGAATTCCCTGAGATGGTCTTTTGGGTCACCTTTTCTTTTGTATTTATCAAATTTGGGAATAGTGAAATTTTGAGGAAAAGGGATCATGGGTAATGACCGATCAAAAGGATAAGGACACACTTCTTCTAAAGAGAAGGTCTTCTTTGTGTGGCCAAATGTAGATCAGATAGTTGTTGTTGAACCTCTGCAAGTTTTAGCTCCATAGTCGTGGGAGGGGTTGGGAATATCTCCTGTTGTCCTAGAAGTGGTTGTTGTTGCCCAAATGGAAGATTATAGTGTAAGCCATGGGCATTGGTGTTGTAAGGGTCGTATGATAGGTTGGGGTCATGCGTGTTGTATGTTGGGTTCAGATTGGGTTGGAATTGGATGCTTTGATTTGGAGGAGGTGGGGGTGGCGCTAGATAATAATGTAGGCTTTGCGAAGGTTGAAGATACGAGTTTGTGCGGAAAGCTAAAATTTGGGTTAGGTTGCGATTGCGGCATATAGCTTTGGGAAGTTTGGTTTTGAGAATGTTGAGGGTGGATAGGCAATGTGTTGAAGAAGTTTAGCGCTGATGATTGTTGTGGTGGGGGGACATAGATAGAAGTGTTATGCGATGGTTGAGGTCGATTGAGGATGAGCATAGAAGAATGTTGTGGTTGGGGTTGCACGACCCTGGTTGGTTGAGGGATACAAAGATTTGATGAGGTTAGGGGTGGCATTTGTTGAGACCCTTGTTGCATGGCGATGTAGTTGTTCCCTAGATTGTAATTTAGTGGGAAACCTTGTCATGATGGGGTAACCAATATTCCACTTGCGATTGGTATGGACACTTGAGGAGTATTTTGCATGTTTGATTTTGCTAGAGTGGCTTGTCTTGCTAGTTCAATTTGATGATGTAGAGTCTCTTGTTGTTTTTTGTAGATCTCCATAGGAAATAGAAGTGGTGATACGGCCATCTTTCCCATTGGATTTTGATAAAGGGGATTCTCATATTGTGCAATTGTTCTCCCTTGTGAGCTTTGTTCGGGTAAGGGTGTGGTCACTGTTGACATGGTTTGGACCGCCGTTATAGTGTCTTTAGGATTGCTAAGATTGGATAGATCAAAACCTTGGGGTAATTTGGCTCCTTGCTCTGCTAGCAAGCGAAAGAAATGATCTTGGTTCTCACTAAGGATTTTGTCAAAGGTGGCTATGGCTCTAGGATCTTGTATGAATTCATCAAGATCTTGTCCATCTTCTTGAGAGGATTGACCTATTTCAAAGTGTTGCTCTTCTTGAGATGGGACTTGATCTATGGTATAACTTTGTGAAACAAAATCCGGAGGCATGCCGGTGGTATAGTGAGGTGTACTTACCAAAGGGACACTACCTTCTTGAGATGGGACATGACCGATAGTATAACCTTGTGGAACAAAATCTGGAGGCATGTCGATGGTATAGTGAGGTGTACTTACCAAAGGGATACTACCTTCTTGAGGTTTGTTAGGGTGGTCCAGCTGCGGCATATTTGGAGAATTGGTAGATTTGTCTGCGGGTGTCCTAGGAGTAACCTTGGGAGAAATGTTGGATCGACCTGATTGAGGTCTGTGAGGAGGTGATTTGCGCTTCCTAGGGACAACTTGCTTGGACTTCATAGTTTGTTGGAGCCTAGTGGTTACCATGGAATACACTAAGACAAAAAAGTAATGCTAAGATTCTGCTTGTTTGTTGGAAAAGACAAACTCTGATGCACAAGTAACTGGACCAAAGGCGCTATACTATTTGACCAGAGGTGCAGGACTGCGCAACCAAAAGTGTGCTACTATAATACCAAAGGTGATGGACTGGGCTGCCGAAGGCAAGGTACTACTATACCAAAGGTGAGCTGCTGTGACCAAAAGTGAGCTACTGTTATACCAAGGGCGCTGAAGTAGGTTCGCCAGAGGCGATGTACTGTTAGATCAAAGGCGAGCTACTGTAATACCAAAGGCGAGCTGTTGTAATACCAGAGGCACTGAAGTAGTATCTGTTGTTTTTAAAAAGGCAAATTTTGATAGATTTGGTTTTGATTCTGAATGGATTTTGCTTTGGCAAGAGAAAACACAGCAAACAAGTGGCAAAAAGGACTGACACAACAGATAGTGTATGTTCAAGGCTTACAAAAAAGCCCAATGTTTTCATAGGTATAAGACGATTGCAAACAATATCAAGCACTTTTTATCCCTAGAGACAAGGTTTCATTGCAGTAGATCAGCTCACAGCTTAATACTCCGTCGATAAAAATGTCATTCCATAAAGGTGTCAGACATTTTGTATCTTTGCGAGAGATGATAGGTAGGGATATCTCACCCTCCCCTTGGAAAGCTCAAGTAGGTCACAAGAGCTTTATGGCCAAGGGAATACTATCTCTTCTCAAGGGATCCAATGGTGAGTATCTTAAGGGCTTAAATTGATTCCCCTTGCACTGATGATTACCATAACGTTCGGAGGTAGATCGGGTAGTCACTATCTAGAATGGTTCTTAGTAACTTTGAGGGACCAACGCCTTACAAGCAATGCGACAAGCTACTAAAAGCTTTAACAAATCCTACTAAGAGTATCAAACACTTCACTCAATGTGAAAAAATTGTTTCCACAAAGAGCTAGTACACCTCTTTTCAGTTTGGCACCACAAGGTAAGGCTGACGTCGGTTAGGACTTGGCTTTCGCCTTATCCCTCTTATATAGCGGTTCAAAGGAAAACTCCGCTTAGGGTCGACCCTTTTGGATGAAGCGTAATCGAAAAGCAGGCCCTTCTAAAGGAAGTACTGAAATGTAAGAGCAAGCACGTCAAACAAAGGTTCAATTGTCGCGTTATAAGAAAAATAAGGTGCAACTAAATTAGCCACACACATGTTTGTAGTTGTCAATTGTCCCTTATGAAATTGAAGTGTTTTGACATTCATGTCCATTGTCCCTTAGAAAATTAAGGTATTTTCGCATACATGTCCATTGTCCCTTAAGAAAAGCAGTATGTTCCTAAGACTTAGATTGCCGAAATGATTTGTTCAATTATCCCTTAAGAAGGCAATATGTTTCTAAGACCTATTGAGATAAATCAAGATTTCTTCAATGCTCATCCTGCATGAACATATTAGAAAAACCAATTTGCTCTGTGTGAGTGATAGGAAGCTGCAACAAGTCAATTAGTTCTAAAAAAACTCACAAGTTTAGCAAAAAACAAATCAATTTGACCAACAGCGTTGTACTGTCTTACCGAAAGTGACTTACCGTAATACCTAAAGCGTTGTACTGTGTTGCCGGAAGTGATTTGTTGCAGCCAAAGGTGACCCAGTATGCTACCAGAAGCATTGCCCTAGATCTAGAAGTGACGTACTATTCTGCCAGAAGTGTCGTCATGTCCTACCAAAGGCGCTTTACTGTGTCAGATTTAAAAAATGTGATATTTTATCAAAATAAACTAGGTCCAGATATGATTTCATGGTTGTTTTGAAGTTCTGAGATGTAATATCTGATGGATCTGTATCCTGGAATCAAGAAAACTCAAAAGATGTCGCAAATAGATAGGTTAACTCAAATATCAAAAATACCCCTAAAAACGTCAGCTTAGGAAGTATCAAAGACAATTTAAAAGACAAATAAAACAGCTTGTCAAATCAAAGATAGGTATGTGAGTAAAACCCTGCAAAAAAATCATCAAAATAAGATCAGAAAACCTAATTTTCCAAAAGTGCTTTACGATACTGCCAATAGCGCTGGACTGTTCCACTAGAAGCGCCCTACTGTGCTACCAGAGGCACTGCAGTATCGCTCGAGGGCACTGTACTGTGCCTCCAAAAATGCTTTAAGATACTACCAATAGCGCTTTTCTGTGTCTTTTGTGTTGTTCTGTATTGTACTTCAAAAAAGTCAATTTCTCAAAGAAAAAGAGGGATTAGTGGGTCCCATCGGGCATGCCAGAATGTGTATGAGGAAAATTGACTGAATGCTTAAATGATAAATCAAAACTAAATAAATCAAAAGCCCATAACATAAAGAAAACCAATCTAAATAAAAGCCATTAGTAATAAATCAATAAAATATGAAAGCTTTTACCGAGATTTGTATTGTTCCCTTTGGATGAATGTGGATTGCTCAATAGTGTTGCGAAACCATATTTGTAACAAGCAAGTAAAGTGCTCAAAGATCAATGTCAAAAGATCGTGAAGTTGCTCAATCGATGCAATGTAAGCTCAAAGCGTTGTTAAAGGATGCATGAGAATAAGTGATTGAAGAGGATTTGTGAAGGAGATGAGGGGGGTTTATATAGGTTTCAATAGAGATCGATCAATGGTCCAGGTAATTTAGAAGAATCAAGGAGGAGATAAATCAAATAACCATGATGAACATGCACACAACATGTGTCAATCCATAAGGATATTTTTAGTAAAATATGATGAAAACAAGATTGATTGAATAGATAACTCAACTTGTAATTTTGTCTTTTTTAGAGTTATAAAAATAAGACTGATTGTGCACATGAGTTAACAAGATATTTTAAGAGGAATCGGAAAGATAACTAAAATTAAATAAATAATTTATTTAATTGATTGTGCATGATTGAGGAACAGAAGATTATAAATAAAATATTTGATTTTATTTATTTTTAGAGGATTGAGATAATTTAAACAAATTTGCATGATTTATTTAAATTTAGAAGAACAATTGATTTTAATTAAATAATGTAGAATTATTTAATTGTAGATAAGATAGAATTGGATGAATTAATTAAATAATTAAATTATTTAATTAATGTGGACTTTGAATTTCGGAAGAGGATAATGATTTAATTAAATAATACAAATTATTTAATTATGGGAGAATAATAGAGGAATTTAATTTAATTAATTAAATAAAGAGAATTTATTCAATTAATGTCGCAATCATATGATTTAGAAGAATTTGGTGATTTTGGTGAAATTAATTAAATAATAAGATTATTTAATTAACGTTTGAAATGTAGGTGATTAGACCGATTTGATGAAATTGGTAAAATTAATTAAATAATTAGATTATTTAATTAACGTTTGAAATGCAGGTGATTCGACGACATGGTCATTTTAGGGTGTCTATAGCCACGAGCCTTGGGATCCTAAGCACAAGTGTGCTCCCTAAGGGAAGGCTAAACAGTTAGAGTATTTTTCAGCCGATGAGTCTGTTGATTCAGAGCCCCATTCGGACTACCATTCAGAGGCCGAGGATGCAAAATTGAAAGGCTATGAGGAATCATCAGATACAGAGGATGATACAACCCTACCTACAGCACGTATCTCGAGTATCCAGAGGGAGGGATCATTCAGGATAAGAGGAGTATTGGATGGGCAGCAATGTATTGCATTACTTGACACAGGTGCCACTCATAACTTCATAGATGAGGGCTTGGTCGCCAAGAGAGGGCTGAAGACAGAGGAATTTGAGGGCTTTAAGGTGAAGGTTACGGATGGTTTCATACTCACCTGCACTAGAAGGATACCCAATCTATCAATCTAGTTGAACAAATACACTTGCCAATCAGAATTTTATGTTGTCTGCATGAGTGAGATGGATGTTGTGTTGGGTATGAAGTGGTTGAAGGATATTGAGGAGTTCACACTCAACTTGCAAACAATGGAAATGAAGTTTGAGGTGGACGAAGTTAGACATGTGCTCAGAGGCATTTCAGATGGTGGGTTGAGAGTTGTTTCTCTCAAGCGGATGGAGCGATTGATTCGTCATGATCAGGTGGAGTGGGCAGCAGAGATTATGGTGATGCCTACAATAGATCAATAGAAGCATACATATCCTCCTGACATACAGTCTATACTTACTAAACACACCAAAGTGTTTAGTGATATTCCACCAGGTAAACCTCCTGATAGAGGTTTTGAGCATGTGATCGAGTTGGAGGAGGGTGCTAAGCCAGTAATAACTACACATTACAGGCACCCAAAGAGGTATAAGGATGAGATCAAGAAGGCTATCAAAGAGCTTCTCGAGATGGGTCACATCAGACCTAGTAAGAGTCCATTTGCATCATCTGTGGTATTAGTGAAGAAGAAGGATGGGACTCTCAGAATGTGTATTGACTACAGGGAACTCAATAAGAAAACAATCAAGAATAGGTACCTTATTCCCAGAATAGATGAGCTGATTGATGAGTTACACGGGACCTGTTAATTCTCCAAGATTGATTTGAGATCCGATTACCATCAAATTTGGGTCAGAGATGAGGATATGGAGAAGACAGCATTCAGGTGTCATTATGGGCACTTTGAGTTCCTGGTCATGCCACTTGGTTTTACCAATGCACCAGCTACCTTCCAGTCTTGCATGAACAAGGTGTTTAGAGAGTAGTTGAGGAGATTTGTGCTAATTTTCTTTGATGATATATTGATTTATAGCAGGACATGGGAAGAGCATCTGAAACACATTGACATTGTTCTGAGCATTTTGGAGAGGGAGTCATTGTATGCTAAAATGTCAAAGTGTGAGTTTGGGATGACCGAGTTGCTATACTTGGGTCATATCATCAGTGTTGGTAGTGTGAAGGTTGACCCGAAAAAGATTTGGGCAATTGTGGACTGGCCACCGCCAAAGAATCTCTCATATCTTAAGGGATTTCTTGGCCTTTGTGGGTATTACAGCAAGTTTTTGAAGGGGTTCTCTCAGTTGGCTGCTCCCCTTACAGATTTGACTCGTAAGGATGCTTTCAGTTGGACAAATAGGGCATAGGAGTGTTTTGACAAATTCAAACAGATCATGAGTACATGCCCTATGTTAGTTATACCTAATTTTAGCAAACCTTTCGAGCTACAATGTGATGCCTCAAGTGAAGGCATTGGTGCAGTGATCATACAGGATAAGCACCCCATAGCATTTGAGAGTAGAAAGTTGAGGGGTGTGGAGAGGAGTTACAGCATATATGACAAGGAGATGTTTGCCATCATGCATGTGTTGGCTAAGTTCAGACAGTACCTGGTGGGTAGAAAATTTGTGGTTAAGATGGATCACAACAGTCTGAAGCATTTCCTTGGGCAGAAGGATTTGAACGAGAGGCAACATAAGTGGGTCAGCAAGCTACAGGCCTATGACTTCGACATTGTTTATGTCAAGGGGAAGAAGAACGTTGTTGTCGATGCTCTATCCAGGAGGCCCCATTTGTGTGCACTTGGTGCTATTGCAGATGACTGGAGGGAATTGATTTCAACAGAGTATGCCAAAGATAAGTGGGCTATTGGAGTGATTGATGGCACCATTAAAGATGATAGGTACACAGTGGTAAATGATTTAATCATTTACAAGGACAGGATCTTCTTGGTGCTAGGTTCTCAGATGAAGTAAAAGGTTTTGAGGGCATTCCATGATTTGCCTATGGCAAGGCATCCAAGATACTTCAAGACTTACAGGAAGGTCAGAGAGAGGTTCACCTGGAAGGGCCTCAAGAATGAGGTGATGCAGTAAGCGAGAGAGTGCCCCATATGTCAGCAGAACAAGTAGGAACACTCACTTCTAGGAGGTTTATTGCAGCCCCTACCCATTCTTGAGAGGAAGTGGGATAGCATTTCTATGGACTTTATCACAGGTCTACCTAGAGTCCAAGGTAGGAATTGTATTTATGTGGTGGTGGATAGATTGATGAAGTATGCACACTTCTTTGCTATTCCTACCACCTACAATGCAGCTCAAGTTGCAAAGTTGTTCTTTCGTGAGGTATTTCGACTCCATGGGTTGCCTCAGAGTATTGTCAGTGACAGGGACAACAGGTTCCTTAATAATTTTTGGTAGGAGCTCTTCAGGTTGTCAGGGACAGAGCTCACACCCAGTACAAGTTACCACCCCCAGACTGATGGCTAGACGGAGATAGTTAATAAGTGGGTGGAAGGATAACTCTGAAACTATGTTTCAGGGCAGAAGAAGGCATGGGTTAAGTGGCTACACATGGGGGAGTATTGCTACAATTCCACTTACCACATGTCCATTCAGATGTTACCCTTCATGGCATTGTATGGTTATGAGGCACTAAGCTTTGTTGATTTACTGTTTGGTGATAGCAGAGTAACCAAGGCCAAAGACTTCCTTTAGGAGAGTCAGGATATCATGAGGTCATTGAAGGAGAACATACAGAAGGCTCAGAATCAGCAGAAGCAGTATGCAGATCAGCAGAGAATTGAGCGATCATTTGAGGTCGGTGACATGGTTTACCTCATGCTGTAGCCTTATAGGCAGTCCACTCTCAAGAAGAGTGGAGCGGAGAAGTTGAAGCCATGGTATTATGGACCTTTCAGGATCTCCAGGGAGATTGGAGAGGTGGCTTATGAGTTGGAGTTACCAGTAGGGAGCAGGGTACATAATGTGTTCCATGTTTCTCGCCTCAAGAAGGCACTGGGGCACAATGTTACACTATCAATTGAGTTGCCTCCTCTTGATGAAGAGGGGAAGTTTATATTAGTACCTAAAGCAATTATCAACACCAAGGATCGTAATTTGAGGAGGAGGATTATCAGAGAGTACTTGGTCAAATGGAAGAACCTGTCGGTTTAGGATGCTACATGGGAGAACGAGCGGATATTGGAGCATTCTGATATGAAATTGCTTGAGGCAAGCAATCTTAGGGAAGGTGGACTGTAATGTCCCTTTCTAGGCACATGGTTAGTTGATGTAGAGCGCACAGTGAAGCGGACAAAACTATTCAAAATTTGAACTCTTGAATTCACTGAACCCACCGAACCTTTGAACCTTGAACCGGTTGAACCCCATTTGAACCTTCGACTGTTGAACCGTTGAACCACTGAACCCACCGAACCTTTGAACCTTGAACCGGTTGAACCCCTTTTGAACCTTCAGCTGTTGAACCATTGAACCACTTGAACCGTTGAACTTATGAACCTCTCAAACCATTCAACTATCGGCAGGACTCAATGATCCATTGGCTGATACTACCACTGTCGTCAGAAAGACAAACACTATTGGTGAACCCAACACATACCTTATCGATACGCCAATCACTCTTACAGTAAAAAGGAGCTCTTATCGGTAGGACTTAACGGTGCATCGGTCGGTAAGCCGATGCTAGGTTCAACATCGCCAAGACTCAGTTCATTAGAAGGCTAGACTTCGCTCAGGCCGATAGGTTGATACAACTTGACATCGACAAGACTACAAACATCAATGAGGCCTTTAATTCACTAACCGATACCTGATGACTTTCCACTGTTGGCGTGACTACCTTTGTCGGTGAACTTCTGCAGGGCTCTGTCGATATGCTGATGGTTGAACTTGGCTTCGGTGAGAATAAATCAAACTCACGCTGATACACTGACTTTGGTATGACTTCTCATTTCAGCGAACCATCACCAAACTTTGCCGATGCACTTGGTCAACCTGACTACTCTTCAGGCAAACTACTACTTTTGCCCAAAATACTAAATACTCTGCCGATAGCCCCTAGTCTCACCGATGATACTCTAACACTTAGGCAAAACTTCACTTCACCTAACTTTTGACTAAACCCTAGCACATAGAAATGCTAGGGCGCCTACTGTACAACACCTTCGACCCAATTCCCTACACTGTTAAACAAAACACAACACACAGGAACAAGAATAGAAAATAAAAACACATATGTACACAACGAAGCCATTCCACTGATTTCAATAGAAATCCCACCAGTGGAATGCTTCATCGATTCATACTTCAACAACTTGCAGAATAGAAATGACTACATTATAGGAAAGGGAAATCTACCAACAGTTAACAGATTTTCACACCACGAACAGAACAGAGTTTTTGTTATTCTTTTTGTACATAATTAAACATACGCAACTGAACTCATAACCGAACCCACATGTTCAGTCTGCTACCAATTTATCCCAATACAGTGGGAGATCAACCGTTCATGATAGTTGGGGGAAGTCCAACCACTTCATATGCCCAAACTGCCCTTATTACAACTGAACACAAAAAAAAACTAAAAAACAACAATTGGTCGGTTTGACCTTATGACAAACAAACAACAAAATAAGTTGAGTTGTTAGGTGCCCCTGCACCGTACTCCCAGGGTTTAAAAGAACTCAAGTCCCTTGAGGAACCAAGTCTGAAACAGTAACCCCATGTTTGATAATGTCCTCCTCGCTCATCCAGGTAGCATCTTCATCAGGCAAACCACGCCATTTGACCAGATACTGCTTGTAGGTTTTATGCCTGGTCTTCTTCTGAACTTTGGTGTCCAAAATACATTCCAGCTGTACTGGCTAACTCGGTGGAAGATCAAAAATCCATTCTACATCCCTTGCTCCTGTCACATCTGAATCTGTAACATTATCTCCCCTGAATAGAAACAGTTCTGACACATTGAAAATAGGTGATATTGCTAAACCTGGGGGAAGTTCAATTTCGTATGCATTAGGCCCAAATTTGTGTACAATCTTACATGGACCTATCTTCTTCATAAGAAGCTTCGTGGGCTGCCCCTTCGGAAGTCTTTCCTTCTTCAAATATGCCATTACCAAATCCCCAACTTTGTATTGGACATCCCTTTTTCTCTTATCAGCTCTCTCTTTATATTTCCCTGTGTTCTTTTAGATAGTTTCCCTTACGACATCATGGATATCCTTCATACTGACTGCAAAATCTTCTCCTTGTGCACTCCTTTACTCCATGTTCTGGAGATCCCTGAGCTCCAAAATTCCCTTGGGATGAATCCCATATACAACTTCAAAAGGGCTCTTTCATGTGCTCTGATTGACAGAATCGTTATATGCAAACTCTGCTTGTGGGATGATCATATCCCATGCTTCTCCATGTTGTTTAGTCAAACACCTCAAAAGATTACCCAATGATCTATTTACAACCTCAGTTTGTCCATCCGTCTGAGGGTGATAGGCTGATGTGAAAGATAATTGAGTGCCCAATTTCTTCCACAAAGTGCGCCAAAAATGTCCCACAAACTTGGGATCTCTGTTAGTGACAATATTCAATGGCAAACCATGAATTCAAACAATCTCCTTAAAGAATAGACCAGCAATGTGTGAAGCATCATTGGTACATTTGCATGGCACAAAACGAGCCATTTTACTGAATCTATCAACTACAACAAATACACTATCGAAACCTCTTTGAGTCCGGGGAAGACCCAAAACAAAATCCATACTGATGCACTCCCATGGCCTTTGCGGAATTGGAAGTGGTTGATAGAGACCAGCATTGGATGAAGTTCCTTTTGCCCTCTGAAAAATGCTACAAGTTTCTACAAATTTCCTGACATCTGTTTGCATCTTAGGCCAGAAGTAAAGCCTTCTCACTTGTTCCAACATCTTGTCCAATCCAAAATGACCTCCAAGACTACCACAATGCTTCTCTTTTATGATGTTCTCCCTCATGGAACACCTAGGTACACACAGTTGGCTGCCTTTGAATAGTAGCCCTTGCTGTAACAAATATTTAGAAAAATCAGAATGATAGGAATCTAAAAATTGTGAACAAACTGCATATATCTCTTTGAAGTCCTCATCATCCTGGTACATATTTTTGAGAGAATCCACTCCCACACTTTGCAATTGGATTTCCTGTATAGTGCACACTCTTCTGCTCAGAGCATCTGCCACCTTGTTGGCTTGTCCCTTCTTATGTTTGATGGAAAAAGTCTACGCCTGGAGTTATTCGACCCACTTCATATGCCTGTGATTTAGCTTCTCCTGCAAATTCAGAAAACTCAAAGCATGGTTGTCAGTATAAACAATGAATTCCTTGGGCAAGAGATAATGCCTCCATTTTTTCAATGCTTGAACCTGTTGGTGTCCGAAATGTAAGTCTTCCTTTGTATATCGGCTTGTATGTGCAAACATACAAGCGAATGCACATACAACTGGTGGGCCCCATTTCTAACATTGACCGCCACTGACCTGTTTGCATATTTTACCTTGTACATTTCCAAATGTATATCACATATACATTCTCCTTTGTATATGAGATACAAAGCCCTTTGCATGCTGCCCGATATACAAGACCACTTGTACATTGCACTGTAGCGAATACATGTCCTCTTTGTATGTAACTGTTGTATGTCTAAACATACAAACCAAATATACATGCAGACCCGATATACAAGCAGTGAATATTCTCAGGAATCTGTGAAAGATTCCCCCTTGTATATGCATCTTTCTTAAGCCCGATATGCATTGTGGAATGCATATGAGTCATTTTTTCAAAGGCCGATTTAGATTTTGCAAGCTCGCCAATGCACATTTGACCTGTATGTATATACAAACACCCTTGTATATACAAAGGCACCTGCATACAACTGATTTTGCAATTTTTTAACCATGGAGGCCAAAAGACAGAATTTTTAGATTTTTTGGGAAGGTGCCTACATATTTAAATGCTAGAAACCTAAATACTCATGCAGGCACCACTAGTGGCTCTGTCTGGGGATGCATGCCTCTTGCAGGCATGGCGAGAACCTCAGAATCTCTGGTTTCGCATATTGGGCCTTATCCATTGGGCAATAGAGTTGATCATATACCAACTTGCATCAAAAAACACATTTTTAAAATAAACTTGGTGGCCCAAGGCCACCAAAAAGGAAAAACCAGAATTTTCCTTTGTCAAATACTTGATTTTCTTTTGATTTCTTCAAATGAAGCCTAAAAGCATTTAACTGTTTGCAACACCCAGCATTGCAATTGATTATGCTGCTGCTCATTTTTCTTTCTCTGACAAATCTACAGTAATATTTTTGATCATACATTATTATCAGCTGTAGAATGTCATCATCATATGAGTCACTAATGTTGCTTGGAAAAATAACACTCACATGAAACAAATGAATCCACATCAGAATTTTGCCCTTCAAAAAATAAGAGCTCCTCTATATCAAACATGCAATATTCAGGCACAAGCAACATCTCATAATCAGATTTATCTTTATAGACACTTAGATATTCATCATCATTGTGCTCAGCAATCTTGTCATTAAGGTCCACCTGGAATGTCTCAAAAGAAGGCATAAATAGCTCAGAAGGCAGCCCTATGCTAAAAGCTTCATAGTCACCCCTGCAAACAACACTATCCCCAACTGTATAAGCACATACATCTGCAACTTGTCCATTCACCTCTGAATAGTGACCCTGTTCTTCTTCTTCACCAATGTACTGAAAATCAAAAACAAATTTCTCAACCTCTGCACTATGAAGGTGGTCAGAATCTTCAAGGAAACACTCGTATTCAGCATCCATGTATATTTCATCATCTAAAAAGCTTACATATGCATCTGAATGCTAACAATCACTGACATATTCACTGTAGTCTCTTGAAACTATATCTTCTATATTCAGAGTGAAGCTCTGCATATCCACCTCGTATAAACATTCAGGAATATCTAGGATATGCCTATCACTGCAAGACACAACCTCATGTATATCTTTTGTTTCATCCTTTGAAGGGCATTTTGTGTCTGTGCAACTTTCTTCCTGAGGCTGATAACAGTCTTTGTTTTCCTCATCATAGGATATGCCTACATTTTCTTCATGCATCACACCATGGCTGCACATACTATTCTGAAGTATATTTCCCCTTACAGAATCATTTATCAATGAACACACTGGAATAGCAGAAATATATTCACTTTGATAACTGTTTTGACAGCTTGCAGCCATGAAACCTACTGGCATTCCATATTTCTCATTATTTTCAATATCCATAGCAAATTGGTAAGCCTGGTGAAGTGTGACTGGTTCTTTATCTCTCAATAAATAACTCACTTCTTCATCAAATGCATCCAAATAAATTGCTAAGCACAATGCATTATTGGGTCTCATATATTCAGGGATTTGCTTGAGCAATTTCATAAACCTAAGATTAAAGGCTGGAACTAGTTCCTCATCTTCCTTTTAAATATTCATGAAGTGTATGATCAATGAGGCTAAATCAAATCTTTCACCAAACTACTCTAGGAATGCAATTTCTAAATCTATCCATGAAGAAACTAAACATGCAGGCAGGTCTGAAAACCAAACCCTAGCATCATCCTCTAATGACTGAAGAAAGAGTCTCATTACTACATCTTCATCCTCTACCTCATAATCTTCTATCAAAAATTTTGCAGATGTTTGTTCGGCAAACATTTTCTAATTTTATTGGGAATAATATTTGGGTAACCACTTATTCCTGTGAAATCTAGGGCTTTATATCTTTGAATAAAAAATGGTCTCCTTTGAGAACACAACCAGGCATGCTGCTCTAAACTCATCATTTTTGAAAAGATGGAATACCTGGAAATATGTTGCAACTTTGATATGTTCAATCAATAGAGTCGCCACCTCTCACAGAGAGGACATAAAATTAACAAGGCACTTTTGTTTTCTGGATTCACCACGCCAGCAGAGCACCACATGGTCATTTTTGGATCTTGCTGCAATAACTTCACTGGGAGCTAGATTTTCTAGCCTTCAAATCACTTGACTCTCTCCCCAGCGGAGTCGCCATGAATAAAGTTTGGGGTCCGCAGCATGTATATTGGGCACTTGTATGTGTCGATATACATTGCAAAGATACAAAGGATAAGATGCAAGCCAGACCCGATAATATTTCAAATTTGTTCTATAAGCCCCTGGCGTCCATCAGCTTGCATGTATGTATGTATATGTGCGATGTACAAAGGGAAAGTGCAAAGGTTAGGTACAAGCCGGATTTCAAGACGAATGCAGTGTGTTTCATAATTTTTGAAATCCGCGCCTTGTATGTATAAGGTGAATGTATATGTGCATGTACAAAGAAGATATGCAAGGAAAGACGATACAAGGCTTGGGCCCGAAAACAATTTTGATTTGTTCTATGATCTTTTGGGGTCCGCCTTGTATGAAGGGTGATTGTATGTATATACAATCCCACATACATTTTCAGATGCAAAGGGGAAAAGGCATATTGGTTCATCGGCGAGAGACTACACATTGGTGGATGCTCCCAGGGTTGTTCCAATGGCTGATGGAGATGAAATTACCCAGCGATAGAGAACCAATCTGGGGCTGCCACGTGTCCAAACTGTTGTATGTATATGCATCCTGCATATACAAGGATTTGAAAAGTAATTTTATATGCATTTGCTTATGCATATACAAGGGCGAAAAGGGCAAAATGAGAAGGTGAAAAGTCAGCGATAGGAGCATGAAGTGCCTACGTGGCATGTTTTCACTGGTTGGTGACTTTTTTAGGGGTATTTTGAGGCCGTAGATTTCTATGTTGGAAGCATGATCGACGGTTATCTTTCAATTTCACAGCAGCGAAGGTTTTCTTTGTATGTGGCCACATTTTTTGAGTGAGAAAACTCTAGAGGCATGCCACTGAGGATCTGTGGGTAGCTGAGCAATAATGGCAGAAATGCAGTGGTATGGGTCGACGATGGATAGACCAACTACCAAATTTAAGAGAAAATCTTCAAGTGGTGGCTTAGATCCTGAGCCCACCTGCTCTCTTCCTCTATTTCTTGTGCTGCATTCAATTTTAACACCAACAGAACCATTGCATACAATTCTAGATCATATGTGGAATACTTTCTTTTAGCATCATTCAGCTTTTCACTAAAGAAAGCAACAGGTCTGCCTTCCTGACTCAAGATAGCACCAATGGCAAGGTTACTGGCATCACATTCCATAGTAAACAACTTATTAAAATCAGGCAAAACCAAAATGGGTTTCTCTGCTACCTTTTGTTTAAGAATCTCAAAAGATTCATCTACTGCTTTATTCCAAACAAACATACATTTTTGCCCTCCTTTTATGGTGTCCAGAATAGGTGCACAAATGTGACTGAATCCCTTTATGAATTTCCTATAAAAGGTTGCCAAACCGTGAAAACTTCTTACATCACTTACAGTTTTAGGTGTTGGCCAAGACAGAATAGTATCTACCTTTTCCGGATCCATTTTCAAATTGCCCTGGGATATCACAAATCCAAGGTATGTGAGTTCCTCCTTCATGAAGACACTCTTCTCCATATTAATCATCAGTTTCTCCTCATGCAGCTTCTTCAACACCTGTTCCAAATGCTACAAATGTTCTTCCTTTGTCCTGCTAAAAATTAGAATATCATCAAGATAGACAACAACAAATTTGCAATAAAATCTTTCAATACCTCATTCATTAGACGCACGAAAGTGCTTGGAGCACTGGACAGTCCAAAAGGCATCACCACCCACTCATAAATACCCTCATTAGTCTTAAAGGTTGTCTTCCATTCATCCCCTTGTCTAATCGCGATCTGATGGTATCCACTTTTGAGATCAATTTTAGAAAAGTACTGAGCTCCACCCAAACAATCCATTAGGTCCTCTATTCGGGGCATAGGAAACCTATATATGATGGTAATCTTATTTATGGCTCTTGAATCAGTACATAACCTCCATTTTACATCCTTCTTGGGAGCTAAAACTGTAGGTATAGCACACGGACTAAGACTTTTCTTCACCAAGCCCTTATCCAATAGTTCTTGCACTTGTTTAGCAATTTCCTCATTCTGAGTAGGCGTCATTTTATAGGTTGGTTTATTTGGCAATGTGGATCTCAGGATGAAGTCAATCTGATGACTTACATCTCTCACAGGGGGTAGTGTATTGGGCATATCCTCCACCATGATACTCTTGTACTTGTCTAACAATTCCTGCACTTCCTTAGGGACTTTTTCCTTGTTTTTAGACAAGTCAAAATTGTCTTTAGGTTTCAAAATCAGAGCATACCCCTAGGTTCCCTCTTCTTTTAGAGTATGGAGAAAATCTTTCCCACTCACTAACATGATACTTGAGCCTACATTTTTGTCTACACCCTCTTCTGGTAAAGGATCCATCTTATATTGTCTACCATTCTTGGTGATAACAAAGGAATTGGATTTACCATCATGCTAGGCTTGTACATCATACTGTCAAGGTCTACCTAATAGTAAATGGCATGCATCCATGGAATTATATCACACAAAAGTTTATCCCTATATTCCCCTATCTGAAAATCTACCCAAGCTTGTTCATCAACCAAGACTTGTTGCCCTTTGTTCAGCCAGGACACTTTGTATGGACTAACATGTGGCAATATTTTCAAATTCAATTTCTCTACCATTTCTACTGAAACTAATTTTTTAGTTGAGCCAGAATCAACAATTACCTTACACCTTTTTCTTAAAACTTTACAGAGTTCTGAATAGTGTCTTCCTCTAGGGTGGTTCCTTGTTCTGTGGTACCTTCAGCATCGTCCTTCTCATCATGAGATTCTCTCCATCTTGTGTTGGAGCTGCGCTTTCCATAGGTGAAGTCACACTCTGACAATCTTCTTCCTGAATCAGCTGGCTCCTTCTCTCTCCTACATGAGAGCTTGAGGCTTTCTCCGGACACTTGCCTGTTGTGTGCCCAATTTGGTTACAACTATAACATCTTCCCATGAAGACATTAGGACCTCTGCCTAGTCCACCAAATCTGCCTCTTCCATTGGGCCTCCTTCCTCTGAAGCCCCCTCTGGAACCAGATTCTCCACTATGTTGTTGTTGGCTAGACTCCCCTTGATTTTTTTGGAACTGGTTTCTACCACCAAAATTATTTCTGCCTCTGAAATTCCTTCCACCTCTGCCTCTATTCTGCTGTTCTCCTTTTCTTTTCTATTTCTCTTCTACTCTCAGTGCCACCTGGAAGCTCTTGTCCACTGTTTCAGGTGTCAAAATGGTAATTTCATCTTGAATACTGTATTTTAGGCCATTAATCTACCTGGCAACTCTTCCCTTTTCATCCTCAGCAAGTCCACACCTTAGAGACAATTTATGAAATTCCTCTGTATAGGTGGATACATCCATATCCTTCTGTCTGAGATTATGCATTTTCCTATATATTTGCACTTCATAATCTGCTAGTAGGAACTGAGCCTTGATCCTTTCTACCATCCGACTCTAGGATGAGATCATGCTCTTGCCACTCTTCACCCTTTCTCCCTGGGTGTAGTTCCACCATGTGAGTGCAGTACCTTTCAATTTCATCTTTGCAAACTTGACTCTTTTATTCTCCGGTACCTCCTTGTACTCGAATTAATTGTTCAAAGCCTCGACCCATTCGATGACTTCATCTGCATCCATCTTTCTGCTGAACATCAGAATCTCCATTTTTTATTCAGACGACTCCTTACCGAGTGTCCTTATGGCTTCCAGAAATTGTTTCTGGTCTGTAGATATATCTGCCTGTTCTGGGGTTGTTTCCTCTTCCCCATCTTCTTCTTCTTCATCAGACTCCTCATTTGATTTCTTGCCTTTTCTCAAGGTCTTCAATTCAACCTAGAGTGCTTCCCTGACCCCAACTTTAATTTTCTCTTCCATCTCCCAGAATTTCTTGGCCACCTCAGTGGTCATTCCCTTCGGAGGCATATTGCTAGTCTCTCCTTCGCTCCCGTCTGCTGACATACACAGACTTGTTCAAAACACGTCACCACATAGAACATCCAAAGCTTTGATACCAAAATGATGCAGAGCACACAGTGAAGTGGACAAAACTATTCAAAATTCAAACTCTTGAATTCATTGAACCCACTAAACCTTTGAACCTTAAACTGGTTGAACCCCTTTTGAACCTTCGGCTGTTGAACCGTTGAACCACTGAACCCACCGAACCTTTGAACCTTGAACTGGTTGAACCCCTTTTGAACCTTCAGCTGTTGAACCGTTGAACCACTTGAACCATTGAACTTCTGAACCTCTTAAACCATTTAACTATCGGTTCAACTATCGACGGGACTTAATGATCCATTGGATGATACTACCACTGTCATCGGAAAGACAAAGACTATCGGCGAACCCAACACTTACCTGTTGGCAAGAGACACTATATGGATTCATGATTGTTGTCATTGATGGCAAAAAAGTTCATCCCACACATCCGCAGGACATGGTGTGTCTCTACTGGAAGTCAGAGTGAAGAATGTTATGGTCTGGTAAACAAGAACAGAGCATTTGGCAAGGTCCGACAGACAGGTCCAGATCTCTCAGAGGAAGTATATTGGTAAAGTATAGATTTGGGGAAATAAAGAGTACTACCTTGAGTGATAGATTCCAAGGTTTTAGCCTCCAGTGATAGATGAGGCAAAAGATATGAATACTTGAGTACCGAGTTCCTAAGTGACAGTGTGAACAGAGGAAGAACTGACTGACAGAACATCAAACTACTTTCTGGATGTGTTACTGATGGTGTTAAAGGTTATGAAGGCATGAATCATGTTTGGCCGACATGATTAATGATTTCTACAAGTATATGCTTGATCTACATTACTTGATGTGTAAGGATTTAGCCGACAGAACAGAGTTGGTGAGAAGATTGACTGTTCCGGGTGCCGACTAGAAAGATAATGAAATCACTTGTACGGATATATATATAGGATGGATTTAGTTGTGAGAAGTGTTGTGGTGATATGTGGTATGTAAATAAAAGTAGAGCAGAGCAGAAACAGTAAGAAAGGTCTGGTATGTGAAAGGAAAGCAGCATAAGAGAAGAGGAAAGATGAAGTGCAGCAGATCGGTGTACTGAGCCTAACCGGAACTAAACTCCAGCATATGTGGATGCTTCCAATCAGTTCAAGTATTGTATAACATTCTTTTGTAGACAATGTGTCTCCTTGTAGGCAGTGTGCCTCCTTTGTGAGCAGTGTGCTAGGGCAGTGAGCCCTAATTGGCAAGTGCCATTTTGTATTTCCTTATTCTTCTAATAGAGAATAATATTTGGGTTAATCACCCCATGGTTTTCTCCCTTAACAGGGTTTCCACGTCAAAAATACTTTGTCATGTGTTTTTCCATTTCATGGTAATGTTTGCTTATTTGAATTAATGTTGCATTGATTAATAAGAAAGTTCAGAAAGAAGAAATAATTAGGATAATTGATTCACCCCCCCTCTCAGTTATCAACAATTGGTATCAAAGCTAAGTTCCTCCTAACAGAGCCTAACAGCTTGAGGAAGATCTAGGAGTTCAAATGGATGCATATGGTTTAAGAGAACAACTCAAGACTGCCCTTGATGATCTTGAACAATCAAACTCTGAAGTTAATGATCTAAAGGAAAGACTCAAACACGTTAATGATTTCATGAGAGAACTAAAAGATAAATTAAGTCTCTCTATGAAAAAGAGAAAGGAGCTGCTTCAGCAATTGGCAAGACAAGGTGAAGAAAATAATGCAAATGAAGAACTGACTGAGAAAACCAAGTTATGTGAAAAGTTATCAAAAGAAATCATTATGGTAAGACATGAAATGGAATCAGGAGTTATAAAGTTTACCCAAGAAGTTGAAGAGAAAAGAAAAACTGAAGATAATCTAAGACAATCTCTCAAGGAGAAATCAGAAGATTGCCACCAGATGGATAGAATTATCAGACATCTTGAATTTGATCTTAAAGATGCTAAAGATAATGAAGAAAAACTTGAGGATCAAATTGTCTCTCTAAAAAGGAATCTTCAAACAGCAAATGAGTATAAAGAGAAATTCAAGATAAGTTCTGCTCAACTTGAAGTTCTTCTTGGAAGTCAAAAGAAGGTAGATGACAAATGTGGTTTGCGATATGAGAAAGGAGAAAGCTCTGAATCCGGTCAGAAGAATTTTGGATCAGAAAATCCAAGAAACAGGCCTAGAAGACCTCCGGTAAGACAGCCCAATGCTCAAAGATATCCATCCTTCAATGGATACTGCCACAGCTGCAATCACTTTGGTCACAAAGCTAATCAGTGCAGAAAGAGAATGAATCAGACTAATTCATCCTTCTCCGGACAGTGTTTTAACTGCAAAAGGTATGGTCACAAGTCTCATGAATGCAGAAATATGCAAATGAACAAATCATTCAATGGTAGATGTTTTTCATGCAATAGAGTAGGTCATATGGCTAATCAATGCAGATCAAGAGGATATCAGTCAAATATGCAAAGAAATGTTGTTTGCCAAATCTGTAATAGGTCCGGTCATAATGCAAAAGTCTGCAGAAGCAAGAATCAGGACAAAAGAGGTCCGGTATATAATCAGAATCAAGATAAGGGTAAACAAAAGATGAATGCGGATGAAGTTAAAAATGAGATGAGCAAGATTTGGGTGAAGAAAAGTACTGAGAATGTAGAGGTTGGATCCGCACCAGACTCTGGTGCTGATATTCCTTCTGAAAACTAAAAAGGGAGCTCTAGCTCAGGGGGAAACACAAAGAAAACCTTGTTCCCCCAGCCAGTCAATTGGTGCTGGAACTGGCACAAGAAGAGTTGTGGATTGAAGGAGTCATAAGGGATATATTCAAACAAATTGTGGTTAAGATTTGGAAGATCCACAAGATGTTTAAAGATTAGGGTTGATCCGGTTCTTCAAATCACCCGAATAAGGCAAACTGGAATAATGTAGGTCGAGCATTTATTGCAGTCTGATATTAGGGCTTGCGAAGCAATATAAGGGTTTTTCATTAATCACTCGTTCATTCTGCACTCAAGAAGAAATGAAAAGCGGAGCTCTGCAACAAAATTCCTCAAGTTCATCGAAGATCACTTGTAGAAGTCATTACTTCCAGAGATCAATCCAACCAACTCCGTGAAACCAATAGGTGCAAAAGGTATTTTCCATTTTCAAATATCTCACTGCAAATCTCTTGATAATGGGTACTCCGAATATTGTAAAGATTTCTAATAGACCTCGCCCTACATTTAAGAAACATCCATACAAATCCTTGGAGGTAGACCCCCTAGGTGCATTTTCCAGTGTTCCGCATGGTGTTTTGCACACTGAAGATATTAGGGTTTATATACATGCAAATGTTGAAGAGTTTGGGGAATTCAAACTAAGAGATATCTATCACAAACAACTGTTAGATGATTCATTTGAGCTTAAACCCCAATACATAGGCCTCCAGAACAAGCACTTTGCACAATACATACATTTCCCCTGTTTTACGGAGGATGAATGGGTTAGGTACACTCTGAGCAGAATACATAACAATTTCATGTGGTTAAATGGACCATTCAAGATCACTAAAGATGCCATCAGGGCAGTTACCGGACTACACTCATCCGGTGGGATTCATGTTCTTAAATCTGTAAAGAACCAAACTGTGAGTGATGCTACCTGATCTAAGTTTGACAAAAGAGCAATGACAGTAGATGACATCACTGATCCGGATGTCAAGTTTGCTTCTATGATCATTGGATATAAGATATATCATTCCAGTAGAGAAAATTCTGTACCTGGAACTGCCATCTATACCGCTTATGAAATGTTAAGAAAGGATACAGACTATGATCTTTGTCAGCTTCTCTTGAACCAACTTTTGGAGAATCTGCAAAAAAAAAAGAAAGATAAAGAGAATTCATTCAAGTATGGTGGATTGATATTGTGCTTATTCTTCTACTTTATGAATGAGCTTCCCGGATCTAATGGTTGGGTATGGGAGAATGATAGACCGGTAGCTATCCAAATCAGAGATTGTCTACATGGACTTGGTGACAACAAAGCACAAAATACAGCTCTGTGGGGATATTTCAAGAACTTTCAGAGCATGATGCAAGCAAGAGAAAGGATTCCCTAGTCTCTTGTTGAGAAATACAAAGACACAATCTGCTTTATGGTAGAGACTGATCAGTGCCTAATGGAGGCAGTAGAACCAAGGACAGTCTGGATCATGCCCATGGGGTATGAAGTTGATGAACAGATTGTGGAGCTGCATGTTCAACACATGCTAAGCCAGCCTAAAGATCCAAAAGCAGAAAGGTTTGGAACCTTTGAGGAGCTGAGTATAAAAATCCATGTTGAACTCAGAGAACCAGAGATCAAGAGGAAGGTGAGAAAAGAAGTAGAAAATATTGCTCAAGGCCTTGGCATCTCAAAGGAGGCACTTGATGCCCACAAGAAAAGGATGGAAAGGGCTGAGAAAGAGAAGAAAGAGGCAGAAAAGAAAAGCAAGGAAAGTGCTCCAGTAGAAACCTCAACCCGGACCAAATCATCAAAAAGATCTACACCTATCACAGCCAAAAGCTCAAAACTGGAAGTCCAAGCATCTGGTAAAAGAGAGAAAAGATCAAAGACAAAAGCCACAAGGGCTTATGCAAGTCAAAAGGATGAAGAGGAAACTGAATCAAATGAGGAGATCAGGAAACTAAAGAAGAAGAAGAAATCATCCAGTCAAGAAGAAGAGAAGGAAGAGGAATTTGTTGAAAAACCTACTCTCTCCTTAGATGATGTAGTAAAAGCAGTCACTGTGGATGGCAACCTACAACCCTTAACAGAATTCTATGATGATTATAATGAAGCAGATAAAAAGATTCTGGAGGAAGCCACAGTTAAGTTTTTGAACATTTACAATAAAGCTTTTATTGAAATTATGTCTCTAATTCCTAAGAGTCTAGAGAAGGAGTTGGAAATGAGAAAGACCAATGCCATGGCAAAAGACCTTGAGATTTGGGAACAGATAGCTATTCAGCTATATCCTTCAATTGATCCCAAGACAATGAACATGGTATTCAAAGACTGCAAGGATAAATTCAGGAGCAAAGCAAGGATGAATCAACTTATGCTTGGTGAGACCAACAAGGTAGCCAAGGACACTGAAGAGATTCTCCAAAAAACCTTCAAAAGATTTAATCTTCCTATCATAGAGGACTTGGGTACTGATCCCTCCACCACAAATGTTGCAGAAGAAACTCCTAAGAAAATGTCAGAAGAGGTGGGCCCCGAACAGACTAACATTTTCCCTCTGGTTTCCCCTACAGTCTCTGGATCTAAAGGAGAAGAAAAACTACAGGAGAAAGAAGTAGAGGTAAAAGAAAAAGAAGATGACAATGCTAAGGTTGTAGAAGGAGAGAAGACTTCAGCAGAGAAAACCACAACTGCTAGTGGTGAAGGAGAGAAAACTCCTAAGGATAGCTCCAAGACTGCAGAAGAGAAGAAACATCTGTCTCCGGCAAGAGACACTGCACAAACTGTCCAAGAATTCCTGAACAAAGAAACAATGGAGATTGATGAACCAGAGCTTCTACAAGGTCCATTCAATTTTAATTCTCTTTCTCCGGTACAAACAATGAAGATAGCTTCATTTGCAAATGCTAAGGCTAATGAAAAACTCTTAAAGTCTCATATGGAAGACTGTGAGTTGATAGAAGCTGCTTCCAGACTGCTTGAAAAGATTATGCCATCGGTTCAGAAAGATCCCACAGCCTCCACTTCCGGTAATCTCAAAACTCTAGTCAGTAGTGTCAATACACATTTTGATTCACTAGAGAAGTCAGCAGAAGATAAGGTCCGGAAGGAATTTCTTGCAAAAAGATTATCAGAGGTACAAGGTTTGATAAGTAATGATAGGAGAAATATGAGTATAGGGATAAAGAGCTTAGAAAATGCTCTTATAGATGGCGGAAAAATATACAAATTTTGTATTTCATGGTCCAAAGCAACAGTAGAGATTGAGAAGAAAATAAAAGAGCAAGAGGATAAACTACTAAGTTTGTCTCAAAGTTTTGATCCTCTCTCTTCCTCCATAGTCAATCAAGAGTGTCAGACTATTGCAATCACAACTGCAATAAAGAATTTTGAGAAGAAAAGGAAGAACATGATCAGCCGGATGGGTGAACTTAGGAGGATCATTGTCCCTAAGTTAGAGGCCATGCATGAGGCCATAAGTGAAGCTCAAATCACAGCCTAGACAAATGATCCAACAGATCTAAAAAGGGCAGATGCATTTGCATTCCTATTGAGCGGTCATATCTTAATTTTAGATAGAATGAAGCAAAGTTGGGCTACAGAATTTATTCAATTGAAGACAACTTTTGCAGACATACTTAAGTATATGTAAGTATGCCATATGTATATACTTGTGCGGCTAAGTATAGTAAAATTTTTGAAAATTTTGGTGTGCGGACCCTACCCTTTGCCATTGATGTCAAAGGGGGAGTGAAGAGCAGTGAAAAATGAGGAATCCAACTAAGGGGGAGCTCTAGAAAATAGATATAAAGACAGAGCATTAGCCAAGGGGGAGCATAGTGTATACACTTAGTCATTTTTCACCAAGTGTTGTCATCAATGCCAAAGGGGGAGATTGTTGGCAAGAGACACTATATGGATTCATGATTATTGTCATTGATGGCAAAAAAGTTCATCCCACACATCCGCAGGACATGGTGTGTCTCTACCGGAAGTCAGAGTGAAGAATGTTGTGGTCTGGTAAACAAGAACAGAGCATATGGCAAGGTCCGACAGACAGGTCCGGATCTCTCAGAGGAAGTATCTTGGTAAAGTGCAGATTTGGGGAAATAAAGAGTACTACCTTGAGTGATAGATTCCAAGGTTTTAGCCTCCGGTGATAGATGAGGCAAAAGATATGAATACTTGAGTATCGGGTTCCTGAGTGATAGTGTGAATAGAGGAAGAACTGACTGACAGAACATCAGACTATTTTCCGGATGTGTTACTGATGGTGTTAAAGGTTATGAAGGCATGAATCATGTTTGGCCAACATGATTAATGATTTCTACAAGTATATGCTTGATCCACATTACTTGATGTGTAAGGATTCAGCCGACAGAACAGAGTTTGTGAGAAGATTGACTGTTCCGGGTGCTGACTAGAAAGATAATGAAATCACTTGTGTGGATATATATAGGATGGATTTAGTTGTGAGAAGTGTTGTGGTGATATGTGGTATGTGAATAAAAGTAGAGCAGAGCAGAAACAGTAAGTAAGGTCTGGTATGTGAAAGGAAAGCAGCATAAGAGAAGAGGAAAGATGAAGTGCAGCAGATCAGTGTACTGAGCCTAACCGGAACTAAACTCCAGCATATGTGGATGCTTCCAATCAGTTCAAGTATTGTTTAACATTCTTTTGTAGATAGTGTGTCTCCTTGTAGGCAGTGTGCCTCCTTTGTGAGCAGTGTGCTCGGGCAGTGAGCCCTAATTGGTAAGTGCCATTTTGTATTTCCTTATTCTTCTAACAGAGAATAATCTTTGGGTTAATCACCCCGTGGTTTTCTCCCTTAACAGGGTTTCCACGTCAAAAATACTGTGTCATGTGTTTTTCCATTTCATGGTAATGTTTGCTTATTTGAATTAATTTTGCATTGATTAATAAGAAAGTTCATAAAGAAGAAATAATTAGGATAACTGATTCACCCCCCCTCTCAGTTATCAACATTACCTTACCGATACACCGATCACTCTTACGATAAAAAGGAGCTCTTATCGGTAGGACTTAACAGTCCATCGGCTGATAGGCCGATGCTAGGTTCAACATCGCCAAGACTCGGTTCATCGGAAGGCTGGACTTCGCTCAGGCTGATAAGCTAATACAACTTGACGTCGGCAAGACTACAAACATTGACAGGGCCTTTAATTCACTAACCGATACCCGATGGCTTTCCACTGTCGGCGTGACTACCTTCGTCGGTGAACTTCTGCAGGGCTCTGCCGATACGCCGATGGTTGAACTTGGCTTCGACGAGACTAAATCAAACTCGCGCCGATACACTGACTTCGGTATGACTTCTCATTTCAGTGAACCATCACCAAACTTTTCTGATGCACTTGGTCACCCTGACTACTCTTCGGGCAGACTACTACTTTCGCCCAGAATACTAAATACTCTGCTGATAACCCCTAGTCTCGTCGATGATACTCTAACACTTAGGCAAAACTTCACTTCGCCTAACTTTCGACTAAACCCTAGCACATAGAAATGCTAGGGCACCTACTGTGCAATACCTTCAACCTGGTTCTCTGCACTGTTAAACAAAACACAACACACAGGAACAAGAACAAAAAATAAAAACACATATGTACACAATGAAGCCATTCCACTGATTTCAACATAAATCCCACCAGTGGAATGCTTCATCGATTCATACTTTGACAACTTACAGAATAGAAATGACTACGTTATAGGAAAGGGAAATCTACCAACAGTTAATAGATTTTCACACCACGAACAGAATAGAGTTTTTGTTATTCTTTTTGCATAGAATTGAACATATGCAACTGAACTCAGAACCAAACCCACATGTTCAGTCTACTGCCAATTTATCCCAATACAGTGGGAGATCAACCATTCATGACAGTTGAGGGAAGGCCAACCACTTCATATCCCCAAACTGCCCTTATTACAAATGAACACAAAAAAAAATTGAAAATCAACAATTGGTCGGTTTGACCTTATGACAAACAAACAACAAAATAAGCTGAGTTGTTAGGTGCCCCTGCACCATTAGTCCATCATGGAGTTCTTGTGGGCTATCATTTTGGTTAGCGAACTATTGTTAGTTTGGCTTTGGAGGTCTTTGTCAGTGTTGGAGTTATGGTTCGCATTCAGTGGATCCAGTTGGCACCATCGTGGTTGGCTCAGTGAGCTCTTGGTCGTTACTTACTATTTTTAGTAAGTTCAGGGTCTGCGTTAGTTTAGGATTTTTAGAGTTGGATCAGATGCATTTCATCTAGACCTTTCCGGTGAGCTAAAGATCATTAAATTCTGACACCGTCTTCATATTTATTTTAAAGTCCGAAGATTTATTAATGTTATATTAATATGGACTTTATTATATTTTGTGGGAAAAGTGACTTTATGGAAAATAAGGACTTAATGCAAGTTGTGACCTTGGGAGCCCATCCCTAGGCAAGTGAAAGATGTTTTTAAAAGACAAAGTCACCTCTTGAAATCCAACGCCCATCTTGGAGGGAAAATATAAGGAGTTTTGGGAGCTCATTTCATTTTTATGCTATGTTTATGATATTGCTGATTTGAGCTCTACTATGGTTTCATGTTGTTTAGGGTTTGAGGATTCAAACCAGAGGCTCTTGGAGACGAAAACCTCCCTAAGTAACGGTATCCCACAGGTGTGAAAGATCACCCAATGGTGCCATTGAAGGTGGATGTATTCAACATTCACAGTTGTGCTTTCATGGAGTTTATTTGGTGCATATTTAGAGGTTCATGGTGAGATCTTTAATAGATAGTTTATGATCAGCCTATTTCAGTGAGAGAGAGACAAATTTCAGTGGTTTTAAGAGAGGGTTTGCTGTTGTATATTCCCTCTTGGCTGGCCATACCTCTCAGCCCCAGCTGTACCACTTGGGAATGAATGTTTGAGGTGTTTGGCTGCAATTTACTCCTTCATCCTTGGTCACCTAGCCTCCTATTGTTGTGCAGATCAGTTTTAGACTAAAACACAGAGAGTTCATTGTTGTTGTTGCTGATACAACCCTCCTAGAAGTCGCACTTCCATGCTTGGGGGACGTGGGGTTCTTAGAGGGTCATCCTCTAAGGTTTGCATTAGTTGTATTCCTTCCTTTTGAGGCGTTTGGGGTCTTTGGACCTGAACATTGCATTGTATATTCATTTGCCAACATTTGTAATGCATTTGGAGTGAATCTAGCTATACCCATTGGCTAGTCCAGCAACAACTGAAATGTGAAGTTACAAATCTAGATATGGGTATTTGTTAGAAGTTAATGTTTTTCTATTTTGCTATCTAGGTAGTCGATAGTTTCTTTATATCTATTATATATTTTCTAGGTTTGGGTTAGATGCTCTGTATTGTATGCTCTGGCATCACACATTTGTAGGAAAACATAAAATCCCTTCTGCATCATCTATCTATCTGAAAGACCACACAAAATAATAAAAATATCACACATAAAATATTTTAAAAATATACCAATAGGTACAGCACATTACATCTCCATCAACGTTCTATTCATCCTCTCTACAACTCCATTCTACTGAGGGGTATATGGAGTTGTCTTGTGCCTCTCAATCCCTTGTTCTTTATAGAACTTGTCAAAATCTGTTGAACAAAACTCACCACCATTGTTAGTCCTCAAACACTTAATCTTTCTATCCTTTTGATTCTCTACAAGATCTTTGAACTCTTTGAATCTATTAAAGACTTCAGATTTACTTCTAATGAAACACACCCATGTCCTTCTACTATAGTCATCAATGAACAAAACAAAGTAAATAGATATTTAAATCGAAAGAATATTAACAGGACCAAACACATCAGAATGAATCAAGTCCAACACCTCAAAAGATTTGTGAGAACTGGAATAAAACTGAACATGGTTTTGTTTTCCATAAATGCAATGTTCATAGAAATCGAACTCAAGACTAAATTCATTCATACCGATTAAAGTCATTCATACCCTCAACGAGATTTTTATTTTTCGTGGTCCTCAAACCCTTTTCACCAATGTGACTAAGCCTTTGGTGCCATAACATTGTCTTCTCATCTAGAAGTTTCATCTCCATAGAATGAGCACCCTTAGGTACCCAGAAAGCACGACCATCAGAAGTAGATGCAACAGTCCTCTTCATTGTTTGTTCCAATCATGAGCATGAAGACTCTGAAGCTCTCTTCTTTGAAACAAAGGCACTATTGCACTGAACTGTGCATGCATCAAGCTAAAACAGAGTGCCAATCCAAACACCCTTAGCCAACACCATAGACCCTCTAGTTATCTTGCATCCTCCATTCGAGAAAACAACCTACACACCCACATCATTCAACTTAAGTACAGAAAGAAGGTTTCATGTCAAACCAGGGATATGTAGAACACCATGTATTCCCTTCACTCGTCCATCAAGGAATCAAATCAAGACTCTTCCATGGCCAACAATCTTCAGGTGAGAATCATCACCCAAGTACACCTTTCCACCATCATATTCTTTATACTTCGAAAACCAACCTCGATGTGAGGTCATGTGAAAAGATGCACCAAAGTCAATAAGCCACACATCCTCAGATGCATGTGTTGCCAAGGCAGCGACAAACGCTTCTCCTTCATCCTGAGAGGACTTATCATAATCCGAATCATAATTCTTCTTCTTTTTCTTTTTCTCCTCCTTGCACTCCTTGCGAAAGTGACTAGGTTTCCACAGTTCCAACATAGGGCCTTGGACTTTCAAGGAGACTTAGATCTCCCACGGGATTTGGATCTTCCTTTTTCTTCCTTCTTATCCTTTTTCTTTCCCTTTTCTTTAGATCTACCACGAACCACAAGAGCCTCCTTAGCCGATTCAGAAGACTTTCTCCGCATCTCTTCAGACAACAGGGAAGAAACCACTTCATCCATTTTGAAGGTGGTAGTGGTACTCCCAATAGCCATAACAAGGTGGTCCCATGAATCTGGTAAGGAACACAATAATGCCATACATCAATCCTCCTCCTCCATCTTCACACCAACAAAAGTCAACTGGGCAACAAGCATATTGAATGTATTCAAGTGATCAGTGATAGATCCTCCATCTTCCATCCTTAGAGAATACAACTTCTTTCGTAAGAATAACTTGTTCACCGGGGATTTAGCCTGATAAACATCTCCAAGCTTCTTCCAAAGCTCATTTGCAATCTTCTCTTCATGGATATTCAGGAGCACTGAATCAACCAAACAGAGTCTTATCAAACCCTTAGCTTTTTGATCTTTGAGATCCCAGTCTTCTTGAGACATTACCATTGGTTTTGTGCCAAATATGGCATCCCATAAATCCCAATCTACAAGCATGTTCTCCATTTTGAGTTTCCACAACTCGAAATTACTGCTATTAAACTTCTCTATCTCAAACCTCCCAGATGTGATCGCCATCTCTTACCTACAACAAAGATTTCAAAATCCTCTGCACAAGCTCCCACTCAAATGAAGATCAGCTCAAAAAACCCTCTACCCAACAACTAGAACCAAAGGTGATCAGGCTCTGATACCAACTGAAAGGAAGAAAGGTATGCGGAGACGCCTCCTACACTGATCTACTGAGGAAAGATTTATGCAAATTTTTACTTTTACAATTACAGATTAAGAAGCACATTAATAGAAAGATAATAACAACTTCCAAATGCAAACACAAAACTCACAACACAAGATATACATGGGGAAAACCCTTTCAGGTAAAAAACCCCACACAGCTCCAAAGTCGCCCAATATATTATTCAGGAATCAAGAAAATTACAATATACTTGCGGAACAAGCTTTTACATGAGTATATCCAACCATAGATCTAGGAGGTAACTCGACATCTATAATATTCTTACACACAACCTTCATCTCCAGCTCTTGATATATAGGAGATACAATACTGTAAACCGTTACCTATAATTACAAAACCATGAGCTAAAACAACCCAAAAGTGGCACCCAAATTATCTCCAATCAAAGATGCCTTGTGATGTGCCAAAACACACACCAACACATGTAACTCTCCCCTTTATAGCTCTTTTATGTGTCCAACACATTTTTACATTTCCCAAAAATAGGAGGTCCAACTTCCGGAGGCCATAACTTTTGATTCGAGTGTCCAATTGACAAACCATTTGATGCATCAGAAAGCTCGTGAAGAGATCTATCACCTTGTAACCCACTTCATCGGTTATAACAATTTTCAAGACATTTAGGGAAGTTTTTATTCTGATAATTGAGTTTAAAACTTTTTCTAGTAGTTTCAAAAAATAGAAACTTTAATATCTCGCGATCCAGGTATGATCTTGAGTTGAAACTCACCTGAGATGTTTACTTAGTTGTTCCGCACCTTCTAGGAAAATTTTAGGTCAATTTGAGGTCAAATGTAAACTTACTAAAAATAGTAAGTCCCACCATTTTTAGCCCTTTTGGAAACTTTGAAAGTTCTAGATCATTCTTCACGATAAAGGGCATTCGAAAAGACCAAAACTAGGAAGAATAGTAACCTTTCAAAGTTGCAAGGTTGAGACACTTTTCTTAACAATTATCAATTAACCAGAGATCTTCATCCTCTCTTGTATGGAAAGAAGTAACCAATGCTCCTTCAATGTGATGCCTTATTTCCGGAGCAATATGCTTCATACATCTTCTAGGATTAGTAGAATTAGTACCAACATTCAAAGCCGTGAACAAGCATTCATTACCATCATCATCCGTATAGAAAAACTCATCATCAGATATGTTTTCATGTTCTTTAACATAATAACTTTTCTTGAATGATTTACCTTTGTTCTCCTTGTATTTGTCATTAGAATTTTTGATTGGACATTTTGAAGCATATTGACCTATTTTTCCACAGTTGAAACACTTGAAAGGTAACTTACCTCTATATTTTCCAGAGCCCTTTTTCAATCTTCTTACAAAGTTTGTTTCCACTTCATCAAAATCATCTTGATTTGATTCAACCTTCTTTTTTGTCTTGCTAACCTTAAAGGCAGTTTCCTTTCTTGAATCTTCTTGACTAAATTCTCTTATCTCAAAAGTAGTTAGAGTACCAATCATTTTATCCCTTGAGTACTTATCTAGTTCTTGAGTTTTTCAATAGCAAAAACTTTAGCAATATAAGATTTTGGAAGAGTTCTTAGTACCTTCTTTACCACTTCACTTTCCTCCAACTTTCCACCAAGACCGTTGATGGAGTTGACAACTTCATCCACTCTCTGCATGTAGCTTGCAATATTTTCATCTTCTAACATCTTCAAAGTTTCAAACTTGGTCTTCAAAATCTGCATCTTTGCTTGCTTGGCCTTTTCATCTCCTTCATAGGTACTTCTAACTTCCCCCAGATCTCATGTGCATTTTTGTAACTCATTACCTTCACTAATTCATAATCAGAAAGATTGTTTAGAAGAGCACTCCTTACCTTGCCATTGTTCTCATAATCTTTAATCTCATCTTCATCCTTTGGACCATTAGTATGTATAGTATAGTTTTTCTCAACTAGCTTCCATATGCCATATCCCAAAGAGATGAGAAAGCTTTCCATCTTGGTCTTCCAAAAAGCATAATTTGTTCCATCAAACATTGGAACCTCAATACCTTTCATGTGCGCCATCTGGATCTACCCCAAGCAGTTAAGCTTCTTTAGGGAACTCAGCTCTAATACCAATTGTTGAATTCACAGGACAACTGAGAGAGGGGGTGAATAAGTTGTACATTAAAACATTAAACCCTCAAAGAAATTTCAATCATAAACCTCTTAACGTGCATTAGCAGAATGTAAACATATGAAGCATCAATGCAAACACATAAGAACACCATATTTATGTGGAAAACCCAATAAGGGAAAAACCGTGGTGAGGATTAGCTCACATATATATGAATAACAACATTGAAAATTAATAGGCTCACTACCTAGAAGAAAGGCTCACTGCCAAGGGCTCACTACCCAAAAGAGAGAAGAAAGAAGAAAGATTGTTACAAAGAGATTCACTATCTCAAAGAAATAGGAGAGATCAACCGCTGCCACTCCTTGCCATCTACAACCTTTGGCTCACTGCCTCTAGCAACTTCTAGCACACTAAAATGTAGACACCTTCTACTTACTGCATTTCAGAGTCATAAGAATTTAAGTTCGCACACAACTTCACTGCCCTTGATTCACATTTGCATATTCTTCTCTACCTTGCTCCATTCAACTTCATCTTACATTTATGCCATCTATAACCAAGACCTATCTCAATCAGGTCGGTCCTAATGAAGCGTGTGCATTAGACACATGCAACATTACTTAGGTCGACACTAAACACTTCCACAGTGGAAAGAATTGAAAGTGGACCACATCAAGGGTTAACTAGGACTCAAATCTGTATCACCAAGCTGCTCATCACATCCACAATCCATGAGATACCTCTGCAAATGGTGTTAGTAAACCAAGTTCGCCAAACCTGAGTTGATGACCATATCCACACTTCTCCAAGTCCAAGAACATCATGTGGACAAGAGAGAGACACTCCAAAGCATTCACACACCTTCCTAAAATACTCATCATCATCATAAACTTCTACAACATTGTTGCAACCGTCTGAATCAAAGAATGTCTTCATTATGCGCATCAAGGCACATTGTTATTGATCACCAACACAAGAACTAAACTTACAAAGCATCTCAACACTGGAAACTTCAAAAGAAGGTGGATACAGATAATATAAGCACTCTCCCAAATTTGCAAGACAGGAAAGCTCAATGCAGAGAAATGCGGAGCATTCTCATTTCTCCCAGACACCCTCCTTCACTGTCAAATATTTTGTCAAACAATTATTCTACTTTCGCATTATCCAAAACCTAAAACTCTGGATATAATATCTTTGAACACCTCTGATCAATACTTCCAAACCACACAAGCATATCTTCAATTATGGGAGAAATGTGGAGCATAACACTGAGGGTACCTCTGTCACACTGCACACTTTTTTATCAAATTTTCTCAAAACCACTTGGAAACCAAGTGACCATCTGCTGGGAGTTGACATCAATGAGAACACTAGCAAGTTTCCAAAAAAGATTATTTCTAGTGATCAAATATGGACACTTGTTGCATCATATATGAATAACACAATGGATCTTTTGTGGATTTGTTTATTTTATATGAAGATAACCAAAAAATGGAAATACCAATAGGAGTTGTTGTAATTAGCAATGAAAAAAATTGTAAAGATTTTGGGATCACTAAGTGAAGGAATAAATTATAATCCTGAGAATGTTTATGCAATTTGCTTCAAATCTATGGAAATGGTTGTAGGGATATGGAAAAATTGCCCTTGAATCATATGTATCATTATAAGTGTATTTTGAGATCCACTAAAATAAAAATTAATGTCCCATATGTTATGGGGAATACAATTGCAGGGAAAGCCTATTAAATTGAAAACCATAATAAATATTTATTATGTTTTTTCACCTCTTGGTTACTACTATCACATGTGAATGTGCTGTAGTTGGTCCAACTTATTATAGTTTGTGAATTTATTGGGACTATCCATTAGAATGCAATGTTGGATAAAGATATGTCCATTAGAATTTGTTTTATCTCCTACTCTTTTATGTGTTTGTAGGTTTGTGATTTTGTAATTAAGATTAACAAGGATAAGGAATATACTAATCCTTCACATGTATTACTATTGAATTATATCAATCAAATCATAATTTTTTGAAACTAATATATGTTAAATGAGAGTTATTTGTGACAAAAAAATTTAATGTGTATTTGAGACTTATTGTATTCATTTTTGGTGTCTTTGCAAATAGTTATCCACATTGATAAATTACGATACATTTAAAGTCATTTCTTTTTAATATATTCATCCAAATCTCTTAAATTATTGAATCCATTAAATTGTTGTAAACTTGTAAAAGCACCTAAAGGTGCTATTGGATGGTTGATAGACACTTATATAAATAATATTATTGCCCAAGCACTATATGAAATGAATTTGATAAAAAAACATAAACACATAGTGCTTGGTTGATAGGGTTATTTATACATGTGCCTATTAGGTATCCATTAGCACCTTTAGTGCTTTTACTAGTTAATGCTTATGTGTATGCATCTCATTTGATTAGCCTAGATTATTCTCAAGGAAAGTTTCTTTTCGATTACAACAATATATTGTAGCCAATAAGCCATTCTTAGGTTGAACTCTCTTTATAACCCCTAAAATTTTGGTAGTCCTTGATCATCTGAAAATCATATTTTTTTATTTTTTTATCATCGAAAAAATGGAGGCATGGACACATTTATTTATCTTCACATACAACCAACTTGTTTTTATTTATCTTGGCATGCAATATTTTCTAATCAAATAACTTACTAATAGAAATAATAACTAAAATATTGTTATGTGGATTATTCTGATGACTTTTCTTTCTTTCAACAACCTATTTCCACTTGCTTTGAAGCATATCTTTAAACATCAATACATTACATAGATAAAAAATAAAAATAAAATAGATTTGAATTTTAAACTTGCTTATCACTATACCTCTAAGGACTTCATGGTAATAGTGTGGATTGAGATCCAAATAATTCATGAGTAATAGTATTATCATTATCACATTGGTTTTATTTCCAACCATTAAAAGTAATGTAATGTTATCCTTTATGTCATCACCCGTCATTGTATTCCCATGTTTATTTGCATTGTAAAGCGAGAAAGATAATAGATCTTTCTCTAATGAAGGTAAACTACTTTTTAGATCCTTTCTCTACTTATCAATCACAATTTATAGTATCTGACATACATGATTACAAGTAATTTTGGCTTTCATTTATAGAGTTCTAGGAAAATCTAGAGGAATCTTCATCATCCTCTTACCAAGTTGACAAAATGATTGTATAACTAGGGTTGTTGCACTCCTTTTCAGAGGCTCAACAAGAGATCACAATCCACAACAAACAAACAATACTTTGTGAGAGGAAAGGCCTCAATTTTTTGCTTCCCATCCCAATAACATCTAAGTTGCCCATCAACAATGGAGTTAACTATACCCATGAATTTTTGCAAAGACTCAAGCCTCGAGAAGGTGAGAAAAATCTTCCTCACATATTTTACCTCCTCTCCAACCTTATTAAGTAAAGAATTTCTAAAGAAAGTAGCACTAGAAGAGGGCCACAAGATTTATATGAGTTTGTTTTTGTTGGAGAAGAGAAAGCGGGTGTCAGCAGTGTTGTAGAAGATGGCAATAAAGCATCCAAGAAAGTGGGTCTTAAAGATTTTTCCTCCATATCACTCTTGTCTCTCCTAAAATAATTTGCATCTATTTTCAACCCTTGTTGATGCTACAAATTGTAGGGTATCTTCATCTTCCTCACATTTTTTACCTCCTCCCAAACCTTATTAAGTAAATAATTTCTACAGAAAGTAGCACTAGAAGAGGGCAACGAGCTTTAGATGAGTTTGTTTTTGTTGGAGAAGAGAAAGTGGGTGTCGGCAGTGTTGTAGAAGATGGAAATAGGGGAACCAAGCAAGTGGGTCTTAAATATTTTTCCTCCATATCACTCTTTTCTCTCCTAAAGTAGTTTGCATATATTGTCAACCCTTAGTGATGTTGTAAATTGTAGGGTCTCTTTCAATAGCAACCACCCTAAGCTACTCAAGGTAAGAAGGCTTTTAGTTCCTGAAGGTAAGTAGAATAAGAGTTAAAAGAAGTAGAAACCCTGTAGTTACAGTTGCAACTATCATGCTAATATCCATCCTTGTTTTCTCCAAGTAGAGCAAGTGGTTTGGTTTTACACGACACTGCCTAGATGTGAGAATAGCCTTCTAGTAATGTGTGGTGGAACTAAGGTCAAGACATCTCAGAATTGATCAAATTTAATTAAAAACTCATTTTCAAAAAGTATCTTCAATCGCACAACATTTTTTTATGTTTTTTATTTTATTTTTTATTTTTAATAGTGAAATTTGCATATCCATGTCATTTTCCATTTAGTTTTGTGCTATGAGGAGAGTGTTTTGATATCTATGAACTTGATTTGGATTTTTAGAATTGTTATTGCATAGTTAAAATATAATATTTTGTTTAGTTTGTGTTTTTGTATTTGTTTTGGTTGCAATTGGACATTGGGCCCTATTTTCGAAACCACCATAACAATTTTAGGTGTCTTTATATAATTACAATATGTGAAAATCTTTTTTGGTTCTATTTTATTTTGGTTGTAGATTTTTTCAAGTAGTATAAATAGGTTTAATGACTCTCTGTAGATCAAAATTCTATTTAGATGTAGTTTTGTGTTTTAAAGAACAACTACTAATTCTTATTTTCTTTTTGGTCACTCATTATATTAGATCTCAACACATGCATAGATGCACTTATATTTATGAGCCTTAAGGAAACAAGCGCTGGAAATTGACACAAAGAAAAGACCAAGAAAATAATTAAACATCTCAAGGAAAAACATACATCATTTTGAAGGGTCATGCTTAATAAGACATGACATGAGAAATGGAAATTGTTTGGGCATCACACATGGCACAACATATGAAGATTGGGCAATAATAATGCCAATATTATAGTGATGTAATATCTTTGTCATAAAAGAGACGATTCAATGACAATTCGAAGACATTAAAGAACCACTCTATGATGTTGAAAATAATTATGCAGATAAATCTAGAAGCACTCTAATTCACTAGTATTGATAGTTACACAAAGTTTGTAGTAGTATGTTGCATAGTAAATTGTTCCTTTTATTACATGAGAGATTTCAATGATACTTCATTGTTTCTATTGTTAATTGGACATTACACTAGTTGTAGGTTTCTTTGAAGACCATAGGCTAGCTTCCAACATGGACACCTATGTTGTTACATCTTTAATTGTTGCAACTACCATACTTTAGAAGACAAAATAAAGCTATGGGCCCTATGAATAAAATTCCAATTTAGTGGTGGATTGGAATGAATCCTAAAATGTTTGTGGAGAAGATTTTGATTTGAACTTCTCTTTTTGGCTTACAATTTTGGTCATTTCTCCTAGAATAAACTATATAATATCATAAGTTAGCATCTAGGGTGCATGTTTAACACATAGTTTGTGGTCAGATTTGAGTTTAGTATTTAAGTCTTAGCTCACATACATGAGTTGAGAATGCATGCAATAGATTTTCTATATTGTCAAACTGGATAGAATTAAATTGCCTTTTAGGTTGTCACTCTACCCAAGTATTCATTCACTCCATCTTTTAACATTTTCTCAAATGAAAACTAGTAATTTTATAAGGGTATATGAGATTTTATTCAAGGTTCAATGTTTCCTCGATGTATCACATGTTCATATTCTATGAATTTCATGGTTGTCTAAAGGATGAATATAAAATTGCTTTAGATAATAAATCATTCGCATGCCTTTTGCCTCTCATTAAGATTTTGATTTTTCTTCATATAACTCTTAGTCTTGAGTAGTAGGTTCTGGTTCTTATATTTTTCAATTTGATTCACTTATTAATCCAATGAAGAGGAATGTAAAGCATAATTAATTATCTATTATGATTTCATGATTCAATCTTGTATTTTTATTAATTTGAATCTGATATTTTATGGAGGCAACTTAGAGTTTAAATTCCACAATTTCCCTAAAATATAACCTTCTATTTCATAAATCCTTAGTTTGGACCAAAGAAGAGTATTGTAAACATACCCAATAAAGATAGAAATCCACAAAATTTGTATTTGTGTTACATACAAAATGATAGTTTATAAACTTGAAATCTATGTTTGTAAATTCATTTTAGGTTCAATGTAAACATAAAAATCAATGAGCATAAAAAATAGATTATACCAAACATCTTTGACAAACAATGTATACACAATAGAAGATTAAATTACAAAATACAATGTGATGATAGTGAATATGAGTTCAAATACACACATACAATACAAAAAGTTACAACCAAAGGAAACAAAGTTGAGACTTCTTGGTGATGTCTTATCAAAACCTTAAATAACATGTAATTATGTCTTTACCACTTCACTCAAGAAGTCTTGAAAAGATTGTTAAAATACATCTTCATTTATAAAAACATTAGTATTAAAGCTAGCTCCTTTGCTTCTATGTATTTTCACATGGGCAACCATTTGCATAAGTTGATAGTAACAACAATGAAATGGAGTAGACATTCTCCAACCTCCTCTATAGTAGGTCCTACATAATATGTAAAAAAATTGAGGAGTTGAATAACATGCTCTCACAAAAAAAATATATAAGATCTATTGTTCAATTTAAAATAGAAAATTTGGCAAATATGTGAAAATTAACAAGAAGACCAATGGTTGGTGCACTTGTTCTCTTCCATATTCTATTTGTGCATGAATACTCAACTACAAAATGCAGATTTTTCCATGCCTTGTAACATTGTACCTTGAAGAAAGTGATGTTCATTCAAGTACAGCATATTATCCCTAATTAATAGACATTAAATTTACAGATAACATTATAAATGTAGTGCCCCTCACCTTGCCTTCTATTGGACTGATGGTTCTTCTAGTAGGATTGGATATCATGACATTGGACTCTCTGTTATTATGCTGAGTTGTTATGGACCTATTGCTATGATGATGATTGGTGATATTGGATTACTAATATTTTATGTTTCACAGTTTGATGGACATAATTGGTGTAATGGATTAATGTTACTTCTGAGTTTAAGGTGATATTTAATCATGGTTATGATGCTTTAACAATAATTGTTAGACTAGATCATATTGAATTGATTATTCTACTTTCTTGTAGACAACTGAATACTTAATCGTGGATGTATTTATGTGAACAGAATAGTATTGCATTACTCGTGTCTGAGTACCCTGCCACACTACGATTTCTATTTACTATGTGCATGACTTCATGTTTGAGTATGTTTAACTTTGAGGTTTGCTACAGGATGCAGGTACCGGGCATCGACTCCAACTGAACTAGCAGGTCTGAGCGTGCCCTAGCCAATGGAATTGTTGATCGGAGTTAGCATAAGGTTCCCCAGTCATCTGTCATCCTTGTAGAGGATAAGTCTTCAGTTTTGCGGCTAGTCATTGTTCTCAGTTTCGTTTGCCTCTTGGGTTGTCGTCTTGCTTTCTCTGCATGCTTGATGGTCGGGTAATTGCATGATTTATGATTGGTTAATTATGGTATATTAATAGATAAATTTGATTAATGATTATTAAATAGATTTATAAATAATTATTAGTTGTTATATAATAAATATTTATTAAATATTAAATAAATAAAAATAAATAATAAAGGAGATAAATTAGTTATAAAGTGGCATTATAGTTGTGGAATTGTTCTATAATTAATAAAATCAACATGAAAGTAAATATATGTGGCCAAGTAAATAAATGATTAAATAAAGTAAAAATTATAAGTTGTAATATATTAAATGTAAGTTATCCTTGAGTAAATAAAAGGATAGGGGGTTATATTGTAATGTTATTAAATATTAAATGAAAGTAAGCGATATTTTTGATCTGCATTGGATCGTGTGTTTATTCCCTAATGGTGGAGTACAAACAATTAGGGTAGGGAATACTATAAAATAAGCAGAGAGAAGGAGAGAAAGGGGGACAGAGGTAGATGGGGTTACAAGTGGGGAGGAGCTGTGGGCCGAAATCAGAAGATTTTGGGAGACTAGAGCTGCAAGCTGCAATCGGACAGCAACACCAACCTGCAGCCAGTCAATTGATCAGAAATCAGGTTCCATTCTCTTCAAGAGTTTTATCTTTGAAAATAAATTAAAACTGAATGCCGTATTCATGCTTTGATTGTTGAGCTTGTGAGTATTCTGAAATCACTATGTTCATTTAGTGTATACTGCCAAACTCATTTACTTTACACCTACCAAATCAAATAAATCTATGTCCACATCCAACTTCTTGCTGTTGTGTCCGTGTATAATCGAGTAATTATGCATGTAGTTCTAAATCTGTATATACTAAACCTTTTGTCAATTAAATAGTAAATAATAATAGGAAATGTTATACGGGTTAAAACAAGGTTTTATTTACGCAGAAGATCTCATAAGTTTACAGAACAAATGTTTGCCACGGGAAAATATTAAAATTTGGAATTTTTTTTTGAAGGCCATTCTGTTTATCCAAAGCTTGAACTGAATAGGTAATATACCTCAGGGCGATCCATTGTAGGCGCCAATATATCGTAAGATCTGGTAGAATTCAGAAGTTTTTCTCCCACTTTAACGAGATCCATTTTTAAAGGGTTCTAAGATAATAAAGGAAAAAGTTCACGTGTGGAGCATGTGCTCAGGTCCCCCTTCAGCCTCTCTTGTAAACAAATCTGGCACCTAAGTCGCTGCCTGAGGTCGAAGGTGTTGAGGTCCCAGGTTCGAATCCCCAAGGGTTGCGTGGTGATTCATGTAGGCGAGCAGAAGCAAGCATATACAGAGTCAGGTGTAGTCGTAAGTCAAAGGAAATAAACATATTTGTATGGTTTTAGGTAAAGTGATGTTGGACAGACCAATTTATTATAAATTGATGATTCTTAGTCAAATCTTCTCTCCTCCATGAGACATTCTTTTTCCCCATTGAATTTAGATCTTTCCCTGTTAGAAATGTTCTTGGACGCGGCCAACGGTAAACAAACAACATAAAAAGTAAAGGAATTAAATCTTGATATATGTGTTATAAATTTGTGTTTTGTTACTCCACATTTCGCACAGTGAGCACTCTTCGTAGATTTTCAAAGATTCTTCTGCAGGTGAAGAAAATCAGATAGCAGTAATGGCAACCACAAGGGAAATGATAAGAGTATTCGCAAGAGATAGGCTGTCTGAATTATCAGATAATTTACTTTTAACTCATATTGTGCCCACATCTTTAGAATTTGGGGATTCGTGCTTGTTACAGGTTGAAAAACTTGAATATACATGATTCCAATCTCATGTACTTAAATATGGGAGGTTATGGTGTCGATTCATCATCCATTCTAAACAAACACATCCATACAACCAGTGTTTTGTTACTCCACATTTCACACAGTTAGCACTCTTCGTAGATTTTCAAAGATTCTTCTGCAGGTGAAGAAAATCAGATAGCAGTAATGACAACCACAAGGGAAATGACAAGAGTATTCGCAAGAGATAGGCTGTCTGAATTATCAGATAATTTACTTTTAACTCATATTGTGCCCACATCTTTAGAATTTGGGGATTTGTGCTTGTTACGGGTTGAAAAACTTGAATATACATGATTCCAATCTCATGTACTTAAATATGGGAGGTTATGGTGTCGATTCATCATCCATTCCAAACAAACACATCCATACAACCAGCACAGATTTAACAGGTATCTCAGTGATAAAGTTTAGGGCATCCTCAAGAAGGGCCAACGTAGCCAAGAAGTTCAACTATGCACACATAACGGTAAACTGTAGGTGACATGGATTTTAGATGTGATTGAATTAGGTACAATCCTCATTCACTCAACCTGCAGCATATTCTTATTAATTTCATAGCATACGTATTTAGATGGTATCTTTACATAATCAAAACTTAGACTGTATATAAATCTCATGATTCGATCCGAAGCTTTGAGTATACTGTAATACCCAACTTTAATAGAAGCATAGCAGTGGTTGATATTATTTATGTTGTTTTAGATTTAAATAGGGGTTAGAATCGTATAGTTGGAAGTAAGGTCTCATATATATTGCTTTGAAAATGCAATAATATCTGTCAATTAATTGTATTGAATCTTCCTTAGATTCATGATTGAATGTTGTATTAGCATATACTCTTGTTATTTATTATGTTGCTTATCTTTCTTGTTGTTTAGTTATGCCATACACCTCAACCTGCCAGCTATTAAACTCGTAGGGGTTCTCTCTCCAGCAATGCCAATTTATTTTTGTGTAACTTCAAAACATTTCGTCATTAGAGTAACTTTTACTCATCAAAATTTAGTTTAGGGTTAATGGTTTTGCCCTAAGGTGATTTAGACCATTTCATTTAGCTATGAGGCTTAGGTTTACTAGAGTATATTTTAGATAATGATATAACTGTTATTAGCCTTATTAAATTCTTGAATCTAGGAAACAAGTAATAATTCTAATTGTAATTGATAAGGCTTTAATATTTTCAAATCTCCTTCAGTAATATTTAAGTAGAGAGCCACAGTGATGAGTGTAATGTAAATCTTTATGGATTATTATTCACTTTCTATTGGATAGCTCGGGTAAAACGTTTATAAAAAAAAATATAGATTTGTTAGTTAATAAAACTTCCTACTTTACTACAGAAAATAATTACGAAATTATTTACCATTCTTTGATCTATGGTAATTATTTGATTGCAATCCTTTTACCATTCAATTGAGTAGATAAATGTTTAAATATGTATTTTGTGTTGAATTAGGGTTTAAAAATAGTTATAAATCGGAATGGTAATTGTCAGATTGTTGAGATAATTATATTTCGAAGTGTAATTAAATTAGATAATTATTTGATATATTATTATTATTATTATTATTATTATTATTATTTTCATTATTTCAAAAGTATAGTTGATTGCTTATAAGCCAAATAAAATTGGAAATTTATAATAATGTTGTCATCGTTAAATTGATTAAAAGATAAACATTGTGACTATATATAAATGGTTAAAGAAATTTAATTTAAATTGTCATAGTTCTTAATATGTTTTCTTCATTTTGATAAGGTAAAATAGAATAATGGGTTAAGGATTAGGTATACAAATAATGTATTGGGATTTTGATTTGAAAGTATTATACAATTAGTTAAGTGTGAATTGGAATTGTTTAATGTAAGTAGAATGTATATGAATGGTCAAGTGTTAGTTGTCAAGGGTTTATTCCAGAGGCCAAGGTGGTTTGACGTCATGTAAGATGACGATAAGTGTCTTGTGTCAATGAAGCTATGTCACCTTTTGTTGTGTATAAGGAAATTGGTTCTGGTGTTGTGAAAGAATGTAAAGATTCTGAATGTATCATGATGTGTAGAAAGGCTCTTCATGAATGTTGTGATTTATTTGTTTGGGATGTTGTGTTGGATTAGACAATGGGGAGACATTGGTATTCGTGAAGAAGTATTTTTCTTATGAGTTACTTCATTGGAAGCCATGGAAAATGTATTAAGAGTATGTCCTCATAATTAAGTTGATATGCAAGATGGTGAATGCCTTGCATTATTGTATATATATAAGTTCATATCAGAATAATTGTCATGCAAGATGGTTAATGCCTTGCATGGTTCATGTATCATCGTTGTCATGATGATGTTTGCTATGTTTGTTGAGTAGGGTCTTCTGGATGCAGGTAGGGGAGTGGCTCTCAATGGGGGCCGGAGCCCAAAAGTGGCGTCCAGGATAACCCATGTGGGAGTTTGATAACTCAGTGATAACCTAAATAATGAATTAGGGGGGGGATTGGGTAGTTAAGCACACTAAACAAAATAAGTGGATGCCTCACTCATGGCTCAAGTGCTCATTTAGGCTTGAGATGAGATGAGAAGGCCTGGAATGGCAAGATCAACTACCTTGTCCTCATGAAAGGTATGTTGATTCCGCATGAGCGTTGTATGGGGGCCGAGAGTCGGGAGAGGCTGCCAGGACAACCCAAGATGGGGGCTGGGGCCTAGGAAGGCTTACCAGGACAACCCATGACAAGCCATGTGATGACACTCTTCCCTACTGCAGCCTAGCATTCCCTAGTTGTACTCTCCCCATTCATCATGTGCTTGCCTCTGGAAGTGTTGTTAAGTTGTTTGTGATATTGACTTGTGTTGTTGGAGTTATGTATTGCCTTGTTCTTATAGCCTACTATCTACCTAATTGTATGTTGTAGTGGGAACCTTATGTTAACTCCTAGCTCGGGGGGTGGACCTCAGGGTTCCACATGGTCGGGTGGAAGAGCTTTTATCCATTGGTTTTTTCTCCTTGCCATTGTTCGTGTGCGAGGAGGTTGTATCTTGTGTATCAGCCATCAGAACTTGTATCAGGTATGAAGTAAGTGATTTGTATTCATTGAATTATATTGTATGTGTTCAGAATGAACTACTGACGTTAGTTAATGATGTATGTCAGATTATGTTGTTTGATTTCTCAAGTAATGCTCCCATGATATCTTAGAGTAACAAGTTGATAGTTTAATGATGTGTAATGCTGTGTTAAACATTACTTTGTTACTTTATTCTTTTAAAAAAAAAAAATTATTCTGTTTTGCGTAGCGTAAATGTGTTGTTCTCTAAGGTGTTCATGCGGGGCGTTACAATAAAGGAGTTGGATCTCAATTTATCATTATATCAAGTTTAGTTACATATGGACATCCTAACATTTTTACAAATTCAAACTCATTGAGAAAATTAGCTTTATCCTTAGATAGGTTGATATCAACATCTTTGACAAATTTCCTAACATTGAAAAAATTTGCATAAAGGATGTTGAGCAAAGACTCATTGTCGAGGTAAGTAATTATTAGCTATTCTTAAGCATCAAATTATTAAACAATCAAAGGTCAAATTTTTGCCAGTAAAAAATAAGACAACTATTTATCACTTTTGTGCATGGATGAGGTGTAAAATTATCATTTGACCATTGAATGGTTTAATGTTTAAATAGAGCTAGTAATTTTATTTATAAAGTTTGCTTTAATCAAAATTTCCATGTAAATGCCTTGAATCAACTATTTTATATGGGATATTTGCCAATAAAAATAAGAGAACTATTTACCACTTCTATACATAGATGAGGTGTAAATTTTCATTAACTATTTGACCATTGAATGGCTTCATATTTAAGTAGAGGCAGTTATTATTCATTTACAAAATTTGTTTTAATAAACATTCTCACGTAAATGCCTTAAAACAACTATTTTTATATGGGATATGTTTTTTCCTTAATTAATTGCTTATGTTTCTACCTCTAATATTGTAATGTATTTTTGCTACTTGATTTATAATATAATGGTTTAGTTTTTTCTTAGAATAACAAAGATATACAACATGTTTGATGGAGAATGAGAAGACAAGAGAGATATGACAAGAGTTTCCCAAAAAAAATTGGTGTGGATGAATGTGGCATCCGTCAACTATCTTTCAATGTTATAAGCACTCAACCTCTTATAATTTATTTTAACTTTTTATTCAAATGATCAAATACATTCTTAAAAAATTATGATGGGGAATAAGAAGACAAGAGAGACATGACTAGAGTTGCCCAAAAAAATGGTGTTGATGAATGTGTCATCTCTCAATTTTTTCATTGTAAATATTCAACCTCTTATAATTTATTTTAATACTTTTTATTCAAATGATGAATACATTAGCTTATTCCTTTATCAAAGAAAATACCTACATTCCATATTAAAGAATCAATTTTTTAAAATGTGTTCAACATTAATAATAAATTTAAAATACTATTCATATTTTTTGACAAAAAAGAGGATTATATTAAAACAAAACTTAGTACATATTACAAGATAATGATTTCCAAATGGCTAGAGCCATGAGTAAAGCAAGAAGAGAGAAAATCTAGATGGGTTTTCTACAATCCCATGCCCCTAAAAAGTATATAAATCCCATCAAGAAACCATAATCCTTGAAGAGAAGGGCTCCTTATCAACTAGGCTATAAAAAGCAAGATAACAAACATGCCAAAGAAGCCAAAAAATCTATAGGACCAATGGAAAGAGTTTGCTTGAGAGTTCCAAGGAGAGTGGCTATCACCAAACTTGAGATTTAATAGAGTAGAAAGGGAATCTTTAAGATTGATCATTGTGAACAATATGGAGAAGTTGAGAGGGATTTTTAGGAGGTAGAGAATCCCACGCAGAGATATTCCATTTGTGATTTGCCTTTGTAGCTTGTTTGGCTAGATAATTTGCAACCGAGTTCCATTCTCAGGAGATATGAACAAAGGATATATCTTCAAATTAAGGATGAAGATGAATAATCTACTCAGTTAAAATTTATAGCCACCAAGAGGAATCATAAGCCTTCTCTCTATTCAAAAGAGAAACCATAATTAAGGAATTTGTTCCACAAAAAAAATTTCCAACCGAACTCACAAGATTTTTCAAGAACCAAAAGAATGGCCTAGCCTCCCATATGATTCTTGGTATTGAAACCCCTAGCAATAGCGAATAAAAAGTGAACAAATCCATGTTTAGCACAACCAACCCCTCCAAGCCCAGTAGCTCCTAGATTGACTTGGGAAGAACCATCAATATTTATTTTAAAAAAACATGAAGGGGAGACCATTTACCAGACCTATTCACCTTTCTAGTAGCCTACAAGGTAGGGCAAGAGCAACAAGAGGAAGCATCAACAAAATGTAGTTGGAGGATTTTTTAAATTTGAAGATCAGAGGGAGACATGATCTCATTCATAGAACACTTGGCGGCAATGGTCACTTTTATAGAGTTCATGGCCTTTTGCCAAAATTGTGAGATAAGACTCTAGAAAATCCAATGGTTTCATTCTAGCAATATTTCCTAGAGGATGAAAGTAGGACCAAGCTCCTAGGCAACATTGAGAATACTAGTCATAGAAGGTGGCCAATACATACTTGCCCAAAACTCAAATAAGGAAGTAGCATGAATGACAGACCGATTTTAGGTCCACCACCATTGTCCCTAAATACCAAGAGTGAAAGGACATTGGAAGAAGAGATGAGCAATAGACTCTTCCTCAGTACCATATAGAACACATTTTCAAAGGCCCTTGGAATCCTCTCTTTTTAATATTTTTCCATGTGAGGTACTAATTTTATAGAGCAACCATATGAAGAAGTTGCATTTAGGCCAACTAAAATCATTATTCATCTAGGATCAATTACAACCACAAGCTATATTTTGAATGATTGTATGTATTTCCTTTGATAGAAGCATATTATCACATCTTTGTCTATGTTAATAAAAAAATAAGACCTACCATGGCAGTGTCAAAATAATATAATTAGGAAGGTGGTTCAATTAAAAAAGGTACACATCAAGTATTTTCATTTGGGATGTTAATACAATCTTGGCATAGTTTCATCATTGTCCCCATAGTGTTCATGATGCCTTGATGCCAAATTACCAATTTCAATGTCTTACAACAGTCTTGCACCAATTCATAAATTGCAATCATCATTATCCCATAGTGTTCATGATGCCTTGATGCTAAATTACAAATTCCAATGTCTTACAACAGTCTTGCACCAATTCATGTATTGTAATCTTGATTTTTTTCAATTACATTCATGTAATTTTAATTGTGTAAAAATATTTATTAATATGATGTTATGTTCACACAACTAACTATAATATGATGATGATTACATGTTTTTCTTAGCTCTACAACTATCCCGCCTAATTTTGAATTTGATTTTGAGCGGGAATGGTTAGTGACAATCTGGGGGGTCCAGTGGCCTAGTCGCCCCTCCCTACGCATGGGAGGCCCTTTTTCTAGCATGGGTAGCTATGCTTCTCACGTGGTTCCATCCTTGATTCTAGGACTAAAGAAGTGGAAGGATGCCCTCATGGGTGTTGCTCAAGGTGGAAGTGTTGACGAGTCAAGTATCCTAGTTCTGTCTGAATCTGAAGAAGGAATGGCAATTAAACTCTTTGATCAAACCATCTTGAGGGTGGTAACATTTATGGAGAATACTCTGGTTGGAAATTTCTTTGCTTATCAACCCAATATTGACTTGGTTAGAAGATGGGTGGCAACCAAGTGGCTACTGAAGGGGAGTGTCACGGCTAGTGCAATGTCGGGTGGGATGTTCCTCTTTAAATTTACTTCCCAGGAGGATCTGCTCTCGGTCCTATCAGGTGGCCCATGGCTTTATGGAAAGCACTCACTTTCTCTGTGCAAATGGAAACCTAGATTTGATCCTAAGGCTGATCTTAACCAATCAGCTCTGGATTGGGTTAGACTTCCTGGTCTTCCACTAGAATATTGGGACAAAGAAATATTTGCCTAGATTGGTAACTCTTTTGGGGACTATGTGATAGTTAACAAGGTCACTAAGGCTAAGGTGAGATTGGTATATGCCAGATTCTATGTTAGTGTTGACATCCTCAAAACCCTCCATACCTCCATTATCCTAGAATCTAAATTTGGGATATGGAACTAGAGTATTCTTTATGAGAACTCAAGGGTCTTTTGCCATAACAGTATGAAGCCAGGGCATGTCTTTACTTAGTGTCAGGATCCTAAGAAACCCCTCCCCCCTCGAAGGAGGAGTTGGAGAAAATGAAAGAAAGCCCTAAGGATTACCCTTTTAAAGATGATATTCTTAACCTCATTGATTCCCCCAGTCTCCCCTGAGAAGATGGTTGAGGTGGAGACTGTTGAATTGAGAGAATCCAATGGGGGAGATCAGTGTTTGGAGAATAATGGGGGGGAAGAAGGACAAGCAGAAAATGTGGCCTATGACTCTCAGGAGAAGGGACCCACTATTCGGGTTGAAGAACAAAGTGGAAGGTCTGGTGATAGGGAGGAAGGGGAGATTTTTCAATCTTCAGACATCCCTCAGGTAGTGGTTGTTAAGGTCAAGAAGGATGATCAGGCCAACCTATTTAGTAGTCCCAAACAAAGGGCAAGAGGTATTAAGATGGGGGCAAGTTTGTTAGAGAAAAACCTCTCCTTGTCCCCAAGACCAGGCACTAGCAAAAATATGGACTCTGAGGGATGGTCTACTGCGAAGAGGAAGGGGAAGGGCCCCAACAGAAAGATAGTGGATGTGGGAGGGAAGCATGGCAAAGGAAGACCCTCACACATGCAAACAAGATAGTGGAGGTCATGAGGGAAATAGCCAATGGAAGGCAGACCACCTTGGTGGCCCCTCCTAGATGGCTAAAGAAATAAGGATACTTTCATGGAATATCCAAGGGCTAAACAGCCCTCATAAACAATTACTTGTTAAGAATTGTATTTATGACAATAAGATTGATATCCTTTTGCTGCAGGAAGTTAAAATGATTGAGGACAATTTCAAACTGGTTGTCAAAAACATCTGGCCTAGCACTAACTTCACCATCAGTGAAGCTTAGGGGGCCTCAGGGGGCATTGTCACCTTATGGAATCAGAATCTACAGGGGGTTAGTGGTTTCCTGTTCTAGATATTGTCTTGAAGTTTCTTTCTCTTGTAAGAATAATCTGTGGTCCCTCATCAATGTCTATGCCCAAAATTCATGTTTAGGGAGGAAGGAGGTCTAGGATTACCTATGTAACAAAATCAATCTCTCTAAGAAGACACATTGGATGGTGGCGGGGGACCTCAACTCCCCCATCTACCCCTCCAAAAATATGGGTGGCCTTGCTGATTACTCTGACAACATGGCCGACCTTGTTGAATTCTTGAGAAATGCGGGTCTCATGGATGTCGAACTTGTTGGCCAATCTTTCACTTGGTCTAATAGAAGGTAAGGGAAACATCTAATTCAGGTCAAGCTTGACAAAGTCCTAATCTCCTCCAACTGGACCATTGCTAATTTTGTTAGCCTGGAAGCCCTCCGCCATGTGGGTTCAGACCACAATCCTTTGCTTTTAAATTGGCAAGAGAGGAACATTAGAGGACCTTTCCCCTTCAGGTTTAAGCTGATGTGGGTGGTTCATCCTAATTTTAGAAATTGCCTAATTGATTGGTGGAAAATCCCTATGCAGGGACCGGCTATGTACAAGTTGGTCCAGAAACTTGTTAATGTTAGAAATAGGGTCAAGGGTTGGAGTAAGTATACCTTTGGGAATGTGTTGGATAGAAAGAATAATATTGTGTCTCAGCTGCTTGATGTCCAGACTAGGATGGAGCAGGGTGACAACTTAGAGGAGCTACAGACTTCGGATAAATCCCTATCCAAGGAATGGTTGGTGATCCTAAAGGAGGAGGAGTTATAATGGAAACAAAAATCCAGGGTCTAATGGCTGAGGGAGGGAGATAGGAATATGTCCTTCCATCAACCCACTCTTAGACATAGGAAGAGAAATACTATCAGTAGGCTCCTGGACGAGAATGGGGTTGTGGTCATGGAAGATAAAGAGCTGGGGAAGTTGGCTTCCAACTATTTTCAGTCCCTTCTGGTGGCTCATCCTATTAACCTTTCCTCCTGGGAGGATGTTGCTCTTCTAAACTCTATTCATGCTCTCCTATTTGAGGAAGACAATAGCCTTCTGACTAAATCAGCCATGGAGGAGGAAGTTCGGGCGGTGGTCTTCTCTATGGGGGCATTCAAAGCCCTGAGGCCTGATGGTTTTCCCCCAGCCTTTTTCCAAACCTTATGGGATGTGATTAGGAAGGATGTCACTAAAGAAGCCAAGGATTTCTTTAGAACTGGTAGACTTCTATGACAGTTGAATAGCACTTTCATAGCTTTGATTCCTAAGAAAGCTAAACCCAATTCTATGATTGACTTTAGACCTATCAAGCTCTGTAACACTATCTACAAGATTTTCACTAAGCTCCTAGTCTTCAGACTTTAACCCCTCTTGGACAAGCTTATTGCTACCAATCAGAAAGGTTTTGTCCCCGATAGGTAGATCCTAGACACGGCTATCACTACTCATGAAATCATACACTCTATTTCTAAGAGCAACACCCCAGGTATGATCTTCAAACTTGACATTTCTAAGGTTATGATAGGGTCAATTGGGATTTTTTGTTCAATGTCCTTAGGAGATTCAGATTCCAAGACCGTGTGATCAATTTGGTGAAAGAATGTGTCTCTATAGTTAGATTTTTTGTTCTTGTCAATGGTTTCCCCCATGGTTTTTTCTCTTCAAGCAGGGGCCTCAGGCAAGGGGACCCTCTTTCACCTTACCTCTTCATCTTGTTGGCTGAGGTTTTGGGGAGAAATTCTTGTAGATTGTTGGGGGATGGAGCCCTTCATGGCATTAAACTTGTTTCCACAGCTTAGTCATCTATTATACAATAATTTATGAATGGTCCACTATCTTGTTTGGGATTACTTCAGTGATGGAGGCTAGGAGATGGAAGGGTCTTCTCAAAGATTATGAGGCGGCTTCAGGACAAAGTATCAATTTTAAAAAGAGTCACATCTATTTTATGAACACCCCAAAGGTGTTGCAGCACAAAATTAAAAGAGTCCTTGGTTGCTCAAGTGCTTGTTTATAGGCCACATACCTCAGCCTTCCCCTCACGACCACTAAAGTCACTACTGATTATTGGAACTTGATTATTGAGAGATTGCAAAGGAAGCTGGCAGGTTGGAAAGGTTCTTTATTGAGTCAAGTCGGGAAATTTCAACTTCTTAAAGCCTCTCTCCAAGGCATCCTGACTTATTTTCTCAGTCTTTTTAAAATTCTAAAATGTGTTTCTGAGAGGATAGAGCAGATCCAAAAGAAGTTTCTATGGTCAGGGGTGGAGGAGAAAAGGAGAATTGCCCTTGTTGGTTGGGAGAAAGTGTGCACCCCTAAAACTCAAGGTGGATTAGGGTTAATAAGAATTCACCTCATGAACAAAGCCCTCATGGATAAAATTGGATGGAATCTGATCCAAGGCAACAAGGATTGGGGAGACATCATGAATGCTAAATATCACAGGGGAGACCAGGGTTGTAGACTGCTTTCAGATCAATGCCTTCCTAAAGGTTCTATTATCTGGAATGGGACCCTTAAAACCAAGGGGCTCCTTCGCAAAGGTGTTAGGTGGAAAATTGGGGATGGTGGGAGTGTTAGTTTCTAGGAGGATAGATGGATAAAGGACCTTCCCCTCAGGGAGCTTGGTTATGGCAAGATTGTTGACAAAGCCAACAAGTTCTTTGGAAGCAGGGTTTCAAACTACATCAGTGGGTATGGGTTCATTAGAAACTAGAAAGGTCTTATTGATTGTGGTCTGGAGCATAACGAGGATAGACAGGTTGCTCTTTAGCTATAGAGGGATTTGAACAATTTTAGGCTTTCTTTACTCCCTAAGTAGGATCATATGGTGTGGGATAAAAATAGCAAGGGCATGTTCACTGTGAAGAGCACCTATGACCTGGGAGAGGATATCTTGTGGGGCAAAGTTTGGTTACCAAAACTCATACCCAAAATTAATTTCTTTTGGGGGACCCTTATTCATAATAAAATCCTCACCTTAGATAATTTGAAAAAGAGAGGGTTTCAGATCCCCAATCGATGTGTCCTTTGTAGTGAAGAGGAGGAGTTTGTCACTCATCTTCTATTGTTTTGTAACTTCTCTTGGGAGGTGTGGAGTCTTACCCTACAGTGGTTGAATATGTCGTGGGTTACCAATGATAGTGTGGTTGCTTTTGTCATCTAGCTTGGAGATCTCCCTTTCGTCCCTCATTCCCTATTACTCAGGAACTATGGAATCAAATTCACCCTCACCTAGCATGGAATCTATGGAAGGAACGTAAAATAGAATCTTTAGGGAAAATTTAGAACTCCTTTGGAGGTTTTCTAGGCCTTTTCTAAACTCCTTGCTAAAAACATCAACTCCTGCAAATTCAAAGCAGTTGAAAATCCCCCAGGGCAAGAAGATCGAAATATGTTAAAATAGTGGGCAGTCAATATGAGTATATGCAATATTGATACCTCCAAGAAAATTTCTAGGGCTAGAACCTGCTGGGCTCCACCTCAGAAGGATTGGTTCAAGTTGAATTTTGATGGGGCAACCAAAGGGAACCCTAGAGAGGCCAGTGGAGGAGGCATAATTAGGTCTGACTCTAGAATTTTTATGGTTGCCTATACGAGGGGCCTAGGAATTAAGAGCAACAATGAGGCTGAGGTGTTAGCCATGCTTTGGGGAATTAAGATTGCTCTTTCTATGAATATCAAGCATTTGCATGTGGAGGGGGGTTCATAGTTGATTGTCAATGCGACCTTAGGATTAGCTAGCCTGGGCTGGAATTTATCTGATATTGTGGGAGACATCCGCCTGCTTCTCAATACCTTGGAAGACTACAAAGTGTCACACATTTACAAAGAAGGTAATGTTTTGGCAGATGCCATGGCTAACCTCGGAATAAAAAAAATGGCTGGTGATGCTGGAGGCAATCCTCTAATTTGCCTCACAAAGTTCAAACCCTTATTGAGGAAGATGGACATAAGTCTCTTTGTTCTCAACATGGTTAGGGGGAGTGCTTTGGTGGGAGGGGTGGCCTCCCTTTCCTCTGCATATTATGGATGTGTCGTAGGAAGTATCTGAATATGTGGGAGGCAGTAAGTTTCAAAACTGGGAAAGAGCCATTGGAATTCAAATCCATCAAGATGAGAATGATGACGTGGACTGGTAGAGGCTGATTCTAGGGATGGTCGATGATTGGATGTTGCGGCAGCAGGAGGCCTTATGGAGTGGTGGGTGGATGACAGGTTGGCATGCCTGTAATTATTTTCTTTCCATCCCCATCCTCAGTGATGTTTACTCTCGCACGAGGTGGTGGGTGTGGGTCTTTTCTGAGGAGGCGTACTAGGGTGGCAAGGACCCTGCTTATCGCTTGAATAATTACTTCAAATTTAATTTGGAGATTCACAATCTATGGATGAGATGAGATCACACAGGTGACATTATTTATTTGTATGTTCATTCTAGTAGGCATCCTACTTACAATAATTATCTTTATGTTAGTCTCCTACCTTGGCTACTTAACAGGTTTCAGATGATTAGCATGGGCGCAACATTGTGAAAATAGAGTTTACCTCACCTAAGGAGTTCAAGTAGAATCCTACGGTGTGGCATATCATTCAAGAATGTGAAGTGGCTTCTTTCCTTGAAGCCGTGATAGGATATGATGAGAATTTGTCTAGGTAATTCATCGACTCTTGGGATGATAACAAGCGGGTTCATGTGGGGGGTATTGGCTTTGAAGTTTCCATGGACATTATCAGGCAAGCCACTAGTATGCCTATCAAAGGCAAGAAGCATAGTCAGAGGAGTAAGGTGCTAGATTCTAAAAATATGTGATCATTTTTTAAAGAGGGGGAAGCCGTAATCAAGCTCCATGGGGGCTTTGAGAGGGAGAAGTTGCCCGCTCCATGGGGACGAGTCTGTCTCATGATAATGAAATACTTTGCGCTAGAGGGGCGTTTCAAGGTATTTTATCACTACCACTTTGATTTTCTTAATCATTTTAGAAATAGGCTGGAACTAAGACTCCCCTTCTTCCTACTATCATCCTTAGAAAATTTCATTTGGTCTGTCAAAGAGATTCAGTCCAAGAACCCTAACTATCCATCCATTCCACTCCACCAAGGACTAATCCTTCAGCTTTACTACTTTCATCTTGCATTGTGCCCACCTAAGCAAATTAAAGTCAGCCTTTTGGATTATTCCCCCTCAGCCCCGACCTCTGTTGTTAAGGATAAGGGTAAAAAATTTATTGGGACCCCCAAAATCATGACACCCAGGATCCCCAAAGAGGGACCCAAAATCAAGGAAATTCATGAGCCTTCACCTGTGGTGACCCCTATTCCGGAGTCTAAATCTAAAACCCCCAAAAAAGCAAGCAAGAAAAACAAATCCCCTACCCTAGAGATCGATAAGGAAACTACGGTGGTGACTAAGAGGGACCGGGAGACTGAGGAGGAAGAGGATACTCAACATCATAAGAAGGCTAAAATTGGGAGGGTGGAATTCCTGGGGGATGAGGGTACTTCGAAGGTCCTTGATCTCAAGACCGGTTCCAAATAGGGAGAGGGAGGAGATTTGGATGTTGTTGCTGCTAAAAATCTTATTCATGGTGTTCGAAGGTCTAGTCAGATTGTCAGCATTCCCTCTACCAATCCACAGGGAATGGAGTTATCTGGAGAATCTAAGTTTATGGAGGATACTTTAGGCAAAGGGGAAGATGAGACTCTCACAGAGTTATTTCACGAAGAAGGAGGAGCCAGTCATTTTCCAGCACTAAACCTTCTGTATTCAGATGATGAAGAGGAGGAAATGTAGGAATCCCAAGAGCAGAAAAAGGACGCTGGCTACTCTCTGTGTAGCAAGATGGTTAAGGTTGTGGCCAAGCTCAAAACCAAGATGGAAAAACTCTAGAAGAAGTGGTGGGTGATGGCAAAATTCGTGGTTAAGGCTCTCCACCATCCATTCCACTCCACCAAGGACTAATCCTTCAGCTTTACCACTTTCATCTTGCATTGTGCCCACCTAAGCAAATTAAAGTCAGCCTTTTGGATGATTCCCCCTCAGCCCTGACCTTTTTTGTTAAGGGTAAGGGTAAAAAATTTGTTGGGACCCCCAAAATCATGACACCTAGGATCCCTAAAGAGGGACCCAAAATCAAGGAAATTCTTGAGCCTTCACCTATGGGGACCCCTATTCTAGAGTCTAAATCTAAAACCCCCAAAAAAGCAAGCAAGAAAAACAAATCCCCTACCCTAGAGATCGATAAGGAAACTATGGCAGTGACTAAGAGGGATCGGGAGACTGAGGAGGAAGAGGATACTCAACATCATAAGAAGGCTAAAATTGGGAGGGTGGAATTCCTGGGGGATGAGGGTACTTTGAAGGTCCTTGATCTCAAGACCGGTTCCAAATAGGGAGAGGGAGGAGATTTGGATGTTGTTGCTGCTAAAAATCTTGTTCATGGTGTTCGGAGGTCTAGTCAGATTGTCGGCATTCCCTCTGCCAATCCATAAGGAATGGAGTTATCTGGAGAATCTAAGTTTGTGGAGGATAATTTAGGGGAAGAGGAAGATGATACTCCCATAGAGTTATTTCATGAAGAAGAAGGAGCCAGTCATTTTCCAAAACTGAACCTTCTGCATTCAGATGATGAAGAGGAGGAAATGCAGGAAGCCCAAGAGCAGAAAAAGGAAGTTGGCTTCTCTCTGTGTAGCAAGACGGCTAAGGTTGTGGCCGAGCTCAAAACCAAGATGGAAAAACTCTAGAAGAAGTGGTGGGTGATGGCAGAATTCACAGCTAAGGCTCTCCACCATCCATTCCACTCCACCAAGGACTAATCCTTCAGCTTTACCACTTTCATCTTGCATTGTGCCCACCTAAGCAAATTAAAGTCAGCCTTTTGGATGATTCCCCCTCAGCCCCGACCTTTGTTGTTAAGGGTAAGGGTAAAACATTTGTTGGGGCCCCCAAAATCATGACACCCAGGATCCCTAAAGAGGGACCCAAAATCAAGGAAATTCTTGAGCCTTCACCTATGGGGACCCCTATTCCAGAGTCTAAATCTAAAACCCCCAAAAAAGCAAGTAAGAAAAACAAATCCCCTACCCTAGAGATCGATAAGGAAACTACGGCGGTGACTAAGAGGGACTGGGAGATTGAGGAGGAAGAGGATACTCAACATCATAAGAAGGCTAAAATTAGGAGGGTGGAGTTCTTAGGGGATGAGGGTACTTCGAAGGTCCTTGATCTCAAGACCGGTTCCAAATAGGGAGAGGGAGGAGATTTGGATGTTGTTGCTGCTAAAAATCTTGTTCATGGTGTTCGGAGGTCTAGTCAGATTATCGGCATTCCCTCTGCCAATCCATAGGGAATGGAGTTATCTGGAGAATCTAAGTTTGTGGAGGATACTTTAGTGGAAGGGGAAGATGAGACTCCCACAGAGTTATTTCACGAAGAAGAAGGAGCCAGTCATTTTCCAGAACTGAACCTTCTGTATTCAGATGATGAAGAGGAGGAAATGTGGGAAGCCCAAGAGTAGAAAAAGGAAGTTGGCTTCTCTCTGTGTAGCAAGATGGCTAAGGTTGTGGCCGAGCTGAAAACCAAGATGGAAAAACTCTGGAAGAAGTGGCGGGTGATGGCAGAATTCATGGCTAAGGCTCTCCACCATGCGGCGTCTATGTTCTCAGCTACTAAATATTTTGATGATAAGGTCAAAGGTATTGGGGTGGACAATTTGGGTGATTACAAGGACATGCTCAAGTTCCTGTCCAAATATGGGATATCTAAGAATCCCTAGTCAGTTCCTTGGTGGTCTCTAGTTTTTGGTTGTTTTTATTAGTCTGTTCATTTTTTGGTGTTGTTTCTTTGTTGTTTGTGTGTTGTTAATGTGTTGTCTTTGGCTCGTTTAAGGCCTTGTTTTGCCTTGTGGGCTGCTTTGTATAGGGTTCTAGACCCTCTTTTCCAGATGAACTAATCAAAAACTAACTATAATATGATTTTTTACTATTATCTCTTATAAGGTATGGTCATGATATTCATGTATTTTCATGTTGTTACTATGTATGCTAAGATTTGAAATAAATAAGGAACTAAAGTAACGAATACAAAAGAACCTAATTTTAATCCTAAGAACACCTTGGATTGAGCTAAGGAATGTAGATAATGGTGAAAATGAAACAAGATTCTCACCAAAACAAACCTTGATGCCTACAAGATATGCTTAAAATGTGTTGTTGTTGAGAGATGGGTAGTTGCTCAAGAATTCCCACAACATGACCTTGCTATGCATCCAACTTGATCTCTTTAAAATGGCTTGGGAGATGAGAGATTTATAGATTGGGGATGAGAGTTATGGATGGTGTAGATTTGATCTTGTGAAATGGAGGGAGGGGGTTGATCCATTTGCATGGCAAAATGATAAGATTACAAGTGTAAGCTTGGGATAAGTGCTCATGATTAGGAAAAAGATCGAAGGAGATGAAGGGTGGAGATTTTCTTATTTGGATGGAAGGTGGAGATTGAAAAAGTACCTTTTGGAGCCTTGTGCAAGTTGACTTTGATTATTTTAGTCAAAGTGGTGGAGGAATGTGCAAATGATTAATTAGTTGATTAAATTTGATGTGTTTATTCAACAAATGATGAGAGAGGATTTTGGAGTGATTAAATAAATATCATGCATTTATTTAATTCATTTGTAAGAATGTTGGGGGAATAAGGTTGACTTAATTAAATAAATGTGACTTATTTAATTAATGCTGGAACATTAGAAGAGAGGCTAGGTTATTTAATTAAATAAATATAATTACGCCTAACTACAGTGGCAGCAAGGGGTGGAGTGTAATGGCGTGAGGGTGTTAACAAAAACTATTGAAGTTATCCACTGGCATTAAGGGGATGATTGTGTACATAAAAATAAAATAATGTGTATAAATATAAGTAGTACTCAAACATAAATTTGAGAAAAATAAAATCAAATAAAAATAGAGCAAATTGAATTGGGAGAAGAAATTTAATGGATAAGGAGAGAAGCTTAATTGGTAAGGGCACTATACAGCCATCTTCTTTTTTGTATTTTTCTTACAAAATAAATTTATGAAGTGATGCAATGTTATGCTACTCATTAAAATAAAAAGAAAATTGCAGTTAAAGTGTAGCTTAAATTATGAAACCTATAAATTATAATTTATTTAATATTTTTCTTGAATAAACAAATCTTTGAAAACCACAAAGAAAATTATTTAGTTTAGTTTAATGAGATCTAGGGTTAGGGTTCTTCAGTCTTTAAAAACCACAAAGAAAGTTAATATTTAGTTTAATAACATTTGTTTTAGATTTTTACTATGGGAATTAATTCCTAGAAAAAATTATAATTAAGTTTTTTTCCATTAAAACTAATTGTTAGAACTAAGAATTGGAAAATAAGAAAATTAACCATGGGTAAATTTTTTATCAAGGTAAATTACTTTATTTTAGTTTAATGAGGGCTAGGGTTTTTTTCGTATCATTTGGATTAAATTATTGAAAAATATTCCATTAAAAACTAAGTCTTAGAGCTAAGAATTGTCTTGCATCCCACAAAGAAAACTAATTGCAGGGTAAATTACTTTAGTTTAATGTCGGGTAGGATTATACTTCATCAATATTTAAAAGATTAAAGATTTTTACTATGGGAATTAATTCCATTAGACAATTATTTTTTTTCCTATCATTTGGATTATATTAAAAACTAATTTTGAGGATTCTTCAATCTTTAAATGCAAATCTATAAAGTAAATAAAATAAAGTTGTTTAAGTAAAACTAGCATTATATAGTAATATGTATATATTTGAGCTCCTCACTCTATATTATTGTGATAAATTAATAAAATTATTAAACTAGCATAGATATCTTAAATACATCTATCTAAAAGATGCCATAGATATAAGTCTCGAGGGGCCTATCTATTCTCAATAACAATTTCAATATAGGCACCTCAAGAGTGATATCTCTCGACGTCTTTTAGATAGATGTATTTAAGATATCTATACTATTTTTAACGTTAGAAGAATATCTATGTTTATTAATTAAATAAATGTGGTTTATTTAATTGATGCTAGAAGAATGATCTAATTAATTAAATAAATAAATATATTTTATTTATTTAACGTTGGAAGGGAAAATGCATTATGAATCTGATGTGATGACAGTGTAAATGTGAGAATGCATTTTAGGTGTCTACATTTTGTCCCTCTTTGAGATTGTGTTATGTAATGTCATTTCAAAAAATAAAATATAGTGGTTTTTGGAAAAGGATGCCCCAACCGCTCAAAAGATGAATAATAGATATGAATGAGGTAGGGATGTCCCCTCAAGAGGGCAAGCAAGGTTACTGGGCCTAGATTGGCTCTCAATGGGAGAAACATGGCTTAAAGGGTGAAAATTAGGACTTGGAGGGGAACATTAGGGTAATAATTTTAAAAATTTGAGGAAAATCCTATTAATAGAAGCTAGGTATAAAATTTTCATTTTTACCCTACCTTAGAAGAAAATAGATCTCTAGATTTGTGAGAGAGGAGTTGAGCAGAAGGGAGCATGATAGCCTGCATTAGGAGATGGATAGTCTCAAAGCTAAGAGGGACAACATCCAAGGAAATTTGGATGTCACTCAAATAGAGTGTGAGGTGGTAGTGCAAGGTGCACAAGGGGTAGATGGACTTAGGGTAGAGAGGGATGGGATTCAAGCCTAATTAAATGTTGTATAGATGGAGAGAGATAGTGACTAAGATGAGAGAGATCAATCCTAAGGGCTACTAGGGACTTAGGGGATGTCATAGGCATTCACCAAGCTAGCCGAGGGTTCTCGAGAGACACAACAAGCACTATGAGAGGTACAATATTAAAAATATTTATACAAGTGTGTTGTGCCAATAGACCAGAGGGAGCCCTCATTCGTGGAGTACTCAAGTGCTCAATTGAGGGCTTCAAGGAGATCATAGTCAATGAGTAGTCCACCATAACCACCACCATCACCAAGACCATTAGTAGGGCCACAAGAGGGAGAGGGGGATGGAAACAATCACATGTGACTAGATGGAGATGTGATAGATTTTGATGTGCAATGAGGCCATGTGCCATTTTGTATTTTTGAGATTTGATGTACATACATTCAATATTTATGATGTGATAATTTTTGAGTGATTCATTGATTGTGTTGATTATGGATAGACATATGATGGATACATGTGTTGATCATGATGTTCATGTATGATGGATTATGTTTATGGATGCATATTTATGGATACTTTATGATTATGGTTATATGTTTATGTGATTAGATGATGCATTTTATTGATATGATGATGATGTGTATGGATATATGATTACGAATGTATACTTTTTGATTTTCATGTTTTTTATTATGGCACATGTGGATGCAGAAAATGATAGAAGATAGATGATAGAATAGTGTGATAAGATGTAAATGGATAGGATGTGGAAAAAATGATGATTTGTATGAAGATTGTGTTGGGATGGGTGTAGGTACATGTTGAATTGTGGAAAGAAACCTAGATTTGCTATAGCATTGGATGTTATGCACCATGGTATAAGGGACATGTGTGACAATGTGTCCCATGCATAAAGGACTAACTCATAAATGCATTACAAACAAGAGGATGCTCTAGCATAATCTTCAAGACAGGTTTGATATAATGGATCATAACGACCTTGGTGGGATATGCGATGGAGCATCCAACAAACAAAGCACTCGGCAAACAAAAGAATACCATAATATATTGTCAAGACACGTCGTGATATAATAATTATGGTGAACTTGATGAGATATGTGGTGGGTTAATAGATAAGCAAATAATCAATTCAACGAACAAATGACACACATGGGTTTTACCTCTTGCCAAAGTGTTGAAAAGGCCATAACAATGATGATTCCTAATGTGGGGAATGATATATCCCACAAAGGCAAATGATGAGATGATGGAATAGGAATCTCATGATGGCTAGGGATTCAACTAATGTGCATCAATGGTGTGGAAAAGATTTTTCTACTTTTGTGCTTGATGGATAAATTTGGTTGAGGTGTTATGTTTGTGAATTGTTTGCATGTATTGAAATGTTTTAGGGATATGTCCTAGAAGGGAAACATATCAGCATGACACTTAAGTGCAAATGAGGAGACATCAAGAGGCATTTTTCAAAGCATGAGACAATATGTTTACCCTAGCATGTGATAAAGTTAACAATGGGGAATGAAAGATGGTAATGTGATGATAGGATGCAAAGATGGAATAGGACGATGCAAAGAGTACTAGGAGATAATGGAAGTTGACTTTACGCATGGTGCCTACAAGTAGGTTTTCACCATGGTACTTGTCCAAGGTTCCATAGAATTATTTTCATCAAAGGATGATTTTTCTTTATTTTTTATTTTTTGTATTCTTTTTATTTTTCATTTTTTTGGATTTTTGGATTTTTTAATTGCTGTAAATTAAGCATGAAAGTGCTTGGGTGCACTATGTTCATGAGTTCATCGAGCTCCTAACCATCTAGGGTGGCCAACTAATATACTCTTGATCCATTTTTAGCCATGATCACATAGGGACCCAACCAGTTAGGTTCAAACTTCCCTTTCTTTTCATGGTCCTGGTGATTTTCTTGAAGGACAAGGTATCAACCTCAAACTCTCTAGCCTTAATATTTTGTTGTAGCTACAATGGAGCCAGTTTTGATAAGCCTTCAAATGGCTCAAGGCATTGAGGCACCTTTCATCAAGTAGTTCAAGCTCACGTAGGCAGGCAACTCTATATTATTCATCATCAATGAGGTTGTGCAAAGAGATGCACAAAGATGGAAGTTCAATCTCTATTAGCAATATGGCTTCTAGTCCAAAAACTAGGGACTAAGAAGTAACACCAATGGGTGTACGAATGTTTGTTTGGTAGTCCCAAAGGGTGGGATTGAGTTGAATATGCCAACCACGACCAACATCATTGATAATCTTTTTGAGTATTTTGATTAAGGTCTTATTAGATGCCTCTACTTAACTATTGCCTTATGGGTAATATGGAGTGGACCAATGATGTTTGATATGAAATTGCTCACACAAAGTGTGGAACTCATGATTTTTAAAGGATTTTCCATTATCTATAATAATGGAAGATGGGATACCATAACAATAGATGATATTATAGAAATTTGTTGTCTAGTGTATAAGTGAGTGGAACTACTTTGACCCACTCGGTGAAATACTCAGTGGTGATAATAATAAACTTTTAGCCACTAGAGTAGGATGGGTTAATCTTTCCAACAAGATTGACACCTCATGTAGAAAAGGGCCATGGAGTTATGATCAACTACAATGCCTGGGATGGTGCATGAATGAGATCTTTGTTCTATTGACAATCTATACATTTCTTGACATACTGACATGCATCTTTTTCCATGGGGACAAGTAGTAACCTATTCTTAGTAATTTCTTAGCTAGGACTATACCACTAGTGCAAGCTTCACAAATTCCTTAATGGACTTCTTTGATTGTGAGATGGGCCTCTTCTGAATTTAGACATCATTGTAAGGTACCATTGTAGCCCCTTCAATATAGGGTATTGCTAAGGAGGGGTAGCGGGATGAGTGTTGGAGGAATGATTGTTGGTTATGTGATAGGTTAGGTGGAAAGGTTTAGTCATGGAGATAAGTATATATGTCATGATACCAGGGGGAATTGGGACCAACAATTTTGCATATCAATTGAGCATTGGGGATGTTGTAAGCAAGTAGTAGGAGTTGTTCAACCAAGAATTCACATTGTGGGTTGTCTTGTGGCATCTCTGGGAGGGAACCAATAATGGTAATTGCATCAATTATCTTGTTGTTGAAATGAGGAACTTGTTCAAACTAGATGTAGTTGAACTATTGTTTGAAATTGTTGACCATTCATTTATAGCGGGCAATTTTATCATCCTTGGTTTGGTATTCATCATTGACCTATCTGATGACAAGTTAAGAATCACCACAGATGAAGAGTTATTTCATATTTCATTGTGTTCTTATTTTGAGACTTGTAAGCAACACCTCATACTTGACAATGTTATTAGCACATGGAAAGTTGAGTCTGAAAGCTTTAGAGATAAGATCCCCATGTGGTGTGATGAATGAGATGCCTACCCCCAACCCATGACTAGTGAATGAGCTATCAAAGTGGACTTCCAAGTGGGAGAGTCTTCAAGAATCAAGATAGACTCGTTAGGAAAATCAATGATTAATGGGTGAGTGTCAACCAACGATGTGTCAACCAACTAATTAGCTACTACATGTCCTTTAACTCCTTTACAATCCACATAGTCAATTCCACTCACTAAGCATCATAACCCATTTATCCATTCTTCCTATTAAAGAAGTTCTGGATATGAGATACTTAAGTGGTTCAATTTTGGAAATGATCTTAGTGTGATGATTGAGCATGTAATGTCTTAGCTTTTGTGAGGTGAAGACAATAGCCAAATATGCTTGTTCCATGGCTATATAATTGAGTGCATATGTGACCAAGGTTTGACTGATATAGTAGATTGCCCTTTCTTGGTCCTATTTGTCATGCTATGCCAAGAGTGCCCCTAAGGAAACTAGGGTAGTTAAACATTTATCAGCTAGCTATATTTTTTTAAGGAGTTGGGAGAATGGTTTAACATTTATCAGCTAGCTATGCAATGAACTTGCGGATAGCCTGAAGCTTTCCCTAGAGGCTATGAAGTTGCTTGAGATTATTTGGTGGAGGAATTTCTGTGGTCGCTAAGACTTTGGCGAGATCAACCTCTATACCTCATCAAGAGACAATGAAACCTAACAGTTTTCCCGATGTGACCCCAAATACACACTTCTTTAGATTAAGGCAAACCTTGTATTCTCGCAGTCGCTAGAAGATGAGTTGGAGGACTTGCAGGTGTTTTGCTCTACTTTTTGACTTTGTTAAGAGATCATCCACACAATCTTCCATAATTTCATGCAACATGTCAAGGAATATTAATGTCATTACTCTTTGATAGGTGGCCCTAATGTTTTTCAACCCAAATGGCATAACTTAATAGCAGAAGGTACCCCAAGGAGTAGTAAAGGTTGATTTGTGTTGATCTTTAGGAGCAATTTATATTTGATTATAGCAAGAAAAACCATCCATGAGGGATAACATTTTGTAGCCTGTAGTGAGGTTAACTATCATGTCAATATTCAACAATGGAAAGTCATGTTTTGGGCATGCCTTGTTAAGGTCTCTAAAGTTAATGCATATGCAAATTCCCTTAGGCTTCTTACTGATAAGAATGATGTTGGAGATCCATTCAGGATAGTCAATGGGTCTAATTAATCCAACCTCCAAGAGTTTCTACAACTCTTCCTTAACTAGGAGAGCAATTTTGGGATGCATCTTTCTAAGTTTCTACTTAACAAGTTTGGCATCATGGTGTACTACAAGATGATAAACCATATGAGATGAGTCCAACCAAGGCATATTAACATATGACCAAGCAAACCTATCTGTCAAATCCTTGAGGATAGAGATGATAGCTTCTTTTTCTTCTGACCCCATGGTAACTATAAGATAAACTTGATTTTGTATCTATCTTTTATCCCCAAATTAGTTTCCAAGGTATCTTCAACCAAGATAGTAGATATGTCCTACCATTGTAGAGATGCTAGGGGTAGGTTGAGTTCCTCATCTACCAATGGCTCAAAAAGGTTTTCATCTATAGACACATCATTTTCTCTTTCTCTTTCTATGTCTGATAGTGCCTCAAGTTTTCACTAGGGGACTTTGATTTTTTTTATTTTTTTTATTTTTGAATTTTGTGGACTAAGGAACTCAGGTTGCTCCCTAAAGTATGTTGTGACATCAAGGTTGATTTTAAAACCTTTCTTGTGATCTTCTTCCAGAATACTATCTTGAAGCCCCATGAATTTAGTGATAAATTTGTCATTATGAACTATATCTAAAGACACAGGATTTTTTTTGTCCCAATTAATAAGCTTAGGGTATGTGAGTTGGAGTTCAATGGTGCAAATGAAGGTTTTGTGGAAAAGATTGGTAATGGTGAGGTTTTTGAAGGAGCTATTAATGGAACTTACCTTGACATTTTTAATATCAAGAGAGGCTTCCCCTACAATTGTGGAAGTTTCATTCAGTTTATTAGATTCACATAAGGTGATATGTATCCCAACCCTTGAGTTTTAATGTTGGATTTTACATAAACAGGGTCAAGGACGCCTTGCTCATGAAGACCAAGGCCTTTACCTTTGTAGTTAATATTTTTGCAGATGAGAAGAGCCTTAAGATATTCCTCTTTCAAGAAACATGGTGTGAACTTTTCATCTTTCTAGATCCTGGAGCTAGTTGTACCTTCAATATGTTCATTGTCCAGGAAACCATGTTGTACAAATATGGTGGTACAAAATTGTAAGATTTTTTGTTTATTCTTTTACTATGGATTACATCGACCATGAAACCGTGGGGATATAAGGAGCTTCCTACATGGAAGGTTTTTTACAACTCATACTCTCCATAGTTGATGTTAATGATCTTGATTTAGGTTTTAGAGGGTTTAGGAGTCAACATAGATGCAAGATCTTCAGGATCAATGTAAGAGGATGATGTTTTAACTTTCAAATGGGTGACAACATTGGTGCTAGGACAATTATGGGCCTTCTAACATTTTATAGCATTGAAAGGGGTGAGATTCAGTGGGAATGGTGATTTTTACACCATCATGAGGGATTTTTAAGCATTAATGGTATGTGGATGGAAATCCTACATGTCATGGATTCATGGGTGGCCTAAGAGGATGTTATATGGCAAGTCAATATCAATAACATGACATAGTTTGTTGCAGGATTGGTCCCACATTAATGGGTATGCAAATCATGCCTTTTGAATCACATTTTGTATTATCATAAGCCTTGATGGTGATCACACACAGTTACAGATCTTTGTTGGAATAGCCTACCTATTTTGCCAGCCTCAATGTGTAAATATTTAAGCTAGATCCATCATCTAGGAGAACTCTTTTGACTTTATGCTTGGATATGAAAGCTTCAATGTGTAATGGGTGATTGTGGAATGGGTCAATGATGGACATGTCATTGTGGCTAAACACAACTCGATAGGTGGAGAACATCTATCCCACAAGATCTTAGAATTGATTAGGGTTAATGTCATTTAGGACTCTCAACTCTTGTAAGACATGGTCCAATATATCTCTATGAACATGTGATGTTTTAAGAAGCTTCCAAGATGGATATTTCAGTTAGAGTTTTCTCAAGATGCTCAATAAGGTTATATCGGTTGGTTGGGGAAGACGAAGAAGACCCTTGAATAGTGACCCAACCACCTCTAGTGGAGATGGCATAATTGGATGACTTGAATTTGATGGTTGCAACTTGCTTGTTGGCTTGGTTAATATATCCTATGACAGACTCATAGGACTGGGAGGCTTTGTTGTGATGGAAATTTGGAGCATGGTGATCCTGGTTATAACCTTTCTTGGATACTAAAGGGTGTGATTGTTCATGCTTCAGAAAAGGGTTTTGATATATCCCCATTTGGTTATTAGGAAAAGGTGAGGTGTTCCACTCTATTTCAATGTCACCTTTGTCAACGAGGTCTTGAATGTAATTTTTTAGTTTCATGCATTTATTTGTGCCATGCCCCTTGATTGTGTGATAATGACAATATTCATTGTCCTTAAACCATGCAGGCTTGGGTTTCGTAGAATCAAATGGTTTGGTGAGTGGGAATGTCACCTTATTTGCTTGGATGAGTTTTTGGAAGACTATCTGCAAGGGTTCCCCCAAATATATGTATTGACGTTATGGGTTTGTGTATACTAAAATATGAAACAAAATAAGAAACAATGCATCAAAACAAAGAACCTATTTCATATCTAACAACACCTCCAATTGAGCAAAGTACTATAAAACAAATGATGAAAATAAAACAAGATTCTCACAACAACAAATATTGATGCCTATGGAATATGCTCAAGATGATTGTTGTTGTCGATACTTGATGTAGGTTGCTCTTTAATCTTGCAACATGTCTTTGCCTTCCAACTTGATGATGAAATGGGCTTGAGAAAGGATTTATTTATAGATTTTTGGATGGGAATGTGAATGGTGTAGATTATATTTTAGATTGAATGGATGAGATTGATTCATTCTCAAGGGAGAATGAGAAGCCAACAAGTGGCATGCTATGATTGGTACACATGGATGAGACATGGATTGATGAGGATGGATGGTGGAGATCTCCTTGGTTAAAGTGAAGGGTGGAGATTAAAAGGTACTTTTTTTAGCCTTGTGAAGCTCTCATACATGTGAGAAGAATCATGAGGATGTGTGATTATGACAAGTGAGAGGTCTTACACATGTGTGATAAGAATCGTGGGGATGTGTGATTATGACAAATGAGAGGTCTCACACATGTGTGAGAAACATGGGAAGGTGTGAGTTTGAATTTGTTTATTTTTAAAAAAGTGTAGAGGAATGTGCAAGTGATTAATTAGTTAAGTAAACATGATTTGTTCATTTAACTAATGATGTGAGGGGATTTTAGTTAGATTAAATAAATATCATGTATTTATTTAATCTATGGATGAATATTGGGGGGGAATAATTAAATAAACATAAATTATTTAATTAATGTTGGAAGATTAGAAAAATTATTGGATTAACTTATTAAACAAATATAATTTGTTTAACTAATGTTGGAACATTAGAAGGATAGTTACATTAGTTAAATGAATGTGATTTATTTAACTAATTTGATGATGTGAAAAAGTTAGTTAGTGTGATGTTAGGACACAATAGAATTTAGGTATCTATATTTTTCCTCTCTTTGAGAGGGCATTGAAGCAACAACGTCTGAAAGAAAAATAAAATATAAGGATTTGGAAAGATGCCCCAATCACTCAAAATAGAAATGATAAAAAAAGGAATTAACTAGGGATGCCCCCTCGAGAGATAAGGTAGGCACATGAGGCCAAGGTGGTCTCCTGATAGGAGAATCATGGCTAATAGGGTAATAATTGTGGAGATAGGGGATGGGGATATAGGAGAATGATGATGGATTTTATGATGTTGGTGGTTTGTGAAAGATAAGAACATGTTGAATTATGGTGATAAACCTAGATTTGTTATAGCACTTGACATTATGCAGAGGCTTAAAGACCATGGTGACAGTGTGACCCATGCATAATGGACTGATGTATAAACACACAACAAATAATAGGATGCCCTAGTGCATCACAAGGTGTTTGACGACCTTGGTGGGATCTACGATGGGGAAACCAACAAACACAATACTCAAAACTAAATACATGTCTTGGTATATTAGTCAAGATGCACATGATATAAGGATTATATTGACCTTGAGGAGGTATGTTGTGAATCAAAAATAAACAAATAATCAAATTCAACGGTTGAGTGACACCCAAGGGTTTACCTCTTGCTAAAATTGTTGAAAAAAGGGATTGGATTGATGTTGATGTCTAGGGTAGGGAATGAAAACTCCACAAAGGAAAATGATGGAATGATGGAACAATAGATAGTGATTCAACTTCTATGTGTTGATGATGCTAGATAAAGAGTTTTGTTTTTGCATTTAGGTATATAGGCTTTTGGTGTTGAGTTTGTGGTTTTAATGGCTCATGATGTGTGTTTGGTATAAATTCATGAAGCTCATATCTGGGAAGGAGATACATCCAAAGGTTGAATGGTGTGAATGGGATAATTTCAAAGGAATTTTATAAAGTAAGACAAAAGACAATAGATTGGGTGTATGACAAAGTCAAATGCATGGAGTGGAAAGATGGGTGAGCATGAGGGATGATAGGACAAAGGAATAGGATGGGATGGTGTGAAGAGGAACTAAGGGATAATAGAATCTAGCTTTATGCATGGTGCCTACAAGCAATCTTTCACTATGATATTTGTCCAAGGTACCACAAAGTGGTTTTCACCAGAGGATGATTTTTCTCTTTACTTTTTTTTGTATTTTTTCACAATTTTTTATTTTATTTTTTGATTGGCAGACTCTATAGTTTAGGCATGTAAGTGCTTGAGATTCACAATATTCATGGGTTCTTTAAGTTCTTTACCATTTGAAGTAGCCAACTAATATGCACCTAATCCATATTTGGTAATAATGATGTAAGGACCTAGCCAATTCTAGGCTCAAACTTTCCTTTCTTTTCTCAATCCAAATTAGTATTTCTCTAATTTTCCTTAAGCACGAGGTTACCAAGGAGATTATTTTGATATGTTTTCAAGTGATTCAAGGCATTGATGCATTGCTCATCAAGTAACTCTAACTAATGTAGACATGCAACCCAGTACTCCACATCATCAACAAAGTCATGCAAAGAGATGCACAATGATGGTAATTTGATCTTGACTTGCAAGATGGCTTTGATTCTAAAGACTAGTGAGTATGGAGTAGCACTCGTGGGTGTACAAATACTAGTACAGTACGCCCATAGGGCAGGATTTAGTTGTAGGTACAAATCACAACCAACATCGTTGACAATATTTTTAAGGATTTTAAGTAAGGTTTCGTTAGATGCCTCAACCTGACTATTGCCTTGTGGGTATTAGGGGGTGGACCAATGGTGTTTGCTATGGAATTGGGCACATAAGGTACAAACTATTAGAAATGAAAGCAACACTACTTCAATGGAAATCTGATTCGAATAAATTTTAGAAATCTTTTAAGTGTGCATTAACAATGGAGATTGTAATCAAAACATAAACCCACAATACAGAAATATACCAGAAGCAGAATGAAGCACATAACACAAGTGTTTAACGTGGAGAAAACCCTTTCGGGTAAAAAACTCCACCAAGAAAAGAGGCCAAGTTGTATTATCTTCACAAAAGGAGATTACAAATACATTCACTTCCTCTATCCTTCAACCTTCACTCTGGTAGAACCTGGGTACCTGTAAACTGTTATATCCATCTCATCTACTATGCTATGGTTTATATATAATTTACACAACCTCAAGACATTAAATGACTTCTTACAAGCCCATAACACTTGTCAAGAGTCAACAATACAACCTTGGGCGTCCATGGCCAAGAATAGGCTCTTACAGGGTTATAAATGTTGTCATACATGCATCCTACACTTGGGAAAATGTGCCCATGCAAGCTTGAACACCTTGGGGCCAAAAATAGCCACTTACAGCATCTTATGACATGTCATATGCTATTATTAGTGTCATAGATTTTTATGACAACTTACAGTTGTCATAGAATCTCTTACACTCTCTTACAGCATCTATGAGGTGCGTCATAACACTAAAACCTACACTTGGGAAAATGTGCCCATGCAAGCTTGAACGCCTTGGGGCCAAAAATAGCCACTTACAACATCTTATGACACGTCATATGCTATTATTAGTGTCATAGATTCTTATGACAACTTACAGTTGTCATAGAATCTCTTACACTCTCTTACAGCATCTATGAGGTGCGTCATAACACTAAAAATAGATTATTCATTCACATGTGCACCCCACTTTGACCAATTACCATTTACCATAGTAAATAACATCTCATAACTACCGCCAGTAACTCTGAGACTTACCATGCAGTAACTCTGTAATTACCATGGACAATAAATAATTTTTACCACTGCCGGTGAAACTTGTACATCCCTTATGGGTAATTACAAATTACAAATAATAAATGGAATAAATACAATATTGGGATTTACAAGGTTAATGGCACCTTATCCCAACATTCTCCCACTTGACATTATACATTGTAAATCAACCCATAGGAAATCAAATGAAAAATAATCAGGCACTAGAAACAAGGCCCATGGCCTCTCTGCACCACATGAACTTCTCTGTGCTCATAGGCTTGGTCAATGAATCTGCAACATTCTCCTGAGTGTCTATCTTTTTCAACTCAATCTCTCCATTTGCAACCAACTCTTGAACAAAGTGATACTGAACATCAACATGCTTAGTCCGAGCATGATACATGGGATTCTTAGCCAAACAGATAGCACTCTGGCTATCACAACCAATCTGAATGATCCTGCAATCAAAACCAATACCTATACACAATCTCCTCAACCAAACTACCTCCTTAGAGACATGAGTTGCAGCCATATACTCTACTTCTGTGGTGGACAAAGCAACTATGGGATGCCTCTTACTCATCCAACTCACTGCACCTCCAAACAAAGTAAACACATAGCCACTAGTGGACCTTCGACTATCCAAGTCACCTACCCAATCTACATCAACAAAACCCTATATGTCCAAAGATTTATTAGCACTATCAGTACCAGAATAAACCAAACAATGATCAAGAGTACCTGCAAGATATTTAGCACCCTCTTCGCATAGTACCAATGTTGTCTACCAGGGTTAGACATAAATCTGCTCAAAACTCCCACTGCTTGGGCAATATCTGGTCTAGTGCAAACCATTGCATACATCAAACTCCCTACAGCACTAGCATATGGCACATTAGACATGTCCTCAAGATCATCCTCAGTCTTTGGACACATATCTAATGAAAGCTTAGTACCAATGGGTAAAGGAACTCTAACTGGATTACAGTCCTGCAAACTAAACCTCTACAAAATAGTATTCACATACTTTGGGACAACCAAAGCTTTATGTTGACTCTATCCCTCCTGATCTCCATTCCCAAAATATACCTTGCAGCACCAAGATCCTTCATCTCAAATGCACCTAAAAGTTGAGCTTTAAGCTCACTGACCATACCCTTAGTATTGCTGAAAAACAACATGTCATCAACATACAAAGCAATAACCAATATAAAATCATCAACACAATGAATGTAAACACAATGATCCTCCTCACTTCTAACAAAACCTAATTTCAAAACAAATGAATCAAACTTTTGATACCACATTCTAGGGGACTATTTCAAACCATAGAGAGACCTCTTTAACCTGCAAACCCAATGTTATTTTCCTTTTACCTCAAAACCTGTAGGTTGTTGCATATAAATTTCTTCTTCAAGATCTCCATGCAAGAATGCAGTCTTAACATCCATTTGCTCAATCTCCCAATCATAAGATGTAGCAATGGATAAGAGAACTCTAATAGAAGTTAATTTAGCAACAGGAGAGAATATCTCACCAAAATCAACTCCCTCTCTCTGGGAGTAGCCCTTGGCTACCAGTCTAGCCTTGTACTTCTCCAATGACCCGTCTACTCCAAACTTCTTCTTGAAGACCCACTTACATCCTATGGCCTTTCTTCCTTTGGGCAAACAAACAAGATTCCAGGTGTTATTAGAGTCTAAAGCCATCATCTCCTCCTGCATGGCTAGCTACCAAGACTCACTATCATTTGCAGAAATAGCTTCCCTGTAGGATTTAGGTTCATCGTTAGTACTCAATAAAGCATATACACAATGGAAATCTGGTGGGCTATACCTGTCAACTAGATTCCATTGTCTTGTGGATCTCCTCAAGGGTGGAGGAAGAGACTCTACTCGTTCTTCTGCATGATCATCTATACCAACTTCTTCTATTACAACAGATTCATCTTCATTAGACCTACTTGAATCTTCTTCTTCTTCTTCACCCCCTAATCCATCATTTTGTTCTTTCTAAGGTGCATCTTTCTGCTCTAACTCAAAGTGCACTCTCTTTACCTTTTCATCTTTTTCTTTTGGCTACTCAGGTTCAGAAATAGCTCTAAGTTCCCTGAAAATTACATCTCTAGAAAAGATAATCTTGCGGGTTAGTGGATTCCAAAGCTTATAACCTTTCACATTATCACCATATCCAATGAATGTACATTTTTCAACCTTTGAATCCAACTTAGATCACTTTTCCTTAGGCACATGAACAAAAGCCTCACAACCAAAAACCCTTAAATGTGAAACAGAAGGTTTCTTACCTATCCACACTGCATAAGGTGTCGAATCAAGAGCCTTACAAGGAGATCTGTTTATCAAGTAGCAAGCAGTACATACAGCCTCTGCCCAAAAGTATTTATCTAATTGTACATCACTAAGCATACTTTTGGCTCTTTCCATAATTGTTCAGTTCATCCTTTCTACAACACCATTCTGCTGTGGTGTATACAGAGTTGTCTTTTGTTTGATTATACCTGCATGCTTGCAAAACTCATCAAATTCCTTAGAGCAATATTCCCCTCCATTATCAGATCTTAATATTTTTATCTTTAAACCTGATTAGTTCTCTACTAAGACTTTGAATTCCTTAAACTTAGTGAAAACTTCAGATTTATGCTTCATAAAATAAATCCATGTAAATCTGGATACATCATCAATGAAGGTTACAAAATAACGAGATTTTCTAATAGATTCATTATCCACATGTCCAAACACATCCGTATGAATAATTTCTAACTTCTCTTTTGCTCTATTGCTTCCTGAAGGAAATGATTTTCTGTTTTGTTTACCAAACACACAATGCTCACAGAAATCAAAGTGCTCATCAGAATAAGAGAAACCGTCCAACAAATTTTTATTCTTAATAGTTTTCAATACATTATTGCTTGTGTGGCCTAATCTACGGTGCCACAACATACATGTATTTTCAGTAGTAGCCTCAGATACATAGCAGGCATTATAAACTATAGTGGCTTCAAGCTTAAACAAGTTCCCGAATCTCTTCCCTTTTGCTACCACCAAGTTCCCTCTCACCAATCTGCAGCCATGCTTGTCAAATGTCACATGCATTCCCAAATCATTCAACTTCAAAACTGAAATCAGATTTCTAGCTAATCCAGGAACATGCAAAAACACCTGGGAGGGTTTTAATCCTCCCATCACTGAAACACAACAATACCTTTCCTTTCCTGACAATCGGATATGTAGAGTTGTCACCAAGGTAGATATTACCTCCATCATATTCTTCATATGTGGAGAACCATTCCTTATGCGGGGTCATATGAAACGAGCATCCTGAGTCAACCAACCAGTGATCATTAGAAACAAGATTACATGCAGAAAGTAAAACTTCTTCACCTGCATTCGAGGACTTATCCAAAGCACTCTCCCACTTTTTCTTGGGGTTTCTACACTACTTCTTCACATGTCCCCTTTTACCACAGTTCCAACACTTAACTCTGTTCTTTTTACCAAAAGTCTTAGACTGGCCCTTGGACTTGTCCTTAGCCCCTTTCTGATCTCTTTAGGTCCCCTTTCCTTAGACCTTCCCCTGACACTGAGAGCATCCCCTGAACTATCTGAACTCTTCTTCCTCAATTCTTGCGACAGTAGCACTGAAACAAGAGCATCTAACTTCAGATCTGCAAGGTTAGCAGTGATAGCAAGGATAACATTCTCCTAAGACTCAGGTAAAGAACATAGAAGTAAGATACATTTATCTTCCTCACTAACCTCAACATCTACTGAATCAAGTTGACTCACTAATAAATTAAAAGAATTTAAATGCTCTACAACTGACTCACCCTCTTTCATTTTCATGGAAAATAATTTTCTTTTTAAATAAAGTTTATTTACCATACTCTTGGCTTGATCGATCTCACCCAATCATTTCCACAACTTGTATGTAGTCTCTTCCTTTGCAACATTCAACAGGACAGAGTCTAAAAGACACAACCGGATGGTTCCCCATGCCTTCTTATCCAGTCTATCCCACTCATCTTGAGAGACATCGTCAGGTTTCTTCTCTTTTTGGACAACCAACCATTGGTTTCTTTCTTCCAACAAATCTTCCATTTTCAGCTTCCACAACTCATACCATGTTTCGTTGAACTTCTCAATGTCCATTCGAGAGGTTGATGCAACGGTGGATGCAGCCATAATAACAACACAAGATCTACAAAACAAATACAACCAAATCTCCCACTACAGCTACAACTTCCACACTACCACCCAAGAGTCAAAGTTGGCCAGGCTCTGATACCAAATGTTAGAAATGAAAGCAACACTACTTCAATAGAAATCTTATTCGAATAAATTTCAGCAATCTTTTAAGTGTGCATTAACAATGGAGATTGTAATCAAAACATAAACCCACAATACAGAAATATACCAGAAGTAGAATGAAGCACATAACACAAGTGTTTAACGTGGAGAAAACCCTTTCGAGTAAAAAACTCCACCAAGAAAAGAGGCCAAGTTGTATTATCTTCACAAAAGGAGATTACAAATACATTCACTTCCTCTGTCCTTCAACTTTCACTTCGGCAGAACCTGGGTACCTATAAACTGTTATATCCATCTCATCTACTATGCTATGGTTTATATAGAATTTACACAACCTCAAGACATTAAATGACTTCTTACAAGCCCATAACACTTGTCAAGAGTCAACAATACAACCTTGGGCGTCCATGGCCAAGAATAGGCTCTTACGGGGTCATAAATGATGTCATACATGCATCCTACACTTGGGAAAATGTGCCCATGCAAACTTGAATGCCTTGGGGCTAAAAATAGCCACTTACAGCATCTTATGACGCGTCATATGCTATTATTAGTATCATAGATTCTTATGACAACTTACAGTTGTCATAGAATCTCTTACACCCTCTTACAGCATCTATGAGGTGTGTCATAACACTAAAAATAGATTATTCCTCCACATGTGCACCCCACTTTGACCAATTACCATTTACCATAGTAAATAACATCTCATAACTACCGCCAGTAACTCCGTAATTACCATGGACAGTAAATAATTTTTACCACTACTGGTGAAACTTATACATCCCTTATGGGTAATTACAAATTACAAATAATAAATGGAATAAATACAATATTAGGATTTACAAGGTTAATGGCACCTTATCCCAACACAAACCTCATGATTTTTGAAATTTTACCATTATCAATGATAATGATAGAGGGGATGCCATAGTACCAAATGATGTGATGGAGTATGAATTTGGATATTTGTTAGCTAGTAGTGTAGGTGAGTGGAATGGCTTTGACCCACTTAATAAAGTACTCAGTGGTGGTGATAATGAACTTATGGCCACTAAAGGAGGAGGAATTTACCTTGCCAATGAAATCGGGACCCCAAGTAGAAAAGGACCAAGGAGTAGTAATAGGTTGCAAAGCTTGTGACAGTGCATGAATTAGGTCTTTGTACTACAGACTGAAAGGAAGCAAGGTATGTGGAAAATGCTTCGTACACTGATCTACTAAGGAAAGATTTATGCAAATTTTAACTTTTACAGTTACAAGTTATTAGATGCACATTAACAAAAAGGTAATAAAAACATCAAAATGCAAAACTCACAACACAATATATATGTGGGGAAAACCCTTTCAGGTTAAAAACCCCACATTCCAAAGCCACCCAATATATTATTCAGAAATCAAGAAGATTACAATATACTTGCAGAACAAGCTTTCACAGGAGTATAACCAACCAAATATCTAGGAGGTAACTCAACATCTCTTACACACAGCCTGCATCTCAAGCTCATGATATATAGGAGATACAATACAATAAACCGTCAATGGTGATTACAAAACCATGAGCTAAAACCACCCAAAAGTGGCGCACAAATTATCTCCACTAAAAGATGCCTTGTGATGTGCCAAACCACACACAAACACATGTAACTCTCCCCTTTATAGTTCTTTTGAGTGTCCAACACGTTTTTACATTTCCCAAAAATAGGAGGTCCAACTTCTGGAGGGCATAAATTTTGATCCGGGTGTCTAATTGACGAAATGTTTGATACTTCGAAAAGCTCGTGAAGAGATATATACCCTTGTAACCCACTTCATTGGTTATGACAATTTTTGGAGCATTTAGGTGTTAGGAATTGCATGCAAAAGATATCAATTAAATGCAAATAAAGATTAAACAGAGGAATAAAAATATACAGAAATAATAACAGTGAGAGACAATTTTAACGTGGTTCACCCAAACTCGGGCTACATTCACCAACAGAGAGTCCAATATTATTATCCAGCAAATCAAACTGATTACAACCAGCAATCCTTGCAACTCAATACCGCTGCAATACAATATCAATGGAAACCCTAACCCTTAGCTGCTTTTATCAAGCCTTATGTCGGTTACAAAAATAGAGTTTTTTTATGTCAGCCAATAGAAAAATAACTCCCGACACCTTTATAAAATAATAAAAAATATTTGACGTTTCAGGGGCGCTGCCCCCAAGCCCCTACCCTATATCGCGATAGGGAGCGCACCAGGGATGCTACCCCTGGACCTCGCAAGGGGCGTTTCCCCTTGACCCCGTCTTGGGGGCACTGCCCCCAAACCCCCATTAAATAATTTGGGGGGAAACCGCCCCAATAAAAGTGGGGAAAATTTAACCTCTGAGTCTAATTAGGCTCCATATAACAACAATCTCCCACTTGGAGACTGATCAGACTCCACACCATATCATCTCTCACTTGGAGACTGATCATAATACCGCTGACCCTATAACTCCCACTAGAAATAAGCACCCTGGACCTTGTTGTTCTAATTTTTTGTTTTCAGTCTTGAAGACTAACCGAAGTTGAAGATGAGCTCAGTTTCTCCCTTGTCACTACCTTTATAAACATATTCGTTGGATTGTCATCTGTATGTATCTTTTCTAGTCATAACTGTCCATCCTCCAACACTGACCGAATGATGTGATACCTTAGATGTATGTGTTTGGTCTTTGAATGCAAGGCAGAATTCTTTGCAAGATGTATGGCACTCTGACTGTCTATAAACTAAAAACTATTAGCCTGTTGTTTGCTTAATTCTTCCATGAAAGATTACAGTCATATCATCTCCTTGTTTTCCTTTGTTACAGCTACATACTCTGCCTCTGTGGTGGATAAAGAAACCACCTTTTGCAACCATGAGATCCAACTCATTGTTGTCCCACCTACAGTAAAGACATAACCTGTAGTACTCCACCTGGTATCAATATCCCCTACCAAATCTGAGTCCACATAGCCTACTAAATCAGTATTAGAGCCCCCAAAGTTCATAAGTGTTTATTTGATGTACCTCTCAAATATCTGAAAATCCATTTTACCGCATTCCAATGCTCCAATCTAGGATTACTCATATACCTGTGTACAACTCCTACAGCATGTGCAATATCTGGTCTAATGCATACCATGGTGTACATTAAACTTCCTACAACTGAAGCATATGGTACCTTGGACATTTTGTCTTCCTCCTCTTGTGTCTTTAGACACATCTCCTTGGTCAATTTCAAATGACTAGGCAAAAGTGTGCTGACAACTTTTGCATTCTCCATATGGAATCTCTGCAACACTTTTTCAACATAATCAGCCTAAGATAGAGTCAATTTTCTATTCTTCCTATCTCTGCAAATTTTCATACCAAGGATTTGTTTTGTTGCCCCCAAATCCTTCATAGGAAATAATTGTGCTAACTGTTGTTTTAACTCTCTTATGTGATCCATGTTAGACCCTGCTACAAGCATGTCATCAACATATAAACATAAAATAATGTAGCTGTCAGTATCCAACCTCTTAAAATAAACACAATGGTCAGAATTACACCGGCTATAGCCTTGCTTAGCAATAAAACTATCAAATTTCAAATACCATTGCCGAGGTGCTTGTTTCAAGCCATATAAACTCTTCTTCAATCTGCACACCAATTTCTCCTTACCTTTGACCTCAAATCCTTGTGGTTGTTCCATATATATCTCCTCCTCCAAATCACCATGGAGAAAGGCAGTTTTCACATCTAATTGTTCCAAATGCAAATCTTCAACAACCACAATACTTAAAACGATACGAATAGAATTCATCTTAACAATTGGAGAAAAAATCTCATCAAAATCAACACCTTTTTTCTGTGCAAATCCTTTTACAACTAAACTGGCATCTTTTCTTACCTCCATCTGCCTCTTTCAGCCTATAAACCCATTTGTTTGGTAAAGCCTTTTTACTTGCAGGCAACTTACATAATTCCCAAGTCTAATTTTTCAGCAAGGAGTCCATTTCTTCTTTCATTACAAGCTCCCACTGAACCTTTGTATCCACCTACATAGATTCATCATACCCTTCCGATTCACCAGCATCTGTTAACAAAATAGAATACAAAGAAGGAGAAAACCTTTCAGGAGGTCTACTTAGTCTTGTTGACCGTCTAACATTCACTAGAGTTTGTGGTATTTCTTGTTGTTGTTACAAAGCATGAGGACCCACTGGAACATCACTATCTAGAGTATCATCCAGCACCACATAATCCTTTTCTTTCTTCTCATGCTGTTGCAACTGATCTTTGTACAACACCTTTTCATTGAATACAACATCCCTGCTTCTCACAATTTTTAAATTTTTAACATCCCAAAACCTATAACCAAATTCATCAATGCCATATCCAACAAAGATACACCTTTTTGATTTTACATCCATCTTGGTTCTATTTTTAGAATCTACATGTGCAAATGCTTCACATCTGAAGGTTTTGAGAAAATAATAACTCACCTTCTTACCTGTCCATGCATCCTTTGGAATACCACAGCCCAAAGGACTGAGGGACCTCTATTAATTAAATATACAGCAGTATTGATAGCCTCTGTCCACATGTTTAAAGGCAGCCCAACATGCAATCTCATGCTCCTTGCATGCTCCATTATTGTCCTATTCATGCGCTCATCCACTCTATTTTCTTGTGGAGTCTCTAGAACCATTTTCTACCTAAGAATTCTAATAAAGGGACAATAATCCTCAAATACACACTCTATTTTCTTTTGCAATACTCACCACCATTGTCAGATCTGAGACATTTTAATCTTTTACCCGTCTCATTCTCAACCAAGCTTTTCCATTTCTTAAATGTTTCAAATACATTAGATTTCTACCTAAGGAAATAAATCCAAACCTTCCTAGTTGCATCATCTATGAATGTAACATAATACTGAGAGCCACCGAGAGAAGATACCTGAGCCGGTCCCCATACATCTGTATGCACAAGCTCCAACTTTTGATCTTTCTTTTGCTTCCCATCCTTGAGAAAACTAACTCTCTTTTGTTTTCCATACACACAACTTTCACGTAAATCCATATTAATACATTTCAGACCTGGTAAAACTTTCTTAGAATGAAGTACCTTCATACCTTTTTCACTCATATGCCCAAGTCTGTTATGCCATAGTGTTGTCTCAGAACCTACAGCAACTATTCTAGTCTCTTCTTGTAAACCCGTAGCAACTGTTACTGAACCTATTTGATTCTTCTCTGCAACAACTAAAGTAGAAAGAACAGTATGACCTATAAAAAGATATAAGGTGCCTACTTTCACACCTTTTTCTACTATTAAGGCACCTCTTGAAACCTTCCAATTTTTATCACTGAAAGTAACTATGCAACCTTCATCATCTAGCTGCCCTGCTGAAATTAAATTCCTACTCAGCCTTGGAACGTGCCTTACCTCTTGTAGTAGCCAATGATTCCCATTCCGCAACTTAATCTTGATTCTTCTCTTTCCAACAATCTGACAAGGTTCGTTATCTCCCAAATAAACCAGCCCAAAATCCCCTTGGACATAATCAAGAAAATAACTTCTATGGGGCGTAGCATGAAATGAGGCCCCTGAATCTAAAACCCATGAATCATCAGCATTATCTAGGGAAAGAATCAAAGCATCATCTTCAAATTTATTACTTACCACATTTGCCTCCTTATTGCCTTCTTGTTTGTCTCCTTCTTTATTCTTCTAAGACCAGCAATCTTTCTTGAGATGACCTGGTTTCCCACAGTACCAACAATATTTTGTCCTCTGGATTAGGACCTCTTGTCCTTTGATTTTCCTCGTGACTTCCCATGACCTCCAGAACCTTTTCCTCTCTCCTTTGATCTACCCCTGCTTTCTGCATTCAAAACACTACCTGATGTGGACCCTCCTGAGCTTTTCCATCACATTTCCTCGCTAAGGATAACACCAACAATATCATCAAATTTTAAAGTATTTGAACCAAAGACAGAGTTACTTACAACCATTACCAAGCTATTTCAACTTTCTAGCAAAGAACATAAAACCAAGAGAGCCCTCACCTCTTTATCAAATTTCACTTTTACAAAAGTTAACTGACTGGTAATCGTATTAGACTCATTTAAATGATCTATCACAAATCCACTTTCAATCATTTTCAGATTAAACAAATGCTTCATGAGAAATACTTTATTTGAGGTTGAGGGTTTTTCATACAATTTAGCCAAAGCTTCATCAGTTCATCTATTGTCTTCGCTTCTGTTATATTGAACACCACAGATGGTGCCAAGCACAACCTAATGGTTCCCAATGCGTTTCTGTCAAGAAGATTCTAATCCTCATCAGTCATTGTTGTCGGTTTCACGGTTATTCCTTCCAACGACCTCCATAAATCCTTCTGATAGAGATAATCCTCCATCTGCATCTTCCATAACTGATAGTTCTGTCCATTGAATTTATCCACCTTTAATTTACCCTTGTCTGCCATTGCTCCCACTTAACCATGAGACTCCCACTCAACCGTGAGACCTTCCTACAGACGATAATCGAACACAACCCGCTCTAATACCACTTGTTAAGAATTGCATGTAGAAGATATCAATTAAATGCAAATAAAGATTAAACAGAGGAATGAAAAATACACAGAAATAATAATAGCGAGAGATAATTTTTAACGTGGTTCATCCAAACTCGAGCTACATCCACCAACAAAGAGTCCAATATTATTATCCAGCAAATCAGACCGATTACAACCAGCAATCCTTACAACTCAATACTGTTGCAAATGCTACAATACAATATCAATGGAAACCCTAACCCTTAGCCACTTTTATCAAGCCTTATGTTGGTTAGAAAATAGGTTTTTTTATGTCGACCAATAGAAAAATAACTCCCAACGCTTTTATAAAATAATAAAAGAATGTTTAAGGTTTCGGGGGCGCTGCCCCTCAACCCCACCCTGTATCATGACAGGAAGCGCGCTAGGGGTGCTGCCCCTTGACCCCATCTTGGGGGCGCTGCCCCCAAACCCGCGTTAAATAATTTGGGGGGAAACCGCGCTGATAAAAGTGGGGAAAATTTAACCTCTAAGTCTGATTAGGCTCCATATAACAACATTAGGGACCTCTAAGTGCCTCAAAATTGAGTTCAAAACTTCTTTTGGTAGTTTCAAAAATAAAAACTTTAATATCTTGCAATCTAGAAATGATCTTAAGTCAAAACTCACCTGAGATGTTTACTTAGTTGTTTCGCACCTTTTGGAAAAAAATTAGGTCAATCTAAGGTCAAATGTAAAGTTACTAAAAATAGTAAGTCTCACCATTTTTAGCCCTTTTGGAAACTTTGAAAGTTCTAGATCATTCTTCAAGATAAAGGGTATTCGAAAAGACCAAAACTGGGAAGAATAGTAACCTTTCGAAGTTGCAAGGTTGAGACAATTTTCTTAACATTCTCCCACTTGTCAAACACCTTGCAAGAGAAAAGGGAGTATCAACACCATGATTTAATTGCTAGGGGCCTAGAGGCCCATAGACTCTGAACACCATCTGAACTTCTCTGTGCTCACATCTTTTGTCAAGGAATCTGCAGCATTAGTCAAAGTCTCAACTTTCTCTAAGTTTACCTTCCCATCCTCTACCATGTCACGAACAAAATGGTACTAGATGTTAATACGCTTAGTTCTCACATGGAAAGTAGGATTCTTCACCAAACATATGGCACTCTGACTATCACAACAAATAGTAATCTTCCTTGCATCAAACCCAACATCAAAACACAATCTCTTAAGCCAAATGGCTTCTTTACAAGCACGAGTTGCTGCCATGTACTTAACTTCAGAAGTGGACAAAGCAACCACAAGTTGCCGCTTACTCATCCAACTAATAGCACCACCAAACATAGTGAACACATAAGCACTGGTGGATCTCCTGTTGTCAATGTCACTTGCCCAATCTAAATCCACAAATCCACGAATACAAGGTGAATGTCGAGGTCCTGTAGGATAACCATGATAACATAAGGAATACTCGAAAGTACCCCACAAATATCTGAACACTCTCTTCACTACATCCCAATGTACCCATCTAGGATTACCCATAAACTAAGGACTCCCACTGCTTGGGCAATGTCCGGTCTTGTACAGACCATCTCATACATCAAACTGCCAACCGCACTAGCATAAGGAACTCTACTCATATCCTTTGTCTCAGAAGGAGACTTTGGACAAATCTGCAATAGATAACTTTGTCCCCATTGTAACAAGCACAGTCAAAGGTCTGCAATCCACCATGTTGAATCTCTCCAACACAATGTTAACATACTTACTCTGGCCTAACCAAAGTTTTCTATATGCTTTGTCTCTTCTGATCTCCATCTCCAGAATGTGCTGAACTACCCCTAGATTTTTCATCTCAAACTGTGCTGACAACTAAGACTTCAAATCATAAATCAAACTTTTACCATTCCCAATATGTAACATATCATTGAAATACAATGCAATAATGAGAATGTGATCATTGTCCAACTTATAATAAACACAATGATCTTATTTCAATCTCAAAAATTTAATACTCAACACAAAGGCATCAAACTTCTAGTACCACATCCTAGGAGACTATTTCAAACCATACAAAGACTTTTTCAACTTGCAAACTAGATTTTCTTTACCTTTCACCATGTAGTGCTCTAGCTGTGACATATAGATTTCCTCCTCCAAGTCACCATGAAGGAATGTTGTCTTCACATCCATCTGTTCCACTTCTAGATCATACGATATTCCAAGAGATAACAGGAATCGAATAGATGTCAGCTTTGCAATAGAAGAGAAAATCTCACCATAGTCAATTCCCTCCACCTGAGAATACCCCTTCACAACCAATCTAGCCTTATATTTCTCAACACTACCATCTACAACAAATTTCTTTTTGAACACCCATTTGCATCCAACAGGTTTTCCTCCTTTAGGCAAAGGCACTAAGTCCCAAGTACTATTCTTTTCTAAAGAAGCCATCTCCTCTTCCATGGCCTCCTTCCAGGAACCTGCATCTTTCATACCCATAGCCTCTTTCATAGTTCTAGGCTCATCAGTGTTAGAAATCAAAGAAAAAATACAACTAGAATCATGCAATGAATAACCAAACCTATCAGGTTGCTACCTTATCTGCATGGACCTCCTCAAAGATTGAGGTTGAGGTTCATCTTCTTCTAAAGTTTTAGAGCTACTAGAGCTCTCCTCATTATTAGGTCCAACAAATGTTTTTGGTTCAACTTTCTCAAGGGTGAAAGGAAGCTAAACCACATCCTCTTTCTTCTCTTCTTTCTCTATCTTCAAGATAACAGAAGACGGATTGAGCTCTCTGAAGATCACACTCCTGCTATACAGAACTCTCTCAACCACCAGATCCCAAAGCTTGTACCCTTTCACACCGATGCCATAACCGATGAAGATACACTTCATAGCCTTGTTCTCCAACTTAGACCTCTTCTCCTTAGGCACATGTCAATATGCCTCACAACCAAATAATTGAATGTGTCTTAATGAAGGCTTTTTCCCAAACCCCACCTTCATAGGCATCTTATAAATGAGCACTAATGTAGGAGACATGTTAACCAGGTAACAAGCGGTAGCAACAGCTTCAGCCCAGAACTTTTGTTCAAGGGCAGCTCCACTTAGCATACTCCTTTTCCTCTCCATCAATGTTTTATTCATCCTCTCTACAACTCCATTCTGTCGAGGGGTATACAGAGTTGTCTTATGCCTCTCAATCCCCTGTTCTTTACATACTTGTCGAAATCTGCTAAACAAAACTCACCACCATTATCAATCCTCAAACACTTAATCTTTCTATCCTTCTGATTCTCTACAAGAGCTTTAAACTCTTTGAATCTACTAAAGACTTCAAATTTGCTTCTAAGGAAATACATCCATGTCCTTCTACTGTAATCATTAATGAATGAAACAAAGTAAACAGATTTTGAAATCAAAGGAACATTAACATGACCAAACACATCATAACGAATCAAGTCCAACACCTCAGAAGATTTGTGAGAAATGGAATAAAACTTAACACGATTTTGTTTTCCATAAATGCAATGTTCGTAGAAATCAAACTCAAGATTACATTCATTCATACCCTCAACAAGATTTTTATTTTTCAGGGTCCTCAAACCCTTTTCACCAGTGTGACCAAGCCTTTGGTGTCATAACATTGTCTTCTCAGCTAAAAGTTTCATCTCCATAGAATGAGCACCCTTAGGTACCCAGAAAGCACAACCATCGGAGGTAGATGCAACAGTCCTCTTCGCTATTGGTTCCAATGGTGGGGATGAAGACTTTGAAGCTCTCTTCTTTGAAACAGAGGCACTATTGCATTGAACTACACATGCATCAATCTGAAACAAAGTGCCAATCTAAACACCCTTAGCCAACACCATAGATCCTCTAGTCATCTTGCATCCTCCATTCAAGAAAACAACCTACACACCCACATCATTCAACTTACTTACAAAAAGAAGGTTCCATGCCAAACCATGGATATACAGAACACCATTGATTCCCTTCACTCGTCCATCATGGAATCGAATGAAGACTCTTCCATGGCCAACAATCTTTAGGTGAGAATCATCACCCAAGTACACATTTCCACCATCATATTCTTCATACTTCGAAAACCAACCCTGATGCGAGGTCATGTGAAAAGATGCACCAGAGTCAATAAGACACACATCCTCATATGCATGCATTGCCAAAGCAACAACAAACGCTTCTCCTTCATCCTAAGAGGACTTGTCAGAATCTGAATAATAATTCATCTTCTTTTCCTTTTTCTCCTCCTTGCACTCCTTGTGGAAGTGACCAGGTTTTCCGTAGTTCCAACACAGGGCCTTGGACTTTTCAGGAGACTTAGATCTCCCACGGGATTTGGATCTTCCTTTTTCTTCCTTCTTCTTATCCTTTTTCTTTCCCTTCTCTTTACATCTACCACGAATCGTAAGAGCCTCCTTAGCCGATTTGGAAGACTTTCTCACGAAGAAACCACTTCATCCATCTTGAAGGTAGTAGTGGTACTCCCAATGGCCATAACAAGGTGATCCCATGAATATGGTAAGGAACACAGTAATTGTCATGCATCCATTCTCCTCCTTCATCTTCACACCAACAAAGGTCAACTGGGCAACAAGCATATTGAATGTATTCAGGTGATCAGCAATAGATCCTCCATCTTCCATCCTTAGAGAATACAATTTCTTTCACAGGAATAACTTGTTCACTAGAGATTTAGCCTAATAAACATCTCCAAGCTTCTTCCAAAGATCCTTTGCAGTCTTCTCTTCATGGATATTCAGGAGCACTAAATCAACCAAACAAAGTCTTATCAAACCCTTAGCTTTTCAATCTTTGAGATCCCAATCTTCTTGAGACATTGTCGTTGGTTTTGTACCAGATATGGCATCCCATAAATCCTGATCTACAAGTATGTCCTCCATTTTGAGTTTCCACAACTCAAAATTACTTCCATTAAACTTCTATATCTCAAACCTCCTAGATGTGCTTGCCATCTCTTTCCTACAACAAAGATTTCAAAATACTTTGCACAAGCTCCCACTAAAATGAAGATCAGCTCAAAAAACCCTCTACCCAACAACTAGAACCAAAGGTGATCAGGCTGTGATACCAACTGAAAGGAAGCAGGGTATGCGGAAAACACTTCCTACATTGATCTACTGAGGAAAGATTTATGCAAATTTTAACTTTTACAGTTACAGGTTATTAGATGCACATTAATAGAAAGGTAAGAACAACATCAAAATGCAAAACTCACAACACAAAATATACATGGGGAAAACTATTTAGGGTAAAAAAACCCACACTCCAAAGCCACCTAATATATTTTTCAGGAATCAAGACTTGATTACAATATACTTACAGAGAAAGCTTTCACAGGATTATAACCAACAAGAGATCTAGGAGGTAAATCAACATCTATAAGACTCTTACACACAACCTCCATCTCAAGCTCATGATATATAGGAGATACAATAAAGTAAACCGTCAACGGTGATTACAAAACCATGAGCTAAAACCACCCAAAAGTGGCACCCAAATTATCTCCAATCAAAGATGCCTTGTGATGTGATAAACCACACAGCAACACATGTAACTCTCCCCTTTACAATTCTTTTGAGTGTCCAACATGTTTTTACATTTCCCAAAAATAAGAGGTTCAACTTCTGGAGGTCATAACTTTTGATCCCGATGTCCGATTGATGAACCGTTTGATGCATCGGAAAGCTCGTGAAGAGATCTATACCCCTATAATTGGCTTCATCAGTTATGACATTTTTTGGAGTGTTTAGGGACGTCTAAGTGCCTCAAAATTGAGTTTAAAACTTTTTTCGACAGTTTCAAAAAAAGAAACTTTAATATCTCGCACCCAAATATGATCTTGAGTCTAAAATCACCCAAGATGTTTACTTAGTTGTTCCGCACCTTCTGGGAAAATTTCAAGTCAATCCAAGGTCAAATGTAAAGTTACTAAAAATAGTAATTCCTGCCATTTTTAGCTCTTTTAGAAACTTTGAAAGTTCTAGATCATTCTTCAAGATAAAGGGTATTCAAAAAGACCAAAACTGGGAAGAATAGTAACCTTTCAAAGTTGCAAGGTTGAGACACTTTTCTTAACACTGACATGCTAGGCACTACTTAACACACTGGCATGCATCTGTTTCCATAGTGGGCTAGTATTAGCCTATTCTAAGAAGTTTCTTAGCAAGGACCATATCACTAATGTGGGCTCTACATATACCTTCATGAACTTCTTTGGGTGTGAGGATGGCCTCCTCTAAATTTAGCCATCTTTGTAGGCTATTGTTGCCTTATTTGAGCCCTCCAGGCTCAAATAGTCTTGAGGAGTGTTATTAGAGGTGTACTGACATTTTGGGTTTGTGTATACTAAAATATGAAACAAAATAAGAAACAATGTGTTGGATTTTTCCCAAACTGGATGCTTTTTCTCAGTTATCCCTACAAAGTGGCCATCATTGATCAATAGGATTCCTAGGCCAGGGGCCAACAGTATAGGAGATAGACTCTATAAATATCTCCTCTTCTTCTTTAGTCTCTACAGAACCAAAGGGGGTATTCCCTACTCAACACCATGACAGATCTAATTACATACTTCCACCAATCAACGCTGCCCATCTTCTTGATAACAACATGCCATACTGTGGCTTGATATCAACAACTGTTATGTTCATTTTGCAGGTCTTTTCTGGATATGCTGCCAGTCTAAAATCTACATCTTTCATGAACCCAATGACTGGCAAGGATGTCAAACTGATCAGAGAAGAAAGGTCACTGGAAACAGCTGAGGATCAGGAGTCAGAAGAGCAAGTATGTTTTGTGTATGCTGATTGTGAGAATTTCAGAGTCGTCTCAGATGATAAAGGGGATAAAGGGAGAGATATGTGCATTCGAGAATTTGACCAACAGGGTCTCTGGACCATGTATTTTGATGGAGCTTGTTCAAAGGAAGGCTCTGGTGTTGGAGTTGTATTTTTGTCTCCAGCTGGTAAGCTTCTAAAATTTTCTTTCTTGCTGAGGTTTTCTTGTACAAATAATATTGCAGAGTATGAAGCTCTGTTACTAGGATTGAATGTTGCTTTGAAGCATGGGATCAAAATGCTCAAAGTATTTGGGGATTTAGAGTTAATTGTTTCCCAGGTTAGGGATAAGTATGCATCAAAAAATAAGAGGTTGAAACACTATAAGCATGTTGTCTAGGATACAATTGAATTGTTTGATGCTTTTTCTGTAAACTGGATAGAGAGATCAAAAAATGTCATGGCAGATTTCTTAGCTAATGTAGCCATAAGGCCAGATGATATCACCCTGTTAGATATTACAAATGTTGAAGTCAAACTTAGACCTGCAGTACCAGATAATGTATGCAGTTGGTAGGTGTTTGATGATGACAAAGATTTGCTGAGATTTCTACATTGTATAAATGAATATGAGAACCAGGAAATGGATTTTCAGAACTTTGTAGAGGTTGTAGATGGAAAAGAAACACTAATGGGGAAGGAGGTGATTCAACTCAAAACAAATAAAACCCCTAGACGGCGGTGCAGATCTTGAGCTCACCTGTTTCTCCTTCTTGTTCTGCCTACGCTTTTAATGATTTGGGCGCCATTTTCTGGTGCATTGTATCTGGCAGAAGTTTTGATTGCCATGTAATTAATTTGTTGGGTGCATAGTCTGGCTATAAGAGGGCCAAACTATGTCATTCAATGGGGTTGGAAAATTGGACAATTTTTTGGTGTTGTAATGAAATACAACTTCATTGGTGGCTCTATTTTGGGTGTCTTGTGAGTTTATGAATCTCATGTTGCATGTTTTATGCATAAGCTAACTGGTTTCATGTTGTTTTATATGAGAAATGCTTTGTTGCATGTGTTTAATCATTTGTCTCCAAGTTGTGGGCATATTTTCTTTTGAATCAAAATAGCTAAGGGTTATTTAAGATTCAGGAATATGGGCTTTCTGTATTGAATGTTTAATCTCCTACTTTTGTTCAAGGAATAAATTAAATGTTTCAGGTTAATCATTGAGAAAGTATGTTGCAGCAGGGATACCATTAAGTATGAATGACTAAGCACTTTGTTTTTGGGAAGTATCTGTAAGGCAGACACTAAAAATCCCCTTGAAATCCAGTCATTGATATATGTTTATGGTAACCATTCATATGTGTATGTCTATTGACTCCGAGCCCTGGATAGGCACCAATCTGGTTATGTATTGAGGTTGCAACTCAAAGTCCTAGTTTTGCATCCGAATACCAAAAATCAAACTTAAACTTCAAATACAAACCTTTAGGACATTAGAAGTAGTTTAGGATCAAAATCCTCTGCCTCACAACTAAGTATAGGCCCAAAGCTAGCCCCTTTGCACTTATTTTATAGTTTTGGTCTACATAAAGGAGGATTCATCTGCTTTGTATCAACATCCCAGTCAGTTCATAGTCATATTTTATGGGTGTTGAGTAGGGAATACCCCCCTTGGTTCTGCAGAGCCTAAAGAAGAAGAGGAGATATTTATAGAGTCTATCTCCTTCATTGTTGGCCCCTGGCCCGGGAATCCTATTGATCAATGATGGCCACTTTGTAGGGATAACTAGGAAAAAGCATCTAGTTTGGGAAAAATCCAATACAATGCATCAAAACAAAGAACCTATTTCATATCTAACAACACCTCTAATTGAACAAAGAACTATAAAACAAATGATGAAAATAAAACAATATTCTCACAATAACAAACCTTGATGCAGATGGGATATGCTCAATATTATTTTTATTGTCGAGACTTGATGTAGGTTGCTCATTAATCTTTTAGCATGCCTTTTCCTTCCAACTTGATGATTAAGTGGGCTTGAGAGAGGATTTATTTATATATTTTTGGATGGGAATGTGAATGGTGTATATTGGATTTGTTGCAAGTATGTGCCTAATCGGTGTTGTCATTGATGTCAACATATCTTTGTTTTCAATGGTGTCAATTATGTCCTATTCTATTATTTGTTTAGAAGCTTTGTATGTTGAGGATATTGAGAAAATTGGCCTCTCCGGAAGAAACAAGTGAGCTACAGTGAAGTGCCACTATAGACAGTGAGTTGTATGCTAAAGAACAGTCCAGTAGATTAGTCTGCATTTCTTGCTGCTTGAAGATCTTGGTCTACGGATTGGAAGTTATTTAAAGGGATGTCTGAAGATGATAAATCCTGAGCTTGAGCCTCTGGTGTGAAGAATTGAGAGAGTTGCATTCACCAGAGTAAAACATGCTTTCTCTGATTATTCTTTGGTGATAAGGAGAAAGTATTTTACTTTGCATTCCTTCGTATTAAAGTATTTTGCTCTGCAGTTCTAAAGGGAAGTCTAGGATGATGATAAGTGCCTACAATTGCAACGGTTTGTGTTTTGGTGGTCTACAAGCTATCTTTCTTTTATGACAGTTGAAGATAGTGAAGTTCATGTGCTCCGGTGTGAAGAATCTCATGAATAAAGTGGTTTGTGTTTGTGTGGTTGCTCCTGATGATTTCAACGTGCTTGTGGATTCCTCTTGATCATGTTCCTACCTTTACATTGGTCCATGTTAAGGAAATGAGATCATGTTTGAAGATTATTCCCAAATAATGTATCGTGCAACCAGTCTTAGCTGACTTGGTTAATTCCAGTAATTGCGGAGATTCCTTGAAGATTATGGAAGCATGTTATTGCATGGAAGATTGTGTTTGAGTCCCAGCCAAAGCATGGCGTGATCCACATACATCTATACTACAAATCCTTAGCATAATTTTGTATTACGTCAAGACCTATTTTGTAAAATGTTTGTAATGTCAACCTTGGAGATTGTTCCAATAGTTGATGATTGTAATGCCGACCTTGATGATCATTCCAAGGTTGATGAAGTGTATAAAAGGAGTCATGGAAAATATGTCCTTGTGCGAAAATGGAAAGATAAGGAAAAGGGCGAGCAGATAAGGCAGAGCAGGGAAGAGCAGAGGAACTATTGTACTTCAATGTATTAATCTCAGACATGAAGAAGATGGTGATTTTGGCAGTAAGCCGCCAGTAGGGTTTAACAACCCTTATTGTAATCTTTCTATGTTTAGGGTTGAGGCAGTGAGCCTGCTAGACCTAGTTGTACTTCATGATAGTGAGCTAGTATGTTCTAGGCCCGTGGAGTGACCAAGCCTGAACATCATTTTTCAAAGATTACAATATATTTTGAGAGCTAATCCTCTCTGTGGTTTTTCCCCACCTTGGGGTTTTCCACGTAAAAATTTGGTGTCTCTTGTGTTTAATATTGCATTTGTGTTTAAGTTTCTGATTTCATGCATTCTTTGTTTAATCATAATAAGTGCGGATAAGTGATTAATGTTTAAGTGCAAAAGTGTTTTAGTTTTTGGGACAACTGATTCACCCCCCCCCTCTCAGTTCTCTGGCGCATTTCAACAGGATTTTAGATTGAAGATTGATTCATTCTCAAGGGAGAATGAGAAGCCAACAAGTGGTATGCTATGATTGGTACATATGGATGAGACATGGATTGATGAGGATGGATGGTGGAGATCTCCTTGGTTAAAGTGAAGGGTGGAGATTAAAAGGTACATATTTTAGCCTTGTGAAGCTCTCATACATGTCAGAAGAATCACAAGGATGTGTGATTATGACAACTAAGAGGTCTTACACATGTGTGAGAAGAATCATGAGGATGTGCGATTATGAAAAGTGAGAGGTCTCACGCATGTGTGATAAAAAATGGGAAGGTGTGAGTTTGAATTTGTTTGTTTTAAACAAAGTGTGGAGGAATGTGCAAATGATTAATTAGTTAAGTCAACATGATTTGTTCATTCAACTAATGATGTGAGGGGATTTTAGTTAGATTAAATAAATATCATGTATTTATTTAATCTATGGATGAATATTGGCGGGAATAATTAAGTAAACATAAATTATTTAATTAACGTTGGAAGATTAGAAAAATTATCGGATTAACTAATTAAACAAATATAATTTATTTAACTAATTTTGGAAAATCAGAAGGATAGTTACATTAGTTAAATGAATATGATTTATTTAACTAATTTGATGATGTGAAAAAGTTATTTAGTGTGATGTTAGGGCACAATAGGATTTAGGTATCTATATTTTTCCTCTCTTTGAGAGGGCATTGAAGCAATGACGTTTGAAAGAAAATTAAAATATAAGGATTTGGAAAGAAGATGCCCCAATCACTCAAAGGAGAAATGATAAAAAAAAGGAATTAACTAGGGATGCCCCCTCGAGAGAGCAGGTAGGCACATGAGACCAAGGTGGTCTCTCGATAGGATAATTAGGGGTAATAGGGTAATAATTATGGAGATAGGGGATGGGGATACAAGAGAATGATGATGGATTTATGATGTTGGTGGTTTCTGAAAGATAATAACATGTTGAATTATGGTGAGAAACCTAGATTTGTTATAGCACTTGACATTATGCATAGGCTTAAAGACCATGGTGACAGTGTGACCCATGCATAATGGATCGATGCATAAACACACAACAAATAATAGGATGCCCTAGTGCATCACAGTGTGTTGGATGACCTTGGTGGGATCTAAGATGGGACAACCAAAAAACACAATACTTAAAACTTAATACACACCTCGGTATATCAGTCAAGACGCACCATGATATAGGGATCATGGTGACCTTGAGGAGGTATGTTGTGAATCAAAAATAAATAAATAATCAAATTCAACGGTCAAGTGACACACGGGGGTTTTACCTCTTGCTAAAGTGTTGAAAAAAAGGGATTTTATTGATGATGTCTAAGGTGGGGATTGAAAATCCCACAAAGGAAAATGATGGAATGATGGAACAATGGCTAGTGATTCAACTGGTATGTGTTGATGATGCTAGATAAAGAGTTTTGTTTTTGCATTTAGGTATAGGGTTTTTGTGTTGAGTTTGTGGGTTTAATGGCTCATGATGTGTGTTTGGTATAAATGTTTGAAGCTCAGATCTGGGAAGGAGATACATCCAAATGTTTAATAGGTGTGAATGGGAGAATGTCATAGGAATTTTGTAAAGTAAGACACAAGACACTAGCCTCGATGTATGACAAAGTCAAATGCATGGAGTGGAAAGATGGGTGACCATGAGGGATGATAAGACAAAGGAATGGGATGGGATGGTGTGAAGAAGGCCTAAAGGATAATGGAATCTAGCTTTATGCATGGTGCCTACAAGCAAGCTTTCACCATGATACTTGTCCAAGGTACCACGAAGTGGTTTTCACCAAAGGATGATTTTTCTCTTTTTTTTTCTGACAATTTGTTTTTGAATTTTTTGATTGGGAGACTCTATATTTTAGGCATGGAAGTGCTTGAGATTCACAATATTCATAGGTTCTTTAAGTTTTTTACCATTTGGAGTAGCTAACTAATATGCACCTGATCCATATTTGGTAATAATGATGTAAGGACCTAGCCAATTAGGCCCAAATTTTCCTTTCCTTTTTCAATCATGATTAGTATTTCTCTAATTTTCCTTAAGAACATGGTTACCAACTTCAAATTCTTGATCTTTTATCTTCTTATTATAACTGTGATGGAGACAATTTTTATATTCTTTCAAGTGATTCAAGGCATTGAAACATTGCTCATCAAGTAACTCTAGCTCATGCAGACATGCAACCCAATACTCCACATCATCAATGAGGTCATGCAAAGAGATGCATAATGATGGTAATTCGATCTTGACTGGCAAGATGGCTTTGATTCTAAAGACTAGTGAGTATGGAGTAGCACCCATGGGTGTACAAATACTAGTACGATAAGCCCACCGAGCAGGATTGAGTTGTAGGTGCTAATCACGACCAACATCATTGACAATATTTTTAAGGATTTTAAGTAAGGTTTTGTTAGATGCCTCAACTTGACTATTACCTTGTTGGAATTAGGGGGTGGACCAATGGTGTTTGATATGGAATTAGGCACATAAGGTACAAACCTCATGATTTTTAAAATATTTACCATTATCAGTGATAATGGCAGAGGGGATGCCATAGTAGCAAATGATGTGATGGAGTATGAATTTGGATATTTGTTAGCTAGTACTGTAGGTGAGTGGAATGGCATTGACCCACTTAATAAAGTACTCAGTGGCGGTGATAATGAACTTATGACCACTAGAGGAGGAGGAATTTATCTTGCCAATGAAATCAAGACCCCATGTAGGAAAGGACAAGGAGTAGTAATAGGTTGCAAAGCTTGTGACAGTGCATGAATTAGGTCTTTGTGCTACTGACATGCTAGGCACCGCTTAACATATTAGCATGCATCCTTTTCCATAGTGGGTGACTAGTAGCCTATTCTGAGAAGTTTTTTAGCTAGCACCATATCGCTAATGTGGGCTCTACGAACACCTTCATGAACTTCTTTGGGTGCGAGGTTTGCCTCCTCTAAATTTAGCCATCTTAGTAGGGGATTGTTGCCTTATTTGAGACCTCCAAGTTTAAATAGTCTTGAGGAGTGTTCTTAGAGGTGTTAAAAGTTTTATGTCCTTGTCCATAGGTTCTCAAAGGCCTTAAAGGAAGCTTTACAATGCAAAAAGTGGGAAAAAAAGTGTTATTTGGTTACAACATTTGATACATTAAAGTCCTAGACTTTGAAAAAGGTATTTTAAAACCTTAACCCTTTCAAAAACCATGTACACTTTATGGAGGGAATCTTGTTTCAAAAGGGAAGTAAAGTGTTGAGTCAAAATCTTGAGGTTGAGTTATAGTTTTAGAGTTAGGTCATGGGAAAGGTTTAGGGCTCTTTCAAATAACATTACAGGTTTTTCATTCTCATGATGGGTATCACAGTGAGCCTGTGCATTTGGAAAAACTCCATGAAAACACAAATAATGGTATGGAGAAGCAAAAGGAACATGTTTTTACCTTACCAATTATTAAAATGCACACTCTGTGTTTCAAGATGGCTAGAATACATAGTGTGTATTCCTATCGGGCTAGGGTTTGGTAAATAATGAGGGCCTTCAAGAAATCATCTTCTGTCAGATCTTGTGCACCTTCAACAATGTGTGTTAGCAGATTCAAGATGGTTAAACATCATGGTCCTGCCAAATAATGCTTGTGAAGGAGATCCTTAGGGTCAGTACAGGTTTTGGGAGAAGGTTTTCATGAGTTTACCTCTATTTTCTTACATTTTGTAGGTGTGATGACATATCAAGTTTTGTAATTGTTAAGGGGTCTGTAAAAGGGAAATGAAAGATCATTCAAAGGCTAGAGTGGATGTGAAGAGAGGTCCCTATGTGTTATCAACTAGGTCTATAGAGATCAAAGGATTGTTACGAGTGAAAAAGGGCAGTCTCAGGGGGTCTTGTGGTTATATAATCCCTTAAAAGTTCTAAGGTTGGAGTTAAGCACATTGAAGTGCATATTATACACAATCATTGAGGGAGCTTTCAAGTATTACGACATGTTCAAAGTGCAAGGCATTTTGTAGGCCTGCTTAACAATATTATGTCTTCCCTAATAATGAACAGGATGTGAATATCGTTAGAACATGCATAGTGAGTTCCAATGGCATAAAAGGGTCCTTACAGATTGGTATGGGACAGTGAGCAACATGCATAGTGTGTTGCAGAGTCATAACTAAGGCATATCAAACCATAAAGAGCAAGCAAGCACCCTTATTTTGGTGTACCTCCTTGGAGCTCTATCATAAGAAATAGATTGTTGTTGTCTCCTGAAGGATCCTCGTTATATTTTTGTCATGCCCCATCTTTAAACTAACAGACTTATCATTTTATTTCAAGAAGATAGATGGATAGACAGTGAAATTAATATGAGGAAAGTAATGTTATGTTAGAATATAAAATGCACTTGAATTATGTTATTTTTATAAGAATGATTGTTTATGACTTCATTAACATCCACGTGATTAAATAATGTGACAGACTAACTACCGTTGTGTGACTGAGGTGGATGCAAGAACAATGTTTTCCCCCTCCAAGAAGAGGAGAGAGAGTATCATCATGGAGAGGGTATTAGATCGCACAAATCCAATGATCCTTGTGCTATCTGGGACACCTAAACACACACTCACTATAGAGGTTACGTAAATATTGAGTTAAGTCTTATTATATGTCTTTGATCACCTCATAAATAATTTTGATGTGATGATCATTTTATATGCTTGATATTGTTGTCATTCAGCCAATGGTTCAGAATTTTGTGTCAATAATTGAATAAGATTGTGTTTGACTATGAATGAAAAGTCGACGTAATTAATCGACTAAATAAGTCTAACTTTGTCATAGAAAATCTATGTCGACTTTGCTAAGACTTCATCTTTGAAAGTTGAGTTTGTATATAGTATAAATGAAGCATTCTTAAAGATGCATTAATATGTTTACTATGGCAAATATTATTTGTTTATATAGCCTAGCTAAGATAGATATTTGGCTTGAGAAAGAGAGAAGGAAATCCTTCTTGGATTCTCTTTTCTTACCTTCCTAGATGCTTGGGAGAGTGGAGGAGCATAAGCTTCATGTTATCCACTTTCCTTGCTCTTCAATCACAGATGGTTGAAGGGAGTGGGTGATATTTACTCTCTCTAACCATCGATAACCGACAAAGAGAGTGGAAGAGAAGTCATTTAATAGACTTAGTCAATGAGTTTTAGGGGGTTTATTTTTTTGGTTTGGGGAAAAAGACAAACAACAGAGAGAGGGAGGTGAAGAATAGGAGAGAGACGATTGCACTCTCAGGTAAAATCATAACGTGAAAGTGATCTTGTATCGAGATTTTTAATCAGAATGATTGAATTCAAGTTATATACTGAAGTTTTATTCTTAGTATGTGAAATGTAGGAAGAAGAAACAACATTTTTACTGTCTTAAACTCTATTGTTACTGTGGTATAATCTTATCATGCTAACCATGGTGAGTGGTGATATTAATCTTTTTATCATTAGTTGTTGATACAGTGGTATATCATTCATTTTTTGATCAATATAGTGATGTATATCACATAAAACATTTGTATATCTACATCACAGAATAGTGAATTTGGTGTAATACTTGTATATTACAGAGATATAGAATTATGATAACATATATAAATCTCAGAAGTAGAGAAACGCAGTATCATATGTATAACACAGAGATAGTGAAACATGTTAATATATTTATCTTAGTATAGAGAACCACAGTATCATTTATAAACCACAGAGATAGTGAAACATGTTATCATATTTATCACAACACAGTGAACCACAATACCATATATGTATCACAGAGATAGTGAAACACGATGGCAAATGTATCATAGAGGTAGTGAATTATGATATGCATGTGCATATAACACAATGATAGTAAAGCACTTAATACATATTATTCTCAGTGATAGTACATATCACTCATAACATATGGACTATAGTGATAGTTTATCACATATATCAAATATATTATGATGATAGACTATCACAAAAACATATATAGAAAATAGTGATAGAAAATCACTTGAATCACTTAGAAAATAGTGATAAAGATAGTATTTATATCTTGAGAATTTAAATCTTTTGTTGATTAAGAGAGCTCTAAGACTAAAAGGTTGCTTAGATATTCTTATATAAACTTTTGAGATTTGGACCTATGTAAAGGTCAAATGGAAAACCATGACTGCTTAGCAGAACTGAGAAATGATAGTAATCATTAAGATTAAATATTGAATGAGGATTTACCTCAAGTATTTTTAAAAGAGTATATATTTATAACTAAGAAGCCAAGAATGACAGAATGTTCGATGAATGATTTAATATAATAGCATTAATAAAGCTAAGGTAAAAACCTACCTTGAGTTGTCAAATGAAATGAGTATTCACTCAATGCTTTAAGTCTAGTAAAGAATAGAGTATAAATGAACTCTTATTATTATAATATTATCATAAGTTTGTTTTATGAAATCGAGAGTTTTCAAATACCACTCTTATTGTGGATAAAGAGCAGTCTAATCTCTAGATTTGGCTAAGATGGGTCAATAGTTTTCATAATTTGTTTTATTTTGTAATGACAATAAATAGTCATATGTTTGTTATTATCGACAGGAAATAGTCGAATGTAATCATAGACTAAGGTAGATATATCTTAGAGAAAAGAGTCTTAGAAGTCTATAGATGTCAAGAGCAACATCTTGATGACGGAGTCAAGAAAATATTGAGAATATATAATATGTATATTAAAGAGCATGGAAATGGGTCAACAAGTCTTTGAGTAGAATGACAAGTTGTCATAGACCCGAGATTGTAAGGATGCAAAGAGGGGATCATTGTATGTTATAAGTCACCTAAGCTCTCATCTTATACTTGTACTAGAATAAGGGAATATTCTAAATCAGATAGACTAGTATTGAGTTAACAAGTCGCAATATGTGGATATATATTATTTACTAAATTAGAAGAATGTAGTCTCCAAGTCAAGAAAAGAGTGTGTGAACATATGACTCATTATATGAAACTTTGGCCAAAGTAATACAAAAGTCACTGCTTGCATTGTCGGTTCACTGTGTACCAGATAGCTAAACAATCAAAGTGGTTATACATAGCTAGAGCTAAACTAGAGTTGTAAACCTAATTGTTAATAGTTAGGACACTGCACTAGTTCTCAGATGGCATAAGGAATCAGTTGATTCACATTATCTATACCCTCACGAAGGGAAGGGCCACTTCCAAATGGAAGGTGTGTGGGGGACCGCTTGTCTGTGGTTGGAGGAAAAGCACCAGGGCAATGCTTTCTCTCTCCTGCAATTGACTGCCAAAGACTTGTGAACAGAAAACATTACTTATTATGTAAATGGAAATTGAAACATGATGTAGTCACAAGGAAAGTGACCATTGTGTTTATACTTGACAAATATGTAAAATTTGTAAGTCGCATGTGAAGCAACCATATATTGTAATTATTTAATGAACTTTGGATTAACAAGTTTATTAATGATGGAAACAAGTTCATTATATAAAAAAATGGAATTTATTTGTGCAATATTTGTATTTGTTTATTTAATATTCCAAAATGGATGTTACACATGGTATCAGAGCTACTGGGTTCAACACTTGGACCTCGGAGCTCATTGCGAGGTTTTGCAAGATTGGCAAGATATGCTAATGATAAAACATTTGTTCTTGTGCCAAAATGGTAGGAAAGAGAAGGAAAAGAAAGTGATCCAAGAAAACAAAACCTAGTGATATGCCTAAGATCACTATTGAGAAAGAGCCATCTCCTGAACCAAAGATGAAAGAAATAGTGAGCTACGCAAAGGGATCTTGGCTCACTGATTTTGAAACACTAGTTGATGCACTCACAAGTATTTGCCTAGAAAGGAGGGAATAGATTGAGGAGGCAAAAAGGTTTCCAACCCCTACTATTGTTATTAATAAACTATCTGCCCACTGTGATATGTCTTTTGGGTGTGGCCGAGATGCACCTATTATGGGAAAAGAGGTGTTGATTGAGTACTCACGAGTACATCCACCCACTAAGTTTGTGTTACTCAATTCTAATAGGGGGGAGGAACTTGAGGAAATTCCTCTATCAGAAAGTGATATGTAGACATTTCTTATACACGAAAAATAGAAAAGTTTTGTATTTGAATAAGGATGTAAAAATCTAGAAAGTGAATAAAGTAAAATTTTGGCTTTTAGAATAAGCAAATGTTTATATGATGAATCTCTGAGTTTGTATATTTATGAACTTGTAATTTTATGATAGTATATCAAAAAGTTCCATGTTTTGATAAATTTCTATGCAAATGTTAGGTGTGGATAGGTAATGTTATGGAACATTCTAAAAACCAACCAAGAGGGAACCCGGATGGCCTAGATCCTGAAAATAATCCTATGGTAAAATTAGATCAAATTTTGTTAGTTTTAAATGAAACAAAAGGAAACCCTGGAACAAAAAGTTAGAGGGGAGAAACCAATCAAGAACACCACTCGGAAGGAAGAGAAGAATTTAGTTTTCATGGTGAACTGAGAGTAAATAATCAAGACTCACTAATTCAAAATGAGGCAAAAATTGGTCTTACTAGCAAGCTAGCCCAAGATATGAAGAAATTTATATCTCCTAAGTTCAATGGAATGATGAGTGGAGATGCAGCCGAGGCTCGACTGATAGAAATGGAAAAATATTTTGAGATAAGAAATTATTCTGAGATCACCAAAGCTGTATGGGGAACATACCAGTTAGCAGGAGAAGCATCCATGTGGTGGATGAACAAGAAAATAGAATTAGGATTGAGTTCTTTGAGTCTAACTTGGGATCAATTTGTGGTCATATTCAGGAAAATGTGGTTTCCCCAACTTTACTTTGACCATAAATTAATAGATTTCCAAAATCTACGTCAAGGAGATATGACTATCACTGAATACTAGGAAAAATTTACCAGATTATTGAAGTATGTGCCACAATATTATAAGGATGAGAGATTTAGAATAAGGAAGTTTATTATGGGATTGAATGCTCAGATTGGTGGAGAAGTGGGCGTTCATGGACCTACGACCATGGATCAAGTCTTTGAGAAAGCCATCAAGCAAGAGCAAAAGCTCAAATTTATCTCTGCGTATTAAGAAAGATCTCAAAAGAAATCTAATTGGAGTATTGACATCCTTCAAAAAGAGAAGCAAGAATCTAGAAACTAGAGAGAGAAACTATGGTAAAAGCTCCAGATATAAAAAGAATGGATCCAAGGATGAAAATAGGGATTTTAATCCTAAAAAGAATGATGATAATTCTAACTGATCTTCAAAAAAGAGAGGTCCTCCTAGAGGATGTTTTACATGTGGAGGTGATCACTATGCTAACAAGTGCCCCACAAAGAGTCAAGGGAATTCTTATCAAGGCAATCCTTTATCTTCATAGCAAACAACTTTTTAGCAAAGGATTCATGCTGCTTTAGATAGTCGTCAAGCTGAGTATCAGGGTACTCCTATTGAAACCACATGTACTCTAGTTGGAACCCCAATTTCTATTCTTATAGATACATGAGCAACTAAAAATTTGTGAACCCTAGAATACTTGATAAGATGTCTAGGAAAGATGGTTTCATGGCTAATTCATGGACAATAGAGTTTGCAAACTAGTCAAGAGCTCGGGTAGAGCAATGCTTATTTAAAGCCAGATTAACCCTACCTAGTTTTTCCTCAAAGGTCAATCTATATGTAGCACCTCTAGGGTCTTATGATGCCATTTTAGGGATGAAATGGTTATCACAACATAGGACAAAAGTTGATTATCTTTCCAAAACATTAGAATGCCTAGATGATGATGGAAATGTTGTCCTTATCCAAGGTTTTCAGCGAGAAATGAAAATCAGGCAAATTTTTGCGATGCAATTGAAAAGAGAAAAATGAAAAGATTGCCAGATGTTTGTAGTTAAGATGGATGAGGTGAAAGATGAAGAGGAGAATGAACTTAAGGAAAATTATTTTGAAGCATACCCTTATCTCCATGATTTTTGAGATGTGTTTCCTGAAGACCTTCTAGGTCTGCTCCTGAAAAGAGTTTTTGATTTTGCAATAGATATTATTCTTGGTTCCGAACCGGTGTCCAAAGCACCTTATCGGATGACTACTACACAATTGATGGAGCTAAAGGCTCAACTCCAGGAACTATTGTCGAAAGGACTGATTAGACTTAGTGCGTCACCTTGGGGAGCGCCAATGATCTTTGTTAAGAAGAAAGATGGCACTCTACGCCTTTGTATAAATTATCGTATGCTTAACAAAGCAACAATTAAGAACAAGTATCCTCTACCATGCATAGATGATCTCTTTGACCAAATGCGTGACGTAACAATATTTTCAAAGATTGACCTAAGGTCATGTTATCATCAATTGAGACTGAAAGAAGAAGACATTCACAAGACAACCTTTCAAACAAGGTATGGGCATTATGAGTTCACAGTCTTACCTTTTGGTTTGACGAATGCCCCAGCAACATTCATGAATTTGATGAACAATATGTTTAGAGACTATCTAGATAAATTTGTTCTCGTGTTTTTAGATGATATTTTAATTTAATCTCACAATGAGGAGGAACACCATTAACATTTGCAGATAGTTCTGCAACGACTCGAGGAGCACAAACTTTATGGAAAGCTATTCAAATGTACCTTCTTTCAAAAAGAGGTGCAGTACTTAGGCTATATAATATCAGCTAAGGAATTGTTGTAGATCCTTCGAAGATAAAGACTATTTTGGAATGGCCTACACCTAAAAATGTGCAAGAAGTGTAGTTTTATGGGATTAGTAGGGTATTATAGAAAGTTTGTTTTAAACTTTTCCAAAATTGTCCATCCCATCACTTCCTTGCAGAGGAAAGGAAACAGATTTGAATGGTCTGAAAAGTGTAAAGAAGCTTTAAATATTCTTCAAATGAAATTGACTTCAGCACCAATTCCTAGAGTCCAGACCCAAAGGGTCATTTTGTTGTTGTGACCGACGCTTCAGGAGAAGGGTTAGGTGGAGTGCTTATGCAAGAAGACCAAGTTGTGGCCTATGAGTCTAGGAAGTTGCGACCTTATGAATAGAATTATGCCCCTCATAATTTGGAATTAGCAGCAATTGTGCATGCTCTCCAAGTATGTAGGCATTATTTGTTGGGAAAACAATTTGAACTAAAATCTGACAATCAAGGTTTGAAGTATATCTTCACGCAACCTAACCTTAATGCCCAACAAAGAAGATGGTTAGAGCTTATCTCTAATTATGATTTTGAGATTAACTACATTAAGGATAAAGAAAATCAAGTGGCTAATGCCTTAAGTCGAAGAAGGCACATAACAATAATAGTGTCAGTGCACTCTAATTTCATAGCACAAGTATTGAAGAATTTGACCAGAGATGAATATTATGAGCAAATTCTAAAATCTCTAACAAAAAATCTTCAGGATATGAGGTATGATGGATTTTATTTTGAACTTTATGGGTTATTGAGATTCAATAACCAAATTTATGTACCAAATCGGGGAGATTTAAGAACTGAGTGGAAAGAAGTGCATTTTATGCCATATTCGGGTCATCCTGGGGTGACAAAGTTGTTAGCTAATGTGAAACCCTAATATTTTTAGAAGGGAATGAAGAATGATGCCGCGAGATTTATGGCAGGATGTCTAGAGTGTCAGCGAGTTAAGGTTCAACACCAGCACCCAACAAGACTTTTGTATCCTCATGATATTCTTGAATGGAAAATGTAGGTGATCAATATGGATTTTGTCCATGGATTGCCTATGTCATACTATAAGCATGATGCTATTCTTGTAATGGTGGATAAACTCTCTAAGGTAGCTCATTTTATACCCAATAATCTTACATATGCAGCACCTATTTTAGCCAATTAATTTATGCAAGAATTTTTTAGATTGCATGGTGCTATGGAAATCATGAACAATAGTATTAAACTACTTATCATCCAATAACTCAATAAAATTGATGCAAATACAATAAACAAAGATATTACCTTCGTAGACTGATTCACCTCGTAACTTTCATTGTTGCCTATCTCGTATTGATCTTATGTATGATTTGAGCTCTCAGAAGTTGTACTTCCTTGCTGTTGAAGATGACAATAGGATAATGGTTGTAGATGGGTAATGCAATGAAGATTAAACTAACAATGCAACTCTACGATGATGGATAATGGAGATAAGGAGACATGGTTGGATGATTGTGATGATAATGAGATTATGCAAGTGCAATGAGGATACTTTGCCAAAGGCATGCTGGTAGGATTTATGTAGAGTAATATTACTAAAGCTTGAGTGGATGCAAAATGGGTGTGAGGACCTTAGTTTTATAGGCTTGAGAGAGGCCAAGTCCAAGTGTCAATAGATCCACGACTGGAGGAATTATCTATGATGTGTACGGTTGAGATGGAGTTGAGGGAGATAATCATGGGAAATGTTCCTATTACGTTTACAAGGTAGAGGAATAAGTCGATCCATGAGCCACATGTCATTGTGCTCACAAATGACCTATGAGTTAAAGGTGGAAGTCTTTGAGGAGATTGTGGAAGGACTCTTGACTTGTGGGAATGTGAGAGATAAACTAGGATTTGAAAGACAAGTGTCTCAAACACCGGAGATGATTTGAAAAATAATAGGACACATGTGGAGAAGAAATAGGGATGACTAGAGGATAAATAGGACATGTGGGTGAGGGTAATTAGCTAATTAAATATTAAAAATATTTAATTATGTGTGCAACATGGTGAGGTGGAAAGTAAGTGAGGTGGAAAGTGGTGTGGATTTATGAATTTAAGACTTAGGATAGATGATTAATTAAATAATTTGGGATTATTTAATTAGATGAGACATTAGAGGAATTTAGATGATTAAATTAAATAAATTGATTTTTATTTAATTTTTGGGATAATGAACCAATTAAATAAATTAGACTATTTATTTAATTGATGGTAGAATTTCTACAAAGTAAGATTACTAAAGCTTGAGTGGATGCAAAACGGGTGTGAGGACCTTACTTTTATAGGCTAAGGATGAACCAATTCCAAGTGTCATAAGATCCATGATTGAGGAATTATCTGTGAGGTGTACGGTTGAGATGGAGTTGAGAGAGATAATCATGGGAAATGTTCCTACTACATTTACAAGGTAGATGAATATGTGGATCCATAAGCCACATGTCATTGTGCTCACAAAGACCTGTGAGTTAAAGGTAGAAGAACTATGAGCAGATTATGGAAGAAGATCTCTTGACTTGTGGGAATGTGAGAGATAAACTAGGATTTGAAAGACAAGTGTCTTAGACCCTGGAGATGATTTGAGAAATAATAGGACACATGTGGAGAAGAAATAGGGATGACTAGAGGATAAATAGGACATGTGGGTGAGGGTAATTAACTAATTAAATATTAAAAATATTTACTTATGTGTGCAACATGGTGAGATGTAAAGTGAGGTGGAAAGTGATGTGGATTTATGAATTTAAGACTTAGGATAGATGATTAATTAAATAATTTGGGATTATTTAATTAGATGAGACATTAGAGGAATTTAGATGATTTAATTAAATAAATTGATTTTTATTTAATTTTTGGGATAATGAACCAATTAAATAAATTAGAATATTTATTTAACTGATAGATGAAATAAGAATTAAAATAAATATTAAAATATTTATTTAATTCGACAGGAGGCATTTTTAGGTGTATACACATGGAATTCCAGGAAAGATAATTTTGGATAGAGATGCTCAAATAAATTCAAGGTTTTGGCAAACCTTGTTCTCAACTTTGGGAACACAATTGAATATAAGTTGAGCCTATCATCCAGAAATAAATGGTCAAACTGAGAGATTTAATCAAATACTGGAGGGTTTGTTGAGGATGTATTGCATGGATCAGTAGTATAAGTGAGAAGAGTATCTTCCACTAGTTGAATTTGCATATAATAACTCTTATCATTCTGCAATTGAGATGGCTCCCTTCAAAGCATTGTACAGTAGGAAGTGTCAAACTCCTATAAGCTAGGATAAGCTAGAAGATAGGATTTACCTTGGGTCAGAAATGCTTTCAGAGATGGAAGAGCAAGTAAAGCTAATCAGAAAAAGATTGGCAGAAGCAAATGATAGACAGAAAAGCTATGTTGATGCCAAGTGAACACCCCAACAATTTTCAGTAGGAGATAAAGTTTTTTTAAGAGTCAAACCACATAAGAGCCCAATTAAGTTTGGAAAGTCTTCCAAGCTAGCACCCAAATATGTTGGACCTTTTGAAGTCCTAGAAGTGATTAATCCAGTTGCTTATAGGATAGCTCTACCACCAGCTCTTGCAAGAATGCATGATATTTTCCATGTGTTATATTTGAAGAAATATATATCAGGATATAATCATATACTTGATTGGAATGCTCTCTAGGTATAGGACCCAGGGGTGGTCATGATAGAGCATCTCAAAGTGCTCAAGGTACACAAGCTCCACCTACGTAACAAAGAGGTTACTCAGTGCAAGGTCCAGTATTCAGAGGAAAATGCTACCTGGGAGGATTACAACGATATTTATCAAAAGTTTCCACATCTTTTTATATAAAGATGATGTAAAAGAACATATTTGTTATATTTATTTTGTTATGGACATAATCATTGAGGACGAAGATCTCTAAGGGGGTAGATATGTCACACCCCATTTTTAAACTAACATACTTACAAGAAGACAGATGGATAGTCGATGAAACTAATATGAGGAAAGTAGTGTTATGTTAGAATATAAAATGCATTAGAATTATGTTATTTTTATAAGAATGATAATTTATGACATCATTAACATCCACGTGATTAAATAATGTGATGGACTAACTATCATTGTGTGACTGAGGTGGATGCAAGAACAATGTTTTCCCCCTCCAAGAAGAGGAGAGAGAGTATCACCATGGAGAGGGTGTTAGATCACATGAATGCAATGATCCTTGGGATACCTACACACACACTCACTATAGAGATCAAGTAAATATTGAGTTAAGTCTTATTATATGTCATTGATCACCTTAGAAATAATTTTGACGTGGTGAGCATTTTATATGCTTGATATTGTTGTCATTCAGCCAATGGTTTAGACTTTTGTGTTGACAATAAAAAAAGATTGTGTTCAACTATGAATGAAAAGTTGATGTAATTAATTGACTAAATAAGTCTAACTTTGCCATAGAAAATCTATTTTGACTTTGCTAAGACTTCATCTTTGAAAGTTGAGTTCATATAGTATAAATGAAGCATTCTTAATGATGCATTAATATGTTTACTATGGCAATTATTATTTGTTTATTATATCCTAGCTAAGATAGATATTTGGCTTGAGAAAGAGAGAAGAAAATCCTTCTTGGATTCTCTTTGCTTACCTTCCTAGATGTTTGGGTGAGTGGAGGAGCATAAGCTCCACGTTATCCACTTTCCTAGCTCCTCAACCGCAGATGGTTGAAGGGAGTGGGAGATATTTACTCTAGCTATAACCGTTGATAACCAACATAGAGAGTGGAAGAGCATTCATTTAATAGACTTAGTCGATGAGTTTTAGGGGGGTCATTGTTTTTGGTTTGGGGAAGAAGACAAACAACAGAGAGAGGGAGGTAAGAATAGGAGAGAGCCGACTGACTCTCAGGTAAAATCCATTGTAATATCCCTCACCTTCTTGACTGAGGATTGATCTGTTACCCCGTCTATTGTTGCATTTCTATTATTCTTAAGGATATTAATGATAAGCACATTGTTTCTAGTATCCTCATTTATCAACCGCCCATTTGATCCATGGGTCCTTCGGCCACTATCATTGGTTTCTTGGTCAATTCATAAGGCACTTTCCAAAGCTTCTTCATAAGACTCGTAAGGCAGTTTTTGGACTTATTCCCTTGTATCCATGTTCAAAGTGTGTATGAAGAGATCACACAACTTGCAATGATCCATATTCAGAGCACTTGTTGAAGAATAGAGAACTTGTCTCCATCGAGTGACGAAATGGGCCACTAACTCGATAGGTTCTTGTCTCATGGTAAAAAATTCTTGGATCCCTATCTTTACAAGTTTGTTCATGTAGAAAGCAATGACAAACTCTCCTATTAACTTTCTGAACGAGTGTATTAAGGCCTTTGGCAGGCGATAATACCAATATAGGGCTATTCCTTCCAGTGTCTTTGGGAAGATTTTTGTGATGACCCCATCCCAAGGGAGGAGTTCTCTTATAGTGGTTGTATATGCCTTGATGTGTGAGTTAGGGTCTCATTCTCCTTTGAACTTTGGGAGATCCTGTAAGCACAAAAAACACGCACAACCTCCACAAGGACCCCTATGATGATTCAAATCCTTGTCATGTACATGCAAGCATGAAATAATGTCCTTTAAGTAGCAAACCTCTTGATCATGTGTCTTCTTTCTTGTCTTGTGTTGATTCCTCTTTGTCGATTTCTCTTTCTCGTCGCTTGCGACACTTCTTGGCACCTTTTTGCAACACTTGTCGATTTACGTTTTCTGAGCTTTCGACCTTGCTTCTAAGCCTTGTAAGTGTCTTGTAGGTGAGTTTTCACCTTTCCCTTGTGTTTTTCATCCTCTGCATCCCCTAGAAGACTTCTAGAGGTTCCCCATATCCATCTCACACTTTCAATTTTCAGTTCCGCTCAACCAATCTAAATCTGCCCCGGGAGATCCTGCAAATGCAAGTGGAGATTTGGATTCTTGCACATGACTAACCTATTTTTGGAGGTAGAACCCCTCCTTTTCCTCTCTTCTTTCATTTCCCCCTGTAGTTCTTTAGAAAACCCTATCCAGCCCGGATCTCCCCCGGGCGACCCTACTAGCAAAAGGGGAGACCCTGTCATATTTCCAACCGTGGAAAAACTTGAGTTTCTCACTTGTTTTAGCTCCATTTTCATCCATTTTTCTTCCAGTTCGCATGTTTTTTGATGCCTAATACGGATTTGACTATTTCATGCACCCAAACATGCATAATTAACTCCATTTGATCTAAAATTAACTTATCAATCAATCTCATGCATCCTCACATCTCCAATTCCTCTTCAGTGATAAGTTATTATTGATTTATCACTCCATAGTTAGCTGAGTTCACTAGGTAATCAACCTTGTTAACTCCCCAATCAATCCTTGTTAACTCATCAATCAAATGAGTTAACTTCTCAATCAATCCCATTCCTCAAACCTATAAATACACCCCTCCCTCAAGCACAAAGGGAGGCAAATTCATTGTGCACACAACTCTTGCCAGTTTTTGCTCTCTAATTTAGCATTCAAATGCTCTTACAGGATGAAGGTTCCTTTTGCTTTATTCATTGTTCAACCAAGCATCGTTACACTACTTCATTCTACACCATTGTGCTCAACCAAAGCTCTCATTAAGCTCTTTCAAGCTTCAACAAGCTTCTTTTTGCTTCTTTGTGTCATTTTGTCGTCAAGAGGATCTCCTACTGCTTCAAAAGGACTCAAGGTTGCCAATATCAAGGATTTCTAAGGGTAGTGGAGTCACACAAATCTTCATTTCTTTTAGGTTCCTTTATTGCTTTATTCAATTCATAGTAATTAGAAAACTAAATTTGCTCTTGGGAACAAAAAATCTTTGCTTTTTCCTTGATAGTTAGATCTTGCATATTAGAATAATTGCTTTCATATTCTTAAATCTAGATTATTTGAAGAAGCAATTTCCTTTTTTAGATTAGATTATTTCCAAATAATTGAAAACCCAAAAAACATAGATTAAACTTGAATTAAGAAAAGTCATATTAGCTTGCTTTCATATTTCCCTTTCATAGATTAAATAGCACTTTTTCATTTCCAAAATACTAAAAAAGCACAAAAAAACATTTGTATTTCATTTAGCTTTGCATGCATATAGAAACCCTAGAAAAGTCAAATTTGTAAACCCTCGATACCATCACGAGGTAACCACAGTTAAAAGATTCAGTCAAACCCTTGATCACATCACAAGGTAAAAACAAGTCAAAGCATAGCCAAACCCTAGGTCAACTAAACCCTAGGTCAAAACCCTAAATCTACTTCTTAAGGTTAGTCATCACACATCTAACTCTATCTTGGCTCATGAATGTTCCTAGGAGTGAGAGGAGAGTGGGTGAGGGCTATCTGTGACGAGATCGAGGAGATCAATCTATGACAACAATAAGAAGCCTTTACTCTACCACAAGGAGACCCATTTGTCCTCTTATTGATAGAAGAAACTAGACAACTCCAAATACAACAAGAACTCATTCAACACATTGAGAGACAAAAGGACATAAACGCAAGAAACCGCTTACCCACACAAAGGTGGAATAGAAGAAACCCTAATAGGAGAAGAGAAACTAGTGACCCTTTAGGTCATAGGGTTATCTCAACAACAATTACAATTGAATTAAATATTCAACTTAGCACACAACAACAAAGGCCACAAGACTTGTCGACCCCTCTCCACGAAGTCCATCTCTCCAACGAGCCAGATCCCCACTGTGTCTTGCCTCCTCTCAACTGGCTACTTCCACGTGAGCCAGAGTGACATGACAAATTTCCCCATGGCAAGGAAGGAAGGGTCCGTGTGCGTCCTGAAATCTGACCTGACAACCCCATGCAACTAGAGTCACAATTTTGAGCGTACATATTTTGGTGAACCCGACGTGAATTATAGAATCTTTTGGTTTTGTAGTTTTCATTTTTAAAACACTTCAAAAACTTTAGCAAAAGCTTCAAAATATTTTTATACCATTCTTCATAGCTGCTTTAGCCGCTTTGGCTTCGATCACCTACGCCATCATCCATTCCATTTGTTCTGTGGTGTCTATGGCACCTCTGAATATGACGGAACCTGACTTAAACCAAGGGAATATTCCTTCAAGAGAACCATAAACTCCTTCATTTGATAGGTATGTGTCGCCGCACCTTGATGCACCAATCACCAATTGTTATGACTACGAAGATTCTGATTATGAACCAGATCAAAGACAATCCAGGCATTCTCTATCTTTCAACAACCCAACTTGGGAAAATAATCCGGCCATACCAAATGCGCCACAGAAAGCAAGAAGGATAAGATCAGAGATACATCGACGCGATCAACCTTCCACAAGAACATCAAGTTCTCATCTTGATGAGGAGGTTAAATGATTAGAAAAACATCTACAAGAAGCCAAAGATGCTCAAGAGGCATTGAGGATTGCCTTGTGAGAAGAGAAACGAGAAAACGCTCTGCGCGAAGAAGCATATCACCATGAAAATACTCGATGAGAAAATCCTAGAAATGAAGAAACACCTAGAGGTGCTACTCCTACAGATTTAATCACAACCCTAGTACAAAGAATTAGAATCTTGGAAGCAGAGTAAGCTGCTCCTGAAAGAAGGCAAAAATCTCATGAACAGGATCGGGGGCATCTCAAAATCCCCCTATCTCAATTACTATTCATGGAACGCTAGCAACTACACATGTCTGAATGGGAATCCTCTTGTTCAGAACAATCAAACAAATTCAATAATGGGTTATCAAAACCCACCTACAGGGTTATTACTATCAACCCTGCAATCTCAAAGTGCCTTTCTAGGAACATATCTTGATTATTTGAAGGAACCTTTGGACCAAAACATAAGAAGCGTGCAATTACCTTAGCCATTACTAGATCTCCCAAAGTTTAAAGGAGAAGGAGATCCAAACTCCCACATTAAAGCCTACACCACAACCATAAGAGAACTCCTCCCTTCGGATGGGGTTGTAGCAAAAATCTTTCCAAAAACTCTTGAAGGCATCGATCTGGATTGGTATTATCTCTTACCAGAAGCTTCAATTCATTCATTCAGACAACTCATCGAAGAGTTTGTCATGGCATTCTACATGAACAAACTTGTTAAAATAGGGATTAGAGAGTTCCTCACAATGAAACAAGAGCCAAACGAATCTGTAGCCCACTTTGTCACTCGATGGAGGCAAGTCCTTTATTCTTTGATTAGTGCTCCGAACATGAATCACCGAGAACTGTGCGACCTCTTTTTACATGCCCTTAACAAGGACATGAGAGAAGATGTTCAAAAATTGCCATATAAATCCTACAAAGAGGCATTGGAAAGTTCTTTGAGGATTGATTGGGCCGCCATCGACAGTGGTCAGAAGGCTTACGATACCAACGGAAAACTTCGGACACCCAAAGGAACAGAGAAGTCTACATCCAATATGCCTCAAGAGAAAGACGTTAATGTCGTAAAAATCAATCCTAATAACGACAAATGATGACAAAAGGGAAATCAAGGATCAAACTGACCCTCATACAACCCCAATACTTATTGTTGGTTCCATGGGACAAAGGGTCATGAAACAAAGACTTGTCACGGATACAATAAAGCTATCTCCAAACTTACTCCAGATCAACAAAAGAACTTCCTTAAACTCCTCCAATCCCAAAGAAAGGAGAAGGAACCTCAAAATGAGAAAGGGAAGGTCAATCAAAACAATTCCAAACACATAGAATTAAACTAAGAAGTGTTTGTGATCCATGAGGAAGAGCAAACAGATCAAACAGAAAACGTCTTCTCGCAAGTATAAACTTGTTGAGAGCCTCTCCCTCACACCACAAGACATTCCTAGAAGTATTGGAAGTAGGATGTTTGACACAGGAGGAATCACCTCCTCTCAGATTCGATATTGCCAAACTACCCCAAAATGAAGGAAGTAAGAAAAAGGATTTGCCTCTATACATAAAAGTTCAAGTCGAAGAGATCACTATAAAAAGAGTGGTGGTGGATGAAGGATCGACAGTCAATCTCTTGCCAATGTCATTCTTATGGAGAATGGGATATAGCAAAACAAAAATCAAGCAACAAACTACCACGTTAAGGATTTACGACAGTCACAATATCCAAATAGTGGAAAAAATCAACCTACCACTCACTCTGATGGGCAAAACCATCTCTATAGACTTTCATATCATCAACAGAGAAACCAATTACAATATGATCCTTGGAAGACCTTGGATTCGTGCCATGAAGGCCATTACTTCCACTTTATTCCAAGAAATCCATTTCCATCATTTGGGAAAGGTTGCCATTGTAAAAGCAGACCTTGATCCCTTCAGTATCTATAGAAAGGAACACAAAGAAAAAGACAAGAAGTTAAAGGCGCAAGAGAAATAGAAAGAGGAAACTCAAGATGTTCAAACAAATACAAGAACTCACAATATATCCTATCAAAGAATGTATGATCTTAGGGAATTCCCCTTTGATCCACGTAACCAAGTCCCATGCACAATTCGGCTTAGTAGCCATTCCATGTATCAACGAATGGGATATCAAAAACCTCATGGTTCAAACAATTGAAATCATCAAATAAGGAGATGAAAAAGAGGAGAAGTGGACTTCCACTTACAAGTTCGGAGAAACTTCTCAATCACAAAATTGTCAAAGCTTGTGGACCCTACATTTTAACGGAGCTAGTTGCAAAATAGGGGTAGGGACGGGGATAATCTTAACATCTCCCGAAGGAAAAGTCCTCCCCTTCGCCTTTAGACTAGACTTGTTTTGCACAAACAACATCGTCAAGTATGAAGCCCTATCCCTAGGAATCATGCTAGCCATGAGAATGGGGATTAAGAAGATCTCTGCCTTTGGGGATTCCCAATTGATAATCAACCAAGTTGCAGAAAATTACAAGACAAAATCAGAACGATTGCGACCCTATAAAGAAACCATCAGGAAGTTGGTTCAGTTCTTTGACTTATTCTCTATCAAAGCCATACCTAGAGAAGAAAATCAAGTGGCAGACTCAATGGCCATGTCAGCCGCATTATTTTTGCCACATGCTCAATTACAAAATTTTGAATATATTGTGTCAGTGCGCGGAGAGCCATTATTGGAAAGCAAAGAATTACCAAATATCATGAATTACGCCATGGGTTAAGAAGAGAGACCAAACTGAGACTACGCTGAGAATGACGAAGCCATCTTGGAATATCTACATGCCTACGATGGACTTCCAAGAGTACACCACAAAAAAGGATACATGCTCCTCCCTCATCCAGGGGACTATTTTGGGAATGAGAAAAAAATTTGCCAGATTGAAGCAAACTCAGATTTACCGCCTCCCCCTCAGAAGTTTGAGGAAGGACATCCGTCCCTAACTGGAGATACGATCAACATCAATCTTGGAACACCCAAAAAACCTAGGACGCTAAAACTAGGAGGAGAGCTGAATGTTGGGAATTAAGTTGTCTCAACCTTGGTAATTCCTTGTATTTATTATTTGTAATGTATTTATTTTATTAGCCTATGATGTAATTAAGTTGCACATCATGTTTTGTCATTTAGTGTGAAGTGGCACGATGAGTTGTCACTCCACTTGTAAGGTGACTAGGATGTAAGGTGACTAGGATGGTCAACCCACTCCATGTGGATATAGGCATCCCATATTGTGGTAGAGGTTTTCTACCATGTGTCAGCATCTTAAACATTTGTAAGGAATTATGATGCGTAACGGTCATGACAGATTCCTATGACGCGTAAGAGTTGTAAATAGAAGATCCTATGACAGGTGAGGACATGTGTCGAAAAGCATCTTTGAGGAAGGCATCTTTGGGCACCCAAGGGAGGTTATGACATGTTGTAAGAGGAATATACTATTTTTAGATAGTGTATGACAGATTCTCTTACAGCTATAAGTGCTGTCAGTTATGACAGATTCTATGACAGCCGTAAGATGCGTAAGAGCGTCTGTCATAGCCTATCTTGGGAATAGGTGCCCACTTTGGGATGGGGTGATAAGACAAGTGTCAAGACCATGCTGCGGTGTTGGACAAGTGTCCATAAGTGTGGGTTTTGGGCCATGAGGCCAAGATGGACGCCCATCTCAAGAAGGTTCCATTTTTTGCCTTGAAACTTCTTTATAAACAGGTGCTTGGATGGGAGATGCATATTGTGATTGATAGGTACTATTATGCTGCTAGAATATCTCCAGATACGAGTGTTGAAGACTCCTACAAGAGCATTAGCTCTGAAACTGTATTGTAACCTTGATTGTTTATAGTAATACATTTGAGCTATGTTTTGGAGTGTGGGTTTTTCACCCGTAAGGGTTTTCCCCACATATATCTTGTCTCTCTCTCTCTCTCTTCTGTCTACATTCTCTGTGTATGTGTATTGTTGCAATATCTCTGTTGTTGGGTTAATAACACTGTAACTGTAAAGGTTAATTTGAATTTGCATACATCTCTCCTCATTAGATTAGTGTAGGAAGCGATTTCCGCACACCTAGCTTCCTTTCACTAAATGACGAAGAACTGGAGGAATACACATAGTTCCTCATCAAATATTCTGATATATTCGCATGGGCATATTCAAACATGCTAGGGTTAGATCCAAAAGTTGTGGTACACAATTTAGTGACAAAGCTAGATGCAAAACCCGTGAAACAAAAACCAAGGACCATAAAGCCACAAGTAGCTGAAATGGTGAAGGAAGAACTAAAAAAAATAGTAAATGTCAGTTTCATCAAACCATTGGATTATTCAAATTGGGTGTCAAACATTGTCCCAGTTCTGAAGAAGAATGGAAAAATTGGGATATGCCTCAATTTTAGAGACATCAATCAAGCTTGCCCAAAGGATGATTTTCCTTTACCATCCATCGATCAAATTGTCAATTCGATGGCAGGATACGAGGTCCTTTCCCTCATGGATGGATTTTCAGGATATAACCAGATCAAAATCACAGAACTTGACCAAAACAAAAGGACATTCACACCCCTTGGGGAACTTTCTGTTACATAGTCATGCCATTCAGGTTGAAGAATACATGAGCAACCTACCAAAGGGCAATGACACATATCTTTCACGATTACATCCACAAGATAGTCGAGACGTATGTTGATGACCTCCTGGCTAAGTCAGAACAAAGGTCAAGACATGTGGAGGACCTTCGCAAAATCTTCAATAGGCTTTGAGAGTATAAAGTAAGGCTGAACCCTAAAAATGTGTTTTCAGAGTCACGGTAGGAAAATTGTTAGGATTTATTGGCTCACGAAGAGGCATAGATATTGACCCAGCTAAGGTCAAAGTAGTTTTAAATGCAACCCTGCCAACAAGTGAGATAGTAGTAAGAGCCTTGTTGGGACAATTGGGCGCGATCAGATGATTCATACCAAACATGACTTTCAAAATTCGTCCAATCAATCAATTATTGAAAAACCAAATTGGCATTACTTGGATGGTGGACTGTCAAAACACATTTGAGCAAGTGAAGAAATTCATTCTAACCCCACCCACGTTGATGCCATCAAAACATGACAAGGCCTTCATGTTATACCTAAGAGCAATTGATATCTCTGTAGCATGCATGCTAGATCAAGAAGATGAAGGTGGAAGAGAGAGAGCCATCTATTTCATAAGTCAAACCTTGTTGGAATATGAGAAGAATTATACCTAAACTTAAAAAGAATGTCTTGCCATAGTCTTTGCAACCTGAATATTGTGACACTACATGTTGAATCAAGAAACTAAGGTCATGATATGATCCAAGCAATTGAGAACTTTCTTAAATCAGCACATGCTCTCAAGAAGAGCCAGTCGATTCATAACCTTGTTGAGTGAATTTGAGCTAACCTATGTCAATCAAAAAGAAGTCAAAGGGCAGATAATAGTAGATTGGTTAGCAGACAATCCGGGGTTCCCCAAGAGGAACCCGTGAACGAAGAATTCCCTGATGAAGAGATTTGTGTGGTTCATCTCGAGAAGTATGTAGCCTCATATTGGTATAGAGATATTGTGAACTATCTCGTAAACAAGACTTACCCAAAAAACATGACTCCTTTGGGAAAAAGATGATTACACATCCTCACTGCAAGATATGTTTTAATAGATGATGTGCTCTATCAAAGGGCCCTAGATGGAATGTTGCTTCGATGTGTTGACAAAGAAGAAGCACGAAAAATCTTAGAAGAATGTCATAGTGGAATCTATGGAGGACACTTTGGAGGCCACGCCACGGCACAAAAAATACACAGAATGGGATACTTCTGGCCATGTTTACAAGGGGATACGATTAAGTTCATAAAGAGGTGTCTGAAATGTCAGTATTACGCTCGTGTTCATCACACACCAACAAGAGATTTGCAACTGATCGTTAACCCTTGGCCCTTTTCCACCTGGGGGTTAGATCTGGTGGGGAAGATATCTCCCCCTTCGACAGATGGACATTTGTTCATCATTACCGCGATAGAATACTTCACAAAATGGGTGGAGGCCATGCCTCTCACCACAGTGTCAGGGACCGTAATCACTAAATTCATATTGAACCAAATCATTTGTCGGTTCAGAATTCCCTAAGTGATAGTAACGGATAACGCATCATCATTTAAAAACCCGCAAGTAAGAGAGTTATGTGAGAGATTTCACATCAATCACAATTCTCCCTTAGTCTACTATCCTCAAGGAAATGGACAAGCAGAAGCTACCAACAAGACCCTGAAAGCAATACTAGTCAAAATCGTGAAAGGTTCTAAGAGAGATTGGCATTTACAATTATATTCAGCTTTGTTGGCTTATAGAACAAGTGTCAGGACTCCAATTGGAACCACCCCTTACGCCCTCACCTTTGGGTCAAAGGTGGTATTACCATTGGAAGTAGAGTTGCCTAGCCTAAGAGTGTCATTACAAGGATTATTGGACAATGAAGAATATAGAGCAGTAAGATTGGCCAAATCAGAAATGATGGATGAAACATGCTTGAGAGATGTTCAAAGACATGATTCTTATCTAGCAAGAATGAAAAAACAATATAACAAAAAGGTCGTCCCAAGACCCTTTCAAGTGGGAGATCTAGTGCTCATAATAGATAATCTGATCGATAAAAGAGATGGTGAAGGACGAAAATTCAAACCCAATTGGATAGGTCCTTACATGGTCAAAGAAGATGTCAGAAATGGTGCCTATCTCTTGTGCACAATGGAGGGAGAGGAATTTGGCGAAACAGTCAATGCCTTTCACCTCAAGAAATACTATGTCTAAAAAACCAAAAAAAATCATTAAAACATAAAAAATCTAAAAATTCACAAAACAATTTGTTTCTTACATTTCTGCATCATTCTGTTCACCTTGCATTACAGTTAGTGACTTGCTCTTATGCTATTTTATCTTTAGTAGGGAATCTAATGTTGCCTAGATATACGTCATCCTTTCAAGACCTAGAGATTCCCCATTTTCACAATCACCATTATCCCCCTTCATTCCCAGTGATTCTAATCAAAGCCTAGCTCTTAGCTTTACACTCATCCCAATCTTAATGAGCCAAGATGTTAGGTCTAAACAAAGTCGGTATTCAAACCTACAATGTTCAAAGGAAGCTTTCAAGTAGACCTTACCAACTCTTCCCTAGTAGAGGAGAAGTCCAAACAGATTATAAAAACTTTAGGTGGTGCTCAACACCTTATCTTTCTTGGCCAAAAACATCAAGAAGATCAAAACTCTGAAGGAAGCAATCTAAGATTCGAGTGAATAAAAAAATGAGTGATCAAAATAAGAGTGTCAAAAAGTGAGAATTGAGACATCAAATTATTACATATCAAAGTTCCAAAAGCATTCATTTCTTGAAAAGTCAAAAAATCTAAAAATTTGAGAAAAAACAAGTGAGGAAACTACAAAAAAAAGTGAAAAAAGCAAAAAAAAGACAGATACAAAAAAAAAGAGTGAAAGAGAGAAGATTGCTGAATGTCTGTACTCTTGGGTGGAGATCAGTCTAAGCTCAAAGCCTCAAGGGTGACATTCTAATAGAGAAAGAAAGGTACAAAGCACACACACGCACTAGCTGAACAAAACCAAAGAGTCTAGTAGTCTCTAGGATCATCTTCTACCAAGGGACCCTTGTTCTTTCCTTTTTGTCCTTTACCCCAGGTCTACCTTGCTTTCCATCTATGATCTAAGTCTAGCGAACACCAATAAAATTTGCTACTTGTCTAAGTTGAAAGTTTGTCAACTTGTCTTATCTAAATAAGGATCAGTGTTTAGCCTTTAGCAAAGCCAAAATTTAGAAACACTCCATTTTCATTCCTGCTCCCCACTGAAGTTATCCAATCCTATCTCACAGCCTTGTATAGTTTTCTTATATCAAGACAACTCACAATCCCCTGAATCGAAAACCGTATTTAAGAGCAGTCACATTGTTCCACATTGCATTCATGCCAAAATCAGAAAGAGTCTCAAAGTAATAAAGTATGATGTCATATCTCATGACATTCAGTAGAAGTAAATGTTTCATTTTCAGCATTTCTCGTGTTCCTGCATTATCATATCGTGAACTGCATCTCATATATATGCTAAAAAATTACAAAAATGTGTCATCGTTATCATGCTTACATCGTTAAAAAGAGTTCAAAAGGTCAAACAGATAATCAAAAAGTTCCCAAACCTACAAACATGCACAAGAGATGAGTACAAATCCGATAGGTGAAAAACCATAAAAGATAAACTTTCATAGATACATCCGAAGTTTACATATCCCAAGAGTATCAAAGAGCTAGGACAAAACGCTCTCAAAAGAAGTAAAGGCTCCCCATGCAAGGGGGCACAATTTCAAGAAAGGAAGTCAAGGTTAGTTCCCTCCAATAGAACCCTCAGGACTTCGGCTCCTCCGCCTACGAATACCACTTGTCGCTCCATGAGACCAATGAGCGTGAGGTGCTCTACTGCGAGCGTGTGACTATGAAGGTCCCGCCATACTAGCATCACGTCATCCAAAACTAAGATAAGCCATCTCTCGGAGTACTTGATTCTCACCCTTAAGGGTGTCAACCTGGGTCTTCAAGTTAGTATTCACCTGACATCCATGATAGATAGAAGCAAAAATGTCAGTGTGTCACCCAGCAGCAGGGGGCACACTAGGATCATCTAAAAGATGGTCACGAGTCATCCTAGTGAAGGGAGAAGCCAATCCAACATTAATTTTGCGAACAAAGTCCCTCCATTCTCCAACGTTGCCTGAAAGAGTGAATTAAAAGAAAAGCAAGTCAGTTCCCTATGAAAAGAGAAAGAATGGGAGTACGAAAAATAAATAGACAAAACTTACGTGGATCACCAAGCTGCCAATCAGGGTCAAATTGTCGCATCACTTAATTTGAGTGAGGAGGTCGATGAACAATAGGAGGACCCTCGGGGATATTAGAACCATCATCTGAATCATCAGTATCATCGAAATCCTCATCCTACGCATCCTCGGGAAGGACCTCGCCTGACGAATCATCATCATCTAGAACATAGTCCTCATCAATAGACTTTGAATCCACAGCCACAATTAGAGATCAAGAAGGAGTCCCTCTCCCTCCCCTATGACCTCGTCTTGAAACTCTAGTAATGAAGACTCCAAGAGTCAAGGGAGTCCAAACTACGGTCCTTTGTCCAATCTCACCCATCTCTAGAACAGTCTTGTAGCATGTGGACATTGGGGGCAAGTCCTCAGGGATGTCCTCGCCAAACTGCTATGAAACACGTTCAACCCGATGGGCCTCAACTAAACCATTACGGTCTGAAATCTTAGATACTCCATGACAGTACTCCCTAATCTCGCCATCACGAGCCTAGGATCCCTCCATGTCACAATAAGAATCAAAGATCACGTCCTCGTCTGTAAGAGTAGCAACAGTGGGTAAAGAAGCATCAAAGTGACCAACATGCATCCACCTCGTTTCTCTCAATAAATGTCTATCTCAAATCAGAATGAGTTTCTGATAGGGCCTCATGTGCTCAAATATCCATGTCATGATCAAAGAAGAGTGGCTAAAAGCTAAAGCCGCTCACCATGAGATACGATAGAAGTCCCTGTAAACCATGGCCAAGATCTCTAGTCCCCAAGCACAAACTGTGCCCTCCTCAATACCACGAATGATGGGTGCCCAACACCATCTCAGATGAGCTGAGGCCTTGTCTCCCGACAAACTTAATGCAATCAAATCGATCAGGAATCTCCTCAAAAGTGGGATGCGAAGGCGTGGCACAGAAGTGAGCCGAACTCCTATCTGATCTCCGGGGTGACTAACCCCCATGAACTCTACCCAAGATGCCTTGTCCTCAAAGGACTTGCTAGTTGGGAGGACTATAGAATGTCCTCTCATAGGTACCCCAATTATACGATACACATCATACAGAGTGATGGTCCACTCTCCAGAGATCTGCGAGAACCTAAATGTGTTTCTATCTGCATCCTAGTAGGTCAGAATGTCACAGCATATACAAGACACAAGATGAATAACAGGCACATGACAAACTCTAGATAGACCTGCCCTCCTCAAAATAGCACGATCCTCATCACCCAATGAGGCAAACATCCCTGAGAGCCATCCCTGCTCTCGGCAGGCATTCCATCGGATACGCATGTCTTGCAAAATCCAAAGAGAACTTTAGATTAGATCTCGTAAACTGCAGAAAAACTTTACACAAAAAAAGCATATAAACCTTCAAAATTACAATAAACAGGCGAATACAGTAACCAAAACATGTCAGATCGAAGTAAAACAAGTGTCAAACAAAGTGAAATTTTAGTCAAATCAGCCCAACAAGGTTGTCCCCAGGCAACCCAAGTGTTTTTTCAGGATCTCCCCCAAGCAACCTTCCTGACAAAATGGGTGACCCTAGAGGGAGATCCCTCGATCAAAAACTGCTCTAAAAACTTCATTTTTCAGCTGATTTCAGAAAATAAAAAACCTATCTTGCTCTAAACGACAATACAAATACAATGTAACAAAGAAAATCATCAAAAATAGACAATTTCAAGATATTTTTCACAAAATTCAAACTAGGGTTTAGAGAAGAGTTTTTCACTATTTGCGTACCCGATTCCCCACAGCTAAAGAAGAGGCATCCATCTTTGCAATCTCCCCGATGATACCTTTCCAATGACTGCTCACATGATCAATTTCGTCATCGTTTCACTCCAATCTCACAATTTGACTTGCTTTGTTTGCCCTTAGCTTAGTTTCATTTGTGCATTTTAGATTAGTTCTTTGCTTTTATGCATCTTTTCATGCATAGTTTTGTGTGCTTTCATCCCTACAGGTCCAAACTGACAAAGGCAAACTGTTGGGAATTAAGGTGTCTCAACCTTGGTAATTCCTTGCATTTATTATGTTTGTATTTATTATTTAATTGCCTATGTTGTAAATATTTGTAAATTCCAAATTGTCATATTGTGGGATTTGGCATGGTGATGTGTCAATCCTACATGGAATATGACAACTTGTAATTTTGTCCTCACATAAGGAGATAGGCGTCCCACTTTGTGGTAGGAGCATTTTGCCATGTGTCGGCATCTTCCATGTTGTGTAAGGGAATATTGACCGAAACGGTTATGACGGATTCCTATGACAGAATCTATGACATGTAAGAGTCGAAAATAGAAGTTTGTAAGACATGTGAGGACATGTGTCATGAAGCATATTTGAATAAGGTATATTTGGGTGCCCCAAGGTGGACTATGACATGTTGTAAGAGAATATGCTATTTACAGCCTGTGTATGACAGATTCTCTTACAACTGTAAGTTGTAACCGCTATGACATATTCTATGACTGTCGTAAGTGTCGTAAGAGCATCTGTCATAACCCATTTTGGAAATAGACGACCTCTTTGGGATGGGAGTTGTGGACAAGTGTCAGGGACATTCTACAATGTTGACCAAGTGTCCCTAGGTGTGGGTTTTGGGCCATGAGACCAAGTTGGACGCCCGTCCCAAGATAGGACCTATTTTGCCTTGTATTTTCTATATAAACAGGTGCTTGGAGATGGAGTTTGTATTATAGGTTTACAGGTACTGTTATGCTATCGGATTGACTCCAGATATGAGTGTCGAAGACCATTAAAGCTTGCATTGCAAGTGTATTGTAAACATTCTTTCAGATTTGTTAATACATTGTGCAGGTTTCTAAGTGTGGGGTTTTTGCACCCGATAAGGGTTTTCCCCACCGTAAATCTTTGTCTCTCTTCTTCTATTTTCTTTTTGGTTCATGTGTATTGCTACAATATCTCATTTAGATGTTCTATGTTTCTATAGTTGTAAGGAATAATTTGAATTTGCATAGCCCTCTCCTCATTAGATTAGTGTAGGAAGTGTTTTCCGCACACCTAGCTTCCTTTCAGTTGGTATCAGAGCTTGATCACCTTTGGTTCTAGTTGTTGGGTAGGGGTTTTCTGAGTTGATCTTAAGTTGAGTGGGAGTCTATGCAGAGTATTCTATTTTCTATTACAACAAGGAGATGGCAAGCACATCTGGAAGAATGGAAGTGGAGAAGTTTAATGGCACTAATTTCGAGCTCTGGAAGCTCAAGATGGAAAACATGCTTGTTGACCGAGACCTTTGGGAAACTATTACCGGAACTAAACCAACTACAATGCAACAAGCTGATTGGGATCTCAAGGATCGGAAGGCTAAGGGTCTCATAAGACTTAGTCTTGTTGATTCTGTGTTGTTAAATGTCCATGAGGAGAAGACTGCAACCTTGCTTTGGAAGAAGTTGGGAGATGTGTATCAAGCCAAATCCCTGGTTAATAAACTTTTTTCTGAGAAAGAAGTTGTATCTCTTCGAATGGAGGATGGAGGATCCGTTGCTGAACATATGAATGCTTTTAACATGTTGGTTACACAGTTGACATCTATTGGTGTAAAGATGGAGGAGGAGGATCGGTGTATGACCCTGCTTTGTTCTTTGCCGGACTCGTGGGATCACCTTGTCATGGCTATTGGAAGCACCACATACACATTCAAGATAGAAGACGTGGTATCTGCGTTGTTATTTGAAGAGATGCGGAGGAAGTCTTCTGATGCAGCCAAAGAGGCTCTTGCAGTTTGTGGAAGACCCAAGGAGAAAGGAAAAAAGAAGGACAAGAAAGCTGAGAAGGGTAGATCCAAATCCTGTGGGAGATCCAAATCTCCTGGAAAGTCCAAGGCTATCTGTTGGAACTGTGGTAAATCTGGGCATTTCTGAAAGGAATGCAAAGAGGAGAAGAAGAAGAAGAAGAAAGCTCCTGATTCAGATTCTGACAAATCACAAGATGATGGTGATGCTTTCATCATAGCCCTGGTAACCCATGCATCTGATGATGTGTAGATGATTGACTCTGGTGCATCATTCCACATGACCTTGCATCGAGACTGGTTCACAAAGTATGAGGAGTTCGATGGTGGAAAGGTGTACTTGGGTGACGACTCTCATCTAAAGATTATTGGTCGTGGAAGAGTTTCTATCCGATTCCTTGATGGTCGAGTGAAGGGGATCTCTGGGGTTATGCATATCCCAGGCTTAGCACAGAACCTACTTTCTGTAAGTAATTTGAATGATGCAGGTGTGCAGGTTGTCTTTTCGAAAGAAGGATGCAAGATGACTAGATGAGCTATGGTGCTTGCTAAGGGTACTAAAAGAGGTACACTATTTCAGCTGGAGGCATGCATTTCACAATGTAATAGTTCTTCTGATTCAAAGAAGAGGGCAGCAATCACTTCATCCCCACCATCTGAACGAGTAGTCAAGAGATCTGTTGTTCTAGTTCTGATGTTTGTAATCATGCCTTGGAAGTTAAACTTCCTACTGAAAAGACAATGTTATGGCATAAGAGATTTGGCCACATTGGTGAGAAGGGTCTGCGTACCCTAAAAAATAAAAAACTCGCTGAGGGGTTAGATGATTGTAATCTTAAGTTTGACTTTTGTGAACATTGCATTTATGGAAAACAAAACCGTGTTTAGTTTTATTCGAGTTCTCACAAGTTTTCTGGTGTGTTGGACCTTGTTCATTCTAATGTATTTGGTCCTGTTAATGTTCCTTCGTTATCAAAATCTGTATATTTTGTATGTTTTATAGATGATTACAGTAGGACATGGATTTATTTTCTCAGAAGCAAATCTGAAGTCTATAGTAAGTTTAAGGAGTTTAAGGCCTTTGCTGAAAATCAGACTAGTAAGAAGATTAAGTGTTTGAGAACTGACAACAGTGGTGAGTTCTGTTCTACAGAATTCAATAAATATTGCAAGGAACTTGGGATTGAAAGACATAAGACAACTCCATACACTTCACAGCAAAATGGAGTTGCAGTAAGGATGAACAAGACACTGATGGAGAAGGCTAGGAGTATGCTTAGTGGAGTTGGCCTAGAACAAAAGTTTTGGGCTAAAGCTGTTGCCACTGCCTGTTATCTTGTTAATAGATCTCCTACATCAACTCTTGTTGGAAAGACACCCATGGAGGTGTGGTTTGGTAGAAAGCCTTCAATAAGGCATCTTCGTGTTTTTGGTTTTGAGGCATATGCACATGTGCCTAGGGAGAAGCAGTCAAAATTGGAGAACAAGGCTATTAAGTGTATCTTGATTGACTATGGTGCCAGTGTGAAATGATACAAGCTTTGGGATCTTGTGGCTGAAAAAGTGTTGTACAGTAGAAGTGTCATCTTCAGAGAGCTTACACCTTCTTTCATTATTTTACAACCAGAAGAAAAAGAAAAGAAAGAGGATGTTGTTTAGTTTCCTCTCACCCCTGAGAAGATTGAACATAAAGACAATGTTGGACCTGATGATGAGGAGAGCTCTAGCAGCTCTGAAAGCTCAGATGAAGAAGATGAACCTCAACCTCAACTCTTGAGGAGGTCTACATGGATAAGAAAGCAACCTGAAAGGTTTGGTTTTACATTGCTTGATTCTAGTTGTGCTTTTGCTTTGCTTACTAACAGTGATGAACCTAGAACTGTATCAGAGGCTATGGACATGAAAGATGTAGGTTCCTGGAAGGAGGCCATGGAGGATGAAATGGCTTGTTTGGAAAAGAATCAAACTTGGGACTTGGTGCCTTTGCCTCCTGGATGGAAACCCGTTGGATGCAAATGGGGGTTCAAGAAGAAATTTGGTGCAAATGGCAGTGTTGAGAAGTATAAGGCTAGATTGGTTGCGAAGGGGTATTCACAAGTGGAGGGTATAGATTATGGTGAGATCTTCTCTCCCGTTGCAAAGATGACATCCATTCGATTCCTGTTGTCTCTCACAGTAGCTTATGACTTGGAGGTAGAACAAATGGATGTGAAAACAACTTTCCTTCATGGTGATTTGGAGGAAGAAATCTACATGTCACAGCTAGAGCATTACATGGTGAAAGGTAAATAAAATTTGGTTTGCAAACTTAAGAAGTCTTTGTATGGTTTGAAGCAATCCCCTAAGAGATGGTACTTGAAGTTTGATGCCTTTGTGTTGTCTATTAGATTTGTGAGATCGAAATTAGATCACTGTGTGTATTATAAATTTGATGGTGATCGTATTCTCATTGTTGCACTGTATGTTGATGATATGTTGCTCATTGGGAAGGGTAAGAATATGATTTTTGATTTCAAATCTCAGTTGTCAGCACAATTTGAAATGAAAGATTTAGGGGCAGCTAGGTACATTATAGGAATGGAAATCAGAAGAGACAGAACCAACAGAAAACTTTGGCTAAGCCAAAGTAAGTATGTGAAGATCGTGTTGGACAGGTTCAGCATGGCAGATTGTAGACCATTGTGTGTTCCCATTTCTCTGGGGATAAAGTTGTCTGTTGAGGATTGTCCAAAATCTCCTAGTGAGGTGGAGGACATGAGAAGAGTACCTTATGCTAGTGTTGTTGGTAGTTTGATGTATGCTATGGTTTGCACAAGACCAGACATTGCCCAAGTAGTGGGAGTCCTTAGTCGATTTATGGCTAATCCTGGACGAGTTCATCGGGATGCAGTTAAACGAGTGTTCATATATTTAAGGGGTACTTTCGAGTATTCCATTTGCTATCATGGTAATATTTCAGGACCTCTGCATTCTGTTGATATTCGTGGATTTGTCGATTCAGATTGGGTAGGTGACATTGACAGCAGGAGATCCACCAGTGCTTATGTGTTTACACTATTTGGTGGTGCTATTAGTTAGATGAGTAAGTGACAACTTATTGCTTTGTCCACAACATAAGCTAAGTATATGGCAGCAACTCATGCTTCTAAGGAAGCCATTTGGATTAAGAGATTGTGTTCAAATATTGGTGTTGATGCAGGTTAGATCACAATCAGTTGTGACAGTCAGAGTGCAATTTGCCTTGCAAAGAATCCAACTTTCCATGCTAGAACAAAGCACATTGATGTTCAGTTTCACTTCGTGCGAGACATGGTTGAGGATGGAAAGGTAAATTTGGAGAAGGTAGATACTTTGAAGAATGTTGCAAATGCATTGACAAAGCCAATGGGCACAGAGAAGTTCAGATGGTGTTCGAAGTCTATGGGCCTCTCGGCCTATAGCAGTTAAATCTTGTTATTCTATTGGCTCTGACAAGGTGTTCGACAAGTGGGAGAATGTTGGGAATTAAGGTGTCTCAACCTTGGTAATTCCTTGCATTTATTATGTTTGTATTTATTATTTAATTGCCTATGTTGTAAATATTTGTAAATTCCAAATTGTCGTATTGTGGGATGTGGCACGATGATGTGTCAATCCTACATGGAATATGACAACTTGTAATTTTGTTCTCACATTAGGAGATAGGCGTCCCACTTTGTGGTAGGAGGATTTTGCCATGTGTCGACATCTTCCATGTTGTGTAAGGGAATATTGACCGAAATGGTTATGACGGATTCCTATGATAGAATCTATGACATGTAAGAGTCAGAAATAAAAGTTTGTAAGATGTGAGGACATGTGTCATGAAGCATCTTTGAATAATACATATTTGGGCACCCTAAGGTGGACTATGACATGTTGTAAGAGAATATGCTATTTATAGCCTGTGTATGATAGATTCTCTTACAGCTATAAGTTGTAACCTCTATGACAGATTCTATGACGGTTGTAAGTGTCGTAAGAGCATCTGTCATAGCCCATTTTTGAAATAGGTGACCTCTTTGGGATGGGAGTTGTGGAAAAGTGTCTGGGACATTCTACAATGTTGACCAAGTGTCCCTAGGCGTAGGTTTTGGGCCATGAGGCCAAGTTGGACGCCCATCCCAAGATAGGACCTATTTGGCCTTGTATTTTCTATATAAACAGGTGCTTAGAGATGGAGTTTGTATTACAGGTTTACAGGTACTGTTATGCTGTCAGATTGACTCTAGATATGAGTGTTGAAGACCATTGAAGCTTGCATTGCAAGTGTATTATAAACATTCTTTCAGATTTGTTAATACATTGTGCAGGTTTCTGAGTGTGGGGTTTTTCACCTGATAAGGGTTTTCCTCACCGTAAATCTTTGTCTCTCTTCTTCTGTCTTCTTTCTGGTTCATATGTATTGCTACAATATCTTGTTTAGATGTTCTATGTTGCTATATTTGTAAGGAATAATTTGAATTTGGATATCCCTCTCCTCATTAGATTAGTGTAGGAAGCGTTTTCCACACACCTAGCTTCCTTTCACAAACAACTAGTCGAACTCAAATGATCCATGGTAAGTTCGTCATTTCAGTTTTTATTATTTGTTTTTGATATATTTAAATGTCAGACTAATACTAGTTATTGCAGGTATAATTGCAGGAAATCAACAACAGGTAAGGCCTAGTTTGGGAATGGTACCTACCCTTCGTGTAGACTACCGTCCCCGAGGGGGCAAATATATAAGCACAAAAATCACGCACAACCTCCACGAGGACCCCTATGATGATTCAAATCCTTGTCACGTACATGTAAGTGTGAAATAATGTCCTTTAAGCAACAAACCTCTTGATGAAGTGTCTTCTTTCTTGTCTTGTGTTGATTCCTCTTTGTCGATTTCTCTTTCTCACCGCTTGCGACGCTTCTCGGCACCTTTTTGCGACACTTGTTGATTTGCGTTTTTTAAGCTTTCGACCTTACTTCTAAGCCTTGTAAGTGTCTTATAGGTGAGTTTTCACCTTTCCCTTGTGTTTTTCATCGTCTATATCCCCTAGAAGCCTTCTAGAGGTTCCCCCTATCCATCTCCCGCTTTCAGTTTTTTAGTTCTGCTCAACCAATTCAAATCTCCCCCTATTATTTCTAGATCTCCCCCAGGAGGTCTTGCAGATGCAAGTGGAGATTTGGATTCTTGCACATGACTGACTTGTTTCTGGAGGCAGAACCCCTCCTTTTCCTCTCTTCTTTCATTTCCCCTTGTAGTTCTTTAGAAAACCCTGTCTAGCCTAGATCTCCCCTGGGCGACCCTACTGGCAAAAGGGGTGACCCTGTCGTATTTCCAATCGCGGAAAAACTCAATTTTCTCACTCGTTTTAGCTCCATTTTCACCCGTTTTTCTTCCAGTTCACATGATTTTTGATGCCCAATATGGAGTTGACTATTTCATGCACCCACACATGCATAATTAACTCCATTTGATCTAAAATTAACTTCTCAATCAATCTCATGCATCCTCACAACTCCAATTCCTCTTAAGTGATAAGTTATTATTGATTTATCACTCCATAGTTAGCTGAGTTCACAAGGTAATCAACCTTGTTAACTCCTTAATCAATCCTTGTTAACTCACCGATCAAATGAGTTAACTTCTCAATCAATCCCATTCCTCAAACCTATAAATACACCCCTCCCTCAAGCACAAAGGGAGGCAAATTCATTGTGCACACAGCTCTTGCCAGTTTTTGCTCTCCAACATAGCATTCAAATGCTCTTATAGGACAAAGGTGCCTTTTTATTTATTCATTTTTCAACCAAGCATCACTAGGCTGCTTCATTCTACGCCACTGTGCTCAACCAAATCTCTCATTGAGCTCTTTCAAGCTTCAACAAGCTTCTTTTTGCTTCTTTGTGTCGTTTTGTCGTTAAGAGGATCTCCCACTACTTCAAAAGGACTCGAGGTTGCCAATATCAAGGATTTATGAGGGTAGTTGAGTCACACAAATCTTTGTTTCTTTTAGGTTCCTTCATTTCTTTATTCAATTCATAGTAATTAGAAAACCAAATTTGCTCTCAGGAACAATAAATCTTTGCTTTTTCCTTGATAGTTAGATCTTGCATATTAGAATAATTGCTTTCATATTCTTAAATCTAGATTATTTGAAGAAGCAATTTCCTTTTTTAGATTAGATTATTTCCAAATAATTGAAAACCCAAAAACATAGATTAAACTTGCATTAGGAAAAGTCATATTAGCTTGCATTCATATTTCCCTTTCATAGATTAAATAACACTTTTTCATTTCCAAAATACTAAAAAAGCACAAAAAACATTTGCATTTCATTTAGCTTTGCATGCATATAGAAACCCTAGAAAAGACAAATTTGTAAACCCTCGATACCATCACAAGGTAACCACGGTTAAAAGATTCAATCAAACCATTGATCACATCACAAGGTAAAAACAAGTCAAAGCATAGCCAAACCCTGGGTCAACTAAACCCTAGGTCAAAACCCTAAATCTACTTAAGGTTAGTCATCACACATCTACCTCTATCTTGGCTCACAAATGTGCCTAGGAGTGAGAGGAGAGTGGGTGAGGGCTATCCGTGATGAGATCGAGGAGATCAATCCACGACAACAATAAGAAGCCTTTACTCTACCACAAGGAGACCCATTTGTCCACTTGTTGATAGAAGAAACTAGACAATTCCAAATACAACAAGAACTCATTCAACGCATTGAGAGACAAGAGGACATAAACGCAAGAAACTGCTTACCCACACAAAGGTGGAATAGAAGAAACCCCAATAGGAGAAGAGAAACTAGTGACCCTTCAAGTCATAGGGTTATCTCAACAACAACTACAATCGAACGAAACATTCAACTTAGCACACAACAACAAAGGCCACAGGACTTGCCGACCCCTCTCTGCGAAGTCCATCTCCCAACGAGCCATACCCCCACCGTGTCTCACCTCCTCTCAACTAGCTACTTCCACATAAGTGAGAGTGACGTGGTGGATCGCCCTGTGGCAAGGAGGGAAGGGTCCGTGTGCGTGCCGAAATCTGACTTGACAGCCCCAGGCAATCGGAGTCACGATTTTGAGCATACAGATCCAACAATGGTCATGGTAATGGAACACTTCTTATAACCATGTCGAGTGACTCTTTTAAATATTCTAAGTATGTGCCCAAGAAGGCACTTTGCGATTGTGGAGTTGACAACATTAACCCCATGGGTGGGCTTTGATAACCCAATGCCATTGATTGATATCCTTGATTTCCCTGTATTACTTGAGTGTTTTGAATAGGAGGATTCCCATTTGGGATCGTGTAGTTACTCCCATTTCATGAGTAGTAGTTGAGGTAAGGGGGATTTTGAGATGCCCCCTGGTCTTGTTCAATTCTAACGTGTTCATGTGATTTTTGTCTTCTATCTAGGAAGTGTTGCTCTGCTTCTAGAGTCCTAATTCTTTGTACTAGTGTTGTAATGAGATCTGTTGGTGTAGGACCTCTCGGCATTTCCTCATTTCTAAGGATCTCATTTTGAATGTTGTCATGATTTTGTGCTTCTTCTCACATAGCATTTTCACATTGCTCTTCTTGTAAAGCAACTTTCAGGGCCTCTTGATCATCCTCGGCCTCTTGTAAATTTCTCTCGAGTCTTCTTACTTCACTGTCAAGATGAGTACTTGAATTGCTTGTAGAGGGTTGCTCCATGCGATGGATTTCTAACCTCATTTGTATTCTTCTGGCTTTATGAGGTGTCTTTGGTATAACAGGATTATGTTCCCATGTGGGATTGTTGAATGACAGAGAACATCTAGGTTCTCTTCTGTCTTGTTCATAATCTAAATCTTCATAGTTGTAACAGTTCAAGATTGGTGCATTTAGATCAGGCATCACATACTTGTTAAAAGAGGGAGTTTCTAGCTCCCTTGAAGGAATATTCCCTAAGTTCAAGTCTAGTTTCGTCATATTCAGGGGTGTCATAAACACCACAAAATAAATGGAACGAGCGAAGGTGAAGATGAAAAGAGGGGAAGTGACGAAGACAACAAAGATGGTTGCAAAAGAAAGAATGACTAGACTCTACATGGACACGTGAAAAGTGCAACAAAAAGTTTTTGCTCTTCACGTCAAGTTCACCAAAATATGTACACTCAAAAACACGACTCGGTAGCCTAGGCCAATTGAGTCAACTTTGGTGCACACATGGACCCCTCTCCTTGCCACAAGGTGAACCTCCACGTCACTCTCGCTTTCATGGAAGTAGCCAGTTGAGAGGAGGTGAGACACGGGGGTGGTCTAGCTCGCTTGAGAGCTTGACTTTGCGAAGAGTGGTCAGTCGGTCCTAGGGCCTTTTCTTGTGTGTTGATTTTGATCTGATGTTCTATGACCGTTGTGGTTGAAATAACTATATGACTTGAAGGGTCACTAGTCATTGTTCTTCTGTTTGGATTCTGAAGATTTCATTGTTGTGTAGGTTGACGATTGTTCTCATTGATGCTTTTGTTGAGTTGGAATTATTCTTTGAATTATTGGATGATGGCTTGTATTTGGAATAACCTCAACTTGTGTTGTAGTTCCTGAATTGTTTGTTGATTGTGTTGTGGTCTAGGGTGAATTTCCTCTATCTCTTTGAGGATTGCCCTCACCCACTCACCTCTAAGCCCAGGGCACATTTATGAGCCCAAACTAAGAAAGAGTTGGTTGGAGTTAACCTCGATTTGACTTAGGGTTTGTTGACCTATGGTTTGACTTTGCATTTGACCTTGTGTTGGAATCAAGGATTTGACTAACGTTGACCAATGTTGACTCTGTGTTGGAATCAAGGGTTTGACTAACGTTGACTAGTGTTGACCTTGTGTTGGAATCAAGGGTTTGTAATTGCTTTGTGATGCTAATATTTTTGTGTTTTTTTATTTTTAGATGCATGCAAGCCTACATGAGTGCAAAACAATATTTTTGTGCTTGTTTAGATCTTTATAAAAATAAAGTGCTTTTTCTAATCTAAGAATTGAAATATGTGTGCAATCTAGTATGTAGTTGTTATGTTATGGAGCCTATTTCCATATTACAATGTATTTCAAATACTGTACACTCTTAACGTAACCTCACCGAGCTTTGGGGTTGGCATAATTTTTTTTTGGATCCCCCTTTTTTCACGGGTATAGATATGTGCGGATCCCCCTTTTTTCGTGAGTATAGATACGTGTTTTATTTATACCTGTATATGGGTAGAGTCATCACCCATGATTAATGGGAACTGTTATGGGTTGACTTGGCCCATGGTTTGGCACTCATTGTTTTGTAAAACCGCTATGTCAGTTACCTATTGATGTAATTATATATAGACGAACATACAGTAGGTAAAATATAGGAAGAATTGAGAAGGTGAATAGAGTGTGTGAATTCAAGTGTGAATTCGAGAGAGTTTGTTGAGTGTAGCTCCAAACAATATTTGTGCATTGTAATTGTGAGAAGACTAATCTGAGAAAGTGTTTCTTGGTGGATGTAGCCCACATTGGGTGAACCACATTAAATCCTATCTTCATATTGTGCAATTTTTATTTCTGTTATTTATTTATCTCTCTTCATAATTCTTGTTGCTGTGATTCTAAGAAATTATTTCGCATTGATTTTTGTTTTATTTCCATCAGTAGTTAACTAATGCAATATAATCAAAGTTTTTGTTTGATTTTCTGGATTTTTATAACAATTACTCTAGGAAAATGAAATTGCTTTGAAACAAACTAATATAAAGAACTTTTGGAAGCAAAACTAATCTAACAATGCAAATCCTACTTAGCCTAGATCAAGGAAATTGCAATCTTAAATTACCATTCCCAAGGGCAAATTGAGATTTTCTAACTGCTACATAAAAAGCACTAAGTAACCTGGAATATGAGATGTGTGAGCCTCCACTACCCTTATAAATCCTTGTGTTGGCAACCTCTTTGTCCTATTGCAGCAGCAAGGATATCCTATTGGCAACAACAGGAAAGGGAATGCAAAAAGAGCTTTTGAAAGCTTGAATGTGAGCTCAATGTGAGTTTGTGAGCACTGTGGCTTGTGATTTGGGCAACGTATCAATGCGATATGAATCTTTTAGCAAAGCTTAAACGAAATAACAATGAGCGCAAAAGGCTTGAATGTCCTGTATGAGCATATGGATGCTAGTTGGAGAGTAAAAACCTGCAAAAGACTAGATGCACAAATGAAATTGCCTTCCTTTGTGCTTGAGGGAGGGGGTATTTATAGGTTGAGAGAGGCTAAGAGAGGTAAGAGGGGATGGATAGTTAACTCAGAAGACCGAGGAGTGATCTGGGCTAATTAGGGAGTGATCAAGCTAATATAGCTTATCATTGAAGAAGAAATGGAGTTAAAAATAATGCATGAGTTGACAAGTTAAGATAAAAAGGAGAAAATTATGCATGCTTGGAGGCTTGGAATAGCTAACTCTATGTTTAGACCAAAAACTCATGCAAACAGGAAGAAAAATAGGTCAAAACAGAGCTTTTTCGAGTAAAAAACTCAAGTTCTTTCACGGCTAAAAAAATGTCAGGGTTTCCCATGGGTCGCCCCTTTCACTAGCCCTGGTCACCCATGGGGGACCCACAGAGGGGAGGTCCTGGGCTGATAAATGGGGTTGGAGATTGTTAGTTAGGTGAAAAGGAGGTGAACTGCCTCTGGAAACTGGTCAAAAGGGGGTCAAAATCCAAATCTCCACTTGCAAAAGTCAAATCTCCCAAGGGAGATCCTGAAATAATAGGGGGAAATTTGTATTGGTTGACTGGAACTGAAAACTAAAAGTTGGAGATGGCTTGGGAGGTCCTCTAGAAGGCTCCTAGGGGTGGAAATGGATGAAAAACACTAGGGAAAGGTCAAATCACAACAAATAGATGAATACAAGGCTCAGGGACAAAGTCGCAAGCACATGAAACAAGAATCGACAAGTGTCAAAAAGTGTCGAAAGTGGGGGAAAGGTTAGCATGACAAAGGGGAAACAAGAGGAGGAAAAACCCAAATGATACCAAGAGAATCATTGCTGAGAGGGCATTATTTCATGCGTACATGTACGTGACAAGGATTGTGAGTCATCATTGGGGTCCTCATGGAGGTTGTGCGTGATTTTGGTGCTTATAGTCCCATAAATTCAATGATAGCCTCTTCATTTTGAAATGTGTCGAGACACAAGATCTTGCTGCTCCCAATCAATTAGTTTAGGGTGAGTGGGAGGTCGATGGTGTAATGGATATTTCATGAAATAGGTTAGTGATGGAAAGGTCATTGAAAGAGGTAATGATGGTCCTTTCCTCGGTGCCTACATATTGTCAAAGGCTTCTTCCATAATTGTAGAAGTATCACAAGATTCGTTGGAGATTTCACCAAGGGATATCTATCCCAGGCCTCTAGTTTTGATGTGTCACTTCACAAGGATCAACTCAAGCATGCCTTGCTCATGGAGGCCAAGGCCTTTACCATGGTAATTCATGTTCTTGAACATGTGGAGTGGCATAGGTTAATTGTCTTGTAGGAAGCTCGATGCAAATTCCTCATCTTTGTATAGCTAGGAGTCAATAGAACCATCAATGTCTTCATTGACCAATAGCCCACAATGCACAAAGGGAGAGAGATCATATTGTATGATACGGGAGGTTTTTTTTACCAAGTTTGTGCATGACCATGAGACTATGGAGATAGAGGAAACTTACCAACATGGAAGGCATCATGTAACTTGTATCCTTTACATCCAGTAATAACAATCTTGACCTTGGAGGCTTTGGAAGGTTAGGTGAAAGAGGTGGATGCAAGAGTGTCAAGATCAACATAAGAGGTGTATAATTTAGCTTGATGATGGGTAGCAATACCGATACTCAGACAATGATGGGCTTCACGATAGGGTCCTTCCAACATTTTGTAGTATTGGAAGGGATGAGGGTTAACAAGAATGGTGACCATTCCATTGTGGGGGAATTTAAGGCATTGATGGTAAGTGGATGGGATGGCCTGCATAGTGTGGATCCATGGGTGGCCAAGGAAAATATTGTAGGGAAGGTCAAGATCAATTTCATGACACATGATTCTTTGCATTGTAGGCCCTACTTGGATAGGTAGGCAAATGGTTCCTTCTGATTCCCTCTTGACATTGTCATATGCTTTGATTGTGATGACATGCAGTTTTAGGTCATCTATAGAGTATCCCAATTGTTTTACCAGTCTTAAGGTACATAGATTTGAGTGGGATCCATTATCTAAAAGGACTCTTTTGACTATGATTTGAGATGAAGACTTCTATGTGCAGTGGGTGGTTATGGGAGTAGTCAAGTGGTGGCATATCATTATAGCTAAACACGAGTTGATATGAAGAGGATAGTTGGTCTAAAAGGGACCAGAATTCATTGGGTTCAATGTTGTTGGGAACCCTCAACTCTTGTAGGGTGCATTCCAATATTTCTAGGTGAACATTAGATGTTTTGAGGAGCTCTAGGATGGATATTTGTGTTGGAGTTTTCTCAAGATGTTTGATGAGATTTTATTACGTGGTTGGAGCAAATGAGGAGGCCCCTTGAACGGTGACTCGACCATGCCTCATGGTGATGGCACAGTTGGGGGGTTTGATTTTTATGGTTGTAGCTCATGTGTGAGCTTGATCAATGTGGTCGATGATGGCATCATACGAGAATGAAGCTTTCTTGGAATGGATGTTATTGGTGTGATTGTTGTGACCTTGGTTGGAAGTGTAGGATTTAGACTGGTCATGCCTTGGAAGAGGGTTTTGAAATATTCCCATTTGTGTATTCACCAAAGAGGATGTCTCCCCTTCTATCTCTATTTCACCTTAGTCAATAAGGTCATGTATGTAGTTTTTGAGCTTCACGCACTTATTTTTAGTGTGACCTTTGATGTGGTGATAATCATGATATTCATTTTATTTGAACCACACAGGTTTTAGTTTGGTGCCATCAAAGGGTTTGGTGAGGGGAAATGTCACCATATTACCTTGCACCAGTTTTTGGAATACAACCTCCAAAGGTTCCCCCAAGGAGGTATATCTATGCTTTGGATTAGCGGATTTAGATTATCTCAATATAATAGAAATATTGTTTCATTTTTGGATGTTTTGCACGTGCTTAGATTCTTGAGAGGGGTTGGTGGTCTACACATGTTTTGAATTAGTGACCCCATCACTAACTGTATTTTTGTTCTTAGATCAAAATTTAGGTTTTTCATTTTGGGAATAATCTTTGGTGAAGATTTTGATGAAACCTTTTGCAATTGGGGCTTTTTCAACGTGGACCCCTTTTTAATAATTTCATAATATGTGGAGACATAATGGACTTGTAAATGGATGGTTATTTCTTAGTTGAGGTTTGTGATAAAAATGTGAACAAATTATTTTTCAAGGATAGGCTAAGGGAGCAACTTGCAAGCCTCCTCCAATGTTGTAGGAAGGTAGAGAAACTTTTCCCATTATGTTGTTTTACATTATAAAGATCTAGCACGGTGAACTCATGTTTGACATTATAGAAGAAGTGTGTGATGAACTTCTTTATCAAGTCAACAAAAGTGGTAGTGGAGCTTTGGAGAAGGTGTAAGAACCACTCCAAGGCTTGTCCTCCCAAAGTTTGAGGGAAGAGACTTGGCAAGTACATGTCATTATAGGTGTCTTCTTGGCAAAGCATGAACAACTCTTTGATATGATTGTAGGGGTCACCCTTTCCCTTATATTTGTCAAATTTGGTATTTCAAAGTGAGGGGGAAAGGGGATCGTGGTGATTGATCAATAGAAGGGATATGGATAAAGCTCTTCGAACTTTTTTTTGTTGGTTATATGTCCCACTTTATAATCCCTTAAGAGCATTTTTATTTCATGCCACTCTTGGTCGAAGGGGTATCAAGAGGCAGTGTAGGAAGGTGGTACACAATAGAACTTGGTTGAAAAGTGTGATGATGGGGATTAGTGGAAGATTTTGGGTTTGGTTGATATGTTTGGTGATTAGGGACAAACAACAATGTCGTGGGTTGGTTTGGATTTGTTTAATCTAGGTTGGGATGGAGTGATGTGGGGTTGATTGATGTAGAGTGGATGGATGGAGATTTGATGGGTTTGGATTAGATATGTTTACATTTGATAGATTGGGGATGAGTTGTGATGATTGTGGATACTTTGAGGAGTGTGTGGCTAACTTGACGAATAAGGGGATTTGGATCTAATTATGATGGTGGGTGTTCTTGATCATAGTAGTAGTTATTCCACAATACTTTAAGGGGTTGTGATGTTTCTTGATGAGGTAGGCGAGAAGATAATGCAATGTTGCAAGTGCTAGGAGGTGGTTGAGTGCCATCCCCATCGGTTTGATCAACATGATAATTTGTGGGATCGTGTGATGGTTGGTGACCCCAAGGATTATCAAAGTCATGTGTGGATGGTTCAAGCCAAATGATATCATTAAGTTTCTCCAAGTCATAACTTGAAGGAAGTTTGGCCCTTGCTTTAATGAGACGTTCGAGCAAGACATCTTTTTTAGGGTCTACGAATTGGTCCATTAATATGTGGGTTTGCTCAGCATTAAGGGATTCTTTAAACAACGATGAATACTTGCTTTGGTTATGGAGACTACTAGGCTCACTAATATTGTTAGGGAATTTGTGAGGGGGGTTACTCCTACTCGGGAGTTGTGACCAAAGCTAGACCCAAAAGGATTTTTTTTATTGCGGTCCATGTTTAATTTTGCTTGGGATCTAGTGATAGGGGGCATGAAAGATGGATTGGATTTGGATTTTGGTGTTTTAAAATTTGGATGAAGGATGGTTTGATGTTTTGAGATTAGGGTGGGTGATGACTTTGATTTAGTTTGGATTTGATTTGAGTTTGATGGAAGGTCTAGGACCTTAGTAACTTGATGGTGGATTGATTTAAGATCAAGGGTCTTGTTGATTGAAGTTGAATTTGATTTGTTTGATTGGGATGGGGTTTGATTTTGATTTTCTTTATTGATTAGTTTGATTGGGTTTGATTGGATTTGACTAGATTAAGGTTGAGTACCATGAATGATGATTGATTTTGGGATTGGATTAGGCACAAGGCCTTATTTTATTTTGATTTTGGTAGCTTGTTGGGTGATTGACATTGATTGTGGATTAGGTGCAAGACCTTGGATTACCATGATTGGTTGATCAATGCTCTGGGGATCTAGGTCCTTGGGACTTGAAATTGGTTTATGGTTTATGGTTCATGGATGAGGGTTGATTTTGATTTTTGGTTATAGGATTTTAGAATTGTGGGATTTTATTTGATGCATGGAGATTGTGATTCTTGGATGGATGAATTTCATGCGAAGTGAGGGTATGTGATTGTGGTTCTTGATTTCAAATTTGAAGGACTTTCAAATTTTGGCTTGAGAGGATTTTTGGACTTTGGGACCTTTTAATTTTTGGAGTTTTGGATTTTTCAAATGTTTTGGGATTTTGAGGAGATTCCATGGGTTTCACAAAATTAAGAACACACCAACCACATGAATAACCTAATTTATTCAAGTAGGAGTGTTTAGCTTATGATCCCACCTATAATGCTTGAGCTTGGCTGTGAGTAGTATTGGCCCATGATCTCAGAGCACTAACCACAAACTTGATTTTTATTTGTTTGTGGCCTACTACCTTGGTTCCAAAGACACGTGGTGAGTAACTTCCCAAAGATAATCACATACTAGTGCATCATAAGTTGTGAATGATTGAATGGTCTTAGTTAGGTTGAACAAGGTTCTCTAGGGGATGTCCTTAATATACCTAAAGGCACCTGAGGCTAAAATCCATATACAAGGTGTATGTATATTGTCTTGGTGTGAGAGGGTAATCCACTCTCCTTCACTTTGCAAGGTATAAAGTTATTGCAAGCTTAGCCCAAAATGATAAATGTACCTTGATAGGGGAGTCTTTCGATTCTCCCCTAAATTTATATACCCCACTAAAACACAAGGGTTTGACTCACCACTTGGTGATGAAATCCAAGAAAGGCCCATTAAAAAGAAAATAAAAAGGATTAGGTGTTTTTGATTTCCAAGATTGCCTCGTGACACAAGGAAAGAGCATACACACCTAGCCTTTAGGATGAAAAAAAAGTGAATAAAGAGGTGTTTTTGATTCCCAATATCATCTTCTAGCATGAGGGAAGAGAATACACACCACCTATCCACACAAACATGTCAAACAAAGTTCATTAACCTTTAGACATGCAAATGTTAAGCATGAAGATTAATATGCACAAAGGGGGTGCTTTTGATTCCCAAGGTCACCTTTCAATGCGAGGGAAGAGCATACACACCACCATAAGACACAATAGTCTAACAAGAAAGATTGATTTTCCTTAAGAAAAATAATTAGCAAAACACAAAATGGGGGTTTATAGATAAGTCTTTGTCAAGCGAACCTACAACCCAAAAAAGGTAGTAGTTTATCCTAGCAACTCTTTAAGAAGCAAGAAACATTATGTTCAAAGGGAGTTAGTCACCAAACAAACATAATTCCTATAAATTAGAAAACAAGTTGATCAAATGGAAAAATAGATATCACCAACAAATTGCTTGCAATTTTTTGATAAATTAAAAAAAAAAATTGTTAAATTTTGAGTTCATAGGTGAAAGTTATGTTTCTCATAAGATTGAATACAAAGAAGGTAATTCAAATTGATATACTTGATATTTAGGGTAGAATCAGAAAAAAAATCACCTTAGCCACAATGAAGTACTATGAACCAGTTTTCCAACGCTTGTAAAAATATAAAAATCTAATATCCTACATAAAATTTATGCAATTTTGAAAAAAGGCTATGTTTAGGTCATGAGAGAGGGGTGTCTTTAAGCTAGGCAGTCAAGTGTAGTGATCATAGTCATGTCTGGTGGTTAGGGTCATGGTTAGAGTTGGTGGTAGTAGTTAATGCTAGCGATCTAACGAAGTGTGGGGGCTTGTGTTTAGCAACCACCCTTGGTCGCTGATATGACTAGGGGTCCAACAAAGGCAAAAAATTAAACTATAGAATTTACGACAGGTCAATAGCAAACAACTAGGCTTGGGTTAAACCATAATATAGATTAAATGGGCTCAAACATTTAAATCAAACTTTAATAAATGACACAAAAATTAAAATTTAAACCAAAGTTTAATGAACCGCACAAAAATTAAGTACAGGAAGTTTGAATCTCACTGAAAAAAACCAAATGGTAGTTGAAGCCTGGGGGAAATTTTAGAACTAAAAAAATTTAAATGAATAATCATTTAAATTAACCGCTAGTTCATTTAATAATAAAAATTTAACTAGGAAAATTTAACCACAATTGTCAAATTGAAAACTTAAATGATTTTTTTTGTAGAGATTTAAATAAAGATTTACCACAAAGATTTAAACCATTTGGCACATGAATGATTTGTATGTCGTATGATTTGTACAATTGTATGGACCGTACAAAATACTTATAGCGAGGACTAAAGGGGTCTTAAGAAAAACCTTTGCCAAGGCCTGTAAGTAAACCTTGGGGAGTTTACTATTGATTCTTATGTTATTGGGCCTTCTGGACTCATCGGTGAGGCCTATTTGGCCATAGGATGCTTCCAAAAAAACTTGATCACCAAATCCCTCTAAAAAAGAGTGAGATACTACAAAACAAAGTTAGCCAAGTCCACTACAAAAACAATGATGGGGTTAGATAAGGGACAAGGGTCCCACCAGGTGTGCCAAAATGTAAACGCTAAACTATGAAATGAAATAAAAAATAATGCATCAAAACAAAGAACCTTCTTCATATCTAACAATGCCTTTGACCGAGCTAAGGAATGTAAAACAAATGATGAAAATAAAACAAGATTATCACCACTACAAACCTTGATGCCTATGGGGTATGCTCAAGATGATTGTTGTTGTTGAAAGTTGGCGTAGGTTGCTTAATAATCCTAGAACATGCCTTTGCCTTCCAACTTGATGATGAAATGGGCTTGAGAGAGGGTTTATTTGATTAGAATGTGAACGGTGTAGATTGCATTTTAGATCAAATGGATGAGATTGATTCATTCTCAAGGGAGAATGAGAAGCCAACAAGTGGCATGCTATGATTGGTGTACATGGATGAGACATGGATTGATGAGAACGAATGGTGGAGATCTCCTTGGTTAAAGTGAAAGGTGAAGATAAAAGGTACTTTTTGGAGCCTTGTGCAAACTCTCGCACATGTGAGAAGAATCGTGGGGATGTGTGATTATGACAAGTGAGGTCTCACACATGTGTGAGAAATATGGGGAAGTGAGTTTGTTTGTTTGTTTTGAACAAAGTGCAGAGGAATGTGCAAGTGATTAATTAGTCAAGTGAACATGATTTGTTCATTCAACTAATGATATGAGGGGATTTTAGTTAGATTAAATAAATATCATGTATCTATTTAATCTATGGAGAAATATTAGGGGAATAATTAAACAAACATGAACATTGAAACATTAGAAAAATGATTGGATTAATTAATTAAATAAATAAAATTTATTTAATTAATATTGGGACATTAGAGGAATGATTGGATTGACTAATTAAATAAATATAATTTATTTAACTAATGTTGGAACATTAGAAGGATAGTTAAATTAGTTAAATAAATAATTAATTCGATAATGTGAGAAAGTTAGTTAGTGTGATGTTAGGACACGATAAGATTTAGGTGCCTACAAGGTTATTTTGCTTGGGTTGGTCGAGTGGGATGGATATATTAGTAGGTTGTATATTTTGCACATGTCTTGAGTTTGGTGTAGGCTTCACATTTTTGCACTTGCTTAGAGTAAGTGCCCCTTCACTAACTATGTTCTTGTTTTTATCTCAAAACTTAGGTTTGTCATTTTGACTACAGCTTTTGGAGAAGATTTTTACCAAACCTTTGACAATGAGGGCTTTTTCAATGTGCACTCCTTTTAATTATTTCATTAAATTTTGTGACATAATGCACCTAGAGGTGAAAGGCCATTTCTTGGTTTAGAATTGTGATGAAAATATGGACAAGTTATTTTTTGGAGATGGTCTTGAGAAGTCTACTTGTAAGACTTCTCCATCATTGTAGGAAGGATGAGAAACTTTCCCAATTGCATTACTTTGCATTGCAAAGGTCCATCATGGTAAGCTCATGCTCGACGTTATACAAAAAGTGTGTGACAAAATTTACTATCAAGGTGACAAAATTGGTGATGGAGCCTTGAGGAAGGTGTAATATCCATTCCAAGGCTTGACCTCCCAAACTCTAGGGGAAAAGTCTTAGCAAGTATATGTCATCATAGGCTACTTCTTGGCATGTCCTGGAGAATTCATTTACGTGGTCTCGAGGATCACCCTTTCCTTTGTATTTGTCAAACTCTAGTATCTCAAAGTGAGGAAAGAAATGGATTTGTGAGATGGTTCTATCAAAAGGATAGGGACATAATTCCTTAAACTTACATTGCTTGTTTGATGTCCCTAGTTGTAACCCTTTGATGGTGTTTTTCATTTCTTGTCACTCTTAATCAAAAGGAGTACCAAGAGGGGGAGGCAACATGATATTTGAAAATATTAGGGTTGTTTGGATGGGTTGTTTGAGGGAGTTATTCAAAGGAGTCAATTTTGATTGGTAGGCTTGATGATTATGGATGAATGAAGTAGTTATGGGTTGATTTTAAATAGTTTGATTAGGGATGAATTGATTTGTTGATTTAGATTGTGGGTTAATTTTGGGTAAGGTTTGGTTATGTTGGTTAGAACATATATTTTAATTTGATTGGGATGTTGGATTTCTTGATTAGGTTGATAAGTATGCCACAAACATTTGAGTGAATAAGATTATAGTTTATCATGATTGGGTGGATTATTGGATAACATAGTGTTTCTAATGATAGGGGGTGTTTGAGTGCCATCCTCATTAATTTGGTTAATGTGACAATTGGTAGGGGTCATAATTTGTTTGAGTGGCTCTTTGAGCCCAAGGATTGTCAAAGTCTTGAGTGGATGGTTCAAGATTTATGATGTTGTTGAGGTTGTCCAAATTATAGTTAGGAGTTAGTTTAGCTCTTGCTTTGATAAGGTGTTGGAGCAAGAGATCTTCATGAATATCCACAAATTGATCAACCAAGATTTAGGTTTGGTTAGAGGTAAGGAAGTCTTTATACCCTTGCAAGTATTCACTTTGTTATGTAAACTCCCAGCTTCGTTTACATTATTAGGAAATCCTTGGTGAGAGGTTACCCTAATGTGCAAATTGTGAACAAAACCTTGTCCAAAGGGGTTGATTTCGTTAAACATCATTTTCAATTTTTCTTGAAGTCTTGTGATTGGGGGCATAAAAGTGATGGTTTTGATTGGATGATGATGGATTGATTTTAATTTTGAGATTTTTGAGTTGGATTTTGGGATTGATGACGACTTGGATTGACTTTGATATTTGGAGTGGTTCTTGATTTTGAATTTGGGTAAGGTATAGGACCCTAAGGTAAATTGATGGTGGGATTGGTTAAGGCCAAGTATCTTGGTTAGCTTGATGTTTTGATTGATTTTGATTTTGATTGGAAGGTAACTTGATGATGATTGTTTTTGATTTTATAGGTAAGGTCTAGGACCTTAGGTAACTTGATGTTGGATTTGGAATTTGGTTTAAGGGATCTAGGTCCTTAAATGATTTGACTTGGGGTGATTAGATTTTTGGATACTTTTGAGATTTGGTATGTTTGGTTAGATTTCAAATTAGGGTTGGTTTGATTTGGGGGATTTTTAGATTGGTTTGATGTTTGATTTTGGGATTTGGGATGGGTTCACAAGATTTGGGATCTTAGATGTATTGACTCTAGGATGTGGGACTTTTGGGCTTTTCTTAGAGTATGGACTTTGGTTTGATTAAGATATGGAGTTGTGAATTTTCAAACTTTGGCATTTTGAGGATTTTTATTTTTTATTTTTTGACTTTGTTTTGGATTTTTGATGGGTTTCACACAAGGTGCAAACAATGTGAACCCAAGAACAACCTAATTATTCAAGTGGGATTATTTGGCTTATGAGCTCACAAATATACCTGAACTTTGTTGTGAATAGTATTGGCCCATGATCTCAGAGCACTAAGTACAAATTCATTTTTATTTTTTTGTGACCTACAATTTCAGTTCCAAAGGTATGTTGTGAGTTTTCCCTGGGGCTAACCACTTACTGGTGCATCATAAGTTATGAATGACCGAGAGGTTCTTAAGCTAGGTTAAACAAGTGGCTTTCAGAGGAAGTCCTCAATATACCTTGCGATAGGCCCAAATCCATGGAATCAATGTATATGTCTAAATGCTTGGCTTGAGAGGGGCCCACTCTCATCCTTCACTTAGAAAGCTATAAAGTTTCTTGCAATCTTAACTGAACAACAAATGTACCTCAAAGGGGGGTCTTTTGGGGTCAGGTCACCACTTGGTGATGACATCCAAGCCAGGCCTACTAAAAAGAAATAAATAAAAGACTGGCCATTTTTTTAATTTCCAAGATCGTCTCGTGGCATGAAGAAAGAACATACACGAGAACTAGCCTTTTTGGGAAACAAAAGTGAAAAATAGATGCTTTTGATTCTCAAAGTCACCTTATGGTGTGAGAGAAGAGCATACACACCCTTTAACACACAATCACGACAACCAAGTTAATTCACCTTAGAAATGATACTGTGAAGTGTGATGACAAGTACAAAAAAGGGATGCTTTTGATTCTCAAGGTTACCTTATGGTGTGAGAGAAGAGCTTACACACTCTTCAACACACAAGTCAAACAAGCAAGTTAATACACCCTTAAATAAAGTAACGAAAGCAAACAAACAGGTTTTAAAAAATTATCTCTTCGCCAAACAAACCTACAACCCACACATTAGTAATTTCATGCCATTGTTAATCTTCAAACAAGAAATCCTACAACAAAAGGTCAATAAACAACAATAATAATCAAGATAAACACCTACAATAATTAGGGTTAGCAATACAAATCTGTTAACACAAGAAAATGTCAAACTAGAAGCACATGCATTGTTACACAAAGCACATATGCTATGAAAAGTGCATATACACTGTTACACAGAGGGCATATGTTGATAAACAATTAAATAGAGATCTTAAGAGCGAATGTGCTAAAGAGCAGAGCATATATGCTATGAAAAAGTGCATACGCCATTCCACAATCTGAATATGCCAAATAATAAAGAGAGACTTGAGAGAGGGTACGCTAAACACAATTCACATACGTTATGAGAAATACACATACGCCACTACAAAAATTAGATACACTAAAGTGCTTTAAAAAACACATGAGAGTGTATATGCTACAAAACAAACCACATACATTATGGTAGGCGTAGATACACTATTGCACAAAGCGTATGCACCACTAGGTTCAAGGTTTAAGCTTGCAAATAGACTGAAAATGCCCTAGAATAGTGTGCAGATATGCCGAAGCTGAGGGTGGATACACCATTTGATAGAGTAGATATGCCAACTTATAAAAAATGACAAAAACATGTGAAAAACTTACAAATTTTTTTTAAAATGAACTTGCAAACATGAAAATTAGATTGGGACATGTCTCACTTGGTGTGCCAAAATGTGTATGCTAAGATTTGAAACAAATAAGGAACTAAAGAAATGAATACAAAAGAACCTAATTTCAAGCCTATGAACACCTCAGATTGAGCTAAGGAATGCAAATAGTGGTAAAAATAAAATAAGATTCTCACCAAACAAATTTTTATGTCTATAGGATATGCTCAAGATGTGTTGTTGTTGAGAGATGTGTAGTTGCTCAAGAATTTTTGCGGCACGACCTTGCTGTGCATCCAACTTAAACTCTTGAAAATGGCTTGGGAGATGAGAGATTTATATATAAGGGATGAGAGTCTTGGATGGTGTAGATTTGATCTTGTGGAATAGAGGGACGGGGTTGATTCATTTGCATAGGATAATGAGAAGTTTACAAGTGTAAGCTTGACATAGGTGCTCATGATTAGGGCAAAGACTAAAGGAGATGAAGGGTGGAGATTTTCATAGTTGGATGGAGGGTGGAGGTTGAAAATGTACCTTTTGGAGCCTTGTGCAAGTTGACTTTGATTGTTTTAATCAAAGCGGTGGAGGAATGTGCAAACGATTAATTAGTTGATTAAACTTGATTTGTTTATTCAACTAACGATGAGAGGTGATTTTGGAGGTGATTAAATAAATATCATGTATTTATTTAATTCAGTTGGAAGAATGTTGGGGAATAAGGTTGACTTAATTAATGTTGAAACATTAGAAGAGAGGTATAGTTAGTTAATGTATTAAATAATTTAAATTTATTTAATTAATGTTAGAAAAATAATTATGTTTATTGATGCTAGAAAAATGATCAAATTTATTAGTTAAATAAATATGATTTATTTAATTAATGTTGGAAGGGGAAATGCTAGATGAGTTTGATGTGATGATGACATAAATGCAATAATGCATTTTAGGTGTTTATAGTTACAATAGATGTTTGAATTATACACAACACATTCTAATTGTATAAAAATGGATTGTGATAATAAACAAACACTAAACATTTAAATGCAAGGTCAACCTTAATATATTTGATGTTTGAATTATACACAACACATTCTAATTGTATAAAAATGAACTTTGATAATAAACAAATACTAAACATTTAAATGCATTTAATAAGTGATTCAATGAAAATACTTATAGTTAATATTTATTGTGTGACTATTGAATATCTTTGAAAATCAGGTCAATGATAATAAATTAACACTAAACATTTATATGCATTTAATGAATGATTCAATGACACACATTACTTAAAAAAATACTTATAGTTAATACTTATTATCTAATATATTTGAAAACCACTTCAATATTAATAAATTAAAATACTTTTAGAGTTACTAATTTCCAAAATCTCTTAAATTATCACACCTTAACTTTTTTGAAAAATAGTAACAATCTCTTAAACATTTTGAAAAATGTTTAATCCCACTTGTGATCATTTGCAAAAACCGTACATTGCGGCCAATCTTTTGGAGAGCTAAGGTTTTGATTGGTCAGCTTAGGACTAACTCTCATTAGCTCCGTTGTGAAACAGGAAGGTGGGAGAGACCTAAAGAAGCGTGGGAAGAGAGAGTGTTTGCTTTCTGCACTTCTAGGGTAGAGGAATCAGAAAAACACTTTGTTTTAGAATGTGACGCTTACACTAACATCAGAGTAAAGTATGCCGATACCCTGACAGCGACTTCTTGGCATGGTCTTTTTGTCGAGGGGTCCTTAAAGAAGGTGGGAGAGCTCATAATATCTTTGCACAAAAGTAGAAAGAAAGACAAAAGCAAATTTGAGTGAGTTGGTTGTCTCATAGACTATTTTTAGCCGCGTGAAGTTAAAAGCTATTCTATTCTATTCTATTCATAAAATAACTCTTAAAATTTAATATTTATAAATATACAATACTTAATTAACAATATCCCTGTGCAACAGCCTTTGAATATTATATCTAATTTTATTCTCATCAACACAAAAGCAAAAGGCGCTATGACCAATAAAACACCACATAAACAGATATGCCCTTGGCCACGTTGTCAACTATATAGCCATTTTCGATTGTCGAACAACCGCTAGAATTCTTTAAATTATTGAAGAGATAACCCTACCATACCATTTCCATTACATAAACAGTACCTAGCGAACGTTGTTGTCGAATTTATCGATTCGATCATCTTCTCCAGCTCAATTATATTTCAGGAAATGAATTCAAGAAGGTACTTCTTTTGGCTGCTAACTTTGATCAATTGGGTTTACTTTTCCCTTAAATTTGTATGGAATCTTAGGGTTTTTTAATTTTTAAGTTAAAATTCTTTGCATTAATATTTTGGTTCTGCAGCTGCCTTCGAAATTTTTGCATAATTTAAGACTAATTTATTTGTTTGAAACCTTTTTAATTTTTTCTTACCAACCTGGTTGGGAATTTTTTTCAGATCTATCAGATCTCTGTTTCTTGATGTAGAGTGAGCAGTTTTTTTTACTCTATTTATAGGCGAGCTAGGGTTTGTCTACGGTTTATTTTGTTTTGGATTTTCGACTAGGGGCCGTGATTTCCGAGTCCCTGGTTTTATATTTGTATTTAAGGTATACTATTTTTAAGAGATTAAAAGTGGTCTTGTGGGCTTGCAATTTCAGCTTGTTTATAAGATTAACTAATGTGTAATCTCAAAATTGTAATGGTTTTATGTAAAAATTGAATGCGCCCAGAGTCTCTATTCTCAGTCTATCCTCATTTCCGTCTACAACATATAACATCAGAAGGTGAACGCATAGTGGTTATTTTTATATAGATTTCTACGCCTTTCTAACATTCACATTACTAGATTTTCCCTAATCGTCTCGCCTTTTCTTTCTATAGATGAACAGGAAACATCAGCATTTCACATGATTCTTGTTTTTGTGCTTTTCTGCTATATTTGTATCACTTTCTTTCACAACCTCAAAAGCTGAGCCCATTATGCTGACAAGTTTGAATCTGGCAAATTTCTACCAACATGGTTTTGATCTACAGCCTTTTGGCATGGTTTTTATCATCAAGATTTGCAACATTTTAGTTTCAGATGAAACTTATTTATCTTATGGATAAACACATGTATTCTGAAATCCACACAGATGTGGAAAAGAATCTGCTGAGCATATTAAACTCAGATAAACATGATCAAATTAATACCTCTTCTTAGTAGCTTATGATCCGCTTTGTTTAACCTGATTAAATTTCATAAAAGGGATAATAGGATTCATTGTTTAGAAGGTAGGTATTTACAATCATAACATTTACTCAAAGTTTAACTGAATCCTGTATGCAAATTGAGCAAAATTATCAACAACTTATCCTCATTTGTCCATGTGCAAATAATTTTGATGGTAGATTGCATACAGCAGTGGGAAAAGGCATTAGGCATCAGTTTGACTCGTTCATTATGTGTGAAGATAAGCCTGCTTGGATGTTGTTTTCCACAGATATGATGTTTATTGTAATTTGTACGGTGGGTAATGTGGGAACCCTTATGTTTTTTCTAACCTAGTTACCTAGCTGCTGTAGAGGCAATTTTGTTCATTTTTTGTCAGGTTAATATTTTTCTATCTTGAACTTTTAGGCTATTTGGTCAGAGTCAAGTTATCAAAGTCCTAAAAAATAGATTTTTACCCTACAAGGTAATTTCTTAGCCTCTATGATATTTGTCGTGACCCACTAGATATTGTATAGGAAATTTTCATCTCAGGTTCTCACACTGGATTCTGCCAAAATTTAATCATATTAAATTTTAGCACTACCTTGTTTTCTCTCCCTTTACGTAGCTGATCAGTTTGTTGTTGTAACTTAATTACATTTGAAATAGTGTAATTTCCCTGGGGATATGTGTCAGTGCAGAACAACGGTTTCTGTTAGAAGGTTAGTATTAATAATTGTAAGTTTAGAGTCTAGACAAATTTGGGATACTAGTTGAACATAAATAATGCTAGAGTGACACTTAAATTTTTATTTCAATTACATAGTTCCTTATGTACAGTGTAGATGCTTGTTTAAATCTAGAATAAGCGTATTTCGGCTGTGCATATACATGTGTGTAATGCACCTAGGTAATCACTGTGGTCCTTGGCAAAACATAGGAGATGGATACGTTGTGTCTATAGCTACTTTTTCTCAGGACTATTTTAAAACCATCCTTAGGAAGTCTATAGCAAATTTGGATCCTGAAGTTGAACGGTAAGGTGACTTTCATTTCTGGTCTGTTTTCTCTGTCTATTTTTCTATAATTGTAATGTTTTTTAGGCTTATGTAATGGCTGTGGTCCTTAGCAAATTATAAGAGATGTATACAATGTGTCTATATCTACTTTTTCCTCTGGACTATATTAAAACTAAATTTGCAATATTTTCATTTGGACCATTCGCAAAAAGTCCTTAGCAAATTTTGATCTTGAACTGTAAGATGACTTTCATTTCTGGTCTGTCTTCTCTGCCCATCTTTCTATAGTTCTGATGTTTTTAGGCGTGTGGTTTTAATTCCAAGCACTATGAGTAGTATATTAAATGCAAATATTAATGTTGTGGACAAATTATTATTAAAATAAATTAGTTAGTTTCTATAATGGTCAATCTGTCTTTCCTATTAGATAGGTTTTGTTTCCCTCTTTCGTTATGCTTTGTTAGCTGTAGCTTTTTACAAGCTGTCAGTCTATTCTTAGAATGTAACCTCTTTAAATAGAGCATTCGCTCCTCATTGTAATTATCTCATTCTGCAATATATTATTCAGTTTTTGCATCATGTAACATGGTATCAGAGCATGGTCGATTGGGAAAATTTTTTCCTTCGACTGTCCTTCTCTGTTCCAGGTTTGATGGTTTTCATAAATCCACTCTAGGGTTTCGTCTGAAGCTCATGGTTGCCATTCTCTGAGGTGGTTTTTTTTTTTTGTTTTGGGTAATTTCTCTGTTTCAAAATCGTGTTTTTGAGATATTCGAGACTCCTTGAGCGAGATTCCTGTGCCTTGCGTCCTGGTTTGGTGAAAATCGCGTTGTTTTTTTCTTTATCTCTGTAATCGCGATTTGGAGGTCGTGATTTCTAAGTCTATAGGGGGATTTTTGAGCTCGCGGATTAGGTTTTTTCGGCAGCCTCTTTTTCTCCTGTTCCTAATCACGATTTTTGGGTTGTGTTTTCCAAACCCGTGGATCCTCCTGAAGATCGTTTCTACCTTTTTCTATTTGGCGTCTTCATCATCCTAGGTCGCGATTCCTGTTTAACTCATGGGTTCTATGTTTTTTTGATGGCGGCCATTTATTGTTGCGATTTTTGGCGGCAATGGGTGTTTTGTCTCTGAAGGAGGTTGCGTTTTTATTTGCTTCCATTTTCTCTTCCTTCGTGAATGGCGGTTTAAAAAAGCTTCTTCCTGTTCAGTGGCGTCCTTATTCAGATCACCGTTTTTCCATCGGTGTTGGAAGCAGCGGCTTAAAGGATCATCGACGTCATGTCTTATTGGCAGGATTCCTTTGTAAAGTCTTCTCGGCAGTCTGCAGATCAAAGTTTTTTCTTGTTTTGAGTTTCCTTCATTGTCGTCGATGTTCTTTGGACGCATGTTTTGAAAAAATCCATCGATTTACCTGTTCACCTCTGCAACATTCTGGGGCCGTCTGGATCGCGATGTCAAGCAGTCGTGTGTTCTGCTTGAAGGTGGTCGTTTTTTTTGGTGCAAAGCAGCGTTTTTTGGCTTTGAAGACATGTTTGGAGTTGACTCGTGTTTGGTCATGGGTGTTTTATTGTGGGTGGTTTCTTGTGTCTTGGTCACAGTCTCTATTGACCGTATGGCTTCTCTTTGTCAATCTACAGCTTCAACGGCCTGTCTTTTTTTGTGATTCGGTAGTCATATTGGCAGTGTTTTCTTTTCCGTCATCCTTGGGATGTGTGTCGTCCGCCCCCAACAGTTATATTTTCCTCAAAATCCGTGTTCAGATGTTCTAAACTTCTGCTTTCCGTACTCTCGAGATCCGTGTTAAGATTTATCTCGAGATTTGTGCTTCGATATCTGTGTTTCAGATTTATTCCGTGCTTTTGGAATTTGTGCTTCGTAACCCATGCAAGGGTTCTGTTCAGCTTCAGTGCCGTCTATCTGCTTCAGTATTTGTGCCATCAGTTTGTAATCCGTCTTTTCGTGTCTTGGAAAACGTGAAACATGGCATCCTTGTTCAAAAGTAGTTAGAAGTTCAACAGCAACAAATTTTTTATCGTCAATATTCTCTGCAGGATCTCCTCAAAGTTTGGGTTCTTGTTCCGTAGCCCTGTGAATGGGGTTCTGTTTTCTGCTTTCGGCGGCTTCCTTGTTTGGCAAATGTTTTTGCCTAGTCGCTGTTTTTGGAGAATTTTCTACCTTTTCGCCGTGGTTCGCAACTTTGAGGGCTTCCTTGTTCTGCGCTTACAGCGCTTAGTCCCTTCTTGTCACCATTTGGATCAAGCGATTTGTGTTTGGCAGGCGGTTATTCTGCTTCTTCGGATTCCTTGGATTTGTGCCCTAAAATCCGTGCTCGGGTTTTCTGTTTTGGGTTTTGTGCCCTTTATCTGCCTTTGTTCATGGTCAAGCGACCTGCAGATCTTGTCATTTAGGAGGGCATCTTGGTATATGTTTCCCTCTTTCGTTATGCTTTGTTAGCTGTAGCTTTTTACAAGCTGTTAGTCTATTCTTAGAATGTAACCTCTTTAAATAGAGCATTCGCTCCTCATTGTAATTATCTCATTCTGCAATATATTATTCAGTTTTTGCATCATGTAACAATTATTATAGCAGTATAATAGACAAAGCATATATGGAATGCATATAGTCTTATAGATTTACATATACATGTATATTTATGTGTTTAAATATACATGTTTGTGTACATAAACATTATGTAACTTATAGATAAACAACGTACACATAAACATGCACTTTTGTTGATTCATATGCTTGTGTGAGGATCTCTCTCTCTGTACCATATAGGTATTTATGTATGTATAGGTATTTAATGTGTATGTATGTATACCTATATGTATGTGTATGTATGTAAGTATGCCCATATGTAATGTGTATGTATGTATTGCCATATGTATGTAAATATATATGTATGCATATATATGTATGTGTGTATTTATATATCATAGTTGCCAAGAGACTAGTATTGGTATGGGAGACAGGTATTGGTATGCCATATAAAAAGAAAAAATTGGAGACGAGTACTTGGAGGTGCAATAAAAAACATGAAATTACACATATATAAATAATAAAATATTAAATATAAATTCAATAAGCTGTATGTGTGCCCATATGTAATGTGTATATATTCATGTGTATGTATGTATACCTATATGTATGTGTATGTATGCCCATATGTAATGTGTATGTATGTATATATGTGTATGTATGTATTGCCATATGTATGTAAATATATATGTATGTGTGTATTTATATATCATAGTTGCCAAGAGACTGGTATTGGTATGGGAGACGGGTATTGGTATGCCATATAAAAAGAAAAAATTGGAGACGAGTACTTCGAGATGCAATAAAAAACATGAAATTACACATATATAAATAATAAAATATTAAATATAAATTCAATAAGCTAGAATTTAAAATTTACTATTTAAAAAATTTTAAACATAAATTTATAATCTATAATTAGTTAAAATTAAAATTAAACTTTAAAATTTAAAATATTAAAAAATAAATTGTAAAACTTATAATTTTATAAATTTAAGTAAAATTGTAACTTACAAATTATCAATTTTAAGTTAACCTAAACTTGCTACGTAAGCATTTATAAGTTAAATGAAACCCAAACTTTTAAAAATAAAAGTTTCTCAAATTTAATAAGAATGACAAAACTAAGAAATAAATTGACTGGAAAGCTGTCTCCTCTGTGAGATCATTGTGTCGTGTTTGCTGTCACTTATGATAGTTGTGTTTGTCTGTTGCTTATGCGCTCGGAATGGGAATAGAATAGTAATCCTTTGTGCTCGAAATGGAATAGAAAGGTCTCACAAGGTGTATTGGAAATAGAACAGTCAATACTGACTTTTTTGTAATAGGTTTTAGTTTTTTTTCACATTTCGGGTGTTTTAAAGAGAAACATGCAAAAACACCAGTGTGATGTCTCTTGTCATGGGAGACATCTCCATACCCATCTTTGGTATCGAAGATGCATCCTAGACCCGGAAATGCATCCCAAGGAGATGTGTCTCCCTACAACATTGCTACATATATCTAATCTACATACATATATATACATATGCATTTATATGTATTTAGAAAACCCTTGTTCAAGGGGTTTACGAGGTCAACTGTAAGGATAAGGTTGATAGGGCAAAAATCAAGTGGTACCCTCCCAAGTGGCAGATTGAAAATGGACTTTAATGGAGCATTGTGAGGCAACCTTGGAGCCTCTGGGGTGGGATGCATCATCTGAGATGATCATGGGATTTTATTTATTGCTGCTTCCAAAAAGATGGCACTTGGAACCACTAGTGAGGTTGAATTGCAGGCACTACTGCTAGGTCTAAGGGTGTGTGAAAGTAGAAACGCAACAGACATCAAGATAGAAGGTGATTCTATGATCATCGTGAATGCAATACAAAACTGAAAATCCTTCAACTGGAAACTAAGAAATGTTCTAGAGTTAACATGGTTGAGATTACATAAGCTCGATAATTACTCTATACAACATTGCTATAGGGAGGCATCTGTGGACACATTGGTCAACTTTTTGATCAATCAATTTGAGGAGATTATCATCCCTGACAATAGCAATGCATGGGAGGGGATTCGTTTGCAGGAATAAACGGATATACCATCTTGAGCACATAAGAACGATGTCCTCTACTAAGAAGAAAGGAACATACCACACAAATATGGTTAGAACATGATCCATCAAAGGAATACAAGTATATGTCCTCAAATCTATAACTACGAGAGGAAATCACCCCTCATACCAACTAACAGTATGCCTCCATGAATCTCCTTGCAGGTTGGATAGTGTGTGTGCAATGGGATGTTCATTTTGAAGTGAATGAAGCAGATCTTCTACATCGGCTCCTCATGCTGCTAATGCTATCTAAGCTATCATTGGAGAGGGAATCTGACGCAAGGAGGTACTCCCTCCACGAACACAACTCACACATTCACACAAAATCCTTAGTTCATTAATGCAGACTTTCTGCATACGCACAATCTCACAAAACACAGATTGCAAAGAAACTAATACTTCATTTTATTGCAACAAACTCACAACAAAGCTACATCAACTTAACAGAGAAAACTCTGCAACAATCATTACAAAGAATGGCCTTCCATGGCCTCTCTCACACATACATGTCAAATCTGCCCTCTCTCTGTTTTGGGACAGCAAACCTCTACTCACTCCTATGCCCCTTTCATGCTCATTCCCCTGCCAGACACTCTTCTTCTCACAAGTTGGCTCTCACTGCATTCTTCCTACCAATCTGCAACTTCCTCTCATTCACAGGCGCCTTCTTTTCTTTCCTCTGTCGCTAGGAATCTGCCCCAAAATGCTCTTTGTTGGGCGCCCCTCTCCTATCTTCTCTTTGGCATTTAAATACAGATTTTAGTATCTGCCACAAACTCTTATCAATGCCCTTCTCTATTTTTTTTTGTTTGCCTCCAACGCTTCACATACTAATTTGGCACTTTATTTTCTTTATTAGGCAGTCATGAATAAAATAAAATAAATGCCTTCGTTCATTGTTGATTGTTGGCGCCTAAAATACCCATGGCAGCTATAAAATCATGTATAATGTTTTCTAATTTTGCATTCATGAAATTAGAGAGAAATAGAAAGAAAAATACACTTTCGCAACTTCAACAAGTTGCTCAAATCGTCGAAAGCTGACTTGCATAGCTTTCTCCTAGTAGCTCGTCTTCACACAAAAACTTGCCAATATGTGCTGATTGGCACTACTATGCTTCCCACCAAGCTGTTTCGCTCCAGCTTTTATAAAATCCAAGATTCTAAATTTTCCGTAAAACTGTCAGCACAAACTTTTGGCATTAAAATCTCCCAAACAGTGAAAGATGAATTCGATTCGTTTTGCACATTTGGAGAAATAAATCGAAGAATATACTTGTAAGAGGATTTGTCGCCAAACCTCAAGGATCTTCGGAAACAATTGTTTCTGTAAACTACATGCGGAGTGCCGAAATTGCAATTCGTCGAAAAATTCAACTTTCACAAATCCGATCACACATAGTGTTTCCCAAAGCTGAGAGATGCCAAGAACAACCACTACACACCAAAAAACACCAAAATACTGAAAATCAAAGGAACAAATATTTTTGGTTGATGCAGATCGCTCATGCACCCGGATGCTCCTACATTAGACTCATCGGGTAAGAAAATTTTTGTGAGTGTGACTCACAAAAGGGAGTTGAGTAGTAAGGCTACCCTTTCAGGTTGAAAACAACCTGCAGCAAACTCCATTGCTAAATCAGGCTTAGAAGATTTCTTCTTTCACCTCTTCCAACATCTTGTCGGGACACTTGCCGTCCTCCTCCACCAAGTCTATGCTGCACTCCTTTTTCCCCTTGTGGACTTTGTTCCACCATAATACGCCTTCCTCCACCAATTACTCTCTTCTCTCATCTCTTTTCTCGTGGAATTCAACCCACTATTGTCCGACCTCCACCAAAATTCCTCTCTTCACCTGAACTGCACCATCTTGCACAATAGCTACATACAACTCTGCGATGTCCTCTTCATACTTTTTAATATTCTCATCTCCTCTCATTACCTCAACTGAATCAACACAAAATTCAAGAAAATTACAAGTTACCTCCTCTGTTGCTATGACATTCTCTTAACCTCCTTCTGCTACAATTTTCTCAAACCACTCCTCTTCTATTGCTAAAATCTATGAAAATAAATCATCTTCATCTTTGCCATCCACTGCAACATCTTCATTCCATATCACTGCAACCTCTGCTGCAATCTCTTCTTTCTCTTCTGCACTTTCCTTGACTGCAATCTCTAATGTAGCTAGTCTTGCTTCGACTCTTCTCAATTCCTCAAGAATTGCCTCTTCATCTTCTTCGTCTTCCACCTCTACACATACAAATCTATCTGCAAACAAATAATAATTAGAAGAATAACGGGACTGCACCTTACCCATATTCTTTTCTGCCTTTCTCTTTTCCATCTCTCTATTTTTTCTATATCTTTATACTTTGCTCCAAGGCATCCATTCTTCTGGAAATCTTTGCACACTATTCTTGAATTCTGGCCCATCTTTCTTCATCTAATCTTCATTCCCGCCTTTCAATAAAAGAAATTCTTAAGGCCTTATCCAAGGCCAAACTCATACTTCGCTTTTTCTTCGACATTTCTACAAACACTTGCTCAACCTGCAACTTGCACACACATTTCTTTCTGCGGCTTCAATGTCTTCTCCCAGCTCTCAATTGCTCAGGACTCCTCGCATACCTGCAACAATCTCACAAAACACAGTTTGCAAAGAAACTAATACTTCATTTTATTGCATCAAATTCACAACAAAGCTACATCAATTTAACAGAGCAAACTTTGCAACAATCATTACAAAGAATGGCCTTCCATGGCCTCTCTCACACATACGTGTCAAAGCTGCCCTCTCTTTGTTTTGGGACAGCAAACCTCTACTCACTCCTATGCCCCTCTCATGGGCATTCCCTTGCCAGACACTCTTCTTCTCACAAGATGATTCTCACTGCATTCTTCCTACTGATCTGCAACTTCCTCTCATTCACAAGCACCTTCTTTTCTTTCCTCCGGCGCTAGGAATCTGCCCCAAAATGCTCTTTGTTGGGTGCCCCTCCCTTCTATCTTCTCTTTGGCATTTAAATACAGATTTTAGTATCTGACACAAATTCTTTTCAACGCCCTTCTCTATTTTTTTTTTTTGCCTCCAACACTTCACATGCTAATTTGGCACTTTATTTTCTTTATTGGGCAGTCATGAATAAAATAAAATAAATGCCTTCTTTCATTGTTTGATGTTGGCGCCTGAAATACCCATGGCAGCTATAAAATCATGTATAATGCTTTCTAATTTTGCATTCATGAAATTAGAGACTTCAACAAGTTGCTCAAACTGCCGAAAGCCGACTTTTTGCATAACTTTCTCCCAGTAGCTTGTTTTCACGTAAAAACTTGCTAATATGTGCGGATTGACACTACTATGCTTCCTACCAGGCCGTTTCGCTCCAGCTTTTATAAAATCCAAGATTTTAAATTTTCCGTAAAACCGTCAGCACAAACTTCTGGCATTCAAATCTCCCAAACGGTGAAAGATATGACTTTGATTCTTTTTGCACATTTGGAGAAATGCATCCAAGAATATATCTATAAGAGGATTTGTCGCCAAACCTCAAGGATCTCTGGAAACAATTGTTTCCGTAAACTGCTTGTGGAGCGCCGAAACTGTGATCTGTCAAAAAATTCAACTTTCACAAATCTGATCACACATAGTGTTTCCCAAGCTGAGAGATGCCAAGAACAACCACTACACACCAATAAACACGTAAATACTGAAAATCAAAAGAACAAATATTTTTGGTTGATGCAGATCACACGTGTAAGCGGATGCTCCTGCATCAGAATCCTAGAGCAATTGGAGAAACATTTTCATGACAGCGAAATGGTGGCCATATTTTTGTCATACATCGTTGATATCCTACAAGATAAAGGAATTGCCAAATCGATTGCAGTCAATTACATCAATAAACAGCATAGAAGTAGGGCACTTGAAGCAATAAATGAATACGATGTACATGCAAATTATGACAACTTGGGCGGAGTGTTTACCATAAAAGCTATGGCCAAATTTGGGGCAAGGAGAAAAGTTACAAACTCATGTGCAAGGGACTGATTAAAAGATCCATGGACAAATTGTGGAAGCATATGGAGGACAACAAGACCTAGACCCTCATGACAGAGGAAACAAGGCATATTGCTGAAGGAGGTGGTTGAGGGGCTGCTCTACATCCTGCACAACAACTTGCGTCGAGGTTATAGCTCCAGCAGCTTAGCGAAGAAGCCTGATCCATCCCCTCATAGAATTTTTGGTGTTTTGAAAATTTGATGTTTTGATTACTTTTAGATATTAGACTTTGTACCAAAGAAAGCTTACAGGCCTGCGGTCCTTAGACAATGGCGAGCTTGCATGCCCCATAGAACCACATTAAGGGGGTCTTGATGTAATTATTTATTATTATTAATATAATGGGACCTGTCCCCAAGACAACAACTCCTGAATAAAATAAAAATAAAATTATATGTATGTATGTATATATGTGTGTGTGTAATAATTTCTACGTGCGCGCGCGCACACACACACACACATATTATATAGTGATGTAATAATACAATGAAAATTGGTATTTACAATTAGACACATATATAGTTAGATAACAGATTGAATGTTTCTAAAAATATACAAGAATGATCCACTCATCCTTTGTTATCACTTCCAAGTATGGCATTGCAATGCTTTGCCTTTAGTTTGGAACTTTGGAGTCTTGGACTTTAACAAAGTTGTTATTTTGACATTTTTTTGGCTTCCTACAATCTACATAAGTGATGTACTTCCCATAGAATTGGGCTTGAAAGACAGAAAATAACTAATTAGATGTTCTGATTTTTTTTAATGACATTAGAGTGGGTTGTATTGAGGCCCTCTCCAAAAAGCTTCAAAAAACTGTTTACGAGAACAAACTGGTCGTGTTTACCGTATGAGTGAAAGCAACTACAAGACCAATCTTGGTAGCCACCAGAGAAAAAACAAACAGCCACAAATCTACAGACAGAGTGTCTATCATCCAACCTTAATTTCTTCTGAGATCTCAAGACCATCTGAAGGAAATTCTTCTTGCTCGACAAAAGATTTCAGATAAGAAACAATGGTCCAAACCCCCTCATCTGGGACAGCCTCACCAGAAATAGAGGGCCTGGTGAGAAGAGGTGTAATGTCCCCAAAATAAATTTTTATGCATATTTGTTTTGTTTTTTTGATCTCACAACTGAAGTATGAATCAACAGCTATTAATTTTTTTTTTTTTTGACAACGATGAATGAACAGTATACTGGAATGCTATTTTTGAATGATAAGCAATGCTACACTTCTGATTGAATTCTTTATTCTATTCATTAACCCTGATGATACAGTAAAATATGTCTTCAAACACCTTGTGTACCTAAATAGATATCATGGAATGTTAAAATGATTCAAGAGGAGTCTTGTATGCTGCAATGACAACATGGACTCACTGCTGGTCCCTGACAGGTATGATTATTACCTCTCCAACAGCTGCGAACTCAGCTTGTAACCACGATCAGATCTGGATGAACACAATCCCTTGCTGGCTGCGGTGATACTCTATAGTGGCAATTGACAACTGTAAAATAGACCCCTAGGGTAGCGGATATCATGGACCCTTTTTCTGGATGTGTTGCGCTTAGATTATAATATCAGTAATGCTCAATAACTTAGCTCCAAATGATGTCATAGGTGTGACAGGGATTTTAGTGTGGCAGCCTCTTGAAAAGATTGCGACCTTTCTTGGTGAAATGGTTGACTCTAAATAATGACAATCTCCACACTACCTTATAGTAGGATATCAGCAGTTCTCAATGATAAATGGCGGAAAGAAATTCTGACAGTGTCAGAGGATTGTCTCCTTTAGAGCTTGTGATCTACACTGAGTCACCCTTAAGTAGGCTGCGACTCCAACATAAGACAATTTATGGTTTGGGGTCCCACAACACACTAGATGAGGATTCCTATCCTTGCGTGAGCCTTTGAAGACAAGTCATGATTCACATGAATGTTGTCTTAATAAATTTTATAATGTAATTTCTAGGCAGTGCCAGCAACACAATGAAATATCCGAATTAAGCTCACAAGCACATATAATATTCTTGGAATATTAGCAGTGACTAGCAACTGTACGGCAGCATAATATTTGATGTATAAATTCGTTTTACTGGATATCAACACTCCACACTTGACTAATCTACTAAAGCAACTGAAATGTTGAAAACAACCACACCACACAATCTGAAGTCTTCTGCAAAATCGCTGTTATGAAAATTTGCTTGCAAATCTTAATCTCTGAACCTCCGGAAAGAGACCCAAGAGGGTTTTCGTCCTCTTGAATCGCATACAAAGCCAAGGATTTTCGTCCCTGGATGCCCTAGATTGAACAAACCGCGCAAATCTAGAAATTGGATGTAAAAGAATGACTTGAATGATTTCCCAAATGAAGATAGGCGCCTCCTTGATATACCCTTTTTGGATTGGGCCCTTGGGTCTTAATCCAAGTATTTAAAAATACTTTTTAAATTTTGTTTTTTAATTTAATTTTCATTTTAGTGCTAATGCATAAAAACACCTTTTATATTAAATAATAATAATATTACTACGTTGCCCTTAAATTAGGAATTATCGGGCCCAACTTAACTTAAATAATATTATTAATTTATTTTAACCCGAAAAGGGGGACATGACAAGAGGAGGAGAAGACATACTGCCAACCGCTGAGGGATCAGCATCCAAAGAATGAGCTGCAGGCTCCACAGGCAGAGCCGAAGAAAGTCAACCCATTGAAGGGATGTTCAGGGTCTGAAGAGGGTCCTAGTTGGCCAGGAAGGCTGAAGATCTAGAGTTGAGCACAAACCTAGGACCTACATCCTTAGATTCTCAAGTAGTCATGCAAGGTGAAGGTGCAAGAAATTTGAGAATGAATAAAGAGGGGATCAAAATGAGATCACCAAGCCCCACATCTGAAGAAGGAAGAGGAGGGTGCTCAACAACCAGAGAAGGAGAAACAGAAGGAGCCTTAGAGGCCTTCAGAAAAACCTCAGCTGCAGCCCCAGGAGGGAAGAAAAACTGAAGGAGCAAGAGAGTGCTTCTGAGAAACCCCAACAGTAGTCCCACGAACTGGCAAATGATGATGCATAGCATCTTCTATTGCGGCCTTACAACATTGAAAAGCTAACTTTTCATAATGTAACTGTTGTTTCCAGATTTGATCCGCCACTTTCAGTCATATATCTGCAAATAAACCCTTTGAAACATCCAAAGCAACCTGAATACAAGCATAAGTAGGATGGGAGAGAGCAGCTGTTTGCAGAGAAACAGCCAAAAAACTTTTCATAATGTAACTGTTGTTTCCTGATTTGATCCTCCACTTTCAGTCATATATCTGCAGATAAACCTTTTGAAACATACAAAGCAACCTGAATACAAGCATAAGTAGGATGGGAGAGAGCATCTGTTTCCAGAGAAACAGCCAAAAAGATACCGATAGAATTATCAATGGCTCTAGACAAGAATCAATTCAAAACTGTAATGGAAGATAAGGTAGCCTAACCCAAAATGAAAAAACAGGTAGTATGGAGAAAGACTCAATAAGAGTGTTGAAGACAGGATACCAAGGCTCCAATAACAAGACAACCTAGCCAAAAAAAAAAAAAAAAAATCTGTCATTCCAGCTTATTCTATCCACATACCTGATTCTGGTGCGGTAACTTAGCAAAATGAAAAAAGTACAAAATATCCTCAGCATAGGGGTAAATATCAATAGATTTTGAAAGAAAAAGCTTGCAATGCTTCAAAACCCACGAATGAAGGTCTGGCAAACTAGGCCAGAGATGGTTAAACTTACAAATCAGCCCATTCTTCGCATAATGAGCTTCTTCATTGAAAACTTCTTTACCCAAAACAAACAAAGGTATTTCCTTAGAGCAGGAAATGACACATACCCTTTTCACAGACCTGCCATCATTATATTCTGCATTCAAAACAGACTGAGCCAGGACAGTACTCTTCCTCTCCTCAACTGTGCCAACAACAGTGGCAAAATAATGCCTTCGGGGAGAGGAAACAACAACTGCTAGGCCTAGGGATGCTTGCACGGGCACATCAACACTAAGTCTAGGGATGTTTGCACAGGCACATCAACTGTCTGCAGAAGCAAAGGCTTGAGAGGAGCTACATTCTCTACTACGGCTGCAAAAGAAGAGGCTTTCAGATCAACAGACGATGACCTACATGGAATTGCAGAATCTAAACCCTTATCCACCTTTTGAGCTGAGTGTGCTCCTTCAACTGGAAATAACTGCCGGAAGCAGGGACAACAGACTTTCCCACAACAGGCAGCAATAAACCATAAGTCGATCTGTCATCTGGAAAGTCAGACATAGCCAGGAGAAACCATGGCACAGCCTGGAGCAGTGACACGCATGGTCCACACCTGCCTGCGCAGTTGAAGGAATGCCCAAACAAGAGAAACCATGGCTTGTATGAGAGGAGATGGTCTCAGTGTAAGGAAAACAGGCTACAGGCAAAAGCACATTTATTTCCACCTTCAAGGCCCTTGGTAAGAGGGTTTGCAGGACCAGAAGCAGAGGAATCGTAGGGATGAGCCATATATCTTCTACCTTTAATAGTCATAAAGATGTTTCAAGAGTGGCAAGTCATGCTATTCTTCATTATTTTGCATGTTGCATTATGTTTAAGGTTATTTATTGTGGTTCTGAAATTCAAAATATTGCTTTTGTCAAGATAAGTGCCATAAATTTTTTGTCAGACATTGCTAGCTGAAACATATTCTTTGGTGAATCTTAAAGCTAAGTTTTTTGGTCCAATCTTTTACAAGTTTCCACTGATTATGCCTAGTTTGTTCTCAGTGTCACATGTGTTTTCTTTCATACTTGAATGTGTTTGGTTGGTTGTGGACATTGTTTATTATGCATTTCTTTCTTTTGGCTTTTTCTCTAAGAGCTGAAATTTCTTAATCAAACTGCAATATCATACCATTCCATCAATCGCAATGGATTTTTCAATTGTTTTTTTTTTCACAATTTTTCATATTTATGATAATGGTGTGACATGTTGGCGTGGTAGGAAATTGGAGTTAATGTAGAGTTGCGACTTCAGAAATGCAGTCGAAATGCTCATGCTCTTTGGGAGTGAATGTATCAATTCTAAGATTTGAAACATTCTGTCACTCTGGACAGTTTTTTATTGATCATATGCTGTTGTGAATGCGAGCATATACTTGATTTCATTTATTTACTTAATTCGTTCTGCCTTCTAGGGATTACCGTTCTAGCCGAAATGCATTGTTTGATGGAATAGAAGAAGGTGGAATTAGAGCATCTTCCTCGTACGCAACTCATGAAATTGCCGAGCAAGATAATGAGCATGCTATGGATGGACTTGAGGATAGAGTAAGCATACTCAAGCGGGTATGGCGGCATTTACTTATGTCTGTCTATATATATATGTATATTTTTAGTTTTGATGCAAGTCAGAATATGCTTTCAAAATATGCAAAAAGGTGGTCCTTTTGTCAGCAAGTATTCAGGCATTTTTTTGTATAAACTTAGGAAGATGTTATTGTCTGACATATCTAGGTCTTATACTATGAGGCGGGTGGAGACTGATGCTTGTGAAAATGTTTATTGTCATCAGTATCTCAGTAACATGACTATAGGCTATTTTAGCAATTAGGATTGAAGTTACTGTATGGCTTTTAGTGCACTAGATCAATACCTTATTAAGATCTTAAAAAATGATTGGTTCAAGAAAATCTTGTTACTGTTTTTTTTAGCGCAAAATTCTACTCCGTACTTAAACTTGATCGTTTGATTTTTCAGTTGAATATCAATATATTGATGTTTGTGTTACTTCTAGAACTTGTGAGAAAAAGGAAAGGTCCTTTTAAGGCCTGATGCCTTGTTCACTGAGCACCTAATTGTTCTTAGACTGCAGGGTAACATACAGCATATGATGCCATTCCATGCGCCTCACTTTGCCTAGACTATGGGTTGCACATGTGCATACAGACTACTGTGCATAATGTATATGAGCTGCAATATAGCAGTCATTACTAAAGTTTTGTAAGCCTTTATAATCTGGTCCCATGCAGGGTCTTCCTAAATTGTTTTTGCAGCTGCTGCTCAGAAATTTAGAAGCTGTTTTTGATGAGTCTCATGAATTTCATTTATATTTAAAAATATTTTAAATTTTCAGTCAAACATAATATTATGTATCTGGATACCACTGTGTAATGTTTTACAGTTCTTTTATTTCTGCTTATTTTTTAACCTGTTGCATAAAACTTGGAGGGAGAAATTGGAGCTGAAATCTGGATAGAAAGTGTAGAAAAAAATCTGGAGGGAATATATTCTTCAGCCATGTGGCAACAAATCATAAGCAGTGACTGGAATTTTCCATCCTATACTATAGGTGCATCTGCTTTCTAGAAGATTCCAAAATTTACTATGCCCAGTTTAAAAAATATGCATGGGAGTTGGCACCACTGTTGCCTTTAAAACAGAAGCAGTAGGCCCGAACATAGGAGCATGCTGTATGATTGGTGTATGGAGAGATTGTAGAATATAATCCATTTTGAAATGGCCATGGATATAAACTTAACATTATAGCTATGCTTTTATTTGATATTCCTATATTCAAAGATAATATGACTTAGAGTCACCTTTGGCTTCTTGTGCTCAAAGCCTAATACAATGACTTGTACTTGATGAATACCATGGAAATGTTTGACAAATAAAATTCTATCAAAAAATTCAAAGATTTTTAGGAGGACAAGATTTTTAGGAACTTACGTACAAATTACTAATTTTCGAACAAAAAATTTGAAGTTATAACTTATAAATCTAATCTCCAGAGTCACTTTGCTCTCTTTACAGTAATTAGTAAAAAATAGAAATTTGTAAACTCCAAAGTTAAAACTCCATGCTTATGGACCTTGATGGGAAGTTGGACCGTTGAATTTTGGTCAGCCCTTAAAGCTCCACCTTCTTCTGTTGTATCTGGTCAGCCAGATTCCTTAGCTGTGAATATTGGCTTTTTTGTTTCAGTAATCAAATATGATTTTAGATGGGTTTCGTCCTTAACAAGAACTGTTTGTTGAATACAGAAGGTAAAGGTTCTTGTGCACAAAGATTATATCATTCAACCACTTTGTTCTAGTTAATTGTGTCTTGGGCATAGCAGCAATTAATATAAAATGACATGGCGTGGCAAAGTGGAAATGTTTGTCAATTAAAAAACAGATTTAGAATAGGAAATCCGAAAAACATGACAAGACATGGCAAATTAAACAAAAATGTAATATTCATAATAATAGCAAAACAACTAATTGTGCTATTTTATGTTAAATATAGTGAATAGAAATCAAAATAAACATATAACATGTATGAATATAACAACTATGAAGAACATGTCCATAAACAGGCCAGCAGACTTGAGACATTTTGACTTCCATTTCATCAAAGTTCCAAAATCAAATCCCCACAAAATTTTGGCAGCCTTTTATAACTGGAAAACTGCCACACTTTTTTGAATAAATCACAATTTTTGTTTGGATGCTTTAAAAATGCGTTCTTCTAATACATGACTTTTTTTGGAATGGTCATGTTTGAGCAGGTAATATCTAGGTTCAGCGATTGCTCATGTTCTTTAGCTGAGTAAAGCTACTATGGTCTCATCGTATGTGCTCAAACATATTGAACTACTCATATAACCAGAAGATTGCAGGTTTTAATCAACATAAAACTAGCCAACATTTAAAGCTTAGGAATGTTTGTACCAAATCTCTGCCTACAAAAAGGGGGGAGCTCTTTGACACAAAGTATTGTGGAGAAAGATCCTTTTTGTGCCTTTTATTGATAAATGCTATTCATTCTTATGCCTTTTATTGATAAGTGCTGCCAATGAATTTGGGCCACAGCCTGGCCTAGAAACTTGCATAGTATTGGTCGGTTTCCAAGATACTAAATATAACGAATTAATTCAGTTAGCTGGGATTTATGGAGTTTGATTGGTTCTGGGAAGAATTTTCCCGTTAAAGTTCCAAGTGAGTAATTCTGATCAATAACTTGCCATGCTTGGCTAATTTTTTGACTATTGGACAATGAAATAGTGGGTGTGATGGATGCTTTGGACTGTCATGTGGTACAGCTAAACAAGATAACCAGCAATTGCTTTTGTGGAGTCATACCATGCTTACAGCTTTGGTTACAAATTATAGTTTATCTGCTTTTAAGAGCTCTAAAAGGTGCCCAACTTGATGAACCTTTGTCTAAGAAATTCAGCTTTCTGTTTGTGGATGTCATAGGCTTGCAAGAACAGAACATCTCTAAAAGTATTCAGAAGGCAGTATATGACGGTTTCTGTTCATGACAGCTCCAAGTTGAAAATTGGCTGTTATAATGTATATTAAAATCCTAATTCTGCAAGGGCCATGCTAATTGTTGCTGTGCTGCATTAAACTTGTGTTATGTTCTAGGGTTTACATACAGTTCTAGGATGGGAGTTTTAGGACTCTAAATACAATTCTGTTATACCTGGAAAACATCCACGAATTCTTGTTCTTGGCTGGTAAAAATTGGAAAATGAAATGTGTGGGAAATCTTTACAATGCACAACTTTTGCTTGTCCACGTAGACAGATCCATGATAACAGAGGATTGAGGGGTGTGCAAGGATCCTTCCTCTGATACGGTCCTGAAACAGAACAGTCCAATTCAAATTGAAACAAATTGAACAAATTTTTTTCTCAGAACAGATATTCATAGTAACAGTTGAGGCAGATTGCACAGAATTCAAACGATTCAGTTTTCCCAATGCTCTGTTTTGTTTTGTTTTTTAAAATATGTTTTAGAATGAATATAGTTTTACAGCTGCCAATCTTAAGCCCACAAAGACGTGTTCTTTGGGGTCTTGGAGCAACAAATCACAAGTGTAAGTCTTGATTTTTACACAGTCTGGGGTGAGGACATTTGGCACAATCCCTCAGTGATCAAAGGCCATACATCTCAGTCTTGAACGCCCTGAGTTTGAAGGTATTTTACCTTTTAAATGCTGTGACCTTGGGGTGTTGAGGATCCGATAAACTCAGGGTTACTTAAAAAGTATTTGTGGTTAACTTAAGGTCAAACTGAGAAGCCTGAGAATATTAAAGATAATTAATTAAGCCCTAGCTTGGGAACTTAAATCAATGGCTAACAGTGACTTCACATGGTGTCTGAGAACTGATAAAGGCAGTTAGCAAAAGTAACCTGGATGCAGTAGCTGGGCTAGTCATGTATTTCTCAGAAGAATCAAACTGAAGGCATAAAAAAACCTCTGAGGTTTCAAGAGCCCCTTATCGCAACATTTGTTACAATCCTGTGAACCCAATCGTCTGCTTCCATGAAGGATGAAACTTAAGAATTCAAACAAAAATGTCCGAGGACCATTTAACTATGGTTACCGAGCTTAACCCTAAATAGGCTAAAGTTTACTTAAATCAAGCTCTGCTCAGGTCTCAGACAACGTAAACGAAGAAAAAAGTCACAAACAAAGCCGAGCCTGAGCAAAGAAAGGAAATATATCTGGAGGATTACATGTTAAATCTTAAAACTTGGTTAACAAAGAAACTGAGTCTGGAATTGTGACATCCGTCATAATCTCGGGATCTTGGGGATTCAAAGATAAAGCTTAAGAAACTACACATGACGAAAGCCTGAGGAACTGCAGTAAGTTTTAAAATAACCAGTTACACCTGGGAAAAGTTAGACTGCTTTAAACCACTAAATTTAGAGTCTCGGGGAAACTTAAGTACTAAGCCACCTTAACAAAAACACAAAGGAAACTTAAGTTGAAGTAAAAGTGCAAAATCCTTACGAACTATAAAATAATAAAACCTAAGACAACATGGATTAAAGCCACAAGAACATCCCTTGGGGACTCAGAACATAACGCTGCTTGGTAATTGCTAAAGAGCACGAGGAGTTGAATCTCCCGTATTGTGACACTTGCCACAATCTCAGAGGTCTCGATTCTTGGCCTTCTCACTTTTAACTTAAGTAACTTAGAATCAGGGAACCCGAAAAAAGATGTCCTGGAATCATGGCATGTGTAAAATTCTTGGGGTTTTTCTGGCCTTGGCTTCACTCAGTGGAAACACAAGGGATTTAAATGGAGGTAACTCAGGTAACAGAGATACTTAAGGCCAATGACTCAAGCATCTCTCAGTCCACGACCAGCAAAAACAGAGATAGATAACAAAATAATATCCTACATCAAATCCATTAAGACTTCTATCATCATTCAAAACCTTGCCCTTACAGCACTTAAACTGAGATTACACAGAGACATTCAGGCAGTAACTGGGTTAAGTTAACCACAATAACAGATTGTTCTTCACTCTAAGTAAATATCACAGAACTTGCTATACAGTATTTAGGGCTAGTAATAACTATTCAACTTAAAGTCTTCCAAAACCATCCTTAGGCTATCAATATTCCAGAGTCCAAATGATTTATTTTCAAAACCCAATACACAAAACAGGGGTATAATGTTTCACTCAATAAATCTGATGCAGTAATTATCTCAAATTACTCTTTTATTCATATAACAGATGAACACTCGGAGCTGCAAACAAATACATTACTAGAAATTATATTACATACAGAGCAAAACAGAGTTTGATTGCTGCAAATTACATCATGGGTTATTCCTAGAACCCTTTTTCATAAGTTTAACATGTTTTCCAATACATCTATAACAATATACTCTTAAATTCTTAACTATAATCCTCTGCATTAATCTGTTTCCAAGAAATCTATAACAATACGTTCTAACTATTATTCTCTGCTTCAATCTGTTTGGGATGTGTTCTTTCCAGCTTGCCAATGTACTGTTCTTGAACGGGGATGGAAACATTGAGCCCTCCATAGGTGTCCCTTTCCACCCCTAACCAGTTGATGGTCAAACACAGTGGAACAAATAGATCACAGGTAGATTGCCATGAGAAGATCGTAGGGGCTAGCTACTTACTATTCAAATTCATTTATTTCAATTGTAATTAAGTTGATTTGGAAACAACATCCAACCATCCAACTATTGATTCCCAGTTTGATTCAGCAGCTTAGATAATGAAAACTTGCTAATAGGATAGGAGCAGAAAGTGGACATTTTACACAAGGCTGATAGCACAATCTGGTGAGCTAATTAAACAACCAACAGGACTAATATATAACCCAACAGCCCCAAGTTCTGTGCAGAGGGCAGCCATCTTTCACATTCAATGATTCATCATAGCCTCCGATTCCATTTGCTCATATAGATATCAATCATTTTATTCATATTTCTTTACTTGTGGTTTTGTTAGATTTGAGGGTTGAAAGCCATGGAAGTACTGTCAGCTCTTTCATGGATTGGTTTAAACAAGGTGACGAGTCTTGCTCTCAATGCTCCTTGCCCCTGCTCCCTTATGCACAGCTTCTACCCTACTCCCACCCTTTTCAATGTGATAATGGTAAACAATGTTTGCAAGGGAAATCTTAATTTACTACAACACACATATTTATCTATTGACTGTTGCATCAAACACATATTTATTATTCACCATGACATTGGAATGTAACTTACTTCCAACTAAGTCCTAATGCCAACACATGAAATGTATGACTCATAAAATTAATTGTTTTCTTAGAACGTCATCTGTCTTCTAACCAAACATCCTCTGATAAGATCCACACATATAATAATGGAAATAAGACAATGTAGAAGATAGATCACACATGACACAGTAGATGTTCATGGGCCAAGGTGCCCTAACATCCAAGATATCCAGAAATAGAATAAACCCTTAAGGTAGGGTAACACCATACAATACTCCTTCTGGAAGAAGCCACTCCATGCTATCTCCAAGAGATTCGAAACACATATCCTACTCTCACATATAATAATGGAAATAAGACAAAGTAGAAGATAGATCACACACACCACAATAGATGTTCACAGGCCAAGATGCCCTAACATCCAAGATATCCAGAAAATAGAATAAATCCTTAAGGTAGGGTAACATCATACAATACTCCTTTTGGAAGAAGCCACTCCATGCTATATCTCCAAGAGATCCGAAACACATATCATACTCTCACATGTCCCTACCATGATAATCATCTCCTTTATGTAGACCACCTCCTAATAACATAATGGAGGGGTAAACCATTAATCCCAATGTAGGCCTACTCATCATTTGATATAATTAATTACACAAGCTGTCCATATGACCCAATATAATTAACTTAATGTGTGCCACGTGTCAGGATCTCCATCCACCTATAATATCATCTCCATTCTCCTTTCCTCAATAATAATTTTTCCTTCACTTCTTACTCTAATCTCCTTCCAATACCCTGCACAACAATCCCCTTCTGAATTACTCTCCTTTTATAACTTCTCTCCCTCCATCTCCTTTCTCCTTCCACCTCCCTTCCTGTCTGTTTAGTTCCTAGAGAAACTTAAAACTCCCAACTCATGCAACTTCCACCGTTTATTTATTTTTATCTTGCACCGGAATTAATTTTATTTATTTTTCTCTTATAACTAAACTGGGTATTTAAATTCAGTGTTTATTCATTTCAACCAACCTCATAGAATAATTTATCCTTTTTATTTTAAAATAAGTGCAAAACATGACTGGCAAATTTTAAACTAAAATTTTGGGTGAAACATAAGATTGGTTAGACTCATTGGGACCTATGGTTTTGACAATCTTTTGTGAAAAGCATTTCAATCATGGTTGAGCTGCCGACCTAGCTAGTCTTCCATCCGTTTTCCATCTGCACACAGTGCACACAACAAAACCTCAGTCGCATCTGCTAGAAAATAATATAAAAATAAAACATAATTAAAATTTTTGCATTAATAAAGGGGTACCATTTAGCTTAGCCATTCATAAATTAAGTTTTTCCAATATCAAGAAAATTATTCCATCAATTAATTAGTTTGAAGACATGCCAATAATAATGTTTTTGGAATTGTCCCAAATTATCAACAATAACATCATAGCTAATTATAGTCTGATAAAATCTGTCCCAAGAGGGGATGTTACAGGGTGACAGGCTTCTTTCTGGTGCTTGATATTCACTTTTAATTTCTAAACTCAGAGCTTCTATCCACTGCAATTTATCCTTGGCAAATGGGTGCCATTTTCAGAACCTTTTACCTCAAAAGCCAAGTTCTTTAAAGCTATTTACAGTTGTCAGTTGTTAAACACAGATATTAATCCAAAAGCAGATACAATATTAGTTCTTGCTTAAAAGAGACAACTCAATATTACATACCCTGTAAGACTTATTCTCGAGTGTGGTTGACTTTGGCTTTAGACAATGAATGAAATCAATCATGTAAGAGCACTAGAGTTGAGGTTATTGGTATTATTGTCGGTAAGAGACATCATGTTTCCACAGTCCATAGTAGTGAATATGATTTTTTTCGGATTCAACTGTGTGAGAGTTCATGCATCAACGTTTCAGATTCAATGGATCATGGAGTGTGATCCGATCATCTTGATGATGGATCATGGAGTGTGATCTGAAACGTTGATGCATGAAACTCTCACACAGGTAAATCCAAAAGCATTTGTATTCATTATTGTTGTTGTTTCATGCTTTGAGTTCAGAATGATGTTAGCCAGAGAAATAATGTTGGCCTGTCTTTCTAGGTGAAGAGTGGATACTGATTTTACTGTATGATGAGCTCTAATTTAGAAAAATTCAGAATTGACCATTTAATTAGTTTTGCAAGGTAGCCCTTGGAAGCATCTGTATGAGGCAGGCTAAGACTTCAGAGGACACTAATAGCAATCAGGCTCAGGCTCCAGTGCCTCAAATTTAATATTCCTGTCTGGATTGTGCTTGGTAAAGTTCTTTTATATGCAATTGTAGTTGCAAACTCATATATTACCTAAATAAAATGAAAAAATGTATATAATTGACTCTACATTTAGAGCCACAATAAACTTTGCATGAATGCTAGACACTGCTCTTTCTAGCATGGAAACTAGTCAGATAGCATGGGTGGCTGCTCAAACCTGTTGATGCTGTCATCTCTCTTGTATGTCAATTCCATAAATTTCCCATGAAATGAACATATTTGTTGGTAACTTCAAATTTTGAGCCACAAATAATCTTTACATGGAAACCAGTCCCATTGAACAAGTGACTGCTCGGACTTATTGACGCTGTTATCTCTTTTTGTATATCAATTCTGAAATTGGCATATGGCTTGGCTGTAACTAAACAAGCTTCCATATGGAGGAGCAATTGAATTTTTGAAATTAAGCTTCATCATATTTGTGTTCATGCTTAGATTGTACTCACATCTTAGTTTTTACTTTTGAATGTTAATAAAAGTTAAGAACCTCGTCTAGCATATAGACAATGTAAGCTCAGCTTTTTTGCAGCATGAGACACCCTCAAACTATATTGTGTAGCTCTATTGTCTGACAACCATAGAGAAAGAAAGAAGGAAATTAAATTAATGTCTTGAATGACCAAATTAGGTCAATTGTGAAATTGTGATTCAAACTTAGACAATGCTGCTGTGTATGCGTGTCGTTGAAATTCATTGCCATGTATAATGTAGGCTGAATAAGAATGAAATTTGGAAAAAATGATACTGTCTTCATGATAGTCCCTTCAATAGCATTCAAACTTAATTTAAGTTTCTCCTGCAGTATTGCTCCTTAGGCAATATATATTAGTCAAACTCTTCAAATGCCCACCTCTTTTATATGTCTGTAATAGTGAGGCACAAACTCATATTGTTGAAAAAATCATATTCTGTCTAAAAATGTATATAATTGACTCTACATTTAGGGTCACAATAAACATTGCATGAATGCTAGAGACTACTCTTTGTAGCATGGAAACTAGTCAGATAGCATACGTGGCTGCTCAAACCTGTTGATGCTGTCATCTCTTTTGTATGTCAATTTCCATTAATTTCCCATAAAATGAACATAATTGTTGGTAATTTCAAATTTAGAGCCACAAAAATCTTTGCATGCAAACCAGTCTCATTGAATAAGTGACTGCTTGAACTTATTGATGCTGCCATCTCTTTTTGTATTTCAATTCTGAAATTAGCATATGGCTTGGCTGTAACTAAATAAGCTTCCATATGGACAAACAATTAATTTTTGAAATTAAGCTTCGCATATTTGTGGTTGTGCTCAGAGTTTTACCATGATCCCCTCTAATTGCCACGTGTTCATGCTCAGAGTTTTACCATAATCCTCTCTAATTTCCACATTTTGCCTAAGAAATTAGTTTACTTGTGCATAATCCCTAGGCTTGTGAAGTCAGTTTTGCTGGAGCAAGTACCTGGATGATAGTCTTGAGATGCTTTAGATCTTAACTCTTTTACAAGCTGAAACCTGAAAGAAAATACGAGGGTCATGCTTCAGGAAAGGCCTCCTTAATACCACTTTCATGCTCTCAATGCTTGAGGTTTGCAGGTATGCACTTTAAGGTATATCAACTGCTTGTCCTCAGTTGTTCAATGTTCATTGTTTTTGACTGGTCCCTAAAATATATTGACATTTATTAATCCCTTTCTACGGATATCTTGTAGGCATGTAATTTAAGGTAGATTAACTACTTAGAGAGTAATCCTGAGATGCTTAGTGATCTTTACTTTACCATAGGATAGTTTTGACACCATAAAATTCTGGTGCTGTGAGCATCTTTAATTGTATCCGACTTTAAAAGTTGGTGAATTAAGGGAAAGAGCTCTTAATTGAAAATGTTGTTTCATAGCTTATCACTAAGCTGTTTTTAGTGTTATGCTTGCAGCAGCTCATACAAAATGGAAATGCAAATTTCTTGATATTTAAATAGAACATGTGCTTTGCAATTCTGTATTTGATTCCATATTGAAAGATGAATACTCTCATGGCTGGCCGTAAGTACCTTATTTCCGTGCTTATGCTCTCTTAGCATCATTCCAATTGTTCTTTGGTGATTAATACTTCTGCTCAATGCCAGCACTGTTAGTGTTTATCAATAATCGATACCCTTTCAAGCTTCTTGGCTTTGGAATTGCTTCTGCTCAAAGCCAGCACTGTTAGTGTATATCAATAATCAATACCCTCACAAGCTTCTTGGCTTTGGAATTGCTGTTATTATAATTCATGTCGAGAATATTGAGCACTTATGGTAAGGATGAAATTAGAGGAATATGATAGTTTAATGATAGTCTGTAAAGTTGGTAGGATACCCTTATGCATATATTTTAAATGAATTGAAGGTGGAGTAGTTTCTGTTTTTAATGAATACTTTAGATGGGAATGTCTAAATTCGTCTCTTTACATGTATGATATAAAATTGTTTGGTTATTATATGCAACATTTGCAAGAACCATGTAAATGAGTTAAGATTTCTGGTCATTGGTACGATAATAGTGTCCTTATAGTAACTCATAATTTGAACGACAAGCCTTTTTTGAGGAAACGGAACATCTATTTTAAATTTTAATTAGAGATGTACATATTTAAGCTAATTTGCTTTTGTGTTTTACTTTACAGCAAAATTATTTATTCTTACATCATGGTTCACTGTGGCAATACTTTGATGTTCATAATAATTAATTTTTAAAATCTTGTGCACCTTTTAATCAGTTGACAGCTGACATTCACGAGGAAGTTGAAGGCCAAAATCGGTCATTGGATCGCATGGTACTTTAACCTTTTACTACTGTATGTCTGAAGTGAAGTAATTATATTTCTTGTGAAAATTTATTATATGTCGAGGCAAGTATGTCTTTATACATTGAAGTTTGGATCTAGAAATTTACTGAAAAGTAATGATTAATGTTATAGGGCAATGATATGGATGCATCAAGAGGGATTCTATCTGGAACCATGGATCGATTCAAGAGAGTGGGTATTTTTGATCTCTACTCAATTTGATTAGAAAATCATAGTTACAGAAGGCTTGTAATGAAATAATCTCCAAGCCTAAAATTTATCTCTGTATATATGCAGGTTTTTGAGACAAAGTCAAGTCGAAACATGGTTACTTTGGTGACATCATTTGTGGTGCTGTTTCTTCTGATATATTACTTAACAAAGTGATCATATATTCCAAAATGTAAATCATTCGTTAATCCCAGCTCAATTGTCATGTATTACCTGATATTTCTTTCTGTTGGAGTAACTATAATTAGTCGCATTCTGGATGTTTGCCTCTAGGTGGGGTAATTACTCATCTATCCATGTTTCGTAGCAGTGAGCAATATCATCTCTAAACCAAGTGTGGTGATGTTTTATATGTTTGGAGAGTGTCATAACTCTGGTCTGCTTTTGCACACAAGTATACTATTGTAAGGAACAGTTTTATGTCTCTATACAATATTTAGATCCGTGGATCTCTTGTTTGTATTAACAGCCTTATGTAATATTGTGAAGAGGTTGATTATGAAACTGTGTTAATTTTTGCAGTCATTCTGCTGTTATTTCACTAAGATTTGTCATAGATCTTTTCTAGCTAGTGACATTATATGGGTAGTGTGTTCGAGGGATTTACCTTCATAGATTAGAAACTGTAAGTTTGCAGTAGTTCATTTTATTTTTGATTTGAGCAGCAGTGCTATCATTGCACGTGGTTTGTCATACCTTTCCAGTTCATAGTAAGTTTAAAAGTCAACACTTGTCAGTTCCGTCAAAACTATCAAAGAAACTACACAAGAGTATTGCCATGCCTTCTATGTTTGCATTGTAATAACCGCATTGGCAATGTAGATAACTTGGGTTTTATTTTCAATTTATTTAATAAATTGGATATGATCAGGTAGTACGGAATATTAGAAGTTTAAATTGGAGGTATATTCTTTTTACTGCTATGCAAGCTAAAGAATACTAATGGAATTGGAGTATATGAAGTCATGTAAGAAGCACAACTATGCTGGAAATACAACAATCTGTTGAATTTCAATTAGTGTATAATTACAAGATTCTCATTGGTGCATAAAGCATTGTCTTTGTGTTATGTATCCATTCAGCCATTCAGAGTCGCTTATAAGATGTGCAGCAAGTAGTTGTTAATAACGTCCAGTTTTTAAATACCCAGGAAATTTAATTGAGGGCAGGCCTTTCTAATTCTGATGGTTCACAGTTTCGTCACTGCTGATGAAATAAAATGAGGAGATTTGATTTATTACCAGATCGTAATTTATACATAAAGAACATATTTTTCATTTTACGTTTGGAAAAACAGGTAAGTTGTGGTGGGCTTTGTGTATTTTGGAATCTGTGATAAATTGTCCAACCTGAAATAATTATTGATCATAGCGTACTGTTTTGAATCACTTGGGGATATAATATGATTACATATATTCCAGAGTTTCGATAAGTGCAATGAATATGTTATCACTGGACATCAATTTGTGTTCTTTAATGGTTATCTATTGATAATTTGATAATCTCAATAATCTCTGAACCACAGTGCAGGATCAACTGACAATAATATCCACCTTTCTTGGGTTGAAAAGTTTTATCTTTTCAAAGGAGTACTAACTGAGGAAACTGGTCAAGCATTGGGTTTTAGATCTCGGACTAGTCTTGTTCATATGCACATGGGTAAGGAAAAGAGGAATTATTAATATTCGTGTCAAAGAATGATAATTGATAAATATTGCATCAAAAAGTATAGCCGTCAAATTTAGCAAAATAAGGAGTGCTTCAAACATTTTTCCCTTGAGAAACTGAAAAGAAATAGGGAGGCATAGGAAATAGGATATCAAATGAGTATGGATTGTAGTATTATGCTTGCTCTGAGAAGAATTTCTAAGAAATTAGAGCTCTTCTATTACAGGAGAGCGAATCAGATAGAAAGAAAATTATATAAAATGATACTATTCAATGTGATCAGAAGAATCAATGCTGCTACTGCTGTAATTGTCTAGAATGCTTTGCTTCTGCATTGTTAAGAGCATAAGTTCCTGCGACCAACCAAGCATTCCACGGGGTAATGTAATTGGAAATACAATTAGTATACTGCAGTTGTGAAAACTGGTAATCACAGGATGTTGGAAGTTATTAAAAAACAAAAAAGTAAGGACGCCTAGAAGTTAATTATGATTAAAATACGCAGTGATGGGGTGCTCTACTACACGCTAAGAGACAAGGTATCGAGCTGAAAATTCAGCATATAGTTCTCAGGTTTGGAAAGGGTGTAGGTCTTTTCAATCATTGAATATTTTATGCTTATTGCAGTAATAAATAACAATGAATTGTCAACACATTTAAATTTAATTGATTTTCGAGTATTCTTTTAGAGATATAAAGAACAGGGTTATGATGTACCATTCAAGACATCCTAATAACTGCAATGTAAAATAATGGGAAGGTAACGTATCATGTAAGTCTTAGTACAAATTTGAGACAATATATGAGTGAAAATACAAAGATGCAATGCATATTATAAAGAACTTTCCCTTACTAATATAGTGTCACTCAGGATCTGCTCTAGGAGAAGTATTTACAGAAACTACACAAGCTTTTTGAGTCTATCCAGCAGTATATTTTAAGGTGCATATAAAGTGAGGTAGATATTTAGCCCACTATTTTCCCAGTCCTATTGGTAAGGCTAAAGGATGGCTTGTTAAAAGCAGTGAAGCTTTAGAAGAGGTGTAAAAGAGCAAGTCTCGTGGATGGTCTCTGAAACAATAAAAAAATCCCATCTGTAAGCTGTAGCGTGCTAAGTAAGCGGGAAGGTCGAGCAATATTGAGAGAAAGGTTGAAGATATGGATTTTATTGTGGTTGTCTCGGTAAAAGGAGTCTTTGTGATAAGATTCTATATCGACCAATAAAGGACGCACTTGGGCATTTAAAACTGGAAAGTAAGGATCAAGGTTCTAAAATAAAAGAACCTTGCTGTCAACCGTGCCTTGAGAAGAAAGGCCCCTGGTGGCTTCTATGTGGATTTGAGAATGAGCAGGTGAGATCGCTATAGGTTTTAGAAATTGTAAAAAGGGGAAAGCCTAGAAATTGGCGAGATTTGAGTGCAAATAGGATATCCATAATTAGGGGTTGCTTGTAATTTGACCTTTGTCGTTGTGTTTGGAATGTGACAAAAACTTAAAAGGAGAGAAATTCTGAGGTATGCGGAGCAGCAACAACAAATGGCTAGGATCCATGATAAGAGGATTGAAGGTCAAATTATAAATAGATCCAACAAGCCATCATAATTTGATCTTTGTTGTTGCGTTTGGAGCCCGAAAAGCTTGAAGGGGACAAATTTTGAGGCATGCAGATCATACCCTGATAGAGGAGAGAGTCAACTTTTAAATAGATCTAAATGTCATTTTTATCTATATTTTAGTTTTATAGAGCCACAGCTAGTGAAATGAGAAGTGTACAAATTATGATATAGAGGTCACTGCTTATGGTGAGATCACTGTTGATATGATAGGTAGGAGTTGTGCCTTATTCTTGCCATACAGTTTTTGTATCAGCTTATGTATTTGATATTTGTATTCTTATGGTGATCATATTTTATATTGATATGACTATATGACTATTTGAGACATGAGATTATTGTGCGATTAAGTTATGTGGATTTTTTAATTTATTGCTTTTATTATTATTGTGATATTAGTTACTTTCATTTTGTTTGTTTAGTAATGTTAGTTGATTATTGATTATATGTGAATTGATTATGTTGCTTATGTATGGTGTTGATTATGCATATTTGTAGAGAACCGGTATTATGATGTCATTTATATGTTATGAGATTTCATGAGATATATATGTCTTACATGATTATATTTGTGCTTGTTGGCTTTATATTGTGGATCGGCTATTTGTGTTAGATAGGCTTGCTATGTATTTGGCCGATAATGAAGAGGTAACATGGATTTGTTTGAGTGCATCCGTCTTACTCCATGACGGGGTAATGAGACATGACATGTGATATACTTGTGAAACCCATCTATTTGAATCGTGTTGCAATTTAGTACCTTTACATGATTAAACCAATAAAGTGTGTATTCTATATGCTTTAATTAATTTTCTAGTATGCATAAAAGGTTTTCTTTATGTATATGATTTAATTAAGTGCTCTTAGAAATGATAAAAATCACATAAAAAATAAAGGGGTCAGATGGATTGGAAATGGTAAATTTGCAAGTGTTGAAAAAGGTCATTTTTTAATATTATCTCATGAACTTGTTGAGTGTGAATGGAAAGATTTTTTTTTTTGGAAAAGGTTTTGCTTATATGTTTGAAAGAGATCCATTATTTTAGTTTTAATGTATATCTTGAATTGGAGAGTTTGAAGGGAATTTTTCTTGAAACCCTTTGATGAATTCTCGAGCGTTGGAAGAGGTTGGTGTGAGGAAAACTCATTGATTTGGAATCTTGGGAGCTTGAAGAGTGCTTGCTTGTAGTATTGTGTGTCTTCATTCTCCTTTGGATTCATTTTTGGAAAGAAAGTATTTTTCTTTGAATGCTTGAAATGGTAATTTTTATGTTTTAGAATGGTAAGAATGTATTCTACCATTGCTTGCTTTGAAATTTGGGAGCTTTCATGTGTTTGTTGAAGAGCTTGAAAATGATTCCATTAATGGAGGTTTAGGTGTTCTATGCATGTTCTGAGTTCCAGAAAAATGAAAAATGATTAATGTTGAATTAAAATTGTTGGGAAAGGAACTAGTTTGTGTATGTAATCAAATTAATTGGGAAATGCTAAATCTTACGCATAAGTCTAGAATGGTCATCATGATTCTTTTCTCGGTGTATTATGCTAAGGCTACTTGAACATCCTTGAGATATCCTATCAAAAGACACTAACTTTGATTCCAATGAATAATATTTGTCTATTGCTTTGGTACATGTCAAATTTAATGCTATCATGATTGTTAGAGGCATCACATTGTTTGAAACCTCAGTCAAGAATACAATTGTTCAACTTGTAGCCTTCTATGTCCAATGATACATATAAGGGTTTGGGCATGTCTTCATCTTTTGTTAGTTTGATTTGAGGTATGGTTAAAACCTTCGCTAAAACTTGAGTAGTATGAGTGGGTTTGGCTCCTTTAACATAATTGACTGCCTTCTAAAACTATTTTGGATTATTTTGTGAGAATTTTAATTGTAAAATCTACACTTGTCTTGGTCATGTACTCCAAACTATCCAAATTAGGAGTGCCCTCAATGTTTGCATGAGTTGTCTTAGGCACTTGGGAGGTAGATGGTCCTACATCTACATTTATCTCCTCCTTTCCTTTATATTGTTCCAGTCTTTCCCTCCAAGCCTTTCTTTTTCCATTTTTGATTTTAATCATGGATAAAAATTACTAATGATTGACTCTAGGTATTGATCAATCATTCTTCAAGAGTGGGCTCATTCTAGATAAAAACTATGGCAGAGCCACCATTGGGTTTAATTTGATGGTTAAGGTTCCCTAAAAAACCTTGATTATTCACCTCAGGTAATGCGATTAGCTACATCATTCTTTGTGTTTCTCGACATTCCATCAATCTCATGAAAAGAATAATAATTGTTCACTTTATTACTTAGAGATGGTGATTCCAAGGAAAGCCTTTCTAGACCAACAAGTAGCTTTAGCATGTAGGTTTCACTTGATGGTCCAAATTTTTTGTAAATTGCACCTTAGTAAGTTTTGTGGAAATTGCCACTTGATGATAGTCACATCATTCACCACTTTTTGTAATAAAGGATCAACTAAATTTTGTACTATAGGTCAAATGGAATCCTTTTTAATTTCCCTATGGTAACCGTGTTATCTTCAAACTTGATTGTTCAAGTTTAAGATTCTTCTAATTCATCCATCTTGCCTAATTTAAGAATGGAGGTAATCCTTGAAGGTAATGCATTGATAAAATAGAGTAGAAGGATCTATGCAGAAGGCTTCAATATTATATGAATTATTCCCATGACGTAGTTGAAATGAGCAATAAATTTGTGCATGGGCTCATTGAATTATTTCTTTACATTAGATAATTGTGCAAATAGCATGTGACCATCTTTGGATGGTTTGAATCGAGTAAAAAAATCACTCATATCATCCCAAAAGATAATGCAACCTACTGGAAGATGATGAAACCATTCAACTACTCCTCCAATGAAAGTTTTGACAAAAAGGCTACAACTACATCTTCATGAGAGATCCCCAAGATACTACAGGTTCTAATGAAAGTTTAAATGTGTTTGTTTGGATATTGAGTAGCATCACCATGGAATTTGTGAAAGCCTTTTATGGATCCATGTGCAATTTTATGTCATGCATGGAAAGCTAGAGGTCTAATGTTGTTTCCCCATGGAAAAGGGCGAAATGGAGCTTCATGTGTATTCTTGTTGTCTCCCATTTCACAATTAAAGGGTTCTTTATCCAATCAAAATATTACTTCAAAACGTTCATGGATGGATAAAAAATATCCTTTGCTTGATGATGCTTGTTGAAAATCTACGAAGGCAAATTTGATAGGATTTGCTTTCCTTCTTCCCCTTTTGTAAACTTTTAGATCCATGGTTGATTAGTTCCACACTGGAGGAGGTAAGATGTGTCCTCTCGCTACAAGGCCAGTGTTTTGTTCTTCTTCATCTAAGATGACAGCAACACCTCTATAATGTGTGGCACTTTTCTTTTGATCAAATGAAAAATGCCTTAAGTTGTCCAGAATATATTCTTGATCCTATTCAATCTAATTTAAGTTAGGCTACAAAACTAGAGCTTGAAGGGTTTTGAGAGTCACATATGTGAGATTTAGAAATTTTAGCAACATGTGCCCCACAATGGGCACCAAAAACTATTAATGTTGTAATTTTTCACTTTCATGACAACACAAAATAAAATAGTAGATAAGGAAATCCTCTCTTCAAATTCAAAGGAAAGCTCCATGATTTAATCTACTCTAAAATCTAAAATAAAAACAAGCTTGCTAATATGAACACTATAAAATCTATTCTTTGGGGTTTTGTGTAAGGATAAAATAAATAAGCAAACTTGACTTATCTATTTTCATTTCAAAGGTTAGAGCATGAGACTTCTAAGAAATTCTATCTCATCAATAAATTTTGTCAATTTATGACAAATAAAATGTAGACAAGAATACTATCCAATGATTAAAATACAGATCCTTTGGAATCATATCAAGAATTTAATTTGGAAAAGAAACAATTTGAAGAAGAATGATGAAGACAATTAATTGTTACTTAGTCATTCAAAGTTGCTTTGTAACCACAAACACCATAGTTACACAAATTTAACATATATCTTCCTCATTAATTGATTTCTTTGAATGATTACAACATGGAGTTTTCTAATTTGAATGGAAATATTGGTAGTATGAGCAAGCTTCAATTTCCCATTCACTGCATACAAACACTTAAACAATTTAATCTAACTTCAAACTTGAAAGAAAATATTTGCAACATAAGTCTAGCATCAACTCTTATTACATTATATGTGTAAAATGACAGATATTTATCTTTCTAGTTGTAGCTTCTTGAAGCTTCAAAAATAATAAAAATAATTACTTTGAAAGTAATTCTATCCTAATCCTTTGAATATATATATATATATATATATATATATATATATATATATATATATATATATATATATATATATATATATATATATATATATATATATATATATATATATATATATATATCACTTTCTTTCTATTTATACTTCTCATCTTGAGCATCCATCTAAATCAGGGGCTTTAATCTTTAGATTTTATCTTTAATTTGCTTTAACTGATCTTCAATCTTGGTTTTGGCATCACTTTGAATGAAGGGCTCATATTCGATGATTTTTCTCCTTTATTTCATTTGATTACAATCTTCATTTGAGTGCACAGACGAACTTGGGCACCACTTTTCTTTTGTTTCTATCTTCGTTTTGGAGAAAAACATGCTATTTTGTTGTCCAAAAGAACTTAGGTGCCCAATGATTTTTTAAATATGATTCTCATCGAGGATTTTCTTATGTGGATGCTAGTTTTGAGTTACTTTGATTTTGACACTCATCAGGGATTTTCACCAATGGATGCCAAATTGGTGCACACCAAGGATTTTCCTTGATGGATGCTGAATCGAGGATTTGGACCACTTAATACCAAATTGGTGCTCATCGAGGATTTTCCCCAATGGACACCAGATAAGGAATTCCATGCCTCGGATCCCAAAAAAAAAGTTGGTGCTCGAGGATTTTCCTCGATGGCCACCAAAATGGAGAAATTGATGACTTGCACGCCAAAAATGAAGATTTTAAAATGTGACACCAAAAATCAACAAGGAATGGATGCTTGGAGTGCTTTTTAATGAGTTTTCAAAAGATTTCCAAAAAAAAAAAAAAATTTAGTAAAATTGCTCCATTTTTTGTTCTCAAATGTTGCACCATAAAACCTTTGACTTTGATGATTTCTCCATCATTTTACTGCCTCCTAAAACCATTTTTGGCTGATGAAGCTTGAATCTATAGTATTAACCTTCTACCATTCTCATCTACCACTTTTTTCCAAAAAAGCAAAAAACAACTTTCTAAAAAAGAAAGTTGTGATTTTTGTGCTTATATCCTTAATCTAGGACCCAATAAAAAAAGATTTTTTTTTTCTAAAAATATAAAACTTGATCTTTGGAGTTCACTGAAACTGCCTATCTTGAATATTGGACCCTCTAAAGTGACAACTTCATGTTTGGAAGATGATCCTCATATATGATTCTATCGTAATGTGTCAGAAAAGAATTGTCTTACCCTTAATCCTTCCTACCTATGCCTAGTATTTGCCATCATAGTCTTTCTTTGAACTTCACCCTTCCTTTCCTCTACTAGTGCTAGAGTTGAAGCCTCCTTCAAGATTCATATCTTGATAATATTTGTGATGACAAATCTACATACATCATTAGTAGACCAAGATAGACCAACACCTAAGGAATTAACCATTTTGATAGGAAAGATAACATAGTTGACATTGATGTGATAAGAATGACTTGACATTTGGCTACAAATATAATTAAACACAAAGTTTTTAAGGGGTGACAAATTTGAGTACCCAATAGGTCTAATTAGTATATTTAGGTCATTTTCATGGGCATAGATCTATTATGTGGCCCACAAATGTAATTTGATAAGTTATGAACTTCTATTATTCAATCTGCCTTGATCTTTGCTCCTTCATACTCATTAAGAACTGATGGTATTTAGAAATACCTTAAGGATGTTGGCAAATCACTAGGGTCAGTTCTCTTAGGTCAACCCCCTAGCAAGACTGACTATACGATTGTGGAAATGATCAAGGACAACAATCTTCAGTCATACAAATGTGTTAGAATGACAATGTAGATTATGGTTCTTTTTATTGTTCCAAATTAAAAGAATCCTACAGTGAATGCTTCTTAAATGCAAATGATGTGTCCTTAATATTAGATAATAAATGAATGCAAATTGAATGCCTTTAAATACCACTATATAGCAATAAATCATGCCAAACATGTACCAAATCAGATTATGGGGGGAATGAATTGGGTAGGAGTCAACAAATTTTAAAATCTTGAGGGTCAATTCCATGGGTGTAAGATTAATCTTGTGCCCACATGATTAACTAGGGACAAGGGAGCAATAGGGTCAATGTGGGGAATACATGTCTAGAACATGGTATATAATAGTAGGCATAATAAATGTTTGATACGTGGAAATATATATGGATGTGGATACGATAGAGTCAAGAATGAAAGAATGTGTAAATGTGGATCAACAATGACATGTGAAATGAGCCTAGCTTTACACAAAAGTGTCATTTATCGACATATAATTGTATTAAGTCATTCCATTAGCATGTTCTCAAGACTAAATGGGAATTGTGTAATGCCTGTAGACACCTAAAAATGACTAATGCATTCTCGTATCACTATTCACACCATTTTCCTCATCAACTTAATTCTTCTAATTCGACATTAATTAAATAATTCCTAATTATTTAATTAAATCTATCATGTCACCAATTTAATTCTTCTAATTCAACATTAATTAAATAATTCCTAATTATTTAATTAAATCCATCATGTCATCAATTTAATTCCCCTTCCAACATTAATTAAATAATGTTTAATTATTTGATTAAATCTAACATTTTATCAATTTTATTCTTCTAATCCACTTTAATTAAATAATTTTAAATTTATCCATTTCAATCCTCAATTTCATATTAATTAAATGATTTTAATTATTTAATTAATTCACCATCTTATTCCTCTTATCCACAAATAATTATTTAATTGGCTAATTATTCCTCTAAAATTAAATAATTATTCTAATTACTTTTCTTATCTCCTAAATAAATAAAATCAAATATTTTATTTATTTCCTATTTTCCTCCATCATGCACAACAAATTAAATAAATTTATTTATTTAATTTCTAATTTATCCTCTCATCTTCTAAATTTGTCTTTTCCATCTAAATATCTTCCATGTAAATAAATAAAATAAAATATTTTATTTATTTCCTATTTTTCTCCATCATGCACAACAAATTAAATAAATTTATTTATTTAATTTCTGATTTATCTTCTCATCTTCCAAATTTATCTTTTTCTTCTAAAATTTTTCCATGCACACAAATTAAATAATTTATTATTTAATTTTATTCTTTGCATGTTAAAAATCAAATCAAAAGCCGAGTTTAATTGACTTTAAATCTTTGTTTTTCTTAACGAATTTATAAAATGAAAAAAATATTCTATTTTTATGAAAATCAATCCTATCTTTAGTCAATAAAGCAATTAACTCAACAAAACAACTTTTTGCATGTACACTTGTCTTGTGCACATTCATTCAGGGTTCCTCAATTTATCACCTCTGTCGATTTCATCTAATTTCCTCCACCGTTGATCGATCTTCGTTGAGAGCTATAAATATGCCCATTCACCTCTTCACAAACCCTTCACGATTTTGAGCATTTGACATCCATATCTCCCAGTGCTTTTGAGCACATGTTGAAGCAATCACGCATCTTTTTATCCATAAAGCTTATCACGGTTATGCTTTTAGTATTTTGAGCAATCCACATTCACAAAATGCACCAAGGAATTACACTCAGTGGGTAATAATTAGAGTTTAATGCTTTTTTAATCTTTGTTATTCCATTGTTGATTTCTTGAAGGTTATGATGGATTTTGGTAACTAATCTTTGTTGCATTGATGTTCCATAGTATTTCAGATTTCCCCATACACAATGCCCACTAGTGTATGTGCTTTGTGTGTTATTTAATTTTATATTATATGTTGTATTGAGTAATTTGATAGTGTATCATTGATACATGTGTTATGATCTTTTGTACTGAACATTTTGATGAGGCCATGTATTGCCATCGAGATGTTCTATTTGTGTACTTTGGATATTTATGTTGTGATTTTATATTGTTTATCACTATATGTGATGTTTTGGATTGCCATCAATGTATACTATTGATGAGGTTTTGTATTGGCATCTATCAACATTGTGTATTATTGTTCATTTAAGCATCTTGATGTCTGGGCCATGTTTATCATAGATGATTTCTAGTTGTAGACACCCAAAAATGACCAGGTTATCGCTTCACTTGCATTTCATCAAATCTATCAAATCACCCGCATTTCAACATTAATTAAATAATCTAATTATTTAATTAATTTCATCAAATTCTTCCAAATCACATATTTTCAACATTAATTAAATAAATCTTCTTTATTTAATTAATTTCGTTAAATTCAACTTGTCTCTTCCAAAATTAAATAATTTCAATTATTTAATTAAATCATTATCCTTTTTCAAATTTAAAGTCCACATTAATTAAATAACTCCCATTATTTAATTAATTCATCAAAATCCTCTCTTATCTACAATTAAATAATTTTCATTATTTAATTAAATCAAACTGTTCTTCCAAATTTAAATAAATAAATCAAATTTATTTAAATTAACTCCATCCTCTAAAAATAAATAAAATCAAATATTTTATTTATAATTTTCATATCTTATCTATTCTTCAATCATGCACAATCAATTAAATAAATTTATTTATTTAATTTCAATTATCTTTCTAATTTCTCTAAAAATATCATGTTAACTCGTGCACAATCAGTGTTATTTTTAGAACTTTAAAAAACAAATCTAAAGTTAAGTTAATTGGCTTTAATTTATCTTATTTTTATCATCAACTCATGAATTAGAAAAAAAAAGATTCTAATTTATGAAATCAAATCTATCTTTACCATGTCAATTATCAAAAAGCAATTATCTTAATAAAAATATATTTTTGGAGTGACACATGTCGTGTGCACGTTCATCATGAGTTATTTGATTTATTTCAACCATCCATTCTATGGATTTATTTTATCCATTGATCGATCATGTTTGAAACCTATATAAACCCCCCTCATCTCCTTCAAAAATCATCTTCGATCATTTATTCTCAGGCATTCCTTTATAGCGCATTAAGTATTCATCGCATCGTTGAGCACACTTCTACCTTTTGAGCACAAACACAATCTACATCCGCTTGTTGCAAACATGGTTTCACAATTTGAAGAGCAATCTACATTCGACCAAAAGATCCATACAATCTAGGTGATAACTTCTTTGTTCGTAATTTGATTTATTCATTGATTTGGTTATTGCTTAGATAGATCTTTTGATGTTATGGGTAATTGAGTTGTTGATTATTTCTTGTTTTGCTTATCATTCGATCTCGATTTTACTCCTATACACATTCTGGCACGCCCGGTGGGACCCACTAATCGATTGTTTTAAATTTTTTTTTTGAGGTACAGTACGGAACAACGCACATCAACACAGAAAAGTGCCTTTGGTAGCACAGTACCGCGCTTTTGGTATAACAATAAAACGCACTTGGTATAACAGTAAAGCGCACTTGGCATAACAGTAAAACACACTTGGCATAACAGTAAAACGCTTTCTCAAAACTTAACGAAATTCAATGTTTTTTTTAAATTGCATAGAAAATCATAAGGAATCTATTGGTGATATTTAATCTTTTGTATCTCATCATAATTGTCACCAATTTTCTAGATTTCACTTTGGTTTTCTAGGGTTTCTAACTTATTGTTAGGGTTTTGACTTGATTTCTGACATCTTGTTGTTTTCTTTGGAACTAATATCATTTGTTGCAGCGTCTTATCACTTATCAACATCCTAGATCATCACTCAATCATTCAATCATCCTTCGATCTAGCTTTTTTGATGAAATATTATTTTTTGTAGGCCTGTTATTACACTGAGCTTTTGGTATAATAGTATCTCACCTTTGGTATAATAGTACCGCGCTTTTGGTATAACAGTACCGCGCTTTTGGTATAACAATTCCACGCCTTTGGTATAACAGTATCGCGCCTTTGGTAAAACAGTAGCTCACCTTTGGTAACACAGTAGCTCGCCTTTGGTATAACAGTATCCTGCCTTTGGTCAAGAACAGCGCGCCTTCAGTAGCACAGTAAAACGCTTTCGGTAATATAGTAAGTCACCTTTGATAGTATAGTAAAGCGCTTTCTGTCAATTGATTTATTTTTTGTTAACTATTGAGTTTGTGTGGAACTAATCAACTTGTTGCAGCTTCTTATCACTCAAATAGAGCAAATGGGTTTCTCTAACATGTTCATGCAAGACAAGCTTTGAAGAATTGCCAAATCTATCAATTTAGGTCTTAGGAACATATTGCTTTCTTAAGGGACAATTGAACAAATTATATTTGCAATATAAGTCTTACGAACATATTCTTTCTTAAGGGACAAAACATCTTTTTTGCAATCTAAGTTCTAGGAACATATTACTTTCTTAAGGGACAATGGACATGAATGCAAAAACACTTCAATTTTCTAAGGGACAATGGACATGAATGCCAAACACTTTAATTTCATAAGGGACAATTGACAACTACAAATCGTGTGTGTCTAATCTAGTTGTACCTTATTTTTCTTATAACGGGACAATTAAACATTTGTTTGACATGCTTGATCTTACTTTTCAGTTATTCCTTTAGAAGGGCCTGCTTTTGGATTGAGCTTCATCCAAAAGAGATGACCCTAAGCGGAGTTTTCCTTTGAACCACTATATAAGAGGGATAAGGCGAAAGCCAAGTCCTAACCAGCGTCAGCCTTACCTTGTGGTATCAATTTAGGTCTTAGGAACATATTGCTTTCTTAAGGGACAATTGAACAAATCATCTTTACAATCTAAGTCTTAGGAACATATTGCTTTATTAAGGGAGAAAACATCTTTTTTGCTATCTAAGTCTTAGAAACATATTGATTTCTTAAGAGACAATGGACATGAATGCAAAAACACTTCAATTATCTAAGGGACAATGGACATGAATACCAAACACTTCAATTTCATAAGGGACAATTGACAACTAAAAATCATGTGTGTGCCTAATCTAGTTGCACCTTATTTTTCTTATAACAAGAAAATTGAACATTTGTTTGGCGTGCTTAATCTTACTTTTCAGTTATTCCTTTAGAAGGGCATGCTTTTGGATTGTGCTTCATCCAAAAGAGATGACTCTAAGCAGAGTTTTCCTTTGAACCGCTATATAAGAGGGATAAGGTGAAAGCTAAGTCCTAACCAACGTCAGCCTTACCTTGTGGTGCCAAATCAAAAAGAGGTGTACTAGCTATTTGTGAAAGCGATTTCACATTGTGCGAAGTGTTTGATACTCTTAGTAGGATTGGTCAAAGCTTTTAGTAGCTTGTCACATTGCTCGTAAGGCGTTGGTCCCTCAAAGCAACTAAGAACCAATCTAGATAGTGACTATCCGTTTCACCTCTGAACGTTGCAGTAATCATCAGTGCAAGGGGAATCGATTCAAGCCCCCAAGATACTCACCATTGCTTCCCTTGAGAAGAGATAGTATTCCCTCGGCCATAAAGCTCTTGTGACCTACTTGAGCTTTCTGAGGGGAGGGTGAGATATCCCTACTTATCATCTCTCGCAAAGATACAAATGTACGACACCTATATGGAATGACATTTGGTCGACAAAGAATTAAGTTGTGAGCTGATCTACTGGAATGAAACCATGTCTATAGGGATAAAAAGTGCTTGAATTGTTTGCAATTGTCTTATACCTGTGGAAACATTGGGCTTTTTTGTGAGCCTCAAACATACACTATCTGTTGTGTCAGTCCTCTTTTGGTACTTTGTTTGATGTTTTTTCTCTTGCTAAAACAAATTCAATCAAAATCAAACCCAAATCTATCAAAATTTGCCTTATAAACATCACTGACACTACTTCAGCACTTTTGGTATAACATTAGCTCACTTTTGGTAGTGCAGTCTAGCGCCTTTGGCATAACAGTTCAACGCCTCTAGCAACATAGTCCAATGCTTTTGATATAACAGTATCTCACCTTTGGTAACATAGTCCCGCGCCTTTGGTCCAGTAAACTGTGTTGGTTCCCAAAAATGTAGGTTGCTAACCCTAAGAGGATGCCAAACTCTATATTTGGATTTGCAATGTTTTTGGACCAATTAACAAAGCTATTAGCTCCCTACACTTCAGGTCCTGCAAACCTAGGCGGGTGTACCTTTGTAACTAAAGCAGACTTAAGGAATGTATGACTGAAATGAATTTATGTATCTACTCACAATGGCATAAAGTGTGGAATAGACAAAAGCTTGTAAACTACTCCTACTCCTAATACTAAGATCTGAGATGTAATTGTTTGAATAAGGTTTTATAGAATCCTAGAGTGGAATGGGTATGACCAGTGTCTATTTCTATTGGGCTAATGGAGTCAAGGTGTATATGGTATATGATTTACTTACTGGTTACAATTCTGATTGTTTGGCACTTGTGTTTGTTTATACCTTGTATAAACGTGCAAGAATGTGACTGACAGACTCTACTTAGTGATCCACTCGAATCTTACCAGGTTACTGTGACTTATTGAAAGGATTTTTTAATCCTTGCTTGAAGGAACCGATCTAAAGAATCACACAATGATAGCAAATGTGTATTGACAAATGGAGTTGATGCTCAATTTGAATAACAGGACAATATCGAGTTCGAGATAGTATGGCAATCTTGATAATTATAGGGTTGCTCTTACCTATCCAAATGCTACCTCCAGGTTACTGTAATCAATCAAAAGGATTTTATAGCTGTAATGGAAACCAATTAATTTGATTACACGAAAACAACAAGTGTGTTTTGATGAAACTGAAATATCAACTTGGAAACTCAAGTTCAAATAACAAAGGAATAACAGTATGGAGACAACCAAATAATTTCTCAGCTCAACAAATAATAGACACCAATATTAAATCATTAATTTATGCATTTTCTCCACTATACAGTTTTGAAAGATTTTACAATGTACAACATAATATTTTATTTTGGCAACTGGTCACATCATCTAGTTATCTAACTGATGTTTTTCCTAATCTACTCTTGATCCTAATCTACTGCTGTCTGCTTTTTGCTGGATTCTTCTTCCCTGATAAATATCCTTTGGATTCTAGGGTTACAACCCTTCATACTCATCCTGTGCGTCTTTTTGCTTGCCAAGAGATATTAGTTTGGTTAATAAAAATATTATCTTCCACAAAATTTTAATTTTCACTTTGCATTTAATAAAATATCTTCCAATAATTTCACTCGTGAAGTATTCCTCTGACCGTTACTTAATTCATTGGGAAAATATTTGAGTTATTGAAGTAACACTCCTCCTTAGGGTTTATTCAATTTTATTAAATTTTTCCAACATTAGTCCCCATGTCCTTTACATTTTTGTGAAAACAATAATTATTACTCTTCCATTAATCCCAATGCTCATATTTACCTTCGAATTGGAGACATTTAACCCATAACTACATTCATGTATTCCCTTGGGTGAAAATATTTCATATTTGGTTGAAAATATTTTACTACTCCATAAAATATTCATCTCTGGGTTAAAAAACATCTCTTTCTCATAAAAATCTTCTCTTGGGTAAAATAGCAAACCATCTTATATCCGTTTTGAGTAGGAAATAATCACTCACCCATAGAATAGTTATATTTGTCAATTAATGGCTCTTGGTAAAATATCTCATATTTTAGTGAAAATATTTTATATTATTTCATCACATCCCAAAAGAATATTTATATTTTAATAAATCTGCATTTTGAAATATTTCGGGATGCCCACTTCAATTTATTACTCTCCTCGGTGAAAAATCTTTCTAATAACTCCCTTGGCGAAAATGTTCAATCTCCAAGTGAAACTCCAATTTTAATCATTAAATCTTTCGTTTTGGCAAATTAATTATATCTTTTGATTTTCTTTGTTTTATCATCGGGCTGACGTTACAAGTCGGAAAGACACAAAGTTTGTTGACCGATAATCCATCTCTTGCCGATGTATATTTCTGCCTTCATTTTTTACTTAGCATTCAAGTAATTCCTTGAGGAAAATATTATAGAAAAGTGCCCACTTTGAAATATCATTTATTGCCCTGTATAATTTTATATTTTTCACACAATGTTTCCCGAACATATTTTTGGTGGCCCACCCCATCGGTGTAATGCATATCGTCGGAGAGATCTAAAAAGTTTGCTCCGATTTGTTTGGTCTTGCCGATGAGTTACGGCAACGATTGTGGTGTCTGGTTTCATATCTGCCATTTTATTTATTTGAATTTTTTAACGCCTTATGAACAAATGTATATCATGCGGTTAATACTTTCCATGGGATTATATCTCTCTTTTTTTTTTTAGGCATTTACCGTGCCTTCCCGTATTTCTCACACATGTCTAGCAGGGCATTCGCAACTACAAAAAAAAATCCCCCTTCCATTACGCTTTAATGGATATCCATACACTGTTTCAAGGCTCCCATTCTGACACAGACGGGGATGACGCTAGCAAATATGAACTGATCAGGTTGGACATCCGTTTGTTGCATATGGTCAAATAGTGTGTCTGACTCGTGAGAATCGCCATGTCTTCTGTATGCTGCTATGATCATGTTACAATCATCACTAGCAGGTGATTCTTTTGCCACATTACTTACCCCTCTATTCAAATGAATAGCACGCCTCAACTCTTGATAACTAGCTACCACATTACAGAAATCAATAAGCTTATACAGTTCTGTATCATTAACATTACCGTGTTCAAACCTTTTTAATCTGATACCATTCACATGTTGCAATTTATAGCAACTAGGATTAAGATCCACAATCATAACATCACTCAAATTTAAACCAATCATCTTAAGATCTTTCAAATAACCATCACCAACCCTTTTGCAATGATCTCTATAAAACCACCTGCTTATGTCAAAATTAACATCAATTTTCCCCAAAATAGCATCTGCAATTTCATGGTGGCTTTCGGTGAAAACAATGATTTCATAATTTTTGCGCAGTTCAGTGAAAAGCTGATGAACCCCGGGCCTAATTGAAACATACAAAGCCACTGTTTCTCCAGATTCACTAATAGAAATAATGAAATCACAATGCTGGTGGGAACTTTGGCTGGTTGAAATTAATAATTCAAACAATTCGAAAACAATTGTTTTCTTGTTTCTTGATAAATTTACCCCAGAGCAAGCACGCGTTCAAGGTCACGTTGTCTCTGACGTAAACCATAGGCATACTGTTCATTTATAGTGCTGATAAAAGCATGAGTTCTAATGGCTTCTCTTAGATCCCCACATGTTGCGGCTACTTTGCATAAATCCATGACTTTCCATAGCTCTCGATCTATTAAATCACCATTGAATGCTTTCAAAGGAAGAGCATTTTCTGGCTGGAATGTATATCCAGCTGAATCATCATCGACAATGATAACACTCTTGAGGTTCCTACCAAGGTCTTTTACCATCACAACTTTGTCTTCTTTCATCTTGGAACCATTTTCTTTTTCTTCTGCATCATATCCAAGCTTCCAATGATGGTTTTTCCTTTATCGGAATAACCCAAATAATCAGAAAGACATGGAAAATCCAATCCGATCACACATATCTCTCTGATATGTGATTTTAGAGTTTTCAATAATGTTTATATTTTTCCCTATTTCTTCAACTTTATTTCTTCGTATTTGTGTGAAGCATGTCGGGTCCCATTGTGGGCCCGACTAAAAAATTTCCGTTTTTAAACAAGCTTTTAGTCTAGAATTGATCTGACACCATTCGCGTGTTTATGAGGTGTGAAAATGAAATGGGTTTTCATCAGAATCTTCTTTCTGGCACTTTGCACAGTGAGCAGAACAAGCCAGGTAGCCTCCAAAATTGCCCTGGAAAACTGATCAAAACCTCTCCCGGAGCCAGGAAAATGCACAAACTTGTAGATTTTTTACCCAAGAATTCAACGCAACAAACAGTTTGGCGTGAAGTTATTAGGATAAAAAGCCGCTCGCAATCAAAGTAGCTCACTCAGCATGTTTTGCACGTGTTTAAACTCAACTGAAACCTATCATTTTGCCTCTTTTGAAAAATATCAAATCTGATATTGAGAAGCTACCATCTTGGGGATTAGTTCATTTAGGTCACGTGAATATGTAGGCAAAAGGATTTCTCATCATCCCTCTTCCTTTGTAAAATATCAGGTGCCAAAGTTGACCTCTTTGAAGCTGCCTGGGAACGCAGTCACAGAACTGTGTAAAACCCATCTGGATTTGATCTTGAAAAAATATCAAACGAAGTGCTAGGCTCTTGAGAATTGGCATGAAGGTACATTATCATGAGGGGAATACGAAAAACTAATTAGTTTATCAAGATCATCATTTAGTTGCTAGATATCAACCTCCAAAGTTGGCTTCTCGGGCTGATTTCACATTGTGCAAGTAACAAACCTTACCAGAACCCCCCAACTTGGTTCTTCAAAACCTAGTCAAAATTGATCGTAGGAAGCTGAAATCAGGTGTGCTCACTTACATATGGCAGACAAACATGTTTGTGAAATGATTTTGCATGACGACGAACCGGCTCTGAATTATAATGCTTCAAAGTAGGCCCCTTGAGCATATTGTGTAGGTGTATCTATGAGTGTTGAAATTGATTTTCACATATGGGAACCTAAAATTTTGCAAAAATTGGTATGAAATTTTAGGTCCCAACAAACTGTTCATCAAACTATCTCAGCAAAATCCTAGCAAAAACTCAAAAACATTGTCCTAGTGCATCCCATGGTAACCACTAGACTCCAACAAACTATGAAGGCTAAACAAGTTGCCCCAAGGAAGCGCAAATTGCCTCCTCATACCCTCAAACATGCCAATCCAACATGACTCCAAAGGATACTCCAAAGACACCAATGGAAAGACCAACTAACTTTCAAAACAGGACGCAACATGACCAACCAACCAATCCTCAAGAAAGTAATGTCCCTTTGGTAGATGTAACTCAATTCACTACCGGCATGCCTCATGATTTTGCTACACCTGGTTATACCACAGTTCAAGTCCCATCTCAAGAAGAGTGACACTTTGAAAAAGGTCAACCCTCTCAAGAAGATAGACAAGACCTTGATGAAATCATGCAAGATCCTAGAGCCATAGCCGTGTTTGACAAAATCCTTAGTGAAAACCAAGATCATTTCTTCCGTTTACTAGCAGAACAAGGAGCCAAGTTACCCCAAGACTTTGATATATCCAAACTTCAATAGCAAAACAAAACCCATGACGCTATACTGGTCGTCCAAACTATGTCAACTGTGACCACTCCCATACACAAACAAAGCTCACAAGGGAACACGCCTAAACCTTTTGACGCACAATATGAGAATCCTCTTTATCAAAATCCAACAATAGAAAGACCCATATCACCACTTAAGACTCCTATGGAGATTTACAAACACCAACAAGAGACTCTACATCGTCAAGCAGAACTAACAAGACATGCTGCTCTAGCTAAATCAAACACATAGCGACCTCCTAACATGTCACAAATGCCCACACCAATTGCAAGTGGAATATTGGTCACCCCATCAAGAGATAGTTTCCCACCAAATTACAATCCGGGAAACACTTATGTAGCCATGCAACAAGGGTCTCAACAAACACCACCTCCAACAGCATCAACCCTCCACATCATTAACCCAAACAATGTCATGCAACCCCAACCATCACAAAACGTCAACACAATCTATGTCCCTCCACCACAACATTATTCCACACTCAATCTTACCTATCCCTATCTTAATCAACCCCAACCATCACAAAACCCATCTACCTATGTCCCTCCGCCACAACGATCATCAACATTAAACTTTTTCAACACATATCTCAATCAACCCCAACCATCACAAAACCCATCTACCTATGTCCCTCCACCACAAAGATCTTCCACTCTCAACCTAACCCACACTTATCTCAACCCTCAACCATCTCAAAACCAATCATCCTATGGCTATACTCCACCATTGAAACCAAACCCAACAAACTTTAGCTTTCCTCCACATAATTTTTTCCTCAGACCACCTCCACAAAACCAGAATTCTTATCTACAAGCCTCACAAAGCCTACATTCTTACCTAGCTCTACCCCCACCTCCCCAAAATCAAAACACCCAAATCCAACCCAACATACAACACATACGACCCTAACTAATCATACGATCCATATAACACCAATGCCTATGGCTTCAACTACAATCTTCCATATGGGCAACAACAACCACCTCTACTACAACAAGAGATGTTTCCAAACCTTCCAACAACCATGGAGCTAAAACTTGCGGAGGTTCAACAACAACTATCTAATCTTACATTTGGCCACACTAAGAAAACCTTCTCTTTGGAAGAGGTTTGTCTTTATCCTTTTGATCAGTCATTGCAAATGATCCCTTTTCCTCACAACTTCACTATTCCCAAATTTGATAAATACAAAGGAAAAGGAGACCCAAAAGACCATCTTAGAGAATTCTATCTCGCTTGCTTCGAGGTCTCGCATAATGACACATATCTTATGCACCTCTTTCCTTGCAGTCTTGGAGGTCAAGCTATAGAATGGTTCTCGCACCTACCCACGGGTATCAAATCTTTTAACGAGATTGTAGAAAAATTTGCCGCCCATTTCTCATACAACATAGAACATGAAGTCTCCATTATTGATTTGTGTAACAACAAACAGAAAAATAGGGAAACTCTTATCTCCTTCCTTGAAAGACGGAAACACATGGCTAGCAAATTCCCATTCAAAATACCTGAAAAGCAACTTGTTAGCATATTTGTGCAGAACCTTAACCAAGAATTGGGTTTCTATTTGCAAATTCTTAGTGCTACAACCTTCGACGAAATTACCTACAAGGGAATCAACATTGAAAAGGACCTTATCACTAAAGGCGTGGTAAAAATCTTCAAAGAAACTAAAGACAATGCTCCTCAACAACAAACAAACGATAAGCCCATGTTTTGGAACAAAAATAAAAACGTGGTCAATGATGGTGTGGTAGATTCCAAACATGTCCAAACACTACAAACACCCCTTCATCTTTCATCAAAACCAAGTCAACCTTCGCCTCAACAAAACCAACAACAACAAAGACAACCAAACCAAAACCAACAACAACGACAACAAGAGCAACCTCAACAAGATTACCCTCCGTAACGTCAATTCACTCCCTTGGGAGAGCCTATAGAGTCTGTTCTATAGAAACTTTTACACAATGGACTCATCACCTTACCAGATGCTCCCCCATATGGCGAACCTGTTTACAAAACCACACGGTACAAAGATAATGAATATTGTGAGTACCATAGGACCAAAGGACACAGAACCATATCATGCATGAAACTCAAGCACGTGATCCAAAACCTTATCAACAGAAAACAAATCAATTTTGATGATGAACCACCAACTCAAAACACCAATAAAGACCTCAACATGTAGAAGGAGCCATTCCCTAACCATGGTCAAGGTCAAAATCCCAACAAAGGTAAAGGAGTTAACAAAGCTTCAACTTCCTATGATTCTACTATAGGCCGTTTTGAAGAAAGTCATGTGTCTACCATCACTATCAAAGGTAAATCTACAGATTGTGCCATCACAACTCATCGTGGTCATGTTACCCTTCATGGGCCTACACCAAGTCTCCCAACTCAATCTGATTACAATCTTGTCGAACATCTAGGGAAAACCCCTACACATATCTCAATTTTGGACCTTCTATGGTCGTCGCTCGCACATAAAGCTATGCTCGAAAAAGCCTTACAAGAGTCTTCGGTTCGTAACAACATAGCGGTCACATATTTCCAAGCTATAATAGGTAACATTGCCTCACCTTACAATGTGGTCTTTTTTGAAAAGGACCTCCCATCCCATGATCCATGTCACAATGATGCCCTTCACATTGAGGTTCTCATCCATAAACGCAAGATCAAATGTATACTTATAGATGGTGGTGCTGGTCTCAATATCTGGTCTCTAAAGTTACTCAAGCAATTGGGATACTTTGAGGATCATGTCAACATTAATCAATCCATTACAATCAAGGGATATGATGATGCTGAACACTGTTCAGAGGGTGTTATCCATCTGCCTATACAAGTAGGCCCCATCATTGAAACTAGGTGCCAAGTCCTCGACATTGAGCTACCTTATAACATTATCTTAGGATGCCCATGGATCCATGCCATGAAAGCTATTCCCTCCACGTACCATCAGTCTCTCAAATTCCCATTTAATGGTATGGAGATAACTATCTCAGGAGATACTAATCCCTTCAAATTCTACTATGTCTTGCAAGGTAGTTATAAGAATTCCAACCAAGTGCCAAATAATGACAAAGCCCATGAATCCCCATTATATGTTGACCCTAACACTCTGAAAAAAGCCTCTAAAGTTGAACCCAATCCTAATCCTATTCTCAAAATCACAACTCACATCCGTGATATAGGCTTTGGAGAATATGATATCTCAAAATCTTGTTGTGTAGGGCAGATGCCCCTATCTCCAAAATCCTACGGCCAACCACCCATAGCCAAAGCAACTAAGAAAGCATCTATTCGTCCCCCAGCATCCCTAACTCAATTCCAAGAGGGAAAGTTATTGGCAAAGGAAACTATTGAAGACATCTCATCTTGGCTCTACAAGGAGAAAGAACCAATCACAATACTAGTCAAGCAATATGGCAATGACCTAAGAATTGTGAAGAACATGGGCTACAAAGGAAAAGGGGGCCTTGGGAAAAATAATCAAGGTGAAATGGAACCCATTATTGTGAAGAAGAAGCTAGACAAGAAGGGGTTAGGATTTGGTAGGAAGGTACCACATGCCTTGGACATCGAGGGTATTCTCGACGAGGTAGCATAAACTTCTCTTGCAGATTTGACATCTAAAGAGGACATCACCGGTGACTCTTCCCTCCATATGACTAACCTATTCACTGAATCCTCCATATTTATGCTATCATCCGTATCCTTAACATCCACCACCAACACCCAGATTGTAACACTTGTCTACCCTGAACTTATCGATTGGGACCAACAAGGGTCCCCATTCTAGATGTTTTTCAGAATGACGAAGCTATTGCTGAGTTCATGGGACTCCGGATGGTATCACTCTTGGAAATCACAAAGTTGGTTTTGTAATTGAACTAGAGCAAAATGCTTATTTTGGTAAGAATGCCAAATCCTCCAGTCACAAAAGTAAAAACAAAGAAAGATCTCTAGGTGAAAACCACACTATGGCACCTCCTGATCACAAAATAGTAAAAATAAAGGATGTATCCAATGGTGAAAACCCAATTGTGGCACCTAAGGATGGAGGATTTGACCTTCCCCTACCATCTAAGTATCAAGAGAAATCAGCTCTCCTAGTGGAAGATTCTACAGAGATAAATCTTGGCACAGAGCAAAATCCTAAGACCACATTCCTTGCAGCATCATTGTTAGAACAAGAGAACAAGAATCTTACCAAATTATTCTTATAGAGAACCATCAACTTTGCGTGGACCTATGCTGATATGCCAGGGCTAGACCCTTCACTAGTAGTTCACTGTCTCACAGTTGACCCAAAAACTAAACCAGTCAAATAGAAGCTAATAAAGATGCATCCACAGATAGCTCTCTTGGTGAAAGTGGAAATATAGAAGTTGCTAGATGCAAAGTTTATCAAGCCTATTGATTACCAGAATGGGTCTCCAACATTGTACCAGTGGCTAAACCCAATGGGGGCATCCACGTGTGTTCTGACTTCAGAGATCTTAACAAAGCATGTCCCAAAGATGACTTCCTACTGCCAAAGATTGATCTCATAGTAGACTTGACTACTGGTCATGAAATGCTTTCTCTAATGGATGGATTTTTTGGCTATAATCAGATAATGATAGTGGAAGAAGATCAACATAAAACTGCTTTCACTTGTCCATGGGGTACCTATTGTTGGTACGTCATGCCATTTGGTCTTAAAAACGCAAGTGCAACCTATCAAAGAGCAATGCCAATGATATTCCACGATCTCTTTCATCACATCATAGAGGACAATGTTGATGATATACTAGCAAAATATTCTAGGGCAGATCACATACAGGTTTTAGGACAAATCTTTGACAGACTCAAAAAATATCAAGTAAGACTCAATCCAAAGAAGTGTGTCTTCGGGGTAACCTCAGGAAAACTGTTGGGATACATTGTATCTCGCAGAGGCATTGAAGTAGATCCAACAAAAGTCAAGGCTATCATGGAGATGCCTCCACCAAAGAATTTGAAAGCATTAAGGAGCCTTCAAGGAAGGTTACAATCCATTAGGCAATTTATCTCACAGCTAGCAGATAAATGTCAACCATTTCAACACTTGCTCTGAAAGGATGTCTCATTTCAATGGGATGATAAGTGTCAAGCAACATTTGATCAGCTCAAAGAATATCTAGCAACACCCCCTGTCTTGGTACCACCAGTCACCTATAGGCCTTTGATCTTGTACATCTCAACTACAACTGCAGCCCTAGGGGCTCTTTTAGCACAACATGATGAGTTAGGAAAAGAGCATGCAATCTATTATATTAGTCAAACCTTGGTGGGTTATGAACTCAATTATTCACCTATGGAAAGAGCTTGTTTAGCCTTAGTGTTCGCTTCCCAAAAGTTGCGGCATTACATGCTAAACCAACACACAAATCTAATAGCCAAAATTGATCCATTGAAGTATCTCCTAGCAAAAGCAGCTCTAACAGGCAGACTAGCTAAATGGGTCATGATCCTTAGTGAGTTTGACATTGAGTATGTGGATCGTAAAGCAATCAAGGGACAAGCCTTAGCAGATCAACTAGTAGAAGCACCCATGACATATGTACATCCTATGGTATCTAACTTTCCAGATGAGAATCTCTTCACTCTTTCTACCTTACTAATGTGGAAGTTATATTTTGATGGTTCCTATAGAGCATGGATTAGGGGCCGACATCCTTTTTATCACTCCTCAAAATGACTATATCCCAAAGTCATATCGGCTTGCATTTCCTTGCACTAACAACATAGCCGAGTATGAAGCACTCCTCATAGGTCTCAATACAATAGTCCAATGGGACATCAAAGAACTACAGGTATATGGAGATTCACAACTAGTAATTCAACAAGTCACTGATGAGTATCAAACAAAAGATGAAAAGTTGGTCCCCTACAAGCAACTAGTGGATGCCTACAAACCACACTTTTCTAGCATCACTTTTGACCAAATTCCAAGAGAGCATAATAAAGCTGCAGAATCTATGGCCTTTGTGGGGTCAATTATAGACATGCCTGCAAACACACAGAAATGTGAGTTCTTGATCAAGTAATTGTTGATACCAGTCGTCAATGTTTCAACTACTGAAATCATCTGCGAACTTGTTGGTCCCAATTCCCCATGGTACGAAGATATCTATGAATACCTTAAACACGGTACCTTTCTCTTTGAGCTATCTACAACCCAACGCAAAACCTTTATCCGTCGATCCTCCCGTTACACCATTCTGGGTGATACACTATATCGCTGGAGTCTCGATGGTATCCTCTTACGATGTCTTAACACGGAAGAAGCTAATGCTACCTTACGAGACATACACGAAGGTGTCTGTGGCGCACATTCTACTAGTCCTAATCTCGCTAAGAAGATACTCAGAACATGTTATTACTGGCCTACAATAGAACAAGATGCTTTACAGTTTGCTAAGAAGTGTCTACAATGCCAGCAGCATAGAGATTTGATTCACGCACCAACTCGTGAACTACTACCTGTGACTACTCCATGGACTTTTTCACAATGGGGTCTCGACCTCGTAGGACAAATCCACCCATCCTCATCCAATGGCCACAAATTTATCATTACCGCCACTGAGTACTTCACAAAGTGGGTCGAAGCCATTCCCATGACATATATCACCAGCAAGCAAATAGCCAAGTTTATCCTTAACTACCTCATTTGCCGGTATGGTGTCCCCCAAGCTATTGTCACTGATAATGGGAGACCATTCAAGAATCAAGATGTCTGTGCCTTATGCACACAATACAATATCCAACATCACTTTTCAACCCCCTACTATCCACAGAGTAATGGCCAAGCCAAGGCTTCCAATAAAACCATTCTCAAAATCCTCAAGAAAACTGTCAATGAAGCTAGTCGTGATTGGCACTTGCAACTCAATCCCACCTTATGGGCTTATCGCACTAGTATCAGAACACCAACTGGTGCAACACCCTATGTCCTAGTCTATGGCTCTAAGTCCATCCTACCTATAGAGGTCGAGATACCATCCCTAAGAGTATCTCTACAGCACCTGATTGATGGAGAGGAGTATCACACTTCTAGATTAGCTGAACTAGAACTACTAGATCAGAGGCACCTTGCAGTGCTTAATCATCTCCATGTTTATCAAAACTGCCTCCGGCATAACTATAACAAGAAGATCAAAGAAAGATGATTTCAAGTTGGTGACCTTGTCTTAAAGGAAAATTAGAGAAATCAAGCAGATCAAGAAAAGAAGGGCAAATTTGAGCCTAATTGGTTAGGACCCTTCATTATCACAGCAGCATATGGATCAAGAGCTTATACTTTAGCTACACCTGAAGACATTCCTCTAGATGAGCCACTCAACAGTGTTCATCTCAAGAAGTTCTATGCCTGATCCTCAGAGTATCCATACAAAAAAAAACAAAAAAATAAAAATAAAAATAAAAACAAACAAATAATCCATCCTTTGGTGAAAACCTAGTAAACAAGTGCCTTGGACAAGTACCATAGTAAAAACCTGGTAAACAGGTGCTATGTGGAGAGTCAGCATCCATCATCTATCAAGTCTTGTTCATTCCATGTCCATTTCATAATAAGCTTCATCCATTCATCCATAATAAAACCATTGACCTTGTTTACATTTCCATCTCCTTGTCTATAATAGCTTAGAAATTTGTCAATTTCCACCATCATTATCCTATGTTAGTCAACCACAACAAACAACTCTACCAGAATGGGGGTAACTCTTTACTTAACCTAGGTCTAGGAATGGATCCTTGTTCGTGGTTCACAAACACTTCATCCTTCAAACAAAACACAAACAAGAACAAAAACACTTCCAAACCACAACAACAACAACAAAAACACATCAAACCATCTCAAACAAAAACAAAAACACTTCAACCATCTAAAACAAAAACAAAAAACACTTCAACCATCTCAAACAAGAACAAAAACACTTCCAAACAACAAAAACACATCAAACCAATCCATCATTCATATCAATCGTCTTATACAGATTGTCACACTCTCGAAACCAAACCAGGCATCTTATACGAAGTGTTTCATTTCTGAAACCAGACATCTTCATCCTATCAGGATACATCATCAACCCAACCAGAACTACATATCATCTCATCCCAATCTTAAGGTACCTTGATCCCATGGATATGGGTATGTAGACAGTCTGGATTGCGAAGGAAGTATCCAGTACTCAGGTACATAAGATATCATCATTTCACCTACCCAAGTTCAAACACCTTGACCCACTCATCACTCTACCCAGAACTACATATTATCAAATTCATCTTTCATCATAATGTGCCTTGATCCCGTGGATACAAGGTATGTAGGCAGGCTGGAATACGAAGGAAGTTTCCAATACTCAGGCACACACGATTCATCATTCTTCACCCATCTCAATCCATTGACATTTCAATCTTTCTAGTATTCCATTTATCAAAATCCATCCATCTCGACTTGACTAACTCAAGTAGCAAAACAACAAACAAACGCATCCTTTCAAAGCAAAAGTCCTTAAACAACCTGAAGCAAAAACACCTACTTGCAGAGTCATCTGTCATCCAACATATCAATTGCCAACATCTGCTACATCAATCAACTTCAAAACATGCAACAGATCAACAAACATGTCTTATATAAGATGTTCCATGATTGAAACCAAACTAGACATCTTATATGACATGTTTTCATTCCCTGAAACCAGACATTATCATTTTCGCAGATAACAACCTTTAACAAACACATCGTTCCTACAATAAGACTGTTATCTATCCCAACCAATCCAATCTATCCTGAGCAACCTCTTTGGAAAGAGAATATGTTGGTTGTATGTTTACTTTGTAAGTCAGTCAATTTGCTTTTTGGTTTATCTTTGTCTCTTTCCCATTACCTAATCAAGACTAACTTGATTTATCTATATTTTGGTATGTTGCGATGCAGTAAGGATTGGGGGCATAGTCATTGCTTTTTTGTGTGTCGTGTTTGAGGAATGATCTTTAGTATCTTTCTTAGCAGGATATTTATCTTGTGTGAGTGATACAACCTAGCATCGTACATATTAATATTCTTCTTGCATTTATGTATTGAAGTTTATTTTATGTTCAAGACTATGGCTCATTCACATTTCCAACAAGGTTATATTATGTCAAAGGGATCTAAGTTCAAACTGCTTGCTTGCAGAGTCAACGCCCATGCACTCAAATACCAAAGCACCTTGGTCATTTATACCTTGGTGGTAAACTATCCATATGCTATATCAAAATAAGGATTGCTCTTTATAAACATTTGTAAAACTGTTGCAACAAGCTCATCCATTTAACCATCCATTTATTGAAATCATCATATAGACTTTCAAGCAAGGATAGATCAATTGTCTTTCTATCATGTTCTATTATGTCAGCCTCCATCTATCCAACATCGTCTTTCTCCAACACAATCTTCTAGTCAAGCGTCAACCCCATCCTTCTATCGCTTCCCTGTCTTTCCTCTCGAGGGGGCATCCTATGCTAGCTACACAAGGGCAACTAGCTACACTAGAGCATCAAAATTGTATCATGTCTTCAACAATTGTTTTCTTTGACACAACACTATAAACTGCATTGCATCAAAGAAGGGCAAAATGTAGACACCCAAAAATGACCAGGTCATCGCTTCACTTGCATTTCATCAAATCACCTGCATTTTAATGTTAATTAAATAATCTAATTATTTAATTAATTTCATCAAATTCTTCCAAATCACATATTTTCAACATTAATTAAATAAATCCTCTTTATTTAATTAATTTCGTTAAATTCAACTTGTTTCTTCCAAAATTAAATAATTTCAATTATTTAATTAAATCATTATCCTTTTTCAAATTTCAAGTCCACATTAATTAAATAACTCCCATTATTTAATTAATTCATCAAAATCCTCTCTTATCTACAATTAAATAATTTTCATTATTTAATTAAATCAAACTGTTCTTCCAAATTTAAATAAACCAATCAAATTTATTTAAATTAACTCAATCCTCTAAAAATAAATAAAATCAAATATTTTATTTATAATTTTCATATCTTATCTATTCTTCAATCATGCACAATCAATTAAATAAATTTATTTATTTAATTTCAATTATCTTTCCAATTCCTCTAAAAATATCATGTTAACTCATGTGCACAATCAGTGTTATTTTTAGAACTTCAAAAAGCAAATCTAAAGTTAAGTTAATTGGCTTTAATTTATCTTATTTTTATCATCAACTCATGAATTAGAAAAAAAAAAGCATTCTAATTTATGAAATCAAATCTATCTTTATCATGTCAATTATCAAAAATCAATAATCTTAATAAAAATACTTTTTTGGAGTGACACATGTCGTGTGCACGTTCATCATGAGTTATTTGATTTATCTCAACCATCCATTCTATGGATTTATTTCATCCATTGATCGATCATGTTTGAAACCTATATAAACCCCCCTCATCTCCTTCAAAAATCCTCTTCAATCATTTATTCTCAGGCATTCCTTTATAGCGCATTGAGTATTCATCGCATCGTTGAGCACACTTCTACCTTTTGAGCACAAACATAATCTACATCCACTTGTTGCAAACATGGTTTCTCAATTTGAAGAGCAATCTACATTCAACCAAAAGATCCATACAATCTAGGTGATAGCTTCTTTGTTCGTAATTTGATTTATCTCATGCATATTATTGTGTGGATTTAAAGAAAGAAATAAATGATCTGTGTATAATGCTAATTGACAGAAAGAAATTATTATAAATATAATAAAGGTATGGTAAGTATAAAGAAATTTTGATTGCGAGAAACCTATTCTATATTATTTATATATATTGTAACTAATTAATATGCTTTTTAATATTACGAGCAATAATGAAACAAAACTTGCCAAATACAATGATGACATTATATAATGATACATAGAGATATTGTGTTGCGTTGTTTACAAAACATGTTACGAGCAATAATGAAACAAAACTTGTCAAAACTTGCCAAATACAATGATGACATTCTATAATGATACATAGAGATATTGTGTTGCGTTGTTTACAAAACATGTTACGAGCAATAATGAAACAAAACTTGTCAAAACTTGACAAAACTTGACAAATACAATGATGGCATTGTAATAATGATAAATAGAGATATTGTGTTGCGTTGTTTAAATGTTACGAGCAATAATGAAACAAAGCTTGTCAAATAATGATAATATTACCTATAATGTAACATAGAAATATTATGTTTGCATCTACAAACAGCCGATCACTGAATTGATCCTCATTTTTGAATAGTGTGTCAGATAGGGCTTGGTACCTCCTATCTGACATAATATTCAGAGATGTTATATCAGTAGTAGGCTCAAATCCTACTGAGGATGGATCATAACCCAAATTGACAAAGACTAGAATCGAGACCCCGCTGACAAACCCTACTGGGATCGAGCCCCACTGATATAATGTTCCTTTCTTCTTCAACTCACAAAAGTCCTCACACGCACATAATATTTTAGAATAGTATGTCAGATAGGTCTTGGTACCTCCTATCTGACATACTATTCGGAGTATGTCTATATCAGTAGGCTTTGATCGTCCTACTGATATACGTATTCTTTTCTTCAGAATACTTTTTTTTTAATAGGGAAAAACAAAAAGAACAAATTGAAAGAATAAGATTTGGTTATTGCTTAGATAGATCTTTTGATGTTATGGGTAATTGAGTTGTTATTATCATTGCTTTTGATCTTATCATTCAACCTCTCAATTTTTCCTATACACATTAGTTAGATGTGATGATTTGGTATTACTTCATTTGGATATTATCACATTGGGCATTTTATATTGTGCTTTGCCTATTCCTATAGAGTGTAGGTATACCTAATGCTTCACTAAGTGTGCAGGTACAAGTTTGGCCAATAGTGGTTAATTGGAGATGGTTGTTTTAGTAAAATCATGTTTTCTTAACCTTCATCTCTAAACTCAATTCAAGTGCGAGATAAGTCTTGTGAATCCCTGTAAAAACCAAGGTTCAAATCGATGCTAATTTCAAAATCCATGTGTTGTGTTTAAACTTGTAAAGTAACTGGGTCCTCTGCGTGTGGTTATTTTATATTGTTGCATTGCATTTAAATTAATTTAAAAATGTGTTTGTGACATATTTGAAAAATATTTAATATGCTTTCAGTTAGAAAGAAAATAAATTGTGCCTTAGTGAAAAAAGGTCTTATGTATTATTTTATTGCAAGTGAAAAGAAATTAAAATGAGTTTAATTACTTAAGGGAAACAAAAACATGTTAAATAGTTAGAATTTAAATTTTTATGCCAAGGGTTATTTAAAAAATATTAGTTATTTGTGTTTGAAACAAAATAACTAATGTAAAGTGTTTTAAGTGAAAATATTTTTTGTTGCAAACAACTATTTTTGAAATAACTATCAAATGTGAAAAGGATGGAAAAGTGTAAAATGGTTTAGGGAATTATGGAAAAAAGAAAAAGAGAAGGCATTTTTGAATTACTTTTGCATTGTGTTGAAAATCTCTCTCCTCTCCTCCTTTGTGAAGAAAAATACTCATTTTTGAAAGAAAATAATTGCTTGGAAATCATGGTGATTAGAGATTGCTTGGATCTTGGAGTAAATTTCTAAGTGGTGTGCCTTACCTCCAAGAGTTTTGTTTTTCTCCATTGTTGTAGCTTGACATTAAGAGGTATTTTCCCTTGTGTTATTATGAAACTTATTTAAATAAATTCCTCCTTTAGCCATGCCCACAATAGGTGGATGCATATGTCTCTCCTTGCATAGGATTGTGTGAAGTTAAATTTATAGAATAATTTATGAGTGAATTTCATAGTTGTAGCTGCATTGTTTTAATTTTGGAAAATGCAAAAATGGGCCAAAGTTATGTCAAAATTTTCTTAAAATCTCATGTGAGTGGAAAAAAGTGATGTTGTGCATTTTGTGCTTCTAAGAGTATGCTTGAAATTTTGAGATATTGTGTATTTTAGAAGTTAGAAATTTGAAGGTTTGATTGAAACCATTAATGGTGGATTGGGCACCTTCGTGGTTTTGAAACTTTTTGAAAAATGATTCTTTTAGTTCAATCCATGTTAGCTTGTTTTATTTTGTGGGATGTGTGATCTCCCTATTGGATTGTGATTTCTATTTTTAGGTCATTGAGCACTTAGGATTCATGAGGTATAGAGTAAGGAAGGAGTAATTCAATGATAATCTTACAAGCTATCTAATGAATAATATGTGGTGTTTTCATGTGAATTTCTATGTTTTGCAGTGATTTGTGTATGATTTGTTGTTGATAGGCTACATGGTCAAAAAATCCTTATTGGACCCTCCTACCATGACTGTATCAAGTGGTATCAGAGCAAGGTTAGATCACAGGAAGATTGTTGGTATGTATGTGAGTGCACCTGATTGATGTGGTTTCTTAAGAACAAGTTTGATAAAAACCTAAATTATGATGGTGATAGGTAAATAAAGGCATAATCAGTTAGGGAATGCCAAACTTGATGTTTTGTACTTTATAGAAATTAAATAAAGTTTGAGTTGTGGTAGTCCATGGGGGTTTGTAGATAGAGCACCGACTGTGAGGCTACTTACAAAGGGGTAATTATGGACAAATCATTGACCTAAAGATATATGATGCCAAAGAGAGGGCATTGTATTATCAATGTTGTAGGTAGAATGGAGGGGATGTATGCGATGTTGAAGGCTATGTAGAAATAGATGGATGCGCTAGAGCAAGACCACTAAAGGCACCCTAACCCTAGGGCCAAGGAAAGTGATGAAGAGTAGGAGTTAGCTATTGTGGAATCAAGTGGAAGCAAAGAGGACAATGAATAGAGGATTCTAAAGGCCATGACCAGCATTAGTACGAGGACCAAAGTGGACATTACGAACTATTTTGGGAACTTGGATCTCGAGGAACTGATAGACTAGATCACTGATCTAGAAGAGCATATTGAGTATGATGATATTACAAACCTAGATAGGGTGTTCAATGTGTGAACACCAAGCTAAAAGTCCATGTGGTGATATGGTGGAAGGAGGTCTAGATAGAGAGAAATAGAAGGGGTAAGACAAACACTACGAAGTGGGACCGAATGGTGAAAAAGCTAAAGTCCAAGCTCATTATAATGAATTAACAATTGGAATTATTGAAGGAGATGCACAATTTATGAAAGGTAGATGTGACTATGAAGGAGTACACTAAGGAATACTACAAGCTAACAATTATGTCAAGACATCATGAGGAAGGGGCTGAGAGAGTTGAAAAATATGTCAATGGATTGAGGGAATCCATCCAAGAGTTGGGTATGTGGATATCCAAATAGTAGAGGAGGCCTACCAGTTGGGTCTCATTGTGGAGAAGAAAATGAACTGAAAGTAGGAGGAAAGGTAGAACCACTAGAGATGAAGAGAAGAGAAGAACTAGAGTAGTAGGATGAGATGTAGTGGTAGGAGAGCAACCCCAAGAGGTCAATGGAGAGGTAGCCAGTACATAGTGAAAGCGAAGGATGAAGTTCCCACCGTGGAGAGAAAGGTGTTATGAACTATGGCAACAATAGGGGAGATGACTGTAGCAACTATCACAAAGATAGGGATGATAATGGTAGTTATCACCATGATAAAAGAGTAGAGGATACTCACCGTATAAAGGCTCAAGAGGAGCATGGAGGTTATTCTTAGTAGGGTAGAGGGTGATATGAGAGGAAAAGGTAGAAATCCTTCAGGGGAACCTATTTCAGGTGTGGTGAGGAAGGACACAAAGCATTCAAGTGCCAAGGAAAAAGGGTAGAGGATAGCACAAGAGTTGCATTTGGTGGTGAGGGGTCACTTACTTTGGAGAGGGACCCTGAGTGCAGAGATTCATTGGTCTCATGGAGAGCTTTGAGGTGTGACAAGAGGGATGAGTCGACACAGAGGAAGAGTTTGTTCAAGACCAAATGTAAGGCAAGAGGTAAATGTTGTGATGTGGTTGTGGATAGTAGTAGCATGAATAATTTGGTGTCTATGGAGATGGTTGACAAGTTGGGGCTGAGAAGCATGAAACATTCGTGCCCATACCGACTACGCTGGTCACAATAGGGAGATCAAATTTTGGTAGAGGAACAATATTGGTGAGATTCAAAATTAGGGCATACCATGATGAGGTTTTGTGTGACATTATGTCAATGGATGTGTGCCATTTTCTATTGGAAAGACCATGGCAGTTTGATAGGGAAGCAGTGTATGATGGAAGAGCTAACACCTACGTGATCTGTAAGGATGGACAAAAATATAAGTTAATGTCATTGAGGGCAAGCGAATGATAGTTTTACAATAACATTGGAGTATGTTTTGGGAAGGGATGATACGCATTGATCCAAAGGTGTGCGACATTTCTAGAATGAGTGATAGTACCACAAATGGGTGATCCCACAATACTGTGTCCCACTTTTTGGACAAAGTAGGACATTGAAATCAACATTTTTAGGCAAATTTTCACTTTCTAGCACCTATAGAAACTAAACCATTAAGAATTTGAAGATGATATGAACTAGTGATTTTTGAGATTTTGTGTGTAGATTCTAAATGTTTTTTTTTTTAATTTTAAGAAATACTTTGTGAATTTTTTTACGTAACTTTTAATAACTTATTTTTTATAGTTAACAACATTTTTTAAAAGTGACAGTTATACCATACATCATAACTTTTTTATATAGAAAGGATCAAATTATAAAATTTTAAACATAGATTTGTAACACCGATATCTAGTGTGCAAGTATTTTTCATAATTTTTTGTTTCATATATTTTTTTAATAATTTTTGAAGTGAGCCCCTGTTAATGGGGGTGAGGGAGATGAATCCCTTTTAGCCAGACAAAATGCGAGATGGATTCCCCGAGAAGAGGGGCGGTTTAAATTAAATTTTGATGGGCTCTCGAAAGGCAACCCGGGCTCAGTCGGGTCTCGAGGCATTGTCAACAATTGGGAGTCGAAAGTTGTGGGGAAAGTTTTAAAAAGGCTTGAATTTGCCACAAACAACCAGGCAGAATTTGAAGCTCTTCTTATTGGTCTTTAGTTGAATAAAGCACTCGATATCAAAAAACTAAACATAGAGGGGGACTCTCTTATAGTTATAAATGCAATAAGATGAAATTTCATTCATAATTGGAAATTTAAGGTGTATCTTTGACAAATTTTAGATTTATTAAAACATTTTGAAGAGTATACAATTAATCATATTTTTAGGGAGGCTAATGGTGAGGTAGATAAAATGGCTAATGTGGCGGTCAGTTTAAAGGAAGAATTGAAAGTGGACATTTCAAAAGATGAGATTAGTTGCAATGATGGATAAGATGAGTAATCGGTGGCTATCCGAGTTGGAAGGAAGGAATATAAGGCATGAGTTTATCATTCCTTTGATTAAAAGTTGGCTTCGCTAAAGTAGCGAAGGCCATTTAATGAAGACTAGATTTTATAATTGCCATTAAGGGACATACCGTAGAATAATAACATATGAGGCAAAGTAGAGGTTGGCCACCCGAGATGGCAGGAAAGTATATGCATAATGATGATACATTTATTTCATGGCATGTAAGTTGGGTGATATCAAGCCTGTGAAGGTAGGATTAGTTTGCATTTCTTGGAGTTTGTAGAAATATTGCATTCTTGGAGTTCAAAGAAACAGAGAGTTTTGAAGGAGTCATGGATACGCCAATCTGACTTACTAGCTCTCACAGGTAGATGGTGTTCCTTGGTTTGGTGTCTAAGAAAAGGTTGCAATCAGTATTCAAAATGAAGAATGACATTCTCTTGTTAGATTCCAATGGGTGTTAGGCAATGAATTATTGAGGACAGAGTATCGATACACGGTGAATTCAAACATTTCTTCAATGTTTGTTGTTGTTTTATTCGAGGCTGGAGAATCGAAGGAAGATATTGGTGTTCTAACCAAAGCTTTTATCAAGCCGAGCTTACTAGGAGGTTTGGATGAAGTGATAGAGATTGCCAGGTATGGCAACGACGTCCCTAGGCTAGAGGATTTCGTGAAAATCAAGCAGGATGGAGCACTGGTAAAATGGTTTCCTTTTATCACTTCAGAGCAGAAGGGGGGTGAGTTGAGCAGGAGATTAAAAGTTGAAAGGCCCGTTAGCTTTCTGAAACAAGTGGTGGGATTGGAAGCGGATGATGCAAGAAACTGGTTTGAGGTGCCCCAAGCAGAGAATAAAGAGGAGGGAGGGGTTTGGGAAATCCAGTAAGATAATGTTTGTTTGGTGTTTTCCATATGCATTTAATATATATGTTTGTAGATATTTCATAAACTATGTTAATGAATAGTATGTATGGGTAGAAGTTTGAGATAGGTTTTCAGGGAAGTAGATAAGGAGATCCTTTTTTCTGTGTTTGGAAGGTCATATAGATATTGTTAAAACTGGATGTTGGATGTAATACTGTTATTTTTTGTGGTTATAGATATAAAGGGAGCATCCCCCCAAGGGTGCACAAACTTAGCAAAAAAAAAAATTTGAAATGAGATTAATTATAATTTAGACATAGGTTTATACCATACAACATAACTTTTTCTATATGTATCCAAATTAAATTGTTTTTTTTTAAACAAGGACATCAATACCTAGTGTGCAGATATTTTTTAGAAATTTTTTCTCTATTTTTTTTATGTTTCTGCATGTGTGGAGTAGAGACCTTTATGTTCGGTGAAAATTCTATGTTCACTAGAAAATAGAAAATAAATACAATAGTCAAATAAATATATTCAAAATCATACTTTTTAGAAATCTTATACTAAGTGCTATATGCTTACAAAATAGAATTTCTAAATGAATTCATTTGATCCCCCAAAAGGTGAAGCAAAATTGGTTTTTTATCAGCGTTTTGATAGGTGTGGAGGTGACTCCATCAAGGTTTTAATTTAAGACTAGGGGGGTTCTTTCTAAGGGGGTTTGATCTAAGGGGGTTTTATCGAACCCCCTTCAATTAAACCCCTGTAGATTGAACCCCTCAAGGCCTAAACCATTAATTTTTCTAAAAAATATGTGATTTCAGACAAAAATCAAGATGTCCCAAGTTTGGGACTCAGTATTGTGGGATCACCCAAATGCAAAAGAAGTACTACAAAGAAGAGGCTGTGAAAATGAAGGTCACCAAAAGGAAATTGTCCACAATATAGGTTAGATTAACAAGAGGATGAGGAGTTGAACTAAGGAACATGCAACAGAGGATAGCATAATAAAAGGGTATGTGGCGGCCACGAAAGAGGTTGACAAATGTGAGGGACTAGTTATTGAAAAGGGAAAGTGGGTTGTGACTAAATACAAATTGAAGACTGATAAGGTAGAGGATGATTGGTGGAATAGAGTAACAAATAACATGGGTAAAAGTAGTGCTCAAGGTGGATCGCTTGAGGCATGTCTGAGGAGGTGGAAGGAATGATTTGAAGAAACAACAAATTAGAATCTCTAGGTAGGGCGTCAGACTATCTTGGAAAATGAGGGACTCATTTTTAATTTACCCTTGGAGTCGAATGTAGGTGTATCCATGGGCATTGAGGAAATGTGGTATCATGTCTAAGAAAGTTGAATTTATTGATTAGACTAATAGTTTGTGTGTGTATAAGTTTGTGTTTAATAGCCTGTGGTAAAGAAAGTTAGTGCATTTCACCGCATTGAAGAATTATCTTGTGTAGTTTTGGTAGTAGTTCTACTTATGTTTTGTTTAACTTCTATTAAAGTTTGAGGTTGATTGAATAAGTAGAGGTTGGTAATTTAGTTCATGAAGTGTCTATGGGTTGACAGTGTGTTCAATTGGAACTATTTCTATTTGTAGAAAGTTTATTTTTAGTTTTTGCCAAAGGAGGATATTTGGGAAGGTTGTAAAAAGCATTGTGGAGGCATGTGGTGTACTGTGTGGAGATACTCCACCATTTGACTATTTTAATTTGTAAGTTTTTTTTTATTCAGTGACATGTTTCATGTGGTTTTAGGCTTTACATCATCTTGAGGTTGACACAGATCATGTGAAGAGCTTGAGGATGATATATAGAGGGTTTTGTATCAGTTGAAGGTAAGCAAAGAAGACCAGGATGGAGTAGGATAATAGAAGGTAAGTTGCAGCCATGTATGAGGAGTATGATGTGGAGTACCTAATAGTGGTGCATCATGGATGTCATTGTCACATGAAATAATATTTGACCTAGAGGTTGTAGATAATGTTTTGATTGTGTCTAAGTATTGAGAATTAAATATACTTGTACTTGAATCATTATGTATCCCATACGAAAAATCTGTGGTAATATTATGAGGTTGTATTATACTGGAAATCATTAAGTGGTTGCTTGCAACAAGTCTGGAAGTGGTGTTTCCATAGTTAGAGGTCTGTGAGTGTAGAAGCTCATAGTAGCAACTATCCATTTGTGTAATCTTGTTGTAATTAAATAGTTGTGGCCTAGCATGTAAGAGGGCCCATTGCAGAAAACCTTATTATTGTAATTCAATGATAATCTTACAAGCCATATAATGAATAATATATGGTGTTTTTATGCGAGTTTATGTATTTTACGGTGATTTGTGTATGATTTGTTGTTGATAAGTTACACAGTTGAAGAGTCATTGATGGACCCTCCTACCGTGACTGCATCAAATGGCCTCTCACCACTTACTAGGGTTTTAAAGGAACCTATAGACCAAGCCAAGTGAGAGTTTAATAAAAGTTGAACAATGAAATTTAATGGGGATTAAATAAAATACACACATAATAAACCATCACCAAGTGTCAAATGCCTTAGAGGAGTTGTGACTTGGAAGAATAGGGCATTTCACAACTCATTGAGATTGGTAAATATCATTGGGTATTCATATCATGGATAGGAGGACTACTCAACAACCTACATGGCCATCATGTCAAAGTATTGACACTCCTTGATTTGCATCTAGGATCCTCTTTTTAATTCTCTCATTGGATTTTGTATTTGACGTGTTGAGACACCACGTATGTGCATTGACGACACAAAGAACCCTCATGAAAAAATGTTGTTTGGTATTACTTATGTGTTGATTAGTGTACATTGATGGTGTGTAGAACCCTCATGCATGCATGATTGTTTGGTATTCCTCATACATGATGTTTGGCATGTGTGTTGCCATATATTCCATGTTTTGTGTGAGTGTGATCGGTACCCAATCAACCATCTCCTAGTATAGAGGGGTCGGCCTAGGGTTTCCACATGGTTGGGTGGTGTTGAACCACCATTTGGGACTTTCAAATCCTTTGGAGGAGCTTGGGATTACATGAAAAATCAATTTTCATTTTGTATTATTGTAACAATTCACTTTTATACAATTTGGAGAAAATATATATTTGTGATGTTGGAGTTCATATGTTAATCTCTATTTATAATTTAAAACTTGTTTGAGTTGGTTGTAATCTACCCACATAAGTAGCAAAGGTTGTATCTTTATTTTTGGTACATATCGTCGCTGGCGTTGAACATGCATAGCAATTTGTATCATTTTTCTCATATTTTTTTATGTGGTGGAAATATGAATAGAACCTACTTTCATATTATTGTATAGTGAAATTGTAAACTGGTGTGGATGTAATGTATGTCTTGCTTATTTGGTGTCATTGAAATGTATTGTGGATGGTCTAGAATGATATCCTATAGAGTGGTTGTACCCCTATCTTGCTTACAATTCTTGTCACATGTGTCTACCAATGTGTGCAGGTGAATAGATGTTTGTGGGTTTAGAGATTTGATGAAGTCTTTTGAATCATTCCACTTGTCTTACTCCTAGATTTGGGAGGTGTCTTGATCTTTTTGTGAGTTTTGGACACTCTCGTGTGTTGAGAGTCGTGCCTTGTATCAAGGCAATTAGCCTAGAGTGAGTTGTGTGTGTCATTCAACTTTACCCTATCCCTTTAGCCTCTTAGCATGTGATCCTTTGATTCACATGTTGGTCCACATCCTAGTAGGTGTGTGCTCTCTAGTTTTTTGTTTGAGATTTTGTGCATATTGGAATCTACGTGGTTAGACTCCTAGTTCAATTGTCTAGCTTTTTTAGGTTTGTACTTTATCAGAGAACTAAGTTTTATGCAAAAAACCCTCAGGAAAGTCTACTCTTTAGACCTGGGTCATCTATTCTGGTAAATATTGACTAGGAATATAGTGCAACTAAAGGACTATAGCACAAGAGTGATGGTATCCTGAAGGCACGCTAGAGTCTTAAAAGTGCATTAGTGTCTAGTTACAAACTATAGTCCAAAACCTTCAGATAGTGAGAACTTCCAAAAGTTTTTTGAAAAAACTTCCTAAAGAAGATTGTTCCTAGAGATTATCTCGGTGTTCCTAGCACCTTAGTTTAGTCCTTTGGGATTTTTGAGAGATTTTGATCTCCCCATTCTTGACTCTTGGTGTATGTGTCCAAGGTCTTTTTTGTTGCACCTATGACCTTATAGAAGTATGTTCTTAGTGTTCAGGGTTGTGGGATGTGTCATCATACCCTCTCTACCATCTCCTATCTATCTATGAGAATGGGTGATTTTAAGAGTTAGGTGATGGTTTGTGTGCAATTGACTAGTCAATAGTTTGATTGGATGAGATCTTGTATCTACCAATTGACCTAACTATTGTGTAGCTAATCCTAGTGAGTGGATGTCATTCTCATGTCTTCTTGGATATTATTTGTGTCATCTTGGGATGTGTAACAAAGTAGGTGTCACTCTTATTCTATTTCTTGTGGTTGGAAGAGAATGGGATCATGGGCTTATGTCTGGTCTTTGTCATAGAGAAATACCTATCCTCTCGTATGATTATCATGGTGACTTTTTAACATGATTAGTGAAGTCTTCTCCTTGTGCCACCATGCATGGTCCATTTGAGATGGTTGTTTTTTGTTTCATTGTGCTTTGTCTCGGCACCCTATGCATGAGAGTATGTAATCTGAGATACAAAAAAATGTTCATCTGGTTTTTATCCATTAGTGTCTTGGGTGAAAGCTTGGGTCATTACATTTAGTATTAGAGCCCGAGTTGTAGAATTAGGAGCTCTAGGTTGTGTTTTTTCTTGTTGGTGTATGAGCATCTGTGGGGTTTTATCTTGGTTGCATGTGTTTTTGCATGCAACACATGTTGTTTCCCTGATATGTTTTCCTTGCATGTGCATGCTGGAGGAATACATCATTCGTGGGATTAGTTAGACCCTTGTGCTCTCTAAGAAGTTGTTTGTGTGTGATGTTCCTTCTTGATTACTTTAATGCTTGATAAGGATTCTTGTGTTGTGTGATTGTCTGAATGACCTTTGTGAGGTCATGATTGTGTTGGTGTAGCCACTTTTGATAGTGTGATTATGGAAACTTCACTTTGAAAGGAAATGCCAATGTTTAAGGAATTCTAATAAAAAATTGTATACTCTTTGATTGTGAAAAGGATGATGTATCATTCATATGCCTAATTTATGGAAGGAAAGTGATGTAGTAATGCTAACATAAAATTAACCTTACATTGTGTACCCTTGATTGTGTGTTTATCATATTACAAAGAGTAGCATACTTTCTTACTCCCTTGCTATATTCTAAATCACTATTTCCATCATTTGCATGGTAACAAGAAAGGTTTGCATGAAGTGCATCTTGCATTGGACTACTTTAAGTATATGTCATTATGTTGTGAATTATTTATGTTATTACATGAAAGAAAAATTTTACATTTATGGAATAGACTATATAGATAATGACTTAGATACCTAAATTGCATTCTTCCCTAGGATCCATGTGGGAAACCAAGTGTGATTGTGCATTGTGAAAAATGGAAAATTAAGAAAAGGGTTGTGTTTGGGTCATATGCATGGAATTTGTAAAGAATGTTGTGTAGTGGTAATGAAGGCATTAATGAAGTCTGCATCTTGTGACTCTAAATTGTGTCTCCCTATTGTATTGTGTACATTTTGGGTTGTAAAAAGGAATTGTTGTATTGAAAGATTTATTGGGTTGGTTAAGACTAGAGTCCCTAATAGCACTTCTATTTGTAATTGGATGTCAAAACACTCCTTGTTATGCATGGATGTCTTGTTATATATTGTTTTGTGATCCAAATTATGTTCCTATCCTAATCATGCTTTGTTAAATGATTGCTAGTGTGTGACAACTTGTGTAACTGCATTGTAATTCTCTTGAATGTGATATTTTGGTGAAATTCCATTCATGTGTGGAAAGGTAAATTCTAGTAGATGTCATTAGTAGATTTCATAGAAGACCATACAAGGATTGAGTTACATGATTATGTATGTGAAAGGTTGTATTAAAACTAAGTAAAGAATTGAAAAAGTACTTGTGTTTTGTGTTCCTCTGAGTATGTGTTGCCTTAGGAAACTTGGCTAATTGGATAGAATTAGCAATTTTTTAAATTCTTGTACGATAGTAGTGTGAGTAAATATTAGTTGCTTGGCAACCTAAGTTATGCTTAGTAAGGACAACTGAAGCTTTATGATCTTATGTTTTATGATGTGATTGGAGTCTTAGAAGACTCACTTTCATGGCATTATTTGAGCACAGTCTCTAACTTTCCTTGGATTCTAGAAATCCTAGTGTAGCATAGCTTTTGGCTCCCTTACATGTCACTAGAAATAGTCATATAGTGTATGCAAAGTGTAAATTCAATGGTATGATACTTTCTTTCGGTCATTGTTGTCTATAAGGGCTAGCATTGATCTAATTATTTTGTTTATCAGTAGTCTAGCCACCAAATTTTTATATTTATTTATCTTGTGACTTTTATGGTCACAATTGATTTATTGTTGAAGTTGAGCTCATTTAATGCCTTATTGTTGGAATTGGTATTTCTTCCACTTTGGTGTTATTTTCTATTATTGTAGTGGATATTCTAAAATGTTTGAGTTGTTGGTCATTTATCATGTAGTATTCTTCTCTGCCATGTCCAAGATGGATCTTTGGTGGATTGTATAAGGGAGTGGATCACAAAGAATGCATTGTTTCTTCTTTTGATGTTTGTTAGAACTATGGTGGTGTGAATTCCTTGTACTCTTCTAGAATGTGAGTGTTGTATGAAATGTTTGAGAAAAGATATGATTGTAATCATATTCATTTGGATCATTTATTGTGGGTTAACTTGAAAGTTTGTGTGAGTGTCATGTATGTATAGCAATGAATTACGTATATTAAATTCAACAATGAGATTAATTGTTATTATATGTATGTAGATCATGTGGATGATTTATGCTTGAAATGATTGTATGGAATGTGTCTTGATTTGGGTAGATAATAAGTGGTTGGTTATAGACTTGGTTCATCAATCATGTATGTACTTTCTTGTCTCATATTGTATTATTTTGGACATGTTACCATGCATCCTAATGTTCACACATTAGTGGAGTGTATGATGTTGTGTTATAGACACAAGGACCATGTCACCAAGTGACATGAAGGCACGTGCGTTGTTTAGATACAATTCCATAGCTACATAAGTGTTCCAACATAGTGTAGGCTATGATGGTGGGTTAGTAAGTGCATTGGCACATTATTTATATCTATCATATTATAATTATTTATCCATTCTTGTCATGTTGCTAGTTTAATGAATCTGGTTATTATAGGAGTTTCTTCGTGGTTGTTTACAAAATACCTAGCATGGTGCTAGGTGTAATGCAATGTTTGTGTGTAAAAAATTATTTTATCTTATGTGTTATATTGTATGAATTCTTAGCACATGAGTTGTGAGGAAGTTTCATGTTACCTTTTTTGGTAATGAATTAATGATTTTAATACTTTGTGTAATCTTTTAAATTAGGATAGTTGAGCATCGAAGTGGGTGGAAATGAAACCATGCTCCTACATTGTAGTTTTCTCCTTGGATGTATACATTATGGATGACACATTGTTGAGAGTTATTTGTGTGGTGTGCTTATGTTTTAGGAGGATGTCATCTAGATCCTTTCTTTTGAGAAAACATGAAATTTAGAAAGAGGGCAACTCCCTTTGTTTCAAGCTGAGTTGGAATCTTAGTTGTTGGAGATCATGAGGGAGATTTTGTCATGTCTTCCACCTCAGTAAGAAATCACCTAGGTAGTGGAGTGATAATATTCTAGAAGTACTCTTCTTTTAGGAGTGGATCATGAGGAAGGGCCTCACGGAGAGCAACCATGACTAGATACGAGGCATGTCACTGATGGAGACATGGAGATAGTGTAATTGTGCTAGTAACTTTTGGTGATTGTTTGCCTTGATTTGTGAGGAGTCAACATGGTGTGCAAATAAATCAACCTTAGTAGGGAATACATGTAGTGCAACATAGTGTGGGCATATTATGTCAAGAGTGAAGTACGCAACATGGTACAGATTACTGGGCTCGACAAAGAGCTAGAAGAGTCTCCTTGTAGCAATAGTTTCATGGGCTTAAGCCTAAATAGAGACCTTGGTTGAGCCAATTTGGTGTTCATCATGAAGAGTAGTAGGGGCAGGAGCAATTTGAGAGTGTCCTTCAACTATAGCCACTAATTATGGGTTATCAACCATGTGCTTTTCAACCAAGTTTTCTTTTCAAGTAGGCCTCGACATATGCAACTTCAAGTTATAGGACCTTATTTTTCTTGTGGTCAAGTGGGCCATTTAGCTATGTCTTGTCCTCTAAATGTAGTGGTAGTTGGTGATTAGGATGTTGCATTCTTAAAGGAGTCAGTGGGTATTGTGGTTGGGTTGCATTGAACTCATGCACCATTGGAGGCAACATTTTCTAGATCAAGACTTGGGCCTAGTGATAATTTAGAGGGTTGATCTTATGGGGTCAATAATTTTTATGAAGGATGGAATTCCATGGGTACCTTTTCCTTATTTATTTGTGGGATTCCAAAAGTAAGCTTAATCCTAGTGGGGGAGGATGTAATGCCCACTAGTGTATGTGCCTTGTGTGTTATTTGATTTTTATATAATATGTTGTATCCAGTATAATGCATTATAGGATACATGTGTTATGATATTTTGTACTTAACTTTTTGATGAGGCATTGTATTGCCATCAAGGTGTTATAATTGTGTACTTTGGATGCTTATGCTATGATTTTATATGTCTTATCACTATATGTCATGTTTTAGATTACCATAGATATATGTTATCAATGAGGTCTTATATTGGCATCTATTGTCTGACTATGTATTATGGGATGCATATGTCATGCTTTTATATGTTTAGACTATTACAATGTTTTAGCTTCACTTTTTTCACTATATTTATTATGTGTTTGTTATATCTAGTTCAACAGTGTGTATTATTGTTGATTTCTGCATCTTGTTGTTTGGTTCATTCTTATCATAGATGACTTCCAGTTATATGTGATGATTTGGTATTATTTCATTTAGATATTATATCACATTGGATGTTTTATGTTGTGCTTCAACTATTCTTATATGGTGTAGATACACTTGATGTTTCACCTAAGTGTGCAAATACAAGTTCCCCAACAATGGTTAATTGGAGATGGTTGTTTTAGGGAAAACATGTTTGCTTAACCTTCATCTCACTCAATTTGAGTGTGAGATGAGTCTTGTAAATCCCTATAAAAATCTAGGTCTAAATCGATGGCAATTTTAGAATCCATGCGTTGTGTTTAAACTTGTAAAGTAACTAGGTCCTTTGTGTGCAATTATTTTATCTTACTACATTACGTTTAAATTAATTTTAAAATATGTGTGTACATATAGAAAATGAACATAAGAAACAAGATAAAATGATATTAATTTGTTTCATTCATTAACTAATGCGACCTCATGATTGAGCTAAAAGGAATGCATACAAACATATGAAGCAAAATTGTAAACAACACATGTGCAAATCTTATTCTTTGGATGTGCTCTTGATGTCTTGATATGTTGATTGCTCCTCAAAATGACATCATAACCTTGCATAACATGGAGTCTTGAAAATGACTTGGGTTGATGGCTATTTATAGATTTTTGGGATGAGGATTGGATGGATAGGATTGATTCGGGAGATCAATGGTTGAGGATTGTTGAGAGGATTGGATTGACAAGAGGCCACCAAGTGGCATGATAGGATTGGAGGATAAAGATGGCCCTTGGATCAAGGAGGGATCAAGGGTGGAGGATGGTCTTGGATAAAGTGGATAGAGAGGATCAAAGGAGGGCAAAAAGACCTTTTGTACAAAGGACTTGCCCATCCCTTTGTAAGAGACCCATGTGGTCTTGTACAAAAGCCCATGCCTTTGTACATGCTGGAAGATGCGAGAGGTTTGAATGAGTTTAATCATGCTTAGGAATGTGCAAGCATGTGATTAAGTTAATTAAGTGGATTAGTCAACTTAATCAAAAGTGCACAAAATAGGGAATTAAATAAATATGAATATTTATTTAATTTATGGGATGGGACAAGGATATTAGATAAATAAATATTTATCTAATGTTGGAGTATGGAAAAGGATTTGATCAATTGAATAAATGATTAAATTTATTCAATTAATGCTAGGAGATGGTACAGATGAATAGTGATTTAATAATGAAATGTTATTTAATCACTGTCGAAAGGGGGATTGATCAATTAACTGTCAAATAGGTGTTTATCTAGTTAATTGTGGAAGAAAGTCGTTTAGGGATGTCCCAATTGGGGTTGAATAGTGATAAGATGATGAGTGGACGATTTTAGATGTCTACATTTTGCCCCTCTTTGAGATGGTGTTGTAAAGCAACACTATTTCAAAGAATAATAAAACATAGTGCTTGGTCGAATTAGAAGAAGATGGTAGGATTAGGGATGATGATGCTCTAGCCACTTGAAGTGAGAGCGATGAGGAGGAATGATGGTAGGGATGATGCCCCCTTGAGAGGGCAGGCAGGTTTGAAGAACATGGGTGTGCTCTCGAAAGGATGAAGATAGCTAGATTAGAATGATGAGAGTGGAATTTAAAATAAAAGGGATTTGGAGGGTAGAAGAGATGGGATGTAGGGGATTGGAGGAAAGGGGTGATGGGGGATACGATTGCATGAAAGGATTGGGGGAAATATGGATGGGGGGATGCAAACCAATAAATAGAGTTATGTGTTATGCTGCACTAGATGGGAGCAATCTTATTGACATGGTACGAGACGTTATGTGTGATGCCCTGTCATGCAACCCTAGAGTGTTAGACTAACAAGTGTAAAATTTACAGAATTTTTTTTTTGAAGCAAGAAAATGCATTAATCATAAAATATAATTACACTATTAACAACATTAAATGAAATGAACAGCTAACACCTCTAGGGAACATAACTGCATCAGATAAGATTATAACATTACAAGATATGCATCATAATTCAACAGAAGAGTATTACATTATACATTTGCAAAGATGAATAATTACAAGGTTCAATACAAGATTACAAGACCAATTACATCGGTTTACAAATAATGCAATTATGAAAGTATACTACAACTCTGAAGGTGTAGAACAAAACAGGAACCGGAACACTTTTGCACTAATCTCGAACCAAACATCCAAGAAGACCAATGGATAGCTCTGCCTCCCAACCATGTGGAACCCTGAGGTCCACCCCTCTAAGCTAGGAGATAACAATGAGGTTCCACTAGGTCAAGGTTACAACTATGAATACAACCACAAGATACAGACTCCATGCAGATAAACTAGAATAACAAGACTGCATAGACGAAACAGTAATCATCCAAACAAGACAAATCATTAAGACAAGCCAAATCATCAAGATAAGACCAACCATTAAGACAAGTTTGCACTCCAAAGGTAACAACAAAAGATAAGGAGGAAGTAACTGGACTACAGTAAGGAGAGTGTCATCGCATGGTCCTAGCATGGGTTACCTAGGCTATCTCTCACTAGAAGCTGGCCCCCATCTATGGTTACCCTGGTAGCCTCTCTCTAGGCACCGGACCCATAGGGTGACACATGCGGAGCTGAAATATCCTCTCATGGAGACAAGGAGGTCAGCCTTGCCAACCAGGCCTTCTCATCCCATCCTTAGCCTGCGAGAGCACTCAAGGCATGGGTGAGGCATCTTACTTATCTTTTTATGTAATTTACTACCCCAACCCTCCTAGATAAATTATTAAATTATCACTTGCTTACTACTTCCATGGGGTTACCCGAGCGGCCACTTTGGGCACCGGCCCCACCATGAAAGACACTCTCCTAGCAATCTCTAACCAACCATCCAAAACCAATAACATGCAAGGACAAGGGTTACAAGAGATTTTGATCCATTACATAAGCCATACAAACTTTGACCACAACAACAAAAGTTCCCTTATCCACTTCAAAACTCAAAACAATACATCATTGGAATAGTATGACACAAGTATCAAGTTGAAAACTAAGCGGTTAAGCCTCTGGAGTCGGTAATTTAAATTCTTTACCATGTTACAAAAGTGCCTTTCCCGATCTAGAAACTAGGCTTAGACGACTATGACTTTCCTTTAAACCAAAATAATTTAAGGCCAACAAGGGTTAAAGAGAAAAGGAAATAACTCAATACCATCATTATTACAAGTTGATAAAAATATGAAATTTAAATTCCAAGGGCAAACTTACACGAAGACATTAATGATTCAACATACCATTCGCGGACAAGGTTTGAGAAATTGAAACACTTCAACGACAAGGTTATTATAACATTACAACCTATATCTAAAGCATTCTTTCTTCCTTCTATAGACATGCATTATCGACAAATAAAACCTCCAAGTCACAAGACACTAAACCTACTCAAGAAGAATAATAGTTACACATCATTAGATTAAAACGATGACATTAATACGACAACAATCTTAAGGAACTATTGAACTCCTTATCTAGATTTAACTTAATTTCAATCATTATGAAAAGAGGTAATTTATATCTAGTCAACCCACTTCTTCATACAGACATTAGTATAAACCAACTACCGATTCCAAACGTAAGATTTTAAAGCTCTAATACTATCCTACTCTACATTTTACTTAACACACCCCAAACAATTTTGATCATTTAAAGCACCATAACCCTAGTTTTGACTAAACAAGACAAAATTCAATTATATGTTTAATTCTAATTTTCTATATAAGAAAGCTTAACCTCCATAATATAATGTACTGCAATACCATTAAGCATGGTAAATACATCTATTTTAGTCTGTCATATAAATGAAACTAAAAAAACCTACTTTCCAAATAATTCAGACATCAAATAGAACAAGGATAAAATTTAAATTAAATTCTATTCTAATTCCTTCTTACAACCCCATAATAATTTTGTTACAAGAGCTTATAAAATAAACATTAAACTAAACACAAGGCACTCAAAGATCATAGAATTTGGGTCTAACAAAAGAATCGCTCTACGCTAATAATTAGTGTTACCTATTACTAATCTCATCAACGCCTTAAAGGAAACACTTAAAATCTACATAGAGATGGACTACTATACTCTTATAAGTCTAAATTAGAGGTAGCCCACGAAGTCGAGTTCATTAAATGGTCACTAATATTTAAATCTTAAGGAAATTATATTCTAACATCACCGTAATACTCTATTTCACAAAACCCTCAATCTACAAGCCTATCTATATGAAAATAACTATCTAGCAATAGATTTTAAGGCAATCTCCAAATTCATTCACTAATTAACAATCAATGAATCCTAAGCTCAAATCCGCAAAGAGAACTTAGCCACAATAATGAAAGTAATATTATACATAATGATTTAACTATACATAAACATCAACATACTATAAACTGATGCGTTTGAATGCAGTATACATCATATAATATGCATTGGGAATATCGAAGGATATAAGACTATGGTAGACAGGGTATAAGCCTCGAAAAGATTTCATGGGCTTTCAACGAATGAGGAAGCTGACCACATCTACCTTCTAAAATGGAGTTGAAGGAGTACTGCACACCTATGAGGTCGACTAGATGGGGTCGACGACATAGCTTATTTAAAGTGACTAATATTTAGCCACCGAAAGACTAAAGCTTTGCAACAGAGATGATCATAAGGAAAGAAAGAAAACTGTCTAAATGGAGTCTCAGTGACCGACCCTTTTCTAGCGGAGAGAAGAACACAAACTTCAGACAAAAACTGCACATACACTCCAAAACTGCCCGATAGCTCCACAAGACAGGACGTTACTAAAATGTTGTCTAAAACAAAAGAGGAAGGTGTTACGACTCTGCCAACCACACTGGCTCATATAAAGCTACCTAACGACAATGATAAGGAAAGGCAAATTACAGAGACCAGAGAGTTGCACAAAATGGCTTAATGGAGTCTGGAGGACGCGAACCGGCGTCGGCTTCATAGGTTTAGTGATTTCCACCACTGCCATTATGAAGAGGAGTCAAGTTTCATCTATAGTCATCAATCAACGAGCTGTTGGTGCTCAGCATTCAAGGAGGGAGAGGTACTGCGGACTAAGGTGACAACAAGATGCCACCAGGAATAATAGTGGTCGCACATATAGAGAATACACTACGAAATTTGGCCGCGACTCTATGCATAATGAAACACCAGATCGACAGTCCCTGAGGTCAACTGTGAGGGCAACTAGCCAAAAGGATTTTATTGAAGCTGTAGATTCTTCCTCGCACTGGCTTTAAAAAGGATCACAAAGGAGCTTAATTACCCCTTCAAGGCAAATAATAGGATTGCCTGAGGGCCATGGTTCTTACAAGTTGTACATTAGAAAAACTAACATGCAAGTGGCACAATGAATCGGTGGAAAAATAGTAGGGAAAAGAGATTTCAAAGACAAGATAACCTTAATACAACAAGAACCCACATGCTCAAATTTAACTATGTTGGCGTTTCAATTCGCACCTCTGGTATGCGATTTGGAAACGGACAGCTATGCACAGATAAACTGCTCTCCTATTGGAAGGGGGAGTTCCCTTTCTTGCTGATGTTCGCTGAAAAGATAACTTGAATGAAACTTCGCCTATCTTCTTTTTGATTCTCAGTTGCAGAGCACAAGGTTATAAAACTCTAAACGCTGTAGAAGAGGTTTTTCCTTTTTAATAAAACTTCTACTACAACTAGCATAGACTAATGACGCTTTCAACCTCCTGAGTAAATTCAGAGCAAAGGAAGTTGAAAGTGAACGGGGAATGATTGTTAACACAAAAACTCAAGTAGTTTTCCTCCAGATTTACACCACAAGACTAAGAGTACTTTAATGATGAAAGCTAAAAATGAAAGCCACAGAAGCTACACATCTGACGACAAAAACTTGATGAATCGATATAGAATATCAGAGCAAAGTAGGCATGAGATTTCTATTCAATATCAGAAAGTTTAATACAACTCGAGGACAGCCAGACTGCAGCAAAAGGTAGGCATACAGTAAGCGATCAAACACTGGAGAACACTGAACACAAATGAACAGACACTTGGAATAACAATGTTTGCAGGCTAGAATAGGCACAGCAAATTTGCTATCACAACTACCATTACAAACAATGGGCAAGGATGGCCCTTATTTATACTAAAATCAAAGGAGTAGGGAACCCTAAAATCTCCTTGATTAACCCTAACTTGCCAACTCGCAAGCTTTATTACTATTCTAAGACAAAGATACAATAAACAAATGCTTTAAAGCAATCTGCTTTAAAGCAAAAAAATTCCAACTATCACAAGGTGCTTTCTTTCTAAATATAGAATGGATGAGCTTAGGATGAAAGCACATGCTTTAAAACAAAAAGCATATGTTTTAAAGCTGCTTTATTTTGGAATGCATCCTCATCAACATTCTAGCTTTTTTGGTGATGTCATCCGTCGATATTCTGGGAAACAATATATTCTAAAAAGTGAGTGACCGCATCTCTGCCAGGAACATTGATACTCTCTAGAACAATATTCTGATTCTCTAACATTTCTTCACCATTGGCAACCATCTGAAGAAATTCGTGAACTTCACCCGCAGCCTTGTCAAATTTCACTGACATTGCGGCAAGACGACTCATCTTGCCGGCATTGATATCATCATTAAAGTTGTTGCGGACGAGAGTCTGGAACTCTGCTTGCACTTCCCCGAGGTCATACAGGGTACCATCTTCTTTCTCATATGAACACAGGATCTGAGAGACAAAGGATCTGATGAACTTGAGGATGCTGATTACCTTTTCTTTCCATTCTGTCAACTCTGAAATCATACTGTCATAAGTTTTTATTGTGAAAAGATATTGCGCTTTCCAAGTAGAAACTGTCTTCTTATCTTCAGCTGAATCAACAGTATCAAGTGCAATCTTCAAGTCGGAGATAATGATCTCAAACACCGGTCTATTTTCTACCATGATCTGCTGTGACCCCTATATGCCTTGGCGTAAATCATGAGCGTTGTACTTCAACTGATAAAGCTCTGCAAGTACAACTCTCCCTTTGGTCACAAATTCTTCTACCCAACTGTCCATGTGCCTCCCATAGAGGACCAACTTACTGAAATGCCGCTGATCGGCTGGTGATCCAAGACTCGGTGGAAGAAGCAAATCAACCTGTGAAGTGCCATGGAAAAGGTTGGAAATATATTGCCGCAACTGTCGAACCTCAGCTTTGAGAGCTGCCTTGTCTTCTCCATCTCTCAACACCCTTTCCTTCAAGCTATCCGCTGCAACCTCAAAGAGATTGACATCTGTATGGCGAGTACTTCTGCCAAGGTTAGCTTTGACAACTGTGAAGTCATCAACCTCGACATCATTAGCACTTCTATTTTCTGGAGGTGTTGCAGTCTCAAGAATGATTTCTCCATCTGCATTCTTCTCAATGCGAATCTGCTTCTTCAGCTGCTTGTCTGGTGTGTCTTGATAGACGCTTTTTAGCTCTGTTAAGTCCAGCTGATATGAGGGCTTTCTTCTCTTCCTTCCCAGAATGTTTTCAAGCCAGGATGAGCCATCCTCTTTTGGAAACTCAGTTCTCGCCTCATCAGCTCCTGATGAATCAATGCTTGCATCAAAGTTGCGAACCGGTGAATCTGGCTCTGAATCTATGTGAATAGGAGAAGGGATCGGTGAAGGTGGAGACACCTGATCTGAAAGTAACACTTCATCATGCGGCGTTGTTTCAAGAGGAGCTTCTAGTTCAACTGGTGGATGTTCCTGTTGGACATGAGCTGGAGACTCGTCTTTCTTCCTCTTTAACTTTGCCATTTTTGTTCCTTCTGGGAGAACACTCATAGCCTTTACTCTTTGTTTTGGCTTGGAAGTGGAAGGTTTTGATGGTTGCACAACTGGCAGCTCTGCTACTGGAATATCATCCTTCTGCTTAGTCTTCAAGAATATCAAACTGTTTTTAACCACTCGACTTGTTCTCTCCTCAATGGAAGTACTCTCTTTTACTGACCAATTAACTAGCGGCAACGGTTGTTGCTCAATTTGATCCCTGAAATACATGGGAAGTAGAACTTCACCACTCTCTGTCAAACCCTCTATGTCCTCTGATAGGATATCAGACATTTGTTGAAGAGTGAACCTATTGTAATTGCGTCTTCGCACTTCATACTCATTAGCACAATTAGCCCAGAAGTCTTCAACTGCAAACTTGTGTGTACAATTCTGACCAAGATGTGATGCATAGACACCACGGGGATCATATGAAGATCTCCTGTCGAAAGACTTAAGACCATATCTAGATGATTCATTGCCGATTACCTTGGCATCTGCTCCAGATCTACATCTGTAAATACTCATCCCAAGTGGAAAATTGAAGGCAGTCTTGCGTTTGCTACACAAAAATGTATGCACTTGATAAGCTTGCCTCAAAATTTCCATAAATGCTATTTCATCTGTAGGATATCGTGGCAACATGGCTGGCTCTCCTGAGAAGCCATATACTCTGATGTAGGAAAAAGTAGGAAATTGGATAAACCAATCAGCCCATTCTGCCATTGCTATTCTAGCCTCTACAGAAAACTGTATATGCAACTCCTTGTCCATGTCTTGCACTGCATGCATCAAGAATGCATCATTCACTCGCCTGTAATGTCGTTCAGCTTGAGAGATCTCTAACTGCAGGAAGTGATGATACACATGCTGAGTACCCAGAGTTCCAACAACATTCAAACCTCTGAATTGACCTTGAAAAGCCATCAAATACACAAGGTACGATATCATATGGAATTCATGAGCCCTTTGAAAATCAATTATTTGTTGGTGGAGACAATCACTGATTAGTGCCGACCAATCATAGAATTCGGTTCCGTCAACAATCTGGGACATGATGTAAAACATCCAAGGCTGAAATTTGTTTGCATCTGCTTGACTTGTGATACGACTTAGCAGAGTAATCATTATTGCATGTTCCTCCTTGAATTCTCCACGTCCAACATTCTTTGGCATAATATTCTGCTTTTCTTTCAACCACCTCTGACCAATCTTTTTTTTTGTATTTTTCCTTATCATTATTCCAAACCCTCTTGCATTCTTCAAGTGAAACAGTTAAGTTCTCTCTCCAAATAGGTATTGTAAAGCACTTTTCAATGTTGTTTGGCCTCAAGCTGCAGAGCATACGTCCATCACCCGACTGAATTTCTCTTGTGACCGAGTTGTAATGCGTCACACAAGCAATCACAAACTCGATACTTTGCACGGTGATAGGAAAGGATGCCGCTGCAAGCAAACCGGAGTGTCCAAGATTCCTGATGGCATTATTTCCTGCATCCTCCAAGGAGTGTAAATTGATTACTGGAAGTACTTTATGCAAGTCTGTTTCACAAGTTTTCAGGTAATCATGAACCAATGTTGTTTTGTGCCCGAATTGTGTTGGAGAGTACTGCATATTGGAAGATTTGAAAATCGATTGTGAACACGCCTATGTTGGAAAAAGTATTGAATAGATGGCTGAAAATTATTTGCTGATTTTTAGAAAAAGCAGAGTGTGAGCTAAAAAAGCTAGCACATGGGTTTTGTAGATAATTCCGTTTCTAAGCAACCCAGATTGTCGGATTTTGAAAAAGCGAAGATTTTCTTGAAAAAGCAGGAAAAAAGCAATTTCCCAAAAAAAAGCACAACTCCCAATCTTCAAGAGGATAATAATCTGGATGGACCCATCTCGACGAAAACTGAAAAAGCTCTGGTCGGATTTCTGAAAAATGATCTCCTTGAAACAAGGACCCTGAAAAAGCAAGCCTCTCTTCTTCCTCAACCCGAATCTATGAAGAACACTAAAAAAGCACCTGGTTTGGGTCTTCAAATCTTCATTGAAAGAAAAATAAAGTCTTTCCTCTGGATGCAACCTGCAAAAGAAAATGAAATAAAGAAGCCCAAAGCTTGTCTTTATAAATCTTTTGGTCGAAAAAGCAGCTTTACTTGTGTGAGAAGAAAACTTCATCCTCATCCATGAAGAAAGCAACTGTTAAAGCATAAATCCAAGTGGATGTCTTCGAATACGAAGATTCCCTATTTTGTAGGAGCCTATGGCTTCATGTGCAAGATGACAAAAAATAACTTCTTTGATGATGTCATCGAATGCACGAGTTGGAAGAAGTGTTAACAAAATTTTCTTCATTTTCGACACTTCAGCACTCGTTTTGACTCAAATATGGCCTGTCTCCAACTTTGACAAGGTGGAAAAATGTCATCATGAACTGAAAAAGCTAACTGATCCTGACATTTTGAAGATTGATCAACTGAGATTCCATCCCCTGCTTCCGTTCGACGATCTGACATCGTTTGACCAAGTTTGACTTCCCTGAAACTGCCAACGGGCGAAGATTGGTAACAAGGCATGTCAGAAAATAATGAAAACACAAAAATATTCTAACACTGCTCAAGATGGGCGCCCCAAGCCTCCTGGGGTGCCCAGTTTCCCAACACTTAGCCATTTTTTCAATTTTTTCAACTTTTTCAATTTCTTGGTTTGCGTGCGTGTTCCGGAGGCACAGGACCCCTGTTTGGCTATTGATTTCTAACAACTGGGATGAAAATGAGTCTGATGATCTGGCAAATATGCAAGCCTGATGAAAATTGAGCTGATTGTACCTTTCATTTGCCTCGAAAAACATGCCAAACTGATCAACACTGAACCGAAGCGGGCTGACGGAAGGAGATTTGCGTTTTTCAAGAAAAACATGAAAAATAAACTAACACTGGTGAGGATGGGCGCCCTTAGCCTCCTGGGGTGCCCAGTTTCACCAGACTTAGCCAATTTTTTGATTTTCCAACTTTTCACTTCACCTTGGATCCATCTTGCATCGTTTTGCGTGCATCGTCGAGTCGACGGCCGTTTGTCAGTTTTGTGTCGTTGAAACAGTGTTGGAAACTCGTCGAAGAGATTTGGCAGGTGAACTTTTCTGTGTTGATGACTTTCGAGCTCATGCTTCACCTTGTGAAAAAGCAAAAATGACCCAGTAGGGAAAACTTGGTTGTTTGAAGATTCCGTCTGAACCGCGCCGATCGTGAAGGAAAATCGACCAATGAGAATCGAGCGCGACACCTGATTTGGAGATTCTATTTTTAGAAACTTTCTATTTTTAGAAAGTTTTGCCAACATCCATATCTCAAGAAACCCAGAAAACCTAACTCGACATCTATTTTTAGAAATTTCTAAAAATAGAAAGTTCTATTTTTAGAAATTTTGCTTTTTTGACTTTTTGACAAAAAATTTTCTAGACTTGTTTTCAAAATGCCTTGATGAAGCAAAAATTTGGTTGGGTACAACAAACTATAGGGCAAAAATTACATTTAATCCCATCTGAGGAAGAGGTTTAGTGTTGCAGTGAGATGGTTTTGCAGGCTAACTATTTTTGCCAAGTCTTTTTTGCAAGAGCATCCATCAAGTAGCAAAATGATTACAAAGATGAAAAGGATGAATTACAAATCGATTCCATTTGAGGAGCTAGAACATTTCGGAAGATGACTCAATGGCGAGAACAAATAGACAACAAAATATTCTAATTCCTCAGAGCACAACATAGTCAAGAATAAAGAAATTCGCAAAATTTAACTATGCAGCAAGACATACCCGTACTTTTCACGCTCCAAAAATTGAATCCTCCTCTAGAACTTCTCTTCCTTCCTCCGAATGATTCCTTCCCAAAAAAATTTCCAGAAACAAAATAGCCCTAGTCATAAATGCCCACTAACACCAAATCTGTTCCCGAGAATCCTCTCCACCAGAAAAATTTAAATTTTTACTAATCTCAGAGATTCCCCACTCTGGAATTATAAATGACAACTAACCGCCCTTAAATTATTCCCCAGAATGATTCAATACATAACTATATATATTAATGAGTTAAAATAAAACTTTTGACCCACATATAAATTTTACAAACATTAGAATAGTTAACTAATACTGCATTAAAATTTACTTAAATAGCTTCCACCAAGAGTATTCCAATTTTACGACTGAGTAAAAAGTATTATAATGTTTGACAATAATACATCATAATAATATTGATCCATTACACAAACTAGAATACACATAGGCTGACCAAACAAGGACCCAACAATAAACCTACAAACCACAAGATGGCCATCAAACTAAAAATTGAACTGACCTAGAGGATAAACCTCATGTTATCTCCATCAACATTATCCATTGGTGCAAGGGCCCGCTTAGACCTACTAAGTCAAGTGAAGTCGAGGCTCGGTACCTACAACCTGCATCGGAACAATAGGTTGTATACGATTAAATGCATGTATATCAACACACACAGAGTCAGAGAATCACGACATAGTAGGGTGCTCGAAATGAGTAGTACTACACCATCCCTGCTCTAAAACAAGACTATAATCATTTTTATTTAAAATCAGATATCAACAAATCGCATAAAACATGATAATATTAAACCATCACTAATCATGTCAATCTCATCATAACTGGAATAACAATAATGTCATCATAACTCATAACACATGTCAAAACTATATCAGTTGAACATAGTCCATCACGATCGTAATAAGCATAAACCATAGGCCTAATAACTCAAATGTCTCAGAACTGACAAAGAGTAATATGAAACTAGCAACTATCACAAGCCAAAAACGAGGGGGCATTACATTATGCACCAAGGTATAAGGAACCAAGGTGATAATGTGTCCCATGCGTAAAAGAGGATGCCCCAACACATCACAAGGCATTGGATGACCTTAGTGAGTATTGTGATGAGACAACCAATAAGGTCACAAGAAACCCTATGTCGTATAGCACCATGTGATATGGAAGACCATGATACCGTTGTGGAAGGTAGGTTACAGGGACTGATGCAGATGCAAGATAAAATGATAATGTGCACACACAAACAAGCAAGCATGCACAAAATCATTCAAAGACAAACATGACGTTGCCCATAGTCAAGCTGAAAAGCCAAAGATTAATGGATTGATGATGTTGGATTGTGTTGTTGATGATAAGAACAACACAAGGATTGGGAATGATATATCCTGACGATGATGATGGAAGTTTGATCAAGGCTTGCAACAAGGCTGGGAACAAGACCAATGGATGCAATTGGATGATTTTGTGTAGATTTCGTAACTTTAAATGTGCGTTGATTAGGATCTTCTTGTGATGTTTGGATGTTTGGGAGGATTGGAGATTTAGTAGATTTGGATCACTAGGAGAGATTGCATTAGATTGTGTTTAGGTAACCTGTAGCTAAATACCAATGACAAGGGAAAACCAAGTCTATCGACAAGGAATTTGTGGGATGATTTGGACGAGGTGATAAGGGGATAATTATAGTGGCTAGGAGGAAAGGATGGGTGTAGGATATATGATAGATAGAGGGTTGAGGATAGATGGATGGCGGGGTTTGGATGTGATCTCCAAGAACTACGTCACATAGGAATAAGATGCGCCATTGTAGATATGTGTCTCTCACGACGAGGCATTGGGGTGGATGGACATTTGTAGGATATGCTTAGAAAGGATGTATGTCAATAGATGTCCAAAGAATTTTTAGATATTTTCCCCCTATCCTTATTAGGATTGAAAGAGGGAAGGGAGGATGACAAGAGGATAGATAGGGAGATATAATAGACGAGATGGATGGGAGATGATAGGATAATTATGTGTGGGCATTGGATGGGAGGGATGGGTTAGTCAAGACTTGCCCCCAAGAGTAGGGTGCTTTGTGATAAAGGATTACGCAGGATGCCCACAAGGGGTTTTCATCATGGTACTTGCCCAAAGTGCCATATAAGTGGTTTTCACCGTTGGACAATTTTTTCTCTTAATTTTTTTTATTTTTTAATATTTTTTTTATTTTTGAAATTTTTTTGATTTTTAATATTTTGATGGGATGGGATGGGAGAAATAATTTGGAGGAGGATGGGAACTCAAGTTTCTATTTCCATATCAACGTGATAGTGTCCCATTTTGGATAGTTGTCGCATATAGACCATGTTGATTGTTATAATGCACATGGATGTTGGTAGATGGACAAGGGGATTGTGCCAAACAAGATGGAATGGACGAAATAGATGGAATATGGATGGATAGATGGAGGATGAAGGGATTATGCGAGGGAATCGATCATAGGGATGTGATGGGGGAAATATGTGGGTTAGTAGATATTTGATGGGGGGATAGGGGTATGCGGGAATGTTGTGGGGTCATGGGGAACCAGGACCAAAGTTTGCACACACCACATTGGATTTTGAAGCTTTTGATTTTGACATGGTGTCGGAATTAATGGGGATGTGGGATTCATTGTGAATTTTGTATCATGGGATCGCAATGGGGGATTGTGGGATTGTCAATTTGGGGACCCAACTAGACTCAAGATTTTTGGGATTTTTGCATTGGGTGCAAGATAAAGGAGAGGGATTTTGTGATTTGGGGATGGATTGGGATTTGGATGCTCCACTTGGATTTATTGCTTTTTTCTTGGGGACCCACATCATTTTTATTTTTTCTTTTGGAGGTGTGGGTGATGGTTTTTTCTTTGAGTTTGTGTATTGATGCCTTAGAACATGATAATTCTTAACTGTTTGTGGATTTTTTGCTTTATGTGTGGAGGCATCCCACGGGGAACTATTATTTTGAATTCCATGGGTTTTGTGATAGCTTCATCTTTAGATTATGTGTGCACTTGTTGGTCATGATTAGGGATTTTTGGGGATTGGGGTGTTTAGGGATGTGGGATTTATGGATGGGGGTTGAGGATGGGAGGATTAGGGGATTTGAGGATGTGGGTATTAGGGGTTGGGAGAATGGGAGGAAGAGTGGATTTAGAGATGGGAGAAAGTTTGGATTTATGGGTGGAATAAGATAGAGGAGAGATAGTGGCATGCTTTATGTATTTGTATGATGAGGGAGGGGGATGGAGACAAATGGTTTGGAGGCGTGATGAAGGGCACCTAGTTTGGGATTGGAAGAAATTGACTCAGGGGGCATGAAGGTGGTACCAACATTATTGGATTGTTTTCCTTGTGATATGTAACCAAGTCCATGTGATTGTGGATGGATTTTGAAATGGATGGACACCAATATTTCTTGTTCATAAAGACTTAAGCTTCTGCCTTGATAGTTCATGTTTTGGAGCATGCGATGGGCAATGGGATGTTTATTGTTTTGGAAACAAGATGTGATTCCATTATTAAAAGGGGGAGGATGGGTGGTGGATATAAGTTGTTCCTCTCCTATGAGAGAACCATCATGGATGAAAGTGTTGGGACCAAGAGTATAGGATGATGGATTTGGGATGGGGTTGATAAGAGGTGGTAAAGGGGCGATAGGGGATGATGGGGGATATATATGAGATGGTGTGGGATCAGGAAAGGGATGAGTTGGGATGCTTAGATCTTGATTGGGATGGGGGTTGGAATTTTTGACATGCTTTGGACTAGGCTTTAGACATAGTCGGATTTGCATGGGTGATGTGATGGGAGAGGAGCATGTAGTTTTGATTATTTTAATAAGCTCCTTAGATTGGGTAGATGGAGTAATGGGGGATGTTTGGGATAGGATTTTGGATAGGAAGGAAGAAGTGGATGATGTGATTTTGATAGGTGTTAGGTGGGTGAGGGTGTTGTCAATGACACACTTGGATGGATTTGGGTTAGTGAAGTGGCATGACTCCACAAGTTAGTTTTGGGGATTTTTCTCGATATCCTTAGCTAGGAGTCCTTAGAGAAAACTCAAGAAGAGTGATTTAGATGTAGTGGGAGAATTGGATGGTGAATTAGATTGTTGGATTGGTGGATAATGAAATGGTGGATTTGGATAAGTGGGATAAGGATATGAAGGATGTGATTGATGAGGGGACGAAGGATTTAGATAAGAGGTGGAGGAGATAGGGGCCTTATACAAGAATGGATGTTGGGATATGTATGGGGGATAGAATGGTTTTCCCTTGTTAAGGGTGTCATAAGGATGACCATATGGTATGCAATTAGGCGCAGGAGTATATCTTGTGCTAGCCAATGCATGGTCAAAAGGTGCTTGCATGTTTATAGATGGGTGAGGGTAGTTTATGGCAAGCTTTCTTTCAATGATTTCATCAAGGTTTTTGATTTCATCTTGATCAACAAGACTATCATAATCATCAAAATGGTAAAATGGATTAATTATTGGGCTCAAATTTGGGATGATGCGATGTAGGATGACTTGATGATTTTAATTTTCTAAGGTTTGGTACTTAAGATTTGCTTCAATATCAAAAAGACCTTAGGTTTAGATTTTGGATTAATAGGGTTTTGATTGATTTGGATTGATTGATTTTGGATTGATCAAGGTCAACAATATATGATGCTTGATACTTGGATTAGATTAGATTTGATTTGATTAATCAAGGTCAAAGATATATGACACTTGATGATGACTGGATTTGGATTGATTGGGGTTGATTTTGATTAGGCCAAGGGCCCTTTGATGGTTAGATTGGATTGAGTTTGATTGGGCCAAGGGAACTTTGATGTTTGATTGAAGGGATGGGGGATGATTTGGTCTATTTTGACAAAGGCACTTGTTTAGGAACAAAGGCACTTGTACATTACAGAGGTGTTCATGCAGAACAGAGGCTCTTGTTTAGTGACAGAGGTGCTTGTTTAGGGACCTAGGCACTTGTTTATGAAAATAGGGCCTCAAGCTTGATATTAGGGTGTGGATTTGATGGGTTTGGATGGATTTGATGGGGAATGATTAGGGGTTAGGTCTAGGACCCTTGGATGATAGTTTGGGTGATGATTTGAAAGAAAATGATTAGGTTCGGGTGAAATTTGGATGGTGTTGGAAGAGGTTAAGTCCTTGACCAATTTTTGATTTGAAAAGGATGATTTTTGATTAAGTATTGGGATTAGGATGTTGATTAGGGACGGATAGATGGATAATGAATGATTTATTTAAAATGGGGGATAATTGGATTAGATTGGGATGATGGTAGTGGATGAGATTAGGACAATGGGTAATGGATGAGATGATTTAGGATAATGGATTGGATTAAGATTAGGGATGAAATGATTAATATTGGATGATGGAATTAGATTAGGGTGGTGGATTAAGGATTCAATAATGGATAAGATTTGACTAGGTTTAGGGTGGATGATGAAATTAGATTAGGATAAGTAGATTAGGATGTGGATTAGGATGATAATGGATGAAGGATGATAGACTAAGGATTGGATCAGGAAGTGATTAGAATGATGGGGGACTTGATTAAGCTCAATGATGGGATTTGATTGGGAAAATGATGGTGATTAGGAAGTGGATTAGGTGGATTAGGATTAGGACCTTGATTGGATTAGGCAAGTGGATTTGGATTAGGGTCTTAAATTATGGATCAAGATTGGATTAGGATAGATTGGGATGATGTGGATAGGGTTATTAGGATGATTAGGATAATTGGGATGATTTGAATGAAGTTGCATTGGGATGATTAAGATAAGTTCGATAATTTAGACTTAGGTGAAGATGGATAATTAGAAGGTGAGTAGGGATGGCTTGATGCTTGACCTTAGGCAACTTTGCAAATAAAAAATTTCACACATAACATGCACAAGTTTGCAAAGGATTTGGATTTGATTTTGGATTAAGGAAGTGCACAAGTTTCAATAAATGAAAACACACCAAGCACATGAACACCCTAGATTAGTCAAGTGGGAGTGTCAATCCTTGAGGACCCACAATATACTATTTATCAAGGGATGGATAGATAGAGAATGCAAGGTCATGTACCACCTATGCATCCCTTACCTTGGAGGCCAAAGCCTTGCTCAATGTTAGTTCTATCTCCCCAAATTAAAAGTATGGCATGCGTAACTTCTTGGGTCTAACCGATATTTGATGTTCCACAAGGAAGGATGATTGAAAGGTTTTAACTTAGGATGAACGTGGCTTCTAAGGATGTCTCGTGGCTTCTAAGGATGTCCCTGATATATGCAAGGTATGTGGGACTGAAGTCCATGTGATGAGGGGTATGTCTAAGGCATGGTATGAGACGGTAACCCACTCTCCTCATTCACTTTGCAAGGTATAAATTTCATGTAAGATTAGCCCAAAATGATAAATGTCTCCCAATGGGAGAGTATATTCTTTCCCAAAATTGTATACCCCGCCGGAACACATGGGTTCGAGTCGTCCCCCAAGGTGATGAAATCCTTGGGTAGCCCCACTAGAGGAAAGAAGCCTAGGTGCTTTTGATCCCTAAGATTGCCTTTCTACATGAAGGGAGAGCATACACACACTAGATTCTTGGGATTAACAATGATAAAAAGATTGATCAAGCCAAAGCTTTTGATCTCCAAGGTCACCAAATGGTGCAAGGAGAGAGCATACACTTATGACTTCAACCAAACAAAGTACACAAGATTCATTAACCCCTTAGAAATGAAATGTGCCTAAGATTAGTGTAAAATGATAAGGCCTTGGACAGGCATGCTACAAAACACAAGTTAGTAGTTGGTTTTCTTGTCTTGGACCAACGATAGCTGCACAAAATGATGTTAGAAAATTAGGCACATGCAGCAAATGACCAAATTCAAAGGTTATAATATTTTAATCCCAAGATAAAGTGATGATGGTGCTTTTTCACATACAGAGGCATTCATCCATTACAGAGGCATGTGTGTATGAAAACAAGCGCATAACAAATGATTTTTGAAGAAAAATGATAAAAATAGAGGGTTAGAACTAGATTTTTGGAAATTTTAACATAATATCCCCCTATAAAGTGACCCTTGTTAAGAAACTAAGAGTTGGATGATGGAAAAGTGATAAAAATGAGATTTGAAGCCCCCAGATACATAGGCGCACATCCAGATATGGAAATGCTCATCCGTGAACAAGGTCAGAAAAATGTGATTTTGGGCTACAAAAAATATTGTTAGAGGTCAAAATGAAGGGTTAGGATCACATATAACATGTTAGCATGACAAAATCCTGCAAAACCTACTGATTAGACCCCAAAAATGATGATTAAGATTGATATTTTTTAGATGCCAGCTGACCAGTTTACACATAAACACCACAATATGATACAAAGGCACTCAAGGATTACAAAAATACTCAAGTAGCTATGGAGGTACTGAAACAAATCACTGAGGCACTCATCTTCAACGAAAATGCTCATTTAGGAAATGCAACCTAGAAAGAGGCTTAAAACACCAAAAAGATGTTAGATAAGAACCCAAAGGTCCCACCGGGCATGCCAAAATGTGTGCATATAGAAAATGAACATAAGAAATAAGCTAAAATGATATTAACCTATTTCATTCATTAACTAATGCAACCTCATGATTGAGCTAAAAGGAATGCATACAAATATATGAAGCTAAATTGTAAACAACACATGTGCAAACCTTGCTCTTTGGATGTACTCTTGATGTCTTGATATGTTGATTACTCCTCAAAATGACAACATAACCTTGCATAACATGGAGTATTGAAAATGGCTATTTATATATTTTTGGGATGAGGATTGGATGGATATGATTGATTTGGGAGATCAATGGTTGAGGATTGTTGAGAGGATTGGATTGATGAGAGGCCACCAAGTGGCATGATAGGATTGGAGGATAAAGATGGTCCTTAGATCAAGGAGAGATCAAGGGTGGACAATGGTCTTGGATAAAGTGGATGGAGAGGATCAAAGGAGGACAAAATAACCTTTTGTACAAAGGACTTGCCCTTCCCTTTGTAAGAGACCCATGTGGTCTTGTATAAAAGCCCATGCCTTTGTACATGTTGGAAGATGTGAGAGGTTTGATTGAGTTTAAGCATGCTTAAGAATGTGCAAGCATGTGATTAAGTTTATTAAGTGGATTAGTTAACTTAATCAAAAGTGCACAAAATAGGGAATTAAATAAGTAATAATATTTATTTAATTTATGGGATGGGGATAAGGATATTAGATAAATAAATATTTATCTAATGGAGTATGTAAAAGGATTGATTAATTGAATAAATTATTAAATTTATTCAATTAATGCTAGGAGATGGTACAAATGAATAGTGCATGAATAGTGATTTAATAATAAAATATTATTTAATCACTGTCAAAAGGGGGATTGATCAATTAATGCTCTAAATAGGTGTTTATCCAGTTAATTATGGAAGAACATGGTTTAGGGATGTCCTGATTGGGGTTGAATAGTGGTAAGACAACGAGTGGCCCATTTTAGGTGTCTACAATATGTTTGTGTCATGCTTACAAAATATTTAATATGGTTTGAGTTAGAAAGAAAATAAATTCTGCCTTACTGAAAAAATATCTAATGTGTTATTTATTGCAAGTGAAAATAAATTAAAATGAGTTTAATTGCTTATGGGAAATGGAAAATGTTAAATAGTTAGAATTTAAGTTTTTATGCCTAGGGTTATTTGAAAGATTTTAGTTATTTTTGTTTGAAAGAAAATAACTAATCTAAAGTGTTTTAAGTAAAAATATCTTTTGTTGCAAATAGCCATTTTTAAAATAACTATCAAATGTGAAAGGGAGGAAAAATTGTAAAGCAATTTAGCGAATTATAGATAAAATGAAAAGGGAATGCATTTTTGAATTACTTTTGCATTGTGTTGAAAACCTCTCTTCTCCTCCTTGTGAAGAAAAATACTCATTTTTGAAAGAAAATAATTGCTTGGAATTTGTGGTGCTTAGAGCTTGCTTGGATCTTGGAGTAAAATTTCTAAATGGTGTGCCTTACCTTCAAGAGTTCTATTTGTCTCCGTTGTTGTAGCTTTACATTAGAGGTATCTTTGCTTGTGTTATTATGCAACTTATTTAAATTAATTCCTCCTTTAGCCATGCCCACAATAGGTGGATGCATATGGCTATCCTTGTATAGGATTGTTTGAAGTTGAATTCATAGAATAATTGATGAGTGAATTTCATAGTTGTAGGATGCATCGTTTTAATTTTGGAAAATACAAAAATGAGCCAAAGTTATGGAATTTTTTTCCTAAAATCTCATGTGAATGAAAAAGAGTGATGTGCATTTTGTGCTTCTAAGGGTATACTTGAAATTTTGAGATTTTGTGTATTTTAGAAGTTAGAAATTTGAAGGCTCTATTGAAACCATTAATGGTGGATTTGGGCACCTTCATGGTTTTGGAAATTTTAGAAAAATGAAAAATTTAATTCAATCCATGTAAGCTTGTTTTATTTTGTGGGATGTGTAGTCTCCCTATTGGATTATGACTATGCATAATTGGACCAAGTGTCGTGACTTTTGCATTAATTTCCATGCCACAACCAAATTGAATTTTGAGTCATTAAGCACTTTGATTGAGGTATAAAGTAAGGAAGGAGTATCCTCTCACCACTTACTAGGGTTTGAAAGGAAACTATGGACCAAGCCAAGTGAGATTTAAATAAAATTGAATGATGAAATTTAATGGGGATTAAATGAAATACACAAATAATCAACATAAACCTTCACCAAATGTCGAATGCTTTAGGGGAATCGTGACTTGGAAGAATATAAGATTTCACAACTCATTGAGATTGGTGAATGTCATTGGGTACCCCTATCATGGATAGGAGGACTGCTCAACAACCTACATGGCTGTCATGCCAAAGTATTGACACTCCTTTCTTTACGTCTAGGATCCTCTTCCTTATTATCTCACCAACTTTTGTATCTAACATGTGTTGAGACACCTCATATGTGCATTGATGTCATGAAGAATGCTCATGCAATATATTGTTTGGTATTACATATGTGTGTGAAGAACCCTTGTGCATGCATGCTTGTTTGGGATTCCTTGTACATGATGTTTGGCATGTGTGTTACTATATATTCCATGCTTTGTGTAAGGGTGAATGGTACCCAATCGACTGTCTCCTATTATAGAGGTGTAGGGGTAAGGGTTTCACTTGGTTGGGTGGTGTTGAACCACCATTGGGTACTTGCAGATCTTGGGTGGTGTTGAACCACTATTGGGCATTGGCAGATCCTTTAGAGGAGCTCAAGATTGTATGCAAAATGGAGTATCATCTTGTATTGTTGTAACATTTCACTTTTATGTAGCTTGGAGAAAATGTATAATTTGGGACGTTAGAGTCCTCATATGTAAAGTTCTATTTATTATTTTGAACTCATTTGAATTGGATTGTAATATTCCCGCATAAGTGGAAAAAGCTCTATCTTTAATTTTGGTACATCTCATCGTTGGCATAAAACATGCATAACATTTTGTATCATTTTTCTCATATTTTGTTATGATGTGGAAATATGAATAAAAGAACCTAGTTTCATATTCTAGTATAGTGAACTTGTAAAATAGTGTGGATGTAATGTATGTCTTGCTTATTTGATATCATTAAAATGTATCATGGATGGTTGAGAAGAATATCCCATAGGGTGGTTGTACCCCTAGCTTGCCTACCATTCATGTTGCATGTGTCTACCAATGTGTGTAGGTAAATAGATGTTCGTGGGTTTAAAGATTTCATAAAATCTTGTGAATGTTTCCACTTGTCTAACTCTGGATTCAAGTGGTGTCTTGAGTCATTTGTGATTTTTGTACACTCTTGCATGTTGAGAATCATGCCTTGTATCACGATGACTATCCTAGAGTGAGTTGGATGTGTCATTAGGCTTTCCCCTATATCTCTATTCTCTTAGCATGCAATCGTTTGATCTACATGTCAGTCCACATCCTAGTAGGTGTGTGCTCTCCTCTAGTGTTTTTTGATATTTTGTGCAAGTTAGAATCTATGTGGCTAGATTTCTAGAAATTATCTAGTTTTTTTGGGTTCGTACTCTATCAAATAATTGTGTTTTATGCAAGAAAACCCTTAAGGAAAGTCTACTCTTTAGACCTTGGTTATCCTTTTTGGTAAAATCTTGATGAGGAATACAACACAATTGAAGGACTACGACATAGGAGCACTAGTGTCTTTAAAGGCACATTGGAGTTCTTTAGGTGTGTTGGAGTTGTGAAAGTGTGTTGGTGTCTAGTTGCATGTCGTAGTCTAGAACCTTCAGATAACGAGCACTTCCCTCACTTTTTTGAAAAACCTCCCAAAGAAGAATTATTCCTAGAGGTCCAGTTAATGTACCTATCACCTCAATTCATGTATCCCTTCCAGATTTTTGAGAGATTTTGATCTCCTCATTCTTGACCCTTGATGTGGGTGTTCAGTGTCTTTTTTATCATGTTTACAACCTTGTGGACATATGTTCTTGGTGTTGGAGGTTGTGGTATGTGTCGTTGTACCCTCTCTACCATATCTTATCCATTTGTGTGTGTGGGTTATTGTCAAAGTAATATGATCCCTTTTTCCTAGAGTCATCATGGTTGGTTTGTGTGCAATCAATTAGTTGATGGTTCGATTGGTCAAGACCTTGTATCAATTGACCTACCTCTTGTGTAGGTAATCTTAGTGAGTATATGTCATTCCCACATCTTCTCGGATGTTAGTTGTGATTTTTTTGGACGTGTGATGAAGTGGGTTTCACTCTCATTCTATTCCTTGTGGTTGTGAGAGAGCAAAATCATGGGCTTGTGTCTGATCTCCATCATAGAGGAAACTCTATCCTCTCGTATGATTATTGTTGTGACTTTATTACATGAATAGTAAAAACATTCATTTCCCTTTATCGATAAATTTCTGAGTTCACAAACCTTATCACTAAGTTAATTAGTTCACAAATTTCCTGACTTAGCGATGCTAACCTATATTTTCTTTGTCAGATTGTTTTTCCTATCGACGTATATTATACTTCATGAACTTGACTTGTGTTCTCTTTCCTTGTTGCTTAATTTATAAGTTTGCAAAAATCCATGATTAAGTGATGCCTTTCTATTGTTTATAATTTACTTTGTGAAGTTACTAGTTTGTAGATTAAGGAAATCTAAGCACGTTTATATCGCTATTTTTTGTGGTTAGAAAACTGTTAAGTTCTTCTATGGGTGAAATTACTGATATGCATGCACTATGGAGATCACATAAAAGGAAAAATCTGAAGAACATTTGGTTCATGAAGTTGTAAGTTCGCCGGCGTAATAGTTAGCCGATTTGTATTTTGGTTGATCATCAAGCTAATGATGTATGACATCACTAAGTTTTGTGGTTCGCGAACTTGTAAGTTTGTCGATTAAAGAGTTCGATGATGACCATTTCTCCCAATAAAGAGCTTCCTTGAAGTTATGTTCATGAAGTGATTAAGTGGGTGATAAAGTAACTTAGCCGATACCCTAATGAGTAAAATCATTTATTACGAAAGCATTAAATTAGACTTTCTTATGCCCTAATTTGTCTATATTATATACAGTTGGGATTTTGTTAAGCACATTATCGGAGCTACGGTTTGCACAGTGATTGGGGTTTATCCTTCACGGTTAATTATCTTCCAATTTTCAATCACCACGATAATAGGAGATGAGTCCACTGTTATATTACTCATTTTATTTGAATTTTGCACCATTGGCACTTGTTGGAGGAAGTATCAGTGTTGTTTTTTTGTATTTTTCATGATGTACTGAAACTATCATACATCGAGGTACTATATACATCATTGTTTCTTCCCACTCTAAACTAATTACTCTTGAGGACAATTAACTGTGCAATTGGGTGGTTGATACGATTCGCAAATATGAAGTACAAATACCAGGGTTTGGACATTTCTTTCATAATAGATAATCAGCTTGTAGGAATTAAGGATACAGAATTAGGTCATACAGATTTGAAGACGTTTTGGGAGAGAATGAATTATAACCCTATAGGCCCCATAGTGGAAATTACATTTGTAAGTGGGATCACCCACGCAAGGGGTTTTCCCCCAGTTGTACAATGTCAGGACTTGGTATTAGCTTGCATTGAAAATTACCATACAGAATTAAGACAAGTAAGAATGTAGTTAGTGGTGAAGTGGTGGCCCAATTGGACATTGAATCCATTAGCAGTACCTTTAAACTACCTGTATGGAAAGAATATGTCGATATATCTATAGAAACTGGGTGGAATTATTATGTAGATGGAAAGCAATGGTGCAAAACAACCATCGCCACTACTTGGCTAAAGAGAGAGAAAAACAGGGTCACAACCTCCTAAGTACCTAGTCAGAGCTTTGTTCAAGGATGATATTTCCATCATGATTACACTTTTACATAGAGTAGTGAGAAGTGTAGATTCCAATGAGTTTTCAGAGTGGATGTGCTAGTATATATTAGTCATTTGTAATGGGAAACAACACATTGATTGGAATAAAATCATTAGTGATCATCTGAATGATCAACTAGTCAACTTTCAAAAAAGGAAAAATAAATTTCATATGTGCTCCTATCTCTTTTACCTCTTGGCTGGTACTCAAAGGGTATGGGTTGGTTTGAAAACCTCACGTACCTTTGACAAGGATACATAATTGTATGACTATTTCTCCCAATTGCAAGAGGAATTTGGTAATAGGGATTATCGAAGAGTCAATGATGCTTTTCTTATGTTTACTATGAGGAAAATATATGAAAACCCTAAAGTGAGAATCTCAGCAGAAGCAACAAATTTAATTATGCAATTTGGCAGTTATTCATTCAATTTGATAAGTTTACTTATTTTAGGATTGGTGGTTTTGAATAATCTCCTTTAAAACTTCCCAGGTATGCTACATACTACATTGTGTTCTTGGAGGTTTGTAGACAAGCGTCTTTGGCAAGCAAGAGATATCATGATTGTAAGAAGAAAGGGTATCCTTTCCCTTTGAAGTTAACTCATTATACTTGCAACAAGCTTGAGGATGCAAGGCATGTTGACAATTTTCTTACAAAATTTAGTTTCCATACATATGATGCAAGAACTTTCTTTGATAGTAAAGACTTTGTGAAAAATAACGTATATCTTCCCATGTTGCATGAGCATCGTCCTCATCTTGAGGATTTTTGGGAGGATTGTGTAGATGAGCATGAGGTAAGGAGAAGAGATTGAACAAGACTGACCATAGATCAAATGAGGGCTTTTAATCTTGGATGGAACCTCCCTAACATAGTGGATGACTATTCTGATATGGTCGATGAAGGGTATTATGTGGAAAGTTCTAAACCCCTGCCTAGGTTGATATGGTCTGAAAAGGAGCTCACTAATATTTCTATTAGATCTTATTTTGTGTTGACTAAGAGTCAGAGGTGGCTAAAATCCAAAATGAATGGTCACACTATAGGTTCACCTTCGCAAAAGAAGTAAACAACGGTGGGACAACAAACTATTGCAGGGTCTTATGCTCAAGATACACCTACCAAAGTTCATTCCACTAGATCCTAGGCTACTACAAAGGATGGGAATGACGGAGATGATAACCAAAAGAAGGATGGTAAGATGAAGGGGCAATGTGAAGGTAATAATCAACCATTAAGGAAAAAGTTGGAAATCAAAAGGCCTTTGAAACCTTACTCTGAGAGAGTGTTAGGTCAAAAGCAGGCACAACAAGATCATGAGGATAGAGCAACTTCTTCCCCATCACATCATGGTAATGTATCTCCATCTTCTATACAGACTCCTCCCTTAGATTCACATAATGTAACATCTCCTCCACCTTCACCTTCACAATAGCAAAGGGATGTTCCTTGTACTTCTCCACCTAATTCTATACCCAATACAATGGTTGATGGTCAATCTATCTTGTCATCTCCCACTTGGTTGAGAGATACAGTCATTAAGAAGAGAAAATATACACAAGTAATTGATACAGTATTTGATGCAGTTGGCAGGTTATTACAATTGGAAAGTCAACCTAAGAAAGCAAAAAGGATGTCTAGGCTAATGGTTGATCCAATTACTAAACATCAATATGTGGAACTAGCAAAGCCTATGGTTGAGAAAGATGAAAATGAACTTTCTATGGATGATTTCCATGTTATAAAAGTTAATTTAGGACCTCCTATAGTACAAGGAGATATTCACAATGCTAAGCTATCTGTGGAGATTTTAGCTACAAGGTTGGAAGAAAGGGAGAAAGAAAATGAGTTGTTAGAAGAACAGGGGAATATTCTCACTTCATATATCAAGTCTATAGTAGATACTACTGCCCAACCTTTGGATGCAACCATGGACACTCCTATCAAAGTTCCTCCTAAGTGTGTAAGCTCAGATGTGGTTGACCAAATAAGAAAATATCAATTTTTGGGGAAATCCACTGAAGAGTGGATTGAGAAGCTAACGGTCGAAGGTATGTTGTATCTTCATGAAGTAATTCTTTTATCTACAAAAATGTCTGGTAAACAAACTGAGGTGTTGGATAACTTGAAAGTAGTCAAGAAGGAAGAAGCAATGTTGAATGTTTCTAGGAATGGATTGTAAGAAATGGTTAAGTTGGATTCTAGTGTCCTGATTTCTGAAAATGTAATTGGCAAGACATAAGAGAATGAGTTAGTAAAGTGTTAAACGCCATTTATTGGAAGCTATTGATGGTGAAATAATGCTTGACAAATTTGAAGACTGTTGCCAAAAACTACAAGTCATATTTGATGGGTCTCAGAAGCTCTTGTATATCTTTAGGGGTTGATATTATTGATGAAACTGAAATAGATTTACTTGATACTAGTGTTTCCAAACAAACCTTCAAAGATCTATTAGTAGAAGAATTAAAGAACAAAGATACCTTTGATGGTAATCCAATCGAGAAATTGTGCAATGTGTCTGCTTAATTATTGTCTTTCAAAAAGGATGTTGTGGAATTACACAAGAAATATGAGGATTCAAACAATGTCTTAATGATGTGGAGGAATCGCCTAAATATGACCACCATACCCAATGGGAAATCCATCATTCTTATACTGAACGGATTCGAGATCCTCAAAGCCAAATTGGATGCTTCACAGGTGCCTGTAGACGAGTCAGTGAAAAATGATCAGGATGAACAGGTAGACAAAGACGAGAAGGAAGACTGAGATGTTGATGAAGAAGATGGAAAGTATGTCCTAGCCTAATGTTTTATTGCTTTCCTTTTCAAAGACTTTGGTATACATTATTTTTTATTAAACTTTATCAAATTTTCCTTCTTTATTGTATTACTAAAAGAAGGAAGGTTTTATTTTTAATTGTCCATTGCAAGAAATAGTTATATGGTGGAGTTAGTTTTTGTTACTATTGATATATAATGGATTAGCGAGGGTATGTTAGGATCTTTTGGTGAAATTGTTTCGTGACTAGATCACTTGAGGAGTTATAGTAATGATTTAAAATATTGAGGGTTTTGACATATGAGCATGTTAGCTATGTAATATTTTTTGGATGATAGAGTATTGTGTTGTGTCTCCATTCATTAATACAGAGGAAATTTGGCATTAAGTCAATTTATCTTTATGTTATGTTATTGATTCTTCTTGTGTTGATTTGGTAACAAGTTGAATGATAGGAAATCTTGCATAGTATATGTCCATGAAGTGTTGATAACTTGACTATTTCATATTTATGCTGTCAAATTTATACTTGCATTCTTGTGTCTGCTGGTATTGTGTTGTAGAGAACAAGTGGCTTAATATCTAAGTTTCATTTTCATTCTTGTGTCTGGGTGAAGTTGCAATAAACATATTTATTCTAAAAGTATTTTATGTAAGTGTGTGGGGTATTTGCAGTTAGTTTAAGTTTGTCATATTATTAGAAAATCTCCTTTCCCGCTTTCAGGTCAAAAGTGTACCCATAAATATAGTTTTTATCTTACAAAGGGAGTTGCCCCTTTCTTTAAATTCAAATAGTGATTGTAAAACTCATTTACAATTCATTCAACTATTAGTACATTTGTCACCATTTTGTTGGGCAAAATATATATGAGTTTTTTGGAAAATTTTGTTCACTAACAGATTTTTGGTGACTCTATTGGGGACCTGAAAGGACATTTATAGGTCACTTATCTTACTCCAGGAGATTTTTCATCTCTAGGTGGTTGCATTAATGCATGTGTGGTTTATTCAGTGTTACGGCCTATTTAATTGAGTGAAATCTTTTTGAGAATGTTACCTAGAGAACTAAACCCATTATATGCTTAGTAAAGACACCCAGATATTTGATCAACTTTTTAGAAATCGTTGATCAACAAATTTATAGAAGTGACTCTTGACTAGACGTTGGTATCCCACACAATATCTGTTTAATCAATGTATAACTATTAATAGTTCTACAAAGAAGGATATTTGGTCCAGTCTTGCAACCAAATCTCAATTGGGTTGACGTTGAACAAGAGGATATTCTAACCGACCTGGGAAATATAGCTTGGAGGCAAAGGAGAAACAATCAAGAATTTCACCAAGTAAATCAAATTCTTGACTTTGAAGAGGAATGAGGAGAAGAACTAATTCAACAAGCAAGATGTTTTGGTGTGAGGCATGAAATTTTCATTATTGAAGGAGTAGTTGATGTGCCTCGAAGGGATAGACCTTTCTAGATTCATGTTGTCCCTGATAACTGACAACAAAATAATCATTATCAAAATCAACATAATTAGAATCATCAGCCAAATAACCCACAAAATAATCAATAGTGAGTAGCCAAACTGGCTGATAAAAGATACACAAGAGGTGATCGCAGAAAAGGAATTATTGATTCTGATTTCGAGACATTAAGGAAAGTTGGTTTCACTGCAAACTTTTCTTCCACCAGGAAGTTATCAAAAACATCCAGTAGACCACTTTCACCTACTAAGGCATTAGAAAAATCTTCTATTTGTCAAGCGTTGGTCTTACAAGTACAATTCTTCCCCTCGCTGTAAATTTTCAAAATACCATGGCACACCAACAAGGTGCACAGCCACCAATTCCTTGGGGGGCACAATTGGTCCATTGTCCTTAGTCAATTAGTTGCATGACCTCCCCCATGGATCCTGGAATATTATTCGTAACTTTAAGGGGGATGGAAATGTTTCTACAAACAAGCACATTCATGCCTTATTTGCTACATGTTTTGTTCTGGGCATACAACATGAAGATGTCTCAGTAAGATTATTCATTGAGTCTTTTACCGATGTTGTTGTTGATTGGTTTTATCATTTACCATCAACATCTATTGACTCTTGGGATACCATGATTCAGAAGTTTGAGGATATATTTAAGATCCTGGAAGATGAAAACTCTTTGATAGCAGAACTTACTCATGAAAAAGGGCATTCAAGAGCTTATGAGAGAATTTGTTGTCAGGTTCAACAAACTGGTTAATAAGATACCAGCAACCAAAAGACCTACAAATGAGATGAACAAAGGTTTCTTTATTAATGCACAACCCCAGATGTCAGCTATCAATTGAAAAGAGATAGGGTAGCTACTCTGGAAGCAGCTCAAACATCTGCTATAGAAATTGAAGATGATTTGCTTGCAGCAGGGAAGTGGAAGAAAGAACTCAAGAATCAGAAAAATCCTACCACAACTTTCACTGACCCCATGATTTAGAAGTTGGCTAATGAAATAATTGCCCTTAAGAGGTAGCTACCAAAAGCACTACAACCTCAGTAACCTTTATATCAGGATATACCATGGAAAGGGTATGTACCACCAAACAATAACGGAGGCAAAACCTTGGAATTACCTCCGACAGTGCAGCGGTTAGCAATAGAAGGGCCTTCTTCGTACAACAAAGGAAATATGATGTGTAATTTCCATTTGACCTCTAGTCATGATGGTGCTTCCTATCTTGATATGAACACATTTATGTAAATGACTACAATTCAGGAGGTCATTGTTGAAGAAACCTCATATGATGAGGGGCATGTTCCCATTGGCGACTCTACTTCAGATTACCTAGAATATGAATCTGATTATGATAGGATAGGATGTTCTCATTGAAGTCGATAGACAAGCAATTCTTTGTTCATACAAGAAGTCGGCTAGATCAGTATCTAAAAGTAAAGCAGCATAGTAAAGCCCAGTCAAAGGATGATTGCACTGCTACGCCCAAGTATATTCTATCACGAAATGCAACCTCTGGACATGCTTCTGCAACAATTACAAAAACTACTACTTCTACTCTAGTAACTCCTTCTAGTGATAAAGTTTGTGATTCTTTTGACATTGTAGATTATTGTAAAAATACAAAAATACAAATATCACAAGCTGGATATTTGAGGTTAAATCTTGGTGAATTAGAATGTCTTGTAAACTATGTCAAGTCAAATAATGCTTTGGCTCATGTAAATACTCGATCCTCAGAGTCTCTTGTTGAAAGCTCATCTTTTAATGCCTCATCAAAGACCAAAGATTTTTTCCCTTTAGTAGCTCATGAGAAATCGAATCCCTTTTATGTATCCTTGTATATAGCTAAATGTAGGCTAAGTAACTGCATAATTGACTCATGCACCTCAGATAATGTGATGCCAGCTAAAGTGGCTCATGCCCTAGGTCTAACCATGACAAAAATTCATGGGAAATGTTTTTCCATGGAGTCAAAACAAGTTCCCCTAATTGGGCATATTAAGGATGCACAAGTAGCCTTAGTCACTTACCCTAACAAGAGGTTGAAATTAACTATACAAGTGGCTGATGTTCTTGCAAGCTGGGAAATGCTTCTAAGCTGAAGTTTTTGTAGAGATCTGGGGGGTTAAATACAATTAGATTGGTCTCATGTCCTCATTCCAATATCAGGGAAGAAAGTTCGCCTAGAGCTAGAACCTAAGGCAATGTTCATAGTACTAAAATCAGATGATCCAAAGTCTTAGATTTTGTATGAGGAAACTAATTTTGGAACCTATATGCTATCTTCTGCCCCTGGAAGTGAAACATCTGACCTAGCCAAGGGGAATATCACATCAGGATTATGGGTTTTGAAGTTTGATGGGAGTTGTTCCAATACGGGTTCAGGGGCAGGAGTTGTTTTGACCTTGCCAGCTAGAGAGAAGTTTCCATTTTCTTATAAATTAGAGTTTGATAATACTAATAATATTGCAGAATATGAAGCTTTGTTATTGGGTCTTGATGCAGCGAGAGAGAAGGGAATTAAAGAAATCAAAGTAGTAGGGGATGTTGAGCTAATTGTCAAGCAAGTGAGGAAAGTCTTTGTCGTAAAGAATGATAGGCTAAGGCATTACAGAAACAAAGTATGGGACAATATTGAGTATTTTGATGCCTTTAATATTGAATTTGTCCCACATGAACAAAATTCAAGAGCTAATTCATTAGCAATGTCAGCTTCATTTCTACTGCCTCATCCAAATTTCAAAGATAAAGCATATAAGATAGAACTCGTATATTGCCCCAGTGTACCAGATAATGCAAATCATTGGTAGGTATTCAAGAATGATAAGCAGATTATTAATTTCCTTGAAAAGGTGAATAGGTTTGCAGATCTTTATTTCAAGGACAAGTTTTCTGAATGTAATGAAAAATGTCCAAGCTTTGATGAAATTACAGAAGATGGAGTTATTCAGCTAAAGGGTAATATTATTCCCAAAGGCCTCGTTTCTTTGGAAGAAATTTTTGATAGGCTTGAGAGGTTTGTGAAAGGTAAAGCCAAAAGTGCTAAAAATAGCTCTACAAAATATGAGAAAGTTAATATAGGAAATGTAGAGAGTCCAAAGATAGTATGTATTGGGAAATGTTGAACACTTGAAGAAAGAGAAAGGCTAATCAAATTACTGATCAAGTATAAGGAAGTGTTTGCCTAGTGTTATGAAGACTTACAAAAATTCATGAATGGAAGGTTTCAACATCACATCCCATTGAAACATGGGGTGTCTCCAAGTAGGCAGAAGCAGAGGCCTTACAATCCCAAGGTCGTAGAACCTATCTTTCAAGAGATTGATAAGATGCTGAAGGCTAAGATCATTTACCCCATACATCATTCCACTTGGGTAGCTAACATAGTACCTATATGAAAAAAGAGTGGATAAATCAGAATCTGGGTGGATTTTAGAAACCTTAATCAATTCACCCTCAAAGATAATTATCTATTTCCAGTGATGGACCATATAGTGCAAGCGGTTTAAGGATAAAAAATGATATTGATGTTGGATGGTTTTTCTGGTTACAAACAGATCAATGTGGATAAAGAGGACCAACATAAGACAACGTTTACCACACCCATAGGGACCTTTTCCTATAATCACATGCATTTTGGTTTGATTAATGCTGGGGCTACATTCCAACTGGCCATGGACTTATCTTTTGGTGATTTAAAGAATAAGATCATTGTCATGTATCTAGATGACCTTACTGTTTTCTCCAAGAAAAGGGAGAATCATTTTGAAGATTTGGAGATTGTGTTGGAACACTATTGCTTACATGGTATTTCCTTAAATCCCAAGAAGTCCATTTTTGGAGTTACAGAGGGAAAACTATTGGTTCATATAGTTTCAAAGGAAGGGATAGGAATTGATCCAAAAAGGGTAAAAGATATAGTGAAACTCACCCTCCTGTCAATGTGAAAGGAGTGAGATCTTTCTTCGAAAAAGTGAACTTTTTGAGAAGATTTGTCCCTGAGTTTTCTGAACAGACCAGACATATCGCAAATATGACAAAAGGTAAACAAGCCTTCAAGTGGACAGAATCTGGGAAACAGGCATTCTCTAATATTAAAGTTGCAATTGCAAATGCTCCTATTCTTGTGCACCCTGAATTTGACAAATATTTTATTGTTTGCAGTTACGCTTTTGAGCATACTTTGTTTGCCATCTTAGTACAAAAGAATGAGCAAGGGGTTGAATCCCCTATTGCTTTATAAGCATCCCACTGAAGAAGCATGAATTAAATTATTCTCAGGTTGAGAAGCATGCTTATGCAGTGGTCAAGGTGATGAAACAATTCAGATTTTAGGTGTTACATTCACACACTACAGTGTTTGTTCCTGATCCTGTTGTAAAGAGTATCCTAACTTAGCAAGATATCAATTGTAATAAGAGAGGAACATGGATATCCAAGGTACAAGAATATGACATGGAGATAAAACTGACTAAGTTAGTCAAGGGTAGAGGATTGTGCCAAGCAATATGAAAATAAAGTTGAATCAGGAGATCTACCTCTTGTTCTTTTTGCTATAGTCAAGGATGATTGGTTCTCCTAGATTGCTTATTACTTAACCTATGGTGAGTGTCCTCCTCACTTATCTACAAAGGAAAAAAAAGGAATATTAAACTCAAAGTAGCAAGGTATGTGCTCTGGAACAACTCTCTATACAAGAAGAGTGTGGATGTTACTTTTCTAAAGTGTGTTAAGAAAGACCAGCAGTTAAGGCTCCTCAAGCTTTTTCATAACGAAGCTTGTGATGGTGATTTTTCCTCTTCTGTAACTACTTTCAAAATTTTAAGGCTTGGATATTACTGGTTAGGGATGTTCAAAGATGCTTATACCTGGGTATCCAAATGTGAGAAATGCATGCAGTTCATAGGTAAACCGTAGTTAGCAGCCTTACCTTTAATACCAATTGTTGTAGAAGAACCCTTTCAGTAATTGCGATTAGACTTCATTGGACCTATCAACCCCCATTTAAGTTCTAGTCATACCCACATTTTGACTACAAAGGATTAAGTTACCAAGTGGGTAGAGGCAGTGCTTGTGAAGCAGATTACATCAGAGGTAGTATGTGACTTCATTAAATAGAATATCTTGGTTAGATTTGGGGTCCCATTGAAGATAGTCATAGATAATGCCTCAAACTTTTCAACTTATGAAGTGACTTCTTTCTGCTATGATCATGGTATTTCTCTAGCCCATTCATCTGATTATTATCCACAAGGGAATGGACAAGACGGGTCCAACAATAAGAAACTGACATCCATTGTACGAAAATTGGTGGACGAAAACCAAAGAAACTTGCATAAGAAACTTTATGACGCTCTCTAGGTTGACAGGATCACACATAAGAGGGCTATAGGGATTGATGAGGTATAAACAACCTCATTTTTATAACAAGCCATATAACCCTTTTTGTCCTGATCAATCACCTTAGCCATGCCAATTTGTTTATTTTTAGACAATATTTATCTATTTTTGATAAAATGATGTATAAATCTTTATTTTCAAATTGATTGAAATTAGCCACTAATGTTGACTTAATTGTTGTAGAGCTTGTGTAATTATGCAGGGTTCCATGTATGGCCTAACAGAAGGAGTAGACTTCAAAGCAGCTAAAGTAAGAGCGCCAGAATTTTAGGGCGCCATAAATTTAGGCATACATCATAGACTTTGTTAAGCAATTATGTTATTTTCTGTTGGGAATACTTAAGACTTTACGGCTCCACTCAGAGCCTTTAATGTGTTTTATTTCAAAGACATCTAGTTAGTTTGTAATTCTGTTTTTATTTAAAGACTTCTTCAATGGCATTTACCCGCCATCTGAAATTTAGGATTTTGTAGCAGTACAGTATATATGTAGTTGCTCAAAACAAGGATATTATGTTGTGTTATGTTATGTTCTGATATACAATGCAAAAGGGCTATTCAGCTATGTTCTATGTTCTATGATACTTTTATGACATGAATGAATATCGTCGGTCTTATTCTGAGTAATATTTTCTGAGCAACTGAAGTAATATGAATGGGATTTACTTTGGAGCTGTTGAAGTACTGAATGTGATTTGAATCGATAATAGGATCTCCCAAGAGCTGGTCACTTGAGGGATTATAGAATAGATAAGTATTTTTATTGTTGGTGTTGTCATTTTTGTTTTGTGCATGTTCTGTTTAGATCAATGTCATTTTGTGTTTAGCTTTGTTATGTGTTCCTGCAGGTTGTGGTTTTAAGTTAATGATCTTTGAAATTCTGTTTACTTGAAATTTTTAGAGCATCCACTCCATTCATAAATCTGTTGTTAGTTATTGATTAAAGATGTCAAATGTACTTTCAGTTAGTAGTTAGTTGCCTTTGTTTTGAATTCATAGTTAAACTGTAAATGTTGATTCTTAGATAGTTTGCATGCTTTCTAGATTAGGAATTCAAATGTTTTCTAGCTTAAAGTTTTCATGCTTTCTAGTTTAGATTCTATTTCAAGCTTTTCAAAATTTAGAAAATCTATTACTAAGTGAGATGTCCAAAAATATCCCCTATTTGCTAGTCAACATAATTGACATATTTTTAACTAAAGTGTTAGGACCTTATGACAACCTGTCACTTTTCGGCGCCATTGTCGGGGACCTTCTTTTCTAGTGTTAAGAGGAGACTGCTTGGATACCTCTTTTAGAAAAAAATAGTTGTTCGACTTCTTTCTGCATGGTCAGGAAACGAGGTCCACACAGAAGATTCATACCAAGAACCCCCCCAATAGTAGTTCCAACCATAAGCAAGGAGGTAGAAGTCTCATCTGAAGAACTTAGTCATGAATTGATCGATCAGGATCAACGTGAGACCTCCCAAAATACCCCAAAAGTTCAGCCATCAGACTAGACCTTTGAAGAGGAAATCATTCAACCAACAAACCCTATATTTGAAGAGGAGAACATTCCTTTTAACATCATGGCTAACAATCACAATGATAACCATTTCAATGGAAGGAGGGCAAACCAAGGAGATGGTGATAACCCATGAAGAGTAGCATAGACATTTACCTATCCTATTGCTCTCAATGAAGATGATGATGCACCCATGAAAAAAATTCCACCTTCCATCTTACCAACCTTCAGAGGATTGTCCTTCGAAGACCTTGACCAGTTCCTCTTCGATTTCAAAGTCCTTTGTCAGACATATGACTACAAAAATGATAACTAGAAACTTAAATTCTTCCCCTCCACTCTGAGAGACTCTGCAATGCATTGGTTCATGGGATTAGTTTCAAGGTCGATAACCACATGGGATGAAATAGAAACCATCTTTTTAGACAAATATTAGAGTTACTGCAGAGTTAGCGATAGGAAAGAGGAATTGTTCAAACTAAGGTAAAAAGAAGATGAGAGCCTGGAAGATTACCTTGATAGGTTTATCTTCTTATCCAAACGATGTGGCAAAGAGGCCATAAGCCCCGAAATTTTGAAGACCATATTCCTCAAGGGACTCAATGAGGATGCTAGGAGAAGCCTCTATTTAATGGGAAAAGGAGATCTGTCCCAACTTCAACTTAGTGATATCACTGAGTTATGCCGTAATTTCTCCCATACTCAAGGAGGTATCCGTAAATCTAGTCTTTTAAGGGGCTCAAATGAAATAGGTAAATTGCAAGAGGAAATCCAGCAAATTTGAAAACTAACATTCTTGTTCAACTAAACACCACTTTGGATGGAATACAAGCCAAAACACATAATCCTGAAACCTTATCCATCTATTGCGCTAGGTGTTGAAACAAACATCTGTTAAGAGAGTGTCCTTTGGACAAAGATGACAATTGCCAAATTTGTGAAAAGAGTCATGCCACTGACCAATGCGAGATCCTGAATGCAATCAAAAATTACAAGAAAAGGTCATCTCACACTGAGGAGATCAATTTTGTGGGTCAAAGACCTGGAGGGAATTTCTCCTATGGCCAGAATTTAAATCCCTCCTGGTGACCTCCAAATAAATGGAATAATAGTCAATGGGCGGCACCTTGGCCTCAAGCACCACCTAATTGGGGACCTTACCCTTGGGGACCACCTGAATGGGCAAATCAGTCCTGGGGGAACCATCAATGGCTAAATCAGACTCAACAACAATGGTATCCTCAAAATCCTACCCCTCAATGTAATCAAACTCCAAATCAATTCTATCATGAACCAAGGAGGATGCCCAATCCATAGTATAACCTTTTGCCAGCTCCCCAAAACCTTCAACAAAACAAGCAAGTCAATTAACCACAACTCCTAGCACAACCTATCCCTAATCCAAAGAATAATCGTCAAACCACACCAGTGTATTCCACGAAGTAGGAAAACATAGCTATAGTTAACGCTATCTATTGTGGAAACCAATAGTTGAGGTCAGGAAAAACACTCTAGTATCCTACCATAGTTGAGATCCTTGATGAACCAAATGCAGAATCTGCTGAAGGAACAGAGACATCTTCCATACCTTCAGATAAAAACCTAGCGAGTAACCAACAAAAGCTTCTTCAACAATCCTCACCTAAAACTTCCAAGTTACCTCAGGAAGAAGTTGGCAAACATTCAACAAATCTTTCAAAGAAGGATTCCACCTTGAAAAAGAGACCTCGAGCACCTTTTCCTAAGCGCCTCAATACAACTTCTCTGAACAACCCTCCGAAAATGACCTTACCCACTGAAACTCTGTTAATAAAAGAAATTAAATGACTCCATATCGAGATTCCCTTGTTACAGGCGATTAAAGAAATTCCTGAACTAAACCAGCTAGTTAAACAGTTGTGCATAAAAACATTAGGAAGGTAACTGAAATAGATTAATACTGTGCACATTAATGGATACCTAGCTGACCTTCTGGCTAGAAAAACCTCAACCCCAAAATATAGTGACCCAAGTAGTCCACTCATAACAGTGACAATCAATGAGGTAGCAATACCTAATGCACTCGTGGACTTGGGAGCAGCCATTAACGTCATGACGGTGGATGTTATCAAAAAACTTGGACTCACTGATCTACGTCCCACAACCACCATACTACAAATGGCAAATCAATCCATAGCTATTCCCAAGGGTGTCCTAGAAAATGTTCCTGTCGAGGTTGACAATTGGGAATACCCAGTGGATTTCCAAATAATCCAGTCCCTCACACCCAAGGATAGTTACCCAATAATATTGGGCAGATCTTGGTTAGCTACAGTTACAGGTAAGATTGACTGCAAAGCAGGAGGAATGACCATTTCAAATGGTCCCAATAGAAAACACTTATTCTTGTATCCCCCTACTCAACCTGTTGCATATAACCAAATTTGGGTTGATGAACTAGATGGTTCTGACAAATAAGAGAATCTAGCCTCACTTGCTATGGTAGTCATCAAACAACACGGTGAAGAATAGGAAGATGAATTGGAAAACAACATGCAAGATTTTGCCATAGACTTGGGTGATGAAGAAATTTTTTAAGTAGAAGAGATTTTAGGACACCCGATCCACATTGATGGTATCGAACATGATTACACCAACTTCACAGTATTACCTTGTCCTCTGGTTAATATCATTCTGAAAACATCACTTCTTCGAAGATATTGCAAGACTCCACAGAACTATACAACACAGCTGTCCTCTCAACACCATAATGAGAGAAGTTCCTACTGTCAACTCCAACTACCCTAGAACCAAAACTATCATGTTACTACCAAGAAAAACCTTAAATATCAATCGTTGGTTGATAGAGTCAAATGAACTCAAATTATTTGATGTTTTGGTAAATAGATCCAAAACTTTTGCTTGGGATTATACATACATGAGAGGAATACACCCAAGTGTTTATACCCATCACATCTATACTGAAGATGTTAGACCTGTTCGTCAACCACATCGAAGACTCAACCCTGCTCTCAAAGATATTGTTAAAACAAAGATTAAGAAAGTCCTACAAGTAGGATTCATCTATCCCATCTCTGACAGCAAATGGGTTTCACCTCTGGTAGTAGTCCCAAAGAAAAATGGGAAGTGGAGAGTGTACGTTGATTATAGAGAGCTCAACAAAGCCACCTATACAGATTACTTTCCTTTACCTTTCATAGACCAAGTCTTGGATAAATTAGCTGGAAGGAAGTATTTCTCATTTTTGCATGGATTCAGTGGATATAACCAAATACAAGTAGCAGCAGAGGACCAGGACAAAACAAATTTTACCTGTCCCTGGGGAACATTCGCATATCGAGCTCTTCCCTTCGGGATATACAACACTCCTACAACATTTCAGAGAGCTGTTCTAGCCATCTTTGTTGAGATAGTAAATGATTGTGTGCAAGTCTATATGGACGACTTCACAGTGTATGGTTCCACTTTTGATGAAGCCCTTAAAAATTTGGACAAGGTGTTGCAGCGATGTAAGGACCATCAGCTATCCCTAAGTCACAAAAAATGTTTAATAATGGTAGAACTAGGGATAGTGTTGGGACACCACATCTCAGCTGGAGGGATAAAAGTGGATCCTAAGAAAATTGAAGTGATACAGCAACTAGAGACTCCAAAGAACCAAACTGATGTAAGAAGTTTCTTAGGACATGCTGGATACTACCGAAGATTCATAGAAAACTTCAACAAGATTGCAGCCCCCATGTTCTCCCTTCTCCAAAAGGATATAGGCTTTGTCTGGACAGTAGAATGTCAAACATCATTTGAGATCATTAAGGAGAAACTCATTTTTGCTCCTATCCTATGTGGACCTATCTGGGACCTTCCCTTCCATATTTACGCAGATGCTTCCAATGATGCTATTGGAGCAGTTTTAGGTTAGGAAGATGAGAATGGAGGAAAATATACCATCTATTTCATCAGTAAGAATTTGACTCCCACTAAATAGAACTATACCACTACAAAGAAAGAGTTCTTAGTTGTGGTTCATGCAATCAATAAATTTTGACATTACATCACAAGGTACAAAGTAACTATGCTCACAGACCATTCAACTATCAAATACCTAATGAACAAACTTGCAGTAAACGGAAGAATAATCAGATGGTTATTGGTTCTCCAAGAATTCAATGTGACCATCATTGATAAACCTAGGAAGTTCAATGTAGTTGCAAATTTCTTATCCCAGATCAAACAAGACAATGGAGATTGTGCCCCTGTACAGGATGAATTCCAGGATGAAAATTTATTTGCCATCTCCATTAAAACCCCCTGGTTTGCAGACATTGCCAACTATCTTGCCACTTCTGAGTTGCCATCAAACTTTATGTCAAAACAAAAGAAACACCTCATTCAAGAAAGTGCTCAGTTCAAATGGATTAATGGGATGCTATTTCAATGTGGCCTTGATCTGGTTTTATGACGTTGTGTTAGATCAGATGAAACATATAACATCCTCAAAGCCTGCCATGGTGATCCCTCTGGAGGTCATTACTCCGCCAAGAGGACGTCCCATAAAATCTTAGGTGCAGGATATTATTGGTCCTCCATGGATAAAGATGTAAAAAACTATGTTCACTGCTATGATGAATGCCAATGAGTAGGAAGACCCACGGTATCCAATTAGATGCCTCTGCAGCCGCATGTAGTTTTTGAACCATTTGAAAAGTGGGGATTGGATTTCATCGGTCCCATTGTCATAACCCCTATTCTCAATAATTAATTTTTAATTTAATATTACTATTTTAATGATTGTTGACCAAACTTTGACTCATGTGCGTGATAGGAATATACTCTCGACATAGAGAGTATCATCGAGGAGGGGGTGTCTAGCCGACTGATAGCGAAGTTGTGGTAAAAGAAATCTGCACACACATGCACTTAGATGGCATATAGTTACATTGTCATTGCATAAATCAATCATGTTGATATATTGCTTCTTATTTTAAGTAGAAAAGAAAAATAATTGTTATGTTTGATATTTATTATTTAATCGAGTGCTAGTTACATATTAAAAATACGCTTAGTGAAATAAAGTAGTTTTAATTTATTTATAAAGTGATTTTTATTTGGAATTATATGTGAAGGAAGAATTAGAATTATTATCATTTATTATTTTAGAAATAATTGTGTTGCAAATTTAATTAATAAAATTATGTTAGTTATTAAATATCTGTTTTTCAAAAATAGAATATGTATTTTTATTTGATAAATTAGAGATAAAACATATAAACAAAAAAAAACTTAGAAAAATAAAACAAAAGATAGAAACAAATAAAACAATAGAAAATGACTTAAATTTAGAAAAAAAAAACACAAAAACAAAGCAAAAATAAGAGCTAGGAAGAAGATAGAAAGAAAACAGGTGAGAAGAAAAGAAATATTAAAAAGAGAAAAAAAAAAAAACTTCTCATTCACACACACACACAATATTCAATCTTAAAAACAAGAACAGAGAAGGAGAGAATTACAGTTTAGCAAAGGAAACAACAGAGGAATGAGCAGAAGGAGAGGAGAACAGAAAACGATTCAATCATCGAGAAGAGTATTAAAACATGTTTTTATTTAATCTGAATGTCATATTTGAAAGTAGGAAAATAGTTTTATTATCCATAATTACGTGACTGGGTTGTTTTCACTGTATTCAAATTGTGATTATTTTCCTACGGTATAAATTCATTATTAGTTGGTGATTTATTGTTATTATTTTGTTATTATTATTATTTTATTTGTATTCATATTAACCCTGTAATATTATATTGAATTCCTGTATGGCTGGGAATATTTTGATGATATATATTATTGTTTCCGATATATGTGTGTGTGTGTGTGTGTGTGTGTGTGTGTGTGTGTGTGTGTGTGTGTGTGTGTGTGTTGTATACATTTAAATACTGATATTACCATATATCTAATATTACGTATGTTTGTTGATAAAGATTTTAAATCCTGTAAAACTATATCTAATATATATATTTTATTGCCTAGATTTCAAGACTGTAACTGAAGTATACAAGATATTATAATTATATTGTTAAGATTTGAAAATTCAGACTATAAACCTATCATTAAATTCACTATTATTATCAATGTTTATGTATTGTAGATGAATTGGAGTAAATATTGTTATAGTTTATAGCTGTTATATTGTAATTTATTCAAAAATTTCCAGCGTTTTCGAATGCCAATCATGGACAAAGGAGGTCGTGGGAGGGCTTCGACCCTCCCCACAAGCCTCATGGCATGTGGGAAGGGCCGCCGCCCAGCCCACAACATCCTCCTTTAAGGAGGCTGTAGCCCCATAGAGGCTACGATGCTTCTTAAGGGAAGTGGTTGCCTCTATCATAAACTTAGCAATTTCTTTAAATTTAAAACTTGTCTGTTGTATAATTTATGCACTTTTGATGGTAGTTAATACTTGCTTCAATGCAGATCAATGCCATCTATGGCAGTCGATGATAATATAACTTCTATCGCCCCTTCTTTGCTCTTAAACTTTGATTAAATTTAAACTTGGATCCATGTAAATTTTGATGCCAAGATATGCTAAATGATGATTGATATAAATTTACAACTTTCTCTCTAATATATATATATATATATATATATATATATATATATATATTGCAGTATGTACGATTTAACAGTTCGATTATATATATACACACCGCAGTCTCATGAGTACAGATATACATATATTATTTTAAAAGCTGAGTCCTTGCGTAAAAATAGTTAATGTATTTATTCAATATCTGTGGTATACTAGATGTGCATTTAACAAGTGAGCAAAGGAAACTCCTTATCCGTATTTGTGTATTATCCACTTGTTGGAAATAGTTACTTTAACTTTGATTGGAAGTGAATTAATAATATATATATATATATATATATAATGAATGAGAAATTTAATATCTTTTAAATGATCATATTTAAATTTTAACTTAGTATTAATAAGTGGGTTCCTTATATATCTTTAATGTGATTAGTCTATATTAGAACATTATTCTTAAAGTTAAAATATTTGGAGCTTTATTGAAAGAAATTGTATGGATTTAGAAAGGAATATAACTAGAAGGTTTTATTTAGAATTAAGGTTAGATTACAAATAAAGTGTATACTTACGTTGGAGCGATTATGAGAATGATAACTTATTCAAAAGATTAATAATTTAACAAATAGTATGGATTTAATGGAAGGAGGCTTGGATGTGAATCATTTTTATGTTAATGCTGATGTATGCCTTTATTGTCTATTTTGTACATCCTTAGAATAGTTAATAGGTTAAAACTAGATATAATCCCAACTTGAAAGATGAATAAACATTCTAGAAAATTTTGCTATATTCTCTCTTCTATATGAAATGAATGAGGAAATTATCCTTATCCTTTGTCATTATCCAATATCACGTTATGTCTTAGATGGAAGAACATGGTAAAGTCTATGTTACTCATATTTATTCACTTTGGTATTCTAAGTGAGTGTAAGTTAAGTTTGAATGAAAAAGATACTTTGCAACCCTTTATGCGTCATTGGGTGATTTATATTATTAGCCTCTAAAAAGTAAAATGGATGATTGTAGGATATACATGTCTTCTTACAGTTTTTAGTTGTAGTTGCGAATGTATCTTTGAAAGATGTATAATTTTGAGTTGTGGTTGCATTGTTCATTCTATTATTTATGTATAATGAGTTAAGTAGAGCACCAGATTATTTCACCTATGTTGGTTCCAGTTTGCTAGACCCCTCATGATGGGTCAGAGTTCCCAGTAGGGAAGCACGGGGAAGATTTATGCTTCGTGGCAGGGTGGAAATCACCATGATGATACTCTCTCTCGAGTTCCACGGTGCACGTGCGGAATATATTATTTGCTATTATGTTATTCATGTATAAGCCTGCATGGCTAAATCTTGTAAAGGCACTGCCTTGTTTGATATACTTATTGATTCATGATGTATGTAATCCTAATTGGATATAATAATAAAAGCTATTAATGATGTCTCTTTTTCCATTCCATGTTATAAATAATTTATTCTAATTTAATAATTTGGTATCGAAATACTTTTTTGAAGGTTATATTTAGTAAGTGAGTGTTGCGGTCCTTACATTTGGTATCAGAGCTAAGTTTTTAGCTCTGGAACCTATGTGCTTGCTATGCTTTCCCATCCAACATTATGAGAATCTAATGTTTGGAATTCTTGTGCCAGGATGGTGCATCTCAGAATGATTGCTAGGAAGTCAGTCATTAGGAATGAAAGCTATCTTAGGGCCAAGAAGGAAAGAGAAGCCATTGTTCGCACCATATAGAGGACAAATAATGACAATGACATCTGGTTAGGTGATATAGAGACTTTGAGTCATACCCTCTCCCGAATTAGTCAAGAGAAAAGAAGGATGAGAGATGATGCCAACTTCAACCATCTGCCTTCGATCTCTCCAACCAAGTTAGCATCCTTGCTACTATCTAGGGATATGCCCTCTGAGTATAGTGTGACTCCTACCATGTTGTTTATAGATCCTCAAATTCCTTCTTTAGCTGAAATAATTGTAATTTCCTCAAGTGAAGAATCAGAGGAGTATGCACGAGTGCACCCACCTCCCAAAGTTGTAACCCTTGAGTCTGAAGAGGAAGAGGAACTAGAAGAGTTCCCCTTATCTGAGAATGAAATGTAAACTTTTATGTTATTTTTAGAAAAATAGAACTTCTACAGAGAATAAGGATGTAAGAATCCACCAATAAATAAAATGAGACCTTGATTTTTTAACATGTGAATGTTTTGGAATTCAATGGTAATTGTGTTGATTGAATGTGATTCAACGTATGAAGTACAATGCAAATAGTTGTTGGAAATAATCTTTCAGTATGAATGTAATTAGAATCTTAGAAACTGGGTTGTCAAAGTGACCATGTGTATTCTCCTACTCACCTCTGATCAAGGTGAAGTGTAGCGTTTTGCTCCCTTCATATTATGTGAAAATATGCATTTTAATACTTTATTTTATTTTATTGAGTGAAAATTTCAAAGATGTTGAGGGCCAGTATGAAAATTTTCTATTTTTATTTATGCCTAAGTATAGCCATAAAGAGTTTTACCTTGCAATTCTTATGAATATATTTGATTATTGAGCTCATTTTATGTTTTGATAATTTTATTTCCGCTTGATATCTTTTCATTTCTTTATTGACGATGGCTATGCTTAAATATTTTGACTAGTGGTCCTGTAATTGTTATGTTATGTTCTCCATCAAGCCATGAAGGTTCTGATGGAATGTATAAGGGAGTAGAACGCGGAGAATACACTAGGTCCGGGGTATGTAGTTATGTACCAGAGATGGGGTAGAATAAATTCTTTCAATTGATGCTAGGCGCAGGAGATGGTGGATTTGTAGTTGATGCGAACACGTAGTGTCGATAAAGATGGTAACGTAGTATTGCCAACCTTGAAATTGAGTTGTGGATTTTTTCTTAGTAGTGGAGGCTTCTACTTGAGGAGGAAAGGTGAGCTTATGACGATTGACTCATGTCATTGGTGTCTAAGATGAACTAGATTAAATCTGTTAGTGTACTTAGATGGTGAAAATTCTCTTTAAATGGAATAATGTGACTACACTCTGACAAGGAGTATTGTAAGTGATTGGTGTGTTTCAATTTAATCAAAGGGTAGATGCATTATGTGGTAGATACATGCTTTCTAATGGCCATTAGGTCATGTGTGTACCTTATTATGATTATTATATTTTATTTAAACTCCAAAAATGTGGTGCGGGGAAGCCGCTTATATTTGGAATATTAGTAAGGTATTTAGTCACCCCAGAACATATGCGATGTAAGGTCGAGTGGGACCAACACACAACTAAGATAGATAAATAACTACCTAATTAAGAAATTAGTAGAAATTAGTAGGAAATATTTATACTAATATGCGTGATGCATATTCATATCATTGTTGTCTTTGTGCGAGTGATGCACTAGAGTAAGTCATTGACTCCTTTGTGTGAATAAAGCCTCGAGTAATGATTACATTCCTAATTTGTATGTGAGATACACTTTTTATACTCATTGTGTTTATTGGATCGAGTAATGATCACTATAGATATACTACTATGATTTATGCATATTTCACATTTTGTGCGAGAGATGCACTTACCATAATTATTGTATGTAAACTTGAATGAGTAATGCTCATTGTATGCAATGCATATTCCATATTTGGTGCGATTGAGGCACTACAAGTAAATTATGTATTCATACCCTGTGCGAGTTATGCACCAAGGTTCATGCATTCTTAATTATTCATTCTATGTGCACTTGTGCATGTTATGCTCTATCATATTTATCTGGTTTGTATTTTATGCAATTTGAGATAGACTATTCTTGTTGAATGTGTTGTGTGTGGTAAGTTTTAAGCTTATCTTCCAGGACAGGATGCCGAATGTGGGCTAACAAAGAAGGTGATCTTCTTTTTCAAGATCAACCAATTTTTGTATTTATGCTTTGGCCAAAGCTATATTGTGCCATTGAAATAGATGGATAATGAATGCCTAGTTTCTATATTATATGTTTCTTTGCCACATCCTGTATGCAAGAAATATGTTCATTCTAGTATAGAGTGCATATAAGGCATCAGACATGCATCGAGAGTTTCCCTCCTGCCCTTTTGTTATAGGTTTCTAGGCGCCTCATGCAGGACCGGGTATTCTTCGAGTTAGGAAGAATCCCGAGGGAGTGTTGTGTTCATGGTTGGGTGGAAAAGGCACCTTAACCATGTTTTTGATTTTCAGCTTGCAGAAGACCGGTGGGTTATGACAACTAAAAAAAAAAAGATTGTACATTTGAATATTTTTATAAAATGGATATAGCATGTATTGATCCATTGTATGAAAAAGAGTGAAATTGTACTAAGGCTGCATTTAAAAAAATAAATTAGAAATTATACATTTTTTAGTATCTCTATCAATAGAAAGTTTCCTTTTCCAATTACATATCAAGATTTATTTTTGTTGATAAATTTAGTAACTAGTTGTATCATTATAGAGATCATGATGATCTTCTTATCTCTAATCTTTCTAATCACATGATGATCTTTTTGTATATTGAAAACCTATGATCTTATTTTTTTATATTGATCAATATGAAGACCTTGTTGAAAAATGTTGATATTTTCCGTATGTTGAGATTGTTTTCTTTAGTTAGTGTTTGATTTGCCAATGATGAAAACAAGTAGTATGGGATGCTTGTTTTTCATCATAAGGACAATTGTTCTGATGTCTCATGCGAGTAGGCATGTTGACAAAATGAACATAACTGTTTTATTTATATGTAAATGTCTGGGACTATGAGTAAGATTGTATGAAGAAAATGAATTAGCTTGTATGCTTTATTGTCGTAAAGTATAAAAATAAGTTGATTGATGAACAATGACATGCTAACGATGTGTGCAAGTGAATGAATGTTAGAACAAAGAATTTTTGCAATTATGAACAAACAAGTGCTTGGAGCAATGACACATTGTCAGGTGGACCAATTTTGACATTGAGGTAACACAAAAATAAAGAGGTATGAAACCTTATCTTTGATTAAGTTGATTCAATCATTGGGATGATGATTCTTTTAAGGGGGGAAGGATGTCATAACCCCTATTCTTAATAATTATTTTTCAATTTAATATTACTAGTTTAAATGATTGTTAACCAAACTTTGACTCATGTGTGACATGAATATACTCTCGACAAAGAGAGAGTATCATCAAGGAGGGGGTGTCTAGCCGACTGATAGCGACTGTGGTGAAAGAAATCTACACACAGGCACTTAGATGGCATATAGTTGCATTGTCATTGCATAAATTAATCATATTGATATATTGCTTCTTATTTAAGTAGAAAAGAAAAGTTAAATATTAAAAATACTCTTAGTAAAATAAAGTAGTTTTAATTTATTTATCAAGTGATTTTTATTTGAAATTATATGTGAAGGAAGAATTAGAATTATTATCATTTATTATTTTAGAAATAATTGTGTTGCAAATTTAATTAATAAAATTATGTTAATTATTAAATATCTATTTTTAGAAAATAGAATATGTGTTTTTATTTGATAAATTAGAGATAAAACATAAAAAAAAAAAATTAAAATTAAAAAAAAAACTCAGAAAAACAAAACAAAAGATATAAACAAATAAAACAATAGAAAAAGACTTAAATTTAGAAAAAAAAACACAAAAACAAAGCAAAAATAAAAGCTGGGAAGAAGATAGAAAGAAAGCAGGTGAGAAGAAAAGAAATATTAAAAAGAGAAAAAAAAAGCCCTTCTCATTCACACACATACACACACACAATATTCATTCTAAAAAACAAGAACAAAGAAGGAGAGAATTACAGTTTAGCAAAGGAAACAACAGAGGAACGAGTAGGAGAGGAGAACAGAAAAGGATTCAATCACCGGGAAGAGTATTAAAATGGTTTTTTATTCAATCTGATGTCATATTTGAAAGTAGGAAAATAGTTTTATTATCCGTAATTGTGTGACTGGGTTGTTTTCACTGTATTCGAATTGTGATTATTTTCCTACGGTATGAATTCATTATTAGTTGGTGATTTATTATTATTATTTTGTTATTATTATTATTTTATTTGTATTCATATTAACCCTGTAATATTATACTGAATTCCTGTATGGCTGGGAACATTTCGATGATATATATTGTTGTTTCTGATATATATATATATACTGATATTACCATATATCTAATATTACAAGTATGTTTGTTGATAAATATTTTAAATCCTGTAAAACTATATCTGATATATATATTTTATTGCCTAGATTTCAAAACTGTAACTGAAGTATACAAGATATTATAATTATACTATTAAGATTTGAAGTTTCATACTGTAAACCTATCATTAAATTCACTGTTATTATCCATGTTTATGTATTGTAGATGAACTAAAGTAATTACTGTTATAGTTTATAGTTGTTATATTATAATTTATTTAAAAGTTTCCAGCATTTTTGAATGCCAATCACGGCGAAAGGAGGTCATGGGAGGGCCTCGACCCTCCCCACAGGCCTCACAACCTATGGGAAGGGTTGCCACCTAGCCCACGGCGGCCTCCTTTAAGGAGGCCGCAACCTCATAGAGGCTACGATGCTCGTTAAGGGAGGTCGTCGCCTCTATCATAAACTTTGCAATTTCTTTAAATTTAAAACTTGTCTGTTGTATAATTTATGCACTTTTGATGGTATTAATACTTGCTTCAATACAGATCGATGCCATCTATGGAAGTCGATGATATATAACTTCCGTCGCCCCTTCTTTGCTCTTAAACTTTGATTAAATTTAAGCTTGGATCCTTGTAAATTTCGATGCCAAGATATGCTAAATGATGATTGATATAAATTTACAACTTTCTCTCTGATAAATATATATATATATATATATATATATTGCAGTATGTGCATTTAACAGTTTGATTATATATATATATCTACATACACCATAGTCTAATGAGTACAGATATACATATATTATTTTAAAAGTTGAGTCCTTGCGTAAAAATAGTTAATGCATTTATTCAATATCTGTGGTATACTAGATGTATCCACTTGTTGGCAATAGTTACTTTAACTTTTGATTGGAAGTGAAATATATATATATATTAATATATATATATATATATATATATATATATATATATATATATATATGTAAATATGTATATATGTATACATATGTATACATATGTATACATATGTATACATGTATACATATATATGTATATATACATATATAATATATATGTATACATATATGTATATATAATATATATGTATACATATATATATATATATATATATATATATATATATATATATATATATATATATATATATATATATATATATATATATATATATATATATATATATATAATATCGTGAATGAGAAATTTAATGTCTTTTTAAATGATCATGTTTAAATTTTAACTTAGTATTAATAAGTGGGTTCCTTATATATCTTTAATGTGATTATATATATATATATATATATATATATATTATATATATATATATATATATATCGTGAATGAGAAATTAATGTCTTTTAAATGATCATGTTTAAATTTTAACTTAGTATTAATAAGTGGGTTCCTTATATATCTTTAATGTGATTAGTCTATATTAGAACATTATTCTTAAAGTTAAAATATTTGGAGCTTTATTGAAAGAATTGTATGGATCTAGAAAGGAATATAACTAGAAGGTTTTATTTAGAATTAAAGTTAGATTACAAATAAAGTGTATACTTACATTGGAGTGATTATGATCTAATGATAACTTATTCAAAAGATTAATAATTTAACAAATAGTATGGATTTAATGGAAGGAGGCTTGGATATTAATCATTTTTATGTTAATGTTGATGTATGCCTTTATTGTCTATTTTGTACATCCTTAGAATAGTTTTAAATAAGGGTTTAAAACTAGATATAATCCCAACTTGAAAGATGAATAAGCATTCTAGAAAATTTTGCTATATTTTCTCTTCTATATGAAATGAATGAGGAAATTGTCCTTATCTTTTGTCATTATCAATATCATGTTATGTCTTAGATGGAAGAATAGGGTAAAGTCTATGTTTTTGATAATATAAAGTCAGCAAAAATTAGGGGCCAAACCCTTACAAAAGAAGCCCAAAAAGGAACAGCAAAGGCTCACGAACAAAAGGAGCCACCAAAAACAACTACATCATTAACAGCCGAATTAACAGCAGAGAGTAAAAAGTAGCAGATAGACAATAGATAAACATAAAGCAAATAAACAAAGTTAGGGAGAAACATCCTCCCAACCTTTAGACAGAAATTCATAGATTTTATCAAACTCTTTGATTTTCTCTTCATCCGCACCATGGGCAAGTGTATCCTGTTCATGCAAGCAGAGTCAAATTAAGCATAGCTGATCAACAAAGCATACTGTTTATGAAAAGTCTATGTTACTCATGTTTATTCACTTTGGTATTCTAAGTGAGTGGTAAGTTAAGTTTGAATGAAAAAGATACTTTGCAACCCCATATGTGTCATTGGGTGATTTATATTATTGGCCTCTAAAAAGTAAAATGGATGATTATAGGATATACATGTCTTCTTGCAGTTTTAAGTTGTAGTTGCGAATGTATCTTTGAAAGATGTATAATTTTGAGCTGTGGTTGCATTATTCTTTCTGTTATTTATGTATAATGAGTTAAGTAGAGCACCAGATTCTTTCACCTATGTTGGTTCCAGTTTGGTAGAGCTCTCGTGATGGGTCAGGCTTCCCAGTAGGGAAGCATGGGAAGCTTTATGCTTCGTGGTAGGGTGGATATCACCACAATGATACTCTCTCTCTCTCTCTCTCTCTCTCTCTCTCTCTCTACTCTCTCTCTCTCTCTCTCTCTCTCTCTCTCTCTCCTCTCTCTCTTCTCTCTCTCTCTCTCCTCTCTTCTCTCTCTCTCTCTCTCTCTCTCTCGGGTTCCATGGTGCACGTGTGGAAGATATTATTTGCTATTATGTTATTCATGTATAAGTATGCATGGCTAAATCTTGGAAAGGCACTGCCTTGTTTGATATATTTATTGATTCATGATGTATGTAATCCTAATTAGATATAATAATAAAAGATATTAATGATGTCTCTTTTTTCGCTCCTTGTTATAAATAATTTATTTTAATTTTAATAATTTGGTATCGAAATGCTTTTTCGAAGGTTATATTTAGTAAGTGAGTTTTTGCGGTCCTTACACCCATAGATCCTCCTTCACAGGGTAAAGAATACATTCTGGTCTGTACTGACTAAGTGGGCGGAAGTCCAAGCCCTAAGAGTTGCTAGGGAAGAACAAGTTGCAGACTTCTTGTATAACATGATTTTTCTCAGATTTGGAGCCCCTAGATCAATTGTCACAGATCAAGGACCCCAGTTTATGTCCAAAGTACTTGCTAGCCTTTATTGATCATTTCTAGGTAAGCCATAAGAAGTCGTTACCTTATCACCCACAAGCAAATGGTCAAGTGGAAGTCACTAATAGGGAGCTTGAAAACATTTTGACAAAAATAGTTTCATTACGAAGAAGAGACTGGGCCAGAAAATTACCTAAAGTCGTTTGGACCTCTAATACAACCTGGAAATCAACTATCGATCTTACTCCTTACGAGTTAGTCTTTGGGAAGAAACCTCTCTTACCCACATAATTTTAACTTCAAACGCTTAGAACAACAATGGAGGTAGGTATTGACCTTGATCAAGCTCAGGTTGAAAGAGTCTTGTAGCTTAGTGAATTAGATGAACTTCGTCTAGAAGCCATTCACCAGACTGAGTTAGTTTAACAACAATGAATGGCCTGGCATGATAAACATATAAAAGAAAGAGAGTTCTATAACGGGGATTGGGCACTGTTATTTGACTCCAGTTATAAAGATCAGAAAGGTAAACTAAGAACCTCATTGGCTGGGTCCATATGATATTTCTGAAGTATTTCCAAATGGAGCAGTGCAACTTAAACCCATCGACGGTGACACTCGAACTCTCTTAGTCAATGGTCATCGATTACGAATCTACCACAAACCTGTTAACAAAAAAGAATTTACGCGAATGATAGAAATGCAAGGAGAAACCCAATGTATTGACTCTGTTATGGCAAAGGTAGTATAATAATCAGCTAAAAAAATAAAAATTTAAAATTTAAAAAAATAAAAATAAATATGGTGTATGTATTCATGATTATTTCACAGCATTTCTTATTATGTCTTCATCTTTGTACTTGTCTAAATTTCATTATTGTTTTGCAGGACTTCATCTTTGTCCAAGAACCATATTCCAGCATATCTTTCAGTGATGCTATAGAACTTTGTTCTTTCATTCCGATTGCATTATTAGCGATGCTCCAAAACTTGTTCCTTGATGTTGTTCCTGCATTCCGGCGCATCTTTCAACGATGCTCCAGAACTTTGTTCTTTCATTCTGGCTGCGTCTTTCAACGATGCTCTGGAACTTGTTCCTTCATGTTGTTCCTGTATTCTAGTGCATCTTTCAGTAATGCTTCGGAACTTCGTTCTTCATTCCAACTGCATCTTTTAGCAATGCTCCAAAATTTTGTTCCTGCATTCCGACTGCATCTTTCAGCGATGCTCCAGAACTTTGTTTCCACATTCTGGCTGCATCTTTTAGTAATGCTCTGGAATTTTGTTCCTACATTCTAGATGCATCTTTCAGTGATGCTCCAGAACTTTGTTTCCGCAGTCCGGCTGCATCTTTCAGCGATGCTCCAAAATTTTGTTCTGCAATCCGACTGCATCTTTTAGTGATGCTCCTGCATCTTTTAGTGATGCTCCAAAATTTTGTTCCTACATTCTAGCGCATCTTTCAGCAATGCTCCAGAACTTTGTTCTTTCATTCTGACTGCAATCTTTCAGTGATGCTCTGAAAATTTGTTTCCGCATTCTAGCTGCATCTTTCAATGATGCTCCAAAATTTTGTTCCTGCATTCCGGCTACATCTTTCAGCGATGCTCCAGAATTTTGTTCCTGCATTCCGGCTACAGCTTTCAACGATGCCTCGAAACTTTGTTTCCACATTCTGACTGCATCTTTCAGCGATGCTCCATAATTTTGTTCCTGCACTCTGGCTACATCTTTCAACGATGCTTCAAAATTTTGTTCCTACATTCCGGCTGCATCTTTCAATGATGTTCCAAAGTTTTGTTCCTTATACTCATTCCATGAGCATCTTTTCCCTATGTTTTGGATTTGTGATTTCCCTTCTTTGCAAATGCTCTGACATCCTCAACAACATACCCATTGTCCTCACTAAATTTTTCCATACCACCGCCACCTCAGAAATCCACTCCCTATATTGCCATCTCTTACCATAATAAATAATATTATTGTGACAACCTATCATCATAATAATTAGAACACTTTTTAGCCACCCCATCTTCATTAATAATAAATCCATTACCACCCTTTACCATCCCATCCAAATCTAATAACACTACCATCTATGATGCCATTACGTCAACATACATGAGGTAACTTTCAAATCAATGACAGAATGTAAGGTACGTACATCTTTTGTCTTAAGTAGGTAAATTATTGTGAATAAAATTAAATAAATTGGCATGTTCCCCATCTTTTCCAAATTTAGTAAATTGTACGAACTGTACCTTCACTGGAAGAGGTGGTGGCTCACTCATTCCATTCCATGCAAGGTAATAATTAGATACAGAGCGGTTGAATGTCATGAATTAATCCATGTCCTATCAGCATTATCAGACTACAAGTGGCCATAAAGATTGAGTTTTGCTTAATCTACATATCAGTTTGTCTAAAACAGTTTTCACCTTAGTGTGCCATGAAATTCAGTAGACACTTAGCAAAGTTACCAGCAAAGGCTAGAATGTGAGGAGCAAAGCGCAAATCAGAGCCAACTTCTGCAGATAAGTTATTGGCACTTAATAATATTTAGAACTATTTCAAAGGGTGGATGGCTAGAATTCGTGAAAAAGTTTAAGGGGCATAATACACAGCTGGTTAAAGAGTTCATCGAGAACTTCTTAGATGGACAGTTGATTGTACATGGAAAGAAATTTAAGGTGGGTCCCCAAACAATTTCTAGCTTATCTGGTATTAAAAATGAAGGTTTAAATCTATCAGAAACTACAAACATTTCTTCCCAGAAACTGAAAGAATTTTTCATAAGGGAAGGGGAACCTCAACCATTACTAGTTGTGAATACCTGAGGATAAAATAAAGGGTTTCAAAGAATGTCTATTGCAGAGCCATGGAGAACGGCGGCAACCTGATAATCAAGTATTTCACATGTGAAGGACAATGTGCTACCGTAGTTGGTCCTCCCTTCTGTCTGCTCATTCACTTGTGCCATGGCATCGAAAACCCTGAATTAAGGGTTAACCTTCCTGCCTTCCTTAGTGATTCCCTTGTCCATATGATAGAGAGGTTTAAAATTGGGTCAGGGCCATTGAAACACCAATGCCTTATTTCTTTAATTTGCAAACACTAGATCCTTAAGAAGAGAAAAACAGATGAGAAATGGCAAAAATTTCTCAGGAAATTTGAAAACCCTGCACCCTCTGGACATTTTGAGGAAGGTGAGTCATCCGGTTTGGCGGCACAAAACCTAAGAGAACCTTCCCCTATGCCTCAAATTGCCACAGAAGCTCCCGACGGTGAAGCGTCAGAAAATCTGTCAAACCTCTAGACACTAAAGAACGACCCAAGCCATATAGTGTGCCAGAAACCCCTGAAAAGTAGGAAAATATGGATTTAGTGGACTTTGAAGATGAAAATAGTCGGCCCACTAAAAAAGAAAAGAGGCCTAAAATGAAATTGCAGAGACCTCCCCCTTTAAGAAGTAAAAGATTGGCTTCTGATTTCAGTTGTGCTACGGCTTGTGACCAACCGCATATACCTAAGAAGAAAAGACAAGATAAGAAACCAAGTGAGAATCTAGTCTAGTCAAGTGAATGTCAAACCTTGGGAAGTAATGATGTCCCTGCATCTAAGAGAGAGAGTGATCCACCTGAGAAGGGTCAAGAAGAAATAAGAGAACAAGTCCCAAATTATGTACTTGTTGAAGAAGAAGAGGCTCAAGAGGATGAGCCTGTGGAAACATTTTCTCCCACTCAATAGCCATCAAAAGAACGCATAATTGACATAGTCCCCCAAATTGGATAGTCATCCCCTCTGAATACTGTCAATGACATAGAACAAGGTCTACTGGAAGTAAATGATGAAGGACATGTGTCCTGCTAATGATACAAAAATCTTTGTTCCCCCTCTTGCCAATGATACAGAAACTTTTGTTCCCCCTCTTGCTAATGATACAGGGAATGAAAAATGTGATCCCTTAAAAGTGGAATTAGAAGAATTAAGGGAAGAAATAGCACAGTTGAAAAACAAACTTTAGCAAAATGAGGAATAGATAGCCAAACAATAGTAGGAAATGGACATACAGACAAAACTTTTGCAGCAGAAAGATCAGGGAATCAGAACCCTAGGAACTCAATTGAAACAGAAGGATAAATTCATTGAGGAATTGTAGTAAAAATGAAACAAATTGAGGAAAAATATAAGGAACATTTGGTTAGTTTATCAGAAAAGGATGAACAAATTAAAAATTTGATTGTCAATTCGGAGCAATTCCTTAAATCATTTGTAGAGGAACATGAGAAATAGAAATTAGAACTTAATTCAGCTCTTAGTAAAACTGTAGAGCTAGAACAGGAATTGCAGGAAGTCAGTATTAAGCCAACTATGGAATCAAAAGCGATACAAACTGAACCGACCAAAATAGAGTGATTTCAAGTTCACATTCCTCCCATGTTGGCCAAGTGGATGGAAAGGTGCTATTTCCTAAGACAACTAGGGGCAGAAAATGCCAGACTTAAGAAGGAAATGGTATTATTGAAGGACTCCTATGACAGACTCTACCAAGCTAAAATTGATGCATGCAAGATTGGAGAGTTGTTATTAGCCTGTAGGAAGCCATCCATATTATATTCTATGTTCCTCAATGAACAGTTATTGAGATGGAAACTATTGAGAATTTCCTGTAACTAACCCCATAATTCAGATGATAAACAATTACTAGAAGCATTCAAAGAGGCACCCCCTGTTCAGCAGAATCTGTTGTGTGAATTTTTCATACATAATCTATTTTTGGAAAAATACAGTGATTTCTTCATTAACCTTTTTGTGGGAGAAGTACAGATTAGAGCCTTGATGTCTAATATGCAAAATCAATTCCATTGGCAAGATAGGACTAGAGAATATCTTCAGGTAGAGAGAACTGTAGGGCTCCAAATGAGATACCCTAACCATAAGCCCTTTGCCTTCAAAGCTCAATTCTGAACGATTATATGAAGCTATGAAGGACAAGTATAATGAAAGTATCAGGATTTGTTTTGAAGATTTCAAAGTTAATGGGCCACAATTAATAGACAGGGCATGGAGTGCCTGTGAGGAGCGATATACTCCCCTACCTATGTATCTCAAATGAAGGGGAGATGATTTCTCCAACCAATCTTAGATGGTCTTATAAAAGAGCAGAAGCTTTGACATAAATACTACAGCAGCTCAAGACCAAGTGGATAGAGATGCAATACAGACTTCCATTACTCCTTTAGCCACCCCTTGCAGTTTTGGTCACTGCAGAGCAAGATCTTAGAGACTTACATGCATGACAGATGAGGATTAGATTGAACAAAGGTTTTCTTAAGTACCCTGATCATTTGGATGAGGAGGTAGAGGACATGTATGATCTTAGCTCCAAATATGATGAACTAAATAGAAAGAGGGATGCAGAAAGACAGAGGGCTCATCAGAGAGCAGGAAGACCTGCTCAGGCTTAGTAAGGGGAGGGTGACGAGGTATAAACAACCTCATTTTTATAACAAGCCATATAACCCTTTTTGTCCTGGCCAATCACCTTAGCCATGCCAATTTGTTTATTTTAGAAACAATATTTTATCTATTTTTGATAAAATGATGTATAAATCTTTATTTCAAATTGATTGAAATTAGCCACTAATGTTGACTTAATTGTTGTAGAGCTTGTGTAATTATGCAGGGTTTCATGTATGGCCTAACAGAAGGAGTGGACTTCAAAGCAGCTGAAGTTAGAGTGTCGGAATTTTAGGGTGCCATAAATTTAGGCATACATCATAGACTTTGTTAAGCAATTCTGTTATTTTCGATTGGGCATACTTAAGACTTTATGGCTCCACTCAGAGCCTTTAATGTGTTTTATTTCAAAGACATCCAGTTAGTTTGTAATTCTATTTTTTCTTTAAAGACTACTTCAATGGCATTTACCTGCCATCTAAAATTTAGGATTTTGTAGTAGTACAGTATATATATGTAGTTGCTCAAAACAAGGATATTATGATGTGTTATGTTATGTTCTGATATACAATGCAAAAGGGCTATTTAGCTATGTTCTGTGTTCTGTGATACTTTTATGACATGAATGAATATTGCCACTCTTATTTTTGAGTAATCTTTTCTAAGCAATGGAAGTAATATGAATGGGATTTACTTTGGAGTTATTGAAGTACTTAATGTGATTTGAATCGATACTAGGATCTCCCAAGAGCTAGCCACTCGAGGGATTATAGAATAGATAAGCATTTTTATTGTTGGTGTTGTCATTTCTATTTTGTGCATGTTCTATTTAGATCAATGTCACTTTGTGTTTAGCTTTGTTATGTGTTCCTGCAGGTTGTGGTTTTAAGTTAATGTTCTTTGAAATTCTGTTTACTTGAAATTTCTGGAGCATCCCCTCTATTTATAAATCTATTGTTAGTTATTGATTAAAGATGTCAAATGTATTTTCAGTTAGTAGTTAGTTGCCTTTGTTTTGAATTCATAGTTAAACTGCAAGTGTTGATTTTTAGATATTTTATATGCTTTCTAGATTAGGAATTCAAATGCTTTCTAGGTTAAAGTTTTCATGCTTTCTAGTTTAGATTCTGTTTCAAGCTTTTCAAAAATTTAGAAAATCTGTTACTAAGTGAGATGTCCGAAAATATCTCCTATTGCATATAGCCTTGGACACTACCCGGTCGACATAATTGACATATTTTTAACTAAAGTGTTAGGACCTTACAATAGCCTGTCAAGGATGTCACCCTTCGAGCTGGTCTAGGGACGAATAGTGCTTTGCCTATTCCACTAGAGTTATCAGTTGCTAATTTATAAAGGGCTATCGAAGATGAGTAGTTTTAGAATGCATTAGAAAAGAGAATCATATTTTTAAACAAAGTTGAAGAACAAAGGGAAGAAGTTGTGGACAGAATCACTCAACATCAATTACAAGTAAAGAAGGTTTTTGATAAAAGGTTCAGAAAGAGAGACTTTGTAGTTGAAAACTTAGTGTAGCTATGGGACAATAGAAGAGAACAAAGAGGATCTCATGGTAAGTTTGACTCGTTGTGGAGGGGACCATTTATCATAACACAAGTATGCAGAAATAATGCATTTGTGCTATCTTATCCTAATGGAACTCCTATGCCTCCTCCCTATAATGGGCAGAACCTGAATTGTACAATATGTAAAACAAGTTGTCCCCTACATTTACTATAGTTTTCCTTGCTTTTTGTTTTGTTCCCAATTCTTGTGTTTTGTGTGACTCTTTGCCCAATGAATAAGGCCCCTAGTCGGCCAGAGTTCAGTGTTCTCTTCATCCTCCTTAGTCCTTATCCCCAGTTAGAGCCAGATATTGCCCAAGTTTTTGCCTTCTTGCTATGTATAAAACATGGTATGCCTTGTTTCTATTTTTATCTTGAAAAGCTTCCAAGTGAAAACATTCATTTCCCTTTATCGACAATTTTTTGAGTTCATGAACCTTATCGCTAAGTTAATTAGTTCATGAACTTCCCGACTTAGCAATGCTAGCCTATATTTCCTCTATTAGTTTGTTTTTCCTATCGGCGTATATTATGCTTTGCAAACTTGACTTGTGTTTTCTTTCCTTGTCACTTGATTCATAAGTTCACAAAAATCCCTGATTAAACGATGCCTTTTTCTTGTTTATAATTTACTTTGTGAAGCTACTATTTTTCTGACTAAGGAAATCAAAGTAGGTTTATATCACTCTTTTTGGTGGTTAGCAAACTGTTAAGTTCATTGATGGGTAGAATTGCTGATATGCATGCACTATGGAGATCACATAAAGGGAAAAATCATTCGCAAAGTTGTAAGTTTGCCAGTGTAACAGTTAGTCGATGTGTGTTTTGGTCGATCATCAAGCTAATGAAGTATGACATCGCTAAGTTTTGTGGTTCACAAACTTGTAAGTTTGTCGATTGAAGAGTTCGGTGATGACCATTTCTCCTGATAAAGAGCTTCCTTGGAGTTATGTTTGTGAAGTGATTAAGTGGCTGATAAAGTAACTTAGACAATACCTTGATGAGTAAAATCATTTATTGCGGAAGCATTAAATTAGAATTTAATATGCCCTAATTTGTCTACATTATATATAGTTGGGATTTTGTTAAGCATATTATCGGAGCTGCATTTTGTGTAGTGATTGGGGTTATCCTTCACAGTCAATTAGCTTCTAGTTTTCAATCACTACGGTAATAGGAGATGAGTCCACTACTATATTACTCATTTTATTTGAATTTTGCATCGTTGGCACTTGTTAGAGGAAGTAACAGTGTTGTTGTTTTGCATTTTTCATGACTACTGAAACTTTCATACATCGAGGTACTATATACATCTTGTTTCTTCCCACTCTAAACCAGCTACTCTTTAGGACAATTAATTATGCAATTGGGTGGTTGATACAATTCACAAATATGAAGTACAAATACTAGGGTTTAGACATTTCTTTCATAATAGATAATCAACTTGTAGGCATTAAGGATACATACTTAGGTCATATAGATTTGAAGGAGTTTTGGGAGAGACCCTAGAGGGCCCATAGTGGAAATGACATTTGTAAGTGGGCTCGCCCATACATGGGCAGTTTCCCACAGTTGTACAATGTCAGGACTTGGTATTAGCTTGGATTGAAAATTACCATGCAGAATCAAGACAAGTAAGAATAGTTAGTGGTGAAGTGGTGGCCGAATTGGACGTCGAATCCATTAGCAGTACCTTAAAACTACCTATATGGGAAGAATGCACTGATATATCTATGGAAATTGGTTAGAATTATTATGTAGATGGAAAGAAATGGTGCAAAACAACCATCGCCACTACTTGGCCTAAGAGAGAGAAAAAGGGGAGGTCACATCTTCCTAAGAACCTAGATAGAGATTTGTTTAAGGATGATATTTCTAACATGATTACACTTTTATATGAAGTAGTGGGAAGTGCAGATTCCAATGAGTTTTAAGAGTGGATGTTCCAATTTATATTAGTCATTTGTACTGGGAAATAACACATTGATTGGGCTAAAATCATTAGTGATCATCTGAATGATCAACTAGTCAACTTTCAAAAAAGGAAAAACAAATTTCATATGTGCACGTATGTCTTTTACCTCTTGGATGGTTCTCAAAGGGTATGGCTTGGTTTGAAAACCTTAGGTACCTTTGACAAGGATACATAAGTTTATGACTACATCTCCCACTTGCAAGAGGAATTTGGTAACAGGTATTATCGAAGAGTCAATGACGGTTTTCTTATGTTTATTGTGAGGAAAATATATGGAAACCCTGAAGTGAGAATCTCAACAGAAGCAACAAATTTAATTATGCAATTTGGTAGTTATTATATTCAATTTGATAGGTCGATGACGGCGTGGTTCGGTGGTTAAGTCGCTCGGTTGTAGTGGCGGCCACCAGAGTTCAAACCCCCACTGGGCCAACGAGCTCGCGGGTTTGAAGTGTTCTTGCTAGGGGATGAGGTCCCCCTTGTTGTGGCTTCATCGGTTCATTGCTTCGAGCAAAAGTATTCGCGTGGAGCTGGAGGGCGTGTCGCACAAGCATCACCGGTCACGTTAAAAAGTTTACCAGGCACATTATCTTTAAAAAAAAAAATTCAATTTGATAGGTTTACTTATTTCAAGATTGGTGGTTTTGAACAATCTTTTTTAAAGCTTCCTAGGTATGCTACAAACTACATTATGTTCTTGGAGGTTTGTAGAAAGGCATCTTTGGCAAGCAAAAGATATCATGACTCTAAGAAGAAAGGGTACCCTTTCCCTTTGAAGTTAACTCACTATACTTAGTAAAGACTTTGTGAAAAATAACCTATATCTTCCCATGCTATGTGAGCATCGTCCTCATCTTGAGGATTTTTGGGAGGATTGTGTAGATGAGCATGAGGTAGGGAGAAGACATTGGACGAGATTGACCATAGATTAAATGAGGGATTTTAATCTTGGATGGAACCTTCCTAACATAGTGATGACTATTCTAATATGGTCGATGAAGGTTATTATGTGGAAAGTTCTGAATCCCTACCTAGGCTAAGATGGTCTAAAAAGGAGATCACTGATATTTTTGTTAGATCTTATTTTGTGTTGACTAAAAGTCAGAGGTGGCTAAAATCCAAAATGAATGGTCACACTACAGGTTCACCTTCACAAAAGGAGAAAACAATGGTGGGACAACAAATTGTTGTAGGGTCTTCTGCTCAAGATACACCTACCAAAGTTTATTCCACTAGATCCTAGTCTACTACAAAGGATGGGAATTATAGAGATGATAACCCAAAGAAGGATGGTAAGCTGAAGGGGCAATGTGAAGGTGATAATCAACCATTAAGGAAAAAGTTTGAAATCAAAAGGCCTCTGAAACCTTACTCTAAGAGAGTGTTAGGTCAAGAGCAAGCACAACAAGATTATGAGGATAGAGCAGCTTCTTCTCCATCACATCATGGTAATGTATCTCCATCTTTTATGCAGACTCCTCCCTCAAATTCACATAATGTAATGTCTCCTCCACCTTCACCTTCACAACAGCAAAGGGACGTTTATTGTACTTCTCCACCTAATTTTGTGTCCAATACAATGGTTGATGGTCAATATGTCTTGCCATCTCCCACTTGGTTGAGAGATGTAGTCAGATGGAAGAGAAAATATACACAGGTAATTCATACAGAATTTGATGCAGCTGCTAGGTTATTACAATTGGAAAGTCAACCTACGAAAGTAAAAATGATGTCCAAGCTATTGGTTGATCTAATTACTAAACATCATTATGTGGAACTAGCGAAGCCTATTGTTGAGAAAGATGAAAATAAACTTTCTGTGGATGATTTCCATGTCAACAAAGTTGATTTAGGACCTCCTACAGTACAAGGAGATATTCAAAATGTTAATCTATCTGTGGGGATTTTAGCTACAAGGTTGGAAGAAAGAGAGAAAGAAAATGAGTTGTTAGAAGAACAGGTGAATATTCTCACTACATATATCAGGTCTATAGTAGATACTACGTCCCAACCTTTAGATGCAACCATGGACACTCCTATCAAAGTTTCTCCGAAAGGGTGTAAGCTCAGATGTGGTTGACCAAATAAGCAAATATCAATTTTTGGGGAAAGCCACTGAAGAGTGGGTTGAGAAGCTAATGGTCGAAGGTATGTTGTATCTTCATGAAGTAATTCTTTTATCTACGAAAAAATTTGGCAAACAAACTGAGGTGTTGGTTGACTTGAAAGTAGTAAAGAAGGAAGAAGCAATGTTGAATGTTGCTAGGAATGGATTGCAAGAAATGGTTAAGGTGGATTCTAGTGTCCTGATTTCTAAAAAGTTAATTGGTAAGATAGAAGAGAATGAATCAGTAAAGTGGTTAAATTCCATTGATAGGAAGATATTGATGGTGAAACAATGCTTGACAAATTTCAAGACTGTTGCCAAAAATTACAAGTCATATTTGATGGATCTCGGAAGCTCTTGTATATCTTTAGGGGTTGATATTCTTGATGAAACTGAAACAAATTTACTTGATACTTATGTTTCCAAACAAGCCTTCAAAGATCTGTTAGCAGAATAATTAAAGAACAAAGACACCTCTGATGGTAATCCAATCGAGAAATTGTGCAATGTGTTTGCTTATCTATTGTCTTTCAAAAAGGATGTTGTGGATTTACACAAGAAATGTGAGGATTCAAACAATGTATTAATGATGTGGAGGACTCACCTAAATATGACCACCATAACCAATGGGAAAGCCATCATTCCTATACTAGACAAATTCAAGATCCTCAAAGCCAAATTGGATGCTTCACAGGTGCCTGTAGACTTGTCAGTGAAAAATGATTAGGATGAATAGGTAGACAAAGATGAGCAGGAAGACCGAGATGTTGATGAAGATGATGGAAAAGATGTCCAAGCCTAATGTTTTATTGCTTTCCTTTTCATATACTTTGGCATACATTATTTATATTGAACTTTGGACTTTCCTTCTTTATTGTATTATTAAAAGAAGGAATGTTTTATTTTTAATTATCTGTTGCAACAAATAGTTATACGGTGGAGTTAGTTTTTGTTACTATTGCTATATAATGGATGAGCGAGGGTATGTTAGGATATTTTGGGCGAAATTGCTTCCTGATTAGATCACTTGAGGAGTTTAAGTAATGTTTTAAAATATTGTGTTTTAAAACATCGAGGGTTTTGACATATGAGCATGTTAGCTATCTAATATTTTATGGATGATAGAATATTGTGTTGGGTCTCCATTGATTAATACAGAGAAAATTTGGCATTGAGTCAATTTATCTTTATGGGATGTTATTGATTCTTCTTGTGTTGAGTTGGTAACAAGTTGAATGATAGGATCTTGCATAGTATATGTCCAAGGAGTGTTGATAACCTGATTCTTTCATATTTATGTTGTCAAAATACTTGCATTCTTGTGGCTATTAGTATTGTGATAAGTTTTGTAGAGAACAAGTGGCTTAATATCTAAGTAAATCAATTTCATTCTTGTGTCTGGGTGAAGATGTGATAAACATATTTATTCTGGAAGTATTTTCTGTAAGTGTGTGGGGGCATTTGCAGTTGTCAGTTTATTTCTCATATCATTAGAAAATCTCCTTTCCTACTTTTTAGGTCAAAAGCATACCCATAAAGTTAGTTTTTATCTTACGAAGGGAGCTGGCCCTTTCTTTAAATGCAGAGAGCGATTGTAAATCTCATATACAATTCATTCAATTGTTAGTAAATTTGTCACCATTTTGTTGGGAATATATATATATATATATATATATATATATATATATATATATATATATATATATATATATATATATATATATATATATATATATATATATATATATATATATATATATATATATATATATATATATATAAGAGTTTGGTGGAAAAATCTTTTCACTAATAGGTAATTATTAGATCATATTGTTGTTTCATTTCATTTACTATCTTTTCTAGTTTTCTGATTAAGTAGTTCATTTCAGCAAATTGTACTTCAGATTTTTAGATTAGATATTCTTTTTCAACAAGTTGTTAAATGCATGATTTTGAATGGATAAGTAGGTTTAGTTTTAGAAGGTAGTTTTTGGACTCTTGGTTATTAGTTCCCACGACAAATAGCCTTGGATACCATGCCCTAGATTTGACAAATTAATATAACTAAATGCAAGGTACAATGACCCTTGTCATTTTTGGCATTGTTGTTGGGGAACTAATGTTGGTAGAAACCCTAATTAGCAGTCCTTAGAGTAGAATTAGGTTAATCTTGTATGGTTAGACCTAGAGATTCACTAGGTAGGTTTATAAAACAACAAAAACCCCAACCTTAGTTTGTAGGTGAAAGCAATGGGGTAGATCTGGATATATTTGAGGAAGGAAATCCCTCATCTAACACCTTAGAAATGCCATCAAACCCAGTTGTTCCTCCAGTTCCTAAACATCACATCATCTCAGAAAACATCCAATGGATGTAGGAAAAGAATAAGGAAGTTCAAAATGATATTTTAGATCCCTTTAGATTTTAGGAAAACTCACTTGATTCAATTACCATGGGAGACAATCATAATTACAATGCATATCAAGATCCTCTTAGACCTCAAAGGAGAAATTTCTCTTATCCTATAGTCTTAGATCGACAAAGCAATGCCCTCATGAAGAATATTTCCCCATCTATACTTCCCACCTTTAGGGGAATTCATTTAGAGGATCTAGTCCAATTCCTATTTGCATTCAAAGTCCTATGCCAAACATATGATTATGCCTCTGATAATCAAAAGTTAAAGTTATTTCCCTCCACATTAAAAGATTCAGTTATTAGATGGTTTATGGCATTAACTCCTAATTCCATCCATTCTTGGGATCAGATGAAAACATAATTCTTTGACAAATATCAGGACTATTGCCGAATGAGTTATAGAAAAGAGGAACTTTTTAGGACCAAGCATAAAGAAGAAGATAGTTTGGAAGACTATCTAGATAGATTCAAATTTTCCCTACAGATATATGGTAATTCCATGGAACATGGCCTGGTAGAGCTTTATTTTGAGAGGACTAGAGAAGGTATCAAAACAAGCACTAGATTTAATGGGAAAAGAAAACATAAACAAATTGGACATGCCATTAGTTGAGGAAATTTGTAAGAACTACTCAAGGACTCGAGATGGAGTAATAACTTCAAAGTCTCTAAAGGGAACGAATGGCATAGGACAGTTGATGGAGGAATTTTCCAATTTTAAAAAAGACATTTTGGTTCAACTGAACACCACATTAGATGGGATTCAGGCAAAGAATGGAACAACTGAGCCCCTATCTATTTACTATCTGATGTAGAAACAAACATCCTTTAAGAGGATTTCCCTTAGATAAGACTGAAATCTATCAAATTTGTGACAAAATTCATCCTACCAACCAATGTGACCAGCTCCCAGCCTTGAAGAAGCTAACAAAGAAAAATGTTCATTTAGAGGAAGAGTTAAATTACGTTGGACAAATACAAAATGATAATTTTCCCTACAACCAATATCCAAATCAGGCTTCTTATAGAGGTCCTTCAAATTGGGGAAATAACCAATGGAATCCTTCATGGAATGGACCTCCAAACCCTTCTCAATGGGGACCACAAGATTGGTAGAACCAGCAGTGGCAAAACCAACAATAGAAAAATCAGCAGCATGGGCAAACCAACAATGGCAAAACTAGCACTAGCCACAGCAATTTCAGACCCAGTTTGGACCACAACACATGCAACAACAATGGAATCCTCAACAAACTTATAATAAATCATACCAAGGCCAACAAATATGATATCTAAATCAACAACAAGGGCTTTTAACTGGTCCAACAAACACACCAAATCAACCTCAAAATGAACTAGTTACTTAGCCACCCCTACCTGTACAACCTGTAGAAAACTGAGACATAATAAACAAGGAGCAATAGTTTACCTGACTGATTAGGAAAACATAGTTGGAATAAATGCTATCTATTTGAATAATCTCCTACTCCATTCAACAAAAGCTTTACCAAGACCATCTCCTCCTTTGATTGTTGAAATCATTGATGAACAGGAATCCACAAATTCCTCTAAACAACAAATCTAGAAGGAGATTACTATCGTTAAAGTGCCCAAAAATAGTCTTTAGAAGACTTTGGGGTTCCTCAAGAGATGCCTTCTGGAGCATCTCCAGAGATGCACTCTGGAGCTGCTCCGGAGATTGAAAAGTAGGCACCATTCCATGAACAACTTAGACAAGTTGCTCCCCAAGAACAAATGCCATCTAAATAAATTTAACCTATCACTGAGTTTGAATTATTGCAAGAAATAAGAAAGTTGAACATTGAAATTCCACTCCTACAAGCCATAAGAGATGTCCCATAACTCAACCAATTTATTAAACAACATTGTGTCAAAAGATAGGGTAGAAAGAAAAACTTTCCCAAAACTATTCAGGTGGAAAGGAAGGTGGTGGACCTACTAGTTGGAGAGATTATCCTTCCCAAGTATGGTGACCCTGGTAACCCTATTATCACAGTCCACATTGCAGGGGTTGAGATATGATCAAACATTTTGGTCAATTTAGGAGCAAAAATCAATGTTATGACAGTCCACACTTCAGACAAACTAGCTCTCATAGGTCTTCAGCCCACTTCTACAATTTTAAAGTTAGATGATAAGTTAGTAGCAGTCCCAAAAGGGGTGTTAACTGACATCCCAGTCATAGTGGAGTCTTGGGAATTTCCAGTTGATTTTCTAAAATTTAGAACCAAGAAACTAAAGAAATGCTTATCCCTTAATCTTAGGAAGACCATGGTTGGCTACTGTAGCAACATCAATTAATCGTAGAACTGGGGATATGGTCATATCCAATGGGCTGGACATGAAGAAAATCTCCCTATATCCCCCAACTAAGCTCTCTCTAAAATATTCAGATGATGTTTGGGTTGATGAACCCAATAACATAGAAAATAGTGCCTCTTTAGATATGGTAACCATAATGGAACACCTAGGAGACTTGGGGGAGGAAATAGATGCTAACACTCCTAAAGACATTACCCATAGCATTATAGACAAGTTCCATGTAATGGAATTTTTTGAGGATCCAAGAAGAGAATTTTTAGCAGCAACACACTATTCCTTGGCAAATGTGATTCCCTGTGGTGAAACTTTTTATAGAGACATTGCTACCTTTCATATGTTATTACCCCATTTTTGTTCTTTAAACCCATTGAAAAGTGAACACAAGACAATTCAATCTATTGATCAGGACACCAAGCAAGTTATGGTTTTACCAGGGAAAACTTTGAACATTAACACCCGTTGACAAGAGACCAAGAAACAAAACTCATTGACCTTATGGTGTCTCATACTATAGCCTTTGATTGGGAATATGGGGACATGAAAGGAATCCATCCTAAGATCTGCACCCACCATATCTACACTAAAGATGTGAAACTAGTTAGATAGCCTCAAAGGAGACTGAATCCATCACTAATAGAGATAGTTAAAATAGAAATAGAAAAGTTGTTGCATGGAGCTTTCATCTATCCCATCTCTGACAGTCAGTGGGTATCCCATTTAGTAATTGTGCCCAAAAGAATGGAAAATGGAGAGTATGTGTAGACTACAAGGAGATAAATAAATCCACTAAGAAAGACTACTTTCCATTGCCATTCATTGATTAGGTCTTAGATAACCTTGTAGCAAAAAAATAATTTTCATTTCTAGACAGTTTCAGTGGGTATAATCAGATCCAAGTGTCACCAGAGAACCAAGACAAGACCACTTTTACTTGCTCATGGGGCACCTTTGCATACAAAGTTCTTCCATTTAGCTTGTGTAATACTCCAGCTACCTTTCAAAGGGTTGTTCTAGCCATCTTTTTTGAACTAGCTAATGAGTGCATCGAGGTTTATATGGATGACTTTACTATTTATGGAAATACTTTTGAAGAAGCCCTCAAAAACTTAGAGAAAGTCTTGGAATGTTGTGAAAATAATCATTTGTATACTTAAGCCATGTGAAGTGTTTTATGATGGTAGAGCAGGGTATTGTTCTTGGGCACCACATATCAGTGGAAGGGATTAAAGTGGATACCAATGAAGTAAAGGTGATCAAACAGTTGCCCACTCCTAAAAATCAAACTGATGTTAGGAGATTTTTGGGTCATGCATGCTACTATAGGAGATTCATTGAAAACTTTAGTAGAATAGTTGCCCCCATGTTCTCCCTCTTAACAAAATACATTGAATTCCATTGCACAGAGGATTGTCAAAAAACATTTGAGACTATAAAAGAGAAACTGACAATCACTCCTGTGTTAAGAGGACCTAACTAGAATCTACCATTTCACATTCAGACAAATGCATCAAATGAATCAATAGGTGCAGTCCTAAGAGGAAAAGAAGAAGGGGAAGGGATGTATACAATTTATTATACCAATAAAAACCTTATCCATAGTGAGAGAAATTATACCACAACTAAAAAATAATTTCTAGTTGTGATTTATGCAATTAACCAATTCAAACTTTATATCATAGGCTATAATTTTTTTGTGCACACTTATCATGCAACCATCAAATATTTAATGAACAAACTTGTAGTAGGTGCAAAGATTATATGATGGTTGTTATTATTACAAGAATTTGATATCACTATCATAAATAACCCAAGAAAATTCAATTTAGTTGCTAACTTTTTGTTAAGACTGCATACAGGTGGAGAAGATCAACCTATAGAAGATGGGTTCCCTAATGAACATTTGTTTGCTATTTCTGCAAGTCCTCCATGGTTTATTGATGTTGCAAATTTTTTAGTAATAGGCTTGTTTCCCCCACATTTCATCTCCAAAGAAAAAAAGAGATTAGTAAAGGAGAGTTTGCCTTATAAATGGTTAAATGGGTTATTGTTTAAATGTGGGCCTAATTCTGTCATGCGCAGGTGTCTAAGAGCTGATGAAACTTTTGATGTGTTGAGAGCTTGTCATGATGAACCCACAAGAGGACTCTACTCCTCCCAAAGGACAATCCATAAAGTGCTAGGGGCATGATATTATTGGCCATCTCTCCACAAGGATGTGAAGAGGTAAGTGAAGCAATGTGATCAGTGTCAAAGGATGAGTCAACCCACACTAACAAATGAAATGTCTCTACACCCCCAAATGGTTCTAGAACCATTTGAGAAATGGGGACTAGATTTTGTTGGCCCAATCTCACCAGCATCTGCAAGAAAGGAGTTCATCTTGGTATGTACAAACTATGTGACAAAATAGGCCGAGGTGTAGGCACTACAGTTTGTCGGAGAAGAAAAAGTTGTAGACTTCTTGTATAATAAGATTTTCTTAAGGTTTGGAGCCCTAAGGGTTATAGTTTCAGACAGAGGTCCATAATTTACTTCTCAAGTAATACAAGCCTTTGCAGATCTTTATCAGGTAAAACATGGGAAGTTCTCACCATATCATCCACAAGATAATGGACAAGTGGAAGTGACCAATAGAGAACTCGAGAATATAATGATAAAGATAGTGGTAGTAAATAGAAGAGATTGGAAAAATAGGTTGTAGGAAGTTGTATGGGCCTACAACACTACTTGGAAGTCCACTACAGGGTTCTCTCCATATGAGCTCGTCTATGGTAAAAATCTAATACTGCCAATAGAATTTGAGCTTCAGACACTTAAAACTTCCATGGACATTGGCCTCCCATTGAATATTGCACAACAAGACCGAATCTTATAGCTCAATGAATTGGATGAAACCAGGATGGAGGCAATCCAACAGATGGAGATGATCTAGCATCAAAGGAAGCAGTAGCATGATCAACACATTAAAGACAGAAAGTTTCAAGTGGGAGACTGGGTACTTTTGTATGATTCAAAGTTCAAAGAGTTTAAAGTCAAGTTATAGACACATTGGATGGGGCCATATGAGATCAAAGAAGTCTATGACAATGGGACAACTCTGCTATCACCAATTGATGGTGAACCTAAGTCATTTTTGGTGAATGGGCATAGACTTCATATTTACCAACGTCCATCCACCAAGGAAGAGTTTGTCAAAAATATGACACAATCAAACTTATGTTTTGCAAAGGAGGTAAAACTCCCTTGCCAAAATGATAGCCGAACAGTTAAAAAAACAAATAGAAGGACTAAAAACCAGTAAAATGGTAGTTCTTCTTAAAAAAGAGAGAAAATAAAAGAGAAGGATTAAAATCGGCAAAACGATGGTCCTTCTCACCAAAAGAACTGAAAACCAACAAATGATAGTTCTTTTTCTTCATGTAGGGGCCAACCAGGAGCATCTCCGTCTCTGAAGCAAAACTAAGACATCTCCAGAGTGACTTAGGAGCATATCTAGATCTAACTAGGAGCACCTTTGGTGCCTGTAGGGTAAAGCAAATGCAAAAACTCAACAAAAGGGTAATGATGTCATCATATATTTGCGACTCACTAATGTCACCCTCTAAAAAGTGAATGAATCATGAGTATAGTTGTCACTCAGCTATTGGATTTTTCCAATCATTTAGTGACGTTAGTAGGAAATCATGGTTCACGATAGAAAGTTATCCCATCAACAAGTTCAAAACTATGAATTTGTCACATCGCATGCTGCAAACATGGAAGCATCATGTCAAGGGTTACATAGTGAGGAAGTGGTCACATCACATCCTGCTAAAGCAGCGGCACAAAATTCTAGCATGATGCCTCATGATTACAATGGTATATGTAGATATTACTCTCATTTAATGAATTAAATAAGTTTTTATCAGTTGTTTTGTACAAATCGCATCATTTCCCTACCATGTCACTCCTACCAAATTTCCATCACCTACCATGTCAAAGTTGATACGTGCTACTCCATCATTGCAACTCCGGAGTGACATAAACCCTCAAGCAGAAGTACCGAGCTTTAATTTCCATTTTTGAAACCAACATTTCCCGCATAACCATCTTAGTAGCTTAATACCATCGAAATCTTCTTGCTGACAACCATTGAAATTCAAACAAAACTCAGAGCTAAGGGTTGAGAAGTGCATAAATTCAAATCTAGGAGTTTCAAAGGGTTAGGTAGACAGAGTCAAGGGTTTGAGAGCTAAGGTTTCGGACTAGAATTAAGTTGTCGCTATAATCTTTTAGTGTGGGCGTCAAGAAAAATTTAGAGCTGAAGACAACAGAGAAACTGCTGGAAGATCAAGCATCTGCAAACTTACTAAGAAATGTAGGCTAGGTAGAGTTCATTGAAAAAATTGAGGGTTTCAAAGAAGACATTGTGGAGGAGTTCATTTCAAACTTGCATGGTGTGACCATTCTTGTATCTGCCTCAATCATCAACAACATTACAGGCATTCCAGAAGAAGGTAAGAGGTTTTACCACCTCAAAACTTTGTATTATAATTTAATTGAAACTTTCTCAACTAATAATGATCCTGAAATCCAAACCCATGAAATTAAAGGGGAAGTAAAAGGGAATCTTAGGACTACCCTCCCTCAACCATGGCAATCCCTTGCACTTGGTTGATGAAATATTTTACATGTGATGGTCAATTTGCCATTATTTTAGGACCAATTATGAAAATGTTTGATTTCTTAACGCATGGTCAAAACAACCTTGAGTTTAGAATAGATTTTCCAAACTTTCTCTTTTCTGCCATCACCACACTAACTAATAGGTATCAACAGGGAAAAGGACATCTAAAACATCATGGTCTTATCTTTCTAATTGTCAAACATCATTTTATTTCCAAAAGAGGAGGGGAGGCTCAATGGCAAGCAGTTTTAGATGGAAACCATAAGGGCAAGAAAAAGGAGAAAACAGTCATAACAGAGAAGCCATCCCCGACTCAAGAGGAAGGAGAGGGTAAGTTAGTTCAGTCAACATCCTCCCCTGTAGAGGAAAGGAAAAAGGGAAAGAAGGTATTGAAAGAATAATCCTCTACACCAGAACAAAATAAGGACCAGATACCAATTGAGGAGTCTCCTCAGACCTCACAGAGAACAAAGAGGAAGTTGACACTGGTGGATGAACCTTCCCCAATACTAAGGAAGAAGAATATAAAGAGTTTTCCCCAAGGTACAGAAGGGCAAGGTGTGAAGGTGGCAGAAAAGGAACCTACAGAGACTCCAAAATCAATCCAAAATGAAAAGGAACATAAAAAGAAACAAGATAAGATTCCTCTCGAAGTTTCAGAAGGGGAAGGTGAAAGAAAGACAGAGGAGAAGCCTGCAGAGACTCCAGGACAAAGGAAACATAAAAAGAAGAAAAGAGAGGAGCTGAGAAGTGAAGAAACTCCTCCAACATTAAGAAGAAGCAAAAGAGGGAAGATAGCAGAAGAAGGTACTAAGGAGGGTCCTATTGCACAAACCTCTAGAGCACCTAAGGCTACAATGGCTAAACCTTAAACAATTTCCTCAGGATCAGGAGAAGGTCAGCAAGCTCCAAAAACACAGGAAGAACAGTTGTGGCCAGTGCTCTAGAGAAGTAAGCGTTGGAGATAGAAGACCTAAAGGGAAAAGGACTCAAAATTAGTTGCAGAGGTACTATCTAAGCTCTGGGCATTAGCTACACTTGATAGTCCTCCAAAACACCAAGATAGTAGGCCTCCTGAGGATGAAGTTGGGCCATCCCATGCCCATGACTTTGCTAAAGAAACTAAAATAGAGGCAGAAAGAGATAAAGCAATAGGGGATGAGGTAGAACTAGGGGAGGTGAAAGAGAGACAAACAAAGGTTGAAACACGAAGCCAATCCCATCCATTAGATTATGATGATACTGAAATCTCCTAGGAATAGCAGTTAATGGAGGAGATTGAGAATTTGAAAAGGATGGTTTGGGGTAAAAACCTCATCATTACAGACATGAAGAAGGTGATGCAGGAGAAAGAAGCCACCAAAGATTAAGAGATCAGTAACTTAAGGGAGAGTGTAGATGAAAAGAAAAGACCAAAGAAAAAGAGAAAGAGATTTTAGCAAAGTATGTAGATATGGCACAAAATGAAATGCAGATCTTTGAGGTAACCAAAGCTAGAGATAACTACATTATTCTAATAACAACCTTGAAAGAGAAAGTTGACTGTCAATCCTGGGAGTTGACAAAGGCTATCAACATAATTTATGACAAGGAAGAACTAATTAGGGAATTGATTGTCCCCACACCTGTAGTTGACCAAGGGACCCAAACAAATGTCTCCTTGAGGACATTCCAAGTGAATATCCCTAAGGATTTACTAAATTGGAAGAGAGGATGTAACGAGTTGGTTGGTACTACTACAATGCTCCAACTGCAAAGAGTAGTTTCTGCATTGAGTGCAAAGGTGAAAACATTAGAAGAAAGGCAATGGCAGTAGCCACCCTATCTTCGAACATACTCTCCTATAGGCCATCCAGTGGGAGTTACACCATGCTTCTTAAGGAAAGATTCCTTTAGAGGAAACTCTCATTGGTCATCGCTGACATTATTGAGTCCATAGAAAATGGACATGATTTTATGAAATTATACATACAGAGCAATGATGAGGACAAAAACTTCCTCTGTGAGTTATTTTTGCACAATTTTCTTTTGAATGAACATACTACGTTTTTATAAATTCATTTGTGGGTGAATTCCAATTGAGGGCATTTATGTCTTTGATGAGAAATCATGAAATATGGTTAGAAAGAATGGAGGCACACTCACTGAATATAGAAAACATGGGGCTATTTCTCAGACATGAAAGCCCCACTCCAAGGGGCTTTGAAACTCAATTCTGGGTATTTGTATACTCCCCTGAGTTGTTGCCTCTGTATCAGAGAAATTTAGAACAATGTGTAATAGAATTTGGATTCTTTGTGCACTCCTCAGCCAACAAGATTATGACTGCTTGTAAAAGGTCCAACAACCCGACTCCAAAGAAGAAAATGAGAGAGATGGTATCCCTAGCCAACCTCAAGTGGTTCATCATAAAGACCAAGGTTGTGGTAAAGATCATAGAAAAATATAAGCAAGATCGAGTGGGGATGTGCTTTAGGCCTCCCTTGATTATTGAGCCTCTGCCCATGCGGGCCGAACAATTGGAGGATGCCAAATTCAAAGAATAGTTGCACAATGTAGAAGAATTTAAGGGCAATACTAATACCATTGCAACAAATTGGACAACATTTCAAAGCAACTATAATATCGCAGAAAGGTTATATCATCTAAACAAATCAAGGCTTCAAGATAATGTAGGAGGACCTACAAACCCTCAAGCTCAAGGGGAATGATGAGTGTCAGGTAGTACTCATCAAAACATGCTTTTATGTCTCCTTTTTCTTATCCTAAACACCATTTCATCTGTTGGTTTGTACTTTAAAGACTGATAAAACCTTGTTTAGTATGTTAAATTGAGATGTGATGCTACAGTGTCAGTTGTAGTTTAAAGGTTTCTTGTTTTGAGTTTGAGCTAACAAAAATGTGTAGAAATATCTCTTTTTGATGTCCAAGAACCGATTCATTCTAGATAGAAAGGTTTTTGAAGACTCTGGAGAAGCTTTTGCCATCTCCAGAGTTGTGCAAAATGGATATTGCAAGGTCTCAAGAATTTTGTAGAAGTATGGAAGGATCTCCAGAGCTAAGTGCCATGGAGTTGTACAAACATACAAGTTGCATAATCTCCAAAGCTATGTTCCACAGTGTTGTTGCAGTTAGGTTGTTGCAGACATCTTCGGAGCTGTTGTTCAAACAGACTGTGTAGAATCTCTGAAGCTGCTATCTTTGGAGCGGTTATAGGAGTATCTCTAGAGTTCTGCATGAAGGTGCCTGAGTTTTTGGGAGAAGACTATAGTAGTGGCTCAATTGAAGAAGAAGGTTACCTATTGACTACTTTTGCATGGATTGAGGACTTTTGTCAAACAACTATTTTTAGTTATTTCTTTTTCTTTATCAGTGGCCTTCATGACATGATTGAACTTAAGTTAAAACTCTTGATTTAAGGGACACCTTCAGTGTCACTTTAAATATTTTTAAGTTTCCACATGATGATCTTTTTGAATGGTTAGTTGCATGCTTAGAATAAGGAATAAAGATCTTTTATATCTAGTAGAGAATTAGGAGTAACATAATAAACTCTGAAGATATTATATCAACAGAACAAACATCTAATATATTGCATGGAAGAAGTAGAATAGATATAGAATAGTTATGGAGAAGAAGGAATATATACTCTATTTTGAAGAATCTGGAATAAAGGCAGACGGTTTTATATTTGTGTGTTTTGAGGCGTTGAATTAGTCTCTCTTCCATAGGTGTGGAGCAATGGCCCACTCCCACCAAAGGAGAGAAGGCTAGTATTTATTGTTTTGATTTACCACTTTATTAGATTCTTGAAAATGCTTAGTTTAGTTTCATTGCTTTGGTAATTATTAGATCGGATTGTTGTTTCATTTCATTTACCATCTTTTCTAGTTTTCTAATAATGTAGTTCATTTCAACAAATTATACTTCAGATTCTTAGATTAGATCTTCATTTTCAACAAGTAGTTAAATGCATGATTTTGAATGGTTAAGTAGGTTTAGTTTTAGAAGGTCAAAAACTGTTGGTTATTAGTTCCTGTCGTAGATATCCATGGATACACTGCCTGGATTTGACAAATTAATATAATTAAATGCAAGGTACAATGACCCTTGTCAAGGCTTTCATGTTAGGATTGGATAGTTCTCACAAGAATGGAGTCAAATTCTTGAGGATTCGTGGAGATTTGGAATTGGTTGTCTCATAGATGAGAGGTATCTATGTAATGAAGGAGAAGAGGTTGAAGATGCACCAAAACCTATTTTGGACACAATTGAACTATTTGTTGCATTGGAATTGAATGGATAGATAGAGTAGAGAACACTACCACAGATGTTTTGTCCGTTGAGGCATCAAAATTTCACCTACAGTTTGTTTCCTCTCATTGCACCTACAATGTTGAATCTCTCACAAGGGTTACCATGCCAAATAAAATCTATAGCTAGCAAGTATTTGATGACAATCAACATATCTCATATCCTTGCAACCTGCCATTCTTTTTCTTTCCTCAAGCCTTTGGGATTCATAATGTTTGCTTGCCTATTGGTATTCATCTATTGGGATCCTGATACCCCATTCCTCGATGTTCATCCCTCTTATCCTCCTAGGCCCATGAACTTCCCCTTCCCCATTTACTTGGCACGCCTTCATCTCAGCCCCTAATCTCTAGTCCTCCTTGGCATTGATACATCTTTGCACATAATTTCTCAGACTCCTAACTATCAAGATTGTAAAGCATTTTTTACCCCTATGCACTGTTTAAGCACACATTTTTTGGACCCCCGCCGCTCAACAAAGAGACTCCACCTACCTCCTTGGACGAGTTAAGGATGCCATTAATGCCTAGATTCAACAACAATGAACCTATACAACCATATAGATTCCACCAAAATGATATTGAGTTCATTAAAGGCATAGATCCTCACACAAGACCATGTTAAGATGTTGACAATGGGTATGGGCACTTGAATGCCATAAATAAAATGCTAGCTATTGCAAGTCTACAAATATGTACCAAGATATTTGTTGAGTGCAGGAGGAATGTTTCAAATGTTATAGGTTGTCCTACACCAGATCTAAGGGAGATTTATTCTATAGGTGGATGTCATGAAGCATTTAATGTTTTGATTGGTAGATAAATCCCATGACCCTCAAAAATCAGTTAGCATAGCTAAAGTGCATGTTAGTTGAATGCTATAAATACAAGAAAAAATGTAATAGGGGGTGGTCAATTTTACTGTCTTCTTGATTGCAAGTGTCTTAGGTTGTTATAGGGTTTAAAACTCTCTAAATGACAATGTCACATGTTGTAAATCACGTGAAGAGTTTTAATTGAAGCTATGCATACGACTAATTATCTCCATAACAGATTATAATAATTTAGGGAGATCTTTGAACCTACTCGTGGGTTTCCTTTTGCCACATTTGTTGGTATGAATGTGATGAGAGTTAGACATACATGTGATAGTATTTTAAAGTATTGCAAGTCTTTGTAATGGTCTTCCTTTCATTTTATGTGGGTTATTGTAGCTCTAAGATGGATTATTAAGAATGCTTGGTTGTATAAAACTTTATCAATGCTTTGTGTATGCAAGTATAGTTCCAGGTGTGAGTTATAGGTATGTTCTTTGTTGCCGAGTAGAGACTAGGCATCAGTTGTGAATAGTAAATGATCAAATATATTATCATCATAGTATCCTTATCCTCGTTAGTTTCACTTTAGGGTTAGGATCCACCTTGTTCACCTATTCTATTGATATTGCTAGTGTCATATTTTATGCAACCTAAGATTGGTAAATCATTAGAGGAAATTGTGATCAAGTCATCATTCTGCTACATGTGTATGGTTGTCTTAAGGGAAATTCATCCATAGGAGTATACATACTCCTACTATCTTTAGATACATGTATATGAATGTCATTATCAACTTGAAAAGAGGTCCTACAAGCAACTAATGTGTTATATGTTTAGTGATAAGTTTTGGGGCCTATCACATATTGGGTATAGTTGTTGAATGTTTCTATGTTGTTTTATCATTCTGAATTCATTGTCCTATTACCAATGCCTCTAGGAATACCCTCTTGGGTCTAGCTGAGCCCTACATGAAGGTGAGTTTACCCGCTCACAAGAACTAGTTCATTCATGCCATAGTCTGAAAATACATCTTACATATTACCTCCATTGACACATTCCTTAGCCTTAGGTTTTAGCACCAATCTTTAGGATTTGTGGAAAAACATGTTTAATAGCCAACAAGATCCCCCCTTTGGGTGCATGGTATAAAATTTAGCACTTATATTTCCTTGTTTTAGTCTATTTGAAGTACATTGTTGCCAATACAAACTAATTCTAGAATGAGTTTTAATTGTTTTCTAGGTTCAAAACATGGGTAAACGAGCTTTGCAATGGGGTGAGTGGAAATGTAGACCACATTTGTTTAAGGGCCTTACCAATATTGTAATTTCAATTTTTAGTTCTTGATCATTATAAGCATTTTTTGGAATAAAAATGTTTTGGGTAACATTAGCTTTTATGTTTGTTGGTGTAATTAAGCAAGTCAATGTAAAATGTACATTGTTGTTGGTGAATGAAATTATATTCAAGCCACTATAGAACACATTGTTGTAGAGAGGTTCTAACACTAACATAATTGTAGCTGTCATTGAAGAAAAATTCTTTGGATTTGAATGATATTTGGATGGCATTTATTTGCCTTCTGGAGTTCGATGGAAGTATGAATGCTTGAGTCCAAACATGTATGTAATGGAGAGTTCTATTCTTATAACTATAACAATTTATTATCATAAACATCAATATAATATTTAGTTGGTTGAGTGTGGCTATTGTTCATTTACTTGCCTAGTGGTATTTGTGTTTGAGATGCCCACTTACAATACAAGTTTTTTAGTACACTATAATTGACAAAATTCACCTATAATATACCTCTTCTAAAATAATGTGTTGCCATGTATTGAAGGGTTGGTGACTAGAGTGCACTCAAGAATTAAATATGGTATGCAAGAAGTAAGGGACATTCATGGTTGGGTGAGAACATTATCTCCTCATTTTTATGACATTTTTTCACCTACCCCATATGGGTTAGTCGTTTATAAATATTGAGAATCCTCCTTGGATTATGAATGTGACATTTTTGTGTACTTTGATATTTTGCTAAATTGTAGAAAAATGCATTGGTGGGAGGTGCTCTAGCATGTGTTGCATTATCTCTTATGGATCCAAATCCAAGGTGTGATTATGTTGAGAAAGTAGAAATCATAGGGGTAGTTGTTGCAACCACTGTTGAGTTTCTTAGGAATCTTACCCATTGATAATATTACATGTTTAAATTGATTATCTTGGTTATATGATATGCCAAACACCATTTCATAATAAATTAAGTTATTTCTTTCATCATATCTTATTTTTTATTTTATATTTTTTATTTTTTACTAAGTGGAAAAGGTTCACCACTTTTATCACAAACATGCAATGTGATAAATCGAATCATTACCCATATAAATATTTGTTTCATACTAAATTAAGTTATTCCTTTTGTTATTTATTATTTATTATTTTTACTAAGTGGAAAAGCTTCACCAATTTTATTAAAGTGTAATGTAATAATTGAATCGTATTATATATACATTTCTAATATTATTAGCATATAAGAGAAGAAAGATATATAATTAACATTCAAATTCTAAAACCGTCTCATGCAAAAGAGAGAAAATATAACATTTTAAGTTAAAATGTGGTTAAAGGGAGAGTAGCACATATAACACAATAACCTAGTTATATTTAAAAATTAAGACATGCATGGGTAAATAAATTACAATAGATAAGGTATATATACTTTTATTAAATTTAACCTCCTTTCAAAGGAAGGGTCGAATCTTTTATGAGTTTATCATCTATAAATTATTGGTTATAAAGTTTTATGCATGGAGAGATATTAAATTATAACCATTTAGTTTGGTTGTTGCTTGCTAGTAGCTCCACTATCAACTCTTTAGTTTTTCTATTACTATTTATTATTGGGACTATTCTTGTATAAACATTGTTATGATATATATCCAAGTCTATCATATGCTTAATTCAATATAAAAAGATAAGGGTGGAGTTGAACCTTTGCATTGAGTTATTGAATCTTTATGTTAAAATGTTGCATTGGGAAGCCAAATCAATTGAATATGGCATAATTAATTATCCTTTGGATTAATTTTCCGTGAGACATTTTTTCAAATGGTTTATAAGCAAACTGATATAGGCTAGCCTTTGAATTATTACATGAGTTAATATCTTAGTTTTCAACCAGGAGTAACATATTGCAAGACTACCAAAAAGAAAGAAAATATATATTAATACTGAGTCAAGAAAATATATTTTAGTACCAAGTCCTCACATATGATCAAATAGGTCAATGGTAACTTGTAAGCATTAGTAGAACCGAACAAATAAATAAACTAGTCATATAAAAGATTTTTTTTTTTTGTAAAACATGTAAACATTAAAATAATAATTGTCTCATATTAGTCATTAGCAAGTTTTAACCACACTACTAATTTGAAGAATAAACATTAGAATAAAGTTTTTAATGAACATTTTAATGCTTTGGCATTCTAAAATAATGAGAACAAGATTTTTGGAATAGAAAAGAGATCATCTAGTTTTTTTTTGCTCATCTTGTTCTTATAGTTTAATAATGTAATTGGGAGGTATAAATGCAATCTCCATAACATTTTATAGCATCCTCCAAGCCTCTGCAAAAATGAGAGCTTTAGAAAAGGGTATGGACATCCATGAAATCATAACAGAAAGGGGATTTTTGTTGACATAGTAGCTACAAATGCCTTGGTACATATGTATGAAAATTGTGGAAGCATACACAAGGCATGTGAACTATTTGACAAAATACCTCAAAAGAACATGGTTTCATGGATTGCAATGGTTTTAGGATATACACAAAATGGGTTTGTTCCATTAATGGTTACCAATGACTGTATTCTTTTTATCAAGTGTTTTAGTGTTGGGGCATATAGTTTGTCTAGAGTGTAACATTAGTTTTTGGTTTGATTAAAACAACTCTAACTTAAATGGTTGGTCATAGTTTTTACAATAATATGTAGACAGAGGCTTTTTTAATCAACAATATATATATTACATAATTAGAACTTGATTTATATTACTTTGACGGTGCTACTTAGATTCAATTATGACCTTGAAATATATATATATACATACATACATACATACATATATATATATACATACATACATACATATATATATATATATACATACATACATACATATATATATATATATATATATATATATATATATATATATATATATATATATATACATACATATATGTATGTATATATATGTATGTATATATATATGTATGTATATATATGTATGTACATACATGTGTATGTATATATATGTATGTACATACATGTGTATGTATATATCTATATGTACATACACGTGTATGTACATATATATATATATACATATATATATATATAGATACATATACATATATGTATATATATATATATATATATATATATATATATATATATATATATATATATATATATATATATATATATATATATATATATATATATATATATATAGATACATATACATATATATACATCTACATATACATATATGTATATATACATATATGTATGTATATGTATATATATATGTATATATATACATATATGTATGTACGTATGTACGTATATATATATATGTACCTAAAGTATGCAATTTTGACAATCACCAAATATGAATTCTTCTACTATATTAAATTTGGAGGTGGTGCTCTAAATAGACCCCATTTGGTTATAAATATCGTACATTGTTAAATTTCTTAATAAAGATATCTTGTTGTTAAATTTGTTTTTGCACACCTAATGATATCAAGTTCCTTGGGATACTATGCATTGCCCTAAAAAAGGTAAAAAATATATGCACCATGTTTATCCAAACAAAGTCTACATTTCTATAGTTATGAATTAGTGCACGTATTCTAATCCTTTGGTCCTACAGTCTTGCCACTAGAAATTTTTGTTATGCAAAAGCTCTGATGGGATGATTTGAAACATATAAATGATAATTAAAAGTACCTAAAGTATGCAAGTTAGACAATCATCAATTGAGAATTCTTCCGCATTGTTGAATTTGGAGGTGGTGCTCTAAATAGATCCCCTTTGGTTATAAATATTGTATACTATTAAATTTCTTAATAAAGCTATCACGTAGTTAAATTTATTTTTGCACACCTAATACTATCAAGTTCCTTGAGATAGTGTGTATTACCCACAAAAAGGTGAAGATTATATGCATCATGTTTACCCAAACAAAATCTACATTTCTATGGTTACAAATTAGTACATATATATTCTAATTCCTTGTTCCTACAATCTTGCCACTAGAAGCTTTTGCTATGTGGAAACTCTAATGGGATGTTTTGAAACATATATAAATGACAATTAAAAGTACCTAAAGTATGTGAGTTGGACAATCATCAAATGAGAATTCTTCCAATGTGTTGAATTTGGAGGTGGTGCTTTAAATAGACCCCATTTGGTTATAAATATTGTATACTATTACGTTTCTCGATAAAGATATCGCATTGTTAAATTTAGTTTTGCACACCTAATGATATCAAGTTCCTTGGGGATAGTATGTATTGCCCACAAAAAGGTGAAAATTATATTCATCATGTTTACCCAAACAAAGTCTATTGTTCTATGGTCACGAATTAGTGCACATGTTTTAATCCCTTGGTCCAACAATCTTCTCACCGATAGCTTTTGTTATGCAAATACTTCGTCGAGATTATTTGAAACATATATAGATGACTATTAAAATTACCTAAAGTATGCAAGATAGACAATCATCAAATGAGAATGCTTCTACTATGTTGAATTTGGAGGTGGTGCTCTAAATAGATCCCCTCTGGTTATAATTATTATATAGTATATATTTTATTAATAAATATATCTTCTTGAAATTTATTTTGCACACCTAATGATATCAAGTTCCTTCGGATAGTATGTATTTCCCATAGAAAGGTGAAAATTGTATGCATCATGTTTATCCAAATAAAATTGATTTTCCCATGGTTGCGAATTAATGCACGTATTCTAATCCCTTGGTCCAACAATCTTACCACTAGAAGCTTTTGTTATTTAGATACCCTGATAGGATGATTTGAAACATATATAGGTGAGAAATTTAAAAAGTACCTAAAATATGCAAGTTACACAATCATCAAATGACAATTCTTCCATTGTGTTGAATTTGGAGGTGGCGTTTTAAATAGATCCCTTTGGTTATAAGTATTGCATACCATTATGTTTCTTAATAAATATATGATGTTAATTTTTTTTTGCACACCTAATGATATCAAGTTCCTTGGGATAGTAAGAATTGCCAACAAAGAGGTGAAAATTATATGCATCACGTGTTTACCGAAACAAGTCTACTTTTCTATGGTCACAAATTAATGTATGTATTCTAATTCTTTGGTCTAACAAGCTTGCCACTACAAGCATTTGTTACGTAGATATTCTTTTGGGATGGTTTGAAACATATATAAATGACTATTAAAAGCACATAAAGTATGCAAGTTAGTCAATTTTTTCAAATGAGATTTCCTCCAGTGTGTTGGATTTGGAGTTGGTGCTCTAAATAGATCCCTTTGGTTATAAATATTGTATACTATTAAATTTCTTAATAAATATATCATATTGTTAAATTTGTTTTTGCATACCCAATGATATCAAGTTCCTTGGGATAGTATGTATTGCCCCCCCCAAAAGTAAAAATTATATGCATCATATTTACCCAAACAAAGTCTACTTTTCTATGGTCATGAATCAGTGCATGTATTCTAATCCCGTGGTCCAACAATCTCGCCACTAGAAGCTTTTGTTATACAGATACTCTGTTGGGATGATTTGGAACATATATAGATGACTATTAAAAGCACTTGAAGTATGCAAGTTAGACAATCATAAAATGAGAATTTGTCCACTATATTGAATTTATAGGTTGTGCTCTAATAGACCCCCTTTGGTTATAAATATTGTGTAATATAGGATTTCTTAATAAAGATATCATGTTAAATTTTTTTTTCACACTTTATGATATTAAGTTCCTTAGGATAGTATGTATTGCCTAACAAAAGGTGAAAATTATATGCATAATGTTTACCCTAACGAAGCCTACTTTTCTATGGTCACAAATTAGTGCATGTATTCTAATTCCTCAATCCGACAATCTTGCTACTAGAAGTTTTTCTTATGTAGATACTTTATTGGGATGATTTGAACCAGTGTTGGGTGTTGGATGAGATATGGTATATTAATCGTAAACTCAAATACAATTTGATGTATTCTTGAAAACTTAAAATCTTATGGTTTATGAGAAAGAAATGCCCATATAAGAATATGCATACCACAAATCTACTTTGCATTTGTGCTATTGTTAGCTTGCATTCTTTTCATCTGTTAAACTAATTTAAATAATTATATCAATTTAATCCTTGCCACATGTCAAGTGTTCTTTATTTGTTATTGTCATTTGTTAAACTAATTTAAATAATTATATCAATTTAATCCTTGCCACATGTCAAGTGTTGTTCTTTATTTCTTATTGTCATTTGTTAAACTAATTTAAATAATTATATCAACTTCATCCTTGCCACGTGTCAAGTGTTGTTCTTTATTTCTTATTGACATAAACAAGTTTAAATATATTTTTAGATCTTATTGACATAAACAAGTTTAAATATATTTTAGATCCAACATTCATGTGTCAATCCTTCCTCCCAAGTATTTATTTTTCTAAAAAATCGTACTTAGATGTTTGTTGAGATGAAATACTCTCCCACATGAAGATCATTTTCACTCCCACATTATGCCACACATTTCACCCTTTGATTCTCATATGTTCTCTAAAGAATACATTTTCTCAACAATTAAATACAAGTTCATGCATTGGGTCCACCTAAATTAAACTAGTAAAAGCACCTAAAGGTGCTATGAAATGGCCAACAAACACATATATAAATAGTCCTATCGACCAAGTACTACATGAAATAACTTTCAAACATAAATATACAATACTTGACCGATAACACTATTTATATATGTCTACCTAAGGACCTTAAAGTCCTCTTCCTAATTTAATTAATATAAAGAGCTCAAATCGATATATAAAATAATCTTCAAATATAAATATAAAATATATATGTACCTACCAACCTTAAAGTCCCCTTACTAATTTAATTAAGTTAATGAGCTCAAATCGATATATGAAATAACTTTGAAACATAAATATACAATACTTGACCGATAACACTATTTATATATGCACCTAGCGACCTTAAAGTACTCGTACTAATTTAATTAACTTAAGGAGCTCAAATGGATATATGAAATAACTTTCAAACATAAATATACAATACTTGACTGATAACACTATTTATATATGTACCTAGGGACCTTAAAGTCCTCTTACTAATTTAATTAACTTAAGGAACTCAAATCGATATATGACATAACTTTGAAACATAAATATACAATACTTGATCGATAACACTATTTATACATGTACATAGCAACCTTAAGGCCCTCTTACTAATTTAATCAACATAAGGAGCTCAAATCGATATATGAAATAACTTTCAAACATAAATATACAATACTTGACCGATAACACTATTTATATATATGTACCTAGCGACCTTAAAGTCCTCTTACTAATTTCATTAACTTAAGGAGCTCAAACCGATATATGAAATAACTTTCAAACATAAATATACAATACTTGATTGATAACACTATTTATATATATGTACCTAGCGACCTTAAAGTCCTCTTACTAATTTAATTAACTTAAAGGAGCTCAAATTGATATATGGCGATGGATGAAGTAAGTGGACTAATAGAGCCGAAATGACACTACTGTTAAGACATACAATACTTGACCGATAACACTATTTATATATGTACCTAGCGACCTTAAAGTCCTCTTACTAACTTAAAGGAGCTCAAATCGATATATGGTGATGGATGAAGTAAGTGGACTAATAGAGCCGAAATGACACTACTGTTAAGACATACAATACTTGACCGATAACACTATTTATATATGTACCTAGCGACCTTAAAGTCCTCTTACTAACTTAAAGGAGCTCAAATCGATATATGGTGATGGATGAAGTAGGTGGGAGGCTGGAGGCTAATAGAGTCGAAATGACGCTACTGTTAAGACGGATCTTTCTCCGAGATAGACATGAGGATAAAGGAGCTACGACGCTGGGGCCCGCAGAGGCAGGATGGCGTTTAGTTTGGTTAATCAACGTAATGACAAATGCATCTTAAGCCTAAATCACTGACAGCAAACTACAGAAAATTGAAAAAAGCGAGAAAAGCATCCAACATCACACTCGACAGCACTCCACTCTCACTTGTACGTCGGTGCAGAGGCGAAATGAAAGGAGCAGCTTACCCTGACTTCTGCCTCTGCTATTCTGCACTATAATTATACACAATGCTCTCTCCCTCTTTCTTTAGTAACATTGTGCTTGAGGCTTAGTGAAGAAGGGGGATAATGGCTGGAAGAAGCCTGGGCGAGGCGCCCACCAGGCGCCTTACAAGAACACAGACGGTAGGAAATCTGGCTGGTCCTGAGACGATTGACAGCGAAGTGGTTCCTTCTACACTGTCCAAAATCGCCCCCATTCTTCGTGTCGCTAATGAGATCGAGAACGAATGCCCGCGCGTTGCATATCTCTGTACGCATCTCACAAACCCTAACTCCCGTTCTCTCAGAAATCTGCAGTCAATCATCGCGGTGCTAATAATGGAAATGGTTATGATTTAACAGGTAGATTCTATGCATTTGAGAAGGCTCACAAGGATGATCCGACTTCCAGTGGCCGAGGCGTACGCCAGTTTAAAACGGCTCTTCTGCAACGCCTGGAAAAGGTAGGAACAAGCTTTGATTTTTTTTTTTTTGGGGGCATTTGCGTGGACGCATTAATTGTTGCTTCAGTAGATTACCTGCTGCCATTTAGCTTTACTTGTTTATGCCTCGATTTTCTACGTTCGGCTGTTTCGTGAGGGGTCTATACACCCAAGGCTTAAATTTGACAGTTGTATAGCTGTATTTAGACATTTTTGTTGTAAAATGCAATTAAAATTTTAAAAAGACTGTATCATATGAAAGGAGAGATTTTGGACAAACTGTCAAAATTTATAGAAGATTATGCTGGTATATATATTTGGTTGTTATATAATTTACTTATACTAAGGTATGTCATAGTATTTTAAAGGCAACATTGAATAGATAACTTTTATAAAAATTAAAGGCAACATTGAATAGATAACTGTCATAAAAAAATTGCTTGACAGGCAAGGTCGACTTTCAAATTTAGGCAATAATAATAATACACCCTATTATTGGCACCTAAGGGAATCTTACGGAGACGATATTCAAATACGTCTGCCGCCAAAAGTTAGTTTTTTTCGTCGATTTATTCGCTACAGCTGTTTTCATCGATTTATTCAATGCCCAAAATTCGTTATTTTCTTTGTTTTAGTAGATGCCATAAATTAGTTATTTTCTTTGTTTTATTAGATGCTATAAATTAATTGCTTTCTTCGTTTTGTTCGCATCTTTGCGTGCCCCAAATGTGACGTATCCATTCCAGTGGAACTAGTTCTGTTCTTTAAAAGTGATTCTGACCGAAGGCTTTTGTTTGGTTTAGTATTTTGGTATGGAATCAAATTCACGAGTATTTGGTTGTGAGCTCAAACGTTAGCATAAAACTATGGTTATATGGAATGGAATTAGCTAAAATGGAATGAAATTAGCTAAAATTCTATGAGAAATATTAGGGACCTTTTCTAAGATCCCTGACTCAAATTCACAAGTATTTGTTGTGAGCTCAAACCTTACCTAAAACTATGGTTGTATGGAATGGAATTAGCTAAATTTCTATGAGAAATATTAGGGACCTTTTCTAAGATCCCCGACTCAAATTCACCAGTATTTGGTTGTGAGCTCAAACCTTACCTAAAACTATGGTTCTATGAAATGGAATTAGCTAAAATTCAATGAGAAATATTAGGGGGACCTTTTCTAAGATCTGAGCTCAAACCTCACCTAAAACTATGGTTCTATGGAATGGAATTAGCCAAAATTCAATGAGAAATATTAGGGACCTTTCCTAAGATCTGAGCTCAAACCTTACCTAAAACTATGGTTCTAAGGAATGGAATTAGCTAAGATTTCTATGAGAAATATTAGGGACATTTTCTAAGATCCCCTTGCCTAAAGCTATGACTCCATGGATTTTAAATTATTTGCTGTCAAGAAAATTTAATTGGAAGTGTCAAATTTTAAAGGAGAAATTATAGACACTATATGCAAATAGATGGTACAAATTTAATTTCAAAATTAAAATTTAAAATTTGTGATTCAAGCTATACCACATAGACATAAAATTCAGTAAAACTATGGTCCCATGGAGGGGAGGCTATGTAAAATTTCTCAGCGGGTGCTGCTGAGAAGATTTAAGAGATTTTACAATCAAGTGGTCGCATAAATTTTATAGGAGCAGGTAATATTTAAAATTTTAACTAAGAATTTTTAGGAAGTTGGTGGTCCCAGGATTTGTTTAAAAATTGTAATACTGCATCCCAACATCATAAATATAAAAAAGAAAAATATCCCTAGAGACTTTATTGAAAATCCATTGGATGCCTTTTAATGATGCCTTGTGGATTAAAAACTTCTAACCTGGTGGGGGAAGTTTTTAGCCCTACTCTACAAACAGCTGCTGAAATTGATTGCTAAACACCAGGGGACCCTATTTTCCACGACAAAATTCCAATTATCTTGTAGTTCTTTTCTTATCTCATGGGACTTGTTGCTCTATATTTGTTGATCCTGAAGCCCCCCGCATGGGACTGCTTCCTGACCTGGTGGAGGAAATTTTCAACACCCCTCCCAACACCAGCTTGGAGCTTACAGCTATATATGTGGGGGTCCCATTTAACGGGGAAGATTCATTTTGATCCTGTAGCTACATTTTTTTGATTACCTGGGATTTTAACCTTAGAGAAAAAAATAGGAGCCAAAGTCCCTTCCACAAGACTTGAACAAAGCATTGTGGGTGTTCTATTTTATAGGGAAAGATTCATTTTAATCCTGTAGCTGCATTTTCTCCATTACATGGGACTGTGCCCAGAGAAAACATAGGAGCTAAAGCCTCTTCCATGAGACTTGAGCAAGGGCTTGTACTAGAACGGGGGTGGGGACATAACTATCCCATGGAGGGTGCTGCGGTTCTTATTTTTCATGTGCAGGTGGCACCATGACTAGTTTTTTAAGGTGCTACAGGATGAGAATCTCTACCTTAAAGGGATGTATGCTATTTTTTTTGTTACAGTTTGTGCTAGGGGGACTAGACCATCGCAAGATTGCAGCTTCTGCTCAAATATTCGTGAGAGATATTGTGCCAAATGGAAGCATGTTTATGATTTGTTTGTTGAAAACTTTTTAACTCGTAGGTTCACATATATAGCCTGGAAAAATAGCAGCCATACCTCGATACCTTCGTTTTTGTTTCATGGGATCTTTTTATTCCATATAGCTCCATTTAGTTATTTGTCTGTAGCACCCATAGAGAAAATTATGGTAGTTTTCTACATGAAGCCTCACTTCGCTGTTTTCTTAAATTTTTGAGAGGTGGTTAAATTAGGGAGCATATGACTATAACTACCACAAAAGATACAAGTTTTGAATTATAACTGCCTAAGTTACCGGTCTTGGTACGAGTTCAGATACGGGTACGGGGTTCACTTGGATACGGCAATTTTTTTTTTGCCAGGGTACGGTACGGCAATATATATATATATATTTTTTTTTAATTTACATTTAAAACAGTAAACTCCAAGACTAAAACTTAAAGTTAAAATCGGTATTACTCATAATTCAAATTGCCAATAAACTTATAAAGTTATAAACAACATAATAAAATAATAAAATATCATTATCAACATACCTCATATGTCATAACTTGCATTAAGGTAAATCAAAATACTCATGAATTGAAATTCATATGAGTTTGACATAATTTAGTGATTTCTCAAAGAGTCAAATGTCACTAGAAAATGAAAATTCAAAATTACAATCAATATCCATTGTTCAATAACTTAAAGTCTTAATAACTTAATAAACATCATATGGGTCTTCATCCAAAGCATTATCATCATCATTTGAAATACAATCAATTGGAACACCACTCCCAGTAGCCATGTCTATGTTATGTGTAGCCTCATTGTCATCATGGACCTCATCAATAGAGACTACTGCAAGCTGTGTAGCAGTAGCATCTAAATCAGGACACTCAGGTGTTAGATCCCAATTTTTTGTTGCTCCTGCACTGTAATCAGGTTTCTTATGTGGCAAGAGATGCAAGTTAGAGTGCACATAGACCAAATCCTCGGCCTTTTTTGCACCCAATCAGTTCCGTTTAACTGAGTGGATAAAGGAGTATGTACTCCAATTCCGCTCAGCTGAAGATGAACTTGCAACCTGTTAAATTTGCATACCATACAAGTTAAATTTGCATACCATAAAATTTAAAAATTAGAAAGAAAAATGAGGAAGTTAATTTAAAAAAAAGATACATACTTGAGATAGAATTTTTATTGCAAGAGGTTGAAGGTGAAAATAGTCTTGGCCATGTAGGTACCACCATTCTTGAGCATCTTTCTTGTACTTGTCTCGAAGAGCAAAAACATCTTGATTCTTTGAAGATATGAACTCACCAAATTCACCTGAGACAATTTTCTCTAAATCTCCATTTGGACATAGTCTTTTGAATGCAGTTTTGTACCCACTAGCAACCTCTTTATCTCTATATGGTGCCACCCTCCTTGGTAGGGTAAGTATCTCTCTGTTGTAATACTTTGGAGACAAAGCAAATGCTACGAGATGCAAGGGTGTGGTCATCTTGTTCCAACGGTCAACAATGATCCTTTGTACTCTTTTAAAAAATGCTTCTGTGGGGTCTTGCTTCTTGACTTCTATTATGGTCCTTATTTTTTCAACCATGGAGTCCACACCATCATAAATCTCACCCAAGCATGGCCGATCCGTATTTGCATACCTAATCATACTCATGATGGGTTCGGTGAAATCCAAAACATATTGCACACGAACCCACCACTCATCATCAAGGATCAATGCTTTGATTCTTTGGGCTTTGTCTGTCTGTGATTGCCTCCATACACTCCAAAGAGTGTCGATGACCATGGCACCCAATGCTGATTTCACCTTCACAAGTCGTCGCACGACAATTGTGTGATGCGAAACGAGTTTCGGCAACCTAACATCATATAAAAAATAAAATAATAAAAAGTAGCAAGTAGCAACTTAGCAAAAATTTAAAAATATTAAATATGCTAAAAGTAAAAAATAAAAATAAAATTACCTTCAACAACTCCAATTTGGAGAAGGTCCTAAAGATGGCTTGTGACATGTGATGATTTATCACAAACATTTGAATCTCCTCGGCCTCTGTGTAGATTTCCTTGACCCACTCAATTTGTGTGCCAATCTTTTGCATCATCAAGTTGAGAGAGTGAACGGCACATGGTGTCCAAAAAATATGCCCATATCTACCCTCCACTATTGAACCAGCTGCCCTACAATTTTTAGCATTATCTGTTACAACTTGGACAACGTTTTCAGGGCTCACCATGTCAATGGCTTGTATGAGGATATCGGCAATGAAGCTTGTATCCTTCACTTGCCCCTCACAATGAACCACTTTCAAAAACATAGCCCCTTTAGGCGACACTGCAATGACATTAATTAGTGGCCTATTTTTGCAATCCTTCCATCCACCAAAAATGATGGACACTCCTGTTTCAATCCATGTATCCTTGATTGCCCTCAATGACAACTCTACGGAAGCTTTTTCCTTGGCCAATAAGGTGGTGCGCACCTTTTCATATCCAGGACTAACATAATCACTAGGTGCCTTGGCAATTGCGGACACCATATCCCGCCAATATGGCGATCTAACAAGGTTGAAAGGAAGTCCATTGGCATAAATGCAACGAGCAATGCTGTCAGCTGCAATTTCCCTTGACTCATTCTTGAAGGCTTTTTCCAATGGGCCTCTTTTTCGGGATTCAGATTGAGTAGTGTCTTCTCCAGAAGATGGTGGTGGCATGAAAGGATGTGGGCCAGTCGGTTTTGTGAAGCAAACAAGAAATTTTTGTGGTCCCTTATTGGAAAGAGGATGCACTCTTTCCTTTCCTCTATTACTTAGCATGTCGGCATCCTCTTGTTCCTTGATATAATCCACTATTTGTTGCTTTGACAACCCTTTTCTATTCGGCCCTGGGCAAACTCTTATACCCGTGCCGGGAATAGCACATAAGTGAGCTTTCACTCGACTGTATGAGCTCTTATATTCTTTCAAACATTGGTTACAACACCAAAGATAACCCCCACCACCAGGTAATTGTTCTATCATGGTTGTATGTCGCCAAAGAGGTGATGATGCATCAATTTTAAACGGCTTGTCTAGAGAACCAACTGAAGCAGAACTCTGAGCCATTCTGTATAAAATTATACAACAAAACAAAAGAAAAAAAATGGGCATTATAACCCCTTTATTATGCATATAAGGTTTACAAACAAAATCTAAAACTTAAAAAAAAACCAAAAAAAAAGTTAAAACAAAAATTGAAAAACTTCAAAAATCTTGAAAAAATTCATGAAAACTTGGAAAAAATTATAAAAATCACTCACCTTTGTAGCTAAATCTTCGTTGTGCAGCTTTTCCTTCCCTTTTGGTGTAGTTCTTTCACTCTCCTAGCCTTCACCTTCGAAGAAAGAGGCAGCAACCTTCAAGAACCAACAATGGTGGCTTGGAGACAAAAAATAAACTTTCTCCTTTTTGTTTGCATGAATGAATGAAAAGAACTCATGTTTTCATGTTTTATTAGTTTCAAATGTGCTTTTTAGGGTTACTAGGGCATTTTAATTGTTTTTAATGCTAATGAAATGCTTTAAAAATTTAAAAAAAAATTTAAAAAATCGCTTTTTGGCGCTGCCTGGCCGCGGGTTCGCTTGGGTCCTCTGTGGCCTCCGGGCAGGACCCTGGGAGAATCCAGAGAGGACCCGGGCCAGAATCCGTACCCAGACGTCCCGGTCCGGGTACGGCGGCTGTTTGCAAAGAACCCTGCAACTTAGATAACTGCTTCCAGAAAATTAGGAATAGAAAATATTCAGTTTAAATAATTGACGTCCTAGTTTTCAATAATAGATTAAATTGCATTTTATATAAATATTTGTTTATTGTTAGTCTTACAGTGAGATACAAAAAAATAATTATTTTATTGGTCTTCTCAACCTTTTTGAGTTGTCCTTTGGGCTATGAGGCAGCACTATTGAGGTGCATATCTATGACTTCAAATTTAGTAGAACCTTGCATCTTGCTTAATTGAGAGTCACCAAGGTGGAATGCGGTTTATCTAATTTAATTAAATCAGTCAATATCATTTTCTTGAGGAAACCTTTAATTACAACTATCCTGCCATGAACCGCCAAATTGACCTCATATTTGCACCTCAGTGAATTTGAACTTGCTCAAGGGAAAGGTTTTTAAAATAAGAGAAAGTATGTTGAGACTTATACAAGGGACTGATTTTATCTTGTATGGTTTATCTTGTTAAAAGTTTGAAAGGCCTCTATAAATTAGGATTTTTATTATAATTTAAGTGATTTTTATGTATAACCAAACAACCACTCCTTGACCCGATAAAGGGATGAATCGATGGTTGTAAGTGTCATATGAATAATGAGGGTGGCACGAGCACATTAATCATGGCGTGTAATGGAGGTGATGGTTTATTCTTCAAGGATGAGGTGGTAGATTGTTGAGTTGTATTCGCGTTTTAAGAGGTAGGGAATTGATAATGGTGTTCGTCGCTAGTGCTAGGGGTCTGGGGAGGAATGCGGTTGGTAACTCCAAGGGAAAAGGTGTTGCAACAGACATGGCTCCCAAGAAGAGGAAGAGGCGAGTCTTGGGAGAAGAAGCATTGGCTGATTTTATGGTGGTGGTGGATAGGGACATCACAAACCCTGATTTGCGACTCTGGTTGGAGAGGATGTGGATGTTAGTGAAGGATATGGATGGCTCCCCTGGGGTTGACATTCGGTCCACGATGGTGAAGCTCCTCTTGGACCTTGGTTACACCCATGAGAGATGGAATGTATTTGATGCAGCGCAATCGTTGGCCTGTGCCTCCATGTTATTGACTGTGGCAAGCTCTTTTCTTCTGCATGATGACATAGGTGATGTTATCCATCAATCTGAAGTTCATTTTGATTGTTTCCTTGAGCATTTGCATTCAATTAAAAGGAGACAATCCTGCCTTCAATGAGCCGTAGAGGAAATTGCTTCATGTCTTAAAATTACGCTCCCTACGGAGGCTTTTTTGGTAGAGTCTGAGTGCTGTGAAGGTGAGGAAGTGGAGGAAATTGAAGACACAGCCAAGGTGCTTGGCTCGGAGAAGGATGATAATGTTGGAAAGGTTCCAGGTTCAGATGTCCACTGTTATAAATGTAAAATTATGTCAAAGGGACCATGACCCTGTGTAATTTGCCACAACCCTTGAATATATGTTTTGAAGATTGCTTAAGGCCTAGTTAATACATGCTAGAAGTAGAAGTTAAGAATGTAGATATGCACTAGTTCTACATCTCGTTGGACTGGCTGTTTGTGGCTATATGGCCTGATACTTTGTTTTTGGGTTCCTGGATCCTAAACCAGGTAATATATTAAAAAAAAAAAAAATCCACTTCTTGGGTGTGTTACCACGTGTGTATGCAAAACCTGTTGTCAAATGTAATATGACACAATTTTTATGCATTTAGTGGGAGCACGCTCAATGGTTCTTGGCGGGAGCACGCAATGAATGATGTAGCCGAAACCAAGTTGTGTAATGAAAGGCATTTGATTTCGCAGCATCTCTCATATACGGATTGTCTATTTTAAAGGAAAACAAAAACATCCAAACTTTTAACATTCAAGGGACTTAAACAATGTTAGAAATAATAGATGAACAACCAAATTTATGATTCAAGAGTGAATTCACTTACAATCCACCAGCACCAATCAAAACAACAATAACATGTGGCTATTAATCATGGACTTACACTCAGACAACATGGCATAGCTACAAGTATTGACCCAATGCATCAACAATAGCCTTTGAAACCATACTTCACACAACAACAATCGCTCATAGAACAAAGCACAACTACCAGAGTTAGACCCGCACACCAAAATAAAACCATGGTACAACCACCTTCTGCTCATCTCAACTGATTGTAACAATGGCTCACACAAAAGTTTGACGACCAACACAAAAGGAGAAATCGTGACTCCAAAGATTTTGTCTATCAACAGAAACAATGACTTCGAGCTCTACAAACTTTCGACTCATCTGCAACTATATCTTCTAGATGGGTCTGAAATATGAATTTTTTTATTTGTTTTCTTTTACACTTCCATCTTTGCCCAGCGTAGAGTGTTTCTCAATCTAAATAAGGCGGATGACTCTCAATTTGGAAAATCGTCTCCACTACTAGCCGTTGTGGAGAGATGCTATTAATAGAGGTCGCCTTTAATACGCCAAGACATGGTCGATGTGAAATATAGGGATGTTGCCACGACTAGTCGCTACCATCTCATTAAAGGAAAACACTGCCACCATCTTATTAATGGAAAATGCCAAAAAAAGGATCCATGTCGTCTAGGTCAGAATGACGGTTTAATACAAATGTTATCGCAAGGCAATTTCACATATACAAAGAAGAGTTGAAGAAACAACCGATAGGAAAAGAAAGACTTGCAAAACAAAATTCAAACAAACCAGAACAAATTTTTTCTCAAAGGTATGCAAGATTGCTTGAACCCAGGTATGCTCTTGCATCAGACACCCTAGGTAGGAGGAAATGTTCTATGAGTTTGAAACTCATGAACATTCGAAGTCCTCTGGAACTTAAATTCCTTGCATAGCCATCTTCGATTCTTGCATCCAAGTTGCTTCCTCCATTGCCTTATTTTTCCATTTGATCAAATATTCTTTGTACTCTTTTCTCCTTGTCCTTTTGGCTGTTCGAAAGTCAATGACAGCTTCAACTTCTTCTTTTTCCTTTTCAAGCAATTGTTGTATCCATTCCTGTTGCTGCTTGTTGGAATCTATATCCTGCACAATTTGGCTCTTCGTAATAATGATATAAATCGGCAACATTAAAAACTGGTGAGATGTCAACACATATAGGAAGTTCAACCTCATAGGCATTTGCTGAAAATTTCCTTAGGACCGTGCATGGTCCAATCTTCTTCCATTTTGATTTGTTATAGGTTCCTTGAGGAAGCCTTTTCTTTCTCATATGTACCAACACAAGTTCCCCAACTTGAAATTCTTGCTCCCTCTTCTTATGATCAGCATGTTCCTTGTATTTCATTGTACTTTTCTCCAAATTCCTTTTGACTTCTTGTTGTAATTCATAAATATAATTAGCAAAATCTTTTGTTGCTGCACTTTTTTTGCCTAAGTCAGTAGTATCCCTCAAAGTGTCTACCCTCCTTGGGTGGTATCCATATACGATTTGAAAAGGAGTTTTTGCTATACTTTTGTTGATTGAATTGTTTTAAGCAAATTCAGCTTGTGCTAAGACCAAATCCCATTGTATGGGCTTCTTTCCACCGAGCACCTCAACAAATCACCCAAACTCACGTTAACAACTTCTGTGTGTCCATCTCTTTGAGGGTGGTAAGCTGAACTAAAACTCAACTTAGTGTCCAATTTTCTCCATAATGTTCGCCAAAAGTGGCTCACAAATTTAGTAACTCGATCTAAGACTATACTCTTCGATAAGCCATGGAGCCTTACTATTTCCTTAAAGAATAAATTAGCAACATGAGTTGCATCATTTGACTTCTTACAAGGAATAAAATGCACCCTTTTAGAAAATCAGTCAACTACAACATAGATTGAATCATTACCTCTTTGTGTACTTGGCAACCCAAGAACAAAATCCATACTTATCTCTTCCCATGGTTTTTTAGGAGTAGGTAAGGGCTGATATAATCCAACATTTTGACTTATTCTTTTGGCAAGTTGACAAATTATGCATTGTTGCACCTAGTGTTGTACATCCCTATTCTTTTGGGCCAATAATAACTTTCTTTGAATTGAGCTAACGTCTTATCAATCCTGAAATGTCCAGCCAATCCTCCACTATGCTTCACCCTGATCAAATATTCTCTTATGGATCCCTATGGTATGCATTAATATTTACCCTTGAAGAGTAAGTCTTCTTGGATGAAATAATCAAGCCATGATGTCCTATCCTGATCCATTGGATTCTTACATGCAGCCCATGCTTCCTTGAAATCTGCATCATCCTTATACATTCTTTCATTGCATCAAATCCAATGACGTCAATCCTCATTTCAGTTAACAACAAATTCCTCCTACTTAAAGCATCTGCTACTTAGTTGGTCTTGCCACTTCTATGCTTCAAGACAAAAGAATAATTTTGTAAAAATTCTATCCATTTCACGTGTCTTTGATTAAGCTTTACCTTGGCTATTTATGTATTGAAGCGCTTGATGATCAGTATACAAAACAAACTCCTTGGGAAGCAAGTAATGTCTCCACTGTAAGATCCCTAACAAGATCTGCCCTAAAATTCTGATTTTTATTTTCTGAATTCTGCACTAAATTTCTGCTCAAAACCCTAGATTCTGATTTTATTTTCTGATTACAAACAAGTGTGGACAGTGAACATATATATGCAAAAATGCTCCAATAAACATGCCAATAATGAACCCTTATGATAATAGCATCAACCATAAACTCATCCACAAGATATGATCATCCAAATTCAAACAAAATGGAAAACAAGTCTGATTTCTGAATATATCAATCTGCTGCTACAAATCAGAATAATCTGAATTGCAATTACATCAAATACATAGGCTCAAATGCCCAAATATAGGTCAGAAATCTGCCCTTACAAATCAGACCTAATTATAGGTTGTACATACCACAAATGATGAAGAATGATGACACAAATCAAACCCTAGCTGGGCGAACTCCTTCAGCTAGGCGGCGCTCCCTTGGAAGTGGCAAAACACATGCAAATGAGGGCGGTGGCAGCTAGGGCTTGGCTCACAATGAAGTCACACTTTTTGGCGCTCAACCTAGGGTGAAAACCCTAGCATACACAATGCAAAAACTCTCCAAAATGATGGCGTTCCAAGTCTGATCTGACAAGAGATAAATCTCCGAAGAAATGATATGATTGAATGATGATGGAAATGTCTCAAATGACCTTATATTTATACATGACTCTTCTTCTCTCCTCAAGCTGGCCGACCACCTCTTGTAATCATGTTTTATGTCACTTTTTTCTCTTTCCGAGGGCCGACCTCATGCTAGGCGCCCAAAACACAATGAAAACATTTTATTTTATTTTTTATTATTTTCCTCTTTCCACTCTCTAAGTGGGCGAACCACTTAGGCATATGATGCATCATGGTTTTGACCTCAAATCAAGTCTTCCTCCTCAAGGTGAAATATCATAAAGTATTCTTATTTTTCCGAAGGCATTTTTCCATCTATTTTCTTCCCTTTTCATTCTCCTCCTTGGTCGCTCCACATTAGGGCAATTTACTTTATTTGTGTTGACTTCACCAAAAGACTCACAAAAATATACCAAGTCATCTCCCACAATCATTTTGCCCTACAAAATTGGCTAAGTATGAAATCTTGCCAATTAGGTCATTCCCTTAGCCCTCTGGCTTAGCCTACGGGAATGGAAATAGGCTAGCCAACTCCACTAGGTGACACTCCGAAAATGGGGACATTATATCCACTTCTTCAATGCTTGAATGATAGCATAAAATTCTTGATCATAGACTGTGTACTTTCTTTTGGTTTCAATTATCTTCTCACTGAAATAAGTTATGGGTCTCTCATCTTAAGACCCCTCTTATAACTATTCCACTTGCATCACAATTGTAATAATCCAACTATTTTTTTTTTGGACTATTTTCACAATATACGAATGAAGCAAATTCAAGTCCTCACACTTTTTGATCACCCAGATCACAATGTGGGCAAGGTGAGAGCATATAGTGTTCGGAAACACTAACTAAATGATTAGAATGCTAGAAAGGTAAATAGGCGGCATAATCGACCAGAGCATACAGGCGACATAGCCGATTCAAATCAACACCTCTTTGGCAGACAAGTATGCATATATGCTCAAGCCACTGGCAGATTACAAAGTAGGCTGGATCAAGCCAAATTGGTTGATGACAGTGCAAACCTAATCAATGCCAAACGGGTTGGAAAATAAAATGCAATGCATTGACTAACTGGCGGTTGAACCATCCAGATTTATAATCTATTCAAGGTACAAATGACTATCTGGCGGAAAACCATCTAGATTTACAATAAGTATGAATACATGAACTACTGATAAATCATTTTTGAATACACCAATAGTTACACTACTGGAAATTATTTCAAATCATCAAAATAGCACTGCTGCAGCAAAGATTAGTTTAGAAATAATTGGCATATTAAAATATAGTCAACCACAACTGAGGCTGAAAACTGAATGCTGGTCCAGACTGAGCTGGTTTTGAACTCTGCCCAAACTACTGATTCAGAACTGGAACTCTGAAAATTCTGCTTTCCTAGGGCTGTACGACACCTCCTAAGGTGGTACGACACTCCAAAAACCCTTCCAAATGCAGCGACTCCTTTTTAAAGCCTCATGCCTCCTTCAAAAAGTAATAAAGAAGACTTCAAGGATTGAATGGCTCTTCAAGACAAGTGACCTGGCAGAAAAGACAAATTATATTATCTTGTAAAAAAAGGTACAACAACCAAAGATCACAGATTTCATAAAACATAATATCCAAAAGGTAGGACAGAGTTGTAGTTTGGTACGACTCTCCTTTTGTTTTGTACGACCCCTTTTGAGTGACCCCAAAGTCTACAATATCCTTCAAAAGGTTATTTTTTGTCTTTTTCAGTAACACAAACTCCTTTAGTATAGTGCAAATCCTTCTCTATTGTTGTACGACACCCTACAATTACTTAATTAACCATAAAATATGGTACAGCTGGGTATTAGAAATAACCCAACCCTTTAACTCCAAGAAGTGCTGCAATTGGAAATTATAATAGTAAAATATATGCGAAGATTAACAACTACTTCCACACCAAAATCTTCATAAAGACTGAAATTTTGCACATCCAAACCAACCGTAAAATCTCACAATAGTTCAGCGCATAGGTAATCCCATGGTGAAATTATTCAGATGGCTAGGAGGGTTTTTGTCCTCAAAACCATCTTGCCAAAGGGTTTTCATGCTCAAGCAAAAGGGAAAAAACTCACATTCATTCTCCATAGCATAAAATGATTAATAAGTAGGAAGAACAATTTTTCTGCACATGCTCTCCTTATATAGACCCTTTTTGAGGGAATATGATTTTATTTTTATTTCCCTTTTTTCCTCCAACTTAAGTATCTGAAAATTGCCAGCACCTTTTTGGCCCCCATTCCTAGTGACACTTTTTAAACTCATTTTTTTAAAAACAACCTTTTTTACTAATATAACAAAAGTTGCCTTTTAAAAATATAACATAAGTTACTTTTTGGACAACTTGAGTTGAATTATTATAACTTTTCCCTTTTACCACCCCATTAGCCTATGGAAAAAATTAAGAAAATAGGCTAAGGGTCTTCGTTAGACTTACGCTTGAGAAGGGGACATGACAGTCCTCCCTTCCCAAATTGCTTGTCCTTAAGAAATTGCAAATTTGGATGCCCAAGAATTTGCTCTCCTTTCCATGTTGCATCATCATGTGGAAGATTCTTCCAACGGATGAAATATTTTGAAATGATTTTGTTTCTCAACTTCTTTTCCCTCACATTAATGATAGTTTCAGGAATCAAAACCAACTTTCCTTCATCATCAAGTGGGGGCAACTTTGCTGAGGGTGTGATATGTTGCCTAAGTGCCTTTTTGAGGCATGAAATGTGAAACACATTATGAATTTTGCTTTGTTTTGGCAGCTCCAATTCATAAGCAACCTTGCCGATCCTTCGCAAGACGTTATAAGGGCCATAGAAATGTGGTTTGAGCTTTTCAACTCCACTCTTCTTCAGGGAGGATTGCCGATAAGGCTGCAATCTCAAATAAACCATGTCGCCAACTTCAAAATTCCTTTCCAATATGTGTTGATTGCCATACATCTTTTGCTGATTTTGTGCTTGTTGAAGATTTTTCTTGAGTGCTTTCAAAATCTCTTGACTTTGCTGAACCATGCCCTTTGTTCCTAGCACTCTACTGTCCCTTGTCTAAGAGCTCTTTGATAGATTTCTCAATATCTTCCTTATGCCTTCTTGGATGGCGATAAGGAGTGGCAATTACTAGGATTGTCACTTCCTCTAACTTTATCACATGCTCAAAACCTCTATCAGGTGGCCTCCTTGGAGGTATATCATCAAATACCTTATTGTGTTTATCTAGAAGAGATTGGATGCCAACATGATATGATCTCTTTCCCTCTGAAGTAGTGTTTGTAGAAATGAAGCATTGGGCTGCCCAAGCAAGCTCACCATGACAGAAAGTCCTCTCCATTCTTTTGGCTAAAACAATTCTTGGTGCTCCACTAGACATCCCACCTTCTTCCCATCTACATGAAATTTCAGCTTCATGGTTTGAAAATTTTGAGAATATTTTCCAAGTGAATGCAACCATTGAACTCCCAACGCCATATCAGTGTCTCCTATGCCAACATAGGAGTCATTAGTCACCTTATGGTTTCCCAATGTGATGCTCAACTGGGAAATCTTCTTCGTGCATGACATGGTAAAACCATCAACTACCATCACATTGAAACCTTCAAAGTCTTCAACCTCAAGACCTCTTTTAGCCACTAAACCCATAGTTGAAAAACTCGCCAAAATGAAAAACTCGCCAAGCCCGAAAAACTTGACTCGGCAACTTAAAAAATTGTTTAAATTTCATTAAAAACGCATTTTCTTTGCAAAATTCAATGATAAGATGCATCCAATGAGTCAATAAATGAGAAACGAGCTGAGTCTAGTTGTATTTGATTGATTTCAAAGCAAATTGAGTACCAAATGACATCCTCATGTGGAATGCGCTGATACTGATAGTCTGAAACAAAATGAAAATAGCAAATTGTTTTTGTAAAATTGAAAGTAAATACTAAATACTACATCTTCCTCTTCCCAAGTCTAGTGAAAACTAGGGGAGTGGTAAAACTAGAGGGTCTAGTCCTAGGAATCTGCTGTGGCTCCTCCATCCTCGACATGACAGATGGTGGCTCAACCTCCATCCTGGATGTAGATGCTAGTCGTGGTACTGGTGGCAATGTCTCCTCCTCATCCTCCTCATTCTCAATGTCATCCAATGAGAATCCCAATCCACCGATTCCACCCCCGTCGTCCATTGCCTGTCTCTCCAAATCATAGATCTCATCCTTAAAAAACAATGAAGGTTGCTCATCCCGCCCTTTCCAATCACTATAAGGATCTATCTCATCCAAATCAATTGGATCATTTGGTATTTCCTCTACCCTTCTTATGCGCAGCCGAAGATTATATTGCACATAGACAAGGTTATTGAGGCGTTTTTGAGCTAGCTTGTTCCTCTTCTTCGTGTGGATGGCCTAAAATAAGCTCTAATTGCGCTCATAGTTGGATGAACTACAAGGTTGACATAAGACACGGAGGGCAAATCTTTGGAGATTTGGGGTATTTCCACCCCAATTTGTCCACCAAACCTCTACAAAAAAAAATATTGAAGAGTTAGAAACTTAGAAAGTAAAGTCAAAAGTTTAAAACATATTAAATATCAAATTATCAATAGTTGTAACTTGTAAATTTGAAATTTTATACCTGGCGACTAATTGTTTATTGCTCGTGTAGCCAGGTCTGAAGAAAAGAGCCTACCCCTTCTTTCCCTATAAGCTTGCAATTCATCAACAATGAGGTCTGCCACCTCAACCCAAGGTGTCATCCTCTGAATGCAAGAAGTGAGGCCCTCCATAACCTCTCCACTAGGATCTGAGAAGGTGCCTGAATGGAAGAAACAGGGGGTTCAAAAAGTACCCTGCTGCATGGATGGGTTGGTGGAGTTGATTGTTCCACCTCCTATCAGGATCTCTTATATGGGATCAAATTTGAGGCTGTCCCCTTGATAATAATTTCTTATAGCCTCCTTGGCCTTATCCATGGCCTCATAAAGATACCCCATTGGGGTTTTATCCCCATCTACTGAGCGGAGGACTCTAACCAAGGGCTCCGATGTATCCAATTAGTCCATAAATGAGTACAAAAGTGTTTTCTATTAAATTTGATTGATTTGAATGCAAATTGAGTACAAAATCGCATCCTCATGCAGAATCCTGATGGCTGATTCTAAGTTTGAAACCCTGAAACCCTGAATTTGGCTAAGTTTGAAACCTTGAAACCTTGAAAAATTGGTTAAGTCTGAAATTTGATGGATCCTCCAAAATCTAGAATCTGCATGTTAAATCCCATGGATCCGGAACCTATTTCAAACATCCTGACAGTACTTAAATATATTTTGAAATATACTGACCAAGCGTGTTCCTGATTTTTTAAGAGATTGAAATGCCCCAATGCCCCTTTTGCCGAGTTTTTTTTATAGACTTGCCGAGTTTTTTGGTAAAAACTCGCCAAAAAATCGGCGAGTTTTTTCCAAAAACTTGATGATTCTTTCTGGTGAGTTTTTGCACCAAGTACTCGCCGCCAAAAAAAACTCGCGAGTTTTTGGCGAGTCTTGCAACTATGACTAAACCTTCATCAATAAAGTTGTGGGTTGTCCCACTATTGATCAACACTGTCATTCTTTGTCCATGAAGGATTCCTCGAACTTTGAATAGGGTGTACTTCAGTGTACCCGATAATATCGCAAAGGCACCCTTAACAACAACTTCCTCATTTTCTCTCTTAGTCTTAGTCTCAATCTCTTCTTTCTCATCACTTTCTGAATTAGCTTCTTCTTTCCCAATTTCTTCATCAGAAACAACTTCGATATAGTGGACTTTGCCACGTCCAAGGCATTAGTGGCTTGGTTCCCATGGTTCTTTACAGGAAATATGTAATTTGGCTTCTTCATCTAACTGCTCGAAAGGTGTAGTCTTTTGCTTGCTTAGTCCACTTTTTGAAACTTTTTATTGTTTGTATATGAGGGCTTGGAATAAGATTTGTATTGCAGCAAGGTAGATTCCAAAGCTAGTGCTCTCTTGATCACCTCTTGTAGAATGGAAGGCTCCAAAGCCTTGACCAACCCTTTAAGTGGCTCCACTAATCCTTCCACAAATAGAACTGTGATCCTTTTTTCGGAAACATTAGGTACCATAACAACTATCCTTTGGGGTAATCCTATGTATTGCTCCACTTTTCCATCTTGCTTCAATTGTGCCAATTCCCGAAAATGAGTTTTTGGATCAATTCTATCAAATCTTTCAATTAGTGTCTGGCTGAAATCTTCAATAGTGGTGATGTGTAATGTCCCAAATGGAACTATTATGCCCTAGTTTGGATTTCCGGCTTTTCCAACTTATTCTCTGATTTTCTGCCCTAAATCTCTGCACTTATATTTCTGCCCTAACCCTAATTCTGATTCTGATTTTTATATTTCAGATTGCAAACACTTGAAATAACTCCACAAACATTATATCAAAGCATTAAAGAGAATACCACACATGATTCGCCCAATCAAGAGGGATACATTTCACCATGAAATACACATTTGCAATCAAGATAACAATGACCAAATGGAGTAACCAATCTGCTGCTGTAAAGTGAATATAGAGGTCTGATTGTTACATGCAATCAAGAGATAATCATGTCCAATACAAACTATATATATCTGCTGTTATGACTCAGCACTAATATGATAAGTACATACCAAATTATGTAAAATAGGCTTCAATGTGAGCCGTTGATGGAGAAACAAGACTGCTGCTACACATCTGCTCTAACCCTAATGCCCAGCAGTCTCAAATCTGCCACAAATCTGCCTTAAAGGCAGGTCGCTCCTCCTTAGGATGATTCGCTCCAGCTCTAGGATGAAGCTCCAGTCAAATGAGCCATGAAGAAGCTATAATAAATTCTCTCAAGCTGATGTGTAATTCTGCTCTATAGATCTGCCTCAAACCATTAAGTACAAGTGAATTCCCATGATGGAATCCTCCTCATGAAGAAGCTAGGGTTTCGTCCAACTCCTTCTAAAGACTAGAGGTTTTCGTCTCTAAATCTGTCTCCATAAGATGCTTGAATGAATGATGATTGATTGATGTGTTTGCAATGCCAAATGAACTAGTATTTATACACCATTTGCTGCCTTATCTCCAGCTGGCCGACCTGGCTGTTTCTCCCTCCATTTTTATTAATGTTTCCTCGAAGAGGCCGACCTAGGCATCATTCCTTAGGGCCGACCAGCCTCCAAACAATAGGGCGCCTAGACATAATCAAATTAAAGATTTGATTAATATTTTACCTTCTTCTTCAAGTGCTTAGTCTAGGGATATTATATTCCTTTATGAGGTGTTAGAAAATATGGGATTCCTTATCATAAGTCGCCCAAGGTAACAATAGCAACCCCCGTATGATGTGACCATGAATGAAAGTGTAGACAAGGCACTCGTAAGAAAACATTCTCCCATATTGGCATGACATCCATACAACACAATACGATCTTCGACAAGATAAATGACTCGCTCCATGGGAAACAAACCTCCAAGAGGCCCGGAGCGATGTGAAAGACCCGATTCAACTCTAATGGCGATCATTCCAAGAATGGGGACATTACATGATGAGACTATGCCCTTGTGTGATCATACCATTATACCACCATTCATGGGCCACACCATCCAAATGTAAAGTAGCAAACTTGATGGCCTCATCTTCATACATTGGGTTTAAAGAAAAATAAGTATTGAATTTTGAATCCAAGCATGAGCTGTCCTGTTTTGTGATCCATCATAATTCGAGATAAGAACCTTGCTTAAGCGTTGCTACAAATCTCTATGAACATGCTTCTGAACAATTTTCTTGTTAGTTCTGAAACCATTTTTGAACTTGATGTTAGAGAAAGTTGAAAAGGTTAGATACTCTCGGATGTCAGCATCCAAGGCTCTATATTCATCACGAAGGATTGAGAAGTCATCTGTTGGAGCAGTTATCGGTTGGTCTGTCTCTTTTTGAAGGAATTTAGGGGGAAAAGGATTGTATAAAGATCTCATTGTAGGTTGATTAACCCTAGATATACTAACCACTCTAGGAGGTGATCCAGGAGCACTAGGAACTTTCAAACTCGAAAGATTGCACCATCTTGGCCATGGTCTTTGTGAAAGTTTGGGCCATTTGCCTTTGGGCTTCTCCCATATTTATTATTGTTTCAAACATGGCCTGCATTTCTTCTTCCCTCGTCTGCTCACGTCTATCTGTGTCAGCCTTAACTCCTTCTACCTCCAATTCAGCAAATGGAATCTCTACTTCTTTACTTTCAGGAAATTGAGAGTTGTTTTGTGATTTCCCTTTGATGATATCTATTTGCTCAATCATTGGGATGCATAAGAACTTAGCTCTACATAAAAAGGTTAGCTTCTGCACAAGTTGCCAAGATCACAAACTTTGATACCACTGTAATAACCCAACTAATATTTCTTTTGAATGATGCAAATGCAAATGCAAGTCCTTTCACTGTCTGATCACCCAGATCCCAATGTGGGCAAGGTGAGAGCATATAGTGTTCGGAAACACTAATGACTAACTAAATGATTACAATGTTGGAAAGGTAAGTAGGCAGCATAGCCGACCCAAATCAACACCTCTTCGGTGGACATGTATGCGTATATGCTCAAGCCAATGGCAGATTACAAAGCAGGTCCGATCAAGCCAAATTGGTTGATGACAATGCATACTAGATCAATGCCAAATGGGTTGGAAAATAAGATGCAATGCATTGACTAACTGGGAGTTGAACCATCCAGATCTACAATGTCTTCAAGATGCAAATGACTATCTGGCGGAAAACCATCTAGATTTACAATAAGTATGAATGCATGGACTACTTTTGAAAACACCAACAATTACGCTATTGGAAATTATTTCAAATCATCAAAATAGCACTGCTGCAGCAAAGACTAGTTTAGAAATAATCAGCATAATAAAGTATAATAAACCCCATATGATATGGCCAACTTAGAATAGGTTGAACTTCATTAAAAGTTCTGATTTTTGGAGCTGAGATTGAAAACTGAATGCAGGTCCAAACTGAACTGATTCTGAACTTTACCCAAACTGTTGATTCAGAATTGAAGCACTGAAAATTCTGCTTTTGCAGGGCTGTACGACACCTCTTATGGTGGTACGACACTCCAAAAACCCATCCAAACGGAGTGACTGCTTTTTAAAACCTCACGTGTCCTTTAAAAAGTATTTCATAAAACACAATCTCCAAAATGTATGACATAGTTGTAGTTTGGTACGACTCTCCTTTTGTCTTGCACGACCCCTTTTGAGAGACTCCAAAGTGTGCGACACCCTTAAAAAAGTTATTTTTTGTCTTTTCCAGCAGCACAAACTCCAAACTTCTTTAGTACAATGTAAATCCTTCATAACAGCCTACAATTATTTAGTTAACCATAAAATATGGTACAATTTGGTTTTAGAAGTAGCACAACCCTTCAACTCCAAGAAGTGCTGCAATTGGAATTTATAACAGCAAAATATATGCGAAGATTAACAACTACCACACCAAAATCTCCATAAAGACTCAAAAATTCGCACATCCAAACCAGTTGTAAAATCTAACAACAGTTCAACACACAAGGAATCCCAGGGTGGAATTACTCAGATGGCTAGGAGGGTTTTTGTTCCCGAAACCATCTTGCCAGAGGGTTTTCATCCTCAGGCAAAAGGGAAAGAACTCGTGTTCATTCTCCAGGGCATAAATTGAGTAATAAGCAGGAAGATCTTCTGTGCACATGCTCTCCTTATATAGACCCTTTTTGAGGGAATATAATTTTATTTTTAATTCTCTTTCCCTTTTTCGTTTTTCCCTCCAACTTAAGTGTTTGAAAAGTACCAACACCTTTTTGGGCCCTATTCCTAGTGACATTTTTTAAACTCACTTTTTTAAAAACAACATTTTTAATAATAAAACAAAAGTTCCTTTTTAAAAATATAACATAAGTTAATTTTTGGACAACCTAAGTTAAATTATTAAAACTTTTCCCTTTTTACACCCTATTAGCCTATGGGAAAAATTAAGAAAATAGGCCAAGGGTCTTCGTCAGACTTACGCTTGAGAAGGGGACATGACAATCCTCCCTTAACAAAATTGCTTGCCCTTAAGAAATTGCAAATTTGGGTGCTCAAGAATTTTCTCTCCTTCCCATGTGGCATCCTCAGGTGGAAGATTCTTCCAATGCATCAAGTATTCTGAAATTATTTTGTTTCTCAACTTCCTTTCCCTCACATTAATGATTGTTTTAGGAATCAAAACCAACTTTCCTTCATCATCAAGTGGGGGCAACTCTGTTGAGGGTGTGATATGTTACCCAAGTGCCTTATTGAGGCATGAAATGTGAAACACATTATGAATTTTGGTTTGTTTTGGAAGCTCCAATTCATAAGCAACCTCGCCGATCCTTTGCAAGAAGTTATATGGGCCACATGAATGTGGTTTGAGCCTTTTAGCTCCACTCTTCTCGAGGGAGGATTGCCTATAAGGCTGCAATCTCAAATAAATGATGTCACCTACTTCAAAATTCCTCTCCAATATTTGCTGATCAGCATACATCTTTTGCTGATTTTGTGCTTGTTGAAGATTTTTCTTAAGTGCTTCCAAAATCTCTTGACATTGCTGAACCATGTCCTTTGCTCCTGACACTCTACTGTCAGTGAGTATCAAATCCACAAAAGATAAAACTTCATATACATACTGTAAGATCCTTGTCTAATTCTGCCCTGAATTTTCTGATTTTTAATGGTTTGACATTTTGTCAAACACTTTGCATGAAGTCTGATTTTATTTGTTTCTGAATGTAATTTGTTTTGAACAGCAGATATATGTATGCCAAATGCTCAAACTAAATGAAACTCATATGCACTTATGAGGGAACTCATCGAATATACATTCTATCACATAACTAGATCCTTATAATGCAAGTTTAATGATATGTAAATCTGATTTCTGGATATGATCAACTGCTGTTACAAATCAGCTTATTCAAAACTGAAATAACATCAAATTACAATGCTTAAACGCCCCCAAATATGACTCAACTCTTTGTTGTTCAGAATTAGATCATTACAATGATAATCAAGGGTCTTTTACATACTAAAATAATAAATTGCAGTGTCCTTATCAAACCCTAGCTGGGCGATCAGCAAATGACATTTGTAATGCATTTTTATGGTTCCAAAAAGCCCACGATCCCTCCTAAAATCCTGGTGTTTCTCCTCAAACTTCAGACCTGCACCTTTTAATTATCCACGTGCCCTAGCAAAGCCTTGACGTCCAATATGTATGGCTGCGAATGAGGTAGAAGGGGACGACGATTCCTTAGATAGCTGTGGCTAGGGTAAACAATAGTCCACACCAACATTCCCACTCACAATATCCTCCAAAATGCAGCGCTAGGGTTTAAGGATTAAACCCTCTATCATAACAATAATCCAGCCCTGAATATCTTCGAATTAACCTCCACAAATCTGAATATATTTGCCCAATTTGTATTTGGAACAAATCTCACAACTTGGCAATCAAACCCTCCAATATCAACCTGCAGAAATATATCTCTTTGAAGCTCAATCAACTCCTCCAAATCACCAATAAAGTGCAAATGTGAATCCTGAAATGAATTCACCTCAAGATGGAATTGGGTTTTCGTTCAATCCACCAATATTCCAAGGGTTTTCGTCCTAGGAATATGTTGAACCTGTAGTTGTAGCTCAGAAGGAAAAAATCCAATGAAGATATCGAGCCAAGAATGATGAAATGACTTGTCTTCTCCTCTTTTTGAAGCCACAAGTAAACTTTCTAGAAAGAACTTCTAGAAGACTCAGTTTTGTTATCTTATTTTATTTTATATTTTTCCTTTTTCAAAAGTGACTTAGTTTTATAATTTCTCAATATAATATTATAAAGTCACTTTTATAATAAAAGTAGGTCTAGCTAATTAATTAAATATAAATAACCCAAAAATGACTTAGGATTATTTATTATTTAATTAATCAAATTATTCTTTTATAACTACCGACTTAGCCTACGAGAATAAAATAGGCTAGTCGACTCCGCTGGATGATCACTCGGAAAAAGGGGACATTACAGTCCTCCCTTCCCAGAATTGCTTGCCCTCAAGCAATTGCAAACTTGGATGCTGCAAAATCTATTCACCTTCCTAATTAGCATCCTCAAGTGGTAAGTCTCTCCATCTAATCAAATACCCCTTGATCACTCTACTCCTCAACCTGCACTCCCTAACATCCAGTATAGCATCAGGAACAAGTATCAATTTCCCCTCCTCATCCAATGGTGGAAGTTCTGGAGAAGATGTAATGTGCTGACCAATTGCCCTTTTGAGGCAAGATACATGAAATACATTACGAATCTACTACCCTCAGGCAACTCCAACTCATATGCAATCTCTCCAACTCTCCTCACTATTCTGAAGGGGCCATAGAACCAAGGCTTTAGTTTTTTTGCACCACTCTTCTTCAGTGTAGACTATCTGTACGACTGTAGGCACAAGAAAACTAGATCACCAACCTCAAATGTCCTCTCCACCCTGTGCTTTTCTGCATAAATCTTCTGCTGATTTTGAGCACGGTGTAGATTATCCTTAAGTGCCTTAAGGATATCCTGGCTATCCTGCATCATTTCTCTTGCTCTAGGAGCTTTGTAGTCATCAAATGCTAAGTCTACAAAAGACAATATCATAACCATACAAGGCTCTCAAAAGGTGGCATGCCTATCGACATGTGATAGGTGGTATTATAACAATGCTCTCTTAAATACAACCACCTAATCCAAGCCTTCTACTGCCTCACAACATAATTTTGTAGATACCCTTCCACCCATTTGTTTACAATCTTAGTGTGTCCATCTGTTTGAGGGTGGTAGCTAGTGCTTGGGGACAACTCCATACCAGCCAATCTGAATAGCTCCTACCAAAACATACTGAGAAATCTGCTATCCCGATCGCTGACAATGGTCTTTGGAAGTCCATGAAGTCTTAACACCTCTCTAAAGAACGACTCTGCAACTTGAGGTGCCTTATAATTAGATGAAATAGAAAAGAAATGTGCATATTTAGTTAGCTTGTCAACAACCACAAATATGCAATCTTTGCCTTGGACCTTCGAAAGACCTATAATGAAATCCATAGATATACTCTCCCACTTTTGCTCTGGAATAGGCAATGGCTGAAGCATAGTAGCAAAACTCTTTTGGGGAAAAAATCGGCAAATCAAAAGTAAGAGATTTTTTCAAAAAATCGTGAAAAAATCGGATTTCCAAAAAACATAGAAAAATGTAAAAAATAGAGGAAAACCTGTTTTTTTTAAATTTTTTGGGGTTGGGTTTGTTATATATAATAGATTAATGATATAAATATTATATTATAATATGATAAATATTAAATATTAATAACATATTATATTATTAATATATAATAGATTAATGATATAAATATTAGATTATAATATTATAAATATTAAATATTAATAATATTATATAAGAATATATTAATGATATAAATATTATATTATAATATTATAAGTATTATAATAGAATAATAAATATTAATAATATATTATATTTATAATATTATATTAGAATATATTAATAATATAAATATTATAAATTTTATATTATTAATATATAATATTATTATATTAATTATAAAATTTAATAAACGTAAAATTCATTATAAAATCTTTAAAAAAATTAAATATATCAATCAAATGCTAAGTTGCCGGTTTGTAAACACAACAACATGCGCGGATTCTTAACATGGTATACAAAAATAGGAAAATATACGTGAGTTAAATTTTATACAGAATGTTGTTGAATGTCATTGAAAGCGAAATACTTGGTGAGAAATGCTAAGTAGTTGGTGAAAAACGCGTTGTGCTGAACCCTGCAACGTGAAAAATGTAGAGCCTGCAACACGAACTCGGTGAAAAACGCGAACCCTAACTTTGAAGAATGTGAACACTGCAATGCGAGCCCTAACTTGGTGAAAAATGAGCAAAAACCCCTAAAAATAGGTAGTCGTGAGGCAAAATTGTGCGGGTAAAACGCACGGGTAGATTGGTCACGGGGTTCCATGAAAAAATGACATGTTTTAAACGTGATTTAAACCAGATTTAATTGCCATTTAAACCCTTAAAAATCGTTGAAAATCAGTCAACGATTTTCAGGGTTCCGCAATTTAAACCCTGCTAAAAATCGGGTTTAGGGCCGATTCGCGATTTTTATTAAAAATTGCGATTTTAAAACAATCTATGCTTCTATGGGCTGAAGTAGACTTGCTAGGAAAGTATGCTCTGACTTGTTTTGCTGACAAGTCATACACTCTCTAACATACCGCAAGACATCATCCTTGAGACCCTTCCATGAGAATCTCTCTCGCACCTGCCTATAGGTCTTGAAGATCCCTGAATGTCTTGCTAAAGGAGTATCATGGATGGCCCTCAATATCTTAGCCTTCATCTTAGACTTAGGAACCAAATATATCCTGTTCTTATAATATATCACATCGTTAACGACCTTATACCTGTCATCCTGAATCTTTCTGTCCATGAGCTCGCATGCAAATGTATTCTTGGAATACTCAACCAAAAGGTGAGCCTTCCAATCAGCTGAAATCTTTGACATAGAGCAAAGTGTGGGTCTCCTAGATAATGCATTGGCAACAACATTCTTCTTCCCCTTAACATACTCAATGTCAAAATCATATGCCTGAATTTTGCTCACCCACTTTTGTTGCCTTTCATTTAAATCCTTTTGCTCTAGAAAGTATTTCAAACTGTTGTGGTTCATCCTAACCACAAATTTTCCACCCACCAAATACTGCCTAGACTTTGCCAATGCATGCATGATGGAAAGCATCTCCTTATCGTAGGTGGAATACAACCGCTTTGCATCTCTCAACTTCCTACTCTCATAGGCTATGGGATGTCTATTTTGCGTGAGTATGGCGCCGATCGCTTCACCTGATGCACCACACTCCAATATGAATGGTTGAGAGAAATCTGCTAGAGCTAATACTGGACAAGTGCTCATCACCTCCTTAAGTCTATCGAATGTAACCTGAGCCTCATCCGACCATCTGAATTTGCGCCATTCTTAGTGAGATTTGTAAGAGGTGTTGCCAATTGTGAAAACCCCTTCATAAACCTTCTGTAGTAACTACATAGCCCGAAGAAACCCCTCAAATCTGAAATGTTTTTTTGTGGCGGCCAATCCAAAATAGCCTGTATCTTCTCCTGATGTACCTTAACTCCACCAACGCCAATCACATGTCCCAAATATAAAATCTCTGTCATCCCAAACTCACATTTGGAAGCCTTGGCAAATAGGGACCGTGCCTCCATAATGCCCAACACGTCATCAAGATGCTTGAAGTGATCCTCCCATGTCTTACTGTATATCAAAATATCATCAAAGAACACCAATACAAACTTCCACAATTGCTTATTGAAGATATGATTCATGCATGACTGAAAAGTTGCAGGAGCATTAGTGAGACCAAAGGGCATAACCAAAAACTCATAGTGCCTGTAATGACATTTGAATGTTGTCTTATGAATATCCTCATCATGGACTCTAATATGATGGTACCTAGAATGAAGATCAATCTTAGAGAAATAAAGTGCCCCATGTAGTTCATCCAATAACTCATCGATCCTGGGTATGGGGTACCTGTTTTTGATGGTCTTCTTATTCAAGGCACGGTAATCAATGCACATCCTCATCGTGCCATCCTTCTTTTTCACCAAGACCACCAAAGATGCGAAGGGACTAAAGCTAGGCCTAATGTGTCCCATATCCAACAAGTCCTTAATCGTTTTCTCTATCTCTTCCTTGAACTTCTTAGGATGTCGACAAGTCATTATTCGTTTTGGCCTGAATTGGACATCTTGTAATTTCCTGTTCCTATTTGAGAAATGTGACATCATTGCTAATGCTGAGCAGTGTATCTATTTTAGCTTGATGAGCAAACCTTCTAGATTTATGTTTCCACTTATTTACACTAGCCCAGTTGGATGTTTCTAATAAATCTGGAAAGTTTTTATCATGATCTATTTTGAAAATATTTTGAACCTGCAAATTTATAGTGGTTCTTGTTCTTTCATAGTCGTTTTCTGGTCTGGCTTTATAATCTTTAACAGTTTTGGTCTATATTGGATAATGAATGAATGCTCTTTAGTTCTGGCAGAACTTGTTGTGATTATCAAGATTTCCTGTTACATGATTAATGAGAATATTGGTAATTTACACTGTATCCCAAATTTCAATAGTCCATAAATGACGATCCATATGAACGTGAGAGTGAATACCCTCATTAGTATGGTCCTTTTTACAAATTTTTACTTCAAGATATTGAATTGAGCCATATATTCTTCTTTTTGTGGAACTGATGACAGATCTAATGATGCATGCCATCTTATGTTGGATCTTTCTCCAGCCCTTATATACTCAGTGTTATTAATTTGGTTTTGTCATTTCTTTCCTGGAAATGTCATATTTTTCTTTCCTAGGCTTGGTTTTATTTGAAGTACAAGTAGTTTCTGACTTACATATCCAGATATATTTATGATTGGTTATGCATGTTAAATGTCATATCCTCTCTTTTTCCTCTCTGATTTACAGAAGTAATGTTACACCTTCTAGGAAAATATATTTTCTTGAGTACGTTTTATAGTTTTTTTGTTTTAATTCCTTGGTAACCTAAATACTTTATGGTATATGAAATTGCAGGATGCTGACGCAACCTTGAAAGCAAGGAAAAAAAAAAGTGATGCTAGAGAAATGCAAAGCTTTTATCAGCAATACTATGAACAATATGTCAAGTCACTGGATGCAGCAGCTGATCAAGCAGATCGGTATGGTTTACACAAATGAACGTTTGACTTCCTACATAGCTTGTTTCATTCTGCTGCATGAAATCTGGTCTTGCTTCATCTTTTCTGAGATCTATAAATAATCAACTTATATAAACTAAACACACACAAAAATTATTATATATGTTGCAATTTACAAATCATAATCGATCATTTCACTTTCAGAAGTGCTTAATTTTTAAAAGGGCCTGCTCTTTAGTAGACTTGCTTTGAGGTTTGGTGATGAGGTGCCCTTGGTGGCCTCATTGATTGCATATGGTACCAAAATGTGAAATAAGAAAAAGAGGAGCTCCTCAAAGAGTGAAAGAATCCATTTGGTGCTGCAGGGTACATAGCTTGAGGAAAATGTAGGATTTGGAGCTGACTGTTTATGCAAACACTCTTTTATAGAAAGAAATACAAATGTGAACTTGAATACTTTGGGAACACAAGTTTGGAAGTTAGGAGAAATAAATCAGGAAATGGAACAAACATTGGGGAAATTTCTAATGGAAACAGTAGAAAATAAAAAATTGGTACAAAATGGTATAAGAAAAGGAAGAGCTTCTTGAAACTCTTTGGACTTGCTTGGAAACTTAGTATTGTAATCTTTTGGAAAGATGAAATTTGTAGACCTTAATGGGTTTCAAGTTTAGTAGAAATGGTCTGGGGACTCAGATTGTAATCGTCAATAACATTTATACCTACTGTTTGTAGGAGTTTCAGCTCAATTATGATTTTAAAACAAATTTATTTATAGTAAATGTCAGCCCTAAATTGTTATCTCAAATTCAATTCTAAATTTACAGTTTGACGTATAGTTTTGGGAGATCATATTTTATTATGAGACATGAAATAAAACCCAAAAACACAGAGAAAATTTGGTCCTGGAAGTCAACCCTGTTTTTCAATCTTAATATAACATGTCTTGGAAGTCATCCTTGTTTTGCAATATCAAATTTGGTATCAAGTTTTCGGAGCAAATAACTTGCTATTGGAATTGATCTAAAAGTAGGACATGAACGTTTGTGAAAATGTTAAGGGCATGAAAGAATACCCATAGATTAAATGTCAACTTGAACCTATCTGTGGACCAAGAGAAACCAAAGTGACAACATACCAACGTGCTGGTTCCTGTGAGTGATTTTCAAATGTGGGAATTTATGAGTAAAGATATCCTTAAAATGAATTGCCTAATAGATTGTCTATCCAATAACTCCAATACAGTCCTAAGAGTCAGATGCTATCAGACAATAATAGCTTGGAAAGAAGAGGAAAACTAACTTGCTCCCGTCACAAAACATATAGAGCATCTTGACACCAAACTAATACTTGTCAAGTCTTCGAGGTCTTACATAAAATGGGTTAACTTATGCTTTGGAAGGATGGAATATTATTTATAGTTTTACATATTTGATTGTTTAGGGTCAATACTAAACATACCTTGTAAGTTATTGTTATTGTTCTTACAACTGCTTCGTACTCCCGTAATACTTACTAATTGAAAAGACAAGTAGATTTAGTTGATGAGGGGAAGACAAGCAGATAGAGTGAATGAGAGCAGTAAGTCCATTTCCAGAAATAAGATAATGAAAAATTCTTCAATTATACTAGGCCCTGGACCTTGGCAGCAATTTACAATTTTACACAATGATAATGGATTTTATCCTTAGAGAATTTTCTTTGTTACATGCATTGACATGTTGAAGAACATTTTATCATTTTACATGCTAGTGTTTGTTTTGGATCTGGTTCAGTGCACAGCTGGCAAAAGCATATCAAACTGCTGCAGTGCTGTTTGAAGTATTAAAGGCAGTTACTCAGACAGAATCCGCTGAAGTTGATCCTGAGGTAAGTAGGACTAGTTGTTTGCAATCTTTATGATCAAGAGCCGAAGTATAAATTTCCACATAATCAGCAAAGTGAAAGGTGATTACACGGGGTAAATAATTTGTGGATGTAAACATTGAATTAGCTGTTTGTTTTCATGCAGCTTATAAAATTTGGTAAAGATGTTGAGAAGAAAACAGAACTGTATGTGCCCTATAATATTCTTCCTCTTGATCCAGCAGGTGCAAATCAAGCCATTATGCAGTTTCCCGAGGTTAGTTGCTGCGTCAATTAAATTCTTAAATAATAAACTTGATTGCTTCATGTCTGTCTTATTTTATCAAGACAGTATGGTGGGTCCTTTACTCTTTGTTCTACATATGCTAATATGTCTTTCAGTTTCAAGGCCCACTTGTGTCCATTTGTGGATGTCGGTAAAACTTCAATTTCTGTGAACTTATGCAGTTGTCAAACTTTCATGTTCTTTGCGTTGTTGATGTTTTCTATGTTTGCTTAACATGTTTTTGTTGGAAACTGATTACCTGCATGGTCTCTTCAATTATTTAGTTCAAGATACATGTGTATTGTCTGAGTATTATTGTTTTAATTCTTTGGAAATTCCTACTTCATTTGTGATCTCAGATTAAAGCTGCAGTGTCAGCTTTACGCAACATTCGTGGTCTGCCATGGCCTGAGAACTATCATAAAACAGATGTAGATCTGCTTGATTGGCTTCAATTAATGTTTGGATTTCAGGCAAGTATATTTAAGGGTTTTGAGGAATGGTGCTCACATCTCTTATTGCCATTTGTTTGCTTTTTATTTTCCACTGTATTCATGCGTTTGGGGCTTTGAAGTGGGTATTTTAATTCCATATTGATATATTACATAATGGAGGTATTAAATGATGTTCAGATAATAAGCTTAGTTGGTGTACATGTTTCACAGAAAGACAATGTAGCCAATCAGAGGGAACACTTAATTTTGCTCCTTGCAAATGTCCATATAAGGCAAATTCCTAAGCCAGAGCCAATAGCAAAGGTGTGCCACTAAGATATACTAATTGCAATGAAAATTATTCTGATCGCAGACAAATTAGGAGCATTGTATATCGTAATAATCATCTTTTTGTCATCCTGACAGTTGGATGATCGGGCTCTCAATGAGGTCATGAGAAGTTTATTCAAAAATTATAAGAAATGGTGCAAATATTTAAAACGCAAAAGTAGCCTCTGGTAATAAGCTACGATATGGTGTCACCTGTCTCCCTTGTAGTTATTTCCTTTTAATTTTTTATTTTTATTTCTGCCTAGAGTTGTCAGATTACTCTGGTAGCAGTTTTTGTTTTCATTGTATGGGAAAGCTGATTTCTAGTTTTGTTACCACAGGGTACCCAGTATACAACAGGAAGTAGAGCAACGTAAAATTCTTTATATGGGACTCTATCTTCTGATTTGGGGGGAGGCTTCAAATCTGCGGTTTATGCCAGAATGCCTTTGTTACATATACCACCATGTATGCAAGAGTTTGTTTTAGCTCTAAATCATTTTTTCCTTTGGGAAACTATTATAGATAATTAAAATGTTTGAAACTGCATTAGAAGGAATTATTCCACTACTCTTAAATTTCAACTTTTAAATTCTATTTAGATTAACATAATACCCTCCATAGTTGGAAAACTTGCTGAGTACTTGTGGGTTTTTCTTTGAAACAAGTACTCAAAGAGTAGACTTGTAGGTCAGAGGTGCCGAAATGTGCTCATTAGGTTTTCTCCTGTGATCACTCCGAAAATGGGGACATTACAGTTTTTGATATTAGGAAAGGCACGTGCTATTAACCCTAGGTGGACCTCTCAATGTTAAATGTCCCATACAGAATATTTTCTAGTTTTACAATAGTTAGAACTCTAGTAACACATTCCTACCAACTTTTTTTATTTCCAGCATTTCCTAGAATATCGTCTTCATACAGTTTCTGTAGAGTTCTCTTCATGTCATGAACTTATGACCGAGATATGGAATGGCAATTGAGACTTTTCTTGAGTTGATATTTTTGCAGATGGCATATGAACTCTATGGAATGTTAGCTGGTAATGTCAGTTCTGTAACTGGAGAAAATGTAAAGCCAGCATATGGAGGCGATGAAGAATCTTTCCTTAGAAAAGTTGTGACACCTATTTATGAAGTTATTGCAAAGGTGATAAATGTCTACTTGTACTCAAATATGCTCCCACTGTATATTCTTTATGATGGTGATGTGTTGATAAATTTTGTCTTGACTTATTGTGTTACATACTTCATTTATATAGGAGGCCAAGAGAAACAGGGGTGGCACAGCCAAACACTCACAATGGAGGAACTATGATGATCTGAATGAGTTTTTCTGGTATGATGTCTTGCAGCGATAATTAATATGCTTTAGGGTTTGAAATAAATGGCATGTAATGCTGGTACATGACTGTTCTTTGACAGGTCAGATAATTGTTTCACCCTACGCTGGCCGATGCGAGCAGACGCTGATTTTTTTCATGTCCCAAAGGAAGATGTAAAACATCCTTTTCTGATGGTAACAAATAATTGCCTTACTTTTCTTTTGAATTATCAATATTCTGTAAACATCTTCCACAACAAGGTAGTGACACTATAAAAAGCAATGAAGTATAAGTTCTCTTCAAGTTGTAATTATTTTGTTGATGTAATACGCATCGGTTAGAATCTACCAAAATGAAGAAGTGATTTTTAATTTGGAAACTGGTACATTAATTTAATGATCTAGTATATCAGATTTGGAAGACGATTCCTTTTGGCAAAGGAGGAATATGGGTTCCAAGCTAGATAGCATTGACAAGGAATTCAATCTGTCATAACCTCCTTTCATTATTAATTCCATATTTCCATAACCGATTACTTCCTTACTTGTTTATTATCAAAGAAGAGTAGACACAACTTAGTTATTCTTCAGTCTCCTTCAATCAGCAATGATTTTACTGCTAGTGCTTTTATTAGCTCATGTATGTTAGCTGAATGATTTTTTTTAGTGTATTATCAGTCTCTTTTCTATTTATGCACACTAAATCCAAAGCTTCCTGGCATCTGCCATTGTTTGAAGAATAAAATAGAATCTTGAAATAAGGGAAGAAGTCGCCTATCCAGAAATCTGTAAATACTGCATTCAGGTGAAGACCCTGTTAGTGGATTTGTAACCATTGTTTGATAATCTGCTCCTAGTTAAAAGTAATTAATGAAGGATATTAACCAACTTAAGCAGTCATGAGGATTATAACTCCACAATTACATTGGTTGTTGAAATATATGTTTTGTTTTCATTGTTCCCTTGGATAATAATTACAAAATAGGATAAGCCTATTGGTAGCAGTAACTTCTGATGGCATTATTTTATTCTATGGATGACTAAGGAGGAGGAAATGCGAAAATATTTTCAACATTGAAATCTTATGAATCAAATAACCCAAATGGATATACCGGGTATTGCCGCAATGCAAGATTCCCATAACGTGTGCAGCACTACTATAGAGGAAAAAATTCAAAACCTGTTTTATGTATTTAAAAATTCTAACAATGTAATCTAATAAGGACTACTGTGATTGCTAGACTTCTTAGTGGGTATCAAGTGGCATTTGCTATTTGAAATAGTGATTAAATAAAAATGAATTGATTATGGTTCTCACACCATCAAAAGTAATCAATAAGACAGTACAAAAGTCCATAGTAGCAAAAATATTTCTCAGGAATAATTGGCAAACCAAAAGATAAGTTTTTTTAAAATTAATTGCGAAAAATTTGGGTTACTGATAGGGTGTACTAAATTTCGTTAGAAAATTGCTGAAATAACTGCCCAAAAAATTGAAAAAAGCTGCGTAAAAATGAGGAGGATTGACTGGAATGCTGGTTTTATAGACAAAATCATGATTAAATCTGGAATTTATCTCGATTAAATTGCTTTTTGTTGACCAAAACAACTGGGTTGACCAAGTAATAAAAATGGAGATTTTTAGGGGAAAAAGTCAGCAACAAGGCTGAACTGAGATTAATTGGATTAAATCACTATTTTTTAATAATGTCTGCAACTATGCAAAAATTGATGAACGAAATAAGCCAAACTAATTGAGGGGTCAGCAGAAATAAAAGCTAATGATTAGTTTCCTCTTTGAAGGGATAGCATATGTAAAAGCTTGAACATCTGCTAATTCTGATCCTAATGCTAGTCTCATATACCATTTCAAGGTTGAAAAGTGTTAGTAATCAGTGAAGAAGTTCCATTACCTGGTCTCCTGACACTGACAGTCTTTATTGTTTGCCTTATAATGTAGGAGTGACATGTTCACAGAGCTATTAATGGCCTGTACTGTCATAGGACCGAAAATGCAATTTAATGAGACTAAAATATGGAATATAGAGCCATGTGTTTATCATTTTAGGTTTAGTGTAATTCTTGCTTATAATAGGTGGCTTTACATTGATAGAAATCAATGACACAAATCTGCTGTTGGAAATATTGCGACACAGGTTATTTATATAGCTTTTTGTAAGTCAGGTTATGATAGTGGATTAAAATTTTATTTAACAAATTTGAAAACGGCCTACATGGGTTAAAGAAGCAAAGCACCCTTGATCAATCCCTTATATCTGTTAATTATTTCACTTCATAAACTGTAAAGGCTTTATCATAATTGCTTACACAAACCTAGATGCATGTATGCTGCCATTCCTAACTGAAGTTGTTTCTGGCTCTGAAACACTCTTGTGGTAGTTCGGCTGGGCAAAAAATAGTCAACCAAGTTTAGAACTGAAGCAAGAGAAGTGAAACTGTTTGCAAAAAATGAAATTCTACCAGGAAAATAAAGGAAGCTGTAGTAGTCCCCACAGCTAAGAATCACCTCTGGAAATACTGAAAATCGCTTGCAATATTTTATTGCCTGTATTGGATATTGATCCTAACTCTACCTGGCTTGGAACAGGTTCCGTTTATGCTTTGTGGCCATATACAAAATGTATTGGAAAAGTAGATATGTGATCTCAGTAGTCATATGAAGTATTAGAGATTGTATTGTAATTTCATCGAATGCACAATACAATATGGAGCATAAAATGGATATATACTGTAAAATACCCTACTGGTTGTAACTGAAATTTTTTCTGAATTTTCCCTTTGCTGTTCTAAATTTCTGATTTAGATTTCTTGCAATCTACTCAATATTTTCAATACCCACTTTCACTAATGAACTTAGAATGCCAAGAAGATGGAAAGGTTTGAATATCACAACAAACAAACATCAAATGATCAATGATAAACCATAATCACATCAATGGAACATCAAATATGACATGCCCGGAATCTCCAATCTTTATTATTGATTTCAAATGAGCTGATTACAATGGCAAAGTGCTGGACTGTTATATCAGTCTTGACTGATTTTTGGATCAGTCATCATACAATGTGAATTGGGAACAAATATGAGCATGAAACAATAGACCAATGATGCACAATGATGGCCAATCCAATATAGAATGAAAGTATGCTTGTAGATGACCTTCAAACCGTGCTGTACCTTCTCAAATGACTGCTGTCCCAACTGATATGACTGCTGTACCTGATTATGATTGCCCAAATTTACAAAGTATGCCTCAAACATGCCAAAATAGAGCCCAAATGGCTAGCGATTGACCCTATGGTTGTAGCAATTAGGGTATAAGAGGTTTCAAATGCTTCAAACCCTTGAAATAGCTTAAATGATGTTGTCCTTCAGCTCTGAAATGAAATTACCAGCCTGCTGTTTGCAAAAATCAGAATATGATATGATAGCAAAAACACACTATAAATGCCCTTTTATGCAAATCGACTACCTTGAGAGTTGTCAACAATGAACAAAGGCATCAATGAATGAAAATGTCTTCGAATGCAATTCAAATATCCTTCAACTCCTCAATGAAAACCTGCAAATGAACATCCATGATGAAATCCATATGATAACACCTCACAATGTGGATGAGATCATCACAATACCACCAAATATCAAGGGATCATCTCCTTGACAAATTGAAAAATGCAATTTCCAGCGAAAACACATGAATATAAAAACCTTACCAAGTGATCAATAGTTGCAAATTGAAGGCAAGCAAGCCTATTTATCCTCCTCTTGGCCTAGGCGTCCCAATTTGCTCCATTTTGCCAATGTTTGAAATCCACCAATGAAATTGCAATTGTCCGATGACAATTTTAAATGAAATGCAATGATCAACCACCAATATTTAAAAAAAAAACTATTTTTTATTCATTTCTTTTCCTCTTCCACATAGGCGTCGATCTTCTTCCTTGGAGAATAAAACATTTTCATTGAATTTTCCTCTCCTTGAGCGGTGGCCATCTTGTATCAATAAATAATATAAAATATTATTTAAAATATTGTTTCTTCTCCTCCTTGTACGGCGACCCGTAGCAAAAATAATATTTTATTAATTTTAAATGTTTCTCCTTCTTGGGCGGCGCCTCCTTGGGCATTGAAATTTCAATATTTTATCCATTTTCTTCCTTGGCGTTGGGCGCATGATCCAATGCAAAACACTACTTTATTATTATTTTGAAATCTTCTCCTTGAAAGTTGGGCGCTTGATCCAATGAAAGCAATATTTTATTATATTTGAAATCCTTCTCCAAGGACGTTGGCACGTGATCTAATAATCAAAACAATATTTTATTATTTTATTCCTTCCTCCAAAGGTGGCGTCAATCCTCCAAGTGGCTTTGGAAAATATAGATAAAAATATATTTTGAAAATGCAATTAAAGATTGGCATTTTCCATCTTCTCCTTTTCTAACCTCCAACATTTATATTTTTCACCCTTGGATATAAAACACAATATTTTTGGCTATATAGAAAATAACACCAATAATACTTAGCCAAAAACCAAAATCATTCCCTTAACACAATTATTAGCCTACGGGAATGGTGAATAGGCTAATCATCAACTCCACATGTGATCACTCCAGAAATGGGGACATGACATATACCATAAACTAGTTTCTTCCATATGACCATGACAGAAACTCATGCTGCACACTTGTAAGCAGAACGTTTGTCCTTGTCAGTGAAAAAACTCATCCATAATCAAAGTATGGGCAATTAGATTACAGATTGGTTTTGCGTGTTGTTGAAATGCGAGATTAAACAGTTTTGTACACTGCAATCTCCTGTTACCTTGTTATTTTCTATCACTGTAGTTGAAGAACATTTCTGTACTTTTTTAGGAGTGTGCATTCCATATATTGTGACTTTGTTACATAATTTGAACTACGTACACTGTGATAATACTACGAATATAAGCCTATTTGTCTGCATGCATTAATGCAAAGATGGAGTCAATTTGTTTGTATTGATCTTTGATTTAACTTACTACTTTCATTTCCTTTGACTTTGATGACTATGGTTATTTACTTTAAATTTTGCAGAATGCTTTGGGGCACCAAGGACCCAAATGGAGTGCCAAAACAAATTTTGTTGAAATTCGGTCATTCTGGCATCTCTTTAGAAGCTTTGATAGGATGTGGACATTTTTTATATTAGCTCTTCAGGTAGGGATCTTTATTCTATGTGATAGCTTGTTGAATTTTCTTGTATCTAAGGTGCGCAGTTATTAGATTTCTTTTACTTTCTTTCTACGATAACTAGCAGGTTTATGTGTTCGACAAGTTCTGAAATCCATTGTTATCTCTCTTTCTATTGCCAGGCCATGATAATTATTGCCTGGCATTTTAAAATATTGAATTTTTGATAAATATGGAAATGTACCAAGTATCTTTCCATGTTAAATTGTTACAATGTTATCTTTCCTTGTATTGCAGGCCATGATAATTATTGCCTGGCACGCACCAGGTTCTCCAACTGAAATATTCTATTCTTCCGTCTTTAAGCAAGTTTTGAGTATATTCATAACAGCTGCCATATTGAAGTTCTTGCAAGGTACTTATTTTTCATCTTTACGCAGTAAGAATCAGGTTTCCTACATTCCAAAAGGAACAATAGCATAACAAGCTTATATGGCCGTTTGGCTCATCTTCTTGCATATGATTTGATTTTGTTTATATGATTTATCAGATATATTTGAACTGTATAAAAGTACGTAACCTGATTTCACATATTTCTTAAAATCTCAAAATTATTGTCATTAAAATTTCTAAGTACATAAATAGGGTTGTTTTAATCAAACCTTCTTGGACATTATTCCTTTAGCATCTGGGGATTTAAAAAATATGTGGTCAAGCTTGTGCTAATTTTTCTAGTGAAATGCAGTCCCTAATTAGGATAACCTTTATGTGACATGCATCCAGTCTTTCTACTTCTCAAGGAAAACATTATCAAAATTAAAAGAATTTTTTCTGTTTCAGTAACATTGAAAAATTGGATTGCCAATGATGGCATGGTTCGGTGGTTAAGTCGCTCGGTTGTAGTGGCGGCCACCAGAGTTCAAACCCCCGCTGGGCCAACGAGCTCGCAAGGCTTTACGCCTTCGCTGGGCCAATGAGCTCGCGGGTTTGAAGTGTTCTTCCTAGGGGATGAGGTCCCCCAGTTGTGGCCTCACCGGTTCATTGCTCCGGGCAAAAGCATTCGCGTGGACCCGGAGGGCGTGTCGCACCAGCGTCGCCGGTCACGTTAAAAAGTTTACCAGGCGCATTTAAAAAAAAAAAAAAAAAAAACATTGAAAAATTGGATCAAGAAACTGAAGACCATTTGAGAATAATGGAAGAACGAAATTTAAAGTTAGGAATGGAGAAGATACTTCACTGAGAAGACAAATGCTATTGTAAAAGACCTTGGAATTTGCAGGATTTTGAGGAGAATCAGGACTAGTTGATATAACTTTTTGGGGGAATGGCAGGGGGGAGGAGGGGTGGGCAGGGGTTACAGGCCAAATTTTTTGCAATATTGATTCAGGAGCATCCCTTGAAATTGAAATGATCCTGTATATCTCAAGCAAGGCTGTCCAAGGATAAGCTTCGAAGGGTTTATAAGTTTTACTTACTTTGGAGAGGGCTGGGAGCCATTGGATCCATCTTGGATCAATGGTCCTTTGTCTTTGAAGGACCAAAGAAAGCTTTGGGGTCTCTTGATTGCAAAGCACATTGAGACATGCTGATCAAATCTTGATCGATGAGTATGGAGGGCTTGGGGGGCCTCTTTTCTCCCAAGAATGGTTGAGAGTTGTTGTATCATTTTTGATCAATGGCCATTTGGGACTTGGAAGCTATTAATAGGCTTTGAAGTCGTTATTTGCAAAATGAATGTGCATTGTTGGATGCTCTAATGTCACTGCTCTTTCGACATTTGAAGATTTTAAAAGTTTTGGAAGCCTTTTAGTGATACCCAAAATTATTTCAAATTGCAATATTGATGCAGGAACATCCTTGGAAATCCTAGTGATCCTCCATATTTCAAGCAAGGCCATCCAAAGATTGGCTTCAAAGGCTTTATATACTGTACTTAATTTTGAAAGGCCTGAGAGCAGTTGGATTTTTCTCAACTACCTTTTGTATTTGAAGGGTAAAAGCAAGCTTTTGGGTCCCTTGATTGTAAAGCATGTTACGAGCCATTGATCAAATCATGATCCATGAATATTGAGGGCTTGGTGGCGGGAGGGAGCATTTGCATTGAAAAAGGTCAAGTTGTTACATCATTTTTGATCAATGGCCATGCAAGATGTGCAAGCTATATACAACCTTTGAAGTCCTTTAGTCGAGAAACTGTATTTCCATTGTTATGCTCTAAGGTCAATGTTCTTAATGAAGAGTTCTTTTAAGCTGAAAAGACTTGTGAATTATTGATTTGTGGGCATCATTAGTTTTAAAGCAATTGCAATGAAGCATCGACACTGTTTGATCATCTTTCAGTTGTCAAAAGATTAATGGGAACATCAGAGATCTTGTTTAGAAAGGAAGTTGTGAACAATTGGATTGGGGTCTTAATTGGATAGTGAACCGAGCAAGGTGGGCAACATGTGGGAGGAGATTTACAGTTTTGTGGTTTTGTTTTCCTAAGCTTCAAACAAACGCATTTTTGGTCCAAAGGTACATGCAAAGCATTGATCCATTTGGGATCAACAACAGAGAAAGCACCTTGTGGATTCATGTAGAGAGACTTTAAAAATGGCCTTTATAGTAGTGTTCCATGGTGTAATGAAATTACTTGCACATGAGAAGAATATAAAGGGAAATAAGCTACAAGTACTTGATAATACTTGATAATAATAAGCCACTTAAAGTGGGCAATCCTCCAAAATCCGTCTTTATTAGGAGCAAAATTTCAAATATGATAATACCTCCTATATATACCATACTTATGCTATAGAATCTACCTAGGCTGACCTAACTACCAATATAGGACTATATAAATGATCATATAACTTAATTAAGGTTATGTTAGCCACAAGTCGGCCACACATATCCCAATACAATCAATGGGTTAAGGGTGTAGCATGCCTCCCCTTCAAAGAAGTGTTGTCCTCATTGTAGATCAATAGTGGATCCTTGTGCACAAAATGATCATTTTCCCACTAGCATCTTCAATAGATTGAATTCTTTCACTTGATCAAATATTTTGTAATTGCCCTTGTTCGCAACCTCTTAGTATGTGTTTGAAGGATTCCTTTGGGTTTCAAAATCATTCTGCTCTATTCATTAAGCTCTAGTAATTTTCTCTGAGTTAAAACTCTTTGTCCAATAACCTTTTTCAAACAAGAAACATGAAAGACTAGATGTATTTTTGTTGACTTAGGTAATTCCATTTTGTATGCTACAGTGGCAATCTTTTGCAAAACCTTGTAAGGGCCATAATACTTGGGTGCAAGCTTGTTATCCTTCTTTTGATGTTTTAGTAACATCTGCTTATGTAGTTGTAATCACACAAAGACCCAATTTCCTACCTCAATTTTTTTTTCACCGCATTTGTTGATAAACTAGCAACTTGTTGCTTCATTCTGTTTTGTGCCATTGCCAAGTTCTCCTTGAGACTAGAGAGTACCTCTTGCTGGTGCTGAATGCGTTCTTCAATTGCTTTAATTTTTTGGTGTGCCCACAATGAAGAGGTGATCCAAAAATGGAGACATTTTGGATAAAGTGTGGAAAGAAGTGTTATACCAACATTTTGCTAGTGGCAACCATTGGACATCTCTCTTGTTTATCTAAAGTAAAGCATCGGAGACAGCCCTCCAAGCACTTGCTGACCACTTCATTGTACATTTGATTAGAGATGATATGATGAGCTACGAGCAAGCAAAGTGCCCATACACGAGGATAAGTCAATCCAAAAATTACTTGTAAATATAGGATCACAATCACTTACTATGATTTTTGGAGGCCGATGTAGCTTTTGAATGATATCCATAAAGGTTGTTGCTATAGTACTCGCTACAAATGGGTGTGACAAAGCACAAAAATATGCATATTTGGTGCGTCGATCCACAATAAGCATGATGATATTTTTTTCCTTCAAACCTAGGCAAATTAGTGATGAAATCCATGGATACATCCTCCCACCTCTGGCTTGGAATAGATAAGGGTTGTAGAAGACTTGGAGTCTTGATTGTCTCCCCTTTATTTTGCTAGCATACCATGCATTTTGCCACAAATTTCTAGACATTCTCATTGAGCCCATCCGAAAAGAAATCTTTCATGATTCTATGATAGGTCTTTTGCAAGTTTGAATGCCCATCCATTGGAGAAGCATGGAGCTCTGCCAAAACCTTAAACTTAAGGGTTGAGTTCTTACATAGGTACAACATGTCCTTATACCATAGAGCGTCTCCTTTCCATGCAAATTTTTCTGACATAGTTGAATCTTGTTGGAGTTTTTGAATGAGAGTTTGTGTATCCATGGTGAGAAGCTCCAGAATCGAGAAGCCATCTCCCTGATACAAGACTCGTAGAAGCACAAAGAACTTTTCCTTTCTTTGACTCAAAAGCAATACTTGCACGACCTTTTTCCTTATTAGATCCTGATTGTTTGGAATGTGAAGAAGAAGAAGCAAACTCAGACATTCTAGAAGGTAGATTGATATTGTTTTTCTTAAGAAGATGTTTCAATTCATCAATATCCTTCATATAACAAGAATGCTCTTCATGTCCAGTCCTCTTGCAATATGCACAAGTAGACTTCTTCTTAGATGAGTCCTCTTTTGAAGAGGATTTGTTCTATGCTTGATCTGTGTGTGGATTTCTCTTACATTTCTTTTGTTTCTTCTCAGAAGGACTTGACTCTTTCTGTCTCTTAGGTTGACTAGCCAACAAGGCCTGAGTTTGTGATGGCTTAATGAACCCAAAGAAAGAAGCTTCTATTGTTCTTGCATTAACATCTCAGAAAAAGATGAAAATGAAGGCATAGTGTATGCGACTCCCATAGTTAGCATGTGAGCTTGAAAGCTAGAAACAAAAGCTGCAAATTCAGGGCCAAGTTTGTTCAGTACATTATAAATTAACTGAATGTCCTTTTTCTCAATACCACATGCTTTACATTGTGCTCTTAGATCATTAAACTTAGTTATATAATCCTGGATGTTGCCAAAGTTCTTAGGATCAAGGCTCATCAAATCATTGTCAATCTGATAGCCTCTAATTTCATCAGTTGTACCATACAATGTTTTCAAAATTTCCCAAGCATCATGTGAATTTGTACATGCTTCAATTTGAAACAAAAGATCAAGAGAAACAAGGCTACGAAGACATCCAAGGGATTTTGTATGTTCAAGCATCCGTTTTATCTTTTCCTTATCATTTGTGGGTTTATTTACCTTTTGTTCAACATATGGAGTATACCCAAGTTGCATTAGGGCATTCCATGCATGTTGATGCCATGCTGCATAATTGTAAGGTGTAAGCAATGGAACCTTGAAATGATCCATATGTGAAGGAAAAGAAGAGCACAAGTAAACAAATCAAAAACCACACCAAGAGACCCCCCCATTTTACTCAATCAAGAATCGCCCCCAACAAAAAAATGATTTGACACTTTATAGATCAGTGTGTTTACAATGCTGGAGTTGTTTTCTAGAGTTATACAATGTCCAAAAAAGGACCCAAATACTGAAAGTACAAAATTTTTTTCAGAATGAGAACCTCAAACTAACACCAATATGTAGTGCTAAAAAAAATATCTTCTTTAAAAAAAAGAATCACCTCGATTTGAGGTCGTATGTGAAAGTTATAGCCGTTTGAAGTTCAAAAAATTGAAACTACCTATTAGATCTGATGAGAAAACTGATATTTTGGAAAAATAGGATCACTTGAGAAAAACTGGGTCACACCACTGCGAAGAGCACGAAATTCTACCTCTTTTCAAAAAAAATTGCACTGAAAAATACCTCCGTATGGCTGAGAACGGACCTCTTGAAGTTTAGGTGCAAAAATGAAAACTACAATGGTGAGGGGTCTTGAAATGCAAAAAAAAAAAATTACCACCAAATTTGACAAAACTGCCGCCAACTTTAGTTGTCCTGCCAAATGTAGACCTCTGCCAGATAAATTGAAACCCTGCCAAAAATAGAGATTCTCTAGCCGAAAATAGAACTCTGCCAGATGATGAGCGTTGCCAAAGGTATCTCCAAATTTGGCACAAAGGCCAAGTTTGAGGCACGAAGGCCGAAACACAGGAAAATATTAAAAAAGAGGCCTTGAAGGCGGCGCTACTGGTACAAGGGGTGAAGAGTACTGCAGGAGGCGAATTTTTATATTAAAAAAAAAGAAGAGGTGGGGGGCCGAAGCCTCCTCACACGCCACGTGAGTGGCGGCGGCCTCTTAAGAGGACTGCATGCCTCTTGAAAGAGGTTGCGCCTCATAAGTGGGCGCGGGCCCCTTGTGGGTACCACATACCCTTCTGCAGGTATGGGGACTTGCGCTTGCGTAGGTCCCCAAAGGTACCTTTTTATATTTTTTTTAATACATTTTTCAAAATTTTTTTTTTACAATAGCTTTAAAAAAACTGCGAATTTTGATATATATATATAAATTTTTCCAAAGAAGAATTTTGTAGAAAATAAACCAAATATATATTTTTTTGAAAAAATTCACCTCCTCGAAATGCGTGCAGGGGGCGTCCGGGTCCCCGAACAATTTTTTTGGCCTCTCCGAGCAACTTTGTCCGATTTTGGTGAATAAACATACGATCTTAAGGTTTTTGGGCCTTCTAGATGCGATGGCAGGGTTCATTTGGCCTCAAACTGCTCTGAAAGATGGTACTCACCGGATCTGGCATGCACCTTCCAACTTCAAACTCTCATAAAAATGGCCTCCGGTGTCTGATCTGGAGAAAACAAAGGGCTATTTTGACTTTTTTGGAAGCTCTGAGCTCAATGGTGAGCTCAAATTTACTCTAGGAATCTCCCAAAGCTACCTACAACACAAAGCCACATACAAAACCCTCCCCAAAAATTGGTATTTCTATCAAATTTTTTTGATTCTTCAGGTCATCATGGGATGCAAGAGAAGAGCATACTCAACTTTCAAGAGAAATTATGATCTCAAATCCTAAATCTTCTGAATGACTAACCCTAAGCATTAACCCACTCTAATACCCAGAAAACTAGTGCAAACAAATAGATATTAAACAGTGAAATCAAATGATACAAGATCAGAATAACAGCACAAAGTTAATCTCCACGAGAGTAATGCAAATGTTGCAGAAGCAAAACAGTATTATGAGGATGCAAAAGCAAAAGATAACAAATACAAGCTAGGTAGCATGTTTATATAGAAAAGAGAGAGGGTGAAAGTGGCAACACCAACCAATAGAAAACAACCATCTATCGGTCTAAAGATAGCAAAGTATCTTCCCAAGATAGCTAATGGGTGCTCCCTTGTAGGATGGTGACACCTCATAACCCACTCAATTAAACATGCTTTATGAACCTAAGAAAGATTAATAAAAGGTGTAGGAAAAACCTAGGAATATAGGAAAATAAATAACCCAACTAGGAAATAAAAACCTACACTAACACATCTGTGTTGTTTTTTCTTTGCTCCAATATAGAAAGTTTGGTAGTAATTAGTTTGATTGCCAAAGGTCTTGGTTAGAGTTTTATTGGTCAAATCTAAAATCATACAATCAAAAGTTTATAATTCCTCTATTGTTGAGAGAAATTGGTATACATACAACTCCATCCTCTCTATTTAGAGGAACAAGTTTACCTCTAGGAGAGTGGAGATGATTGAGTACAAAGAGAGTCTAGCAGCATGTTGGGATGTAGAGCCTAAGGAGCTGGCATAGATTAATGAGGATCGGGTTGCAAATACATGGTTTGGTGGTGTCCAGTTCCAAGAGCTAGATGAGCCAACAAGTTCCAACAATGTGGAGTATGCCATGACATTTGCATCAGACAATGAGGTATTATTAGCTGTTGTACTCTGTAGCTTAAAATTGATGAATAATATACATATTTGGATCAGTTGATTGTCAAATTGTCAAACTTTGTGTAAATGACAACTGATTCTACTCATTGTTTACATAAATGACGAATTGCAACTTCTTGTACTTTTTTTCTGTAATTGAATTTTAAATGTTAATTTTTATATGTTATTTTAATAGCCATCCCCCTTTTGTCTCCAAAATCTGGAAAGGAACTTAACGGCCCCAAAACCTGCCTGCATCCCCAGAACTCTGAAAGACACTGATTTTAGGTCATTATAATTAAAAGATCCACCCCCTACATGAAATGGCAACTGACCCTAATTTCTGATACAATTATTTTAAGCCGTGGTACAATGCCAATGCCTATTGAAAGCCTTTTGTTTTTTAGATACAATTGTTGCCATGATAGTGAACATTGAATGGGTTAGGAAATGTTTTATTGAAAAAAATAACTTTACTGCAGTGAATGTCTTGACCAAAGTTTACATTAGTGGTTATTGTAGTTTCTAGTTTTGTGTGTTTAAATTCGAAAATCTCTGCTCTAGGCATTTCACAAAAAATATTTGTATATACTGATTCCATATATAATAATGCATAACAAGAGGGCTAATAAAAGGATAGGTGTATATATTTAATTTAACTGTAGATTAAGATAACAGCATCTGGAAAACATTGTAATTCTCTTATTTTTTTATTATTGCAGCTATTCTTGATATAATCCTAAGCTGGAGAGCAAGGCAGTCCATGAAGAAAAGGCAGATTCTTCGATATATATTGAAGGTTGTAGTTGCTGCTGCATGGGTCATTATTCTTCCAGCTTGTTATGTCCATTCTTGGGATAATCCGACTGGTCTCTTAAAAAGTCTAAAGAATTGGGTCGGGCAATGGAAAAGCCCGTCCTTGTATATCTTCGCGGTTGTAATATATTTAATGCCCAATGCTCTATCGGCATTATTGTTTTTGTTTCCAATGGTGAGGCGACATGTTGAAAGCTCAAATTGGAGAATTTTCACTATTCTAACGTGGTGGCAGCAGGTAAGGGTGTTACATAACTGCCTTGTAAAATCTGATTCACTATTCTCATTTTGAGCTTATGAGATCATTACATCTGATTTGATCAAATTTTAGTAATTAGCTATGGCATTGTGCCATCTGTAATCTGAAGTGGGAATGTAGTTTGGCTGTTTAGACCTTTCATTTCTATAATAAGTGTAACATCAATCTACTTCTGGTCATTTTCAGCCAAGACTATATGTTGGACGGGGAATGCATGAGAGCTTCTCCTCTCTTTTCAAGTAATTTACTAATTTCATTATCTTACACACATGTATTTCATTTTGAGTATTGGAATGATTGAATTTAGATTTTAATACTTTCATTATGTTTATATTTTATGTGTTTATCTTTCAATTATGTGTTTATCTTTCAAAAATATTATTTGGCAAATTACTAGGTATACATTCTTTTGGATCCTTTTACTGATAAGCAAGCTGGCTTTTAGCTACTACATTGAGGTAACAAGCTCACTTCTAATATGTGGATTTTTCTTTTGATAAAAATTATTCTTATTTAGCAAAATATCTGGAACATAAAAATGTGGTAGTGAATATATGTAATATCTCTGGCATGAATGATAAAAAACAGAGCTCAAAGCATTGTTTGATTTGTACCCGTTTAAACTTTGGATGTTGAGCAGAAATCGAGCTGTTTGGCTTAGGTGTTTAGAATTCATGATGTTTGTTTTTCAGATAAAACCACTGGTTAAACCTACAAAGGTGATCATGAAAATGAGCATTAGCAATTACCAGTGGCATGAGCTGTTCCCACAAGGTAAGACTATATCATTTCTAAGAAGTCACTTATGATTGATTATATGGAGACAATTCTCTAATATGTTCATTCTCTTGCAGCAAGGAAGAATATAGGGGTAGTGATTGCTGTATGGGCTCCAATAATCCTTGTAAGCATGAATTTAGTTATGAAATGTATGTTGTTTTGATTCTATATTGTTTGAGCAGTGATTCTGTCCCCTGGTTTTCACTATTGTTCATTTGTCTATTTTGGTCTGAAATTATTCATTTACAGGTTTATTTCATGGATACACAAATTTGGTATGCCATCTACTCCACTATCTTTGGAGGTATTTATGGAGCTTTTCGCCATCTTGGTGAGGTGTGTTTCTCTTAATTAATTTTCTTTTTCTATTCTTACAAATTCGTGTATATTTATTAAGCAAATTTTCATTCTTGGAGGATCCTTTTAGGAAAATATGTTTGATGAATTGGTTCTCAGTTTAAACATTAGATTTCCTTCTCTGTTTTATATTTGTATATACAAGTTTCTTGCTTTCCAGCTTTCTGTTTTTGGTTTCTTTTTCAGATACGAACATTGGGAATGTTGAGGTCTCGATTCCAATCTTTGCCTGGAGCTTTCAATGAATGTCTAGTGCCACCTCCCAGCGAAAAACTTAAGAAGAAGGGGTTAAAAACTTTCTTTTCCCGGAGGTTTGAAAAGGTCAAGTATATATGAATCAAGGAGGTGTCTTTCTTCACGGTTGACAAGATATTAGGCTGTCTGGTCATCACGTGATATCTGAAATTATTGTGGTTAACATATGCTGATTTATGCAGGTTGAGCCAGGAAAGCGGAAGGAGGCTGCAAAATTTGCCCAACTGTGGAATCAAGTGATTACAAGTTTTCGTAAGGAGGATTTGATAAATAATAGGTAAAAGCCTTCTACAATTGCCAATATAGAGACATCAAAATATTGTCTGGGTAATATTTAGTGATTACTATATTCTTGTTTCTTATACTGTTGATCAGGGAGATGGATCTATTGCTTGTACCATATTCTTCAGATCCAGATTTAAGTCTCGTTCAGTGGCCACCATTCTTACTGGCTAGCAAGGTAAATTTGTTACCTGTTGGTTCCTTACGGCCAAAAACCTTTTTTGTTCCTCTCAATTTCTTTCTTCTTATGCTGCCTTTCAATGCAATTCAGATACCTGTAGCATTGGACATGGCCAAGGATTTCAGAGGGAAGGATGCAGACCTGTATAAAAGAATCAAAGCCGATGATTACATGCGATGTGCTGTGCAAGAATGCTATGAATCTGTTAAACGTGTTCTTTTGACAATTATCATTGGTGACCAAGAAAAACGGTAGGGGCATTAACAATTTGCGATGAAGAAGGATCATCCTTTTAAATATTTGGAATGCTTTTATGACATGGGTTCATGTTTTTCTTTATGATTTGAATGAGCTCCTTGAATAAATGGATTTCTTTATTTAAGAATTTGATGGATCGTTATGTTAGTTCGCTCTTCCTTTGCTTTATGAATGTGATAGAATTTCTCTAATCATTTTTTCTTCCTATTTTATGTCCATGATAGGAAATCCTTTCCCCATATTTACATATCTTCCCAATGCTAATTTGAAAAGACATGTAAAGAATGTCATGATCTCAGTTAGTAAAATAATTATTGTTCTTTTCTCAGGGTTATCACTCAGATAATTAAGGATGTTGATGATAATATTAGAAGTGAGACCCTCCTGGAGAATTTCAAGATGAGCGAGCTTCCTTTTCTGTACTCTAAGTTTGTACATCTTGTTGAAATCCTGGTATGTCCATTTTTATTAGGTTAATTTTATAATTTTATTCATGTAATGCTGATAGCTCAGCTTCATAGTTGATTCCAAAGGTTCTTATTTGTCTGTACATGTCTCAGAATAAAAATAATGATGATCCAGAGTCTCGGCAGGCTGTCATTCTTGCCCTTCAGGATATGTTGGAGGTTGTAACTCGAGATATGATGAAAGATGGCCCTAGGTGGGTACCTTTTTGGTTGGCAGTTGGCTGATAATTGGAAAAAACCTTGCTTTTATTTATACCAATTCTCAGATGTTTCTGTGATACAGCATTTTGGAATCAGTCCACAGTACGCAACCAATTCAAGATATTTTAACGAGGCCCGATCAACCCCAAAAGGCCCAGTTATTTGCATCTACCGGTGAAAGGCCAGCTGTTGCTTATCCTATTCGAGCTACTGATGCATGGAAAGAACAGGTATGCATTTCTCATTAATGACTTCCAGGCATGTTGCTAGCATTCATTGCTAAAACAGAGAGAAACATTGTGTGGCTTGTCAGATCACCAGGCTTCATTTGCTGCTGACGGTCAAGGAATCAGCTATGGATGTTCCTGTCAACTTAGAAGCTCGGCGACGGATTGCATTCTTTACAAATTCTTTATTTATGGATATGCCTAATGCTCCCAAGGTTCGAAACATGTTGTCGTTCAGGTAACTATTGGGCAATGGTGTGTTTTATTGCATAATTGCAGAGGTTTCAAGTACAGCTTAGAAATATATTGTAGCACAATATAGAAGATAATAAGAATCTATACCAACAAATAATTGAATGAAAATATGTAAATTAAAATGCAATTTTGCACTATCAAATGGTGCCTGCTAAAACTTGCTGACAATTTCTTTTCAAGTGGTTAAATTTGTCTTCTTTACTGTTAGCAATGACATTTGCCACCTTGTATCCATGAATTAAATACAATCTTGGAATGCTTACAATGAACATAAGGTGGCCCAAAGATAACTGAATGGGAAAGGAAGCTCTCACACGTGAGATGTTGCAGATTTTCTGATCTTGATAACAAGCTCCTCTGCATTCAATTAAAGGACACATATAAGTTAGTACTCAGAAATATCATTTATCATCATTATGGACCGTGGGATCATTAAATCTTACATGTAAATTAGTACTCGGTACTCACGACTGATGCTAGTGTTGACATGATAATGTTACTTAGTGTATGCATGAGAGAGAGCTTGACAAGCAAGCTGAAGTATAGATATGTCATATATTTGGAAATGGTATTGGAATAAATGATTTGCAAAATGTATATGGTTAATAGAATAGTGCATAAAATGAAATATTTTATGTTAAATTGATAAATGTGAGGTCATGCCGTGATGCATCCAAGTGGTAACATGAATGCCATTATCTGCAGCTACAACAGAAATGCATATCCATTGTGTAATAGCTTTTACCCCTGAAAAATTCTCAGCAGAGAACTTTGGTTGTTGTATGCGTTTTTATTGCTGCAATTGAAATGGGATTTTAAGTAAAGCCAACTATCAATAAGTTGAGTTGTAATTAGCTACTACTTGCCTAAGTGTGTAAAATTAGCATTTTAAATTTTCACATTTAACAACAATGTGGCAGAATCTTGAGTAAGCTTTTTGCATTTCTCAATGCAAAAATAGCTTTGGGCAGTTATAAGTTTTTGCTTGAATGAGTGTGGATTTAGTTCCTTGTACTTCTTGCTGTTTAGGAGGTTTGGATTGCTTTACAGTGTTACACTTTCAGTTCCTTTATATAGAAGAGTTAACATGAGAAAAGTCAAACAAATAAGTGACCCCATTTTTACATGCATATTTGAATGAAAACCTAGTCAGGCCTGAAGGACAATTCAGTAATCAACTCCAATGTGGTTGGTATTCTGCATCGTCAGTGATGGATGAGAAGGCCATCCTTGTCAAACCTATGGAAGCCTCCTTAGGAGAAGTAAAAGTTTTACCCAAATAAGTTGTGCATGGTCAGTTGAAATTTGGAAATCATCAACATGCAAGGCGTGGCTCACATTTTAATATTTATAGTTCATGCTCACATACCTTTTTCTCGAACTAAGGTTAGAACTATGGCATAATACCAATGAATCCTGCTTCTCGTACTTATTTCTTAACTGAATTCTTGACTATTGCCTGTCTCCTTATGATCCCCCAACGCCAAAGGCTATCCTTATGACCCCAGAAAGCCAAGGGCTATCCTTATGACCCTAAGAACACAGCATGCATGGTAACATGCAATCTGTTCCTAAAGATACAACAAGCATGTCCAATTCAGGCATCCGATAGAGATGTTAAGTGAGTAATCTTTTTATATTCTTATACCTGGAATGCTACACTTATACAAATAATTCAAACACACAAGGAATACCTCAACATTGCTATATATAAGTGGGTACAAATACTTGTCAAGGGTGGTCACTGTTATGTGTCATTTGGAACCATTGATTACATATGTGATTTCATCCTTACAACTTTATACTCACAAATGATTGATTAATGCCTAAATCGCTGGTCTTTTCTAGGGCTTATACATCATGCTGATCATGCAACCATGCCCATGTATTCATAATTTCAGTAACCCGAATTCTGTTCTCATCATGATGTCATGAACAAACTATCATATGATATTCATCATTATTTTCTCCAATAAGAATTTTATTGCCATGTAAATGACCAATAGAAGGTATTATTGAACCAACACTAAATTATTAATAAGATTAAAATCAGAGAAGAAAAGTGATAGGGGTAAAACTATTAAGCCATAGTAGCAAAAATCAGACATAAGAACAAGTTGCGTTTAACCTGTTTTAGATCTGTCATATTAAAATCACTATTTCTTTACCCTCATAACACACCTTAAAATTTTTAAATCTGTAATAATTTTTAAGTGGAAGGATTTTGTGTTGATCTTAAAATTTAAAATCAATCAAGAGCTTGCTGAAAATTTAAAAAAAATTGAAAATTCTGTTTTTGCATGTATAGTTACAAAAAAATATTTTTTTTTTCTCTTTTTACGAATTTTTGGCTCAAAAGAATTCCATATTTGTTTGAACTGCCGAAGTTCCCTCTTTTTCACAAACATGACTGCTATGCATTAGTCTATTAGATCAACACATGACTAGGTAGGCTAGACTTCAACCTGGAGTCATATACCAAAATTATAGCAAAGCAAACTGGTATGCTGTAATTCACATAATTTGGGTACTCATATACCTAGGCTGTAATTGATTGTTCAGCGGCTTTTTTTTTTCAATAAACATTTTAGGGTTCTGTTATGGGTCCACAGCCGACCAATTAATACTAAAACATACAAAATATAGAAGTAAAGATCATGCATAAACAACCCATAAATGGGCGTAGCAGGCATCCAAGGACAGCCAAAAAAACAGCACTTCCAAAGTCTATAATCAGCACAGACATCAAAAAAAGATACATAAACTACCAGCCAACTGAAGAACCAGAATACAAAACCCATAAAAGGGAAAATAGATTCCATATGTCTGTTTAGGGAAGCTGAGATAAACCCAAACGGGCCATTCCTGAACAGCTCGGAGCCATTTTCCACTTGTTGAATGCCCTATTATTGACACCTTTACCAGAGACCTCAACCAAATGTAAAAATGACATCTTGACTTTGAAAGCATGCTAGATCTAAACAAATTTAGCTGGAAGCCTAGGCCCATCCCCCAAGATGATTGAGCACTAGAAGAAAACAAAAAAAGATGCTTGAGAGTCTCAAATTGTATGCAAAAGGGATATTTAGGGTTAGAAACTCCCAAATGAACAAGACGCTTGCTAATATGAAGAACTTGGTAAAGAATACATTAGGCAAAATGGGCAAGCATTGGTTCACACATAAACAAAAAGAATGAAGAGACCATCTCTCATTTAGGTTTTGAATCATAGACAAGTGAAGGGAAAGCTTACTATAACCTTTGCTAGGAGAATGTTAGTGGAAGGGTGTGTCCATAAACCATTTCTAGTCCCTCTACCATGACTGGTTTAATTGAATAGTGATTTTATTTTGAAGGTGGAAAGGCACAACTTTCATAATTTCTTGAAAGGATTCATTATTTTTCTATTCAAGTTAAACTTGGCTTTGGCACAAGGGTAGGTGTAGTGCTCGAGTCTTCACTTCAAGATATTAGCGGGCAATACACAAACGAACAAATTTTTCATGGTCTAATTCCAACAAACATGTCACAACCTCATGCTCACACACATGATGTTGTCGCAACTAAACATTGTGACCAAAGCACAGTACAACACCATGAAGTGCATGATGACACAAGGTCAATGCACAACCACACAAAATAACACTAGTGGGAGACTTACACGAACATCATGGAACAACATCAACATAATTACATGTTTAATCCATCACAAGACCAATTTAGGATTATTCACAATCATTACATTGCATTCGAAAATGATATTCAATTTCAATGTAAATCACAATATTTACATGGTTATAAAGGAGAAATCACATCCCAAACATGGATGGATCACATTCCAATTCAAAGATGAGGAACATATACAATTACCACTTTTCCATTCTATAACCAAAGTTCACCAATAACCAAATATTACAACATTCACAAATATGACAAATTACAACAAATCAAGATATGACAATTGAGGAGAAATGAGATCCCTACACGCTCTCCAAGATGCACCTCCATGATATTGTTTCACATCCCAATGGTGATCAACACTACCCAACTGTGTGATGTCCTCCTATCTATACTAAGAGACAAACACATGGTTGCAAACATAAACATGACACACAAGTTGGCCTCACACACAACATACAAGGTACAACATGGGTTCTCAACACACAATTGAAATCAAATAATCTAATTAACACAAGGAAGAAGAAGAGTATCTAAAGGAGATGAGTGACATCCTACTCGATAGTCCATAGCATGAGAAGGGAAAGTGAGACATCACATGCCCCAAGTAAGTACTCACCTCAAAGAATACTTTTCCAAAGCATCGATCCCTCAAGGATCATTACTAATGAAGGTTCATTTCACTTCTAATTTAACCATTGTAAATCATCCACACAATGTGTTGTTAAGAATGTTATATTTAATAAGTTTTCACTCAATTGCATGTCGACCATGACAAATTGTGACCAATGTGTGTGAATTTATCTTCTTATGTCTTTTGTCTTCCTCAAACATGGCACATCGATGCCTATGTTCGCTTATTCTTTCTGAAATATCGCACATCAATCCCTCAAGGATCGTTACCAGTGTTTGTCACTCCAAGCCTCCAATGTCCCCCTCATTCCTAAGACAATCCAAGACACTAACTTTCACAAGAAATCTTAGGGATGGATAGGGTTCGATTTTCCATGCTAACATGCATCTCAAAGTGCTAACACATCATCTCTATTACAAAACTCTATACACCACAAAATAATATCAAATCATAGTTTCTAAATTCCAAAAATAAAAATATAAGATTTTCCAAGAAATCCAAAATATCCAAGTTCCTCCATTAGAGAACCTTCAATTTTCTTAAATTTGAAATACATAAAATCTTAAAAATCTAATTACACCCTCTTGGCCCAAATTTGCTCAACAACATACTTATGCAATCATATACAATTTTAAAGAAAATGTGCAAGGGTTTAGGTACATATTCATAGTTTTCAAAAATTAAGTTCACAATATAAAAATGCAATCTATCATCTATCATTTGTAACCATAATGAATTTAATTTCTAACTACAATCGATCACCGAGTAAACAAAACCATATGCATCACCAAAAGAATTGAGAGCATGACCAGACACACATACTAACAAACTCAAATTTCTTTCTCATAAACATAAATAAAATCATACAAATCTTTCATAAATCTATGACAAAAAGCACAAGGAATACCTTTTTATGTGCAATGAATCTAAGGTTTAGAAGGTTGTAGTTCTTTCCAAGCAATCCAAGCTTCAACCTTCACACTCTTCCAAGCAAAGCCAAGGGTTTCAAGAATGCACACACACTTATCTTTTTGCTTTCCAAAAATTCATAAGCCAAAAAAATGCAAATGAAAATGAAAGTAACCCCTTTTCCATATAAGCCAAAACCTAAAACAAATATCCCATTTTTCTTTTCACACTAACAAAACAGTTTAAGTTAATATCTAGTTTTCACAAAATGTCTAATTTACCCTTTTTTAACAAGTTTAGAAAGTCAATTTTCACCTTTAGGCAAGTTAGAAACATTCCTAACGCATAGGCATATAAACCCCAATTCATTTTTGCATAAATCAAGTGAAATTAATATTTTCTAACATGTACAAATTCCACATATCAAAACACAACCACAATAACACTTGGAATTTGACTAAGATTGCTAATGAAACGACAAAGGCCATGAGTTAGTACTAATGGAGTTATGCACTCATAAGTATCCCAAACCCACTTGGATTAGTTGCCCCTCCTTGAGAAGCAATGGACACCATTGCATGCAACTACAAAATTAGATGTGGAAGCTTTGAGCAACTTGCACTTTTGTCTACCATTGTCCTTTGGAAGGAACTTGATTTGCTTTCACGATTTGGAAGAGAGGGGTTTGCTGTTGACCTGTTTGTTTAATACAAGCATCAATTATCTGATTTGTTTGCATTGGTGCGACACAATTAGGATTGTTTTCGACCAATTGTAGAGTCTGTGTGATGTTGGGCGAGTCCAACAGAGGTGGATATGAGTGTCATAAGAGCGTTGCATTGAAAATGAGATGCAAACCAAGGTAGGCATAAAGATTCAATTGTGTTGTCTCCCACTTGCTGGTGATAGTGTAGGGCCTGTATCAAAGTAGATGAAGCTTGCAATAAGGTCCTTTTAGTCATTCTTTTTGCAAATGTAACCAAAATTGTTGCTTGTACTTGGCATTTGCATTTTGAAGGATGGTTTGCATTTGTTGCTATATTTGTTGAATGTGCTCAATGAATTTGGTGGTGTCAACTTCCTTTTGAGCTGAAGGAGTTGTCGTAAAGGATGGTGGCATGAGTAGGTTATGTCAGTGGGTGCTAATGGTTGGAAATTGAAGCAAACTTGAAAAGGGTTGTGTGCTTAGAGTTGTGAAGAGCTCTATTGTAGTTGTGTTGAATAAAAGGAAGACTTTCATCTAGTGTTGCATCTTGGAGTTGTACATCCAAAGAAGGTGAATTGTCATCCTATTGATTACTTCTTTCTATCCATTAGTTGCAGTTCAATTGGCGGACTATTTCAGGAGAAATTAGGCTTTTTTGACTTCCATTTTCAACTATTAAGTGTATTGGTTGTACATTGACCTACACTTGATAGTGGAACAACCTTTCTACTTCTTTGTCAATCAATGTGGGAGGAAGAGGCAATGTTTGCAATACCAACTATGGCATTAGGTTTTGCATTTATGACTTGCTTGCCTTTTAGGTGCCATAGTGGTAGTATTGGTGGAATGTAGTTGTGCAAGTAGGGCTTTTCTAGCGTGACACTCTTCAGTTGAGTGACTACTAGTTTGTGAATTGCATGCCATCTGCTAGTATTGGATTGTTTCTTTAGCTCATTGGATAGTGTATCCTCCTTAATTTGGTGTGGAGTTCCTTTTTCTTGGTTATAACTATGTCAAGTTCCTTCGTTGGTGTTATTTGTCTATACTTTTCCTTGAGACTCTTTCTTGATCTTTTGTTGGCCTTGGCCTCAAATTTGTAGGCTTCTCCAGAAGTGGAGACCTAGAGGAAATGCATGTCTAGCTAAATCTTTGGTCTTTGGCTCGACCTAGACTTAAGAATGGGATTTTGCTCGGTCTCTTCAATGCATAACTTGGAAACTAGAGTGTGAAAGACATGTATTCTTGACCATGCACAAATCGGTCCTTTGTTTGGCATAGTTATACAAACTTAATGTATTGATCCTTGTAGTTCCCAACCAGGTATTAGCTCTCTTTAAGGGCTATAACGAAAACATTTCAAATGTCTAGAGATTATGACGTGATTTCCTTCTCATGGGATTCATAGTAGTTTTGCCACCACTGTTTGATGGGTAAGGAAACTTTCAGAGGGAAGGTAATATTTTCCTTGTTGGAGAATCAATTTACCACAAAGCATTGTTTTTCCAAGTTTTTTGTGGATGTCTATATATATTTAGATAATAGTAGAGGGTGTCTATAGGGGCTACAACCCAAAGGATTACCATAAAAGACAAGTACAATTAAAAAATAACTATTAAAATGCCACCATTAGATCATGGATTCAAAAAACTATTAAAGAGTACAATTAAAAAGAACTATTACAAGACCAAATGCAAGAAGAGAGCAAAAGGAAACAACAAAATATAACCACCGAAGACCAGAAACTGAACCAACCAAATGCCACTCATCATAAATTAGGCAATGGGAGTCGAAACACCTTAGCAACCAACATCAACATCAAACTTGAGACCCTCCATGCCTAATATGCAATTGTTCCAACCCTCAACAACCACAACCTCCAATTTTGGTTTCATGTCGCCACCCCCCCTTGGGAAGACCTAAACCTTCAAATTTAAAACCATGTATAATTTCAGAGTGCTTGGAAGCTCTATGCAGGTGACTGCTAGATAATTGAGGCAAAGCATGTAATATCCCAAATGGGGATATTTTCTTCAATTTTGGATTTTCCGGCTTTCCTAATTCTGATTTCTGATTTTTTGCTGAAACCCTAATTTTCTGAATTTCTGATTTTCAAATCAGACTGAAACAAACACTTATAACAGCCCATAAGCCATGCCAATTCATCATATAATCAACACCAACATGATTGCCAACAAAATACTTGAAATCCACAATGAATTACACAATGAAATCACTTCAAATTGCAACCACGATGGACTGAAATATAAGTCAGAAGTCTGCTGCTACAAATTCTGAATTAAATGTCTTCAAATACATATAGATATGATGGACACACAAGCCAACATGCCCAACTACAGATCAGTCATAAACCCTAAGGGTTGTACATACCAAAATACAATCAAAATGACCTTCAAATGATGGCAAATGACCTCCAAGGTGTGGCGCTCCAATTAGGGCATGAAACCCTAAACCCTAGAATCTTCAAACACCAAGAAGTCTGCTCCAAAACAAGGGGCACAGGTCTGCTAGGTCTGCTGCTCCGGAATATGATGTCAATGATGCCAAAGATGCAAACAAACCTCCAAAATTACTCATCCAATGATGGCGCTCCACAAGTAGGGTTAAACCCTTAGCAAATGATGACACATCCACCAATGGAAACTCCTCAAATGAGGGCAAATTAGGTCTTCCTCGATGCTGCTGCAAAAATCAGAATATTCTTGAAACCCTAATATCCAACAAACTCCACGAACTGCCTCCCAAAGATGGCGCTCCAAAGGTAGGGTGAAGACCCTAATCAAAGGATACCACAAGCACCAAGATTCACTCAACAAAAAAGGCAAATCAGATCTGCAATGCTGCTGTTCCAAATCAATTAGAATTCTGCTCAAGAAGTTCCTCAACGCTGCTCCAATTCTCTGCTCTAAAGATATTTGATTTCTGCTCCAAACAATAATCAAAATGCTGCTCCAAAGATATAAAAATCTGCTCCAAACTTTGTGAATCTCCAATGAAGTGCAATTATGAATTCCGTACGAATCCACCTCCAAGATGAGATTGGGTTTTTCGTCCAATCCACCTTATTTTCACTAGGGTTTTCGTCCTTGGAAAATAGATGCAAACAAAGTTGCAAATCCACAAAGGAGAAATAAAAGATAAGCTGATTGATGATTTGAAATGCCACAAAAGACCTTATATTTATACATGTTTTCATTCTCCTTCATATGCTGGCCGACCAAGGCAAAAATACTATTATTTTATCATTTTTACCTCTCAAGGCCGACCTTCCTTATGCATTCTTGGCGCTCAAATAAACTTTGGCCGACCTGCATTCAACTTGGCTGACCTTTACAAGGTGAATCTTCTTCTTGGCGCCCAATTTCAAAGATTCGAATTTAATTTCTTTTCCTTTCTTCTCCCAAGTCGTCCTTCTTAAGGGCCCAATTATATTATTTTATTATCTTTCCCTTCCATAGGTCGTCCTTCTCTCATGAGACCAATATTATTTTATTGTCTTCAACATAATCTTCTTCAAGGCAGCAACATAAGGAATGAGATCACATATCAAGTCGTCCCAAGTATTTTCACATGTTATCTTCTCCAAATGTCCCATCAAATGACACTCTTCCACACTTCTACCATCCGTAGATGGTTCGCTCTACTAGAGGGCAGATAAATTTATTCAAAGTGAATACATCATAATCATTAGAAAACTCTGATAGTCAAGTTCCATACTCAAATCGCCCAACAAAAATCCTGAAGTGTGGAAATTATCTTCGTAGGCCTTCTTCAGTGATCACTCCGAAAATGGGGACATTACAAAGCATACTCACTGGTGACTTCAAGTGTGCCTCTATTATGAGAAACCAACAATAATTTGACATTTGAGTGTAAATCTTTATAGAAAGCAATAAGGGTTTCACTACCATTATTCACAATACATAGTCTTCATAGTCTTCTCTAATCACAAGTTCAACACCATCTATGTTGGCACTTGCTGAAAACTTTGAACAGCCACAACAACCTCCTCTGCCTCATCCAAATCATCCTTCACTACCATTCTCAAGGAGGAGCAAAAGCTCCAACCAACCCCTACCATCCTTCGAATGAACTATCCGTTGAAGCCTCTCACAAAATCCGCAACAATAGTGGCATTGGAGTTTAAGCATTTGCTATTAGGAAGTCCCTCCTCCCCTAAAACGCCCTTCACTAGATTAAGCAACATGAAATCGGGGCATTGAAAGATCTTCAAGAGGTGATCAAAAGCTTGACCACTTTGGAGAAGGTCCCTTCTACCACTAACCATCTTCCTATGAGCCACAATACCAAACAATGCCACTGCATAGAAACTAGCAGCCACACCAAGCTCGTTCTTATACCCACCACTACAAACAACCAAACCCATAACAAGAGAAACCACAAAAAGACACCTATCAAATTGTAGTTGGGAGAGAGAAGGAAGGTCATAGATAACACCAAAACATATGTGCTAGCCTCGAGCACATATATAACATCAAAATCAATACAATCTACAAGACTCGAGCACTATTATAACGACAAATCTCACCCACTTGGGAAGCCAACCAAAGAGGTCTACCATTAGGCACCTATATTAATGATCACAACAACTTCTCTTTCATAATAAGGTCGTCCAAAGGAGATTAAGCTAGTTATCTAGAGTATCTGAGTTTAGTTTACCTTCAAATATGAGTACACTTAGATTGATTTGTACCTTGTATAGTGTGGAACTAGTGAAGGGTTTGGAGGAGGTAGAGCTCTCTAGAGGATGCTACATGTGCTCAAGAAGCTACACATAGTGATCGAGGTTGCTCTTGTAACACAACTTATATCATTCTTTGGAGCATTTTCGTAGTTAGTATCTTTGAAGATTTGTCTGCCATCTTGTTTTGCTGGAGAGGAAGGTATGCGGAATGATGACAATTGTCAAGCCCTAGTTTCTCATAGTCCGATCTTGTATGGATGGGCATACAAACTAAAACGTGATACATATGTATACGTCAATACCATGGGATGTGATATGAAGTGTATAGGCTCTAGTACCCGCTAATTGGGGGCCTAGAATGGTACTTGATGGATAGAGACTTTTAGCCAAGTAAATGCACTATTGCAGAAACATAAACATGAACGAGAGGTTGAGAACTATATCTGAGTGCAAACAAACTAGGGAAAGAATATATAACAAAAAAAAATTACACTTCTTTGAGAACTCTAATGGATGATTTTATTATGCACTAGTCCTGTACACAATTTGAAAGGTGAGACATGTTGAATGCCTAAGATTTCCTCCTATCTACAAAGCTGAGCTCTGTGTTAATTCTTTTGTGTTGTGTATATCTAGTAGATGCCACTGAATGTGTGTGGTAAGATTGGAAGGGAGTTAGATTGTTGCGTTATTGCCATGTGTTTTGTAGGTGGTAATGAGCTTGTTGATAGAACAGCAAAGGCCACACGATAACACTAACGAAGTTATTCAATCCTAAGTATCCCAAATCCTCTTGGATCAGTCATAGGACAATGCCTTGTGATTTCCAAATCTGCACACATAAGTCATTAGTGGAACTTGCAAGATTGTGTTTGGAGCATGAAATTATCATTATAGGCATTTTGTATTTTGCCAGCATGAAATCAACAATGTCTAAGAGGGCAATAGTGGTGTGAATGGAATAAAGGCGTAAGCAATGATCATGTAGTTGGAACATGTGTGGCCCTCATGTAAGATACAAGCATGAACCCTGTAAAAACGAAGGCAGAATGAAAGCATGATGTAAGCAATGATAATGGAGTTGGAATGTTTGTGGCCTCCATGAAGGACACAAGCCTAAACAATGTAAAGACTAAGATAGAATGGAAGCATGATGTAAACGATAATCATGAAGTTGAAATCGGTGTGGCTGCCATGAAGGATAGAAGCATGAACCATGTAAAAATTTAGACAAAATGGAAGCATGCGGTAAGTGACAATCATGGGGTTGGAACTAGTGTAGCCCTCATTAAGGATACAAGCACAAACCAAGTAAAATTGACTTAAAAGATGGATAGAATATGCCCCCCTTAAAATTGAATACATACATCGTGATGGATTCAATTTGAGGAAAGGAAGGGTTATAATGACCACACATAGGAATGTGTTGGTCCTAAGTTTTAAATCAAAGATATAGACATGAAAGCCCATGTGATGGGTAACAAAGAATGCCTCCAATTTTGCCCCCACGTATGAATACAAGTGAGAAAAATGTAAAGTGGCCATTTGCCAAGTGTCATTGTGTAAGAGCAATATGATAATTGTTGTGTAAGATGTGTGCATAAAGTAACAACATAATAAAGATGGCATGAGATATCATCATGAGGTAGCCATATAATGTGTTGTGTAAGATATGCATGTGTGAAAACTGTGACTTGCTCAAGTGAAAGAGTATATAAAGAGTGTGCCCAACATTGCCCTCCAATGTGAGGACACGCATGAGTAGAAGTAAGATAGTCTCATACCAAGGATAATCATGTAAGTGCAACAATGTATAAAAATGTAAAGAATATCATGATGTAAAGGCAAGAGTAAAAGTATTTTTGTTGAATGTGCTTGTGTAGGGATGACATAAGCATAGTGGTGCAAAATGTAATCATAAAATTACCACCAAGTGTGTGCCATGTAAAAGTAATGTCAACACGTAATAATGTGACAAACATACCATTGAAGATGTGAGCATTTAAGGGAATGGTATAACATAATACGTTGGTAAGTTTCTTCTCCAATGGAAGAGAAAGGAACTGCTTGGCTTGAAAAATAATATCAATGGATGTGCCGAAGTCAGGAAGCCAAACAAAGTGGGGTGTCTGAATGCCATGTCCAATAAGTGTAAGAGAAACAAAAAGCATGAAGGTGAAATATGAGAAACACAACAATCAAGGTGTAAGCAACCAACTAAAGCAAATCAAGCCAAAATGAAGATCAAGGAGGAGAAGCACAACGATCGTGGCTCAGTCAAAAAGGAAATAATCTATGTAAAAAGAAATAGATGATCAATGAGAACGAGAACCACAATTGTGTGTCAATCAAAAAGGCCAACCATTAAACCAAAAAGCAAAAGAAGTTATGGTTTTGGTCATCATGAATGAAAGAAAGTGTGATGAGGATATTTCACTGCTTTCAATCATCCCAAATCTAAGGAAAAACATGAAGGAAAATAGAAAATAAAGAAAAAGAGGTCATGAAACAAAATGAATATTCATGGCCCATTGTGACAGCATGCATGATTAAAGGTGGCATTGCATCATCCACATATTAGCTATGAACATGATGAAGGAAAATGTGCTGAAAACAGTAGAGGATAAAAGAACAAGTGAAAGGCGAAAGCATATCAAAACATGAGTAATAGTGTATAAAGATGTGTATCCATCATCATTGAGTAGATAATCATCTTCCCAATCATTAACTGTAAAATCACCAAAACTAATCACTTGAGAGTGTTTTTGTGATGGACTTGGATCCTCATGTAAAGTATCCACTTAATAATTATGTGTGCTAAAGGAGCAGTTTCTGATTAAGGTTTTGGCACCCATATTGCTTTTTCTTTTCTTCTTTCTTTATAGTGTTTTTTGCTTGATCTTGTATTGAAGCTATAGGCTTTTTGTAGTGTAGGTGGTTCTTTGATTGACACATTGGTAGTTTAGCCAAATGCCCTTGATCTTTCATTAAGCACAATGGGATGAGAGCTTCAAGAAGATCCAACTTTTGGTTTAATTTTTTTGATACTTTGTTGTACAACACCATTTAGTCTCCTGTTTTTGTGCTTCTTATTTGTATACCATGTAGGTGCTATATCAAACATTTGTTCTCTCATGTGGAGGCTCTTTCAGATTTTGAATAAATGTTTCTATAGTTAAAAAAAATAGCTAGCTTTGAAAGAGGTTGATATGGATTTCTACGCACCTTAACCACTTTTCCGTAATGAATACAATTTACACATCGATGCAATATAGAAGGGACAACTTGAAATTGTTCTATCCATCGTCAATTAGTGATGAAGCTAAATCCATGTGAAGATGGAAAATGTGAAAAGGTATTGGTTCCTTTCTTTTTTCAATTTGCAAGTGTAAGATGATGCGGCCTATAGTATCTTGTATTATGCCTTTAGAACACTTAAGAGAAACCCCCAAGTGTACATATGACTCTTGATTCAAATAACTAGCACACACAAATTCCTTCATGCAAATATTAAAATGTGAACCAGGGTCAAACATAATTCCTTGGGTTTGCTTATTTTCTATTGTACCCTAATATAGAGCAGCCCATGCTATCCATTATTGGGGATTTCATCGTGAGAAATTGAAATGGATAGAGAGGTAGATGCCTTGGATTTTTCCTCAACAACCACCACAGAGTTATCATAAGATTCTAATTGTATATCATTATCATCGATTGTTTCCTTATATTTAATGATAGTTTGAACATGATTAGATTGATCATGTTGTGTAAAGCGACTTATTAAGATGTTTGTTGGGATAACATTGGCCCCCATCATGTATCCCTTCCATGCGAATCATATTGTTATCAATCAAATCTTGTATCTTAATCTTCAAAACCATACAACACTATGTTGCATGACCATTTACTCTACGATGTTTCCAAAATTCTCTCGAAACAAAACTTGAGATACATCATTTGAAGTATCTCTGATAGGTGGTAATGTAATCATACTTGCCCTTGAAAGCTTCAGCAATACAATATAGTGGGGCACATGAAGCCTTGTAAAAGTGCTTGAGGTTTGATGGTAATAATATGAGAAGAATCTTGACAATTATAAACATGATTAACATTCGGCTTGGGTTCTTGTTTGTGAAAAGTTCCATCTCTAACGTTTGTGAAAGCATTTTTCGGTTGGAATTTTGGAATATAAGATGAAGAAGATGAAGGGGAACTAGTTGGCCATGCTTTAAAAGATTGGTATCCAATAACTTCAGCTCAAAGTCCCTAACACTTGCGCACAAATCGGAAAATGCAGCATAATGATTGAAGATAACATTATCTTTAATTGTGTGGTGCAAGCTATGTATAAATAAATGTTGTAACTCATCATTTGGTAACTAGTAATGCATCTTAGCAAGCGAGGGTTGGAATTTAGAACATAATCATTAACCCTTTCGTTATTCCCTTGCTTACTTCGAGAATGTAACCTTTAGATCAATATTTGCATTGGAAGTGTTGGACAAAACAATTGACCAACTCAGTGAATGAATGGACATAACCTTGTGCCAATGAAAAGAATTGTTGGGCATATATTCTTTTAATGTACTTGGAAATAGTTTTCCTAGCAATCGATCATCATACATGAAGTCCAAACAAGTGGCATAAAAGATCCAATGTGGGTCATTGTGTCACCCTTACCATTGTACAATTCAAACCTTGGTGCCACAAAGCCCATTGGGAATGGATCTACCAAAATATCATAACCAAAATATCTTAACTTCACTAAGCTCTTTCATGAGGCTTTGAAGGGAAGGTTGGGCATGAGTGGTGATTGATGGGTATATGTGGCTTGGAAAGGTATGGTGGAGGAAGGAATAATGGGAGGAGGTTGGGAAAGTGCTTGTGAAGGGATGATGGGGAGGGGTGTGGGATGAGTCAGGTTGATGAAAGGTGGGGAATCACATAGGAGTAGATGAGGTAGGAGGGTGGGTAGTTAAAGTGGGTAATTGGTTTTGGGAAGGGAGAACAGTGGAGGAAATATAAGAGTGGGAAGGGGGAAAAGTGGATGAAACATGAGAGTGGTTAGATCCATCAAATATTTGACTAAGGCCCTTAAGCATGTGCATCCTATATGATTCGCTCATAATCATACTATGGAGTTGATCAAGTAGTGCCAAAGGATAAGTACTGTCATCAATCTTGCTTATATTTTCTTTAAGTAGCTCCAATTTGCTAGCCATATCATTCTTCATTTGATCTTCATGTGTCGGGCATGCATCATGATCAAAATCCACTTCCTCATTGAGGTGTACATATGTATTGTATTCAGATTTTCCACAAGAGGAGGCTCAAAGTGATCCACAGCAATAAAAGGGTTGAGCCTAGGGCTACCCCTGATAGAAAGGTGAGATCTCAGAAGATGTTTTTGGCATACAATCCTAATGTATGATTGAACACAGATAAGACAATTGAAGCACAAATTTTAGATCTGAGAAAAAAGTTGGTCAGAATAGAAAAATCAGATCAGAAATCAGAAAATAGAAAGAAGGTTAACCCTAGGGCAAAGCACTAGGTGGGATCGAAAAGTTGGGGTTTACCAAAATTTACAGAAATAAAATGCAACTTGACAGTTATTTAAGTCTAATAAACTGATATAAAATAGTAAAAGCAATCAGACATAAATAACAAGCTCAATTTGTAAATGTAAATGAAATTAAGAAGGTTATAATAGCTTAGCTTTGTTTTGTCGGTTTTTGGTTGATGATGAAGGATGATCAGCTATAGAATGCAATTAAGAATTGGAATTTGATTTCTGGAATTGAATCAACAGTCTGCGCTGTTACAGATCTGCCTAGAAAGTACTCTGCTCTTGGACAGCGTTGTGCTCATGGTTTAATTCCCCTGGCATGGTTTAGTCTTGGTGATGCAAGAATGTCCTCTACTCCAGTGAATTCACAAAACCTGTTTGTTGATTTTCTTGTGTCTAAAATAGGGTGGCGCTGTGAAGCACCTTGGGGAGACTGCTTGTGTGTAAAGGGAAGTGTGGAAACTTATTTGATAACTAAGTAGGTCCCCATTCCCAATAAAAAAGGTTGGGAAACACTCCACACAGATAAATTTGATTTGTAATATATGTTGATGCAAGTGCTAATGCAAGCTCCGAGTCTCTAATGATGTCATGTGAGTGAGATGATCTGATAATCTGATATGAACTAATGACCTAGGGCTTGTCCTGAAATATGAGATCCTTGGTAGTCATTTCAAAGTGTATTGGCACGCTAGTTGATGCTTAATGGTCAAATTATCTGAAAGTGTCAGTTCTGGAAAGAGGGGAAATAGATTTGAAGAGGTGGGACAAGGCTGCGGGGACGGTCTTGTCTAGGTGACAGATCCATGCCCGCGCTCAAGTCGAGGTTATGGAAAAGCTGCTGAAGTGGATTGGTCCAGACTATTTGGGACTAGTAGAGGCTGATAAGCTGATGGGTTTCAGGATTTGTTTCAGCTCATGTGTAAAGTGGGCTAAATTGAGCTCTAGGATAATATATTTACTATGGGACCCAAAGTAGGTGTAAAATAAGAAATTAAAAGGGCAAGGTATGCACTTTCTTATCTACAATTATATTTGATGATTGCATTTAGCTGTGAAGGGAAAATGCAACTTCAGTAGGTGCATCTTTCTTAAGTAAAATTTAGAAATATTGTATATTCTATATGAAACACTAGGTTGCATGCTTTACAGCTCAAGGGTTGTATTATGTTATATAATGTTCCAGAAATATTTATAGCATATTCTCCATTGTAATCCCAGTTATACTTGAGTTTTGTACATAGAAGTATGATATAATACAAATATTTGTTTGGTAATTATTATATCCTTTGTTAATAAAGATTTATATATGTAGAAATAGGAATTTCTGTTTTCTTAAATATCTTTCATGCATGAAAATTGGTCTGTAATTTCTGTCATTTGTTTTCTTCTCCAGTGTCATGACCCCTTATTACAAGGAAGAAGTTTTGTATTCAATGACAGAACTTCAGAAGGAAAATGAAGATGGGGTTTCTATTATTTTCTATTTGCAGAAAATTTACCCAGGTTGGTATATGCAGGGAGTTTTACAAGTTTTGGCAATTTTGTGTCTAGATATTGAATTCTGTAACACTCATTGGTTTCTTTCCTTGTTAAACAGATGAGTGGAAAAATTTTCTTGAACGCATAGAATGTGAATCTGAGGAGGAGGTCCTTAAACCAGAAAATGTTCCGGAACTTCGTCATTGGGCATCTTATCGAGGGCAGACCCTCACCAGGACAGGTTTGGAGAATAAATAAAAAGAGTGTTTTAGATGAGTAAAAACAAAAGCTTGTAATTATTTCTGTTTCATACTGCAATGATTTCTTATTTGTTTTTCATTTTGCAGTTAGAGGAATGATGTACTACAGAAAAGCCCTGGAATTACAGTCCTTTCTGGACATGGCAAAAGATGAAGGTTTGAATCTGTTTGTGCTGGTTGATAAGTTCTGAACATGATCTAGAACCAACTTGTGCCTATGAGTGGTGCTAACATTATGATTGTTTTATTTGGTTCAATTGTCTTCTGAAAAAATTGTAACATACACTTTCTGATAAAATTCATAAAGAGAATTGTTCTCTTATGTACATCCTTTATTCTGCAGAAATTTTGGACGGATACAAGATGCAGGTATCACTATCTGAAGAGTCAAAGAAGGTACAGCGATCGTTATGGGCACAATTGCAGGCGGTAGCTGACATGAAGTTTACATATGTTGTTTCCTGCCAACAATATGGTATACAGAAGAGATCCAGTGATCCTCGTGCAACTGACATTTTAAGCCTTATGGTGACGTAAGTCCAAGAGTACTTCCACTGCTCAAATTCTTTTTTTGGGTTAAAAATAAATTGATAGTTCTAATCCACAGGTTCAGTCATTGACAGTTTAACACATAAACTTGATACTGGCTGCAGATATCCTTCTTTACGCGTAGCTTACATTGATGAGGCAGAAGAGAGGGAGAAAGACAAAACTCAAAAGGTTTACTATTCTGTTCTTGTGAAAGCATATAACAATCTTGACCAGGTATCTTACCATTCTTCCATTAGATGTGTTATTCCTAAAGGTGTATTCAAAGTACCTTTTATTAAAGTTTGGCTTGTACTATTTCTAGATGGAGGTAACGAATGTGAAGGTTATAATATTAAATTGTAACTATAAAATAGTCATTGTTGATGATGCAGAGCTTAAAAAGTAAGTTAATATATTTAGTTGTCATCTTTTTTTTTTTCAAGAGTGTTGTTGATGATTTGGCAGCTCAAAAAACACATGTTTCAATCATAATAACATTTGGGATCTTTAGCTTAGTGGCAATAATTATGATCTTTAGTTTTGGTTGAAATACTTAGGAGTTACATGCACAAATCTCATTCTTGCTTTTCCAGATATTTGAAGCAAATGTTGAATCCCAGACTGACCTTCCTTGGAGCAATTTTCCCATGCTTGTTCCCTCATTCTAACATTGTGCAGTAATCTAAAATTAGGATATCTTTTTGTTAATCAGGGCACAGGAATTATGTGGCTATATCCTATACTCATGTTCTCTTGACCTCCCATGTACATATCCTTTATCATTCAAAGTTCTGTTCCTTGAATCACTATTTAATTTGTATGGAGAAAATTGTCAAACATAATGCATGTTGGCACCTTGTCGACATAAATTGCATACATTTAATGTGTTATTTCTCCCTTTGTGATAAATAATACTGACTTGACTTTATTAATTACATATAGCGACCAGTGGGTCTTTAGTTTGTCCTTTTCCCATCTTAAGCTGTAATTCTTTGATTTGGCTAGGACAAAAAACTTTAGTAGTTTTTGTATCCAATATTATGTCTGTTGTCATTTGAACATATGCATGGTGTGAATTGGTAGCCTTCATCAGCATTACATTTTGTTGTTATATTGTATTTTGCATTTGTATTATATATACAAGATACAAATAGTAAAAATAGGATATATGTAATGTCCCCATTTTCGGAGTGGTCACAGAAGAAGGTTTGGGAGGCTTGGTGGTCTCATGTCACTTGTTTTGCCCATGAGATTGTTAGCGTGTGGTGTATTGCATTGATGGATGGTTTCATTCACGCCGAAAGAAGGATAAGCTATAATAATGTGGTCTCCTTTGTGCACCTTCCTTGTGGGATCTTACTTGACGCATTATTGGTTTGGACAGCTTGTGAAGGAAAATTAAATAATGAAACAATGTCTATCCTTGGCACACTTGAGAAAGAAGGCTTGAAGGGAAGGGAAGAAGATAAAATCAAATCCTTTTGGCATTTTTGGAGCCCTAGGATCCTTATGTTGGGTCGGCCCTCTCTAGAGGGAAAGATAATAATTATAAGGGATTTATTCTGCCTAGGTAGGCCTAGGAAAACAGACAACAAAATACTTATTTGGGTGCCAAGTTTGGTTCAAGATGGGTCGGCCTTTCTTGGGCAGAAAATAATAAATAAGAAGACAAATACTCCTAGGTCGGCCAGCATAGAGAAAAGGAGGAAAATATGCATAAATACAAGTTGTGTTGTGGCATTTCAAGGTATCATTCAATCATTCATTCACACATCATTTGGGAGTTTATCTCTTGGAGAAGGACTTGAGACAAAAACCTTGAGTTCTTTGGAGGAGTTGGACTAAACTGTAGCTCTTTCTTTTGGAGGATTCCATGACGGGAGTTCACATGCACTTCATGGTTATTTGGAGCAGAATTGCAAATCAGATTTAAAGATCATTTTGGCACTTCTTTGGCGTGGATTGCACACCATTTGAGATGAAGTTTGCCCTAGTTTTGGAGCGCCCTTCATTGGAGGAGAGCGCCTAGGTTTTGGAGGAGGTTTGTGGAGCTTGTGTTGCTGATTAGGGTTTGAGAAGAGCAGAAATTTGCTGCAGCAGCAGAGCAGACCTGAGCGCACTATTTTGAGGAGGTTTTCCATGGCATTTGAGTATTGAAGACCTAGGGTTCTATGCCCTAATTGGAGCAGCTGCTTTGGAGACCTTTTTCTATCATTTTGGAAGGTCATTTTGCATTGTTTTTGGTATGTATAACATTCAGATTTAGGGCAGAACTATGCTGGGCATGTTTCTCATGTTTGCCCTAATTTGTTAACGTATTTGAAGACATCTTATAATCAGATTTGTAGCAGCAGACTTCTACATTTGTTTTTAGTCAATTGTGTGGATAAATTAAGTGGAATTGTTGCTTATTTGGTTGTGGAATACAAGTGCATTATGGATAATAATGTTTATGATGATATCATGTGGATTCGAGATGATTTATGGGCCGCCCTAAATGTTCATTCAAGTCTGATTTTTACTTCAGAAAATTAGGGTTTGAGCAGAAAATTAAGTTTGATATTTTGGGAAGTCCGCAAATCCGAAATTGTCCAGAATATCCCATTTTGGGATATTACAATATATTTATATATTGAAATATAAAATAGAATGGATAATCTAATAGGTGAATATGAATGGATTGGGTGATAGGTTCATTATATATGGATTAAGGGGCATGTTCAATAGCACATGTCCTATCAAGGTGTTAGGTTGCATCTTGTGGTAGCAATGATTGACAACTAACTAATCAGAGTTAATTAGGTCTATGACATCCTAGTTCCTACTGTGTTGGAAATCCTCTGACCTCGAAACACTGTTAAAAATTAAAATATGATAGCCAACATGGCTTTGATAAATATCTAGACTAGCAATGCATTGAATGAGGCTCAATCCATCCAAGATTAATCTTAACAGCCATTAAAGTATCTTTGTGAACTGACACTTGAATTGCACTCATGCTAGTATTGCCACCATGAACTCTGAGAGTGTCTTTTACAACTTGGATTAGAAATGCATTTATATTGCTGAGAATCATGATTAGATTCTTCAGAATTTTATTGTTAGAGCTTAAACAATTTCACAATCAGACCAGTGTCAGTAGGGTTCAGCATATAGTTTCTTTGGATCTTGCTCATTTTACATTCTTAACCTTTGCAAAAGTTTGCAAAGTGAGGCTTGGGTTGATATTCAACAACTTCACGGTTGAAATTGCTTTAACAGAAAGTTAATCATGCGATACAATTTCATGTCTTTGCAATTCTTTGTTAGCATTGAAGTTCAATACAAGAATAACATTTTGTTTTTCAGCACATTGGTTTTTGTGTTGTTGTGATACCTTTTTCCCCTTTTAAAAGTCTTAACCTCTATAAGAAGAGTTATGCTATGGTTATGAAGGTGTAAAATATCTCCTATCTTTTACAGATAATTTTCATAGTATGCTTATTTTTTGCTTTTAATTTCAATATTTCCTCACTTGGTTTTTTCATTTACGTTTAAATATTATAATCTCATTTTTAATGCTCTCTATGTTTGACCATTGCTTGAGAAAGATTTTCTCTAGTTGATTCCATGTTAATTAATTTTAATTTTAAAGTCCACTTTCTCAAGCAATGGTTAAACATTAGGATTACTAAAAATGGAGCCCCAAAATTTCCAATATTTTTCCTGCATATAATATTTGGAAGTTTTGTTTTTCTAATTGGAATTTTAAAAATTTCTAATTATATATTTATGGGCTTAAGTTGCCTATATATTATAATATTTTTCTGGTAGGAAATTTTTATATTCGGATATATTTTATTGAAGTATTTTTTTATTAAGCTGGTTTCTTTTTTGGGTAGGATATGGTTTTGTTTTTCAAAATTGAAGGTTATTTTATGTGATTGGTCTACGATGGTCATTTAATACCTCTATTGAAAAGGAAAATTCCTGTAGCGACAATAGTCATTGTGGAATTCTGCCATGGATGACTGGTTTATTAATCAATTACAACAATGCTTGGCAATCTATAAAGTATACAAATTTGCAAAGAGACTGTAGGAATTTCTTGCTCTTCATTGTGGAATAGTCCTTTTCAGCCTTGCTTAGCAATCAACCTACAAAATATAATGAATTGTCTAACATATGATCTCCATCTTGTCCTAAGGTACAACCAAACAACAATTAAAGAATCCAGATGAATTTGAAACGCCTTATCCCAATTTGGGTGTGGCAAATCAGAGCACTTGGCAACATCATTTTGATTCTCTCAAAAGCATCCTGCTGTTTGAGTACCCTTTCAAATGATGCCTATTTTTTAATAAATAATCTAATTGATGTGATAATCCAGCCAAGTTATTGAATCTTTTGTAATACCCAATGAGTCTTAAGAAGGATCATACCTGAACTAAATCCCCGTCATTCTGCAACTCACTCACAATCTTCAATTGTATCTGGGTCTGTTTTAAATTCTGATTTGCAAACCACATTACTTAACAATTCTCCCTACGATACAAGCAACTGATATTTTGCTTTTTGTTTAATAACATTTGTGATGCTCCCTCACTTATGTTAATAATGTTTTTAAATTGTCATCCTTCACTCTATGGATACACCAATCATTCAAAAAGGCTTTTATGTCTTTTGTAGAGATCTCTCAAAAAATGAACAAGATTCTCCTTTGAAATATTACTGGTTCATTGCTCAAACCCAAATGGAATTCTATTTTATGCATATATTCCAAATTCTAGTAAAATAGTTGTTTTGATTTATCTTCCTCCACAAACTTGTTTAGTTATATGCTGAAATTTTATTTAAAGGATTATAACTCACTTCCAGCCATAGTAATAGTCATCGGACTCGTGAGTTTTTCAGCAGGGCAAGTAACTTGCCCATGACTTGTGAGCCGAGTCTGCTGAAAAACTTGCGAGTTACTTAGAAAGATTTGCTTGTATCTGGTGAGTCTGACAGAGGTTCGGCCAGCACAAAATCTGGAAAAATGCAAGTAAAACCCTAAAAATTTTACTTTGATTGTCATTTTTTTCATTGGAAATTTGAATCTGAGTTGATGAAGTGTCTGTTGGGTGAATGGAAGAATTTAATGATGGATCAAGCATGTTTTATAGATTTATGCATTCTCTAAATTCATTATTTAATATTTTAAGCTTCTCATGCATTATTAAAGTCTATTTTATGTATTTATGTAATTTATTTTATTTGCCAAGTCTGAATCCGAGTCCAAATTTTAAGCTGCTGAATTTTTAGCTGAGTCCGAGTTTTTGAACTATGCAGTTCCATTTACTTCCTCCAAAATTGTATTTGTATATAGTAGTATTGTAAATGGGTCTTTTTTTATTACAACCTTTAAGTTTAAAAAATTTCCACATTACCTCCATTTTTCTGTATTTTCGTTAGGCGCTATCATCACTGGTGAGATCCAATTGCTTGCAGCTACCTTAGATATTTTGTTAGCTTGTGTTGTGCTTACTAGTTTCTCCAATCCCACTTGTTTCATGGTCATTGTCATTTGTGCGCTCACTCAACACTAACAGCACTCGACTGGGGCATTCCATAGATAGGGCACATTCAATAAGTGATAAGGAGTTTTAAATTTCCTCATGTACCTTTGCTGCATATATAGGGTTCATTCAACATGGTCTTCTTCACACTGACTAATCTTCAGGGATAAGGTCAATATGATGCTCATACATCTCATGTGGCACTCCTTTTAGATCTTTATATGTCAACATGAACACTTCCTTGTGCTCTGTAAAACTTTGGTTAGCTGCTCTTTCCAATTCTGGACCTAGTACTTCTCCCACTAATAGTAATTATCTTCAATTCATTTTAATCTATGTTTATCTATTGTATAGCTGGTCTTTCATATTGAATCATTTTTTTCTATTAGAAACTCATGTGAGGTGTGTAGTTGGTTCAAAATCAGCAGTTTTATGACCCCTAAAATAAGCTGGATAATTATTTCCGTCTTATTATGATTTGATAGGTTGTGGGACTTTCCTCTATTTGATACATTGTGGGACTTTACTCTATTTAATATCAATTGATTATAATGGCCAATAGCTTATCCTTATTTTGTTTTTGTTTGCTAATTTTTTTCAGCTTTGACAAAGTATGCAGGTCTCATCAAAACAGCTATGTTTTCAACATTCGTCCAAATGTATGCCGCCCTCTTCTTTAGATTCATACTCATTTTTGAAGTCAGGGTTACTGGATTGCTCTTTGCCAGGAACTTTATCAGTCTATCTATTGATATTTGGCTCTTCCAAACTTCTATGTTCCAAGTCATGGACTGCTTTAGTTGCTTCAACCGTGGTCTTCTTAGTATGGCTTCCTAATGCTGCAATTAATGTTACTTTTGTTTAAAACTTTAATGGCAGACAATAATGACCTTCCCGGCAATTACAAGCAATGTTCCACAACCCTCGGGGACGGGCGGACGTAGGGACGGGTCTCGGGGACGGCGGCGGGGGGCAGTGCAGATACATAGAGTACTTAAACAAATAGTTATAAAAAGATATACAAGGAATAACATATGAAAATCTGAAATACTCAAACATATTGCATTAATGATAATTGCATTGAACAATGAAAATGCCGAATATCCATATATTTATATTATATTCAAAATTTCCAAATGATGATTACATTCAAAATCCAAATACAATTGCCCAATGGCCCGGTGTCTCAAATCAATGAATGATCATTCATCCCCAAAGTCTGCTCCAAACTCCTCATCGCTCGAACTGCTAGACTCCTCGGGGTCTATCTACCCCAAAGGAATACCAACCAACCTTGTCTATGTTGCATCTTCATCCACTTGTGCTGGCTCCTTTGGCTCTACATCCCATCGAATTGCTGGACTCTCCTTGTATGTGTGTTGCGGTCAATGAGACGCAAGGCGTTATGTACATCTACAAGTTTCTCCGCCCTCCTAGAGGTAAGTCTATTCCTCTTAATAGATTGGATGAAATTGTAAGTAGACCAGTTCCTCTCAGCAGTAGAAGAATTAAAAATGTGTGACAGAAGATGAATGGCTAGTGTGGTGGTCGAAGGATTAGGCCAATGCATATTCCACCATAGAATGGGGTCCTCTGTGTCATAGTCTCCCTATCCATCTTGGCCTCCTCTGAATATCCCCTAAGCGGCAAATTTTGTCCACTCAGTAGGAATGATGCTAGCCTGTATAGGATCATACATCTTTTGGATGGCCTTCGTGATCCCTGCCTTCACCTCAGCATCATGTATAGGTGCAACTCTACCAGGCCTTTGCACATACCACTTCGGGTTCAATGCATAGGCAACCATGTGCAAGGGAATGTTGAGCTTCTCCCATCAGCGTTGATTGATTGGCTGGATATGCTCATTATAGAATTGTAATGTGGGGTCCTTCTCCTATACAATGGCCTTCATTTGGCCAAGCATATTGTCAATACACTCATACACCTCTTCAAGGTTAGGTGCAGTTGCGTCCCCATATCTATCTAATTACTCTGAATATTGGAGTGATGATGGCAACAATGTATTTTGCATTGGACCAAAATGTGTCACTCTTCACCACCTTCTTCATCCTCCTCCCCTGCTCTGACTTAGAATCGAGCCACCAATTCCACTCTGATGTCATGACCATTAGTTGCAATGTCTCTTGCAACTCAAGCATCCGCTCCAAGAGAATGAAATATGAGGCAAATCTAGTCTCTACAGGTTTTAAAAACTCCTTAGAGAAGGTCCTGAAGAGTGCATGTGAAGTATGGTGGTTGCAGATAAACATTTGCACATCTCTAGCATCTCTCACCACCTCCTTGATCCATGTAATTTTGCCCATGTCCTTGAGTGCATTATTCATGGCATGCATACAACAACGAGTCCACCAAATATGCCTATAGGGTGCCTCAATCAATTTCCTTGCAGCTTTGCACACATATGCTGCATCTTTCACTACTTGCACCACATTCTCTGGGACAACCTCCTCAATAGCCTCTCTAAGGATTTGGTACTGAAAATCTGCATCCTTGCGGTGCCTTGAACAATCAACAACCCTAAGGAAGTAAGGGCCCTCTCTACATGTGACCATAATGTTGATGAGTGGACGATGGCTGATATCTGTCCACCCATCCATGATTATGCTACATCTGCTAGTGACCCATGTGGCTTTCATATTCTCCATGAGAATATTAATCTTGGAATAGTTCTTATCTAAGATTGTTGTCCTCAATTTGGTCTCCTCTGGTGGCACATATGATGGTCATGCTCTTATTATTTTTGCCATACCCTCCTGATAATAAGGAGAGTGAGCCACATGGAATGGAAAGCCATTGGCAAAGAAGACTTTGCCAATGGCATCATCTGCCTCATCCCTATTCTGCATATTAAATAATTCTGCCACTGTGATTGCACCCCCAACATCACTACTGTTGCTGGTGATTTTGCGTTTCCCTTTAGGCTCTGCTATCCCTAAAGTACATGACAAAGTAGTAGATGAAGATCTAGGATGAGCTGAAACTCGTGGATTTGGGGCAGCCTCAGTACTAGTAGGGGCAGCCAATGGCAAAGCACTAGGTACAAGACTTTGGTCACCACCATATTTCCACAATTTAGTTATTTCAATTCTATGTGCAAGTGTCAACTTCTTCATACTCCTACACCTTTTCCTGTGACATAAAGAAGGTGTGCATTATTAAATCTTGTAATGCTGCCATAAAATTCAAGTTGACAAATGTGACATCTCCATAGCCTAGTGCCCCCACTTGACCCAGGTTTTGCTAGCAATCTAGTTGCAAATTGTTTTAATGGAGACTTTTTATCAAAGGGATCCTTGGCAAATTTCTCTAATAATTTGGAAGGGCAGCCAAACTGTGCACTCCCAATAGAACTAGTTGTCTCACCACCCCCGATTCAACTCCCATAGGTTGTACCTCTTCATCACTCATGCTATGAGAACTAGAACTCATGGTGGCACTGCAAAAACTAAAATTTATGCCATTCAATTTAATATTTATAAATTTAAAATTATGCACAGGTTCAAGACAAGGATTTTCTTTTTGTTTCTCTTACTTTAGATCACACGAAGTGCAAAAGCAGAGGATACACAAAAATATGAATCCTTGTTTTTCAACCTTCATCAAAAAAAGATTTCACTTTTGTTTTTCTTCAAGTCGCACGAAGCGCAGAAGCAGAGGATACACAAAAGATAAAATCCTAATTTGACTTGTAAATTGAAAATTTAATACAATTTCGCAAAAAATTAAATTATTTTTTTTCAAATTTGTAACAAATTAAACTCGTTAAATTTAAACTAAACACTAGTGACTAAACCCCTAAATTTAAGATTAGTATTATTAAATTGAAAACAATAACAAAAACAAAATTACAAAACTAAAAAAAAACTGTCATGAAGGGCTTGGAAACTTACCTTGATGCTTTAAAAATTGATGAACTCAATGAAGCCTTTGCACTAGCTCTTCCTCTTGCGCTTGGCCCTCCTATTCACTCTTCCTAACACTCTCACTTGCAATCCCTCACTCTTGGCTTGCTGTTGCAGCTATCAACCTTGATGTTGAAAGTTAGAAGTGATTTGGAATGAGGCTTAGATGCCTATTTATAACTTTTTTGCGAGTGTTTGGGGTTTAGGTGGGGCCCATTGAGGATTAGGGTTAGGGTTGGAGGCCCACAAACCCAAAAAACTTTTTATTTAAAAAAAATGAAATAGGCGTGCTTTTCCATGGGGGACACGTAGAAGTCCTCAGGACGGTCGGGGGATGTCTGGTCATCCCCTGGATGTCTCGGGGACGTCTGTGCATCCACAAAGTTGGAAAAAATTGGGGACGTCCTCAGAGATGTCCCGTGTTCAAGGAGACGTCTCGGAAACATCCACGGGACGCTGGTGGTGGTGGAGGGATGGTGGAGGGACATTTCCCCCACGTCCCCGCGTCCCCAAAATGTCCCGGACATGGGGACCAGAGGGATGCGTCCCCGTGGAACATTGATTATAAGCTCCTGGTCTTTAAAATACTCACATGAGTTATGCTCTCCCGATTTTCTAATTTCAACCTAACATCTGTTGAGATAATGCTCAGTCTTCCTAATTTTTTGCATGGTTTCTCTTGAAATTTGTTTGCTCTTGATCCTTTGTCTATCAATGCGTTAGAAGGAACCATTTTTGCAATTTCAATGGTTACTATTGGTATTTTTTTCTTTGATTCATTAATGTGTGGTAGGGGGCCCACTATGTTATATTAACCAACATTTTTTCTTTGATTCATTAATGTGTGGCAAGGGGCTCACTATGTTATATTCAAAGTTTGAAAACCCGGACTTGCCGCAGACTCGGCAGCCCAAAATTGGACTTGGACTCGGGACTCGGCACAGACTCGTGACAAAAACTCGGCTAGGACTCGGCAAAAAAAAAAAACCGTAGTTTAAAAAAAAAACAAAAGAAATTAATGCATTTAGAGAACAGAAGAGCCTAATTTAATTATCAATTTATCATAATTCAAAGATTACACATGTCATATGGTCGTCAAACACTCAATAATTGAAATTTCATCATAGTTTCAAACTTTTAAAATGTATAACAGCATCATAAATGTTTACATCTAATCATATGTCAAAATGAGGAAAACATTAACAACCAAATATAATCTATAACATCCTCCTCTTTCCCCTCCTAATGAAAGTCAATTTTGAAGGCCTAGAACTAGTAGGTGCTGCTATAGTATCCAAATGAGGAGATTGAGGACTAGGAGAGGTTTCTTCAAAAGTGTCTTCGTTCGCCATTGCTTCCAATGCTGCTGCTTCTTCTGCTGCTGCTCTCTCCATTTCAGCAAGATCCTCATCAGTAAGGTAGACAGCAGCATCATCATTTTGTTCATTAATAGTCCATTCACCATATGGATCAATATCATCCAAGTCGATGGACTCATGTGAAACACCCTCCACCTTTCTAGTTCGAAGGTTGTACTGAACAAAAACCAAATCATTTAGGCGCTACTGGGTCAACCTGTTTCTCTTCTTTGTGTGAATGTTCTCAAATAAACTCCAATTACGTTCACACCCAGAAGCACTACATGGCTGCGACAAGACATGAATGGCTAGCTTTTGAAGATTTGGCACGCCAGCACCATAGTTCTCCCACCATAAAGCTACAAAAACACATTTAAAAAATATAAGTATTAAGAAATTAAGAATAAAGTAAAAAAATTAAGAATCAAGTTTCAAATTTCATCTTGTAGTATACTAAACAAATTTTCTTTTACCTGGTTGTTGTTTTCCTCTCCTTTCAATTGCTTGTTGTGAGGAAAAGAGTCTCCCCTCTGCACCCTTATAGACCTTGAATAGATAAAATTTAAAAATAAAGTTAAATCAAATATAGAAAATTCATAGATAGTCAACAATGAACATTGCAACTTCATAAATAAGATGTAACAAATCTCACCTCCAACTCATCAAGCACCTTGTCTCTCATCTCAGGATCAGGCACCATCCTATCAATGCATCCGACAACAATTGCCATGACCTCCTCATTAGCCTTAAATGTGTCTGAGAAGTAAAACTTCGGGTTCAAGAAGTAGGCAAAGGCATGTATCGGCTGGTGGAGTTGGTTTGTCCATCTCCTATCAATCATGCGCCAAATGATTTCATATTTTCGTTTGTTTTCGCCATAATAATGTGAAATGGCCTCTGTGGCCCTATCCATGGCCTCACATATGAAACCCATTGTCATATTCCCTATATTGGCATTATAGTTTACATTATGACTTATGTGTACCCAAGTATATATTTTACCATTTACACATTCATATGATGTATACATGTATTCGTATTGTGAGATTTAATTGTCATGTTTTCCCAAATATATGTATGATAATAATAAAAGAACAGTCTTATATTACACATGCATATATATTATCACAATATATAAATATATATAATAATAATATAGAACAATTATAAATATATATATATATAATATAATAAGCAATTGTAAATAATATTCATATACATATATATATATATACATATTATTATATAATATAATATTGATTATTATATATATAATATATAGGATGTAATCTGAACATAAATATAAACTTATATAAAGTAAAATAATAATAAAATAACAATATTCATATTAAACATAAATGATAGCCATAGCAGCGAATTCCCTAAGGAATCACTGCCACCATTCCCTAAAGGAATCGCTGCCAATAAAAGCAGCGATTAAGTAATGAAGGGGTTTGAGGAGGGGACATCACCCTCCAACAAGGGACAGCACATTATATTTAAAGAAATAAACAAATACCTCCAAGGGCATCGAATGGGAAGAAGTCTTTAAAAAAGAGAAGCATCGAATAAAAAGCAATAAAAAGAGAAGATAAGGAAGTCAATAAAGATAATAAGTATCTACAGCAGTCAAAAGGGATCTGCAGATTACATCAAGGTCTGCAATAAAATAAAGGCAGCAGGTAAGCACAATTTAATATATATTATTAAGAATTATAATACTATATATCCTTATATATACATGTTATGATATTTAACATCAATTTATAATTAATATGAAACTATATGCTTTATAGTGAGATATCTTATCAATATAGATCTGAATAAGAGTATTTTACAATGGTATTCCAAATTAGGATAAGAATGTTGCTATCCATGCTTATAATGATAAATATTTATGATTAATGTCATACAAGGGATATTAACGTAAGAGGTCATATCACTTCTATTGCTTCATCCTTAAAGGAATGATAGGTAATGTAGGGAAAGGCGGAGTAATTCCATTCGCTGTGTAGACCCCAATGGCTGAGATCTAGTTCCTGATGCTGGGTCTAGAGATCTTGTATTGATCCCAATGGCTGGGATATAGTTCTTGATGCTGGGTCCAGAGATCTTGTATTGATCCCAATGGCTAGGACAGTTCCCAAGGCTGGATCCGAGACTCCGTGTATAGACCCCAAGGGCTAAGAACTAAGTTTTCGGAGGCTGGATCCGAGACTCCGTGTATAGACCCCAAGGGCTAGGGACTAAGTTTCTCGAAGCTGGGTCTAGGGATGGTTTCCATGCGCCCTAGTCATGTAAAACCTAATTCCTTGATGAGGAATAAGAGGGGAAGATATGGATCTTATAATATGTTTAATATCCATCCTAATGTACTTATGCAATATATTATAGAATGGTCTTGAATGACAAGAAGGAAAGGAATAATCCTTTGTCAAAGATAAAATATTTATATTATCTTGATCTTATTAGATATTATCATTGAAATTTATTGATCTCTAATGTTTCTAATGTCTCCTTGAGAATCACTTTGAATGCAGATTCAAGTTTAAGTGTTTCCACAAGAAGGGGACATTACACCCATCGACATGCCCTCTCCATCCACCATACGAAGAACCCTCACCAAGGGTTCTGTCACCTAAAAAAGTCAAAACAAAATTAACCCCTCAAAAAAAAAAAAACAGCAAATAGAATATCATGTATAATTTATAAAATTTATTTTAGTGTTTGTTACTTACCCCGATCAACTCCTCTGCATTTTTGATGAATGTCTGATCAAAAACTATGTTTACAATCCTCTTCCCTTCAGGTTTAGCGGCAAATGGGGACTGCTTCCATTCATCAGACACAAACATCTGTATGAGATGAGCATTGGCACTAAGAATGCTTTGTAGTGTTAGGAAGTGGCTAGCAAATCGTGTCACTCTTGGTCGCATAAGGTCCTTGCCATTTGTGAATCTCCTCATCAAGGAAAGCACCCAAGTGTGGTTGTAGATAAATTTTGTAACATTTTTGGCATCTTCAACCACACTTTTGACCCATCCAATCGTGCCAATGTCCTCTAGCAACAAGTCCAAGCAATGTGCAGCACAAGGAGACCATGCAATTGTGGGATGCCTCTCCATAAGTAGTCTACTTGCAGCTACATATGCAGCTACGTTGTCCGTGATAATTTGGACAACATTATCAACCCCAACCTCCTGGATCACCCCATCTAATAAATTGCATAAAGTCTCAGCATTTTTGACTTCATGGAGGCATCTATCGACTTTAGAAACACCAATCCACCATTAGAGGCCACCAAAAAGTTAAGTAGAGTCCTATTTCGTCCATCTGTCCACCCATCAGATAAAATGCTGCAACCTTTTCTTCGCCAAAATTTCTTTTGCTTATCAACCACAACCTGTGTATTCTTTACGGCTTCCTCTAGCAATGGCCCACTCAAATCTTTGGATGTTGGGGTCTTAAACCCCTTACCTGGAACTGTAAGGGCATTCACCAAGCCTTCCCAATATGGGCTGTTCGCCACATTGAAAGGTAAATTATTGTAGTACTAAAAGTTTGTTGCTGCCATCCTAGCTTCATGATGCTTTTCCTTATTCCAACCCATACCTTCAAGTGAAGGTTGTGCTCCTGGAACATTGCGTGGAATAAAGAAATTTGGTCTTGATGGACCCTGGCTAGCACCAGCAGTATGAGTAGAGAAAGAACCCTCAGGACTCTCACCAAAAGATGAATGTGGCTGACGAATACTTGGGGTAGAAGTGGATCCACTCATCGTTGCTGCTAGTGCATCTTTTGTTTTTTGTCTTTCATCTTTTTTCATCTCATAGTTAGCAAGAAGGGCCTTCATCTCTCTAATCAACTCAGGAGTCGCCCTAGGGCATGCATCCACACCTTGCCCAGGTATTCTTGCAAGGTGGTATTTTAATCTGTTTACTCCTCCTCTCATCGATTTATTGCATTCAGTACATGTCATGTCACCCTTTTTATTTCCTGGTATTCCATACTTCCATGCAGGGTCTTTTCTCGTTCCCCTTGGATTTGAAGATGACATTGTTGTTTCAAGTTCAACATGAAAAAAAATCAGCAAGGGTTTGATAAAAAATAAGCAAAAAAATGAGATTCAAACATTTGCAAAAAAATAGAATGCAAAACCTAGCTAGAAATAGTAGGAAGTAGGTTATTAAGGGAAATAGAAAAAAATTTGGCAGCATTTCCCCTTGTTTTTCTTGATTTTTCTGATTTTGAATTGAAAAAAAGAAAAAAAAAAGATAAGATAGATCACTTATCTAGCTAGGTGATGATCTCTTTAGCTCGTTTTCTCAGGTTCTTTCATGTCGACTTAAATGGCAGACCTGTGTTTTTCAAGGTAGAAGAGTGAAAATGAGCAAAAAATGAAAAAATGAGTATTTTGAGTGTTATATCCACGTCCCAGGCGCGACGCGAGTCCCTGGTATTAAAAAAGTGTTTTTGCTATCACTTTATTGAAATGTAATTTTAAAAGGAGACCTATGGATATAATTTTAAAAAGTATTTTTAAATGCTTGGAGGGAAAACAAAATAAAAATAAAACTAAAATAAATGGAGGGCTGGAAAAAGGCAGCTGTAAAAGAAAGCACAAAGGCATCAAGCAAATCATCCAATTTTGTCATTTCACTATTCCTTCCAATTTGGAGTTCGAAGCATTCAAGGACAAAAACCCTTGGCGTGCTGGTGATCAGAAGGCAAAAACCCTTTGGTTTCCATTACAAGCCTGAGGATGAAAACCCTCTCGCTCATTGGAGGCGATTCTACTCCGGAATTGCATTTGTGCTAAACGATTTGGATTTGCAAGCAAATTTTTACATCAGCAATGTTGTTGGACATTTCAGATTGGGTTTCATAATTGTAGTAGGTGTGTGAGTTTACAGATTTCAGCTTTTAAATCTAGTGGATGTATTTATTTATATATTATGCTGCTATTCTGAATATTGTTCAGATTTTATATTATGTATATTGGTGGCATTTTCAGAGGTTATGTTATTTTATATTGGGAGATTATTGAGAGTTTCAAAATAATATATTATATTTGTTCTTGTTGAAGACTCTAGATAGGCACATCTATCTTTATTATGTCTGCTGTGCAATTCTGAGTTATATTTGACCGTACATCTTTTGTAGGCTGCTAATAACATCTTATTTGATAATCTACTGTTGTACGGTTTGAAATCTGCTTGTAATTTTCTAAGAAGCAATCAATAGTAATTTATCTAATTTTTGTAGGGCCCGTACCATTTAAAATAATAAATTTTGCCTTTGGTTTTGTCCTTTGTGCACTCCAAAGGGGACAACATTTGACAAGTTTTGCAAGGAAAGGACAAATTAGAGTTGCAGTTTCATAAAAGATAATAATCTTATGGTGCGCCTGCTTTATATTATTTGTTTGGATATTTGGTGGGGCATATCAAGTGAATTGACATCCTGGTGGGGGCCGCTGTACAGTTTGATATTTTTTTTAACACTTTATTCAAATGTAATTCTAAAAGGGAGGGAAAAAAATTTAAACGTATTTTTAAATACTCGGAGGGAAAATAAAGATAAAATAAATGGAGGGCCTGAAAAAGGAAACTATAAAAGAAAGGACAAAGGCATCAAGCAAATCATACGATTTTGTCATTTTCGATTATTCCTTCCAATTTGGAGTTTTCAGCAGTCAAGGACAGAAACCCTTGGTGCAGGTGATCGAAGGACGAAAACCCTTAGGTTTGCTGTCTTGAAGACAGAAACCCTCTCATTCATCGGAAGTGGTTCCACTCAGAGATCGTGTTTGAGCTCATTGTTGGTGATTGTTAAATTTGGATTTGCAAGCAAATTTTTACATCAGCAATATTGTGAAAGATTTCAGATCTTCAGCATGTACTAACATTGCCTGTATTTCATATTGCAATATCAAATTAATGTTGCTGATTTGGATCTCATTTGTTGTTCCAGTTTTTGAATATTGATCAAATATCATATTGTTTTGGGCACCTCAGATCTATTTTCCAATTACCTGTCGTACTATATCTAATGATGTGCTAAATATTAATCAGATATTTTATTATATTTATTTTGGTTAGATTGGGAGTCATTTATTTCTGCTGTACACACCAGGTGATATATTAATCTGCCTTGAAGGAAGCCGTAAGTCTTAGAGGTAAACTATTTGACTACTGCCGCCGTACAAAGACAAGTTTGGCCCAAATATTTAATTGCAGGTTTAATAGGCCCAAGCCTGTCACATAGAGATAGGGATTGACATACTGTTAGTTTGGTCTACCACATATACCCCCTTGGTTCACAGATTTACCTTTTGGTGACTGGCCGAAAGTTTGTGAAGGAAGTGCTGGTGGATTGTGGTCCCATTCCAACCTAACACAGAAATATTAGTATACATTGGAGTGGCTAATTTCAAATTCATACAGCTAATAGAAGGCAGATGCTGTATTTTATGAAGTCGTGTCATATGTGGAGTTTGGCGTGGCAATTAAACTCATTTTGGATTATGTCTGGCATGGCAATTTAACCCAATTTGGATTGTATAATATAAGGGATCACAGCAGCCTCATGATCACGACCCTTTTGAATAAGGGAATTACGAATTATATATCATTTGTGGGTCCTAGCTATAGCAAGTATTTCATTTGGAATATTATATTTAGCGCCACCTTTTGGAAGTGGGGTCTGCCACACATATTACAAGGGATCCCTAAGAGTACAACAATTGTTTGACAGTCGTACAGCGTACCAAGATATGGATTGATTTCTGCTGTATAGAAAGGAGACAAGGTGAATATTTAAAAGAATAATTTAGCTTATGGTTTGGGAGCTCTAAGTGTGGAATTAAGGTACTTCTTAAATAAACAAATATATTTGTTGATTTATCTGATCATTGGGAATAATTTAGAAAAAATGTAATTATTTGGGTGATGATACTGAAGTGGATTTTGCTGATTGTGTTATTGCATTAGGGTTTATCATACAGTGAACATAATTGTTGCTCATCAAGAAATTAATGCTTATAATAGATCTGAGTTGTCATTTCTCGCCAATTAACATTATGATCTGAATAATAATTGCTGATTTGGAGTTAGTATTTGTTGCAGAACGCCATAAATCTAAGTACGGTGGCACCTCCATTTGGTATTTGATCATCATTTTAGTTTGCATATGTGCGAGAATACACCTAGTTCCTGAGAATGTTCGATTGGGGACATTACACCTACCAAACAAAAAAGTAGGTGATCAAACCAAAACCCAGACAACCATGCTAAGGGCATCTCCAAATCCAACCTACAAGAACAAAATTTCACCAATCCAAGGGCAAGTCATGAATCATACACGTGCTGAGATCACCCTTCTCCCTTTTTGAGAAAGAAGAATCTCTCTCATCCATTGAGATCCTTCCTCAATTGAATCGTAGGCCTCCAAGCGCATCCTCTCAGCAGCTGTTTTCCTCCCCCTTTGTTTTGCTTTGGTCCTGCAGTTTGGTTTTGATTTTTTACTTTATGTCTAGGAGATTGTATGAATGCTTGTCATGACCAACTGATATTCAACTTCTACCGAGCCCTTCAAGTCTTTACAAATCTGCATTTATTCACCATTAGCCTCACCAAGGAAATCATTATCAATAATTAGAAAAACCATTTCCTCCATGTGACCCACAACTTCAAGCTTTGAATATTTTGCATTTATCCTCCTACATCTTTCGCATTGTTGATGGGAGAGGAAAGAAGATGTGACTCAAAAAACTGCCCATGGTTTCTCCACACAAAATCAATGTCTGGGGTATTGGATTTCACAATCTACTTTTACAAACAAATAGAGAAAGAACCCAAAGTAGATTTAAAGGAACAATCTGCCACTCTGTGACCCAAATTTTTATAGCGGAAACATCTGAAAAGAAATCCAAAACCACCACCTTTTGACCTAGCCGAGATTTAGCCCCATGCTTGAGAGAAGAAATGTGACTGCCTTTACTAAACAGCAGGGGATCGAAGCTGTCCCTCACAAATTCACCCTGCTCTAGATCACCTTCATTGTCACTGTTGTCAATTTCTACGTCACCAGCCATTTGTATAACCCCTCCAACACAAACATATTATTTGCATTCCGTTGACAAAAGCTATTATTGAGCAAGAGAGATGCATTGTATTACTAATGTATTTGTTACCCTTTATTTTTGCAAATAGGAGTAACACCTTCGATTACTACATTTCGAAGCAACCAGAGGCCTTATACAAACTTGAGGGCTAGATTTTTAAACTCAGATGTGTGAAGACACTTGTATACACTGTTTCACTATGTACAAACTTCCCAACATAAATGCCTTTCATCTATCATTATGATCAAAGTCATTCCCGTGAGACCTCATTCCAATAGAGGGCATGTGATTTCAATTGCGGTTCATACATTCGATTTGGCAGCAATGAGACTTTATAGTAAGCAATCTTCATTGACTCCATTGCCCAATAAATAAGGCACTAGCTTGGCATTATACTTCACCAGGTAATCTTCGCATGTCATCAAGTGGTCCAATGGACTTATCCTCTTGTTATGATGGTCAAGTGTGTCTAGGAGAAGTCTGATTTATGTGCTTTAAGTTATTGAAAGGGACCACTTTAAGGTTATATTCACCTTTGCATGTAATAAGATTTATTGAATTCTTTTTAGAATTATTATTATTTTTAATTATAATATTAAGTTTCTATTATTGGGCCCCATCCCTACACCATAATACAAACAACGGGATACAAACCAAAACACCTATGCAAAATATCCACGTGAGGTTGGTAGGCACAAAGAGAACATTAAAATCAGTTATAGAACAACTAGACAAAAAGGAACAACATAACATCAAAAGGGATATACATATATGCTATAAAATAACTTAAACAAAGATACATTGTTTAGCAGCATCTAATATAAACACAAAGAGGTGCAGCACATCAGCATTATCATTGCTCTATCACTCCCTAGTGGGAAACGTCAGCACCTCCTATTTTTATCCCAGTGGTCAAAATCTTTGTTGGTTGCACCATTACCCAAGACTGGGACCACATTTTCAGTACGTTGCACCACCTTGGCAACATCATCTAAGCTAACAAAATGCAAACTATAGATAAGCTCCCCATGACATGCTGACCTAGTTACATGGTCATTTACATAAGATGGTATAGTGAAACCACTAACAACCTCCAAAGTCCATTTATGGTGGGATACCAACAAATGCTTGATTGCCTACTAGAGATCTTGAAATAGGTCCATTGCCCACCCTTGGAGAGACTTTACTACCTCAATGATTAAGTGCACCTAAGTCAAAGTAGTATTGGGATTGGTGGGAAGTTCCAATGCTTCGCCTCTGTGAGCATCACCTAAATGCAATGAGTGCTAAGTGAACCATTCATGCTCATTAGAGATGGGTTCATGTGAACCACTACTCATGAAATATGGGTCAATGACTTTAACTCAAAAACTATGTAGTTGAATCCTAATAAAACATCATGATATGATCAAAACCTACAAAGTCCGCCTCGTCACCCACCTTAGCAACTCACAACTCCTCAACACAATTTCATACTACCACATTACCTATAGTTGATGCCAAGTTTTCTTTGGAATCTGCGATGATAGAAGGGTGCATAAAAAAAACACCAGTGTCGACAGCACCCTCCGGCCGTATAATAGCTTTAACAAGCTTGAGAGATATCGCATTGGGGTAGTTAGAAACCTTTTTGAGCCTTAAATTAGGTACATCCCCTTTACAGAGAGGGTCCTTAAAAGAGCTTACATATCTCCCAACCATGAGAGAAAACCCTAAATACAACCAAAAAATAGAGGATGTCCAACTTTGCAAGATCACAAATGTCAACGCATCAAACCAGCATATAACCCCAATAGAACTTTGTCATCGTGAAAGCATTAAAGCTTCGCATGAGTGACAATGAAGGCCCAACTAATCAGTATGAAGCACCTCTACATATATGTGTGAAGCCATACAACAATCATCATTACTATGACTAGTAAGTGATGCAAGCAAAAAACATAAACATAGGCAGCATCATACACCTTATTCAAGCCAGTCTATCCATATTTATAATGTTAGGAATACCATCCCAATCAATTATATCCACACTTTCTAGTGCTACGAAATCAGATGAATCAATATCTTTGTTAGCTAATAGGCCCGCAACATTATTTTGCTCGCAATAGCAGTGTTTAAAAAACATTGAATCAAATTTATAAACCCAGATTAATGCTTCCTCCAGATAAGCTCATAATACTAATTGGGGCTATGATATCTTTTGAGGGCATTTATTACAATTTGGGAGTCCCCTTCCACTTTTGTTGTCCTATAGCCTGCATTTTAAGCTTGAGACAAGCTTGCCAAGAGAGCTTCCACTCCACACAATTGTTTGTTTTAGTCCGTAAGAATTTGGAACAACCAGCCAAGAATTTACTGTGCTTGTCATGGATTATATAGCTCGCTCCTACAAAACCCAAATTATCTCGTGAGTTGTCATCAAATTTAAGCTTAACCCCATTTATTGGTGTACTCCATCCTTTTTATCTATCCACAATTTTATGAGCTCCTTTCCCTTGACTGGGCTCTTTTTAGATTTAAATTAATGATTAAAACATGCAAAGATTTTTATGGACCAAGGACATGCAAAACATATCTAAGTTTGTGACTGGTGGAAAAGGTGGAATATTTTGATGCAAGCAATTTCACCATGCAATGTAATAATGATTAGGTTTTTCAAGGTAGGAAGTAGATTTTTAAAAGTTGGAGTTTCTCTAGGAGCGGGTAGGTATTTGAAGTTTTGTCAAAAACCAGTAGTCTTTTTCTCTTAGGATGGTGCAACTGTGTTTGTAATTTTCTTAATAGTGTTAATGGAATGCAATTTATTGAATGGAATACAGGCCCATAAATGGATTTTGTGATCTTTCTTAACAAAATCTGACTTTCCAGTTTGTTGAATGAAATTTAATCATATTTTGTGGTTCTTTCCTGGTTGCATGCCATGTTTTCTTTCTATTTCATACTTTGTGATGCTAGGGTTTGATGGCGAAACTTTGTGTCACTTGCATGTTGCCTGAAACTTTGTGTTACTGCTTGAATTTGCAAGGCAAAAAATAAAAACTGTAATAGTAACCAAGCTTTCTCTAATATGAAATACATCCCGATCTATCTTCTTTGTTGCCCCTTTTGGTTGTTCTAAGCTGCTAACATGTGTGTTTGGGCTAACTGTGTTTAGAAATCCATTAATAGCTTAAGTCAAACTGTTACCATTGTGCCATTGATTAAGGATAGTAACTGCTGCAATGAATTTACTTCATTATTGTTCTCGGTGTTCTCATATCTTTTAACTCCTGATCTACTCGTTTTAAGTTCATGCTGGTTGTGGTGGTATGGCCCATAGTTTCAAAACTTGGCGAGTAACTTGCCAACTTGCGAGTACTCGCAAGCTAAAGGGGCAGAGTGAGTTACTTGCCCAAAAACTTGCCGCCGAGTTTTGGGCAAGTAATCGTAAGATAAGTAGCTGAGAAACTGCAAAAACTCTGCGAGTTTAAGGGGAAAACTTGGCTTAATCATATTTTGTAGATCTTTCTCAGTTGCATGCCATATTTTCTTTCTATTTCATACTTGTGTCACCTGCATGTTGCCTGATCTACAAAAACTTTCTGTTACTGCTTGAATTTGCAAGGCAAAAAATGAAAACTGTATTAGTATCCAACCTTTTTTCTAATATCAAATACATCCCAATCTTCTATTTTCTTTGATGCCACTTGTGGTTGTGCCAAGTTGCCAACGTCTGTGCTTGGGCTAACTGTGGTCAGTAGTCCATTAATAGCTTAACTCAAACCATTACCATTTTAGCATTGTTGAAGGATAGTAACTGCTGCAATGAATTTGCTTCATTATTGTTCTCGGTGTTATCATATATTTCAACTCTTGATCTACCCATTTTAAGTTCTCATGCTGGTTGTGCTGGTATGACCAATAGTTTAAAAACTTGGTGAGTAACTTCAGACTTGTGAGTACTCGTGAGCTAAAAGGACAGGGCAAGTTACTCGCCCAAAAACTTGCTCCTGAGTAATGGGTGAGTAATCGCTGGTTGACTTGCTGAGAGACCACAAAAATTCAGCGAGTCAAGCGAAAACCATGGCTGCCAAAATAACATATCAACAATGCCTAAAAACTCACCAAAACACCATTGAAAAATTGTCAAAAACTCGAGTCTAACAGGAAAACTTGCCAGGCAGGGAAAATTTCTGGTCTATTTTTTTTTCATTTTCTCATTTTTGCAATTGTTCCTTTGACAACATTGCATTGATTTACTAACGATTGGTTAATACTCAACAGTGATAAAATTATGAAAGATGGCATCGCCATGAAGGTCCATGTGGTCTTGAAGGCCTTAATTTGGGCTTCATGGTGGGGGATCTGCCCCTTGATCCTGCCCTATATTGTGACAGGGAACACACTAGTGGCGTTGCCTCTGGACTCTTCAAGGGGCACTGCCTCTCGACCCCGTTGGGGCTGCCCCCCGCTGTTTTTAAATGAGAAAATTTAATTTTGGTTTGGGCCAATGTTTTCCACAGATGAAACTTGTAAGAATACTAATATGGATTTGTAATTTATAACTATATGACACTAGGATGTGCAATGAACTTGTTTTTTGATCTATAAATGAATGAAAAACTACTTTGTGACTTCTGTAAATTCAGTTATATGCATGTTTTTAAAGATTATTTTACAAATTTATGTGTTTTTTTATGCTCGGAAATTGTGCCTAGTCCTAGGTCTGAGCCAAATTTTAGGCCCGCTGAGTTTTTGAACTATGGTATGGCTTGTGGGCTTCACCCTATATCATACGGCTGGTCATTAATATCTTTGATAGCCTAGATTCCATCTTGCATCTATTGGTTTTCTACCAACATATCCGGTTCTTTCTTCTTTGCGGTCTTCATGACTGCAAATGCATATTGATTATGTTCTTTGCTCAAATTTTCAGCCATGTTGGCTGATTTAATTGAGTGACAGTTTTTGTCATCATGGACATTTGGGCCACATTCCTTAAATAACTTAGAAATTTGCACCAATAGACTGGGATATTCTTTCGTGGCCACACTAGCCACAGATTCTACAGTATGTCTACCTTCCTTGTCCCTCGTGTGGTGTATTTTGACCTTTACTAACTTTATTGCTATTATGTGGCAACCTTTGGTTTCTTTGATTTTGATATCCTCCACTTAAAGGTCTCTGGCATACATTGTTTTTCCTGTTTATTTTTCATGTTAACGAACATTTTGCCGTTACATGTCTTTGCATAGCAAACTAATTTGTGCTTTCTGGGAATTTGCCCTCTTTGTGCCCTTTGGTTATCCATTTTAAACACCACATTCTGCTTTTATCCATTTTTGCAATATTTCATTCTTAGTAGTTTGTTGCTTCAAGTTAAAATTCATCTGTAGTTCCTTGTGCTGTTTTGCATCCAAAATTCTCTGGTATGTATCATGGTAATTGGAGGTTGGCAGTATCCTTAATTATGCCTCTCGTAATTTTGTCAATAATTTGACTAAATCAAACATCTTTCATTATAATGTTTAAGTGATTCCTACTTGCCTTGTTTTGGACTTGTCACTTGGTTCAATATTTAGGCATCCATCTTTAACTTCTAAAATTCCTTATTGAACTTTCACTTTGGCACATGTATCCTATCTTTGCCCTACAACTAATCATATTACTTAATAGCATAACCTTGCAATGTTCCTAGAAATTAATCTAGTTGGGTTTTGTCAGTATTTATGCCATTGGCTTTCCGGTAGCAATCCATGTTCAATCATAGATCTGTAACCTGTTCACCGCCGAACCTTGCTGGTTTTGAAATCATGGATAGCTTTGATTACATTCTTAAAATTTTAAGCAGTTTACAAATGAGTTAAAACATTAATACAATTGATATATTAATTTTTGCCTAAAGTAACTCAGTTTTATGAAATCATATGAAATGATTTTAATTATGTCTATGAGACTGAAAACAGTGTATGGGGCTACATGGTTATGCTACCACAACCCCCATGTGGGTGTCGTTTCCACACATTACAAACTGGAAGTGACAAGAGTCAAAATAAAGTATAAACTTAAAGTTAAAGACTCTGTTAACTCCTTTTAAGTGTAGTTTAATGGGGCTATAAATAGGCACATTTCCTAGAATAGCAATTGTAATCAAAACAGGCTACTAGGTTTGGCTTTGTCTCCCAGTTTGGATGACAAAAACAACTCCAAAACATTGTGTAGAAATTTTCTCCAAGGATATTCTGGTTAGATCTGAGGATCCATTCGCTGCAGAAGAATTGGTTACAGTTCCAGTGGCTAGGGAGAGGATTCATGCAACATAATTTTCTGCATATGGTTCTTTCCAAGTTCAAGGGCATAGCATGTTCACTGTCTTGAAGTAATGACAATAAGACACATTTTTCTGAAAATGGACACATGCTTCATTTGAGCATGAGTAGATTGATAAAAATATCTAGGCTACATTTTTTTGTATGTTCTACGATGAATTGCATTGAGCATTAAAAACATTTGCTATGTGGAGAAGTGGTCCATCAATAATACCATGCCAGGAGAATCCTTGCATACTGCACAATGAAGTGAATATTGGGGAGGATACTTGGCAACAGCAATCAAAATAATTCAAAGAAAAATTTAAGACAAGGTTTTTGACTTGAAACATCTAATTCTGTTATTAAATGACCAATAACCTGTAGGAGGTTTATCTTCTTTTGGGAAATAGATCTTGCACAAACTTTTTATATGGTTAGGCCTTGGTTTAAATATGCTCTTAACACCGTATCATACAGCAGCTACATGCAGTCATGTACCATTTGTTCTTTGTACAATGTTATCATCTCCTAGACTGTATACATAATTTGACGAGAACCTGTTTTTGAATATGCTGGATTTTGTAGTTTAGTGTTTTTATGCTTAAAGGATGCTGCTGAATGATCAGTCCATGTTTTTTATTAATTAAGATTTGAAAGGCAGATTGATAAAGATATGGTGATACAGGAATCTTATCTTCTTATCTTTAAACACTAAACAATCTTGGTGGATTTTTTATTGTATACAGCAAATATACAAGATTAAGCTGCCTGGTCCAGCTAACATTGGTGAAGGAAAACCAGAAAATCAGAATCATGCCATTATTTTCACTCGTGGTGAAGCTCTTCAAACAATCGATATGAATCAGGTATGTATAGTTTCCATACTTTAGATGGATTTCTTGTATGCCAGTTAAGAAATTGATACTTATATTCTGGATATGCCAGGACAACTATCTAGAAGAAGCTTATAAAATGAGAAACTTGTTGGAAGAATTGCTTAAGTATCATGGTGTACGAAGGCCAACAATACTTGGTCTTAGAGAACATATATTTACGGGCAGGTGAGTTATTGGGTTGTTGTTAGTTTTATATGTTGAAGTTGATCAGGTCTTGAAGAAAAGGAAGTTCAATTAAATTTGATAGTTGAAACCTTTTTCTACTGGATATTGAGGTCTCGATTCAAATATGCATTATTTGATTGTGTCAGACAGAATAGTCATGGATAGGAAGCAGAGATCTCAGAGTGATTTTTGTTAGAAAATTGCAAATTCAATGAATCTTGGGCTGTTTATTTGTGTTGATGCAGTGTTTCATCACTTGCTTGGTTTATGTCAAATCAAGAGACTAGTTTTGTCACAATTGGACAACGGTTACTTGCAAACCCACTAAAGTAAGCGCTCTCTCTCTCTCTCTCTCTCTCTCTTTATATATAGATAGATAGATATAGATAATTGACTCATTATTTACTTTATCTCTTTGGACAGCTTATCAATTCATAGTTTGATATGTATATTACATGAATTATTGGGAAACTACCTTGACTGTTTACTCATTGTGTCCAGACCTAGACTTTCATCAGACTCAATGAGACTGATACATCAAGCCAATATATGACCAAAAAAATGGTCAAAGCTTGGGAAATTGGGAAATCACAAACTACAAGACATTTCTAATTTCCACAAGACTTTAATTTCAAAGACTTTGAAATACGATCAAATTCATGGTAACAAATTTACTAAATATCAATATGTAATAATTCAACTATGAAATTGAATATGGAGTAGAAATGTTATTTATTTCTTAAGAAGTTCCAAAAACAGAGTACATAGTCTTAAATCTATTGGTTGTATATCCGTAGCATGGAAAACCTAAAATATACAATATCAATGTGCAGAAGAGGTGCCATTAAGCCCAACACTACACAGCCCACATCTTGTCAATCTGAAATACATCCGACTAGTAGTCATAGGCACATGAGACTCTAGTTCATCCCCTGCCCTGCTTCTGGCCATGCCATTGCCGTTACCATTGCTGCTGCCCCTGCCTTCTCTTGCAGCATTTTTGTGTCCCTTGCTTCCACATGTTCTGCATCAACAAGGCAACCTTTTCATCTGTAATTATGTGTTCCCTAGTTTGGATCTTGTAATCTGATATAGGATCAATTTCATCCAACTAAATGACCTGAAATTCAGATCACTTCATTTATTTGGTGTGGTGTTGAAGGTTTTAGTGGACAAAAACCAAGTTATACATCTGCTTTTTAGACAGTCTATTATGTTTCTTGGACTATATGTGTTTAAACATATGCAAATTGAATTCACCTTCAAAAGCGTTGCATGGCAAACTCAAAACTGGAATGATGTTCTTCTGAAGTTCATAGTTCTAACCCCATAATCCTCTCATCGTACATGCATAAGTATGAAGTTTCTATGCAATTAATGGTTTTTATTCCAAAAATAATAAGATTTAATAAATGTACAAAAGACGATGGAGGAATAATTCATCAACGGAATTTGGAATACAACAAATTGAAATATTATAACTTATTATATTTTATTTCAGGGTTTAACTGCGTAGTTTTTGAGTCAAACACATGACCCATATTTCATGAGTAGTGGTACACATGAACCCATCTCTCATGTTAATGAATGGTCCACTTAGCACTCATTGCATCTAGGTGATGCTCACAGGGGTGAAGCATCGGGACTTCCCGGGAGGTCACCCATCCCAGTACTACTCCGACTCAAGCGCGCTTAACCATGGAGTTTCCCCCAAGATCAAGACCACTTAGCTTGCTACTCCATTTGCAAAACCTTCAGCAAGTATTGTGCCTTATGAACCATTCATTATAGAGCCCCTTGATCTTGGGGGAAACTCCATGGTTAAGCGTGCTTGAGTCGGAGTAGTACTGGGATGGGTGACCTCCCGGGAAGTCCCGATGCTTCACCCCTGTGAGCATCACCTAGATGCAATGAGTGCTAAGTGGACCATCATTAACATGAAAGATGGGTTCATGTGAACCGCTACTCATGAAATATGGGTCATGTGTTTGACTCAAAAACTACGCAGTTAAACCCTAAAATAAAATATCATAATTATAACTTATTGTTTACTTGGTAATAAGATATTCCTTTCATTAACTTCTATTCTAAATCTAAAGATGCCATGTACCTCTTGTATAATTGCATTTGCATATATATTTTGTTTGGCTCGTCTTCATTCAGTTCCATCTTCTGTATGCATGGTTAGAGGTCTTCTAATACACTGTCATCATCATTGAAGGAATCTTCATAAATATATTTGTTGGATCAAGTAGTATGAAACTACTTGTAAATGTCTGTGAAATTGTCGTTCCCACCTTGATCCCATAATGGATGATATCGGCTCTCTCTGTCCTGATATTGAGCTCTAATGGCCTTTGAGCCTGTTCATTACCTCATAAATGTAAGCCATAACCAAAAGCCCTGACAATGATATTGCCTCATTAACTGTCCTCCAAACAATTCGTCAGAAACACAATTGTCATCTGTCTTATAGGCATGGGGAAGCTGTCCATTTCTTAGTAACAAACACATGTTTATATTTTTGTTTTGGTCATAAAGAGGCTGCAAGGAAATGAAAGTCATGGCAAATCATATGATGGCAGGTCAGATAAGCTCAATTTTGTCAATGCATTTCCTGATTGAGTTGAGAAACCATGGATGGTTGTAGATCTACCTAGTCATGGACTGTGTTCTCCACAGGCAGGTTAACCTAACCAAGGTTTTTGATGTCTTCTAATATGAGTTGTGTTCAGTGGGCTGCCCAAGAAGACCAAAACATAGTGGGATATTTTTCCATTATTTTAAGTCTTTCTACAGATATTTATTGTGCAGTGCTGACCAAACTTATTTGGATAATATACTGTACACCTAACCTAACACAACTTACTTAAATAAACCACAAGGCAATTCATATTATTTTAAACCTATCTGAAGCATTATCTTGTTTCAGAAAACACAATACCACCCATCTATGTCACCGCATTCGCCAATTTTCAGCCTTGAGGTTCGAAAATCGGCGGATTTATAAACGGCCAAAAAAATTCGCTGAAATACGGCAGAAATTCATACGGAGATTTGTTTAGGTTTTCTCTCGACCACCATTGATACAGACCTCCCTATCGATAGCTGAAATACGACAGAAATGCTTGGAAAAGAAGACACCGAGGTAGGAAACCGACTCAAGGAATACGCCGATAGGAACCGACGAGTTCAGGGAATTTTCCGGCGTGAATTTTTTTACAGTGTGAGACAATTTTCCAAGCACTATAATGCTCACATATAAAAGCCTATGGGCTAAGCGCTATAATGCTCTCATATAAAAGCCTATTGGCTAAGCATATAATATTTTATTACTCATATAATATATAAAAAGGCTTTTATAAAAAGGTTTTTATTACTTAAATAATTAATAATATATGTCCACTCCTTAAAGTTTTATAATATATTATATAACTTATAAGTAATGAATATATTATAAGTATAGATATATTACAGAGCATTATCTATTGCCTTAGATAATATATTTAATATTTATTAAATATATAATAAATAATGGGTATAGATAGTGGCTTTTTTCACTTATATAATATATAAAGAGGAATTTATTATTTATATAATATATTTTAAAAAAAATAAAATTTATGTAAGGCGAATTTAATCACGATTTTTTTCTCCCAAAATTTTCCTTGCCGAATTTATTTGGAATTTCATCCTTGCCGAATTCGAACCTGGTGACTTAGCCACCCATAGAGGGGACAAGAAATTTTGTGTATTCTATTCCATTTATTGGTCCATCCATCAGATGCTATTATGCAAACCATTTGCTGTGGAATTGCACTTGGGGTGAAAAAGGCATTATTCATCACCTGCCTGTATGGATATCTTGCCACGTTAAGTGGCAAGTGATGGTAGAACCATAATTTGTTGATTGCTTTGCTTGCTTTTTCATGTCAAGGATTCAATTCCAACCAGTTCTTTCAAGTGACAGTTTTCTACTTGGAGTAGTATTCGGTGGAAAAATAATTGCAGATTGGGAGAGATTTGGGAGTAGGACTAGGAGCAGCACCATGTGATCCACTTTAAAACACATTAGCCTTTTTTTTTTCTTTTGGTTCCTTTTTCCTTGAAACCTCTTTGCATGTTCACTTGTTTCTTCTATCACTTTTAAGTTTTGGTTGAACATTGGGGCATAGCTTCACCTCTTGGCCCAGAAATTTTTGAAGGTGGTACACCATCTTGTTATGCATGCCACACACATTTTTGCTACAACAGTTGCATACAATCCCCTATAGTGATAATGTTTTGTTCACATAACATTATTGGTGTTTCTTTGTAGTGATTCCATGTTACATCTCTTTCTCTGTTCGGAATAATTGATTTTAAAATCCAAGGCTCACAAAAAATGGCAAATTGCTAGGGTTCGTAATTTAGTTTGGGAAAACAGATAGGTTAGTAGAAGGTGTTAGAAAAGGGACAAGATGATGCCAAGAAATACCCAAGACTTACATAGACAACATTTTTATGATTGTGAGAGTGAGCATCTCACTTGATTTCTATTGTAAATATTCAAGATCTATGACATAAAATTTGTTTACAAAACAAAAGTACATAGGACTCCAATGTTTCAGTGTATTTGCACTTTTTGGTACATTGAATGCAAGGTAAATTGAAGCAAATGCTCGCGATGCTTGAATATTTTTGCAAAGTTGCCAGTTCGGGCTCTAGGTTTGGGTTCGGTAGTTCATTGATCTTATAATTTTTGGGATTGATATAGTTGGGTTTGGACATATAATCAAATTGATTTTTATTAGTGCAGTTGTACATGGAAAACAAATACAAATCATGATATTGCTCTTTGTCGAGAGCATCAATATCATCAACTAGTTCATTAGAACAATAGGCAACACTAGTGCCACTCTCACTAGCTGCTTTCTGCAAGTCTTGTGTAGCAGCTTTGTGCCCCTCATCCTCAATCAAGACTAAGGAAAACTTTACAACATAAGCATTCAAGTTTAGATGCTCTGGCTCTACATAATAGTACATCCCAATACCTTGTCATCCCCCTCCTTGTAGTTGACTTGCTTGTTGTTGAGGCACACATATGTCAACTCCTTTTTCTTGGCCAACTGTTTGTGCTTAATTAAGTGGATAAAGGAGTGAGTACTCTAGTTTTGCTGAGCAAAAGAGAGACTTGTAAGTTGTACCTATTAAGCTTTGAGATAAACTTGATGCAAAATTAAAAGTTATAGTTTCGAAAGAAATTTTAGAGAGTTTTAAAAATAAAAAATACATACTTGTGATAGAAGTTTGATGGTGAGAAGCTGCAAGTAAATAGATCCTTAGTCAGGGAGGTACCACCGTTTTTTAGTATCCTTGTACATGTCTCGAAGGGTGCTAAGGTTGTGATCTGTTGAAGATATAAACTCCCCAAACTCGCCCACGGCTATGTCCTCTACTTGATCAAGGAAATGTTAAGTGGTTGTCACTTGTACCTTTCACTAACTTGAATGTCTCTTGGGAGGAAATGCAAATGCTAGAGGTGTAGTGGGGTGCTCGTCTGTGCTCATCTTGTTCCATTATTGAATTTTGATTTTTTCCACCTACCTAAAAAATCTTTTGGAACGGTCTTGTTACTTGGCTGCTATTATGCCACATAATTTTTTTTTTTGTCATGGAGTCGGTGCCATCATATATCTTGCCCAAACACGTAGTGATCTTGATCATACTCATTATGGGCTTAGTGAAACTCATGCTCCACACAAGCAAACCAATCATCATCCAAGACCAATGCTTTTACCTTTTGGGCCCTTCTTAAATTAGATTGTCTTCATACACACTAAAGGTCGTACATCACCATGGTGCTCAATGCCTCTCACACCTTTACAAGTCATCTCAGAAGAATTGTGTGTTAGGCAAATCGAGTCTTGGTAACCTAATATGGTGAAAACAAAATAAATATATTCCAAGTTAAAATATATGTACCTTATTTTTAATTTTTTTAATAAATTGACAAAATAGATGTAAAATAAAAAATGTACATAGATCACCACGGCGCTCAATGCCTCTCGCACCTTTACAAGTCGTCTCAAGGCAATTGTGTTAGGTAAATCGAATCTTAGTAACCTAATATGGTGAAAACAAAATAAATATATTCTTAGTTAAAATATATATACTTTATTTTTTTTTAATTTTAATAAAATTGACAAAATAGATGTAAAATAAAAAATGTAGTTTAAATTTTAAAAATGAAGTAAATAAAAAATAAAAAATTCAGGAAGTTAGCTTCAAAAGCTCCAACTTCAAAAACTTGAAGATGGGTTGTGACATTTGACGATTAGTCACGAACACCTAAATCTTATTGGACTCACTGTAGAGTTGTTACCTCCACTCAATTTGTATATTAAGCTTTTGCATCATCAAGTTGAGCAAGTGAACAACACATGGTATCCAAAAATATGTGCCTTATCTGGCCTCAACCAATAACCCTACGACTTTGCAATTTTTAGTGTTAGCTATGATTTGGACAATATTTTGGGACTACACTATCTCAATGGGCTTTAAGGATGTTGGCGATGAAGGTTGCATCCTTCATGTGGACCTCACAATTAACTGCCCTAAAAAACTTTGCTCACTTATGACACGTTACAATTACATTAGTTAGGGACTTGTCACAGTGACCTAGAGACTCATACCTTGACCCTTGGTACTCATCTTGGACATCAGAAACGCCTCCCTATTTCAGAGACACATATGCAGGCATTTCTAGATATTGAGAGACTTCAAATGATGCTTCTTCACATCTTGAAATGTCTCCTAGAAGTTACCCTGAAAAATAGGGAATTTCTTACATAAGTTTCTTATATATATGATATAAATTACATTGGTTATTTTCCACAAGTGTTGATATTTGGCTGACAAGAGAAAAGAATTTAAAAAATACACTAGGATTTGTAATTTTCTACTTCTTGCATGAAAATGTATGAGTTTTTTCTAGCATAAACATTCCTATCAAAGCCCAATGAGGTACTAGAAAGAAGAGAAACAATAAAAATGTTAATATACTGAAATTTTACAATCGATTGACAATATAGCCATCCCCATGTACCCTTGTACTTGTTTACATAATGACATTCCCATCTTGGTTCCCATTTGCTTCCTCTAGTTGATAATGGTTTAAAATCTATTTGCATATGACATGATAGTGATTATCAAATATCAATATAATTAATCTTTGCTTTTGTTGATATTTATTTCAGAAGTTAAAAATGTTACTATTCAATTTTTAAGCATTTTACAATTTTGAAGTTGTATGGGCAATTTGAATTTGTATTTTTTTTTCTCCATTTAAAATTTAAATAGTTTATTATATTTGCCATCGTTGTGTACCTATCTCTGTTTCCTTTCAAAAAAATGGTGCATCGATACCTATCGCTATCTCCTATACCAATATAAGCCCTTGTCTCTTGGGAATTATGAGGTTTCTTTTTGCTATCTTTTTGTCCACTGAAAACAACCAACAATCTCACATTGACCAGTGAATCACTAATGGGATACAATGAAGTAAGTACATATTTTTTTCCACGGGCCAATAAGGTGGTGTGTCTTTTCATAGCGAACTCCTATATACCCTATAGATGCCTCATTTATCACCCATTGTTTCCCACTAGTATGTTGATCTTATGAGGTTGAAAGGAAGTCCTTTGGTATAAATACAACACACAATGAGCTTATTGGCATTGTCCCCCGTCTCATTCTGAAATGGCCTTTCTAACGGGCTTGCATCCTCTGTTTTTTTGAGAAAGAGGGGTACAATTGTATTCTCTTGAAGACAATGTCACAAGAAATGGATGTGTGGCAGCCACTACTGGAGTCCTGAGGATGGCGTTGTAGGTGGTTTGTAGGATCTTTCCTTGGCTAGAGGATGAGACTTTGATCTAAATTTCTTGGGTGCATTGTTTTCTTCCTCTTGCTTTTTGATATAAGTAAGAATTTGTCCCTTTGGCAAACCATGTTTATTCAGCCCACCGCAAGCTCTGATTTCTTGAATAGCAACTTCACACAAGTGGGATAGGAACTTCTATTCTCGTTTTAGCACTCATTACAATGCCAAGGATAACCCTCAGCTCTAGGAAGTTGCTCAATCATCGTCATGTGTTGCCAAAGTGGCAAAAAGTAGTTTATTTTGAAAGCCCTAGTGGACCCTTGGGTGACAAATTTAGAACTCCCAACGTTTCATGACATAATCTGTGTCTACACGTTTTAAAATAATCTATTGTCAAGAAAGAAACAAGAACATAATCCTAGGCTACGATTACTTGTTGAAAAAATGATAAACAATGTTCCTTGCTGGTGCATCCCTGAGGGTTTGTGTAATATACAACCCTAATTTTTTTTAATTTTTCCGCTGTAATATAAATGCTACAATGCAAACCCTCAACACCTTTTGATCACCCAGACCCCGGAATGAGCAAGGTGAGAACATACAGTGCATCGGATCCCAACCAACTCTATCAAATGCTGAAACTAGAGAGTATGCAATACAAATGCTCATTGTGACACACTGAGCGACAAGCCATCCATCTCTGCACTTATTCAATGGAGTGTGCCAATGCAACACAATAATGAACACACAAGGCGGCTGAGCCGACCTTTCTCTACGCTTATCAGCGGACTGTGTTATTCAAACAAAATAATGCACACTAGGTGGTAGAGCCGACCACTTCTACATTTATTCAGTGGAGTGAGCTTAAAATCATATACATGCTATTGACTAGCGGTAAACCATCCAATTATTACAATGAGTGCATGCATAATGAGACAACTAGTGGTACTACCATCCAGGGATTACAAACAATGAATATTGCAACAACTAAAGATGATATTACAATGAATTAGAAGGCTGCAATATAAATGATAAATTCTGATTTCAGACTGTAATACATTGCTGTAGCATATAATCATCAATTTAAGACACTGAAAATTATTCTAAACCAAAGCAAATTCATATCCAATGAAACTCTGCTGATGTAAATGAAGTTGAAGGTCACCAACACGTTGAAAACTCGCTGTAGACATTGATATTGCTGATATCACTGATCTGATATAAAATAGCAACACTGATAAACCCTAACAACGCATAGAAAAATCACACATAAACCCTCCAAAATACAGAAAGTTCATCACCATACTGTTTGGCACAAACAATATCAACCTGGGCACCTTACAACAATGCAAATTCAGCTTGAAAAGAGGAGCGATTCAGCCTAGGAGTTCCCATGCCCTCATCCAACAGGTACGGCCTGTACTGTAGCAGTATGGCCAGCAAGTAAAACTCAAAAATCACACTCAAAAACTGATCAAACAACACCAAAAAACTGCTAAATGTAGGCGGCCTGCTACTTAGTATGTTTTCAGTTCTTCATGATCCAACATTGACTCAAAAGCTTCACCCAGCAAGCAATATTGTATGGAAGACCTGGAAGAAAATGGTACGGCCCAGCAAGGTGAAAAATCTTCTTTCACAATACCCAAACTCAGTTACCATCTCACAAACTTCCTCATTCCCAAAAAAAGCTTCATCACACAAATCAAAAGACATCAAAATCTTCATTGATAGCAATCAACTTAAAGAAAAACTCCATTGCAGCTCAATGTGATTTCTGAAATGAAACCACCATAACCAGTTAGGGGGGTTTTTGTCCCTGAAACCAGTAATTTTCGAGAGGGTTTTTGTCCTCAAGAAAATGGGAGAACACAGGTTCTCTCAAATGCATAAGCGAATATCATATCATCAGTAACCTCAAGAATGAGCTCCAAGCCTCCTTTTATAACTTTTTGGAGCGAATAAAATATTACTTCCTTTTCCCTCCATAACTTATTTCAAAATAATAAATTGTTTATGTGTGCAAAGTCCCCCTTAGCCTAGCACCCTTGTATGCACAACTTAAACACCTTTCTAATGAATAGTTACACATAAGTTGTCTTCTTGAATAATACTCTTTTAGACAACTTAAGGCATAATACTTAAATAATTAAATTATCCAACTAAGTTGTGGAAAGCATCAAAATGAATCAAACACGAACTACTGATCATACCATAATGCTCCTGAGGACTTAGAATGATGCATTGAACCAACTTGGTGTCGTTCTAAAAATAGTCTAAACACCTTTCTAATGAATAGTTACACATAAGTTCTCTTTTTGAATAATACTTCTTTAGACAACTTAAGGCATAACTATTAAATAATTAAATTATCCAACTAAGTTGCGGAAAGCATCAAAATGAATCAAACATGAACTACTGATCATACCATAATGCTCTTGAGGACTTAGAATGATGCACTGAACCAACTTCGTGTCGTTCTAAAAAATAGCATGCTTCTCCAAGAAGTGTGGAGAGCTCCCAAAAGGACAGAATTGCATTATGAAAGTATCATGAGGCTTACCAAGATCACCCGAACTCACTGTCATGAATTAAACCTTTGCTTGATCACACCTGTGCTCTCCAAGAAAGCTGGAGTTCTCCCTTACACCACCAATTAGCCTATGGGAAAACTGGGAAAATAGGCTAATTGTCTCCAAACTGATTATGTTTGAGAAGGGGGACATTACAGTTTGGGTGACATCCTTGACATCTTGGATGTCTTGGAGACTTGTTGGCAATGTCCTGTTTATTTGTGTTGGACGACCTGCTTCATTTGGTACATAAATATAAAAAAATGTAACTTTTTAAAGATGAAAAGTGCTAACAACCCCTAAAAAGCTAAAAATGGGAGGATTGTCAATGCAAATTCAGCACATTGTATTTACTTTTAGAAACTTCTGCTGCTGTCCTTAAAATTGAAGGAAAATTTTGCCGTAACCAAAACTGCATTCCCACATCCTTGCATCTCCCTGTCCTGAAAATTTGGAGAAACACTAATGATAAAACATATAAAAGACAAAGAAAAGCTCTTGTGGAGCTTGGAAATAGATTCAGAAAGAAAAAGACTTCATTTAATGGAGATTCTGCTTGTTGCAAGGTCCTTGATCTAACACTTCTTGATGTGTAGGAATAGCAAAAGCATGATGTTTGAATACAAATAGAACTTGCAGCCTTGAACAATGAGGAGGAATGGGGTTTTGGGTAAGTGAGGAATGAGAGGTGTGAGTGCAGGTATGATTTTTTTTTGTTTGTTTGTTGTCAGTGACTTAGAAGTGACTTTTTAGGGTAGATTAGGTTTTTTGTCATTAAAAGGGGTGATCTTTTAAAAATGTTTTTTGGGCAGCTTCTTTCCGGGTGCAGGCGTACCCAAGGTAGACTCACAGGCCCGGGAAGAACTCTGGGTGAACCAGATTCAAAATTATGCATATGTTTTCGACTAGTAAAGACAATGGACATAGTTGAGAGATTGTGCTTAGAACATTTCATTAACTGTTGCCTGAGCAGAAGCTGTAAAGGCTTCCCAATTGCTTGATTTGCATGGCACATAGTGACATAACACATGGCTTGACATCTAAGCTACTTCTTGCTGGGATTTCTATGCAGCACAAATGTCATTCGTAATTCCCTAATTGTTTACATGCACACACCACATATTGTATTGGTGATCGACATCCCACATTTTAAAAACAGATCTCATATGCCAATGTCCAATTAGATTGGTCTGTATCCATGCCTGTCATATACTTTCAGATTAGGTTCCAGATCCATGGGTTTGCATAAATGATTGAAATTTCTAATTGAAGGCCATGTGATCAGAGTTGCTTTAGAATTCCTATACACCTTGGGACAAACCAATTGGGTTTGTTTTTTTTTCTTTGGAGTTGATCTTTATCTATCTGAAGACTTGAGGACTAGACATTTATAAGTGAATTTTGAAGCCTTTATAGTCTTTATGAGTACCAAAATATTTGTGTGAAAACACTCATGGAGTTATCTCTTGATCTGGCTGGAGCTAGAATATCTGATAGACTTGACCTTTGGTCTGTGTTTTTTTGGTGAGGATCCCTTGTTATGTTTGCAGGTAACAAGGTAGTTTATTGCTGCAGTATAAATGTCTTCTTATAAGAGGACTGTTGTACATTCGGAGGAATGGCTCTTTTTTACAATGCTGTCCTCCTTATCTGGTAATGCACATCTTGAAGGCAGCCATCCATTTGGATTTGAAAATATTTCAGTGAGAAATGTTACTTGGCGAGAAACATATTATATAAAACAATGAATGCATCCTAGGCAGACTTAGTAGTGTTTAAATTGTCATCTGGCTTTCTAGGTAGCCAAAATCCAACAGACAATTACAGGTACCGCAAACTTTCCAACGGAGTCCCTCTTGTATGCAGTGCTATTTAAATTATTCCTGATCCTGTAATTTGGAAGTGACTAAAAATGGGTTCAACCCCTATGTCACAACTCTTTGGGCACAATAAGATTTACCTTTGGGTTTCTAATCCTTTGTAATATCCCAAATGGGGATATTTTGGACCAATTTGGATTTACGGGCTTTCCAAATACCCTTACTTCAATTTCTGCTCAAACCCTATGTCATGCCCCCAAAATAAGAATGCAAATCATATTCCTACCTACGGCCGACTTCATCATATAATGTAAAAACTACCAAATAAATATATGTTATGCGACTGATAAGAAAAGGATGTACGATTAAGGGTGGATGATTTGTAATTAGATGCGATTAAGACAAATATGATGCGATTTATATTATGATCCATATGCAGCGCTAATACAACAAGACAAAGTGTTATTCATAAAAGGATGTTGAGCGACTAAGCTAGCAGAAGAAGACCGATTAGTTATAATTGAAAGGGTGCAGAATTATTATGAGGTGTGATTATTGTTTATAAGAAGCTGCGATCATTATAGAGAGGCGTGACCTTTATGAAGTGTTGCCTTGGTTGGCATTAGTTGTATCCTTTATTTAGAATCTTTAAGATATATAAGGAGTCTGATTTGGAGGACATCGGGGAATGAATCATGGATCATTGGATCATTGAATATTATAGCAGACATTCGATCTGCAGAATTATATCTATTTATTCAGTCATATAGACTGTTAAGGACAGCAAAGGGATATATTACAAATTCTGAACTAAACTAGAAGTTCAATAAGAATCATTATTGAATATACAAGTCAGATCATTATTGACTATGAGTTATCTTACTTATTGCATATCACTGTCATATAAAAAAATACATAAAATATTTGCAATGAACTGTCAACATGGATAAGGAGGGAATAAGCACTGTGGGAGAGAACAGCTAAAGGCACCCTTTACATTGATAGGTAGGGAGAGAACAATGAGTAAGGGCACCCTATTGTCCTGTGCAAGGGAGAGAATGGCTAAGGGCACCAAAGGGCAGAATTCTCCTCCTTGATCTCTATGTTGAGAGTTTATTGACAAATTAAGGTTCACCAGTCAAAGAAGAATGGTGAGGGAACTGTTTGGAGGGAGAACTGTTGACACCTTGCCATGCCTCCCTGCACCATCCTCTTCATCAAAGAAGAATGGTGAGGGGACTGTTTGGGAGGGAGAACTGTTGACACCCTACCATGCCTCCTTGCACCATCCTCTTCATCAGAGAAGAATGGTGAGGGGATTGTTTGGAGGGAGAACTGTTGACTGACAACACCCTGCCATGCCTCCCTGCACCATCCACTTCTATGACTGAATTTTGTAAACAAAGAGTTAGTTGCATGGTAATGAATATATAATCTCACTATATTGATATTGTTTATGAATTTGAATGCAATGTAAATTTGTCTAACCCTAAGGGTTAAAGATGTATATTTGTATATCTATATATTGTATATGTTTCCCTGTGTTATGACTGTAGAACTCAAGTCCAAGAATTATGTAATTTACAAGATATTATATGTGGTAAATCACAAACCCTAAACCTAACTTGTGGCATTTGAATTTCTAGGGCAATTTAGGTAAGGGACATTACAAACATCATTGGATTATATGTCTATTTATCTGTTGATAACTAACATGTTTATAGGACCTAAATCGGGCTTATCTTGCTTCAAGCATTCAATTGGTAAGTTACAACCCTAACTATGCTAAATTTGTAATTCTAGGGCAAGATTTAGGGCAAACCTGAAAGGGGACATTACACCCTAGGTGATTGAATTCTGATTTCTAATAATATTCAGATTTGCAATACTTATAACAGCCAATATCATAACACTCCAAACATCAAATGATCATCTTGCATAATTCACCCAAGCATATGAGTAAATTACACCATGAAATACACAACTGCAACCATAATAACAACTCCCAAATGAAGGAACCAATCTGCTGCTATTAACTGAATATAGAAGTCTGATTTTACATCCAATCAATTGGCAATCATGCCCAAACACAAATAATATATCTGCTGTTATGATTCAGACCTAATATCATAAGTACATACCAAATATGAGCCCAAAATACCCTCAAAGGGTGGCACTCCACAATAGGGTTGGAAACCCTAGACAAATGATGCAAGTCACCCTATATGCAATCCTCCGAAGTAGGCGAATGCGTTCTGCTCAACCTGCTGTGAATGGAACCCTAGCAGCCAAGATACTCCTCAAATCACCTCCAATATCAAGTCGCCTATGCTCCCAAGAGGTGCACTCCAAGCTAGGGTAAAACCCTAGTCCATCCGCCCATGATGAATGCTCTCATAGATGATGTAGAATTCTGCCCTTGATGATGATGAAGCTCAAATGAATTCACGTCACATAATCCTCAATTAGAGAAGCTAGATTGTCACCCAACTTCTCCTAGGATGCTTGAGGTTTTCATCCCAAGATCCTCTTCAAGAGATCAATCTCCAATGTGTGATGAATGAATGCTGAATTAATGATTTGCAATTGCCAAATGATCATGTATATATATGCAACTTTACCCCCTCTCACATAGGGCCGACCTAGGCCTTTTAATATTATATTTGAAACATGATTTGCCCTCCAAGAGGGCCAACCTCCTTTCCTTTACAAGGGCACCAAGATAAATTAAATTAAAGATATAATTTATCATTATTTGCCTTCTTCTAGCGCCAACATAGATAGGAAGTATAGTGTATTTTGTTCCATCCCTTGAGTGCCAAGATGAGATGTAGAGAATATTTGGCCTCCGAGTTACAAGCCGCCCAAGATAATCATAATAATAACCTCCATAATGATGTATACCATGTGACCATGAAGGCATGACAAGGCATTGATATAAGAGCATCCTCTGATATAATGATGGCATCTACACAACACACTATTGTCCCTTGGTATGATTATGTCAAGTCTCATAACACAAATCCATATGAAAGGCTCTCCAAATAGTTTGCCCCGAGGAAGACAAATTACCACATCCCTGATTAGTGCACCAAGGGCATCATACAAATATGACAAGTCATCTCCATTACCCGTGATATCCTCCAAACATCCCGGAGCGGGGTTAAAAAGCCCAAATCAACTCTAATGGTGACCATTCCAAAAATGGGGACATTACATCCTTCAATATTAGAACTATGTGGTTAGGATTTCATGGGGTTTTGAGTCAATATATAGAGCTTATCCATCCAACCTCTAGCTGGATCTTTCCAGCACACATGCTAACCTCCTTATGATTCCCAACACATATTTGCAATAATAATATATATAGAATAATCATGTAACGTAAACCTATGTTTAGGAATCAAGAAACAATGAATTGTGATTGCAATGAATTTTTTTATGCGAAATGGTGTAGAGGAAGGTTGCACATAAGAAACAGCTCTGCAATTGCTGTACACATATACACACAGCATATTTTGAGGCCTGAAACAACCCTGCAACTGCCTGAAACAGCCAAGTAATGGCAAGCAACATAAAAAGGGACAAGAAGCACAAAATAATAAATATGGAATAAAATAAAATGAGTGAAGAACTTTAAGAAACGACAGGCAATCACTCCTGAAATGTGATTTTTGTAGCTGGAATAATGTCTGGTGGGGTGCCAAGAAACAATAGTTTGTTTCATGGTCCTGTTATTGGCTGTTTTGTTCTGCAATGGCAGCTCACTGTTGCGTTTCTTGGAATTATAATATAAAATGTGTGAGCCCTATTTTATCCTTGTAGACCATATGTGCCTTCTGATGCTTATTGACAACTACGAATATCTATGAATCCAGGCAAAAAGAAAGCATCATGTAACTGCTAAAGATACAGGAGGAAATCTGTGTTGAACAGCATGCTAGGGATACCAGTAGCTAGAGGACTTTTCCTTTTTGACTAATGTAGTAACTTAGTATGCGACAAGATCCCGTTGATGGCATTTTCTGCTTTCTTAAAGATCAGCTGGCTGAGGTTCGCCTGCACGTGGCAATCTATAGATAAAGATAATCATGTGCAATATTCCAACAAATTACTACCATATACTCTTGCTGGGAAAGGCAATATTATATCAAACTTTATGCTCAATGTTGGCTTCATTGATGATTTCTCATGTCAGCTTGGCGTTTGAATTCAACTTTTGCTTTTGTCATCATTAACACAAAAAATATGTAAATGATGTTTGAATTGTTTTATTGATAATTTTTTGGTTGGTGATTTCATTTTTCTTGTGGTTTTAGGGTTCGTTTTCACTATGGTCATCCCGATGTATTTGATAGATTGTTCCACCTTACAAGAGGTGGGATAAGCAAAGCTTCAAAAGTAATCAATTTAAGTGAGGACATATTTGCAGGTAATCATTTTGTTTTATTTATTTGTCCCACTTCCTATGGCTTAGGTAACTTACTAAGTTTAGGGGTTTTCATCTAGCTTTGTGAAAGTTGGCCTTTTTTTGGTCGAACCATAGTGTTGCAATAAACTTTTCAAAAAAGATGTATGGGCACATAACATTATTGTGTGCTATGCAGGATTCAATTCTACCCTACGACAAGGAAATGTAACTCATCATGAATACATGCAAGTTGGTAAAGGTCGTGATGTGGGACTCAATCAAATATCACTATTTGAGGCAAAGGTAGCAAATGGAAATGGTGAACAAACCTTGAGTCGTGATATTTATCGGCTAGGACATCGGTTTGACTTCTTTCGAATGATGTCCTGCTATTTCACTACAGTTGGATTTTATTTCAGTACTCTGGTATGGAATAATTGCATTCCATCTTGTTTGTTAAAGGTCTTTCCTTCTATTGATAGCTGAGAATAGTTTCATGCTCCAAGTTAGATATCAAGAGATCTTGTATATATGCTTCATTGCATCTGAGCAGGGTTTCTTATATAAATGTCAAAATTCTTCTGGTAATTGTATTGCAGGTGACTGTTTTTACAGTGTATGTCTTTTTATATGGTCGTTTATATCTGGTTTTAAGTGGACTTGAATCCAGAATGTTGCATGAAGCTGCGGTACAACATAATACTTCCTTAGAAGCAGCCCTTGCTTCACAGTCGTTTGTTCAGCTGGGTCTTTTGATGGCCTTGCCAATGGTGATGGAAATTGGTCTAGAACGAGGGTTTCGCACTGCATTAAGTGATTTTGTTGTTATGCAGCTGCAGCTGGCCTCCGTTTTCTTTACTTTTTCTCTTGGTACAAAGACACATTACTATGGACGGACATTACTTCATGGAGGAGCCAAATACAGAGCTACTGGACGGGGATTTGTTGTTTTTCATGCTAAGTTTGCAGATAACTATCGATTCTACTCACGCAGTCACTTTGTCAAAGGAATTGAGTTGATGATGCTTTTGATTGTATATAATGTCTATGGCCAATCCTACCGTGATACTGTCGCATATCTTTTAATAACTTTTTCCATGTGGTTTATGGTTGGGACATGGCTTTTTGCACCTTTCCTGTTTAATCCTTCTGGATTTGAATGGCAAAAGATTGTGGATGACTGGACAGATTGGAACAAATGGATAAGCAATCGTGGAGGGATTGGTGTACCACAAGAAAAAAGTTGGGAATCATGGTGGGATGAGGAACAGGAGCATCTCAAATATTCGGGCTTGCGAGGACGAATATGGGAGATACTCTTATCACTTAGATTTTTCCTCTACCAATATGGATTGGTTTACCACCTAAATATTGCACATGAGAATCGTAGTGTTCTGGTATTGTTTACACATTTACTACTATATTTTCATTGTTACAGTATATATCTTTCACTAAGGTGATTGAGAAGCAACTTCTTTCAAGCTCTAATGTTTATTTAATCCCCAACTTCCAGGTGTATGGGCTATCTTGGCTTGTTATTGGAGCTGTCCTCGGGGTATTGAAGGTAGTCAATCCTGTTGCTTAACATCTTTATGTGCTAATCCAAAGTTCCGAATAAATTATGGAGATACACAATTATTCTACACTGTTGTCCGTCCTTATTTTACTAAAGTATTCATTTATAACCCTGCTTTGTTTATGGATAAAAACTGCTCGGTAACTACTTATGATATTTTTTGGTGTTGTGAAATTGGAAGACCTGACTTTTACTTCTATTCTGCCCTTTCTGGTAATCACAGACTGTATCTGTAGGGAGGAGGAGTTTCAGTGCAGAATTTCAGCTCATGTTCCGGCTTCTCAAAGGGCTTCTTTTCATTGGATTCATGTCAGTTCTGACTATTCTCTTTGTTGTCTGCGGGTTGACAGTAGCAGACTTAGCTGCATGTGTCCTTGCATTTATGCCTACTGGATGGGGTTTGCTCCAGGTTGTTGGCATTCTGTAGTTTATACTTGCTTTTTCTGCTCCCTCCTGTTTCTAATTGGAATAAAAGACTAATCATTTCTGTTTGGGCTAATATACAAATTTTCCTTTTATCTAGATTGCACAAGCCTGCAGGCCTCTAGTTCAAAACACTGGAATGTGGGACTCTGTTCGTGCCCTTGCTCGAGGTTATGAATATGTAATGGGACTGCTGCTTTTTACACCAGTTGCTATATTAGCTTGGTTTCCTTTCGTATCAGAATTTCAAACCCGTTTACTGTTCAATCAGGCCTTCAGTAGAGGGTTACAAATTTCACGTATTCTTGCTGGTAGGAAAAAAGATTGGTCTTCTACAAGCTGAGATTAATATCCATGTAGACCTGGTTTTTCAACATTTTGGTCCAGATAAGCCTGAAAAATTTGTAAATATTTGAAGGCAGGGTTGTCAATCAAGTAGCACATTTCAGTTTCAAAATATTTCCAACATTTTCAAAATAATATTGCTGATGTACAGATCATCTTGGTAGCAGCGGATGAATTGCATCCTTGCCAACTTTTTATCCTATTTGGTCAAATTCAAATTTATATTTGTAATTTTGTTTGTCTTTGTAAGTTTTAGTGAGGCTGACCAAGTAGCTGGTGAAGCGCAAGTCCTGCTAGCTTCACTTTGTGAGGAGTGAGGAGACTCACTATACTTGGTAGATCCTTGTATAATTTAAATATACTTTTGTAGTAAAGTATGCTTTAATTTATACTCAAATAGCTAAATGTGGGAACAAGCATTGTCGTCGAATCCTCAGGTATATGAGAATGAGAAGATAGTTGTATAAAATAGAATATTAGCAATTAACATGACGAACTATAAATTTATTATTATCTATGGGAATGCCTATTTAGTAGTTATGACTTTCAAAAATTGGATATTGAGAAACCAATTTTATTACTTAGCTGTGACGAAATATGAAGTATCCAAGCTTTGGGAAGGTGTAGTTGGAAGGAACCCAATTCTAAAGAAATTATCACCCAATAATAATTTCTATTGGATTCATAAATTTACTGAAATTATATTTATTCACACAAATCCATCTTAAAGAGAGCTTTGGATATAAAATTCAATTTGAACTTTTACTTTTTACTTTAATATAAATTAAAAGACACAGGACCATTCAGTGGAATAAATAATGATAAGGAATAAAAAAATGTGTAGTCAGATTAGTTTTTGACAACCTGTAGCATTTGTTGTATTGACATTATTTGCATTCATGTATGTGGATGTCTAATGCTTATGTTAGTTTTGATAGTTGTTATATGTATTAAATCAAGTACATGTAAAAATTAACAATGGGAAGCCAAAATAATTTCCAATCCAATTGCTTTTGTCAATGTTGGAATTAAAGCTGTATTTATTAAAAAAATGTTATAGGTTAAAGTAGGTTCTAGAGGGGATCATTTCCAAAAAGATAGTAAAATATTACTCTAAAACAGTCCAGCTCTTTAGAGAGGATTTTTTACAACTAAAAACATTGTATTCAACTACACATTGAATATAATGTCCACAATTCAATGTTGACAGAACTCTATAAAAGGTAACTAACAATTTATTTTGAAACATGAAAACACTACACGACAGTAATTCAACATGTGTGTGCATGTTATTTCCATGTGTGATGATGCATGATACCAAACACTCATGGAAGATATGAGTTGGTGATGTGTGAGGGAAATGAGGATAAAGAATAAAAGGCCAGGATGGGTGTACACATCTCCATTCAACTCACTCTACACTAAGAGATGAACAATGACAACACGTGACATTAAAGGAGGGCCAATATCCTCGTGATGATCACTCCTTTGAGCAACTACATGGAAGTGCAAGGACTATGCCATCCCAACGCGTTATGTAATGTCCTCCATTTAGCCCATATGGTCAGTTGATGGAGATTAGCCTATCATTGGACTTTCATAGGCTAATGACAAAGGTTAGGGGGTCTAATTGGAGACTTACTATTTATAGTAAGTCAGGTTGGAGTGACTCGCTATTTATAGTAGGGCAGATTGTTGGTTTCGAAATACCCTAAACATTATTTGTTGTAATATAAGTTAAATTAAAGATTTAACTTATAATATTTTCTAAGGGTAAAGTGACTGATATTTTAAATGACTAAGTTATTAAGTGGTTCTCACTTTATAAAAACAAGTTATAACTTAAAGTTATCCCTCTAGGAGATGGGCGCTCCTCATGGGAGATATAAGAGACTTAAGTAAGTTGTAAATTAAAATAATAAAATACTCATGTTCTTGGGCGTTGGGGTTGAGGGAGATAAAAGTAAGGAAATGAGCTTCATTTGGTATGCTTGGATTATTCATTCACTCTTTGGTTTTGATATTCTCGTGCATTGCTTTGGAGCTTGGCTTCAAGGGTTTGGAGATTGACTTGCTGAGACGAAAACCTCTGCATAGTCACCTTTCTTTGTGTGTGAAAGACCACATCAGGAAGGGGTATTGGAGGCTTCACTCAAGAGTTTCATTTGAACTTTCGAATGATTGATTTTGATGGTGATTTGAGTTGGAAATGAATATATTTTTATGAGTTTGAGGTTTGCAGTTGAGAACAGAAATTAAGTGGACAGATTTATGTATTTTTGAATGAATTTGGTGTTGCCATAGACATTCCTTGCTGGCCGTACTACCTTACCTGGCCGTACATCTCTTGCTGAAGGTTTTGTGGGGTTTTAAGGACTTGTTTCTCTTCTATTCACGTCGCCTACCTACAACAATCATATTCAGTGCAGATTGGAGGTTTAATAGACTGTTATTTATTTATTAGTGTTGCTAAATGCTCCGAGCCTTGGCCGTACAACTTAGTGCAAATATGGGTGATCAATGGTGATACTTTCTCATGATTTGTGGCTGCTACTATAATCATTTGGAGTGTCTAGAGCTTCCTTTCCACTACAAATCCATTGTATGCAGAAATCCATTCATTCGTTGATTGTAGAAGGTGTTCTTTGATGTCCATAGTGTTGGCTTGGCGACAACAGATGTATAAAGTTGTAAACTGACAAATGGGTATGTACTCATAATTCATATTTTGCCATAATATAATCTGGGTATTCAATATTTTGTTGATACATGTAGATTTTTTGGGTTTTGTTTATATGCTTTATATTCCACATGTTCAATGCAAAACATCTACATGCAAAACCTGCACATGAAACCCTAAACAACAACATTCAGAAAACACAAAAAAATTGATATAAAAAACTTAGCCGGAACAATGTATGTTACACGTTAACTAAAAAATAGAAAAACTCATACAACATAACCAATTAAGTAAAAATATAAGAGTTATTTTTAGTAAGCATGATAGGTAAATAACCATTACTAAACCATTTGCTTTTTGTTACGCCCTTAACTTATATTATGCACGGGGATATGTGTAGTCGACTTATGGTTAGCATAACTTTTAATTAAGTTATATGATCATTTATATAGTCTTATATAGGTGGTTAGGTGGGTCTAGGTGGTATCTATGACATAAATATGATATATATAGGAGGTAGTGGTTAGTTTATTATCAATATATTGTGTATTTAATTTTTATTGAAGACTATTGGAGGTAGGCCCCTCGAAGTGGCTTACACCTTCAAATTGGCTTATTATTATTTACTTGTAATATATTTTCTATTATATTTTCTCTTGCTTAAGTTATTTCATTACAAGTGGTATCAAAGTATGATCTTGGCATTTGAAAGGCAACAAACAAGATGGTTTTTTTTCAATTTAGGAGGTCAAATTATGAAGTGCATCTCTCTCATTTTGCTGAATTTTTTGTTGAAATTTGGAGGGTTGATCATGAATACATTGGGTTGCTACAAAAATTTAAGACCATTTGAAGAAGTTTGGAAAAAGTTAATACAAAATTAGGGTTTTCACAAAATTTGCACCCAAAGTCGCAAATCAATGAATTTTTTGGAGATTTTTTCAAAAAAGTAAGGTTTGGGCTCAAGTAAGTTGTATTAAAAATTTCAGCTTATTTTGAATTGGTTTGAGTAAGTTATTGTGAAAATTATTTTGGCAGCATAAAAGTAGGGGCTAAGAATGAAAACACTGATGAAATACTCACACAAATAGCTTCTCTCAAGAGTTGTGTGGAAAACATACGAGTATGTGCACATAATATAAGTCACAAAGCTAACACCTTAAGAGTATATACACATAATAAGTTGAAAAGCTAATGTGACTTGAGGAGAAGTGTAATGTTCTACCCCAATTTTTTTTTCAAATTTTCAACACTATCAAACAATGTTAGCAAATCAAATGCAACCATGTAATCTCCTCCACACCTTTTGATCACCAAGTTCCCAAACAAGCGAGGTGCGAACATACAAGTGCTTCAGATTAGTAATTGTAATACAGTGCAAAACAAATACCACTTTCGCCTATTCAACTGTCATCCACTTATGTAGTGGGAACATCCACTTATTTAGTGGGAATCAAAGGCACCTCCACTTATTCAGTGGGAAAGCTGAAAACAAGATACAAGGCACATCCACTTATTCAGCGGGAAACCTTTACAATGAAATCCACTTATTCAGTGGTGTGAGTAATATAAACAAGAAAGATTATTCCACTGGGGTACTACTATTCAGGGATTACAAAGTATGATATGTCATTGCAACATTAGATGAGCATACTATAGATTCTCTTATAATGAGGAGAAAATAGATACAAATGCTCTAACTTAATACAATATCAACATGCAATGAAAGTATACCCACATGAAGGTGCCATAAATCTCCGTTAACCCAATGATGGTGGATGCAATGCTGTCCAAACTATACCAGTGCACTGTCATAACAGAAATGATCAACAAATCACATCAAAACTCCTTAAATTCCCTCCAAACTCTACTCTACCAACATCCAAGCAAGCAACCAAGGCAAATGGGTTGATATAATGTCAAAATCACACAAGATATGCAATCAGAGGTGACTCCTTCAACACAAACCCTCACAGCCAGGTTTGATCACTTCCTCAAGGTGTCACATACACATGAACAACATTTCCCAAACCCTCCAATCGCTATGAAAGTGGAAGTCACCTATCAAAGAAATAATCCACACCAAAACCCACGCTAATGGCTGATATGAACAACAGTTCCCCACGCCATGATAAGGTTGTACAACAAGAGGAAAATGGCATTGAAACTCAAGAGGGTGAACAACAAAGAACACTACAAATCTACTTCCAAAAAATCTGCAAAAATCCCTCAAAATTGGCATCCAAATCATTAAAAGAAATACAACTTGAATCTCATCAAAACATCTATTCAACGCAAAGGCAAACTTTGAGTGAGATTGCTCTGATAACTCCACATATAGCACCAATGGTGATTCCTGTATGAAACCACACCCAATCTACAAGAGGGTTTTCGTCCTCAAGAGAATCTACAAGAGGGTTTTCGTCCCCAAGAGATAATAGAAAAACTCGCAGGTTCAATCCAACAACATAACAATATTAAATCAATAGCATAACCCCATCAATGAGCTCCTGTCCTCTTTTTATAACTTTTTGAGGGAAATAGAATATTATTTTCTTTTTACCTCCTCATATTTCTCATCAAAATATTAATATTTTTCCTCTCCAAAATACACTTTTTGAAATAATATTAATATTTCATGTGCAATGCCTTTTTTAAAGTGTCTAGCTTTAAAAACACTTAATTACCTTTCCAAAGAGCTATTACACTTAAGTTACCTTTTAATAATCCCAACTTTAGACAACTTAAGCAAATATATTAATTAAATGGCTTAATAACTCACCCAACTTATAGAAAATCCCATAATGAAGTGAATTGCAAATTAAACCATACCAACATGTTCTTGAAGGTTTGGGATGAAGAATGATGCCAATTGGGTGACATACTATAAATAGAAGACTTCTCTAAGAAGTTTGCAGAGCAAATCAGAAAGTTGAAAGTGCTTCTGAAAGCATTAGTGTACTCTTGAACACCAACTGAGCTCAATGGCATATAAAAGAATCCAATCCAAGAAGGGACCACCAATTTATAATTAATATTACACTAAGTTGCTAATCCTTATTCCAAATCTTAGGCAACCTTAGTGAAATATTAATTAAACTGCTAGATAATAGTCCCAAGCTACGGAAAGCATAGAGATGCACTGATCGAACAACTCTGACCATATCAAAGTGTAGTAGAAGACTTGGGATGAAAATCAGAGGCCGTCAGGTGACTGTTTAAAATAACATGTTTCTCCAAGAAGGTTAGAGAGCACCTAAGAAGTCGGAAATAAATTCTAAAAGCATCTAAGAACTCCAAATGACTAGTCGAACTTAAAACCACGAACAAATGCTTTGCAAGACTGAGCCATGACCACTCCAAGAATGTTGGAGTCCTCTCAAACAAAGCTAATAGCCTCCTCACTAGGAACAGGTGAAATGTGCATAAAAGATCAGAACGGGTGAAATGCACATAAAAGATCTATGCACCAAAAAAGGGACATTACAGTTCACCCTCCTCGAAATTGCTTGTCCTCAAGCAATTCGCCAAACACAACCATTAGAACCATCCTGAATAATGTAACACCAGGATCCCAAATCAATCTAAGAGTTTTGTGAACCCCGAAAAACAATGTGCCATGCTGAGTTGCAACTGTAGATGTAACCCCCTCTACTCTTCTTGCTAAAAGCAAAACAATCCCTTGCAAGAGATCAACAAACTTATTATCATAACACCACTTGGATCTTACATGCCTCCTTTGAACTGTTCTGATACAATCATGAGGACTTATGAAATCTCTCACTATACCTACTCCAAGAGTCTCTGAAAGATGATCAAAGGCATGCGGAAGTTCACTGTTCTGAACGAACTTGAAGAGTAAACTATCAAATTTCACATCACAACTCTTCATAAAATGAATTCTCAAGGTTCAAAAGGTCTGAAAAGGCATATAGTTGCTACTATTCAAAACTGTAATCAACAATGAACAATATGATTTCAACAAGTTCAAAACTCTACACAAGGAACACCAGCTGCACCAATGCAATTTCCAAGAATAAGCATGGAAATCGAGCATTGTATTGCTAAAAAACAACTCAGAAATGGATGGAAAACACTTCCAAACATTCTCCAATTGAGACCATTTACATCCCTTGACAAAAATATTATGCCAAACCTCCAGAATGAGAGCAAACCTAAACGAGAGGTGGCTGATATACATCCAAACAACATAATCAAAACTGAGATTTGTTGGGAATTAAGGTGTCTCAACCTTGGTAATTCCTTATATTTTTACATTGTATTTATTTATTAATTGCCTATTGTATTAATTGGATGTAAATCCTATGTTGTTATATTGTGGGAGTTGGTACGGTGATGTGTCATCCTACATGGCATATGACCACATGTATTTTTGTCCTCACATGAGGAGATAGGCGTCCCACTTAGTGGTAGGAATATTTTGCTATGTGTTGGCATTTTGGATGTTGTGTAAGGGAATATTGACCGTAACGGTTATGACAGATTCCTATGACGAAGTTATGACATGTAAGAGTCGAAAATAGGAGATTCTATGACAGGTGAAGATGTGTTGAAGAACATCTTTGAAAAAGACATCTTTGGGCGCTTCAAGGTGGACTATGACACGTTGTAAGAGAATGTGCTATTTATAGCATGTGTATGACAAATTCTCTTATAGTTGTAAGTTATGACAACTATGACAAATTCTATGACAGTTGTAAGAGTCGTAAGAGCATCTGTCATAGCCCATTTTGGAAATAGGCGACCTCCTTGGGATGGGGTGGCTTGACAAGTGTCAGGAGCATCATACAAAGTTGGACAAGTGTCCATAGGTATGGGTTTTGGGCCATGAGGCCATGTTGGACGCCCATCCCTATGTGGAGCCATATTTGCCTTGTATTTGTTATATAAACAAGTGCTTTTGAGAGGAGATGTATTATAGGTTTGACAGGTACTGTTATGCTTCCGGTTTGTCTCCAGATATGAGTGTCGAAGACTACTGAGAGCTTGCATTGCAAGTGTATTGTAAATCATTTCAGTTTTGATAATACATTGTGCAGGTTTTGGAGTGGGGTTTTTCACCCGATAAGGGTTTTCCCCACGTATATCTTGTGCCTCTTCTTCTGTCTCACTTTCTTGTTTATGTGTTTGCTGCAATATCTTTGTTAGTGGTTTAACATTGCTGTAATAGTAAGGATAAAATTGAATTTGCACTCTCCTCCCCTCATTAGATTAGTGTAGGAAGCAATTTTCGCACACCTAGCTTCCTTTCAGTTGGTATCAGAGCCTAGCCAGTTTTGGTTCTAATTGTTGGGTAGGGGTTTTTTGAGCTAATCTTGGGTTGAGTGGGAGTGTTTTGCAGAATATTCTGTATCTTGTTGCAACAAGGAGATGTCAACCACATCTGGAAGGTTAGAGGTTGATAAATTCAATGGCACTAATTTCGAGTTGTGGAAACTCAAGATGGAGGACTACTTGTTGATCGTGACCTATGGGAAACTGTATCCGGTGTGAAACCTACAACAATGTCACAAGCTGATTGGGACCTCAAAGATCAGAAGGCTAAGGGTCTCATAAGACTATGTTTAGCTAACTCTATCCTGTTGAATGTCCATGAGGAGAAGAGCACGAAAGATCTTTGGAAGAAGTTGGGTGATGTTTATCAGGCCAAGTCCTTGGTAAACAAACTTTTCCTGAAAAAGAAGTTGTTCGCTCTGAAGATGGAAGACAGAGGATCTGTTGCAGATCACACGAATGCTTTTAACATGATTGTTGCAAAGTTGACATCTCTGGGTGTGAAAATGGAGGAGGAGGATCGATGCATGACCCTACTTTGTTCTTTGCCAGATTTGTGGGATCATCTTGTCATGGCTATCAAAAGCACCACTACCACCTTTAAGATGGAAGATGTGGTATCTTCGCTATTATTTGAAGAGATGCAGAGGAAGTCTTCTGAGGCAACCAAAGAGGCTCTTGCGGTTCGTGGAAGACCCAAAGAGAAAGGGAAGAATGACAAGAAAGGTGATAAGGGTAGATCCAAATCCCGTGGGAGATCCAAATATCCTGGAAAGTCCAAGGCTCTTTGTTGGAACTGTGATAAAATTGGGCATTTTTGAAAGGAATGCAAAGAGGAGAAGAAAAAGAAGAAGAAAGCTCCTGATTCAGATTCTGACAAGTCACAAGATGGTGGTGATGCCTTCATCGCAGCCCTGGCCACCCATGCATCTGATGAAGTGTGGTTGATTGATTCTGGTGCATCATTCCACATGACCTCACATCGAGACTGGTTCACGAAGTATGAAGAGTTCGATGGTGGAAGAGTGTATCTGGGTGACGACTCTCATCTGAAGATTGTTGGTCGTGGAAGAGTCTCAATCTGATTCCCTGATGGATGAGTGAAGGGGATCACTGGAGTTATGCACATTCCAGGCCTTGCACGGAACCTACTTTCTATAAGTATGTTGAATGATGTAGGTGTGCGGGTTGTCTTTTCGAAGGATGGATGCAAGATGACTAGAGGATCTATGGTGCTTGCGAAGGGTACTGTAATGTTCCATTTTTGGCACATTGATTATTGTGTGCATTATGCTTGTTCGTATTCTTGTGAAGGCTATCCGACATGTTGGAAGAACTCCAAAGTTCTCGAAGTGGTCGTGGTTCTATCTGCAGAGCAGTTGTGTGTGTCTCAAGTCTTCATTTCATCATGAATTGGTCGAAAGTTATTTATCAATGCATTTCTAGTGCTTATTTTGGCTTGGGACTATTATTCTGATAATTAATTAATATTTCACTAAGGTTGCCTAAGGTTATATTTAATTATTGCAACTTAGTGTAATATTAATTATAAAAGTGGGTTTCCTTCTGGAAAATGGATTAATTCCCTTTGGCTTTGAGCTCAGATGGTGTTCAGGATCGCAGTGATGCTTTCTGATGTTTGATCGGGTTCCCAGTTTGCTCTCCAAGATTCGTGGAGAAGTCTATTTTTAGAAAGTCACTCGGAAAACATCATTCATCTTTCCAAACATTATGGAGTATGTTGGTATGTTTAATTTTGTAGTTTGGTGATATTTGGGATTTCCTGCAAAATTAGTTGATTTAATGAGTTAAACAATTAATTATTGCACTTAAGTTTAAAAGGTTGGGAAATGTTCATTTAACACTTAAGTGTTATAGCTCGTTGGAAAGGGGATGAAAAGCTTTAAATCATGGATGCTATGTTTTTGATATTGATTTTGTTTGCAAATGGATTGAACCTGTGAGTTCTTCCATATTCTCTTGAGGATGAAAACCCTCTTGAGTTTTGGTGTGGTTTCATACAGAAATCACCATGGAGCTTTCATAGATTTTGTGGTTTGTGATTTTGATTATTGTTCATTTGGGGTTTATTGATTAATGGAGATTGTCATGATGCTTTTTGGTGTTAATATTTTGTTGTTCATTGAGCATTGCCACAGCTGAGCCGTACAACTGCCGTACCATTCATGGAGGGCATTTTTTATTTAAGACTTGATTCTTGTCTTTTTAAAGCCGTTATTGATTGGAGATTGATTTGTTGATATAGGCGACAATATTAGTGTCAATATTGTGGAGTTTGTGTTCATTTTGGACAGTAGTCACTGCTCCCATACATGTTGAAGGCCGTACTATACAGATGGTGATGATTTTGATTAATAATTAATGCTGATATTTTTTTGATACACAGTTGTTTGAGATGTATTTATATGGTCTTGGCAATTCATGTCAAGCTAACTTCAGTGGATTTTGGGCAGCGTTTCAATTTACTGTGAGGAATCCATGCATATTAGGGTCATACGGACCTGTGGTGGAGTGTATTAAAAAGAACCAAATGAAATTTGTTTTGCATTGGATCTTCATTGTATTGTATTGGAGTATTATTGATAATAGTTGGTGATTGATTGTTTATGGGTTTGGTGATTTGTGACTATCATTGTGAAATTGTTATTATCAAGGACACCGTACAACAAGCATAAACTGATTTTAATGTGCATTCCTCAATAGCAAATGAATTTCTTGTTTGTTTGAAGCTTATTAAGGTTGGCTAATCATTGTTGTGTGGGGGTAACATTATTTATCCATCTATTATGCAATTATGGGCAGTTTCAAATGATTATGGAAGTGAAAATAACCTACAGGGCCATACAGTTGACAGTGACTTCTAGCAGATTTAAGGAGTTTGATCAGTTTCCTTCTCATTTTTGTGTGATACTTCATGCACTAAGATAGTTTGCTGATGCAGTCCAAATGTGATCATTGTGTATGAGAAATTTATATGATTACATGACATTTTTAGGACATTCGTACATATCAGAGAAGCCTAATTTTACTGCAGTGCAGTTTGGACAGTAAGGCAATTCCAATGTGGGCAATGAGTTCATGTTTATATCAGTATTATATGCAGGGTATGATCTCTTGTCTATAGCTCCTCAAACTAGTTGACAATCAGACCTAATTAATCATCTAGGTTATCAATTGCATTGATTTCATTGTAATTTTATTAATGTAAAATCATATAAGGACCCCTGGATGGTTTATCGCCAGTGAGGATAAAGGAACTCTTCTTTATTGTTCTCACCCACTGCAAAAGTAGAGTATTCGCACTGAATAAGTGGATGACTCTTTAATCTTTCATGCTTTCTTATTTACCCACTGAAGGTGGTGAATTCCCACAGTTTGTGGATGCCTGCATATGCAGATGAATGTTTACTTGTGTGCACAATGTTTTTAATATTGTAATCCAAAGCACAATATGCTCTCACATGGCCCAGTTGGGATCTTGGTGATCGGAAGTGTGGAGGAGTTTAGTTGTGCTAACACTGTCATACCATTGTATGTGATTAAAAAAAAATTGGGGTAGCATCTTACAGAGGTATCAGAGCTGGTATGTTCTTGCCAGCTTGTTGGGGAGTTAAGTTGTTGTAGATCTTTCAATTGAGCAAGTGAGTTTTCAGCCTTGCATGTGAGTGATAATCACTTGCATGTTATCAGTGTGTGGCAGTTGAAAGAGGTTGTTCAGTGATTGTTCAATTATGGCATCTCTTAAGAGGAGAAGTGAGACAAATGTTCTATTTGATTCTCTTAGGCAAAGTCAAGATGAGTTAGAAAGAGCAGTTCAAGAAAAGTTGGATCGAATGAAGTATCATCATGAGGCCACTAAGATCATTGATTTGTACGAAAGACTATCAAATGATTGTAAGCAACAACTTCCTTGGGATGATTTCTTGAAAATCATCAAAGAGGGTAATCTTGACAAAAAGTGGATTTATAGAATACATTTAGAAGATAAGGAAGGAAGAGGAGATGAAGACCATGCCTTTATACAAGCCCGAATTACCTTTTCCATTGGCAAGGACCAAGATCCATTCTAAGTCATCACTTTCCAGCCCATCGAATAAGAAGCCTCCTATTTTGAGGAAGAAAGAGTTCAGCAAGAATGAATTTAGAAGAAGAAATCTTTGTTTCCTATGCAAAGATTCTTTGGAGCCTTACCACCAATGCAAGAAAAGGATGATGAAACAGCAACCTTCACCACATGTTCTTTTTTTTTTTTTTTCTGAATGATGTGAAATCCGAAAATGGTGAAGATGAAGTCTTGATTAGAAATGACTCTAAGTCTCTGTATGATGAAGACAAAGTCACAAATCATGAGACATGCATAGAGGAGTTTGCTGATTTGGAGAAGTTTACAACATAAATTAGTGAAGCTGAGCATTGCTTTGATGAAGAACCAGAAGTGTTGTACTTAGCTAGTCCTCTATTTGATGAAGATCTTGAAGATGCCACTACAATTGATGAGATGAAGATGATCAATAGATTGCTAGAAGGTGACTGTGCAAGTGAGCCTGAGAACATTGAAGTGAAGTGTTTATTTGAAGACATGGGAAACAATGAAATTGAAGAAGTTAATGTTGCTAAAAATTTTAGAACAACACCTAATGAAGAGCAATTCCACCATTCCAGTGATGGTAGTCCTGATTATGAGTGGAAAATTCCCATGCCAAGTGAAGAGATGATTGATTCCTCAAAGATCCAGGATGAAGAGTATGCTGATGAAGATTTTAAATCAGTCATTGATGAATGTGATATTGCCATAACATTTGATCAAAGTGAAGAAGAAGAAGACTCATCTCCCATGCAAATTGAAGAACCAAGTGTCTTTTCAGAAGAGTTATTTGATGAGGAGTTTGTTGAAGAACTTGGATCAACCTCAAAGGTTGATTTAACATTGGATTTCAGTGATGTTACTTCTTGTTGTCAAAGTGGCCATGAAGAGGAAAACTTAAAAGCAACTAATTTCAAGGATCATGCCTATAAGGATATGACAAAAAAATTATTGTGTGTAGCTGATTTGGATTTTAAGAATCAGTTGTTAGTCACCGAAGACAAAGTTGTGCAAGTTCTAACACATTTGGATAGCTCACACAAGTTTGCTAAAGATCACATTAAAGAGATCAAGTTGAAAGGAAACAAATGGGCATGGAAAAAGGAGCTTCACTTGAAGATTGGTGTATAGTCAGGAAGGCATTGGAAACTTTGAACTCAGATTATTTGAATTTGTTGTTTGATAGAGATCATGTTCTTGAGTTTGCTGATCGATTAGGTGAAGCATTGAAGGGAAAAGATGTTGAAATTGATAATCTTACGTTTAAGCTTAAAACAACTATGGATTCCTTAGAGAGTACCCAAATGGATCTCTTAGAAGCTGTAAATTAGCTTGTTGATGTACTACAATTCAAGGAGCAAGTTGGAGCTGCTAGAGCAGATGAAGGCAAGCTGATAATTGAAGAGTTTGATTTGCTCCAAGGAAGTTATGATTTAGGACATCCTCCTAAGTATGATGATGTAGAGTTGGAGCAAATTGATGAATTGTGGGAACAAAAAGGTGAAAACAACTTCCAATCATTTGATGATTTTTTTTCTATGACGGAAGTTAAGTTTACACATGATAATCCACTTCTCGTGTTGAATATGGAGGACCAATCTAATGTGAATAACAAGGAGGAGGATAGTAATAGGATATGGGATCCTGGTGAGGAGCATTCATGGAATGTTACTTTGCATAAAAACTTCTTCAACTGGAAGTATTCATCAGTTGTTGAAGGTGGGCATAAGGTTCAGGTATGTAATGACTTGAGTTCAATGATGGCTTATTTTCATAATGGAATCTATTTGCAGGAGGATAGTGGTGTGATAAGAAGGTTTTATGGTTAATGTTGGAGGCAAATTTCAACTATGAAGCTGCTGTCCTTACTCCCATCAGCCATTATAGGTGTTTAATTGCATACATATTGATTGATTGGAGAGCAATTTTGGTCATAACTTTGACATATGTTGATTATAGATGGCCTATATTTCTTATTGTTCTCAAAAGATTTCAGTTTTGTTGTTGCTATCCCATTTTTAGATCACTAAAATTTGATTTTCATGAGATTATTTTAGACTTATGCAGCCATGAGATTGATCTTTTTGTTGCTTTTAGCCTTTTATGGGAAGATGACATAAGTTTTCAGCTGAAAGGAACAAGTGTTACAGTTGCTAATTCTCTTTTGGAGAGTGAGAATCAGTTGATTCATGGCTGTTCAGAGTTGTTTTCAGCTTGTGGTCAAGCTGATTTATGTTCTTCCTCGGAGGAGCATTACAGATTTTGGTTCCTAGCAGTAGTTTCATGTTGGATGATTGCTCATTTTTTTATCTTTTGGTTTATTGATGTTTGGAATCCAAATAGTTGTGTGATTGGAAGAATGTTTCAAAGGATTATACAGAGTGTCAGTTGTGCTGTTCACAGTTATATTAGAGTGGAGTAGCAAAAGTGATGTGAAGCATTCTTGAGATTGATTTGGGATTCAGGTATATTATTGATAATCATGCAAGTATCTTGGTTGGATAGCCTGAATTGCTTGAGGACAAGCAATCTTGAGCAGGGAGGACTGTAATGTTCCATTTTTGGCACATTGATTATTGTGTGCATTATGCTTGTTCGTATTCTTGTGAAGGCTATCCGGCATGTTGGAAGAACTCCAAAGTTCTCGGAGTGGTTGTGGTTCTATCTGCAGAGCAGTTGTGTGTGTCTCAAGTCTTCATTTCATCAAGAATTGGTTGAAAGTTATTTATTAGTGCATTTCTAGTGCTTATTTTGGCTTGGGACTATTATTCTGATAATTAATTAATATTTCACTAAGGTTGCCTAAGGTTATATTTAATTATTGCAACTTAGTGTAATATTAATTATAAAAGTGGGTTTCCTTCTGAAAAATGGATTAATTCTCTTTGGCTTTGAGCTCAGATGGTGTTTAGGATCGCAGTGATGCTTTCTGATGTTTGATCGGGTTCCCAGTTTGCTCTCCAAGATTCTTGGAGAAGTCGTCTATTTTTAGAAAGTCACCTGCAAGGCATCATTCATCTTTCCAAACATCATGGAGTATGTTGGTATGCTTAATTTTGCAGTTTGGTGATATTTGGGATTTCCTGCAAAATTAGTTGATTTAATGAGCTAAACAATTAATTATTGCACTTAAGTTTAAAAGGTTGGGAAATGTTCATTTAACACTTAAGTGTTATAGCTCGTTGGAAAGGGGATGAAAAGATTTAAATCATGGATGCTATGTTTTTGATATTGATTTTGTTTGCAGATGGATTGAACCTGTGAGTTCTTCCATATTCTCTTGAGGACAAAAACCCTCTTGTAGAATCCTCTTGAGGACGAAAACCCTCTTGAGTTTTGGTGTGGTTTCATACAGAAATCACCATGGAGCTTTCATAGATTTTGTGGTTTGTGATTTTGATTATTGTTCATTTGGGGTTTATTGATTAATGGAGATTGTCATGATGCTTTTTGGTGTTAATATTTTGTTGTTCATTAAGCATTGCCACAGCTGAGCCATACAACTGCCGTACCATTCATGGAGGGCATTTTTTATTTAAGACTTGATTCTTGTCTTTTTAAAGCTATTATTGATTGGAGATTGATTTGTTGATATAGGCGACAATATTAGTGTCAATATTGTGGAGTTTGTGTTCATTTTGGATAGTAGTCACTGCTGCCGTACATGTTGAAGGCCATACTATACAGATGGTGATGATTTTGATTAATAATTAATGCTGATGTTTTTTTGATACAAAGTTGTTTGAGATGTATTTATATGGTCTTGGCAATTCATGTCAAGCTGACTTCAGTGGATTTTGGGCAGCGTTTCAATTTACTGTGAGGAATCCATGCATATTAGGGCCATACGGACCTGTGGTGGAGTGTATTAAAAAGAACCAAATGAAATTTGTTTTGCATTGGATCTTCATTGTATTGTATTGGAGTATTATTGATAATAGTTGGTGATTGATTGTTTATGGGTTTGGTGATTTGTGACTATCATTATGAAATTATTATTATGAAGGACACCGTACAACAAGCATAAACTGATTTTAATGTGCATTCCTCACCAGCAGATGGATTTCTTGTTTGTTTGAAGCTTATTAAGGTTGGCTAATCATTGTTGTGTGGAAGTAACATTATTTATCCATCTATTATGCAATTCTAGGTAGTTTCAAATGAGTATGGAAGTGAAAATAACCTACAGGGCCATACAGTTGACAGTGACTTCTAGCAGATTTTAGGAGTTTGATCAGTTTCCTTCTCATTTTTGTGTGATACGTCATGCACTAAGATAGTTTTCTGATGCAGTCTGAATGTGATCATTGTGTATGAGAAATTTATATGATTACATGACATTTTTAGGACATTTGTACATATCAGAGAAGCCTAATTTTGTTGCAGTGCAGTCTAGACAGTAAGGCAATTCCAATGTTGGCAATGAGTTCATGTTTATATCAGTATTATATGCAGGGTATGATCTCTTGTCTATAGCTCCTCAAACTAGTTGACAATCATACCTAATTAATCATCTAGGTTATCAATTGCATTGATTTCATTGTAATTTTATTAATGTAAAATCACATAAGTACCCCTGGATGGTTTACCGCCAGTGAGGATAAAGGAACTCTTCTTTATTGTTCTCACCCACTGTAAAAGTGGAGCATTCCCACTGAATAAGTGGATGGCTCTTTAATCTTTCATGCTTTCTTATTTACCCACTGAAGGTGGTGAATTCCCACAGTTTGTGGATGCCTGCATATGCAGATGAATGTTTACTTGTGTGCACAATGTTTTTAATATTGTAATCCAAACCACAATATGCTCTCACCTGGCCCAATTGGGATCTTGGTGATCAGAAGTGTGGAGGAGTTTAGTTGTGCTAACACTGTCATACCATTATATGTGATTTAAAAAAAAAAATTGGGGTAGCATCTTACAGGTACTTAGAGAGGTACTCTGTTTCAGCTAGAGACATGCACTTCACAGTGCAATAGTTCTTTTGATTCAAAGAAACAAGCTGCAGTCACTTCATCCCCACCATCTGAACGAGTATTGAAGAAATCTGTTGTAACTAGTTCTGATGGTAGTGCACATGCTATGGAAGCGAAGCTTCCTGCTGAAAAGACTATGTTATGACATTTGAGATATGGCCACATTGGTGATAAGGGTCTACGTACCCTAAAAAATAAAAACTTCGTTGAGGGGTTAAATGATTGTAATCATGAGTTTGATTTTTTGAAACATTGCATTTATGGAAAGCAAAACCGTGTTCATTTTTACTCTAGTTCTCACAAGTCTTCTGGTGTATTGGTTCTTATTCATTATGATGTGTTTGGTCCTGTTATTGTTCCTTCGATTTCAAAATCTGTATATTTTGTATCTTTTATAGATGATTACAGTAGGACATGGGTTTACTTTATCAGAAACAAGACTGAAGTCTTTAGTCAGTTTAAAGAGTTTAAAGCCTTTGCTGAAAATCAAACTAATAAAAAGATTAAGTGTTTGAGAACTGACAATGGTGATGAGTTTTGTTCGGCAGAGTTTGATAAGTTCTATAAAGAGAAAGGAATTGAAAGGTATAAGACAACTCCATATACCCCGCAACAAAATAGAGTTGCAGAGAGGATGAACAAGACACTGATGGAGAAGGCTAGGAGTATGCTTAGTGGAGCAAGGCTCGAACAAAAGTTTTGGGTTGAAGCTGTTGCCACTGCTTGCTATCTGGTAAACAAATCTCCTACACCAGCTCTTGTTGGTAAGACACCTATGGAGGTGTGGTCTGGTAAGAAGCCTTCAGTTAGATATCTTCATGTTTTTGGTTGTGAGGCATATGCACATGTGCCTAGGGAGAAACGGTCTAAATTTGAGAACAAGGCTGTTAAATGTATTTTCATTGGCTATGGTGTTGGTGTGAAAGGATACAAGCTTTGGGATCTTGTGGCTAAAAAAGTGTTGTATAGAAGAAGTGTTACCTTCAGAGAGATAACACTTTCTTCCATTGTTCTACAACTAGAACAGATAGAAAAGAAAGAAGATGCGGTTCAGTTTCCTTCTACCCCTGAGAAGACTGAACAGATAGACCCTATGAGACCTGATGATGAGGAGAGCTCTAGTAGCTCTGAAAGCTCAGAAGAAGAAGCAGAACCTTGACCTCAGCCATTACGGAGGTCTACACGAACAAGAAAGCAACCTGATAGGTTTGGTTATTCATTACTTGATTCTAGTTGTGCTTTTTCTTTACTTACTAACACTGATGAGCCTAGAACTGTGAAAGAGGCTATGGGCATGAAAGATGCAGGTTCTTGGAAGGAGGCCATGGAGGATGAGATGGCTTCTTTGGAGAAGAATAAAACATGGGACTTGGTACCTTTTCTTGATGGACGGAAACCCGTTGGATGCAAATGGGTGTTCAAGAAGAAATTCGGTGTAGATGGCAATGTTGAAAAGTACAAGGCTAGATTGGTTGCGAAGGGGTATTCACAAGTGGAGGGAATTGATTATGGTGAAATTTTCTCTCCCATTGCAAAGCTAACATCCATTTGATTCTTGTTATCTCTTGCAACTGCTTATGACTTAGAGGTAGAACAGATGGATGTGAAGACAACTTTCCTTCATGGTGATTTGGAGGAAGAAATCTACATGTCACAGCCATAGCATTACATAGAGAAAGGTAAAGAAAATTTGGTTTGCATGTTAAAGAAGTCTTTGTATGGTTTGAAGCAGTCGCCTAGCATGTGGTACTTGAAGTTTGATGCCTTTGTGTTGTCGATTGGATATCTGAGATCAAAATCAAATCATTGTGTGTATTACAAATTTGACAATGATCGCATTCTCATTATTGCATTGTATGTTGACGATATGCTGTTGATTGGGGATGGTAAGAATATGATTTCTGATTTGAAGTCTCAATTGTCAGCACAGTTTGAGATGAAAAATCTTGGGGTAGCCAGGTACATCCTGGGAATGGAAATCAGAAGAGACAGAGCTAACAAAAAACTTTGGTTAAGCCAGAGTAAGTATGTGAAGACCGTGTTGGACAGGTTTAGCATGGTAGATTGTAGACCATTGTGTGTTCCTGTTTCTTTGGGGACAAAGTTGTCTGTTAATGATTGTCTAAAATCTCCTAGTGAGGTGGAGGACATGAGCAGAGTACCTTATGCTAGTGCTACTGGTAGTTTAATGCATGCTATGGTCTGTACAAGACCAGACATTGCCCAAGCAGTGGGAGTCCTTAGTCGATTTATGGCTAATCCTGGACGGGTACATTGGGATGCAATTAAGCGAGTGTTTAGATATTTGAGGGGATACTTCCGAGTATTCCATTTGGTATCATGGAAATGCTATAGGACCTTCATATTCAGTTTGTATTCATGGATTTGTGGATTCTGATTGGGCAGGTGACATTGACAGTACGAGATTCACCAATGCCTATGTGTTCACTATGTTTGGTAGTGCAATTAGTTGGATGAGTAAGCAACAACCTGTAGTTACTTTGTCCACTACAGAAGCTGAGTACATGGCTGCAACTCATGATTGTAAGGAAGCCATTTGGATTAAGAGATTGTGTTCAGATATTGGTGTTGATGCAGGACAAATTACGATCAGTTGTGACAGTCAGAGTGCGATTTGCCTTGCGAAGAATCTAACTTTCCATGCCAGAACAAAGCATATTGATGTTCAGTTTCACTTCGTGCGAGACATGGTAGAGGATGGGAAGGTAAATTTGGAGAAGGTAGATACTTTGAAGAATGTTACAGATGCATTGACGAAACCAGTGGGCACAAAGAAGTTCAGATGGTGTTCAGAGTCTATAGGCTTCTCGGTCTATAGCAGTTAAATCCTGTTGATTCTATTGGCTCTTACAAGGTGTTCGACAAGTGGGAGAATGTTGGGAATTAAGGTGTCTCAACCTTGGTAATTCCTTGTATTTTTATATTCTATTTATTTATTAATTGCCTATTGTATTAATTGGATGCAAATCCTATGTTGTCATATTGTGGGAGTTGGCACGGTGATGTGTCATCCTACATGGCATATGACCACATGTAATTTTGTCCCCACATGAGGAGATAGACGTCCCACTTAGTGGTAGGAATATTTTTCCATCTGTCAGCATCTTGGATGTTGTGTAAGGGAATATTGACCGTAACAATCATGACAGATTCCTATGACGAAGTTATGACATGTAAGAGTCAGAAATAGGAGATTCTATGACAGGTGAAGACATATGTCAAAGAGCATCTTTGAAAAAGAAATCTTTCGGCGCCCCAAGGTGGACTATGACATGTTGTAAGAGAATATGCTATTTATAGCCTGTGTATTATAGATTCTCTTATCGCTGTAAGTTATGACAGCTATGACAGATTCTATGACGGTTGTAAGAGTCGTAAGAGCATCTGTCATAGCCCATTTTTGAAATAGGTGACCTGCTTGGGATGGGGTGGCTTGACAAGTGTCAGGAGCATCCTACAGAGTTGGATAGGTGTCCATAGGCGTGGGTTTTGGGCCATGAGGCCATGTTGGACGCCCATCCCTATGTGGAGCCATATTTACCTTGTATTTGTTATATAAACAAGTGCTTTTGAGAGGAGATGTATTATAGGTTTGACAGGTACTGTTATGCTGCCGGTTTGTCTCCAGATATGAGTGTTGAAGGCTCTTGAGAGCTTGCATTGCAAGTGTATTGTAAACCATTTCAGTTTTGATAATACATTGTGCAGGTTTTGAAGTGTGGGGTTTTTCACCCGATAAGGGTTTTCCCCACGTATATCTTGTGTCTCTCTTCTTTTGTCTTACTTTCTTGTTTATGTGTTTACTGCAATATCTTTGTTAGTGGTTTAACATTTCTGTAATAGTAAGGATAAAATTAAATTTGCACTCTCCTCCCCTCATTAGATTAGTGTAGGAAGTGATTTCCGCACACCTAGCTTCCTTTCAAGATTATGAACTTTTCTCCATCAAGGAACATCTCTCTGGTCTCCGTAGCCTTCCAACATACTTTGTTGGTGACCTCTAACATGAATTCAAAGTAATGATGCAACTCTACCATGCTTATGCTATGCAACATTGATAAACATATGTGCCTCATCAGAAGACCTTCTAATGTGACCAAAGATATCTTTACCAGAAAGAATGTCTCTCCAATAACACTTCCAAGTGCCTTCCACAAACCAAAATTTCAAAACACTAGGATCAAAATTAATCATTGTTTTCATTTTGATCCCACCTTCTTGTTCTTCACGGTGAAAGATAACAACTTGATCTTCTTCTTGCAAGGCAACTATTAAAGCATCAACAATTAAGGGACAAGGAGCAATTGATGCCTCCAAACCCCAGCCCAAAGAAGGATTAGTATAAAACAATACATCACCCAATCCAAAGAATGGAATGTCAATCATGTAGATATCAAGTTTAGGTACTCTCTCCAAGGCTTCATGAATAACAAGCTTGGAACCTCTTTTCCTTGCTGCCGTACTAAAACTTCCAGCAACTACATGATCTCCACATTCCAACACATTCCTTGTAGAATCTACATCTTCATCCTCATTAATGCCTTCTACATAAGGAGGTCTCCTTGGAGAACAACCAACCACAAGGCTTGGCACATCCTCAAAATGTGAACTCAAATCAACACCAATCTGAAAAACACACTAACTCAATTTTTGAAATTGCTCCCAGATCCCATATCTTGATGTTGTCACATATTGCATTGCTACACCCAGGAGTTGTTTCATCATTTGACCTAATGAGCAGATTATCATAAGTAGTTTGTGCATCTATCACAAAGAGAGGGTTATCACGAATGTGAAAATCATTACTCTCTTCTTGAGCTCAAACCCATTAAAATCAACACATGCAACTTTTGATTTCTTCAGAAAGATCTCCAAATCAAACTCTTCTTGGAGATTATCAAGTTCATCAATTACTAGCTTGATCTCTTTTGATAATGCACCTTTTTCTTGCTCTCTCAATGTTGTAATAGCAATTAACTGTTCTTCAACTTCTAGAAGCGCCATTTGGGAATTTTGTTGTTGGGAAATAGGTGTTGTACACCTTGCATAATATTGTATTGTTTATTTAACACTTGTATAAGTTGTATGTAACATTGGGTTAATTATTTTATGTGTGTGGGACACATAGAGTGATTAATTGATTATATGTATTATTTAATTGTTGGGAAAAAAATGTAGTACCAACATTAAATAAGGGGGTCAATGGTTTTGTGTTACCCATGGTTTTGGGGCACATGGTTTTTTCAATATATTTGTGTGAGCTTGAATTATAAAAGAAAGCACAATGTTATTATTTGAGGTTGGCTAATTCATTGTTGGCGGACAAAGGTTTTGTAAGACGCTATCATTGTATTAAGCTCACTCTTGTAAGTGCATATTGTGAAGCATGGTAGGTGATGTGTAGATTCATGCTTGGACACAATGGAGGATGCATTGGAGGTGCTTAATAGTTCAGAGGTATTCATGAAAGACTCATGATATGTATTGTAATATCGTTATTGTTGCATAATACATGAGTGTGGATGCTTTTGGAGCTTGGGTTTTTCCCTCTTGAGGGTTTTCCCAAGGTATATCTTGTGTTATATTATGTTTGCCATTTGATCTTTGCATTATGATTATTTTTGCATCATATTCTCCTATTGGGTTATGTGGAATTGGTTTTATTTGACCTACAAATTTCTAACAATTGGTATCGGAGCCATGTTTATGGTTGAAGGAGGTGTGAGCTCCCTGGATTTGTTGATAACCCTTGTGTGTGTAGATCTGGTGCAAAATGCAAGCCATGGCAATGCATGAAATGATTTTGGACATTACAAGGTTTTGTGCAGGTTGTATTGCAGATTTGGGTTTTTGGGTATTGCACGATTGCTGTGTATTTTACAGTTCTGGTGACTAAAAAATATTGGCAAAGGGTTTCCTAGTTGTGTGCTTCAATATGAGGGTTTTGAGGCAGAATTTCTGTAGATGACCTCCGGGGATAAAATGAACCTCGCCATTGAGTCCAGGAGGCCTGAGAGGTGAAGAAAAACATATAATTTTGTCCATTTTGGCCATAGGGCCTGGAAGGAGAAAAAATGCCCCCTTTGGTACTCTGTACGGATCTGCAAAGGTACGCCTGGTAAAAAAAATTAAAAAAATACCCTGTGCATGAAAAATTTGATTTTCCTATAGTTTTGGTTAAAAGATTTATTTTTAAAAACTATAGGGTTTCAATTTTTGAAAGTTATGAATTTAAAAAAAAATGAAAAAAATATATTGGGGGGCAGGGGTACGTAGACCCCCATACCCTCTAGCCTGCACACGGCAGAGTTGGCCAGCATGGTCATCACGACCTGCCGGTACTGGTGGGCTCCCAGTCGACATGGCCGGGCTGTGTTGGTGGCTCCCGGCCGACATGGCCGAGCTGTGCCGGTCCGACGAGGCTAGCCGAACTTCCGGTGCTGACAAGCCTACCGCCTAGCAACCCCTCATGGGCCTTTAAACAAAACAACAGGAAGAAAATAATTTAAATCGCAGCAGTGATAATTTTCAGACTATTAAAAAAATTATTATACTTCCTTTAAAATATTTTGGGGTCTGTGAAATTTGAAAACCATAAACATTTTTTGAAACTGTTTGAAATCTGCTGGTCAAAGAGATGATGTCGGCAGTCAACCTTATGCCACGTTAGCATATAGTCACCTCACCTAGTCAGTGCCACGTCAACTGCTTGCATTAGCGATGACATCATCGTACGGACAAGGTCCCGCCAAGGGCCCCCTTTAGCCCTTAGAGGGCATTTTCTTTCGAGAGGCATAACTTTCGCCCACGGTATCGGATATTCAACTTCTTATAGGCGTCGGAAAGGTCTCTCCAAGAACTACATAGTGGTACATGTTTCATGATCAAATTTTTCTTTTTATGTCATAATTTTGTGCCTGAAGCCAAGCATTGCTCCGAGACAGTTTATGCTCATAACTTTTGCATACAAGATCAAATTTTCAATTTCGGATGTGTTGGAGAGCTATTGCAGTGTACTACAGTTTGGATCATGTAGATTTTTATATTGGTGAGTAGAGAGAGAGATTAGTACTTATTTTATCACTTGTAGGAGCTTGAGATTTAGGGTGCAAATATGAGAGCTTTCAGATGGTTTTTTGGGCACAAACTTGTGGGAGTGCATGTTGTTATGAGACCATGAGCATGGTATTGCAGGTTTTTAGATTTGGTGCTTTTAGATACAAGTTTACATGTGTTTTCAGAGTTTAGACTTTGATGGAGACATGTACACAGATTATCTTCTGGTTTGAAGACCTGGTTGATATGCGTGTGAGACTTGGAGTCTCATTTTTGTGGGAGTTGAGTATAGGTACAACGATGACAATGATTATGGGGTCATGGATATGAAGGTATACTTTTGCATTAGCACAACATGATCATGTATGCGATTGACATGTATGGGCTATGATGTTCATTTCATGATTATAGGTGGTGTTCTGGTGTTGTTTTAGGGAATTGTTCTTATCTCCCGGATACTTGATTAGTTCCTTGACTATGGCTACTCATTTGTGGACTTGTTGGCAAATCGAATCTAGCGTTGATTTGGTGTTTGAGTCTTGGAGTCTACAGGTTGTCTTCTTTGATATCTCAGTTTGCATGTTACTAGTGTGATGATGAGTTTGCATGTTACATTTGTTTTGGATCTACGAGTTATATAGTTTTGTGGGATGATCACCTATTTGGCTACAGTGGGATGACTTGAATGTGCACTATCTATATCCACGAGATTGATTTAGTGTTTATGCAAACTTTGTTAGTTGGCCTTGTCTATGGTCATTTGTACATTAGTATGTTGCATTGGGATGAGAGGATGGATGATTAGAGTGCCTGGATAGTTAGTTGTTGGGACTTATTGTCATGCCTATGGCGAGCCCACCTATATGTCACCATACAAGAGGGCTAAAAAGATGGGAATTTTTTTTAAAGGTTTAAATGAATAACTGTCAAACTTACAAAGATAGGTTACCTAAAGTTCCACTGTTGCCGACAAACTCTCGAGAGGTTTAGGTTGATGGTTATGTTTCTATTTTCTCTCAATTCTCCCTTCTTCCCAAAAAAACTCAGCATAAAAATAAGAATAAAAATAAAGGTATGAAAACCATCTCCAAAATTTCTCATAAATAAAAACTCAAAAACTTCCAAAAAGAAAGAAAACAGAAAAGAAAGCAACTTTTTTTTTCTTCCCATAAAACTCATCTTTTTCTAATAATAAAATAAGGAGATAAATCTTCTCCAAATTTTAAAATATTAAAATATAAAATTAAAATATTTATCCTCATCCCACAAGTAAATAAATTAAAATAAAATAAAATGATTTTTACCTCAAATGACAATTTAATTAAAATTAAATAAAAATAACATCATCCACAAAATATTAATAAAAATAAAATAATTTAAAATACTCTCTCGCCACTTAAATTAAAAATTTATAAAATAATAAAATCACCACAACCAAACAAAAATTAAAATAAAAGACAAGAATAACATTACATCACAAATTTAACCCCTTCCCCGAGTTAGGCTAGGCTTAACTAGGCTGACCTAGGGTTTATGGAGTCTCCAAAATCCACTTAAGGGATCTTGACCACCCACCTGCACACTTAAATTTGAATATCAGTTTTCCATAATAATAATAGCTGAAGCAACATAATGCATAGCAAAATTATTTAAATAATCAATTTTCATCAAAGTCACATAATCAAATAATTTATAAAATTGCTAACACATAAACATCATTTCCTTTTTAACTTTATTTTTTCACATAATAAAAGTCTGAAAAATCATTCAATCAACTTAACTAAATCATATAGTTCAACCACAATAATCATAGAATATAATCATAATGAATGTCCCAAGTATCATCAACATAATGTCTAATAAAATAACATAAATGTCCATAATTATCCAAACCAAAACCAGTATATAGTCCATCTAGGACAATCAAATAGTCTAAGTCATGATATCCAAAGCAATGTAAAAAGGATGGGCCTCACACTTAAAGCATGTTTATCACAATGTCATGGATAGCTTGGATACATGGTTTTATGTGAGCTTTTGATAGTGATGGTTTTATCTTATTGGTTGGAGATTATGGTTTACTCAAACTTTTGGGAGCTATTGATGTTATAGTGAGATTCCTTGATTGGTTTGGGGCCATGGATAATATTCATTTAGGAGATGGGTACTTTGTTGCCATGGATAGCTCGGTATCATGGTTCAGTGGGAGCTTTGGCAGCGATGTGGATTCATTAGTTGTGATGGATGATCTTCTGTAGTGGATGTTGGTGTCATGGAAGAGCTCTTGATAGTGAGAGTTGTTTGACATTTTGAGTTCTATTGATAGGAGATGATTATCTTCATGTGATTAGAGATGTTGACATCTTAGTTTACCATGGAGGACTTTTTTGAGTCTTTGGTTGAGGTGTCAGTTTATGATTTGTCAGTTTGACATGTTTATCCTTGATTTAGAGATGTTGATATTGTGTCTTGGTTTACTCTGTATACTAGTTTGAGTTTTGACATGATACAAGTTCTCTTGAGACATGATGTATGCATCAGTGCATGTGATCTCCTTGGAGAAGATGGTTAGATCAGTTTGACATGTTTATCCTTGATTTAGAGATGTTGATATTGTGTCTTGGTTTACTCTGGATACTAGTTTGAGTTTTGACATGATATAGGTTCTCTTGAGATAGGATGCATGCTTGAGTGCATGTGATCTGTTTGGAGGAGATGGTTAGATCATGATGGGCTTGTTGATTATGCAGATGTGCAGTTGGAGCATTGACAGTGATCTTGGTTCTCTTGGTATTGAGTACTATTGTCCTATTTTGCTCCCTAGCCAAATAGCCCAAATCCATTAAATCTCTAAGTGTGTTTCCCCCTTAGAAATGCAAGGAAAGACTCCCCAAAATCAACTAAGTTCCAAAACTTGAGTTTTCCTTGTGTTTTCTAAGCTTTCTAGAGTTTGGAGTTCTATCCTTTGTCCTTCCATCCTAACCGTCTCTGAACTTTGCCCTTTCCTTTATGAAATGGCTAAGTGTTTTAACCTTTTCGGAGTTTTAGATTTTAGACTTTTCCTCTTCCCTATTCCTTTTAGAAGGTGAAAGACGAAAGGCTCGAGGCTCGATCTCTGATGGATGTTATATATATTAAGGCATTCTGCCATTCTGCAGAACCTTTTGGGTGGACCCCATGGTAGGCTGGTGGAACCGTGAAAAACTGACACGTGGTGGTGACATCACCAAGGAATGTGAAAGGCAGAGCACCCGAGGTCCAACTTCCACCCAAAAGTTTGAAAATAAACCTAAGCGTTTCAGACTTCAGGGATCAGACCTTCCTTTTGCTTCCTTCTCATCGAAGGTGAAAGACGGAAAGCCCAAGCTCCGAACTCCGCCGAAACTTTCAAAAGATCAACTAAGTCTTTAACTTTTGGGGCTAGGACTTTCCTTCTTCCTCTTTCTCTAGGAAGGCGAAAGACGGAAGGCCCAAGGATCAAAGTCTGAAGTCCGCCGATAATGTAATCTTCCTTTGTAAGGAAGAATTCGGGGAACGGTCTTTTCTCCTTTCTCCTTCCATCCTAGAAGGCAGAACATCGAAGGCCCGAGGCCCAATCTCTGATCATTTTCATAGTCTTCAGAAACAAAGGGAAATGAGGCTGAATTAAAGGTCTGCCATGATCCCACATGATGAAATCTTGCTTCCAAGGCAGGAATCCAGTTCAGATGAAAGTCAAATATCCAACTCCAGCTGGAATATTGCGATTGAGAATTTATGGTTCCAAAAGGCAGTTCAAAGCGCATATTTCCATCAAAGATATTTTCTCAATCACTTCTTGGAGATATTTTTCTGCATTTATATCAAGACAATCAGATTTTCTTCTGATATTATTTTGTAAAATATCTCTGACAGGCCCATGGGCGCATTCATTATAGTAGGTAATGGCGCTTAATTGTAAATGCTATATATGACATGAAGTGTAATGTATTCAAGGTTAGTCATTGATTGTAAAAAATCACATCTCTTTTCAATTGTAACCATGCCTCTTTGAGAATAAGCAATAAGATTTTTACCTTTTCATGAATTCTGCTTGCTCTGTGTAATCTTTTTGTTTGAGTTTCCATTTGTGAATCTTTCTTTCCTTCTAGATCTCAATTAGTTTCTTTTACCTCTACAACTCATTTATGATTTGTGTATGCTTGTTTGTTGTTTATTTTTATTCTACACATACATGGTTGACTTGAGGGCCAAACATTCAAGCTTGGTGTATCACCCCCTTTCCACTTTCAGTTTATCCTTTTTCCCCTTTTCCTCAATGGTGCATAGATTAGGTTTAGTCTTAGGAATAGCTAAATCTCCCATTCAACAAAGGAACCAGCCTCTCTCTAGAGATTTGATTTCCCTGTAGGGTCCCACACCAGGAAATCATCTCAATGTTTCACTAGATTGTTGGAGCCCTAAAAGCCTTCAATAGAGGGTGCAAATCCAAGAGACAACAATTTTTGGCACACCCAATGGGACTATGAGTAATCTAAATCAAATAATCAAGCTGAGAATCTGGTGTTCTTCTTAGTACTCTGCATCTTGGCAGACTTTTCATGCACCTGGCGACTCTACTAGCTTCTAATTTTGATCAGTGCCATCTTTTATGCCTGTGCAAACAAGGGCATCTTCAAGAGGTAACTTTCAGTTTATTGAATTATCTGCTGCTGCTTCAAGGAGAAGGTTTAGGTTATCTAGGTCTCTTGTGAGAAGGAATAGCAGCCTATTTTACCTCATCCGAGAACTCAATCTACACCCCCTCTTGTTAGGTTTCAATACACTAGAAGAAGCTTGCACATTGCTAGATTGAATTTGAATATCCCTAAGATGGCAAGAAAATTTCCTTTTGTGACCTTTAATGGAGGAAGTTCTTTAGATTTGGCTGCATACAATGATATACCATCTGCAACCATAAAAGTGTTTAACCCTTTATGGGTGATGGTTCTATAACCCCTACTGAGCACATCAAAGACATATCCAACGTGTCCTCAGTCCATCATATCTAGCATGAGGACGTTTCTATTAGGCTTTTGGTTTCATCTTTTAAAGGGAGAGCTCTTCAATGGTTTAGGAGCTTGACCCTTGCTTCAATACATGACTGGGATGAGCTGGGACAGACCCTCTACAAGTAGTTTGGAGAAAGGGCATATAATGTTTCATTACTTGAGCAACTGACAACTATCAAAAGAGCCCCAAGTGAGATGCTGGTAGACTTCAATTTTAGATTCCAGAGGACACGGGAGAGAATTCCAGCTACCCTCATGCCATCTCCACAAGGTACTTTCTTGTACTTTTTAAGAGCTGTGAATTCTAATATTGCGGTAATGATGCAATCCATGGGTGCTGAAACCCTACTCGTTGGTTATGAGACAACTCTAAAAGATGAAAATTGTCTAATACAGGTTGGGAAAATTACGCCCAGACCCATTCTTGCTCCCACCCATAACCTAAAGCTTCAACTTCCTCTCCTTCTCAAGAAGAGAGTGATCTTAAAACCCTAGTGATCAACATGGCTAGCAATATTAGCACTATAGCTATTTAAATTGCCCCTAAACCCCATCAGAATTACAATCAAGGGTAGTTATCTAACCAAAATTGGAACCAAGGATACAATTCCAATAGAAATTAGAACTGAAATCAGGGTAATCAGCAAAATAGATATCAAAACCCAAACCCTACTCAACCTTTGCAAATAGTCTGACCTATCCAACAGATACCAGCTATGAATCCAGTTAGGGCTTTAGTCCCTACTCAAAATAATCTGGCCAAAGAGGTAGATTGGTTCTACCTCTGCAACCAACCTCATAATCAGTCCACTTGTGCTTTTGGAGCACAAGAAAGAGCTTTAATGGTACATAATTTTTATACCTAGCAGGCATCATTATCAAAGGCAACCAATAATAACCCCGAGGTATCACCTGAGGCTACCCCTGATGCTAATATGATGCTATGGATTGTAGAGGACTTTTGTGCTGTCAATCAACCCATGGATAGTATGATCATGCCTGTAAGTAGTATTACGGACAATACTAGGTCCAACAAGAGGCAGTTGGAGGCTAGCCCCATGCCTACCGTGTTACAAAAAGAGCCTGTTTCAAAGATAAAGGTGGCCAGTGCCACAATTCCAATTCAAAGTAGTAAATCTACTGCTACAAAAGAAATTCCATCAGGCCCAAAAGTGCCTGAACAAGCTATAGATCAATCAAAGAAGGGAACATGGATTCCCTCAATGTATAAGGCAGCCACTATTCCACTAAATATTGTGGAATAGATGAAGAAAATAAATATCAATGTATCAATGTGGGAAGTAATGTTAATCTCTTCTCAAAGGGATCTTTTGCAAGAGGCCTTAAGGCATTTCTCATTAGCTGAATCAACAAAAAATGACTTATTGGAAAAATAGAAAGAAAAGAGTCATGTCAGTCTTGTGCAACCAAGGGAAGAACAAATAAGTGCAGCTAAGAAAACATCTCCTTTCTACTTGTCTTTGATTAGTGGCAAGTTTTTAGTGCACAACTGTATGATTGACTCTGGGGCTAGTGTTTCAGTTATGCCCAAGAAGATAACAGATGCATTAGGCATCAAATATACCCATGTTTCATCAGGAATATTTCAATTGGACGGCACCTCTGTGAACACTATAGGGGTAATCAAGGGACTGGACTTGACTCTACATGCCTGTCCAAACTTGACTTTCAGTCAAGACATTTCAATCATTGACCTTCCTCCTTTCTTTGGCATTTGTCTATCAAGAGACTTCATAGCTAAAGTAGGAGGCTGTCTTTCTTCTAACTGGTCTCACATGCTATTGAGGATGAGATATGGCATAAGGTTCACCATCAAGGTTGAGCCAATTTCAAATTACCATGTGGAGAACTATGACCACATCCTGGTGAATTCACATGTTATGGTTCAGGGTGAGGAAATGTATGACTTGGAATCTATTGAGGCAAAATCTTCACCTCTTCCTACCCCTGATCTCTTTCTTGATGAGTGGGCAAGGGATCACTGTAATTTTGATCCTTATGACACCATTGAGGCAACTGACTTGGGAAACTACATGATCCATGAAGGGGATTCTTTAGTCCCTTCTGTACTTAAGCCGGATGATGACTCAAATGACCTATGGAAATTGTTCTTTGATGGTACAAAGAGTAGAAATGGAGCTAGTGTGGGGGTTTTTCTAGTCTATCCAACTGGTAAGAAATTGCATTTTGCTCATAAATTACATTTTTCTTGCACCAACAATGTAACAGAGTACGAGGCATTGGTTCATGGTTTGCTAATTGTTGAGAAGAAAAATATCAAGCATTTGGAGATTTTTGGGGACACTGAGCTGGTGGTCCACCAAGTCAGAGAAAGATGTGTAATGAGAAATTAGCTTCTAAGAGCTTACAGAAATAGAGTTTGGGGCATGTTTGAGAGTTTTGATGCTCTCAACCTATAGGTAATCACAAGAAAATTAAATTCAAAGGTTGATCAGTTGGTAATAGTGGGGGCCCAATTTTCTCCACCTAGAGATTTGTTTCAGGGCCCTTATCAGCATGTGAAAATAGTTGTCAGGCCCTATGAACCTGACAATGATATACATTGGCAATTATTTGACATCAATGAACATATTGCAAGCTTCATCCAGAATGAAGCTGAGTTCTCATCAATGATGCAGCCTGGGCTACAAGAGGGATACAGTGACCAAATCATTCAATTGAAAACCAATAAGCTTCCCAAGGGTTTAGTCACTCTTGAGGCCATTTTTATCCTTGATGATGAGTTTAGGGGTGAAAGAAAGAATATGACATTCCAAAAGGGAGATTACTAGAAGGTTACTGTCGCCCAAGACAAAGAGTTATTACTGGGAAAGGTATGTGGTGACGCTGAGAAACAAGATTTTATATGACTTTCTCAAAAATACAATGATGTTCTGGCATGGACATACGAGGATCTTAAAGCTTTCAAGCCAGATGTGGTCCAACATGCCATCGACCTAGATCCAAATTGCAAGCTGGTTCATCAAAAGCAACGGCCCATAAACCATAAGATTGAGCCACTCATGAGAAATGAGCTTGCTAAGCTCATACAGGCGAGGATTATCTTCCCCATTAAATATTCTACTTGGGTTGCTAATCTAGTGCCTGTGAGGAAGAAAAATGGTGAAATAAGGTTCTGTGTAGACTTCAGAGACCTGAATCGGGCCTCTTTGAAGGATCATTACCCTATGCCCTCTATGGATCAAATTTTGCAAACTGTTGCAGGGGTAGAGAGGTTTTCATTATTGGATGGATTTTATAGCTATAATTAGATCTTTGTTAAAGAGGAGGATAGATTTAAAACAACATTCACAACCAAATGGGGAACCGTGGCATATGCAAAAATGCCATTTGATCTGTCTAATGCTGGTGCCACATTTCAGAGGGCAATGGATATTGCCTTCAAAGGATTTATAAACAGGTTCATCCTAACTTATCTGGATGACATTACAGTCTTCTCTAAGAAGGGAGAAAATCATATCGAGCATCTAAAGAAGGTCTTCCAAAGATGCAGAGATTTTGGGGTATCTCTAAACCCTAAAAAATGTATTTTTGCTGTTGCTCAGGGTAAGCTTCTAGGCCATATAGTGTCTAAGGATGGGATCCCCATAGACCCTGAAAGGACATCTGCTCTCCTTTCTCTTTCCCTGCCCACTCACAAAAAGGCTTTACAATCACTTTTGGGGAAAATCAATATTGTTAGGAAGTTCATTACTAACTATGCTAGATTGGTGAAGCCTCTAACCCTTATGCTCAAGAAAGATGCAAACTTCAGATGGACTAAGGAAGGGAAGGATGGTTTTGAAAAGATCAAGGAAGAGATTGCCCAGGCTCCTACTCTCATGAACCCAAATTATGAGGACTTTGTCCTTTATGCACATTGAGGAGAGAACAACATTGTTACTGTTTTGATGCAGTAGAATGAGCAAGGAATGGAACAACCCTTGGCCTTCTTCAGTCATACCTTGAAGGATTATGAGGTTAGATATAGCCCCATGGATAAACATGTATATGCCATTGTTAGAGCTTTAAAAAAATTTAGATATATGTTGGCAAATAATCATATTAAAGTTTTAGTTTCTCATCCTAGTGTGAGTTATATAATGGGGATTGAGATTAGTGAAAAGAGAGCAAGCTGGGTCACCAAGATCTTGGAATATGATGTGACTATCAAAGCCACTAAGTTGATTAGAGGCAGAGGATTGTGTGAACAGTTAGCTCAAGATGTAGACACCTGAAAATGACCCTTTGCATCACATCACTTGCATCCAACGTTAATTAAATAATCTAATTATTTAATTAATTTCATCAATTTCCTCTAAATCACCTGATTTCAACATTAATTGAATAAATTCTATTTATTTAATTCATTTTAATAAAATCCACTTAATTCCACGACATTAATTAAATACATCTAATTATTTAATTAATTCATCACTTAATTCCTCTTATCCACAATTAAATAATTTTAATTATTTAATTATCCAATTATTCTTTTCAATTTAAATAAATCATTCCAATTTATTTAAGTTGACATTATCTCTAAAAATAAATAAAATTAATATTTTATTTATATTCCTCTATCATGCAAAATAAATTAAATAAATTTATTTGTTTAATTTATTTAAATCTTCTTATCTTATCTTTTCTTCAATCATTCACAATTAATTAAATAATTTTATTTATTTAATTTCTCAATTATTCTTCCAAAAATAATCTTCTTCAATCATGCACAATTAATTAAATAAATTTATTTATTTAATTTCTCAATTATTCTTCCAAAAATAATCTTCTTCAATCATGCACAATCAATTAAATAAATTTATTTGTTTAATTTCAATTATCTCCAATTTCCTCTAAAAATATCATTTTAACTCCATGTGCACAATTAGTCATATTTTTAGAACTTCAAAAAACAAATCTAAAGTTAAGTTTAATTGGCTTTAATTTATCTTATTTTTATCATCAACTCATAAATTAGAAAAAAAAATATTCTAATTTATGAAATCAATTCTATCTTTATCATGTCTTTTATCAAAAAGTAATTATCTTAATAAAAATACCTTTTTGGAGTGACACATGTCGTGTGCATGTTTATCATGAGCTCTTGATTTATCTCATCCATCCATTTCATTGATTTATCTCCACCATTGATCGATCCAATTTTGAAGCCTATATATACCCCCTTCATCCTTTCACAAATCCTCTTCGATCATTCAACATTTGAGCACCTCTTCGATCATTTAGCTTTTGAGCACTCTTCGATCATTTAAGCTTTGGGTATTCTTAAGTGCTTTGAACATTATATCACATCGTTGAGCACACATACTACCTACATCCGCTTGTTGCAAATATGGTTTCACAATTTATTGAGCAATCCACATTCGACCAAGAGATCAATACAATCTAGGTGATAGCTTTCGATTATTATTTCTATTATTCATTGTTTTGGTTATCATTTAGATCGATCTTTTGATGTTATAGGATTGAGTTGTTATCATTTGTTTTGATTATTATTCAATCTCAATTTTACCTATACACATTCTGGCACGCCCGGTGGGACCCACTAACCTTGCTTTTTCTTTAGAAATTTTGATTTTTTGAAGTACACTACGGAAAAGCGCAATCAAACACAAAAAAGTGCATCTGAGCCGAACTAAAGCACCTTTGGTCTGCAGTAAAGCACCTTCGGGCTACAGTGAATTGCCTTTGGTGCATAGTAAGGCACATCCAATTGACAGTAAAGCACTTTTACACAACAGTAAAGCGCTTCTGGTGGATAGAGATTTCTGACTAGATTTTCTGATTCACAGGGTCTTTTTCTCATCATATTGATCATAATTATTAGACAAGTTGATTTATTTGTTTCTCAATCATCTCACATACTTCCTAAGCTAATTTATTTAGGAGAATTGTTGTTTTGAAGCTAACCTATCACTTCATGGTTTTTGTGATTCGTTGTTTGTCTACAGGCTACAGATTTTATTACTTGTCAACATCCTGGATCATTATACAACTATTCAATCATCCTTCAATCTAGCTTTTTTGACAAAATCTTGTTTTTTGTAGGTCTGTTATTACAAAGCTTTTTTGTATGACAGTTAGGCGCTTTTGGTCAAAACAATGCGCTTTTGCACGACAGTCAAGTGCTTTTGGTCAGAAGCAGTGCGCCTTTGCATCACAATCAAGTGCTTCTAGTAAAATCTGAGGCACCTTTGAACCACAGTGAAGCGCTTTTGGTCCATTGATTTATTTTTTGCTAACCACTTGGTTTTTTTGGAACTAATCAACTTTTTGCAGCGTCTTATCACTCAAACAGAGAAAATAGGTTTCCTAACATATCTTTGCAAGACGAATGTTGACGATTTGCAATCTTTCTCACTAAGTCTTAGAAATAATTGCTTTTCTTAAGGGACAATTGACATCTATCTTTTTTTTGCAAATCTAAGTCTTAGAAACACTTAAATTTCTTAAAGGACAACTGATATCTATCGCTTGCAATCTTGTGTGATTAGTCTAGTTGCACCTTGTTTTTCTTATAACGGGACAATTAAACACTTGTGTGACATGCTTGTAAGGTGATAGGTATATGCTCTCCCCTTGCAACATCTTGGGTGATAAAAAAACCAGACTCATCTATCCTTTATTTTCAATTTATCCTTTAGAAAAACTTGATTTTTTGTAAATTGGTATGGAAAAGTGCATATGCATAATAGTAAAGTGCTTTTGGCTTGCAGAAAAGCACTTTTGGTGCGCAGAAATACACATTTGCACCATCCTGAAGCGCCTCTGGTCATTTAAAACATAAAAATGCATATGCACAACAATTAAGCGCCTTTGGTCAGTACTGAAGTGCATTTGGTCAGTATTGAAGCACCTTTGGTTAGTACTGATGTGCCTTTGGTCAGTATTGAAGCACTTTTGGTTGTGATAACAAGCCTACAAACTTAAAAACCTCACAACTTTCTCAAAACCTAACGAAATTTGATGATTTTTTTAAAATTGCATAGAAAATCATAAGGATTCCATTGGTGATATTCATCTTTTGTATCTCATCACAATTATCACAAATTTTCCATATTTCACTTTGATTTTCTAGGGCTTATGACATATTGTTAGGGTTTTGACTTGATTTCTGACATCTTGTTGATTTCTTTGGAACTAATATCACTTGTTGCAGTGTCTTATCACTCATCACATAGCAAATAGGTTTCCTAACATATATTTGTAGGACGAGTGTTGAATATTTGCAATCTTTTTCTACACTAAGTCTTAGAAACATCTGAATTGCTTAAGGGACAATTGACATCTATCGTTCACAATCTAAGTCTTAGGAACAACTGATTTTCTTAAGGGACAATTGACATCTATCATTTTTTGCAAATCTAAGTCTTAGAAACACTTAAATTTCTTAAAGGACAATTGACATCTATCACTTGCAATCTTGTGTGATTAGTCTAGTTGCACCTTATTTTTCTTATAACATGACAATTGAACACTTGTGTGACGTGCTTGTAAGGTGATAGGTATATGCTCTCCCCTTGCAACATTTTGGGTGATTAAAAAACTAGACTCATCTATCCTTTATTTTTAGTTTATCCTTTAGAAGGGCCTACTTTTGGATTGTGCTTCATCCAAAAGGGACGACCCTAAGTGGAGTTTTCCTTTGAACCACTATATAAATTGGTTGAGGTGAAAGCTAAGTCCTAACCAGTGTTAGCCTTGCCTTATGGTGCCAACTTGAAAGGAATTGTACGTAACACTCTTGTGAATGAAATTTTGCACTTGTGTAGGGTATATTGCATTCCTAGTAAAGCTGGTTAAAGATTTTAGTAGCTTGCCGCATGCTCGCAAGGCATTGGTCCCTTAAAGAAACTAAAAACCCCTTAGCTAGTGACTACCTGATTCACCCCGAATGTTGTGGTAATTTTTAGTGCAAGGGGAATTATTATAAGCCCTCAAGATTACTCACCATTGCCTCCCTTGAGATGAGATAGAAATCCTTGGTATTGAATAAGCTACTTGTAGCTTTCCGAGGAAAGGGTGATTAAGTCATCCTTCCATTCTTGGAGGCCCCTATCTATCCTCTCTCGCAAAGACCAAAAAATGTACGCACCCACTCTAGGTGTGATGACATTTGAGTCGACGAAGATTTTAAGTTGTGAGCTGATGTACCGCAATGAATCCATGTCCTTAGGTATAAATTGTGCTTGATTTGTTTTGTAATTGTCTTATACTCGTGAAAACTTGGGCTTTTTCATGAGCCTCGAACATACACTATTTGTCGTGTCAGTCCTTGACCACTTTGTTTACTGTGTTTATTCTCTTGTCAAAGCAATCCTATCCTAATCTAATAAAAAATCTATCAAATTTTACCTTGAAAACTCATTGTCACCAAAAATGCACTTTTGAACCTCAATTCCATGGTATTAAACCACATTTATGCGCTTTTGGTGCACATTTCTATGCTTTTGGTTGATAGTCCCGCACTTTTGAACCATAGTCCAGTGCTTTTAGTTTTTGATTGTCACCATTTATCCATTTAGCCCAGAACATAGCAAACTTAAAATTTGATCAATTTTAACCTCTGAGCTAGCATTCTACAACACTATCAGACCTATCTGGGCAACAACCATCAGACCATCCTCATCTTAATCCAAATCTAAATCATTCAATCCAAACATAATCTAATCCCATTCTTGAACCCCATCTAATCCATCACTTGTGAAAATGGTCATGATAATCCATAAACCTTGGTCAAATCTAAAACACAAAGTCATACTTCGAGGAGGCCCTCCTTCTGGCTCCAATGATCATGAGAACCTTGTAGATTATGAGGCATATCTTGAGGAACAAACCAAAATATGAAGACTTCAACACCTTTGTAAATCCATGCCAACACTAGAGAACAAGACCATAATACCACAACTACAAGGCATCATCCAAACACTTCACCAAATGCCACAACCCCTAGACCAACAAACCATACAAAAAATACAAACCATCATCCAATCACTTCAACAACACCGATCATCTCGAATACAATGACTCCTCGTCGAACTCCAACAATTCATAGCCACTTACCAATCACAAAATCAACCAACACAAACACAATATCAACAAATTCCCACTCAATCCTATGTGTCCCCCTCAACTTTATACCAACCTAATCCAAGCACATATTAGGTTACCCCTACATCAACCTATCCCACTTCTTCCAATATTAACCAATATCAACATCAACACATTCAACTCCAACAACCACATCAAAACATCCAACACCAACACATTCAACCCCAACAACAACATCTATACATCTAACATCAACACATTCAACCCCAACAACAACATCAACACTTTCCACACCAATACTCTCAAAATCTAAACACCACATATCTTCCTCCACCTCAACTGCCACAAAATCAAAATGCATACCTCATTCCTCCACAACAATATCAAAATCCTAGTCCCCCTCAACAAGATCATCAAAACATCCCATTTCATAATCTCCAACTTGAAATTCAAAGTAACATCCAAAACAATCCTCAAGAGAGTAATACCTCTTTGATAGATGTATCTCACTTTGACACAGGAATGTATTCTCATGATTTCCTTACAAAAGGATATACTATTGGTCAGAACCCCTCTCAAGAAGAGCAAAACTTCTGAGAAGGTCAATCCTCTCAAGAAGGGTCTCAAAAAATAGATGAAATCATGCAAGATTCTAAAACCATGGCAGTTATTGATAAACTCATAAGCTCTAATCCAAATCACTACTTCTATTTGCTTGCTCAAAAAGGAGCCAAGTTACCTAAGATTTTGATACATCTACTCTTAAGGAGAAAGATCCCATCCATGAGGTTGTGAATGCTATGGGTAGACCTCAAGTAAACCCTATCCAAACAATGTCTACCCTATCTACACCATTCCCTCAATCATCTTCACAAGAGGGTATACCCAATAAAAAACTCATGGGAGAAAACCACTAGAACCTCTCCTTACTCCCATGGAGATTTGTAAGGCTCAACAAGATCCACCCCAAGCTCATATGACTCCTTATTCCAACATTCCTACTCATCATCAAACCATACACAAGGCTATCATCTTCCTTCACAACAAAAACACGCAAGTCTTCCTTTGCACCAAAAGCAAGTGTCCTTAAGTCCTTATGATACCATTGACAAGGCGAACACCACTCTAGCTTTTACATCTTATGGGTACCCTACATCGTCATCCAATCAAATGCCTATCCAAGAGCCTACTAGTCCTATCTGTACACCACCATGTAGTCCCTATCATAGTCCACCGTGGGATAGTTCCAATCCTAATCCTAATCCATCCAATCACATTATCCCTCCACCTAATCCTAATCCTAAACCTACAACACCATCCACCATTATCATCCATCCATTATATTGCCCATCCACCCATACTCTTATGAAGGATGTGATCCAATGGCTATTAGCAAGGAATCAACCATCTCCATGTCATCAAACACTTATCCAAGAGCCTATCAAGCTTATCGAAGAGCCTTCAAACAACATGTCTAGTCCTCCAAATACATCATATAGTCTACAACTTGTGAATCCTACTAAAGAGTCTTCCACCATGAGTCCAAGTTTAGATCCATTGTACCTCCTTGTTGTTGACCATAAAGAGCCTATCAAGCCTATCCAAGCGTCTCCCACTTCTACCTCCATTCAAGAAAAACAAGAGCTATGTCAAGAGTATAATCTAAAGCATGTGGAAACATCAACCCTTTATCTAAATCTAGGTCAAAGCAACTCCATCCAACCCATCCATAACCTTTATACTTTCTATGATCAATATATTGTCCAAGATCATGAGCCTATCCATGAGCAACTTGATCCTATCCATGATCCCACAAATATCCACACTACTCCTATACATTATCCACCTAGCCCTATCCATGATCCAACACAATCCAATTCCCTTGATGAGACACTTGGTCCCCAAGAAAGCATTGACAATCAAATAAGTCACTTGGATCCTATCCCTTCATCTCCTACCGAGCATAATGTTAGTCATGATTCAAGCATCCCAAGTCATCCATTACATGATGCCACATTGTCTCTTGTGGATCCTCCATTATCTCATGTTTATCCTCTGCCATCTCCCATTGATCCCATCCATAATCCATTATCCTATCCTCTTGGCCTTACCACCTTCATCCATGAATGTTCTTCCTTAGGAGAACAACAACCACTATCCACCACTTCACTCTCCCCACCAAATAATGGACTTGTGTCTTGTTTCCAAAACAAACATCCCATTGCATACCGTATGTTCCAAAACATGAACTATCAAGGCAAAGGTTTAGGCCTTCATGAACAAGGTATGTTAGAGCCCATCCATGTTGCAGTCCATCCTCGAGAACATGGCCTTGGTTTTTCATCCCAAGAAAAACAATCCAATGATGTTGGTACCACCTCCATGCCTCCTCCAACTACTTCTTCCATTCCATATCCTAGTGCACCTTATCGTACCTCTCACTCATATGTCACCATCCCCCCTCCATCGTCATACCATTCGCAAAAGCATGTGACCATACATCTCTCTCCATCCACTCTTCCTCCACTCTTTCCAACTCCTAATATTCCCATCCTTCCATCCCCTAATCTCTTCACCCATTAGTATAATCATCCCTCCATCCACACATCCCATCCCCTTATATCCCCTATCATTCCTAATCATGGCCAATGAATGCACACATCAAACCCATATGAAGTTATTCGTAATCCCATGAGATTCAAAAATAAAAAATTGGATGCTTCCACATATATAGAAGAATATCCATAAAAGCCTCAAGAATATCATGCCATAGGGCATCAATACACAAAGTTAAAGCCAAATCCATCTCAAAAGCTACATACACCCACACACCTCAAAGCAAAAATGAAAATGGTGTGGGTTCCTAAGCAACAAGCAATTACCCAAAAGAAAGCATCCATATCTCAATCTATCCCCAAATTCCAAAAATCTTGTTTCCCATTAACAAATCCTACGCTTCATACACCCACACACCTCAAAGCAAAAATGAAAATGGTGTGGGTCTCCAAGAAACAAGCTATTAAGTCAAATAAAGCATCCATATCTCAATCTATCCCTGAATTCCAAAATTCCTGTTCCCCATTAAAAAATCCTGCAAATCCTAAGTCCATTTGGGTTCCTAAATCCCTAAATCAACGGGTTCCAAATCACTTATCCTGATTCCCATTACTCCCCACTCCTCATCCTAGTCAAAGGCTTCAAAATCTATCTTGGTGTGTGCAACCTTCAGTCTTCGTTCCCCACCATTCCATGAAATTTCCACATACTTCCATCTACCCATCTTCCATCCCTTATCCTCCATATCTTCCCCATCATACCTCTATGGTCCATGCTTTTGCTCCATCACCCATTTATCCTTCCATCTCCATCTATCATCCACATCATAACCCACCATACATTCCATTTCCATATTCCCACATCTACCAACATCCATGCGTGTAATGCTACCTAATATAGTCCATGTGCAAACACGCATTAAAGTGCTAACATAGTACCTTGCTATTGGAAACAGACGCTTGAGTCCTTATCCTCCATCCTATCCAAACAAAAGTAAAAATAAAAAACAAAAAGGAAAAAAAAAGAAAGAAAGAAAAAAAGAAAAAAAAAGAGATGAAAAAAGTAAAAAGAAATCCCTTCGTCCAATGGTGAAAACTTGGCAAACATGCGCCTTGGATAAGTACCATAATGAAAACCTGGCAAACATGCATCATGTGTAGATTGATTGTCTATGTACCTTACACTTGGGGTCATGTTGTCTCATCTACCCATCCTATCATTCCTTCTACCTATCCTTCCTATTATATCTTCTTTATCCATTATATCCACATAATTATCCCCTTGATACAATCCATCCTCCTTTCCTCCTTTTAATCTTGATAAAGATAGAGGCAAAATGTTGAAACATGCTTTGAAAATCTCTTGATATACCTCATTCTTTCCAACTGATCCAATCAATCCAATTGTCATAAGCTTTGTCATGTAAAATCCTAAAGCATTATACCTAGAATGGGGCATGTTATTCCTATACAACATAGTTGTTGGTGATCACATCCTAAGCACCTCATCCATTCCATCCACTATTGCCTATTCTTTTATTCATCCTTCTATCATGAGTCTTCCATCCCATTTTCTATCACCCATCCTTTTGTTCACTTATCTAATCCCATCTTTCTCCTTGCATCTAGAACTAGTTTTCTCTTGTCATTGGTATCTAGTACTAAGGCTATCCAAATGCAATCCCATGGCAACCAAAAAATTTCAAACTCCAGAAAATCCCAAAAACATTCAAAAATCTAGAAAATTCCCAAAAATAATCATAAATCATCATCTCCATCCCAATCCATCAACACTTCCATATATCTTGTCTTCCATTTATCATAATCCATCCTACCACCTTGACTTGACTAACTCAAGTAGAAAATGAACTATGCATCCTTTGAAAGCTAAAGTACTTACCAAACCCGAAACAAAAAGACTACTCATGAAACCATATGTTGTCCTGCATACCACTTGCCACATCTGCTACAACAATCTATCTCTCCTAGATCAAATCAATAGCCTTTAATGTATATATCTTTCCTACAATAAGGCTTTATCTACCTATCAACCCTGAGCAACCTCTTTGGCAAGAGAATATGTTGGCTGTGTGTTTACTTTGTAAATCAGTCAATTTATTTTTGGTTTATCTTTTGTTCCTTTCTAATACCTAGTCAAGACTGCCTTGATTTATTTATATCTTGGTATGTTGCGATACAATATGGATTGGGGCATAGTCATTGCTTTCATATGCTATGCTTGTGGGATGAGCTTATTATCCTACTAAGGCTAATATTTATCTTGTGTGTGTTACAACCTTGCATCTTACATGTTAATAGTCTTTTTGCATTTATGTATTAAGATTATTTTATGTTCAAGACTATGGCTCATTCACATATCCAATAAGGTTCTATTATGTCTAGTAGCTATAAGTTCAAACCGTTTGTTTACAGAGTCAACGTCCTATGCATTGGATACATCATCACCTTGGTCTTCTATACCCCGGTGCATAACATCCACATGCTATATCAAAAATAAGGATTGCTCTTATAAATATTTGTGTAACCATTGCAACATCACCCCATCTCATCACACTCCTAGAACTACATATCATCATCATCTCAATCTTCATGTACCTTGATCCCGTGGCTATGGGTATGTAGGCAGTCTGGAATACAAAGGAAGTATCCAATACTCAGGTACATAAGATATCATCATTTCACCTAAACATCCCCAAAAACCTTCATCCCATCCATCTCACCCATACATCCTAATAAAATCTATAGCTTTCATGAAGATCGATCAATCTGATATCAATTCTTCTCATCTTTTTCCATTTATCTTCCATCTTTTATCTCACCTTTTCATATACATTTCACTATCTTCTAACTTTTCATCTTCCTCTCTAAATTTTCATTTCAAGAGCACACCTGTGTTCTTTGAACCCAACTTTCCTCTCGATGGGGCATCCTCATCATCATTCATCTTATCCAATCTAGATAATCAATCTAGCTAATTTATCCAATCACATCCTTTGGTCTTGACCCTAATCTTGTTGTAAATCAATCAATTAATCAATCAACCAATCCATCAATTGTATCAATTATCTTATACATATTGTCACACTCTCAAAACTAGATCAGGCATCTTATACGAGGTGTTTCATTTATGAAACCAGACACTATCAATCAATCATCATCAATTAATCATTGGTTTACAACTTGATAGGGACAATGTCTTGTTTGTCTTAGAATCATCAGAATCATCATCATTCATCTTATTCATTAACTTACCATTATCTTTCCTTGTCACCCTCACTTTGAGTGACTGGGGCATCACCATCTCTAATCCAATCATTTTCTTCCAACTAATTTCTTCTAAATCAAATCTTCTTCTATCCAATCAAACACTATGTTTTAAACTTCTTTGAAATATTGTTACTTTGCAACATCATCTCAAAGAGGGGCAAAATGTAGACACCTAAAAATGACCCTTCACATTGCATCACTTGCATACATCATTTCTTCCTAAAGCACTTGCATCCAATGTTAATTAAATAATCTAATTATTTAATTAATTTCATCAATTTCCTCTAAATCACATGATTTCAACATTAATTGAATAAATTCTATTTATTTAATTAATTTCAATAAAATCCACTTAATTCCTCCACATTAATTAAATAAATCTAATTATTTAATTAATTCATCACTTAATTCCTCTTATCCACAATTAAATAATTTTAATTATTTAATTATCCAATTCTTCTTCTAAATTTAAATAAATCATTCCAATTTATTTAAGTTGACATTATTTGTAAAAATAAATAAAATAAATATTTTATTTATATTCCTCTATCATGCAATAAATTAAATCAATTTATTTGTTTAATTTATTTAAATCTTCTTATCTTTTCTTCAATCATGCACAATTAATTAAATAAATTTCTCAATTATTCTTCCAAAAATAATCTTCTTCAATCATGCACAATTAATTAAATTAATTTATTTATTTAATTTCTCAATTACTCTTCCAAAAATAATCTTCTTCAATCATGCATAATCAATTAAATAAATTTATTTGCTTAATTTCAATTATCTTCCAATTGCTCTAAAAATATCATTTTAACTCCATGTGCACAATCAGTCCTATTTTTAGAACTTCAAAAAGCAAATCTAAAGTTAAGTTTAATTGGCTTTAATTTATCTTATTTTTATCATCAACTCATAAATTAGAAAAAAAAAACATTCTAATTTTTGAAATCAATTCTATCTTTATCATGTCTTTTATCAAAAAACAATTATCTTAATTAAAATACCTTTTTGGAGTGGCACATGTTGTGTGCATGTTTGTCATGAGCTCTTGATTTATCTCATCCATCCATTTCATTGATTTATCTCCACCATTGATCAATCCAATCCTAAATCCTATATATACCCCCTTCATCCTTTCACAAATCCTCTTTGATCATTTAGCTTTTGAGCACCTCTTCGATCATTCAACTTTTGAGCACTCTTCGATTATTTAAGCTTTGGGCATTTTTAAGCACTTTGAGCATTATATCACATCGTTGAGCACACATTGAGAACTTTTGAGCACGCATACTACCTACATCCGCTTGTTGCAAACATGGTTTCGTAATTTATTGAGCAATCCACATTCGACCAAGAGATCAATACAATCTAGGTGATAGCTTTCAATTATTATTTGTATTATTAATTGATTTTGTTATCATTTAGATTGATCTTTTGATGTTATAGGATTGAGTTATTATCATTTGTTTTGATTATTATTCATCTCAATTTTACCTATACACACAAGCTTCTGTAGATGAGGTGAGCTCATCTTACCATTTGAATGAGGAAGAACCTACAGTTGAGTTTTTAGCTGTGAGTTCTTGGACAATAGATATGGACAAATTCCTATCCACTGGTTAGTATCTCTACAGATTGGATAGAACCAAAAGAAGACACTTCAGGCTACAGTTTATCCCTTATGCATTGGTAGATGGTGTTCTCTTTAAGCAAAATTTAGATGGAGTCTTATTGAGGTGTATAGAAGAAGATCAAATTGATAGGCTTCTTAGTGAGTTTCATCTAGCCTAGCTGGAGGCCATTTCTCTGCCAGAGCTACAATAATGAAAATAATGAGGGCAAGTTATTTTTGGCCCACATTATTCAATGATGCCCATGTATGGGTAAGAAAGTGCAAAGAGTGTTCTCTCTTTGCAAGAAAGAAAAGATTGACAACACTCCCCCTCCATCCTATTTAGGCTGATCAACCCTTCTCATAGTGGGGATTAGATTTCATTGGCATGATAAACCCCACTTCTAGTACTGGTCACAAGTGGGTTTTGACTGCAACAGATTACTTCACTAGGTGGGTTGAAGCAATCCCACTAAAAGAAGCCACTGAGTCATCAATCATGAATTACTTGGACGGAATCATGACAAGGTTTGGAACTCCTCAGACCATTATTTCTGATAATGCAAAAGCATTCATTGGTTTTAGAATTGATGATTGGGCTCTTAAATACAATGTGTTCTTGAAGACTTCATCTAATTATTACCCCCAAGGTAATGGCTTAGTTGAATCTACAAACGAGAACCTAATTAGAATTCTGCAAAGGACTATGGAAACAAACCAGAGACAATGGCATAACAAAATTAGATTAGCTCTTTGGGCTGATAGGATCACATACAAGAGAGCCATTGGAAACTCTCCTTTTATTTTGGTGTATGGGAGAGAGGCTAGACTGTATATATCTTTGGACATTCCTGTATTAGAGTTGGCTCAACAATTAGAATTAGATAGAGAAGATGCAAGGTCTGTCAGAATGGCTGAATTGACTGAACTAGAAGAATAAAGATAGTCAGCCATGAGTACATTGGAAGAGCATCAAAAGCAGACCAAGAGGTATTTGGACAAAAGGGCCAAGGTTTAGAATTTCAAGGAGGGTGATCTTGTTCTAAAATGGGATGCTGACAGACCCAAGCCTAGAGGCCACACTAAGTTTGATGTACTTTAGAGCGGGCCTTATATCATCATCATCTATAAGCAATCTAATGCTTTCATTCTTTCAAAGTTGGATGGTGAAGTTCTATTGATCTCAATCAATGGGATCCATCTCAAACCTTACTTCTAAGGTTGGTCTAAGATTTTATACATATTGTTTTAGTTTGTTTCTGCTTTAGTTTTCCCTTCAATAAGTGCCTTGCATAGGCTGTATTGTCATTGGGAGAATGCATGCCTTGTTTCCTTTGTGGTGTTGTTTTGAGGCATGTTTCAGTTGTTCTAGAATGTTTCAGACTTTTGACCCTATACCCAATGAATGCTTAAGGCTACTAGTTCCCTTTTGTTTAGCAAGCAAACACCGCTGAGAAGTTGCCAAAATGTTGTCCTATTTTTCTCCCCAGCCAAATAGCCCAAATCCATAAAATCTCTAAGTGTGTTTCCCCCTTAGAAATGCAAGGAAAGACTCCCCAAAATCAACTAAGTTCCAAAACTTGAGTTTTCCTTGTGTTTTCTAAGCTTTCCGGAGTTTCAGAGTTCTATCCTTCGTCCTTCCATCCTAACTGTCTCTGAACTCCACCCTTTCCTTTGCGAAATGGCCAAGTGTTTTAACCTTTTCAAAGTTTCAGACTTCAGACTTTTCCTCTTCCCTCTTCCTTTTAGAAGGTGAAAGATGAAAGGCCTGAGGCCCAATCTCCGATGGATGTTATATATACTAAGTTATTCTGCCATTTCACGAAACCTTTTGTGTGGACCCCACGACGGGCTGGCAAAATTGCGGAAAGCTAACATGTGGTGGTGACATCACCAAGGAATGTGAAAGGTAGAGGGCTTGAGGGCCAAATTCCTCTCAAAAGTTTGAAAATAAAGCTGAGTGTTTTAGACTTTAGGGATTGGACCTTCCTTCTTCCTTCTCATCGAAGGCAGAAGATGGAAATCCTGAGCTCCGAACTTTGCCAAAACTTTCAAAGATCGCCTAAGTCTTTGACTTTGGCGGCTCAGACTTTCCTTATTCCTCTTTCTCTAGGAAAGTGGAAGACTGAAGGCCTGAGGCTTGAAGTCCACCGATAATGTAATCTTCCTTTGTAAGGCAGAACTCAAGGAATGGTCTTTTCTCCTTTCTCCTTCCCTCCTAGAGGGAAGAACACCGAAGGCCCGAGGCCCGATCTCCAATCATTTTTGTAGTCTTCAGAAACAAAGGGAAATAAGGCCGAATTAAAGGTTTTCCATGATCCCACATGATGAAATCTTGCTTCCAAGGTAGGAATCTAGTTAAGACAAAAGTCTGATATCCAACTCCAGCTAGAATATTGCGGTTGAGCATTTATGGTTCCAAAAGTCAGTTCAAAGCGTAGATTTCCATCAAAGATATTTGTTCAACCACTTCTTGGAGATATTTTTCTGCATTTATGTCAAGACAATTAGATTTTCTTCTGATATTCTTTTGTAAAACATCTATGACAGGCCCATGGGCACATTCATTACAGTAGGTAATGGTGCTTCATTGTAAATGCTATATATGACATGAAGTGTAATGTATTCAAGGTTGGTCGTTGATTGTAAAAAATCACATCTCTTTTCAATTGTAACTATGCCTCTTTGAGAATAAGTAATAAAATTTTTACCTTTTCATGAATTCTTCTTGCTCTATGTAATATTTTTGTTTGAGTTTCCATTTGTGAATCTTTCTTTCCTTCTGGATCTCAATTAGTTTTTTTTACCTCTGCAACTCATTTATGATTTGTGTATGCTTGTCTATTGTTTATTGTTATTTTGTACATACATGGCCGACTTGAGGGCCGAACATTCAAACTTGGTGTATCACCCCCTTTCCATTTTTAGTTTATCCTCTTTCCCCTTTTCCCAATGGTGCATAGATTAGGTTTAGTCTTAGGAATATTTGAATCTCCCATTTAGCAAAGGAACTAGCCTCTCTCTAGAGATTTAATTTCCGTGTAGGGTCCCGCACATGGAAATCATCTCAATGCTTCATTGGATTGTACCCTAAAAACCTTCAACACAGGGTGCAAATCCAAGTGACAAGTACTTTTGTCATTTTCTTGAGAGCTTCATGATAGTGCAGTGTTGCATTCGGAGTTTAGCATGGATTGATCATGGAGGTGCTCATGGATACTTGGATACTTAGGTGAGGCTAGAGTTCTCTTGGGATTAGAGACACTTGTTGAGATAGTTACTCATTGGAGGTTTCAGTAGATAGACCAAGGAGCTTTACACCTAGATATGGGTGTGAGTTCATTATGGACCTAGATGATATTGTTCTTGGAGAGAGTCATTGTGGCTTGGTGTATTTTAAAGGAGCATTCTCATTCCCCACTCTTGGTCTACTCGTCAGTTTATCATCTATGAGTTATTGCCCATCCTTTTAGATGCATTTTGCTTTATGCTTTATCTTCTCATAGATATGGATCTTGAGCTAGGGTTATTGATTCTAGAGGGTTCATTTGAGAGATGTTAGCATGGTTATCTCCTAGTTCATATGGTTTGATTTATGATGTTCATTATGAGGAGTTTAGGAGATGTGATTGGGCTTATTCCTGGTTATGGAATGATTATGATCTACCTTGGTTAGAGAGGTTTACATCCATTTTGGTTAAATGTTACATATGTTCATTTGATCTATGATATTGAATGATTGGGTATTGTTAAGGCTTTTTCATTTGGGGTTGTAGAGGAGATCATACTTGACACAACTTAGCACTTTGAGGTGTTTGTAGAAGGACATTATGATTTACAGGTTTTCTCTCTTTGTCTTATGGCTACTTTCTGGAGGATCATGTTAATTTGATTGGATTTGGGAGAGTTATGGTGACATGTTGTGAGAGAGTATGAAGCAATTTATCTTACATATGTGGATCATTGTGATTGTTCTTGATACTACATTGGCTTGTTGATTAGCCACACCTTGGTTTGAGTGTTGATTGATAGACTTGGTATGCCTTGGATCTTTTTTTAGATTTGACATTACCCATGTAGTGGGAGTTCTTGGATGTATGTGTTCTTCATTGATAGGTTTTATACATGGAGCTTGTGATTGCAGTATATGGGTTGGATATGTTGTTGGCATGAGTTTATTGATGTTGTTGATACCTATGAGGTATGGATGATTGGATGTATTATCATATGTTGTGGGTACTATTTCCAGTCATGTGGGTTTTTATCTTTGAAAACAACTTGGAGCCTTTTGTTAGCACGTGAATTTGATGCTTGTGTTCTTTGGATTGGTGCATCTTCACCTTGGCATGTTCCTTTTCTTCCATAGGTGGCACATTGGAGGATGAGAGGAGTTCTTGCTTGAGATGGTGGTCACTTTGATTTTATTACAGGCATCTTGATGGAGCACGAGAGCATGCTGGAGATTCATGTGATTTCATGTTTGCTTATGATGATGTATTTCATTGTGTGACCCTTATGCAATGTATACAATAAGTGGGAGAATGTTGGGAAATAGGTGTTGCACACCTTGCATACTATTGTATTATTTATTTAACACTTGTATAAGTTGTATGTAACATTGGGTTAATTATTTTATGTGTGTGGGACACAAAGAGTGATTAATTGATTATTTGTATTATTTAATTGTTGGGAAAAAAATGTAGTACCAACATTAAATAAGGGGGTCAATGGTTTTGTGTTACCCATGGTTTTGGGGTACATGGTTTTCTCAATGTATTTGTGTGAGCTTGAATTATAAAAGCAAGCACAATTTTATTATTTGAGGTTGGTAATTCATTGTTGATGGACGGAGATTTTGTGAGAGGTTGTTATTGTATTGAGCTCTCTCCTGTAAGTGCATATTGTGAAGCATGGTAAGTGATGTGTGGATTCATGCTTGGACACAATGGTGGATGCATTGGAGGTTCTTGATGGTTCAGAGGTATTCATGAAAGACTCATGATATGTATTTTAATATCTTTATTGTTGCATAATACATATGAGTGTGGATGCTTTTAGAGGCTGGGTTTTTCCCTCTTGAGGGTTTTCCCAGGGTACATCTTGTGTTATCTTGTGTTTGTAATTTGGTCTTTGCATTATGATTATTTCTACATCATATTCTCCTATTGGGTTATGTGGAATTGGTTTTATTTGAATTGCAACTTCCTAACATTTGCAACAAGTCTTTTGTTGAATCAAGCTCAATGGTGAGCTCATCAACCTTTCTCTCCTTCTCTTTGGATTCACTAATGGATTCTACTACAAACTTGATAGCAATATCACGATCTTCAATCACTTGCAAGTACTCTGATTTCACCATCTCCAAAGAGTCTTTTATAATTTGCAAGTTTGAAGGAGCAACTTTCCCTTCAATGGTTCCCTTCAAAATTTCTTCTAAGACTTGGTGTGAGCTGTCCATTCCTACAAGGAATTGGATTTCTCTCTCATTTGTGACTAAGAGTTGTTTCCTTCAATTCACACAACTCCCTAGGACTTCACTGAACCAAATTGTAGAGGAAAACTAATGTGTTGCAAACTTAACATAATTTAGGGGTAAACCTATCTGAATAGTCCACTCTATCATTGTACTTCCTACATTAAATTATCAACCAAGGAGCAAAAGCTTATGATGGCATTGCACTGTATGTGCCTTCAGGGCTCATATTCTTTCTAAACTATCTTATCCAAACCTACTTACTTTAATGGAATTCACAGAAATACAAAAATAGTAAAAATGGTTACAGAATCTAGTGGCTATGGGTACCTTAAGCATAAGCTATAGATAACTGTTAACAATAGAAAATTACATAACTAATCCAAAACATTCAAAATGATAAGAGAGCTAATGCTAACCTCCGGAGGACTTAAAGTAGACAAAGCATGCATTTGTTCATGAACCATACTACTATAATTTGACAATCAAAGTATTCTAACTCACTCATAATGTATTTGAATGCAAAAGAAAAATAGATTTAACAAGAATGCATAAAGGAATGAGAAAATAAATAAAGTGAGGATCAGTACCTTGAGTGGCCAACTCAGGGGACTGACTCACTTAGCTGGAAATCAAATCTAATTCAGATTCTCATGCATCTTCCTAACACATAGTTCCATTCATTTCATATCATAAACAAAATCTCTTTCAGATTGTATTCAATAATGACATTATTTAAAACATGTTTGGATCTTCCAATATAGAAAAATAGAGCAACAACTGAGTAACTGGAAAATAAAGTAACTGACTTGACATTGAACTCATCCCTCCTAACTTATACAAAAATGAGACAGTTTTATGAAACTACCAACTAACTTCAACCATCAATCCATTCCTAGATACTAGGATATAGGTTTTAAGATCAATTTATTAATCTAACTAAATAGAGGAAGGAGAGTCCTATTCAAACAAGAACTCTTATGCAACGGATCGTATGAAGAACACACATAAGCTGTGTTTGAAACAAGTCTACTTCTTCTGCATTTATTCCAGTCCATGATGGTTCACATTCATCCTCCATCTGCCTGCACTTTTGGTATCCTAACTTCACTTCCTTTAATTCTCCCATCCTGCAACTCGCTGCAAATGCTCATTTCCTTGATGCCACGTTCTTGTTGCACAAGGGTTAATTCACAAAACATATGCTCACAAATAACCTTCATAATTAAACCATAGGATTCCATCTATATTGCATGCATACTCATATTTAAATCATTCAATTGATATTATCATCACCATATTCCATATTAATAATATAGATTCAAAGTCTTGCAAAGTATATAAAAAGACAACATATAATGATGGTGATGTTGGTAAAGTGTCTGGAGGATCATATGGAAAAGTTCTAAAAGCATATAAAAACAACATAAAAAGAGGTCAATATTTCAATCCATCATCCCCCCCAACTTAGCCTTTTGCTTTCCCTCAAGAAAAGTCACTAAACTAATCATCTAGGGAAGAAGATTGTAGTGCAAAGTAATCTGCCTCAGGTCCATTATTTCTTTGACCCCCTCTCCCTGCTTAAGATAAAAACCATTGTAACAAGCAAGCCTATCCAACCTGACTGATTCTGCATTCCTACATTTGTCACCCTTTTCCCCTGTCTAGTGTGGTACTGGATAAAGGAGAATAGGAGGATGAAAAGTAAGTGGCAGCCATCCCACTCCTGTTTACTCTGAGATCTAGATGTACTTGTACATTCTCTCAAACATGTTCATGAAATTATGGAAAGAGTGAGGTTCTTTCCTCTACAGTGCTGGAGTCAGACTATTCCATCTATCTTACACATACTGTATCCTCCTATGATCTTGCAGTTTCAAATCCATAATTATTTTTCCTGGACCTTTGTGTGAGAGGAGTGTTAACCATTGAATAAGGATTACATCAGGATTCAGTGCTTCCCTCCTAACCTGCAGTGCCATTGTTTTCTCTTGTTCCTCATACTTATCCATCAATTCCCCTCTGAGCTTCTCATTCTTGAGATATGATAATAGTGCCCTAACCTGCAAATCCCCAACATAAATTGAAGGGTTCCATTCTATATCCTCTGCCATTAAGTAGTTATGCAAACAATATTCACACAATTGGTCTTGCTCCTCTAAATTGACTTCTTTAAAATAACTACAAAAAATATGCTTTCAATGTAAAGCAGGTTGATTATTAATGAACCTATTAAACTAGAAACTGAGAAACTTTTCTTTCAGGAACAATGCATATACCCTCAGTGGAGGTCTACACCCAATGATCTATATGGCTCTGTTAGTGACCTCTTTCAGCTTATCCTCCAACCTCTTTATCACCAAATTCTTTTCTTCTATTGATGCATTGAGATTCTATTTTTCCTTCTCCCAGTTTTCCTTTTCTTGTTTGGATTTGTGAGTGAGTTTCATTAATTCAAAACCCAAAGACAAAGTGGTGTGGTATACTGGAGTCCTTGTTACAGGAGGTTGTGGAGTGAGTACTTCATCTTCTTCAGTTTTTGTTTTACTCGCAACCATCTATGCTAATAGATCCAAATTAGTTCCATGGCCATAAGTTTGAATTCTCTCCTCCAACTCTTGTATTCTTTTATCCTTTTCTTTGTCCTTCTCTTCATATCCTTTTACCTGCTCTTTCAATTGATTTATCCTATGAAGAGCTTCTTGAATCTCTTTTCTCATGTTCCTATCTTCCAACAATTCTTTTTCCTTTGCAAAATTTAGACCTTCATCATCATTATCCCCAGTAATATAAAAAATTTCCTTAGTAGAACTACAAGGAACTGACTTTCCCATTTTCTTTGCAATAAACATGTCTTCAGAATCAGAATCAGAAGATGAATAAACATACCTTCTCTTTTTAGCAGACACATTAACATTTCCACAAGCATTAGCAGAGACATCTTCAGGGGCAATTCCTCCTTTATCTAAATCTAAATTCACTAGTGTTGGATCATGATGCTGTTGTCCTTCACCTTTTTCCTGCCCCTGCTCCTTAATAATTCTTTCCTTCACACTCTACCTCTTCAACCTTCCTGAGTGCCTGGGAGTAGCAGTGTCCTATTTGACCTCATTTTTCCTTTTCTTTTTACTTCTCTTTTTCTACTTTTCCCCTGTATCTTCTCCCTTCACAATGCTTTTATGCTTCTCAACACTTTTCTTGTTTCTCTTTTTATTAACAGGTGTTGAATCAGTGCCTCTCATAGGTTTAGGTTTAGAAGATGAGGGTTCCTCTGCTTCCCCTGGCCTATCCTCTTGAGTGTTTTCCTCTTGTGGCCCCTCTTTCTCAGGCTCAATCTCAAGCTCATGTTGGGGTTCATCCTCTGCTTCAGGTTCTTCCAACAGTGTTGTGATATCCACACATTGTTTAAAAGCCTCCCAATCAACCTGTGGGTGTTGAATTCTCAGGCTTCTCTTTATCAATAAGGCTATTAATCAATGATGACAACGTGGTGTCCGCTTGCTTTTTCTGATATTCAGACGCCATCCTTTTTAACATGTTGTACAGGAAATTGGGAACGTTGACTAGCTTATCATGGCATAGATGATTAAGTAACTTAAAATGCACAGTATACAACAAATTATGCCGGCCATCACAGGTAATGTATTTAATGATATATGAAGCACATTTTCTCCAAAAGAATGGAAGGGACAATCTCTTTGTACCTTGTGTTGTCAAGTCTAGGTGCTCTCCTTGCTCGCAGAACTCTTCCCTTGCTGTAGTTGCATCAGCTGGAGCTAGATATTTAGACCATGTGTGCGGCAATCTTGTGACTTGGGCAATGGCCATCTCAGAAGCATCTACGACCAATCCCTTGACTGTTGCCTCATCATACTGCAATGTAGCTGCAAACTCCTTTGCCATTTCATTATTATATTCTGTTAACTTCAAAAAGTAGTCCAGCCATCCTACTCTGGTGAAGAGTGGTAGTACCAACACATCCTCTAATATTTCCTTATGTGCAGATGGCTCTCGTCGTACCACATCACCCCCTATTATCTCTGTGTTCTGCAACCTCTTGAAGTGTCAATTTTTGCTAAACTCCAATTCCACCACCTTGAAGAGAACCAATCTATAGTTTACTACCCTTTTTTATTCTTTCCACTATAACTTCCTCAGGGTAACAAGTTCATATTCATATTTTGGGCGAAACAGGGGAGGTTTACTATTTTTTAGAAAATGGCATAGGATGTTCTATCTGGTATCTCTAAAGACAAAGATGGAAAAAATAAAAAAATTAAACCCCTCCCCCCTAACTAATGTGTGAAGTGACCTCACTTCATGTGGCAATTGATATGAAAGGAAGAGTATTTATTAACTAGAATGGTGAAAAATATTTTCGCATGCATGAAATAAATAAAAAGTAATAATGAATATAGAAAGAAAGCTAAGTTAATCATTGAAAGTTACCTTATGTACACACGCTATGGAAATAAATGATTAGCATGCCTTGGAATTTGAGAACACGTACTTGGCATTTTATTTGATATGAGCAAGATGACATGCATGCGGGTGAATGGTAAGGCAGCGGGTACGACATAATGGATGTGAGGTGATAGCTCACAATGTGGGAATGAACAACTCATGAGCTTGAGTTGACACTTTTTGCAGCGGCAATTGATTTTATTTCAAAATGAATGAAGTAATGTTTAGAAGATATGGAATGAGTGGGAAAATGGTGTACTGATCACCAAAGTAGTGCATACATCACAGACATTTAGTTTCTATGGGTACCTCCAGCACAGGTCCCGACTGAATAATTACATATGCAATATGTCAGGTCCCAACTATAACAGGTCCCAATCTGAGAGTGAAAAATAGGTCCCTCTGAAGTTAACTATGGTCACCATGGATAATGTGCAGTTTGTGCGTGTGAATTATAAAGCAAGAAAAATTTAGTCTCAGTGACAAGGGTTGAGTCATGCAACTCAACCTCTACATCACTAGACATGATTGGTGGATCATCTTCTGATGGTGTATCATTTGTGTCGCAGAACCTTCATCAAGAGTTCCATGAGTACCATATTGAGTGGCTAGAGAAACGAGAAAATCATCCTTTTGAAGTGGTTTCTTATACAGTTTCAGCCTGTGTCCATTTACTAGCAATGAAAAGCGGACCTCCTCAATGGTTTGTAATTGGACTGCACCATTAGGGAATACTTGTTTAATCTCATATGGTCCCAACCACCAAGATTGAAGCTTGCCCTTGAAATCCTTGTATCTGGAATCATAGAGAAGGGCCCAATCACCAACAGTGAATTCTTTAGTCTTGTTATACTTGTCATGCCATTTAATTCTTTATTTCTGTATAACCTCTATGTGGTGGATGGATTCTAATCTAATTTCATCAAGAGCATTCAAATGTTGTATTTTGTCCTTTTGAGCTTCTGTCAAATCCATCCCTAATTCCACTGTTGTCCTTAGGGTTTTGTATTTAAATTCTATAGGCAGGACTGCTGTCTTGCCATAAACCAATTCATAAGGAGTGAATCTTGTAGTTGTCTTCCATGTAGTTCTATATGCCCAAACAACTTTTGGTAACCTGGAAACCCAATCTCTTCTATGAAGTTGTACTATTTATGTCAATATATTCTCAATCTCTCTATTTGTGACTTCAACCTGACCATTACCCTGAGGATGGTAGGGAGTGGACTTCTTGTGTCTAATCTGATATTCCTCCACCAATCTGGTGTGAATTGTGGGCCTTGATCAATCACTATCTCCCTTGGTACACCATATCTAGTGAATATTTCCTCAAACAAAATTTTTGCCACATTGCTATCTCTAGCAAACTGCAAGGCTTTAACCAAAATATAATCCTTGTTGTTTGAAGTAGGAGAGATAGGACCAACAAAATCCAGCCCCCACTTATCAAAAGGGGCTAATGCTATTTGTGGCTACAAAGGCATTTCATCACTTCTTGTAGGTCTCCCCATCCTTTGACACCGATCACAACTTCTAGTATACTTGACAACATATTTATGAAGTGTTGGCCAGTAATATCCTGTTGTCAATATTTTGAATGCTGTCCTTTTGGTTGCAAAATGTCCACCACAGGGTTCATCATGGCAGGCCTTCAATATATCAAACACCTCATCTTCTCTGATACATCTCGTAATGTTATTTGGACCAGTGTAGAATAGGAATCCAGAAATCCAAGAATAAGGAAAACATTTGTGAACTAGCTTCCTTTTCTCCCTTGGAGAAAAGTAACCTAGAATCTGCCCTGAAACCAAATAATTAGCTATGTTTGCATACCATGGAGTGTGTATAGTTAGAGAAAATAAATGCTCATCAGGAAAAGAGTCATCAACCACTCCTTGGGATGATTGTGTAGGCAGTCTAGACAGAAAATCAGCAACTATATTAGCTTTTCCTGGTTTGTCAACAATTGTTATGTCAAATTCTTGCAATAACAACAACCATCTTACAAGTCTGCCACCCACTATTGGCTTATTCATCAAATATTTGATTGCTGTATGATCTGTATGTATGAACACTTTATAACCAGTAATGTAGTGTCTAAATTTGTTAATGGCATAAACAACTGCCAACATTTTCTTTTCTGTCACAGTGTAGTTCAACTCAGCTCCCTGGAGGTCTTTACTTATAGAGTATATTACATACTCTTTAGTTCCTTCTTGTTGGCCTAAGACTGCTCCAATGGCAAAGTCTGATGCATCTGTGTGGATATGATTTAAGACAGTGTCCAATTTGGACCTCTAAGAACTGGAGCTTGTGTCAAGGATGCTTTTATCTTTTCAAAGGAATTCTGATAGTCTGGTGTCCATTCAAATTCACTATCCTTTGTTAACAGAGTAAATAGAGGTGCAACAATTTTAGTAAAATCTTGAATAAACCTTTTGTAATAACGTGCATGTCTAAGGAAGCTCCTTACATCCTTTTGTTTCTATGGAATAGGCAGGGTAGATATAATTTCAATCTTCTTTGGGTCAACTTGTATGTCTGCACTTGAGATAAAATGTCCCAAAACTATACCCTGTGTCATCATCATAAAACATTTTTCATTGCTCAAAGATAGATTGTGCTCTGTGCATCTCTTTAAAACTTTCTCCAATTTGTGTAAAGCTTCATCATATGTTTCACCATATGTGGTGAAGTCATCCATGTAAATTCCCATGCTGTCATGGGCAAAATCAGAGAAAATACTAAGGAATGCTCTTTGAAATGTGGCTGGAGCGTTGCATAGACCAAAAGGCAAAACAAAATATGCATAGGTCCCCAAAGGCAGGTAAATGTTGTCTTATCTTGATCCTCTGGTGCAATCTTGATTTGGTTATAGCCACTAAAACCATCAAGAAATGAGCATTATTTCTTCCATGCTAAAGAGTCAAGAACTTGATCAATAAAGGGCAATGACAAGTGATCCTTCCTGGTGGCAACATTTAGTTCCCTGTAATCAACACAAACTCTCCATTTGCCACCTTTCCTGAGAACTATGACCAATGGTGAAACCCATTCACTATCTGAAATGGGGTATATAATTCATGCATCTAAAAGCTTTTGAAGTTTTGCTTTCACTATCTCTCTGAGAGTAGGGTTCATGCATCGCTGTTGTTGTCTTATAGGTCTGTGGCCATCATCAATGTAAATTTTATGCATACACAAAGCAGGATTTATGCCTTTCATATCACTATAATCCCATGCAAACACTACTGAGTGGGTTTGTAATACTGCCTATAGGGATTGCTGCTACTCATCAGTCAATGTATTATTAATAGTCAACATCTTTCCTGGCTTGATTTCTAATGGTTTAGACATTTCTTACACATAGGACAAATCAAGGCTAGGTATTACTGGCAAGCATTGCTGAGGTAACAAAGTATGAAATATTTGAGTACCTCCTCTGAGAAACTGGTAGGTATTATGCTTCCTAAGGGATCTTGTAAGCAAGATAAACAGTCTTGTTGTTGCGGGTGCCTTCCGCAGTCATTTTGTACAATGTGAGCGATCAACTCATCTTCATCCTGAATATTCAGTAAAGGGTTGCATTCAATAGTCATCAAGATTTGCAGAGAGTAGCTATCCTCATCTTCTAGGGTAGGCCAAATGGTTTGCTCAAGCTCATGATATGGTTGGGCTGGTGGATATAAAACCAATTTCTTGGTCACAGTCCCATTGGATATGATCATGTTACCTAACCTGCAACCTATAAATGCATCTGTTGTGGCAAGCCATGGTCTGCCTAGTATAAGAGGATAACCAACAAGATTAACCTTGGGTTGTAGGACTATGAAATTAGTAGGGTATTCCCAAGAATCTAATGCAATTACCAAATCTTCAATGCCTCCTTCAGGTTTAACTGTAGACCTATCAGCTAATTGCAAGACTGTCTGAGTAGGCCTAAGGTTGTTCAACTGGAGTGTTTGCATTGTCTCCTTAGTCATTACATTAATTGCGACACCTAAATCTATTAGAGTATTCTTAATCAGAGTCCCGTTGATTTTGACATCCACTACTAGACTACCTGGATCTGTATATTTGGGAACAATTATATTCCCCAACATTATGTCAGCAAGGTTACCCAAAACATGAACTATCTTTGGGTCTATCCTCTTCCTCCCTAGTTTCTTTATGAAAAGATCTCTGATAGTCTTAGTATAGATAGGAATATCTTTGATGGCTTGGATTAAGGGAATCTTTATGCTTATACCTTGTAACTGGCCTATAAGGTCAGTTTCAGATTGTGCTGGTTGTTTCTGGATGGCCAAGCGCTCAGGGAAAGGAGGCTTAGGATGTGAAATAGTCTAAGGTCCCTGAGTTGATTAAGGTTCCAAAGGTGGTTTATCTGAGGCTTCCTTTGTGGGTTCTTCATCTTCAAGTTCTATAATTTGGGGAGATGAAGGGCCCCCAAGTTGCTTCCTTGATATGAGATGAACATTACTCACTTCTACCCCATAGGTGGGGTATTGCATCACCTCATTAGTATAAGCATATTGAACAAGCTTGTTGTTAGGATTAGGTACAGGTTGGGTAGGGATTTGGGTAGGTCTAGGAGGTGGATTTTGAGGTATTGATGGAGGCATTATGGTTGGTTGTTGCGGTTGAGATGGAATCATTGGTTGCTGGTAATTTGCATTTTTCTGCCATTGTTGGTTCTTGTTCCATTGAGGTTGCCATTGAGGTTGTTGTGTAGGCCACTGGGGGTTATAGTTGGAACCTTGAAAACCTTGTTGGGGCCATGGGTTTGGCTGCTATTGGCTCCAACTAGGTTGTGGAGTAGGCCATTGTGGGTTTTGCCAGAGATTTTGATTACTAGGCCATGACTGAGTGTTCTAAGCAGAGAAATTTTGGTTTGCAGCAGGAAAGGGTGAATTGAAATTTAGTGGATCAGAGGGCATACCTTGTCTTTGCTTCCAAGGTCTCCTTTGAGCTATGAAGAACAATTGTCCATCCTCTCCTTCAAATGGCTGAAATTCTGGCCTTTTAATCTTCTCTTGTTGGATGCTTGCCACCCTTTTGCATTTACAATTGGCCTTCCTTTGCCTAAAACTGGGACAATACTCAGTAAGCATTGCATCAACTTCTTCTTGTTTCTTCTTGATGTGAAGAGTGTCTAGCTGTGTAGCCATATGGTTGATTATGTCCTCCATGTTGGATAGAAAATTACTGATTTCCACTCTTGAAACTCCATTGGTTGCTTTGTTTGTAATTGATGTCCTTTCTCCCCTTGGTCGTCTAGTGAAAGTCCTTGAATAATTTTGGTAAAATTTACAAATTGACTCAAAAGGTAGCTGAGATATATCACCTTGCCCATTGAGATTCAAAGCATCCATGCAATCATCCTTAACTCCTCTAAGAAAACCGGTTTTAATGATTCTTCAGACAATCTATTTTGGGGGTTCTTCTTTAAAGCAAACTGGAATCTTTCAACATAATCTTCTAGTGGCTCCTCTTCTTTTTGTGACATCCTAAAAATGTCGTCTCTCCTCCTGTCATGTCCTCAATAGTAATCTTGGTATTTCTCCAAGAATTTCTCCTTCATTGTATCCCAGTCTGGAATGACATCTTTTCTCAGTCCCATAAACCATTTCAAGGCTACATCCTTGAGGGTGGCAGGAAAGAGTTTCAGCCTATGAGCATCTGAGGTGTAGTCATAGCTCCTACACAAGCTATCAAACTCAAACACAAATGTATTTGGGTCCTCTGTTACCAGGCCATAGAATACTGATAATGCTGATGGTGGAATATTTTTCAGCACTATAGCCCTCTCCTAATCAGTGATAGGAAACTTGAACATTACTTGCTCTGGTGGATCCTCCACCACAACATCTGCCATGGTTTTGAAGGTCCCTTCTGTAGTTGTGGAAGAAGTTGATGAATATGTAGAAGGTGTTGATGAAGATGTAAGAACAAGTTCTTCTTCAACACTTTCTACTGTATAGTTGATAAAGTCAGTTGGGTCTTCTCTAGCCTAAAAATTTGAAGGGAGGAATCTACCTCGGTTGTCTCTCTACCTCTGCACATAGTGAATTTGGCTTTATATTCCAGTGGTCCTGCATAATGTTAGTATAATTTCTAGTGTTTCCTAAAAAGTGAATCTATTAACCCTAATGTTGGAATCAAAATTTTAAGCTATGAAAGCACGTAAAATGAGCCTATGAAGGTAGTACCATCCCCAGTAACGTCACAAAAAATGTAGAGGAAAACTTTGCAGACTTAATATAATTTAGGGGTAAACCTATCTGAATAGTCCACTCTATCATTGTACTTATGATGGCACTGTATTGTATATGTCTTCAGGGCTCATATTCTTTCTAAACCAAGGAGCATAAGCTTATGATGGCACTGCACTGTATGTGTCTTTAGGGCTAATATTCTTTCTAAACTATCTTATCTAAACCTACTTACTTTGCTAGAATTCACAGAAATGCAAAAACAGTAAAAACGGTTACAGAATCTAGTGGCTACGGGTACCTTCAACATAAGCTGTAGATAATTATTAACAATAGAAAATTACAGAACTAATGCTAACCTCCAGAGGACTTAAAGTAGACAAAGCATGCATTTGTCCATGAACCACACTACTATAATTTGACAATCAAAGTATTCTAACTGACTCGTAATGTATTTATATGCAAATGAAAAATAGATTTAACAAGAATGCATAAAGGAATGAGGAAATAAATGAAGTGATGATCAATACCTTGAGTGGCCGGCTCAGGGGACTGACTTGCTTAACTGGAAATCAAACCTAATTCAGATTCTCGCGCATCTTCCTAACACATAGTTCCATTCATTGCATATCATAAACAAAATCTCTTTCAGATTGTATTCAATAATGACATTCTTTAAAACATGTCTGGATCTTCCAATATAGAAAAATAGAGAAATAACTAAGTAACTGGAAAATAAAGTAATTGACTTGACATCAAACTCATCCCTCCTAACTTATACAGAAATGAGAGAGTTTTATGCAACTACCAACTGACTTCAATCATCAATCCCTTCCTAGATACTAGTTTAAATGTTTTAAGATCGATTTATTAATCTAACTAAATAGAGGAAGGAGAATCCTATTCAAACAAGAACTCTTGTGCAACGATTCGTATGAAGAACACACATAAGCTACGTTTGAAACAAGCCTACTTCTTCTGCATTTATTCCAGTCCATGATGGTTCACATTCATCCTCTAGCTGCCCACACTTTTGGCATCCTAACTTGACTTCATTTAATTCTCTTGTCCTGCAACTCGCTGGAAATGCTCATTTCCTTAATGCCACGTTCTTGCTGCACAAGGGTTAATTCACAAAACATATGCACACAAATAACATTCATAATTAAACCATAGGATTCCATCTATATTGCATGCATACTCATATTTAAATCATTCAATTAATAATATCGTCACCATATTCCATATTAATAGTATAGATTCAAAGTCTTGCAAAGTATATAAAAGACAACATATAATGATGTGTTGCAAGTATGAGGATAACCAGTGTTGTCATTGATGTCAACATACTCATACTGCATTAATGAGAAGGATTGGATGAGCTGTATACTGAGGATATTGAGGAAACTAGTCTCAATTAGGAATAGTGAAGAAAAGTGATGACAGTAAGGTAAAAGTCCAAGATAAGATGAAGATCAGAGGATACAGTTTAAAGGGTTTGTAGATATGAGTATTGAGATGATCCAGTCAAGTTTTCAGAGGTTCGCATAATGATCTGAAGAAGTTATGACTGCTCCAGTAGAACCGGTTCTGGAAGATGTTCAGTGATGACAGAGTGTCACAGATTGGTCTAGTGAGCTCTAGAATTGCATTTTCTCAGTCTACGGATTGGAGGGAGTGTTGAAGAAGTCAGTGTGAAGTGACAACTAGATTTGTTCATGGTTTGGAGGTCCGAAAGCACCGTTTTCATTGTGATAGTGATGACAGACTGTGTTCTTGATGTTCCGGATGAAGAAGAGAAGAATTTCAGGAAGCTGATAAAGTGTGGATGTTGTTGGTGACTCAGGAAAGGTTTTGATCCTTGGATCATGTACAATTCTTATTGACAGTCTGCATTGAAGTTAGAGTGTGGATTTGATGTAAAGACCACCGGTTGTTGGTGTTCTTCCTGAGACAGGCCAACTAGATGTATTACACGTCTTCTGGATGATATAAAAGTGTTTGCCGACTTAGATGATTATTCCTAAGTCGATGCCTTGTATAAATAAAGGATTGTGAAGTCATTCCAAAGTGTGAAGTGTGTGGATGAGTGTGGCATAGCGAAGAAGAAGAGCGAAAGGCAGAGTAGGAGGTTTTGGGCTTAATGGAACTGATCCAGACATGGTAAAGATGTCAATCTCTAGTTCAAGTTTGTGATACTTGTTACTTTGTAGACAGTGTGTCTCTTGTAGGCAATGTGCCTCTTGTGAGCAGTGTGCTCGGGTAGTGAGCCCTAATTGGCATGTGCCATCTATTTTTCTTATTCTTCTAACAGAGAATAATCCTTGGGTTAATCACACTATGGTTTTTCCCTTAACCGGGTTTTCCACGTCAAAATCTTGGTGTCTCATGTGTTGATGGGTATTTTCTCTAGTGTTTATGCTTTATGCTTTCATGAATGATAAATTGCTATGCTATTGAATAACAAAGTGGATTTAAGTGTTTGAATTGGAAGCAAGTTTAGGATAACTGATTCACCCCCCCCTCTCAGTTATCAACAATTGGTATCAAAGCCAAGTTCCTCTAAAAAGAGCTTAACCACTTGAGGAGATCCAGGATGTCGTCATACAAGAAAGATAGTCTGAAGTTTGATGGAACCAACTTCTCTCTTTCGAAAGGTTGCATGAAATGTCACTTGGAGTGTATGGGAAAGGCGTACTTGTCCATGGTCACAAAAGTATATGTACCTCCACAGGGTGGTCCGATAACCCTAAATGAAATCACAGATGCTGAAAATAATCTGCAAACCAAAGAGGCTCTTCTAAATGCTTTAACTGACTCAGAGCTCTCAAATGTTATTGACCTACCAACTGCCTATGAGATCTAGATTAAACTGGAACTTCTGCATGAAGGAGATGAGTATGTTAAGTGTACAAGGTTGTAGAGTCTAAAAGGGAAATTTGAAAGACTGAAGATGAGAGATGATGAAAATATTACTACCTTTATGCCTAGAGTAAATGAGCTGGTGTGGGGAATTAGGAATGCTGGTGGAGTCTTGGATGAAAATGAGATTGTTGGCAAAGTTCTCAGATCCCTTCCTGCTGCCTACAAAATCAAGGTTGCTGCCATTGATGAGTTCAGAGCCCATACAACTATCACAAGAGACCAATTGGCTGGCAAACTGGCTGCATTTGAAATGACCGAGTTTGGAGATGATCCCCCCAAGATTGAATTTGCATTCAAAGCCAGTGCCTCTATGAAAGGCAAACAAATATTTGATTCGGGAGAAAACTCTTCAAGGAAACTGTCATGGTATGATCAAACAAGAAAAGACATGGAAGTGGAAGAACCAGAAACAACTCAACTTGAAGCCCTCATTGCAAAGAGATTGCCAAGAGGATCCAGTAAGTTTGAAGGAAAATTACCCTTTAAGTGCTTCAACTGCAATAAGATTGGTCATTTTGCCTCAAGATGTCCGGATAGATTTACAAGGTCAAATTCTAACAGACAAAGGTTCCAAAAGAATTGTTATTATGTTCATGAAGAAGATGATAATGAAGGAGTAACAGATGATGAATCAGAGATAGGAAACAAATCCAAAAATGAATGGGTGTTTATTGCCATCAAGGAAGAAGATCCAATGTCCTCTGAATTTGTTAATCATAAGGTTGTAGAAAGAGCTTTGGCTGCCCACATTGAAGAAAAGGATGATTGGGTTATTGACAGTGGATGCTCTCACCATATGACAGGTGAAAAGAACAAGTTCTTAGATTTGGAAAGGTATGAAGGAGGAATGGTAAAGTTTGGTGATAATTCTGCTAGTAGAATCAGAGGTAGGGGAACTATTTCTTTTGATGGAAAGAACAAAACTGGTAATGTACTATATGTTGAAGGATTGAAGCACAATCTTCTCAGTGTTGGACAGCTGGTGGACAAAGGTTATGATCTCCAGTTTAAGAATGGAAGATGCAGGATCTTTGAAAGCTCCAGAACTAAGATTGCATCCGGTACTCAAAAAAAAGGTAATATCTTTCATCTAGTTGGTATTGATAAAAGTTGTCTGTTTGTTCAAGTTGATCAGAGTTGGCTATGGCATAGAAGGATGTGTCATGTAAATTTTGATAACATCATCAAGATAAGCAATACTCAGGCTGTAAGAGATCTTCCAAAATTGGTAAAACCTACAAATAGTTTGTGCAAAGAATGTCAGCTAGGTAAACAGAGCAGAGTCTCATTCAAAAGCAAGGATTAGTCCTCTACCAGATTATTGGAATTAGCTCATACTGATCTATGTGGTCCGACAAGAATCAAGAGTATGCAAGGTGATAGATACTTCATGTTACTGATTGATGATTATTCCCAGATGATGTGGGTTACCTTTCTGAAAGAGAAATCAGAAGCTTTTGAGAAGTTCAAAATCTTCAAGGCTATGGTAGAGAATCAAACCAGATTAAAACTGAAATGTCTGAGGTCTGATAGAGGTGGTGAATTCACATCCGATGAATTCATAGATTTTTGTGAGAAGCATGGTATAAAGAGACAGTTGTCTGCTCCTAGGACTCCACAGTAGAATGGAGTAGTAGAGAGAAAGAACCGGACCATCTAGGAAGCATCCAGGACAATGATGATGGAAGCAAATATTCCCCAAATGTTTTGGAGAGAAGCTGTCAGCACTGCAGTCTATACTCTCAATCGAGTTCAAATAAGAAGCAATACCGGTAAGACTCCTTATGAACTTTGGTTTGGCGTCACTCCTACTGTGAGATATTTTAGAGTATTTTGTAGCAAATGTTACATTAAAAGAGATGAAGATCTAGGAAAGTTTGATGCTAGAAGTGATGAAGGAATTTTCTTGGGTTACTCCACTCAAAGCAAAGCATACCGGTGTTACAATAAGAGATTGAGAAAGATGATAGAAAGTACAAATGTGAAGGTTGATGAAGGAATTGAGAAGCCCTCAAGGTTTTATGAATATGATGAAGATGATCAGAATGGTACTCTGGTTCAAGGAGCTCAATCCTCTTCTGAAATTCAGATTCAGACTGATCCGGTAAATCAGGAAGAAGAGATAGGTCTGAATGAGCCTGATCAAGAAATAGAAGTGGAAGAAACTCCCAAAGTTCCAAGGTATGTAAGACTGAACCACTCTGAAGATCAGATCATAGGCGACAAAAGCAAAGGTGTGCAAACTAGGACAATTGCTCAAAATTCAGATGAATATTATCTAATTTCAAAGATTGAACCTAAGACAATAAATGAAGCCTACAATGATGAAAACTGGACCAAAGCAATGGAGGAAGAGCTGATGCAAATTGAGAAAAATCACACTTGGGATCTTGTTCCCAGACCTAGAAACAAGAATGTGATTGGAACCAAATGGGTATTCCGGAACAAACTAAATGAAGTTGGTGAGGTAATCAGAAACAAAGCTAGAGTGGTCTGCAAAGGCTACTCTCAAATAGAAGGAATTGATTTTGAAGAAACCTTTGCTCCAGTGGCAAGAATTGAAGCAGTCAAATTATTTCTTGCACTTGCTGCCTTCAAAGACTTCAAGGTATATCAGATGGATGTCAAGTCTACCTTCCTAAATGGTGATTTCAAAGAAGAAGTATACATTGAGCAACCGAATGGATTTCAATTGTCTGATCATGGTGATATGGTATGCAAGTTGAAGAAAGCACTATATGGACTGAAGCAAGCCCCAAGAGCTTGGTATGAAAGATTGGATAAGCATCTTTTGTAGATTGGTTTCAACAAAGGTACTGCTGACAGTAACTTATATTTTAAAATTGATCATGAAAACATCTTGATTTTTGAAGTATTTGTTGATGATATCATCTTTGGAGGGAAAGATAGCATGTGTAAAACCTTTGCAAAGCAAATGAAAAGTGAGTTTGAAATGTCTATGCTTGGTGAAATGAATTTCTTCTTGGGTCTGCAAATTACTCAAACAAAGAAAGGGATCTTCATTTCTCAGACCAAATATGTGAAAGAATTGTTGAGGAAATTTGGGATGGAAGATTCAAAGCCAATGAATACTCCCATGGCAACCGGATGCAAGTTGAGCAAAGATGATGACTCTCCTAAGGTAGACCAGACAAAGTACAGATCAATGATTGGTGGATTGTTGTATCTCACTCAAACTAGACCAGATATTATGCAAGCTATTAGTCTTGTTGCTAGATTCCAGGCTGATCCCAGAGAATCTCATGTCATGGCAATCAAGAGAATTTTTAGATATCTAAAAGGGACAGTGGAGTATGGTTTGTGGTATCCTAGAGATCATGATTTCTCTCTTCATGCATACACAGATGCAGATTGGGCAGGAGATGTGGATGACCGGAAGAGTACCAGTGGTGGAGCATTCCTTTTGGGAAAGAGATTGGTTTCTTGGCTAAGCAAGAAACAAGATGCAATATCTTTGTCTACAACTGAAGCAGAATACATTGCAGCAGCAGGTAGTTACACTCAAGTTTTATGGATGAAGCAGATGCTAAGAGATATTAAAGTAGAGTATGAGGAGCCTATCACAATTTTCTGTGATAATTGAAGTGCAATAAATATTTCTAAGAATTCAGTGTTGCACTCTAAGACTAAGCATATATCTATCAAGTTTCACTTTCTGAGAGAGAAAGTGAACAAGGATGAAGTTAGACTGGAGTTTGTGCCCTCTAAGGATCAGATTGTAGATATCTTTACTAAACCTCTTCCCAAGGACTCTTTTGAGTTTCTCAGGGAGAAGTTAGGGGTTATTGCCCCTCCGGTGATAAACTAGGATGCACTGATGTGCATCAGTCTGGTGGATATCACAGTCATAACTTGTGATCCGGATTGGTGATGGGGAGTTGCTACTCAGGGGGAGCAGCTGGTATGATTCTAATGTGTTAAAGTTGCAAGTATGAGCCCTTTTCCATTGATGTCAAAGGGGGAGAGAAGACATATGAAAAACAAGTGGTTGATGATCAAAGGGGGAGCAGTAAAGAAAGAGAAGACATGCAAAGAGTTGTTGCTGATAGGGGGAGCTATGACAGAAAGGAGAAGTTCTTGTCTTGATGGTTTTTCACATCATATATTGCCATCAATGACAAAGGGGGAGATTGTTGCAAGTATGAGGATGACCAGTGTTGTCATTGATGTCAACATACTCATACAACATTAATGAGAAGGATTGGATGAGCTGTGTACTGAGGATATTGAGGAAACTAGTCTCAATTAGGAACAATGAAGAAAAGTGATGACAGTAAGGTAAAAGTCCAAGATAAGATGAAGATCAGAGGATATGGTTTAAAGGGTTTGCAGATATGAGTATTGAGATGATCAAGTCAAGTTTTTAGAGGTTCGCATAATGATCTAAAGAAGTTATGACTGCTCTAGTAGAACCGGTTCCGGCAGATGTTCAGTGATGACAGAGTGTCACAGATTGGTCCAGTGAGCTCCGAAATTGCATTTTCTCAGTCTGCAGATTGGAGGGAGTGTTGAAGAAGTTAGTGTGAAGTGACAACTAGATTTGTTCATGGTTTGGAGGTCTAGAAGCACCGTTTTCATTATGACAGTGATGACAGACTGTGTTCTTGATGTTTCGAATGAAGAAGAGAAGAATTTTAGGAAGCTGATAAAGTGCGGATGTTGTTGGTGACTTAGGAAAGGTTTTGGTGATCCTTGGATCATGTACAATTCTTATTGGTGGTTCACATTGAAGTTAGAATGTGGATTTGATGTAAAGACCACCAGTTGTTGGTGTTCTTCCTGAGACAGGCCAACCAGATGTATTACACGTCTTCCGGATGATATAAAAGTGTTTTCCGACTTAGATAATTATTCCTAAGTCGATGCCTTGTATAAATAAAGGATTGTGAAGTCATTCCAAAGTGTGAAGTGTGTGGATGAGTGTGGCATAGCGAAGAAGAAGAGTGAAAGGCAGAGCAGGAGGTTTTGGGCTTAATGGAACTGATCCAGGCATGGTAAAGATGTCAATCTCCAGTTCAAGTTTGTGATACTTGTTACTTTGTAGACAATGTGTCTCTTGTAGGCAATGTGCCTCTTGTGAGTAGTGTGCTCGGGCAGTGAGCCCTAATTGGCATGTGCCATCTATTTTTCTTATTCTTCTAACAGAGAATAATCCTTGGGTTAATCACCCTATGGTTTTTCCCTTAACTGGGTTTTCCACGTCAAAATCTTGGTGTCTCATGTGTTGATGTGTATCTGCTCTAGTATTTATGCTTTATGCTTTCATGAATGATAAATTGCTATGCTATTGAATAACAAAGTGGATTTAAGTGTTTGAATTGGAAGCAAGTTTAGGATAATTGATTCACCCCCCCTCTCAGTTATCAACATGATGCTGATGTTGGTAAAGTGTCTAGAGGATCATATGGAAAAGTTCTAAAAGCATATAAAAACAACATAAAAAGAGGTCAATATTTCAACCCATCACAAATGACTCGGTTCTCCTTGTAGCAGAGATTCTAAAAATTCTTCTTCTTCAATCTAGAAATATGTTCATCAATATCTACTTCCTCCTCACAATCACTTTGATCAAATGATATGGAAACACCATACTCAAGCATTGAATCATCACTAAGGGCTGATTTAATGCCTTCTACAAACTCCACTTCAACATGCTCTCCTTCTGAACTTTTTGAGAAGTCAAATTGTTGTCCTTCATGCATGGGAAAAACCCAATCAGAATTAGAATTTCCATCAATAGAATGGTGAAGATGCTCCACATTAGGCGTTGTTCCTGTGAATTTCAGAAGCATCAATTTCTTCAACTATTGCAAATACACTTTTCTCCATGTCCTCATCAAGACACTTTGCAACAATAATCTTAGGCTTACTTGATAAATCACCTTCTAGCAATCTATCAATCATTCTCATCTTAGTTTTTAATGTTGTGGCATCTTCATAACCATCAGGCTCCTCATCAAATGTAGGACTTGCAAAGTCCAACACTTCTAGTTCTGATTCTTCTTTGACTTCAAGGCTAGGCTCAACTTCAGAAATTTTTGTTGTAATGTTTTCTAAATCAACTTGCTCTTCAATTATCACATCTTCTTTTTTCTTGCATTGGTGGTTAGGCTCCCAAGAATCCTTGCATTGAAAACAAAGATTTCTTCTCCTGAGTTCGTTCTTGCTATCATCTTTCTTCCTTGTAATGGGAGAGTTCTTGTTCTGTTGGCTGGAAGGAGATGTCTTGGAATAGTTTTTGGTCTTTGACATTGGAATAGTTAGATTTGGTTTCCTTGAAAACATTTTCTTCTTCTCCTCTTCCTTCCTTGTCCTTCAAATGTATTTTATAAGACCTTTTTTGTCAGGATCCCCCTCTTTGATTATTTCCAAAAAATCATCCATGGAAATTTGATGCTTAAAGTCATTTAATAATCCCTGATACTTATCAATAATTTTTGTGGGCCTAACTTTGTCTAACAAAATAAAGCAAGACATCTATCTCATTTATGCCCCTCATGTTTGTCTCTTTGTGCCTTGGAAACATGTAGTTGCAACCGTTGAAATTGAAATGCAATGACATTCGCATGCAAGTACTATTCATTATCATGCAACTATCTATGTGGCTTGGAACTAACATGCAATCTATAGTAACGATAAACTATCCACAGGCTGGCAGGAAAACTAGCTCTGATACCACTGTAATGTTCTACCCCAATTTTTGTCATATTTTCAACACTATCAAACAATGTTAGCAAATACAATGCAACCATATAATCTACTTCACACTTTCTAATCACCAAGTTCCCAAACAAGCGAGGTGAGAGCATACAAGTGCTTCAAACTAGCAAAGTAATATAGTGCAACATTAATACAACTTCTGCTTATTCAGCGGGCATCCACTTATTCAGTGGGAAAGCTAAAAACAAGATACAAGGCACATCCACTTATTCAATGGGAAACCTTTACAATGAAATCCACTTATTCAGTGGTGTGAGTAACATAAACAAGAAAGATTATTCCACTAGCGGTACTACCATCCAGGGATTACAAAGTATGATATGTCATTGCAACAATAGATGAGCATACTATAGATTCTTTTATAATGAGGAGAAAATAGATACAAATTATCTAACTCAATACAGTATCAACATGCAATGAAAGTATACCCACATGAAGTCGCCATAAAGCTTTGTTAACCCAATGATGGTGGATGCAAGGCTGTCCAAACTATAGAAGCAAACTGTCATAACATAAATGATCAGCAAATCACATCAAAACTCCTTAAATTCCTTGCAAACACTACTTTACCAACATCCAAGCAAGCGACCAAGGAAAATGGGCTGATAATGACAAAATCACACAAGATGCAATCAAAGGCGACTCCTTCAGCAAAATCCCTCACAGTCAGGTCTGATCACTTTCTCAAGGCGTCACATACACATGAACAACATTTCCCAAACCCTCCAATCACTATGAAAGTGGAAATCACCTATCAAAGAAATAATCCACACCAAAATTCATGCCAATGATTGATATGAACAATAGTTCCCCACACCATGATAAGGCCATACAATAAGAGGAAAATGACACTAAAACTCAAGAGGGCGAACAACAAAGAAGACTCTAAATCTGCTTCCAAAAAATCTGTAAAAACCCCTCAAAATTGGAGTCCAAATCATTAAAGGAAATACAACTCAAATCTCATTAAAACATCTATTCAACACAAAGGAAAACTCTAAGTGAGATTGAGTTAGAGAGCTTCTGGATTCAACTATGTATGTTGAATCTAGAAGCTCTCTAACTCATTTTCATGGACTGTGGAAAGCTCATGCCTTCTAAGTGAGATTGCTTTAATAACTCCGCATTCAACACTAATGGTGATTATTGTATGAAACCACACCCAATCTACAAGAGAGTTTTTATCCTCAAGAGAATCTACAAGAGGGTTTTCATCCTCAAGAGATAATGGAAGAACTCCCAGGTTCAATCCAATAGCATCACAATATCAAATCAATAGCATAACCCCAAAAATGAGCTCCTATCCTCTTTTATAACTTTTAGAGGGAAATAGAATATTATTTTCTTTTTACCTCTTCATATTTCTCCTCAAAATATTAATATTTTTCCTCTCCAAAAGACCCTTTTTTGAAATAATATAAATATTACACTAAGTTTCTAATCCTTATTCCAAACCTTAGGCAACCTTAGTGAAATATTAATTAAACTGCCAGATAATAGCCCCAATCTACAGAAAGCATAGAGATGCACTGATTAAACAACTCTGATCATATCAAAGTGTAGTAGAAGACTTGGGATGAAAATTGGAGGCTGTCAGGTGATTGTCTAAAAATAGCATGTTTCTCCAAGAAGGTTGGAGAGGACCTGAGAAGTCAGAACTAAAATTTGAAAGCATCTAAGAACTCCAAATGACTAGAGAAACTTAAAACTATGAACAACTGCTCTACAAGACTGAGCCACGACCACTCCAAGAATGTTGGAGTCCTCTCAAACAAAGCTAATAACCTTCTGAAGACTTGGAACGGGCAAAATACGCTCAAAAGATCTATACGCCAAAAAAGGACATTACAAGAAGTGGTGCCCAAACCAATAGTATCTTGGCATGAATGATCACTATTTGGAAATATACCAAAGGGTTTACCACCCAAAAGAAACTAGGATCATACCATTCAACTAGTCTTGAAGGGGAAGCCACCTAATATTAGGCCATATTATTACCTCCATTCACAAAAGAGAGATTGATAAATTGGTAAAGATCTTTGATATAAGACAAATAGTGTTACCTGAGCTCAATGAAGAGGAAAGAATCATCTTTGATCTATTATTAAATCTTGAAACATGCATAAAGAAGTTGAGGACTAGGACAATCATAAAGTACAAGTGGAAAAATCTAGCCAAGGAAGATGTGACATGAGAGGATAAAGTGTTCCTTCATAAGCATCCAGAGTTCATCAACATTGGGGACAATTGTAATGTCACCTTTTTCCAAGTGATCACCTAGCGGAGTCGGCTAGCCTATTTTATTTCCATAGGCTAAGTCGAGAGTGGCAAGGGAATAGTCTAATACTAAGTAGTCCTTAGCCACTCTTGGATTATTTATATTTAATTAATTAAGATGGACCTATTTGTAATATAAAATGACTTTAAATTATCTAAGTGAGCCACTTGATAGAAAAAGAAAAATAAAAATAAAGTGAATTGCCAAAAGGGAGGTCAACCAAGAGGAGGTTTGTTTGATGGCTATAAAAGAAGGCAAAAAGCAAGTCATTTGCATCATTCATATCATATCATTTTCATTGGAGATTTTATCTTGTGGCTACAACTTAGGTTCAACATATTCCAAGGATGAAAACCCTTAGTAATATTGGTGGATTGGACGAAAATCCAATTCCATCTTGAGGTGGATTCATACGAAGTTCACATTTGCACTTCATTGGTAATTTGGAGAAGAAGATTAAGCTTCAAAGACCTAATTATTTCTGAAGATTTGGAGGAGAAGACCCAGGGCCAAAATTGTGAGATTTGTGGCCTAATATGCTTTTGTAGATTGAAGATTTATATGCAGATTTGATTGCAGATTTTATACCAGATTAGAGTGCCATATTTTGAGGGTTTTTATTAAGTATTGTTGCTAGGGTTTTACCCTAGGGTGAGCGCCACTTTCCAAGGGAAGTGATTTCATTTTTGTGGAAGCATTTGGAGACTAACTCTAGCCACCTCCCTTCTATTTGCATGCCATTGTCCATCAAAAAGGAGCACCGCCTAGCTTGGAGGATTTGAGGAGGATTCATGGATCATTTTGAGTCTCTTGGGTGTTTGATCAAGTGCCAAACCAGTTCACCCATCTAGGGTTTGAAGTGTAGACACCATTCTTCATCATTTTGATATGTATGAGCCTTTATTTATCAATGTAAAGGTCTGATTTGTAACATCAGAGGTCTGGGCTATGTTTGGGCATGTTTGAGCCTTGAAACTTGATGTAATTTCAATTTAGAATAAACTAATTTGTAGCAGCAATCATTTATAGTAAGAAATTGAAACTATAAGTCATTTGTTTTGCATTTGAATGGTCATATTATGTGGTAGAATATATGGTTGATGTTATCTTAGCAAAGGTTCATGGATGACATGTATATTTGAGCAAGTGGCATACATTTGTTCGCTATCCAAAACCATTTAAAATTTAGAAACATAGAAATCAGATTTCAGACCTAGGGTTTGAAAAGATAAAATTTAGAAATTTAGGGTAGATCTAATTAGGTATCTTACAGTGGTATCAGAGCAAGAGATCTTGCCAGTTTGAAGGGTTTATATGAAAGGAATGTTGATTTACCAATCACGAGGATAGAGAATACATTACATTATTGGCTTGGAGTCTGAAAAAGAAGACATCATGGGTGATAGGAATCATGAGGATCCTACAAGTGGAGACATTCTCAATGATATTTCTAGAGGACAGCATGACCTAATGTATCTTTTGTCCCAATTTGTCTAGCATAGGGCAAACAAATATGGAAATCAGAATAATAACATGGACTATCAGCATGCAGAATAAAATAGTGGAAGCAATCGGGAGGCTATCAATTTAGGAAATAATGCCAACACTCACACTAGAACCACTCAAGATTTTGTAAGTAGACCTCTTATGCCTACTTTCTTGGATCAACAAGGAGCACAAGAGGGTGGACAACATGTTATAGGTGAGAGCTTTAATGATTACATGAGGGAATGGAAATCTCTAGGTGATGAGTTTCAAGCTACAATGTCTCTACAAGATTTTGGTCAATTGAAGTATAGGAACAAACCTAGAGCGGAAAAAAATCACAACCATGATTTGCAAATAATTTTTTTTGGGAAAGGTAACTATTGCTCCTTTCAATGGTTCGGGTAGATGCACGACATGTGCATAGATTCAAAAGATGGATAACTATCTCACTTTGAACCCTATGTTTGAGAAGGAAGCATTTCAATTTGCTACTTTACACTTGAAGGGAGATGCACATGATTGGTGGTATAATAGAATGGTTACACAAGTTCACCTTATCACTACTTATGCAGATTTCACTTAGAGGCTGATTGACATGTTTGACAAAACTAAGCCCAAACAGTTTTTTAGAGAGTTGGCCCAACTCAAATAGAAGGATTCAGTGGATGCTATCTGAATTTCAAAAGCTTACTATCTTGGTTCTGAATGTTTTAGAGAATAGATTGACTTATCTTTTCATTGAAGGTTTAGAGAAGCCTCTTCGTGGTTAGGTGAAATCCCTAGATCCACCTTCATTACCGGATGCTATTAAGAGGGCTAGAGGTATGCAATGTTTAGCACCTTCCAAGCACAAGTTTCAAAGCAAACCCTTCTCTTCCACAAGGAAGGATCCCAAGGGCAATTTTTAGAAGGAATGGCCTAGAAGGACGAATCTAGACATAGAAGGCAAGAATGAACTAAGGAGGAAGAAGTTGTGTTACTTATGCAAGGAACCTTGGGAGCCTGATCATAGATGCCTTGGGAAAGGCAAAGCCCATTACATAGAGGTCACTTTCAACATTGATGATGGTGGATTCCAAGACACGAGTTCAAACAACAAGAATGAGGAGTAACAGTTAGTGCTTGATGCTACTGCTTAATGGGGAGCCTCAGTCGGTAAGACTTACTCCCTCTTTGCTCAGGCAAACAATCAGTTCAACTGTCACCAAACTCTCATCGCTGTGACCTTTACCATTAGCGAACACTTACAACCTATTGCCGATACGCCGATACACTAACTTAGTATATGCTTGGCATGACTTGCTACTACCAGTGGACTAAAGTTTCTTTACCCTGATTTCACCATTACGACCAGTTACCGTTTGTATCCGATGAAAGATACATTCTCAATATGCATTCCCCACATGCTTTCTCAACATACATTCTCGATATACTTTCGAACCACACTCGTTGGCAAGACCTAGATCATCGGCGAACTCCTTGTTTGTTCTCCTGATATGCTGATATGTGTTATCTTTGGTGAGATCCTACTCGTCGACAAGTACGCACAACTTCTGGCTGATGTGCTTTGTCCCCCGATTTGAATCTTAGGTCGTGACTTCCGTTCAACACCTTGAACCCCTCTTTGGCCAGACTATCCTCGTCGCTCTGAGCAAGGAAAGATTTTTTGATGGCCCCTGTCTCACCGATAATAGCTCCAACTCCTCTAATCAAACCCTAGCACATGGAGATGCTAGGTGATCTATTGTGCACACTCCAATTTGGTCCTCTGTGCTGCCGAACAGGAAAACAAAATAGGAAACAAAAATAGATATTTGTACAACGAAGCCATTCCACTGATTTTGATAGAAATCTTATCAGTGGAATGCTTCATATCAACATTTTGCAACAACAGAAGTATAGAAAGGAAAAGAAATATACAGCTATGCAATTTGTAATTACAGAGAATGAAAAACAAATTGACGACACAAAATAGTTCAGTTTCTCCTTAACACAATGCACAATTACATTCATACAATTACATTCAATCTCCTCTTCAATCTGATTACAATATATCTGATCTTGTTCATTTCCCTGGTTTTTATAAACTCGCTAAAGGAACATTAACCCATTCCAAGTAGCTGGGAGACTGATTCCAAGTAGCTGGGAGACTGATTCCAAGCGGCTAGGAGAAAACTAAATCCAAGTGGCTAGGAGACCAACCGTCAAACCACTAACCATTTGACAAATGCAAACTAAGTACTTGGGACTTACAAAGTTTGTTCTAAGTCTAGATACAAACAAAAATGACATGCATTGGTCGAATAGACCTTATTACAACACAAAACCTAATTTTCTAAACAAACATGAATTTAAATGCCTCGAGAGGCCACCTTGTGTTAGGTGCTCCTGCACCATACACCCCACCTAGAAAAGAACTCATGTCCCATGAGTTGAGTCTATGTCTTGCACCACCGTCATCCTTCACTACATCATGCCTTCCCCACGATCTCTGGACTGCAACTTGCTTCCATGGAATCAAAAATTCATGCCTAGCATTGTAGGCTCTACTCACACCTTGCCATGAGTGAGTGCTTGCAACCAAACTTGGATGTTGTATGCCATGATTGCTTACTGTCATAACTACCTAAACATCTTCATTCAAAATCTTGGTCCATGCTTCGTGTACTGCTGCTATGGTAGAATATGATTGTTCGTCAACTCTTGTGGGCTCTAGAGGACAAACAATGGTCCCTACTATGATAGCATCTTCTTCTTTCCAATCAACTTGTGGCTGCTTGCAGACCTGCTCTTGGACCTTCTGCCGATCCATCTCAGTAGTTACCATCTGATCTCCATCATTCAAAATTGAAATCACCTTCAAACTGTGATCTTTGGTAACCTCACTCCTTGAGATATCCTCAACTTTCCTTCTCTTTTCTTCATGCATCTTCACAAACTCTTTCTTACCCACCAAAATGATCTTGGCTGCCTACTATGTTGCAGCATCCTCTTGCAATGGTGTCATCACAAAAGTCTTTCCATCCTTCTTGATGGTGTATGTGTTAGCATATCCATCATATAATGCTTTCCTAACAAATTTCCAGGGCCTACCAAAAAGTAGGTGACAACACTCCATGGGCAAAATGTCACATAAAATTCTCTCCTTATATTCTCCAATATGAAAATCAACATATGCTTGTTCATCTACGAAAAGTGATTGGCTATCACTTACCCAAGATGCTATGTAAGGAGTTTGATGAGGAATCCTTTCTATGTTCAATTTATCCACCATTTCCCTAAACACCATATTATCTGTTGAACCAGAATCTATGACTATCTTGCATATTTTACCTTTTCTTTTGCAATTGATCCTGAAAAGTGCTCTCCTTTGTGATGGTTCAGTCTTCACTAGTTCTTTGAGCAACGTCCTCTTGATCATCATATTTTCTCCCACTTCTGATATCAAATTCACTTCAAAAGATGTCACACTTCCTGCATCCTCTTGAGTCAATTTGGTTCTTCTCTCATTACCATGAGAAGTTGAGGCCTTCTCTAGACACTTATAGGTTGGGTGTCCTATCTGATTACAGTTATAACATCTCATATTGGAGAACTTGGATTCTCTACCTAATCCATTTGTCCCACTATCATTTGGCCTTCTTCCTCAGTAGCCTCCTCTGCTACTTGAGTCTCCAACTTTCTCTTCTTGGCTAGACTCACCACTAGGCCTCTGGTTAGGACTTCTTCCTCCAAAACTGCCTCTAAAATTTCTGTCACCTTGTTAGTTTTTCTTCTGAATCAACAGAGGGTTTGCCAGTTCCAATGCACAGGCAGATTCAGCCAACTAATACAGGAGGTTGTAAGAGCTGCCTCTCCTTCATTTTTGGTTCTGGCGCACCAAGGGGGGTATCCCTATAGCTAAAGATGTAACATTGACTAGCCCAATGACAGAAAGATTTAGCTTGACAACAACATGCATAATACTCTCATGTGTGGACCAAGATGTGCATGATACATCACAAGGTTGGCAACGTTCTTGGACATATTTGTCTGGTTGTGGATGAGAGTATGCAGGGGTCCTAATCCTATTCCTACAAACTAATAGGTGGAAGTTATGAAAAGATGGATTTTATGTTTTGGATGCAAGACAAGGCATTTTGGGTCATAACTACTAACCTAGGAGCAGACCGGTGCCTATCTCAGGGCAAGGAGTCAACTAGACGTATACATAAGAATGGATTGCATTTTGGATTCAAGTTTCAAGGGGTTAGATTGATGCTTTCCTTACAAACATCACCCAAGAATGGGTATTTAACTGTCTCTACTTACAAACATCCCAGCTGACATACAACCTTCTCCGTACTTAACCTAAGACAATTTAATCCACTCCTTGAATGGAAGCCACAGATCAAACATGCAATATAGAAACTTGTATCCTAGAATCTATGAAACCCTTAGTAGCCAGATTCAGAAGAAGGAAGGCATGCAACAAAGGAGACAGACAGGTAAACACATGCACAATGCATTTTTCATATGAAACAACAATGAAACTGAGAATATTTGCAATGTACATTTAGATGCAACTCATAAACTCCAAAGAGATACAACAGCCAGGAAAATGCTCTATTTTTTGTTATTTACACAAAAATGCCCAAGTCTTCAACAACCCAAATGAGTAACACAGTTTGCACTTTATAGCAATACTGTGTACCTAGCAAAATTTACACAGCAAATCAAAATTTCTGCCAGATACAATACACCAAGAATGGTGCCCAAATCATGAATGCGACAAAGGGACAAAAAGGAAGGGGCAGGTGAGATCAGGATCTACACTGCCGATTGAGGATTTTCTCATGAAGTACGGTGGTTGATCTGTCAATCAACACCCCAACAGTTGCAAATCCACCATCAATTCCCAGCTACCCGCAACTCCCAGCAACTTCGCTTGAAAATTGCAGCAGCGTACCCATAAAGAGTTTTCCCACCTAAAATGCCGCCACAGATACATAGAAATCTATTGCTGCTGCGAATTTGAAAGATAGCCGTCGATCCTCCTTCCATCGCTGAAAACTATAGCCCCAAAATATGCTGAAAAGTTGCCAATCAATCAGAATGTGCCATGTAGGCACTCTGCTCCTCTATCGTTGACTTTTCCTATACCTATTTTGCCTTTTTTGCCCTTGTATATGCATGTTCAAACGCATATACAACTACCTGCTTCTTGCCTTTAAAACCTTTGTATATGCGAGAGCATATACATACAACTGTTTAATTACAAGGCGGACCCCAAAATATTATAGAACAAAATGAAATTCAACTTGGGTCCGGCTTGCATCTCTTTTTTGCATCTATCGCTTTGTATATGTGCATATACATACAAGGCGCGAACCTCAAAAATTATGAAACACGTTGCACCCGCCTTGAAATCTAGCTTGTACCTCATTTCCCTTGTATATCTTCTTTGTATATTGCAGATACAAGCGCAATATACATTTGGCGGATTTCAAATTTTATGAAGCACTCTGAAATTCAAATCGGGTCCGGTATGCATGTCTTCATTTCTATATTTCTTTGCATATCGCATTATACGAATGCAATATACATACAATGGACCCCAGCCATTTTATCAACTAGATAGGAACAATTTTCAGATCTGGGCCATGTATCTTATTTTCTTGTATATCGGCTTGCATATCAGCATATATAAGCACCAAATATACATGCTGTGGACTTTATCCTTTATCAACCGGATTGCAAACCTATTCGAGCCCAGCCAATGCATCTTTGGAATGCATATTCCTTTGTATGTCGAACATACAATCTCACTTGTATATCTACAGGCCCCACCAAATGTATCTCCCCTTTCGCTTGCTGCTTGCATGTCGCATATACATTGCGACTTGTATGTTGGAGATACAAAAACCTTTGCATGTCTGTGGGCCCCACCATTTGTATATCGGCCCTTGTATCTTTTGCTTGCATATGCATCGGCCGATATATCCTTTGCACTGTAGCAAATGCATGTTGGGTTTCTTTGTATATTTTTCATTGTATAAACCCAATGTATGTTGGACATACATTCACCCTTATACATTGCAATGTACATTCTGTCTTGTATATTGCCATTGTATCTAATCGTTGCATGTTTAGACATACAACACAAATATACATGCAGACCCAATATACAAGCAGTGAATATTCCCAGGAATCTGCAAAAGATTCCCCCATGCATGTGCAAACCTGATATGCATGCAAAATGCATATCACTCATTTAGTCACCATTTTTTGAAGGCCGATGGAAATTTCTACAAGCCCGCCAATGTATACTTGTTCTTGTACATACAAACCTCTTTGTATATACAAAATGACATGCATATAACAGATTTTTGCATTTTTTACAACTGCAGAGGCCGAAAGTGTTAGAATTTTTTGAAATTTTGGAAGGTGCCTGCAAATACAAAATGTTTGAAACCTAAATGTTCATGCAGGCACCACCACACCTCTTCCTTTACTTGGCTGCTCACCTTTCCTCTTCAGCTTCTCTTTAGCTCTTAATGCTACTTGAAAGCATTTTTCCACAGTTTTAGGGGTAAACAAACTTATCTCATCTTGAATATTGATCCTTAGACCATTTAGGTACCTTTCTACCTTGGCTTTTTCATCCTCCATGTACCCACAACGAAGAGTGTATTTGTGAAACTCCTCGGTGTAAGTAGCCACATCCATATCTTTTTGTTTAAGGTTCTACATTTTCCTGTAAATCTGCACCTCGTAGTCAGATGGAAGGAATTGAGACTTGATCTTCTCCAGCATTCTGCTCCACGAAGAGACCATACTTTTCCCATTCTTTACCCTCTCTCCTTGGGTGTAATTCCACCATGTAAGGGCAGCGCCTTTGAGTTTAGTTTTTGCAAACTAAACCCTCTTACTTTCAAGAACTTCCTTGTATTCAAAGTAGTTGTTTAGAGCCTCAATCCACTCCATGACTTCCTCAGCATTCATCTTCCCACTGAACATGGGGACATCTATCTGAGCCTTCGAAGAGTCCTTGCCAATTGCCTTGATAGCTTCCAGGAATTGTTTTTGCTCAGCCGGTATCTTTGCCTCTTGTTCTTCTGCTTCTTCCTCTTTCTCCTCTTCTTCATCTGAATCTTTGTCTATCCTTTTGCCTATCTTCATTGCCTTCAATTCTGCTTGGAGTGCTTCCCTGACTCCAGTTTTGATCATCTCTTCCATCTCTTGAAATTTCTTGACCACTTCGGTGGTCATCCCCTTTGGAGGCATATTGCTAGCCTCTCCTTCGCTCTCTCTGTCTGACATAAACATTCACAGACAGCACCCAAACACCAACACTCCTGCAAATCCTCAATTTGACTACCGCACAATGCTCAATTGGATGTCCATCCTACATACTGCTACAGACCCATTCCTCTCATCCAACAACATATCCTAGAGATGCACTACCACTCTCTCTCGCAGTGGCCTCACTCTGCACCCTCTTCCAGCCAAACCTCTATTGGTGAATGGTCTTGACAGTCCTCATCATCATCTACCCACACACTACAGAAGTCCTATTCCTTCTCGCAACTAGGTGGCATGAGCAACTCGTCATCTACCTTCTCAATGACAAAAATCAAATACACAACACCTCTGCCTAGAGCTTTCGCTGGCTTTGATACCAATATGATGGGGAGCCTCAGTTGGTAAGACTTACTCCCTCTTCGCTGTGGCTGACAGTCAGTTCAACCGTCGCTAAACTCTCATCATTGTGACCTTTACCATTGGCGAACACTTACAACCTATTGCTGATACGCCGATACACTAACTTAGTATATGCTTGGCGTGACTTGCTACTACTGGTGGACTAAAGTTTATTTACCCTGATTTCACCATTACGACCAGTCACCATTTGTATCTGACAAAAGATACATTCTCAATATACATTCCACACTCGTCGACAAGATCTAGATCATCGGTGAACTCCTTGTTTGTTCTCCCGATATGCCGATATGTGTTATCTTTGGTGAGACCCTACTCATCGACAAGCACGCACAACTTCTAGCCGATGTGCTTTGTCACCCCAATCTGAATCTTAGGCCGTGACTTCCGTTCAACGCCTTGAACCCCTCTTCAGCCAAACTATCCTCATCGCTCTGAGCGAGGAAAGCTTTTCTGATGGCCTTTGTCTCATCGATAATAGCTCCAACTCCTCCAATCAAACCTTAGCACATGGAGATGCTAGGCGATCTACTGTGCACACTCCAATTTGGTCCTCTGTGCCGCCGAACAGGAAAACAAAATAGGAAACAAAAATAGATATCTGTACAACAAAGCCATTCCACTGATTTCGACAAAAATCTTATCAGTGGAATGCTTCATATCGACATTTTGTAACAACGGAAGTAAAGAAAGGAAAATAAATCTACAGCTATGCAATTTGTAATTACAGAGAATGAAAAATAAATTGACGACACAGAATAGTTTAGTTTCTCCTTAACACAATGCACAATTACATTCGCACAATTACATTCAATCTCCTCTTCGATCTGATTACAATATATCTGATCTTGTTCATTTCCCTGGTTTTTACAAACTCGTCAAAGGAACACCAACCCATTCCAAGCGGCTGGGAGACTGATTCCAAGCGGCTGGGAAAAAACTGACTCCAAGCGGCTAGGAGACCAACCATCAAACCACTAACCATTTGACAAATGCAAACTAAGTACTTGGGACTTACAAAGTTTGTTCTAAGTCTAGATACAAACAAAAATGACATGCATTGGTCGAATAGACCTTATTACAACACAAAACCTAATTTTCTAAACAAACATGAATTTAAATGCCTCATGGAGGCCACCTTGTGTTAGGTGCTCCTGCACCACTGCTACAGGTGACACAATACATGGTACTATGCTACATTATCAGGAGCTCCTAAGTATCATCCTTTTAGAGTGAGAAGAGTCCTGAAGGGACAACAGGTCACATGTTTGGTTAACATTGGGTCTGTAGACATCTAATATTTACCAATGCATTATTCATCTCATCGCACCACATTCGCCTCATTTCTTATTTAATCACCTAATTCTGGTTATTCCACACTAATATAGTTAATTCACCAAAAATCATCATATTCCTCTATATTAATTAAATAATGCAAATTATTTAATTAAATAATCTTCCCTCCCTTTTAAATAAATAAAATCAAAATTATTTCTTTAATTAATCAATTTCCCTCCACTTTAAATAAATAAAATAAAATAATTTATTTAAATATCCTATTTCCCTCCAAATGAATAAAATTTAATATTTTATTCATTTATCACATGTGCTCATAAAATTAAATAATTTATTTATTTAATTTCCCATTTATCCTCACCCACCATAATTTCCTCTGGTCAAATCAGTTAACAGATCAATTGATTGGGTTGACTCATCAATCAAATAAGTTAACAAACTAATCAATTCATTCATCTGATCAATCAATTCAATCATCTAATCAATCAAATTAGTCATCTGATCAATCAATTCAGTCATCTCATCAATCAATTCTCTTAGCTCCCATGATTCATGAGAGGGCAAGGGCACTTGTCCCTCTCTCATTCGCACACATCCTCTCAACCTTTTCAACCATTGATCTTTCTGATCTTCCTCTACCATTGATTTGCATTTCAACAAGTCTAAAAATTAAATGTCATTCTCCATTTATAATCATCTCTCATCCAAGTAAACTTACACTGTTATTATTGTCATCCATTTTGGGAGATCATGAGCTTACGCTGACGAAAGAGCAATCCACATACCAAAGAGCAAAGAGTAATCAACTTGAGGTTTGGGTGCTACCTCAGTAAGCTCCATCAATGTGGTTTGTTTGTGTGCTTGGGAAGGTAATTCGTATTATTTTTGTATTGCTTTCATCTTTATTGCATTATCACATTTTGACCATTACATTTTGGCATGCCCGGTGGGACCCACATCCTTGAAATCTAATGTGTGTAGGAAGAAATTCTGTACTTTTTGTGATACAGGATCGAAAATGCACCTTTGACTGTGAAAGCATGCTTTTGCATTGTGTCAACACGCCTTTGCCGAGAAACGATGTGCCTTTACACTCTAAAAGTGTGCTTTTGTTGTCTAACAGAGTGTTTATGTTTTTGCAGATTTAGGGCTATTTCAATTGATTTTTCTCCTATTTATGTCATTCTATATCTTTCTGACCTATAACTATGTCCACTCATCTTTTGATATCTTCATTTCAATAGGTTTTTCTATCGATTCCTTAGCTTGAAATAGGTTTTGTGCAAAAGCGCGCCTTTGCCTTGCAAAAGTGTGCCTTTGTCTGTGTAGACACCTGGCAATTATTAACTCCTTAGATTAGTCCTTCCAGACCCCTAGATCAACCTCATATCATCAAAATTTGTTTTCTATCAGGACTAACTCTGTGTTTTTGTAGGTACTAACAAGGTGTCGTTGTACCTCATCATTTAATCATATTTTAGATGTCAAAATCTAGGGGCTGTGTCCTCAGCTGTCTGCAATTAGGGATTCTACAGTTACCAGTTTTCCTAGCTAATCTTAATAACTTCTACTAATTTGAAGAAATTGATCTGTTTACTTACTGAATGAATTTAAGGAATGCTGAAAACAGAATTAAATAGGAAGTTACTTAAAGCAATCTTAAAAAGAGCAACATGCATCTATCTATCAAAATCAGTAAATACTTTTCACAGCAAAATTTGAAATAACAGAACAGTGGTACTAGCCTTCTTCCTTGGTGGTGAGAGTGGGCCTTTGCTCCACACCCTTGGGGCTGAAGGCTACAGTAGGGAATCAGCACAAAAGAATAAGATCACAACTAAATTTGGTCCAACTCCATTCGCTTCTCATTCATGAAAAATATTGATATCAAAGAAAACTGAGATTACCAAGAATCAGAATAATCCAATCATTGTATATATTTTCTGTTGTTTCTATAAGTATATATAAAATGAGTGATGACATCACTTATCTTTATCTACTAGTTCTTCTATGAGATGACATCCATCTCTTTATTATACTAGCCGCCTAACTATGGAAAAATAACCATTCAATAAAAGTAGATTGAATGGAACAAAAGTCCACTCAGAATTCTAAGTTTGAATTAGTTTTATCCATAGCTCATGCAAAAAATTTAAAAAGATAAAAACTCCAGTAGTTAACTAAAGATGATCCTTCACCACTCAAGTGATGATTTGAGTGAAATGAGGGGTATTACAATCACTGCTGAAAGTGCCTAATCGGTAGCTTATGCTGGAAATATGCCCTGCTCTCAGGAGGCGCTGGAGATATCTATCCCTGTTTGCAGCTCTGGAGATATGTCTGTAGCTCTGGAGATACCATTGTGACCTTTTTGTTCAGCTCCGGAGATGCTCCAGACTCCCGTCCAGCTCCGAAGAGGCTTTTCTCTTTACTGCAAAACTTCTGGTGTCATGGTATTCTGGTATTGTCTCTGGAGATCATTGAAGACTACCTTCAGAGATGCACAAAATTGTCATTCCGAGCATCTACACCTGTTGATTCAAAAAGAGAAGTTTTCTACATTTTTCATCAATTCCATGCACATTAGTCCTTTAATCAGAAATTATGATCTTAAGTAATTTATCTTCAATTAATCATTATCTAGAACAATCTTGCTAGCCTATTCGGGTGCAGACATTAAGAAAGATGGGATCAGGAAGGAGAAAAAGAAAGGTAAAAAGATGTATTTCATGGGTGCTACTTGGCACTCATCATCCCCCCATACCTAAGGTTTGGCAGGTCCTCCTGCTTCTCACAATCTGGATTTATTCTGGTGAAGTAGCCTGTTAGTCAAGCTATAATCCTGTGCATAGGTAGACCAAGTGGTGTAGTTGGTATTACCATTGCCTCTGTATTGATCAACCTGCTTCAACCAATCCTGCAATTTCTCATCTTCCATCTGCTCAGCCCAGATAGGGAGTGGTTCAATTATGAGAGGGGGCCTGAACCATCCACCTATCCATTCCTGCTTATGCTGATCCATCATTTTGGCTATTAACTTTGCTTTTCTCATAAATAATTTTAAGTTTGTAGGGGTGACCACCTCTCTCATTTTATGCTCCGAGGTCAAAACATTCCATCTTTTCTTTGCTATGGCGAGTACTGGATTTGCTGAACTATTCATGAAAAGACCAAAATCGATGGAGCACTCTTGCAAATGTTTTAGGTATAATGATAAAATTTTGTTCTTACTCTGAGGGTGATAGATATAGGACCTGAATTGGGTCTTAAAAGCATTGGGATTGGGACATTCCTTCCTGATGAAGAGATCTGTTTCTATATCTTTTGAGATGATCTTCCATTCGTTCATTTCAGATCTGATGATTCCTCATTAGGAACATAAATGCTTTAAGCTAGCATTCCCCCACAAAATAATTAAGAATGAAAGTTATATCATTAACACAAAAACCATGCAGATATAATTCACATAGGAAATTCTTGTCTTCATCATTACTCCTTGTATATGCTGTCACGAATTTTTCTACTATCTTTGTATTCTCAACTAGGTCAGATAGGACTAAAGAGAATTTCCTCTACAGGACTCTTTTCTGTAAGAACATAGTATAGCTGGCACTTGGAGGCCTGCAAGATAGAATTTCATAAGAAAGGGAGGCCATCTCAATGATTTTTCCTTCCAGAGTTTCTATTCTTTTTGTCTTGACAGTGACTGCCCTTTGTAATTGCAGCATGGGCTTGGAAGCCTCATATTCTCTACATTTCTTCTCCCAATGGAACAGGGCCTTAGGAATGTCAATGGGGATTGGACCCACATATGGATCTGTTTGTATTTCCTGCTCATTGGTTGCCCTTGGGCCAACCAACTCTTGAATATATTCCTCCTGATCATCTAGTTTGTTGTTGGCCCAAGTCAACTGTCTATCTTGGCTATGTATTTTCTCAATTAGTGCTACCATTATTATGAGGCCATTGTCTCCAGCCATGGTGAGCTCAGAAACACTTTGTGCTGCCTCTATCTCCTTTTCTTCCAACAGTTTGACTGCCTCAGTTTTCTGGGCCTCCCATTCTGCTTCTTTCTCTTGGATGATCTGGTTTTTGCTTTGGAGCTCTATTTGTAGATTTTCAATGACTTGTTTTTGCTCCATTTCTACCTCCATTCTGACCTTCTTGAGGTCAGTAATAATTTGATTCTTCCCCCAGAGTAGTCTCTTTAGGTTTTCTATTTCTACTAACATTTGTTGTTTTTTTGAAATCTCAACATCCTCTTGATCAGAGGGGTGAGGGAAAGTTTTTGCTTCTGCTTCTGTTTGCTGAACAACAGGGTTTTCCATGGCCATCTGCCCTGCACCGTCAACTACACCCATTTGCCCTGTTTCATCATTTCCTGCATACTCCCTATCCTGAGGGTCCTCTTGGGGTTCCTTTGCTTCTACTGGCACTGATGAAGGCCTAGCCTTCTCATATGTTCTAAATCCCAAGAGTACCTCAGCTAGGAGGGCAGTATCTTTCTCAGCCTGTGAGAGCTATCTTTTCCTTTTGCTTCTCCATAGCAGAGGTGGGGCAGGTGCCTCCGGAGTAGGTCTCTCATCCTTAGAATTTGAGGAAATAGTAACAGTTTGTCTGTGTTCTATCTTCAGAGCATGTGATGGTTCTAAAATTGGACTTGACCCCAGATGGACAGATGGCGCTGGGGAAACTTCTCTTTGTTTTCTCTTCCTGACTAGAGGGATCTCATCTGAATCATGAGATGTTTCTTCAACCCAGATTTTCTCTATTTTCTATCCTAACCTCTCCCCTGTTAATTCCTTAGGGAAAGATCCCTCAGTTAGAGTCATCTTTCTCCTAACTGATCGAGTCATATATGGGGTTTGTTCAAGAGCAGACTCTCTAATTTCTTTGCTTTTCTTCTTTTTATCAGGAACAGGGGCTGCAGATGAAGTTGCCTCCTGTGAGGACTTCTTTCCTCTTTGAATAGCTATGGAGGAGGTTGAAGACTCTGTTTCTTCTTCTTGGTGGGTAGATGAACCCTCACCCTCTAGCTGTGCCCTCTCTAGTTCTCTATCCTAGGAATTTTGTTCAAGAAAATTTTGCCATAATTCTTCCCCATTGTCTTGAGATAGGAAGTGGTGTTTAACTACTAGAAAAATGAGGCCATGATGTTTCATAGGACCGTTGTTTTGCTAATATTTTTCTGCAGTTGCCCTGATGGCAAAATACAGGAAATTGGGAATGTTTATGCTAAATTCAGGGTGTCCATTCCCATGTCTTAGAAAAATTAGTATTTTCATTATTGGTCCTAAAACTAAAGAAAATTGACCATCACAAGTGAAATATTTCATCAGCCAAGTAGCTACAGATTGCCAAGGGTTTGGAAGTGTGGACCTAAGAATTCCTTTTACTTCATTTTTATTTGAATGCAGTTGTATTGCAGATTCACCCTCAATAGAGAAATTCTTAATCAAATCAATATATAAGGTTTTCAAATGATAAAACCTCTCACCTTGTTTAGGCAGCCCAGAAATATGACTGACAGTGGCTGCGAAGAGATTGATTCGGACTCCTCTGACAACTATCTGATTGTCCCTTAGATTTCTTAGGAATTCATCCATGATATCTTCTTGAAACCCTTCAAATTTTTCTAGAAATTCCAACCATCCTGCAGTTCTCAAAATGTTCACTGCAACTTCATCTTGCAAAAGACTTGCAACACTCTCTGGTTCAGACTTCTTTACCCCCATTGCTGAATTGGTTCCACCTTCTGTGCTTAATTCCTCACTTTTCTATCTGCATTTTGTCCCTTCTTCTTAACTCCGCAGGCTCCGGAGGACTGTTCAATTTACATTGTTCTTCAGGGTATTTTGGAAGTTCGAATGAGGATTATTATGTCTCTCAGCTTAGGCTTATGGAAGATTTGCAGATTAGTTAGAGTACCTAGGTAGTCATAAATGCAACAAAGTGATGGACACTTTGGAGGCAAGGCGACAGTACAACACAGATGGCAGCATGCGTGAATTTGGAAAAGAAAATGATGGCAGAATGACATGTCATAATGACAGCACCCAAAATAGAAAGACAAGACAGTTGCTATTTAATGCTTAATTTAAGATAGAATTACCTAAATCATTTGTAATGATGAGGAGCGATGTACTCGGCAAAGATGCTGCGTCATTTTATGAGACTGCATGCATCATGGCACATGAGCAACTTTTGGTGGCTTGAGATGACGTCCACTACTCCATTGGTACGTGACCTGCAATCATTTCCACTGAGTGGTTCGAGAATCCTCGTTCCTTGGGTGATGTCAGCACCGTCTTTGTAAACACCCTTGCAAATGAAATGCGTGCTAATTTTATTTTATTCCTGTCATAAAGTAGAGGATGAGTCATGATGACCTCATCATATGATGTTTCCACTTTATTGACTAGAGAGGTGGATCCTCTCCCCCATTGTTGTAAATGACTCTTTATTGATGGAGCGCTGAAGGTGCGTTTGACTAACTCTTGGCACCTATCACCTCCGTAGCTCGATTGTTTTCAACTGTCCTGAAGAAGGGAACTGCCATTTGCTCGTTTTCAACTCCCTTGGTCGAGAAAGACACCCATTTACTGGTTTTCTATCTTTCTCTCTCTTTTTTTTTAGAAGGCTGCCATTTGCTGGTTTTCAACCTTCTTTTTTTTTTAGAAGGCTGCCATTTGCTGGTTTTCGACCTTCCTTTCTTTTTTTTTTTAGTCCAACACTGTGATAGAGGAGGTATCCCCTGTATCAAAACACAAATCATTAAGAAACTCTTCTTTAGTAGATGGTCTTTAATAAAGTCTGATTTAGTGACCATTTACTAAGAATGTGTCTGTGCTTCCATCAATAGCTTCCAATAATACTGTTCCATTTTCAAAAACTTCCTTTATTTGATAAAGACCCATCCAATGAGTTTGTAATTTCTCCTTGAACTCTTTGAATTTAGAATCATAAAGAAGAACCTAATCACCTTGCTAAAATTTCCTCCTTTTGATGTGTTGGTCATGCCATTGCTTCCTTTGATACTAAACCAGTTCTGTTTGTTGAATGGCCTCTGTTCGAATTTCATCCAACTCATTGAGCTGAAGAATTCTGTTCTGTTGAGTTATAGACAATGGTAGACTAATATCCAATACAATTTTAAGTGTTTGGAGTTCAAATTCTATAGATAAAATAAGCTTTTTCCCATAAACCAATTCATATGGTGAGAACTTTGTTGTGGACTTCCAAGTGGTATTGTAAGCCCAAACTGCTTTAGGTAATCTGTTAGCCCAATCTTTTCTGTTCATTGCTATTGTCTTTGTTAGAATATTTTCAAGTTCCCTATTAGTTACTTCTACCTGCCCATTGGCTTGAGGATGGTAAGGTGAAGATTTTTTGTGCTTGACTTGATATAAATCTGTGAATGCTCTGATTATCTGTGAAGTAAACTAAGGTCCTCTGTCTGAAACTATTGATCTTGGGGCTCCAAACCTTAAGAAAATCTTATTATAAAGGAAATCAGCAACTTTTTCTTCTCTTACAAATTGTAATGCTTGAACCTCAGCCCATTTAGTAACATAGTCTGTGCATACTAGAATGTACTCCTTGCCAGATGATGGTGGAGAAATTGGTCCCACAAAGTCTAAACCCCACTGCTGAAATGGTTCCATCATGAATTGAGGATGCAGTAACATCTCCTGGGTAAAGGTTGGCTATCCCATCCTTTGGTACTGGTCACAGTGTTACACATACTTCTTCGTATCTTTATGAAGAGAGGGCCAGTAGTAACCAGCTCCAAGGATCTTGTGGACTATCCAATGGAAGGAGTAATGGCCACCAGATGGTTCATCATGACATGCTCTCAACACATCAAAAATCTCATCAGCTTTTAAACACCTGCGTAGAATGAAATCAGGACCACATTTAAATAGTAAACCATTCAACCATTTGTAAGATAAACTTTCTTTAACTAAACGTTTCTTTTGTTTTGAGGTAAAATGGGATGGATACAAGCCTGTAACTAAAAGATTAGCTATGTCAGCAAACCAAGGTACAGTAGAGGAGATAGCAAAAAGATGTTCATCTGGGAACTTGTCCTCCACTGGTTGGTTTTCTCCTCCTGTATTTAATCTTGACAAAAAATCAGCAACCAAATTAAACTTACCTGGATGATCAACTATGGTAATATCAAATTCCTGCAATAGCAATAACCACCTGATGATCCTTGCACCCACTACTGGCTTATTCATGAGGTACTTGATGGCTGCATGATCAGTGTGTACAAATATTTAATATCCAGTGATGTAATGCCTGAATTTATTTATAGCATAGATGACTGCCAAGAATTCTTTTTCAGTTGTGGTGTAATTTCTTTCTGCAGAGGTAAGGTTTTTGTTGATGTAATAAATGGCATGCATGCTCTCTCCTTCCTCCTTTTGTCCTAAAACTGCCCCAATGGACTCATTTGAAGCATTAGTCTGTATGTGAAATGGTAAAGTCCAATTAGGTCCTCTCAAAATTGGTGTGATAGTAAGCTTCTCTTTCAAGGTTTCAAATGTTGATTGATAGTCTTCTGTCCATAGAAATTATGTGTCTTTGTTAAGCAGGGTAAACAGGGGGGTAGCTATTCTGCTGAAATTTTCTATGAATCTCCTATATTAGCCTGCATGACCCAGAAAAATTCTAACATCTGTCTGATTTTTGGGTGAAGGCAACTGTGTGATTACTTCTATCTTGTTTTGATCCACTTTGATCCCCTTTTCTGAAATGTGGTGTCCCAAAACAATTCCTTCCTCCACCATCATGAAGCACTTTTCATGGCTAAGGGATAATTGATTTTTCTCACAACATTTCAATACTTTCTCAAGGTTTGTGAAAGTTTCTTCAAAATTATCCCCATACACAATAAAGTCATCCATGTAGACCTCCATGCATTCATTAGATAGTTCAGCGAAAATAGCTAAAAAAAGTCTCTGAAATGTAGCTGGGGCATTGCATAGTCCAAAGGGAAGAACTTTGTAAGAAAAAGTTCCCCAAGAGTAGGTGAAGGTGGTTTTGTCCTGGTCTTTAGGTGCTACGTGAATTTGATTATACCCACTGAATCCATCTAGAAAAGAAAAATACTTTCTCCCAGTAAGGTTGTCTAGTACTTGGTCAATGAATGGTAAGGGAAAGTAGTCCTTTTTTGTGGCCTTGTTTAGTTCTCTATAATCAATACACACCCTCCATTTCCCATTCTTTTTAGGCACTATGACAAGGGGTGAGACCCATTGACTATCTGAGATTGGATATATAAACCCTGATTGAAGTAATTTTTCTATTTTAGTTTTGACAATGTCCTTTAAAGCAAGATTCAATCTTCTCTGGGGTTGTCTGACAGGTTTAATATCCTCAGTGTATATATGATGGGTACAGATCTCAGGAGGTATGCCTTTCATATCTTGGTATTCCCAAGCAAAAGCTACTGAATGGGAAATTAGAAGTTGGATAAGTTTTTCTTCCTGATTTACTATTAACTGAGTATTGATATTAAGTGTTTTCCCTGGTAAAATCATGACCTGTTTTGTGATTTGATCCATAGATGTAGTTAATCCATACATTGGAGTCATGGTATTGAGAGGACAAGAATGTGGAAGCAACATGTGGAAAGTGGCTAAGTCTCTGTAAAAGGTTTCCCCACAAGGAATGATGTTGGAGAGGGTATAATGAGAAGTAGTAAGAAGTTCTCTCTTAGAATCTAGGGCGAGCTCCATCACATCCTTATTGATTAGGATGTGAGTAATGTCTTCTATTGTATCATAGTATATTTCTTCTTTTAACTATCCCAGATGTTCCTTGATGGTTACCATAGCTACTGAGGCACTGTTGTCATTGTTCTCTGGTTCATCCACCCATACTCTTCCTGTATATTGTATTGATGGTTTAGCTGGAGGATACAAAGATATTTTCTTCAAATCTATCCCATTAGAAATGATCATATCCCCAGTTCTACAATCAATAGATGTTTCTACTGTAGCTAGCCATGGTCTTCCTAAAATCAGTGGGTGAGCATTTCTCTAGTTTCTCGGTTCTAATATCAGGAAGTCTACTAGAAATTCCCATGATTCTATTGCAACTGGTACATCAGCTATTACTCCCTTTGGAATAGCTACTGATTGGTCAGCAAGTTGAAGGATTGTAGTTGTGGATTGGATACCTGATAGAGCTAATTTGTCCATTGTGTGAACTGTCATCACATTAATTATTGCTCCCAAATCAACCAAAACATTTGAAATTTCTACCCCTGAGATGAAAACAGTTATGACAAGATTTCCAGGGTCTCCATATTTTGGGACGAGCATTTCTCCCATCAACAAATCTACTACTTTTCCTTCCACCTGTATTGTGGAAGGAAAGTTTTTCTTCCTACCCTGAGTTTTGATACAATACTGTTGAATGAACTGATTTAGTTCTGGTACATCTCTGATTGCTTGGAGAAGAGGAATTTTGATGTTTAGTTGCTTGATTTCTTGTAAAAGTTCTGATTCTGGGTTGGTTTGGACTTGTTTTTGTAAGATCTTTTTCTGGGGAACATACTGTTTAAGCCGTTCTGGGTATGGTGCTAGTTTTTCCATCTCCAGAGCATCTTCGGAGCTCTTGTTAGAATTGTGTTTAGGTATGTTCTTCAGAGTCGGTCTTTTAGGAGCAACTCCGGAGTTGTCCAAGGATGATTCTTTTAGCACTTTTTTGTTAGTAATCTCCTCTGAGAGTTGAGTGGATGAATTTTTAGGTTCCTCATCATTGGTTACTTCAACTATAGTTGGAGGAGATGGTATTGGGAATGCTTTCCCAAAATGCAGCTGGAGATTATTTGAATATATAGCATTAATTCCAACCAGATTTTCTTACTCTGTCATGTAAACAACTGCTCCCTGTTTATTCCGTGGGTTTGGTATAGGCTGAGCTACTAAAGGTGGTTGGCTAACTGGTTCATTTTGTGATTGACCTTATGTGTTGGAGGGTCCAGTTAGTAAAGCTTGATGTTGAGATTGGAAATGTTTAGGTTGTCCCTGGTATTGTTGATTATATCCCTGTTTAGAACCCCATTGAGGTTGCATGTTTTGTGATCCAAACTGTGGTGGCCACTGTTGATTTCCCCAGGGCTGACTTTGCCAATTTTGGTTTTGCCAATCCTGTTATCCCCAAGGATGATTATTCTGAGGCCCATGCCAAGTTGGATTCCATTGATTATTTCCCCAATTAGAAGGACCCCTGTAAGAAGGCTGGTTTGGATACTAATTGTAAGGGAAATTCCCAGCTTGTTTTTGTCCCACATAGTTCAATTCTTCTTCCATTATGGCATTCTTCTTAGTCAATCTTTTCAAGGTTGGAAGTTGACTACATTGACTGGTAGGATGTTCCCTATCACAGATCTGACAAATCTCTGATTTGTCCAAAGGGCACTCTCAACAGATGCTTGTTTCTACACCTAGGACAATAGATGGAGAGTGGTTCAATTGTTCTATTTTGATCAGTTGTTCTACTTTTTGCTTGAATCCCATCCAATGTGGTATTTAATTGGACCAAAATATTTGTTTTTAGATTTACAATCTCTTCCATTAACTATCCTATTTCATTCTTCCCTTTAAAAGTTTTGGATGACCTCACTCCATCTTGGGTTCTAGAATAGTTCCTGCAGAGTTCTTCTATAGCAGGTATATCCATTTTGTTGATATTTCCTTTTCCCATTAGATCTAGTGCCTATTTTGATTCTTTATCCAATCCTTTTACAAACAAGGTTTTAGCCAAGGAGTGATCTACTAGATTGCCATACCTTCTCAAGGTGAAATTAAACCTATCCACATAGTCCTCTAAGGTCTCTTCCTCCCCCTGCCTAATTTTAAACAATTCTTCATTTTTATTACTGGATCTACAGTAATCTTGATACTTTCCCAAAAAATTTGTTTCCATCTGATCCCAAGAATGGATAGAATTCTGGGGTAAACCCATAAACCATCTCATCGCAGAATCTTTCATGGTTGAAGGGAACAGTTTGAGTTTTTGGTTATCTGATCCATGATCATAAGTTTGGCAGACTACCTTGAATTCAAACAAAACCTGATTTGGATCCTGAGAAGAAAGTCCTCTAAAATTTAGCAAGTGTGCTGGTGAGATATTCTTCATAGGAGCATTGTCTCCAGCAGCCAAAACAATAGGATATGAGAAGGTTCTTGGAGCTTGATTTTCCTCTTCTTCATGATTATCATTGTCCATGTTTAATACTGGTTCTTCTCCTTGAGGTTCTAGGAAATTAGGTTCTATCAAAGGATCTGCTTGAAACTTTTGTTGTAATTCCTGGATATAATCAGCGAGTGGAAGATTTGGAGGATCTAAGGGATTATTGATTTAAGGTGTAGCTTCCAAAGTAGGTTCTAGGTTTCTCTCTTCAACAAGATCTTGTGCCACCCCACTGCTTTCCCCTATGGCTTGTTGATGGGGTGTCTGTTTTATATATCTTCCTTTTGAATCTCTAGCTCCAACCATACAAATCTATCCTAAAAACTATTTTAGCTAAGTTTCCCTAATTAACACAAGATATCCCTGGCAACAGCACCAAAAATGACAAGGTGTTGTTGTACCTCATCATTTAATCATATTTTAGATGTCAAAATCCAAGGGCTATGTCCTCGGCTGTCTGCAATTAGGGATTCTACAGTTACCAATTTTCCTAGCTAATCTTAATAACTTCTACTAATTTGAAGAAATTGATCTGTCTACTTACTGAATGAATTTAAGGAATACTGAAAAAAGAATTAAACATGAAGTTACTTAAATCAATTTTAAAAACAACAACATGTATCTATCTATCAAAATCAGTAAATACTTTTCACAGCAAAATTTGAAATAACAGAACAATGGTACTAGCCTTCTACCTTGGTGGTGAGAGTGGGCCTTTGCTCCACACCCTTGGGGCTGAAGGATACAGTAGGGAATCAGCACAAAAGAATAAGATCACAACTAAATTTGGTCCAACTCCATTCGCTTCTCATTCATGAAAAATATTGATATCAAAGAAAATTGAGATTACCGAGAATCAGAATAATCCAATCATTGTATATATTTTCTGTTGTTTCTATAAGTATATATAAAATGAGTGATGACATCACTTATCTTTATCTACTAGTTCTTCTATGAGATGACATCCATCTCTTTATTATACTAGCCGCCTAACTATGGAAAAATAACCATTCAATAAAAGTAGATTGAATGGAACAAAAGTCCACTCAGAATTCTAAGTTTGAGTCTTAATACATTTGGGCAGTGAGGCCCTGAAAATATGGATATTGAATTAGTTTTATCTGTAACTCATGCAAAAACTTTAAAAAAATAAAATCTCCAGCAGTTAACTAAAGATGACCCTTCACCACTAAAGTGATGATTTGAGTGAAATGAGGGGTATTACGATCACTGCTGAAAGTGCCTGATCGACAGCTTATGCTAGAAATATGCCCTGCTCTCAGGAGTGCCAGAGATATCTGTCCCTGTCTGCAGCTCTGGAGATATGTCTGTAGCTCCAGAGATACCATTGTGACCTTTTTTCAGCTCTGGAGATGCTCCAGACTCCCGTCCAGCTCTGGAGAGGCTTTTCTCTTTACTGCAAAACTTCTGGTGTTGTGGTATTCTGGTATTGTCTCCAAAGATCATTGAAGACTACCTCCGGAGATGCACAAAATTTCCGTTCCGAGCATCTACACCTGTTGATTCAAAAAGAGAGAAGTTTTCTACATTTTTCCATCAATTCCATGCGCATTAGTCCTTTAATCAGAAATTATGATCTTAAGTAATTTATCTTCAATTAATCATTATCTAGAACAATCTTGCTAGCCCATTCGGGTGCAGACATTAAGAAAGATGGAATCAGGAAGGAGAAAAAGAGAGGTAAAAAGATGTATTTCATGGGTGCTACTTGGCACTCATCAGGTACCTATTCACTATTCTAAAAGCATGCTTTTGTTTGAATAAGCATGCCTCTACAACGAATCAACATGCCTGTGATCGTGTAATCAATCTTCTAAAAGTGCACTTTTGCAACTTGTCAGCGTGCTTTTGCAACCTGTCAGCATGCTTTTGCAACCTGTCAGTGTGCTTTTGCAACCTGTCGATACACCTTTGTCAATTGTTAGCACGCCTTTGCAAAAATGTAACAATCAGTAAGTTGCTCTTTGTTTTGGGTTGTTTTTTGTGTTTTCTACCTATTTTTCAGTTCTGTGTTTTGTATTTCTCTATTTTCTATCATTTCTTTTCAGTTTCAAATTAATATTTTTCAGGTTTTGGAACTAACTCTCTATGCAACATCTTACCTTGGTCAAAGAAAGCATTGTTGAAACTACTAATCAAACTTGGTGCAGGACGACTGACAAAGCAAAAAGCATTTTTGAAATTACTAACAAATTTGGTGTAGGACAATTGTCGAAGAATTATCTCTTTCCTAGTAAGTCTTAGCAAACATTTCATTTTTGTTATTAAAGGAATTCACAATCTTGTCTATCATGTTTGGAATACCTACATATGTATGCTCTCTCCTTGCGTCGAAAGGTGATCTTGGAGATCATAAATACTAGGCTATTCATTTGCTGCTTTCATTTTCTTTCTTCCTAGGGGCTCGAGAATAACACATATGCTCTTCTCTCGTGTTGAAAAATGATCTTGAGAATAAAAAGCGCTCGATATCCTTTCTATGGGGCCTGCTAGGGGATTTCATCACCTCTAGGGACGACCCCAACTGCCTGTTCTAGTGCGGTATATAAATGTTGTGAATATTGAAAGACTCAACTTCAAAGGAAGGACCCTCTCACCTCCAAGAAAATTACCTTCAGGATACTTGGTCTGCCAAGACTCGTATGGTTGAGTGTCAGTTAATTGGGACACCCCCGTTCATAGATTTGTGCCCCTCGTACCTTGTGTATATTAGGGACTCTCTAGAAAACTTGTGATCCTAGCTAAGACCATCGACCATTTTGTAGTGTGGTGCAGGGGATGAAAATCATACCCTGAAGTTACTCACCATCGTACCTCCTTGTAGGCGAGATAGAAATTCTTTGGACATGGTGTAAAATCCTCCAAGGAATGAGGTATTAGGTGCAACGCCCTTATCCTAACTATCTACTCTTGGTGAAGTGTTCTTAGTTAGGTAAAAACATGGATAGGTATTCAATTGTGTGGGACCACATTATGATTCAATCCTACTTGAATCATATCTAGGTTGTTGCAAAAAAAGGAATGTTTGGTGTGTATTCTCTTGTTATAGACCCAGTATTCATGATTTGTTATCTGAGAAGGTTCATAGCCTTGTGCACAATCTTCCAAAGTTACAAGTGTTAAAATTTCCATTGTGTATTTGTGTTTGTTCCCTTTCCAGAGATATTCCAAACTACTACCTTCCAAAAAAGCAAAAAAATCCAAAAATCCAAAAAAAATAGTCTTAACCTTTGCTTTATCCTTTTCCAAAAATATAAAAATCGAAAAAAATTAGTCTTAACCTTTCCTTCATCCTTTTCCAAAAAATACAAAAATCCAAAAAAATTTAGTCTTGACCTTTCCTTTATCCTTTTCCCAAAAGTACAAAAATCCAAAAAAAATTAGTCTTAACCTTTGCTTTATTCTTTTCCAAAAATCCAAAAAAATAGTCTTAAACCATTCCACTTTGGTCTTGTTGTTACATTCTCCCATACATTTCCAATTTTTCATAGATCATCCACATCCCTCCTCATTCCATTTTGTCATAGACTTTTCAAGTATTCATCCTTTTGAGACTATAAGGTTATTTCATCCTCATACCACAATCATTTTTCCAAAGTTTATCCCAGACATCACACCATCTTTTCATCCTCTTGGTTATTAATCCCAAATCTAGATCAAAAATCTACTAGTTGGTCTTTAGTTTAAGAAGTTTGCCTCTTGTAAATTCATAGACAAATTAGTATCCACCAAACTAGTGAACAACCTAGCTTAAGAGAGTGGCTCCTTTTAAGTTAGTGAAATTCACTATCCCTTTATCTTGTCTTGCCTTTAAATCATTAGTCTATTTCTTGGTAGATAATCTAAAATCCCACCATCCCATAATCATTTGATATAGATTTATAGCTTTTAACCAAGCAATCATTTATCCCAATTGTCTTAAAGTCTCAATTCTTTTCCTAGAAAATGTCTAAACATATCCTTTAATCCATTTCATCCACCCTTGACATCCATCTAAATTTCCATATCATATGCCTTTAACTAGATCTCAACACAAAAGAGCTATGGAGAACACCCAAAATCCACCTCAAGGCAATCCTGAAGTACCAAATCCTGAAGTACCTATTGATGCCTCCAAGTTTACCACAAGCATGGACTCAAACATCTTTGTCCCAAAAGGGTACACCATAGGAAATTCTTCATCTCAAAGTCTAGGTCAACAAACTCAAGAAGAATCCCAGGACCTTAATGAAAACATGCAAGATCCTGAGTTATTAGATGCTCTAGATAAACTTTTGGATTCCAATCGAAATCATTTCTGTCATCTACTTGTTAAAAGAGGAGCTAAGTTGCCTAGCAACTTTGATACATCCCAAATCCAAGAGCAAGACCCCGTAAAGATCTCCATTGTTTTCCATGGGTGAAGGACGTCCCACTTCATTTCCAACCACATCCACCTTACCACCTACTATTCAAAATCCACCCACTCAAGAGGTTCTTTCCTTCACTAACCAATTCAACAACCCTCTGTCAAAATCCCACACCACTTGAACCACTTATAACACCTTCATACATGTTGGGATACCAACATGAATCTTACATTTCAAATAACTCTAGTGCTAACCCTTTACAAATATCTCAACCATCTTCTTTTATTCCAAATAACTCTTATTCTAACCCTTCACAAACATCTCAACCATCTTCTTCTATTCCAAATAACTCTTATGTTAACCCTTTACAAACATCTCAACCATCTTCTTCTATTCCAAATAACTCTTATGCTAACCCTTCAACATCTCAACCATCTTCTTCTATTTCAAATAACTCTTATGCTAACCCTTCACAAAAATCTCAACCATCTTCTTCTATTCCAAATAACTCTTGTGCTAACCCTCCACAAACATCTCAACCATCTTCATCTATTCCAAATAACTCTTGTGCTAATCCTCCACAAATATCCCAAGTCCAATCTTCCACTTCTAACGCATCTACCAATCCCCCACCTGGTTCTTCCAATCAAACTTACACCAACCCCTATAACATATCCCAACAACCATCATCTCACCAACATAGTTCATCATATCAAGGTCTTGCTCCACCAAACCAACACCAACAACCTCCAACTCACTAGTATAGTTCTTTCTACCAGGGTCTTGCTCCACCAAACCAACATCAACAACCACCAAACTAATATCAACAACCACCAACCCAATATTAACAACCACCAAACCAATATCAACAACCACCTTCATCGTCCCCCCAACAAATGTTTGCACGCCAACAACCAACTTCATCCAACATTCAACAAAATTTTGCACCACCACCAACATATGGAATCAAGCTTCAATAAGTCAACATGCAAAAATAGATTTCAGATCTTTCACTTGGAAACATAAAAAAGACTTTCTTGTTTGAGGAAGTTTGTCCATATCCATTTGACCGATCAATTCCCATGATCCCTTTTCCTCCTAACTTCGAAGTACCCAAATTTGATAAGTATAAAGGAAAAAGTGATCCTCAAGAACACTTAAGGGAATTTTACATGGCTTGTTTAGAGGTTGCCAACAATGATGCATATCTTTTACGCCTCTTTCCCAATAGTCTCAGAGGGCAAGCCATGGACTGGTTTTCACACTTACCTTCGGGTATCAAATCTTTTAGCGAATTAGCTGAGAATTTTATTTCCCATTTCTCTTTCAACATTGAACACGAAGTCTCCATGAAAGACTTGTGTAACAATAAACAAAGAAATGGTGAAACTTTCATCTCCTTCCTACAAAGGTGGAGAAATATGGCCAGTAAATTCCCTTGGCCTATATCGGAGAAACAGTTAGTGTATATCTTTGTCCAAAATTTGAATCCTGAACTTGGATTCCATTTGCAAATACATGCGCTAACTCTTTTGAAGAAATCATTTCCAAGTGAACCAATATCGAAAAATCCCTTATCGCTAAAGGACTTGTAAAAATATTTAAATAAACAAAGGACAATACCCCAACTTCAAATGACAAGCCTTGCTTTTGGGCTCAAAACAAAAATGTTGTCGGCGATGGTGTTGTGGACGCCAAACACGTCCAAACTATCCAAACACCTCTTAACATTCAAGAACCAACAAAGAAAATTCCCTCCACTCAAAGGGAACAACCCAAACAAGACTTTGCACACAAGCGTAGGTTCACTCGCTTGGGAGAACCCATCGAATCTATCCTTAAGAAACTTGTCCAAAGTGGTTTAATCACATTACCTGAAGCTAAACAATATGATGAGCCCACTTTCAAACCTTCATAGTATAAAGTTGTGAATAACACAGAGTAAAAGGACATAAAACACCTGGGTGTATGAAGTTAAAAACCTCATCCAAAACCTCGTTGATCACGGACATGTTGTCATAGATGATGCTACCAAATCCACATCAAATAAATGTTGAAATAAGAGCAGACAACTGAGAGGGGGGCTGAATCAGTTGTCTCAAAAACTTTTATCACTTGTAGCAATTTACCTTCTTTATCACTTATTAAAAAATTAATGATATAAGCATGAAAGCATATATCAACAACACATGAGCAGAAACATAATCAACACACATAACACTAGGATTTTCACGTGGAAACCCAATTAAGGGAAAAACCATGGTGGGGGTTAACCCACAAGAAATTATACTCTGTTAAAAGTATTACAAATGAGGAAGGCACATACCTTAAGGGCGCACTGCCCAGAGCTCACTGCTCCAAGAGGCTCACTGCCTATAGAAATGATTACAAGATTACAGAATGTTTGAACTAATGAATAGCATCTGCCAATGCAAAAATTTAGTTCTGGTTAAGCACAGAATATTGATTTTACACACTTCATCTTTACTTTGCCCTATTTCACTCTTCAGCCATAACCCAAGCTTAGATCTTCACTTTCACACTTCTTTCTACCTTTTTTGCACTTACTCCGTCACCACACCACACACTCACTCCAAAACACTCGAATCCATCAGCTATATATATCCGCATCAAGAGATTCAATCAATTGTAGTCCGCATCAAGAAAACTTAGAACATTTATTAATAACTCTACTCTGTCGGCTAAATCCATACACAAACAACAATGCAGACCAAAACCTTGTGTTCTCAAATCATCAATCATGCTAGCCAATACCACTGATTTTCATAAATTTCTTAACCAACAACTTTTCTTCATCCAGACCAAGATCAAATGCTAGGTCGGCATGTTCTTCTTCTGATTGTACTGACTAACTGGAACCCGATACTTAGATGCTTATAACTTTTGAATCCTTCATCATTGGAGGCTAAATTATTGGATTTAGATAGTCCTAACAATCCTTATTACTCCTTCAGATCCACAACATACTGTGATTTACCACCTGAGAGATCCAGACCCAGATACTGGACCTTGTCACATGCTCTATTTTTGACTACCCGGACTTGGACAAATCTTCACTCTGACTTCTGGTATGAACAAATTATGTAATGTGGATATGTTAGATGGACTTAGTTGCCATCAATGACAACACTTGTCATGTATAGTAGTGTCTCTTGCCAACAATAAAGACCTTGATATTTATATGGATCCATTCCCACCTCACAATAAGGGAAACAATTCCAACAAAGGTAAAGGTGTCAATAATATGTCGGGTCAATACGATTCTATTGTAGGCCATTTTGGAGAAAGTTTTCTATCCACTCTTACCATCAAGGGAAAAGCCCCTAATTGTGTGGTTACTACTTGTCGAGGTCGTGTTACCCTTCGTGGGGCAACACCAAACAATCAACCCAATTTTGAATATAACCTCCTAGATCATTTGGGAAAAACACCATCTCTTATATTCATCCTTGATCTCCTTCGCACTCCACCTAAGCATAGGGCCTTCCTTGAAAAAGTACTTCAGGAGCCCTCTGTCCCCGACAGCATTGACGTTGCATAATTCTAGGCCTTGATAGGACACATTGCCTCTCCGCATCACTTGGTCTTCATAGAAAAAGACCTTCCATTCCAAACCGCATGCCATAATGAAGTGCTACACATAGAAGTTTACATACACTAGCGTAAAGTCAAGAGAATCCTTATAGATGGTGGTGTTGGTTTCAATATCTGTTCCTTGAATCTGCTAAAACAGTTAGTTGCAGATGCTATTGACTCTTCCAAAATAATGACAATCAAATTTTATGATGATGCTGAAAGAGAATATGAAGGTGTCATACATTTACCAATCAGAGTGGGTCCTGCTTTAGTAGAAACTCGATGTCAAGTCCTGGACCTTGACCTCCCATATAATATCATCCTCAGTCACCCATGGATTCACACCATGTAGGTCGTGCCTTCCATCTACCACCAGTGTTTGAAATTCCCCTTTAATGGAACATAAATCACCATTCTTGGAGATCTTAACCCTTTTGAGTTTTGTTGCACTATGCAAGGAAGATATTTAAATTCAAACCAAGTCCCTAATAATGTTGTGGCTCAGCCCTCATCCTCTTATATCGATCCATCCACCTTAACCAAAACTCCACCTAATCAACCCATTCTTGAGGTCAAAGTTTAGTATAAGGACACCGGGTTAGGAGAATATGATTTGTAAAAATATTGTTATGTAGGGAACTTGCCTTTATCACCTAAGTCTTATGGAAAACCTCTTGTGGTGAAGGCAAGTAAGAAGGTCATCATACCAATGCAACCAATAGTGTTCACTCATGGGGGATGACTAGAAGATGCATGTATTGAAGGCATCTCCTCTTGGATTTTCCAAGATGAAACAAATCTAGTAATATTACCGGTTGAAAAATACAACAAAGGTCTCCGCATTGTCAAAAATATGACCTACAAAGGACAAGATGGACTTGGCATCCAAGAGCAAGAAACTTTAGAACCCATCTCTGTTACCAAGAAAAATAACAAGCATGGGTTAGGATACGGTAAGGAGGTACCACTCTCCTCAAATATTCAGTTTATCCTCGATGAAGTAGCAAAGGCTTTTCCCGTGGTTGAGACTTCTACTGAGGATACTATCAATGACTCTTACCTACACCTTATTGATTTATTTCAGGAAACATCCATCTTTATGATCTCTTCCATCACCCTCACCTCACAACCTAAAATGCAAAACATTTCCCTTGTACATTTGGAACTAGTAGATTGGGACCAATAAGGGGCTCCAGTCCTGGATACCTTTCAGAATGACGAAGCATTAGCAAAATTGTTGGGACTTCGAGATGGTATCTTGCTTGGTGACCATAAGGTAGGTTTTGTAATGGACTTATCTCCTGTTTCATATTTCGGGGAGAATGTCAAATCTTTTAGTCACAAAAGTGCAAATAAAATAAATAAATCCCCAGGTGAAAACCACGCTGTGGCACCTTCTGATCATAAAATGATAAAAAGAAAGGATGCATCCAATGGTGAAAACCTCTTTGAGGTGACTGAGGATGGAAGATTTGACCTTCCCCCACCATCAAAATATCAGGAGAGGTCTTCATTATTGGTTGAACAGTCACAAGAAATGAACCTTGGCACGGTACAAAATCCAAAGGTTACTTTGTTAGCAGCATCATTGTCAGAAAAAAATTGAAAGGGCTTCACAAAGTTTTTCTTGAAAAGAGTGATTAACTTCACTTGGACTTATGCCAACATGCCAGGATTGGATCCTATACTAGTAGTCCATCACCTATCAATCTCTCCAGGTGCTAAGCTTGTCAAGCAAAAACTCCACAAAATGCATCCATAGATAGCACTATTGGTAAAAGCTGAACTTAAGAAGCTACTTGATGCCAAGTTCATATGCCCCATTGATTATACAGAGTGGGTCTCCAACCTTGTACCTATGGCTAAACCAAATGGGGGAATCCACATTTGTTCTGACTTCCAGGATTTAAACAAAGCATGTCCTAAAGATGACTTTCCACTGCCCAACGTTGACATAATTGTAGATTTGACGGCAAGTCATGAGATGCTTTCCCTCATAGATGGTTTTTTGGGCTACAACCAAATTATGATAGCACCTGAGGAACAACACAAGACAACTTTTACATGTCCTTGGGGAACATGTTGTTGGCGAGTCATGCCTTTTGGTCTCAAGAATGCTAGCGCAACATACCAATGAGCAATCATAGTTATCTTCCACGATCTTTTTCATACCATCATGGAAGATTATGTCAATGACCTCTTAGGTAAATCTACTAGAGCAGGACACTTAAAAGTGTTGGAGCAGATCTTTGATAGGCTAGAGCAATACCAACTTAGGCTTAATCCTAAGAAGTGTGTCTTCGGAGTTACATCTGGCAAACTACTGGGTTACATTGTATCTCGTAGAGGCATTGAAGTTGACCCTGCTAAAGTCAAAGCAATAGTTGACATGTCTCCTCCCACCAACCTCAAGTAGTTGAGTAGTCTTCAGGGTAAATTTCAATCCATTCATCATTTTATCTCATAGCTAGCAGATAAATGTCAACCTTTCTCACACTTACTCTACAAATATGTCACATTCAGATGAGATAGTAAGTGCCAGGAAGCCTTTGAACAACTCAAGCAATATCTAGCTACACCACCTATGTTAATGCCACCAGTCTCAGGAAAACCTTTATTGCTATATGTATCCACTACATGAGCAGCCTTGGGGCACTCCTAGCACAAAATGATGACTCAGGAAAAGAACAAGAAATTTACTATATTAGTCGTACCTTGGTGGGATATGAGCTCAATTACACCCCCATGGAGCGAGCGTGTTTAGCAGTAGTGTTTGCTTCCCAAAATTTGTGACATTATATGTTGAACCAACAAACAAAGCTCCTATCCAAGATAGATCCTTTGAAGTACCTTCTTTCCAAAGTAGCTCTTATAGGACGTTTAGCAAAATGGGTAATGATCTTAAGTGAGTTCAATATCGAGTACATTGAGCGAAAGGCTGTAAAGGGACAAGTTATTACAGATCAACTAGAAGAGGCTCCAATAACAGATACACACCCCATGCTTTCTGATTTTCTAGATGAAGGGATCTTCAACCTCTCTACATCAATTGAATGGAAACTATATTTTGAGGGGTCTTACACTCAACATGGTTCCGGAGCAGGAATCCTCTTCATTACCTCACAAGGTGATTGTATCCCCAAATCATATCGGCTTACTTTTCCCTACACCAACAATATTGCCAGATATGAAGCATTACTCACAGATCTTTGAATGGCAATCCAATGGAACATCAAACAACTTCAGGTTTATAGAGACTCTCAACTAGTCATTTGCCAGGTCATTGATGATTATTAGACCAAGGATGATAAGTTGATGTCCTACAAAAAAATGGTTGATAACTAAAAACAACACTTTTGTAGTCTATCATTTGATCAAATCCCCAGAGTAAATAACAAGGCTACTAATGCAATGGCAACTATTGGATCTCTCTTAGACATGCCGATAAACATACAACACTGTGAGTTCTTGGTTGAGCAGCTGCTGATACCATCTATTGATGTTCCATCCACTGAAATTATCTACAAACTTGTTGGTCCCAACTCACCATGGTACCAAGACATCTACAACTACCTTCACAACAACACCCTTCTGCCTAACCTTACATCCACACTGTTGGTTTTTTCCCAGACTAGATGCTTATTCCCATATTTCCCTACAAGGTAGCCATCAATGATCAACAGGATCTCTGGGCCAGGGGCCAACAGTATAGGAGATAGACTCTATATTTTATCTCCTCTTCTTCTTCAGGCTCTGCAAAACCTAGGGGGGATTCCCTACTCAACATCCATGGGGATTTGCATACAAAGGCTGGGATGCTGACAGAAAGCAGATAAGTCCTCCTGTAAGTAGACCAAAACTGCAAGATAAGAGCAAAGGGGCTGGCTTTGGGCCTATTTTCAGTTGTAGATAGAGGACTTGGATCCTAAAACTAATTCTAATGTCCTAATGGTTATATTAGAGTTTGATTTTGATTTTATGTTTGGATGCAAAGCTGGACATGGTTATAACACTAACACAAAGCAAGATTGGTGCCTATCCAGGGCCTGGAGTCAGTAGACATACACCTGTGAATGATATGCATGAACAACTAAAACTGGATTTCAGGGGGATACATATGATACCTGCCTTACAGATATCTCCCAATACAAAGTGTTAAGCTATCTATACTTATGGCATCCCTATTGCAGTATATCCTTCCCAATATTCAATCTGAGAACAATTTAATCTACCCCTTGAGCAGAAGTTAAGAGATCAAACATTCAACACAAGAATTCTATGTTCTAGAATCTTAGATGTTCCTTAAATATCTGGATTCAGAAGAAAGATGCATGCAACACTGGAGACAGAATTAGCACAACACATGCAAACATAGCATTACTCATATAGGATAAACCACGAAATCAGTGGATTCATGCAAAAACATACCACAGGAGATACATAAACTCACAAGTTTTGCTGTACAGAGCAACCAAATCAGCTGTATTGCATTATAGAGCCAAAAATGTTCAACTTTCAACCCCCAAAATGAGTAACACTTCCAGCTTAAAAACCAACCAGAGGGAAGCGTACTCAGCATTAATTACATGGTTGACCAAAAATCCCGCCAGATACATAGTATCAGAAAAATGGCGCTCAACGCACTGAATATAGCAGGTAGGGGAGGAGACAAGAAGGGATCTCGAGCCATGAGCCGCCAGCCGTGGATGTATAACTTCAGTCGGGTACCAAATCCGTCCACACCATCGCCCATACTTCAGCAACAACTGCCATTAATGTCCATCTACCTCGCAGCCATCAGGAAAACATCAAATAGTGCATCGCAACCGTTTCCCGCCAAAACGCACTTCATCATAGTTTCAAAATAATACAGGGAGATTAATCCCATATGCACGGTGCGGAGAGCCCCCTACCACTTTATACACGCGGCCACATGCATAATAAGCGTCGAGCGCTTTTGCCACGCTCGACCCACGATCCTTCGCACAAAGCCTATCGCCAAGACCCAAGCCATCGGCACACCCCACAATTCTCCCGCCGACCTCATTTGTCTCACCGACAGCCACACTACACTCCACTCCATCGGCCAGAGACAGACCATTGGCCTAGCAAGAAACCCCTCTGCCAATAGAATAACTCTTGCCGATAACACATCGGCTCGCCACCTCTGTCGGTGTGACATACACCGTCAGAACAACCAAAATCTCTCCAGCCGATGAAGAGTGCTACGCCGATGCCTGCATATGCAAACATCCTCCGGATGTTCAAAAATCATCCTGACGTTAGCATCATCATCCGCACGACCACCCTCATCAGCACAACCTGATGCATCGAAGGAAGATCCTCCTGCTTAGCCGATACCAAATGTCTGGTCGATGAACATCCCGATGACGTCACCGTCATATTCACCTACTGCACACCTCCTCATATTTGGATGATGTCACCACAAATCGGCATCAGGATGATATTCGGAAATATGATGATGATGACAACCCACCCCTAGAATATCATGATGATGATGCCCTCCTCTCCTTAAGAAAATATGATGTTGCAGCTGAAAAATGCTGAGGAGGTCCAACACTTAGGAAATTTTGGATTTTAGAGAGGGGACCATGCCAAAAACCTTGAACATAAATTATTACCAATAGGCACCTTGACCTTCTATCGATGACCCTTTTCTCCTTTCATTTTCCCTTATTGCTTTTGTATATGCAAATCCAAATGCATATACAACATACAGGGCGGACGTCAAATGTTATAGATCGAACAGAATTTCAGTTCGGGTCCAGCTTGCATATACTTTCATTGCATATCTAAATGTATATTTTGTTTGTATGCTGAATATACAAACACAAACATACAAGCAGGGAATCTAATGAGAATATTCCAGATACATTCCTCCCCTGTATATTGAACATGTACAAACCCGTTTGCATAAGACTGCGGCAGGCCCCACCAAATGTATATCATCCAATGTATATTTTCCTTTGTATATGACCCGATATACAAAGCGGGAATATTCCCTTCATCGGCCAGACCAACACCGTCGGCCAAACACACACCGATGATGAACATTACGCTGATGGCACATCACTACCACCAATTAGATCGCCAAGAAGCCTGCGAGGTCATGCCGATGGGCAAGAAGATATAGGGTTCAAATGAAGAAACCCTCTAAACATGAAAAATCAACCTCCAGGTCAAAATGAGTACCAACACTGGCTCCGAATGGGGACGTGCAGGTGAAAACCTGCAGCGAGAACCAGATCTCCGGGCAGACCAGGCAAAAACCAAAAAGGCACGAACATGTACAAGACATTTACAATATATACATATTTTTACACATGTGCACATAGACAAGTCATCTATGCAAAATAGAACTTAAGGAATTGGCCATGCACAGGCAATTCCAGAAATTCACCATCTAGGGCCTGGAGGAAATAAGAGTCCTCCCCATGGGTACTGCAAATCTGATATGGGCCCATCCATAAAGGTTCAAATTTACCATGTTTACCCCTGTCCTGATTTTTTGCATTCCAGATGAGTACCAAATCATTGACCTGAAACTTCCTTTTTGTAGCTCTCCTATCAAGCAGATATTTCACATCTTGTTGTCTCTTGAGATTGATCTGGTGTGCTTTCCTTCTGTTCTCATCCAGTGCAACCAGCTGGTTCACTCTTTCTGTCATGGAGTCTTCAATCTCCTCATCATTATCCTGGATAAATTTGTAAACTGGCAGGAGATTGTTTATAGGCAATCTGGCTGATGCACCATATACCAGCTCAAAGGGTGACATCCCAATAGCCTTTTTTACTGTCACCCTGTTAGCCCATATTGCCAACTTTAATTTTAAGTCCCAAGCTCTCTTGTTCTTGTCTAGTATCCTCTTGATAATTTTCATGATGCTTTTATTGCTTGATTCTGCTTGACCATTTCCTTGTGGGTGGTACGGTGATGCATATGAAAGATTTATCCCATATTTAGTGCAAAAATCAATAAACTCACCTGATCTGAAGCACATAGCATTATCAGTAACTATCTTGAATGGTACTCCAAACCTGATGATAACATTTTCCATTATGAAATCCGTTATCACCTTACTTGTAGCTCTCTTAGTTGGAATGGCCTCAATCCATTTGGTAAAGTAATTAGTTGCCACCAAAATCCAACTGTGTCCCCCACTTGACTTGTCTGCAATTTCCCCTATGAAGTCAATTCCCCATTGCTGAAATGGAGCATCCACAGTTACAGTTCTGAGGGGTAAAGCACCATCATATCTCAATTTTCCTGAGAATCTCTGGCAAGGGTCACACTTCCTCACTAACCTTTGTGCATCTGAAAAGAGAGTGGGCCACCAATATCCTGCTCTGAGAATCTTATGGGCTGTTGTTTGGGCAGTATAATGTCCACCACACAATCCTTTATGCATGTCATTCAAAACATTGTTAGCTACATCTTCATCCACACATCTCAGCAGCACACCATCAGGGTTTTTCCAGTATAGCTCACCTTGAACAATAACATACCTGATTGCATGTAACTTTAAAGTCCTCTTTTGACTGTCACTGAAATGGGAAGGACAATTCAGATTTTGCAAGTAGTATATAATGTCCTTGTACCATCCAGATCTTGATACATTTACATTCTCATTTTGGATTGCATTAACTTGGCATGCTTCCAAGTTTGACTGTGCCATCATCTTGGCTAATCCTTGTCCTCTTACCAACTTGGTAATTTGTATTTCTATGTTGAACTCCTGCAGTTTGTTTATCCATCTACACCTTCTTCCAGTCACCTCCTGTTGAGTGAATATGTCTTTGACTGCTGCATGGGGTACATATGCAATTACATGTGATCCTACCAGGTATGGTCTGAAACTTTTGATGGCTCTGACTAGTGCATATGCCTGTTTTTCCATAATATCATATTTCAATTCAGCAGCCTGCAAGGACATACTGAAGAAAGCTATGGGTTGTTCAAATCCATCTTCATTTTTTTGTAGCAAACATGCAGCAACAGTGTGAAAGGAAGCAAATGAAAACAACTGGAGCGGTCTAGCAAAATCAGGAGATTTAAGAACAGGGGCCATTTTGATTGCCTCTTTGATATTCTGAAATGATTCAATTGCTTCACTTTCCCAGTGAACAGTTGCATCCTTCTTCATCATCTTGGAAATGTTCCTTGTGGTTTCTACAAAGTTGGGAACAAATCTCCTAACAAAATTTATCTGTCCAAAGAAGGACTGAACTCCTTTTACAGTTTTTGGCATTTAAATTTTGTCAACAGCAGCCACTCTCTCTGGATCTATCCTAACTCCATCCTTGGAAACAATGTGCCCTAGGAGTTTTCCTTCAACTACCCCAAAAGCACACTTCTTTGGGTTGAGAGAAATGCCATACTCTAGTGCTCTAATGAAAATCTGCTCCAAGTGCATACAATGCTGCTCTTCCTTCTTTGAATATGCAGTCAAATCATCTTGATATACAGCCAGGATTGAATCAATCAACCCTGCAAAAGCAACATCCATTGCTCTTTGAAATGTAGCACCTGCATTTGTTAGGCCAAATGGCATTCTAACATACACATAAGTTCCCCATGGAGTGGTGAAGGCAGTCTTATACTGTTCTGATTCCTTTACCTTCACCTGATTATAACCTGAAAATCCATCCATCATGGACAAGAGTTCACAACCAGTCACTCTTTGCAACATAGCTTCCATATTAGGCAGTGGATAGTTATCCTTTAAAGAGGATACATTTAAGTTCCTAAAGTCAACACAAAGCCTAATATCACCATTCTTTTTTCTGACTGGGACAAGGTTAGATACCCAAGTTGAATGTCTGATTGGTAGAATTATTCCAGCCTCCCTAAGCTTTTTGAGTTCTTCTTGCATCTTTGGAGCTAAGGTAGGATTAATAGGTCTTTGCCTTTGTCTAAATGGCTTAGCTCCCAGCTTCAATGGGATCTCATGCTGGAATAAATCATCCCTATAGGCTTTTAGTTCCTCATATGACCAAGCAAAAATATGTTTGTACCTTTTCAGTAATGCAATCGCATCCTCTTGATGTGTGGTTTGAGCTGTTTACCAATGTATACTTTCTTGGGGGTCTGAGATGTTCCCAAATTTATCTCTTCTAAATCCTCCTTGTTTGTGGGAGATGTCTTTGTGACCAATTGGTCCCTACTGTCAAAAGCTCTTTCCAAAGCTACTAACCCTCTAGGGATTTTATTAGTCTTCAACTGAATTATCTCTTTCCCCACAAGAGTTTCTTTTCCATCTATGGTTTCTACAAAAGCTTGGAAATTAATTTCTTGATTCTCATATTCATCTATGCAGTGCAAAAATTTTAACAAGTCCCTATCATCATTAAACACTTGCCAACTGCATATGTTCTCTGGTACTGTAGGCCTGATTTTAACTTCTACATTTGTAACATCTGACAAAGTGATGTCATCTGGTCTTATTGCAACATTAGCCAAGAAATCGGCCATAACATTCTTGGATCTCTCTACCCAGCCTATTGAAAATGCATCAAATAGTTTAATGGTATCCCAAACAGCATGCTTGTATTGTTTCAATCTTTTATTTTTTGAAGCATACCTATCTCTAATTTGGGATACAATCAGCTCAGAATCACCAAATACTCTTAGCATTTTGATTCCATGTTTGAGGGCTATATTTAGGCCTAAGAGTAAAGCCTCATATTCTGCAATGTTGTTTGTGCAAACAAATCTCAGCAAGAAAGAGAATTTGAGGAGCTTACCATTTGGAGACAAGAAAACAACTCCAGCTCTAGAGCCTTCTTTTGCACAAGCTCCATCAAAAAACATAGTCCATAAACCTTGCTGGTCCAGCTCTTTAATGCAGACATTTTTCTCTTTATCTTTCTTATCATCTGAGACAAACTTAAAGTTATCACAGTCAGTGTTTACAAAGCATATCTGTTCCTCAGCTTCTTGGTCTTCCACTGTCTCTGATGATCTTTGTTCTCTGATTAGCTTAACATCCCTGCCATTCATTGGAATCATGGCATATGACAGGTCCAGCTACATACTTCCACCAATTAGTGCTGCCCATCTTCTTGACAGCAACATACCATACTGTGGCTTGATGTCAACCACCGTTATATTCATTTTATATCTTTTTTTAGGAAATGCTGCCAGTCTGAAATCTACATCCTTCATGATTCCAATAACTGGTACCTCTCTGGCATCCATAGCATAACATTTTCCACATGCCTTGTCAATTTTCAATCCAGCTTGTTGCATGATGGCCAAAGGCATGACATTTGTAGATGCTCCAGAATCAAGCATACAATTTCTGATTATTTTTCCATTTATAACCAGGGATACATAAAATGGTTCCACTTGTGAAGGACACTTTGTCATAGTCACTCCTAAATAAACCTTAGGAGCCTCATCTTCTTCATTACATATGACATGTTTGTCACCCTGGATCTGAACATTTTGTTTAGCTTGAAAAGGCACCCCTGAGATTAGGGATACCGTCCTATTCTTGATTTCTTCCACTCTCATCAGTTCCATAAGCGGAACAGAGACTTTTACCTGGGAGAGGACTTGAGCTATATCAAATGGAGCATAATTTTGTATAACAGTTGTAGCTTGCTCCACAATCTTGTTTTTATCCTGAACTAATTTAGCTTTTACTTTCATAGTTCCCTGATCATCATTCTTGTCTTGGGAACCTTTGCTTTGATCTTCAGCTTGGGGGATTATATTTTCTGGTCCTTGAGATTCATGACCTGTTCTTTGTCTAAAATTCTATTTATTAGTAACCCACTGCCTCTTTTGTGATTCAATCTCCTTATGACCATGCAGTGGCTGACCTGCAGAAATACCTTCTGGCTGATGTGGGCTGCTTACTTGATTTTTACCTCTGAGATTGTAGTTGCTTTTGACTTGAGCAACTGCTGCAGCTGTGAAGGCCCTAATTTCCTCATCAGAAGGTCATTGTAAGTTACTCAGAAAATTGTGTGAGCTCTAAGCATACACATAGCTTTCTTCATTACCTTCATCATAAGAGTCCTGTTGACAGGCTTGAATTCCATCATCTATACTCTCATCAGCACTATAAATGGGGTATCCATTGTTTATGGACATCATATTAACATGATCATCTTGCACATAATGTGGCTCATTGCACTCATTACAAGATGTAGCATTATCACACAAGGACTGAGCAATCATACACTGTGACTGTGAATGTGGCATCTGACAAATTATACACCATGGAGTATCATCAACAATATTTATAGCTTTCTTTAGAGGATCAGGAGTTTCTTTGACATGTTGAGCTCTCTGATTTGTGTTGTTGTGTGGGAATATAGGCTTACCATTATGCCAATTGGTATTATAAGGCATATCATGCAATGATGGCCTCTTTTCCTGCCTTTGATAGACTTGCCTATCAGGACCTATCCCTTTTTCACTTCTAGCTATTCTATAGCTTAGGTCCTTAACAACATTTGCCAATTTGTCTATCTTATCTTCAGGGGCAGACGTATTACCTTGAGTGTTCTGAGGCTTGTTTGGATTCTGCAGAATTTTCACATCATCTCTTCTGTTTGTCTTGCCTGATGCTTTCCTGTTGTTCTCAATATTCACTGCAATTCTGAAAGCATCCCTGATAGTAGCAGGACTTTTATCTCTTAATCCATATGCAGTTTTTGCATCAAAGGCATTGATATACAATATTATGCACATAGGTTCATTTGGCCTCATGTGATGTGGCAATTTGTTTAACACTTTAGTAAATCTTGCATTAAAATCTGCAACCTGCTCATTTGACCCTTTAGTGATACTGGTAAACTCATTTACAAAAAAGCTAGGGTCAGTTTTGTCACCATATTGCTCCTTGAACATCCTTTTAAAATCATCCCATGATGAAATACTCCGGTCAGGCAGATTCTTATACCATTCCTTGGCCTCATCAACCAAAGATTGCATGAATGACTTCATGAAAACATCCTCATGCTCTACCTCAAAGTTATCCATGACATTTTGAAAAGCCTTTAGATGATCTTCTCCTGACACTGTGTTGTTTCCTAAAAATTTAGGCACTTGCAGCCTTAGATGCTTGTCAATGGGATTATGATACCTAGGAATACCATCAAACACCAACTGTCTGAATCTATCTAGCTGCATGGGCTATCTATCAAACTGATTAACATTGATGTTTCTGTTTGCATTCTGGTTTCTTACATTGTTCAGTGGTATCCTAGCATCATTCACATTTTGTCTTTGATCATTATGTTGATATTGCACTTCATTTCTCTGTTGATGCCTCTGCACATTTGCATTCTGAAGGGTAGGGATTGAATTATTTTGGGCAGTCCTTAAAGCTTGCACTTTCTGCCTCAGGTCATCTCTGATTGTTATTGCCTGCTGATATTTGAACTCGGCCCTTAAGCTCCTAATTTCATCAGCTAGTTCTTCCTCGCTAGGCCTAGAGGAGGATGGTTTTACCATATTCTGATCTTCATTATCATCATCCCTTAGGGATTCAGCTTCTCCAAATCTATTAGGAGAATCATGAAAAGGATGCTCCTGAAACACCTCTGACCTTATTCTCAAACCATTACCCTGCTGTCTTTCATACACACTCTGGATTTCAGCCTCATTGTTTGAAAAATAAGGTACTGTCTTGTCTGAAGACCTTGGATTATCCTAAATAAAATCATTTTTCTTGGGGCTAGGAGAACCATCTTGACTGGCTCGAACAGTCCCCTTTTTTCTATACATCATTTTTATGGGTAACTCTTCAAATAAAGGATTTTGTTGGGATCTTCTCCCCTGCATATAAGTTTCACTTTGACCGGTTGGGAGCTTACTTCGGAGTCGCCACCTATTACTAGGAACTATTTTCTTTTGTAAATCAGGGTTCTTTCACAAGATTCCCCAGTAGAGTCGCCAATTTTTGTTGGTTTTTTCCCAGACTGGATGCTTATTCTCAGATTTCCCTACAAGGTAGCCATCAATGATCAACAGGATCTCTGGGCCAGGGGCCAACAGTATAGGAGATAGACTCTATATTTTATCTCCTCTTCTTCTTCAGGCTTTGCAAAACCTAGGGGGGATTCCCTACTCAACATCCATGGGGATTTGCATACAAAGGCTGGGATGCTGACAGAAAGCAGATAAGTCCTCCTGTAAGTAGACCAAAACTGCAAGATAAGAGCAAAGGGGCTGGCTTTGGGCCTATTTTCAGTTGTAGACAGAGGACTTGGATCCTAAAACTAATTCTAATGTCCTAATGGTTATATTAGAGTTTGATTTTGATTTTATGTTTGGATGCAAAGCTGGACATGGTTATAACACTAACACAAAGCAAGATTGGTGCCTATCCAGGGCCTGGAGTCAGTAGACATACACCTGTGAATGATATGCATAAACAACTAAAACTAGATTTCAGGGGGATACATATGATACCTGCCTTACAGATATCTCCCAATACAAAGTGTTAAGCTATCTATACTTATGGCATCCCTATTGCAGTATATCCTTCCCAATATTTAATCTGAGAACAATTTAATCTACCCCTTGAGCAGAAGTTAAGAGATCAAACATTCAACACAGGAATTCTATGTTCTAGAATCTTAGATGTTCCTTAAATATCTGGATTCAGAAGAAAGATGCATGCAACACTGGAGATAGAATTAGCACAACACATGCAAACATAGCATTACTCATATAGGATAAACCACGAAATCAGTGGATTCATGCAAAAACATACCACAGGAGATACATAAACTCACAAGTTTTGCTGCACAGAGCAACCAAATCAGCTGTATTGCATTACAGAGCCAAAAATGTTCAACTTTCAACCCCCAAAATGAGTAACACTTCCAGCTTAAAAACCAGCCAAAGGGAAGCGTACTCAGCATTAATTACATGGTTGACCAAAAATCCCGCCAGATACACAGTATCAGAAAAATGGCACTCAACGCACTGAATACAGCAGGTAGGGGAGGAGATAAGAAGGGATCTCGAGCCATGAGCTGCCAGCCGTGGATGTACAACTTCAGTCGGGTACCAAATCCGTCCACACCATTGCCCATACTTCAGCAACAACTGCCATTAATGTCCATCTACCTCGCAGCCATCGGGAAAACATCAAACAGTGCATTGCAACCGTTTCCCGCCAAAATGCACTTCATCGTAGTTTCAAAATAATACAGGGAGATTAATCCCATATGCATGGTGCAGAGAGCCCCCTACCACTTTATACACGCGGCCACACGCATAATAAGTGTCGAGCACTTTTGCCATGCTCGACCCACGATCCTTCGCACAAAGCCTATCGCCAAGACCCAAGCCATCGGCACACCCCACAATTCTCCCGCCGACCTCATTTGTCTCACCGACAGCCACACTACACTCCACTCCATCGGCCAGAGACAGACCATTGGCCTAGCAAGAAACCCCTCTGTCGATAGAACAACTCTTGCCGATAACACATCGGCTCACCACCTCTGTCGGTGTGACATACACCGTCAGAACAACCAAAATGTCTCCAGCTGATGAAGAGTGCTACACCGATGCCTGCATATGCAAACATCCTCCGGATGTTCAAAAATCATCCTGACGTTAGCATCATCATCCGCACGACCACCCTCATCAGCACAACCTGATGCATCGGAGGAAGATCCTCCTGCTTAGCCAATACCAAATGTCTGGTCGATGAACATCCCGATGACGTCACCGTCATATTCGCCTACTGCACACCTCCTCATATTTGGATGACGTCACCACAAATCGGCATCAGGATGATATTCGGAAATATGATGATGATGACAACCCACCCCTAGAATATCATGATGATGATGCCCTCCTCTCCTTAAGAAAATATGATGCTGCAGCTGAAAAATGCTGAGGAGGTCCAACACTTAGGAAATTTTGGATTTTAGAGAGGGGACCATGCCAAAAACCTTGAACATAAATTATTACCAATATGCACCTTGACCTTCTATCGATGACCCTTTTCTCCTTTCATTTTCCCTTATTGCTTTTGTAAATGCAAATCCAAATGCATATACAACATACAGGGTGAATGTCAAATGTTATAGATCGAACAGAATTTCAGTTCGGGTCCAGCTTGCATATACTTTCATTGCATATCTGAATGTATATTTTGTTTGTATGCTGAATATACAAACACAAACATACAAGCAGGGAATCTAATGAGAATATTCCAGATACATTCCTCCCCTGTATATTGAACATGTACAAACCCGTTTGCATAAGACTGCGGCAGGCCCCACCAAATGTATATCAGCCAATGTATATTTTCCTTTGTATATGACCCGATATACAAAGTGGGAATATTCCCTTCATCGGCCAGACCAACACCGTCGGCCAAACACAACCAATGATGAACATTACGCCGATGGCACATCACTACCACCAATTAGATCGCCAAGAAGCCTGCGAGGTCATGCCAATGGGCAAGAAGATATAGGGTTCAAATGAAGAAACCCTCTAAACATGAAAAATCAACCTCCAGGTCAAAATGAGTACCAACACACACAAAAGAAAACTTTCATTCATCATGCCTGTTGTTTCACCATCCTTGGAGATTCATTATACCAATAGAGTCTCGATGGTATTCTCCTCAGATGTTTAAACTCGGAAGAATCTGACATTCCTTTAAGAGACGTACACGAAGGTATCTGTGGAGCACATTCTACCAATCCTAATCTAGCAAAGAAGTTGTTGTGAACTGGATATTATTGGCCCATAATGGAACAAGATGCTCATCATTTCACAAAAAGATGTCTTCAGTGTCAGCAACATGAAGATCGCATTGATGCACCTATACAAAAACTACAACCAGTGACTACTCCTTGGCTATTTTCACAATGGGGAATCGACCTCATAGGGAAAATTCATCCCTCATCTTCCAATGGCCACAAGTTTATTATTACCGCCATGGAGTATTTTACAAAGTGGGTGGAAGCTATTCCTATGACTTACATTACTGGAAAACAAATTGCTAAATTTATCTTACGCTATATCATTTACCATTATGTAATCCCTATGGCTATAGTAATCGATAACGGTAAACCTTTCAAAAACCAAGATGTCCATGCCTTGTGCACTCAATACCACATCCAACACCATTTTCCACTCCGTATTACCCACAAAGCTACGGCCAGGCTGATGCTTCCAACAAAACTATTCTAAAAATCCTCAAAAAGATAGTCAATGAAGCTGGTCGTGATTGGCATCTGCAACTTAACCCTGCCCTTTGGGCATATCGCAAAATCATTAGAACCCCAACTGGTACCACACCATATGCTTTAGTATAGGGAACTGAAGCTATTTTTCCTATAGAGGTCAAGATCTCATCTCTCCATGTCTCCATGCAACATCTTATTGAGGGAGAGGAGTACAGAGTTTCGAGGTTGCATGAATTGGAGCTATTAGATGAAAGGTGCCTTGCAACATTGAATCATCTTCAGGTCTACCAAAACCGCCTTTGTCGTAGTTATAAAAACAAAATCAAGGAAAGGCAGTTCCAAGTGGGTGATCTCGTCCTGAAAGAAAATCAGAGAAACCTACAAGATAGCGATAAAAAGGCAAATTTGAACCTAACTGGTTGGGACCGTTTGTCATCATAGTAGTCTATGGATCAGGAGCATGTACCCTAGCAACACCTGAAGGAATTCCTCTCGATGAACCCATCAACAATGTTCATCTTAAGAAGTTCTATGCCTAATCCTTAGACTATCCTAGCAAAAATTTCAAAAAAATTTCAAAAAATGAAAAAAAAATAGAAAACTATGAAAAAATTTCTGTCCTCTAGTGAAAACCTGGTAAACAGGTGCCTTGGATAAGTACCATAGTGAAAACCTAGAAAACATGCGCTATGTGTAAGAGTCATCATCCAACATCTATTAGGTCTTTTCATCCATCCATCTCATTTTCATAATAAAACCCCATCCATCCATAATAAAACTTATTGACCTTCGCATTCCCACATGTCCATCTATCATGGCTTGGAAATTGTCAGTGTCAAGCGTTACCTCTTAGTCTCATCAGTTGTCAGTTTCATCCATATTTAGTTGGTCCAATTTCATTCATCCATGGTCAATCACTTTCTCCATAATAAACCCTTTACCTAAATGGGGGTACATTTCCTTAACCTAAGGCTAGGAATGGATCCTTGTTTTGACTCAAGGGAAATTATCACACTTTTAGTCATTTTCTGTAAACATCACTCATCCATCAACACTCTCATCACTCATCCATCAACACTTTCATCACTCGCCAACTAGAACTACATATCATCATCATCATCATCATCGTAATGTGCCTTGATCTCATGGCTATAGGGTATGTAGGCAACCTAGAATACAAAGGAAGTATCCAGTACTTAGCCACATACGATACACCCATCATCCATCTCCATCCATAATAAATCCAAAATTCTCACTCCATCCATCTACCACAATCCATCCTATCCATTTACCACCTAGACTTGACGAAATCAAGCAAAACATAAACTATGCATCTTTTGAAAGCTCAAATACTTATCAAATCAGAAATAAAAAAGCTACTCCTAAGATAATACGTCACCTCATAAATTGCTTGCTACATCTGGCTCATTCATACATCCTAGATCCAAAGCCTTTAACAAATACATCTTTCCTACGATAAGGCCCCCAATCTATCTGGAGCACCCTCTTTGGTAAGAGAACGTGATGGTTGTCTATCTATTTTATTAGTTGCTCATTTTCTTTTTGATATATCTTTTGTCCCTTTATAATACTTATTCAAAACTACCTTGATATTTCTATATCTTGGTATGTCATGATGCGGTATGGATTGGGGCATAGTCATTACTTTCGTATGTTGTGTTTGTGCAATGATTTTATTATCCTATTAGAATTAATATGTATCTTGTGTATGTTGGGATTAGTATCTTGCATATCAATACCTTTTGCATCTAAGTTCTGCAAAGACCTTATATGTATTAAGACTATTCTACACTAAGACTATTTTCCATTCACATATTCGACAAGGTTCTATTATGCCTAGTAGAAATAAATCAAACTGTTTGCTTGCAGAGTCAAAAGTCTTATGCATTGGATATATCGTCGCCCTAGTTTTTATTCCTTGGTACATAACATCCATATGCTATATCAAAATAAAGGATTGCTCTATCTATATGTCAAAATAACTACTCCCAATAAATCCATTGTTCCTTCATCTATCCTAAAATTCTTTTCCAATCTTTGATCTTAATCTTCACCATTCATCTATCTATGATTAACTTTCTTCTTATCATTTGTCAGTTGTCATCATTGGATTATCATGTGTTATCACTTGATTATCATTTGGTTCTCATTTTGATTATAACTTTCTTCTTATCATTTATCATTTGTTAATCATTTGTATCATCATTAGCATTTGTTAATCATTTGTATCATCATTGTCATTTGTTATCATTTGATATCTTTCCTTATCATTTCTCGTTATCATTTTGTGATAATTTCTCAGTTGTCATTTCTTATCAGTTGTTATCATTTGTTTGTTAATCATTTGTGTCATCATTTCTCATCACTTATTACCATTTGTGCCAGCATTTGTTATCATTTATTAACAAATGGTGAAACATTTGTTAGCTATTTATTATCTTTTTCTATCATCATGTGTAAACCATCTAACTTACATCATTTCATTATCCATTTGTTATCCATTTTCTTTCACATCATTAAAAACAACATACATCAAAATAAAATAAAATAAAAATAAAAACCATAAATAATCATCTATTCCAAGTCCATTTTACATCATACATAACATCAATACATCCATAATATCTGCATGACATCATCAAATAAATACAAACATAATAATATATCAACTATCACCATCATCATATATCATACAAAAATGTGTCCATGATACAATGTCCATATACATAAAGTACATCATCAGCCCGCAGGCATCAAAATACAAAAATATATACATCAATGACATAAAATCATCAATAATAAGGTATCTATATCATGTGGAACTCGGGCCCCTTGTTGTTATGTTGGAAAAAGTAACCTTGGGGGCTTTTTCCTCTTAAGGTTTAGCTCCCGAGTCCTTTAGAATGCATTTAGAGCATCTTGCATGATTTTGATGACTCTCGATGAGAAAACCCTGAAGTTTCATAGAAATTGGGGATCAGGGGATGCACTTAACATAAATCCTGCCTAAAATAGGTCCTATGCTGACATGGTAAGTTTGAATTACGAAATTCTTCATGGGAATGTTTGTAGTTGCATATATAAGCATGATTAGTGATTCATTTGCAAACTAGATGGAAATTTGATAAGCATTGTGATTTTGTGAAAGTGATTCAAGGCATTCATTATGTTGCAGAGTAGTACTTTATTGTTATTGTGTTTGTATTTGTAGATTTGGCATCCATCTCCTCATGGCATGAAGATCATCTTCCTTCCATGAGATCTTCACTACAAGGTGATATCAATTGTGTTTTCTATCATTTATCATTTGAATTTTGCCTCTATCCCTCAGGGATACGCACTCTTTATCTAACAAAGGTGTTCAGGAGACTTGAATGTCTCTCTAGGGCTTGACTGAGGCAAGCCTCTAAACACCACAACCCCCAACCAATTTTTTTGTGATTGCAGGTTACATGTTAAGAAAGTGAAAGAAGTGGAGTTGCAGGAGAGCAGTGCAAATTGTTAGAATTACAAATCAGAGAAGAAAACAAGGACCTGGACTCAGGCACCTGCTTATTAATCCTTTGGATCCCGCAACTGTAAAATCTCTGGAACAATAGGAACAGGTTGCAGACAACATTCCCATATCCTGACAAAAACTAAGGCACTGGACTAGGGTGCCCGCTCATTAGTCCCTGACTTTTCCACACACCAAACTTTAAAATCTAGTATGCATTTGGTTGTTATTTGATATCTTTGTGTGCGATCATTTTCTGTAATTTGTCTGTTTGTTTATGAATTTATGAAATTAGGGTTTTGAGCATAATTGGGCTTAATTGAACAACAAAATCACACAATTCCAATCTTCCCCTATGTTCCAAGTGATAGGAGATCTGTAGTAGAGTTCTCTACTTAGTTGAATGTCCTTGAATGTTTAGTGTTGAAAGGAGGATCAATACAAACCATTAAAATCAACACTTGTGAAGGAGTTGGTTGTGATCTTGACCCTGGAGGAGGAGGCTGTCGAGATCCCTATGCTCCTGATGGTTGTCCCTGCATTGGTGGCATCTGTCCTATACCTACTCTAGGAAGTCCCATCACAGAAGGCCTTGACCTCACTGATCTAGAAACCCATGACTTGCTCTGCTTGCTAAAGCTAGGCACCCGATGATCCACAAGAACTACACTCTCATATAGGACACAGTAGTACTCTGCTCTTTGTCTTGCCTATGCCAGTCTATCCTAAATAGCCATCATGTCACTCCACATCTGTGCGATGCTGCTGCTGGCTATCACCTCCTGTGCTGTGTCTAATTGTTGTTGTAACTACACAATGGTAGCCCTGGATGCATCCCTCTCTGTTATGGCCTACTGAAGCTGACCTTCTTCATCCCCTACCTGTTATTGTAGCATTTGCATATGTAGGAGTGTACTATCCCTCTCCCCAGTCAAACCAGCCACTACACCATGTAGTCTCTCCACCTCTAACTATAGACTATCCCAGGAGGCTAGTACCGTGTTATAGTCCTCTCCCTCTCCTGGGATAGTGACCTCTACATGTGACAGTCCTCCATCATCTCCTCCTCCATCTTTGCCGCCTCTACCTGCATCTAGGGGGATGCCCACATGTCCTCTCTCCACCCTTTGTCTCACCCATCTCGGTCCAATGAGAGGCTCTGGTACCTGCCCTGCTTGTGTCCCAGGCATCGTCAACCTGATAGGCCTGTGTGTCACCACCATGCATCATCAACTGCTACTACTAGTGGTACCCATGGCATCAGTTGTAGTTTCTTGAACTTTGTCAACACTGTCTGTCTGTCCAGTGGCATGCCCATGCACCCATGTCCCTGACAACCCAGAGAAACATCACCTCATGAATTGGAGCTATCTGCTACTCCCTAAACCGTCACCGCACCCTATCCAACATATATCTCTCTATGTACAAATCTATCTTGCCCATGATATAACATGTCCACCTAACATAAGGCAGCTCCCTGACATCATCATCCCAAGCCTCGCAATCCCTCCAGGGTCTCCAGATTGCTGTATCTAGGTCATCTATCACCCCCTCCAATAAGTCATGTCTCTGGTCCATCTGTAATGGAGGACCCCCACATACATCCAATAATATGGGTGGCATGTCGTCCTCGCCCTGTCACACATCGGTCGCAACACTGGAATGTGCTCCCAAGCCCTAATATGCAGTAAAGCCACTCCAAACCCTATTTTATGATTCCAGATGTACATGTAGTTATGCAGATCCCTGTATAAGTGGGCCAATACACATGGACCCCACACAAACTACTCTCCCTCCATCATCCTCTCCAAAACATCACCTAAGCCGATCGAGAACTACCTCAATCTCCTCCCTGGTACAAGAACATACCCAATCAAGCTCGCAATGAATAGTGGCAGTAGGGCATCATCTATCACCTCTGTCAAATCTAGCTGCAGCCCCTCAATAGGTAAGTCATCATCATAAAATACCCACTCGAGTGCCTGGGTACTTGTCTATAGGTCATATCTAACCAACGACCTGTGAATAAGAATTCGTAGTATCCACCACATGTCCTCCAGTGTCATTGTCATCTCCCCAGTCAAGAGGAGAAAAGCACTCCTCTCGCTGTGCCACCGCTCTATGAGCACATTCATCATAGCTGTGTGCACTCAAATCTCTAGAAATCAAGCTATGTGCAACATCCCCACTGCGTCTAGAAACTCCCTGTCTATGTCTATAAAGTCTGTGTATAGGCTCATAGCCCTCGGTCGCCCCATGCATGATCGAATTGGCAAAGGTCGCTCCTGTCCATCATCACATTTCTTTAAGTTAGCCATAATCTTGACAAGTCATCCATTTTCCCTAAGTCTAATTTGTCACTTTTTCTTCTGACAAAAGTGCACCGTTTCTAGTCCTAGGCTCTCTTTTGATAGTAGGTGTGACATTTTTTGGCACAGGCACGCCTTTCATGATGTAGGCACACTTTTAGACCAAAGCGCGCCCCTTTCCAACATAAGCGTACCTTTCTCATGCAAAGGCACGCCTTTTCTAAAAATGCTAAGTCTAACATATGTGCACATTTGCTTTGTGTAGGTGCGTCGCCCGCTTGCATGGGTGCTCTTTCCCAGCATGGGCATGCCTTTTTCATAGGCACACCTTTTTCATGCATAGGCACATAGTTTCTTCACGTAGGCATGGTTTTACAAAAGTGCGCCAGCATTTTTTGCTACTTTAACTTAGCAATAATGACCATTAATGCCCTCCTAGCTACCCCAGAATCCTAGGTTATATCACTTACTGGTCCCCCTGCACCGTCTAGTCACTGGAACTACCTCACTTGCTCACCTCGGTTCCTGTGACATGGAATCGCTACACAGTTGGCCATCTGTATCTCTTCTTCTTCTCTCTAAGTGGTTGTTTTCAAAGCTTAGGTGTACAAATGACTTAGAATGGGCTCCCTGCCACTATTTATAGCACCTACCCCACCCTCCCAATTCCCATGTTTTCACTATTTTCATCCTTTTTCTTCTATTTGTTCATATTTTCTACTATCTTAGCCTATGTCTTACCTGTCGTGAATTTTTTCTGAAATTATTTTATTTTTTCCAAAAAAATTCTCGAGGGGGCACCCAATATCCCTTCTTCTCTTCCATCATTTTTCTTTGTTCCTACCACCAATCGGGACATATTTTTTAGTTTCTTTGACACGATGCCACCTAATAGGATGCCGTATCAAAGAGGGGAAAATGTAGACACCTAGAATTCGCCAATGCATTATTCATCTCATCGCGCCACATTCGCATCATTTCTCATTTAATCACTTAATTCCAGTTATTCCACACTAATTTAGTTAATTCACAAAAAATCATCATATTCCTCTATATTAATTAAATAATGCAAATTATTTAATTAAATCATCTTCCCTCCCTTTTAAATAAATAAAATCAAAATTATTTATTTAATTAATCAATTTCCCTCCACTTTAAATAAATAAATTCAAATTATTTATTTAAATATCCTATTTCCCTCCAAATGAATAAAATTTAATATTTTATTCATTTATCACATGTGCTCATGAAATTAAATAATTATTTATTTAATTTCCTATTTATCCTCACCCACCATAATTTCCTCTGGTCAAATCAGTTAACAGATCAATCAATTGAGTTGACTCATCAATCAAATCAGTTAACAAACCAATCAATTCAGTCATATTATCAATCAATTCAGTCATCTCATCAATCAATTAAGTCATCTCATCAATCAATTATGTTAGCTCCCATGATTCATGAGAGGGCAAGGGCACTTGTCCTTCTCTCATTTGCGCACATCCTCTCAACCTTTCTCAGCCATTGATCTTTCTGATCTTCCTCTATAGTTGATCTGCATTTCAACAAGTCTATAAATTAAACGTCATTCTCCATTTATGATCATCTCTCATCCAAGTAAACTTATGCTATTATTATTGTCATCCATTTTGGGAGATCACGAGCTTACATTGACGAAAGAGAAAGCTTCATACCAAAGAGCAAAGAGCAATCAACTTGAGGTTTGGGTGCTACCTCGGTATGCTCCATCAGTGTGGTTCATTTGTGTGCTTGGGAAGGTAATTTGTATTGTTTTTGTATTGCTTTCATCTTTATTTCATTATCACATTTTGACCATTATAGGGTCCACTCATAGCTTCATTGATGAGGGTTTGGTGGTGAAGAGAGGATTGCAGGCAGAGGAGTTTTTAGGATTCAGTGTGATGGTTGTGGATGGATTCAAGATGAGTTGCACTAAGAGGATTCCGTAGTTGAGTATCCAATTAGGTGACTATACGGTTACCGATGATTTCTATGTGGTTGAGATTGGTGATATTGATGTTGTTCTAGGAATCTAGTGGTTACATTCACTTGGAAGGTACATTCATGATTTTCAGAAGATGGAATTGGAGTTTATGTTGGGTGGTAGGATGATAGTATTGAGAGCGTTGGCAGATGGAGTGACAAGTGTAGTGACAACAAAGAGGATGGAAACATTGTTTAGACATGGTGATGTTGCATGGGCAGCCTAATGTTTCGTGTCTTCTAAGTCATCTTCTAGTAGTGACCAATAGTATCATGTGGATATCTAGTCAGTGCTAGTTAAGCACATCATGGTGTTTGGAGAGATTCCTCCTCGTAGACCTCCTAATCATGGACTCGAGCATGCGATTGAGTTAGAGGAGGGCTCCAAGCCTATCATCAACACTCCTTATCATCATCCTAGGAGGTTCAAGGAAGAGATAGAGAAAATGATTAAGGAGTTATTGGATGTGGGACACATCAGGCCTAGCTCCAGTCCCTTTGCATCTTCAATGGCCTTGGTGAAGAAGGATGGCACAATGAGGATATGCATTGATTACCGTGCCTTGTATAAGAGGACCATAAAAAATAGGTACCCCATACCCATGACCGATGAGTTTTTGGATGAGTTACATGGAGTAGTACATTTTTCCAAAACTGTTCTTCGTTCAGGGTACCATCATATTAGAGTCCATGATGAGCATATTCATAAGACCGCATTCAGATGTCATTTTGGGCACTATGAGTTTTTGGTTATGCCTTTCGGTCTTACTAATGGTCCCGTGACTTTCCAATCATGCATGAATCATATCTTCAATAGGTAATTGTGGAAGTTTGTATTGACATTCTTTGATGATATCTTGATATACAATAAGACATGGGAGGATCACCTCAGGCATATTGACGAGGTGTTGGACATCATGGAGGCATAGTCCCTATTTGCTAAGGATTCCAAATGTGATTTTGGGATGACCGAGATTTTATATTTGGGACATGTGATTGGTGTTGATGGAGTTAAGGTACATCAGGAGAAGATGTAGGTTACTCTGGATTGGTAACCACAGAAGAACATTTTAGATTTGAGGGGTTTCTTCATGCTATATAGTTACTACAAGAGGTTTGTGAAGGGGTTTTCACAAATGGCAGCACCTCTTACACATCTCACCAAGAAGGGCACATTCAGATGGTCAGATGAGGCTTAGACAACATTTGATAGACTTAAGGACATGATGACCACTTGTCCAATATTATCTCTACCTAATTTCTCTTAGTCACTTGTGTTGGAGTGTGATGAATCAGGTGAAGGGATAGGCACTGTCCTCATGTAGAATATACATCCCATAGCCTATGAGAGTAGGGAGTTGAGAGATCCGGAGTGGTTGTATTCCACCTATGATAAGGAGATGCTTGCCATCATCCATGCGTTGGCAAAGTTCAGACTGTACTTGGTGGGTGGAAAATTGGTGGTAAGGACTGACCACGACAACTTGAAATACTTTCTAGAGCAGAAGGATTTGAATGAGAGGAAACAAAGTGGGTAAGTAAAAGTTAGGCATATGATTTTGATATTGAGTATGTTAAGGAGAAGAAGAATGTTGTTACCAATGCACTATCCAAGAGACCCACACTTTGCTCTATGTCAGAGATTTTAGCTGATTGGAAAGCTCACTTTTTGGTTGAGTATTCCAAGAATACATTTGCATGCGAGCTCATGTACAACAAGATTCAAGATGATAGGTATAAGGTGATTGATGATGTGATATACTACAAAGACAATCTATTTGGTACCTAAATCTAAAATGAAGGATAAGATTTTGAGGGTTGTTCATGACACTCTTGTAGCACGACATCTAGGGTTCTTTAAGACCTATAAGTAGGTGCGAGAGAGATTCTCATGGAAGGGTCTCAAGGATGATGTCTTGCAATATGTTTGAGAGTGTATGACTTGTCAGTAGAACAAGTCAGAGCATACTTTCCCAACAGGTTTACTTCATCCATCACCCATTTCAAAACATGAGTGGGAGAGTATATCTATAGATTTCATTATAGGTCTTCCAGAGGTCCAAGGCAAATATTGCATATTTGTGGTTGTTGATAGGTTGACTAAGTATGCACATTTATTTGATATTTCATACAAGTATAAGGCACCTCAGGTTGCAAAGTAATTATTTAGAGAGGTGTTTAGACTTCATAGACTTCCAAAGACCATTGTTAGCAATCAGGATAGTAGATTTCTCAGTGTGTTTTGGCAGGATCTATTCAGATTGGATGGTATAGAGTTGGCTCCAAGAACTAGCTACCACCCTCAGACAGATGGGCAGATGGAGATTGTGAACAAATGGGTGGAAGGGTATCTACACAATTATGTTGCAGGGTAGGAGAAGGCTTGGATTAGGTGGTTGTATGTAGAAGATCAATGTTATAATACCACCTATCACATGTCGATAGGCATGTCTCCTTTCAGAGCTTTGTATGGTTATGACTTAGCTTTTGATGACAACAGAGCTCCCAGGGCTAGAGAGATGATTTATGAGAGCTAGAATATCCTTAAGGCACTTAAGGATAATCTACACCGTGCTCAGAATCAACAGAAGATGTATGCAGATAGGCATAGGGTGGACAAGACATTTAAGCTTGGTGATCTAGTTTTTTTTACTGACAATCTACATTGAAGAGGAGTGGTGTAGAAAAAATGAAGCTTCGGTTCTATGGCCCCTATAAGATTTTGAGGAGAGTTGGAGAGGTTGCATATGAGTTGGAGTTGCAATTGGGCAACACATTACATCTTCTCCAGAGCTTCTACCATTAGATGAGGAGGGGAAATTGATACTTGTTCCTGATGTTATACTAGATATTAGGGAGCATAGGTTGAGGAATAGGGTGATCAAGGAGTATTTGGTTAGATGGAGGGACTTGCCCCTTAAGGATGCTACTTGGGAAGGTGAACAATTTTGTAGCATCCAGGTTTGAAATTGCTTAAGGGCAAGCAATTTCGAGAAGGGAGGATTGTAATGCCCCCTTTTTCCGAGTGATCACCCAATAGAGTTAGCTAGCCTATTTTATTCCCATAGGCTAAGTCAGGAGTGGCAAGGTAATAATCTAATACTAAGTAGTCCTTAGTCACTTTTGGATTATTTATATTTAATTAATTAAGCTGGATCTATTTGTAATATAAAATGACTTTATTATTTAAGTGAGCCACTTGATAGAAAAAGCAAAATAAAAATAAAGTGAATTGCCAAAAGGGAGGTCGGCCAAGAGGAGGTTTGTTTGGTGGCTATAAAAGAAGGCAAATTGCAAGTCATTTGCATCATTCATATCATATCATTTTCATTGGAGATTTTCTCTTGTGGCTGAAACTTAGGTTCAACATATTCCAAGGACAAAAACCCTTAGGAATATTGGTGGATTGGATGAAAACCCAATTCCATCTTGAGGAGGATTCATACAGATTTCACATTTGCACTTCATTGGTAATTTGGAGAAGATTGAGCTTGAAAGACCTAATTATTTTTGCAAATTTGGAGGAGAAGACCTAGGGCCAAAATTTTGAGATTTGTGGCCAAATATAATTTTGGAGATTGAAGATTTATATGCAGATTTGATTATAGATTTTATACCAGATTGAAATGCCATATTTTGAGGGTTTTGATTGAGTAATGTCGCTAGGGTTTTACCCTAGGGTGAGTGCTACTTTCCAAGGGAGGTGATTTCATGTTTGTGGAAGCATTTGGAGACTAACCCTAACTGTCGCCCTTCTATTTGCATGCCATTTTCCATCAGCAAGGAGTGTCTCCTAGCTTGGAGGGTTTGATGAGGATTCATGGATCATTTTGAGTCTCTTGGGTGTTTGATCAAGTGCCAAACTAGTTCGTCCATCTAGGGTTTGAACTGTAGAAACCATTCTTCATCATTTTGGTATGTATGAGACTTTATTTATCATTGTAAAGGTCTAATTTTGTAACATCAGAGGTTTGGGCTATGTTTGGGCATTTTTGAGCCTTGAAACTTGATGTAATTTCAATTCTAAATAAGCTGATTTGTAGCAGCAGTCATATATATTCAGAAATCAGAACTATAAGTCATTTGTTTTGCATTTGAATGTTCATATTATGTGGTAGAATAGATGGTTGATGTTATCTTCACAAAGGTTCATGAATTGCATGTATATTTGAGCAATTGGCATACATTTGTTCATTGTCCAAAACCATTTAAAATTTAGAAACAGAAAAATTAGATTTCAGACCTAGGGTTTGAAAAGATAAAATTCAGAAATTTAGGGTAGATTTGATTAGGGATCTTACAATGTTGGTTTTAAGGGAGGGGCATGCTAGACCCTTAAACTATATTATGCATGGGGATATGTGTAGTTGTCTTATGGCTAGCATAACCTTAATTAAGTTATATGATCATTTATATAGTTTTATATAGGTAGTTATATCAACTTGGATGGAATCCATGACATAAGCATGATATATAAGAGGCAGTGGCTAGTTTATTATCATCATATTTTGTATTATGTTCTTATTGAAGACTATTAGAGGTAGCCCCTTCAAAGTAGCTTATAAATAGATGATTATTTATTTACAACATATTTTATATTATAATCTTCTCTTGTGCAAATTATTTCATTACACTTTCCTTTTAAAAACATGAATAGATGATATTACAACATGGATCTTAGCTAACTTAAAAAAAAAGTAAGCATAGGAGTTATAAGAATGAGCGAACACATGTAAAAGATCTTAAAATTCATTGCTATAGTAAATTCAATAAGAAGGAACAATCTAACTAATTGCTTCTTATAAAATAAATATTAACTTTTCTTCTTTCAGGTACACATAAACAATAAGGAAGAGAGATCATTTTCTTTAAGCTTAAACAAGAGAAGGAAGGGATAGATGGATAGAGGTTTCTTTTCCACATGATAATGCATTAAAAAACACTCAAAAATATAAATCCTTTCAAACAAGTAATTTAATCCATCCTCTAGTCATGTCAGTCTTCCAACAATTCATAATTAGACAACATAAGATGAGAGTATAAATGGCCACATTTTATCAGAAATAAATTAGATGATTATCAAAAAGTAAGTTCATTTGTTGAACATGCAAGAAACACATTATACAAGTCTTTGTGGTGCATTCATTACTTTGCCGTGGTGGAAAATGCCCACTCACTGCGAGGAATGTTTGTTTGTTTGGGCAAACTAGTTGGTCACCATGACATACTCATTTGTTGCTTTGCAATAAGTGGCGAACTTATCTTGTCACATGTTGAGACTTCACAAATTTGATTAAATTAATAATTTTTCAACTCAAACATTCAAATATGCAATTTCCCAAGGAAGTAACCTACTATAATATTCAATTCTACATATGTCTTACATCATAGAAATGATAGAAATGACATGATGATATTTTTATCAATATGTGATTTCAAGTGTAACTACGTTCCTTTACATCCTTAAACACATTTTATGAAATAAAATTTAAACACAAACCAAACCAAGACCTACCCATAGGCTCCTTACAATACAAATTTATCCAACCACACAATAGAAACTATAGTCATTTCATATATTGAATTTATACCAAAGTAGAATTGAATTTCACATTTACAACAATGAATAGTGCTTTCACAACCATTTACTCAAAAATGAAAAAACTATAACTTACAAAAAATGAATTACTTTATTATATGTCTCTTATATTTGTCTCTAATTGAATTGATACAAATATAAAACTTAATTAACATACATTTGAGCTTTTGAATTACATTTGAAAAGAGTTTACAACTTTCTCCAAAGGACTCTGAACTCCATTGAGTTAGAAATCTCCAATTGTCTTCACTTCAAGAAAGACCAAGACAACAAAAGGTTCTCACTTCCCTACCATATGGCATCATTAAACTTGTATGTGGCTCTAACCAAGGCCCAAGTCAAGAGACCAAACCATGAACTTGACAAACTCACATTTAACCACAAAATGAAAGGCCAACATCAAGATACACAAAAGGATTTGATATACACAATGAATCAATTCTTTTGATTCATTTAAGGGGGAGCCAAGAGTGATACACTTCCACAAAAAGCATGCAAAGAGGGTCTCCACCCAAGTAAAATTACAATAAGGATCTCAAACCCAACTAAACAATACCACCATATAAGTCATTATTCACAATAAATCCTTCCACCATCTTGACACCCAATAAAAAAATGCATCTCAATGCCAAAATCACAATATAATGATAAACTACTTATCACTCTTATTAGTCAATAAATTGTATGAAAATATTGCTTCCCATGGAGAATTATTTGTTCCTCAACCCTTATATACATGGCTTGCCTCAATCAATTGGGAGAGTCAAAACCAAGGTTACACTTGGATATGTAATACAAAATTCAACAATAAAATAGGAGAGGAGTGCATTGATGTTATACTTACATATCAATACAAAATTCAACAATAAAAGAGGAGAGGAATGTGTTCAACACACTCCTACACAAAATAAAAGAGCACTCATGCTCAAACAACCCCAAGAAGCATACTAGGTGTTATGGAGTAAAAAGTGGACACTTGCCTTTTTACCTCCTAGTTTAGCTCCTAGGTCCTATTTGCTTCATTATACATTCTAATTGAGCATCCCGAAGAAAAGAGCCCAACACCCATGTGAATTTGGGACCTTGGTCCCTTCATTTAGCTTAGCCCTAACTCAAATTAGGCCCCTAGACTTGGACGCCAACCGCCCAAGTCCTCCTTGATTGGTCAGGAGAAATAAATGTTATGTCAGCCTGGGACCTTTAAAAATGTTCCTCCTTTTCAGCTTTTGTGATTTAATTTCATGAATGTTAGCGGGAAAGCATATATAAGTGAGTTTTTGACTTCATTTTAAACCTAGATGGATATTGTAGACTTATGATATTAGAGCAAAGAACATTCAAGGCATTCATTGTGTTATTGTTGTGGATTTGTGTTTGTATTTGTGTGTTTGTTACAGATTCGGCATCATCATCCATCTCCTTATGAGTTGAAGCATCTTCATCCTCCTAAGGACTTCACCTCCAAGGTGACAACATTACTATTTGAATCATTTCATCATTTGGATTATCTTTAGCCTTTGCCCTGCAAGGGCATGCTCTCTCTAACAACGATGTTGGGAAATCTTGAATGCTAACCCAAGATTTGATTGAGGTAAATCCCTAAACACCACAACCCCCAAACCCCTCTCTTGTCATCTTGTGTGCAAGTTATAGGTACAGGTTTTGGGAAAAGTGGAGCTATAGGAAGGCAGTGTAGGAATTAAGGTTTCGGGATCTAAAAAAAGTTCCATATTATCTCTTTGAAAAGACTTGGACAATTGGTGCCCTAGTCTACAGGGCTTCCAAGTTCTGGATCTAGCTTCTGAGCATCATTTGCAACATATTCTCAGTTTTGACCTCTAGCAAAATCTCACTTTTGGACTTGGGTGGTTACCAAATTTGTCATCTGACACCTCAGCTTTTGGGAGACAAGTTCTGACATCTTACTGATCATCTCTGTACTTTTAGTTTCTAGATTTCTATTGTTGATCATTTGTTTCAAGTTGATTATCTCATAACCAGGGTTTCACTCATGCCTAACCTAGGGTTTGATAAAAGGCTTAGTTTAATCTCATCTTTCCTTGATAAATAAGAGCACAAAATCAGTAGTTGAGTCCTCTTCCATCTTGTAGTGACTTAAGCTCGATTTTGTCCTTGAATGTTACAGTGAAAGGAGGGTTTGATCTAGTGTCCTCACATACATGCATTCATCTCTCACTTTATTTTTACTATTAAACACTAGGAACACAAACTTCACAAAATATCATATAAACTCTTTCAAATTCATATACGTGTTGGTAAACAGATTTGTCAGTGTAGTTATTATAGTGAAAACTAGCCCTGACTTGCCCAACGGGCAACGACAAACATACCAACAATTGGAGAAGTTGCTATGAATCAACAAATTTCCTCTACGTTTGAGAAAGGTAGCTCCCTAGTATGATGGGTTTTTAGGATTTTTATGATATTTTTAACCCAAAAATACAAAAAGGGAAAGGAAAAACTCAAAGAAGACTTATTTATAGAAACCCTAACAGTAGACACACAAATACCAACTCAGCTTTCACAAACTTATTGAAACCAATGAGGACTCATCATAAAAATGGAATGCACATTTCTAGATTTATATGATGGATAATAACAATGTATAGGTGTAAAATCCCTTCCAAGACTTCTTTCTCAAAAACACAAGTTTTATGATTTTATCCACTTTGACATTTCATCAAAACTCTACATTTGGCTCATAAAGGGAATTTTCTAATTAAGTTGATTTGCACAGCTTGTTTGTTTGATTTAGATGTGGTTTTATTCATACATGTATCATAGTTCATTAAAGAAATGAAGAGACATTTATACAAATAGTTTGCATACATGTACTTATAAACAAATTGTAAAACAAGATACAAAGAATCTAATTAGATCAATGTATACATTATTGTTGTAAAAATTAGAATAACATAAATCACAATATTCAGGTCTAACCTTCCAAAATCACCAATATAGAAGTTGTTGCCTTATACCTAGACTCCTTGCTTTAATCAGCAACATTCATACACTAACATGATCACCTAACATGTAGAAATGAACAATATATTCCAAGGAAGTGTGGCGACTCATACCCAAGACTTCCACGCACCCCCTTTTTGTCAAATGTCAACCTTCCACAGACCACATACCTTTCTTTATATACATGCAATCTCCCTTTTTGTTAGGAATTTGTAGGTCAATTAAAAGAAATTCCACATAACCCAATAGGAGAATATGATGCAAAAATAACCATAATGCAAAGATCAAATGACAAACACAAGATATACCCTGGGAAAACCCTCAAGAGGGAAAAACCCAACCTCCAAAAGCATCCACACTCATATGTATTATTCAACAATAAGAAATTACAATACATGCCATGAGTCTCCATGATTACCTCTTAATCATCAAGCACCTCCAATTCATCCTCCATTGTGTCCAAGCATGAATCCACACATCACCTACCATGCTTCAAAATATGCACTCACAGGAGAGAGCTCAATACAATGACAACCTCTCACAAACCTTCGTCCACCAATAATGAAATAGCCAACCTCAAATAATAACATTGTTCTTGCTTTTATAATTCAAGCTCACACAATTACATTGAGAAAACCATGGGTAACACAAAACCATTAACCCCCTTATTTAATGGTGGTACTACATTTTTTTCCAACAATTAAATAGTACAAATAAACAATTAACTACTATATGTGTCCCACACACATAAAATAATTAACCCAATGTTACATACAACATTTACAAGTGGCCTCCAAATAAATATCTAATGTGGTTAAACACATCAATTAAGATGCACCACAAATAAATATTTATTTTACATATATAAAGTAATCCAATGTTATGCAAGGTGTACAACACCTATTTCCCAACATTCTCCCACTTGTTGTATACATTGCATAAGGGTCAATCAATGAAATACATCATCATAGGCAAACATGAAATCACATGAATCTCCAGCATGCTCTTGTGCTCTATCAAGATACCTGCAATAAAATCAAAGTGACCACCATCTCAAGAAAGAACTCCTCTCATCCTCCAATGTGCTAAAGTGAAGATGCACCAATCCAAAGAACACAAGCATCAAATCCAAGTGATAACAAAAGGCTCCAAACTAATGTCAAAGGTAAAAACCCACATGATCGAAAAAAGCACCCATAACATATGCTAATACATCCAACCATCCATACCTCATAGGTATCAACAACATAAATAAACAAATTCCAACAACATATCCAACCCATATACCACAATCATAAGCTCCATGTATAAAGCCTATCAATGAAGAACACATACATCTAGGAACTCCCACTGCATGGGTAATGTCAAATCTGAAAATAGATCAAAGGCATATCAAGTCTACCAATTAACACTCAATCCAAGGTGTGGCTAATCAACAAACCAATGTAGTATTAAGAACAATCACAATGATCCACATATGCAAGATAAATCACTGCATACTATCTCACAACATGTCACCATAACTCTCCCAAGTCCAACCATATCAACATGATCCTCTAGGAAGTAGCCATAAGACAAAGAGAGAAAACCTATAAATCATAATGTCCTTCTACAAACACCTCAAAGTGCTAAGCTATGTCAAGTATGATCTCCTCTACAACCCCAAAAGAAAAGCCTCAACAACACCCAACCATTCAATCTCATAGATCAAATGAACATATGTAACATGTAACCAACATGGATGTAAGCCTCTCTAATCAAGGTAGATGAAACTCATAACCATTCTATAACTAGGAATGAGCCAAATCACATCTCCTAAACTCCTCATAATGAACATCATAAACCAAACCATATGAACAAGGAGATAACCATGCTAACATCCCTCAAATGAACCCTCTAGAACCAATACCATAGCTCAAGATCCATATCTATGAGAAGATAAAATATAAGTAAAATGCATCTAAAAGGATGGGCAATACATCATAGATGGTAGACCACCGAGTAGATCAAGAGTGGGAAATGAGAATGCTCCTCCAGGATACACCAAGCCACAATGAATCTCTCCAAGAACAATCTCCTCTAGGTCCATAATGAACTCACGTCCATATCCAAGTGTAGGCTCCTCAATCTATCTGCTAAAACCTCCAATGAGTAACTGTATAGACAAGTGTCTCTAATCCCAAGAGAACTCTAGCCTCACCTAAGTCTCCAAGTATCCATGAGCATCTCCATGGTCAATCCATGCTAAACTCCAAAAGAAAAACCACACTATCATGAAGCTCTCAAGAAAATGACCAAAGTACTCAATACCAAGAGAGCCAAAAAGATCACTGTCAATGCTCCTACTACACATTTGCAAAATCAAGAAACCCATCATGACATCATGATCTAACCATCTTCGCCAAGGAGATCACATGCACTGATGCATATATCCTGTCTCAAGAGAATATGTATCATGCCAATACTCCAACTAGTATCCAGAGTAAATAAAGACACAATATCAACATCTCTAAACAAAGGATCAACATGTCAAATTGACAAGTCATAAATTGACACCTCAACCAAAGACTCAAAAAAGTCCTCCATGGTAAACCAAGATGTCAACATATCCAATCACATGAAGATAACCATCTCCTAAATGAAGATTATCCATGGCCCCAAACCAATCAAAGAATCTTGCTGTAAAATCAATAGCTCCCAAAAGGTAGAGTAAACCATAATCTCCAAACCAAGAAGATAAAACCATCATTGTCAAAAGCTCGCATAAAAACATGTATCCAAGCTATCCATGACATCGTGATAAACATGCTATAAGTCCCAACAACCAACTATCTAGGCAATCTAATCATAAATCCTCTCATCCCAATGCAACATACCAATGTACAAATGACCACAGACAAGGCCAACTAACAAAGTCTGCATAAACATTGAATCAGTCTCATGGATATAGATAGTCCACATCTGAGTCATCCCATTGTAGCCAAATAGGTGATAAGCCCACAAAACTACATAAATCGTAGATCTAAAACAAATGTAACATGCAAACTCATCATCACACTAGTAGCATGCAAACTGAGATATCAAAGAAGACAACCTGTAGACTCCAAGATTCAAACACCAAATCAATGCTAGATTCGATTTGCTAACAAGTCCAAAAATGAGTAACCATAGTCAAGGAACTAATCAAGCATCTAGGAGATAGGAACAACTCCTAAAACAACACCACAACACCACTTGTAATCATGAATCGAACATCATAGCCCATACCTATCAATTGCATACATGATCATGTCATGTCAATGCAAAAGTGTACCTGCATATCCATGACACCATAATCATCATCACTGTACCTGTACTCAACTCCCACTGAAACAAGACTCCAAGTCTCACACGCGTATCAATCATGTCCTCAAACTAGAAGATAACCTGTGTACCTATCTCCATCGAAGTCCAAACTTTGAAAACACTTGTAAACCTGTATCTAGAAGCACCAAATCTAAAAACCTACTATACCATGTTGATGGTCTCATAACAACATGCGCTCCCACAAGTTTGTGCCAAAATATCCATCTGAATGCTCTCATAATTGCACCTTGAATATTAGGCTCCTACAAGTGATCAAACAAATACCAATGTCTTTGTGTAGATCAAACTAAAAATCTACATGATCTAAATAGTAGTACACTACAAGAGCTCTCCAATGCCTATCCGAAATCAAAAATCTGATTCTGTATGCAAAAGTTATAAGCATAAAACTGTTCTGGAGCAATGTCTAGCTTCAGGCACCAAATTCTAATACAAATAGAAAACTCTAATGACCAAGCCTATGCCACTGCATAGTGCTCGGAGAGACCTTTTCGATGCCTAGAAGAAGTCAAAAATCTAATACCATGGGTGAAAGTTATGCCTCCCGGAAGAAAATGCCCTCCGAGGGCTAAAAGGGGACCCCTGGTGGGATCCATCCATACTTGTTGACGTCATTGCTGACTAGGCAAAGGTGGGGTCCATTGTGGTGCTAACTAGGTTGGCATCATTTTGTCTTTGACTGGCAGACTCCAAGGAAAGTTTCCATTTGTCTTAAATTGTCACAGACCCCAAAATACATTTGAGAAAGGGTTTAATTTTTGTTATAAGGTCTGATTTGAAATATTTTTCTCTACTATATTTTCTAAGTGCCACTGTTAAATGTTTTTATGCCTGCTAAAGGGTTGTCGGCGGTACCCCTACCGGACCAACAGATAAGGGCTCACTGGTCGTCCAAGGGGGCCCGACCTGACTATGCTAGCACGGTCGAGTTGCCAGGGACCGGGGGCCTTAGGGTCTCTCGACCCAGCCAACATTGACCGAAGTCTGATAGGGAGCCGAAGGGGCCGCCCGGCTCTGAGTCGGTGATACCCTTGGTACCCTCTGCAGTATGGGGGTTTGCGGACCCCCCTGCAAATATTTTTTTTAATCTTGATTTTAATTTTTCGCTTCTATAGTTTCCTTTTTTTTTTCAAACTATAGAACAATAAATATTGGGTAGGAATTTTGTTCTACATAGCGTACCTGCGATGGTCGTACGGTCGTACCACCAACCTAGGGGCATATTTTTTTTTGCCTCAGGTCATAGTGGCCAAACCATGCAAAGTTATATGTTTTTCTTCACCTGTTGGGCCTCCTAAATCCAATGGCAAGGTCCATTTTTGCACAGGAGGTCATATGTGGAAATTCCTCCTCAAAACCCTCATGTAGCCATCTAAGAAACCCTCTTTTCTACATCCAAAATTTAACACCCAGATTTGCAATTTTCTCCACAAATCTACAACACCCAAAACCCAAAATCTGTAATACAACTTGCACAAAACCTTGTAATGTCCAAAATATTTTCATGCACTGCCATGACTTCCATTTTGCACCAGATCTAATCACACAAGGGTTATCAACAAACCAGGGAGCTCACACCTCCCTCAACCATAAAAATGGCTTTGATACCACATGTTAGGAATTTTTAGGTCAAATAAAACCAATTCCACATAATCCAATAGGAGAATATGATGTAGAAATAACCATAATGCAAAGATCAAATGACAAACACAAGATAACACAAGATATACCCTGACAAAATCCTTAAGAGGGAAAAACCCAACCTCCAAAAGCATCCACACTCATATGTATTATTCAACAAAAAGAAATTTCAATACATTCCATAAGTCTCCATGAATACCTCTGAATCATCAAGCACCTCCAATGCATCCTCCATTGTGTCTAAACATGAATCCACACATCACCTACCATGCTTCACAATATGCCCTCATAAGAGAGAGTTCAATACAATGACAGCCTCTCACAAACCTCCATCCACCAACAATGAAATAGCCAACCTCAAATAATAACATTGTGCTTGCTTTTATAATTCAAGCTCACATAATTACATTGAGAAAACCATGTGCTACAAAACCATGGGTAATACAAAACCATTGATCCCCTTATTTAATGTTGGTACTACATTTTTTCCCCAATAATTACATAATACAAATAAACAATTAACTAATCTATGTGTCCCAAACGCATAAAATAATTAACCTGCTGTTACATACAACATTTACAAGTGGCCTCCAAATAAATATCTAATGTGGTTAAACACATCAATTAAGATGCACCACAAATGAATATTTATTTTACATGAATAAAATAATACAATGTTATGCAAGGTGTACAACACCTATTTCCCAACACTTTTTGTGATACAACTTCCTTTTTGGAGTTGCATCCCTTCCAAGGTTGTAACTCTAAGGAAAATTGTTGCGGCTGGGAAATAGGTTTAGAAGACAATCTTAAACCCTCTTCTTTATCATTCACAAAACTCATAAAACCCCCATTTCAATATGGTGCTGATCTAGGGTTTGAACTCTCCACAACATCACAGATTCCATAAGATTTAATCTTTGCATAAACTATAAATTTGTATTTGCAAGGCAAATCTCACAAATTTATCAAAGCTAACCCTTTGCAAAGTAAATACTCAAATAATGTGGATGATATCTCTCTTCAGCACAATATCTCGAAATTTGAATCCAATGCGAGCACCTGTGAGTTCTGAGTGAATCCACCAATGATGATTGAATGGTTTTCATCCACACAATCAAATACCTAAGGGTTTTTGTCCTAGGGTTTGTTGAATCGTGAAGCTCCATCTCTCAAAGAAACACCAAGAAAATAACAAGTCAAGAATGTTTTTTTTTGGCTCATAATTCCCTTATATCATTCTTTGAGAGAAATAACTTTTTTTTTAATTTCTTTTATTTTCCCGCTCACTTAAAGTGACTCAATAATTTTCCATTGACATAAAATAAAGTCACTTCATTAAAACCAAGGTTCAACCTTTATAATTAATTAAATATAAATAATCTGTAGTGAACTTAGGACTATTTAAGATTTAATTAATTAATTATTCCCTTATATCCTCCAACTTAGCCTACGGGAATTAAATAGGCTAAAGGTCCCTGCAGATGTCTCATTCAGAAGAAGGGGACATTATAGTCCTCCCTCCTGAGATTTCTTGCCAACAAGCAATTACAAATTTAGATGCTAAAGAATCTACTCTCCCTCCCAAGTGGCATCCTCTAGGGGCAAATCCCTCCATCTAATCAAATACTCCTTGAGCACTCTACTCCTCAATCTCCTTTTTCTAACATCTAGGATAGCATCAAGAACCAATACCAATTTGCCCTCTTCATGTAAAGGCTGAAGCTTGGAAGATGACTTAATATGTTGCCCAAGTGCCTTTTTGAGGCCAGATCAGGCAACTCCAATTCATATTCCACCTCTCCTACTCTTCACACAATCCTATAAGGGCCATACAAGTGAGGCTTAAGCTTCTCTGCACCACTTTTCTTTAGTGTAGACTGTCTATATGGATGCAAGCACAAGAAAACCAAATCTCCAGCCTCAACTCCTCTCAACCTTGTGCTTATCTGCATAGATCTTCTGTTGATTATGAGCATGATAAAGATTATCCTTAAGTGACTTAAGGATGTCTTGACTCCCCTGTATAAATTCCTTCACCTTAGAAGCCCTACTATCATCAAATGCTAAGTCTACAAAAGACATATCATCATAACCATACAATGCTCTAAAAGGAGTCATGCAAATTGACATATGGTAGGTGGTATTGTTACAATGCTCCCCCAAATATAACCACCTGATCTACATATTTTGTTGCCTCACAACATAATTGCACAAATAACCTTCCACCCATTTTTTTACGATCTTCTTCTAACCATCAGTGTGAGGGTGGTAACTAGTGCTTGGGGACAACTCCGTACCAACTAATCTGAATAGCTCTTGCCAGAAAATGCTAAGAAACCTGTTATCCCGATCATTAACAATGTTCTTTAGTAATCCATGGAGTCTGAACACCTCTCTAAAGAACAACTCTACAACCTGAGGTGCCTTATACTTAGATGATATGCCAAAGAAATGCATATATTTGGTCAAACTTTCAACTATGACAAAGACACAATCTTTTCCCTGCACTCCAGGAAGACCTATAATGAAGTCCATGGATATACTCTCCCACTTTTGCTCAGGAATAGGCAATGGCTACAACAATCCTATTGGGAAAGTATGCTCTGACTTGTTTTGCTGACAAGTCATACACTCTCTAACGTGGTGCAAGACATCATCTTTGATACCCTTCCAAGAGAATCTCTCTCTAATCTACTTGTAGGTTTTGAAGTACCCTGGGTGTCCTTCAAGAGGTGTATCATGAATGGCTCTTAAGATTTTCTCCTTCATTTTTTATTTAGGGACCAAATAAATCATGTCCTTGTCATAGATAACATCATCCACCACCTTGTACCTGTCATCCTAAATCTTACCATCCATGAGCTCGCATGCAAAAGTATTTTTGGAATACTCAACCAAAAGGTGAGCCTTCCAATCAACTAAAATTTATGTCATGGAGCATAAATTGGGTCTTATGGAAAGAGCATCTCCTACAACATTCCTCTTCCAATTTACATATTCAATGTCAAAATCATAAGCCTAAATTTTTCTTACTGTTGGGACAAAATAGAAAGGATTAATTTCAAAGTTATATTCAAGTGATGGTTGGAATTTAGGTTTGCTATTTTAGTCTAATCCTATGTCAATCCAGGATGTAGACTTATGAAAGGCATAATGGCAATTTGCTCAAGGGTTGTAGGTAGCAAGATGAGTTTTAAATGAATGTAATCTATCTTAAAGAGTCAATTGCAAGTATTAAAATTCTCTCTTAAAGTATATCTAAAAGTACTATAAACTCGCGACAGGAACTAAAATTCTGGCTAAAGGAACTATTACAAAATAACTCTTGGCGACAGAAACTTTTATAATATTACTTGCTACAAAAGTTGTTCGAATAATGCAAAATAAAGAATTACCATTATTCTATAACTATCAATCCAAATTAAACACATGCTAATTAATATTGAAGTATTCTATATAGAAATTAATCTCACAATGCATAAAACATACCTCACACATTGATAAAAGAAACAACAAAAACAAATACATTCACCAGTTTCCTAAGAGTGGGCCTTGCCTCTCCATCAAATGATGAAGGAACAAAATGCTCACAAGTGCTTCAGAGACAATTTAGATAATAATGACAATAGTATTTTTGATGATAATAATGATAACCAATTCAGTCTGCAATATGTATACTATAGCTTATATAGCTTCAGTCGATTAACAAACTAGATTAAAAATATACAAGTCATTGTTGCATAATTATAAAACCAAATACAATGATTGAATAGGAAAGAGTGTGTGGCCTACGACCACTCTTTCTTAAGACATCAATTCGATTGTTACAACAACATAATAAATTAAACACTATAATCGGTTGGAAACAAAATATCCACAGTGTTTAAGGAATCTCCATCACTATTCTCGTGGCTAGAGGAGGTCTCCATTTACCCTATTTTAGTTACATACAACCACTTGAATTAGTGCTTGTAAAAATCACTTCCTAGAGTATATTTTACTCCTTTAATAGATATTAAACATCTTGATTTTATAAAACTAATAGTAGCAACCGAGAAGAGAAAGGTTAAACTATGGTAAGATTGAGTGAGGAAAATGCAAGGTAAATGGACTAAAACTTAGCAAAAATGAGAACAAGTTTTTAACCCATCATTTTTTCCCCCAACTGAAGACATTGCATGCCCTCATGCATTGATTAATTATAGAGTCAAGTTACTACTTGGGTGGCACATAGGTTAATTTCTGCATAGCAGACATGATCTCATTGTTCCAGAAAGATTTTAATCATAGAATCCTCTACTTGTGTTCCTCCATTGTTCTATAGGATGTTGTGACCTGCTCTTTTTCTTTAGCCAATTGTTCCAATTGTTTGTTTAATTTCTTTATTTCTGTAGCTTGTTGTCAATTTATATTATTTACTTCCTATAGGTGTCCTTTAAGGGGTTGAATTGTAGCCTCCAATTAGCTCATTTTGTCCTTCAAAGCTCAAATTTCTTCCTTCTATTTATGGATGATCTCTTCCAAATTAGGTTGTTCTAAAAATGGGGAGTCATCAGATGAAGGTTGTCCTGCAAGATCTGCTAGGTGATCCCCATGTTCAAGTTTTGTAAAGCAAGGTCTTCTTCCTCTGCTTCCAATTGCTCAAAGTTCGCTATTTCCTAATCTTCTTCCTATGCTTCCATCTCTTCAGTTAGCTAAATGTTTTCTTCTTCTTAGTTAACACTAGTGTTACATGGTGGGTTTTCATTTTGCACAATATTAGCTTGTTCTATCGAAAGAGGGGATTCCATGTTTTTGGAAGTTTCCATCTATTCCCTAAGTTGTTTTTCTCTTTTCCTCTATCTATTTTGTATTCTCTGCTCACGGCTCTACCTATCCTTGCCTCTCAAAAGATAAGTAGCTAAAACTTCTAGGTTAGAATCTGCTGCCTCATGTTCTTCTACAGCCATGGTGCTTGCTACATTTGCTAAATTTTGCAGTTTAGAAGTTGGTTCAGCCACTGATTCCCTCTTTCTCTTTTGCTGTGTTATGTGAAGGCCATATTAGGGTTTGAGAAGTGGAGGGTTGCACTAATTCCCTAGTTTCACATTGTTCAATTTCAGTATCGTTCCTTCTAGTCTCATGTGTTTCAGTTTCAACATCCTTATCTTGGGCTTCATGAGCCTCAGGCTCCCTTTCTGAAGTTGAACTACTAAAAGGTTCCTCTTCCCCCACAAAAACAGACTAGCTGATGGGCAGAACAACTTGTTTTAAACCCTCAAGAACAAGCAATTTTATCAAACCATGATGGGCTGAGGAATTACTATGACCTTTTTGAACTTCTTTACACATTCTATGTACTGATTGAAACAAATAGTGTGGCACATTAACCAAATCATTATAACGCATATGAAAAAGCAACCTAAAGTGTTGGACAAATACATATGCATATTGTCCTTTGTAAGTAATGTACTAAATGATGAATTTGGAGACTTCATTCCATGGTTTTGGAAGTGAAACCCGCGAGGTACCTTATCCTAAAATCATCTTCACCTTCTCCTTCCATTTCAAGAACCTTGTCGTCTAGTGTTGCAAGTCAACCACTCTGGTTGAGACTACTAGAGAATATGCATCACCTGCTTGAGGTAACATTGTAGCAGAAATGACGGTTTGAACTATAATAGGAAAAGAAAGCCCCCTCAAGGTCACCTATCCCTCAATATAACCCCTAGCAAAATCCTCAGTAACATTGTCATCAAACCCACATAACTTTTTGAAGAACACACGCCATCTTGCTTTCCTGAAGATTTTATAAATGTCTCTATTTTCTTTCAAATCTTGCATATTGGTAGGTTCCTGACGGGTGTGGGTACCACCCATGGCTTACTATGCGGTAGGAAGTTAAAAAAAAGGTAAAGTGAGTAATAATGATGGACTGTAACAGTTGATGTGGGGACACGCTAGTAGGAAAGAACAATAAATGTGGACAAAAATAGTAAGTATGGGAAAAGATAGCATGAAATCTATGAAGGCCAATTTAAAAGATTAGCATAACAAGAAACTATGACGAATTGAAAATAGTGTAGTATGTCTGATTAGAGACTTAAAGATTCACGTGGTAGACACGACACCTTTCCCCCAGTTGATGGTATGACACCATCCTCGGTAGCACCACATGATTAGTTTAAATAAAAAAATAGAATTAATGTAAATTAAAAGAACAAATACACTTGAGAAAGTTACCACATATAAGAATAATGTAACCGCAGTAGGCCATGTGAAAGTGGGGTAAGCACTCTAGGCTGGCAGTTGATATGGATGATAGGTCACAAGGATACGCCGACTACTATCGAGCTTCCTGAATCACCACATGGCACTGAAGATGACTGGAACAGATGAATGAAATTGATAATGCAATACGACAGTAGGATGTACAACCATGGTTGGAGGAAGACACGTTGGAAAGTGTTGCATAAATACCCCATAGAAATAGAAAAAGGCTAGCAATAGGAACTACAAGAAAAAGAAGGTTCCATTAGAAGTACAGTAGATCCAGTGACATAGAGATAAAATTCGGTGGTGTCTAGTTGATGTATGAGGTGTCTTCACTGGTGGTTGATGTGTCCCATCTGCAGCTGATGTGACACGTGGGTGGAACAATAAACTGGAGTATAGTGTGGTGACTAGAGTTATACCTTAGTCTAGTGTTGAATTAATTCATTTGTAAACACCGTTGAGTTATTATAGCAGGGAGTATAATGTCCATGCCAACTTGGAAGAATTTAAACAAGGATCTTGTAGCAGCAACAGGCATCTGGAGCACCACAAAATGGGTAGTGACAAGAACACCAAGGTAGAGTCTATTGTCGCACCATAGAATGGGTAGCAACAGGAACTCCAAGATTGAGGCTCTTGTAGCATTACTACATATATCTAGATGTAAAATTTAATTATTTTTTTAATGACAAATGACCACTGGTTACCCAAGTTTCAGTCATTTACCACCTAGAGGTGCCAAAAAACATCACTTTTCACCTCTAGGAGTTTTATTCTAGTTACAATTCTGCCAAAAACCTAGTTTTTAAAGTGTAATCATCTATCAACACCCGAGGGTTTTCATTGCTATATTTTAGTGGTTTCTTTTATTTTTAAGAGAAGCACCTAAAAGGCACTTGGAAAGACGATAGGAACTCTATCCAGGACATTGAGTTCCTTCTTCAAATCAAGAATGAAATTTTCTTTGGTAATGGGTTGCTCGTAGATCTTCAAATGATGACCATTAACAACTAGGGTCATGTGATTGGAGCCCACTGTGTGAAGTTTAATCACACCATTGTCATAGGCAACTTCAATCTCATAATGTCCTAACCACCTAGTATGAAATTTGCCCTTGAAATCCTAGAATTTGGAATCATTCAAATGTGCCCAGTCTCCTAGCTAAAATGATCATTTGCAAATGAAACGATCATGCCAAAGAGCACGTTGTTATTGAACTACTTCTGCATGAAAGAGAGCCTGTTGATGCATTTCATCTAAAGAATGGAGCTACTCAATTCTAGCTTTTTGAGCATCAGTAAGATCCAAACCCAATTCCAAACCAGTACATAAAGTTTTGATTTCAAACTCAACAGGCAAGACAACCTTCTTACCGTAGACAAGCTCATAGGGTGTAAGACCAATGGTGGTCTTCCACATTGTTCGATAAGCCCATATTGCGTCTGGAATTTGGGCTACCCAATCTTTTCGATGAATTGTGATTATTTTGGTAAGGATGTTCTCAATTTCCTTATTGGTGACCTTGACCTGACCATTGGCTTGTGGATGGTATGGAGAAGACTTGCAATGCTAAATTTCATACTCTCAAACCAAAGCATAAATTAAATCTGGCGTGAATTGTGGACCCTAATCAGTCACAATTTCCTTAGGTACAACAAACCTTGTGAAGATTTCAGTATATAGAAAATTAGCTACCTTAGTATCCTATGCATGCTTCAATGCCACTACCTCAACCCACTTAGTAACATAATATGTGCAGACCGAAATGTACTCTTTGTTTTTGGATAGAAGGTTAATAGGACCTACAAAATCTAACCCCCATTTTTCAAATGGTTCGATGGACAACTGTGGCTGAAGTGGAATCTCATCTGAACATGTGGGGTAGCCCATGCATTGGCCCTTATCACAATGCTAAACATACCTTTTGTAATCCTTGTGTAATGTAGGCTAGTAATAACTAGAAGTAAGGATCTTATTGGCAGTGCGATGAGCTACAAAGTGTTCCCCGCCTGGTTCGGTATGGCATGCTTGAAGTATATCAAAGACATCATCTTCAGCTACACAACGATGCATGACATTATCGATCCCAGTGCAAAAGACAAGTCCATTAATCCAAGAGTATTGTCCACTGAGTCCAACAAGTTTCCTTTGCTCTCAAGGAGAGAAATGGGGAGGAAACTTGCAAGTGACTAAGTAATTGGCAATGTCAGTGAACCAAGGACTTTTGATAGAGATTGCAAATAGATGTTCATCGAGAAAAGTGTCATCAACTGGAATTGGTTCATCGACATTAGGTAACCTAGATAAGAAATCTGCAACATTCTCACAACTAGGCTTATCAAGTATAGTGAGGTCAAATTCTTGTAATAACAATAACTATCTAATAACTCATCCAGTAACAACATGCTTATTCATTAAAAATCTAATTGTAGAATGATCAATATGGACAAACACTTTATACCCTATGATATAATGATGAAATTTATTTATTGCATATACGATAGCTAAGAATTCTTTTTCAGTAACTATATAATCTACCTTTGCACCAGTGAAGTTCTTTCTTATATGGTAAATGGAATAGAAGAGTGTACCATCTTTCTGTCCTAACACAACTCCCATTGAAGTATTAGAGGCATCCGTATGGATGTGGAATGGTAGCTCCTAGTTTGGTCCACGTAACACTAGTGTAGAAATGAGTTTCTTTTTAATGGTGTCGAATGCATATTGACAGTCTTTATTCCAAGAAAAAATATTATCCTTTCCCAACAAGACAAAAAGTGGTGAGGCAAGCTTACTGAAATCTTGGATGAATCTTTTGTAATATCTTGCATGTCCTAGGAAACTACACACATCTTTTTGACAAGTAGGTACAGGTAAATCTTGTATAATTTGTATTTCTTTGGATCAACCTCAATACCCTTGGAGGAAATGTAATGAACTAATACTATACCCTCAGTCATAAGAATGTGACATTTTTCATGACTGAGGGAAATATTAGTATCTTTACATCTCTGAAGAACTTTTTCAAGATTATTTTTAGCTTCCTCATAAGTATTACCATACACAGTGAAGTCATCCATATATACCTCAACACATTCATGAACTAAACCAGTAAAGATACTTAAAACAACTCTTTGAAATGTTGTTGGGGCATTACATAAACCAAATGGTAAAACATTATAAGCAAATGTCCCCCAAGGACATGTAAAAGTGGTTTTATCAAGTGCTATCTGAATCTAATTATATCCACCAAAACCATCCAGGAAAGAGAACTTTTTCCCTACAAGAGTATTAAGCACTTGATCAATAAATGGCAATGGAAAATGATCTTTCTTAGTAGCTTTATTCAGAGCCCTATATTCAACACAAATACGCCATTTACCATTCTTCTTAGGAGTTACTACCAATGGTGAAACTCATTGACTATCAGAAATCAGGTAAATGAAACCTACATTAAGTAATTTTTGTAACTCTTCTTTAACAATCTCACGTAAGATGGGGTTCAATCTACGTTGTGGTTGTCTCATTGGACGACTGCCTTCTTCCATATAAATATGGTGAGTGCAAGTGGAAGGATGTATACCACGCATATCTTGATACTCCCATGCAAATGCATTTTTATGAGTTCTTAACATAGAAATCAAATCACTTATTTGTGTTGTGCTTAATTGTGAATTAGTATTAAGTGTTCTTCCTAGAAAATCTTTCATTGCTTGCGACTTAGCTGGTGTAGGTAAATCAATAGTTGTTGATTGCAGTAATGGATTAATTATTGATTGTCTATTTGGAATAGATGTTTCATTGAATAAAATGGACTAGATAGGCAATCATGTGGTAATAAGTGAGGCATTGTCATAAAATGTTGTATAGATTGTGAATCACCAACTAAAGGAAATTTTCCAAAAGGACAATTATCATCTGTACAAGAGTGAAAAAGTAACCTTTATAATACATCACTTGAAGAATACCTGTTTTGGATGAAATTAGCAATTATGGCATCTTCTGAAGGTTCTTGTAGACTAAGACTTTGGTCAATGGTTAAAACAGGAAATGGTTCTTCAATATCACTATTGACCCAAAATAGATCATCTGTTTCAAATAAAGGTTGTGTTGGTGGATACAATGTCAATTGTTTCTTTTGCTCACCATTGGAAATAACCATATTACTTGAACGACAGTTGATGAAGGCATCTACAGTTGCCAACCAAGGTCTTCCCAAGATTGTAGGGTATCCCCCAACTTTATTTTAGGCTGCAAAACCATAAAGTCAGTTGGATACTCCCATGAATCAATAGAAATAATGACATCTTCTATTAGATGTTCAGGTTTTACTAAAGAATGATCAACCATCTGAAGAACTATGGGTGTAGCCCTTAGTCCTTGAAGGCATAACTTTTCTTTAGTTTCACTAGTCATAACATTTATAGCAGCACCCAAATGAATAAGCGTATTTGGAATAGAAATTTGACCAATACGTACCTGTATCATTGGACTTCCTGGATCATAATACTTAGGAACTAAAATATCACCTAGTATAAGATTTATAAGTTGTCCAATGACTTGGACAGTCTTTGCATCTTGTTTCTTTTCTGTTTTCATGTACACAATTCTCAAAGTATTTTGGTATAGACAAGAATATCCTTAATTGCCAGCAACAAAGGAATTTTGACACATACATTTCGTAATTCATTAACAAGATCAAATTTTGAATTAGAAACTTCTTTTTGAATAGGTTGAGAATGAAATTGATCTAGATATGGAGGTGGTGTTGGTTGTGCTAAGGTTTTATCATAACCCGGTTGAGTTTATTCCAATTCCTCTTGTGATTCATCAAGTTTAGTAATTACATGAGGCTTAGGTCCTTGAAGAGTTTTTCCTGACCTAAGTTGTAGATCATTGATATCTAGTGTGTTGACAGGATAAGTTGGGAATCCAGTCACCTCATTGTTATGGACTGGTTGAGCCACCTTATTATTTGGATTGGGTGTTGGTTGTATGGACATAGGTGTAGCCCTTGGTGGTTGGGATGGATTGGATGGTGGATTATTAGATGTAGATGGTATAGGTGGTAGAATTTGCTATTGTGATTTTTTATATGGAGTAATGGTAGGTGGTATAGGATATTATGGATATTGTGGATAAAGGGGTTGTGCTTCCCTCCATGATTGTTTCCGTGGTTGTGGAGCTAGCTGATGTTGTGAGTATTGATTTGCCACGGAGGATAGGATGGAGGTTGTTTCCACCCTCCATACCATCCATGTGAGCTTTTATACTAAAAAGGAGTAGGATGACCACTTGGTTGTCCCATAGAACTATAGGGTGCATTATAGTCATTAATCATGCCTGGTGGAATAGCTCTTGGCTACCATGGCCTCCTTTGAGCCATGTAATAAACAGGTTCTTCCAGATATTTTACTTCTGCCATATCTATGGGTAATGGCCACAAAGAACTATTTTTACTAACATCTTCTAAGGATTCCAAATTTTTGTCCTATTATAAGGGCATTCTTCACTAGTATGTTTCTTGTGACAGGTGGGACAAAAGATGGCTAGTGCTTTTTCAGCTTCTTCTTGTTTTTTACGTGTATACAAAGTATCTATTTTTTTACCCATATGATTTAAAAGATCAATTTTTAAGTCATCAAGTAGCGTACCTAACTCGTATTTGGTAATACTTGATGTGCCACCTTGAGAAACTTGTCTTCCAGAGTAGCCTCTTATAGACCAATGGGATCTTGAGTAATTCCTACAAATTTCACAAATCTCGTCAAAGGATAGTTTAGAAATATCTCCTCCACCTATAAGATTCAAAGTATCAATACAATCATCATGAATTCCCCTTAAGAAAAGCATTTTGATAGTCTCAGGTAATAAGCCTATTTGTCGTGATCTTTGAAGAGTGAACAAGAATCGTTTAAGAAAATCCTTGATTGTTTCTTCTTCTCATTGAGACATCCTAAAGATCTCATCCTGAAATTCTTTTGTTTTACAATAATCCTAATACTTTGTCAAAAAGCATTCCTTCATGTTATCCCACATACAAATTGTATGTCGTCCTAGTCCCATGAACCATCATAATCCAACATATTTCAACGTAGCTAGAAATAACTTAAGTTTTTGTGCATCACTCTGATAATCATAACCACGAATATTTTAGGATCTTCAATAGAAAGACCTCTAAAAATTGGTAAGGCTGAATGAGGTATATTTTTCATAGGTGCCTCTTCATCAGGACTCACAATAGGAAACTCAAAAGTTATTAGTTCATTGTTAACTAGAGCTTGTTCATTGTTACCCAAAATTAATTCAGCTTCATGATTATGTCCATCACCCATGTTTTCTAATGACCATGGTGCCCAATGAAAAAGGAATGATGAAGAGCGTGGTAGATATTGCCTTGGTACTTCCTTTCTACAACTTCTTAATGTGTATGAAGCTTTAAATTCTTCAACAAAATCAAGAGCAATTGAACTAAGAGGTCTTCTTAATGATGCTGATGATGACTTAGGTTTATCTAAATTTTTCAATGTAGGAGGGATGTTTGAGGATGATCCAAAATCTAGTTCAATTTATTCACTTGGGGTTTCTAGAGGTATAGTGGTTGACTCAATGACACATTTCTTTAAATAAAGTTCGTCTTGCTTCTTTTTCACTTGTTTTTTCACAGGTTATGGATTAATCACACGTGTAGGATTCTTTTGTTTCGATGAACTACTCATACCATGTTGTTTTACAAATCTACCTTTATCATCTCTAGCTCGAATCATACATCTATATGATTTAAACAATGCAAACCAAGGTTAATTGCCTAGGCAAGGTTGACAATTGCGTGGACTTTCACCTTGACGCACTAGTCCTAACTCAACTTACTAGATTAACAAGCCTTTAACACCTTTCCCCGGAAATGGCACCAAAATGTTGGGATAAAATTGAAAGGATTAATTTCAAATTTATATTCAAATGATGGCTAGAATTCAGATTTGTAATTTCAGTTTAATCCTATGTAAATCCGAGGCATAGACTTATGAACGGCGTAATGGAAATTTGCTCAAGGGTTGTAGGTAGCAAGATGAGTTTTAAATGAATGCAATCTATCTTAGAGTCGATTATAGGTATTAAAATTCTCTCTCAAAGTCTATCTAAAAGTACTGCAAAATGGAGACATGAACTAAACTTCTAGCTATAGGAACTATTACAAAATAACTCTTGCCGACAGAAACTGTTACAATATTACTTGCTACAGAAGTTGTTCAAATAATGCAAAATAAATAATTACCATTATTCTATAACTATCAATCCAAATTAATCACACGCTAATTAATATTGAACTATTATATATAGAAATTAATCTCACAATGCATATAACATACCTCACACGCTGATAAAAGAAACAACAAAAACAAATACATTCACCGGTTTCCTGAAAGTGGGCCCTGCCTCTCCATCAACCGATGAAGGAACGAAATGCTCACAAGTACTTCGAAGAGAATTTAGATAATGATGACAATAGTATTTTTGATGATAATAATAATAACCAGTTCGGTCTGCATTATACATAATGTAGCTTATATAGCTTCAGTCGATTAACAAACTAGATTAAAAATATACAAGTTGTTGTTGCACAGTTATAAAACCAAAATACAACGATTGAATAAGAAAGAGTGTGTGGATTTTGGCCACTCTTTCTTAAGACATTAAATCAATTCTTACAAAAACATACTAAATTAAACACTATAATCAATTGGAAACAAAATATCCACAGTGTTCAAGGAATCTCCATTACTATTCCCGTGGCTACAGGAGGTCTCCATTTACCCTATTTTAGTTACATACAACTACTTGATTAAGTGCTTGTAGAAATCACTTCCTAGAGTATATTTTACTCCTTTAATAGGTATTAAACATCTTGATTTTATAAAACCAATAGTGGCAACCGAGGAGAGAAAGGTTAAACTATGGTAAGATTGAGTGAGGAAAATGCAAGGTAAATGGACTAAAACTTAGCAAAAATGGGAACAAGATTTTAACCCATAACTTACCCACTTCTATTTCTGCTCATTCAAATCCTTCTATTCTAAGAAGTATTTCAAACTATTATGGTCTGTCCTAACAACAAATTTTCCACGTACCAAATACTGCCCGGACTTTGCCAATGCATGCATGATGGCAAGCATCTTTTTATCATAGGTAGAATATAATCTCTCCATGTATCTCAAATCTTCCTCCTCTCATAAGCTATGGGGTGGCTATTTTGCATAAGCACAACTCCTATTCCCTCACCTGAAGCATCACACTCCAAAACAAAAGGTTGAAAGAAATTAGGTAATGCTAAAATAGGACAAGTACTCATTACCTCCTTAAGTTTGTCAAATGTGTGTTGAGCCTCATCCATCCATTTGAAATCTCCCTTCTTAGTGAGATTTATAAGAGGTGCTACAAGTTGATAAAATCCTTTGACAAACTTCCTATAATAATTATAGAGGCAAAATAATTCCCTCAAATTTGATAATGTCTTCGATGGAGGCCAATCCATAATGGCCTAAATTTTCTCCTGATGGACCTTCACTCCATCAGTGTTGATCACATGCCCCAAGTAAAGAATCTATGTCAACCCAAACTCGCACTTGGAAGGTTTTGCAAATAAGGACTATGCCTCCATGATGCCCAACACCTCGTCAATGTGTCTGAGGTGGTCCTCTCAAGTCCTATTGTAAATCAGTATGACATCAAAGAATACAAGAAATACTTCTATAACTATTTATTGAAAGTATTCAATTCATGTAAGATTAGAAAGTAGCAGGAGTGTTGGTCAAAATGAAGGGCATGACCAGAAACTCATAGTGGCCATAGTGGCATCTGAAAGCTATCTTATGGATGTCCCCCTCACGGACCCTGATCTGATGGTATCTCAAATGAAGGTCAATCTTTGAAAAGTACACTGCAACATGCAACTCATCTAACAACTCATTGATCTTGGGAATCGAATACTTGTTCTTGATCATGTTCTTATTTAGTGCATGATAGTCAATGGACATCCTCATGGTCCCATCCTTCTTCTTCACCAGAACAACTAAAGAAGAAAAGGGACTCAAGCTAGATCTGATATGTCCCATATCTCCTTAATCGTTTTCTATATCTCCTCATTGAATCTCTTTGAATGTTGATAAAGAGTGGTAATGATGGGCTTAGATCCCTCCTCTATCTCAAACACATGCTCAAAACCCCTATCAAGTGGTCTACCAGGAGGAATGTCATTGAAAACCACACTATTCTTATCCAATACAAATTGGATATCCACATGATACTATCCACCACTATCAAAAGGAGTTTTGGATGATATCAAACATTGGGTTGCCCATGCAACCTCACCATGTCGGAATAGAGCCTCCATCCTCTTCACAGTGACCACTCTAGGTGCCCTATTCAAAACTGCTCTAAGTATAACCTTTTTACCTTCATGTATGAATTTGAGTTGCATGGTTTGAAAGTTTTTCAAATACTTCCCAAGGGAGTGAAACTACTGAATGCCAAGGACCATGTATCAGTCTCCTCAATTCTGACAACATAGAAATCGTCAGTAACCTGATGGTCACCCAAGATAATGCTCAACTAAGATATTTTCTTCTTACAACTCATCATGAAACCATCTACAACCATCACACTAAATCCTAGAAAATACTTAACCTAAAGACCTCTTTTCATCACTAGGCCTTCATCAATGAAGTTGTGGGTTGCCCCACTATCAATTAGAATAGTCACATGTTGACCCTACAGAACTCCTCTCATCCTAAAAGGATGATATCTAGGAGTACCCAAAAGAGAAGAAATAGTACCACCCAAAGGTTCACATATATCTCTCTCCTCGTGCTCTAACTTCTCTTCTTGTTCACTGTTCGATCTAGATTCTACTTTCTCCTTCTCCTCCTTAATGTCAGAATTAACCTCAATATAATGAACTTTACCTTTTCCAAGGCATCTATGTCCAGGCTCCCAAGGTTCCCTGCATGAGAAGCAAAGCTTCTTCTTCCTAAGTTCATTTTTAGCCTTTGTATCCAAGTTTGTATTTTTAGGCCATTCCTTCTTAAAACTCTTCTTGTTGTATTTCTTAGAAGACGAAAACGATTTGTTCTAAAATTTATTTTTAGGAGGTGTTGAAAATTCCATGTTTCTAGCTCTTTTTATGGCATCTTTCAAGGAAGGGGGTCTAACTTGCTTTAACCCAACCACAGAGAGGCTCCTCTAAACTCTCAATGAAGAGATAAGACAATATGTCCTCTGAAAGATTTGGTACCATCACCACAATCTTCTGGAAATCATATATGTAAGTGTCCACTAAATCCTTCTATCTGAGTTGGGCCAACTCTTTGAAATGTTGTTTGGGATTTGCCTTATCAAACCTATCAATCAGCCTCTAAGTAAAATTAGAATAATAAGTAACAAGGCTATGACCTTGTGTAATCATCTTGTGATACCACCAATCATGGGCATCACCCTCCAAATGCAAGGTAGAAAACTGGATAGCTTTTCTCTCAAACATGGGGTTCAAAGTGAGATAGTTATCTAACTTTTGAATCCATGCACGTGCAATGCATTTTCTTGAACCATCAAAAGAATAAATAGATACCTTACCCAATTTTTGTTGCAACTCCTGATTATGCCCTATGTTTTCTCTAGGCCTGCTTCTATAATTCAATTGGTGGAAGTCCTGTAATGACATAGCAACCTAAAACTCATCACCAAGAGATTGCCACTCATTAATATAGTCTATAAAAATCTCTCCTATAACATGTTGTCCACCACCCTGTGTCCTTTGTTGATCTAAGAAATTAGGCATAATAGGCCTAACTGTGGAAACATGTGTGGTTCTAGTGTGATTATTTAGAATGTTTGCATTATTACTAGAGTTGTTTGTCTCACCATTACTTCCATTGTTTCCGCCATTGTGATGACTACCCCTATTATTATTTTGATTTGTATTGTTATTTGTCATGTTATGCTGCATAAATTGCATCAAAAGCTGCACCATTTCTTGTTGTCCTCTAGCAGTGTCATTGAGAATGTCTCTAGTGCTAGGATCCTCACGATCTCTATCACCCACGATGTTCTCTTCCTCAAAATCTGAATCAATCAACTATTGCCTTCTCATGTAGGTAATGTACTTTATATCCTCTGGATTCATAAAATCAAGATGCAACCATTAAATCTGCATGCAAACCCTCCAGGCTAGCAAGATCTCTTGCTTTGATACTATTGTAAAATCCCTTCCAATATTACTTGCTCAAAAACAAAAGTTTTCTAATTTTATCCACTTTGACATTTTGTCAAACACTTTACATTTGGCTCATAGAAGGATTTTTTGAGTAAGTTTGATTTGCACAGCTTGTTTGTTTGATTTAGATGTGGTTTTATTCATAAATGTATCATAGTTCATTAAAGAAATGAAGAGACATTTATACAAATAATTTGCATACATGTACTTATAAACAAATTGGAAAACATGATACCTAGAAATTGATTAGATCAAATGTATACATTATTATTATAAAAATTAGAATAACCAAAATTACAATATCTAGGTCTAACCTTCCAAAATCACCAATATAGAAGTTGTTGCCTTGTAGTTGCTATCCTTGATTTAATCAGCAATAGTCCTACACTAACATGATCGCCCAACATTTAGAAATGAACAATAATATATTCCAAGGAAGTGTGGCAACTCATACCCAAGACTTCCACGCACCTCCTTTTTGTCAAACTTTAACCTTTCACAAACCACGTCCCTTCCTTTGTTTAGTTGTGGTCTCCCTTTTTGTGATACAACTTCCTTTTTGGAGTTGTGTACCTTCCAAGGATGCAGCTCTAAGGAAAATTTTTGTGGCTGGGAAATAGGTTTAGAAAACAATCTTAAACCGCCTTCTTTATCATTCACAAAACTCATGAAACCCCCATTTCAATATGGCAATGATCTAGGGTTTAAACTCTCCACATAACATCATAGATTCCATAATATTTTTAATACATATCTCTACATAAACTATAAATTTGGTTCTGTAAGGAAAATTTCACAAATTTATCAAAGGTAAGCCTTTCCAAAGCAAATACCCAAATCCTGCGGTTGATATCTCTCTTCAGCACAATATCTCGAAATCTAAATCCAATGTGAGCACCTATGAATTGTGAGTGAATACATCAGGGATGATTGAATGTTTTTCCGTCCACGCAATCAAATACTCAAGGGTTTTCATCCTAGGATTTGTTGAACCATGAAGCTCCAGCTCCCAAAGAAATGTCAAGAAAATAACAAGTCAAGAATGAATTACTTTTTGGCTCATAATTCCCTTATATCCTTCTTTGAGAGAAATAACTTATTTTTTTTAATTTATTTTATTTTCCTGCTCACTTAAAGTGACTGCTTAATAATTTTCCATTGACATAAAATAAAGTCACTTTATTAAAACCAAGGTTCAGCCTTTATAATTAATTAAATATAAATAATCCTTAGGGAACTTAGGATTATTTAAAATTTAATTAATTAATTATTCCCTTATATCCTCCAACTTAGCATACAAGAATTAAATAGGCTAAAGGTCCCTGCAAATGTCTCATTTAGAAGAAGGGGACATTACAACATGATACTGTAACAACACTAAAAGAATAGTACACAAATCTCAACACACAAAGAGATAGGTTTGCATTAACAGTATTCAAATCAAGATACCAAGATATAACTACATTTCTTTACACATATTGCATAGTTTATAAATGTTTCAACAAATGACTAATGGTTTCCACAAACACAGAGGGATATAAAGATTGCTACCAATTTGACATAGGAAAAATTAGTAATAATAGAGAAAGACACACAAAACATATGATTTGAATGATTTCTTTAAAATCTATGAGAATTTATACAACTGCAAAAACCCTGTTGTCAAAAATGAGAGTAAAAAGTCCTTTAAAAAAAACATAGCCTTGTATTTATAGGTTTTGTTTCCCATAACTAACTTTTAACTACTTTTTCCTTTATAAATTTAATAATAAATTAAGAGTATTTATTTTCTAAACAAAAAGTTATAAATAAAGAATCTATTAAGTCATACAAAATGACTTAATTTACATTTCAAGAGATAGCCAATAAATTAAATTGAATAAAGAAAATATATATTCAATTCTGTTGTTGCAAAAATTGTTCCTTTGGAACTTCTGATTGCTCTGAGGAGGAAGACGATCCTTTAAAAATTCTTAATTGTTTAACTATCAGTACCATTAACTTGGATCCCAGCATAGTTGTAATTAGTAACCTTAGCTTCCAAGTCATTAATAACTCATTTATCCTGTGCATCTTCGTAGGGAATGCCGATAAATCTTTACAACATCCAATTAATATGGTAGACACATATGCCAACCTTCTTAATATGTTTACGTTTACATTTTCTTTTCTAAAATATTGTCTTTGAATTTATGTTTGATCACTTGAATATCCTCAACACTTGAGCCATCTTCTTTCATGATGTCTACCTCAAAAGCTAAGCAATTTGCAAATTTCTAATTTGAGCTACCCACATAACTTCACTAATTTCTTTAGTTCTTTGCTTGAGGATCATCAATTTCCATTCAATACTTTTCGACCATGCTACAACGTCGTATTCTTCTGAACTAATCAAGATCTTTTCAAATGTCAATGTTTTCAGTTCATATTTAGCCATTTCATCTAAATCTTGAGCTGCACCTTGCCATACAACATCTTTTTTCTGTCATTGTAAGCTCAACATTTAGTTCTTTTGCCTCTTTAATATAAACCTAACCATCCAAAATTATTTGTTCAACCCATGTTTTAGAATCTCTTCCATAAACTTGTTACTTACTTAACTTCTCCATTGTGTCTTTATCAAGGTCTTTTATATTTGCACTATCTAAAGTTGATGAAGGTGCACCCAATGGTTGTGCTGATGTATCTAAGATAGATTTAATGTAAGAAGTTAATACTTGAATTTGTTCTTCAAGTTGTTCTCTAGTGACCTCTCTTTTTTAGTCCTTTCTACCAACTTTGTAGTTGAGACCTAAAAATTATGAGTATCACCTTCATGAGTGGCAGGGTTGAGTTCAACACGAGAAACTTGATAGTCATCTTCAATCACTTCTTGTTCATCCTTATCACCCATAGGTTTTTCCACCTCTACATATTGATTCCTAGAGGAATATATCATCAATGTTGAGGCAATTTGAGCCTTTTTGGGCTTGGGAGTAGCATTGTGCAATAATTTGATGACTGCATTGAAGTTAGAATCAACCATCTCTTTATACTTCTTATTACAAACTACTCTCTTCAATCACTAAGAAGGAGAAGTGATAGGTACCTTTTGGGGTTTGGAAGTGGATGAAGGAACAATTGGAGGAAGAGTAGTGTTGATGATGATGTTAATTATAACAACGATAAAATTCACAAAGCAAACCTTATCTTCTTAAAAAGTACGATCAATTCAAGATGAATCGATGACTCCAAGTCTCTGTTCATTAGTTCATAATCTCTAATAATCTCTCAGTTGGTTTGATGTGAATTGTTGTTTTCCATTAGGGCCTTACGCATGATTTTGAAGTATATGTGTCATGATATGCAGATATTACTCTATTTTCCCTGTTTTCTGTAAATTCTCAACAAATGATATCAAATCTTACAATATCTAACCAGATCGTGCAGATATTTATGTTAAGTTTGAACATTTCTTCTATCTATCACTCTGGTTAAGATGATTCATGAGTACTTTGATTAGTTCTTCTGAAACTATCTCTAATTTATTTGAATTTGAACTAAGCTATGCTTAATTTTACTTCTGCACTTCAAATTACTCTAAATAATGTGCCTATAAGCAGATATTTCCATGATTCCTATCATTATTTATGATTATTTGCATGATATTTACAATTGTACATGCACTTTATCCAAATATGCCTATGATCTTCATGTATTTACGGATATCAGCATATTTTATGTTTTGCTTATCATTTCCAGTATTTTGCAGTTGTGATGATGGTGACTTTATGAAATTTAAAAATTAAATTCTAACTTTATTAAAATGAATGAAGTTTGGTCACTGATCCACATATATCCTTGATACTTTCATGAAAAAAGAAGAAAATCAAACCATATTTCACCAGGACATTCCACAACTACGTATGATTGATGTGAATCTTTGAAGGAAAGGATAACAACAACATTCACAGACTGAAATGCACTCCAAAGGGCATAGCAAATCAAAGGAATGTCAAGATATCATCCACAGATTACGCAAGATTTACGATAATTTGTAATCAAAAGTCTTCATCTTCATTCAAGTATTCAAAAGGAATATACATTTACAATTGACCTTGAGAATGAACCATGACATTCAACAATCCAATCTCAATTAAGCTTTTAATAATGTACAAATGGCACTCCACCTCCTTTAATAGAGCAAGGAGAGGAGGCAGTTACAAAAAATCCAATGATCTAGATTTATCTATGATAATCAATGGTCCAAAAGCTTTTGACCAAGTCAACAATCAAAACACATGGCACAAATTGCCAGCTGGCAATTACATTAGGGGAAATTTACATAAAAATGGGCCTCCTAAGGAACTCTAAAAAAGCAAAAATTATCTCATATAATACAAATTATTTAAATATAAATAAATATAAATTACTTAACTACATGAGTTAAGTGGGGACACATGTTTCTATTATAATTCCTTAGAAAACTCAAGTTCATTATTTTTTAAAGTGGTAACATATATTTCTATTATAATTTATTAAAAACTCAAGTTCACTTTTCATTTTAAATTATTTCTTTTTTCTTGATTATTTATTTTTTATTTAAAAAGTCTTAAAACTCAAGTTCATTGTTTTTCTAAAGTGGTAACATATATTTCTATTATAATTTATTAAAAAAATCAAGTTCACTTTTCATTTTAAATTATTTATTTTCTTGATTATTTATTTTTTATTTAAAAACTCTTTTATCTAAAAGTTATATTTAAAAAGCCACACTTCCTAATTTTAAAACAAACTCTTATAGTAGTTTATTTTTAATTTTTTTGAACGTGTATATATATGAAATAATATTTTACAATATCTTTTTTGTTTTCTTTCTCTAAAATATAAATAAAAATTGTTAGCTTTTTTTTATCCAATAAATTTTTATCATGAATATTTTTTTGTTTTTTTATTTGTGTTTTTATTTTTGTCTCTTCAATAATATTTTTATTGTGAATATTTGTTACTTTTTTATTTTTCTTTTTCCAATAAATTTTTATTTTTCATTCTGCATTAGTTATTTTGAATTTTTTTTTTAAATTTGTGAGAAAAGAATTTTTATTCTAAAGAATTTCTTTTAGTATATAAAATTTAAATTAGCTTTAAAAAGTACTAAATAAAAAATTTGAATGTAACTTTTTAAAATATTCATCTATTATTTTTTATGTATGTTTATTTAAATAAACACGTTTATATTATTTATAAATAGTAGCAAAGTACAAGTAGCTTAGATATTTTATTTTATTTTATATTTAATATTTTATTTTTTATAAATTTTATATATTAAATCAAGTTTCATAGATTAATGATTTTATATATTTATAATTTTATATATATTTAAATTTATGATTTTATAGATTTAGAATTAATATATTAAATATGTTTATAGTAGGTTTTATGATTTTTAATGCTATTAAGGAATAAAAGAAAAATTTTAAGAAAAGATTTGTAGAAATATTTTTGAAATGCTTTTTAGATTTTCTTTTTCCTAAAGAATGAAAGTATTTTTTAGAAAACATAATAATTTCTATAAATGAAAAAAACAAAAAGAATCTTTATTATTTAGAAAGATGATTGAGATAGAATAGGATATGTAGAGTTAAATTAACCATCATGAGTTAATTCATAGGATTTTAGAAAGTTTTATTTTATAAAATAAATAATTTTATTTTTGTTTTGGATGATGTCACCATACCGGTTGATGTCATCTTTTAGTTGATTTTTGATAACTCAAAAAGCTGATGATGTCATCCTTAGGAGGCCCATTTTTTATGTAAATTTTCAGCGCAGCAAATCAAAGGAATGTCAAGATATCATCCACAGATTACGCAAGATTTATGATAATTTGTAATCAAAAGTCTTCATCTTCATTCAAGTATGCAAAAGGAATATACATTTACAATTGACCTTGAGAATGAACCATGACATTCAACAATTCAATCTCAACTAAGCTTCTAATAATGTACAAATGGCACTCCACCTCCTTTGTTATAGCAAGGAGAGGAGGCAGTTACAAAAGATCCAATGATCTAGATTTATCTATGATAATCAATGGTCCAAAAGCTTTTGACCAAGTCAACAATCAAAACACATGGCACAAATTGCCATCTGGCAATTATCTAGAATATTCTTCAAATTCATTGACCTAGTCAACATGATAGCTACTTTGCATTACATCCTCCTCTTCATCATTAGAAGGCTCTTCTTCTGTTACTCTACATCTATTCCCTTGGATAAATTCATATGCCTGGACAACCTTTTCTATCTCTACAATATTAGCTACCTTTACCTTCTTAGACGCATGCTCATGCGCCTTTAGTTGATCCTGTAAAGATATCCACCTGTTTGTCTGGCTGTCCAGCTCTTCTTTATACTTCTCTACTTGGTCTTCATCCTCATGGCCTTATCAATGGTATCCTCAGAAAAATGTTTGATAGGATCCTCTGCTACCGACTTGAAATTATCTCCGAATGCTTTAATAGCAAAGTTTTTGTCCCAATTTTCTACCTTTCCTTCTACCTCACCCTCAAGAGCTTCCAAAAATTTGATTTCATCTGTTAATAGATCATGGATCTGTTGGCAAGAGACACTGTGTGGCTTCATGAATGTTGTCATTGATGGCAACAAAGTATTTCCCACACATCCGCAGCACATAGTATGTCTCTACCGGAAGACAGATTGAAGAGTGTTTTGGTCCAGTGAGCAAGAACAGAGCATGCAGCAAGGTCTAACAATCAGGTCTGGATCTCTCAGATGGTGTAACTCAGAAAAGTGCAGACTTGGGCAAGTCAAGAGGAGTATCATGAATACTATATTCTAGAGATTGAGCCTCCGGTGATGAATGAGTGAAAAGATATGAGCATCTAAGTGTTGGGTTCTTGACAGGCAAAGTAGACTAAGGAAGAACTGACAGGCAGAGCATCAGACTTTAATCTGGATGAGAAATTGATGGTGATCAAGCTATTTGAGGAATCATACATGGTTGGCCGACATGATTGATGACTTCTATGTCTATGTTTTTGATACGCATCACATGTTAAGCATGGATTCAGCTGACAGATCAATGTTTAGTAAATATCTTGAGTATTCTGGTTGCCGACTAGAAAGATGTTGAAATTCTTGATGCGGATATATATACCAGATGGATTTTGGTATAAAGAAGAAGTGATGATATAGTGTGCAAGGAAAGGCAGAAAGAGGTGTGGAAGCAGCAAGACAAGTCCGGTATGTGACAGAATAGTAGCACTAGAACAGAGGAAGAATGAAGTGCATTAAATCAGTATATTGAGCCTAACCAGAACTAAACCTCAGCATTGGTAGATGCTTCTCATCAGTTCAAACACCTGGTTACTTTCTATAAAACCTTGTAGACAGTGAGTCTCTTGTAGGCAGCGTGCCTCTTGTGAGCAGTGTGCTCGGGCAGTGAACCCTAATTGGCAAGTGTCATTTTGTACTTCTTATTCTTTTAACAGAGAATACAATCTTGGGTTAGTCACCCCGTGGTTTTTCCCTTAACAAGGTTTTCCACGTAAAAATCATTTTGTTATGTGTGTTGATTTTATTTCTGCTCTCATGGTTATGTATGCTTATATGTTTTGATGCTGCACTAATTGTTAAAGAAGGAAAAAAAGTTAAAATATTTAAGATAACTGATTCACCCCCCCTCTCAGTTATCTACCTTGTTTCCAACAATTGGTATCAGAGCTAAGTTCCTCCAAACAAAAGCCTAACAGCTTGAGGAAGATCTAGGAATCTCAATGGATATGTATGGTATGAAGGAACAACTTCAGTCTACCCTAGATGGTCTTGAGCAATCTCACTCTGAAGTTAATAACTTGAGAGAAAGACTCAAACAAGCTAATGATTTCATGAATGAGCTAAAACAAAAATTGAGTATCTCTGTGAAAAAGAGAAAGGAACTTCTTCAACAATTAGCAAGTCAAAGTGAAGCCAATGATACTAATGAAGATCTGAATGAGAAAAATAAGCTATGTGAGAAGCTGTCAAAAGAGGTCATTAAGGTAAGGCATGAAATGGAATCAGGGGTTATGAGATTCACCCAAGAAATTGAAGAGAAAAGAAAAATTGAAAATAATCTAAAACAATCTCTCAAGAAGAAGTCAGAGGATTGCCACAAAATAGATAGAATAACCAGACATCTAGAATCTGATCTTGAAGAAGCTAGAGATAATGAAGAACAACTTGAGAATTAGATAGACACTCTTAAACAAGATCTTCAAACAACAAATGAATACAAAGAAAAATTCAAGATAAGCTCAGTTCAACTTGAAGTTCTTCTGAAAGCTAAAAGAGGGTAGATGACAAGCGTGGTTTGGGTTATGAGAAAGGTGAAAGCACTCTAGATCTAGTCAAAAGAACTCTGGATTAGGAAATCAAAGAAACAGGCCTAGAAGACCTCTGGTAAGACAACCAAATGCTCAAAGATATCCATCCTTCAATGGATACTGCTACAATTGCAACAACTTTAGTCATAAAGCAACTCAATGCAGAAGAAGAATGAATCAGACTAATTCATCCTTCTCGGGACAGTGTTTCAACTACAAAAGGTATGGTCACAAATCTCATTAATGCAGAAATATGCAAATAAACAATTCATTCAATGGTAGATGCTTTGCATGCAATAGAATGGGACATATGGCTAATCAATGCAGATCAAGAGGATATCAGTCAAATATGCAAAGAAATGTTGTTTGCTACAATTGCAATAGATCTGGTCATATTGCCAATTCTGCAGAAGTAAGAATCAGGATAAAAGGGGTCTGGTGCATCATAATCAAAATCAAGATAAAAGAAAAGGCAAAGTGAATGCGAATGAAGTTCAAAGGGAGATGAACAAGATTTGGGTGAAGAAGAGTACAAAAAATGTTGGGGATGGATCTGCACCAGAATCTAGTGCTGATGTTCCTTCCAGAAACTAAACAGATGAGCTCTGGCTCAGGGGGAGTCACAAAAGAAAATAAATTCCCCCAGCCAGTCATTTGGTGCCTAAATTTGGCACATGGAATGTTGTGGATTAAAGGGTTCTCAGATAAATATCCAAATAATCTTCAGTAAAAATCTGCAAGGAGTTTTGAAGAGTTTAATCAACCAAGATTGATCCAGTTTGACAGCAATCCGGTAAAAGCAGGATTTTCACAGTTAGATCCGGTATGATTCAAAATTGAAATATCTTGATTTGTGGATAAATGGCATGATTGGAGGAAAGAAGATACATTGTCAATTATCACTAAAAAATAATTCTAAGTGCATCTCAGTGATTTGGAAAGATCTCTCTCAGAACAAGGCAACCGGAATAACTTAAGTTGTGCATTTATTGCAATAGGAAATTAGGGTTTGCGCATGGATAAAATGATTCTTTTATTTGCACAATTGCGTTCGAGAAAAAGAAAGGAAGAGCTCTGCATCAAGATTGTTACAACCTTCTCAAAGATCAACCGCAGAATCTGATTCAACCAGCGATCTTTTCCGGTGCATATTTTGAACCCTAGAAGCGTAAAAAGGTACTTTGATTTATGAATATCTCTCTCTAAATCTTTTGCAAAGATGGCTACTCCTATGGTTGTTAAGATCACTGATAGGTTGCACCCCAAGTTCAAGAAACACCCCTACAAATCCCTAGAAGTTGATCCTTTAGGCGCCTTTTCTAGCATTCTGCATGGGGTTCTGCACGTGGAAGATGTTAGGGTATACATCCATGCCAATATTGAGGAATTTGGAGAATCAAAGCTGATGGATAGCTACCATAAACAACTAATAGATGAAACTTTTGAACTCAAACCTCAATACAAGGCCATCCGGGATAAGCATTTTGGACATTGCATCCACTTTCCTTGTTTTGCAGAAGATGAATGGGTCTGGTATGTTCTTAGCAGAATACATGACAACTTCATGTGGTTGTTGAAGCCCTTCAAGATAACAAAAGATATGATTAGGGAAGTAACTAGATTGCACTCATCCGGTGGGTTGCCTGCTCTCAAATTTGTCAAGAACCAGACAGTAAGTGAAGCTACCGGATCAAAGTTTGACAAAAGAGCAATGACAATAGAAGATATCACAGATCCGGCTATCAAATTTGCCTCTATGATAATTGGCTATAAAATATATCATTCCAGCAGGGAGAACTCTATGTCCGGAACTGTAATATATATTGCATATCAGATGCTAAGGGAAAATGCAGACTATGATTTATGCAACCTTCTCTTGAACCAACTATTAGAAAACTTCCAGAAGATCAAGAAGGACAAGAAGAACTCAATCAAGTATGGTGGCTCAATACTATGTTTGTTCTTTTACTATATGAATGAGCTACCTGGATCAAGTGGTTGGGTATGGCAAAATGACAGACTGGTTGCCATACAAATCAGAGATTACATTTATGGGCTTGGTGATGCCAAGGCTCAAAGTACAGCACTCTGGGGATACTTCAAGAACTTCCAAAGTATGATGCAGGCAAGAGAAAGAATCCCCCAATCTATAGTTGAAAAATACAAGGATACAGTGTCTTTCATGGTAGACACTAATCAATGCCTAATGGAGGTAGTGGAACCCAAAACAGTCTGGATTATGCCAATGGGCTATGAGGTAGATGAGAAAATCCTGGAGCTGCATGTCCAACACTTGTTGAGTCAGTCTAAGGACCCTGAGGTAGAAAGGTTTGGAACCTTTCAGAATTAAGTGTGAAAATACATGTTGAACTGAGACAACTAGAGATGAAAAGAAAGGTGAGAAGGGAAGTAGAGGAAGTTGCCAAAAGATATGGCATATCAAAGGAGGCAGTTGATGCAAATACAGAGAAAATAGAAAGAGTTGAGAAAGAGAAACAAGAAGCAGAAAAGGAAAGTGTTCTGATACAAGCCACCTCCCGGACTAGATCCTCCAAGAGCTCTGCACCTGCCACCTCTAAGAGCCCAAAAGCCTCAAAACTGGAAGCCAAGACATCCGGAAAGGGAGAAAAGAGAACGAAGACAAAGGCCACAAGGTCATACATAAGCCAAAAGGATGATGAAGAAACAGAATCTGATGAGGAAGTTAAGAAAATGAGGAAGAAGAAGAAAACATCAGGGCAATCCTCTGCCGGTACAAACAAAGAAGAAGAGACAGAAGAATTTGTTGAAAGGCCTACTCTCTCTATTGATAATATCATAAAGGCAGTCACAGTGGATGGGAACCTGCAACCAGTCACTGAATTTTATGATGAATATAGTGATTCCGATAAGAAGATCTTGGAAGATGCTACAGTCAGGTACCTAAACGTTTATAATAAAGCATTCATTGAAATCATCTCTCTAATTCCCAAAAGTCTAGAGAAGGTACTTGAACTGAGAAACGAGAATGCTAAGGCAAAAGACCTAGAGATTCAAGAACAGATTGCAATTCATCTCTATCCTTCCATTACTCCAAAACAAATGACCATGATCTTTAAGGATTGCAAGGATGAGTTCTAGAGAAAAGCAAGAATGAACAAACTTATGCTTGGAGAGACTGATCAGGTGGCAAAAGAAATAGAAGACATCCTCTGAAATGCCTTCATGAGATTCAATCTTCCTATTATAGAGGAAATAGATGAAGAACCTTCTACCATGGATGTCAAAGGATTAAGTGCATCAAAAGAAGAATCCACTAAGAAAAATGTAGAAGAGTTAAAAGAGATAGGTGAAGAAAAGTCTAAGAACTTGGATTCCTCTGTTCTAGAAGAGGAAGTTCATGAAGTTAACATCTCTCTTCTGGATCCCCCAGCAGACTCTGAAACTGAAGGAGAAGAAAGAAAAGAGGAGAAATCGAGTCTAGTAGAGGAAGAAAAGGGAAGAGAAGAAGAACAAATAGAGAAGACCTTTGATGGAAGTTCTGAGGGTGCAAAAGGAAAGAAGACTCAGTCCCCAGCAAGAGACACTGTAGAGGCAGTGAAGAAATTCCTGAACAAAGAGATGATGGAGATAGATGAACCGGAACTCCTTCAAGGACCACTCAATTTTGATTCTCTCTCTTCGGTCCAAACCATGAAGATAGCATCCTTTGCCCAAGCTAAAGCAAAAGAAAAGCTTCTGAAGTCTCACATGGAAGATTGTGAGCTGATAGAGATTGCCTCAGGAATGCTAGAGAAAATCATGCCAGCCTTCCAAAAAGATCCTTTGGCCTCTCCATCTGATAACCTTAAATATCTGATAAACTCTGTCAACACTCATTTTGATTCCTTAGAGAAATCGACAGAAGGAAAGGTCCGGAAAAATTTTTTGGGAAAGAGATTCTCTGAAGTACAGGGACTCATAACTAATGATAGGAGAACCCTGGATATTGGGATAAAGATCCTAGAAAATTCTCTTAAAGATAGCAGAGAAATGTACAAATTTTGTCTATCTTGGTCCACAGTGACAGAAGACATTACACAGAAGGTGGAAGAAGAAGAGGGTAAACTGTCAAGTTTATCTCAGAATTTTGATCCTCTCACCTCATCCATAATGAATCAAGAGTGCCAAGCTATTGCTACTATAAATGAAATAAAGAGGCTTGAAAAGGAGAAGAAGAATAGAATAAGCAGGATGAGTGAACTAAGAGGGATAATTATCCCTAAGTTAGAGGCAATGCATGAGGCCTTAATTGATACCCGGACCAGTGATCCGGCAGACTTAAGAAGGGCAGAAGATTTTACATTTTTGTTGAGTGATCACATCTCAAATTTGGACAGGATGAAGCAGAGTTGGGCAACAAAATTTGTCCAGTTGAAGACCACTTTTGCGGTAAGTATATGTAAGTACAACATGTATATATACTTATGCGGCTATGTATAGGTTGATTTTTGCAAATTTTGGTGTGTGGATTCCACCCTTTGCCATTGATGTCAAAGGGGGAGTGAGGAGTAGTGAAAAATGTGGAATCCAGCTAAGGGGGAGCTCCGGTAAAAGTGTACATAAGAGCATCAACCAAGGGGGAGTTTGCTTCGACACTTAGTCATTTTTCACTAAGTGTTACCATCAATGCCAAAGGGGGAGATTGTTGGCAAGAGACACTGTGTGGCTTCATGAATGTTGTCATTGATGGAAACAAAGACTTTCCCACACATCCACAACACATAGTATGTCTCTACCGGAAGACATTTTAAAGAGTGTTTTGTTCCGGTGAGCAAGAACAAAGCATGTAGCAAGGTCCGACAATCAAGTCCAGATCTCTCAAAGAGTGTAACTCAGAAAAGTACAGACTTGGGCAAGTCAAGAGGAGTATCATGAATACTATATTCCAGAGATCGAGCCTCCGGTGATGAATGAGTGAAAATATATGAGCATCTAAGTGTTGGGTTCCTGACAGGCAGAGTAGACTGAGGAAGAACTGATAGGCAGAGCATCAAACTTTAATCCGGATGAGAAATTGATGGTGATCAAGCTATTTGAGGAATCATACATGGTTGGCTGACATGATTGATGACTTCTATGTCTATGTTTTTGATACGCATCACATATTAAGCATGGATTCAGCCAATAGATCAGTGTTTAGTAAATATCTTGAGTTTTCTGGTTGCCGACTAGAAAGATGTTAAAATTCTTAATGCGGATATATATACTAGATGGATTTTGGTATGAAGAAGTAGAAGTGATGATATAGTGTGCGAGGAAAGGAAGAAAGATGTGTGGAAGCAGCAAGACAAGTCCGGTATGTGACAGAACAGCAGCACTAGAATAGAGGAAGAATGAAGTGCATTAAATCAGTATATTGAGCCTAACCGGAACTGAACCTCAGCATTGGCAGATGCTTCTCATCAGTTCAAACACCTAGTTACTTTCTATAAAACCTTGTAGATAGTGAGTCTCTTGTAGGTAGTGTGCCTCTTGTGAGCAGTGTGCTCGGGCAGTGAGCCCTAATTGGCAAGTGCCATTTTGTACTTCTTATTCTTTTAACAGAGAATACAATCTTGGGTTAGTCACCCCGTGGTTTTTCCCTTAACAGGGTTTTCCATGTAAAAATCATTGTGTTATGTGTGTTGATTTTATTTCTGCTCTCATGGTTATGTATGCTTATATGTTTTGATGTTGCACTAATTGTTACAAAAGGAAAGAAAGTTAAAATATTTAAGATAACTGATTCACCCCCCTCTCAGTTATCTACCTTGTTTCCAACAGGATCTTCATACTGATCTCTACAACTTTAGAATTACATCTCTTTAAAATATTTCCTCAAATCTTACATCTTCATACCAATCATCCAACTGAAGCAATGTCTGAGATGTTAAGATATTCTTTGTTATGAGGACATTAGAATCTGTCTTTCTCATACTCTTAAGGGTGGCCAAGATTTTGTCACTCTTTATTAGTCTTTGGCTAAAATCCTTCTTCACTTTGTCTGCCTTCTCTTTCAAATTACCTAACAACTCCCAATTGGACAATGAAATCCTTATTGTTTGATCTCCATCAACTAAGAATTTATGGAACCAATTATCCATTATTTGTGCATGATGCTTTTGTACATCCAGGGCTGCTATCTCTTCCTGGGACACCAATGTCAATGCAGTATCTTCTGTTATTTAAATGTTGGTTGGTGATGCCAACCCTTTCACAAAAGCCTGTAATTGGGCTACTTGTGCCTTATACATCCTTTTCTTGGCTTTAGCCTTCATTATTCAAGCCTCTACTGCATTAGTCTGATCCCTTAATCCCTAGATCACTTGCTCATTAGTGGCATGGCCCAAATCAATGGTGGTTATTTGGAATTCTTCTAGCCTTATTTCTCCTTTGGCCTTGTCCACCTTTGGCACAACTATCTGAGTTGTTCCCTTTCTTGTCACTGCATCTAGTTTTATTAAAGAGACTATCCTTGCCCTCCTCTTATGTTTAGCTAGATCCAATGTGAAGAGTGATTTAATATTGAAAGGCTCATTCTCTTCTTGTGGAGGTGCCACCTCTGAAGACATCCATGAGAATACAGTTGAATCTGACCCTCCTTGGTTTAGCTGCTCAATGTGAGCATCTTGTAATTCTTTATTTTTATCAGCTTCATCTCCATCCCTAGGATTTTGTATATTCTCCTATTGTCCTCTATCCTGATCTTGTTGTGATGGGATGACCTTAGGGATCTCTGTCTATTGATCCTTATCTTGATCATTCTTACCATCATCTTGACCCTTTTCTTGTTCTGGTAAGGATTGTTCTAGATGTGATGTATCTTTTGGTTCTTCTTGAACCTTACCTTCTGTATGCACATCCCCAGACACATCCTAAGCTTGTTCTTGTTGCATATCTTCTACTTAGATATTCTCAGGCTTCAGTGCTTGATCATCTGGATATGATTATGGCAAGGGTTGTTCTTGATTACCTTTGTTAGCATTATCTCCAACATCTGTGTTCTGTTATAACATTGGCCCTTGTTTAGACTCATCCTTCAGGACATCCTATTGCGCTCCCTCAATTTGAGCATCCTTACCTATATCATCAATATCGATAAGGATATTCTCTGATTCTTGATCCTATTTATCAGTTTCTTCTTCTTTATCCCCATTCTTGGGCTGATATGTCAGGTCTATTACTGCTGGACTAGTTACATTTTCAATCAAAGTATTCAGAGGTCCCATCTATACCTCTACTTCTGGAGACTCTTCTCTGCTAGTGTTATTCTCTTTTATTCCTATATCCTGACTTCCCACTTTTGCTTTAGTGTGGTGGAGCAAGGTCTCAATAGGATGATTAGTCACATCCCAGACTACATCATCCTCAGTTAAATCAATTGTTACACTCAATGGGAGTGGATTATTTATCTCTTTCTCTAATGATTTATTAATGGCTTCTTGTGCCATTTTAGACTTTACCTTGATTATGTTCTCTACAGGCACATTGTGTTGTAGGTCTTTCACTACATCTAAGGATGGATCAATTGATCCTGATGCTACAGTAGGAGGTGTGATGGTTCCTCTCATGTGAGGGCCCTGAAATCTACTTTGTCTGAGCACTTTCACTCCTTGCAACAAATCTTTCTCTATCCCCAACAATGTTTCAGTTGGGAGATGACCTTTCTCTTCTTCATCATCACTGTCTTTTTCATCTACAATAGTCCTAACTGGACTTTGCTCTTGATCTTTCAAAATCCCCTCCTGTGCAGTCGATACTTGAGGAATAGATATTGGGATAGCCACCTGTGGTGTACCTTTAGGAGGTGAGGGTGGTGCATACACCAGTGAAATTCCCTTAGTTGTAAGCTGCTCTATAGCTCATGATGAACTAGGCTCTGCTTTGGTCCCAAGGACCTACATCTTTCATATCAAAAAATCATCATACCCTAGCTCCTCCCTTTCTTTCATCTTCCTCTTCTTATCAAATGTAACTGCAATACCTTTTGCCTTCAGCTCATTCACCTTTTGAGCTATCCAATTCTTGGTCTTTGCCAGGACTTTGGTTGTAAGGACACCAATTGAAGTCTCATTTCTTTAGGTCCAGTCTGGGGGTGCCAATGCATCGTTATACACTTTATTATCCTCATACTTAGGATCCATAACATCTTCATCATCCTTTTTGAGTTGAGGAGGGACCTCTGGTTGTCTGATGGTCCTTATTTGATCTAATGTAAGGCTTTGATATTGTCTTCTCCTTACTTCATGCTCATCATTGCAATCCTCCCAGTAGTCCTCTAAGTGCATGGTATGTCTGTATTTCTTATTGAATCTTTTCTCGATCCTATGGTAGGGATCATAATCTCTGGCCAAAGGGAATAATTGTAAATTCAAACTCTTCAGGTCTGCTTTAGCCTTTCTTGCATTATCCATGGATCCTACCAGGAACCAGTTGATGTCTATAGGGAATTTTCTATATGGTCACCCCTCTTTCTTCTTAGATAATTCAAATATGGGGAGTTGTTGTCTCATCATTTCCATCAGGACTACCTTATCAGAAGGAAACCTGGGTAACATAAATGGGTTTCCGTTGAAACCCTCCATCTGGATATAAGAGTATGTCTTGGCCTGTATAAACCAAGAACCATATACACTAATCATCTTAGTATCTTCTACTGAAAACCTCTTGGCTCTGTCTCCTTCCATGAGCCTGACTATATGCATAGTAAAACAATCATTCACCATCTTGTAATTTTGAACCGATAACCTTCTTTCCAGCTAGGGATAATGCTCACAAGGAGTCTTCTCATGGGGCAATTTACCCATCTTTCCCACTGCTTGTAGGTCTTCAAATGTGCCTTTTGTTGCACAATCGTACACTAGATAAGAAGTCATCCTGAAGACCATATCTTTACCATTCTTCCATTTCACCATCTGATCATGCATAGTATCACTAATAATTTTGGCCCATTGGACCTTTGCATCTTTGTTTTTGATGACCATCCTGATCAATCCAAACATCCACGATTCGAAATCACCATATCTTTCCCTTCTTTTCATTCTACTGAGCAAGAACATCATGTATTACACCTCTTCATTGAAATCATACTTATATAAATGTGGAGGCATTTTGGCCACGGCCTTAGCTTTATTATCTAGATCTCTCCATCCTTAGTAGATCACTTTTCTACAGGTCTTCTAACTAGTATCAAATTCTTTGGCTAGGGCATCCAGATCTGGTACATAGATCCCTCTTGACGTTGGCAAATTGAATACCCCATTTATTCCATCCATCGATAAATCTGCATAAACTCTTCCCTTATTTTCCACCCTCCTAGTGGCAACATCATAGTTATGGGCACACTCAATCACAAGCTCCAAAGCATCTATAGCATAAGGAAAACTTGTTGCGTAATATATCCTCGAAGTGACTATGTTTTTCAGAATAGGGTGATCTTCTCGAGAGGTGATTCAGGCTTGGAATGCCTCGATGTCTGTGTTACCCGAATGAGTATTCTCTACAAAATCTAGATTATTGTATACATTGCGTGTCTTGGGAAACATGGCCTATTTGAATTCCGCATCTCTTTTATCCATCTTAGGTTGAGACATTTTGTCCTGCAAATTAAACGTACCAGTCTCAAACAACAGTATATACCTATCTAGGGTTAGCACATATCAATTTTCTACATTTTGGAAGAGGCAAATACGTTTGAATCTTATGAACTTAACCTGACATTACATAAGCATTATCATATTTCATTATTTACCTTTTCTCTGATGTGATTGTGATACAATTTTATGAAATAACCAGAGGGATAAAGATTTATACGTATCTGTGAACGGTTCTTTAACCTATACTTGACATGGTAATGGTCAAATGATGCATTGGTTTGGATGCTCCTCTGCAATTTCATTCTTTGTCACCGCTCTGATTCACAATTAGCTCTTTCGCAATAAGATTAGGGATTCTGAATGCAATTATGTCAATTATGACAATAAGAATCCCTTTTATCTTATCCAATATTTGATTTTAGGGATTATTAATGGCCTAGAGGAGATTTGACAACTTATTTCAACTAGATCGTAGGAGATTGCTATAGGTGTCCATTGGCGTGAGTTTAAATTTAAATTCCAATGGCCTATTACATAGCATTAAATGCAAAAAAGCGTGGGGGTTGTGAAGATGGGGATGAATATCCTGTAAGGAATATCCTCATGTGGATATCTAGATGTGAATATCTGGATGACATCAGCATAAGTCAGGTCAACCATCGTTGACCAACGAATCGCCATCGAGCCTCAATTTGCTTCTATAGTTGGTCAGGATGTCCATATGTACACATGGCATCATGCCATTGGTTAGGTAAGGGGATGGACACTAAGTCAAGGTCTGGACATTATGTTGTAGGGTATCCATCCTATTGAAATGTCCAGATGACGTCAGTAAGGAGCAAATCCTTCATTGTAGCGAGATGATGTGATGTCATCAAGATGAGGATATTAAAATAAGATCATGACATTAAGTTTCATGAAATATCCCCAAGGCTTAATTTCCTGATGACGTAAGAAAAGATATATCCTTAATATCATGTCGGGGTAAAATGATGCCATCAGGATATGGATCTTAAGATAATGTCCAGATGCTAACTAATATCTGGATGACGTGAGCAAGTTTAGCGTTCTTCATAAAGCTGGGATGACATGACATCATTTGGATCAGGATGTTACAATAAGATCAGGATATTAACAAAGTTAATATCCATGTGCTCTAATGTCTAGGTGACGTAAGTGTGCCTAGGGCTCTTTGTAAGATTGGGACGTCATCAGGACATGGATATTTTCGGTCAAGATATTAAGTTAAGATCTGGATGTTATCTCAATATCCATGCGCATGATGTTTAACCCACTAAGAACTTTAAATTTGACGTCTAGACATTATCAAAGATCAGGACATTAAGTTAAGATCTGGATGTTAAGAATATCCTTGTGACCTATTGACCAAACTTTGACCGTATGTAACTTCTTTATTTTAACAAATTTTGGGGTGCTTCAAAAGGCAAACCTGCTTAGATTTTCATGCTCTTTCACTTGGCAGGACTTATAATAAGAAATTTGACATCTACAAATTTTGACCTATAACAAAAGGTTCGAACATGCCTAAGGAAGATACCCTGGCATATATGTTGCTGATTTTACCATACCGCCCCGAAAGCAAGGGAAACAAGCCAGCCAAAAGTTGGGTCCCTGTTTTGCTAAGGCAAAATGGGGCGTGTTGTGTAACCACACAACAAGTAGTCTTGAGTGAGACATTCATAGTGGCATTATATCGGTGTGGAGATGGAGGAGGAGATTTATGGATAGTGGGTGTTTGCTTTGGGGAATGTGGAGGTGATGAGGAAGGATGGAGTTGGGATGGAAGGGGATTTGCATCTACAACAATTCTAGTCTCAGTTTTTTGAGCTTCCCCTTGTGTATTTTTAGGGACTTGAGGTCTCTTTATTTCTAACTTTTGTGTTACCCCAATATCTTCTGAGCACATGAGTTTTTCAAGTCCGTCCCCTTCTTAGGATCTTCTCCATCCTCACCTCTAGCTACATTTGACCTAACCCTTGTTGTGTATACATTGGTAGTAGGTGTAGATGAATATACTCCAATTTTATTTTCAACTTTCTTTTGCCTCTTTGAAGGTGTATTATGAGGTTTTGAGGTAGTATGCTAAGAATCTTGGCATTCAACCATTTCTTAGACCTAGCTAAACAAAAATAGATCTCTCTTTTATATCAATCATTTCTTTATCTTCCTAGTTAATGGGTGTGAGAGATTGGAATCAAGGGTGTTTGTGTAGAGGTCATCAACCATGTTGGAGCCATCATCTTCTATACCTATAATGTCCTAGCCTAATTCATATTCTTCCATTTGTTCAATGGTCATCCCAGAGTAGTCTCTTCTCCGCACCTCAAAGTCATTTTCACAATCAACCCAATAGTCCTCCAAGTGTGGATGATGGAAATATTTGGATCCCAAATGCATGTTGTCATTTGTATAATTCTTACTATCAAAAGGATACCTCATATTATAGAAGAACATTGTGGTCTTGACAAGGGATATTTAAACATTTTGAGCTTCAGTTGATGATGGGAAAGTGTAGTAGCTTAAGCCTAGAGGAAATGTATACCTTGCCTTCTTTTTTTCTCTACATTTCTTGTTCAGACATTCCATCTACCTTCTTTTTGTCTCTGCATTTCTTGTTCACACATTCAATATACCTACAAATTTCAATTAAGATAAGATGATCACTAGGATATCAGGGTAGTTTGTAAGGGTATTCATCATAACCACCAATTTTCATATAGGTAAATTTTGGAAATTGGATGAAATAATTGCCAAATTGAACAATTAGGTTAGATACTTTTGGTGAGATCTACAATCCTACATTCCCATCAAGTTCTATAACTATGAGCATGGTGAAAGCATCATTATCTATTCTAAAATGTTTATTATTGTTATCATGTTGTAGTTGTGAATAAAAATCATAGATTTGAGTGGTATTATCATATATTCCATGTCCTTGCAAGCCAGACCATGGTTGCATTCTTGCAATAGCATAAAACAAATAAGAAGTCATGTAGAAATGTTGAGTGTTTTGAAAATTTATCAATTGGTTGTAGAGGCTATCACATATTAGCTTGCCCCAATCAACATATTAAGATACATATCCAATGACAATAATGAATTGGCACATCCAATATTCAAAAGATTTAGTCTCTTTATTCCCCATAACCCTATTCAATAGGGTAATAATGTCAGATACAACATCGTTGAAATGAGATCTATGTAGGACTTTAAGAAGTCGAGAATTTCCTTTCCTTGGTACCTTTAACCAATATTTAGCAATATTGTTAAGATTGAGGTCCTTTTTCCCTTGAAAGTAGTAACTCCCTGTGTCTATACTCATATCTGTGTACTCATCTTTGACTGGAAGCCTAAATGTAATAACTAGAGAAGGCCCATCTAGTCTTGCCATTACCCAGTCATCCATCATCTTGACCTCTCTTGTGTCAAGTTTGTAGTGCTTTACATAGGCAAGAACTAGATCAGTGTGTAGACACATGAAAATAGTCACAACCATCTTTCGTTATCACCAACATAATAAATCGATTCAAATCAAATAAAAGTTCCATAATTCCACCCAACACATATGTTAATTAAATAATTAGTAATTATTTACTTAATATTTCCTCATCTCCTCTCATCACAGAAAATCATTTTCTTCTACAATAGTCCAGAAAATTAAAAATCCATTTAAAAGACTATAGTTCATGTTCACCTCCCAAAAATTAAATAAATATACATATTTATTTAATTACCTATTTTGTCCATTTTTTATTACTTTTGCAATCAACCACTAAATTATTCCTAAGTTTGTGCACATGGGTTAATTAAATTAATCCTTGATTACCCCTTTCCCCCATGCTTCTAGATGGACACTTGCCATCTCATGTACATGCATGTACATGACATGTGGTGCCTTGGGAGTATGGGCAAATCTTCATTTTGTCATACTTGTCCTTATTTCCATTATTCTTCTAATTTTAAATTACATGTGGCACTATTGTAGGAAATTTAAAATTACACTTGTCTTCTCCTCCAAATTTTAAATTCTTCAAAAAATCCAAACCATACCTTTTCATAAATGAGACCTTACATGTCATAGGCCTGCCCAATCCTAGCCATCCATCCAATCAACCATTCAATTTCATCCCTTGATCTCTCCTTGAATCTTGGAGCATCTTCCTCATCCAATCCCTTTGTGCCATTTGTCCAATTCTCCTTGCTTGAGGACCCTCAAGCAATATGAGCTCTTGATCCTCACAATTGATCCTAGCCCTTCATCCTCACCTCCAAAAATCTATAAATTGAGCCCTTCCCCTCCATTTCCCATAAGTAATTTGAATGTAGTGGAACTCTGCCTTTTTGAACACTTAACATTTAGCAATTAGCAATAGTTTATCATAGCATACGGAAAATCAATAGCTTTATAATAGTGATAGGGTGCAAATTAGTTGATTTATGCTTAGTTCTTTAGCCTAGTCTTGAGGTGACTTAGATTGATGAACTAGGGTGAATTAGGATTGTCCATCCATACTTGTTAGGCCCATCCCTTTGGTGTTCACACAATGCATTGCACTAAGGTAGGGAAACCATCGGTGTGTGCTAATATGCTCTAAAAATTTGCTTCTGCCATTGGAGATCTAGGGTTCTAAGACATTCACTACCAAAATTCTTTCAAGTCAATGTGTTATAACCTACTATATTTGACATTGGATAGAGAATTGTGTAAAATAGATTCATGTTCATATCCTTGGTAGGCATACTTCATTTTATGCAATTTGTAGATTAGCCAAAATAGACAGATTAGGGTTTGCAAAAGTATTTGGTCGATAGAAAGAGAGGGGGTCAAATTCAGGTATGTAGAGGTATAGAAATGCATACAATTCATTAAAACTAGGGCTCTATAGTGGGATACCTTGAATTGATAATGAACTAATGGTGTGAAGTGATGAAAAGAGCAGGAAAAATGTGAGATCCTATTAGCAATTGAAATAGGAGAAATTTAGCTTACCTCATAGTTTAAGTGAAATGGGTTTGAAAGGGATAGACCAGGTGCAACTGCGTTGCATTCACTATAGCCTAAATGTGTAGATTCCTCTTCTTGTTCAAAGTTTTTAAGCATTTTGCAAATAACCTTTAAAATCTCTTTTATAACACTGTTTTCCCTTTTGTTGGAGGTTCAATGCAATTTTGAACCAAAATGGTGCTTTTATTAGCTTTTGAATTTTTAAACTATTGCTTCATTTACTTTTCTTTTCTTTACTTCCGTGACAGAGATACAGAGTTACCTTGAACCAATGCCGAGGGTTTGACTAGTTCTTGAACCTATTGAACCTCTGACTTCCTTATTATGTTGCTTAAAATACTAATGATGTTGAAGGCTCAAATGGTTCTTGAACCTGTGGAACCTCTAACTTTCTTTATTTGTTTCTTTCATGCTTGTCAATTTGTATGAATGTCCAGGAACTCGTTTGTTTCTGTTCATTTATCGAAGATTCAAGGAGTTCATAAACCATTGAACTCTCTAACTAGTTCAAAATGTTATAGGTTCATTGCCTTATTGAACCTAATTGGAAACCTTTTTAATGTTAGTACTTTTCTAGATGATTGAACCTTGTCAGAGGTTCAGATGGTTCATGTACTTGTGGAACGTCTAACTTTCTTTTATAAAGAATTGTTTGAAGTGTTTTTGTCAAGATTTCTGAAGACCTAAGTATTAGTCGGAGGTTCAAGAACTTCTTGAACCTATGGAACCTTTGACTTTGTTTTGACCAAAAATTGATGTTGGGGACCCAAAGAATGTTGAACACTACATATATGTGAGATGTCAGAGGTTCAATGGTTTATCCAACTGTGAAAATACTGACAAAGCAATATGTCAAGGGTTTAAAGGGTTATTGAATCTCTGACTAGTTCAATGAGAAGCAAAAGCTCTGACATAAAATGGAAAGACATAGAATTTTTCAAATGGACCCAGAGGACTTGGGGCAAAAACATATAATTTGGATCTCCTGATGTGTGACAAACTTCAAAAACAATTCATGTTTAAAATTTTGAAGTTTAACCAAAATTTGGAGGGGGGAGTGGAGGTGGAGGGGGTAAACAATACAACAATAAAATAATTTCTTTCTCTTTCTGTATACTAAGAAACCAAGAAATAAACATAAAACATACTAATGAGGAAGCCTGCCTCTCAAGGTAGCTTGAAAAGGATAGAAGACTTTTCTTTCTTACCTAATTATCCCTCTACACACACACACCAAACTTCTTCCCACACCAAAAAAAGGATAAGAGCTCTCCCCTCTCTCCAAAAATATCTTAGTATGAAAAAATGAATAATTAGCCTTGCAAAGGCTAAAGAGGAGGGTTTATATGGGTGTGCTATGTCACACAGATCCTCACATGGCCTTCCACTAGCACTTTTAACCTCTTACAAAAAAATAAATGTCAACTTGTGCCTCCCATGTGCTCCCATGTGAGCGAGGCATAGTGAAGTGGAGTGTACTCAACACACTCCTTGTAAAATCCTTAAGAAGAGAAGGGGGTTGACTTGGATAACCCACACTTGACCCCTTATATGCCTCTTAACGACATGTTCTTCATAAGAGGATTGGATGAGCATTAAACCCATGCAACACTCTAGACACAATCCTAAAAAGGTACCTTACCCATAGGTACTTTCCGAAGTAGGATATTTTCACATAAAAAATGCATAAAACTCAAATTTTACTCCCTTTTAAAAATAACACCAAGTGTAAATTTGTTTGCACTCAAAAATTTATTATAGAAATTCACAATATCAAAACAAATAAAATACACATAATTAAAATCATCAAAATAAAGTATAAATACTTAGGAATTAACAAGAAGGGGTCCTAGTCCACTCACGAACTAGGAGATTGGTATATATGTGTAATTATGATCAAGTTCTCATTACTTTACAAAGTGAAGTGCAAAGGGTAATTAAGGTCACACACATAGGTGCCTTATGGACTATAATAAAGATGACAACGTCTTCCACTACTTGTTATTATAATTTGGAGTGGACATTTTATATAGTGGGGTTGACAAACAAAAATTGGGAGAAATAGGTGATTCTATATGGAATATGTTTAACTTCAAAATTGGCACTACATTCTGCTAGTTCATGTCCTTGTTACTCTCTACCAAGGGAAAGTCTTACTTTAAGAGCTTACAAATCTCCCAATTGAATGTCATTTGATTCATCACTTATCTTTGATTCATCATTACATTAAAAACACACCTCATATTGTCAAATGTGGATATCAAAACTCCCTAAATATCCATAAACCCTATGGTGACAAGAGGAATGTTATGGATATAAGTGGTATAGGTTAGGTATGAGGAGTTTAGAGAGGATGCTAGCATCATTTTAGTTTGTCTTTTGGTAGACAACACAAAATGGAACAGTATGGGTGGTAAAACCATTCTTCACATTAGGAGGGGAAGCACACTGAGACCTAACTAAATCTAAAAGGTAGAGTAAAACTATAGACAAGATATATAAATATACATAAGATATAAGATTTTACTAAGGGGGTTTACGTAATTGAAAATGACAAAGTGCTTATGTTTTTTCCCTAAAAACATGCACTGGGTTGTTAACAGTCATTTCTTGCAAATGAGATTTTCATATAATAGGAAAAGAAACTAGATAAACAAAAGAAAATATAACAACTTCCTACTAACTAAAACAAAGACCAATATTTTGCAATAAACAAGATTTGAAGGAATGTCAAATTGAACAACACACAATTCCAGGATTTGAAAGGCTATGTTGCATTCAAAGCTACAACCAATTGAACACACCAAGATACTAAGAGGGGGGTGAATCAGTATCTAAACAACTTCAAGTCCTCTGGAGCAGATTAAAACTTAAGTATTACAGAATTAATATAAACATGAAAGATCAACACAATTCACATCAACACATGACAACAAATGTACGTGGAAAACCCAAGAAGGGAAAAACCATAGTGAGGATTAACTCACAATATATGAAGCTCAAAATTACAACTTTGTTTTAGGGCTACAACCCAAGGAAGCTACTACTCCCTGTTGACTTTATTTTAGGGCTACAACCCAAGAAAGCTACTACTCCCTAAAGAATTTATTTTAGGGTCACTCCCAAGGAAGCTACAACTCCATGCAAACTTTGTTTTAGGGATACAACCCAAGGAAGCAACTACTACCTGAACTAAGAAAAAAATCAGATATGATTACAGTATGACAATCTTTCTACTGCCTGAAAACTAACATTGAAGCTTACCCCTTTGATGATTGCAATTCATCCTCGTCTGATGATTGGATTAATTAGGCACACTCTTTGCTTCCTTCCTATCACAAAGATCTCTTCAAGATGAATCAAGACAGCCTCGAACACTTCTACTCTTTCTCCTTCAGTCACACATCACAATGCATAAGATGTTCATACTCTAATCTTCACACCATCATATTTTCATTTTCACAATCATACCTTACCTAGATCAACTAGGTTCACAATATATACATGATATTACATTGATTTCATTACAAGTCAGCCAATACAACAAGAATATTACATTTTACAAGTCAACCATAGATCACAACATGAAACATGCATAGGGCAAGCCTTATCATGAACAACACGCTACTCCAAAAGAAAACACATGCCTTACGGATCCCAATACATGCTTAGTCTAGTCCTAAACATCATTCATAGCATCATTCTTCAAGGAATAACATCTGCACATCATACCTATTGGAAATAGGTCGCCCTTAAGTAAGAACACATAAAGCTTGTAGCACAACGACAAACATAGAAGATTAAACATTACTTGCGGTACACAAAATCACTAGATACTTTACAAAAGTATGCATTGAGCCTCTCTAAACATGTTCACAAAGTTTTATTAAAAAATCTTCACATCCGAAAGAGTGCGGAGCATTCCAACAAGTCTTCATCACCATTTTACTCTGCCAGAACATAGACCAAAACGCTGTCACACATAACTTTTATTACTAAAGGTATACAGACTTTGTTTCTTGGATATAACATGTTCACAACATACTAAACATAGATTCTAAACCGCATGATCATATTTGCAAATGTGGAGGAATGCGAAGCAATTTCCCAAGCATTGTAATATGCACCTGTCTTGTAGGGTTTCGATGCCAAGTGTTTTTTTTCTGTTTTGATTTCTTGTTTTCACTACTGTATGTTTGTTTGTTTGTGTTTTACATATGATGTTTAAAAATAACAATGAAATACAAGCATGCAAATATACCCAGAAGGAAATATAGCATAAACACATTAAATGATGAATACCCATATCATAAAATTGCTCAAATATAATTATGGTGACATAGCCATTTGCATTTCTTCAAAGTGGTAGTACAAATGTATGAAGACCAGTTAGAAAACTCACTATTTCAAGCTCATTACAATCTAGCCATGAGGTTCTCCTTTGAGAAGTTGAATGCAATAGTTATTACAGCCCTAGGTGCCCTTGTTCCAAGCTAAAAATGCCCAATATAATAGGTGTTCTACCCTTCTTGAAGACCCACGTCTCCTATGAGGTTGTACAGCCCAGCTGGGAATGGGTATCAGCCAATAACCAATGCAAAACCCTTCACAATATCATTGTTATAAACTGAATGTTGTTGTATGAAGTTGGTGACCAGAGTAGGACAAAAATAAGCACCAAAACTCTTGCAAATCAATGACAAATGTAGTACAACATGTCATGGTGTAGTACGACCAACATGGAATGCAAAATCAGTCCCAAAAATGTCCACAAATCCCTTCAATATGCAGTGCAATAGTCTTCAATAGCTTCTCACAAAGAGATTGTATATAACCCCATCAAATCATCAAAAATATCTCCAATAATCACCAGCGTAGTTCCTGATTGAAACCACTAGCATGCCCTCTTGATTCTATCTTTCAAGCATGAACAAAGTGATCTTACAGAGGTTTTCATCTCTGCAAAACCCTTGATCAGCAACAAAGCTAAAGCTTCAAGATCTCGTGACAAGTTGAAAAGAGTGAATGAGTGAATGATGCAAATGACGTCTCATTTTTCCTTTTGTTTCCTCACTCCCAACGCCCAAGAGGAATAATTTATTATTTTTACTTTTAATAACTTAAGTCCCTCATCCTCATGAGATGGGCGCCCATATCCTAGCACTTAACTTTTAAAATCAACTTATACCTCCCACATAATAGTCACTTTTATAATATAAAGTAACTATGTTCTTTAAACTATATAAATTAAATATTTAATTTAACTTATATTTTGACAATTAAATACATTATTCCTCGATCTCCTTGGAACCATGTGATATGTGAGCTAGGTACTCCCAACCAGTAGTGCTAAAAATGGAAATGTTGAGCAAACTCCATCGGTGACCCCCTGCCTAACTTACTATAAATAGTAAGTCCTAGAAAAATATGACCAAAGAGCTTCCCTAACCAACCTCCATTAGCCTATGGGAACCTAGGAATAGACTTATTGCTCCACATGTCAATCTTGCTAAGAAGGGGACATTACAGTCTGCCCTCCCCAAAAATTGCTTGTCCTTAAGCAATATCAGCTTAGGATGCTGCAATATCTGCTCACTCTCCCATGTCGCATCCTCCACTGGCAAGTTTCTCCATTTTAGCAAGTACTCTTTGATGATCCTCTTCCTGAGATTCCTCTCCCAAGTATCAATAATAGCCTCTGGAATTAGGATTAGCTTCACTTCCTCATCCAATGGCGGTAGCTCAAATAAGGGAACAACATTGTGCCCAAGTGCTTTCTTAAGCCTAGATACATGAAATACATTATGTACTCGATTATTAGCCGGTAGCTCAAGCTCATAAGCAACTTCCCCCACTCTCCTAGACACTCTAAATGGACCATAGAACCTGGGTTTCAACTTTTCTGCTCCACTCCTTTTGAGAGTGGACTGCCTGTATGGTTGGAGCCTTAGGTAGTCCATGTCCCTAACCTCAAAACTCTGCTCTGCTCAGTGTTAGTGTACATACAGTTTCTATTGATTCTGTGCTTGTTGCAGATTCTCCTTGAGCTCTTTCATGATATTTTGTCTTTCTTGCAACAAGTCCTTAGCTTTCGGCACCCTACTGTCACCAAGTAGCAAATCCATAAAACTAGGGGCATATATCCATATAGGGCTCTAAATGGATTCATCCTGATAGACATGTGATATGTCATGTTGTAACACTACTCCCCAAGGTGTAGCCACTTAATCCATGCTCTTTTCTGCCTCGACACATAGTTCCTGAGATACTCTTCCACCCATTTATTCATAATCTATGTTTGCTCATCGGTCTATGGGTGGTAACTAGTACTGGGAGTAAACTCGGTGCCACACAACCTAAACAACTCCTGCCAAAAGAGGCTTAGGAACTTGTTGTCCCTATCACTCACAATCCCCTTGGGTATCCCATGCAACCTGAAGATCTCCCTGAAGAATAAATCAGCTACCTGCACTGTTGTATAAGTCTCTAATATGGCAAAGAAATGTGCAAGCTTGGTTAGCATGTCGACCACTACAAAGATGCAATCTTTCCCCTATACCTTGGGTAGCCCAGTGATGAATTCCATGGAGATGTATTCCCATTTCTGATCGAGAATGGGTAAGGGCTAAAGTAAACCAGCTGGATAGGTATGTTCATTCTTATTTTGCTGGAAAATAGGACACTCCTTGTCATACTTAAGGACTTCATTCTTAAGTCCTTTCCATGTGAAACATTCCCAAACTTGCCTGTATCTCTTGAAGAATCTGGGATGACCAGCCATTGGTGTGTCATGGAAAGTCCTCAAAATTTTTCCCTTGAACTAAGAGTAAGGCACCAGAAATATCCTCTCCTTATAAATAATCATGTCATTAACCATGGAGTACTTGTCATCCTGTATTGTGCCCTCTATGATTCCTGATGTACAAGAATCCTTAGCATACTATGCTGAAATTGACTCTCTCCAATCAGCAGAGATCTCCCCTAGAAAACACAAGTGGGGTCTCCTGGATAATGCATCTGCCACTATGTTCTTCTTACCCTTGACATATTCTATGTCAAAGTCATATGCTTGCAACTGACTCACCCACTTATGTTGATGGTCATTCAAGTCCTTTTGGTTCATGAAGTATTTGATGTTGTTATGATTTGTCTTGATGAGAAACTTACCTTCAATTAGATAGGGTCTGAATTTGGTCAATGCATGCATTATGGCCAACATCTCTCAGTCATACACCGAGTAACTCTTCTCCACACCCCTGAGCTTCCTGCCATTAAAATTCAATGGGGTGTTTCTCCTACAACAGTACTGCCCCACTCCCCTCTCCTGAAGTGTCATACTCCAAATCAAATGGCTTGGAGAAATCTGGGATTGCCAACACAAGGCAAGTAGACATCAACTGCTTGAAGTGTTCAAAACACTTCTGTGTTGAATCTGACCATGTGAATGCTCCCTTCTTGGTCAAATCTGTGAGTGGAGCTATAGTCTGTGAGAAGCCCTTAACGAACCTCCTGTAGAAGCCACATAGCCCAAAGAATCCCTTGAGCTTAGTGAGATTCGTCGATGTAGGCCATTCCATGATAGTCCTCATCTTTTCTAGATCAACTCTCACACCATCTGCATTGATAATATGACCAAGGTAAAGCAACTCAGTCATGCCAAAGTCACACTTGGACTCCTTGGCATACAAGGACTCACTCTCCAGGATGCTCAATACCTCCTCCAAATGCCTCATGTGCTCCTCCCATGTTTTACTGAAGATCAAAATGTCATCAAAGAAGATCAAAACAAACTTCCTCAACTATTTTCTGAATATCTGATTCATACAACTCTAGAAAGTAGTTGGTGCATTTTTCAGTCCAAACGGCATCACCAAGAATTCAAAGTGACCATAATGGCATCTGAAAGTAGTCTTCTCTATGTCCTCTCTCATCCTGATCTGATGATACCCTGACCTCAAATCTATCTTTGAAAAGTAACAAGCCCCATGAAGCTCATCAATAAGCTCATCGATGCAAGGAATAGGATACCTATTCTTAATGGTTTTCTTGTTCAGAGCATGGTAGTCAATGCACATACGGATTGTCCCATCCTTCTTCTTGACAAGTACAACTACATAAGCAAATGGGATCTTGCTAGGTTTGATGTGCCCCATCTCCAATAGCTCTTTGATGGTTTTCTTTATCTAATCCTTGAGTCTTTTAGGATGATGATAGGATGTAGTAATAACTAGCTTGGACCCATCCTCTAACTCTATAATATGATTGATTCCCCTATCAGGTGGCACTCCTGGTGGTATACTCCCAAACACCTTACTATGCTTGGTCAGCAAACTCTGAATATCTGGATGGTGGTTGTTTTTTTATTGTTGTGGAACCTCTGGCATGATTAGGCACTCAGCTACCCACTCTACCTGGTCATGTCTCAACAATCTCTCCATTCTCTTGAGAGAAACTACTCGAGGTCCTCCATCTAATAGTGCTCTAAGTACAATCTTTTTCCCATTAGATTCAAATTTCATTTCCATATTTCGCAAGTTCATGGTGAACTCTCTAATAGTCATCATCTAGTGCATACCTAAGACCACATCCGTGTCACCAATACCAATGACATAGAAGTCATCCTTGAGCTCATACTCCCCAAGGCGTATACTCAATCTAGAAATCTTCCTGTGCATGTGAGTTTGAAGCCATCTGCTACCATCACCTTGAAACCCTCAAACTCCTTAATTTTGAGCCCACATTTTGCAACCAACCCCTAATCAATGAAGTTATGTGTTGCACCTGTATCAATAAGGGTGATGATGCGTTGTCCACCTAGGACTCCTCTAACTCTGAAAGAACCAACCTTCTAGAATCTGGAGAGCTGTGCCATCACTCCTTCACCATCACTACCCCCTTGGGATGAATTTTCATCATCGTTGTCCTCCCTATCAGATGGCTGATCTAATTTTTTAGAACTGGATTCCTCAGCAGAAAAATACTCTATTTTCTTTGCCTCCGCCTTGTTAAGGCATCTATGTGATGGATCCCATGGTTCTCTACAATGGAAGCAAAGCTTCTTTCTCCTATACTCATTCAGCTGCTCATTATTCAGCTGAGTTGTCTTCTCTCTTGGTTGATTAGTATCCCACTGAAAAGGCTTCTTGTCTTTGTCTTTCTTGTATGGAAATCCCTTAGACTAGAATTTGCTTCTGGATGTAGAAGACTCCATGTCCCTAGCCTTTTTCATGGCTTCATGTAGAGAAGGTGGATTGAGGCCCTTGATCCAACCTTGTAAGGGATCAATGAGTCCATCAACAAAAATAACCATCATCCTATGTTATGAGATATCTGTCACCATTGCCAATAGCTTATGGAACTCAAATATATAACTCTCCACTAAACCCCATTATTTGAGCTATGTCAATTCCATGAACTGTAATTCAGGGTCCTTGTCACGCCCAGTGAACTCTACATAAGATGTAATCTGGTCATGACCAAGAGTAATCTTCCCATGGTACCACCACTTATGGGAAACACCATCAAGATCCAAGGAAGCATATGTAATGGCCTCCTCTTCTAGCATAGGGATAAGCTTAAGGAACCTATCTAGCTTTTGCACCCATGCTCTGGTTGTGGTCTTCACTGACCCATCAAAATAAGGAATGTTCATCTTGTTCACCTTCTTCAGTAACTCATAATTCTGTTGTCTACCACCCTTGTTGGGTTTGTGTTTCATCCTCAAGTCTGAATACTCATGGAAAGACATCTCAACTCTAAACACCTCATTGGAAGCTCGCCAATCTCTAATGATCACATCCTGAAACTCAAGCTATGTGGGCTCAGGTTCTAGTGCATTGTTTGACGAGATAAAGGTGGGTATACTAGGTCTAACATAAGTTGTATGCTGGGTAACCCCTCTGTTATTGATCGCTGCTTCCCATTCATTTCTCTTATCCTCATCATCTCTATGTCTATTCTTGTCACCATTGTTGCCCCCATTGTTGTTCTGGTTCCTGTCATTGTTATTGTTGTTATTGTCCCCAACATTTCCAATGGTTTGGCATGCTATAAGGTCAAAAAGATGATTAAAATTATTCTACAACTCTCGCTGCTCCCTAGCCAAATCATTAAGTATATCCTTGGTGCTGGGTTCCTCTCAATCTCTGTCACCCATCTCAACCACTATGATATCAGCACCTACAAAAGGGTCCATATGCGGAGGTACTGCAAGATCTGGTTGTGACCTATTCTTCTAAGGTAGGATTGATGTGTACCCAACTACATCACTCAATACCCACTCTACATGTTTCAATCAGACCTCACAAGATGGAAAGATTATTTGTGCTCTAATACCACTGTAATATGCACCTGTCCTATAGGGTTTTGATGCCAAGTTTTTTTTTTTTTCTATTTTGGTTTCTTGTTTTCACTATTGTATGTTTGTTTGTTTGTGTTTTACATATGATGTTTGAAAATAACATTGAAATACAAGCATGCAAATATACCCAGAAGGAAATATAGTAGAAACACATTAAATGATGAATACCTAGATCATAAAATTGCTCAAATATAATTACAATGACATACCCATTTGTATTTCTTCAAATTGGTAGTACAAATGTATGAAGACCAGCCATAAAAATCACTATTTTAGGCTTATTACAACCTAGCCATGTGGTTCTCCTTCGAGAAGTTGAATGCAATAGTTATTACAGCCCTAGGCACCCTTGTTCCAAGCTAAAAATGCCTAATATAATAGGTGTTCTTCCCTTCTTGAAGACCCACGTCCCCTATGAGGTTGTACGACCAAGATGGGAATGGGTATTAGCTAATAACCAGTGCAAAATCCTTCACAATATTGTTGTTATAAATTGAATGCTACTGTATGACATTGGTGACCAGAGTAGGACATAAATAATCATCAAAACTCTTGCAAATTAATGGAAAATGTAATACAGCCTGTCATGGTGTAGTACGAGCAACATGGAATGCAGAATCAGTCCCAAAAAAGTCCACAAGTCCCTTCAATTTGCAGTGCAGTAGTATTCAATAGATGCTCACAAAGAGATTGGATATAACCCCATCAAATAATCCATCAAAAATATCTCCAATAATCACTAGCGTAGTTCATGAATGAAACCACCAGCATACCCTCCTAATGCTATCTTTCAAGCATGAAGAGAGTGATCTTACAGAGGTTTTGGTCTCTGCAAAACCCTTGATCAGCAACAAAGCCAAAGCTTCAAGCTCTCACGATAAGTTGAAAAGAGTGAATGAAGGAATGATGCAAATGACTTCTCATTTTTCCTTTTGTTTCCTCACTCCCAACGCCCAAGAGGAATAATTTATTATTTTTACTTTTAATAACGTAAGTCCCTCATCCTCATGAGATGGGTGCCCATATCCTAGCACTTAACTTTTAAAAACAACTTATACCTCCCACATAATAGTCACTTTTATAATATAAAGTAACTATGTTCTTTAAACTATTATAAGTTAAATATTTAATTTAACTTATATTTTGACAATTAAATACATTATTCCTTGATCACCTTGAAACCATGTGATATGTGCTAGGTACTCCCAACTGGCAGTGCTAAAAATAGAAATCTCAAGCAAACTCCACTAGTAACCCCCTTCCTGACTTACTATAAATAGTAAGTCCTAGAAAAATGTGACCAAAGAAGTTCCCTAACCAACCTCCATTAGCCTACGGGAACCTAGGAATAGGCTAACTACTCCACCTATCAATCTGGCTAAGAAGGGGATATTACATAGCTTTATGTGGTAGAAGTCTTCATGACTTTCCGGAGATCAAAACCTACTTGTGTTTTTGTGACAGCTCATGCAGATATAGAAACATACATTTTAGTGCTTATAATTCCCATATTAATATCTCTTCTTGATTCTTATAATTCCCATCTTACTATCTCTTCTTGATGCTTCTAGTTCCCATCTTAATATGTTTTCTTGATGCTTCTAATTCCCATCTTAATATGTTTTCTTTATGCTTATATCTTTAATTCCCATCTATTTAATTAATTTCTTTAAATTCCCTTTATTCTTCCAAATTAAATAATTTTAATTATTTAATTAAATCATTATTTTCTTCCAATCTTCAAATCCACATTAATTAAATAAATCCAATTATTTAATTAATTCATCACTCAATTTACTCTTATCCACAATTATATAATTTTTAATTATTTAATTAATCAATTATTCCTCTAGATTTAAATAAATTATTCAAATTTATTTAAGTTGACTTTTATCTTCTAAAAATAAATAAAATCAATATTTTATTTATATCTTATATTTTCTTCAATCATGCACAATAAATTAAATAAATTTATTTATTTAATTTCTCAATTATATTCCAAAAATATCATTTTCTTCTATGTGCACAATCACTCTTATTTTTAGAACTTCAAAAAACAAATTTAAAGTTGAGTTAATTGGCTTTAATCATTATTATTTTTATCAACTCATAAATTAGAAAATCAAATCCTATCTTTATCCTAGCAAGCAGTTAACTCAATAAAGCAACTTTAAAATATTCTCTAAACATGACACATGTCATGTGCACATTCATCATGAGCTCTTGATTTATCTTGATCATCCATTTCATTGAATTATCTCAACTGTTGATCGATCTTCCTCTAAAACCTATATATATCCCCTTCGCTTCATTAAAAATCCTCTTCAGTCATTTATTCTCAGGCATCCATATAGCGCATTGAGAATACATCGTATCATTGATCACATCAACCCTTTGAGCACATTATCGACATCCACTTATTGCAACCATGGGTACGCAATATATTGAGCAATCCACAAAGAACCAAGAGATCAATACAAGCTAGGCACTAGCTATCTATTGTTTTAATTTGCATATTCGTTGATTCTTGTGATCATTTAGATCGATCTTTTGAAGGTTATATGATTGAGTTATTGTTCATTGTTTGATCTTTTATAATCTTGATTTTACCTATACACATTCTGGCATGCCCGATGGGACCCACTAACCTTTGCTTTTTTTAGAAAATTTGATTTTTTGAAGTATAGGTACAGAAAAGTGTAAACATCACAGAAAAGCCCATTTAAACAATAGTGAAGTGCATCTGGTCAGAATTAAAGTGCCTTCGGGTGACAGTGAAGCGCCTTTGGTGCACAATAAAGCACTTTTGTTCTGTTTTGAAGTGCCTTTGCATGGTTTTGAAGCGCCTCTAGTTTTTGAGATTTCTAACTTGCATTTTTTTTTTTAAGGTTTCTCATATCATATTGACCATCTATTGTTTAGACAAGATGATTTATTTGTCTTACAATCATCCTAACATACTCCTTAAGCTGATTTATTTAAGGGTATTGTCATTTTTGAGCTAATCCATCATCTCACGATTTGTTAATTCGTTCTTGTTGCAGACTTAAGATCTCATCATCTAACAACATCTTGGGTCATCATACAATCACTCAACAATCATTCGATCAAGTTTTTTTAACATAGATCCTTGTTTTTTGCAGGCCTGTTATTGAAAAGTGCATCTGCACAATAGTCAAGCGCTTTTGGTCTGAAATAGAGTGCATCTGCACAATATCAAGTACTTTTGGTCTACAAGGCACACATCTGCACAACATCGAAGTGCTTTTGGTCTGAAACAAAGCACACTTGTACAACGGTCAAGTGCATATGGTGAATTTTGAAGCACCTTTGCACAATAGTTAAGTGCTTTTGGTTCAATTATTTTTTTCTAACTAATTAGTTTGTGTGGAACTAATATCACTTTTTAAAGAATCTTATCACAGGTCAAAGAAGGTTTCTAACATACTTTTGCAGGATGATTGTCAAAGATATCAAATCTTTTCCATACTAAGTCTTAAAACACTTCAATTTCTTAAAGGAATTAACAATCATCTTCTATTGCATCTTGTGTGATTAGCGTAGTTGCACTTAGCTTAATCTAGAGGGTAAATGAACAAGTGTTTTCCATGCTTCTGAGGTTATAGGTGCATGCTCTCCCCTTGTGTAAAAACTTGGGTGACCAAAAACCAGACCCATCTCTTTTTTTTACTTCTTGTTTATCCTTTAGAAGGGCCTACTTTTGGATTGTGTTTCATCCGAGACAGACAACCCTAAGCGGATTTTTCCTTTGGACCACTATACAAATTGGTCAAGGCAAAAGCCAGGTCCTAACCAGTGTTAGCCTTTGCCATATGGTGCCAATTTGAAAGGAGGCATATCAACACTTTTGTGTTAGGTATATTACACTCCTAGTAAAGTTGGTTAAAGCTTTTAGTAGCTTGCTAGATCCTTGCAAGGTGTTGGTCCCCCAAAAAGTAACTAAAAAACCTTATAGTTAGTGGCTACCTGATCTACCTCTGAACATTGCGATAATTTTCAATGCAAGGGTACAACGCCCCACAAGATTACTCACCATAAAGCTCCCTTGAGATGAGACAGAAATCCCCAACTTAGCATAAGCTACTTGTAGCTTTCTGCGGAAAGGATCATTGGGTCATCCTTCCAGTCCTGGAGGTCCCTATCTATCCTTTCTCACAAAGACAAAAAAGTGTACACACCCACATTAGGTGTGATAACACTTAAATCGATGGAGATTCCAAGTTGTGGGTTGATTTATCGCAGTGAAGCTTGTCCTTAGGTATAAAAAGTGCTTGATTTGTCTTCAATTATGTTATACCAATGGAAATTTGGGCTTTTTGTTAGCCTTGAACATACACTCATTGTTGTCCTTAGCCATCTTGTTTACTGTGTTTGTTCTCTTGTCAAAGAAATCCAACTAAAATCTAAATCAAAATTTATCAAATTTGACCATGAAAACATCACTGTCACAAAAAAGCACATCTGCATAGAATTAAAGTGTTTTTGCACTAATTTGAAGCACATCTGAGCCACAGTCTAGTGCATTTGAGCCATAGTTGAGCACATTTGAGTAGGAGTCAAGCACTTTTGGTTTCTATCTATCACCATTCATCCACTTAGCCCATATCACAGTGAACTTCCAATATTTGATCCATTACCATCTGAGCTAGCATTTTATAACACTATCAGACCTATTCCAGCATCCATATGACCCTCATCATCCATCATCATAGCCAAAACTTGGACTTTTCGAGCCATTTATCCTATTGAGATTACTATCTATCAATCCACCTTCACCAAACAAGCCTAAATCTTTACCCAACTAGCAGAGCTTTGTAATTTGGCTTCCACCATAGAGTCTAGATCACATCAAACATCCCCTAGTTTATGATTTTAGAAAGCTTTTTCTCTCTTTAGTCTTTTGGAGGTAAATTAGTATCTATTATTGGTTTTTTATTAACTTAGAGAATGAACTTCTCTTGAGTTGGTTTTATGCCATTAACCCTATCTGCCTTCATTTGAGATCATTAGTCTACCTCTGTGATAGGTAATCCTTTATCCAAATCAGCTTTTGATCTAGTTCTATAATCTTCCACAAGAAACCCGTATCAAATCCATCAACTAGTAATCTCAACTTTATCAAATCAGTCCAAAATTCAATCCCCCAATCTCTATTTTTGTGCATTTGAAACATCTTATGGTCACCACTAGAAAACAATATCGTTAAGCCATATAGGCTAAGCAAAACACCCCTAAACAACACCGTCAAAACATCCCAAACAATCCATCATCAAACACTCAAAATAGTCCTCATAACATTGTCCTAATCTATCCTCAAGAGGATAATACCATAGGGCTACATCCTCATGATCTCCTCCCAAAAAGATATACCATTGATCGAAACCCCTTTCAAGAAGGTCAACCCTCTCACAAAGAAGGGTCTCAAGATTTAGATGAAATCATGCAAGATCCCAAAACCATGGCAGCCATTGATAAACTCTTAAGCTCCAATCAAGATCACTACTTCCATTTACTTGCTCAAAAGGGAGCCAAATTACCTTTAGACTTTGATACATCTACTCTTAAGGAGAAAGATCCATTTCAAGATGTTGTTAATGCTATGGGTAGACCACAAATAAACCCCGTCCAAACCATGTCTACCATATCTACACCACTTCCCAAATCATCTTCACAAAAGGGAGTAAATAATCCTTTCACTGCTAAATATGTCAATCCTCTTTATAAAAATCAAAATCCCATGGGAGAAACATCACTTGGACTTCTCCTTACTCACATGGATATTTACAATGCCCAACAAGAAAATCTCCATCATCAAGCCGAACTATCGAGACAAGCTAGTCTAGCAAAACAAGCTCAATAATCTAACCCCTTCTCCACCACATCCAAGAATCCTCCATGCGTGTCACAAGTTCACACATCTATATCTAACCTTGCATAGGCTACCCTACCGTGGACATCTTTTCCTCCCAATTACACACCTATTGATGCTTATGTCAAACTGCCACAAGCGTCACAACTTCAACCACCCCAAACATCATCACCCCAAAACCTAAACAACATCTCCATCACTCCATCCCAACATTCTTCAAACATCAACAACACCTACATCAATCCACCCCAAAATTCTTCAAACCTAAACAACACCTACATCACTCCACCCCAACATTCTTCAAACATCAACACTACTCATGTTAATCCACCCCAACATTCTTCCAACCCAAACAACACTTACATCACTCCCCCCCCAATATTCTTCAAATCTAAACACCATGTATGTTAATCCTCCTCAACCACCACCAAATCAAAACACATACATCATCACTCCACAACAATATCAAAATTGCCCTCAATATTCACAACATCAACAACCTCCAACTTTCTTCATTGATCCTACCCAAAACAACCCCCAAACTTCATATGACCCATACAATCTTAATTCTTGTGGATTGAATTCAAATACATCTTATGGGTAGCAACAACCACCTCAAATCCAACAAAATTTTGTCTTTATCAACACCTCCATCTGCTCTTGAGTTTAAAGTTTCTAAAATGCAAAAACAACTATGCAATATATCATTTGGTTACACCAAGAAAAACTTCTCTTTAGAGGAGGTTTGTCCATACCCATTTGACCGATCTTTACCATTGATCCCTTTTCCCCCTAACTTTGACATGCTAAAATTTGATAAATACAAGGGGAAAGGAGATCCAAAAGACCATCTTAGAGATTTTTACATAGCTTGCTTTGAGGTGGCACACAACGACACTTATCTTATGCGCCTCTTTCCTCATAGTCTTGGAGGACAAGAAATTGAATGGTTCTCACATCTACCCACGGGTATTAAAACTTTCAATGAACTAGCAGAAAAGTTTGCTACCCATTTCTCTTATAACACTGAACATGAGATATCCATGACGGACTTGTGTAACAACAAACAAAAAAATGGAAAAACTTGTATCTCCTTCCTACAACGATGGAGAAATATGGCTAGCAAGTTCCCCGTTCAAGTACTTGAAAAACAACTCGTTAACATCTTTGTCCAAAACCTTAATCCATATTTTGGGTTTCATTTACAAATCTAAAGTGCTACCACATTTGATGAGATCATTTATAAAGGAAATAATATCAAAAAAGCCCTCATTGCAAAAGGTATAGTCAAAATCTTTAAGGAGAACAAAGACAACACTCCCCAACAATCAAATGACAAACCTAAATTTTGGAACAAAAACAAGAACGTTGTAAATGATGGTGTTGTGGATTCTAAACATGTCCAAACTCTCCAAACACCATTCAATCTATCCAATGCAACTCAATCTATTTTTTGAGAACAACAAAAACAAGAACATCCACAACAAGACTATCCTCCAAGGTGTAGGTTCACTCCTTTGGGTGAACCTATTGAATCCGTCCTCAAGAAACTAGTGGAAAACAGACTCATCATGCTACCCAAAACATGTCAATATGATGAGCCTACTTTCAAACCAACATGTTACAAAGATAATGAATATTGTGAGTTCCATAGAGTGAAGGGACACAGAACCTCATCTTTCATGAAATTGAAACATTTGATCCAAAACCTCATCGATCATGGTGAAGTTACTTTTGACGAGCCTCCTCATCATACCGCAAACAAAGATCTCAACGTATACAAGGATCCATTCCCTCAACATGGTAAAGGTCAAAATCCCAATAAAGGTAAGATCATTAACAAAGCCTCTTCTTCATATGACTCTATTGTAGGTCATTTTGAAGAGAGTCGCATATCTACCCTCACCATTAAAGGTAAAGCTCCAGATTGTGTCGTAACTACTCATCGTGGTTGTGTTACCCTTCGTGGGCCTACACAAAGCATCCCTATCACTTTTGATTATAATCTTGTTGATCAGCTAGGGAAGACTCTAGCACAGATATCTATATTAGACCTTCTAAAGTCATCTCTCGCTCATAAAGCAGTGCTTGAAAAAGCATTACAAGAGTCATCCGTTCCCAACAATATAGCTGTCACGAATTTTCAAGCCATCATAGGTAACATTACTTCATCCTACTATGTGGTCTTTTCTGAAAAAGACCTCCCAACTCATGATCCATGTCATAACAATGCACTCCACATCGAAGTCTTCATCCACCAACATAAAATCAAACGCATACTTATAGATGGAGGTGTTGGTCTAAACATTTGTTCCCTCAAACTATTGAAACAGTTAGGATAATCTAAGGATCACATCAACATAGAGCAGTCTATTATTGTTAAAACATATGATGATGCCAAATGTAGGATAGATGACGTCATACATTTACCTATCCAATTGGGTCTCATCATGCTAGAAACAAGATGCCAAGTTTTAAATATTGAGCTACCAAACAATATTATCCTTGGATGCCCATGGATTCATGCCATGAAAGATGTGACTTCAACGTACCATCAATCCCTCAAGTTCCCATTCAATGGTATGGAAATCACTATCCTAGGATATCCTCATCCCTTTGAGTTCTTTCGTGCCATGCAAGGGCATTACAAAAATAGTGAGCAAATTCCTAATAATGAGGAAGCCCAATCATCACCTTTATACATTGATCTAAATAATTTTTAAAAAGCCACTGTAGATACACCCAATCCCATACTAGAAATCAAAGTCCATATCAGGGACATATGATTTGGCAAGTATGATATCTCAAAATCTTGTTGTGTGGGGAGGATGCCTCTCTCACCAAAATCCTACGGCAAACCTCTCATTACTAAGCTACCAAAAAGCTCAAAATACTAGCTTCCTTGACACAGTTTACTAATGGACGCTTGTTAGAAGAAGAAACCATTGAAGATATCTCCTCTTGGATCTACAAAGATAAGGAGCCAATCACAATACCTGTCAAAAAGTATGGCAAAGGTCTCAGAATTGTCAAAAACATGGGCTATAAAGGCAAAGGTGGCCTAGGAAAACATGGTCAAGGTCAAATGGAACCAATTACTGTGACTAAGAAATACAACCAACAAGGGTTAGGATATGATAAGGAGGTACCACAAGCCTCATACATCGAGTTTATTCTTGACAAGGTAGCGAAATCTTTTCCGTAGATTCTATCTCTAGAGAGGATACCATTAAGGACTCTTCCCTATACATCACAGACTTATTCCAAGAAACCTCAATATTTATTATATCATCCATCTCCCTCACTTCAACCACAAAAAACTAGAATATATCCCTCATCTACCTTGACCTTATTGATTAGGACCAACAAGGGGCCCTCGTTCTATATATCTTTTAGAATGATGAGGCTATAGCAGAATTCATGGGACTCCAGGATGGTATTCCTCATGGAGATCAAAAAGTTGGTTTTATCATGGACTTAGATCAAGATGCTTATTTTAGTGAGAATACAAATCCTCCAGTCACAAAATAGAAAATAAAAATAGATCCCTAGGTGAAAACCACAATGTGGCACCTCTTGATAAAAAAAATAGTCAAAATAAAGTACATATTTGAAGGTGAAAACCTCTCAAAGGCACCTAAGGATGGAGGATTTGACCTTCCCCTACCATCTAAGTATCAAGAAAAATCATCTCTCTTAGTAGAAGACTCCACTGAGATGAATTTGGGTACAGTTCAGAATCCAAAGACTACATACTTAGCAGCATCACTCTCAGAGCTTGAGAAGAAGGATTTCACTAAGTTTTTCTTACAAAGAACAATCAACTTTTCTTGGACATATGCTGACATGCCAGGATTGGACCCTTCACTTGTGGTTCATCACCTCATAGTATCTCCAACTACTAAACCTGTTAAACAGAAGCTTAGAAAGATGCATCCACATATAGCACTATAAGTTAAAGCAGAGCTACAAAAGTTGCTAGATGCCAAATTCATCAAACCTATTGATTATCTAGTGTGAGTCTCCAATATTGTACCTATTTCTAAACTGAATGGAGGCATCTGCATGTGTACCGACTTTAGAGATCTTAATAAAGTATGTCCAAAAGATGACTTCCCACTTCCCAACATTGATATCATAGTGGATTTGATAGCAGGTCATGAAATGCTTTCCCTTATGGATGGATTCTTGAGTTACAATCAGATCATGATAGAAGAGGAAGATCAACACAAAACAACCTTTACATGTCCTTAGGGTACCTAATGTTGGCAAGTCATGCCTTTTCGTCTCAAGAATGCAGGAGCTACATATCAACGAGCTATGACAATTATATTTCATGACCTTTTCCATCACATCATGGAGGACTATGTTGATGACATATTAGCAAAATCTTCTAGAGTAGATCATATACTAGTAGTAGGACAAATATTTGATAGACTTGAAAAGTATCAAGTGAGACTAAATCCAAAGAAATGTGTCTTTGGGGTCACTTCAGGGAAATTGTTAGGGTACATTATATCTCGTAGAGGAATTGAAGTGGATCCCGCAAAAGTCAAAGCTATCATTGAAATGCCTCCAACAAAGAATCTTAAGACATTAATCAGCCTTCAAGGGAGGTTGCAATCTATTATATGGTTTATTTCACAGCTAGATCAGATAAGTGCCAACCATTTCGACACTTGCTTTGCAAGGATGTCTCATTTCAGTGGGATGCTAAGTATCAACAAGCATTTGATGAACTAAAGGAACATCTAGCTTCACCTCTAGTTTTGGTACCACCAATACCTGATAGACATTTGATATTATACATCTCTACAACATCTACAACACTTGGTGCTCTCCTAGCACAACATGATGACTCAGGTAAAGAGTATTCCATCTACTATATCAGTTGTGCCTTGGTTGGTTATAAACTCAACTATACTCCTATGGAAAGAGCATGTTTAGTAGAAGTATTTGCTTCCCAAAAGTTATGACATTACATGTTGAACCAACACAAAAACCTTATAGCTAAGATTGATCCATTAAAGTATCTGTTAGCAAAAGTAGCCCTCACAAGCAAACTAGCTAAATGGGTCATGATCTTGAGTGAATTTGACATAGAGTATATTGGTCAAAAAGCAATCAAGGGACAAGTTCTTGCAAACCAACTAGCAGAAGCACCTATGGCTGATGTACATACAATGGTATCTAATTTTCCAGATGAAAGTCTATTCACTCTAGATACCTCAGTAGAGTGGATGTTGTACTTTGATGGTTCCTACACACAACATGGTTTAGGGGTAGGAATCTTGTTTATCACACCGCAAAATGACTACATTCCAAAATCATATCATCTAGCATTCCCTTGTACAAACAATATTTCTGAATATGAAGCACTCCTTATAGGTCTCTACATAGCATTCCAATAGAATATCAAAGAACTTCAAGTATATGGAGATTCACAACTAGTCATTCGACAAGTCACTAATGAGTACCAAACTAAGGATGATAAGTTGATACCTTATAAGTAGTTGGTTGATACTTACAAGCCCCATTTCTTTAATATCTCTTTTGAGCAAATTCTAAGGGTACATAATAAAGCAGTAGATTCTATGGCTACTATTAGATCACTTGTAGACATGCCTAGGTCAACACTCAAAAATGTGAATTCTTAATTGAGCAACTCTTGATACCTACCATTGATGTTCCTCCAACTGAAATCAACTGCGAACTTGTTGGTCCTAATTCCCCTTAGTATGAAGATATCTATGATTACCTCTGAAATGGTACCTTTCCCTTTGAACTATCCAAAACCCAACGTAAAACCTTCATCTGCTAAGCCTCTCATTTCACTATTCTGGGTGATACCCTTTACCGCCGGAGTCTTGATGATATCCTTCTTAGATGTCTTAACTCGGAAGAAGCTAATGCTACCTTAAGAGATATACACAAAGGTGTCTATGGATCACATTCCACTGGTCCAACTCTAGCTAAGAAGATACTCCGAACAAGTTATTATTGGCCAACCATCGAACAAGATGCATTCCAATTTGCTAAAAAGTGTCTACAATTCCAACAGCATGGGGACCTGATACATGCACCAGCACATGAGCTACAACCTGTTATAACTCTATGGCCTTTTTCATAGTGAGGACTCGACCTCACAGGTAAACTCCATCCATCCTCATCTAATGGCCACAAGTTTATCATTACTACCACTGAGTATTTTACTAAGTGGGTAGAAGCTATTCCAATGACCTATATCACCGACAAGAAAACAACCAAGTTTATCCTAAATTACCTCATTTTCCGGTATGGTATTCCCCAATCCATTGTCACTGATAATGGTAGACCATTCAAGAATCAAGATATCTATGCCTTATGCACACAATACAATATCCAACATCATTTTTCTACTCCATATTATCCTCAGTCAAACGGCCAAGCCGAGGCTTCGAACAAAACCATACTCAAAATTCTAAAGAAAATTGTCAATGAAGCTAGTCATCATTGGCATCTGCAACTAAACCCCGCCTTATGAGCCTATCACACTAGTATCAGAACACAAACTGGTGCTACACCTTTTTCCTTAGTCTATGGCACTGAAGTCATTTTACCCATCAAGGTTAAGATCTCATCTCTCAGAGTATCTATGCAGCACCTGATTGATGGAGAGGAATACCGAATTTCTAGATTAGTTGAGCTTGAGTTACTAGACGAGATGCATCAAACAACACTAAACCATCTTCATGTCTATCAAAATCACCTCCGTCGTAACTACAATAAGAAGATCAAGGAGAGAAGGTTCAGATAGGTGATATTGTCCTTAAAGAAAATCAACACAACCAATCCGATAGAGACAAGAAGGGAAAGTTTGAACTAAATTGGTTGGGGCCTTTTGTTATCACTACAGTCTATGGATCAGGAGCTTACACTTTGTCAACACCTGAAGGCATTCCCTTGGATGAACCCATAAATAGTGTTTATCTCAAGAGGTTTTATGCTTGATCCTCAGAGTATCCTTAGCAAATCCAAAAAATAAAATAAAAATAGCAAAATACAAAAAAATCAAAAAATAGAAAAATTCAAAAAAAATCAAAAAAATAGAAAAACTAAAAAATAATTCATCCTCTCGTGAAAACCTGGTAAACAGGCACCTTGGATAAGTACCATAGTGAAAACCTAGCAAACAGGCACTATGCGTAGAGTCATCATCCACCATCTATCGAGTCTTTTTCATTCCATCTCCATTTCATAAATCCATATTGACTTAGCATTTCCACTTCCCCATCTATCATGGCTTGGAAATTGTCAGTATTAGCTATCTATAAGTCAGTTTATCCTATGTCAGTTCATCTTATGTCAGTTCATCCCTATATTAGTTCTCGTCCATAGTCAGTTCATCTATCATCATCCATTATAAAACCTCTACCTAAATAGGGGAAACTTTTTCTAGGTCTAGGAATGGATCCTTGTTCGAGGTATGACCTAAAAGCACAAATCTATGTCACACTTTCAGCTGACTTACTAGCACAAGTGAATTTAAGTATTTCTAACTAAAAATTAATTTTGGTCAAACATATGATCTTGTAAGATTCATTCTAGCTAAGTTAGATGTGTCCACAACTTTTCCAACTAAAATTGTTGGCTAAATACATATGTAGCACCACTATGAGGCCAATTTACCAAAAAAAAAATTATTTGAAAAAATTGATATTTCAACAACTTTTACTCGTGTAAATAACATTTTAAAAAATATATAAAAATGCCCTTTTGTAGATCTATAAGTTTGGTTTTCAAAAATATATATATTTTAATAGTTTAATTATTATTTATATTTTCCTTTCTATTTTTACTAAAAGTAGGTTATCAGCACAAAACATTAGGTCAATTACCATGTCATGGAAAAATAGTAAAACTTATTAAAAAAAATTGAAAAAAATATGATGCACTAGATAAAAGAATCTATATCAAGATGGTATAATTTTTTTTAATTTTAGATAAATAGTTAATATGAAAGTTGATGTCGAATGGAAACAACTATGTTTTAATACACACATTTTATTATTTATTTAAAAATATATATTTATCAAAATTAGAAAAAATATATATCCATGCACTAAAGTTTCAAGTTATAAATACACAAAAAAAAAATTGAAGAAAAAAAAATAAAATTTACTATATAAAGATTGATGTCTCATGTAACTTCATTTTTTAGCATTTTATCAGCAACTAAATTATAGTGTCAATTTATTAAAAACTATATTCAAATAATTTTTTATTTTTCAAAAAATACAAACATAAAATATACTAAAAAATAAATATTTTATTAGTTTACATCGTTTCAAAATTCAAAACATATGTCACTTTTTAGTGATTCAAGTTTAAAAGTTGGATTAGCGTTGGCCATTTCCTTTATAAAAGTGGCACAACTTTGTGCTTTATCAACCTGGACTCCATCTTATTCTACATCCTCAAATCTCCTAGAACTACATATCATCATCTCATCTCAATCTTAATGTACCTTGATCCCGTGGATACAGGGCATGTAGGCAGTATGGAATACAAAGGAAGTATCCAGTACTCAGGTACATAAGTTGTCATCATTTCACCTAATCATTCTCATCGCATTTCACCCATCTCATCACTCTACCTAGAACTACATATTATCATAACCATCTTCATCGTAATGTGCCTTGAGCCCCTAGATACAAGGTATGTAGGCAGTCTATGAAGGAAGTATCGAGTACTTAGGCACATACGATTCATCATTCTTCATCCCAATCCATTTCACACTTCCATCTCGCTTGTCTTCCATTTATCACAATCCATCCTACCACCTAGACTTAACTAACTCAAGTAGAAACCAACCTATGCATCCTTTAAAAGCTCTAGTACCTTTCCAAAAACCTGAAACAAAAAGACTACTCCTAAAGCCATATGTTGTCCCTCATACCGCTTGTAACATCTGCTACATCAATCCACCTATCCTAGATCAGAGAAACAGCTTTTAACAGATATATCTTTCCTACAATAAGGCTCCATCTATCTATCTACCCTGAGCAACCTCTTTGGCAAGAGAATATGATGGTTGTGTGTTTACTTTATTAGTCAGTCTTATTCTTTTGGTTTATCTTTTGTTCCTTTCTAATACCTAGTCAAGACTAGCTTGATTTTCTATATCTTGGTACATGTTGCAATGCAGTATGGATTTGGGCATTGTCATTGCTTTTGTATGCTAAGTTTGTGGGATGTTCTTACCATCTTACTACGGCTAATATTTATCTTGTGTGTGTGTTACAATCTAGCATCTTACATATTAATATTCTTTTGCATTTATGTATTAAGTTTATTATATGTTCAAGACTATGGCTCATTCACATATCCAACAAGGTTATATTGTCTAGTAGATATAAGTTCAAACCATGTGTTTGTAGAGTCAACGTCCTCGCACCAGATATTTCAGCACCTTGGTCTTATATACCTTGGTCGCATAAAATATCCATGTGCTATATTAAAATATGGGATTGTTCTTTATGAATATTTGCGTAACCGTTGCAACAAGCTATCCATACACCCATCCATACATCCAAAATCACAATATAGTTTTCCTACAAAGATCGATCAATTATCTATCATTTTCTTGTCTATATCATTTCTTTTATTTCTCATTCAAAGTTTTCTACATACCTGCACACTCACATATGTTAGGCATCATGATTATACACATCACAAGTATGTCATCATATAAGTCCATAATCATATCATATTGTCATCTCATCCATACATATATAAGCATAAACATCATCATATAAATCCATAATCATATCATAATATCATCACAATCCATACATCTATAAGCATAAACATCATCACATGAGTCCATAATCATAAGTACAATGTCATTACATCCATAGCATATAGAAATCAAACATCATAATAAGCATGAACATCCATAAACATCTCATGAATCATAGATCATCATATATCTCATATATATATCATCATCATCGAAGGTCATCAAACAATACATAATGTCCAGTATATACATCAAGTACATCAAAAAATGAATCATATAGTACATCATGGCTATCATGAGCCCTCAAAAATATACATCGGATGCACGCAGGCATCATAATCAAAATACAATACATAGTTGATACAAAATGGTACAATATACATATATACATCATGCTATAGCCTCCAGATCCATGCGTAAAACCTCCTGCAGGCTGTTGTGACCCTTGCACTCCACCTGCACTAGGTGGACGTCCTCCAGATGGTCCCCCTCCATGTGAATGATGAGGTGGACCCATAACTAATGAGCCTAATCTCCATGTCCTCCAAGAAGTCAAGGCCCCCGATCTACTTCGCTCCTTGAAGCTCGACTCTCTCTGATTAGCTGGCACAACACCAAAATATAGGCCTCGATAATACTTGGCCTCCCTGCCTGCTATAAATAGCTCACTTGTACTTGGGTAAGCTCTCCCACTATTGTCATCTGATCTGCACCCAAGGCCAGTCGTGTTGCATCTCTCTCTCGCCTCACCCTCTGGAGGGTGGCCTCTGCTGCCAATCTCAACTGAATAGCCACATCTCACTTGGCTGTTAGTTGTCCAACCTATCTGTCATCTGGTGGTGGTGGTGGTACTACCATTGCTGCAGCTATTGTTACTTGTGTTGTCATTGCTGCCTATGTCTGTACCTATTCCTGGGCCTCAGCCTATCTGGCCTCAGTGCATGCAACATCTCGCTCTCTCCTCATCTACACCATCCTCAGCTCTAGGCGAGTTTGCCTCCCAGTCTCCTCGTGTAGCAAACGATGAGCCTGCTCTAGATCAGTCTCTGCAAGCAATACCACCTGATGTGGTGCCCCCACGTCTGTCATTAGTACATCTCCCTATCCTCCTCCACTGTCTCCTCCTACTGATCTCTGCACCTAAACCCTCTGTCAGGCCTCCCAGCGAACTCTCACCTCCTGGCCTAGTGTTGCAACCTCTCCCACTACCCCCTCTACCCTAGGGACTATGAATCTAACTAGCCTATGAGTTCGCCAATAGGCATCATACACTGGTAAAGTCCTTGGATCAGCCTCTCCAAGGATCCAATCCCACATCACCCAGGCAAGTCCCCATAGTTCTGCAAGTGTTGTGGCTTCCATGATCTCTGGCCCCCAGTCTCCAACCTCTCACCGCGTGCGTGCATGTATGGTCTCACCCACTGGCTCTCCCTGCAGCAGTCCAAACTGCCAAAGCACCCTATCTGGTAGGTACCTCTCTATGGTGTCCACTCTGTGCCCGAATATGTATCTTTCTTGTCTACAGTAGACAAGCTACTTTGCGTCATCATCCCAAGACTCGCAATCTCTCCGGAGATGCCATACAAAGGTGTACGTCTCATCAATCTGTCTCCTCCAGTAACTCATTGTAGACACCCTAAAATGACCAAGTCGTCGCATCACTTGCATTTCGTCATTTCTTCCTAATCACCTGCATTTCAACATTAATTAAATAATCTAATTATTTAATTAATTTTCACCAAATTCTTCTAAATCACATACTTTCAACATTAATTAAATAAATTCTCTTTATTTAATTAATTAAATTAAATTCCTCTATATTCTTCCATAATTAAATAATTTTAATTATTTAATTAGTTCATTATTCTCTTTTTGAAAATCAAATCCACATTAATTAAATAAACCCAATTATTTATTTAATTCAACAAATTCCCTCTTATCTAAAATTAAATAATTCTTAAATTATTTAATTAAATCAAAATCATTCCTCCAAAATCATGCACAACAATTAAATAAATTTATTTGTTTAATTAGCTTTCAAATCTTCTAAATTAAATAATTCTAATTATTTAATTATTTCTTCCAAAATATCTTCTCTAAATTTAAATAAATCAATTATTTATTTAAATTGTTTTTTCTTCTAAATTTGAGTTATCTCTAAAATAACTCAAGCTTTCTTGCTCATCAATTAAATATTTCTATATTTAATAAAGCAAAATATCTTCTTTTCTCATGCAAATCTCTTCTTCTTGTTTTAAATCACTTAACTGATTGCTTTATTCTTTTAATTGATTTATCTCTTCAGTTAACTCATTCTTCTATTCTTGATAACTCCTCTCATGCAAAAGAAAGCAAGACACATGTCTTCTTTTCATTCGTTGCACATTCCTCAACTGTTCTCCTCCGTTGATTCTTCTGAATTATCTAGACCGTTGATCGATCTTCCTTGAAATCTATATAAACCCCCCTCATCTCCTTCATTGAGTCTCTCTCTTCAATCGTATTCTCAGGCATACTTAACAGAGCTTCGAGCATACAAACCACGTCGATTGAGCACTATTACGATCTTTTGACATTGATCTCTTGAGCACACTACTTGCTTGTTGCAACTATGGCTTCGCAACTTCATTGAGCAATCCACATTCAATCCAAAGGAAACAATACAGATTTCGGTAAAAGTCTTTATTTCATTGATTATTGGTCATGGCCTTTATTTAAATTCATTTCCTTTATGTTATTGGGTTCTTTGGTTTTATTAGTTTAGATTTAATCGATTTTTCCTCATACACATTCTGGCACGCCCGGTGGGACCCACTAATCCCTTTGTTTCTTTGAGAAATTGTGTTTTTTTTAAGTCACAGTACGGCACAGCGCAACGACACCGCACAGCGCTTCTGGTAGAATCTTTGAGCGCTTCTGGAGGTACAGTTAGGCGCTCTTGGAGGCACTGCGGCGCTTTCGGCAGCGCAGCGCAGCGCTTTTGGCATAACAGAACGGTGCTTCCGGCAGTATTATACAGCGCTTTTGGCTAAATTTGGTTTTTGACTTTGGTCATTGTCTTGCAGGACTTTCACGCTATCTATCTTATTAATTTGTATGACAAGTTGTTGTATCTGTCAGACAAATCTATTTTTTTGGACATCCTAAGCTGATTTATTTAGGAGTACCTTCAATTTTTGTGTTAATCCTTGGTGTTGTTACAGCTTCTAAGTTTTTTAGATTGCAGAACACAGATCTCCCAGCTACCACTTCTCAGAACAGTCAATCAATCATGGAATTTTACTTTAGATCTGATTATTTTGAAAAAGTTCCCCTTTTTATGATCTGAGACAGCGCGGCGCTTTTGGTTATATTGTATCACGCTTTTGGTAACACAGCTCCACGCTTCCGGCTATTCTTCAACACTTCTGGTATTATTGTATTGCGCTTCTGGTCTGCATCACAACACCCTTCGAAAACACAGTGAAGCATGTCTGGTTATTTTGTTGCGTGTTTGGTAATATTCTGCATCGCTTTTGGTCTCTGTTACAGTGCTTTTGGAAAATAGTAAGTCGCTTCTGGTAAGATTGTGCAGCGCTTTTGGTCAAAGTTGATTTGTTTTTTGCTAACTTGTGAATTTTTGGTGGAACTAACTCACTTGTTGCAGCTTCTTATTACTCACACAGAGCCAATAGGTGTTTTCTTAACATGTTCATGCAGGATGAGCATTGAAGACCTCTTTGATTTATCTCACTAAGTCTTAGAAACACATTGCATGCTTAAAAGGGACAATTGAACAAATCTTTTCTTGCAATCTAAGTCTTAGGAACATACTGCTTTTCTTAAGGGACAATGGACGTGTATGCACAAACACCTCAATTTTCTAAAGGACAATGGACATGAATGCCAAACACTTCATTTCATAAGGGACAATTTACAACTACAATCGTGTGTGTGCCTAGCTTAGTTGCACCTTATTTTTCTTATAACGGGACAATTGAACCTTTGTTTGACGTGCTTGCTCTTACTTTTTTTGTACTTCCTTTAGAAGGGCCTGCTTTTGGATTGCACTTCATCCAAAAGGGACGACCCTAAGCAGAGTTTTCCTTTGAACCGCTATATAAGAGGGATAAGGCGAAAGCCAAGTCCTAACCAACGTCAGCCTTACCTTGTGGTGCCAAACTGAAAAGAGGTGTACTAGCTCTTTGTGGAAATGATTTTCACATTGAGCGAAGTGTTTGAAACTCTTAGTAGGATTGGTTAAAGCTTTTAGTAGCTTGTTGCATTGCTCGTAAGGCGTTGGTCCCTCAAAGTCATTAAGAACCATTTTAGATAGAGACTACCTGACCTACCTCCGAACATTGCGGTAATCATCAGTGCAAGGGAAATTGATTTAAACCCTTAAGATACTCACCATTGGCTCCCTTGAGAAGAGATAGTATTCCCTTGGACATAAAGCTCTTGTGACCTACTTGAGCTTTCCAAGGGGAGGGTGAGATATCCCTACCTATCGTCTCTCGCAAAGATACTAAATATCTGACACCTTTATGGAATGATATTTTTATTGATGGAGTATTAAGCTGTGAGCTGATCTACTACAATGAAACCTTGTCTCTAGGGATAAAAAGTGCTTGTTATTGATTGCAATTGTCTTAGACCTGTGGAAACATTGGGCTTGTTTGGAGCCTTGAACATACACTATCTGTTGTGTTAGTCCTTGTGCCTTTTTTGACCACTTGTTTGCTGTGTTTTCTCTTGCCAAACCAATCCAATCAGAAACAAAAGCATCTTGCCTTTTTGAAACATCAGACACTACTTCAGTGCCCCTGGTATTACAGCAGCTCGCCTTTGGTAGTACAGTAGATTGCCTTTGGTACAGCAGTAACCCACCTCTGGCAAAACTCTACTTTAGCGCCCTTGGTATAACAGTAGCTCGCTTTTGGTCACTGTAGCTCGCCTTTGGCATAGCAGTAACTCACTATTGGTAGCTTAGTCCGTCGCCTCTGGTCCACAGTAGCATGCTTTTGGTAGCACAGTCCTGCGCCTCTGGTCAAACAGTATAGTGCTTTTGGTCCAGTACTTTGTGCATCAGAAGTTTGTCTGTTTCTTAGAGCATCTCACAGATTCCCAACATTACTTTTTGTCCTAGTGTATCCCATGGTAACCACTAGGCTACAGCAAACTATGAAATCCAAGCAAGTTGTCCCTAAGAAGCGCAAGTTGCCTCCTCGCACACCACAATCCGGTCGTCTCAACATTACTCCCAAGGTGACTCCTAGTACACCTGCGGCAAAACCAAACAGCTCTCCGAACATGCCGCACATAGATGAACCAAGCAATCCTCATGAGGATAGAACCCCTTTGATAAATGTGCCTCAGTATACCACAGGCTTGCCTCCAGATTTTGTCCCACAATGTTATATCGTAGATCAAACCCCATCTCAAGAAGAGCGACACTTTGAAATAGGTCAATCCTCTCAAGAAGATGGGCAAGATCTTGATGAATTCATACAAGATCCTAGAGCTATAGCTGCCTTTGATAAAATCCTTAGTGAGAACCAGGATCATTTCTTTCGCTTGCTTGCAAAGCAAGGCGCCAAGTTACCTCAAGATTTTGATGTGTCCACTCTCAAAGAGAGCAACAACGCCCAAGATGCCATATAGGCGGTGCAAACCATGTCCACGGTGACTATGCCCTTACCTACTCAAGGCTCGCAATATAGGAATCCCCTTTTTCAAAACCCCACAGGGGAGAGGCCCATATCACCGCTTTTGACTCCTATGGAGATCTATCAAAACCAACAAGAAACTCTCCAACGTCAAGTAGAGTTAGCTAAGCAAACCACCTTAGCTCGATCAAATGTGCAACCACCTCCTAAAGTGTCCACCCCAATCGCAAGTGGAATCTTGGTTACCCCATCACGCGTAGGTTTCCCACCCAATTACAATCTAGGGAACAATTATGTAGCCATGCAACAAGGGTCTCAACAAATGCCACCTCCTATATCATCACACCTTCATGTCTCTCAACCAATTAGAGTCATGCAACCCCAACCACAACATTCTTCTACTCTCATCCTTAAGCAGCCCCAACCACAACATTCTTCTACTCTCATCCTCAATCAACCCCAACCGTCGCAAATCACTTCTACCTATGTTCCTCCTCCACAACGTTCATCCTCGCTCAACTTCTTTCACACATTGCCTAGCCACTCCCAACATTCCCAACATCAGGTTTCCCAAAGCTATGTGCCGCCATCACAACCTAATCAAATGCACTTTAGCTTTCCTCCCCCCAATACTTTTCTTCAACCATCACAAAGCCAACATTCTTACCTAGCGCCACCTCCACCTCTGCCTAATCAAGGCCTCCAATTCCAACCCAATCTGAACCAATCATACAACCCATATGATCCCAATCAATCTTACGACCCTTATAACACCAGTGCGCATGGTTTACATTATAATCTTCCATACGTGCAACACCAACCGCTTTTTGGACAACAGGAGATGTTACCAACCCCTCCCACGACTATGGAGCTAAAGATTGCAGAAGTTCAACAGCAGCTATCTGATCTTACGTTTGGCCACACCAAAAAAACCTTCTCTTTAGAGGAAATGTGTCCTTATCCTTTTGATCGGTCATTACCAATGATCCCTTTTCTTCAAAATTTCACTATTCCCAAGTTCGATAAATACAAAGGAAAAGGTGACCCAAAAGACCATCTTAGGGAATTCTATCTTGCTTGCTTCGAGGTCTCTCATAACGACACATATCTTATGCGTCTCTTTCCTCGCAGTCTTGGAGGTCAAGCAATAGAATGGTTCTCACACTTACCTACGGGTATCAAGTCTTTTAACGAGCTAGCAGAGAAGTTTGCCACCCATTTTTCTTACAACGTAGAGCATGAGATTTCCATGACAGATCTATGCAACAATAAAAAGAAAAATGGTGAAACTTTCATTTCTTTCCTTCAACGATGGAGACAAATGGCTAGTAAATTCCCTTTCAAGATTCCAGAGAAATAGCTTGTTAGCATATTTGTGCAGAACCTCAACCAAGAGTTAGGTTTCCATTTGCAAATTCTTAGTGCTACAACCTTCGATGAAATCACATACAAGGGTATCAACATTGAGAAGGCCCTCATTGCTAAGGGTGTGGTCAAAATCTTTAAGGAAACAAAAGATAACACTTCTCATCAACAGTCGAACGATAAACCCAAATATTGGAACAAAAACAAGAACGTGATCAACGATGGGGTGGTCAATACTAAGCATGTCCAAATGTTGCAAACATCACTGCAGCTCTCCAAAACAAGTCAAGCTCCACCTCAACAACAACAGCAACAAAGGCAGCCTTATCCAAACCAACAGCAATGACAACAAGAGCGGCCCCAACAAGATTACCCTCCGCGACGGCAGTTCACTCCTTTGGGAGTGCCCATCGAATCAGTCTTACAACAAGATTTGCAGAAAGGGCTCATCACCTTACCGGATGCTCCCCCATATGGAGAACCTATCTATAAAATGGCACGTTATAGAGACAATGAGTATTGTGAGTTCCATAGGAGCAAAGGTCATCGAACCGCATCTTGCATGAAGCTTAAGCACCTCATCCAAAACCTCATCGACAGTAATCAAATCACTTTTGAGGATGAATCACCAGCGCAACACATGAACAAGGATCTCGATATGTACAAGGAGCCATTCCCTCATCATGGTCCACCTCCCCCTCAGGATAGAGGTAAAGGTATCAATCATGCTTCCACGTCCTTTGATTCCATTGTAGGTCGTTTTGAAGAGAGTCGAGTGTCTACCCTCACCATCAAAGGCAAATCTACGGATTGTGCTGTTACTACTCGTCGAGGTCATGTCACCATCTGTGCACCTACACCTAGGCTTCTGGTTCAGTCTGATTATAATCTTGTCAAACATCTAGGGAGAACACCAGCACAAATCTCTATTTTGGACCTTCTACAGTCATCACCTGCACATAGAGTGGTGCTAGAAAAAGCCCTCCAAGAGTCTTCCATTCCTAACAACATAGAAGTTGCAGATTTCCAAGCTATAGTGGGTAATATTGCTTCGCCTTACAACGTGGTCTTCTCTGAGAAAGACCTCCCCTCCCATGATCCTTGTCACAACGATGCCCTTCATATTGAAGTTCTCATCCATAAGCGCAAAATCAAACGCATCCTCATAGATGGTGGTGCTGGTCTCAACATATGTTCTTTAAAATTACTAAAGCAATTGGGATACTCTGAGGATCACGTCAACACTGATCATAGTATTACAATCAAGGGGTATGATGATGCAGAACACCGTTCAGAAGGTGTTATTCACTTGCCTATACAACTGGGCCCTGTCATGCTTGAAACTAGGTGTCAAGTCCTTGATATTGAGCTGCCTTACAACATTATCCTAGGCCGCCCATGGATCCATGCAATGAAAGCTATTCCCTCCACGTACCATTAGTCCCTAAAGTTCCCATACAATGGTACGGAGATCACCATCCCAGGAGACCCTAATCCTTTTGAATTTTGTCGTGTCTTGTAAGGAAGCTATAAGAATTGCAACCAAGTGCCTAAAAATGACAAAGCCCTTGAATCCCCTCTCGATGTTGACCTTGAAACTCTCACACAAGCCTCTACAAGTGAACCTACACCCCTCCCCAAAATCACAGCTCGCATACGCGATATAGGCTTTGGCACTTATGATATCTCAGAATCTTGTTGTGTATGCCCTTATCTCCAAAATCTTACGGCAAACCACCCATTGTCAAAGTAACCAAAAAAGCAGCTATTCCTCCCCCAGGATTCCTAACCCAATTCCAACATGGACGGTTATTAGAAGAGGAAACTATTGAGGACATTTCTTCTTGGCTCTATAAGGAGAAAGAACCAGTCACAATACCAGTCAAGCAATATGGCAATGGCTTAAGAATAGTAAAAAACATGGGCTATAAAGGCAAAGGTGGCCTTGGGAAACAGAATCAAGGCACTATGGAACCCATTGTGGTAACAAAGAAGCTAGACAAGAAAGGATTAGGATTTGGTAAGAAGGTACCACGTACCTTGGACATTGAGTATATCCTCGACGAGGTAGCTGACACTTTTCCCGCCGATTCGACGTCTATAGAGGATATCATCGATGACTCTTCCCTCCACATGACCAATCTATTCGCAGAATCCTCCATTTTTACACTACCCTCCGTCTCCTTAACTTCCACCACCAGCACCCAGAATGTCACACTTGTCTACCCTGAACTTATCGATTGGGACCAACAAGGGACCCCTGTTATAGATGTCTTTCAAAATGACGAAGCTTTAGCTGAGTTCATGGGACTTCAGGAAGGTATCCCTCTTGGCGATCACAAAGCAGGTTTTGTAATGGAACTAGAGCCCACGGCTTATTTTGGTGAGAATGCCAAATCCTCCAGTCGCAAAAGTGTAAATAAGGAAAGATCTCTAGGTGAAAACCACACTGTGGCACCTCCTGATCACAAAATAGTAAAAACAAAGGACGTATCCAAAGGTGAAAACCCAACTGTGGCACCTGAGGATGGAGGATTTGACCTTCCCTTACCATCTAAGTATCAAGAGAAATCAGCTCTCTTAGTGGAAGATTCTACAGAAATAAATCTTGGCACAGAACAAAATCCAAAGACAACATTCCTAGCAGCATCCTTATCTGACACAGAGCACAGAAATCTTAACAGCTTCTTCTTGCAACGAACCATCAACTTTGCATGGACCTATGCAGATATGCCAGGGCTAGACCCTAAGCTGGTAGTTCATTATCTCACAGTTGATCCCAAAGTGAAACCAGTCAAACAGAAGTTGAGAAAGATGCACCCACAAATAGCTCTCTTGGTGAAGGTGGAAATACAAAAGCTGTTAGACGCAAAGTTCATATGACCCATTGACTATTCAGATTGGGTCTCAAACATTGTACCTGTGTCTAAACCTAATGGGCGCATCCGCATGTGTAATGATTTCAGAGATCTCAATAAGGCATGTCCTAAAGATGACTTTCCACTACCAAACATTGACATTATAGTGGACTTGACAATAGGTCACGAGATACTTTCTCTCATGGACAGATTCTCGGGTTACAATCAGATAGGGATAGCTGAAGAAGACCAACATAAAACAACCTTTACTTGTCCTTGGGGCAATTATTGTTGGTGTGTCATGCCGTTTGGTCTAAAGAATGCAGGAGCAACCTATCAGAGAGCAATGACAGTGATATTTCATGACCTCTTTCATCACATCATGGAAGACTATGTTGATGTTATATTGGCTAAATCTTCTAGGGCGGATCACATACAGGTCCTAGGACAGATCTTTGACAGGCTTGAAAAATACCAAGTAAGACTCAATCCAAAGAAGTGTGTATTTGGTGTAACATCAGGAAAGCTATTGGGATACATTGTATCTCGTAGAGGCATCGAAGTAGATCCAGCAAAAGTAAAGGCTATAGTGGAGATGCCTCCACCCAAGAACCTTAAAGCACTAAGGAGCCTTCAGGGAAGGTTGCAGTCCATTCGGCATTTCATATCACAGCTAGCAGCTAAATGTCAACCCTTTCAGCACTTACTCCGAAAGGATGTCTCATTTCGATGGGACAACAAGTGTCAGGCAGCGTTTGATCAACTTAAAGAGTATCTAGCTACACCTCCTGTATTGGCTCCACTAGTTGCGGACAAACCTTTGATCTTATACATCTCCACTACAAACTCAGCCTTAGGGGCCCTGCTAGCACAAAATGATGACACAGGAAAGGAGCATGCAATTTATTACATTAGTAGAACCTTGGTGGGATACGAGCTCAATTATTCACCAATGGAAAGGGCTTGTTTAGCAGTAGTGTTCGCCTCCCAAAAGCTGCGACATTACATGCTGAACCAACACACAAATCTGATAGCCAAGATTGATCCCTTGAAGTATCTACTAGCAAAAGCAGCTCTCACAGGCAGACTAGCTAAATGGGTTATGATCCTTAGTGAGTTCGATATTGAGTACATGGATCGTAAGGCAATCAAAGGACAAGCCCTCGCGGGTCAACTAGTAGAAGCACCTATGAAAGATACACATCCTATGGTAGCAGACTTTCCTGACGAGAATCTCTTCACTCTTGCTACCTCCATAATGTGGAAGTTGTACTTTGATGGTTCTTACACACAGCATGGATCAGGAGCTGGCATCTTATTTGTTACACCTCAGAATGACTACATTCCAAAGTCATATCAGCTAGCATTCCCTTGCACCAACAACATAGCCGAGTATGAAGCACTCCTTATAGGTCTCCATACAGCAGTTCAATGGGACATCACAGAATTACAAGTATATGGAGACTCACAGCTAGTCATTCGCCAAGTCACGGATGAATACCAAACAAAGGATGAAAAGTTGGTCCCCTACAAGCAACTAGTGGATGCATACAAACCACATTTTTCTAGCATCACATTTGAGCAAATTCCAAGAGAGCATAACAAAGCTGCAGATTCTATGGCTTCTGTAGGGTCAGTGATTGACATGCCTGCTAATACACAGAAGTGTGAATTCTTGATCGAGCAATTGTTGATACTAGCCGTCGATGTTCCTGTTATTGAAATCATCTGCGAACTTGTTGGTCCCAATTCCCCATGGTACGAAGATATCTATGAATACCTCAAGAACAAAACCTTTCCCCCTGACCTATCATCCACCCAACGCAAAACCTTTATCCGTCGATCCTCTCGTTACATCATTCTGGGTGATACACTATATCGCTGGAGTCTCGATGGTATCCTCTTACGATGTCTTAACGCGGAAGAAGCCGAAGCTACCTTACGAGACATACACGAAGGTGTTTGTGGCGCGCATTCTACCGGTCCTAATCTTGCTAAGAAGATACTCAGAACATGTTATTACTGGCCTACAATAGAGCAAGATGCAGCACAGTTTGCTAAGAAGTGTCTACAATGTCAGCAGCATGGAGATCTGATTCACGCACCTGCTCATGAGTTACAACCTGTGACTACTCCGTGGCCTTTTTCTCAATGGGGTCTCGACCTCGTAGGACAAATCCACCCTGCCTCCTCAAATGGCCACAAGTTTATCATTACCGCCACTGAGTATTTCACGAAGTGGGTGGAAGCCATTCCTATGACCTATATCACCGGTAAACAAATAGCCAAGTTTATCCTAAACTACCTCATATGTCGGTATGGTATTCCTCAAGCCATTGTCACTGATAATGGGAGACCATTCAAGAACCAAGATGTCCGTGCCTTGTGCACACAATACAATATCCAACATTGCTTTTCAACTCCCTACTATCCGCAGAGTAATGGCCAAGCTGAGGCTTCCAATAAAACCATTCTCAAGATCCTCAAGAAAATGGTCAATGAAGCTGGTTGTGATTGGCACTTGCAACTCAATCCCGCCCTATGGGCCTACCACACTAGTATCAGAACACCAACTGGTGCCACACCATATGCCTTGGTCTTTGGTTCTGAAGCCATCCTACCTATAGAGGTCGAGATCCCATCCCTCCGAGTATCCATGCAGGACCTGATTGGCGGAGATGAGTATCGCACTTCAAGATTAGCTGAGCTTGAACTACTAGATGAGAGGCACCTTGCCGCACATAATCATCTCCATGTCTATCAAAACCGCCTCCTGCGTAATTACAACAAAAAGATCAAAGAAAGACGGTTTCAAGTTGGTGATCTTGTCCTTAAGGAGAATCAGAGAAATCAAGCAGATCAAGAGAAGAAGGGTAAGTTTGAGCCTAACTGGTTAGGTCCCTTCATTGTGACAGCAGCATATGGATCAGGAGCTTATACTTTAGCTACACCTGACGGCATTCCTCTAGATGAGCCACTTAACAGTGTCCATCTCAAGAAGTTCTATCCCTGATCCTCAGAGTGTTCCAAAAAAAAATAAAATAAAATAAAATAAAATATATATAAAATAAAAAAATAAAAAAACAAAAAAATCCAAAAAAATCCGTCCTCTGGTGAAAACCTGGCAAACAGGCACCTTGGATAAGTACCATAGTGAAAACCTGGCAAACAGGCGCTATGCGTAGAGTCAACATCCATCGTCTATCGAGTCCTGTCCACTCCTTGTCTAGTTCGCAACGCGCCTCATCCATCCATCCATAATAAAACCATTGACTTTGTTTGCATTTCCATCTCCCTATCTAGTATAGCTTAGAAATTTGTCAATGTCCCTCATCGTCTTCCCATGTCTTGATCTGTGTCTACAGTTAACACTGTCTTGTCCTAAGTCATGTCTTTCTGTGTCTTCTTCGGTAGTCACCCCTACAGTTTCCTCTACCAGAATGGGGGCAACTCTTTCCTTAGCTTTGGTCTAGGATTGGTTCCTTGTTCGTGGTTCGCAGTGCATACTTAATCTTTTCTCATTTCCACAGGTAACACCCTTTAACGGATGCATCACTCCTACGATAAGGATGTTATCTTCTCAACACTTTTCCCACATCATCACACTAACCAGAACTACATATTATCATCATTTCAATCTTAAGGTACCTTGATCCCATGGATATGGGTATGTAGGTAGTCTGGCATACGAAGGACGTTTCCAGTACTCAGGTACATAAGATCTCTCCCTTCCACCTTGACCCATCTCATCACTCTATCCAGAACTACATATTTATCATTCTCATCTTTCATCGTAAGTGTGCCTTGATCCCGTGGATACAGGGTATGTAGGTAGTCTGGAATACGAAGGATGTATCCAGTACTCAGGCACACACGATCTATCATTCTCTGCCCGTCTCAATCCAGTTGCACTTCATCCTTCTAGTCTTCCATTTGTCAAAATCCATTCGCCTCAACTTGACTAACTCAAGCAGCAAGCTAGCGCATCCTTTCAAAGCAAAAGTCCTTAACAAACCTGAAGCAAAGAGGCCTACTTCTAGAGTCATCTACTATCCTGCATACCGATTGCCAACATCAGCTAAGTACCGCTTAACCAAAGCCCTAGATCAACAAGCTTGTCTTTTGCACAGTGTTCCATTGTCGAGACCAACACACGTGTCTCCTGCGACATGTGGCATTTCCTACAGCAAGACATTGTCTTTTTAGGTAGATAGCACCCTTTAACGGACACAGAGTTCCTACGATAAGGCTGTTATCTTTCCTATCCAATCTATCTTGAGCAACCTCTTTGGCAAGAGAATATGTTGGCTGTATGTTTACTTTGTAAGTCAGTCAATTTGATTTTTTGGTTTATCTTTTGTTCCTTTTCCAATACCTATTCAAGGCTACCTTGATTTATCTATAATCTTGGTATGTTGCGATGCAGTACGGATTGGGGGCATAGTCATTGCTTTTGTGTGCCGTGTTTGAGGAATGATCTTTAGCATCTTTCATAGCATTCTATTTATCTTGTGTGTGTTAGGACCTAGCATCTTACATATTAATAATTCTTCTTGTATTCACATGTATAGAAGTTTATTTTATGTTCAAGACTATGGCTTATTCACACGTTCCAACAAGGTTATATTTTGTCTAAAAGGATCTAAGTTCAAACCGTTTGCTTGCAGAGTCAACGTCCACGCACTCGGATATTACTGCACTTTGGTCTTCTATACCTTGGTGGTGAACTATCCACGTGCTATATCAAAATAAGGGTTGCTCTTTATATACAAATGCAAAGCCATTGCAACAAGCTCATTCATCCATTTCCACAACCTTTATATCGCTTTCATTGCAATACTTAATCAACAGTCTCTCTGTCTCCATCTCCTCCTGTTCTTCTCTCTGGTGCATATCTGCAAAACCCACATGTCAAATATCACTAGTCATCACATCTATATCATCATATATCTCTATCATCATACATCTATAAGCATCATATACGCAACATATGTCATCACATGAATCCATAATCATACATACATATCATCACATCCATGACATCAAGGAATGCATACACAAAAGCATGACCAACAGTGAGTCGAACAGATCATCATATATATATATATATATATATATATATCATGTAATGGTCATCATAATACAAAGTGTCGGTGTCTACATCAATAATACAAAGAATGTATACATCCAAATATACATCAATATAGTACATCAAGGCTATCAAGAGCCCACAAAATACACATCAGAATGCACGCAGGCATCTGTCCAAAATGATATAATATGATACAATATGCAAGTGTATGTGCCCTAGTGGGTAGAGCTGCCCTCCTGCTGTGGCCCCTGTCCTCCCCCTGTGCTCGGTGGAGGTCCCCCTGATGGTCCTCCTCCTCCCCCTGGTGGCAAAAGTGGCCCTCTAACAGAGGACGCTGACTGCCCTGTCCTCCGGGATCCTGATGCCCCCGACCTGCTCCTGTCTCTATAGCTCGGTGCCTGCTGAGCTGCCGGCACCGCACCCACATACAGACCCCTATAATACTCTGCCTCCCTGCCGGCTGATACTAGCTCACCCTGCACTCAGACAAGATCACTATATAAAGTCCTCTGGTCTGCACCCAATGCACGACGTGCCTCCTCTCTCTCCCGCCTCACTCTAAAGAGTGTGACCTCAGCCGTCAACCGCAGCTGCACCTCTGCATCTCTCTCTCTCTCTTGGCCTGTGCTAGCTCCTCGGCATCTGCTGCTGGTGTGGCTGTTGGCTGCACCTGCACCTATGCCTGTGCCTATATCTGGGCCTACAGCTATCTGTATGCCTGCACCTATGCCTGTAGCTGCGCCTGTACCTGTGCCAGGGCTATCTGTGCTGCTGAGGCTGCCTGTGTCTGTGCCTGGGCCGTGGCCTCTACCTGCCTCGCATATGCCCGCGCTGCATCCCTGTCTCTCCTAAGTCGTGCCATCTGGAGCTCTAAGCGAGTCCTCCAGGCTATCTCCTCCTGCAGCAGTCGCTCTGCTCTCTGTAAATCGGTCTCTACGACCGGGCCCACTACCTCTGCCATCTCCACATCGGCCTGCTAGCTGCTACCCTCTCCACCTGCCTGTTGGCCCGCTGCCTGCTACCTAGCTACCTTGGCCTGTCGCCTCATCCTCGCCTCCCCTCTGAGGACCAATACCTCTCCCACTGCCCCTGCTACACTTGGTGTAGTCAGTCTCATCGGCCTGTGTGTCTGCCAGTACTGGTCATACTCTGGCAGCGTCCCTGGGTCTGCTAGCCCAGAGTCCCAATCCCATCTCACGGGGATAAGTCCCCGTACCTCTGTCAATGCTGTTGCCACTGGGATCTCGGCATCCCAGTCTCCAACCTCCCTCCGTGTCCTGGCATGAGTGGCCTCCCCCACGGGTAGTCCCTGCGGCAATCCAAACTGCCTGCGAACTCGCTCTGGAAGGTATCTCTCTATCATATCTGTCCGTCTACCGAACAGATAGCGAGCCTGTCTGCAGTACATGAGCTGCTCATGCTCGTCAACCCACTCCTCACATAGTAACCAGGGCCTCCATATAAATAGGTCCATCTCGTCTATCTGTCGCCTCCAGTAGCTAACAGACCCCATCCTCCGATGTGTCATCACCCCGTCATATAAAAATGCATATGGCTCACCTCTGTCTCGGTGGCGCTATGCCATGGGTCAGATAACTGGAATGTGCTCCCACGCCCATACCTGTAGTAGAGTCACCCCTGCTGAGAGGCTCCTACCTCTCCTGTAAACACAATGGTGCATATCATGATATAGCTGTCCTAGCATGCAGGGTCCCCACGCATACTGTCTGCCATGGGTGAACATCCCTGATAGCACTGTACCCCAGCCAACTGATAAACCTCTGGATCTCCTGTTTGGACACAGGAAGCTGCCAATCAATGATGCAATGATCCATCTGATCTGGTCGCAGAGTCTCAGGACATCTACCCATCGAATCTCCCCATCATCTATCCACAGGTCATCAGTGCAGAAGACCTCCTCCAAGCCTGCCTCAACCCGTGTCGGGTCAAAGTCCACTATCTCTCCATCTATCCGGATCCTCAGGATGCGGTATACATCCTCCAGTGTCACTGTAGCCTCCCCCGTCGGAAAGTGGAATGACGCGGTCTTGTTGTGATACCTCTCCATGACTGCTGTCACTAGGGCGAGATTCGCCCTAATGTGTGTCAAATGTGCCACATGCCATAGTCCCGCATGCTCTAGGAATGCGTCCTCCTCCCAGGTTAGCTGTACAACCTCGTGTGCTATCGCGTGGTGTCACTCCCGCGACATCAACGGTGGCAGTATCCTCTGCATCCATAACAACTCACTTGTCAGTTTCATTCCCCAATCCCTCAAATCCTATCTACCCATGGGCTATGCTATGCAACCCCCTACCATCCTTTGCCCCACTAGTCCGCTAGGCTAGGCATCCCTATTCTAACCCCCCATTCTACTTAAACCTTTACTTTTCTGCTCCTTAACCAAAAGTGCTTTGTTTATACAAAAGCGATGTCCTTGCGTGCCAACTGCGCTATACTGTCTATCCAGCAGTGATGCATTTTTTTTCACCAAGTGCGCCTTGTTTACCAACCGCGTCGCACTAGGCTACCCACCGCGCCGTTTTGTTATACCAAAGGCGCTTCAGTTTTTTCCATTCCCAACCACCCGCGCTAACCTGCTGTGCCAAGTGCGCTGCACTGCCTAACCAAATGCGCTGCGGGATTTACCAAATGCGCTGCGGCGCGAACACTTTACACCAAAAGTGACGCGATTTTACCATTAGCGTTGTAGGCGACTACTAGCCGTGCTACAATGAGCCAAAAGTGCTGCAACCCTATACCATACGCACTGCGACTTCCTAAAGTGCCTTTGGCTGACTTGGCTAAACCTACCTAAACCTAGCCCTAAAACCACCCTAAACGACAAATGCAAAGGGGGTTTTCGATCACTTACCACTACCGGAGCTCCTGCTGGCCTCCTGTAGGTCCGCACCAACTCCGCCCGATGACTGTGCGTTGGAATCGACATCTCTCCTCACTGGCTGCCCCACTCTCTCCAACTAAGTTTGTAAGCTCTCTTCTCTAAATTTAGAATCTCCAAGGGTGCAAATGAGGATTGTGGTCCCCATGGGACCTATTTATAGTGTCCCCCCCCTTAGTTTTTCTTTCCCACCCCTTCTTATGCTTTTTCTTCTTCCTGGTCGCGTCCTCTTCTGGTCGAGCGTCAACACCTTTCCTCTGTTGCTTCCCTGTCTTCCCGCTCGAGGGGGCATACGCTGGGGCAACTACTTACACTGGGGCATAAAAAAAAATTTGTATCATGTATTCACTATCGATTTCTTTGACGCAACGCTACATGCTGCATTGCATCAAAGAGGGGCAAAATGTAGACACCCTAAAATGACCAAGTCGTCGCATCACTTGCATTTCGTCATTTCTTCCTAATCACCTGCATTTCAACGTTAATTAAATAATCTAATTATTTAATTAATTTTCACCAAATTCTTCTAAATCACATACTCTCAACATTAATTAAATAAATTCTCTTTATTTAATTAATTAAATTAAATTCCTCTATATTCTTCCATAATTAAATAATTTTAATTATTTAATTAGTTCATTATTCTCTTTTTGAAAATCAAATCCACATTAATTAAATAAACCCAATTATTTATTTAATTCAACAAATTCCCTCTTATCTAAAATTAAATAATTCTTAAATTATTTAATTAAATCAAAATCATTCCTCCAAAATCATGCACAACAATTAAATAAATTTATTTGTTTAATTAGCTTTCAAATCTTCTAAATTAAATAATTCTAATTATTTAATTATTTCTTCCAAAATATCTTCTCTAAATTTAAATAAATCAATTATTTATTTAAATTGTTTTTTCTTCTAAATTTGAGTTATCTCTAAAATAACTCAAGCTTTCTTGCTCATCAATTAAATATTTCTATATTCAATAAAGTAAAATATCTTCTTTTCTCATGCAAATCTCTTCTTCTTGTTTTAAATCACTTAACTGATTGCTTTATTCTTTTAATTGATTTATCTCTTCAGTTAACTCATTCTTCTATTCTTGATAACTCCTCTCATGCAAAAGAAAGCAAGACACATGTCTTCTTTTCATTCGTTGCACATTCCTCAACTGTTCTCCTCCGTTGATTCTTCTGAATTATTTAGACCGTTGATCGATCTTCCTTGAAATCTATATAAACCCCCCTCATCTCCTTCATTGAGTCTCTCTCTTCGATCGTATTCTCAGGCATACTTAACAGAGCTTCGAGCATACAAAACGCGTCAATTGAGCACTATTACGATCTTTTGACATTGATCTCTTGAGCACACTACTTGCTTGTTGCAACTATGGCTTCGCAACTTCATTGAGCAATCCACATTCAATCCAAAGGAAACAATACAGATTTCGGTAAAAGTCTTTATTTCATTGAGTATTTGTCATGGCTTTTATTTAAATTCGTTTCCTTTATGTTATTGGGTTTTTTGGTTTTTTTAGTTTAGATTTAATCAATTTTTCCTCATACACACTCATGGCTCCAAATCGCCTCTGAGTCAGTACACCCTCGTACAAGTAGACAAACGGCTCACCTCTCTCTTGGTGGCACTGGGAAATAGGTCTCATCATTGGGATGTGCTCCCAGGCCCACACATGTAACATAGTAACACCTGCAGACAAAATGCTCCCATCTCTGTAGGCACAGTCATGTAAGTCGTGGTACAACTGACCCAACACACAGGGTCCCCATGCATATCGGATCCCATGAGTGAACATCCCCTCTATCATTGTCCCCCATCTAAGAGATAATCCCATAGAGCATCTGTCGGAAACTAGAAAGCCTCCAATCAGGGAAACCACTATCCACTGTATGCGGTCACATAGTAGTCATATGTGCCTCCACCGGATCTAATGATCTCGAACATCAAGATGATCTTTCATGAATATGGCTCTGAGTCCATCCTCGCCCCACTCGGTATCGTAGTCAACTTGGTCTCTGTATATTGGTATCCTGAGGATGCGCCATACATCCTCAAGTGTAACTATAGCCTCATCCATCAGAAAGTGAAAAGAAGAGGTCTCATTGTGCTACCTCTCAAACAAAGTAGTCATAAGTGCTAAGTGTCCCCTAACTGGTGTCGAGTGGGTTGTGTGCCATAGTCCCATAACCTCTAGGAAGATATCCTCCTCCCATCCTATCTGGACAACCTCGGATGCATCCCAGATGTGTTGTTCCTAGACTACAATGGAGGTAAGCCAACCTACATCCACAAGATCATTGTGTTATCCTTTGTAAAAAACACTTGCAACAAACACAGTCAACTACTAGGTAAAACATTGCAAAACCCCTACGTCTACCCTAGTCAACCCTAGTCAAACTATTTTCCTAAAGTCAAATTGGTCAAAAATCTATTCAAAACCAAAAGTGCTCCATTTTACCAAGTGTGCTTAACTATCTTCCACATGCGCTTTGATGTCTTGCAAAGGCGCTTCAAATTTAAACCAAGTGCGCCTAACTGTCTACCAAATGTGCTTCACTGCAGACCTAATGCGCTTCAAAAAATACCAAGTGCACTTCAACCCTAGACCGATTCTAAAAAGTGACCAAATGTGCTTCATTGCGACCAAATGCATGGTTGCACACTGCATATGCGCTTAATTACGCCATATGTGCTTCAAAATGCACCAAGTACGCTTCTTTCCTAACAAAGTGCATTTGTTAAAAAAACTAAAACCCTACAATTAATGACCTATTAACTGCAATAAAAGGTAAGTTTTTGACTACTTACCACTGTTAAAGCTCCCCCTGGTCTCTCATAGGTCTGCACGTGCTCACCCTGGTGCCTCTGTACTGGAATCGGCATGTCTGCAAGTCAGTGAATCTCTTTAAGCAAGGAGCTCTCAATTAAGCACAAGGACGCTAATGGCTTTGAAAATTTGTGAACTCTGAGTGTGCAAATGAATTGTGAGGGACCCATTGGGCCCTATTTATAGCAACCCAACCCTAATTCTTCCCACCCCTTATCCCATTTTTTCTCATGTCATCCTATTTTCTTCATCATGTAAGCCTCCATCTATCTAGTCTAGCCCTTCTTAGCCTATTTTCTGTCATATCGCTATCATTTCCTTCTAGTCGCGAGTCAACCCAGTTCTTATGTCACTTCCCTATTTTTCCTCTCGAGGGGGTATCCTACGCCAGCTACACTAGGGCATGATTGTATCATATTTTTATCACCTTTTCTTTGAAACAACGCTAAACGGCATTGTATCAAATAGGGGCAAAATGTAGACACCTAAAAATGACCCTTCACATCGCATCACTTGCATACATCATTTCTTCCTAAATCACATGCATTCAACGTTAATTAAATAATCTAATTATTTAATTAAATTCATCTATTTCTTCTAAATCACCTGATTTCAACATTAATTAAATAAATTATATTTATTTAATTAATTTCATTAAATTCTCTTTATTCTTCCAAATTAAATAATTTTAATTATTTAATTAAATCATTATTTTCTTCCAATCTTCAAATCCACATTAATTAAATAAATCCAATTATTTAATTAATCAATTATTCCTCTAGATTTAAATAAATTATTCAAATTTATTTAACTTTTATCTTCTAAAAATAAATAAAATCAATATTTTATTTATATCTTTTCTTTTCTTTTTTCTTTTTTTTAAAGATAATGCGCCTAGTAAACTTTTTAACGTGACCGGCGATGCTGATGCGACACGCCCTCCGGCTCCACGTGAATGCTTTTGCTCAGAGCAATGAACCGATGAGGCCACAACATGGGGGACCTCATCCCCTAACAAGAACACTTCAAACCCATGAGCTCGTTGGCCCAGCAAAGGCGTAAAGCCTGCGAGCTCGTTGGTGTTGCAAGTATGAGGATAACCAGTGTTGTCATTGATGTCAACATACTCATATTGCATTAATGAGAAGGATTGGATGAGCTATGTATTGAGGAAATTAGTCTCAATCAGGAACAGTGAAGAACAGTGATGACATTAAGGTAAAAGTCCAAGATAAGATGAATATCAGAGGATGCGGTTTAAAGGGTTTTTAGATATGAGTCTTTAGATGCTCCAGTCAAGATTTCAAAGGTCCGCATGAAGATCTGAAGAAGTTATGGTTGCTCTAGTAGAACCGGTTCCAGTAGATGTTCAGTAGTGACAGAGTATCACAGATTGGTCCGGTGAGCTCCGAAATTGCATTATCTCATTCTGCAGATTGGAGGGAGTGTTGAAGAAATCAGTGAAAAGTTACAACTAGATTTGTTCATGGTTTGGAGGTCCGGAAGCACCTTTTTCATTGTGACAGTAGCAACAGATTGTGTTCTTGAAGTTCTGGATGAAGAAGAGAAGAATTCCAGTAAGCTGATAAAGTGCGGATGTTCTTGGTGACTCAGGAAAGGTTTTGGTGATCCTTGGATCGTGTACAATTCTTATTGGTGGTTCGCATTGAAGTTAGAGTTTTCATTTGATGCAAAGACCACCGGTTGTTGGTGTTCTTCTTGAGACAGGCCGACCGGATGTACTACATGTCTTCCGAATGATCTAAAAATGTTTGCCCACTTAGATGAGTGTTCCTAAGTCGATGCCTTGTATAAATAAAGGATTGCGAAGTCATTCCAAAGGGGGAATTGTGTGGATGAGTGTGGCATAGCGAAGAAAAAGAGTGAAAGGCAGAGCAGGAATTTTTGGGCTTAAATGGAACTGATCCAGGCATGGTAAAGATGTCAATCTCCAGTTCAAGTTTGTAATACTTGATTACTTTGTAGACAGTGTGTCTCTTGTAGGAAGTGTGCCTCTTGTGAGCAGTGTGCTCGGACAGTGAGCCCTAATTGGCATGTGCCATCTATTTTTCTTATTCTTCTAACAGAGAATAATCCTTAGGTTAATCACCCCGTGGTTTTTCCCTTAACTGGGTTTTCCACGTCAAAATCTTGGTGTCTCATGTGTTGATGTGTATCTGCTTTGGTGTTTATGGTTTATACTTTCATGAATGATTAATTGCTATGCTATTGAATAACAAAGTGAATTTAAGTGTTTGAATTGGAAGCAAGATTAGGATAACTGATTCACCCCCCCTCTTAGTTATCAACAATTGGTATCAGAGCTAGGTTCCTCTAAAAAGAGCTTAACCGCTTGAGGAGATCCAAGATGTCGTCATACAAGAAGGATAGTCTGAAGTTTGATGGAACCAATTTCTCTCCTTGGAAAGGTCGCATGAAATGTCACTTGGAGTGTATGGGAAAGGTGTACTTGTCCATGGTCACAAAAGCCTATGTACCTCCACAGGGTGGTCCGACAACTCTAAATAAAATCACAGATGCTGAAAACAATCTGCGGACCAAAGAGGCTCTTCTAAGTGCTTTAACTGACTCAAAACTCTCAAATGTTATTGACCTACCAACTGCCTATGAGATCTGGGTCAAACTGGAACTTCTGCATGAAGGAGATGAGTATGTTAAGAGTGCAAGGTTGCAGAGTCTCAAAGGGAAATTTGAAAGACTGAAAATGAGAGATGATGAAAATATTACTACCTTTATGCCAAGAGTAAATGAGCTGGTGTGTGGAATCAGGAATGCTGGTGGAGTTTTGGATGAAAATGAGATTGTTGGCAAAATTCTCAGATCCCTTCCTGCTGCCTATAAAATCAAGGTTGCTACCATTGATGAATTCAGAGCCCATACAACTGTCACAAGAGACCAATTGGCTGGCAAACTGGCTGCATTTGAAATGACTGAATTTGGAGATGATCCCCCCAAGACTGAATCTGCATTCAAAGTCAGTGCATCTGTGAAAGGCAAACAGAGATTTGATCCGAGAGAAAACTCTTCAAGGAAGCTGTCATGGTATGATCAAGCAAGAAGAGACATGGAAGAGGAAGAAGCAGAAACATCTCAACTTGAAGCCCTCATTGCAAAAAGACTTCCAAGAGGATCCGGTAAGTATGAAGGAAAATTACCTTTTAAATGCTTCAACTGCAATAAGATTGGTCATTTTGCCTCAAGATGTCCAGAAAGATCTACAAGGTCAAATTCTAATAGACAAAGGTTCCAAAAGAATTGTTATTATGTTCATGAAGAAGATGATAATGAAGGAGTAACAGATGATGAATCGGAAATAGGAAACAAATCCAGAAATGAATGGGTGTTTATTGCCATCAAGGATGAAGATCTAATGTCCTCTAAATCTATCAATCATAAGGTTGTAGAAAGAGCTTTGGCTGCCCAAGTTGAAGAAAAGGATGATTGGGTTATTGAAAGTGGATGCTCTCACCATATGACAGGTGACAAGAACAAGTTCTTAGATTTGGAAAGGTATGAAGGAGGAATGGTAAAGTTTGGTGATAATTCTGCTGGTAGAATTAGAGGTAGGGGAACTATTTCTTTTGATGGAAAGAACAAAACCGGTAATGTACTGTATGTTGAAAGATTGAAGCACAATCTTCTCAGTGTTGGACAGTTGGTGGACAAAGGTTATGATCTCTGGTTCAAGAATGGAAGATGCAGGATCTTTGAAAGTTCCAGAACTGAGATTGCATCCAGTACTCAAACAAAAGGTAATATCTTTCATCTAGTTGGTATTAATAAAACTTGTTTGTTTCTTCAAATTGATCAGAGTTGGCTATGGCATAGAAGGATGTGTCATGTAAATTTTGATAACATTATCAAGATAAGCAATACTCAGGCTGTAAGAGATCTTCCAAAATTGGTAAAACCTACAAATAGTTTGTGTAAAGAATGTCAGCTAGGTAAACAGAGCAGAGTCTCATTCAAAAGCAAAGATCAGTCCTCTACTGGATTATTGGAATTAGTTCATACTGATCTATGTGGTCTGACAAGATTCAAGAGTATGCAAGGTGATAGATACTTCATGTTACTGATTGATGATCATTCCCGGATGATGTGGGTTACCTTTCTAAAAGAGAAATCAGAAGCTTTTGAGAAGTTCAAAATCTTCAAGGCTATGGTAGAGAATCAAACCAGATTAAAACTAAAATGTCTAAGGTCTGATAGAGGTGGTGAATTCAAATCCGGTGTGTTCATAGATTTTTGTGAGAAGCATGGCATAAAGAGACAGTTGTCTGCTCCTAGGACTCCACAGTAGAATGGAGTAGTAGAGAGAAAGAACTAGACCATCCAGGAAGCATCCAGGACAATGATGATGGAAGCAAATGTTCCCCAGATGTTTTGGAGAGAAGTTGTCAGTACTGCAGTCTATACTCTCAACCGAGTTCAAATCAGAAGCAATACCAGTAAGACTCCTTATGAACTTTGGTTTGGCATCACTCCTACTGTGAGATATTTCAGAGTATTTGGTAGTAAATGTTACATTAAAAGAGATGAAGAACTAGGAAAGTTTGATGCTAGAAGTGATGAAGGAATTTTCTTGGGTTCTCCACTCAAAGCAAAGCATACCGATGTTACAATAAGAGACTGAGAAAGATGATAGAAAGTACAAATGTGAAGGTTGATGAAGGAATTGAGAAGCCCTCAAGGTTTTATGAATATGATGAAGATGATCAGAATGGTACTCTGGTTCAAGGAGCTCAATCCTCTTTTGAAAGTCAGATTCAGACTGATCCGGTAAATCAGGAAGAAGAGATAGGTCCAAATGAGCCTGATCAAGAAACAGAAGTGCAAGAAACTCCTAAAGTTTCAAGGTATGTAAGACTGAACCACTCTGAAGATCAGATTATAGGTGACAAAAGCAAAGGTGTGCAAACTAGGACAATTGCTCAAAATTTAGATGAATATTGTCTGATTTCAAAGATTGAACCTAAGATAATAAATGAAGCCTGCAATGATGAAAACTGGACCAAAGCAATGGAGGAAGAGTTGATGCAAATTGAGAAAAATCACACTTGGGATCTTGTTCCCAGACCTAGAAACAAGAATGTGATTGGAACCAAATGGGTCTTTCAGAACAAACTAAATGAAGTTGGTGAGGTAATCATAAACAAAGCCAGATTGGTCTGCAAAGGCTACTCTCAAATAGAAGGAATTGATTTTGAAGAAACCTTTGCTCCGGTGGCAAGAGTTGAAGCAGTCAGATTATTTCTTGCATTTGCTGCCTTCAAAGACTTCAAGGTATATCAGATGGATGTCAAGTCTACCTTCCTAAATGGTGATTTGGAAGAAGAAGTATACATTGAGCAACCGGATGGATTTCAATTGTCTAATCATGGTGATATGGTATGCAAGTTGAAGAAAGCACTGTATGGTTTGAAGCAAGCCCCGAGAGCTTGGTATGAAAGATTGAATAAACATCTTGTGCAGATTGGTTTCAACAAAGGTACTGCTGATAGTAACTTATATTTTAAAATTGATCATGAAAACATCTTGATTGTTGAAGTATTTGTTGATGATATCATCTTTGAAGGAAAAGATAGCATGTGTAAAACTTTTGCAAATCAAATGAAAAGTGAGTTTGAGATGTCTATGCATGGTGAAATGAATTTCTTCTTGGGTCTACAAATTTCTCAATCAAAGAAAGGAATCTTTATTTCTTAGACCAAATATGTGAAAGAATTGTTGAGAAAATTTGGGATGGAAGATTCAAAGCCAATGAATATTCCCATGGCAACCGGATGCAAGTTGAGCAAAGATGATAACTCTCCTAAGGCAGATCAGACAAAGTACAGATCAATGATTGGTGGATTGTTGTATCTCACTCAAACTAGACCAAATATTATGGAAGTTGTTGGTCTTGTTGCTAGATTCCAGGCTGATCCCAGAGAATCTCATGTCATGGCAATCAAGAGAATTTTTAGATATCTAAAAGGGACAATGGAGTATGGTTTGTGGTATCCTAGAGATCATGATTTCTCTCTTCATGCATACACAGATGCAGATTAGGCAGGAGATGTGGATGACCGGAAGAGTACCAGTGGTGGAGCATTCTTTTTGGGAAAGAGATTGGTTTCTTAGCTAAGCAAGAAATAAGAAGCAATATCTATGTCTACAACTGAAGCAAAATACATTGCAGCAGCAGGTAGTTGCACTCAAGTTTTACAAATGAAGCAAATGCTAAGAGATATTAAAGTAGAGTATGAGGAGCCTATCACAATTTTCTGTGATAATTCAAGTGCAATAAATATTTCTAAGAATCCGGTGTTGCATTCTAAGACTAAGCATATATCTATCAAGTTTGACTTTCTGAGAGAGCAAGTGAACAAGGATGAAGTTAGATTGGAGTTTGTGCCCTCAAAGGATCAGATTGCAGATATCTTTACTAAACCTCTTCCTAAGGAATCTTTTGAGTATCTTCGAGAGAAGTTAGGGGTTATTGCCCCTCCAATGATGAACTAGGATGCACTGATGTGCATCAGTCTGGTGGATATCACAGTCATATCTTGTGATCCGGATTGGTGATGGGGAGCTGCTACTCAGGGGGAGCAGCTGATATGATTTTGATGTGTTAAAATTGCAAGTATGAGCCCTTTGCCATTGATGTCAAAGGGGGAGAGAAGACATGTGAAAAATAAGTGGTTGATGATCAAAGGGGGAGCAGTAATGTTGTTGATGATAGGGCTAGTTGTGACAGAAAGGAGAAGTTCTTGTCTTGATGGTTTTTCACATCATATGTTGCCATCAATGACAAAGGGGGAGATTGTTGCAAGTATGAGGATAACCAGTGTTGTCATTGATGTCAACATACTCATATTGCATTAATGAGAAGGATTGGATGAGTTGTGTATTGAGGAAATTAGTCTCAATCAGGAACAGTGAAGAACAGTGATGACATTAAGGTAAAAGTCCAAGATAAGATGAATATTAGAGGATGCGGTTTAAAAGGTTTTTAGATATGAGTCTTTAGATGCTCCAGTCAAGATTTTAGAGGTCCGTATGAAGATCTGAAGAAGTTATGGTCGCTCTAGTAGAATTGGTTCTGGCAGATGTTCAGTGGTGACAGAGTATCACAGATTGGTTCGATGAGCTCTGAAATTGCATTATCTCATTCTACGGATTAAAGGGAGTGTTGAAGAAATCAATGAGAAGTGACAACTAGATTTGTTCATGGTTTGGAGGTCCGAAAGCACCTTTTTCATTGTGACAGTAGCGACAGATTATGTTCTTGAAGTTCTGAATGAAGAAGAGAAGAATTCCAGTAAGTTGATAAAGTGCGGATGTTCTTGGTGACTCAGGAAAGGTTTTGGTGATCCTTGGATTGTGTACAATTCTTATTGGCAGTTTGTATTGAAGTTAGAGTTTGGATTTGATGTAAAGACCACCGGTTGTTGGTATTCTTCCTGAGACAGGCCGACCGGATGTACTACACGTCTTCCAGATGATCTAAAAATGTTTGCCGACTTAGATGAGTGTTCCTAAGTCGATGCCTTGTATAAATAAAGGATTGCAAAGTCATTCCAAAGGGGGAATTGTGTGGATGAGTGTGGCATAGCGAAGAAAAAGAGTGAAAGGCAGAGCAAGAGTTTTTGGGCTTAAATGGAACTGATCCAGGCATGGTAAAGATGTCAATCTCCAGTTCAAGTTTGTAATACTTGATTACTTTGTAGACAGTGTGTCTCTTGTAGGAAGTGTGCCTCTTGTGAGCAGTGTGCTCAGATAGTGAGCCCTAATTAGCATGTGCCATCTATTTTTCTTATTTTTCTAACAGAGAATAATCCTTGGGTTAATCACCCTGTGGTTTTTCCCTTAACCGGGTTTTCCACGTCAAAATCTTGGTGTCTCATGTGTTGATGTGTATCTGCTTTGGTGTTTATGGTTTATACTTTCATGAATGATTAATTGCTATGCTATTGAATAACAAAGTGAATTTAAGTGTTTGAATTGGAAGCAAGATTAGGATAACTGATTCACCCCCCCTCTCAGTTATCAACAGTTGGCCCAACGGGGGTTTGAACTCTGGTGGCCGCCACTACAACCGAGTGACTTAACCACCCAACCACGCCCTTATCGGCATATCCTATCTTTTCTTCAATCATGCACAATAAATTAAATGAATTTATTTATTTAATTTCTCAATTATCCTCCAAAAATATTATTTTCTTCTATGTGCACAATCACTCTTATTTTTAGAACTTCAAAAAGCAAATTTAAAGTTGAGTTAATTGGATTTAATCATTATTATTTTTATCATCAACTCATAAATTACAATATGTTTTTTTCTAATTTTATGAAATCAAATCCTATCTTTATCCTAGAAAGTAGTTAACTTAATAAAGCAACTTTAAAATAGTATTTAAACATGACACTTGTCGTGTACACATTTATCATGAGCTCTTGATTTATCTTGATCATCCATTTCATTGAATTATCTCAACCGTTGATTAATCTTCCTCTAAAACCTATATATACCCCCTTCACTTCATTAAAAATCCTTTTCAATCATTTATTCTCAAGCATCCATATAACGCATTGAGCATACATCATATCATTGAGCACATCAACCCTTTGAGCACATTATCTACATCCGCTTGTTGCAACCATGGGTACGCAATATATTGAGCAATCCACAAAGAACCAAGAGATCAATACAATCTAGGTGATAGCTATCTATTGCTTCAATTCGCATATTCATTGATTCTTGTTATCATTTAGATCGATCTTTTGAAGGTTATAGGATTGAATTATTGTTCATTGTTTGATATTTTATAATCTAAATTTTACCTATACACACACAGGAGTATAACAAAATAGAGATCCAAGAGGTAACTCAACATCTATAAGACTCTTAAACACAACCTCCATCTCAAGCTCCTGATATATAGGAGATACAATACAGTAAATCGTCAACGGTAGTTACAAAACCATGAGTCAAAACCACCCAAAAATGGCACCCAAATTATCTCCAATCAAAGATGCCTTGTGATGTACCAAATCACACACCAACACATGTAACTCTCTCCTTTATAGCTCTTTTGAGTGTCCAACACGTTTTCACATTTCCCAAAAACAGGAGGTCCAACTTCCATAGGTCATAAATTTTGATCAGGGTGTCTGATTGATGAACCATTTAATGCGTCAAAAAGTTTGTGAAGAGATCTATCAATATATAACTAACTTCATTGGTTACGACAACTTTTAGGGTGTTTAGGGGCCTCTGATTTCCTCAAAACTAAGTTTGAAACTTTTTTCGGCAGTTTCAAAAAATAGAAACTTTAATATCTCGCAATCCAAATGATCTTGAATCGAAACTCACCTGAGATGTTTACTTAGCAGTTCCACACCTTTTGGGAGAAAAATTAGGTCAATCCGAGATCAAATGTAGAGTTACTAAAAATAGTAAGCTCCTCCATTTTTAGCCCTTTTGGAAACTTTGAAAGTTCTAGATCATTCTCCAAGATAAAGGATATTCAAAAAGACCAAAACTGGGAAGAATAGTAACCTTTCATAGTTGCAAGGTTGAGACACTTTTCCTAACATTCTCCCACTTGTCGAACACCTTGCAAGAGTAAAGGGAGTATCAACACCATGATTTAATTTCTAGGGGCCGAGAGGCCCATAGACTCTAAACACCATCTAAACTTCTCTATGCTGCTCACATGTTTTGTTAAGGAATCTGCAACATTCATCAAAGTGTCAACTTTCTCCAAGTTTACCTTCCCATCCTCTACCATGTCACAAACAAAATGGTACTGGACATCAATATGCTTAGTCCTCATATGGAAAGTAGGATTCTTTGCCAAACATATGGCACTCTGACTATCACAACAAATAGTAATCTTCCCTGCATCAAACCCAACATTAGAACACAATCTCTTAAGCCAAATGGCTTCTTTACAAGCATGAGTTGCTACCATGTACTCAGATTTAGTAATGGACAAAGTGACCACGGGTTGTCACTTACTCATCCAACTAATAGCACCACCAAACGTAGTGAACACATAAGCACTGGTGGATCTCCTGATGTCAATGTCACATGTCCAATTAGAATCCACATATCCACGAATACTTACAGAATGTTGAGATCTAGTAGGATAACCATGATAGCATAAGGAATACTCAAAAGTACCCTACAAATATCTGAACACTCTCTTCACTGCATCCCAATGTACCCGTCCATAATTAGCCATAAATCGACTAGGGACTCTCACTACTTGGGCAATGTCTGGTCTTGTATAGACCATCGCATACTTCAAACTACCAACTACACTAGTATAGGGAACTCTGCTCATATCCTCTATCTCAAAAGGAAACTTTGGACAATCTACAATAGATAACTTTGTCCCCGTAGTAACAGGAACAATCAAAGGTTTGCAATCTACCATGTTGAATCTCTCCAACACAGTGTTAGCATACTTACTCTGGCCTAACCAAAGTTTTTTGTTTGCTCTGTCTCTTCTGATCTCCATCCCCAAATGTATCAAGCTACCCCTAGATTTTTCATCTCAAACTATGTTGACAATTGAGACTTTAAATCAGAAATCAAACTTTTACCATTCCCAATCAGTAACATATCATCGATATACAATGCAATAATGAGAATGCAATCATTGTCAAACTTGTAATTGTATACACCTAAAAATGACATGACTCTACCTAAATAAATATTTTAAATATTTATTTCATCTTAATCTTCCTCTATCAATAATTAAATAAATCAATATATTTATTTGATTCATTTTCTCTCATTAATTAAATAAATTACATTTATTTAATTAATTTCATCTATATCAACTTTATTCTTCTAAATAATTAAATAATTTTAATTATTTAATTAAATCATCCATTCTTCTAAATTTAAATAAAATGCAAATTTATTTAAATTAAATCTCCAAAAAAATAAAATATATTTAAACATTTTATTTATTCTTTCAAATTATCTACAAGTAATTAAATAAATTTATTTATTTAATTATGCTTTCTTATCTTCTAAAAAATCTTCTAAATCTTCTAAAAATAAATTCTTCTTGTCATACAAAAGCAAAAGCTGAGTTAACTGATTTAAAGCTATCAACAAAGCTCTTAAATTAGAAAAATATATTCTAATTTAAGAAATAAAAACTCATCCTCATCAAGAAAGTAGTTAACTCAACAAAGCATCTTTTTGAATGACACATGTCCTTCTATTTGCGCATGTTCTCTGGAACATCCTCTACCATTGATCTTCTTATTTCTTCTACACCGTTGATCCTCTCTCTCATGACTCTATAAATACAACCCTCTTCTTCTATTTCACATAATTAAGCTTTCAAGTAAACTTATGCTACAGAATCCATAGCGCACCATTGGCACCCCCACTCTCATACCATCTATCATCCATTTCATATTGTGTTGAAGCTCATCTTCAACACAACAAGTATCCGAGCCATTTCTCCATGTCATCTTGAGGAATTGAAGCAAGCAAACTTCCTGAGGGCCATCTTCATCACCAAAAGATCAAAAGAGAATAGGCGATCAATGCAAAATCGCAAGGTAAAAAGGTTGTAAGTATCACTTTCATTTCTTCTTATTTTAAATCCTTTTTATTTGCACATTCCATTGATGTTTTTGGGTTTTATTATTCATTTTGATTATCCCATTTTACCCATCACATTTCTAGCGCCCACCGTGGGGCTCTTGCCCCTAATCTAACCAAAAACTTGAGTTTATGAGTGACAAGTTCTATACAGATTCTGTACAGGCTTCAAACAGGTTCAGGCGGCGCATCTGATCGATCCTGAGGCACTTTTACCTCATGTTACGGTGCATGCAAACTTCCAGCACATACATCCTCTAAGTTGGAAATTTTACCTCCTGTTCTGGTGCATGCAAAGTTCCAGTGCATACATCTTCTGAGACGGTGCATTTACAATCTATTTCGGCACCTACAGTTTTCTGGCGCATACACCATCATACACGACGCTTACATTCCTTTTTATGGCACATCTGTAGTATTGGCGCATTTGCCTCTTATTCCTACGCTTTTGACATCTATCTTAGCGCATTTGTAACACAGCACTTACAGTCTTTGTTTCTGCGCATATAGACTATTAAGCGGCGCATCTGATTTTTTACTGTGATTCTAAGATTTTTCGTAGTTTTTAGAATAACGTTAACATTTGTCTTGCAGGATTAGGAGTTGGATAGATCATTTAGCTGCACTAATTATTTCATCTTAGATTAATTAGGGGAAAAAGTAAAAAAATAAAATGTATGCATGCAAATCTCACGTAGTCCTTAACTAGAAGGATAGTAACGAACAAACACTACTATCTTTTACATTATTGCTATCTTTGCATTATTGCTATCTTTCTTAGTTTAGAACATTGCTATCTCACAAACAGAATGAACCATTGCTATCTTTAACCACTTCAAAGTTAACAAATGTGTGAGTGCCCAAGTAGATAACACATTTAGTTTTTTTCCTTTTTAATAGGATTGGATTAACCACTGTCTTCTGTGTCTGTTGAATGACAATAGGCTTATGCTCTCCCCTTTACTGGGTGACTAGAATGCCAGACTTGTTAGTCCCTGTGTATAACCTTTAGAGGGGCTTGCCCTTGGATGCCTGCCTATCCAAGTGGGAATGACCCTGAGTGGTAATAGGCTAAAGCCAAGCCCTACCAATCCACTTTAAATAAATTGTGCTTGAGGTGAAAGCTTCCTGCAATGAGTGTCGTTGTGTTACACTGACAGCTAACCTCCCCCAAAACCCTCCAAGGCGTAACCCTTGGAGGCTGGGAGACTCCATAACGGAGAGTAGTGCTACCGCATGTGTAACCACTCGAACGGTTGCCTTGACTACTTAGCCATTTGTTTAGTATACCAAAAACCCCTATTTGTTGGCACAAAAGGTGGAACCTTTGAAGTGGCCCCAATTCATGTGATTCTTAGTAGAGGTAGCAGGGACAATCCTATGGTTTGGTGGGGGTACGAGCCTAAGGAAACCCCGATCTAGTATGCGTGAGAAGTGAGTGCCGTGGAAGGGAGCCGGTGCTACCAGATCCTGGAGTTACACGCTTTGAATATACACAACTAAGGGACTCAACAAATACTATCCTTTCCAGCCTAGGTTGTAATTGTTCTTGTGTCAAAAAGTCCAAAAATATAAAAAAAAATAACAAAAGATAAAAATCATGAATACTTATATGCGCTTGCTGTGTCTTTTGCCATAATTGAATATCAGAATTCAAAAAGACCAAGTTTTCAAGCAAAAAAATAGAAAATTCTTTAAAAAATGCCAAAAACTCTGCAAATCCAAACTAAAAATAGAACGGCACATCTGCTGCAATCTGTAATGCATATGCTTAGACTTACAACGCATTTGATCACTGTTGTTGCGCATTTAAAAATTGCCAGATTGCCGCATTTGCTTCAACCTACGACCCCTTTAACCTCCTGTTCCAGCACATTTATTGCTGTGCATCCAAACCAGAGAGCTATTCCGTACTTCCTAGGAGAAAAATTGTCAACTTTTCAAATACCCATTTCAAACTTGTCTCAGTTTTCCCAAGATCTGATTAAAAATCATGCAAGTCAACCATCTCATTCTTTTTCCACACCATAGCTGCTTTTCCCACACTGCATCATCCAAAACTTCACAAAAATTCTTCCAAAATCCTACAAGGTAAGAGCCAAGCTATTATGGATCACATCAAACCTCAAACAAACCTAGTGAGTCTCCACTATCAAGGATCAATCATCCTTTCTCTCAGAACTCCACTAGTGGCTTGTGCAAAACTAGTCTACATCAAGTAAACGGATTTCTATCATCCTTACTTTGACTATCATTTTGTTGACCCAACTTGTTTGACACCAATTAGATCTAAGGAGAACCTTGCTCAAATATTGACCCATTCATTGCTTCTTTCTCAAAACTTTCAAACTCGCTCTATCCCATCTCTAGTCACCTTGCATGGTCTTAATGAGGTCATAAAAACAAAAACAGATTGAAATGGCTGAGAAAACTAATCCAACCTCTAATGACAGTGATGAGAAAATTTCTATGGAAGAGGTCCTCCAAACATAGCAAGACCAAAGATTTCAATGCATAATGGATAAGGTACTTGCCCAAGACCCTACTAAATTCTTTCTCCACTTAGCACAACTAGGAGTCAAGCTCCCTAAAGATTTTGATGTAGAAGCTCTAAAAGAACCTAAGGAAGAAAGAAACCCTAAAGGAAGCACACATGAGGAAACACCCACAAACAAAAGCAAAGCAACCATTGATTCTACAAACGCCTTAAGCTAAATGACCCAACAGATCCAAGCTTTACAACAGCAATTCACGAACATGCAAATAGGAGCATCAACTAAGCATTATTCCCTAGAGGATATTTCACCATATCATTTCGATAGGACTTTGATCATGATACCTTTCCCCTCTAAATTTGAGGTGCCAAAATTTGATAAATATTGAGGAAAGGGTGATCCAAGGGACCACATAAGGGAATTCAACGTTGCGTGTCTTGAAGTTGCCCACAATGATACTTATCTTATGCGACTTTTTCCAAGAAGCTTAGGAGGACAAGCCATGGAGTGGTTTTCTAGACTGCCACCCGGCATTAGAACCTTTAACGAACTTGTGGACAAATTTGTCACACACTTCTCATATAATATTGAGCATGACACCTCAATCTTAGACCTTTGTAAAACCAAGCAAAAAGGTGGAGAATCTTTCGCCGCCTTCCTACAAAGATGGAGACAACTGGCAAGTAAGTGCCCACATCAAATGCCTAAAAAATAAATGCTGGAAATGTTTGTCCATAACTTACAAACCGACCTGAGCTATCAGATACATGTCCAATGTCCTACTTCCTTTAGTAAGGTCATTGAGATGGGTCTAATCATCGAAAAAGCTTTAATCGCAAAGGGTCAAATAAAGCTTTATAAGGACACTCCTAATACCAATACCAACGTAGATAAACCAAGATTCTGGACAAAGAACAAAAACATTGTGAATGATGGTGGTAGATGCCAAGAATGCGACACCAAAGCAACCAATCTTCAACTTACAAATCCTCAAAACAACCCCCCACAAAACAAACCAAGAAACACTGAATCATGGTTTACAAATTTTCAACCTAGGAGAAAATTTACACCTTTGGAAGAATCATTGGAAACCGCCCTATAGAAGTTAATCACAAGTAAGATCATAACACTTCCAACAGCGTGAGAATATGAACCTAAAGTCAAACCTCCTTGGCGGAACGACAATGATTTTTGTGAGTACCACCGAAACAGGGGACATAAAACCAACGACTGCATTGTGCTCAAGCACACCATCCAAGGTTTGATCGAGCAAAACAAAGTGTCACTTGATGGACATACCTCTAACAATGATCACCAGGCATTCAAGGATCCTCTTCCCAACTATGAGCAGGGAGGGTCTTCCAACCAAAACAACAGTGGAACTAACAACACGAACTACACAAACGTCGCCTTTGACTATGTTGTTAACCATATCTCAGAAAGTGATTCACGCATCAATGTGATCACTATAAACAAATATATGGATTGTAATGTTACCACCCACAGTAATAGAGTCACTCTTAGAGGAGCCTCTGCTCCTCCGGTTAATCAGTACAGTATCTTGGATCAGCTTCATAAGACACCAGCACATATCTCCATTCTGGAACTTCTGCATCTATCCCCATCCCATAGGGCCATACTTGACAAAGCTCTTTCTGAAGCCTCCATTCCAACGAACCTCGCTAAAGAACAGTTTCAAACCATGGTAGGTCACATTACCTCACCTCACTCCCTATCATTCACTGAAAAGGATGATATGTCAATTACCCAACCTCATAACACCTCTCTTCATATCGAAGCCTTCATCCACAAACACAAGATAAAAAGGGTCCTAATCTATGGAGGAGCTGGTTTGAATATTTGCACCTTGAAGCTAATCCTTGCATTGGGGTTTGCGGAGAAAGCTATAGATCCAAAAAAGAAAATCACTATCAAAGCCTATGATGAGGAGGAGAGAACTTCCAAAGGAACTGTTACTTTACCAATCAGAGTGGGACCTATAGTAAAAGATGTGGCTTGTCAAGTCCTCGATATGGAGCTAGCATATAACATTCTTCTTGGGAGACCATGGATACATGCTCTGAAAGCAGTGCCGTCAACATACCACCAGTGTATAAAATTCCCCTATGAAGGTCAAGAGATCACCATCCAAGGTGACCCAACCCGTTTCAGTATTGTAACTCTATTCATCCTAAACCTGAAGTGGTGATTCCTAAAAACTGTGCCTCTACTTCATCTTCATCCTGTGTTGACCTTGCTTCACTTTCTTCCACATCAAAAGCTTCCCAACCTGACCTCAGACTCAAAGATAAGGGCCTGGGTGAGTACACAATCTCCCAATCTCTCTGTTTGGCACAACTCCCCCTATCTCCCAGATCCTATGGAAGACCTATCCTAAACAAATCAAAAGAAGATAAAACTACCAAAGGTTCGTTTATCAAATGGGGAAGCCTCGAAGATGAGAGCGATGAAAAGGATATCCTACAATGGTTATACAAGGATAAAGGCAGTTCATCAACACAACAAGACCATCACACCACTATACCAACTGAACAATATGGTCAAGGATTCCAAATGCTACAAAGAATGGGGTATGAAAGACATGGTCCACTCGGTTCTAGAAAAGATGGTATCACTGAACCCATCCAACCTCATTCCTTGACATACCGAGACACTACAAGGCTAGGTTACACTGGCACATCAAGAACCAACAGAGCAAATAAGAATAAAGGCAAACAACAAGAAATATCTGCTAGTAATCTGGTTGATCAAATTTAGCAACTGCAATTGGGGAGTGAGACTAATTCCAATGAATATGAGTGGGATAGTCTCTCGGAGCTATCTTGTGACAAAAAAGGCATCGATGTTGTCCATGAGTATGACCCAACCCATGCAAATGAGAAACAAGGTCTAAGGGCTAGACCACTAGAGTCTGACCCGCATAATAATGATAGTGAAAGTCATGAGGAAAGAATGATATCCCCCTTGACAGATCCGCTAATAGAGAATACCATCACAGACTTTGTCCGTGCTTATAATGACCTCCACAACACCTCTATCTTAACCATCAATACCATCGAACCAGACCAACCCAATGACCCATTACCATTGTTGCACCCCAAACTCATAGATTGGGACTTACAAGACACCACCCCTGAACTCGATACCTTTCAGAATGATGAAGCCATCATAGACTATCTTGAGCTTAGAGATCATATATCCACAGGGGACCACAGAGCTGGCTATGCTATAAAACTCAATGACAAGGCCTATTTTGGAGAGAGTGCCAAGGCTTTCAGTCTCAAAAATGTCAAAATGAAAGAAAGATCTAATGGTGAAAACCGCTCCGCGGTAGTGTTAGATCATGAAAAAAGTAAAAATATAGACGTATCCAATGGTGAAAACCTCTCTGAGGCACCGAAGGATGGAAGGCTTGACCCTCTACCCAATCTCACACATCAGGAGAGATTTTCAATCTTGATAGAACCAGCAGAGCCGATCAATGTCAGTACAGGTGATAATCCTAAAATGATCCACATGGCATAGTCTTTAACAGCACAAGAAAAACTAGCATTCACTGAATTCTTCAAGAGAAAATAAATCAACTTTGCATGGACATATGCAGATATGCCAGGGCTAGATCCAAATCTCATAATGCATCACTTATCTTTATCTCCAAGAGCTAATCCAGTAAAGCAAAAACTTAGAAAGATGCACCCACATGTGGCCCTCATGGTAAAAGAAGAGCTAAAGAAACTGTTAGATGTCAGATTCATCAGACCAATAGACTATCCTGAGTGGATTTCAAACATAGTACCAGTTGCGAAACCAGATGGCAGAGTTCGAATATGTAATGACTTCAGGGACCTGAACAAAGCTTGTCCGTGTTGGGACAGGAAAATTTAAAATTTTCTTGTATTCTCATTTTTTCATATCTAACCAAATCATAAAACATTTCACCCAAAATCATAACTAAAATTGATATATCCCATAAAAATTCCATGACAGAACAATGTAAAAGGCTTAAATTCCCTATTATTGGCAAGACCTTGTATTATTTATGTCGATCCATGAGAAATCAGTTGAAATGACTATTGGCGTGAAAATAAAGATTGGAGAGAAGATTTCAAAAGTCACCGATGGAGGAAATGATACCGATGATCTTTTGTCGGGGAGAAATCTATCAGTCACACCGATCGGTATAACTGAAGACTATCGGGTAATACTTTGAAAACCCTCCCGACGGTATAGATCATACAAATGGAGTATTTTTGGCAAAACTCTCACCGAGCATCTCATGGAATCAAAGGAAACAGTGGGCATCGACAAGAAATGAACATTGGACCAAAATATTTATAAGTCTTCGATACTCCAATGTCTCAGCGAATAACAAAAGATATTTCGGCATAGCTCATACCGATGTGTGTGATGAATAAGAACCATCGGCGAAGCTGAACAAGTCAGAACAAAATTTATGTCTTACCGAACCTATGGTCACAGCGATAAGAATGTCGGTGACATATTGTGAAGTTCTCTCCAATAAGGAGTATAAAGGGGTTGTCAGGGAGATAACCATGATCGGGTGACTTGAAGAATATTACTCCGATAACATATCTCACTTCGATAACAATGAGGATTAAACTCACAGATAAGAGACTTACTGATAGTCATATCGGTAACACTTAACATGTCAGAAAGGAATATTAATCACACAGCAATGAAAGAAGTCATGCCAATGGCAATTGTGCCCACTTTCACATCGGATAAGGCATGGACATCTCTTGCCGATATGATTTAATGTAATGTCGAAGAGACAATTGAAGGGTTACATTGATTGATCGTTCGTGCCATAAGGAGATATTAAAATCACCCAGACATTATGAAAATCATGCCGATGAAAGGAGTTATGATGATGTGACATTTCACAACAATCAAGGAAATTGAATTGCTCGAACAATTAAATGCAAACGGCGAAGAGATCCTCTAAGATCGTTACAATTCAACTTGACAGAATTGTTTGAGAAGAACCTACAGGGAGAGACTTCAAGCGCAAATAGGGGAATTCGATCAAAGCCACCGACAACAGGTACATACATACAAACCTTTGTGATGTAGATTGTAATTCAATTTTTTTTGTCAAGGATTAAAAATGGAGACTCCGGGAAAAGGAAAGGGCAGAAAATCACAAGGGGATATGAGTAAACCTAAGAAACAGAAATTTGATAAAACCCCTGAGGAGAAAACAAAGGATAGAAAACTCAATCAAGATTTGATTGATCAATTACCAGGATCAACTCCCAAAGCTCAAAGATCTGCTCAACTTAGGGTAGAAGTGGAGAAGTTAGAGGACAAATGTAAATATCTAGGGAACATTTGGACTCCAATTAGAGGGTATGAACTTTTCAAATTTCATCACAACAGAAGATTTAGGAATTCTCCAGTATCAAACCCATGGCATTTGAATTTGGGTAAATTAGTTGTGCCTGATGTGTTCCTAAATGTTGAACTTCTCCAACGTCTTGCTAAACAGTATAACTCAAGTCTTAAGGCTATATGCAACCCACAAGGGGAGCCTGTTATACACTTGTCAAAGAATACCATCTGTGAAGTATTCGACTTGGATGATTTATGCACTATCCCCATTGTTTATGAGGATTTAGAAAAGGAATATTGGAGAATGGATACTACTTACAACGGATGGAGATTGCCTATTCATAGGCCCAGAGCTGAGGGAGAATTGGTGCCTCTCAATGAGGATGATGGTCCTCCTTTTCATGTATCAACATTTGAACCATACATACAATATGCCTATTATTCTGTGGGCCAAGTCCTAGGATCAGAAGTCCCTGAATTTATGACAATCCCTTTGATGGTCATAGCTACTGACATTCAATGCCACAATGCAAGGCAGTTTGATTATGCTACTTATATTATTAATAGAATTGACTCTGGTCTGGCTGCAATAAGAAACAATGCCCCGGCAGTTTCTTTTGAACATTACTCACTTCTTATGCACATGGTGCTCTATTATGGCTAGGAAGTGGGGTTATGGCCAAATGAATTTAAGGTTGTTCCAATAGACCAGAAAGGACAGAAGTTGCCAGTACAGATATGGACCAAGACATGGGATAGCAGATATGCCCATTCTAGCTATGTGCAATTTGAAGAATATTGTTTAAAAGTGCTATATAGATATTTCAGTCACCCCTGTGAGTATTCGATCTCAAATGAGATAAAGAGGTTCCTTAGACCAAAAGATTTTGGTGGTCCTCCTACTGTTATTCACAATTGGGGAGATTGGTACTATTTTGAAGATGCCACCATGGTTAGAGTGTATGGTTTTGAGGACACTCCCTTTATCTTACCTAAAACTATCCCTGACATAATTGTCTACTTAGAAATTAGGCAAATGCATTGTTCAAATGTGATACATCTGAGCTCCAATGACAAACAGTCTTTTATGCCTAATACTTTGTGTTTTGGAGATTTCATTGTGGTGTCCAAGGAAGGTTATAATCTCATCTTGGATAAATTGATGCACTACAATATGAGGTGTGCTGAGGTGAGAAAAGGATTTGATCCTGAAGGTTTTATTGACTCTGCTCGGAGGAAGCAAAACCTCAGTGGATACACACATATCCCCTATCCACACGATGATGTCATCAGAAACCTGGAAGAGGCTGAGGTGGAATTGGTGGTGGAATAGTACAATAGAGACCTAGATGAGAAAAGGAAGCAGCTGGCAGAAATTGAGGTCTTATCCTCTGGTGATGAAGAATCGGCAGGGCAAGAAGAATCACAGGATAAAACAATAAAAATGTCCAAGAGAAAGATGCAACAATATCAGCCTCCTATCATAGTACATGATGAGGAGGGGTCTGCTGATGAAGACCCAAGACAAATAGCATATGATTCTTTTATTTCTAATGACAAATTCATTCATTCAAAAGAGTTTAAATCATTTTTATATAAATGCAAGGGGAAGGAAATTAGAGAGTTAGTGGATGATGTCTTTGCCAACAATGAGAGACAATTACTTGATATGTTGAAAGTAACAGTGGATAATGAGCTACAAGATATGACCCCTAGAAAGGGTAGACAGTTGCTCAAAGAAGCAGGGGTAATGATCTTTCCTGGCTTTGATTTAAATTCTGCTCTAGTCTTTGACAGTTTTCTAAATAATACAGATGATAGATATAAGCTCACTCCAGAAGGTGTCAATAAAGTATATATGGGCACCAAATATAATAATGATGAAAATTCATTAATGATATGGGCCCTGTATCCTCCCCATAAAAAGACAGCTATTATAGACACTGAGAAGACTTTTGGCCATGTCATGACTTTGAAGGCAGGGGAGACTGATCCCTTGATAACTGCAAACATTGGCATCAATGTTGCAAAGATGAATAAGGCACAAGCTCAGATGTTGATTAAGGAAAGAGATGCATACAAACTGAGCTGTGAGAGGTTGACAAAAGAGAATGATTATTTAAAATATGTTGTTAAGAGCACCTTCGGGGGATCAGCAAGGAGGTTAACCCAGGGTGAAAGTTCACAGAGTACCCAAGCATTATCCATAGATCAAGTAGCACAAATTTAGATGGATACACTTGTCACAGTACTTCAGAACAGGCATGCCAACATGATGCATTGGTTGAACCAATTTTGGGATAATTATTCTCAAAATTATAAAGTAATCCAAGAACATGAAAGGCTTGAAAAAAGATTGCAGGAGAAATTAAATGAGACACAAGGTAAAGATACTTCCAACATTAGAGGTGCCTCCAATGCAAAAGAGTTGATCGAGCAACATCAGAAGTATCATAATCAATTGAAAACTGACGCCAAAGAATGTGTTGAAGCTTCAAAAGTAGGAGTTCCCACATTATTCAAAAGTGATAAAGAATTAAAGAGCAAAGAAGAATGGAGCAAAGACTGTCAAGCAATATTACATGAAGCTTTGGGAGCTCTTAAGGATAAAGACTTTGCATCCGGGAAAGCCTGCAAACATTTGGAGAAGATGGTTACGATGGATGTGATTACAAGGAATGCCATTGAGTTCACTGATTCCCATCGCAGCCAGGAATACTTAGACCACATTGCTAAACTTTACTTGTGGTTAAATAGAGCATAATCATGGTTATTTTATGGTTGTTAATCTTGTTAATTCCCGAAAGACTTCTTGAAGAGTTATGTCTCTTCACAAGAGTTTCTATATAAGTTCAAACATTTGATGCTAAAATATGATCAGCAGTAGAATATAATACATACAATTTACAATGTTTTCAAGAGACCATGTTGCAAGTTTATTATTGAAGAAGTAAATTGAAGTTCTCTGATTTAGTGGTTCTATTCGGGCATCAATTGTTTATTAAGATTATTCAATTGTGTGGTTGTCTCCAGTTCTGTATTTCCTTGTTATTCAAATTAATATATCAAGTATATAGTTAATTTGTCAATACACATTTGTTGTACCTATGTGATTGAGTAGATTGGTTTCCATTAGAGGAATTAAAATCCTTCTGATTAGTCACAGTAACTTGGAAGTGTTAGTTTGGATTATTAAGAAGAACCATATAATTAGGATTGCCATTATGTCTCCAAGTTAATATTATCTATTATTCTTGCATATTCCACTCAATTGGTTCCTTCAAGAAAGGATTAAAATACCTTCTGGTGAATTACAAGATATCTGATTATATTGGTTGGATCAATAAGAAGAGTTTGTCAGTCATCTCCCTGCACGTTTATACAAGTTATAAACTAAAATTGTGCCAAACAGTTAGAATTACTGGCCACTACAAGCCACTAGTCTTAGTCCTTCATATGACTCTGTTTACCCAACAAGGCACTGGTCTTATTTCTATTCATCATTTGCATCCTTTTATTTGCACAATCATAAAATTCACCTTGATATTGCTTATACAATTTATACCAACCATTCATTAGATATAAGAATTAGTTAGCAAGCTTTCATCTATCCTACACCATATGCCACTGTAGATAGATTTAATTAGTCAATACATTTACATTTAGTCTGCTTTAATTCCCAAGGTTCACCCACCTAGGTGTAGCAGGACCTAAAGTGTAGGAAATCATCAAACCTTGAAGGTTGATTTCATCAAGTTAGTTCAAAAACGTTGCGAATCTAAGCATAGAGCCTAGCATCCTCTTAGGATTAGCAACCTACATTTTTGAGACCTAACAGTCTAAAAGATGATTTCCCCCTGCCAAACATTGACATTATTGTAGATCTCACGGTAGGGTACACCATACTATCACTAATGAATGGTTTTTCTAGATACAACCAGATAAAAATTGCACTTGAAGACCAACACAAGATGGCATTCACATGTCCTTGGGGCACCTATTGTTGGTGTGTCATGCCATTTGGTTTGAAAAATGCTGGCGCAACATATTAGAGAGCTATGACCACAATCTTCCACGACATGATGCACACTATAATAGAAGATTATGTTGATGACATCTTGGCAAAATCACTCACAAGAGAAGGACACCTAGCAGTACTAGACAAAATCTTCAAAAGACTGGAACAATTTAATGTTTGCCTCAATCCGAAGAAGTGCGTGTTTGGAGTTACCTCAGGTAAGCTACTAGGATACATAGTGTCTACCAATGGAATCGAAGTCAACCCAGCTAAAGTAAAGGCCATCATGGAAATGCCTCCTAAGAATCTCACTCAGCTAAGGTCTCTGCAAGGAAAACTACAATCTATCAAAAGGTTCATTTCTTAATTAGCAGACAAGTGCCACCCATTTTCCCACCTCCTACATAAGAATGTCCCTTTCAAATAGAATGATTCATGTGAGCAGGCATTTCAGCAGTTAAAAGAATATCTAATGAAACCACCTGTATTGATGCCACCAATTCAGGGCAAACCTCTATTGCTATATATCTTGGCCACACCAACAGCTCTGGAAGCTCTCCTCGCACAACAAAATTATGAAGGGAAAGAACAAGCAATCTACTATATCAATCGAACACTTGTTGGGTATGAACTGCAATACATGCCAATCAAAAGAGCATGTCTAGATGTGGTCTTCACCTCACAAAAGTGGAGACATTACATGTTGTCACATTATGTCAAACTAGTAGCAAAAATTGATCCACTCAAGTACTTACTCAACAAAGCAACCCTAACAGGTAGATTGTCCAGATGGGTCATGCTTCTCAGCAAATTTGACATCGAATATGTAGACAGGAAAGCAATAAAAGGCCAGGTACTTGCAGATCAACTGGCAGATGCACCTCTAATAGATGATATCCCTTTGAACTTTGAATTTCCAGATGAGTCTATCTTTCACATAACCACAGCAACCTGGAAAGTGTATTTTGATGGCTCATATACCCAGCATGGATCAGGAGCAGGTATCTTGTTGATCACCCCTAGTGGTGACACCATTCCTAAATCCTACATATTACTCTTTCCTTGCACTAACAATGTGGCAGAATATGAAGCCCTAGTCATTGGCATCAAGCTAGCAGTTGAATGGAATATCCAATAACTTCAGATGTATGGCGACTCACAGCTGGTCATAAATCAAGTAAATGACGACTACCAGACAAAAGATGAGAAATTAATCCCTTACAAACTAATGGTAGATAACTTCAAAGAATACTTTGTCAAAATCTCTTTTGAACAGATACCAAGGATTGAGAACAAAGCTGCAGGCGCCATGGCAACAATTGCATATCTTCTTGATATTCCAAATAATCAATCACGTTATGAGTTCTTGGTAGAGCCAGTGTCCTATCCTACATATGACACCCCTGAATCCCATATCATTTGCCACATTGTTGGAACTAATTCCCCCCTCTATGGAAAAATATTTGCCTATCTCAAAGAGAATACCCTCCCACCTGATCTCTCCAGTAACCAAAAACGAACCTTCATCCATCAGGCATCTCGGTATGCCATTGTCACCAATACCCTATATTACAGAGGTCTCAATGGTACTCTCCTTAGATGTCTCGATAGTGAGGAATATCAAACTGCCCTAAACGAAGTGCATGATGGTATATGTGGGACCCACTCTAGTGGCCCTACCCTAGCCAAGAAACTCATACGCAAGGGATACTACTGGCCAACCATGGAACAAGATTCCTATCATTTTGTAAAGAAGTGCAAGAAGTGCCAAATCCATGGGAACCTGATACATGCACCAGCATAGGAGCTACAGCCATGAATGACTCCTTGGCCTTTCTGTCAGTGGGGACTTGACTTAGTGGGCAAGATTCACCCTCCCTCATCCAGCGGCCATAAATTCATAATCACCGCCACTGAGTACTTCACAAAGTGGAGAAGCCGTGCCATTAGCCAATATCACAGGCAAGCATATTACCTCCTTTATCTTGAACTATATCATTTGTCACTATGGTATCCCTTCGTCCATTATCACAGATAATGGATGACCATTCAAAAATTAGGATGTTAGGGAACTATGTGACAAATTCCGAATCCAACACCATTTTACAACTCCCTATTACCCCCAAGGCAATGGCCAGGCGGAGGCATCAAATAAAATCATTTTAAAAATCCTAAAAAAGACTGTCAATGATGCCGGCCGTGATTGACATATCTAATTAAATCCCGCATTGTGGGCCTATTGTACAAGCATCCGCACACCCACAGGTGCAACACCATACTCCCTGGTCTACGGATTTGAAGCCATCTTACCCATAGAAGTCAAGATCCCATCCTTGCGAGTTTCGTTAAAAGGCTTCATATCTAATGAAGAGTACAAAGTGTCCAGACTCCAAGAGTTAGAGTTGCTCGAAGAGAGAAGGCAACAGGCCTTTAACCACCTAAAAGCCTATCAACAACGGATGTCCAGAAGCTATAACCACAGGGTAAAACCCTGAGTAGCCCAAGTTGGTAATCTAGTCCTCAGAGAAAATCCTAGAAATCAGCAAGATTGACAGAAGAAAGGCAAGTTTGAACCAAATTAGCTAGGTCCCTATTTCATCATTACAGCCTATGAGACAGGAGCGTATCAATTGGCTACATCTGAAGGCAAATTGTTTGATGACCCTATTAATAGCATGCATCTTCGCAAGTTCTATACCTAAACACCAATGCAAGGGAGTCAAAAATAACAAAAAAAATTGAAAAAGTGGTCAAAAACAAATTGAAAAATTGAAAAAAAATGGAAAAATAACAAAAAAATCGTCCTCTGGTGAAAACCTGGCAAACAGGTGCCCGAGATAGGTACCATGATGAAAACCTGGCAAACAGGCATCATGTGTACTTTTAGCTTTTGCGCAAATAAAAGTGAGTGGTGAAAACCTGGTAAACAGGTGCTATCTGTGACAAACCACTTCCTCCAACTGTTGTGACCTTATTTCTCTTATGTACATCGTATCATTCATCTTGATCCAGTCCTTTGAACCATTGTTGAACTACGTCACCTCTGAGCTATCACGTAGGCAAGGCCATTCTCAATGTGCCCCCAAGGCTCTGCTCCCCATCTTTGCTATCCCTTCCATCAAAGAGTTGTTTGTCCTGCTATCCATACCATTTCTGCATCTTTCCCATCACCTAGGTCCTAGGTCCATTAGGTTCACCCCGAACTACGTTGCCTCTGCATCGTCACCTAGGCAAGGCCATTTAGCAATGAGCCCCCGAGGCACTAGGTCAGTCCCTTAGGGTCTGTCTCTCCATGTATGTTCATCGTCTCACCCATAATAAGTTGATCCTTGTCTAAACTGGGGGCAACTCCTTGACCTGGTTGCAGATTTGGATTCTCAAATGCCACTTTTTCTAAGAGGATACCAATAAGGATTGTGATACCTTTCACTAGACAAGCGCGCGCAACAAAGCAAGCTTCCATAACAAAAATCTTGGCACAAAAACATCAACCTGTCCAAAGCAAACCCAGCGTATACCAAAACACTCAAACTAATTCGATATCAAATTATGGCAAAAAGACACATCTAATGCAAGAATGTTTTTGTGAACAGGTTAACTTACAAAGTCTTGGATTTTTGTCATTATGTCTTCCTATGCTACTCAAGGATGCCAAAAGCTAGAGATGCTATGATGGGGGCATAATATTTTTCTTTGTCTGTTGTTTGTGGATCAATCTTTAGTAGTGTGATGACTTTTGTCTAATGACATGATCAGCAAAAGATCATCGAGAACTTTCAAAGTCTAAACATGAAAAGGGGCAATCCTTGTCTGTTGAAATGCAAGAAGTGTTCAGGTCATCTAGATTCAAGTTTGACTAGATGCTTGTATCAAATTGTTACATCAAAATCCATGTAAGGAATACTCAGGTCATCTCGGTTTAATTATACCTAGATGCTTGTATTTTCTTACAACATTTCAAAAAGAGAAAAGAAACAAAAAGCGCCCAATGCTGAAAGCAAAACACTTGCGCTCTAATGATGGCAAGGTATCCACATCCATCCAATATCCTAAAATCCATATCAACCATACAATAAGAAAATCCTGTAGAATATCAAATGAAAGCCTGTATTTCTTCATCTTTTCTCTTCCACCTATCTATATCATCTCTGCGTTAATTGAGTACATTTGGACATATAAAAAACTTAGCATAGATAACATATCATATTACATGAGATAGTCATTTACATGATCAAATCATTTGCATACATAATAAGTGCACTAGGTCATCCACATACATTTGCATCCATATATCTTATCAAAAATCAAAAACATAGACAAATACATATAGCGCTGTATAAACATATCAATAATATTTCACAACTGCATTGCATATCAAATCATCCCAAATCCATCTAGTATGCATCACATATACAAAGCATCATAAGATAGATTGCATCCATAGCATTTAAACATAGAACACATGCATGTAGAACATCAATAACTGCATCATCATATAAACATCAAAACATGTCCAAATGTGCAATATATCAAAGTATCTGTCCATCTCTCAAAGTCATGTCATAAAAAGTATATAAAGTACAAAAAGATAGTGATACATGTCTCGGGGCAAAAGAATACATAACAAGCTATCTCAGCCATCAAAAATGTGTACATCCTGCTACAAATTGGTACAAGTGTCAAATCTAGCTAACCCTGCTAACGTGGAGCACTGCTCCCTGCACTACCCTCTGCTCTATCACCCCCTCACTACTGTGGTCCTCTCATTGATGCCACAGATCGGGATCCACCTGCCCTTTGTGATGCCCTAGACTGACTCCTGTAGCTAGGCGCACGCTGGTCCGCCAACACTGCCCCATGATATAATCCTCTATAATACTGAGTTTGAGCCTGCGCTCTGGCAAGCTCACCCTATACCTAGGCTAGCTATGTCTATGTCTGCTGCACCTGTGCAACGAAAAAGCTCAAAGTACTATATGTACCCAGAGTTGCCACTACTACATCTCTCTTCGCTCTGATCACCTGCACACTTGCCAAGACTACGTCTCGCTCTCTAGAGATCTCTACTATCCGCCCTACGTCTACATCTCTCCGGGACTCTGTTGCTCTCATGTGGGCCCTCAACTGCCTAACCTGACCCTATAACACAACCATAGCCTTCTACTGTAAGTCAAGCTACGGAGCCTGTCCCACTCCCGGTACCTGCACCTGCTACTGTGCCACCTGTTGAGGTGGCGACATCTGTCTCTGTTGTGCCCGCTGCTGTACTGGCACCTGCACTTGCCCTACAGCCTACGACTGCGCAACCTCCTACTGACATGAAGGTCCCTCCCCAGACCTCCTCCTCTGTCTCAGTCTACCTACTCCTCCTCCACCTCCTCCACCATCATCTCCCTGACCTCCTCTCCCCCCTCCGTCTCCTCCTCCTCCTGCCAGCTCCACCCTCGTCATCTAAATCCTCCTCGTCTATAGGAGGAGCCAACTCTCCAGGTCCTGAATATCTGGGAAATGGATGAGCAGCAAACCACTCCTCATAATCTAGTGTCATGCCTGCATCCACTATGTCCCTCCTCATAGGCCATGCTGCATGGGGGATCTGCCAAAAATCTGCCAAGGCCTCCTCATACGATGCCATGGGGCCCCACCTATATCTCTCTACATGGGTGCTCGTGAATCGTGCCTGCCCCTGTGGCTTGCCCTGCACTCTACCAAACTGCCTCTATACCCTACTAACAATCTGCCACTCTAATATGTACCTCATCCTACCAATGAGCCACCGAGTCTGGAAGCAGTACGGAAGCTTGTCCACCTCATCCTCCCATACCTCACAGTCTAGGTATGGGCGCCAGATAATTAGATCCACGTTATCAAATGCGTGTCTCTAATACTTGAGCTTCCCCAGCTTGTGCTGGAAAATCACACCTGCATATCCATAGTTGTAGGGCTCACCTCTCTGCCTATGAAAAAGACACATCAGCCGTGTGATAGCTATATGCTCCCATAACCAAAACTGCAAAAGAGACATACCTGCTGACAAGCTGGCCCCTCTGTGGTACACAACCTAGTGCATATCCATGTATAAGTGTGCCAGCACGCACACACCCCATGCATATTGAGTCCCGTCAGTAATCATGCTCTCCAACACCCTCCCCCAGCCAATCAGAAACCCGTGGGACCTTCTATCGGGGCATACTACACCACCAATCAGTCCCACCACTATCCCCAGGAAATACTCATAGAAGTCATGAATGCCCTGCCACGAAATCAAATGCTCAACCAACCCTGGGTCATCAAACACGCGTCTACACTCGGCTAATCCTACGTCACGTTGTGACTCATACTCTACCAACTCTCCCTGAATAGGGAGGTGCAGAATCCTGTACACATCCTCTAGAGTGATTGCCATCTCCCAGGTCAGTAGATGAAATGTACCATCCTCGCTGTGGAATCGCTCCACCACTGCAGTCAACAAACTACAGTTCGCGAGAACCTTAGGCATGAAAAAAATGTAATGAAGACCCATAGCACCAAGAGCCTCGCGGTCTATCTCTGTCAACATATACCACTGCAACAACGGCAAAGGGAACTACTCTCGTGACATCAAGGTATCCCAGATATCCTCCTGCAACCAAGCAAAGCATAGCATCAAAGAAATCTGTATCCAAGCAAACCTACTCAAAGCAATCAAACTATCCTATCATTGACTTAACATATCAAATTAATCAAAATAGCATATCATCTCTTGACTAGATTCTCGGCAATCTCAGAGATCGCTTATCAATTGACGCACCGATCAAAGTGCCAATTGGGTTAATTTCGTTAAGTCAACTGACTATCCTAGTGCAGATGCACCGATTCATATCAGCTATGCCGCTTCACCGTGAATGCGCCAATCCTTGACATGTATGCGTCGTTCTGGCATGTGTCGCTTCTAGTGTCACATGCGTAGTTCCACAATAGATGCGCCAATTCATAGCATATATGCGCATATCTATCATATACGCCATAAGATCTCTCAGATGCGCGACTTTCCAGCATATGCGCCAGTGCATATGCATTGAACTGTAGTTCGGCACATCTATCCTAGCTTTTTGTCATAAGCATTTATTGCCCTAATAAATGACTTTTAGCGAGTTTTGACGAACTACATACCAGTGGTCCTGCCTCAGGTGGCCAATCGAACCATCAGACTCACTCAAACTGGTGCTCCTCGCGCGGAATATCCATATCTCTGTCGACTGCTCTAACTCCTCTACTCTCCTAAGCTCTCCAAGACCAATCAACTAAGGACAAGTGTGCAAATGAATAGGACTTGTGGACCCAGCTCCTATATATAGCAAGTGAACCATAGCTGACTGTGTGACAACTATGACTACTTCCCATATCTGTTCCTCCGAACCATATTATGTTTTTCTTCATCCTAACATGTTTTTCACCTTCTTCTTCGTGAGATTGTCTGTCTCACGCTTTCTGCCGTCTTCTCGTCTAATCTCCCGAGGGGGCATCCTGTCATTAAAATTGTACCAGGGACAAACTGGGGCATATATCATCATCAAAAATTCTTATTCTTTGAAACAACGTGATAAAACACATTGCATCAAAGAGGGGCAAAATGTATACACCTAAAAATGACATGACTCTACCTAAATAAATATTTTAAATATTTATTTCATCTTAATATTCCTCTATCAATAAATAAATAAATCAATTTATTTATTTGATTCATTTTCTCCCATTAATTAAATAAATTACATTTATTTAATTAATTTCATCTATATCAACTTTATTCTTCTAAATAATTAAATAATTTTAATTATTTAATTAAATCATCCATTCTTCTAAATTTAAATAAAATGCAAATTTATTTAAATTAAATCTCCAAAAAAATAAAATATATTTAAATATTTTATTTATTCTTTCAAATTATCTACAAGTAATTAAATAAATTTATTTATTTAATTATGCTTTCTTATCTTCTAAAAAATCTTCTAAATCTTCTAAAAATAAATTCTTCTTGTCATACAAAAGCAAAAGCTAAGTTAACTGATTTAAAGCTATCAACAAAGCTCTTAAATTAGAAAAATATATTCTAATTTAAGAAATAAAAACTCATACTCATCAAGAAAGCAGTTAACTCAACAAAGCATCTTTTTGAATGACACATGTCCTTCTTCTATTTGTGCACATTCTCTCGAACATCCTCTACCATTGATCTTCTTATTTCTTCTACACCGTTGATCCTCTCTCTCATGACTCTATAAATACAACCCTCTTCTTCTGTTTCGCATAATTAAGCTTTCAAGTAAACTTATGTTGCAGAATCCATAGCGCGCCATTGGCACCCCCACTCTCATACCATCTATCATCCATTTCATATTGTGTTGAAGCTCATCTTCAACACAACAAGTATCCGATCCGTTTCTCCTTGTCATCTTGAGGAATTGAAGCAAGGAAGCAAGCTTCCTGAGGGCCATCTTCATCACCAAAAGATCAAAAGAGAATAGGCGAACAATGGAAATCACAAGGTAAAAAGGTTGTAAGTATCACTTTCATTTCTTCTTATTTTAAATCCTTTTTATCTGCACATTCCATTGATGTTTTTGGGTTTTATTATTCATTTTGATTATCCCATTTTACCCATCACAGTAATAAACACAATGATCTGATTTTGATCTCAAAAATCCAATACTCAACACAAAGGCATCAAACTTCTAGTACCATATCCTAGGAGACTGTTTCAAACCATACAAAGACTTTTTCAACTTGCAAACCAGATTTTATTTACCTTTCACCATGTAGTGCTATGGCTTTGACATATACATTTCCTCCTCCAAGTCACCATGAAGGAATGTTGTCTTCACATCCATCTGTTCTACTTCTAGATCATACGATGTTGCAAGACATAATAGGAACCAAATAGATGTCAGCTTTGTAATAGGAGAGAAAATCTCACCATAGTCAATTCCCTCCACTTGAGAATACCCCTTCGCAACCAATCTAGCCTTATATTTCTCAACATTGTCATCTATACTGACTTTTTTTAACACCCATTTGTATCCAACAGGTTTTCATCCTTTAGGTAAAGGTACCAAGTCCCAAGTATTATTCTTTTCCAAATAAGCCACTCCTCTCCCATGGCCTCCTTCTAGGAACCTGCATCTTTCATACCCATAGCCTCTTTCATAGTTGTAGGCTCATCAGTGTTAGAAATCAAAGAAAAAATACAACTGGAATCGTGCAATGATTAACCAAACCTATCAGGTTTCTGCCTTATCCATGTGGACCTCCTCAAAGATTGAGGTTGAGATTCTTCATCTTCTTCTGAACTTTCAGAGCTATTAGAGCTCTCCTCATTATTAGGTCCAATAGATGTTTTTTGTTCAAATTCCTTAGGAGTGGAAGGAAGCTGAACCACATCCTCTTTATTCTCTTCTTTCTCTTGCTACAAGACAACAGAAAAAGGATTGGTCTCTCTGAAGATCACACTTCTTCTATACAGAACTCTCTCAACCACTGAATCCCAAAGCTTGTACCCTTTCACACCAGTGCCAATCCAAACACCCTTAGCCAACACCATAGATCCTCTAGTCATCTTGCATCCTCCATTTGAGAAAACAACCTACACACCCACATCATTCAACTTACTTATAGAAAGGTGGTTTTGTGCTAAACCAAGGATATGCAAAACACCATTGGTCCCCTTCACTCATCCATCAAGGAATCTAATCAAGACTCTTCCACAACCAACAACCTTTAGGTGAGAGTCATCACCCAAGTACATCTTTCCAGCATCGTATTCTTCATACTTCAAAAACCAACCTCGATGTGAGGTCATGTGAAAAGATGCACTAGAGTCAATAAGCCACACATCCTTAGATGCATGTGTTGCAAAGGCAATGACAAATGCTTCTCCTATATCCTGAGATGACTTGTCAGAATCCAAATCATAGTTCTTCTTCTTTTTCTTTTTCTCCTCCTTGCACTCCTTGAGGAATATTTAGGAGACTTAGATCTCCTACAAGATTTGGATCTTCCTTTTTCTTCCTTCTTATCCTTTTTCTTTCCCTTCTCTCTAGATCTACCACAAATCGTAAGAGCCTCCTTAGCTGATTCGGAAGACTTTATCTGCATCTCTTCAGACAATAATAAAGAAACCACTTCATCCATCTTGAAGGTGGTAGTGGTACTCCTAATGGCCATAACAAGGTGATCCCAAGAATTTGGTAAGGAACACAGTAATGTAATACATAGATCCTCCTCCTCCATCTTCACACCAATAGAGGTCAGCTAGGCAACAAGCATATTGAATGTATTCAAGTGATCAGCGACAGATCCCCCATCTTCCATCCTCAAAGAATACAATTTCTTTTGCAGGAATAACTTGTTCACCAGGGATTTAGCCTGATAAACATCTCCAAGCTTCTTCCAAAGATCTTTTGCAGTCTTCTCTTCATGGATATTCAGGAGCACTGAATTATCCAAATAGAATCTTGTCAAACCCTTAGCTTTTCGATCTTTGATATCCTTATCCACTTGAGGCATTATCGTTGGTTTTGTACCAAATATGGCATCCCATAAATCCTGATCTACAAGCATGTCCTCCATTTTGAGTCTCCACAACTCAAAATTATTGCCATTGAACTTCTTTATCTCAAACCTCCCAAATGTGCTTTCCATCTCTTTCCTGCAACAAAGATTTCAAAATCCTCTGCATAAGCTCCCACTCAAATGAAGATCATCTCAAAAAAACCCTCTACTCAACAACTAGAACCAAAGGTGATCAGGCTCTGATACCAACTGAAAGGAAGCAAGGTGTGCGAAAACACTTCCTACACTAATCTACTGAGGAAAGATTTATGCAAATTTTATATTTTACAGTTACAAATTAAGATGCACATTAACAAAAAAATAATAAAAACTTCCAAATGCAAAACTCACAACACAAGATATACATGGGGAAAACCCTTTCAGGTAAAAAAACCCCACACTCCAAAGCCACCCAATATATTATTCAAGAATCAAGAAGATTACAATATACTTGCAGAGCAAGCTTTCACAGGAGTATAACAAAATAGAGATCCAGGAGGTAACTCAACATCTATAAGTCTCTTACAAAAAACCTCCATCCCAAGCTCTTGATATATAGGAGATACAATATAGTAAACTATCAATGGTAATTACAAAACCATGAGCCAAAACCACCCAAAAGTGGCACCCAAATTATCTCCAATAAAATATTCTTTGTGATGTGCCAAATCACACACCAACACATGTAACTCTCCCCTTTACAGCTCTTTTGAGTGTCCAACACGTTTTCACATTTCCCAAAAATAGGTCCAACTTCTAAAGGTCATAATTTTTGATCCGGGTGTCTGATTGATGAACTGTTTAATGCGTCGAAAATCTCGTGAAGAGATCTATCAAGCTATAACTAACTTTGTCAATTTTGACAAATTTCGAGGCATTTAGGGGCCTCTAAGTTCCTCAAAACTAAGTTTGAAACTTTTTTAGACAACTTCAAAAAATAGAAACTTTAATATCTCGTATTCGAGATATGATCTTGAGTCAAAACTCACCCGAGATGTTTACTTAGCAGTTCCGCACCTTTTGGAAAAAATTTAGGTCAATCCGAGGTCAAATGTAGAGTTACTAAAAATAGTAAGTCCCACCATTTTTAGCCCTTTTGGAAACTTTGAAAGTTCTAGACCATTCTCCAAAATAAAGGGTATTCAAAAAGATCAAAACTGGGAAGAATAGTAACCTTTTGTAGTTGCAAGGTTGAGACACTATTCCTAACAACAACTACTACCTGGTCCCCTTGAGAGGTAGCCACCATCAGTTCAGGAAAAAAGAATATAGCGTGAACTCCCCCTAGATAGATGCACCACTATGCATCTAGCAAGAAAAAGGAGGGGCAATTACCCATAACCTCTGTCGGAGATCCTCAAAAGTGTCCTTCGCAAGAGCCTTTGTGAAAATATCTACAATCTGATCCTTTGTTGGAACATATTTCAACCTTACTTCCTTATCTGCAAGCTTTTCTCTCAAAAAGTGATACCTGATTACTATATGCTTGGTTCTAAAATGCATCACTGGATTCTTGGAAATATTGATAGCACTTGTATTGTCACACAAAATAGGAATAGGCTCATCTTACAATATCTTGATACCTTAAGGGTTTGTTTCATCCACAATACTTGTGTACATCATGATGCTGCTGCAATATACTCTGCCTCTCCAATTGATAATGACACTGAATCTTACTTCTTACTCTACCATGAAACCAATCTGCTTCCTAGAAAGAAAGCACCACCACTTGTACTTCTTCTATCATCAACACAACTAGCCCAATCAGCATCAGTGTAGGCACTCCGATCAAAGTTATTACCTCTTGAATACCATAAGCCATAATTCAAAGTTCCCTTCAAGTATCTAATTATTATTTTCACCACTTTCTCACGTTTTTGCTTGGGATTAGCTTGATAATTGGCAACCACACATACTGCATGCATGATATTAGGTCTAGAAGCAGTCAAGTATAACAACCCTCTAATCATGGATCTATAGGAAGTCTGATCAACCTCTAGAGACTCATCATCCTTGCTCAAGTGACATCTAGTGACCATGGGAGTACTTAATGGTTTAGAGTCCTCCATACCAAATTTCTTCAACATCTCTTTGACATACTTAGCTTGAGAAATGAAGATACCATCATCTAGCTAAGCAATTTGAAGTTTGAGGAAGAAAGACATCTCACCAATCATAGACATCTCAAACTCTTTTTGCATCTCCTCTGAAAACCTTTTTCACATCATCATCTCCACCAAAGATGATGTCATCAACATACACTGCAACTATCAATATCATATCTCCTTCTTCCTTGATGTAAATATTGCTATTTGTAGTACCTTTCTTGAATCCTTGCTAAAGTAAGTACTTATCCAACATAGCATACTATGATCTAGGTGCTTGCTTGAGATCATACAAAGTTTTCTTGATTCTGCACACCATGTTAGGATCTTATGATAGCTGAAAACCATCTAGTTTCTCAATGTAGACTTCCTCCTCTAGATCACCATTCAAAAATATTAACTTGACATCCATCTGATAAACCTTAAAGTTCTTGTGAGTAGCTAGAGAAAGAAACATCCTGATTGCCTCCATCTTGGCTACCAAAGCATGGGTCTTCTCAAAGTCAATGCCTTCAACTTGTGAATATCCTTTACACACCAATCTTGCTTTGTTCCTCACAACTTCACCTTCTTCATTCAACTTGTTCTGGAACACCCACTTGGTTCATATAACATTCTTATTGCCTTGTCTGGGAACCAATTCCCATGTCTGATTCTTCTCAATTTGATTCAATTCTTCTTCCATTGTCTTTATCCATCCATCATCTTTGCTAGCATCAACAAAGTTTTTGGGTTCTACCTTTGATAATAAACACAAGTTTACTTGCTCATATGCTTTTGCAAGACTTCTTCGGTTCAACACACCTTTATCCTTGTCACCAATGATCTAATGTGTTGAATGATTCTTCTAAACATACTTTGCTAGAGTCCTAGGTATCTGCACTAGTTCTTGCTCATTTTCTTCTTTCTCTTCTTCTTCTTCTTCTTCAATGCATGGAAGAATATCAGATTTGGAGTCCTCTGGTTCTTGTGAGATCTAATACAAATCTTCATCTACTTTGACATTTGTGATTTCAATAATCTTCCCCAATCTCTTATTGTAGCATCTATAGGTCTTTCTTCTGGTTGAGTAACCAAGAAAGATCCTTTCATCACTTCTAAAATCAAACTTTCCTAGGTCTTCTTCATCTCTTCTGATATAGAATTTGTTGCCAAAGATCCTGAAGTATCTAACAATAGGAAGTCTTCCATACCATAGCTCATAAGGGGTCTTAGTGCTATTGACCCTCAACTAGACTTTGTTAGTCAGCTAGACAGCGGTGTGAACTGCTTCCTTCCAGTACATGTCAGGCAGATCTGCATCCTTCAACATTTCCCTAGCCATCTCTTACACAGTCCTATTTTTCCTTTTCACTACCCCATTTTGCTAAGGGGTCCTAGGAGTTGACAGATGTCTCCTAATACCATGATCTTCACAAAACTTAAAAAACTCACCTCCTCTATTAGAACTTAAACATTTGATCTTAGTATCCATTTCATTCTGAACCATAGATTTGAAAACCTTGAACTTATCAAAGGCGTCTGGTTTTTCTCTTAAGAAAGTAACCCAAGTCATTCTAGAATAATTATCAATAAGTAACATGAAATACCTTTCACCTTGTTGACTCTTTATTCTTGTAGGGACACATAGGTCAGTATGTATCAAATTTAATGGCATTGAAGAAGAGTACTCCTTGATCTTGAAACTTGTCTTTGTCTGCTTTCCCATTTGACATTCCTTGCACAATGTGTTTGCAGACTTGGTTATCTTGGGCATATCTCTTACCGCATGAATAGAGCTGATCTTTACCATATTATCAAAGTTGATATGTCCCATTCTCTTGTGCCACAACCAAAACTCACTGGATTGAGCTAATAAGCATGTTTTTCCATTTACCTCTTTGAGATGATAGATATCAACATATGACTTGATACCTTCTACAACTAGTTTTTTAGACCCTGCCTTCCTGATTTCACAACCTTTGGCATGAAAGGTAAGATTGCATCCTTTATTGCACATCTAATTGGCACTGAGAAGATTATGCTTTAGCCCTTTGACATAAAGGACATCCTCAGTCCTATTCTTCCCATCAAATTTATAGCACCCTTTGCACATATTTGTGTTGACTCATCACCACCAAACTTGACAGCTCCACCATTCCACCTCTCCAAGCTGATAAACTTCTCCTTGAACTAGTCATATGATTAGAGCAACCATTGTCAATTACCCAAGCCTTTGATTCTTCTCTTGCATGAAAGGAAATCCATACAACCATTGATCTATCATTGCTTTGGTCGGCTTGTAAGGCATCGGTCTTTTCATATTTTCCAACATCATCCCTTTTGTCACCAACATTCATAGCCATGAAAAGTGTTTCATTATTTGAATCATCATGATCTTCATCTTCTGAAGAACAACTACTCTCTATGGAATACATGCTTCTTTTGAACTTGTCTTTCTTGTTACCACCCCTTGATTCTTTAAAAGGACATTTAGAAGCAAAATGACCAATCCTTCCACAATTGAAACATTTGAAAGCTAACTTACCTTTGTAGTTGTCTATGCCTTTCTTTAGGGTTCTTACAAAATTTGCTTCTACTTCATCAAGGTCATGATCTTGATCAGCTACTTCATCTCCTGTCTTCTTACTTGCTTTGAATGCAATCTCCTTCTTTGGAGCAACTTTGTTAAATTCTCTCATTTCAAAGGCTATGAGAGAGCCAAACAATTGATCTACTATATATGTATCCAAATCCTGAGTCTCCTCAATAGTAGATACCTTATGACTGTAAAATTTGGGAAGAGTTCTCAATACCTTCTTCACAATTTCATCTTCTCACTTCACCACCAAGACCTATGATGCCATTAACTATTTCATCCACTTGGAGCATATAACTAGCAATGTCTTTATCTTCTATCATTTTTAGGGTCTCAAATTTGCTCTTGAAGATTTGCATCTTGGCTTGCTTCACTTTACTATCTCCTTCATAAATGATTTCAAGTTTTACCCAGACATCCTTAGCAGATTTGCAACTCATTACCTTTAGAAGTTATGTATCCGCCAGTCCACTCATGATAGTGCTCTTGGCCTTGGAATTATTATCATACAATCTAATCTCATCAGCATTTGTAGGCCTAGAACCAGGAGTAATGTAACCCTTCACAACAGCTTGCCATACACCAAACCCTAGAGAAGATAGATAGTTTTCCATCCTTAGCTTCTAAAAGGAATAATTTGTTCCATCAAACATAGGTACCTTGTGAGATCCATTAGGAGCCATCCCAGACCTTCCTCAAGTGGTTAATCTTCTTTTAAGTAACTTGGCTCTGATACCAATTATTGAATACACTAGGATAATGAGAGGGGGGGTGAATTAGTATCTAAACAACTTCAAGTCCTCCAGAGTAGATTAAAACTTAAGTATTACAACATATAAACATGAAAGATCAACACAATACACATCATCACATGACACCAAATGTATGTGGAAAACCTAAGAAGGGAAAAACCATGGTGAAGATTAACTCACAATATATGAAGCTCAAAATTACAACTTTATTTTAGGGCTACAACCCAAGGAAGCTACTACTTCCTGCTGACTTTGTTTTAGGGCTACAACCCAAGGAAGATACTACTCCCTGAAGACTTTGTTTTAGGGTCACTCCCAAGGAAGCTACAAATCCCTGCAAACTTTGTTTTAGGGCTACAACCCAAGGAAGCTACTACTCCCTGCTGACTTTGCTTTAGGGCTACAACCCAAGGAAGCTACTACTTCCTGAAGGCTTTGTTTTAGGGTCACTCCCAAGGAACATACAGCTCCCTACAAACTTTTTTTTAGGGCTACAACCCAAGGAAGCAACTTCTCCCTGAACTGAGAACAAACTTAGAGATGATTATAGTATGACAGTCTTTCTACTATCTAAAAACTGACATTGAAGCTTACCCCTTTGATGATTGCAATTCCACCTCTTCTAATGATTGGATTAATTAGGCACACTCTTTACTTCCTATCACAATGATGCCTTCAAGATGAATTAGGACAACCTCTAACACTTTTTCTCTTTCTCCTTCAGTTGGACATCATAATGCATATGATATTCATACTCTGCTCTTCACACCTTCATATTTTCATTTTAGAAATCATACCTTACCTAGGTTCACAATATATACATGATATTACATTGATTTCATTACAAGTCGGCCAATACAACAAGAATATTACATTTTACAAGTCGGCCAGAGATCACAACATGAAACGTGCATAGGGCAAGTCCTATCATTAACAACACACTACTCCAAAAGAAAACACACTCCTTACGGATCCAAATACATGCTTAGTCCAGTCCTAAACATCATTCACAGTATCATTCTTCAAGGAATAACATTCACACGTCACACCTATTTGAAATAGGTTGCCCTTAAGTAAGAATGCATGAAGCTTGTAGCACAATGGTACACATAGAAGATTAATCATTACTTGTGGTACACAAAATCACTAGATACTTTACAAAAGTATGCATTGAGCCTCTCTGAACATTTTCACAAAGTTTTATTGACAAATCTTCACATCCGGAAGAGTGTGGATCATTCCAACAAGTCTTCATCACCATTTTACTCTGCCAGAACATAGACCAGAACTCTGTCACACATAACTTTTATTACTGAAGGTATACAAACTTTATTTCTTGGATATAACATCTTCACATCATACTGAACTTAGATTCTAAACTGCATGATCATATCTATAAATGTAGAGGAATGCAGAGCAATTTCCCAAGTAGTCTCCTAGGCAGCTTTCTATGGGAGAAGTCTTCATCACTTTATGGAGATCAAAACCTACTTGTGTTCTTGTGACAACTCATGCAGATATAGAAACATACATTTTAGTGCTTCTAATTCTCATATTAATATATCTTCTTTATGCTTCTAATTCCCATCTTAATGTCTTCTTGATGCTTCTAATTCTCATCTTAATATGTCTTCTTGATGCTTCTAATTCCCATCTTAATATGTTTTCTCGATGCTTCTAATTCCCATCTTAATATGTTTTCTTGATGCTTCTAATTCCCATCTTAATATAACTTCATACTCAACTCTACATTGACCGAGGCATGACATCCAACCATGAACTTCAGTAACCACATTACATTCAACATGACATCCAACCATGAACTTCAGCAACCACATCACCTCAGCAATGTATTAGGCAGTCCAAACTAAGTGTTGACATCAATGACAACCACATCACAACCTTAGGTATCATATGTGCAACACACCCTAGATAAATGAATATCATCAATACAAAGTCTGACTCAGTTCAATCTACTTTCAATCCAATTCATAAAGTTATAAGCATAAGTTCTACAATAACTTTAGTTGAATGCATAAGCTTCACTTTGACTATCAATAAGAATAACTTGTGCCCAAGACACTTATTTATAGGTTAAAATAAATATATATTAGTGATTTTAGAATAATAATTAAATATCCTCAAAAGAATTGTTTTAAAGCAAACTTATCCACAAACTACAAAATAAATGGATAGAAAGGAACTTAAAACAAAATTATTCTAAAATAACTCTAACTAAGGTGGCCTAAAAATAGGTCATCATCCACTACTAAAATAAAAAATGATCCGAAATAACAATTAATCAATATAGCCACTACCAAAATAGCAATTTGCACATGAGTGGCTTCCATAATTCTACAAATAACAAATTCATTGAAGAATACTAAAACCCTAGCACACAGAATGACTTAATAAACTACCACATTGTATGAGAATCAACTAATATATGCATGAACATTGTGAATGTTTTGACCTTCGTATTTATTTGAAATTTGGGACATAGGAAGGTCTTCAGCACTAAAATAGACTTTAACTACAAATTTGTTGTTATTTGTGACCAAAAACTTATTGAAATGGACCCTTGCTGAAGTTGATAAAACCATTGTTGATGGCCTAACCTAAGTGGATGTGCACTTAGCTCACTTGATCCATATTTCTTTGACATGCAAAAAACATAATGGCTTAGCCATAGGAAAACTGCGCTGGATGAAATTTACTAATGCTTTTAAGCTAATTTTTGTTGATTACGAGCAGAAATCACTAATAGTTAAGCCCAGTCAAGAATGCGTCTGAGCTGATTTAGACCAAGCTAGTGAAATTATACCTTACCGAAGCCAAATCGAGAGTTTGAGCAAACATTGCTAACCATGCTGCCACTTTTTTGTTTTGGGTAGAAATGTCAAGTGGTTTAACCTCTTCATATGTGTGCCTTTTTTATGAATGTTTGTTGGGCATGATTTTCTAATGGTTAAGTTAATGATTTAGTGTGCTCATGTGTTTGCCAAAGTTTTAGGTAGATTTGAGATGATCTATGCCACTTTTCGTCACTCATCTACTCTTACCTTTTAACCTATGATTGCCCTTGTTCTACTCTTCTCCAATATTTTCCATTAATCTCTTCTTCTCTTGCCTTTGATATTTTCTCTAACATCATCATTTGCTTCATAGAACTTGTGATGATCACCATCATCCTGTAAAAGTCGTTAGTCGAAGGATAAAGACCATGACATGACAAATCTTTAAAATTGACTAAGGAGACCACATATTAAATTAGATTGACACAAAACTGAGAATTTCTTTGACAACAAATGAGCAAAAGGTAAGGACAAATATTGAGTTTTGTATAGGTACTTGTAAGTGACTAAAATTGCACAAGTCAACATGGCAATTTGATGATGATTTGGCAATGCGGATCATGACTCTCAAAGGCATGAATTATATCCTCTAAGTAATACTCATGCTTGACGACGTCACCCTCAACCTTGTCTATATTGTTCAACCCCCGAATTAAGTTCCAAGTCTTCGCGCATACCATAAACCCTTTTGCAGATCCTCAACTCAAGGGTCACCTGAGAGACCTTAAGGTCGTCTAGGCAACCTACCCTTAATTTTTAGTGTCACCCTGGTGACCTTCCCTAGCAAAAGGAGTGACCCTATTCCTGAAAGGGGCAAAACTATCATCTTTTGACATGCATGATTTCTTTTAGTTCTACTCAATTTGCTTTTGTTTTTGCTTGTAATTGAGAGTCCTCTCCTATTTTGACTAAACCCCCCTAACTGGTTCTCCTCTCCTCTTAACTCTCAATCAGCTTCCAATCAATTGTTTGTTATCTCTCCATCAATCTCTTGTGATCTCTCAATCAAATCTTATGTTATCTCCCAATCAAGCCCACCATTGGTGTTGCTTCGCATGCTATAAATACCTCCTTCCCTTTGTTTTTAGAGGAGGTTGTGTACTACTGCAACTTGCCTTTCTTCTACAAAAGGCTCTCATTCTATAGAATTACCCTTAGGAACTCTATCATTTCTACTACTACAATTTTCTCCAAGCCTCTTATGCTTCCAAAGACTATGTGTGCCTCTTTCATTTACTTTCAAATCTTCAAAGCTTCTTCAATATTTCATGCCAGTCCCAATTTACCTTAGGATCCTAGTTATTTCTCTGTCATCAAGCAGAGGTTCCAATTGGTACAAAGGAGAATACCAAAAAAGTTGGATCCTTGAGGACACAAGCATGCACCTGTGCCATTGATTTTCATAGGTTCTTTACTTATGAGAAATTATTGCAAATTTAGTAATTAGAAAATTATCTCGCCCCTTGAGGAAGCAAATTTATTATTTCTTCTCAGTTAGTTTAGGAATTTCCTGCTTTACTAAATTTAGATCATAGATTACATTTTCTTATTTTTGCTAGATCTTAGATTAATTGCATTTATTTTTATTAGATTAGATTATCTTAAAAAATTGCAAAAAAACATAGAAAATTATATCTTAGGAAAAGCCATATAGATTTGCATCCATTTAAAAAGTTTATTTCAAGCAAAAAGTAATTACATAATATTTAAATTTTGTGAAAATACAAAAAAAAAGTAGATTAGTTTGATTTTTGCATTCATTTAGATTTGCATGCATTTAGATACTTCATAAAACTCAAAAAAAGATGCAAAAAGAAGCCCTCAATCTCATCACAAGGCATTCAACAATTAAATGCTCAATAGGTTACAAACACAAAACAAACTTAGACGTCCCTCTTCCTCATGTAGTTTTCACTCTTTATGTGCCCTAGAGTGAGAGAAGATTGGACCAAAGCAATCTTAGATGAAATCCAAGAAAACCTGTCAACTCAGAAAATCCCTACTGAACAAGTAGCCCAAGAACAAACTAAAATCATGAGGCTAATTGAAGAATAAAAGGAACAAAGGAGACAGAGAATAATTTTGAGTGAGAGAGCCCAAATTTCTCAAAGAATTAATGGAACTTGAAGAGCAGATGTTAAACACATTTCACCTTTTTGCTACCAAAGAATTGAATTGAGTTAGAGCAAATGACCATCCAAGTCACATAATAATAACAACTACAATTCTATTACAACATCATCGCATCCAAATCAATCTCAATAACAACACAACTGTTCACATCCAAACACATCAAAACAACAAGACAACAAACCACAACAACAACATTACTACCATCCACAACATTCTACTTTCGCATGAATAAGACAACCTATTGTTCCCACCCTAGCTCGATTGGCTCTTGCCACGAGAGCAAGAGTGACTAGGCGGGTGCCTTTTAGCAAGGATGTAGTACGTGTGCTATTTTAGAGTATGATTCATTCACATTGTGCTAAGTCAATTTTGAGTAACACATATTTTGGTGAACCCAACATGAACTTGCAAATTCTTTTGGGTGAGCTAGTCCACGTTTCCATGCTTCTTCCATTCTTTCCATCTTCGTCCATCTCTCTCTTCACCTCCATTCCATTATTTTATAGTATCCTTGATACCCATGGAATATGTTAGGATTGGATAAATCTCAGGGGCCAATCCTCTCTAATGAACCTTTTACTCCCACCTTCAATAGGTATCTTCCACTAGATCCACTGGCACCAATTTCAAATTGCTATGACTGAAGATTTTGACTCAAAAAGTGGTTGTCAAGAACCCAATATATGTCTAACTTTCAACAATTCAACCTAGATTCAAGACACCATACTCTGGCCCAACCCCAACCAAGGTAGAGCACATCGAGTGCTTGTTCGGTTAGAGATCCATCAATAGGACTGACACATCACTCGTTATTGGGATACGACAACCCAAACGGACAATGAAGTGAGTTGTTTAGAAAGATGTTTAGAGGAGGCACGAGTAGCTTATGAAGCCCTCCACATTTCCTATCAAACTGAATTACCTGAGGCACATTAAATAATTCCAGAAGACATTTTGGAAGAAAGGAAAAATTGGGGCACTCAACCCCCACTCCATTATAACCCACCTCAAGGTGGTAAAACCCAAGAACAAATAATATGGGGAGCAACCCCTCAAGACCTCATAGCTACTCCATTCCAATGGATTAGGATGCTCAAAGTTAGAGGTGCCAAACAACCTCTTCATGACAAAGGTAAGAGAAGGCCTAGATCTCCAAGGCAACGATCACATGCAAACCCATTCACTATAACCAAAAATGACCAAAGCTAGGGGCAACTCAACTACCCCCTTACATAAATTTTTATTCCAGAAATATTAGCAATGAGGGTTTTGTGCCTCCCTTACCCTTGTCATGCAATGTGGCAGCCTTGAACCAACTAGGAGGAATGCCCTCCTTTCCAAATCCAAACCAGTCATGTGGATACCCACCACTCAAAATTTAGACCAAGTAATCCCACTTGTTTGTTAGAGTTTAAACACAATAGTGCCTAACTATCCATCTTTTCCTAGATAACAGCCATCAAGAATGGCCTTTCAAATGCAATGGCCTCCACCTGCAAAGCTAGTGTTTGGGGGAACTACTCCCTCCACACTAAATACCTTTTCAAGAACATACATTGAATACCTTAATGAGCTGCTAGATCACCTAATTCATAATGTCATTTTATTGTGACATCTTCTTGAACTTCCTAAGTTCAAGGGGACAGGAGACCCTAACTCACACATAAAGGCATATACAACTAAAGTACGTGAACTTCTCTACTAGGATGGGATGGATGCTAGAATATTTCTAAAAACTTTGGAAGGAATCACCTTGGACAAGTAGTATAGGCTTCCCAAGGCATCAATTCACTCTTTTTGGCAACTCATTAGTGAGTTTGTCACAACGTTCAATACAAATAAGCTAGTAAAAACAAGAATTAGTGAGGTCCTGAGCGTAAAACAAGATACAAATGAGTTGGTAGCTCATTTCATCATGCAATGGAGGCAAGTCCTCTACTCTTCAATGAGCATGCCAAACATGGACCACAAGGAGTTGTGTGATCCTTTCTTACATGCCCTCAACAAGAACATGTGAGAGGACATCCAAAAGCTTCCTTATAAATCATACAAAGAAGCTCTTGAGAGTGCTCTAAGGATAGACCAAGCCACCATTGATAGTGAAGGAAAGAGTATAATGCTAATATAAGACTAACCACATAACACAATGGGAACAACCCCTCGGCTCTAAAATTCTAAAAACAATCGTAGTGCTACTATTGATGGAGTAACAGATATCTTTCCATTGAAGAATAACAACAATAGCAATTACAACAATTATGGTGGTGGAAATGATTACTACCTAAAGAATCAAAATGTCAATGTTGTATACTTTCCTTTGAGAAGCAATTACAAATAAATAGGTAGACAAAATGAGTGGTCATACGACAATCGCTATGACCCCTATCAAAAATGTGCAGAAACTGATCCTGAAAAGTATTACTCATTTCACAAGAGAATGGGGCATGATACTTAATCATGTCGAGAATACCATTGCTTCATATTAAACCTCCCAAAGGAAAAAAAAAGTCCATTTATAGATACATTCCTCCACCCTCAAGACAAAATTGGTCACACCATGGATAAAAACACAATTGAGCATTTCCAACCAAGATAGTAAAGTGATAAGCAAAGTGATAATAGAAATACTAAATCACCAAGTGGTTACACTCCTATGAGTTACTGCATGTTTCATCAGACTAAGGGGCACAATACTTTAATTTACAAACAACATAATAGAATCATCAAAGGTCTCCCACAAAGCCAACAAAAACTATTTATGAACACATTCCTACACCCATATGATGAAAGATATGGGTTCTTAAGTTGTTAATGTTGGCAAGAGACACTGCTCCGGTATAAACTTGTATGTTGTCATTGATGGCAACAAGGCTTAGAGATCCCTTCAATATGATGAGAAGACACTACTCCGGAAAGTCTTATTGGGATTCAGATTCGGTTGGAAAAAATGACTAAGTATGGGCAAGAAACAGAGTAAGGGACAGAAAGTGGATTAGTGTGCTTCCATGGGTGAAGACCTGGAAATGTGGCTTAGGTATAATATTCATAAATGTTGTTACATTCTAGTGATCAAGTCCTGACTTCCTCTGAAAGTCACTTGGAAGAAATATCTAAGTCTGGATGAACAGAGGTACAACAGAGACAGTGAACAGGGCACAGCATAATGGTCCGCATTCCTCCGCAAGTGCATATTTTGTTCTGTGGTTTGGAGGTGTTGTAAACACAAATGAGAAGTATCTAAATCCTGATTTTCAGATTCTAAAGTTTACCAGAAGATCATCTACAAGCTTCCAAGTATCGGCATTCAGTTTGACAGTATTTCACAAAGATAGAGTCATCAGTTCAAAGATCCACATCTTGCCACATAAGAATATTATGATCTATGGTTACAAAGGTATAATTGGTGATGTCTAATGAATATTTGATATGAATTTTGGAGACCAGTTTGGTCCACATAACTTCATGTAAAGAATTCAAGCTGACAAAGTATAGCCTTTTGTGTACATGTTTCATCACTGGCAAGCCGACCTAGTTTTGAGTTAAATCTTGTTGCAAATATATATATTTGATAGATTTTGGCATTGGAGTTAGGAATAAGAGGTAATAGAATGTGAATTTGAAGTGTGTACAATCTAAGAAAGTCTTGTGACCAGGAAAGAATAGTAAGGGCAGAAGAATAGAGCATATGTGAAACAGAGCAGAAAAAGTAGGGTAGGCATTATGAAGACATTTGAGTCTGTATATTGAGCCATAATTGGAATTCCACTTCAACATTCTATAGATGCACTTGTAGCAGTCTTCTCATGGCAGTGAGCCATTCCTTCTATCTTCTCATCTCTTTCTTTTGGCAGTGAGCCTTTTGTGAGCAGTGAGCCCTAAGGTAGTGAGCCTCTTGTAATTTGGTATTGCTATAACTAATAAAATTATGTGGGTTAACCCCCACCGTGGTTTTTCCCTTTTGGGTTTTCCATATAAAAATCCTGGTGTTCATATGTTATGTCTTTATGGTTGCTGTTCATTTGTTTAATTGGCTTTCACATAATTGAATTTGGTAAATGAATAAAAGAGCAAGTGCATAAATGGTTTTATAGAACACTGATTCACTTCCCCCCCTCAGTGTTAATTGTATTCAACAATTGGTATCAGAGCAAGGTTCCTTGGAAGAAGCCTAACATCTTGAGAAAGATCTGGGAAGGTTTACTCATGGTAGTACAAAGGTATCTCACTTATCCTGAAGCGGATCCTCCTAGCAGCATTAAGATTGGCAATCAAGTATATGTTAATAATGAACAATTTGAAGCAGTTCTAGAAAATCTTGACAACTCCAAAGTTGAAATCAAGGGCTTAGAGGAGAGTATCAAAGAAGAAAAGAATTACTAATGTTTGCATTCTGAAATTAAAAGAGAAAATTAGTAAATCTTAGGAAAGAAGAAAAGAATTATGTGAGCAACTAAAACAAGCAAGTGAATCTACAGAGAGTCTTCTTAGGGTGATTGAAGAAAAGACCAAGAGTGAAGAATATCTGAATCAAGTTGTGAAGGACAAGTCAGAGGAATGTGAAAAACTAGGAAAAGAAGTTATGCTCTTGAAATTTGATCTAGAAGCAACCAACAGCTACAAAGAAAAATTCAAGATAACATCTGCAAAACTTGATGAGTTGCTAGCCAGTCAAAAGCATCCAAATGATAAAAAAAGGTTTGGGATTTGAAAAGGGAGAAAGTTTAAATTTAGGGCAAGACAGATCTAAAGAAGGTAGAGGCAGAAACCATCCAGTAAGGAATCAAAGAAGAAGACCTAAAGGATCTCCGGTTAGGCAACCAAATGCACGAAGGTACCCATCTTTCAATGGTTATTGTTTCAAATGCAATAAGTACAGACATCGGGCTACTCAGTGTAGAAGTAGAATAAATCAAAATGCTCCATCTTTTTTTGGTCAATGCTTCAATTGCAAGAAGATTGGTCATAAAGCAAATGAGTGCAGAAGTGTGTCAAAAAATGTGACAAACTATTCAAGGAATGGTCAATCTTTCAATGGCAAATGTTTTGCATGCAATAGATTTGGGCATATGGCTAACCAATGCAGATCAAGGCCAATTCCCAATTACAAAAGAAATCTAGGTCATAAAAATGTTGTTTGTTCAAATTGCAACAAGTCTGGACACTTTGCCAAATTCTGCAGAAGCATAAATGTAACAAGAAACCATCCTACAAAGAAAGGGAAAACAAGGTAGAAAGATGTTAAAGGCAAGAATAAAGTTGATCCTGTGGAAACCAAGAAGGAGATGAGTATGATCTGGATCAAAAAGGGTGTGAATGAGGTTGAGGATGGATCTGCACCAGCATCTGGTGCAGATACTTCCTCTGGGAAGTAAATTGAGAGCTCTGGCTCAGGGGGAGCAATGTTAAAAATCTAAATCCCCTAGCCAAAAAGTTGATGCTGGAATCCAGCACGAAGATCTATGGTGGAATACGATAAGAAAAATCCTTTGGAAGAAAATCTAGAAGAAATTGAGCAAGTGTGGTACATTGTGGAGCAATTTTGATTGACTGTGTCTATCAGAGAAAAGTCAAACAATTTTTTAGAACAAGCATTAATGACGATTAGGTTAATTCATGCAGAGGATAAAAGGGAACCTGTTTAGTCTTAAATCACTTTGCACTCGAAGCTATCAAGTATTCAGAGAGATTGAAGCAGAATTTGAGCAATAACAACTAAGATTTGAAGTGTTCGAAGTAATTCGGAGAAAGGAAACCCTAATTTAGTAAAATAAGGTATTTCCGTTCAAACCCTATTTGTGAGTTTGATAAAATCCTAAGATGGCAACACGGCAAGTTGTTGATATTACTGAGCGATCATGACCTAAATTCAAGAAACATCCCCACAAAGCAACTGAAGTTGATCCAATGGGTGCATTCTAGGGTGTACCATAAAAAGTTCTATATGTGGAAGACATTAGGGCATATATCCATGTTGCCCTAGATGAGCACGACGGTAGTAGATTCACAGACGTATATCAAAAACATTTAAGTGATGATCAATTTTACCTAAAGGAAGAATACAAAGTCCTGGAAGAGAAGAAATCCATCCAGTATGTAGAGTTTCCCACATTTGCAGCGGATGAATGGGTTTGGTATGTGCTGAGTAGGATTCATGACGAGTTCATGTGGTTAGGGAAAGGGCAACCCTTCAAAATAACAAAGGATGCAATTCAGGCAGTCATTAGACTAAACTCCACCAGAGGTATGCCATTATTGAAGGCGGTCAAGAATCAAACGGTTACAGATGCCACCAGAGACCAATTTGACAAAAGGGCGTTGACAATAAATGATATTACTAATCCTACAGTAAATTTTGCCTCAATGGTCATAGGTTACAAGGTTTACTTCTCAAACTGAGAGAACTCTGTTTCTGGTACTGCAATATACACTGTCTATCAAATGGTTAAAGAGAATGCAAATTATGATTTGTGTGAGCTGCTAAGAATCCAAACTACTAGAGAATATGAAGAAGATAAAGGAAAGAAAGAACTATCCATTCAAGTATGGTATGTTGGTTATATGTATATTCTTCTATTTTTTGAATGAATTACCCAACATGAAGAATTTGATCTGGTTAAGTAGTAAACTAGTAGTTGTTCAAATTAGAAATCATCTAAATAGCTTCGGAAGTATTGATGAGCAAAAAATAGCCCTGTGGGGGTACTTCAAAAATTTCCAAGGCATGATGCAGTCAAGAGAAAGAATCCCTAGGAAAATTGTTGAGAAGTATAAAGATACTATCTACTTTATGGTTACAAAAGATCAATGCCTAATGGAAGCCATTGAGCCTAGGATAGTCTAGGTAATGCCAATGGGCTATGAAGTGGATGGACAAATATTAGATATCTATGCTCAACACATGTTGAGCAAACCCAAGGATAGTAGAGAAGAAAGGTTTGGAACTTATGAAGAGCTATCTATGAAACTTCATGTTGAATTCAGAAAACCTGAAATAACTAGGAAAGTTGGAAAAGAGGTGGAAGAAATTGCTACAAAATATGGCATCACTAAAGAACAATTGAAAGAAGTAAGGGAAAAAGTAGAGAAAGTAGAAAAAGAAAAAGAAAAAATTAAACTGGTACAAGTTTCAGAAGAATCATAGATGAAACAGGATAAGCCTAAAAAAGTTCAAAGGTCTATTAGGAGCTCTGCTACCTCCTCTAGTGTCACTCCATCAGTAAACATAGAGAAAACTTCAAAGAAACCCTTTGTCAAAGATACAAAGAGGAAGAAGATGAAGGGAAAAATATTGTATGTCAGTGTGGGTGGAAAGGATGAAGAAGAAACAGAATCAGATGAGGAGATAAAGAAGATGAAAGCTGAGGTAGTCAAAGCTATAGGAAAGTCCTTCGGAAAGGACAAATCAAACAAAAGGCAAAAGGTAGAAGAGCCTTATGTTGAAAGGCTACAATATCTCTTCAAGATGTGTTAAAAGTTGTCACAATGGATGGAAACTTGAAGCCCATGATTGACTTCTATGATAAATATAATGATGTTGATAAGAGAATCTTGGAAGAAGCCACAATGAAATACTTAAACATCTTCAACAGGGCTCTTATTGAGATCATCTTTGATCTCCCTAAAAGTCTAGCCATTAATTTGACAATCAGAAAAGAAACTACTAGGACAAAGGATATTGAACTAAGACAACATGTGCTGACAAGATTATGTCTGGAAATTACTCCGAAAGAAGAAGACTTGATGTCCAAGGAGACTAAGGAAAAATTCAAAACAAAAATAAGGATGAATTCATTAATGATGGGTGAAATTGATAAAGTGGTAAAAGAAACAGAGGAAATTATCTTGGAAGCTCTGAAGAAATACAATCTTCCCACCACATGTGACAATGAAGACAATAATGTTGATGATAATACACTTGTTCCGAAAGTCAACATGGAAAATGAGGTAGATAAAGTTGACCAAATAGCTGAAGAAAAGGAAACTCCTGCCTCTTCAAAACATCAAACAGTGGATAAGACTATCAGAGAGAAGACTGCAGAAGAAGAATCACCAACTACACAAACCAGTTCACCTCTGGTACATTAGATTGAAAAGGATTCGACACAGGATGAACAAAAGGAGGACTCAAACAAGGTCATGGATATTAATCCTCCGAAGCAAGAACAAAAAGATGTGGTCTCCGGTGCAACAAGAGACATTGTAGAGGCAGTAAAAGAACTCTTAGAAAAGGAGGAACTAGTTCTAGATGAGCCTGAGTCAATCCAAGGTCCAATAAACTTGGATACAATGTCTCCTATTCAGATGCTCAAGTTGGCTTCAGTTGCTCAAGCCAAAGCAAGAAAAGAAATATTGAAGTCCCACATTGAAAACAATGAACTCATAAGTGAAGCATCTAGCATTTTGGAGAAGCTGGTACCAACATGCCAGAAGGATACCTCTTAGTCTGCCACTTGTCAACTCAAGGGACTCATTCATTCTAGAAAGTACACACTTTGAATCTCTTGAAAAATCTGCTGAAACAAAAGTTAGACAAGAGTTTAATGAGAAAAGGTTAGATGAGTTGACAAAACTAACAGCCCATGATAAGGCTCAGTTAGATAATGGGATACAGAATATTCATAGTGCTATTGTAGAGGTTGGTAATGTATACAAATTTTGTTTATCATGGCTGGAAGTTACAAAGAAGACAGAAGAAAAGATCAAGGAATTGGAAGAAAAAGTGATGAATATCTCTAAGAATTTTGATCCGGTTCATGAATCAACCAACAACAAAGAAGCTCAAGTCATCAACATCCACAATGACTTGAATCATTTAATAAATCAAAGGTATCAAATAAAGAGTAGAATGGGACAATTGAGAAGACTGATCAATCCCAAACTAGATTCAATGACTAAGCTTGTAGCTGAAGCACAGCTTGCTAGAAAAACTACCACACCATCAAATTTACAAAAGGCAGAAACTCTAGTTTTTCTACTCAGTGGACACATTCAGATCTTGGATAATGCCAAGAAAGGCTGGGATGGTGAGTTGGCATAGATCAAGAACATATTCAATGATGTTCTCCAACACATGTAATATAAAGATGAAGATTGTACTTGTAAATATGAGGCAGAGTACATAAGAATTTTAAAGACTTGACAAATTTTTGGTTCCGGAACACACCCTTTGCCATTGATGTCAAAGGGGGAGAATAAGATTAGTGAAAAATGGATAAACATCTCAGGGAGAGTAGGAGAATGAAGTGTATATAGATATAGTAAGGGGGAGCAGTCAAGCATTTTTTTTCACTAAGTGTTGCCATCAATGCCAAAGGGGGAGATTGTTGGCAAGAGACACTGCTCCAGTATAAACTTGTATGTTATCATTGATGGCAACAAGGCTTAGATATCCCTTCAATATGATGATAAGATACTACTCTGGAAAGTCTTATTGGAATTCAGATCCGGTTGGCAAAAACGACTAAGTATGGGCAAGAAACAGAGTAAGGGACAGAAAGTGGATCAGTGTGCTTCCGCAGATGAAGACCTGGAAATGCAGCTCAGGTATAATATTCATAATTGTTTGATGTTGTTACATTCCAGTGATCAAGTCCTGACTTCCTCCAGAAGTCACTTGGAAGAAATATCTAAGTCTGAATGAACAGAGGTACAACAGAGACAGTGAACAGGGCACAACATAATGGTCTGCATTCCTCCGCAAGTGCATATTTTGTTCTGCAATTTGGAGGTGTTGTAAACACATATGAGAAGTATCTAAATCCATATTTTTAGATTCTAAAGTTCACTAGAAGATCATCTACAAGCTTCCAAGTATCGGCATTCAATTTGACAGTATTTCACAAAGATAGAGTCATCAGTTCAAAGATCCACATCTTGCCACATAAGAATATTATGTTCTTCAGTTACAAAGGTATGATTGGTGATGTCTAAAGAATGTTTGATATGAATTTTTGAGTCCAGTTTGGTCCACATAACTTTGTGTAAAGAATTCAAGCCGACAGAGTATAGCCTTTTGTGTACATGTTTCATCACTAGCAAGCCGACCTAGTTTTGAGTTAAATCTTGTTGTGAATATATATATTCAATAGATTTCGGCATTGGAGTAAGGAATAAGAGGGAATAGAGTGTGAATTCAAAGTGTGTGCAATCTAAGACAGTCTTGTGACCAGAAAAGAATAGTAAGGGTAGAAGAATAGAGCATATGTGAAATAGATAAGAAAAAGCAGGGTAGGCATTATGAAGACATTTGAGTCTATATACTGAGCCATAATTGGAACTACACTTCAGCATTTTGTAGATGCACTTGTAGCAGTCTTCTCATGGCAGTGAGTCATTCCTTCTATCTTCTCATCTCTTTCTTTTGGTAGTGAGCATTTTTGTGAGCAGTGAGCTCTGGGTAGTGAGCCCTAAGGTAGTGAGCCTCTTGTAATTCGGTATTGCTATAACTAATAAAATTATGTGGGTTAACCCCCACTGTGGTTTTTTCCTTTTGGGTTTTCCACGTAAAAATCCTAGTGTTCATATGTTATGTCTTTATGGTTGTTGTTCATTTGTTTAATCTGCTTTGACATAATTGAATTTGGTAAATGGATAAAAGAGAAAGTGCATAAATGGTTTTATAGAACACTGATTCACCCCCCCTCTCAGTGTTCATCGTATTCAATAGTTAATAAAATCATCAGCACGCCTTTGATCAAAACATGTTAATTCATGTAGAATTAAATAAAAACCAAGAAGTTTGTACTACCCATGCATCATAGCAACTAGATGTCACTCCTAGTTATTCAATTTTTTCTCATGTGTTTAACCTCCTTGAAGTTCTCCCACTCATAAGAACGCTCTCCTCAATGCATTAGATTTAGGCCATCTAGTTCAAACCACTTCAAATAAAAACATTCTTCTTCCACATTCAATTTCAAAAAGTTACATATAGATGATGACATCACATTAAACGTGTCATGATTGACAATGGGGTTGCAATTAACAAGTTGTTTTCTCTCCTCTAAAAGATGGGTACAACAAATCTCACATTACTCACAAAACTAGCACCCTCAAGGTTTACGATAATCTCAACATTCATGCCATTGCTTTAAAATTAGTCTTCCTACTACTGTGGGTCCCAAAACCTTACCTATAGAATTCTGTCATAAATGAAGAAACTGGTTACAACATGATTATGGTAAGACCTTGGATTCATAGGATGAGTGCCATGCTCTCCATGTTATTTCAAGAGGTTCATTTCCTCCACATGAATCAAGTCCACATTGTCAAAGGCAACCTTGATCCTTTCAACATTTATAAAATTTAACAAGACAAAAAGAAGATTTAACCAAAACTACCAATGACCTAGGAATCAATTTTTTTGAAAAAGGAGAGACATCCAAATGAGTCACAAACATTACTAGGATTTCAAAAGCCATAGGGGAGAGGATGATAGGAGAGTTCCCCTTTGATCCCCACTCAAAAAAATAAAGATCCATTCAACCTAGAATCCATTCTCATCAAGCTAGATATGACCATCCATATGGTTGAGATCACTACTGAGAAAAAAGAAGAAAAACTAAAACCTATTTGGGAAGTAGGAGAGTTGTTGAAAATTGTTCTAGAACCATACGAATTTCCCCTCAAAAATTTTAAAGAAGGTTAAGAGTAGTGCAAAGGAACAATTCATACTTATCCAAGGTAAGAAAATAATATAACAGAAAGGTCATCCTCAAACCATTCAAGGTCAAAGACCTTGTGCTTAGAATTGATAGCTTAATTGTCAAAAGAGTCGGTGAAGGCCAAAAATACAAACTGAATTGGATAGGACCATACATAGTTAAGGATATGTTGGTAACATAGCCTATCTCTTGTGCACCATGGAAGATGAAGAATTCAGTGAAACAATTAACACCTTTTATCTGAAGAAATATTATATCTAAAAAACATAGAAAAAGAATAAAATAACTCAAAAAATTAAAAAAAAAAAGGTTAAAAAGCATAGAAAAAGCAAAAAAACAAATATTTTACAAAAACATGTATTACATTTTATTCCATCATTGAATTTGTTAGTGGTTTGATCTTGTTTTATTTTCATCCTAGTAAGAAGTTTAAAGTTTCTCATATAGGTTGTCCTTACTTAACCACAGATTCCTCAAAATCATTAATATCATTTTTCCTTTACATTCCCAACAATTTTAAATAAAGTCAACTTCTAGATTCAAATTGATCCCAGTCTTAGTTGTCATTCAGTCTAGTCTATAAAAAACAAGTTTTCAAAACCACGGTACCCTATAAAAGCTAACAAGAAGGTCTTCCCAATTCTCTTCAGCAAGAGGGAAGTCCTAGGAGTCAGTTAACTTTTGGTTGCGCCTAGCCCCTTACTCATATCAGGGGATTCAAAACTCTAAAAGCAATACAAAAAATTAAACACAATACAAAAAATCAAAAATACAAAAATTCAAAATCAATGCAAAAATAAAAACAAACAAAAAGAGAAAAAGAGAAAAATGAAAAGAGAAATGGTTGATGTCTATATTCTTTGGTGGAGAATAGTTTAAGATCGAATCTACAAGGGTGACATCCAACATAGAAAAAGAAAAAAAATGAAAAAAATAAATAAAGCACACACACACAAGTTGGGAAATTCTAAGAGTCTATCTTTCTTTCTAGGCCCATCCTTGATGAAAGATAAATCCTTTACCCTAGGTCCAACATGTTGGCTATCTCTTTTGATCTAAGTCTAGAAGGTACCAAAAAAATTGTTGCTTATCTATGTCAAAAGCTAGCCTAAGTGTTCAGTCTAGATAAGAATCATTTTTTAACCTTTTGTACAACTTAATCAAAAAATGTTTCATCACCTTCCTCATTCCCACTTTATTCCATAATAAATCCTATCTCAAAAGTTTGGCAACTCACCCTATGCTAGTCAACCCATAGTCCCCTAGGTTAAAAATCCTACTAAAGAGCAACCACATTGTCAGTTCCAAATGTATATCATTCAAAAAACAATCAATAAATCATGTCATAGAAGTTTGCATCTATAAAAAAATATCAAAAATAACATTGCATTTACATTGTCTCATATATCCATACAAAAATCACTTTGCATTCATCTTGTACATATATGCATAAAAACCACAAAAAGATCGTGAGCATAAGACCATACATCAATGAGCATCTCTAAAAAATAAAATTATAAGACCATCCATGTGCACAAGAGGGAAGAAAAGTGAACAATGTTAACTAATTCCAATCTTGGCCATTGCAATAAGTGTCATAGAATGCCAAAGTGTGTGAGTATAGGTGCTCCATCATGGGAGCCCAAAAAGAGAAAAAAGTATGCACACAAGTATATGAATCTCCCATTACAAGGGGCCAAATTTAGAAAAGCTAAAGAAATAAAAGAAGGTCTCTCTAAGATCTAAAGTTTAGCTCTGGCCTATAGATCCTCCAAGACTCTTTCTCTATGGTCTCCTCCTACTATCTTCCATATCAAAATGTCTAGGAGTCTTCTATGAGTGTCCCTAAGAAGGGATTGGTATGTGAATCTGTGAGTACAACTGACCAAGTGTCCCATTCCAAGAGTGAGATGGTATTTATCAACTAACACCAAGATTAGCCATCTCTCATAGAATGAAATTTCCCCCCTCTATTATATGAATCCTACCTCGATTAGACTCCACATGGTAGCTGACATGATAGATGGGGAAAAAACGTCAGTACATCAATAAGGTAAAAATTGTTCGCACTGAGGCATCAAAATAACTAAGTCACCCCCATCTCGTAGCTCTTGAATGTGTCATGTCAAAGGGGGCATCTCTTGCTGATATGGATTAATATGATCTAGGTTCCACGTCATCACCAAAGAAGGGTGAGTGAAAGTAAGTGCTTTGCATTGTGAAATCCAGTAAAGGTCCTTGTAGACCAGGGCCAATATGTCAACTCCCCACACATAGACTATGCCTCTCTCTAGTTGTTGAATAATTGGTGCCCAACACCATCGAAGCATCAAAACCTTCTTGCCTCCCAACAAACAGGTGGCAATTGGGCCAATATAAACCTTCTATAGGGGTAGAATGGTGAGTCTAGGAACAAATGTAAGATGAATGTCGAGCATTCGCTAAGTTGAGTATATCCCATAATAGTTTCCCAAGATAGCATCTCTTTCTGACTCCCTCTTTGGTAGTATAAGTCATTCCCCATGAACATGAATGTGAAGAATGTGATAAATGCCATAGAGAGTGATCGTCCACTCTCTTGAAATCTAGAATGAAATCAAAAAGTGTATGTAGAATAATGGATGAACAATCAACATTTGTGCTACTCAAGCTAGTCAAACTCTCTAAAGAGTAGCATGGTCTATAGTGGATAATTCCTCTAATCCATCCATGCACTAGGCCTCCTTAGGGGTGGCATTCCATCATATGTGAGTGAATTGCAAGGATAAAATTACTTAATCAGACCTTCGTTAAAATTGTAAAAACCGTAAAAATTAGAAAATAAAAAATCATAAAAAGTCACAAAACATTCAAAAACCCCTAAAAATTGAATACATGTTTCAAAAATATAGTAATAAACAAAGTGTCAAGCATTAAAATCAGTAAAAATGATCAAATTAGGCCTCAAAACAGTCAATTTTCTATCAATCCTATAGACAAAAGCAATCAAGAGGGTCTCTCGGGTGACCTATAGGGTAGCTTGGGCAACCCAAGTTCAAATGGCAAGGTCACTCAAGTGACCTACCATGGTAAAGGGTCAACCTAGGGCCAAGCCCCAATGTGCCCCGATAGGCCTAGAAACTATTGAAAATCCCACTGTTAGGCTTATATAACATAGCTCCAAACCGTCACTAAACATCACTGCATACATAGGAAAAAATTTGTGAGCTTGAACAAGAAGTTGGAAAATACCATCTCCACGTGGTAAATAGAACAATAGTAAAACACAAGAGAAAATATTGACTCCCATATTGGTTGACATCTCTGAGAAGTCGAGCCCAAAGGACAATAAATTTCCATACAAGACAATGGAGGTAGACCCAGATGGGGCATTCTCCACAGTCCCAATCAATGTGGTATACACTGAAGCCATAAGGAAATACATCCACACTCCACTCTTAGAAATCAACCACACCAAGTTTGAAACACTTCAGAGATCTTTATTGCAACCGAATCAAAGGTAGTATATGCCCCAATACCTGAAGATTGAGACAAAAAAGTTAGATGTTAGGAAGGATTTCACAGACTTTTTAGTAGAGAACGAGTGGATAAATATAATTCTAAGCTATATTCATGATTCATGACGAATACATATAAATCTAGACAAACCCTACAGAATAACGAAGAAAGCCATCCAAGTGGTTATAGGGCTCGATGCAACAGGGGACCTACCATCCAAGAAGGCCATTAAAAATAATAAGGTCATAAAATTAACTAGAGAAACCTACGATGGCAAGAGCTTGGATGTCACAAAAATTACAAATCCAGTTGTACAATACGCTACCATGGGTATTGGATATAAAATATATTACACAAATAGAGAGGATTCAGCAACCGACACCGCAATCCACACAACACATCAAATGGTCACAGAGGAGAAAGGTATAGACTTGCACAAAGTTCTCTAGGAGCAACTGCTTGATAATCTTCAATGAATAAAGAACACACATTACCAATTCTAATATGGTACCCTTATCATTTGTTTAACATTTTACTTTATGAATGCATTACCATCATTCTTCGACAAAGCATGGAAAACCAACTAGTTTGTAGCTGTGCAAATAAATACCCATGTCTACCAATTCAAGGATACCACATCATGCATCGCCACATATTGGGGTTTCTTCAAATCCCTTCAACAATAAATGCAGAGAAGAGACTACATATCATATGACATGGTCCACAAGTATGTCAATGATATTGTCTTCTTGGTAGACAAATATTATGCTTTGATGGAGGCGATAGAACCTAGGGTTTCATGGATCCCTAAATTACCATATGAGACAAGCAATGACCTGGTGGAGTCATATGCAATGAATTTATTAAAGAAACCAAAAGATACAAATGCAAAGAGGTTTGGCATGTACAAAGAATTCATAGAGAAATAGAGTAAGAAAAATGTGAAAGAACGTGTAGAAAAGCACAAATAAAAACTACACCAAAAATGGGGGATTCCTAAGACAAAAACACCATCAAAAGGGGCTTCTATGCCATAAGTGTAGAGGTTTGAAAGATTGAACTCGAGATCTCCATGATCACAAGCCATAGCAGAACAAACTACAACAGCACGAATAACATCAATAACTCCACCACAAACACAATCAGAGCCATCATTTAAAGGTCTCAAAAATATTAATTCAATTAAGTACGGAGAAGAAAAATCCAAGACAAAAGCAAGGGGTAAAAATAAATATAATTAAAATTGTCAAGCATAGAACCAGAGCAAGAGGAACAAGAAATAAAGCAGTCGCAAAAAAGAAGAATGAAAAGACAAAGCAAACAAGCATCAATAGAAATAATAGAGGAAGAAGAAGCAAAGGAGGAGGACATCATGAATGTAGACCTCCTCACAAGTGCATTGAATAACAAAGGGATGCTAAAACAAACAAAAAAAATGTACAACCAGGTGGGGTTGGAAAACAAAGCAGTAATCGAGGAAGTGATCATCAAACAAATAAAAGTGTCTACCAACACCTTAGATAATATAATAGAATTTTGCAGATCAGCTTGCCTCCACCATCAGAAAGAAGAGAGAAAAAGTGGTAGAGATAGAGGAAGAAATAAGGAAGAGAGACATAGAAGAGATTGATCCAACTTTGACAGATGAGAAAAAGCAAAAGCTCATACAATTGCAGGCCAAGGAATTAAGATCTAAACAAAGGGTAGACACACTAATGAGCCTGTGAGAGGACACAAAGAAAATTCAAGAAGAAACTATTGAAGTTACAAAACGGGTTTATGTGACACTAAAAGAAGAAAAGGAAAAAGCACAAGAGGAAGAAAACAAGGATTTAGGTGACCCTTATGATGGGTAGGATCAACAAGAGACTCTACAGAAGCCACCATCATTGGATAAGGCTACAACATCTTCCGCTTCCACATAACCCATGCAGCACATAAAGGATTTTTTAGCATAGCAAAAGCAAATTCAACTAATGGAAACTACGTAGCTACTCCAATTGCCACTGACTAGCACACAATTTGATCTCTCAAGTATATCACCCCTTCAAAAAATTCAACTTGGGGATGTATTTCATAGTATCGCAAGGGAAGATATCTTGAAATAGCATGTGGAGAGCACATAACTATTGGAGTACAGGACCACTGAGAGGCGGGGTGAATCAATGGTCTATAAACTTTTAAAACCTTTTACACCTTTTAATTCACAGGATAGAGAATGAGAGAGACTTCAAAAGATTTATCAAATACATATGCACAAGTATGATTATAAAAATTATGATCAAGAACTCAAAGACAAAACATTAGGGCATACACATAAAGATAAACAACATGAACCATAAAACATGTTTTTCATCAGTGGAAAATCCTCATAGGGATGAAAAACCACTTAGAAAATGCCTCACTGGCTTAATCAAAAAACATGCCTCACTGGCTACACAAAATGCCTCACTGATTACAAAGCCTTACTGGCTACAAAATGTATCTAGGAGAACCAACTCCTTATGGAGCACCAAATCCAATATCAATAGGAACACCCACTCACTGACACAACCTCACTGGCAAATACAGCTGCCTCACTGGCAAAATGAAATGTCTCACTGACCAAGGATTGTCTCACCGACAAAATATGTTACACCACAAATTTAAGTGAAAAGGTAAATACAGAGGGTCTCTCTCTTTTTCTCTACAAATCTCTACCCTTTTGTAATTCAAAGTCTTCTCAATTACATGTCCACAATCAACTCTGTCAACACAAGAAAAACTAAAACATCCAATGACATCTTCACAGCTAAATATCTTTAGAAACTCAAAGAATCAATGCTCTAAATCAGATCATACTCCATATGCTTGCTATATCACTCAGATAATGAACCTATGAAAATAATTATGAAACACTTCTATACACTAATCTTCAAGTTTTCTTCTTTGTGCATTGTTATAGAGAAGTCAAGGTTTCAATCTTTTCAAATATTCTTTTAAAGAGTACAGACCACATTAACCCTATGCAGAGAAGAACTTAATCCACTGTCATATGCAAACACATGTATTGCATAACCTTTGATTATATTGTCGTTCAAATTTCTTCATTGTGCTTTACCTTCACATAGCTTCAGCATCAAGGTATACACATACTCATACATTCATCATAGTACGGTCATTATTCAAATGGTCTTGAAGATATTGCTTCCTGGAACATAGAACACCAACCAACTCATGAAAATCTAACACACCGTGCCTTTCATCTATTTTCCTGGCCTTCTAGGTCGGTTGGAATACCTGTCTGCAAGGTGGTTATGAAACTGAAATGTCAAACTTAAACATATCCATTATCCATTAGCTTTTTGAATTTTGAATTTTATTTAAATAACAGACATTGATCTGCAGGATCGCACCCTTGCATCTTTTAATTGAAACCTTTGATTATAATCTTAAGCGCCCATCTAACCTATCGAACCGGTTAACAGAAGAAGGGGTCGGTCACTTCTTATGTCTTACAAACCCTTTAGAAGGTAAACTTTAGTGAGTTCACTTTTGGTAGCAAGTCAACATCCTTTTAAAAGAAAAAGTGCATTGTGTAATAGATGGGCTAGGGTAAGTATAGACTTAGAATGATTTAGGATTTTGAAACTAGTTTTTAAGACATAAAAACCTCAAGAAGGAAACCCTATAAGTATAGACTTCAACTAATATCAGTTTTTAATGCTACACTCTAAGTTTTTGAGCACCAAAGTACAATGGAGACAAACAAAGTATGAACATAGCATGACTACCAACTCAGACCTCCTCCCACTTGAGATCAACACTATTGATCATTGACTCACAATGATATCTCAAACATGAACATGAAGATAACTCATGAGCAGTATAACATAAAGACCTGAATGACATGATCTAAGGACGCATTAAATTCTGACATCTCTCTGCTATCAAATATAAGCTCCAAATGACATCACTTGTGGTTGTAAAACAAACTTTACATAAAAACAATTCCTTCACAATTCCTGACATGATGTGACATATGGTCATCACCTTGCATGAGTACCTTATGACATTTGAAGTGACATTTTGTCATGTCCTGCATCAAACTTGAAGATCAACATAACACTTAGCATCATATCAATACCATGTAAACCTTGTGACCTTGAAGCAACTCGTTGAAGACACATTGTGCTCTTGTGCCCTTGAAGACACATTATGAAGAATTCCATCTTGCATCCTAAGCATTGATCATCCTGAGCATGAACCTGAGCATGCAACATTGTCATGATCAAAGCACCTCCTGACAACTCAACAACTACAACTTAACCTTTGACATCAATGACAACTATCACAACAAGAACATATGGAAAAAACAATAAATACAATTCAAAATAAGGTACCTCAGCTATAAAGAGATACAACAAGGCCACTAGGACAACAACTTTGAAACAAATATTAGATGGGGTAATAACAGAGATGGATAATCAGGCTTCAATAATCAAAACTAGGCAGAGGTGGAGAAAAATAGAATGGATGAGGAAAGGAAGAAATGTGCGGTAACACATACACAATTCAAGACTCACATTAACACTCTATAGAACATGACTAATAACATTAACACACTACACCAATTATATCTACAATGGCCCACATTAATAAAAGCATTGAAACATCAATTAGACCAGATGGAGATTTAGATACTAAAAGTGGCTAAAACTTATGACGCAATGTAGGATATGGATGGAACAACAAGGGCACATATAGAGAGCATGTACACGTAGCTACAACAACTATAGGATCAAAGAGAAGCAATCAAAGCTTAGATCAAACAACTCTGAGAGGTAGTGAGCCTGAGACTTGCTCATGTTACTGGATTGCTCATAGAAGCAAAGATGATAGTCCAACAAATCCAGATCCCCAATGCTATAGCAGAGGCAGAAAAACTCCTGACTCAAGTCAACAGTCAAATCCAAGTGCTCCAACAAACAAAGAGCTAATGGGACACAACATTTTAGTCGCTGAAGGAGATCTACAAGAACATCTTGCTTGCTAATTAACCAATCTTCATGTCTTAAGGACAATACATACTTTCAAAGGGGGATGATGTTGGTAGAGAAAGAGTAGAAGAACAATAGCATCTAGAATCCACCACACATGGCCGTCAAAGGGATGCAGAACACAAGGATGACTAGGCCTAATAGAAAAAGACATGATCTATTGTAAGGGACACGTCCTTATTTCAGACATATGTATATAATGTACTAGAAATAGAAGTAGAAGAGAGACAATGTTATGCCAACAATTTAACATGTGGACATGAAACACAACCAACATTTTTTCATAAAACAACATAATAAACATCACACAATGCACTTACGTGCAATACGCGCATAGTTCGATCATGCACACCTAACATTGTTGCTCGTGCAACACATGTTTGGCATGCCACACTAAGGCGGGGAAGAATGATACTCAGGAAGGGTAGTGCGAAACTCGTTTCGCACCACTTTGATTATGATGGAAACTTAGTTAGGGTTAGGTTACACAATAAGTGTTTCCTTAAGGGGATTCCCTACCACGAGGTAACGTGCCTCTAGGGTTTCTACATCATGAAGTGAAGAATGGTCCCCTTTAGAAGTAGGACCTAAAACCTTAGTTTAAACGATTAAATCTAATTAATTAAATTAAATATTTAATTAATTATAACGTGGAAACGTTGATAATCAAATCCAACATTCCGTCGAACTAAATACTCACCATAGATGAACATTATAAAATTTACACTATAAAATTTGACATAAAACAATTAACTAGACTATAATAACCTTCATAAAATAAGGTCTAATTAAGGCTACTTAAGGTACCTCAATAGTCAACTTAACACAAGGGATAATAATCTCCATCAAAAGACAATTATTTCTAAAAATTCACTTAGAGAATCAATCCCTAACTCAGGCAAATTTAATTAAAATTATAGGGAAAATAAATTTCCCTAAGGTTGAGGATTAATTATTAATTAATCAAATATCAAACTCCTAATTATAGAATGTTAGGAGAGTAGTTTAATTATTCTAAAGTGAGATTAATTAAACTTAAAGTCATATTAGTGGCCTAAACAAATTAGGGCAACTCTCAAACCCTAATGTTTGCCTATAAGTTTTCTAAGGTCTTCTAGAGAACTCATTTTTGCTTGCAGGTTTGAAGAGAGGCTAAAGGAGGAAATCTCTTTCCTTAGGGGAAAGATTATTTCCTCAAGGCTAAATTTTTTTATCGGATGCTAATATATTTTGTTTAAAAGTTTTTTATAATGTTTAGAAAAGTTTTCTAATCTCATAGGTTTAACATTTCTATTTTAGCAACAAAGCATATTTTTTCTATTTCACCTCTATTCAGTTTTATATAGTTTGATATAGTTTTATTATTATTTAAATAAAATAAATCTAACATCTCTCTTTTGATTTATACACTATCCCAAGATTGCTATGAGGATAAATAAGAGGTTAAAATATATAACATATATTTATTTTCCATATATATATTATATATATGTATACCCTTAATATATATACATATATATATATATATATCACAATATATATTGTGTGTACACAACATTGTGTATACGCACAGAACTGTGTATACACAGTATATATGTGATATATATATACAAAGTATATATAATATATATCAATGACCAAAATGTAATACATAGAGCCGAATAAAAAGAGTTGCGGGTTTTTAAATAATAATAAAAGTAAACGCAGAGTGCATGAATGAAAAAAATACCGACAACCCGCGGACCCACAAGTCTGCAGACCTATGTAGTCTGCAGGGTTGTGGGCGGGGAGAGAGTGGAGCCCTTGCCCCCACAATGCCCACAAGCACTATGGGGTTGGGGTCTCCGACTCCTGCCTCCAAGGACGAGTCGTGGTGGCTAGGGCTTCGACCCTTCTTGCCCGACCTCACACTCACATTTAATATATATTTATTGTTTTGTTTTTCAAATAAACACTTAAAACTTTAAAACCCTAATATTTATATTATTTCATGTCTCTTTATATTTATATATATATATATATATATATATATATATATATATATATATATATATATATATATATATATATATAAACTCATCTTTATTTAAAATAAATAATTAACCCAAATTATAAATATACCACATTTTTATTTGATATATATATATATATATATATATATATATATATATATATATATAAAAGAAAACATTCCTTTTTTTATTAACAATAAAACTAAAAATTGTATAAGTCTAACATATATATTTTAAATGCATAAATATATTTATTGAATTATTTTTCTTTTGAAAATAGAGGTATTGATTTGTTTTCATAAAAATGCAACTATCATATATATATATATATAAACAATAAAACTAAAAATTGTATAAGTCTAACATATATATTTTAAATGCATAAATATATTTATTGAGTTATTTTTCTTTTGAAAATAGAGGTATTGATTTGTTTTCATAAAAATGCAACTATCATATATATATTAACAATAAAACTAAAAATTGTATAAGTCTAACATATATATTTTAAATGCATAAATATATTTATTGAGTTATTTTTCTTTTGAAAATAGAGGTATTGATTTGTTTTCATAATAATGCAACTATATATATATTCTTTCTATACTTAATATTTAGTTAAAGTAGAGTGAATGAGAGATAGAGTAAGCATCATTAATTATTTCTTTCAAGGAGTTGCAAACAATACATATGCTTTTTTTTTCCTTTCAACATTGTAACCACAAATAATAACAATAAAGATAAGGTAACTTTTCCATTCTTTTATTTCTTAGAAATATTCAACTTTACAAGTAGAAAACTACATATAAACTTGAACAAGGGAGATTTATCCAACTCTCCTACATTCCCTTCCCATTTACAAAGCTATCAAGATTAGACTTTTACATAGCCATCACAACAATACTAAGGCACTAGACATAGCCTACGATCCACAAGGAGACTCTTTCTCCTTCTTTCCTTCTTTCCTAGCCAACACCTGCAACAAGTTAAAATAACACAACAAAGCCAATAGAGGTGCTCACCACCCAACCATAGGCTTGCTCACAAGCCTTCCCCGAGATAGGAATCCTACAAGTAACCCTGAAATACACACATACACAAGGGAGACAACCACACACTCAAGCAAATAAGCACATTCCCAACCAAGTTTATTCACAAAACAAAATCCATAAACCATGGATTTGAAACAAGGGGGAGAGAGAGGACTACTCTCCTCAAGGGGAAAGACATCAAATACCAACTTACTCATTTCATGAACACTACTTTCTCATATCTCAACTTAACCATTTTCTCATTAATATCATCTCCTATTGCAACTTAACCATCTCATTACTCCAATAATCACAAGGAGGGAATTCTTTCCTCTCAAACATAACCACAATCCCAATTAAGGTCTCAAGCCAAACAACTCCTCTCAAGGAGCGAGCTTTCCCCAAGGAGGTTCTCACCTCTCTCCAAACCCCAAATACAAAGCAAGCTCTACCACTCAAGAGCTGAGCATTTGCCTTAAAAAACCCATCCCAACCCAATAACACAACCAAACAAGAACATACAAATACATGCATTCCATAAGCAAATAAAGAAACTACTAAAAGCTTGAAAACTCTTGAGATCTTACCTCTCAAGCTCTCCAAGTTTGAAGGAGTTGAAGAAGATCCACTCAAGAGTTCTCCAACACTTCAAAAATCCCCTCCAAAGCCCAAGCTCTTTCCAAAAATCTCAAAAAGATAAAAAGCCCTTTCTTCCCTCCAAAGAGAGACATAAATAGGAAGGAAAATCAAAATCCCTTGAATGGGGAGGTGACACTTGTCACCTTCCCATTCACTCTCATAGCACACCTTCCCACAAGTGCTCTCATACATGTGTGAGACATTGGGGAAAGGAATGTCCTTGGGCTCTCTTCCATTGTGTGCTCTTACATTGTGTGCTCACACATGTGAGAGCCTTGGGAGCCACCCAAATCAAACCAAGAGCTCAGGAGATTGGGATTGGGATGGTGAGAAGTCTCCATCCCTCTTCCCAAAACCCAATCTCATCACCCTTCTTCCAATTTAAGGGTCATATCTTGGTCTAGGCCAAAGATTTGAGGCTCAAAAGATACCTATATCATAGGTACTTGACCTAGGGCCCTTAAACCCACACAAAAATCAACAAAAAGCTTTAAAAACACATTTTAAAATGCTCAAAAAGCCCATGAACGAAAATTGACATGTGGATGACAACTCATCATCCACCTCACTACTTGACAACCTTGGAAGACTCATAAATCAAAAGTGTACAAATAAAACACATTGAAAACATTTTGATTTCAACAAATTTAACCTTAATCCACTTTAGGGATTAGGTTGGCATTATTGGTTAAATACAAGAGTTACTTAGTAGACCTCTGAATTTCTATTGGCTATTGAACACCTGCACACTCCAACACACACACACACACACACACACACATATAGTGGAAGCGACAAGAATTAAACACACATGGAGTCACTCAATAACTAAGTGTTTCAAACACAATTACAATCACTTTCAAATATCAATACAGAATCTCATTTCTACCTTTTCACAATTCTTTTTCTAATCATCAAATTCAGGTTTTATAAAAACCATTGTAATAATTCAATCTCACTAGAATATTAATATTTCAATTATAATCATTTCACAATAATCAAGATGGGTAATTTTCATTCACTAACATTATTGAAACAACAAAGGCAATTGAATCATCTTTTCAGTACAATCAAGAATTAATCATAATCACTCCTAACTAATTCATCCTCCTCATAGTTGAACAACATATATTTTTTATCAAATCAAGATGTGTATCTTACACACACAAATAGAGAATAACAAGACTATCATTTACTAAGGTCTGCATCTACATAAGAAATAAGATTAATTATTTAATTCCAACCTTGATTCCAATATCATCTACATACTAGAATCTTAAGTCCATATGCCGCATTCCAATTCCAAGTGTAACAAACACAATCAGGTCTAATAGTGCAACTCAATCTATCACACAAGGGTGGGCCTCACAGACAAGTAGAATAGGAAGAAGAATAGAAAAGAGATTATGTACATCTGGTATTGTAATATATAAAGTTGATATATATATATATATATATAAAGAATGATATATGGTTCGTATGTCTAAATTGAATGTTTAATTCAGTATTATGAGTTCTCTGTTATGTTAAGCTATTGCATGATGATATTTCCTGCCACAAACCTTCTGATTATTTTCTTATTGTAATCATTGGGGTATAAACACAACATGCAAGACTCCTGGACTTAGAACTCCAGTATGTGACTCCACTTTTCTTGCCAACATGGGGCATGCTACTCATTGTTATGTATTTATAGAGATGTCTTCTCTATAGATATAGCTACATGTCTTGCAATTAATCCTTGTGTTGATTGGTCCATTGATATTTCTTCGTGATTGGTTCTAAAATGGACTCTTGTTGTACCTTGAAGACTTTGGAAAATTGGCCTTGCATAACTCTGTTGCCATCTGTAAACTACTTCGGAGTTAGTCCTATATGTTCCTTGAAGTCAGAATACTTTGGAGCTGCACTCTTTAGAGCTATATTATCAAAGCTGAAATTTTAGAGCTTTTGCAAGGTTGCAACTCCGAAGCTACTTGAAAGATGTAACTCTAAAACTACTTTGGGAGTCCAACTTCAAAGCCACATCCTTGGGCTAGAAATTGATGCCAAAAGGTGTAATCTTTAGAGCTAAAATTGACACCACTATGATAGGTAAAATCTAAGATGCAAACATAAACGAAATAAATCGAAATCAAATACAATTCACCTACCTTTGCATTCATAAATCCAACTTCACTGATTGAGCGTACTGGTGCACACAACTCTAATCGATTGCTCTTTACTTTTTAAGTGTGTGGATTGCTCAATTTGTCAACATAACCTTGTGATATGAGGATGATAAGATCTAGAATGATTTCAACAGCGTGATGTATGAAGATGAGTCATGCCAGAGGTTGAGAAGGATGTTCAATTTATAGATTTCTAATAGTGAAGATCAACGGTGGAGAGTGATCAGAGAGACCAATAGCTAGAAATGGTTGAGAGGACGTGAGCAAATGAGAGAGTGACATGTGTCCTTGTCCTCTCATGCATCAGGGGAGTTAACATATTTAATTGAAGAGTTGACTGAGTTGATTACTTAGTTAACTAAATTGATTGACGAGTCAACTAAATTGATTGATTATTTAACTAGATTGACTCACTTGTTAACTTATTTGATTGATTTAGTTAACTAAATTGATTGATTAGTTATCTAAATAGATTGAGAGTTAATTATGGAGAAGAGGGAATAATAGGAAATTAAATAAATTAATGATTTAATTTCATGCACATGGATAAATAAATAAAATATTGAATTTTATTTATTTTGAAGGAAATGGAATATTAGCTTTAATTAAATTAATAACTTAAATTTATTTAATTAATTTGTGAAGGAAAATTGATTTAATTAAATAATCGGAATTATTTAATTGAATATAGAGGAATAAGATGGATATTGATAAATGAACTTAATCAAATAATTAAGAATTATTTAATAGTGAAGTATGGCAGATGAAAGCATGATCTAGGAACGAGACAATTTTAGGTGTCTACATTTTTCCCCTCTTTGAGGTGGTGTTGCGAAGTAACATCAGTTCAAAGAATTTTAAAACATATAGCTATGTTGGATAGAAGAAGCTTTTGGTTTAGAAGAACAATATGATTGGATTAGAAATGATGATGCCCCAGTCAGATAGAAGTACTTAGTAGATTAATTAATAGGTTGAAAGATGCCCCCTCAAGAGGATAGACGAATTGGAAGAATATGGGTGTGCTCTTGAAATGAATGGAAATGAAAAAAAGAGAGATAGAAGATGGAGAACAACATAGAGAAAAATGAAGAAGATAAAAGGATGGATGATAGAATGATGGATTTAATACGGGGAGTAGTTATGCTAACTTGAGTAGAGCAATCCTATAGTTTGATATAGCACTAGACATTATGCACCAAGGTATAAGGACCAGGGTGACGATGTGTCTTGTGCACCCAGCGTAATACAACCTTGTCTAGATGTACGAGGAATGATACTTAGAGCATTAAAGTCCTAATACACAGAAGGTATGATATGACCTTAGATGCAAAGGATAATGGAAGAAGCTATTCCAACATACACAAGATATGAATATTAGCTAGAAAGATATGGATTTGATACAAATGCAAGATAAAAAAGATGACACACAAAAGCAAGCAAGCAAGCATGCACAAATGATACAAAAATAAACAAGGTATTGCCCTTGCCAAGCTATAAACTGATGATCGATTGATGAATTTGATAATGATGACGATAGTAGTGATGTTGGCCATGTGAATCAACACTAGGATTTGATTGATAAGGATAGTGTTGGCATTGTGGGGAATCATACATCCCTAGATCAACACAAGGATGTGGGAACGATATATCCCATTGATGATGGATTATTGATGATTAATTGATTTGGTTTAGACCAAAGGATGTGATTGGATGATTTGGCTAGATTAATTGACTAGATTGGTATGGATTAAAGATGACTTGCACTTGGTTTATTGCTTGGATTTTTTTGAATATTTGAGTTTTTTTGTATTTTTGAGATTTTTTTTATTGTTTTTGGATATTTTTGAGATATTTTTGTTGTTTTTGAATATTTTGAGATTTTGTGATTATTTTTGGATATTTTTGAGATTTTTTATTGTTTTTGGATATTTTGTGATTTTTTTGATTGTTTTTGGATATTTTTGAGATTGTTTTATTATTTTTGGATATTTTTATTTTATGGGATGGAATTGTATTGGAGTTTGGATAGCCTTGTTCTAGATACCAATGACAAGGTAAAACCAGGTCTAGATGCAAGGAGGAAGATGGGATGAGATAAGTGGACAAAAGGATAGGTGATAACAGATGGGATGGAAGACGTGATAATGGGATGGATAAAAGGGTAGGCAATAGTGTTTTTTATGCAAAGCTCATGATATAGGGATGGATAAAAGGATAGATAATAGTGGATGGAATGGATGTATGTTTCATAAGTGAGCTAGGATGTGATCTCCAAAGACTATGTCGCATAGGAATAACATGCCCCATTCTAGATAGTATGTTTAGGATTTTACATGACAAAACTTAGGACGAGAGGATGATTGGATTGGTTGGAAATTAGGATGAATTATATCAAGATATTTTCTAAAGCATTTTGCAACATTTTTTCCCTATGTCCTTATCAAGATCAAAAGGAGGAAGGGAGGATGGATGGATAGATGGGATAGGTATGTGGGTATAATGGCTAAGGATGGTAGGATAGGATATGATACGATAAGGGAGATAGGAAGGAAATGATAGGTTGGATGAGACAATGCGCCCTCAAGTGTAAGACACATAGAAAGTCAACCTACACATGACACCTATTTGCCAAGTTTTCATCATGGTACTTATCCAAAGTGCTTGTTTGCCAGGTTTTCACCATTGGACGAAGGGATTTCTCTTTACTATTTTGATTTTTTTTTTTAAATTAATTTTTTTCATTTTTTTTATTTTTTTTAGAATTCTTGGATAGAATGGGTGGATATGGACAAGGACTCAAGTGTTTAGTTCCATCAAATGTGATAGGTCCATTTAAAGATGTATGACATGCATGGACCATGCCAAATGTCATTATGCTCATAGATGTTGCTATGGGATTGCATGAGAGGGAGGTGGAGTAGGTGGATAATGGATTATGATGTGGAATATGTATAGAAGGATTATGCAAGGATGGATGGGAGATAGTGGATTATGGATGGAAGGTGTAATATCCCAAAATGGGATATTTTGGACAATTTTGGATTTATGGACTTTCCAAAATATATAAATTAATTTTCAATTCAAACCCTAACTTCTAAAGTAAAAATCAGAATGGAACATTCAACTAGGGCAACCCATAAAACACCTCAAAACATCATAATTCCATCACAAACATCATCAACCATAATACACTTGCATTTCACCATCACATGAACATCAAATCCACTTTACTTATCCAACACAATGATTGAAAATGAAATCAAAAGTCTGCTGCTACAAAATATGAATTATAACAAGTTTTCACATACATCTATAAACTAGGGCAAACATGACAAACATGCCCAACAATGTTCTTCCCTAACCCTAAGGGTTGTACATACCAAAATATTAGCAAAAATGACCTTCAAATGATAGGAAAAGATCTCCAATTAATGTTGCTTCAATTAGGGCACCAAACCCTAGGTCTTCAACTCTCCAACGCAAAGGAAATCAACTCCAAAGTGGTGCGCTCAGGTCTGAGATGTTCACTGCTCTGAATGATGGTGTCAATGATGCCAAAGGATGCCCACAAACATCAAAAAATGATCCTCCAAAGGTGGCGCTCAGGTAGTAGGTCAAACCCTAGGCAAATTAGCATCAATCCACCAAGGAATCACCTCCAATCTAGGGCAAATCAGGTCTGCTCTGTTGCTGTGATAAATTTATGCTCTTATCAAACCCTAATCAGCAACACAACTCCCAAATATGCAAATAATCTCCCTCCAAGAAGTGGCGCTCCAATCTAGGGCAATTCTTCTCACAAATGATGATCTATCCATGCCAAAGAATGCCTCTAAAGATTATCTCCAATCTGATTTGTAATTCTACTCCTCTTCTCCACAAAATACCAATGAAGCACAAGTGAACTCCCATCATGGAATTCTCCAAATGAAAGAGATAGGGTTTCGTCTAACTCCTCTTAGGAACTCAAGGTTTTTGTCTTAAGCTCCTACTCCAAGAGATAACTCCAAGTGTGAATGAATGAATGCTAAATAATGGTTTGAATGCCACAATTGGACCTTGTATTTATACATAATTTGTCTCTCTTTTCCCTTGGCCGGTCCCTAAGGAGAGTTATCCCTTTTATTTTAATAAATTTATCCCTCTAGGAGGGTCGACCAACATCAAATCTCATGAGCACCAAGGTAAATTCAAATTAAAGATATGAATTTGTTATTTCTTTATTCTTCTTCAAGCATCACCATGGATAAAGGGAATATTATTAGTTGTCTTCTTCATTAGGTGCCCCAACATCAAGTGAACCCCCATAAGGATGTCATATACAATGAGACCTCAAACTTATCCTCCTAGCATCCATCAAGCTATATCACTTATCCTTTGTCAAAGTGGCATCCATATGCAACAACATCATCTCTTGGCAAGAGCATGACAAGTTTCCACACTCACAATCCCTCAAGATGACAAATCTCCATACTTGCAAATCTTCCAAGAGGTTCGCTTCCATGGAAAGAGTATGATAGTAAATGAAAGAGTCACACAACATCATTATGATAATACCTTCAAACCTCAATTTGCCTTCCAAAATACCCTTGAGTGTGAAAACAAGTTCTCCTGTCCTCCTGTGATGATCACTCTAAAAATGGGGACATTACAGAAGGACATTAGATTATGATGTGGATTATGCAAAAGCATGGACCATAGGGAATGATGAGTGAAATATATGGGATAATGGATTAAATATGGGGAGATGGAGGTATGTGGAAATGTTGTGGAATGGAAAGGAACCAAGACCAACGGTTGCACACACTATGATAAACATTGAAGCTTTTGATCAGAAGGAGGTGTAGAAAGTAATGGACCTGTTTGCTTAGGGGATGGCCTATGTAGCAATTCAAGTACCCACACAGACTTAGGATTGTTATGATTTTTGCATTGGGATTTATGGGATGAAGGAATTTGGGATTTTTGGATGAAGTGAGATTTTTGGGATTTTTGGGATGTGGATGCTTTATTTGACTTGATTTATTTTTGCTTAGGGACCCAAACCATTTTATTTTTGGAATTTTATTTTGGAGTTATGGGCTTAGGTAGCCTTTTGGATGGATTTTTCTTTGACTCTTTGTGTAGGTGCCTTAAGGCACGAGGATCTTTAGGATTTTTGGCTTTATGGGTAGAGGCATCCAAATTTTTATTTGTGAATCCCATGGACTTGGTGGAAGCTTCATGTTTGGTCTATGTGTGCATTTTTTGATCATGATTAGGAATGTGGGGGGATTTATGGATGGAGGGATTAAAAGTGGATTTGTGGATAAATGGATAAGGGGATTGGAGGATAGGGATATTAGGTGTTGGGATAAGTGGAGATAGAGTGGATGGAGGGATATTAGGGGTTGGAAGGAGTGGAGGTAGATTAGATGGAGGAAGGTGTGTGGTCACATGGTTTTGGGATTTGTAGGATGATGAGGGAGGAATGGCAACATATGTTTTGGGGATATGGTGTGGTTTATGATGGAAAGGAGTAGATTTAGAAGGCATGGAGGTAGTAACAACATCTTGAGATTGTTTTTCTTGGGGAATATAACCAAGGCCATATGATCGTGGAGGGACTTTGACATGGATGGGTTCCAAAATACCTTGTTCATGAAGGCCTAAGCCTTTACCTTGATAGTTCATTTTTTGGAGTATGCGGTGGACAATGGGATTATGGGTGTTTTGGACACTAGATGCGAGCTCATTATTTGATGGAGAGGATGAGGTGGTGGATAATGGTTGTTGCTCTCCTAAGGAGGAACATTTCATGGATGAAGGTGGTAAGACCAAGGGTAGATGATAGTGGATGTGAAATATGGTCAATAGTGGGTGATGCAGGATTATTAGGAGCTTGATTATCATTATGCGCATTAAGATCCAAGCTATTTGTTTGATCATCTATGTTTACTTGGGAGCCAAGTGTCTCATCAATGGAAGTAGATGTTGTTGGATCATGGATAGGACTAAGAGGGTGGATAGGGATAGTTTGGATACCTTGCTTATGGATAGGTGTGGGATTATGGATAGGTAGAGAGATAATCTTATGACCATGGAATGCATAAAGTTGGCTAAGAGGATCATCATGGTTCTCTTGATCATAGATAGGATCGTGATCATAGATGGGATCTTGATCATGGATAGGATAAAGTGTGTTATGGATGAGATCCATTTGCTCATGTATAGGTTCTTCAACATAGATAATATCTTGATCATAGAAAATATATAGGTTATGGATGGGTTGAACTTCGATTGCTTGCTCATGGTTAGGAACTTGATCATGGATACTATCTTGATCATAGAAAAGATATAGATTATGGATGGGTTGGATGGAGGTGTTTTGATCTTTATTTAGATAAAGGGTTGATGTTTCCACATTCTTCAGATTATACTCTTGACATAGCTCTTGGTTTACTTGAATGGGAGTGGAAGACTCATGAATAGATTTAATAGGCTATAGATGCTCAAAAACATGAGGGTATAATGGATCTTGACGTGGGCTCATGGTAGTATACTCTTCAATAGGCTTGATGGGTTGTGGACTTTATGATGTATTTGGAGGACTAGACATGTTGTTTGAAGGCTCTTTGATAGGCTCTTGGATAGGTGTTTGGTGACATAGAGATGGTTGATTCCTTGCTAATAGCCATTGGATCACATCCTTCCTAAGTGTATTGGTAGATGGACAATATAATGGATGGATAATAATGGTGGATGGTGTTGGAGGCTTAGGATGAGGATTAGGTGGAGGGATAATGGTATTGGACATACTAGGATTTGAATTGGATGGTTTTATCGAGGGTAGCTTAAACAATGTTGTTTGGATCAATTTTTGTAGGGTCATCTCCGAGGGATCCTTTGGTGAAAGATTGGAGGAACATGGGGATGAAGGTAATGAAGGGCTTGACGGATTAGAAGGTTGATAGACCAATGGACTATGATAGGGACCAAATGGAGGTGTTGGGATAGGACTAGTAGGCTCTTGGATTGGAATTTGATTGGATGATGTAGGGTACCCATAGGATGCATAAGCTAGAGTGGTGTTCTCCTTGTCAAAGGTACTATAAGGAATTAAGGACACTTGATTTTGGTGCAAAGGGTAACTTAGACTGGCATGTTCTTGTTGTGAAGGAACTTGATATCCTTGTGAATATATTTGGTGGTGAGGTGAAATGTTAAGATAAGGAGTTAGATGTTCTTGAGGTATGGATTGATATAGATAGGAGTTAACATTGGAAGAAGTGGGATAGGTTGATGTAGGGGTAACATGATATGTGGTTGGATTAGGTTAGGTTAGATGTTCTTGAGGTAGGGATTGATATAGCTATTGGTTAACATTGGAAGAAGTGGGATAGGTTGATGTAGGGATAACATGAGATGTGGTTGGATTAGGTTGGGTTAGATGTTCTTGAGATAGGGATTGATATAGGTATTGGTTAACATTGGAAGAAGTGGGATAAGTTGATGTAGGGGTAACATGAGATGTGGTTGGATTAGGTTGGGTTAGATGTTCTTGAGGTAGGGATTGCTATAGATATTGGTTAACATTGGAAGAAGTGGGATAAGTTGATGTAGGGGTAACATGAGATGTGGTTGGATTAGGTTGGGTTAGATGTTCTTGAGGTAGGGATTGATATAGATATTGGTTAACATTGGAAGAAGTGGGATAAGTTGATGTAGGGGTAACATGAGATGTGGTTGGATTAGGTTGGGTTAGATGTTCTTGAGGTAGGGATTGATATAGATATTGGTTAACATTGGAAGAAGTGGGATAAGTTGATCTATGGGTAACATGATATGTGGTTGGATTTGTTGAAAAGCGCAATACAACTAAGAGGGGGGGGTGAATCAATTGTAACCAATACTTCAAAACCATTAACACATCAACCACTTAATCACTGTTATTATATTTAACCATGAAAACATGAAATCAGAAAATTAAACACATTCACACATCCAACACATGAGACACTAGATTTTTATGTGGCAAACCCAATAAGGGAAAAACCACGGTGAGTGTTAGATCACAATATAATATGTAATAACAATACCAAAAATTAGAGGCTCACTGCCTTAGGGCTCACTACCCAGTATGCTCACTACAAGAGGAGGCTCACTACCAATGGGGTAGCTCACTGCCTATGGGTGTCTCATTGCCAAAGTTGGTGAACTAAGATAGTAGCATCTACACTATGCCAAGGTTCAGTTCCATTGAAGCACAATAGGTATCCTCTGCTCTGCTCTGCCTTTTTATTTTGCAATTATCTTGTCATTTTCACATCCTACACACTAATTCACGACTTCATTACATGTTTTTATACAATTCATCAACCTTGGAATTTACATCAAGGTCGACATTACAATCATCAACCATTGGAACAATATCCAAGGTCGACAAACATACATACATCAAGATAGGTCTAGACCTAAACAGATTTGAGAGAGAAAAAAATGAATGCGGATCACACAGAGCCTTAGCTGGGACTCAAATGCAATCTTCCACACAATAACATGCTCTACAAACTTCGAAGCACAACCGCAAGTAGTGAAAACAACCAAGTCAACCAAGACTGGAGTTAACACTAAGACTTTTAGGAACACGCTTCATGCACGATCCAGATTATACTTTGCAAACCAATCAAAAGGTAGGAACATGATCTAGAGACTCCCACAAGCATGTTACAATCACTAAGAACATCTGCACAACCTCTAAACACTTTATCCATAAGATTCTTCAAACTGGAGCACTTGAACATTACTGTCGGCCATTGTCATAAAGGAAAGATCACTTGCAGAGCACCAAATCACTGACCATTTGAACTGAAGGTACATAACATCATCACAAACTTAACTCCAAAATTGCAAACTATGAAACTTAAATGCAGAGAAATGTGGATCATAATACATTCTCCCTGTCACCATTAAATACACAGAAAAACAATTTTTACTCTAGTGAACAAAACTCGCTCAAATCTTCACACTGGAGGCTCAAACTTGAAACATAGTATCCACTGACATCCCTTAACATTACTTCCAATCCACAGACAAAGATATTCAATCTATAGGAAATGCGGAGCACAACACTGCATTGTTCTGATAGATGAAGCAATTCTGCACTTGTACTAATTCCTCAAATACTTGATCAGACTTATTCAAATAACTTCCTTAGGTGTTGACATCAATGACAACACTTACTGCTCATACTTGCAATAGGATTAGGTTGGTATGAAGTTGAGGGGGATGACCCATATGATTGAGTGGGAACTTGTTGATGTTGTATGGGTGATCCAATATAGTGGATGATGTGTGGAATGATGGTTGAGGTTGTGGTTGTTGAATGGAGAGGGGTTGTGTTTGTGATTGCATTTATTGAGTTTGGGATTTGTAGGTAGCTAGGAGTTGTTGGAATTATTTGTTTTGTTGTAGTTGGGATTGGTGTTGTTGTATGAATTGTTGGTCTAGAACTCGTTGTTGTTGGGGTTGTTGGTGTTGTTGTGGGGTAGCGACTTGTTCCTTTCTATATAACCACCTAAGTTCAACAACCATTTTTTGAATACCATAATGATCTTGCTCTAGGTTCTTGTTTTCTAGTGTCATAACCATTTGACAAAGGAAGAATGGGATAGATTGTGGTGAGAATTAGAAGAAGTTGGATTGGATTGGATGATTAGGATTTGGATTAGGATGAAAGTGATGATAAGGACAATTAGGATGATGTGGAAAGTGTTTGTTGATAGCTTGACTTAGGCAACTTGCAAATAAAAGATTTCACATGTACATGCATAAATCACACACACAAGACACAATGGCAAGTTTGACTTTTCAAGATTGATTGTTATGATTATGAAAACACTTGAAGACACATCAAAAATCCTAATATTAGTCAAATGGGTATGGCCAAGAGGTCTTAAGCTAGGATAAACAAGTTGTCTAAGGATGTCCCCAATATACACAAGGTACGGGGGGCCCAATTCTGTGAAATGAAAGTGAAATAATGCCACAGGCGGGAGAAGAGGGTAACCCACCCTTCACCTTCACTTCCCCAAGGTATAAAGTTCTTGGGGGCTTAGCCTGAATGACAAGATTTCAACTTCCAAGAGGTGTGTCTTTTGATTCACTCATTGTTTATACTCTGTCAGAACACAAGAGTTGAGGTTGTCCCTCGAAGTGGTGTGTCTCTAAGAAGGCCTCCTAAGAAGGGTGACAAAAGAAAATCAAGTGGTGTTTTTGATCTCACACACTTGACACACACTCACAAATGTTAATTTTCCCTTAGAAATGGAAATGTGTGTGTGAAGATGAATGGATTAAGGGATGTTTTTTATTCTCAAGATCACACAAAGTGCATGAGAAGAGCATACACACCCTGAATCACACTCAAATCCACCAAGAAATTCAAGCACGAATTCATTTTTATACCCAAATCCAAATGTGATGATGAAGACACATGTTTATTTTATGCCCAATTTCAAGTATGATGATGCAAACAATCATTTGTTTTAAGCCCAAATCAAAGTGTGATTGTAAACAAGTTTTTGATTAAATGAAAAGATAAAAGTTGGATTATGTGCACCTAGAATGTTTATCTTCAGATTTGATGCTAATTTTGATGTTGTGTAGTGCTTTATGTCCTCGTAAATTCTACCAAAATAAAAAAGGACAAAGAAACTTGCAAGCCAACTTGTTAGGTGAAAAATGAGCAATCTAGAAATTTTCTGATAAAGATGATTAGGTACAATAGATTGGATGTTATGATCAGATTCTACACGAAATTCTATGCAATTTTAAAAAAATTGTCAAATTTTGTTTAGAAATGCAAAAGTTATGGTGATTTTAAGTTTGCAAGCAATTGTGGCGTTTGACTGATTATACCTAAGAAATTTTGATTGAATCAGCTGATGAAACTTGCACCACTAAAAAGTATGTCAAATCAGCTTTCTAATGACTGTACTTTTGCACGATTTTGATACGATTTGCCCAAGTTGTGCAAAAAAGAAAAAAAGGCCCTATTTCGACATGTAGGAGGGCAAGGGAGTCAGTCTAGGGGTTATTTAACCGCTAGTGGTTAGTGAGTTTTTGGTCGCATGGAAGGTTTAGGGGGGTAATAGTTAAGCTGGGGGTTTGGGCTCTAAGCAGGCCCCTGGTCACCCATGTGACTAGGGGCTAACCACCTATAAAAAAAATAAAAAATAAAAATTAAGGTTTTGTGCTTTAGGTTTTTGTTTTGTTTGAATGATTTTTATTTTTATTTTTTATGTTTGATTTTATTGGCTGGGCTGTTGCAGTGCAAGGGTGGAGGATTGAGCGGCGCGGGGGAGTTATAGGTGGTGGGAGATGTAGGGTTTAAGGGAGTGGCACGGCCGAGGACTGAGTGACACAGGGGAGTGAAAGGTGGGGAGAGACAGAGGGTGTTGGGGTAGGGAAAATGATAGGGGTGGAGGAATGGAAAAGGGAGGTGGGGAAGGAGCTAGGGCGGCAGGAGGAAGGGTGAGCGCAGGTAAGGGGGGAAGAGAGTTGTGTGGTGGCAGTGGAGAAAGATGCAAGCGAGGATGGGATACTGGACAGCAGAGAGGGTGTAGGGCGTGGCAGTGGGGAGAAGTGTGCAGGTAGCGGGGGGAAATGCGTAGGCCGAAGGGGAAAATGGTGCAAGCAACGAGGGGAGTTTGGCAGGTCGGGGGAATTTTAAACCTGTCAACACAAAACCTAAAACAAAACACAAAAACCTAAACATAGATCCATAGATCAACGATGCTTGCAAGCTAAACACAAATCAAGGATGCCTCTAGAGATGGTATGGTGGATCCATACGGTACGGATCTACCACTAGAAAAAATTTCAAAAAAATTTTAAAAAATTTTCAAAAAATTGACAGTGAGCAAAATATAGTAAATTTTATGTCAATCTTTGCCCGCGAGGCCTCCTGGACGCAACGGTGAGGTTGGTTTTCGCATAGGAGCCAACCTGCAAAACTTGATTACCAAAACTTGACAAAAATGATGTTAGACATCAAAAAGCATAAACATGCAAATGGCAAGAGTTAGACTACCGAGCATGCCAAAATGTGATCAGTAAAATCTGAGATGCAAACATAAACGAAAGAATCAAAATCAAATACAATTCACCTTCCTTTGCATTCACAAATCCAACTTCACTAATTGAGCGTACTGAAGTGCACCCAACTCCAATCGATTGCTCAATTTCTCAGCATAACCTTGTGATATGAGGATGACAAGATCTAGAATGGTTTCAACAAAAATGAAGATGAGTCATGCCATAGGTTGAGAAGGATGTTGAATTTATAGATTTCCAACAGTGAATATCAATGGTGGAGAGTGATCAGAGAGATCAATGGCTATAAATGGTTGATAGGACGTGAGCAAATGAGAGAGTGACAAGTGTCCTTGTCCTCTCATGCATCAGGAGAGTTAACAGATTTGATTGAAGAGTTGATTGAGTTGATTACTTAGTTAACTAAATTGATTGGCTAGTCAACTAAATTGATTGATTAGTTAACTAGATTGACTGATTTGTTAATTGATTTGACTGATTTAGTTAACTAATTTGATTGATTAGTTATCTAAACTGATTGAGAATGAATTATGGAGGAGAGGGAATAATAGGAAATTAAATAAATAAATAATTTAATTTCATGCACATAGATAAATAAATAAAATATTGAATTTTATTTATTTTGAAGGAAATAGAATATTAGCTTTAATTAAATAAATATTTTAAATTTATTTAATTTATGTGTGGAGGAAAATTGATTTAATTAAATAATCAAAATTATTTAATTAAATATGGAAGAATAAGATAGATATCGCTAGAACAAAAAATGTTCTTATTATGCAAAAATTTATTTCTTTTGACCAAACAAGAAGTTAGATATATCAACATTTTAATCACTAATTGACTTTCAAAATTAAAACCACATATACATATACTTTATTTTATTTTATTTAAGTTATGAATACTAAACTACTCTTAAATCCACCTTAAAGCTCAAGATAGTGAAAGAAAATGAGTTAATGATTTAATAGTTTCATTAATCTTCAAAGATATTTTTAAATGCTCACTAATGAAAGAAAATGAGTTAATGATTTAATAGTCTCGTTAATCTTCAAAGACATTTTTAAATGCTCATATGTTTCAATCAAAGATTAAGATGACGGGGTTAGAAAATGAGCTACTTTTATATCTCAAATGATTTAATAGTCTCATTAATCTTCAAAAACATTTTTTAATGCTCATATGTTTCAATCATAACCTAAGTACGCATTGAAATGACACTTGCACTTTCATGGATAAGACACATAATTTCAAGCCGCGAGATTAAATTGTCACATGTTTAGTCTAACCCATTTATTGGATCTATTTTCATTATACTATAATAGATGGATAGGTCTTTATTTGTTCGTAAACCTAAGATATTAAAATTTGGAATAATTTGTTGTAGGGAATATAATATGTTATTAGTGGCTAGCATCTCCTTACGAAAAAGTTTAAGAGATAGTGGAACGCGTGGCAATACACACTAAAGTTATTAAATTTCACTTTGGACTAAAGTTATTAAATTTCACTGTCGTTTCAACTTTAGTATGTGCATGTATTTACCTAAATTGATAAGCGTTTCATTGCATCTTTGGAGTGACAATGATGGAAAATGGACTATTCAAATATTTGGTAGATTTATAATACCTAAGTTCTCTCTTATCTTTTGCAAGTGGATATACTAGGTAATTGATTGATTTAATTTTGTGTGTCACTTTCTTATGGAACATTGGCCTTTATTTATTATTCACTCTTGTACGGTTAATTATTGTTATTAATTATTAAATATTTTGAAATGCTAATTATGAAAATTACAAAGAAAATCATTTAATTTCAATTTATATTAGTTGTGTTTTTATTTTTCACTATATTAATATTTGTACAAATAAAATATAAAGAATATTTAAGAAATAAATATATTATTAGTCATATTCTATGTAATTTTTAAGTGTAATTGTTTTTTAGTAAGCAGGTTTTTTATTTTGTTGTTCAATGCAATTTTTTGCCTAGTCCTTTACCTTATTTAAATGTCTTTGTCCACCAATTTCATTCGACTTGCTTGGCTATCGCACATGCTTTTTAGTGTTGCTTATCACCTGCTATAGCGGGCTTTCTTTTACATTACTAGAGTCCATGCAATTTACAAAAAAATCTATGATGGTCATAATTGACATGGATTTGTGCATGACCTTTTGTTTATAGTGTTGTGTGTTTACACAACACGCCCCATTTTGTCCTAGCAAAATAGGGACCCAACTTTTTCTTGCTTTTGCTTGGCTTGTTTTGTTTCCCTTTGCTTTGGGCGATATGATAAAATGATATCAGATGTATGTCTAGGTCATACCTTAGGCATATTCGGATCCTGAAATATGGATCCAAGTTTTCAAAGTTCAAATTTCCCCTCTCGAAGCCTGCCAAATGAAAGAGAATAAAATTCTAAGCAGGTTTGCCTTTTACAACACCTAGAAATTCCCTCAAAAAAAGAAGTTATGTCGGGTCAAAGTTTGGTCAACTAGTCATAGAGATGTTCACATTGTCTTAATATCCGTACATTAACTTAATGTCCCAACCCAAGAAATTGCTAAGTAAAACGCAATATCCCAACATTCATAGTGCAACAAAACTGTCATGTGCATAATTGCATAGCATAGATATTTGTGGGTATGGATACTCAATCTCAATATCCAGACATTCATTAATGTCCAAACATTTTTTAATATCCATACTTGCTTTAATATCCTGATCAATCTTAATATCCGGATATTCACAAATGTCCATTACCTTTCCGAATACATGATGACATGTCCAATTTGACTTTTCAAATGGACATTGGACTCTAACATTTTGCTTAAACATTTAACATCCGGATGACGTCATATGATCTTGTCTCAAAAGGAATACTATAAAGTGATGACATCATCTGGATGTTAAGGGCACATGATATTTCACAAATCTTAATGTCCGGACATTCGCTGATGTCTAGACTTCCTAAATATCCCAATGACGTCACTTTACTCCTGACCAAGAATTACCTTAAAAAGGTGACATCATCAACACATTTAGACTTAGGGATATGTCGTGAAATCTAATATCTGGATACGTCTTAATATCAATATCCTTGCCTCCTACGAACAAAATTTACAGCTTCCCATGGACCAATCGGATGGTGTCACATGGCACAAGTTTGACTATTCATACTAGACATTTGTAATGTCCTGACATTTGAAGATCAAAGGCAAATGCCTTTGGATCTTAACATCCTGACATCCACCTTGGTCAATGTTGACCAATATGATGACGTCATATGGATATGTATATGCACATTTCAAAAAGTAAGCACATTGCTTAAATATCTGAACATATGTTTATATCTAGACCTCACAATAAATGCTACGAAAGGAAGTCGTTGGCCTTTTGAAAATTCAAATTAGAAACCACCACTTGTAATAATCTCCTAGATGATAGGTGGACATCCATGGAGGAAGGCAAATTAGCATTTATGACACCCTAATTCGTGGTTTTAACACATAAAGCTAGATTTTTGATCATTTTAACCTAATAAAGCATTCAGAGATTGAAAATTATAGAGCTCTAGAAATTTTACAGAGATTTTACAGCGATCATAACCCTAAATGGAAGAGTGCAGACAATGAACGACGAACAGTAAAAGGCGATTGCATAGTAAAAGAACACATCCAGACATCTTTTAATCAGGTTTTGAGTGCAGAAAATAGGTATGTAATATTTAAACCCTAGTTTTGTCATTATTACAGCACAGTAAAAGGTAAATATGCACTTAGGGTAAAATCTTGTTTGCACATGCACATATTATACATGGTAGGTTGTAAAATGTCAGGATATTGAGAAAATTAATTGTTGAACCCAATATGTGGAATGTATTTTTGAGATATGCATGTCCTCTAACCGCAGGACAAGATGCAGGATTAAAAGAATAGAAACAAGGCGAAGTTCAAGACTCCCATGTTCCCAAATCCTAGAGCCTCTGGCTTTCAGTTTGGAAGGATTGGAGACACTCACTCTGGCAACACAAACATTGATGAGTGGACTGCCAAGTCAATACAAGGAAGTGGACATTCGATGTTACACAAGATATACAACTCTGGGATGTGGCGTGCTGGTGGTTTTCCTTATGCAACAAAGGCAATGGAGTTGATTGTTGCATGTGCAGAGAACTATAACAAAGATAACATAAAGGTGGAGAAAGATGGTCGAGTATATGCAAACTTTTCTATCAGAGGTATTACTAAGGCATCCCAATTGCCTACACATCCCAATCCATTCAAGATAAATCTCGAGGATCTGGAGAATCAATACAAAAGCAAAACCACTGACTACAAAAAGAACATGTTCGTATCCTAGAGGACACAAGACAATAAGGTTAAGGCAGTGGCCAAGATGCCACATAATCTCTATAAGTTTGACTTCACCCCAGAGGTGTAATATATGATGGTGATGCTGAGCCGGATGGCTGGAAAGGCTGATGCAGGAAATTTTGAGCCCTAGATGTATGGGCTAATCTGGTTGGTAGAGACTTCTTTGACATGGAGGTACAATGGGCATCACTCATCAATGATAGCCTGGATGAGGACATGAGGATATTTGGAGGTGAATTGAGCCTTTTCTATATGTCATCATATGTCATTTATGCATGTGTTGCATAGTCTACATTCTATGGTCTGCAAACAATGGGCAGAATAGGATGAAATCCAGGAGACAAGACTGTATGGGATCATTATCCCCAGCCAGAGAGGAAATCCTCCATTCAAAATTACAGAAGAGTAAATGATTGCTTTGTTATGCATTTGGTTAGATTAATGGATAATGACATAGCAAAAAGATTGAGCACTGAGGCTCAGGAAGCCATTGCTAGAAATAGAACTTTGTTTATCCAATTCCCAACCTTTACTTACCTTAGGATGGAGGGATTCAGTGGGCAACCTCTCATGTTGCCAAGATACCCAATAGATAAGATAATTCTGCTAGAGTTAACCAGGTAGATTATACCTTCATATGAAGCATATGTGAAAAGAAATAAGAAAGGTAATGTTAGGTTTCCTCTAGTCATTAGCTGGTATGCATGTCTAACTATTGATGCAGCTAAAAGCTCAAAGGCAGAGTTGTACATGTTGAATTTGTAGCTATTTCCCTTGGCAAGGCAATATGATCCTTACCATAGAATGAAAAGGTTTGTGAGAAAGAAGTCAATGCATCAAGTGCACCTAGAAGATTACTGGGTAGATTGTCCAGATGATGTGGAAGTCAGAAGGAGGGGTTACCAAAGGTTAACTTTGAATCAGATCCAGACATTAGACTGCTTTGATGTTCCTCCGCAATTGTTTATTGATGATGGTATGAGAATATCCAAAGAATATGAAGATAAAAAGATTTATAATGAGACCATATCCCCTCCAGATTGGAGCTAGCCAGAAGTAACATCTATTGACCTCATTACAGCCAGAGTCATGGAGTTGACAAGGAAGTGGGTAGATCATTAGTTGGCTGCCCTGAAAGCCAAAGGAGTGGCTCTGATTGTGGACAAGAAGAGAAAGAGGCAAGAACTGCCTGATGCAGAATTTGATGACATTTTGATTCATAAAAGGCAAATCATGGAGGCCAAGCGGGCCAAGCCAGATTCATCAAAGGAAGCTGGAGAATTTACTGATAGTGGCATCACAATAGCCACAAGACCATCCCCCTAGAAAGAAAATCCTATCCCAACAATTACAATAACCACAAGACAGGCAAAAAAGCCTAGGGTTACTTATGAGGATATGGAGGAGGATGAAGTGCCTTTGATAAAAAGAGGTTGGGATATATTGAAAGGAGCTAATATCCCTAAGTAAAGAGAGGACAAGTACCCATTATGAGGGGATCCACAAGTAAGCAACCTGATGTCCTACTCAAGGAAGGTGAAGATTTCACCAAAATGGAGAAGATGTTTTCTACTCAGTAACCTACAGTAGATAGAGTTGTAGCCACCATGGTGCTAAAGAAAAAGGATGTGGAGATAGTACAAATAGGGTTTCAACATGATGTCCCCATCCCTACCATTATTAAGTTTAAATCAGAGTTAGCTCAAGAGGCAAGGGAAGAGGAAAATAATAAGATGGTTGGTCAACCTTTGTCACTGGATAAAATTATTGACCTGATAGATGATGAGGTGACAAAGGATTTAACAACCAATCCACTTGAAGACTTGCTAAGAAATACAACACTAACACCTCAAGGTATGCCACAAGTGCCAAATAATACTACTAGAGATGAGGATGAATGTGAAGATCTTGAGATAGTGGCGCAGACCATTGGTCTAGATGTGTTAGTGGGAACCGTCACCATCATAGCAGTTATTGATCTATCATATCATGGGGTGAAGATGAAAATAGGGATAAAGCCATAGATGATGTGCAGATTGGAAATGATACAGCTATAGACATGGATATCCATACAGAGATGCCGGAGCATAATGTCTAGGAAATTAAAGAAGGACATGCTGAGGCAGAGGACAAGGAACAACCAATGTCAACATCTAAACATGAAGGTCCAAAGGATAAAAGTGATGAGGAAGAGATGGAAAGAATAGATACAGTTGGTGATTAAAGTACACATCAAGATATGCAAGATCCTGGCCACCAAAAGCTTAGTACAAGTAATTCGTAGACCCAAGATGATCAACATGTACATGAACAAAATGTAGATGCATATCAAGAGGTACATGATGCAAATAAACAAGATGAGGATGTGCAGATGAATGTACCTGGTAGTCAAGAGCCAGAAAAGGAAATAACACAAGATCAGGACATGGCATCTAGAGATGCTGCACAGGATCAGAATCAACAGTAAGTGCACAAAGAAGTTCCTACTAATGGGGACCAACAACAAAATGTGCATAAGGATGTACCAAAAGAGAAAGAGGTAAAAGTACACGATGCTCAAATTGAGTAGACTATCCAACAAGGGTCCATATCCAGTGTGCCACATTGGCTTGCACTTGAGGTAAGTCAGCCCCAAGTTCTTGATTCATCCAATTTTGATATTTCTTCATTATTTTCTTTTGAGGGAACCAAACCCAAGCGCAGAGTGAGGGCAACCTCGATAATAAAAGGAGATCTAGCCACAGGGAAGAGGACATCTCAATTAGTTGTGCCTATGGTTGACAAGGCAAAAGGAGAAATAAGTGCCAGTGAGTTCCAAATAACAACAATAGACCTACGGTACACTACCAAGGACCAAGAAATCCAAGATTAAGAGATCATATAGATGCAATAGAGGCTAGGATAATGAAGGCTAAAGCTAAGAAGAAGAAGTATAAAGAGAAAATTACTCAATTGCAAGCCTTCATAAAAGGGTTGGTTGCACCCACTAATGTACAGATTACACCAACCACTGCACCCTTGGTATTGGTATCTTAGCAAGAGATCACTGGATTGGATGCATTGAAGCATCAAGCACATGTGATAAATGATTGGTTCACTAAGTTCCTACAAGAGGGAGATGAAGTAATAAAGACCTCATTCTCCAATTGGGACATCCTGAGCAATATGAAAAGCAAAGCAGATAAGTTGAAGAGGGAGGTCAGCCAAAGATTGATTATGAGTAGTCAGGATTTGACTACATTGAAAGATATGAGGAGAGCAGATATTAATACCCTCATGACAAAGAAGGTTTTGACACCTCAAATGCTCCCACAGATGGATACATGGGTTGAAGACTTGAGATTTGAGGTGAACATTTTGAAAAGATGCAACTCAAAAATAGTTGACATAAGCATAAAGGCACATGAGCTATTAGCGGAGGAGTTGGCCATTTTGGATGTTTTGGAGGGTGAAGTTGAAGGTAAAATTGAAAATTGGGATAATGATTTTGCAATTAAGGCATTTAGAGATAACTTTAGCTCAACAATAGCGGATCCTACCCAACATTTTTTGGAGGACACTATAAATCAGGCTATGCTTATGAAGTCCAAAATTGATGCATACAACGAAGAATTGGACAGTAGGATCAATAGGTGGATATTTTTAAAGGAGCAATTGAAAGCTCAGGAACATGCAACTGAGAAGGCTAATGTGCAAAATAGAACAGAGATAGATACAACTCTCAAAGCATATGCACTCATCCAAGGCATTGGATGCAGGATATCAGAGGAAGCATCAATAGAAGAGGAATCTGATGAAAATGCTAAGTGAAGAGGTCATGAGGACCAAGTCAAAGATTCAGGGAATATGCCATTTTGCCAGCTGTCCTCAACCAAAGATTGCCAATTGACAATCACATGCCACATTTTCTCAACCGTCAGATCATCTTGAGTTGATCCTGATCATTAGATCATTTGTAACCGCATCCTATCCTTGGTCTATATAAGGAGAATGATTGCCATTTGTAAACCATTCGAAGCGTAATTGAGATAGAATTGGTGATTAGTGGACACTTAGTGAACATTTTGTTACTCAGTGGTTCCTCATTATTCTCTCTCAAGATCATCTGTATATGTGTATTCTTTTTGCATACTTAATGAGGATGGAGAACTTTGATTACAACTTATCATATATCTTGCATAATCTATGAGTGAATTTTGGATGTGTAACTGTGGATTGCTGCGCTCAATAGAGGTGCACCCACAAAGTGCATGTTGTCTTCATTCTTTTCCTTTGAAGATTCACACCTATCATGTGTAGTCGTGGACTGTCCTAGCAAAGCATGGTTTGGTTTTCATCTCCTTTCATTAATTTCATTGAATTTACAATTTTAGTTTGTTTTTTCTTTTAAATTTCATAAATCATCATCACAACTACAAATATTGACAAATGATAAACAGAATATGCAGATTCCCATAGATAACTGAATATCCTAGCATATTTGAACAAACTGCATGTAATGTTGAAAATATCATGCAAATATTTGGAAATAATGGCAAAGAACATGGAAATATCAGCTTGTAGGCATAATAATTAGAAGAATTTAAAGTACAAAAGTAACATTGAGTGAAGATTAGTTCAATTTCAAAAGAACTAATCAAAGTTAGAATAATCATCATAAATAAGCTTAGTTGGAGTTAATTGTAGAAGAATTGATCAAACTTATGATAAATAGCCATGCACACATGCATATCCTAGCTAGGGATTATCATTTTTGATGCAGTTCGTTGAGATGCATGCAAAGCAAGTACACATGACAAATAATCTGGACAAGATTTCTTCAAATCAAAATGTAAGGCCCCTGAATGATTAACAACATCATCACATCAAACCACTGAGTGATTGTCAGAAGGTCATATCCTGACTATCGGAGACTTGGCATCCTAAATTTATCGTATCTTTCAAGATGATAAAAGTTTGCTGTGTGAACTTTTATTTGTATTAATATGAATTCAGTTTTGTTAATTAATGCAATTTATTTCAAGTTTTTGACTTGGAAATGTTGGAAAAATTAAGACACCTATTTGTTTCCATATTCATTAGAGGAGCTAAAATAATGGCATTATGTTATATAATTAATAATAACTAACATACTTATACTTTATTTTTTATTAGATTTCTTATCTTTAACATAATTTTTTCATAAGATAGATATGCTAATTTTACTTTATAATTATTTAAATCATTTTTATTTATTTAATTATTCTTTCTTTATTTACTTAAGAGTTATTTTTACTATTATAATAAAAATAGTAACTAAAAACAATTATTAAAATTATTAGACAAATAAAATAGTAAATAGTTATATACTTCAATAAATAAAAATATAATAAGTAATGTACTTAATAAATAAATTAGTAAATAATATTTTTGAAATAATTATTTATTTTAAGTGAACCATTTTTATTTTAAACATTATTTATTGAAGAGCTATTTTATTTTTAATAATATAATAAACTATAAAAGATATTTTCAAGTTTTAAAAACATAAATAAATATCATTTTTAATATCAATCTAAACAATGTTTGTTTCACTAAATACATTATATTTATACTTTGCCGAAGAGTTATTTTATTTTATTTATTTAAGAGTTATTCTATTTTATTTTATTTACTTAACATCTATTTTTTTAGTTCTAATTTTTGAAATAATTATTTATTTTAAGCGAACTATTTTATTTTAAACATTATTTATTGAAGAGCTATTTTATTTTTAATAATACAATAAACTATAAAAGATATTTTCAAGTTTTAAAAACATAAATAAATATCATTTTTAATATCAATCTAAACAATGTTTGTTTCACTAAATACAATATATTTAGACTTTGATGAAGAGTTATTCTATTCTATTTTATTTACTTAACATTTATTTTATAGTTTTAGTTTTTTTTTCAAATATATGTAGAGTGTGTTCTATTTTTTTATTTTTTTGTATGTTGGCTCTACTTAAATATCATCCATTTCAATGGTCAAACAATCAATAGTGTCATTCACAACAAAAAGTAGTAAATATTTGTCTTATTTTTATTGGCCAAAATTAACTTTTGATGGTTGAAGCGGACCCTTATAGGTGAAAAGACCCAATAGGTGAGATAGTTCCAATGGTTGAGATAGTATATGTGCATTTAAGACCCAATATTTTTTGAAGTTTAGTATTAGTAGTTGTGACTTTAAGGTTGTTAGTGTTACTATAAGTACTAATAATTGAATGAAATGTGCCCTTTAGATTTAAAAAGCAACCAATCATGTAATGTCAAATCAACACACCATCAAAGGAGGTCTTAATGCACACTTATTGGTCCACCCTTTTTTTTGGGGAACTATTTGACACCTCAACAAAGAGTAAACCTTAGTTATAAGTAGGGGCATTGCCAAATAAGCTACTGTAAAAATTTTGTAGTGATTCGAAATTGCCACGTATGATTTTGAGAGGCGTGAAGTTAGGGTGCACCACTACTGGGTCCTCTCCCCTATGTAGTTGAAAGCCGAAAGAAGCAGCTTGAACCCACATGTTCTGTTAGCTGCTCCAGCTTCTCTGTATAAAAGTATACACAATACTCTCTATTTCTGTGTTTTAGTAAACATTGTGCTTGTGGTGTAGTGAACAAGGGATAATGGCGGGTAGGAGCCTGAGCACCAGGCGCCTCACACGAACACAGACGGTAGGAAATATGGCTGCCCTCGAGACGATTGACGGTGAAGTTGTTCCATCTTCCTTATCCAGAATTGCCCCGATTCTTCGTGTCGCTAATGAGATCGAGAGCGAAGCTCCGCGCGTTGCATATCTCTGTACGCATCTCACCAACACTAATTCCTCTAATTTCACAAATCTGCAGTCAATTCATAACGGTACTAATAATGGGAATGATTACAATGTAACAGGTAGGTTCTATGCATTTGGGATGGCTCACAAGGAAGATCCCACTTCCGCCGGCCGAGGCGTTCGCCAGTTCAAAACGGCTCTTCTCCAACGCCTGGATAAGGTGGGGAAAAATCTGTGTCTTTTTTCTTGGCATTTAAATGAATGAATGAATTTTAATGATGTCCACGAGGCCAGCAGTCTAAGAGACTAAGAGCCGCAGCCGTTAGACACTTTCAGAAACTGACTCTTCTACTATGCAACTTGACTAAGAAGTCGGCCATTATGCAAAGATTTGCATCTCAAATAGCCGGCTTAGGGCATGTCCCCATGTTATTGCTTAACTTATTTTTTTAGAAGATATTTGTGGAACTAGTGATGAATGAATGAATGAATAGATTTTAATGATGTCCACTAGACCAAGTAGCCTAAGGGACCAAGAGCCGCGGCCCTAAGAAATCTTCAAGATCTTTTCGATGTCACTTTTTCTGCCATGAATTTTAACCAAAAAACCTGCAGTTATGTGTAGCCTCGATTCGTCAAAGATCTCAATAATACTGCCCACCTTCAGGGTGTTGTCAAAGATCTCAATAATATTGCCCACTTCAGGGTGTTTTCAAACTGAGTCCGAATGTCTTCATAGGCATCACATTCAAAGATGAAGTGCCATTCAGTTTCCACCACTTTTTTGATGCCATGAATATTTTTTTCTCCTTATCTCAAGCAATTATCTTAATCTGTATTAAAAAAATAAAAACAAATCATTTTAATTATCTTAATTTATAAAAAAATAAAAAAAAGGGGGGAAGGAAATATATTTCCAGCATCCACTTTTTTTCCACAGCGTATTTGTAATCCCTAAAAAGTAGTTGCTCCATAAAAATAGGGAAATATTTTATATTATTCTTTTTCCATAATTGTAAATTTCCATGGGGCCACTCCAACTGCTTAAATTTAAATAGGAAAATAGTTTAAGGAGCAGCGTGGGGACATGGGGTTATACTCCCCCCTTTCAAGATGTTCCCGTACTGAATGGAGATATCTTCATAGCCAGCGCACTCAAAAATGAAGTGCCACTCAATAATGCATAGACTCATTAATTGTTGCTTCATTAGATTACCTGCTAGCATTTGTCTTTACTTGTTTATGCCTCGATTTTCTAAGTTTGGCTGTTTCGTGATGGTTCTCTACGCCCTATTGTTTGCACCTTACGGAGCCGTAGGGACGCGGCAATAAAAAAGGTGGTGGTTTTCAACGTTATTCGCTACGCAAAATTCGTTATTTTCTTTGTTTTATTAGCTGCCAAAAAAAATAGTTATTTTCTTCGTTTGCGTGCACCTTTTGCTCGCCTAGAATGGGACGCACCCATGCTAGTGGAATTGGTCCTATTGATCCGTATTTTACAATTTTCTTTTGTTAAAAAATGAATTTCTCATTTGGTTTAGTTTTCTTTGGGTGTAGATTAAAATTTATTAGTATTTTGTTTTGAGTTTATACTGCTTAAAATTATGATTTTTTTAGGACACTAGTTAAAATTTCTTATGAGATGAGAAAAAATAGAAACGGTTTCTAAGATCCCTTGCCTAAAGTTATGGTGTCATGAATTTTTAAATTATTTGGTGTTAAGAAATTTTAATTGGAACCATTAAATTTTAGATGAAAAATTATAAAAATACAAGGTACATTTTTTATTCGGAAGAATCAACACATGGTAGGCCTGCGATGCAAAGTCCTAACTTGCACCACTATAACCTTCATTCGTATGAGCTACCCTCCACCCATGTGGCAGGTAAATTTGGGCTGGGAGAACCATCATTCGTGTTTTCCAATGACTTGATTGTCTGGTCTATCTTACAATGTACATATTTTAATTTTAAAATTGGAATTTAAATTTTTTATGCAACCTATCACATGGACATAAAATTCACTAAGGCTATGGTCTCATAAAGAGGGGGTATGTAAAAGTTCTTAGCAAGTGCAGTCTAGAAAATTTAGGAGCTTTTACAATCAAGTGGTAACATAAATTTTATAGGAGCAACTAATATTAAAAATTTTAATTTAGAATTTTTAAGACGATGGTGGTCCCATGATTTGTTTAAAAATTGTAATACTCTATCCCAACATCATAAATATAAAAAGAAAAAAAAAACCCTCAAAACTTTATTGAAATCTATTAGGTGCCTTTTAATAACATCGTGTAGATTAAAAAAATCTCTATCTAGTGGAGGAAATTTCTACCCTTACCCTGCAAGAAGCCGCTGAAAATTGAGTGCTAAAAAGTAGGGGCTCCTATTTTCATCAGTTTATTTTGTAGCAGTTTTTCCCTCATCTCATGACACTTGTTGCTCTATAATTATAAATCCTCAAGCCCCTTTCATGCACTGCTTATTGAGTTAGTGGAGGAAACTTTCAGCCACCCTCCTCATGAAATATCCTTAAGTATTTCAAACTGCTGAACTAATTCCTTCAAAACACAAACTTGTAATATAATTTCTAAAAGGAACAAAAAACTATTGCTTACAATATATATTCTTTACTTTATTTTAGTTTGAAGCAATTATGAAATCAGTCCCTAATTATAAATAAAATGAGTGTTGTTTGAACATTATGAAACTCACAACAAATTATTACAGAGTAACATTAGGGCATCCCAACACTATCAAAAAGATTGTAAAACAATTTTGGCCCTCACTAGATCTCCAAGGCTCTGTTCAAGTAAAAGGATGTTATTATGCCTACTAGGTGGCCTCAAGTATGTCATCCAACTCCGTTAATTTGGGCCCTTACATAGGTGACTTGCAATGTCTTTGTGGGATCCCACTTGCTATACTAATTGCGTCGTCTTGAATGATGATTCTTCTTGCAACAAGTGATGTGGATTAGCTAGTGTGCGACTCAGGTGGTAGGTGCTTCTCCCGCGCCTTGCAAATTGATTTATAATATCTAATCCTAGTATCCCTATTGTGTTCAGTGTCCCACTAATGTACCTTCGCCCAAGTTTGAATGATGCCCTAGTCGTGACTTCAGTCCACTATTAGATCATCGATTGAAAACAGACCGCTGTAAGATGCGTAAGAGCATCTATCATTGCCTATTTTTAGCATGGAGCTCTCCAATCTTGGAAAGTCAAATATGCCATGTATGACAGATGTAAGAGATGTATTTACAGCTTGGACTAGTGTCCTTTGATGTGGGAAAACGACCATGTGGACAAGGTGGACGCCTATCTCAAGAAGCTTCCAATATATGCTTTGTATCTCTATAAAATGCATTGTTTTAGAGTTGTAGTTACATAGTATTTTTACAAGTACTGTTATGCTGCCGGAATCATACCAGAAATGACATTTGAAAAATTTACTATTTTTAGTCTTGGAATTAGTGGCTAGCACCTCCTTACAGGTAAAGAGAAGTGGAATGCGTGACAATACACACTAAAGTTATTAAGTGTAATGCGTGACAATACACACTAAAGTTATTAATTTTCACCTATCGTTTTCACCTTTAGTATGTGCATTTCATACCTCGTTCAAAGTATTGTCGGGTTTGCATTATCTCTTAGGACTCTTAGGAGTGACAACGATGGAAAATAGACTATTCAAATATTTGGTAGATTTTTAGGAAGTTCTCTCTTATCTTTTGCAAGTGGATATATTATTTGATTGATTTAATTTAGTGTGTCAATGCCTAGAGGCATTTAACTCATTTTTCCTGTATAAATATATAGAAGAAAAAAAAGAAATTAGAAAAAATAAAAATAAAAAGAAATTGAAGAAAATAAAAAAGAAAAACTAAAAAAGAAATTGAAAAAATAAAAAATAAAAATAAAAAAAGAAATTGAAAAAAATAAAAAATAAAAACTATTGGAAAATAAATAAAAAAATGAAAAAAAAAAATGGCAAAGGTTGAAGGAAAAAAGTGGAGCAAATACAAAAGTTATAAAAAAACAGAGTCAAAAAGATATTTCTAGGCATATGTAGATATATTTTTTTATATTAATCATCGAGAGTTCAAAGTATCAAATATACAACAAGACCCAAGGGCAAACAGCTAGCCCAAGGGGTCAAACTAGAGTATCAAAATCACATAGTAAATAGTACGGAGATACAAAAGGAGAGAGTAACCAAGAGCAGCTAAGTAAGAATATCATCCCGGTTTTCCAACCAGGTCATCCATCCTTGCGGTCCTTCCATCCAGACCACCTTCTTCCTGTCCAGAATCTGAGCATACATATCCAGTTTCTCATAAGGAGGGGTACCATTGTCTCTAATCTCTTTAATCAGGTTATCAAGGGCTTTGTCAAAAGTATTTTTGTCTTCTAAGATATTGGCCCATTCATATCCATGCTTCATCTCATATATAAACCTCGAGGTGTATCCATCTTTAAGAAATCTCAGAAGCTTATCACGTTCCAGATTCATAATGTAGCAAACCTGAGAGGCAATCTTAAAACGAGTGAGTTTTTAGCAAAACCCAGTAAGACTTCTATCAATGCCTTGAAATTTGGCTTCATTTCTAAGTTTCCATATGGACCAAAGAATGAAAGATGAAAGAATATGCCAAAAAAAGTTAGCGTCTTTTCTCAATCCTTGTATAAAGCCAGTAACAATCTCAATAGTATAGACATGTTTAGTAATAGAAATTCCAAACATTAACCAGATTTCTTTTGCAAAATTACAATAAAAAAATATATGCCTCATAGTTTCAGGAACTCTGCAAATAGAACAAGTATCATAACCAGTAAGATGATTTCTAACAGGAAGCTTATCAAGCAGGAGCTGCGATTTAAAACATTTAACTTTAGGAGGAATAGGGGATTTCCATAAAATGTCAAAGGATTTTTGCCATTCAGTGGAACTGAGATTACAATACCAAATTTTGTTAATATGATTAGTCACAACAGTGTCAGTGTTGAGAAACTTGTATATGTCTTTGGCTTTAATTTTTGTCAGCAGGGACCCATCTCTCCATCTAAAAGATAGGTAACGATGAGAATCCACAGTAGTACTTCTAGGAAGATTTAAGGAGGCACAAGCATTCTTAATTAAATTATAAGTTCTGATTTGAGAATTAGGAAGATCATACATTCTGGACAGACTGTTCCAGCTAATAAGAGTGTTATGTTCCATGATATCCATAATGCATTTGATGCCCTTAACATTCCAAGATCTAGCAGAACATCCTTTGGTATGTAGATATATTTTTTAAAATATAAATATACTAATTTATTATAGTCTTGTACGACTAATTATTGTTATTAAATATTTTAAAATACCTTGTATTTAAATGTAATAAATATGAAAATTACAAAGAAAATCATTTAATTTCAATTTATATTAGTGTTGTTTTTATTTTATGGTTATATTAATATTTGTAAAAATATAATATAAATAATATTTAAGAAATAAATATATTATTAGTTATATTCTATGTAATTTTTAAGTGTAATTGTTTTTTGGAAGTTTACATTGACATTGTTTAATTATGGATCAATGTCAATTTAAGTAGGGTTTTTTGTTAGAGAGATTTGTGTTTTTGATTGAAGGGATTGTATTTTGTTGATCAATGGAATTTTTTTGGCTGGTCCTTCACTTTATATAAGTGTCTTTGTCCACCAATTTCATTGGACTTGCTTGGCTATCACACATGCTTTTTAGTGTTGCTTATCACCTGCTATAGTGGACTTTCTTTTTCATTACTAGATTCCATGCAATTGACAAAAAAATCTATGATGGTCATTTTTTTACACCTTCCACTCATAATTGACATGGATTTGTGCATGACCTTTTGTTGATAGGGATTAAGATTTGTTAATTAATGCAATTTATTTCAAGTTTTTGACTTGGAAATGTTAGAACTAGTATATTTATATTTAAAAAAATATATCTACAGTACACCGAGAGATATCTTCCAGTTTGTTGGCATTTATTAATTATTTCCAGTTAGAATATTTGATATGCTCACATGAATTAATTTAAAGAGACTGAGACTTTTCATATTCTTCAAACATAATAAAGATTTCACTCCATAACTTCCCAAGTTTTTCTATTTTCTATCCATTTGGTTTCCACAAATTTATTTATCTTTTGTTTAACGCGATAAAGATTTCGCTCTCCAAGCTTTTCTATTTTTCCATCCATTTGGCTTCTACAAATTTATTTATTTACACATTTTATGAATTTTGTTTACTTGGGAATCTGAATCTTAATTGTTTATAGGAATCTGAATCTTTTAGCCCTTTCTGTGAGTGTAGAACACCTCTCGGCGTAAAAATAGATACCTATTTGTTTCCATATTCATTAGAGGAGCTAAAATAATGCACATTATATTATATAATTAATAATAATTAACATACTTGTACTTTTTTTTTTTTTTCCTTATCTTTTAACATATATTTTTCAAAAGATAGATATGATAATTTTACTTTAGAACTATTTAAATTATTTTTATTTATTTAATTGTTCTTTCATTATTTATTCAAGAATTATTTTTACTATTATAATAAAAATAGTAACTAAAAAAATTATTGAAATTATGATGAGATAAATAAAATAGTAAATAGTTATGTACTTCAATAAATAAAAATCTAATAAGTAATATACTTTATAAAAAAATAGTAAGTAATATTTTTGAAATAATTATTTATTTTTTAATTTTAGTTAATAATTATTTTATTTTAGGCATTATTTATTGAAGAACAATTTTATTTTTTATAAAACAATAAATTAGGGGAGAGGGGCTAGTTTATGTTTTTAATCACTTGACCCCCAATTAAATTTTTAAAAAGAATCAATACATGTAAAATACCCACCTAATAAATTAACACAAATGCACCAATACATGTTCACAATATTTGTACATGTTCACAAATGCACCAATACATGTTCACAACTCCAATAAATTAACTAATGAAATTAAGACAAGTGCACAAATGTGATGGTAAGCAGTTATTCGACATGTTGAAATGACACTTTTTCGACCCATGTGCACATAACACATCCTACAGTGAAATGTATAAGTGTCTAAAAGCCGAAAGAATAGCTTTAAGCTCTTCAGTCGCATATGACGTGCACGAAGTTAGAGTGGGCGGCTACTGGCCCCTCTCCCTTATACAAATATTTTTAAGTTTTAAAAACATAAATTAATATCATTTTTAATATTTATCTAAACAAAACATAAATAAATATCATTTTTAATATCTATCTAAACAATGTTTGTTTCACTTTACATCATATTTATACTATACTTAAGAGTTATTTTATGTTATTTACTTAATAGTTATCCTATTTTATTTTATTTACATAACATCTATTTTATAATTTTAGTTTTTTTTTTCTCTAATATATGTGGAGTGTGTTCTATTTTTATTGTTTTTGTATGTGGACTCTTTTTATGTTATTTACTTAATAGTTATTCTATTTTATTTTATTTACTTAACATCTATTTTATAATTTTAGTTTTTTTCTTTTTCCAATATATGTGGAGTGTGTTCTATTTTTTATTGTTTTTGTATGTGGACTCTTTTTATATTATTTACTTAATAGTTATTCTATTTTATTTTATTTACTTAACATCTATTTTATATTAAAGACATCAAATTTCCACAGTCCATAATATTGTTCAGTCTTGTGTTTCTGGATTTAATTGTGTATAATTATTTACCATCAACGTTTTAGATCACACTCTGTGATCCATCATCAGGATGTAGAGAGCTGTAGGATAGAATGATTGAATCGCAAACCAAGACAGAATAAATATGAGGTGGGTAAGAGTTGGTGCGGAGAGTGAGGAAACCATATAAGAAAGGACGAGAAGATAATCATAAATATATATAAAATATATGTAAAAAATAAGAACCAAAATTTTGAAAGATAGAAAAAGGCAATAAAGGAGACTAAGCAACCAACAACAATTATATATATATGAAGAGTGAAAATAGAACAAAATACTAAAAATGAATAAAATAAGCAAATATGAAGAGTAAAAAGAGAACAAAATAATAAAAAGGAATACATGGAGGAAAAAGGTATAAGGAGAGAAATGAAAAAATACTAAGTAAATAATAACAGAACGAGAAAAATAAACCACAAACACAAACCCCAAGAACAATAAAACTATGCCTACTAATACCTAAAAAGAGAGGATATATATATATATATATATATGCGCTTGCATGTATGTAAATATATACATATTGACACCTACATGTATAGATATCTATTTTATAATTTTAATTTTTTTTTTCTCTAATATATGTGGAGTGTGTTTTATTTTTTATTGTTTTTGTATGTGGACTCTTTAATAATTTTTGAAATAATTATTTATTTTAATGAATTATTTTATTGAAGAGCTATTTTATTTTTAATAATACAATAAACTATAAAAAACATTTTCAAGTTTTAAAAATATAAATAAATATCATTTTTAATAATTGCCCTTTAATATCAATACTACGGTTAAGGGCCTGGTTAGGTAGTTAAGTGGCTCTATTAACCCCCAAAAAACAAAAAAATATCAATCTAAACAATGTTTGTTTCAATTTGCATTATATTTATACTTTACGAACAAAATTTTCTCTCTAAGACCTGAGGATAGGCTGCCGAGCACAAAAGCCCAGTTGGATGAATAGAGTCGAAATGACGGTAGATAAAGAGGAAACCTGCCCAAGAAGAAATGAGGAGAAAGTCGGGGAATTTTGCCGGAATGGCCAGCTTGTTTATTTTCTTCTGTTAAGCAACGTAGCCAATATCAAATGTACCATTTCCACGAATATTCCTTACTTGCGACACAAACTAAAAGAAATCGAAAAAGCGAGAAAAGCATCAACGTCATACCTGACAGTACTCCACTTCTCAATTGTAAAGCCGAAAGAAGCAGCTTGAACCCACATGTTCGTTTTACCTGATGCAGCTTTTCTGTATAAAAGTATACAAAATGTTCTCTCCCTTTGTGTCTTAGTAAACATTTGTGCTTGTGGTTTAGTGAACGAGGGATAATGGCGGGTAAGAGTCTGAGCGAGGCGCCCAGCAGGCGCCTCACACGAACACAGACGGTAGGAAATATGGCTGCTCTCGAGACGATTGACAGTGAAGTTGTTCCCTCTTCCATATCCAAAATCGCCCCCATTCTTCGTGTCGCTAATGAGATTGAGAGCGAAGCTCCGCGCGTTGCATATCTCTGTACGCATCTCACCAACACTAATTCCTTTAATTTCGAACACAAATCTGCAGTCATTTGATCACGGTACTAATAATGGGAAATTATTACGATGTAACAGGTAGGTTCCATGCGTTTGAGAGGGCTCACAAGGAAGATCCTACTTCCAGCGGCCGAGGTGTTCGCCAGTTCAAAACGGCTCTTCTGCAACGCCTGGAAAAGGTGGGAAACAAAGTTTTGTCTTCTTTTTTGGCATTTGCATAGGCGGCATTAATTGTTGCTTAGCCTGCTACCATTTAGCTTTACTTGTTTATGCCTCAATTTTCTAAATGGGGCTGTTTTGTGAGGGTTCTGTACGCCCTATTGTTTGCACCCTACGGAGCCGTAGGGACGCGACAATAAAAAAAGGTAGGTGTTTTCAATGTTATTAGCTACCCAAAAGTTCGTTATTTTCTTTGTTTTAAAAGCTGCCAAAAGTCAGTTATTTTCTGTGTTTTATTGGCTGCCAAAAATAGTTATTTTCTTCGTTTTGTGTGCACCTTTTGCTGGCCCAAAATGGGACGCATTCATGCTAGTGGAATTGGTCCTATTGGTCCAGTATTTTACAAATTTTTTTGGTGTTAAAAAATAATTTCTCATTGAAGGTCTTTGTTTGGTTCAGTTTTTCTTTGGCTGTGGATTAAAATTCACTAGTATTTTGTTTTGAGTTCGTATTGCATAAAATTATGATTTTATAGAAGGGCACTAGCTAAAATTTCTTATCAAATGAGAAAAATTAGAAACCTTTTCTAAGACCCTTTGCCTAAAACTATGGTGCCGTGAATTTTTAAATCAGTTGGCGTTAAGAAATTTTAATTGGAACCATTAAATTTTAAATGAAAAATTATAGACACTATATGCAAATACAATACATTTTTTTTTACGGAGGAATCAACACGCGGTGGCCCTGCGATGCAAGGTCCTAACTTGCACCACTATAACCTTTGTTCGTATGAGCTGCCCTCCACCCATGTGACAGGGAAATCTGGGCGAATCGAACTCGCAACCATCATTTGTGTTTTCCAATGGCTTGATTGTATGGTCTATCTTACAACGTACATATTTTTTTTTTGATGAAAATGCATGTATCTTTATATTAATTAAAGATAATTAATACATTTTTACAAAAAAATGTTGGGTGGTATAAAGGCACACCCCGACAGAGCTTACAGAAACGTGACAAAACAACTATTACAAAATTGGAATTTAAATAATCTTAAAATTGGAATTTAAATTTTTTATGCAACCTATCACATGGACATAAATTTCACTAAGGCTATGGTCTCATAGAGAGGGGGGTATGTAAAAGTTCTTAGCAGGTGCAACTGAGAAATTTTAGAAGCTTTAACAATCAAGTGGTACCATAAATTTTATAGGAGCAACTAATATTAAAAATTTTAATTTAGAATTTTTAGGACGCTGGTGGTCCCATGATTTGTTTAAAAATTGTAATACTCTATCCCAACATCATAAATATAAAAAGAAAAAAAAAACCCTCAAAACTTTATTGAAATCTATTGGGTGCCTTTTAATGACACCGTGTAGATAAAAAAAGCCCCTATCTAGTGGAGGAAATTTCTAGCCTTACCCTACAAGAAGTCGCTGACAATTGAGTGCTAAAAAGTAGGGGCTCCTATTTTCCTCAATTTATTTTGTATTCCTCATCTCACGACACTTGTTGCTCTATAATTATAGATCCTCAAGCCCCTTTCATGAACTGCTTCTTGAGCTTGTGGAGGCAACTTTCAGCCACCCTCCCCATGAAATATCCTTGAGTATTTCAAACTGCTGAACTAATTCCTTCAAACACAAACCTGTAATATAATTTCTGAAAGGAAGAAAAAATTGTTGCTTGCAGTATAGACTCTTTAATTTATTTCAGTTTGAAGCAATTATGAAATCGGTCTTGAATGTAATGTCCCCTTGTCACAAGTCAACATTTTCAAAACTTTGAACACATTTCCAACTTGCAAAGAGAACGTTATTATACCAAACTTTCTTAATTTCAATTATAGCAATAGATAAATGATGTATTCAATCACATAAGAACATTGCCTTTAGATTTTCAATAATTAACATCAATTATCATTTTCTATCTTGTATCCATAATCTTTGTGATTACTTTCAATACGCATTCTCTATCACTTATATTTCATATATTCCTCTTAAGTTCACTATGATATTCTTTATCATTAATGTCATGATCTCTATCAGTATATATATATTTATCATCACTATCCATGCATTAACTCTTAACTTCATATGAGATGAGGTGAAAGGATGCCCTTTGGCCAATCATGGGTCCACTATTAATCCTTTGGCACGAGGGGTGACTTCTTCACCAACTGGAGCCAAAAGCCACTTCCACTTGTCCAAGGGGTACCTTTTGTACCTACTGAGACAAGGGCCATATCCACTTGTCCAAGGGGTGCCATTGCACCTACTGAGACAAGGGCCACTTCCACTTGTCCAAGGGGTACCTTTTTGTACCTACTGAGACAAGGGCCACTTTCCACTTGTCCAAGGGGTGCCATTGCACCTACTGAGACAAGGGACAAAACATACCCATGTTGGCTACTATACATCTCAGACTCACCATCTCATATGAGGTTATATGTTAATCTCATGATTCAACATGTTTTCCAAGCATTATTCCCTATCTCAGGTAATCATGAAGCATATAATACAGTAATGATATATGGCATACCTTTGAATTACTCTAATTAACATAATGAGCCGATTTTAGAGTACTAAGTCATGAAATACACTTATTAATCCTAATGCCTATTCGAATCTGAACCAAGATATCTTTTACACAGTTATTCTCAGAAATCAGAGTACATTATTCGTTAGATGCAAGGTATATGCATACAAATCAGGTAAAGCATTTATTAATGGAGTAAGAGTATTATGACGTACCTTGTTGTGTATGGTGTCTGGCTGCGGCAGAGCCCTGGAATTATTCTTTGGCTGTATATGATGCTGCTCCTGTTATTTCCTATTGCAGAGAGGAATGTATCTTTTTTTTTGCTGCTTTTGGAGGAGGGAAAGTTCTCCTTTAAAAACCCACGAAGGAGTTTAATCGCCCAAGAGATGTAGCGATTGGAGACATCCGTTGCTTATACAAAATGCAGTGTTAATTTATCATGTATTATATGTATGCAAAATACATTTGTAATATATTTGGAATAAATGTGGACTATAAGGTTTGTTATAATACAATATGATCATGGGGGAATATGACACTGAATTATAAATAAAATAAGTGTTGTTTGAACAGTATGAAACCCACAACAAATTATTACAGAGTAACATTAGGGCATCCCAACACTATCAAAAGATTGTAAAACAATTTTGGCCCTCACTAGATCTCCTAGGTTCTGTTCAAGTAAAAGGATGTTATTATGCCTGCTAGGTGGCCTCAAGGATGCCATCCAACTCCGTTGATTTGGGCCCCTTATATAGGTGACTTGCAATGTCTTTGTGGTATCCCGCTTGCTATAGTAATTGCGCTGTCTTGAATGATGATTCTTCTCGCGGCAAGTGATGTGGATTACCTAGTGCGTGACTCAAATGGTAGGTGCTTCTCCCGTGCCTTGCAAATTGATTTATAATATTTGCTCCCAGTATTCCTATGGTGTTCAGCGTCCCACTAATGTACCTTCGCCCAAGTTTGAATGATGCCCTAGTCGTGACTTCAGTCCACTGTCAGATCAGCGATTGAAAACAATTTGATTTGTTACCAAATAGTGTTGGTCGCTGCTAGTAGACTTGTTGCGAAATGCCAATGGTGATTAATGAATAGAGGCTATTAGATAATACCGAACATGCTCCTTGATCAACTCCTCCAGTCCCGTCAAACACAAATTTAGCCGATTTAGCACTAGTGCAGAATCCTTTGTGGAACTGCCAAAAATGGGAAAGGGATTTCGTCCTCACCCAGTTTGCATGTAAGGGTTTTCGTCCTTGTAGGTTTGCTTGAAAAGATTCAAGAATGAAAATAAAACTCAGCCTGCCTTCTAAATGAAAATTGGATCAATTGATATACCTCATCCCAATAGGACGCATGGGCCCAAAATTGGGCGCTCAAGTTGACAAAATTCAAATTCAAATTTCTTACTTTATTTTATCATTTTATTAATTAATATTATATTTAATATTTAATATATAAGTGTAGTGTTTAAAAACACTTTTATTATATTAACAATAATAGTATTATGCCCTTTGGGCGGAAGGGACATGACAATCCTCCCGCCCCAAATATTGCTTGTCCTCAAGCAATGATAAATTTTGGGGAACTACCCTCTTCTTCGTGCCAAGGTAGCAAATCATGAAGTGATGTTCATCGATCCTGAGTTCTGCACCTATCTCATGGAATATCTTTTTTTCCAAAGCCCCTCGATTAAGTTCCAAAGTGACTGCAGTGACGGTCCTTTTCCATTGAAAGCTTCCTTCAACTTCTTTCATCAAGGATATTCTCATAAATTGGATCAACTTGCTGCTGTTCAAGACTGATAACAGCTGTTTCAGCAACCTGATGGTGATATAACAACAGCAGAATTGATACTCCTTTGCCAAAATCAAAGGTGTGAACATTTCAGGGGTTGAAAAAACTTTATCCTCAATCATGGATGGTGGCCCTTTCTTTTCCATGATTAAAACCAAATGTATTGAAGTGGTACAAGGGGTGATAATGCTTATATGACAGCAGCATTGGGGTTGAAAATTTGGTACATGGCTGTTCCAAGTATGTTTCTTCCTTCCTTGAGTGATAGGAGATCTTCAACAATTGCTCTCCTCCTTCCTTGCGGGTGAATCTTTACACAAGCTTCCAAGTTCGATGCTACCTCACCATGCTTATGCTGCACCACTCTGATTTTTATGTAAACCTCTCCATGAGGTCTCCATGTGGTGCTCAGGGCTGTCTTAATGAGATAGTTGCCTTGACACACAACTCCTTTCATCTTGAATCCCTTCTTAGTAATGAGCTTTCCAAACAAATATAACCAATGCATGTCAACCATTAAACTCACCTCTTCTATGGCTTGGATCCCAAAAGTCCTTATCATGATGCCCCAAGTTGTACCATTTGAAAGATGGTTTAGTCTTGACCATATGTGTGCTGATAGGAAAAAGTAACAGTCATATGTTGCTTTGAATTTCTTCCCAAACAGTTGTAAGGGTGTTGGAGTGTTTGCCCTCAATAATCTCAACAAGTGAATCCTCTTATTCAGAATATTAAACCAAGAGAATTTCTCTATATCATGGCTGTAGCACTGCATTCTCTTACCCAAAATCAGAATTGCGGTGGTCGGAAACCATCCTGTATCAACGACAAACACCTCATGCAACCTCTGTGTGCTTAATAGCTTTTTTATGGCTGCCAATAGTATGTAGGGAAGACTGGAATTGTTGGTGACAGCAATTCTAACATTTGAAACATCACTCATCATACTCCAAGGATCATAATTCTTACTACTCAAAATTATATGAGCCATGTTATGCTGATGACTTTCACCCAAGAGCCCTTGATTTGCCAATACTTCATTGGGTAGCCATCTTTGGCGTGCCATAATGAACATATTCAAAATAGACCAAACAATATTGTTATCGCTTGGAATTGCACCCTGCTTGGAATCTATTCAATCATTCCAACGACACAATGGGATTGGTCTCAAGATGTGGGACCTTGCAGTTGAGACCAAACCTCCAGAGAACCTCTTTCTGGACGTAAGGTCCAGAGAACGACAACTAAATCTAATGCTATTACTCACAGGGAAAAGGGATAAGAAGAAACTGAAATTGAAAGGGGTGATGCACCAGATTTATAGTGTTTAGCTAGAACTGACATAACACAGTAATGATCTCAAATATTGATATGGATTCACGCAGACTTACAACTTTAATAGAGGTTCGGAGTAGAAAACTGTAACTACAGGAGGGACCGTTTTATCCACAGAATAAGTCTACAACTTTCAAGTAAACACAGAGTAGAAGCATAAAGAGAGGAAAAATATCAGTGATTATATTGATCATAGAGGCTAAATAGCCATTACAAAAGAAGAAGAATTCGCTGCAGAAGAGATAGACACAAAATAACCGGTTATATTCATGGGTGAACCACAATCGGAGATATCAAAGGCTCAGCTTTGAGCACAATGTATCAGATCCGACTGGTTCTTGTAATGCATTACAAGGTTTGAAACTGCAACGAACTCCCCTTACTCGTGGAATGACCCAGAAGAATGGCTAACTACAATTACATCTTTTTTCATGTATATATAACTTTTCCAATCGCTGCGCAACTACAAGCGTTGAATTTCAGTCAACCACTTTGCCTAGTCGCCCACGTTGCATTTAATTCATCTCATGGCCCCGTCAGGAAATCCTGCAAAGTTGGATGGCGGCCATGCCCTGACAGGTTTGCAAAGTCGCAGAAGGAGATCGCCCATACGCATAGATGTCTGAAATCCTTACATGGTACCTGCAAATTCATTTTGTCCCTCCCGCATACTAGCACATTGAAGATTTTAACTGTTTCAACTACCTAAATCTGATCGATCTGCAACATTGTCCTTCAGGTATTTAATTTATTTTGCAACAATGGCGTGATTTCGGGAAATCATGCCCTTCAGAATCTTTTACAACACTTTAAAAGTGTTTTATTTTTCAATTCCGCCTTTGGCGCATTTGAATCTCTTTTTATCGACGAATTCGCCCTCTGACGAACTCCTTTTCCTTGGCTTTCTTCACTTTCCTTCTCTTATCCCCCTTTGGTCGGCGAAATCTCCTCCTTAGAACCATCGCTTTGTCGGTTTGTCGCCCTATCGGCGAAATTGGAAAACCACGAACCTGTCAACAAATTTGCCATTTCGCGAACTTGCCGACCAAGCGATCGGTTTCCCTTTCCATTGTCTTTGGCCGACTATCATCTTTCTTGCAACTTCTTCCTTTCGCCTTGCTCCTTTGCCTCTTTAGTCAGTGATTTTGCTGATCGGTGAACTAGCCGGTTGGCAAGCTTTAAGTTCGCCAAACTTAAATTTTGCCAACTAAGGCTCTTCCTTTGCTCTTTTCTATCTTCTGTCGGAGCTTCCTTCTTTCCCCCTTTTAGCCTTGCTCCTTCCTTCCTTAGTTGGCGATTTTGCCGATGGGCAAACCTTAAGTTTGTCGAACTTCAACTTTGCCGACTAAGGCAACCTTTCGCCACTTTTGCCTGTGTCTTTTACCTTGACTTCCTGTCGGGGATTTCTTCCATTGGTGAACTCGCCAGTCAGTGAACTGGCAAGTTTGCGAATCAAACATTTTGCCGACAACAGACTTTTGTGCTTCCTTTCTTTGACTTAGGAGAATTTTTTTTGGCTTTGGTCTCTTTAGTCGGCAAACTGGCCAATCGACGAACTTGCCGATTGGCGAACCAAAGGTTCGGCGAACCAAAGGTTCGCCAAACCTGAATTTTGCTGACTAAGGCAAAAATTAAAGGCAAAATACTTAGAAATTTTGGGATTTTTGAAGGGATGCCTTCTTTCATTTAAGTTTTCTCATATCAGATATTTCTAATGGAAGAAAGATGGGATTTTTGGACTATTTTGGCCTTGGCTAAAATATGACAACAATTATTATGACAAAGTAGTTTACCTTGGAGTGGATTCTTGATTATCTCTATGTATTGAGGGATTTGGTTTCCTTGGATACTCATCTCCATTCTTTTATCTTCAGCCATAATTGGGTTTCCATTCAATATGCCTTGGGTTATTACCTCCTTTTCCTTGAACTTCATCTCTATAATGCCCCTGCCAACGAAATGTGACCAACGCATGCCAACAATTTTACTCACATCCTCTAAGTTGAGGTTATAATGTTTTCCTTGGACCTCAAAGACTCTTATCATGATGCTCCAAGCCTTGCCATTGGAAATATTGTTTGGATCAGATTGTGGGTGGGCTGGAAGGTGGCTGTAACAGTCACATTTTGCTTGGAATTGCCATTCAAGCAACAATATACCAGCTGGAATATTGGCACTTAGTATCCCCAAAGGATGAGACCTCTGACAGACAACATCGAGCAAAGAAATCTTCCTCATACCTTCAGATATGTAGCTGTTCATGAAAGATATCATGAATCCAAAACATGACTTTATCAAAATGATTAATAGGAACATAATATTGTGGCTGCAAAACTGAGCTTCTTTATTCAATTTCAAGAAAGTAAAGGCTGGAAACTGCCTTGTATTAGCTGAGAACACTTCAACAATAGCGATCGGTTGAGAACTCCTCCACCTTGTGATTTAAAACTCTTCTTTGGCTGCAAGAAAACTGTGGGAAGTGCTGGAGGTGTTGAGGGCAACAATTCTAAAATTTGGAACCATACTCAAAATGGCCATTGGCTCATGTCTATTGCAACCAATACTCATCCCAGCTATGTCAAATGGGTGTTTCTCAACCAACAATGTAATGACCACCCTAGTTTTTTTTTTAAATAATGTCAGCTGAAATCCAAAGCACAGGTAGTCTTTGAAATACTTTCTGATCACCAAGATTCCGAGGTGGGCAAGGTGAGAGCATACATTGTTCGAATCACACTTCTACTCAATCTTCTATGGTATTGAATGCAATGCAAATGTTTATGTACACACCATGCGTCCACGACGACCACATGCCCACTTATTCAGCAGAGTGTGTAATGTGCAACACAAGCATGCACTAGGTGGCGTAGTCGACCACTTCTATGCTTCTTCAGCAGAGTGCATGATAGAAAAAATGAGTATGCAAGGTACTAGCATGGTGCAAGTCTCGATTCGGACGAAAATGGTCGATAGTATCAAATTTGGCTAGTTATGGAATGCTATAGGGATTGGCGGTATGTCATGTCCCCATTTTTGAGCTTGGAGAATAAGGAGCTATTTCAAATCTTTAATTTGAAATTGTCCTCAAAATTATTTATGTTTGGAAGATGCCTAGGTCGGCCTAGAGCAATATGTCTCATTTTTGGCATCAATAGTCCTTGATGAAAGTCGGCCAAGAGGATTTGAGCACCAAAAGTGCTTTAGATTGAGGTTGGCTCAAGCTAAGTTAGATTAGGTTGGCCATTTTAAGGAAAATTAAGTCGGCCCATGGATTGTTAAGTGTGTTGGCCCAAATCAGTAAAGGCAGGTCGGCCAAGTAAGAGTTTAAGCTGGCCTTAAGAGAAGTTAAACAAATTGAGTGCCAAGATTATAAAGGAATTCTAGGTCGGCCCTTCTTGAAAGGAAATTGTAATTTAAATTCAAATATGAGCACCAATATTCATTCTAGGTCGGCCTAATTGGAGATTTAAACAATAAAACAATAATATTTTCTTCAAGGTCGGCCAACTTTGTCACAAAAAAGGAATGCAAGTATATATACAAGGTAAAGGAAGGCATTTGGGTCATGCATGAGATTTGGATTTTATTTCAGTTTGGTCTGCACTTTTGAGCAGCCTATTCCAAGGACAAAACCCTTGCGAATATCCGTTGAGTTGGACGAAAACCTAACTCAACTTGTGGAGACTTCATGACGGAAGTCTAGTTGCACTTCATTGGAGGATTTCATCAGAATTTTGGAAGCATTCATGATACATTTTTCACAGCAGATCAGTTGAAGACATTGTGGAAGATATTTGTAGAAGACATTGTATCTTTGGCATCGTATATTGAGGAGTTGCATTGCATCTTGAGCACCATTTGTTGGAGCAGAGTGAGGCACTGTTGGAGCGACTATTTGTGAGGGTTTGTGGCAGATTTCCTAGCAGACTTTCAGGCGGTTTTCATATCAGACTTTGCAGTCCATTTCAGCAGAGTCATTATTGATCCTTGGTTCCACCTTGTGCGCCAACTTTGTGAAGAGTCATTGCATGATTGAGTGCCTTATTGAGAAGACAATTGCAGATTTCAAGTCATATTTTGAAGTGTAAATAGCATACTTGCAGATCGGCCATATCTGCAGGCCTAAACCCTAGCTGCCACCACCCTATGGATCACATCTTCATATTGGAGGGTGCGTGGGATTGCTGGATGAGTTCGCCATCACCTTGAGACTGTAGTTGATCATTGGTTGTCATATTCGTCAACATTAGGAGGTCTGATCTGCATCAGGTCTGATTTGAGGACCATCATAGAGTCGATGTGCATCACAAGTGGCAGTGAACAACATAGGAGGAGGCGATCTGACTTGTGGTCTTTCATCATCAGCCATTTGCACATTTGAAGGCTTCATTGGCATCTTTCATCATCATCTTGGAGGTCAGTTTGTTTTGGAGAGGTTCACTCACAACATTTGATAGTTGCCATCGAAATTGGTATGTTGGAATCCATTCTATATTTCTGATTTGTATCAGCAGTGAACTGGTATTTCCATGGCCATTGTGAGCCTATTCTTTTGATGTAATTTCTCTCTATATCAATATGATCTGGAGCAGCAGACTTGCTTTCATACTTTGGCATGTTGTATGTGTATTTCATGGTGTAATTCATCAATAATCAGGACAGCAGATATATATGTTTCCATTTGCCATCATTTTGCATATGATAGTTTATGTTTCATGCTTGGTAAAGACATACTTGAAAGGTGCAGAAATAAAATCAGAATTCAGTCCTAGGGTTTTGAGTTGAAATTTGCAAATTCAGAAAAATTGGTTCAAACCTTAGAACGGGACATGACACAGTAAACCATCCAATCTTACAAAATGAAACATGCATTAACATCCACCAGCGGTACTTCCATCCGGAGTTACAAACACACAGTATTGCAACTTATAAATGAAATACAATAGTTATGGAAGGCTGCAATATCTTATTAATTCTGATTTAAAATTGATAAACACTGCTGTGGCAATAAAATCAGAATATAGAGGTACTGGAAATCACCCAAACATCATAAGAAATCATACCCTCAATGCTCGAATGCTGTAGATGATGAAATGAAGCCACAATCACCGTAGAGACCCTCCAAAAACTCTGAAACAGTAGATACATAGGTCTGATATGCAAGAACAGCAAACTGGAAATGCATAGATAACTCACTAAAGCATCCAAAACTCCTCACAAACCACAAGCCACCATACCCAAACACTGTGAACAGCAAATAATACTCATGACGCCTCCAAACAAGCATCAAAGACCCCAAAATGATAGGCGTTTCTTCCCTAACATCCAAACGCCCTCCTTATGCATTGGTATGGCCTGCATAAAGGTGTACGACCAACAAGGAAAGGGTGAAAGCTGCAATACAATCACAAAATTAAACCTCCAAACTGAGCGGCCAGGTTAAACATGGGTTTGGCACCACCAAGGGAAGATATTACAGCCTTACAGGTAAAACCCCACGTTATTTCCTTCAGAAAAAAACCATGCACCACATTTAATTGGTACGACCAGTAGTGGTTGAGATGCCCAACAAATAAAACAAACCAGCATACAATATATTCTTCGTCATTCACCAAAACAATCTTGCAAAATCCTTCAATAACATTCACCAAATCATATTTCCCGTCGTCGATGGAAGTCGGATCTCCTTATGAACATTCAAAATCCTCGAGTACAAGAATGTTGTATTGGAGAATGCTTGCTTGGGGGGATTTAGGATTTCTCCCTTCGTTAGTCACCTGTCACACATGTAAGAAAGAGTGCATTAAAGTCAACATTTTGATTGGGCATCATCTATTGTCTCTTTTTTGGACTTTGTATTTGTTGGCTCAACTGGCCAAATTTTTTTCCATGTGAGTGATTACTTCTAATCATTTCTTCAAAATTACTTTTTGCATTATATTTGGGACAAGGTGAGTTAGTCCTAAGGTTGAATATGCACATACATGGAGACAAACTCCTTAGATATCAATTTCTTCTTGTAATATTTAAATACACAATGTTTTTGGGGAAGTCTTATGTGCGCCTGCCAGAAACAAATATTTTAATATACATCTAGCAATTGCCTTCAAATTATGTCAATAAATTGCCATTATCTACGTATGTGGGAGCATGTAATGTCCTCATTTTCGGAGTAATCACTGAAGAAGACCTAAGGGACTAATTTCCACACTTCCAAGATTCTTGGAGGGTGAATTGAATGTAGGAGATGATTTGTCATATTTTTCTAATAATTTTGATGTATTTATTTTGAGTAAAATAATTTGTTCTCACTTGGAGCGAACCAGTTGGGGATGTGAAAGAATGTGGAAATTGGTCATTTGATGGGCGACTTGGTGTAAGGAAAGATAACCTCATTTCAATTGATTTTTATGATCGCCCTTGGAGAAGATTAAGTTGTAATTCATAAATTAATTGGTCCCATGTGAACGCCCATGAGAGGGACGATTTTATGAAGGCGTTAAAATAATATATTTTGGGCATCCTTGAGAAGGACGACTTGGAGAAGGAAAATAGTTTAAAGTCAAACCTTTAATTTGAATTTAGGTGCTCAAGATGGGTCGGCCTACTTGGAGGGATAAGGGAATTTTAAAACAAAGGAAAATCAATTCTTAGGTCGGCTAGAAGGGAGGAGATCCATTGGTGGCATTTGGATCATATCATCCATACATCTTTTATTGTGAGTTTTTACTCTTTGGCTGTAACGGAAGTTGAGCTATGAAACCAAGGATGAAAACCCTTGTGTTTCAAGGTGAGTTGGACGAAAACCTAGCTCATCCATTGAAGATTCCGTGATGGGGATCTATTTGTGCTTCATTGTTGATTCATCAAGGAGAAGAGCAGAATTCCAAATCAGATTTGCAGATCAGACTTGAAGGCTCCATCATTTGGCGAGTTTGGTTGCATATTGGCTAGGGTTTCACCCTAGATCTTGAGCGCCACATCCTAGAGGAGCGTTTGGTTTTTTTTGTTTTGTTGATGTTAGGGTTTGAAAGAATATTCAGATTTGGAGCAGCATCAGATCAGACCTGATTCACCCTTGTTTGTGGAGTGATTTTGGTGCTTAATGATCATCATTGCTTAGGGTTTTGGCCTACACTTGGAGCGCCATCATTTGGAGGTGATTGAAGGGTTGTTGTGCATCGTTTGTTGTCATTTTGGAGCAGCAAACCCTAGCAGACTTATTGCAGACCTGGGCACATCATTTGGAGCAGCTCTTGGAGTGGTTTGAAGATCATTGACACTAGGGTTTCATGCCCTAACCTAGGCGCCACACCTTGGAGGGCGATTCCGTCATTTTGGAGCTCTTTTGCATTGTTTTGGTATGTATAAGCTGGGCATGTTTGGCTTGTTGCCCATGAACTTTGATGTAATTTCACTTTCTGATTTTATAACAGTAGACTTTTGATCCTGATTTCCAGTCATATTGGTTGCATTTTGGTGTTGATCCATTGTGTAATTCATTTTGTAATTCAACTATGATATTGGCACATGTGTTAGCATGATTATTATGATGTTTTGGCATGTTTGAATGGCTGTTATAAGTGTTATTATAAGTCTGATATGAAAAATCAGAACTGCAGAAATTAGAGGTTTGGATCAGAATTTGAAAATTAGAAATTAGGGCAAAAATCAGAACCCTAAAATCAGAAATTTCAGTTAATATCCTATTCGGGATATTACAGAGCATGTAGGGAACACTTCTCAAAACTGCATAGCTTGATGTAGGTATAGGTGGGAAATCAAATATACCAGCCTGCCCGCTTACTAATTGCAGATATTATTTCCTTGGGCAACACTAGGTAAAACCTTTGAGTTCATAAGACGACTACAATGCCACAGGCTTCATTAGCATTGTGAGATTGAGGTCATTGATCCTAGTGTAATTGGAGGAAGCAATCATAAATGGGAATGCCAGCATCTGAGTTCCCTAGGTGATTAATTCTTAACCTTTATTTTACCCTCATGAGATAGTATGTGACAAATGATGTCATATAGAATCTGCCGATCTCATGCACATTCATTAATTGGTCATATATGGCATCACTGATGTAGTATCCCACTTAGGATATTCTCTAAAGTTCTGAATGCTCTGATACCATCGTAATATCCCACCCCTTCCTGGGATAATGGCTATCTGTTTTGCTTGTTCTGATTTTTTTTTGTAGTTTTATGCTATGTAGGATTTTCACAATATAGCACAACACACAAAAATATTGCATATGTATATATTTTCAACACTAACTGAATATTTCAAAAGAAATGCATTGCTGAAAATTCCAGATTTCTATATCTCCCAAATTACTCAGTATTTTGACAAAATATCAGGTACCCAGTTGAGAAAATATCCCCTATTATCTAAGCAACAAATACTCAGAAAAATATATTGCCAAAATATGAAGTATTTCATATACCCATTTTGCTGTCCTGGTAAAATAATGCTGCTACAGATTTGATCAGCATACAACTGGAAACCATTACATGAAAATGAGGAGAAATCTCTAATATTTTGTTGCTAATTGATTTGAGACTGGAACAATGGATGGAGACTACAATATATATATTGCCCAAACTCAAGTTCTATGCCTTCCACAAATACCCACGTGCCAAAGAGAAATAATGCCAAACAACTACAACAATGATTGCTGATATAAACCTCTGAAATGCACAAATAGAACCCCACGTGCCAAAAGATTGAGGCACAAACAACAATAAATTGTTCTCCAATGATAAACTTCAAAACCCTTGTCAATTCTATTGATGAAATCTCCTCTATTATGCACAATTGCAGCCTCTGACATGAAGCTACCAATGATGCAACCTTCAAGTGATCTTTCACACCCTCATGTAGCAAGAACAATGAAGAATCTTCGTTCTCCAAAGCCAAGAATTCTGAAAACCCTAGGTTTCCACCTTCAAGAGCCAAGTTCTCCAAAAAGCACAAACTCCAATAACTTCAAATGAAAAACAATGATGCTTTTCCATTTGCTTTTGGTGACTTATATACTCTCTCCAAAATGGGTCGATCCCTCTAGAGGCCTTTTAACTCATTAAAAATCATTAAATGCTTTTGATGTTGACTTTTATAATAAAACATTAATTATGACCCACATAAAGTGCTTTTATAATTTCACTTAAGTCATTTAAATGACCACTTTAATCATAAAGTTATATTATATCATTATGATGCACTTTATTAAATGACTTTTTAAGTCATTAAGTGGCCCCATTCACATAAAGTGAAAATATAACATTATAATATGTGCTTTATAACTAATTATTAATAAAGTATTACTTTATTAATAATTAAAATGACATAACTCCATACATACTTATTATTTTTCCATTCCGTCTGAACCTGGGAGTTAACCATTGTATCCACTGTGCACCCAACTGCCTTACTAAAAATAGTAAGGGTCCCTCTTTAACATCCACTGACTTACTATAAATAGTAAGTCCCTCAAAACAGAACCAGAAACCTCTAAATATCAATGCCTCAGAACATATGAAAGATCTGGAGAGATAAACAAAAAGCTCCATAACGCCCAAACTGGACCCTCTAATCCACCACACTAGCCTACGAGGGTCAAATTATAGGCTAACTCTTTGAACTCTGATGCTCTCGAAAATGGGGACATTACAACTGAATTTCAAACCAATAATCTTTTTGCATAACATTGAGGACTTTGTGGATGAGTCTGAATATCCACAAGGGAAAAGGGGAGAAACCTTTTTTTTCTGTGATCCTATTTAGGAGAATTATCATGTCTCACATCTTTTTAACTAATGCACTTCTGTATAAGGTATTTGGCAACATTTTCCTTGTGTAACTAATCAAGTTTCACGCCGTCCCCACATTTATTTGAATCTGTATCCAAAAAGGACAGCACATCAGGAACAGACATCTCTATGACAACCTTGAAGAATGAAAAACTAAAAGATCCCCTATGGAGATGGAACTGAAATGCACCAGACTTGCCCAATGATCATATGTACTTCATGCTTTTCAGGATCATAACTCTCATTAACTGCAAGTACCAATTATGCATTGTGAAGCAGTGACAAGGAAGTTGTTGCCACAACCAAACTTGAGTTTTGAGATTTATGTAAGACGAACAATTCTGCCAGTAGTTAAGATGTTCTTTGAGGTCATTCAAATCAAAGTGGTCAATGTCTGTATCAGAAATCTCCTCAACTGTTGAGGCCACCAAATTCTAACTTCTAAACCTTGAACTTGTACTTCATTACTGGAGTTCAAGTTAATGAAACTCCCAAGGGTGCCACTCTGATGAGATTTGTAGTGGAGGATTACAGACGAGGTACATAGGTTTTGAAGGGTGGAACTCCTGTAACTTAAGCAAGAGGAACAATTGATGGTTATTGAGTATCTGCAAGCAGGAAGATCTGAGCTTGGAAAGTGAAACTGAAGACTGCAATGTTGTGTTAATTGAGCTCTGAACGAAAGGTTTGCAGGTGCATGTAAGAGTCAAAGAGTGATTTGCAGTTGGAATGGATAATATTATAATAATACCAAAAAAGATTGAGGTAAATGGCAAATAATGTGGTACTTGACAATGTACAAATTATGTAGGTGTGAATTGATTTATAAGGGTAGGTGAGGTAGTAAACTGTAAGGGCATTAAATACCCTCAAATCACATTATCGTGGGAAAATGTGTGGATTTGTGCTTGAGCGTGTAAACTTGCATCTGCACATTGATACGTTACTCCCAGCTTCTCTATCTTTCACCCATAGCTATCGTTTTCAAAGGGAGGAGGACTGGACTTTTGGGATTCTAATGACAAATGTGCAAGTATCAAGATGCTTTATAACCCCTACTTCTCTGACATTTTCTTATACTTAACCATTGTGTAGAATTTATTTTGGTCATGTGGATCCCTGTTGGCAATTTTACAGTTGAAATGCAATATGAACTTGGACTTCTTGCCTCAGTACTTTACCATATTGAAGGCTAGATTTTGGGGCCTTGAACCCTCAGATGTGCAAGTGTAATTGAGAAATGCAGTCCGCGTTCCACCAACTTGATGATGTATGGGAGTTATTTGGATTACAACTTCCTAGTCAAGCTTTCAGACTTGCAAGTGCAATTGTACATATGCAGAAGTGCAACACAAAGCTAGGCTCCCCAACCCGCTCCTGTTATTAAGTTTGATTTTGCTGCACCTTGGGACATAAGAGTGCACTTATTCAAGTGTTGAATTGAATGATGATATTTTCCAACCCAACTCATTCCAAGACTTAGCCAATATGAGCACCTTCTGAATGCTTGGGCCGGCAAATTTACATTTGCAAATTCATAGCACAGCCTCTGCCTTCCCAATTTGTTAGTTACATAGTGAAATCTGGCCACCCTATTGAGACTTTCAGGACGAACGTTGCCAATTGGTATTTTGGAGAATTGCATATAGAGACCTAAACCTCCAACTTGAATCGCGACTAGAATATATTTGTAAATTTTTTTACAAGAATTTTGAGACTCAAGGGAGAATTGCAATGAAGCATAAAAAATGTGTAGATTGATGTACGGACTTGAAAGGGACAGAGGCAATCTTGAATTTTCAAATATAGCTTATCAGAGCTGACATAAACTGATTCAATTTTGACTCAAATGACACAAAGTCTGAAATCTATGTGAAAATTTCACTGTCAAAAGTTCAGGGTAACAACTAGAAAATTGGTTGCCTATGATGTTCAATTTTGGAGACAGGGATCTTCATTTTGGGCTGAATTGGACATCTTGTAAATTCTTGTTCCTATTGGAGAAATGTGACATCATTACTAATCTTGGGCAGTGCATCTATTTTAGCTTGATGAGCAAACCTTCTATGTAAGATCTGACCAAAATCAAATTAAATAAACAATAAAATATTAAAACTCATTAAGATAAAAATAAACACAATACTTATCCAGTTTCAAAAGAGTCAAACAATTGACTATAAATTTTCTTTTTTAAAATTATAAATTACATAAAATGATTTTACAATCATTTACAATTAAAGAACAAGTCCTGTACAACAGGTTTAGCCAAGAAACTAAACTTAAAACTCTTTTACATTTACTGCTATAGAATCATTCTTTCTAAAGCCATACTCAAAATCGACAAAGGATGAAGAGAGAGAGCATCATTGAGGTGATATCCACCCTGCCATGAAGCATTAAGCTTCCTCATGCTGCTCCACTAGAGAAGCCCGACCTATCACGAAGGATCCAGCAATATGTAGCCAACATGCATGAAGGAATTTGGTGTAGCATGATATTACTGACAATCTAGAAAACATAACTAATGCCCATGCAAGCGTACTCATATCTAATGCACATGTCCTTAAATATCATGATGTGGCTGAGAACAATATTCAAACAAAGAACTATGCTATTGTTCAAATTAATAAGCTTTGGCCAAAGCATTTTACACTTAGAGCTATTTTGATGTATTAAATTGTAAGTTATAAAAAAACTTACTATTCTCTGTAATTCCACATTCGGCATCTGTCCATACTCATCTCTCAGGTTAACAAACAAAATGTACTAAATACACTAGATTTCAACACATACAATTTTACAACAGATTCATAAATCCGTACATTCAAAGCAATGACAATCATGCCTCAAGCAATACTATGCAACGACTATTGATGCAAGTAATAATTGTCCTTATCACATACATTGATATCTTGTCATATTAGTATATAAATCGTATAGTTTAAACAAGTTGACATGATAAGCACATGCAAACCAACTAGGAACAAGTGCTTCAAGCAAACTAAGCATCATCTACCATGTAATAAATTAATGTCCTAACCATACTATAATGATTTCTTGACATTCCTAATAAGTTGGAAGAAACAAGATCCATAAAATCATTAGGGTTCAAATGCCTTAACACTAGGCAAGCAAGCAATTACAATCTAGCATCTTATTAACCAAAATTTAATCACTATCTTCCAAGTTGATCCCTCCTTCTCGCAAGGATTAGAAGAATCTTAACACACCTTGTACATGGTTATATGATTACCTTTACTAGTTCAAGACCCCAAACATAGGTCAAAGGTTCACTTCTTGGCCTTTACAATATATCAAGATCTTCCATTCATCATATGGAAACTATCTAACAATACTCAATCATAGTTTTATTAATTTCAAAGAGCAATACACAACTAAGGGATTCTACAATGTTTCTGCTAAATTCCAAGTCTTAATCTCCTTGAAATGTTTATAAAATAACTCTAATTTAGGGTCTAATGAAAGAAAAGAATAATCATGTTATTAAATTTGCTCATTTGTAAAATGAATACAGTATAATATGTATAATCTATTACCATTTGATTCCCTCATAATCTTATATTTATAATGGATAATATATAATCATTAGATTTCATACAAAGGCTTATTCCTTTATAATAAATAATGAACTGATTTCACACAAAGGCATATCTGAATAATTAAATTATCATCTATAAAATGTGTCTTCTAATCTGACTTGTCAATAACTATTGACTTCAATACATAGCCAAATGTAGTGTAGTCTTAAAATAATAATAACTTTTATCATAACGAAATTTTAAAATTCAAAATGTTCTAGAAAGATGAGAGAAAGGAGAGAAAAACCCAAAAAATGGATTAAGAAGACCAAAACCCATGTAAGAGCAGTTTTTACTGTACTATGACCATAGTTATGAGACTCGGACTCGCCTCAGACTCGGCAAGCTGATTTTGGACTCGGACTCGGACTCGGCGCCTAGACTCGGCAAATTGAAAAACCCAAGAAATTCAGAGATTTTTAAGGATTTAAAACTTGTTTCATGCACCGTTTAATAAATAAACCTTAAAGACACAATAACATCATCAAATAGAAGCTAATTTGATCACATACACAAGTATACATCGATCACATAAGTATAAACGCAAATTGTAGTTGAAGGAAATAACACACTTAGATATATAAATATTGTCAAATGTATACAAAACTCATGGAATATGAAATCCATGGCATCAAAAGTTCCAAACAAATATCAAAACAAAAACTAGAAGTCTATGCCACTATGGCTCAGAGGAGCCTGCAAGTGCACCCTTCTTACAAAGGCGTCTAAGATAGGTCCTGGATGATGATGCAGCCATAATATCTGCCTCTGTCTCTGTGCCACCCACACCAACATGTAATATGTCTACTGACTCTGCTCGTGCTCTAACCTCCTCCTCTGCCATGGCTACAGCCTTAGCCTCTCTATCTGCCTGGTCAACCCAATCGAGGTCCTCATCACTAAAGATAGGATACTCAGCCTCAGTGATCCAATCAAATTGTGGATCGACCTCCTCTAGCGTGATGGGGGTGGAGTCAGTGCCCAAAATTTCTCTGTGGCGAAGATGAAGGTTGTAATGAACAAAGACTAGATCATTCAACCTCTGCACAGACAGTCTATTGCGCTTCTTGGAGTGTATGTGCTTAAACATACTCCAATTGCGCTCACAACCCGAAGCACTGCATGGTTGGCTCAATATTCAAATTGCAATCTTCTGAAGATTTGGTACCTTTGCACCAAACATATCCCACCATGCATCTGAGATGAGAAAAAGAAAAAAATCAATCTCATTATCCAACTTTAAGTTTCAACATTTAATAATAATATAAAAAGAGGAAAAGTTTATTAGATTTTTAAACTTAAATTATGCTCTTAATATAATTTTACTTGGCTGCAATGTTGACCGATTCTTTTTGCAAATCTCACGAGAAAAGAGATCTCCTTGTGCAAGTCTAAAGGTCTCAAGCTCATGGACTATCTGTATTGAATTAGCTGACATCCGCTCTAACACTATGTAGAGCCCACTCAGAACCTCCTCATCCGCCTTCAATTCAGGGCGGAATTGAAATGCCGGATTGAGGTAATAAGCAGCTGCGTGTAGGGGTTTGTGAATCTGGTGGTGCCATCTCCTATCAATGATCTCCCAAATGGGACCATACTTACCCTCAACTCCCCCATAAATGGATCTAATGGCCTCCTTGGCCCTATCCATGCCCTCATATATGTAGCCCATTGCGGGTTTCTCCCCATCAACAACTCGTAGGAGAACTACTAGAGGCTCAGTGACCTGCAATTATTGTGAAACATTAACTTAAGTGTGAACAAAAATAGGCAAATAAAAGAAAAATATGAATAAAAGTTAAGACATAATATATAATTAGATTTTCATTTACCTTTACAATCTCCTCAACAGGTGTCCAAAATCTTGCCTCATCAAAGATCCAATTTGTTACTTCAGCCCCTGCATTGGTATTAGCATAGGATGAGGAAGTCCACTTCTCATCAACAAACATGCGCCTCAAAGCTTTTTTTGACTGAAGCAAGGATTGTAATGTGATGAAATTTGTTGCAAATCGGGTTATGCCAGGACGAGCCAACTCCTTTTGCTGCGTGAATTGCCTCATTAGGTTGAGAACCCATGTGTGATTGTATATGAATTTACAAATATTTGTTGCCATCTCCACACATGTTTTGATCCATGGAATCTTGCCAATATCCTCCAATGTGAGGTCAAGGCAATGGGCAGCACATGGAGTCCAAAATAATGATGGGTGCTTCTCCATCAATAGTTTACCCGCAGCAACATAATTTGCTGCATTATCCGTCACCACTTGCATCACATTCTCCTCACCCACCTCAGCTATGATTTCCTCTATAGCTTCACAAAGGAATGTGACATTTTTAACATGTCCTGAAGCATCAATAGATTTGATGAATATGGTGCCACCTGAAAAAGAAACAAAATCAATGATTCAATAAAGCATAAATTAAAAATATTAATCACTAAATCAATGCATTGTAGGAAGTAGAATCACCTGAGGAAGAAACAAGAAAATTTAGCAATGTTCTATTTCTCCTATCAGTCCAACCATCGGTCATGATGGTGCAACCTTTTGTCCTCCATATCAACCGTTGCTCCTCTATTGTGGCTTTTACATCGGCCACCTTTTGTGTCAAAATTGGGCCCTTTATGTCATCTTCACTAGGGGCTTTGAACCCCGCCCCACAAACAGTAATGGCATCAACCATGTTTTGCCAATAAGGAGACCTAACACATGTCACAAATAAATTAAATTAATTAAGTATTGAAAAATGGAGAGTTTAAATTTGAATTCAACATATCTCTAAATATAAAAATTCAAGAGAAAGAATCAAGCTATAAATTTTAAAACAATCAAACAAAAAAGAATTACCTGGCTGCATGGAATGGAATGGTGCAATAGTACCAAAAGTCTCCGATTGCACGTTTGGCTGCATCATGTACGTCCTTGTTCCAACCCATGCTCTCAAGCGACGGTTGGGAACCTGGAGTGGTCCGTGGCAAAATATATGAATCAAGATTCCTAGATTTACGAATTCTAGGCCCAAGAACACTGCCGCTGGTAGTGGCACTAGCAGTAGCAGGTGTTCCACTTCCAACACCTGGGGGATGAAATGGAGGCATGGAAGAAGACTCTCCACTACCACCAACACTTGCCATCTCCTCTATTTGCCTCCTTTTCAATTCTTTTTTTTGCTCAAATGTTTCTAGTTGCACTTTCACCTCTCGTATAACCTCAAGAGGCGCTTTTTCCGCATGGGTTAGCATCATGGATTGGCATTTGTGCAAGATGGTATTTCAATCTATTAATGCCTCCTCCACGAAAAATTGTTTTGCAATAAAAACATTTTACTTCTCCTTTTTTTTGCCCAGGCATAATTTCAGCATGTTTCCAACAAGGGTCCCTTCTAACTGGCTCTTTGGACATTGTGATAAAGATGGTTTGAAAATCTCAACACTGCTGCAATAACATATAAAATTTATAAATACAAAAAAAATTAAAACTTGTGATTTATAATTATTAAAGTAATAAAAAAAAGTAGGGTTTGCTTATAAAAACACCTAGGGTTTAATAAAAAAAATCAAAACACCTAGGGTTCTTTCTTTGATCTACTAAAATAAAATAGAAAGAACAAATGAAATGTAAAGAAAAATGCAATTTTTGGTTTAAAAAAAACACAAAAAAACCTTCAAAATACAAACTTACCTCTAAATCTAGCTTGAAATCAATAGAGAGCTCCTTCCAATCCTTTGTAGACACCTCTAGATGCACCAAAAGTAGCTACGAAGCTGCCCCAATGCGATTCAACAATCGATTTTTGCTCTACCTCCTTGCCGGTTTCCCTACAATGCACTCCAAATTTTGCTCACTCTTTTCTCCTTCCCCTTTGGCTTCAAAATGAAATGATGTTGCTTTTAGGGTGGAGGAGGGTCTATAAGTGAAAAAAAGAACAAATTGAAGCAAGTATTTTTATTTTTTTTTAAACTTTTTGACGGCCTGCTGAGCGGCCGAGTCTTCCAATCGGGAATCGCTGAATTTGGCGAGTTTGGTGAGTCTAGCGAGTCTGCGAGTCTGGTGAGTTTTTTCAAAAAATTTGCCGAGTCCGGGTCCGAGTCCCCCAGACTCGGCCAAGGTGCCTCGCCTCGGACTCGCCGAGTTTTGGCGAGTTTCGTTACTATGACTATGACAGCCTAAAATCTGGAAAAAATCTAAATTTATACTTAAATACCTCACACTATATTAACTAATAAAACAAGTTATATCCAGCAATGATAGTGTAATAATATCATAACAAAAACATCTCATAAGACAGCCCCATTCCGCATGAAAGTTCTAAATTGGAATTTAACAGCTAGCCTTCTTTTGTTTTTTAAACATATACTGCGATATTAATCCAATTGCTCAAAGTTATTTTCTAGTGTTGATTTAATGAAAACAATTTTGTTTTATTTAGAAATGTGGGATGAGTGTGTGGATAAGTATCTTAGATCACCACTTGATCAGTGATGATCTCATGAGCAAGAGTTCTCACATACTGCTATCCCAAGCATCTATTTAAGCTATGTTATTATTAGAGCATATTTGAATCCAATCGATATCTTTACTAGCAGGTTAAATTTCATATTTATTTAATTTCCAGCGAATGGTTTTATTTTTATTTTTAAGACAGAATTTAATCTATTTGGCTGCCTTTGATTCTTCCATGAAACTTGCATCCTAAAATATATGAAGAGAAGTATGAATTTGTCAAAAATCTACACTATAGGCAAAAATATTAATTATTTATCAATAGTAATATTGCTTTCTTTCTAAAGTAACTCTAGATATAGCTTTTCTTACCCAAATACCTTAATATGTGAGCTGCATGAGTTTGAACTGCGTCCAATCTGCTCTTCTAATATGAGTTGCATGAGTTTGAAGCTGCAGCCAAACATGTTCTAAAATTTTGAAGCTAAATGTTCAGCATACTGCTGTGGCTACACAGACATGGGGAAATAGATTTGAATGTTTATTTTCAGTATTTCAAGTGTATATGCAGCACACTGTTGCATAGGGACAGCTCAAAGATTTTATTCCATAAGTTTTTCCATTTAACTATGGTATGAACTGCTGCACCGTCATAAAGTTACAAATGTTTCAAAGTTTACTGTTGAACTACCACACAAATTCTTACGTGCCGGTAAAGAAACAAAATTTATTTGTTTAATTTTTTTTTGCCATTGAAAAGATTAACCAGGCTACAGTCTAGCCACGGCCCATAGGGTTATATTTCAGCACTAGATTATTTATATGCTTCACACTAGATTGGAAGATTGGGAAGAAAAGAAAGTGCGCTATACTGCAACAAGTATACTATGGAACTCAAACATTAAGAGAAGCAATTGTCAATAATGCAACAGTAAGCCACCAATTTAGACGACGAGGATAACACTGCTATCTCACTCTATGCAATCGCAGGAACAGCTCACCCCAATTTCCCATCATAAAATGTATAGCATACAAATAAGAGGGACCATAAGTTAACGACTATTAACAAAATTAGTGATCTTATTGTGCATGATTAAAAGTCTGCAAAACAAGACACCTAGCATGTTGGACATACCTCTACATGTCCAACATGAAAAGATTGAATGTGCAATCAATATATACCTTTCGTGCATCTAGTCCAGGACCCTATCCATTTGCAAACTGCACCATCCTCCTCAAGATAGCACTGTGCACATATCTGATATCTTTCTGATCCATTTGTTTTTCTTTTTCCCCAAAATATCGTTCCCCAATTTTCTTTAAAACACCTCTCTTTCTTTAAGTGATCAACATAGCTAACCTTCCATTTTTGTTTCACAACTGCCTGCAAATTCCTCTTATTGCAGAACCCCAGCTCATGGAGAAGCCATTGGCAATGCCCCCTCATGGAACCAGGTTTTTCCAAAAATGAAAGTGAAATTCAGAAATATTTCAAATTCTTGTTGTGTCTCACTTCAAAATCTGCAAGATATTTTATTCCTCAAATTGTTTTAACCTCCCATCCAAATTCATTTTCCTCTAAAAAACTGAATTCAATGTGTCCCCTCAAGATGCAGAGCATTTAAATATTTATTATGTCCTTATCCCCTCACTAAAGCAAAATAAAGCAAAATTAAAACACAAAAACTTCATTATTCTTTTTATCCTTTTTATTTGCTTTAATTTATAATTTAATCTCAATAACAAAGCAAAACTATTTTTATCTCTTTATCTTTAAATCTCATTTAATTTATCTTAAATTTTCTTTTATTACTAAGTAAATAAAATATGGAATGCATTATCTTTTTATATTCTAACTCAATAAAATAATGCAATTAAGCAAATATTTCAAATATACGAAACACGTAATTCCTAATTTTATTCACAAATATGCAACCTAAACTACACGAGTCTAAGTGTCTGTGTGTAGATTCCATCATGACATGTTGCCTTCAAACGGCTAGCGCCCTCTTCTGGATGATACTCCCTCCAACCTGAGAGAGTGTTGATAGTTCTTGTTGCACTCACGAAAATAGAAACGCGTAGTTAGTCATTGTCATAAATCGACATTTTTTTTAATTGGAATGTATTACTAATATGTGCAAGATACAATATAATTTTGTCCCATCTAGGGAAACAAGAGCCAATGGACACCATACAGATGTACTGTCACCTATTACATTCTACCAGCCATAAAGGCAAACATAAAAAATCTGCATATCTAATACATACCACTAGCCATGAAGACTATATATCAACATAAATCTATGAAACTGACCATAACAGTCTACTAGTAGTCACCAAAAAGAAACCCCTGTATACAAAACTCAGACTACCAACAGGTTCAACTATAATGAAGAAACACATAATAGAACTGCCACCAACATTTTTTTACCAAAAGTCAAAAATTCCTGCTCTCACTGAACTTATCCAGCTCAAAAGTACCTAAAGGAAGAGTAATATCAGAGATAACATCATTGTCTCTCACAAATTCTAAATCTGCATCATACAAAAGTTTGGCTTCCTCTCTCTTGTGCTCTTCAACCATCTGGTCTAAAGTCGTCATCTTGTTGTACTTTTCTTGGAACTTCATGTAATTCTTGAAGAAGAGGGAATCAACCTTCCTTGCATCATGTGGCCAGAAACTTGTAGTTATGATGTCAGTTCTCTTCAAAGTAGTTTCACCATCGTCCATTAACTCAAGAAAGTTTTCTTTAGTGATCTCTAAAGTCATCTTTACCTGCACAGCAACCAAAAGAAGGGTGAGTCTTCTCAAAGACTCTGTAAGGTGTCTCCTTATGCCCTGGAAGATGTCGTCATTCCTAAACTTCCAAATAACCCATAAAATCTCAGTGGTCAAAATTAACCAAAAACAATTAAAACACAAATTTAATCCATTCACATAACCAAATAAAATCTCCTGCCAAGAAATGTTTTTCTTTCTATCCCAACCCTTTAAACCATAGAAAAAAAGAAACCAAATATCCTTAGCAAATTCACATTCAAAGAACAAATGTTTAACAATTTCGACATTGTTACAAAACCCACAAAATTTTCTGGCAGGGTCATCAAAAGAACAATTAGAACCAACAACAATTTTTTAAAGACAAAATAACCATCTAAAACAAGCTTTCTTAGGTTCTAAAAAACTAGACCAATAGAGTTTAAAGATTTTAGACCACTGCTTGTTATCCACATTAAGATTCCAAACACTATTGATATGATTGGTAATATCCCGAGAGTAAGACAAAAGCTTATAAACATTCTTAGTAGTAGTGACAGGAAGGGCAGAGCCATCACACCACTTAACCTCATTTTCAATCTCATGCTTAGGGTACTGTTCAACAGGAAGACTCCAATTAGCACATGCCTTAACAATCATAGAGTAAGTTCTAAACTGTGAGTTACGAAGGTCAAAATTCTCACACAAGGACTGCCAAGCCACCAGCTGTCCATTATTAAGAATATCTTTGAAATCTCTAATCCCTTTAAGGAACCAGATCTTGGCAGAGCAGCCTTGAATGTGGGCCAATGGTTTGCCATCCCAATACAAATTCGACCACAAAGATCTGAGACCACATATCTTGTTATCATTTTGGTTCCAGACAGGACAGTCAATTAGAAGTTCTCTAGCAATTTCCCATGCCTTCCATAGGCTTTTGAAAACATTAGAACCACTAGGGGAGACAACAAATTTACCATATAAGATATCATGTTTGTGAAGTCCAACCCATTGTTTGGCCCTCTTGGAAACAACTTGGCTTATATTATTTCTAATCAAGACCTTCCAAGGCTCCTCCCCAGCCAAGGATTTTACAATCCATTTGATAGCAAGGGCAATACCCTGAGTCTTCAAATCCTTCAAACCCAACCCACCAATTTCTTTATCTTTACAGCACCAATCCCATTTGACTGCCACTCTCTTCCTATTATTTTTCCCATCAGACCAAAGGAACCTCTTGATGCACTTTTGAATTTCATTAAAATGACAATTATTGAAGAGCTAGACAGAGGAGTAATATAAACTATAGGAAGATAAAATCTTTTGACATATCTGCAACCTTCTTGCCAAAGAAAGATAATGCTTGTTCCATTTCAACTTCTTTTCTATTTTCTCATGAATCCAAGTCTACATATCTTTTAGAGAGGGAGCCATAGAGAAAGGAATGTCCAAATACCTTACTTGTCTACTGGGGCCTCCCCATTAAATAATAAATCTATTGAACCACAAAGGAGGAGAATCAAACTAGCTAAGCAAATGTGATTTATTTGCAGATAGCTTGGCACCTGAAGCCAAACAAAAAATGTCCAATTTTCTCATTAGTTGATCAAAATTCTCTTCTTCCAACTCAACAAAAATTGATGTGTCATCAGCAAATTGTATGTTCATCAATTCTGACTCATCAGGAAGCACTAAACCTTTGAGATTGCCACCACCAAAGGAAGATCTAAGGAGATAAAAAAAAGCATCAACAACAATTACAAAAAGTACAGGGGCCAGGGGGCACCCCTGCCTAATGGATCTTTGCAGCAAAATGGGATCAGTTAAAGAACCATTCACATCTATTTGAGTAAGTGCATCCTTAAATAAGACCTTGACCATATCACACCATTTCTTTGGAAAGCGAAAAGCATCAAGAACCATGAAAATAAAGGACCATTCCACTCTGTCATAGGCTTTTTCAAAGTCTAAAAGCAAGATACCAAATTTTGTTTAGAGACATTAGCCCATTGTAAGGCCTCCCAACTTGTAATGAGATTCTCAAGAATATACCTTCCTTTTATAAACCCTGTCTGGGTAGAACTAACAAATTTAGGAAGGATGTTTGTTAGTCTCAAAGCTAACAACTTAGCTAGAATTTGTAAGACATATTGAGGAGAGAAATTGGTCTCCAATTTTTAATAAGACTTCTGTCCCCATCTTTTGGAATAAGTTTAATGATACTCTTGTTAATTTCACTACCTAAAGAGCCAGTCTCAAAAGCCTCATTATAGACATGCCACAAATCCTCAGCAATCCAATCACAGTTCTGCTTATAAAACTCTACAGGGAGTCCATCATGTCCAGGAGACTTATCATTTTTGAAGGATTTAATGGCATGAATAATCTCCTCAATGGAAATGTGCATACCTAAAATGGAGGTATCTTGCACAGACAAATTTTTTGGAATAATTCCTTTACATTTTTCTTGAGCTTCTTTACAAAATCTATTGTTGTCTTCAGCAGAGAATAAAGAGAAATAAAATTTTCTGAATTCCTCTTTGGTCTCTTGAGTATTAGTAAGAAGAACATTGTCAATCAAAATGGATCCAATTTCTTCTTTGATATTCTTGGACTTAATATAATTGAAGAAAAATTTAGTGCCCTTATCCCAAAGCTAACAACTTAGCTAGAATTTGTAAGACATATTGAGGAGAGAAATTGGTCTCCAATTTTTAATAAGACTTCTGTCCCCATCTTTTGGAATAAGTTTAATGATACTCTTGTTAATTTCACTACCTAAAGAGCTAGTCTCAAAAGCCTCATTATAGACATGCCACAAATCCTCAGCAATCCAATCACAGTTCTGCTTATAAAACTCTGCAGGGAGTCCATCATGTCCAGGAGACTTATCATTTTTGAAGGATTTAATGGCATGAACAATCTCCTCAATGGAAATGTGCATACCTAAAATGGAGGTATCTTGCACAGACAAATTTTTTGGAATAAGTCCTTTACATTTTTCGTGAGCTTCTTTACAAACTCTATTGTTGTCTTCAGCAGAGAATAAAGACAAATAAAATTTTCTGAATTCCTCTTTGGTCTCTTGAGTATCAGTAAGAAGAACATTGTCAATCAAAATGGATCCAATTTCTTCCTTGATATTCTTGGACTTAATATAATTGAAGAAAAATTTAGTGCCCTTATCCCCATTCTTCAACCAATTCAATTTTGCGCTGATCTTCATTCCTTGATGTTTGAAAGTTTGAAGACATTTCAATTCATGTTTAGCTTCAACCAATGAGTTAGCTAAAGTGGAATTAGCAGGATCCTCTTGAAGAAGCCTCTCAATCTCACATAATTTATTCTATAGCTTATTCTCCATCTTTTTTTTATCAAGAGCCAACTTCTTCCCAACAGTTTGGAACAAGACTTTCCAACTCTTCACATTAGTATTCCATCTTTCTATACAAGAAAGCTTCTTCAGGAGAACCTTGTTAATCTACCTCAGAGTGAAAATACCCTCATTACAATCATTAAGATTAAAAAGCACAGTATTGAGCTTATACAGATTGTCCTTCTTGACTTTATTAGTACTCTCATGTTTCTGACAAATAATATTAGCTTCTATAGGAAAGTGATCAGAGATAGTAAAAGGGTGAACTTTCACCAAATTATTTTACCATTTTTATGAAAACTGAAGAAATCTTTATTGACATAAAATCTGTCAAGTCTACAATAAATCCTTTCCTCCCCCTTCTGAGCATTACACCATGTAAACTAGATATCATTATTATCCCTCCTTTTACTTTCCAAAGGGTCAAACAAATTCAAGTTCTTTTTCATTCTATTCCAAAAGAAAAACTCATTGCCTTTCCAGCCCATGCTAATTCCTCCAAATTTGTCTTCCATCTGCTTAATCATATTGAAGTCTCCACTAATAATCCAAGGAATCCTAGGGAGAGTCTCCAACCATTGCTAGAGTTCAATTCTTTCTTTATAATCATTGGAAGCATAGATAGCACATATACCAAATAAAAAACCATCTTTTTCTATTGTCACTCATACACCGTTGTTGCAGTTAGAGCAACATTCTCTTTGACAAACATAGACCATTTTCTGTTGATCATTAAAGCAATGCCCCCCCTTCCCTTTACATGTTTACTGACAAAAAAACTTGCCTCTTTCCAAATAAAGTTCATATTTGTTTCAAGCAAGAAGCCCACTACCTTAACTTCTTCAAGAAAGATAAAATCAACATTAGGAAGTTTACTAAAGAACCTTTTAATAGTATACTTCTTGTCAGGGGACTCTAATCCCTTGACATTCCAACTAATACATTTAAGACTCATTTGTATTGGGGGCTTTGGCAGGACCCCTCTTATTATTATAGAGCCTATCAAAGCATTTAGGAATTTTATCTTCCTTACCTTTCTTTTTATTTTTTTGACCTCCTTCTTTGCTTAATTATTTCCTTTTTCTTCATCTTCAACTTTGTTAAGTAGTTTGTCAATGTCCATCATAGTTTCACCATCACTTGGAGGTGGGGAGGAGTCTCCTAATTCCTCTCATCCTATTTCTCACAATAGGTATCACATGCAAACTGTTCTCTCCCCCATCTGATATTAAAGATTCAGGTTCATGAGCACAAGTTTTTTCTGAATTTCTTTCCAAGATATCTTCTCTAATCCTTCTCAAAACAATTTCTTGAGCATTTTGTTTCTGATGGACAGGAGCATCAATAACCTTGCCCTGAATACCAATACTCAAGTCAAGATTATCAATGTTATCCTTTACATTCCTAATGTTCCTCAAGTCAGCCAATTTCTTTTTCATGTTATCAAGATTAGCTGCAATTTCATCCACTGTACCCTTCGAGATCAGATCCTGCTTTCTAGCCTCACAGCCAGGAGAACCAAGGACAACTGTGGCATCCACATAATTTGGAATGGGGGATTTTGGAGGATTATGATCCTCCACAATTTTAGCCTTCGGATTAGGGCATCCAGGAGGAACATTTTTTTCATTAAACTCTGGGTTAAAATTGTTAAATCTTTTCCTAATTTTGGGACAGTTTCTCTTCTGATGTCGCTCTTGCTTGCAAAGAAAACAAGCAGCGAGTCCCATAATAGTATAAATTTCACAAAAGATTGTATCATTACCCATTTTAATTCCCAATCTCCCTGGGATATCAGTTCCAGGAGCAATTGAAATAAGAACCCTGACATCAAGATGAGGAAGAGAAGATCTGGTTTCTTCAACTTGGAGTACTCTTCCTAAAGGTTGAAGCAACTGTGGAATAAAAGTCCCTAATTGGGGTGGCAGATTTTTAACAATAACCCATTTAGGAGTAGAAGTCATTAAAATTTCATCATTAATCAATTCCGAAGCCCAAGCAACCTGTTTAAACATTGTTTTACCAACATTCCAAAACTGTCTAGCTAGGGCATGTTTTTGCATTCCATGATTTTTGAAAAACACAATAAAGAGACCCTTTTGAACCATTCTGCAAAATGTTACATACAACCCCAATTTCTTACCCCATACATTATAAATCCAATCATCCAAAAATTTTCTTAAAGACATAGCATCACAGTTAACAACAGCAAAGAAGATAGCCACATTTTTAAGTTTATTCTCTTCCTTCTCCACAGCTAGACACATGTCTTTATTTGGTTCAACAACAAGAACACCCAGGGCAGAAGGGAACCCTTACCTTGTTCTCCACCTTCGTTTGGCAGACCTCCGATGCCTCCCCCTTGCTTGCCTCCAACTCCCCCATCTGCAACTCCCTTCACCTCGAATCTAGCCTGCACTGGAACTTCTATTCTTTCCTCTCCTTTCAAGCTTTCCTTGTAAGCTTTTTTATTTATTTCACCATCTGCTTTGGAATTATTTCTAACCTCTTCCATAGAAATATCTCCCCCATCCCCTTTGGCTCCACATGCCTTTATCATTACTCCTGGTCAACCAACCGCCATTACTTGCCTAGGGGATAAGGCGGGAGATCAAACCAATTCAAATGTAACAAAAGAAAATTTTATTTAAAAGTTAAAATCAAAAGGGTATAATTCAACAAAAAGTCTACCATATAGAATCAGAAAGTCACAAAAAACATCACCAAAAACCAACAAAAATCATCACAAAATTGACAAAAGAGAAACAAGGACAACTCAGATGCGGTGAAGAACACTAGTTAGAGTCGATTTGAGAAGAAGGCTCAGTTCCAGGGTCGAAAATCACAGAAGACTGTTTGTCTTCCCCATCAACCATGGAACCTCTCCTCCTTGCTCCTTTTTCCCTTTCTTGCCAACAGTTTTAAGGTTTGATGTTTAAAGATCATAAATCGACATTTAAATATAATTTATAAATGATTAATCATTACTACAAATCATTTGAATTACAATTCAAAAGATAATTATCATACTCAACTATCTTCCCTAATTGTTTGCTATTAAACAATTATTTAAATTAGGAAAAAGAAACGGGATGAGACATTCTAGATTTGCATTTCCATTTATTTACACAAGCCTAGTTGGATGTTTCTTATACATTTGGAAAAATTTCATCCATTACCAATCCTTTTTGATAGTATTTTGAACCTGCAAATTTATAATGTTTCTTGTTCTCTCGTAGACTTTTCTGGTCTAGCATCATATTCTTTAACAGTTTTGGTCTATATTGGATAAGGAATGAATGCTCTTTAACTCTGGCAGAACTGGTTGTAATTATCAAGAATTCCTTCTTACATGGTTAATGAGAAGATTGGTTATGCATAAGTTTCATATGCATAAATATTTATGATTGGTTATGCATGTTAAATGTCATATCCTCTCTTTTTCCTCTCTGATTTACAGAAGTACGTGTTACAAGATTTAGGAAAATATATTTTCTTGAGTATGTTTGACAGTTTTTTGTTTTCGTTCCTTAGTAACCCAGATATTTTATGGTATATGTAATTGCAGGATGCGGACTCAACCTTGAAAGCAAGGAAGCACAAAAGTGATGCTAGAGAAATGCAAAAATTTTATCAGCAATACTATGAAAAATATGTTAGGTCGCTGGATACAGCATCTGAAGAAGTAGATCGGTACAGTACACCATATGAACATTTGACTTTCTTTTTCTTCAAATTGCTCATTGCATTCTGCTGCACAAAATCTGGTCTTCCTTCAACTTTTCTGAGCTCCATAAATCATCGAAGTTATATAAAGTTTAAACTAAACAGAAACAAAAATTATTATGTGTTGCAATTTACAAGTCATAATTGATCATTTCACTTTCAGAAGTGCTTAATTTTTGGAAAGGCCTGCTCTTTAGGATACTTGCTTTGTTGTTCAGCGTTGAGGTGCCCTTGGTGGCCTTATTGATTGTTTATAGTAGCTAAGTGCAAAATAAGAAAAAGGGGAGCTCCTCAAAGAGTGAAAGAATCCTTTGGTGCTGCAGGCTACATAACTTGAGGAAAATGTAGAATTCGGAGCTGATGATTTGTGCCATAGTTCCACGGAGTTTCAGAACAGGGGGACCAAGGACCTAAGTTTGGGGATGGTGGGGGACACAAGTGAGGGGGGGAGGGGGGAAGAATATAATATAGTACTTGAAAAATTAGTTATAAAAAATGTATAAGAAATAACATTTGATACTATAAACTACCTAATAGTAAACACAATGCATTGAACAATGAAAATGTAAGAACCCTTAGTAGTTCTGACCCAAAATTTTAGTTTTGATGCCTTAAAAATAATGTTTTCAAAACCTTTTGAATTCTGATCTGAATTTGATATACTGATGTTGTGTGTTTGCTTTAATGGTTTTCAATGCAATTTTGACAAATAAACATAAAACAAATGTACCCAAATGTTTAACAGCAATACCCCACTTCAATTACAACTTTATTTCTAAAAATAAGATGACTGATTACAATAAAATCAGGTCTGATATAACTCAGATCAGACTGATTACATCATATGACAGCGATTACAAAGATGATTCAAATTAAAGATTTGAATTCTAGACTCATTACAACATACCCGATGGAAAATGCACCAATGATATGATGTTGTAGAAGATGGAAAGTCTGATAACAAGAAGATATGACTGCTGTGATGAAATCCCTAATGCAAACAGCTTTATACAACTTTCCTTATGGCCATGTACATCTCCAAACGGCAGCGATTAGACTTGTGATAGATTTCTCAAACCCTAGATGTGAGAAGATGATGAAAATGTCGCCAAAAAAAACCTAATCTGCCAAGTCTGAAATATCTGATATGAATATTCTGATGTAGTAGTGACTGAAATCTTCATCCACATGCCATTAATCCACTCTTGTGATGGATCACTTTGTTTTCCAATGAAGCCGCCAACCTCTAGGTGATAATAGATGTCAAAAGATGAAGAATATGCTATCAAAACACCCAATCCTCCAAGCTGATATCTCTGCAGAGATCTGAAAGGAATTCTGAATGCAACATTAATGGCAATCAACACTCACAATGGTGGCGCCAACTTCTGCAACAAGGTATAAACCCTAGGCGATCAGAAATGATGATGTTTCTCCCTCAACAAACCCACGATCTGCAATTGTAAGTGCCCAGATCTGCCAATGAAGCCCTTATGATATCAATTACAATTCAAACCGTAGCGGCCAACAATGGTGCAATTCTGATCTGCCTTCAAAATGGATTAATTTCTTCACAAAAACCCTAGGATATCAATGCCATTTCAATCACCAATGACCTGCAATCAATTATCTTTCAATCTTCACCTATCAAATTGACAATTTGGCACAAATCATATCAATTTGACCTTCAAACCCTAGCTGTCACAAACCTGTAGAAAATGATATGTCCTTGTAACTCCAGTAAAATGCAAAACCTTGCAAATATGCGCAATAGCAAATCCCGTATGGATTCACCTCTCAAAGTGGAATGAGTTTTCGTCCAAACCACTAATTTTCTAAGGGTTTTTATCCTCAGAAAATAGCTGAACCAATGTTGCAGCTCAAAGGAAAAACCTTCATAATCAAATAACAAATTCACAATGATCAATAATGACTTCCAAATGCCCTTTTTATAATCCACAAGTTGAGTGCCCAAATTTTTCCATAATTTATTTTTATTTCATGTCCACCTCCATAATAAAATAATATTTTATTTTAATTTTCCCATCTCCAATTGGGACGTCCAAGTTATGGAATAAAATATTGTTTTATTTTAATTTCTCTTCTCCAAGTGGGACGCCATCCTTGGCATTAAAATATTATTATTTTTTATTTGTCATTTTATTTTCCCTTTATTTTTCCCACTTTCCATCCTCCAAGTGGGTCGCTCCTCTACAAGGCAAATTATTTAATTAATTTTGACTTCACCATAATTACAACAAAATTACTCCAAGTCATAATCCAACATCATTTTGCCAAGGAAAAATAGTTAAATGCATGATTTTAACTACTCAAGGTATTCCCTTGCTTCTTCAACCTAGCCTACGGGAACAAAATAGGCTACCCGACACATGGTAGGTGATCATGCCGGAAATGGGGACATTACAGAAAATGCTGAATATCAATAAATTATTATATTCAATGTGTCAATATGATGATTACATTCAAAATTGAAATATAATTGACCAATGTCTCTAATCATCATCCCCAAAGGTCATAGCAAACTCCTCATCACTGGAACTATTGGACCCATCTAGCTTAAGCTCCTAAAAAGGGACACCGACCAACCCTGTTTGTGGGGCATTATCATCAATTTCTGTTGGCTCCTTTTGCACTACATCTCATTGTGTTGTTGGACTCTCCTTGTATGTAAGCATGTTGCAGTCAATCAGATGCAAGGCTCTATGTGTGATGTCCTACTAATGGATTTTCTGAATTTTATTATATATTTATAATATTTGTAATTCCCAAGTAAATGAACTCAGAATATGCAAGAAAACAGTGACTGAGAGTAACACTATTGCTGATTTAGAACAGTACAACTGAGATTTCATGGACATACAGAACTCACCACTTTGATTACTAAATTTACTATTCACAATAAGTTGAATTTTCAGAAATGCAATTTATAGTCCTACTCACAATGTAAATGGTATTTAGCTGATGGCAAAGATGCAAGTCACTGTTATACGTTTGCTGGAAGGAAAATGTAAACTTCAAATGAATGGACTGTAATATGTCTGATTCAAACGCAGATCTGAAGACATACAATATTCAGAATATTGGCCCAGCATTTGGCGCCAAGACACTCCTATTGCCATGGACTGATTTATGGATGATGCTCAAACCTGGCAGTATTTGACCAGCGACACTGCTGTACCCTTCACCCTTGTCTAACTGTTGAGAGATGAGGTGCTATTCCTTAATGATAGTGGATTCCACAACCCACGTTTAGATTCATTCCTACAGTGGCTTGTGCCCAACTTCCCTCTAGGACGATATCGAAATTGATTTGCTATGCAAATGTAGATCGGTGGATGAAGATTTGCTGGGTGACTGAGTGCTATCCTAAATCGCTGGATTACTTGTAGGGGCCCCCAAAGATATGATATGCCTCCAGTAGAGCGTGGAATGTGCAATGAATGTGGCTCACATATATACCCGCGCCATTAAATTCCTTAGTGCCACTTCTAGGTGTGCTGTGACAGTGCCAAACCAGTAGAGTGGCTGCACCTAAATGATTTGCCCACCACTTCTAGGTGTGCTGTGACAGTGCCAAACCAGTAGAGTGGCTGCGCCTAAATGATTTGCCCACCAGTGATCACCTATAGTTTGAGTCCAACTCAGATTTACCACTATTTGGCTCACCTAGCAGCCAATTTCCTTTTTTACTGGTGAGCCGCCAGATGTAGTTTTACTCTGTAATGTTTCCAGTCCCACACCTATGATGAGATTCCTCCTTGAATCCGCACCTATGTGTAATGTTTCCAGTTTCACCAGCGATCAGATCCTGAAATCTGTGATGTTAATCGTGGAATATTTCGTATCCAAGATTGTGGTCCTTAGTTTTGTCTTCCTTGGTGGCACATATGAAGGCCTTGCTCTTATAATCTTAGCCAAAAACCTCCTTATAATAAGGAGAGTGAACAACATGGAACAAAATTCCATAGGCAAAGAAGAATTTGTCAATGGCATCATCTGCCTCATCTTTCATTTGAACATTAAATAACTCTCCCATCAGGTTGGGAGTAGAATTTGTAACCCTATGTTTCCCCTTAGGCTTTGCTGCACTAGACGAAAAAAGAAGAAATCATATCTCTTGGAAAGTGTTAGTACCCCTCACTGACATTGTAGTAGGTGGTTTGACTTCACTAGTACCACACACCTTATTTATCTCTGCCCTCTGTTTAAGTGACAACTTGTCACATACCCCAACACCTTTGCTTGAAATGTGAAGGAGATGTGCATTAACTCTAGTAATGCTGCTTTGAAATTCAAGGCCACAAAAAAGACATTTCCATAGCCTAGTGCTGCCTCTTGATGTGCAGGTCTTTGCTTGTATTTTGGTAGCAAATTGTCTTAAAGGGGCCTTCTTATTGAAGGGACCCTTGGCAATTTTTCCTAACAATTGGAAAGGGCAATTGAAATGAGCACTTCCAATAGAACTAGTTGTCTCCCCTCCATCCCCCTGCCCCCCCACATTTGTACTCTGATTCTCAAAATCAACTGCAATGTTTGGATTCCCAACCCCTTGACCCTAATTGTCACTCTATGCTGTGAGAACTCATAGTGGCACTATAAGAAATGAAATTTATGGTTTAAAATTTAAAATTTAGTGTATATACATAATGCAAGAGCTCAAGGCACAAAGATTTCTTTTTGTTTTTCTTATTTCAGGTTGTACAAAGTGCAAAAGTAGATGATATACAAAAAATGGAATCTTTGTTCTTCAACCTTCATCAAAGAAGGATTTCACTTTTGTTTTTCTTACTTCAGGTTTTCTTACTTTAGGTTGCACGAAACATAGAACCAGAGGATACACAAAAGATGAAATCTTAATTTGACTATTAGTAATAAATATTAATTTTAAAATTAAAAATTTAACATTTAAACTTGAAAATTTTAAACTATAGGAGGAATTTTAATTTTCATTTTACTTTTGTTCTTTTTTCTGTAGATTACACGAGGCATAGAACTACAGGATACACAAAAGCCAAATGAAAATCAGAAAATCAGCTATATTGTTATGCAAATTTGCAAATAAACATTTAAAAATAATTTAATGAATAAATTTAAAATCTTAAAATACTAAATATTTAAAACAAACCTAAAAACTGCTGCTATAAAACCCCTAAATAGTAAATTATAGCAGTTAAACAACCCTAAAAACAACATTTAATAATTCCTAAAATTTACAAATAATTTGCAATTTGTATGTATAAACAATATATTGAATATTTTAATTGAAAACAAAAAAAACATGTGATCGTTGGTTTCATTTAGCAGTGAAATGCAAATGCCAAAAACAAAGGACGAATGTCAAAAGTTGTGAAGTCTTACTTTGAAGGCTTGATGAATGCTTTGAATGGTTGATCAATGAAGATGATTGAAGTCTTCCTCTTCCTTTTGCTCTTTCTGTTGCTGCTGCTCAATGCAATGACAAAGTATTGATAGTGATTTAGATCGAGGTTGGGCATGATTATTTATAGTTTCTTCGAGAGTTTGGGATGCGAGTGGGGCCCGTTAAAATTTTATGGTTAGGAACAGTGGATTAGATTTCCAAAAAAAGGTTATTTTATTAAAAAAAAGAAAAAAAGAAAAAACTGACTTTGGGAGAGATTTCTAAAGGAAACAACAGGAAACGAAGAATTGGTAGAAACTGGTATAAGAAAAGGAAGAGCTTCTGGGAAATCTTCGAACTTGCTTTGGAAACTTCCAAAACTCTTGGAAGTGGTATTCTAATCTTTTGAAAAGCTGAGTTTTATAGACCTTAATGTGTTTCCAGTCTAGTGGAAACGGTCTGGGGACAAGGTGGTAACCATCAAAACATTTATGCTCACTGTTTGTAGGAGTTTCAGCTCAATTATGTTTTTAAAACAAATTTATTTATAGTAAATGTCAGCCCTAACTTTTTATCTCAAATTCGATTCTAAATTTACAGTTGATGTATTGTTTTAGGAGTTCAATTTTTATAACGAGACATGAAATAAAATCTAAAGCACAGAGAATATTTGGTCCTGGAAGTCAACCCTGTTTTGCAATCTTAATATAACGTGTCTTGGAAGTCATCCTTGTTTTGCAATATCAACTTTGGTATCAAGTTTTCAGAGCAAATAACTCGCTAATGGAATTGATTTAGAAGTAGGACATGAACCTCTGTGAAAAATGTCAAGGTCATGAAAGAAAACCTACAGATTAAATGTCAACTTCAACCAATCTGTGGACTAAGAGAAACTCAAGTGACAACGGACCAACATGCCGGTTCCTGTGATTGATTCTCAAATGTGGGAATTTGTCAGTAAAGGTATCTTCAAAGTGAAATTCCTAATAGATTGCCTATCCAATAACTCCAATACAGTCCTAAGACGAGGAAAACTAACTTGCTTCTCTCTCATAAAATATAAAACATCTTGACACCAAACTAATACTTGTCAAGTCTTCAAGGTCTTACATAAATTGGTTCAACTTATGCTTCTAATGGAAGGATGGAATGTTGTTTATAGTTCTACATATTTGATTGTTTAGGGTTAATATTAAATGTACCTTGTAAATTATTGTTGTTGTTTTTACAATTGCTCCCTACTCTCATAATACTTACTACTTGAAAAGACAAGTAGCTTTAGTTGATGAGTGGAAAACAGGTAGATGGAGTGAATGAGAGCAGTAAGTCCATTTACAGAAATTAGAGAACAAAAAATTCTTCAGTTTGTACTAGGTCCTGGGCCTTGGCAGCAATTTGCATTCGATAATTTTCTCTGTCACATGCATTGATTTTATCATTTTTACATGCTAGTGCTTGTTTTGGACCTTCTTCAGTGCGCAGCTGGCAAAAACATATCAAACTGCCGCAGTGCTGTTTCAAGTATTAAAGGCAGTCACTCAGACAGAGTCTGCTGAAGTTGATCCCGTGGTAAGTAGCACTAGTTGTTTGCAATCTGTATGATCAATAGCCAAAGTATAAATTTCCTCATAATCAGCAAAGTGAAAGGTGATAACACGGTAAATAATCGGTGGATGTATTTATTGAATTAGCTGTTTGTTTATGCATGCAGCTTGAAAAATTTGGTAACGATGCTGAGAAGAAAACAGAACTGTATGTGCCCTATAATATTCTTCCTCTTGATCCGGGAGGTGCAAATCAAGCCATTATGCAGTTTCCTGAGGTTAGTTGTTGCATCAATTAAATAATAAATTTGATTGCTTCATGTTCTGTCTTATTTTATCCAGACACTATGGTGACTCCTTTACTCTTTGTTAAACATATGCTAACATGGCTTTCAGTTTCATGGCCCAATTGTGTCCATTTGTGGACTTTGTAAAACTTAAATTTCTGTGAACTACTGCTGTTGTCAAACTTTCGTGTTCTTTGTGTCTGTCGATGTTTTCTGTTTGCTGAACATGTTTTTGTTGGAAACTAATTAGCTGTACATTCTCTTCAATCATTTGGTTCAAGATACATGTGTACTGTCTGAGTATTATTGTTTTTATTCTTTGGAAATTCCTACTTCATTTGTGATCTCAGATTAAAGCCGCAGTGACAGCTTTACGCAACATTCGTGGTCTGCCATGGCCTGAGGACTATGATAAAACAAGACCAAATATAGATCTGCTTGATTGGCTTCAAGTAATGTATGGATTTCAGGCAAGTATATTAAAAGGTTTCGATGGATGGTTCTCACATCTCTTATTGCCATTTGTTTGCTTTTTATTTTCCACTGCATTCATGCGTTTTGGGCTTTGAAGAGGGTATTTTGATTCCATATTGATATAAATATGGCCAGAGGTATTAAATGATGTTCAGATAATAAGCTTAGTTTGTGTATTAAATGATGTTCAGATAATAAGCTTAGTTGGTGTACATGTTTCACAGAAAGACAGTGTAGCCAATCAGAGGGAACACTTAATTTTGCTCCTTGCAAATGTCCATATAAGACAAATTCCTAAGCCAGAGCCAATATATAAGGTGTGCCACTTAGATATACTAATGGCAATGGAAATTATTTTGATTGCAGACAAATTAGGAGCATTGTATACTATAATAATCATCTTTTTGTTGTCTTGACAGTTGGATGACCGGGCTGTCACTGATGTCATGAAAAGATTATTCAAAAATTACAAGAAATGGTGCAAATATTTAAAACGCAGATCTAACCTCTGGTAATTAGCTATGATATTACGTCCCGTCTTACTCTTGTAGTTATTTCTTTTTAATTTTTTATGTTTAGTTTTGCAGAGTTTTGTTAGTTTACCCTGGTTGCAGTTTTGGTTTTCATTGTATGGAAAAGCTGATTTCTAGTTTTTACCACAGGGTACCCACCATACAACAGGAATTACAGCAGCGTAAAGTTCTTTATATGGGACTCTATCTACTTATTTGGGGAGAGGCTTCAAATCTGCGGTTTATGCCAGAATGCCTTTGTTACATCTTCCACCATGTACGCAAGAATTTGTTTTAGCTATAAATCATTTTTTTCCTTTGGGAAACTAAGATATTTGAATGAAATGTTTGGAACTGCATTAGAGGGAATAATTCCACCAGTCGTAAAATTCAACTTTTAAATTGTATTTAGATTAACATAATACCATCCAGGAAGCGTTTGTGACATTGCTGCTTCTCCTCCTCCATGATCTTTTATTCGAGAGTTAAAAGTGCTTTGACACCATATTTGACTTGTTGACATTTTAAAAAACGAAATATTAAAAAAAATCACAAAATTTAAAGCGGTCAAATTAGAATAGTTGAAATTATATAGCTCGATGCCAATATCTCATGAGGTTTTCCTGAAATGGCGATGCGTTCCCCTGATGTTTGAAAATTTTTAGGGGTCTCCATGGGTACATATTCATACAAATGATAGGAATTTAAAATTATTTGAATGACTAAGCACATTAAAATAAATAAATGTTTTCTAGGTATTTTGAAATAATTCGCATGAATTTCACTTTGAAACTGGTAGACGGTCCCACCCAAAGACACCAGGGAACATGAAACTGGTGAGATGTAAATAAAATAAAATAGAGGATAAAACACATATTCTCTTAGCGAGAATGTTTAGCACAATAACTTGGTGCATGAAGTTTAAATCAATACAGTCAAAGACAACTTAGATGATTGATTTAAAACTGGATAACCCTAGAATTTTGGACATTAACTTCCAAACAAGTAAATATATACCTTGATAGGTCATATATACCAATCTGACCTCAAGATTATTACAATCATATCATCTTATACAATAACCAGTAAATTCAACATGGTAGAACCATCATATCATTGTATTAAGTCATCTCTTTTGTGACCATTCTACATTTCTATATGCCCTATCTATCATATAGATATTGGCAATAATCACAAGGCAATGGGTCCCACAAAGCACACAAGCACCTCTAAGCATTGTTAGTACTAGAGAGAAGGAAAATGTTAGCACATCAATCTAGGGGCTTTGACCCCAAAGCTCGTTACCAATAGGCAAAGATTTTGGCACATGTAATTCCTAATAAACTTCCCTTATCTAACAATTATTATTAATTTCAGATAATCAAGTGTAACTTGGGGACGTGTCCCTAGGGTTTTGGTACCCTTTGGGGATGGGTGACATGGGATGTTTTGGGGAGGTGCGGGGGGTAGGGACAAAACGTCCCCTCGTCCCAATTTTTTGTTTCATGGATGTCCTTGGAACATCTCCCCAAAGTGGGGGATGTCTCTTGGAACCAGTGTTACTTACCTCAGACTTGGCAAGTTGATTTTTGACCTAGACTCAGACTCGGCGCCTAGACTCAGTGCAGACCCGGCAAATTTAAAAACCCATGAAATACAAAGATTTTTAAGCATTTAAAACTTGTTTCATGCACCCTTCAATAAATAAACCTAAAAAACACAATAAACTAATCAAATAGTAGCTACTTTGATCACATACACAAGTATACATCGATCACATGAGTATAAATGCAAATTTTAGTTGAAGGAAATAACACATTTAGATATATAAATATTGTCAAATGTATACAAAACTCATGGATTGTGAAATCCATGGCATCAAAAGTTCAAAACAAATATCAAAACAAAAACTGTAAGTCTATGGCTTAGAGGTGCTTGCATCACTTGGCCCAACATCACCTCAAGTCTTGCACGGGCGTTTAAGATGGGTCCTAGATGATGATGCAACCGTGATATCTGCTTGTGTCTTAGTGACACCAACATCTGTAATGTCCCTTTTTGGATTATTCCTGATTTCTATGCCTGCAACAAGACTAGTTACTCAAATTGAACGTTACAGACATTAAGACTACTAAATCATGATAATATTCAATACAATTCATCTTATCACAATTAGTATTCAAATCAATATATTCAACAATGTAGATTAATACATCATAGCATAAACAATATTCAGTTCAATACATTGTAACATAATCCTTCAAGCTAATCACATAGTGAATTCTTTAGGAACTCTTGCAAGTAGCAATATTGAAAGGGGTCAGTCCACCTAACAATAATGTCGAGAACATGAAAGGGGTTAGTCCACCTAATAGCTCCTAGTCCACCTTGGAAGCTGGTCGTCCTCCTTGATCAAGCCCCACGAGTATGAAGGGGTCAGTCCACCTAACAACTCTGGTCGGCCCAAGAGCATGATATTGTCAAGAGCATGAAAGGGGTTAGTCCACCTAACAACTCCTAATGCACCTCTTGGGCTAACTTGATAAGAGCATGAGAAGGGTCAATCCATCGCTCATCTCTTGTGAACTTGGAAGGGCCATCCTTCCTACTTGCAAACATCTCCTTGAAGGGATTGCTTAGGAATTTGTTAGATGGTTGATACAGTGTACCTCTTGATGGATTTCAAGTTCAGTTCAAGGATTGCAATATATCCTTCTTTGCTGTTAACACTTGTTGTATAGCAGATATATATATTACTGCTGATATATTTCCTTTTGATGGATTCTTACATTTCTTTTTGATCCTCTTATATTCTCTTGCTGATCCATGCCTTTAAATTGTTATGGTTTCTTCTTTTTATCTCCTCCTTGAAATGGAGTCACACCTCTTACATACATCCTTTGCCTTTTCCCAAAGGGTCATACCTTTTTAAACATCACCGCTGCCTTTTTGTTAACGATAGTTAAAGTTTAATCCTTTGTCTTCTAGTGCTGACTTGTCTTTGTCTTCTGGTGCTTGCCTTGTCTTTATTATGGATGGGTTTCTTTTTATTAATTCTTTTGTGTAATTATAATCTTCCTTGAGGGCATGACAGTCCGCCCTGCCCAAGATTGCTTGTCCTCAAGCAATCACCAGTTAGGATCCCGAATCAATCTTGTAGATTTGTAATTCCTGGACATTGATTGTCATGGAAGAATTGTTGTTAGTATAATTGGCTTAATCCTTAATCCAACTGCCAACATAGTTCTTTAATATCACAAGGTTGATAACATCTAAAGTATGACAACAATTTATTGTCCAATATTCTTTTGATTCATGTACTTGTATTTCCCAATATCTCTCAACAACAAAACCAAGGGTTGGTAATTTGCAATGTCTATAATTTAAGACAAGTTTTCTCTCATCCTCAAAAGACATCTTGATCTTCGATCCTGGGATGAGATATATTTGGTCTTTGTATAGAATGAGTTCCTCCACCACTTTGTACTTATCCACTTGTAGTTTGCCTTCCCATATATCATTAGTCAAGTTGAGAAGGATAGAAGAAGTAATGTTAAACTCAAATGAGGATGAAGACAAAGAAGGCCGCAGAATGAATGATATTGTGAACATGCCTAAAGAAAGCGAGGGAGTAAATGATTTTGACTCCATGGAAGGAGACTTTGTGACCAAGGAATACTTGAAAAGAATGGATTGGGAAGCATTTGTTTGATGTTTTGAATAACAACAATGTGATTGAGATAATGCAAGTGTCATAGATGAAGATGTAGTTAAGCACGTGAATGTAGAAAGGAAGGAAGAAAACATTTTCAATGCTAAAGAAGAAATTGAGAGCATTGAGAATCCAAACTTGGAGATTGCCAAATACTCCAAGATGAAGCAATATTGATGGAAAATCTGAATGATGAAGTGGGCTTGAAGAAAGACTAGAAAGATGAATCCAGTGATGTTGTAGAGAAGGTAAATTCGAATATTAAGTAAGATGTTGATTATTGAACGAGGTGTAGAAGTGTAGAGTAATCAGTGAAGATGATAATATAGTGTGGAGACAACCTATGACATAAGATCATTAGAAGAGAAAAATGATCTATGTTATTGAAGAGAGAGTATGTGAGACATGAAGAATGAAATAAGTTAGCAAGTGTATTTAGAATTGAAGGAAATGTAGTTGATGAAGGATGCAATCAAGAATCCGAATTTGATTTCGGTGATTGAATCCACACCATCTGTGTTGTTATAGATCTGCCCCTGAAAGTGTTGCCAGTGTACTATTTGCAATACCATCTTCTTCATACTGCCCTTTCTCTTTCCAAAGCTTGTTGAGCTCTTTGGCTTAATTGCCTTAACTATCTTTGATCCCTAGGCTAGCATGATCAAAGCTCTGATACCACTTGTAATGTCCCTTTTTGGATTATTCCTGATTTCTATGCCTGCAAGAAGACTAGTTACTCAAATTGAACATTAGAGACATTAAGATTACTAAATCATGATAATATTCAATACAATTCATCTTATCACAATTAGTATTCAAATCAATATATTCAACAATGTAGATTAATACATCATAGCATAAACAATATTCAGTTTAATAAATCGTAACATAATCCTTCAAGCTAATCACATAGTGAATTCTTTAGGAACTCTTGCAAGTAGCAATATTGAAAGGGGTCAATCCACCTAACAATATTGCCGAGAGCATGAAAGGGGTCAGTCCACCTAACAGCTCCAAGTCCACCTTGGAGGCTGTTCGTCCTCCTTGATCAAGCCCCACGAGTATGAAAGGGGTCAGTCCACCTAACAACTATAGTTGGCCCAAGAGCATGATATTGTCGAGAGCATGAAATCGGTCAGTCCACCTAATAGCTCCTAATGCATCTCTTGGCCTAACTTGATAAGAGCATGAGAAGGGTTAGTCCACCGCTCATCTCTCATGAACTTGGAAGGACCATCCTTCCTACTTGCAAACATCTCCCTAAATTCAAAAGGGATTGCTTAGAAATTTGTCAGATGGTTGATACAATGTACCTCTTGATGGATTTCAAGTTCAGTTTAAGGATTGCAATATATCCTTCTTTGCTGTTAACACTTGTTGGATAGCAGATATATGTATTACTGCTGATATATTTCCTTTTGATGGATTCTTATATTCTCTTGCTGATCCATGCCTTCAAATGTTTATGATTTCTTCTTTTTATATCCTCCTTGGAATGGAGTTGCACCTCTTACATACATCCTTTGCCTTTTGCCAAAGGGTCATACCTTTTTAAACATCACCGCTGCCTTTTTGTTAACAATAGTTAAAGTTTAATCCTAAGTCTTCTAGTGCTGCCTTGTCTTTGTCTTCTAGCGCTTGCCTTGTCTTTATTATGGATGGGTTTCTTTTTATTAATTCTTTTGTCTAATTATAATCTTCCTTGGGGGCATGACAACATCCAAGGTGTCTGCTTGTTCTCTATCCTCCTCCTCTGCCATGGCTATTGCCTTTGCCTCTCGATCCACCTGGTCAACCCATGCAAGGTCCTCATCTGGCTCTGATAGCATGTTACATGATTAAAAACTGCATAATGTATTATCGAATAAGATATTTTACAAGAGAGCGAAAGCTCAATATAAAGAGATTACAAAGTCTAAAAATAGACTAAAGCAAAAAAACTAAAGCTAAGAAAGCAAAAAGGATCTTATCCTAAACTAAAACTAAAAATAGAAATAAACAACTAGATTGACCATTAATAAACTAAATATTACTTTAATACTAGTGGCCTTGCATATCTCTCGTACAAAGAGATCTTGTGCAAGTTTGAAGATCTCAATCTCAGTGATTATCTGCTCTCCAAGCTAAGGATCAAGGACCATCCACTCTATGACTGTGTAGAGCCCACTTAGAACTTCCTCATCCACCTTGACATCTGGGCAGAATTGGATTGTCATATTGAGGAATAGGTAGTCGCATGTAAGGGCTTGTGTCATGTCCCCATATTAAGGCATTGTTTAAATTAAAGATTTAAACATCATGATAAAGACGGTTTCGAAAAAATATCATTTCGGATGATAGAAATAATTACATACATTATATATTATTTAATAAATAATTATATGAATATTTTAATATAATTAAAATATAATATAGCCATATTATATTTATAAATAACAAATATAAATAATAATAATATATACTATAAATATATCATCATAAATATATTTAATAATATAAATACAAATATTATTATAATAATTATGATATAAAATATTAATAGATATATTTATATATATATATAATGTAAATATAAAACTAGATATAAATAAAAATATACATATTAACAATATAAATATAAACATTTAAATGTTATCATCATAATAGATAAATATAAAGTAATCTATGTTTTAGTATGGACCGACCCTTAGTATGATCGCTACAAGTCAAAGACCAAATTAAACGAAATGACTAGCAGCGATCTGTCATATAGGGAAGACTTACGGAATGGAGGTAATATTATAGCGATTATATATATGCGCTGATTGGTATATTCAAATGGTGCAACTTGCAAAGGTATTTCAGTGATAAGGAAACACAGCGCTTAATAATATTAGGGACAGCGCTTGGTATATACTTGGAGTTGTTTACAAATAATGCATAGTTAAGAAAAGTTATGGTTTAGGGAAGAGACACTTCCTTTAAACAATAGACATATCCGCTCACCAAGGGGCACCTTGTGAAGAAGTATAAAAAAGGTAGATGATAAGAAGAGGAAGGAAGAACATGGAAGTTCAAAAGCACCATCAAACAACCAGCCTCTTATCTAAGTGAAATTACGATCCATTCCTAGAAGCTACTGCACTATAGTCATTGGTGATTCGTGGTCATTCTTTGTATATCAAATATCATAGAGGAGTTGCTAAATAAGATATCCTTGCAGCTGGTGCTTGTATTGAGGTTGCTTGGTTTAGTTGATGGGACTGCAGCAAATCTTTCTATTGTTTAGTGAGTTTTCTAAAGTACCAATTTGGTGAACCGTAATGAGTGGAAGGTGAGATTCCTCACTCAGTCCTAGCATCTAGTTCCCTCTATTCAACATAATATTATTTCATATGCTTTGTCTTTCTCATTTAAAATGCATAAACCTATCCCTGACATGGTTTAATTCATTCCGCTGTGAGGAAATCGGGCCTGGGAAATAAGGGAACTGTGTCATGGCAATTGTGACTTTCATTAGGATAATAACTGTAGATCATTAGGGTCTATCTAGGTACTAATCTCCATCTGCAGGTGTATATAAATGATGGCTGTTATATTGTACAGTAGTTTGTATCAGAACTGAACCATAAAACTAGAAAACTGTAAGAAGGATGACTGCGAATAAATATAACTTCTCTGATGATTGCTTTTGTCCTGTCATATCTACATTTTTGTTTGAATCTCTTATAGCATAATGAAAGCACAATGAAAATAGATAAAGGAATAACTGCATATTTGAAATTGGCTAGAAACTGTTTGCACTCTGATATATCGTATGCTGCATCATATACTACTGTACGATTCATTTTGTAATGATAAAGGCAAATTGTATATTTTGGAATTGTGTGGAAATGCATATATTTTGTTTGTGATTCAGCCAGGAGGGGTGAATGCATAAGCCTTAGTAGATTGCCTAAAACCCCCACCCAGGTTCCACCCCATAGGCCCGAGGCAAGGGTTGGGTCAAGGAGGGGTGGGGGTCCCACATTGGATTATGCCCCATAGGCCCGAGACAAGGGATTGAGCAATAGGATATGCTCCGTAGGCCCGAGTCAAGGGATTGGGCAATAGGACTGTGGTAGGCCTTAGGCTACTAAGGATTTATGACTTCTCCTCATGTAGAGTGACTCTTGTCTCTTATGTGTTTTCATTTGTAAGTTGATTATGTTGAATTGCTGGGTAATAGATATTAGAACTAACATATGGCAATATATATATATATATATATATATATATATATATATATATATATATATATATACACGATGTTGTAGGTACTATTCCAAGAGAATACAAAAAGAAGAAACCCTAGACCTCATCCACAAGCAAGTTTTAGGGCAGACCACCAAGGGACCATTACAGCTTGTGAAGCTGAAGGTGCGATCACCAATCAATGATGTGCCATATGGGACGATAATTATCCTCAACCCCAACATAAATGGATCTAATGGCCTCCTTGGCCCTATCCATGCCTTCATATATATAGCCCATCGTAGGCTTCTCACCATCAACAACTTGAAGGAGAACAACCAAAGGCTTTGTGAACTTCAATTATTACTAAACATTAATATAAATAAGTGAACAAAAATAAGAAAATAGAAAGGAAATACAAACAAAAATGAACAAAAATATAATGGAAATTTACCTCTACGATCTCCTTCGTGGAAGGTAGAAGCTATGCTCATAAAAAATCCAATAAACAACATCAACCTCTGCATTGGTTTTAGCATATGATGATGAAGATCACTCCTCACTAACAAACATGGGCTTCAAAGCAGCCTTTGATTGAAGCAAAGATTGCAATGTGATAAAGTTTGTTGTAAAGTGGGTTATTTTTGGACAAGCCAACTCTTTGTGAATTTTCTCATTAGGTTGAGGACCCCAGTGTGATTGTATATATATTTGCAAATATTTTTAGCATACTCTACACATGCTTTGATCCATGGAACTTTGCCAAGATCCTCCAATATGAGGTCAAGGCAATGAACAACATACGGAGTCCAAAATAGAGATGGGTGCCTATCCATGAGGAGTCTTCCCGCAACAACATAGTTAGATGAATTATTTGTAACTATTTGCACTACATTCTCCTCATCCACCTCGTCCAAGACTCCCTCCAAAGCCTCATAGAGGAATTGAACATTTTTTGTCTTTCCTGAAGCATCAATGGACTTAAAAAAAATTGTGCCCCACTTGAGAAAGAAACAAAATCAGCGATTCAGTAACGTCAAAATTAAAAATCTTAATAAATCAATGGATTTCAGGAAGTACAATCACTCGAGGAAGAAACAAGAAAATTTAGCAATGTTTAATTTCTTCTATTTGTGTAACCATCAATCATGATGGTGCAACCCTTCTTCTTGCATATCTCATGCTGCTCCTCAATTGTGGCTTTCACATCGGCCACCTTTTGAGTCAAAATGGAGCCCTTTATCTCTGCATCATTAGGGGCTTCAAACCCGCTCCACAAACAGTAATGGCATCCACCATATTTTGGCAATAAGGAGACCTAACACAAATAAAATAAACAAAATAAGTATTCTAAAATTGAGAGTTTAACTTTGAATTCTACATACCTCTAAATTCAAAAATTCAAGAGACAAGTAATCAAACTATATATTTTAAAACAAAAAAAAATGAATTACCTGGCTGTGTGAAATGGAATGGTGCAATTGAACCAAAAGTCTCCAATTGCACTTCTAGTTGCATTACGTTTACCATGTTCCGACCCATGCTCTCAAGTGATGGTTGGGAACCTAGAGTAGTGCATGGCAAAATATATGAATCTAACCTAGATCCACGAACTCTAGGCCCAATACTAACACTACCATTGCCATTACCACTACCCATAGATGCAGGAAATGAGGGAATGGAAGAAGAAGACTCTCCACCAAAGGTTGCCATCTCTCTTTGCCTTTTGTTAGTTCCTTTTGCTGCTCAAAGGTTTCTAATTGACTTTTTACTTCACGTATAACTTCAGCAAGCACTTTTGTGCATGGTTTACAATCTCTACACAGTATTTGTGCAAGATGGTATTTCAATCGGTTACTGCCTCCCCCAAGCATTTTTGTTATGCAATGAAAACAAGTTACCTCCCCTTTCTTTGACCCAGGGATGGCATGTTTCCAACTAGGGTCGACATTGTGATATGTTATCAGGACAGATACCCAATCATATTGCCACTTTTACCAATTTAGCCCTTCTTGATTTTAGTGCAAATCATTTGAACGACACCATTCCATCATTGAAAGGGCTTGAAAATATGGAATGGTTGTTTCTCCAAAAAAAAAATAGTTAGTTGGTACTATCCTTGATGAATTTGGCCAGTTAATATATTTACGTCTGTTGAAGATTAGCTATAACAAGCTTTCTAACAGAATTCCTCAATCAATCGGTAACTTGCGATGGTTGAAAAGACTCTTTCTTCATCACAACCACTTGTCAAACATGATACTGGTCAGTTTAGACTATTGCAAAAAAAATACAAGTGCTAGACTTGTCTCACAATTCTCTAATTGGAAGCATACCACAAGAAGTTGTGAATCTCTCTCACATAGAATTTTATTTGAATCTGTCATTAAATTATCTAGAGGGTGCTTTGTCTCAAGAGATTGGTAAGCTTGTGAGGGCTCAAGCAGTAGATATTTCCCACAACAGGGCAAATGGTGTGATTCTAGAGACTCTTGGAAACTGCACTGCATTGCAGTATTTGAACTTATCAATAAATGGCTTAGAAGATTCAGTTCCATATTCACTTGGCATTTTGAAAAAAATTTGAGATATTTGGATCTTTCTTCCAACTTCTTGTCAGTTATATCCCTAATTGGAAATGTTGGCTTGTTTGGGTCAAATGGATCCTCCTTGCCTGCTTGCGGAAGGCAAAATAGTTTTATGGGAACTCCACCATTAAGAAAAGTAATGAGAGAAATGGTAGTTGGGGCATTTGGTATTACTGCTTTTGTATTTCTTTTAGGATTTGTATGGACAAAGAGGTTGGATATAAGGATCGTGTACCTGTGGAGTTGCAACAACAACCCAAATTTATGAAGTGCAAACATCTACGAATCTCCTATGAAGAAATTGACCGAGCAATCGATGGATTCTGCAACGTCAACTTGTTGGGAAGTTCGAGGCATACATCTCATTCGCTGAGTTTGCCAAATTTTGGCATACATCTCATCCACTGAGATTGTTGAATTTTATGAACTCTCCCAAATGGAGTCTCTAGGGCATACATCTCTTCCATGAGTTTGCCCAAATTGTTTAGAGCATACATCTCCATGAGATTGCCCAAATTTGCAGCACACCAACCAGAAGTACAAGTAGCGACATGACCAGCATCCTATGCCTCATCACTTTTAGGTTGGTGACAAATTTTGGCTTCATCTACAAAAGGAGCGACTTCAGGGACCAAATAGGAAACTTAGTCCTCTTCGATATGGGCCATACACCATCCTAAAATAGATTCTGAGAAGGACAGTTGCCTTATAAAAGCAAGTGGTTTACTAGGGCACACATTGCAAAATGCTTTCCTCATTTGTTACTGAACATTGATGCAATGGGGCCCATTGCCTCTCAAGGGGGGGAGGAATGATCTCATACCAAAATAAATAAGTGTTTGTTAGTTAATTCTGATCATTTTGACTCCAAAGGACATGTTGACCTTTGACGTTTGTGGTGACATTTAAGCATGTATAAATATTGTTTTGTTCAGAATGAATAAAGGGAAGCAGCAAGGCATACATCTCTCTTAACGAGATTGCCAAATTGCTCGTCTCTGTAATTCACAATATCGCTGTCATGTCCCCTCTTTAGCTCTATCTAGCAGAGACTTGAGAGTTGGCCTATCATCTGGGTTCCTGTAGGTCAGCAGAGTGGTTAGGGGACCTATCCAGAGGCAGTAGAGCTTGGCAGGGAGCTTTACAGGCCTTTCCAGACAGTTTGCGGCAGTTTCCTATTTTTTAGGAAGGGTTCCTATTTTTTAGGGTTTGACCGAGAGTTGACCAGGAGGCATCAGGGGACCTCCAGGAGCATTTTGGGAGTTTTGGTCTCAGTTCCTATTTTTTAGGAGGTATCCCTAAATTATAGGGAGGCACTGTCAGTTACCCTGCCATGTGGCGACATCACCTGTGGTGCGGGCTACAACAGTTTTCAGTTCAGATTGGCCAGGTGATGGATTCGGGATAATTATTGAATATTAAAGTGTAGCTTTAATATTTAATAAAAATAAATTAAAGTGATTAATAATATCACTTTGTAATAAGATTTTAATAAAGTGACCCCCTCCTTGTTAACACGTGTTAAAAGGTGGTCATTTCCTTCATGAGAAGTTGGGCCCTCAACTTGGGCGCCCAACTTAGGAGTCTTTTAATAAAGGAAAAGAATCATTTAATGATTCCTTTTTGATGCCTTCTCAACCCTAAAAGTGGACGCCCACTTTGGGAAAGGAATAAAGTACATTGGAAGTGCTTTTTGGAGTTATCTTTTGCATATCTTTTTGAAGCTTCATGGCAGCTCTGAACTCTGAGGAAGGGGGCAGCAGCATTCAGTCTCTTGGGAACGAAAACTCTCAAGGATTTTGGTGAATTGGATGACAACCCAGTTCATGCTTGTGGGAGGCCTACTCTGGGTCTTCATTTGTGCATCATTGGACAGATTCCAGGGCATTCTATTGCAGATCTAAGCTTGCAGCAGTACCAAATCAGCCTTATTCTTCAGATCATTCATTTTCAGTTGCATGCATAGCCTCTTCTAGGCCAATACTATCTTTGTATGCAAGTAGGGTTGCAAACTAGGCTTTTCATTGAATATAAAATACAGATCTGATGGGTATGTGCCTCAAATTCTTAGTTGGTATCTTTCTATCATTTAATATTTATTTTTAGTCCATTTTTATTTGAGATTGCAGCTGTATGTATATCTATTTGCTATCTTGGCAAATACACATCTCAAGAAAACTGAAACCCCTTCTGCATCTCGTCTCTAGTCTGAAAGAAAACAAAAAAAATTAATAAAAATCATAAAACAAATAAAATCACAAAAACAACACTTCATTTCAGCAAAGGGATCCATCAGGGATCTTTCAATCGCCAATTCCCTACCAGATATTTCTACCCGAATGCCTAACTGAATTCGGATCAGCTGCAATAACATATAAATAGAAAATAAATTAACATTTATGGTCTATAATTAAATTAATTTTTTTTTAGGATTTTCAACTATAAAATTAAAAAAAATTAAAAAACACCTAGGGTTTGTTCATTAAAAAAATTAAACATACCTAGGGTTTGTTCTTAACTTCTTTGGTCCATTAAAATAAAATAGAAAAATAAAACAAATGTAAAAGAGAAGTGAAATTTTTATTTAAAAAAAAAACTTCAAAATACAAACTTACCTCTTAAATCTTGCTTGAAATCTACAGTGGGCTGCTCCAAATCAATGGTGAGCTCATCCCAATCCTTCGTAGACTCCTCTAGATGCACCAAAAGTAGCTACAAAAACCTATCCAAATGTGATTCAACCAACAGTTTTTGCTTAATCTGCCTGATGGTTTTTCCTTCAATGCAATATAGTTTTGGCTCAAGACTCTTTTTTCCCTTCTCCTTTGGCTTGAAAATGAAATGAATTTGTTTTTAGGGTGTAGGAGACCATTTTAAGTGTTTTTGTTTTTTTCCATATGTTATTTGTTATTTTCAGCTTGCTTGCCGTGACTGAGTCTCACTCTAGGGACTTGCTGGTTCTAGCGAGTTTGGCAGACTCGCCAAAGACCCAGGCCTCAAGTCCTGGGTACTCGTTTGGTGCCCCTCGCCTCAGGAATTGTTGAGTCAGGGCGAGTCCTGTAAAATTGCTTGGAACATAATTGCCTTTTGGGGGACCTTGTGAAGACAACTGATTGCCTTCAACATCCCTGTGATGTCCTGTAATGAGCTGCCCTAGTTTTTTTTTTCTTTTATTATATTATGTTATTTTTATTTATTTTGTGATCTTTCAGACTAGACAGAAGTTGCAAAAGGGTTTTTTTTTGCATGTAATTGTTTTGCCAAATAATAATGAAATATATAACATGCAATGACAACGCAGAAAAAACTAGATAGATATGAGCAAAATAACAAAGACCCTGTTCATAAAATCATTCAGAATGAATTACAGATGCATACACGTTTCAAGTTCTTCAACTTTGTTTTTCTGTCGTACATGAACCAGCAATGCACACTTCATAAAATCACCTTCAATACATCAACAAGGAAGGATTCTTCGTCAACAAGAAATGACAATGATGTCTTTGGTCCAAAGTGACCCATATACATGAAATAGACAGCTCCAATGAAGGCGTTTGGCCTGCTTGCAAACCCACACCCCTACCAAGGGTGTACGGCCAACTGAGTGATTGTTACAACCATTAATACCCTCCAAAATGGTTGCCATGTCATGTCCCCGTTTCCGGCTTGATCATCCAGTAAAGAATGGATTAGCCTATTGATCATTCCCGGAGGCTAATTCAGAATGATAAGGGAATGAAGTGGTTTTTGACTAATTCAATTCTATTGTTTTGCAGGATCCAAGTCAGAAACTTAAAGTTTGGCTAAGTTTGAGAGCCATTTCATCTGTTCAAGTTGTCAGGGCATGAGGCTAGGAGGGGCGCTAACTGTGGAAATGATATTAGCAACTTTTGAAACATCATACACTTCAAAATTCACAGGAAATTGGCTAAGTCTAGCTAGGCGCATTTTCCATGCCAAATCCTCCCAAATGTGCGCCTAGTAATAGCTACTCTGATATGCGCCTAAACAAGACTCCAACTCAAGCTCCTCAAGAATGCCAGGGCGCTTGCTAAGACAATTGGTTTCTTGCATTGCAAAGACATCCAGTATGAGCGCCCTCAAGGAAGAATTGAGCAATTCAAGACTGGGCACCAAACTCATATCAGTTCATCTCAAAATTGCGCCTCATGGATAAAATGGACTACAAATCCTCCAAATCATGTAGGCGCTAATAGCAGTGATGTTCTGAAACTTACTTCATGCCTCCGGAAGTGAACATTTGCATGGGGATGAGCCATTCAAGGGAGGGCGCCAATTCACCTTTTCACAGACACCATGATGCGCCTAAGCATGAAAAGGTCTTTCAATTCACTCAACATGAAGGGCGCATGGCAGAAGTTGACTTAGATCTGGCTTGAGATGAAGATTGTACAAGAAAAAGTCACATCCTTCCTAAGGCGCCCACTGGATTTGATTTTCTAAGTTCAAAATGAGTGGAGAATGACCTAGGCGCCAATTCCTCCTTGTGCAGACCAGACTGAGCGCCTAAGGCGCTAGAAGAAGTTCCTATGACTATGGATTGGCGCTTCAGGAGGGAAAGTTGATCAAATGAAGTGTTCTGAGTGAATTAGGCGCCTAAAGAAACAAGGCGCCCATATGTTATTCCAGAGCGCCTAAGCTTGATGGGAGTAGATTGGAAGTTTTAAGAGTTTGAAAGTATTGAATTCCACTAGGCGCAAATGCAAGCTTTTCCCACCTCAAGATGGCGCCTAGGATCCAGAAGGCGCAGTTCTACTCATCTGTGACCCTACCTTGGCATCTTAACTTGGAAACTCCTTGATAGACTTGTATAAAGTTCAAATTTTCTCCCAGGATATTAGGCGCTAATCCATGATTCTAGAACCTTGAAAATGCGCCTAAGTTAGTCAAGGCTTTTTGAATTACAACTTAACTTTTCATTTTGTTAGAGAAGTTTGATTTGGCTTAAGGGTTCTTTCATCAAGCCAAGATCTTGATCAAATGACAAGGAGACATCAAAATACCCAAGGCGCACTCCCTAGTCTCTGCCACCTCAGGGAAGCGCCTAGCTTGGAAAGGCGCCTCTTCTAGTTCCCACTACCTGTCAGTTGGCGCTTGAAGTCTAAGAGATCTTCATTGAACATTGTTAAGTGTTTTGAGAACATATGGAGTTATCAGGTTCCTCTAGGCGCATATCCTTGCCTCTGCTACCTCAGTTGGGCGCCTAGTTCCACATGGGCGCCATTCCATGATCACATTGCTTTAATTGGGCGCCCAGTCAAAGATAATGTAGTTGGAACTACCTAAGCTCTCATTGGTTGACAGGATGACTTTGGGATCCGTGACGAGGTCTTTGGACAAGCTTGCCAACTCAGAATGAGTCATCAGATGGAATATTCCCTTGGATATGCTTCTTGGGAAACGTGTCTTGGTTCCTCTTCATGCATTGAAAAACGTGCCTTCATTGCCTTTGGAAGGCCTATAAAAGGAGGAGCTCCCTCATTCATTTGGCATCTATGCATTTGACAAACTTCTCTCTACAAAGCTGTTGAGCTTGTAATCTTGAGGCCTGCGAGTTTCAAGTGTTGGGGTGATGCTCCCTCAACTGACAAGGTGATGCTCCCTTGTTGTACTGTGAGGTGTTGACATTCAGTTGACATCGTTGAGTTCAATTGAGTTGATCAAGTATAGGCGCCCATTGTAATCATCAAGGCTCCAAGGCCTGCTTTGTAATTCCATTTGAAATAAAGTGTAACTTCATGCCATTGAAAGCATTACTCATGTAATAAGACATTGTGAGTTGATTGAATCAAGTAATAAAACAAGTACCCAGCTAAAGGTTGATTCATTCAATTAGTTATCTTTGATAGATATCTTTGTGTTGTTGAAATAGTTGATGAGTTGATAGCAAGTAAAAATTGTCTAAGTAAGGAAAAATTTTGGTAGAATTAGTTGGGTATCTTACATGCCACTCTGTCACAGAGGTTCAATAAATATCTGCAGTTGATAATATGTGTTCCTATGCCCAAAGACAAGCACAAAACCTTCAACAAAACCCTCAAATCTGATGCCACAAGGTGTACGGCCTGTACTGAAATGGTACGACCTGATATTGCTGCTCCAATAACTCTAAAAATGTTGTCAACTCTGCTCACAATGTCTTTTCTATCCAGAAAATCTGCATTAAAACAAGGATAATATTCCCCAAAATCTCATCAAAATGAATCAATCAAAGCTCAATGCGAAGCCTCCATATGAAGCTCTCAGCAACTCTCCTGATGCTATCTCTCAAGCACGAAGAGAGTGATCTCACAAAGGTTTCCGTCTTTGCAAAACCCTTGTTCAACCTCCAAAGCCAAGATTCAAAGTTTGCATGACAATATCAAATTTCCAAGAGTGAATAATAATAAAATGAGCTCACAATGCCTTTTTATAAGCCCTTAGCTTCCAATGCCGAAGAGGAGTGTTACTTTATTATTTTATTTTTAACCCCCATATCTCCACACGAGGCCTTCACCTCCTAGCACATAATTTTAAGTCATAACTTAAGTCTTCATAAAGTCAAGTCACTTTTTATAATCTCAAGGTGAGCGCTCAACATTATGGCTATAGTGAGGAATGCATTCATCTTTTCTTTTAGTTTATATGCTAAAGAAATCTGGCATTCTTGGTGGGGATTATGGAACAAAGGATGTGTACATGCTACATCTCTGGTGGATTTCTGGAGCAGATTGGGGAGGCCTCCCTCCAGGCCTTCTTTCCTTCAAGTGGCGTGGGAGATTGGGCCTTCCTGCATCATTTAGCAGCTTTGGCTCAAGCAAAATAGGAGGATTTTCCAGGGAGGACAAATGTGGGCCCAACAATTATGGCAAAAGATTGTTAGTATGATTCGGGAGACTTTAAGGACCAAGTGTGATTTGAGTGAATCCCTGGAGGAGGACCTTCCAGTGGTTCATGGGTTAGGCCTCAATGATAAAGTGGGTGGCATACCTGGTGTTATGAGGGGAGGTGGTCCAAAGATGTAAGTTTCAAGGGAAGGCAAATGGACACCCCCCTAGTTGGGGTTTTTAAGATTAACACAGATGGCTCGTCTAGAGGGAATCTGGGCCATGCTGGGATTGGGGGTGTTGGGAGAGATAGCTCTGGCACAGTTGTTTTTTTCTTCTCCACTTATTTGGGGTAGGCAACAAACAATTTGATGGAGCCTTAGGCTATTCTTGTGGCGGTGGAAAGGGCTTGCATTCTGGGTTGGCGGAGGATCATTATTGAGTCTGACTCTATGATTGTGATAAATATGTTGAATAATAGGTAGTTCGAGGGAGTTCATTGGCAATTGGCTGCATTAGGTATAGACAGATTCTACGATTGGGTAGTTTCTTTGAGCTGGTTTCCTTTGTCCATATGCCCAGGGAATGGAACGGGGTGGCAGATTGTCTTGCGAAGTGGGCTTCGGAGCAGAGGGATGGTTGGGATGTTACTAGCTGGGACCAGTTGTCTGTGGATAAGTCCCAGAGGTTGCATCAATTGGTGGCGGATGATAGATTGGGCTGATGGGAGGTTCTTGGTTTTAGGCTCATGTTGTCTCTGGGAGCTTGAGGGGTTGTTTGCTTTCTGGGGGCTTTGGATTGTGTTTCTTTGTCACTTTATGTATTCTAGACTTTTGGCTTTTGATGCCTAGTATTAATAAATAATTTTTTACCCCCAAAAAAATATATAATATTAAAAATATTCATAATATTAATATATAATATGTTCAATATTAATATTAATATAATATATAATATATATTCAGTATATTCATAATATATATATATATAATTTACAAAATTTAAAAAATTAGAATTTTGTTTTGAATACTTAAATTTTTTTCTTTCATACAAATTAAAAAATAAAAATAGGGGGCGCCGATACGATAGATGACTGGTCATACTATCTATAGCTGAGATGTAATAGAGATGGAATGATGCCCCATGGCATGGCAAGGGAAGGAGCTGATTTAAAAAATTAGAATTTTGTTTTGAATACTTAAATTTTTTTCTTTCATACAAATTTAAAAATAAAAATAGGGGGCGCCGATACGATAGATCGGTCATACTATCTATAGTTGAGATGTAATAGAGATGGAATGATGCCCCATGGCATGGCAAGGGAATGAGCTGAGCCTACCATGAATGGAGCGGATTGGATCAAGGATCTAACATCTGGGGATTTAGAAATCATCCCTATCGCCCTATCTATATAAGGGGTGCCGACTGTTTACACTGTGCACAAACCCTAGCAAGTAGATAGTATATCCCGCCCAAAAAGACCATTGAAACCAATCGAAAAAACATTGAAATCGTGCGTAAACCCTACCCCGCAAAAGAAAACATTGAAATTGTGTTTAATCATAAACAAATCAGGTTAAAATCAGTCAAAATCGCCAGTTAAACCCGTGGAAAATAGTTGACTGATTTTTACCTCAGTCATGATTTAAACCAGTGAAAAAATTGGGAAATGGCCCGATTCATGATTTTTTCAAAAAATCGCGATTTAAACACGATTTTTGCTTCTTTGGGTTAAAACATTGGGTTCTCATTGTGGGGACCCAAGTTCAAATCCCCATAGGGACACCTAATGTGGAATTCGAAGTTGTGATTGTTGGTCTTCCATAGTTGGCTTCTAATGTGGATGTGGTTTCTAAATAAAGTGGATTTCTAAGTAGTGACCCTTGGTCTTCCATAGGTGATTTCTAGTGTGTTTTCTCATAAAGAGCTTATATTATTCTCTACTAAGTGCTCGTAAGAGCTTGTATTGGTCTCATGTTGATGCTCATATGAGCAGAATATTTGTAAGTGATATGCAATAAAAAAAACTTCCAAACATTCTGGGGACCCTTCCCACATACCAGTGTTCCAGTGGTTTTGTGTATAATTGCTTTCATTACTTCATAGCAAGTATAACTACAAAATAATTGCATAGAGCAGTGGGGGAACCATGCAAACATATTTGAATACAGTTGTCTAATTTCTAACAGGTTTAACTCTTCTATTTCCATAAATTTGACTGATTATGGAAGTTATTGAGAGTAAAGATAGTTTGCCTTAAATTATTTCTGAATGAAATTACAGATCCTCTTGCTGAGAACTGTTTTTAGTGAAATATACAAACAGTTTCTCATTGTGGTGCACTACAGAAATTGCCCCTGGGGTAATTTCAAAAATTTCATCAGAGGAGACATGATATTTCTAGAGTCTATGATAGTGTTTGAAAGTACTTCTGGTGTTAACTGCATAAAGATCTACAAATCTCTATGCATTTAACATCCAGAAGCACTTTCAAACACAAACTTCATCACATTTTTCTCATAGATTACATCTCCTTAACACATTAAGAAGGACAACTTTACAAGTACAACTTAGAAAAACAAAATAATGTTTTTAATGTAGTTGTCAGGAGGTGTAGGATATGGGTATGGGAATGCCATTTCGAAAAAGTGTACCAAGTATATCAATAAGGACATGGCTATACGGATAGAAATATAATCACCAGGGGACGTAGCTACATGTACATGGTCGGTACACCTAAAACCTCATGCATGTTGGAAATATCCTTATAAAACTTGAAATAGGTCTGCCACTATTTTTAAGGACTCTATATCTGTTATATGTTATTTTAAACAAACTGAACATTTATTGTACTAGTAGTTTTTATCATGATATTATTCCAGTGGTCATCTCTTGGTCCACACCCAAGTAATTGGTGTATTTGTTTGTGATATTAGGAAAAGCATATGCGGTTAACCCTGTGTAGACCTCTCAATGTTAAATGTCCCAACAGAATATTTTCTAGTTTTACAAAAATTAGAAATCTAGTAACACATCACATTCCTACCCCCTTCTTTATTTCCAGCCTTTCCTAGAATATTGTCTTCATACACTTTCTGCACAGTTCTCTTCATGTTATTAATATGTCCAAGATATGGAATGGCAACTGAGACTTTTCTTGAGTCGATATTTTTGCAGATGGCACATGAACTCTATGGGATGTTAGCTGGTAATGTCAGTTCCGTGACCGGAGAAAATATAAAGCCAGCATATGGAGGCGATGAAGAATCTTTCCTTAGAAAAGTTGTGACTCCCATTTATGTAGTCATTTCAAAGGTGATAACTTTCTACTTGTACTCATACATCCTCCCACTGTATAATGTTCTTTACAATTGTGATGTGTTGAGAAATTTTATCTTGACTTATGGTGTTACATATTTCATTTATATAGGAGGCCAAGAGAAACAGAGGTGGCAGAGCCAAACATTCACAATGGAGAAACTATGATGATCTGAATGAGTTTTTCTGGTATGATGTCTTGCAGCAAGAATTAATATGTTTTAGGTTTTGAAATAAGTGGCACATTATGCTGATACATGACTGTTCTTTAACAGGTCAGCTGATTGTTTCCACCTAGGCTGGCCAATGCGGGCAGATGCTGATTTTTTTTATGTCCCAAAGGAAGATGAAAGGCACCCTACTCTGAAGGTGACAAATGATCTTCCATGCTTTTCTTTTTTGAGTGACGAATACTCTTTAAACACAGTCCACAATAAGGCCGAGACACTATAAACAGCAATTGGGTATAAGTTCTCTTCAAGTTGTAATTATATTGCTGTTGTAATAAGGATTGGTTAGAATGCACAGAAATGAATTTGTGTTTTTTAAATTGGAAACTGGTACATTAATTTAATAATCTATTATATCAGATTTGGAAGACTGTTCCTTTTGGCAAAGGAGAAAGATGGGGTCCAAGCTAGATGGCATTGGCAAGGAATTTATTCCTGCATAACCTCTTTTCATTATTAATAATTTAATACCATCTTTCCGTAACTGATTACTTCCTTACTTCTTTAATATGGAAGAAAAGTAAACACAAGACATCATTTATTCTTCAGTTTACTTCAGTCAGCAGTGATTTAACCGCTAGTGCTTATACTACCTCATGTATGCTAGTTCAGTGATTTTTTATTTCTATTATCAGTCACCTTTTTATTCCTGCACACTAAATCCAAAGCTTCCTGGCATCTGCCATTGTTTGAACTTTGAAGAATAAAATAGAACCTTGAAATAAGAGAGGAATTTGCCTATCCTAAACTCTGTAAATACTGCATTCAGGCGAAGACCCTGTTAGTGGATTTGCAACCATTATTTGAGAATCTTCTCCTAATTAAAAGGAACCAATGAAGGATATAAGCCAACTTAAGCAGTCATGAGGATTATAACTCCTCAATTACAGTGGTTGTTGAAGTATCTGTTTAGTTTTTGTTGTTCCTTTGCATAATAATTGCAAAATAGGAGAAACGTATTGGCAGCAGTAACTTTTGATCTATGGATGACCAAGAAGGAAGAAATGTGAAATTGTTTTCAACATTGAAATCTTAAGAATCAATTCACAATCCAAATTGGTATACTGGGAATTCCTACAATGCAAGATTCCCATAATGTGTGAAGGGCTACTATAGAGGACAAAATCCAAAACCTATTTTGTGTATTTAAAGACTCTGACGATGTAATCTAAGGACTACTGTGATTTCTACACTTCTTAGTGGGTATCAAGAGGCATTTACTATTTTAAATAGTGATTAAATAAAAATTAATTGATTATGGTTATCAACTTCTCAGACCATCAACAGTGATCAAAAAGACGATACAAAAGTCCATAGTAACAAAAATCTTTCTCAGGAATAACTCGGCACCAAAAGATAACAATTTTGTCCATTAATCGGGATAAATTCAGGTTAGGGATAGGGTGTACTAAGTTTAACTTTTTTGGCCATAATCACTGTCCAAAAATTGTAAAAAATGGCATAAAAATGAGGAGGATTGACTGAAATTCTGGTTTTATAGATGAACTCGTGATTAAATCATTATTTAATCTGGAATTTATTGCAATTAAAAATTCCTCTTTGTTGACCAAAAAACCTGGTTGACTGATTATATGATAAAAAGCAGAGATATTTTGGGGAAGAACTTGGCAATAAGACTGACTGGAGATTAAATGGAGTAAATCATGATTTTTTAAAGATTTCTGTAACTGTGCAAAAATATATGAACAAAATAAGCTAAATGGACTGCTTAATGCTAGTACCCCGCAAAAAAAATGAGGGCAAAACTAATTGAGGAGTCAGAAGAACTAAAAGCTATTGATTAGTTTTCCTCTTTGAAGGGATAGGATGTGTAATGGCCATAGTGATAGTTAAAGCTTGAACATCTGCTAATTCTGATACCAATGCTAATCTCATATACCATTTCAAGGCTGAGAAATGTTAGTAATTAGTGAAGAAGTTCCATTGTCTGGTCTCCTGGTGGTCTTTGTTGTTTGTCTTATATTGTAGGAGTGACGTGATCATAAGGCTATTAATGGCCTGCCTTGTCATAGGGCCGGAAATATAATATGATGAGACTAAAATATGGAATATAGTGCTATGTATTTATCATTTTAGGTCTACTTTAGTTCTTTTCTTATAATAGGTGGCTTTACATTGATAGAAATCAATGGAACAAATCTGCTGTTGGAGATATGGCAATATGGCGATGCACATTATTTACATATCTTTTTGTAAGTCAGGTTATGATAATGGATTTAAATTTTATTTAGCAAATATGAAAATGTCTTACATGGGTTAGACAAGCAAAGGAACCTTGATCAATCCCTTCTATCTGATAATTCTTTCACTTTATAAACTGTAAAGACTTTATCATTATTGCCTAGACAAACCTAGATGAATGTGTGCAGCCATCCCTAATTGAAGTTGTTTCTAGCTCTGGAACACTCTTATGGTACTTTGGCTAGGCAAAAATAGTTGACGATGTTTAGAACTGAAGCAATAGTAGTGAAACTGTTAGCAAAAAATGAAAAAAAAGACACCAAGAGAGAAGAAAATCTACCAGGAAAATGAATAAAGCTGTAGTAGTCCCCACAGCCAAGAATCAGCTCTGGAAACACTGTAAGTCACTCGCAACAATTCATTGCCTGTATTGGATATCCATCCTAACTGTACCTGGGTTGGAATAGGTTCCATTTATGCTTTATGGCCATATCCAGAATGTATTGGATAAGGAGATATGCATGTCTCAGTAGAGTCATATGGAGTATTAGAGATTGTATTATAATTTCTTCAAACACATAATACGATATAGAGAATGTGGTGTATGTATACCACAAATCAGTTTCTTCTCGATGCCCATGGCAGAAACTCATCCTGCACACTAGTAAGCAGAATGTTGCTCCATGTCAGTTAAAAAAGCTCATATCCATAATCAAAGTATGAGCAATTAGAATACAGATTGGTTTGCATGTTGTTGGAATGCAAGATTAAACAGTTTTGTACACCACAATCTCATGTTACATTTATTATTTTTGATATCACTGTATTTGAAGAAAAATCTTGTACTTTTTTATAAGCGTGCTTGCCATATGTTGTGACTGAGTTACATAATTTGAACTATGCACACTGTGATAATGCTACTAGTACAAGCCTACCTGTCTGAATGAATTGATGCAAAGATGGAGTCAATTTTTTTGTATCAATCTTTGATGTGACTTTCTACTTTCATTTCCTTTGACTTTGATGACCATGGTTATTTGCTTTAAATTTTGCAGGGTGCTATGCGGATTCAAGGACCCAAATGGATTGCCAAAACAAATTTTGTTGAAATTCGTTCATTCTGGCATCTTTATAGAAGCTTTGATAGGATGTGGACATTTTTTATATTAGCTCTTCAGGTAGAGATCTTATATTCTATGTGATTTCTTGCTGAGTTTTCTTGTATCTGAGGTGCACAGATGTTAGATTTCTTTTGGTTTCTTTCTATGATAGTTAGCAGGTTTATGTTTTTGACAAGTTCTGAATCCATTCTTATCTTTCTTTTCTATTGCTAGGCCATGATAATTATTGCCTGGCATACTAAGATTGTGTATCTATGACAAATTTTGAAATCTACCAAGTATCTTTCCATTGTAATACTGTTAATCTTTCCTTGTATTGCAGGCCATGATAATTATTGCCTGGCATGCGCCAGGCTCTCCAACTGAAATATTCTTTTCTTCCGTCTTTAAACAAGTTTTGAGTATATTTATAACAGCCGCTATACTGAAGTTCTTGCAAGGTACATACTTTTCATCTTTACATGATAAGGATCAGGTTTGTTACATTCAAGAAAGAATAATACCATAACAAGCTTTTATGGGCTTTTGGCTCATCTTCTTGCATATGATTTGATTTTGTGTATATGAATTTTTGGATATATTTCAAGTTCAACCATATAAAAATATGCAACCTGATTTCACATATTTCTTAAAATCTCAAAATTAATTCCATTAAAATTTCTGCATACATAGACAGGTTTGTTTTAATCAAATCTTCTTGGACATCCCTTTAGCATGCAGGGATTTGAAAAATATGTAGTTAACGTTGTGCTAATTTTTCTAGTGAAATGCAGTCCCTAGTTAGGATAATCTTTATGTGACATGCATCCAGTCTTTCTATTTGTTAAGGAAAACAATATCAATATTTTAAAGTATCCTTTCTGTTTCAGTAACATTGAAAAATTGGAGCAAGAAACTCAAGACTATTTGAGAATAATGGAAGAAAGAAAAATAAAGTTGGAATTGGAGAAGATACCTCACTGAGCGGACCAATACTATTGTAAAACAACTTGGAGTTTGCAGGATTTTGAAGAGAATCAGAACTAATTGAGCTCAACATAATTCTTTTTTTTTGGGGGGGGGGGCGGGGAGGGGAGCCCAAAATTGTTGAAATATTGATGCAGGAACATCCCTGGACATCAAAATGATCCTGCATATGACATGTCCCATACTAGGTTTTGATAAACTTGAAACCCTAGAACTGAATTCTGATTTTGTTATCTCAGATCTGAACATACACTTATTTCATCCATTTATCATGCAAAATACATCATAATCAACATGCCAAAAATGTACAATCAAACCTAGTTGAATTACACAAATCCACACTAGGTTGATAGCCAAAATGACGATCAATCAAATCAGACTTCTGCTATTATGAAATCAATTTGTTCAATTGCACAATTACATTAAATCTATGGCTCTAGCATAGCCAAAGTACATCCTTAGACTGCTGTTACAAAATTCAGAGATGGATGATGAATATCAACATACCAAATATGATGTCAAATTGCCAAATCAAGTGAGCTAACCTCAGCCAAATCAGATCTGCAACAATGGTGAAGATAGGCTGATGAAAAAGGCAATCCAATGACGATCAATTCTGCCCTCCAACTTGGCGAAACCCTCCACTATGAAATCGCTCTTCAAGCAATGTAGTTAGACCACCAAAAATGGATGGCATCTAGGGTTAAGGACTGTAATTAGCGATGACTGTCATAACCTGAAATCTGATCAGCAATGAGCCTCCAGAAAACTGCAACTAACCCTTCAATGGTGGTGCTCCAACATGAGATAGGTCTTCCACAAATTCGGTGCTCACTCATGAAATAGGCAAGGCAAGCTAGGGTATGGGTTTGCTTCCACCCTAGGTCTGATTTGAAGTTGCTGCCGCTACAACTGATATAGAATTCGACCTCAAAACCCTTCTTCAAAGCCCACGCTCCACGGAAACTCAACCTTCAACTTGTAGCGCTCAATCCATCAATCATGTATCACACAAATTGGTATTCTTAGATGATGCAAGGATCTTCAATCAATGGTGTTCCAAATCTGCAATGAATCTTCAATGTCTTCAAACAAAAGTCTTCAATAAATCTGCTGCTAAAGATGTAACATGGATGCTCAAGAAACCTTCAAAACTCTCCAATGAAGTGCAATTAGACTTCCGTCATGAAGCCTCCTCAAGATGAGCTAGGTTTTTGTCCAACTCACCTAGTATTCGCAAGGGTTTTCGTCCTTGGAATAGATGCAACAAAGTTGCAGATCCACTAAGGGAAAAATCAGAAATAAACTAGATTCATAATCCCCAAAATGCTTTCACAAATCTTGTATAAATACTTGAAATCCACTTTTTCCAAGTGCTGGCCGACTTGGCAATAAAACATTATTTTAATCTCCAAACTAGGCCGACCTAGGCACCCAAATCATCTTTGAATCCCTTCTCTAGCCGACCTAGGCGCTCACTTTCAAATTTGAAATGTAATTTTCCCTCAAGAGGTTCGACTTGATAAACTTGGCTGATTTTATGTATTTTTGAATTGTCTTTTGCTAAAATTGGTTGACCACCTTCAAAAATAGGAGCTAAATTTATTTGTATTTTGAAATCAAGGCCGGCTAGTAAGATTTACCTTCCTCTAGGCCGACTTAACATTCTAGGCCAACATGATCTTTCCAAATTAAAGATATGAAAACATTTTTAAATTTTCATTTATCTCCACCTTTAATAGGACGTTTTCCTATGAGAGCAATTTATTGTTATGCAAGAAATACACCAATATGATGCGAAAAATATGATAATTCATTTTCCATGATCAATTCTTCTAGTTCTACCAAAAATCCCGAGATGTCAAAATTGACCTCATAGGCCTTCTGAGAACACTCCGAAAAAGGGGACATGTCAGCATATCTCAAGCAAGGCCAACCAAGGATAAGCTTCAAAGGGTTTATAAATTTTGCCTTCTTTGGAGAGGCCTTGGAGTCGTTGGATTCATCTTGGATCCATGGTCTTTTGCATTTGAAGGACTAGAGAAAGCTTTTGGTTCTCTTGATCGCGAAGCACATCAAGACATGCCAATAGAATCTTGATCGATTAGTATGGAGGGCTTTGGGGGCTCTTTTCCAACAAAAAAGGTTGAGTCATTTTAATTTTTTTATCAATGGCCATTTGGGACTTGGAAGCTATTAGTAGCATATTTACTAGGGGACATAGGGGTACTAGTACCGATATGGGGACGGGGATGCCTATCAAATAAGGGTATGCGAGTAAATGAATAAGGAGATAGCTATTTTATGTGTAAATGAATCACCAAAAATTTTGGGTATGGGGACGGATATGTTGTCTATGTTTCCATAATGGAGTTTCTTGGCAACTATGATTAGTAGGCTTGGAAGTCCTTTATTTGCAAAATGACTCTTCATTGTTGGATGCTCTAATGTCAATGGCCTTTCGAATTTGAAGATTTTTAAATCTTGGGAATCCTTTTATTGATACCCAAAATTATTTCAAATTGCAATATTGAATCTTGATACATAAGCATTATTGGAAATCCAAGTGATCCTCCATATTTCAAGCAGGGCCATCCAAGGATTAGCTTTGAAGGCTTTATATACTGTAGTTACTTGTGAGAGGTATACTGTAGTTACATTTGAGAGGTTTGAGAGCTGTTGGATTCTTCTTCGATCAATGGCCTATTGTATTTGAAGGACAGAAGCAAGCCTTTGGATCCCTTGATTGAGAAGCATGTTAATAGCCATTGATCAAATCATGAATGGAGGGCTTGGTGGGGTGAGGGAACTTCTGCATTAAATTTTTTTGAGTTGTTCCATCATTTGTGATCGATTGCCATTCAAGGTGTGCAAGTTATAACCAGCCTTTGAAGTCCTTTAATTGCAAAATTGAATCTCCATCATCAGATGCTCTAAGATCAATGTTCTTTCAATGGAGTCCTTTTATGCTGAAAGGACTTGTGAACCATTGATCAAACTGTGATGTATGGTTTTGTGGGCATCTTGAGTTATAAAGCAATTGCAAGGAAGCATTGACATTGTCGGATCATCTTTTGGCTGTCAAAAGATTTAAGTTTTCCAAAGGAACTTGTGAACCATTTGATTGCGGTCTTAATTGGATAGTTAATGTTTTCTTGGAATCCAACATGGTGGGCAACATGTGGAAGCAGATGTGCAGAAGATTCAATGGTAGTTGGATGGCGGGAAAACCTTTTCATGGTAATGCACCCTTTTTTCAGAGTGATCATAGGAGAAGACCTAATGGGCACATTTCCACGCTTCATGATTTTTGGAGGACAAATTGAGTGCATGGGATGAATTGTCGTAATTTTCTAATATTTTTGATGTATGTATTTCATATAAAAATAATTGTTTTCCCTTGGAGCGAATCATCTTGGGATGGTGTGAGTGTGGAGAATGTTCATTGAAGGGCGATTTGGTGTGAAGTGAAGTTATGATCATTTCTTATATTTTGATGAGTCCCTTGGAGAAGATAAAATATGGAAATATCTTTCCTTATGATTGCTTTAGGAGAAAGGAATACAATAAAATAATGATTATTCCTTGGTTTGAGCGCCCAAATAAGAAGCAAAAAAAAAGAAACAAGAAAATACCTCTTAGGCTAGTCGGCCTAAAGGGATTTGATGTTGATTTTGGCGCCTCATTTGTCCTAAGGTCGGCCAAGATGTAAATCAAGGTGGGTCGGCCCCCTTTAGAGAGGAAATTAATAAAATAAAAAGTATTGCATGCCCTAGGTCGGCCAGATTTGAGAAGGGCAAGAAAACATGTTTAAATAGAAGGTATTTTGTGATCATTTAGACATCATTCAACTTATCATTTTATTCTTTTTTGATCTGCAATCTAGAGCAGCATATTCCAAGGACAAAAACCCTCAAATATGAGGTGAATTAGACGAAACCCTAGTTCATCTTGGGAAGACTTCATAACGGAGATCTACTTGCACTTTGTTGGAGGATTACGAAGTTTGGAGCAGAATTCTAATAACATTTGGAGCAACATTCTAATATCATTAGAGCAGAATTCTAATGTGCAGATCAGATTTGTAGACATTATTCCTTGGCGAGTTTTGATGCTACATGGCTAAGTTTTCTAACCTAGGGTTGAGCGCCACTTTGGAGGGATCATATTCAAGGTTGTTGGAGGCGATTGTTGGAGTTGATTGCTGGTTAGGGTTTGATGATATTTCTGATTTATAGCAGCAGCAGATCAGACCAGTTCGCCCTAGTGAGGAAGTGATTTGTGGTGCAAAGAGTCAACATTGGTGTTAGGGTTTTGCCCTATTGTGAAGCACCATCACTTGGAGTGACTTTGGAAGGTTGTTGTGGATCCTTGGTGTCATTTGTCATCACCTTTTGGAGGAGCAGCAGACCTGAAGCATCTTGGAGCATCAGACTGGGAGTATTTTCAAGCTTCAAACATCATCATTGCCCTTTGTTTTGTCATCATAATCGAGTTGATGTAATTCGCCTAGCTAGGGCTTGCTATGGAACATCTCATTCATTGTAATTGGGTATGTATTAAACTTTTTCAGAAGACGATTTGTAGCATCAGAGGTCTGATTTTGTGTTGGGCATGTTTGCCCTAGATATTTGGATCTAATTTGCATTCTGATTTGGTAGCAGCAGAGTTTCAGTTCTGAAAATCAGATTTGTATTGTCCATTTGAGTGCCTTACATTGTGTAATTAATGGTGTAATTCATGTTCATGATGAGTATCAATGTGTAGTATCATTTGTCATCAATTTTAGCCATGTTTGGATGTGTTTCATGCTTGCTGGGATCAATTGTTTAGAGCAGAGAATTGGTTCAGAATTTAGGGTTTCAACAGAAAACTAAAGAGCAGAAATCGAGGGCAGAATTCCAAGTAAGAAAAATCAGGGTTTCCAAAGTTTAGAAGTTTGGAAAGCTTGTAAATCCAAAATAGGAGAAAATATCCCCATTTGGAATATTACATGCTTCCCTAGGCTTTGAACATGGGCATTTTCAGTCTGCAAGGACTTGCAAATCGTTGATCCATTTGGGATCAACAACAAAGCATCCCATGGATTCATGCAGAGAGGCTTTAAAGTTGGCCTTTATAGCAGTGTTTCATGGGGACACATCCTTGGGGGTTTGGTTGACATCCCCAATGTCCCAAACATCTTGGGGATTTGGGGAGTTGGAGGGGATGTCTCTTTCTTTCAGGATTGGACAGCATGCTCCATTTGGTGCATATAAATTAAAAGCTGATTTTTTAAGGAAAAAACTCTAAAAATCCCTAAACCTAGAAGGGGGAGGAGGATTGTCATTGCAAATGTAGCACACTATATATACTTTTTAAAATTTCAGGTGCTTTTAGTTTGTTTAAGTTTTTTTAACAGCCATCCCCAGGTTTTGGGAAAAAACTTCCTGTCCATGAAACCCTGTCCCCATATCTCCATCCCTGAAATTTATAGAAACATTGCTTTATAGTAATGATGATTCTTGTTACTGATTGATCATTCTTGATTAACAACTGGTAAGCCTCTTAAAGGCATTAAAGCTAGGTAAAGCACTAATCTTGACTGTTAGATTGTTTGCCTGATCATCAGCTAAACTGCGGTGAAGGTTTTAGAGGAATAAATAGATTTTGTGGGCCCAGCAGGATTAAAGTAAACCCTTTGAGACATCAGAAGTGAAAGAAGACTAATTGTGGAGATGGAATTTTTAAGGCAGATTTAGGAGATCTATTAAACACATGACCTTTCTTGGCCAAAAGGATGTTTAAACTGGTGATCAGTGCTTGAGATCAATGATGGGGAAAGTAGTTTGAAGGTTTAAAGCCAGCGAATGTCTTAATAAACTCTGAGTAGAGGTAGTGATATCTAGGTCCATGGATGGCTTAGATCAGTGATTGGGATGATACCTTTGCATCAAATGCATTGCCGAATGAAACAAAGTATGTGATATCAAATCTTGCTTTGAAACTGGTTATAGTTGCTTCTGAACAGATCATGGAACATGTACTTGTAAGTTGTAACATTCAGAAGGCAATTTGTTTTCCTCAATGCATCATGAAGACTTATTTTGGTACTGTATTCATACAAACAAATAGAGGAAATAAGCAGTTCTAGGGAGGCTGGTCACTAGTGCAACAAGTCTGGAAGTTCAGAGAGTTAAGATAGTCTTTTTTGGGATAGAAGAACTTTTGTGTAAAAGAAGGCCCGTGCAAGCCAATTTGTGCAGTAATTTTAGTTTAATTGACTAGAAGTGTAATGGTGTCTTGCTAAGAAATTTTTTTGTATCTGTTCTTGGAAATTTACAACTAAAGTTTGTTTGTGTGTTCAATTAATGATTTAGTGAGAGGACTTTGGGCAATTCGCTACCAAGTAGCCCGTGGAAAAAACACGATCTGCATTTAAAGGGCAGTCCTTCATAATCCAGTTGTTGCCTTCCAAATCCTATTGCCAACTTTTAAGAAAGTTTGTTTTGGCAATTTATTGGATAAATCATGAAAGGAAGCAAGGTATGTGGCAACAACTTCCGACATTGATCTAATGAGAAAAGTTATGCAAATTTCAATCTTTATTGGTTACAAGTTATTAGATGCACATTAACAAAAAGATAATAACAACATCCAAATGCAAATACAAAACTCACAACACAAGATATACGTGGGGAAAACCCTTTCGGGTGAAAATCTCCACACTCCAAAACCTGCACAATGTATTATCAAATCAAAAGATGATTACAGCACACTTGCAATGCAAGCTCTTTCAAAAGTACACAATGTCGATTCTCATTCGCAGCCTGTGACCTTTCACACTCTCCAGCCGCTTATTTATCAAGCCTCTTTGGTAGTTATCCAATGTCGGTTTATCCATGTCGGTCAATAACAAAATAACTGCCGACGCCTTATTTACTCGCCCCCTGCACTCCCCCATTAATTACTTTGGGGGGAAATCGTGGTTGACAAAGTCACCAAAATTTATCTTACTGCATGTACACAAGGTGCCAACTATGGGATCCTACAACATAGTGCTGAATAAATAAATACAACATTAGGAACTTGCAAAGGTTGAGTCACCTTAATTCCCAACAAATCAAACCCACCAATAATTCTGGCAAAGGTGAAGTGTCTGATTATCAAATTGAAATTTGGGACTGAAATTAATTTTCCCAGAGAATATTTAATAGAGGTGTCATTGAGTGGAACAAAACTAGAGAGGAAGATTTAGGAGCCTTAATAAAATCAGAGAGATAGGGAAAGATCTAGTGAGAGTGTTGATTTCATAAGTCCATGGTTTCAAATCCCAGAAAGCCTTATATGAGAACCATGGGCTTCCCTTTAGCAAGGTTTCCCTGTCAGAAGGGGATTTCTAGACCATCAGAAACCAGCCTTTTGCACATGGTTGAATAATAAAATCTTCCTTCACCAACGGCTTGCAGTGGAGTCTCAACCAATCATGTAGCTTACCCAGATAGGGCCAATTTTTTTGAAATTTATAGATTAGAGTAACTTGCTTCAACCACTCTTCTTTTTGGACCACCTCATCATTGAAAACTACTATCTGAGTTTGCTCTTTAGTGAACTCTTTATCTGTAAACTCCAAATTAGATTTATGCTCAATCTTTGTGAGAACCCTAGAAAGAGAAGGATCTCCTTTATTACAGGAATATTGAACAATTGAATTAGAATGTATCTTTGTTTGAGATTGGAAAGAATTGATCTAGATCCTAAAATAAGGGGCAATATCCCATATTGGCAACCATGCAAAAGAATTTACGTTATTGCCATTCTACCTATAGGATCTATTACAGTTGTTAAAGGATTATTAGCATAGTTGCCAGGAATCTCCATTATGGGAACATAGACAAAGTACCCGTCTCGGTACCCAAAATTTTTAGTGATAATTTACATATAAAATAGTTGTTTCCTTATTCATTTTCTCATGTACCCTAATTTGATTGCCGTCCCCGTCCCCGTCCCCGTACCAGTACCAGTACCCTACGTCTCTTGGTAACTATGATTATTAGAAACCTTCAAAACTTTCTCACAGATGCCACCATTTCCATTAGATTTTTCCTTTTTAGAGTAGATTTGGCCGTCACCGAGGAAGGTGAAGAAAAATTGGCACCCCAAACCAGAGCATTTGTGCTAGGAAATGCTATTGTTATTTTGTTGGGGAGAATAATCCTTTGTCTCGACACTTGAGGTTTCAGAGGAAGAATTTGGAGTCACAAGCTTATGTGGGCATGAAAACACAGGTTTGGACTGCATTGCAGGAGCCATTCGGGAGCTTATATTCTTCGATGACTACTATTACTTGACACGTGCAAGTTCCTATTTTTGGGTAAGTGTAGTAGAGCCTAAGGGGAAATGTAAGGCCACATACTGAGCTCCAAATTTGGTAGTAGATATGTTCAATATATAGTTCAAAGAGGGGGCATATGATGTTGTTGGAAAATTCTTCTTTGATAATGGTGTTCCATTTCATGTTGCTTACTTTCATTACTCTAAGGAGGTCATGTCCAAGATTTCACAAGTGGGGCCTTCCTATGTGGCACTAGATTGAGCTTCAATTCCAGTGGTAGATATGTTCAATATAGCCAAGTGTGTTCCGTTTCATTTTGCTCACTTTCCTTATTCTAAGGAGGTCATGTCCAAGGTTGCACAAGTGGGACTTTCCTATGTGGCACCAGATTGAGATCCAAATTCAGTGGTAGATATGTTCAATATATAGGTCAAAGATGGGACATATGATGTTGGCAAATTCTTCTTTGACAATGGTGTTCCATTTCATGTTGCTTGCTTTCCTTACTCTAAGGAGGCCATGTCCAAGGTTGCACAAGTAGGACCTTCCTATGTGGCATTGGGGGAGACAAAATTGAGGACTACTATCTTGGAGAATAACTATCCCAAGATAAATGTACTTTGGGGGAAATGAAGGCTGGACGAGCCTCACATGGGTCAACCATCAACATAACCATGTATGTGTCAATGGACATTAGATGACTTCCACTAATCTATAGCATGGTTAAATGTAACGAAGGCCCTTACTTCCTTAAGAGTAATTGATTCTTTGGGGAACTGTAAGAATGTGGAGTTCCAATTTTAGTTATTTATAAATGCTATTGAGGAGATTTGTTCTAACAATGTGCTGCATGGTGTTACAGATGTAGCTTGTGTCTAGGGTAGCCAAGAGGTTGATTGAAGCTGCCTACAATCACATCTATTGGAGCTTGTTGTGACCAAATCACACATCACCCCATTAGGAATAGGGACCCCCTTTTTGTTAGAGCTCTGTGCTTTCAATGAGATTTTGATGATGTCCTGGCTCATCTTCCTCTGCCGATCTGGTAATGATTTCCTCTTCTATGATTGTTGGTTCATGATTAGGAGGCAGATGAACTTGCAGTGATGAAGAATTGTGATCAAATCCCATCCAGATAATGAATGTTGAGATCAATCCTGAAGTATGTTTGAGACCCTGAAAAGACTAAGTCTGGAGCCTGAAATCCTGAAAATCCTGAAAAATGACAGTCTGAAATCTGGTGAATCCTCCAAATTCTAGATTTTGCATGTTAAATCCGGTGGATTCGAGACCTATCTCAAACATCCTGAAAGGTATATTGAAAAATATTTAAAGTATAAGAAATTTACCCTCGCGACCCTGAAAAACGCCTGACTCTTCCAGAGGATTCAAAAAGCTCATCTAGTGCGACGGGGCATTTAAGTGGCGCAAAATCACGAGGGAAAAAGCGCTCTCAACTGCAAGATAAGATGAGGATTTCCACTTGATGAACCAATGCGCCCATCTAAAGCCTTGAAGTGATGCGATTTTAAAGGATCTCAATGCCTTGAACTAATGCGCTAAAGCATGAGGATCTCAAACAATTAAGTAATGCGAAAATCCAAAAGCCAAGCCTTGGAGCGAATTGAAGTGATAAGTGTCCAGAGGATTTCCAAACCTCAACCAATGCGCTAGGATAGAAGGATTGATTCCGAAATCTGAATTTTGAAGAGAGTCTAAAAGATTTGAAAAGCTCATCTAGTGCGCCACTTGGAGAAAAGGAGAAGTCTTAAGGTTTTGGGATTATGGAGGCTCTAGTTTAGAGGATTTCAAAGTCTCATCTAAAGCGCCAAAAACTAGAGGATCTTCTTTATCCTATCCAATGCGCCCATCTAGGAAAGGAAGACTTCCAAGCATTAAACCCAAGCGCTTAAACCAATCCACCAATGTGAGACTCAGAGGAATTGAAAACTTGATCCAAAGCGACCTAAGGAGGAAGGATCTAGTTGAGGCTTATTACACATTAAGAGTGAATTTTAGAGGATCTTAAATGCCTCATCTAATGCGACTTTATGAAGATTCTAGGCGCTTCAAAGGAGATACATCACAAGGTTTAAGCAATTTTCAAGAGATTCTAAGGTAATGATCTAGTGCGCCAAGAGATTCTAGGTTTCAATATATAATCAAGAGGATTTTCAAACACTTATCTAAGGCGAAATCTCAGAGGATTCTCCAACCCTCATCCAATGCGCCATACAAGGAGGAAAGTGAAAGTGTCCAAGACATCCAAGGTCAAGTATTCAACGCAAAACTAGAGGATCTTCTTTATCCCATCCAATGCGCCAACACCATGCATGATTCGCTAAAGGTAAAGTCCATCTAATATACCGAAGTTTTGAAGATTTCAACATAATGAAGTGATGCGCCACTTCCAAGACCCTTTATCAAAATGCTCAAAAGGAGGAAATCAAAGGTGGTATCTAGTGCGCCACACATGAGGAAGGATGAGGTTTGTTCTGGAGATCTCAAATTACCTATCTAAAGCGCTTAACCTAGGAGCTGATCCATTATGCAAATGTTAGAAGAACTCAAGTTACCCATCCAATGCGCAAAAGGGGAAAGAAGGTAGAATATTTCGAAGAACACTAACTTGAGGAGAATCTTGTCACCTTGATGTGATGCGCCACTCCCTTGCAAGTGAGAACGAGTTCAAACCAAAGCAATTTGAAAAGAGGTTTTGAGAAGACTTCAATATACTCATCCAATGCGAATGCTAGAAGGAATCAAAAACTTGATCCAAAGCGCCTAGAGGATGAGGATTTTGAAAGTGTGATCTAATGCGACTATCAAGAATCAAGTCTTAAAATGCAAATTCTAGAGGAATTCAATCCTTGATCCAAAGCGCCACTAAATCAAGGTAGTCTAGGCAAAATTCAGAAATTTTCAAGATGAATCCAAAGTATCCAACTAATCCGCCACCTCATGAAGGGAAGAAGAGTCAAGTGTTGGATGCGTGTAAGGAAGATTTCAACATACTCATCCAATGCGCTCAAGAGAAGAGGATTTTATGAAGGGAGATCAAGGTATTTCAATCACCTTAAGAAGACTTCAACATACCTATCCAATGCGAAATGCAAGAAGAAAGTCAAACACTTAATTCAAGGAATACAAAGAGGATCTAGAAGATGTCATCTAATGTGAAAGGCAAGAGGATCTCAATCCTTCATCCAATGCGACTTGTAGAGGAGAAGAAATAGTGGAGTTTTAAAAGGAAAATTTTAGGAAGAGTTGAAACCCTCATCCAATGCGCCCTTCTAGAAGACCTTCAAGACCTTGAAGATCGTGGAAACCTCATCCAATGCAAGGGAAGTTTATAAACATTTAATTGTTTTTGCCTTGAAAAATGTGGAAAGTGCATTATTAAATGAAGATCAGTCAAAATTAAATGTTTTTCACTATATTAAAGAGGGTCGGCCTAGGTATGAAGTAAAGTTTTAAAGACAAATTCTATATATATACCTCCTCTCCTTTTCATTTTTATCATTTTTAAAGAGCAGAATTACTTTGAAGGAGCAGATTTGTCTTCAAGGAGCAGCAACAAGAAGGTTTTATAAAAGTACAAATTTGATTTTGTCAATCCAAGCAAGTGTTGGATCAGATTTCAAGGTATCAATTTAAGGCAGCTTATCAAGTAAGTCTGATCTGAATATTTTCTGATCTGATTTTCTTCCTTTTTCTTCTTTGGATGCATTAAAATTGTTCAAGTATTGGTAAAACTTTAAGAGGATAAGTGGATCTTGATAGATTCCTTGAGTCTAGAGAGTAGTATTTCATAATTATGAAGGAAAAATCATAAAACTAATGCATTAAAGTGGCTGAAGTAGAGTCTAGATTATGTTTGAAATTACTTATTCGCGTCGAGTTTGCAGGACCATGGCAATGACTTCCAAGGAGAGACAAGCGAAGATCCGGATGGATGCTAAGGGGAAAATTCCCGAATCAAAGCTCGTCTCAAGGTGGATGAATGTAGGAGACACGAATATGGGCAACAGCAACTTAGAAGATATCAAGTCAGTCCTTGAAGAACCCAACGGAGGTAGTCTTGCTCGAGCCATCATGAGGAGTGGAGCCATTGAAGCTGTTTGTTTTCCGCCAGCTTTGCCGTGTTCAGAGATGATCATTGAATGTGTCAAGAAGTATGATGTAGATACAAGACAAATTACAGCCAAAGATGGAACAATATTAGCCTATTTGCAAAAGGAAGCAGTTGGAGAGACCTTCAACATTCCAACTAGGGAGAGAATGATCAGTATTTCGATACAACAAGGTCAGCAGGAATACGATGTTGATTCAAAGACAAAGCTGCAGAAAATAAGGAGAGAATGGATGGCCAATCCAGCTATGAAGTTCAATATGAATAATCCTCCGCAGTTTCACAAGTTAGATTTTCATCCTGAAATTGGATACTTGATTATGTTTCTAAATAGAATGACAGGAATGCCGCAATCTGCTACCTTTCAGCCTTGGATGTACTCTTTCATCAAGTCAGTTCTCAAAGGGAAGATGATTGATTGGGCTGGCCTCATCAGCCAGAGTATACATGAGCAGTTCATCAATTTTGCTAAGACCAAGACTTGTTATATGAGTTCCTATGTGGTATACCTTCTCGCAAGAAATGAAGTCTATTCAGGTTTGACCAAAAGAGGAGAAGTTGGCATTGGGCCTAATGAGTATTTATCGCATCAGTGTTATCCTCAGTTACACCTCAAGAGTATAAATCATTATACAAGGTTCAATGATGCGTTTGCTATGTTCATAATGAAGAAACTAAGAGGAGAATTTCATAAAAGGTTGTCAAATGCAGCGAGAGAGTTCATTTTAGCATATGGACACTGGTATACTCAACATGAAAGGTACACTTACCTAAGGATCCAAGGGTTTACATCATATCCATACAGATTACCAAGATATCCAACCAACAGGATGGTAATGTTAGAGGTTACAAGGTAGCTCCTGGAACTCATCAGGTTGCAAAAGTTGAAGAAGAAAGGAGGGATCCAGTTTCCACTTCTTCTTGGACAAAATCTGGAGTGTCCATCTTTGTCAGCAGCTGAATATTCTGAGATAGAGCTACAGGCATATCATTTGCAAACTCATGGCACCAAGAGGCTTAACTTTGATCCTTTTCAAGTTTGCTAGAAATATAACAGAGAATTTAAGCATGTCAAGCAGTTGGAAGACCACTGGGCCAGTGCCCAAGATGAAGATGATCTCCGAACACTTCAAAGTTCGAGACTCACCTGGGATTTAGTTAGAGCTTCCAAAGTATTCAGGATACCAGACCAGTTCACTGTGGATGATACTATGTTGATAGATGAATTTGATAAGATAAAGGATTTGCCTTATACAGTTGATTGGTCAAAAAGGGATGTGTCCGAAGAAGAATTGATAAAGCCGGTCTTAGCAATGACACAAGTATGTATAAATCAACTATTGCAAGAGATGAATGACGAAGGCCGAGTTCTCACTTACAATAAGATGGATGAAGGAGAAGCAGGACAGCATAGTACACACAGTAAACCACAACACAGTGGAAATGATCAAAGTGATACTCCAACTAGAAAAAGGAAAAGACCTAGTCAAGAACAAGGAGAATCAAGCCGGAGACCTCAAAAGAAGAATAATCTATCTACTTCATCTAATCCACGAGAAGGTGCTTCAGTTGTTCAGAATCCAATACAAGAGGTGGAAGTTATAGAAGAAGTTGCCTTGATTCCATCCGAGGAGATTCAGTCAAGTCCCACTGTTATAATTGAGGAAAATAATGATCTTGATCAAGATGAAGTAGGTCAAGCAGAATTTGATGAGGAAGTAGCTCGTGTACAACACAGTCAAGTTCAAAGACAGCAAGATCTTTCTGCTTTTCCACCTTGGTTGAGGCAAAGGATTGAGGAAAGCACAATTGTAGAAACTTATCAGCTTGCTCCAGTTGAGGAATTACTTGTAAATGCACAGAAGAATAATCAGAAGAAGAAAGCAACAGTCTTTTCCAAAATCATTCAAGATTCTGCTAGAAATAGAGAAGTACATATAGCTGTTCCTAGAATTGACAAGGAGTTAGAAGATATGGCACCTGAAGATTACAGTATGACTACTATTGGCATGGGTCCAATCACAAGGGAACAGGTAGAGGAGGAACTACAAGAGTCAGTGAATAGTGTAAGAAGCATGTTAAAGCAAGAAAGAGAAGCTAGGTTAAAGGTTGAACAAGATTTTAATACATTGAAGCACTACATTCAGCAAGTCATGCAGCCTATCCAACAGAAGGAAGCTACTCCAATTCCTCCGTCTATTCTTCCACAAGAAACAGTATCCCAAGTTGAAAACATGAGAACTTCATCTCAGATGATGAAAGGATGGATAGAAAAGACAGAAGAGAAGACATATACTCACCTTGAAGAAATTGTGCAAGTTTATGATAGAGTCATTAATCTTAAGGATCGAGTTCAAGCTTTATTAAGAAATTGTGCTGAGTTCAAACCTATCAAGGAGCAATACATGCCACAGCTCAAGAGTTTAATGGAAGCTCCATTAGAGGATCTAATTCATGATAAGGTGATTGATCAAGATACTCCACATGACTTCATCACTTGGTATTTCTCCCTTCACAACAAGGGGCAACTGGTTGATAAAATTGAAGTAGATATGTCCAGAATAAGAAGTGTTCTTCTAAGAACAGAAAATCATATATACACTGCTTTGACAACAATATGTAATCCTTATGGAAATGTTACTATTGAAAACATGAAGCAACAAGTTAAGGCATTCTACTTTCAGTATGATGGGCTTGATGAGGGTCAGCTAGATAGTATATTCACACTTGCATTTTGTCTTGGAGAAAATAAGTCTTGGATAAACGACTGGGAGAAGACACTTGGCGTCTATGAGTCAGATGTGGCACTGGCAGAAGGATCCATTAATGCGGCGACAAGTGTACCAATGGAGGATATTGTTCAAATTGTGTCTAGATTCATTGTATCTCATAGTACTACTACATAAAAGGCATATGATGTGGCTTCCTTATCTTCTTGGAAAGCGTGCCTTTGTTCCCTCCTTCATAGCTTCTTTCATTTAATAAAGTAAGCCTCTTTCATTTAATAAAGGAGAGTTTGTTACAATTACTTGTGATGTGGCTTGATCCGGTCCGCTGATTTGGCCGATCGATCTTGACCCTTCTTTCCTTTGAGGTCTATAAAAGGGCTCCCATTGCTCTCATTTGTAACGGTTGGAAATTCTGAAATTGTTGCAAGAGCTCTCTGAGATAATAAAAGATTCATTGCTTTGGTGATTCTATTTGTTTTTCTGAGTGTTGCATGGTTTCAATTTTCAAACGAACATTAAGTTATAAGTTTTCTTTGAGTTTATGTTAGTTAATGAAAGGTTTCTTTATCGCTTCGTGGTGAAATCAGTAAGTTCATACCATTTGTAGTCTGCGGCTCGTAGATTGCAGTGCATGGTTAGTTTGAACAATTGAACATCAATTTGATCTTTATGCTTGTTGAATCTTTCATGAGCATAACTGATTTAAACATCTTGTACACCTTTGAAGATTGCACCTATCTTGTGTAGTTGTTTGTCTTGGCGAAACAGGATCTGGTTTGATTTCACCTCAAGTAGTAAACATCCTTGCATTTAGGATTAGATTAGTGTTTCCAAACCTTATACCTTTTGTCCTTTTTTACCATTCAGTTAGAATTAGGATCAAGAACATCCATTGCTAAATCATACGCCATCAGTTGTAGTACTTAGACTCTCTAGTATCCACTTCCATAATCATTGAAATAATCAGTTACTTGAACAATTGCGTAAGTCCTTTTGTGTTAAACAGCAAAATCATACTTAGTCGCTGAGCTGTCTCTTACCAAAATCATCAGAAGGAACCTTGGAGTCATCTCGTTTGATCACCTAGTTCAGCATTCGAGAGGCTTTGCTCAAGAGGGAGTCAGATACTCTGTATTTTACTCTAATTGTTGACTTGTCGAAAAACAATCATCAACAGAGCTGTTGTGTGCATGTCATGAACAAGGCACTCAAGGACATCGAAAAAATTTGAGTAGATCAAGTAGGTTGTAGCTGATGCGAAAGATGTGCATATGTATCTGCAATTTACAACATATCACATGCTCTATTTCGACCCTTCTCAAAAGAGGAATTTATCAAACCCATTGAAACAAATATGCATCCTACTTTTTGGTTAGATGCCAAATACATAATCTTTGTCATAGCCCCAATTTTTATGGTGATCAGATATGGGACTTAGACACTTCCAATCTTGGAGAGATGTATGAATGCATCAATAACATGCTTTACTAAATGGAGGTTGTTCTTCAATAAAGAGAGCCCACCTTGTAGTTCTATGATGAGCTCCACACTCCTTTTCACATGGCCTGCTATGCATGAAACACAAGGTGGTAAGTGTAGAGGCATGGTATAATTCTCCCCATAGATGACGTGGAATTGAGAGGAGCATCATGAAGACCATTAAGAAGATGGATAGTAAAGATGAAGCTGCATTGATCCAACATGAGTGGACCAAATTTGCTGAACTTAGGATGTACATGAGTTCAACAAAGATAGATGGTATACTTTGGCACAAGAATGCCCTGTGTGTTTGTGGTAGTTGTACGGGCATTCATCTGTAATGTTCCTTAGTGGTTGTACTGAATTTTATATTGCAACTTAGCTAAGAATACTTGCAACCAATTAGCCTACTCAAATGAAATTGAACAAGTACACAAATGCTCAATGAAACCCAATTTCAAATGCTTTATTCCTTCAATAAGAATGACACAATTACAAATCAACAGTTCGCTGTCCACTGTGACAGTCATACACTGAAATGAAATCAGACTTTCAACCTATTACAAATGGCTTCAAATGTAGGATCTAATGATAACCCAATTATGAAAGATGATTGCCAAGTTGTTGCCAATTGACTCCAGCTCTTAGTAGCCCTTACAACACCTCCAAAAGTGATTGTAATATGACTGTAGGACTGTTGCAACAGTCTGATGTAAAACAGCCAATAAGAATGCCTTCCAATGAGGGCCGAATCTTTTCCAAACACCCAACGATGGAGCCTAAACTTGGGCGATGGGTCTTGGATGTTGTCAATGATGTGTGGAAGTGTTGTACAATGATTACCACTCCTTCTCTATGACTGTAGTGATCTTATAAGTCGCTGCAATGACTGTAGCAATACCCTTGTGTCTGGAAAATAATGAAATCTTTGATGTAAACCCTCCAACAAGCTCCTCAATGATATCCAATGATTGTAAAGCTTCTCCAAGGCCTGCAATAACTCCTAATACCTGCAAATTGAATACCAATGGTGAAATTAGAAGCAATATCACCTCTTAGTTCATAGGGGGTCATCTCCTTATCGGCAAGGGCACATCTCCTTGCAAGAAAGCATTAAAATCGGAATCTTCAAGCTTGAAATGAATAGGAAAAACATACCAAATCAGTCATGTCCTGCATTGAAAACCAAGTCCTCTATTTATTCCTTTCTCTCATGGCCGATTGAGCTTGTATTGGCATAAGAGCTTCTATGCATTGATTCATGTCTCTTGAATGCATTGTTTATTGCATCATGTCTTGGCCGAATGGGATTGAGCTATTGTTTCTCCTTGGCGAATGCATCTTCAATCTCCCTTGACCTTAACCTTGGTGAATGCTATGGCTGAATGGCATTTATGCATTAACTTCTCTTGCATCATTGCTTTGGTCGAACTTCTACCTTGAGCGCATGCACTTGAAATCTCTTTGCATGGGCGAATGCATCCTATCTTTTGGTCGAGCCTTATCCTTGAGGCTGTTGGCACCCTTAGCTATGCAAATGGATCTTCATTCAAAGTGCCAATCAAATAGTTCTTGGGTGAATGTATTTGGAGCCCTCTTTAGCATAGGCGAATGTCCCTTGGCCTAGATGAATGTGTCTTAGCCTTGGTGGATCCCTTGGAGCATTTCTCAATGTCATTCGCTCCTCTATGAAATCTCTTTTGTTTATTCCTTGGGTGAATGCTTCACATGAATCAATGTATCCTCTTTTCCCTCCACCGTTGGTGTATGATAATTTGAATTTAAATCTTTTTCCCTCCATGATGCTTTTTCCTTAGCTTGGACCCATTTTACATGTAGGCAAATGACCCCTTTTGAATTTTGCTTTCAACCGTTGGGAGAGTCCTCTTAGGCGCATGAACTCATGAATTGTACTTTGCTTAGCTTGGACCTATTTTTATTATGGGCGAATGATCCAATTACAATCGGTTGCTCTTCTTTGAATTTGAATTTGAATTTGGATTCCCTCCTTGTGCATTCGTTGGGTTCTTCAATGATGACCGATTGCCCTTTTGAAGGCCCTTTTGAATTTGCATTTGATCACCTTTTAGCTTGGACTTATTCCTTCAACACACTCAACACCACTTGTCAATAGGTCCTATCTAAAAAATAGATTTAGAGAAAATGTAATTAAAGATTTCATTTTCCCTTTTACAATTTGGCCTTAGAAAACACTTATTAATTTGGCCCCTCAATTATAGGTCCTACCCCCCTGAATATGAGAAATTACAATAGGAATTGTAATTCCACATGATGAAGCCCTTATAATTTTGGCTTACATGAAATATACAATGAAGATTATTGAACCAAAATCACTTCCATTCCCTTACCATGTGTTTTAGCCTACGGGAATGATGAATAGGCTAAACACTTATAACATTTAGTGATCACTCCGGAAATGAGGACATGCCATCATCATTGTTACACACTTGCCATTCAGTTCTTATCATTGCTGGCAAAATATCTTATTGCACCTCCTTTATTTAGTTTACTTAGGTAAAAATGGTTTATTCTCAGGTAGCTAATAAAGACATGTCATCCTTGATTGAAGGTAATTAGGTACCACCTCTGCCTCTACTTGTTGAGTTAGCTCCTCTCTTCATTCAAGTTAACTCCTCTTGGATGGTTGTCATTGTGACTCATTCATCCAAGAGGCTATAAATATGTATATTTTGTTTTGATTATAGGATGACAAGGCAATGAAAATGCCAATTTCTATTCACTTGTTTGTCTTCTCTTTGCTTTAGTATAGAAATTTTGTTAGTGATTAGTTTGGTTGCCAAAGGCCTTGGTTAGAGTTCTTAGGGTCAAATCTAAAATTCTACAATCACAGGTTTGTAATTCCTCTATTGTTGAGAGAAGCTGGTGTACATACACATTCATCCTCTCTATCTAGGGGATCATGCTTACCTCTAGGAGAGTGGAGACGATTGAGTACAAAGAGAGTCCAGTAGCATGTTGGGATGTAGAGCTTGAGGATTTGATGTCGATTGATTAGGATCAGGTTCCACATACATGGTTTGCTGGTGTCCAGTTGTGAGAGCTAGATGAGTCTACGAGTTCAAACAATGAGGAGTATGCCATGACATTTGTATTGGACAATGAATTAGATTAGCCATTGTGGTTTGTATCTTAAAATTGATGAAAAATATACATATTTGGATTAATTGATGGTCAAACTGTCAAACTTTGTGTAAATTTCAGCTTCTTCTGCTCATATTGTTTAGATAAATGATGAATTGGAACTTCTTGTACTTTTCATCTGTAATTAAATTTTAAATATTAATTTTTATATGTTACTTTAAGAGCTGTCACCCTTCTGTCTCCAAAATCTGGAAAGAAATTGCTCTCCCAAAAACCTGCCCCCATCCCCGAAACTGTGAAAGACACTGGTTTTCAGTCATTATAATTAAAAGATCCACCCCCTACATGAATGACAACTGACCCCTAATTTCTGATACAATTTTTTCGAACTATGGTATAGTGCTAGTGTCTTTGGAAAGCCTTTTGTTTTTTAGATACAACTGTTGCCATGATAGCAAACATTGAATGGGTTAGGAAATGTCTTATTGAAAGCTATGTTACCGGATCCCTCACCCCAGCCCCTGGATCCTGATCGGATTCGTTTTGGATCTTGATCCTGATCCGATCCCGTATCCGATTCATCTAGGTTCCTGCATATGACCTGCGGATTTGTCCCATGCGAACCCGGGCGAATCCGGGCCGAATCCAGGCAGAACCCGGGCCGAATCTAGGCGAACCCGTGCTGTTTGATGGGTCAACACTTGTTTTTTTTGTCTCCAGACATATTAGATACAGCGCAATTATAGGCTTGTATATGGATACATTTGGATGCGGTATCCATGCCATATCAGGAGTGTCCTGTTTGTATCCAATATCCAATTAGTGGATACATGTATTGAGATACAAGAGGGGAAGTATCCAACAACTCTGCCAATCACAGTTCAAAATAGAATTAAGCCTATGTGCATCACTTCATACTTGATCATTTCCACAAAGCATAATGTCTTACTTTCCTTTTCACAAAATGTATAGGTGTCTGCCTACATTTATCTCACTCTAAGACTAAGGGACATTGCTGCTGATAAGTGTTCAAAACTGGAATGAGTGTTAGTTATGGCGACTATCACAGAGAAAGGAATAGGGGCAGCAAAAGGGGCACTCTCATTACTGAGTATTAATACATGCTCACAGTCTGTGGAGTTCTTATGCTGGAACCAACAAAATTTGAAGTTCAGAGACAAATTGTTACAGATACTAATTACAAGCAATGATATTCTGTAGCTGCTAATCTTCTCATCTAGTCTCACGTACACTTTACTGACCTTTGATTGCACTGTCCTCAACAGAGCAACCTTAAGTAATAAGTTGTGATCGTCTCCTTCTCAACATATCCAGACGTATCCAGACATATCGGATACATCCCAATTATTTGTGGTTCTTCTAATATACCACTACCTATGTCATCTAATATGGACGATGATGATGCTTTTTTTTTGAAGACCCATATGACACTGATGCATGATTAGTGATGGTTGATTGTTGACACTTGACATTATTGTAGTTCAATATTTCTGGAATTAACTGTGTGCGAGTTTTTAACCTCAACGTTTCGGATCACACTCCATGATCCATCATCAGGAGGAAGAGCAAGAGAAGAGAGAAGTAGGAGGTTAAAAGCTCGCACACAATTACTTCCAGAAATATTGAACTACAATCATTATGGACTGTGGAAATTTGATGTCACTTGACATTATTATTTTTAATTTTAATATATATCATGACATTCGAGTTTGACTAATTGACATTGTAGTATTTTTAATTTTTATTGTTTCAATGTTTTACGGAGGTTTTGTTTATTATAATTAAATGATCATGATGCTATGTGGTATTCTGAACTTAATTACTGCTGCAAATATGTATATATTTCTGATTTTTATATGTTTTTGTATTAATGAATCCAAAACGAACCCACAACAATTTTTTTTTTAAACCGAATCCACAAATCGAACCCACGAATCCGAATCCAAATCAGTATCAAGATCGGTAACTTAGATTGAAAGCAATAAGTTTCCTGCAGTGAATGTCATGACCAAATATTGCATCAGTGGCAATTATTGTAATTTCTATTTGTGTGTGTTTGAATTAGAAAATCTCTGCTCTGGGCATTTCACAAAAAATGTTTGAATATACTGGTTCCATATATAATAACGTATAACAAGAGGGGGCTAATAAAAGGATGGGTGTATATATTTGATTGTAGATTAAGATAACAGCATCTGGAAAGAAATATAATTCTCTTAGTTCTTTTTAATTTTTATTGCAGCTGTTCTTGATATAGTCCTAAGCTGGAGAGCAAGGCACTCCATGAAGTATACTCAGATTCTTCGATATATATTAAAGGTTGTAGTAGCTGCTGCATGGGTCATTATTCTTCCAGCTTGTTATGTCCATTCTTGGGATAATCCGACTGGCCTCTTACGAAGTCTAAAGAATTGGGTTGGACAATGGAAAAGTCCTTCCTTGTATATTTTAGCAGTCGTATTATATTTAGTGCCCAATTATTTATCGGCATTATTGTTTTTGTTTCCAATGGTGAGGCGATATGTTGAAAGCTCAAATTGGAGAATTTTCACTATTCTAACATGGTGGCAGCAGGTGAGCATGTTACATAACCGCCTCTTAAAATCTGGCTCATCATTCTCATTTTGAGCTTATGAGATCATTTTATCACATTTGATCAAATTTTAGTAACTAGCTATCGCATTGTGCCATCTCTAATCTGATGTGGAAATGTCGTTTGGCTGTTTAGACCTTTCATTTCTATAATAAGTATAACATTGACTTCAATCTACTTCTGGTCATTTGCAGCCAAGACTATATGTTGGACGGGGAATGCATGAGAGCTTGTCCTCTCTTTTCAAGTAATTTACTAATTTCATTATCTTATATTCATGTATTTGAATTTGAACATTGTCATGGATAAATTTAGATTTTAGTACTTGCATATGTTTATATTTTATGTTTTTATCTTTCAAAAATATTATTTGGCAAATTGCTAGGTATACATTGTTTTGGATCCTTTTACTCATAAGCAAGCTGGCTTTTAGCTACTATATTGAGGTAACAAGCTCACTTCTGATCTGAGTATTTTGCTATTGAGAAAAATATATTCTAATGCAATTTTCCCAGAAATATATAGCAAAGTATCTGGAATGTAAAAATGCATTAGTGAATATATGTAATATTACTGGCATGAATGATTGAAAACATAGCTCAAAGCATTATTCCATTTGTACCCTTTTTAACTTTGGATCTTGAGCGCAAGTTGAGCTGTTTGGCTTTGGTGGTTGAATTCATGATATTTGTTTTTCAGATAAAACCACTGGTCAAGCCTACAAAGGTGATCATGAAAATGAGCATTAGCAATTACCAATGGCATGAGCTGTTTCCACAAGGTAAGACTATATAATTTTTAAGAAGTCACTTCTGATTGATCATACTGAGACAGTTCTCTAATATCTTTATTCTCTTGCAGCAAAGAAGAATATTGGGGTAGTGATTGCTGTATGGGCTCCAATAATCCTGGTAAGCATGAATTTAGTTATTAAATTTATATTGTTTTGATGTCATTTTATTAGAGTATGGGCTAAGTCTGCTGGTTTTTACTATTGTTCAATTGGCTATGTGGTCTGCAATTATACATTTACAGGTTTATTTCATGGATACACAAATTTGGTATGCCATCTTCTCCACTATCTTTGGAGGCATTTATGGAGCCTTTCGTCATCTTGGTGAGGTGTGTTGCTCTTAATTAATTTTTGTTCTGTTCTTCCAAATTCATGTATATTTATTAAGCAAATTTTGTTTCTTGGGGGACCCTTTTAGGAAATTATGTTGATGAAGTGGTTCAGTTTAAACTTTAAATTTCCTTCTATGTTTAATATTTGTATATACAATTTTCTTAATGTTCAGCTTTCTTCTTTTGCTTTCATTTTCAGATACGAACATTGGGGATGTTGAGGTCTCGATTCCAATCTTTGCCTGGAGCATTCAATGAATGTCTAGTGCCACCTCCTGGCGAAAACATTGCGAGGAAGGGGTTAAAAAATTTCTTTTCCCCAAGGTTTAAGAAGGTCAAGTATATATGAATCAAGGAAGTGTCTTTCTTCATAGTTGGCATGTTTTGTATCTGAATAATTAAAGATATTAGGCTGATTGGTCATCACATTATATCTGAAATTATTGTGGTTAACATATGCTGATTTATGCAGGTTGAGCCTGGAAAGAGGAAAGAGGCTGCAAAGTTTGCGCAACTGTGGAATCAAGTGATTACTAGTTTTCGTAAAGAGGATTTAATAAACAATAGGTAAAAGCCTTCTACAATTGCCAATATAGAGACATCAAAATATTGTCTGGGTAAAATTTAGTGATTATTATATTCTTGTGTCTTATGCTCTTGATCAGGGAGATGGATCTATTGCTTGTACCATATTCTTCAGATCCAGAATTAAAACTTGTCCAGTGGCCGCCATTCTTACTTGCTAGCAAGGTAAATTTGTTACCTGTTGGTTCCTTGAGGCCCAGAACCTTTTTCGTTCCTCTCGATTTCTTTTTCCTTATGCTGCCTTTCAATGCAATTCAGATACCTGTAGCATTGGACATGGCAAAGGATTTCAGAGGGAAGGATTCAGACCTGTATAAAAGAATAAAAGTCGATGATTACATGCGATGTGCTGTGCAAGAATGCTACGAGTCTGTTAAACGTGTTCTTTTTACAATTATCATTGGTGTACAAGAGAAGCAGTAAGGGCATTAACAATTTCTGATGAAGAGGATCATCCTTTTAAATATTTGGAATGCCTTTATGGCATTGGTTTGTGTTTTTCTTTATGATTTGAAATGAGCTCCTTCAATAAATTGATTTCTTTATTTAAGAATCTGATGCATCATTACGTTAGCTCCCCCTTCCTTTGCTTTATGAATGCAATAGAAATTCTCCAATCATTTATCTTCTATTGTCTGCCCATGATATGAAATCCTTTCTCCATATTTATGCATTTCCCAATGCTTATTGAAAGGACATGTAAACTATGTCATGATCTCAATTAGGAAAATAATTTCTATTCTGTTCTCAGGCTTATCAATGAGATATTTGATTATGTTGATGAGAACATTGCTGACGGGACCCTCTTGGAGAATATCAAGATGAGTGAGCTTCCCTTTCTGTACACTCAGTTCGTACATCTTGTTGAAATACTGGTATGTCCATTTTTATTATGTTAATTTTATTCATTAATGCTTATAGCTCAGCTTCACAGTTAACTCCAAAGATTCTTACTTGGTTTTACACATCTCAGTTGAAAAATGATAACGAGCCAGAATCCCGGCAAGGTGTTGTTCGTGCCCTTCAAGATATCTTTGAGGTTGTAACTCGAGATATGATAAAAGATGGCACTAGGTGGGGAACCTTTTTGGCAATTGTCTGTTAATTGGATGAAACCTTGCTTTTATTTATACCAATTCTCACATGATTCTGTGATACAGTTTTTTGACATCAATCCACAGTACGCAACCAACTCCAGAGATGTTAACGAGACCTGGTCAACCCCAAAGGCCCCAGTTATTTGCATCTATTGATTATCCTATTGAAGCTTCTGATGCATGGAAAGAACAGGTATGCATTTCTCATTGATGACTACCAGGCACATTGCAAGCATTCATTGCCAAAACAGAGAGTCACATTGTATGGTTTGTCAGATCACCAGGCTTCATTTGCTGCTGACGGTAAAGGAATCAGCTATGGATGTTCCTGTCAACATAGAAGCTCGGCGCCGGATGGCATTCTTTACAAATTCTTTATTTATGGATATGCCTAATGCTCCTAAGGTTCGAAACATGCTGTCATTCAGGTAACTATTGGGCAATGGTGTGTTTTATTGCATGATTGCAGAGTTTTAAGTACATTTTAGAAATATAACATAGCACAATATGGAAGATGATAAAAATCTATACCAACAATAATTGAATGAAAATATTTAAACTAAATTGTGTTTGCTTTGTACACCATCAAAAGGTGCTGCTAAAACCTGTTGACAATTTCTTTTGAAGTGGTTAAATTTGTCTTCTATATTGTTAGCATTGAAATTTTACATTTGCCACCTTATACATTAGATACCAGATTAAATACACTCTTAGAATTCTGACAATGAACATAAGGTGGGCCAAAGATAACTGAATGGGAAAGGGAGCTTTCACACGTGATTTTTTGCAGATTTTGTGCTCATGATAACAAGTTCCTCCACGTTGTATTAAAGGAGGAAATGACTTAATACACATATAAATTATTACTTAGAAATATCATTTCTCTTCAATATGGACCATGGAATCATTAAATCTCAAATGTAAATCAGTACTCACTATCGATGCTGGTGTTGATACGATAGTGTTACATAGAGTGTATGCATGAGAGAGAGCTAAACAAGCACGTTGAAGTCTAGATATGTCAAATATTAGAAAATGGTAATGGAATAAATGATATGCAAGTGCTATGGGGTTAATAGCAGTGTATAAAATGAAAGATTTTATGCTAAATGTAAGGTCGTGCCATTGTGCATCCAAGTGGTAACATGAATGTCATTATCTGCAGCTACAGCAGAAAGGTATATCCATTGTGTAACATGAAAGTCTGAGACAATGGTCTTTGGCAAACCATGTAGTCTAACTACCTCTCTAAAAAACAACCTAGCAACATGCGTGACATCACTTGACTTCTTACATGGTCTAAATTGTGCCATCTTTGAAAATCTATCTGGTACAGCAAAACTAGTCATTACCTCGTTGAGTTCTTGACAATCTAAGAACAAAGTCCATGCTCACATCTTCCCACGGCCTTTCCACTGTAGGCAATGGCTAATATCAACCTATATTTTGACTCTTCCCTTTGGCTTGCTGACAAACACTACAACTTTGCACAATATTCTTCACATCCACACTCATTCTTGGCCAATAATACCCTTCACACAGTTGTGCCAATGTTTTATCTATCTCTAAATATCCAGCAAGACCTCCACTATGTTTCTCTGTTATCAAATTTTCTCTCACTAAGTTTGAGGTATGCATAAAAGCTGCCCCTTGAACAACAAACCTTCCCGAAGAAAATATTCCAGCCATGGAGTTCTGTTTCTATTAGTAGGACTCTTAATGCTGTCCATGCTTCTCTAAAATCTGAATCTTCAGATAGCTCTCTCAAGGAGTCAAACCCAACTACTTTTACCTTCATTTCATTCAATAAAAGACACCTTCTACCTAATGGATCGTCTACCCTATTTGATCTACCACTTCTATGTAATATTCCCAATGGGATCTGCCCTAAAATCTGAATTTTATTTTCTGATTTCTGCCCTAGATTTCTGCTCTTTAGAATTCTGCTCCAAACCCTAGAATTCTGATTTCAAACAAGTAGGAACAACGAACATATATGCATCCAAAATGCTCAAATAATATAGCAATAATGAACCCTTATGATCATATCTTCAATCATGAACTCATCCAACAATATATGATATCAAAATTCAAACAAATATAGGGAACAAATCTGATTTTTGAATTAATCAGTGTGCTGCTACAAATCAGAACTTCTGTATATGCAATTACATCAAAATACATAGGCCAAACATGCCCAAATACATCTCAGAATTCTGCCCTTACAAATCAGACCTAATAATTTGTACATACCACAAAATGATGTAGAATGATGTCATGAAAGAAACCCTAGCTGGGTGAATGTCTTCAGCTGGGTGGCGCTCCTTGAAAATGATCAAACACATGCAAATTGGTGGCGGCTAGGGCTGGGAATGATCAACAACGCTCTCATAGGAAATTGCCCTCCTTTGGCGTTCACTTAGGGTGAAAACCCCAACTCTATCCGTTGACTCCGAAAATTACTACAACCCAAAAACCTAAAACATTTTATAATCACCTAGGCCAGGGGTGTCATTAGGGTAATTAAAAGAGGTTTCTCAACAAGTTCTGGGCGATTTTGGACAACCTACAGGAGTGGGTAAGCTCCTTTGCACTTCAGGTTCAACTAGACCTAGGAGGGATATTCCTAGAGGTGTTAAATAAGACACAAACAAACAAATACAAGCATACCCAATGTACACTTGACCCCAAAGTTGTCACTAGGTCAAGACAAACTGACTGCACATGCCTCTGATTAAGTTGATAAAGCAATCCTACAGAACGAGGACGCTGGCGGAACTACTACTGTGACTAAAACGTGATGTATTGTTGTGATTTTCAATAAAGTGTGGGTGATCATGGGCCTCTCAAACCGGTGCCTATCCAATGGGCTATAGAGTTTCAAGTTCATCAAAGGAAAACATTAAAAGGGGTGTATGCCTATCTAGTTATTCAGATGCATAAAAACCAATATTGAACCATGAGAATACTTAGTAATCAAACGCCATACAGTATTCTTTGACATGTAATATTGAAATGACCATTTACAAAGCTTGAAAATGGATTAAGAACTGTCACATTCATTCAAATCAAATTTTACATCATACCACGAAGTGTGGCAAGAGAAAATCGTAATTGTGATAGAGACTTCCTGAAAGAACACTTACAACAATGGAGAAAAACAATGAATTGATATCAAGATTACAATATAGTTCGCATACACTTCTAATGAATACTTCCTGAAGAACTAAAAATAAACAACAGATGAAGCCCTAACTGCCTTGGACGCACAACACCTGTAGAGAGAAATTTTGCCCAGAATGATCAACCCTTGAAAAGAATCCAGATTTTGCCTTTATAGCCTTCACGCACGCTATTTGAGAATGAAATGGGCGGGAAAACCCTCAACAACCCCACCAATTGCAGTAAAAACATTAATTTCGGCCACCCATTTCGCATTAATGGTGCCCTCGGAAGTAGTTGGCGTGATCCCAGGTGGCTGGAGGAGTTTGGAAGGCCAGGAAGCCAACCTCCGAAAAATCAGACTTTTGGACTTCGGACTTTCTGCTTTCCACCTTCCAAAAGGAAGAAGGAAAGAGAAACTCCCACCTTCCAATGCCCGCAACACTTAGCATAATATTGGCCCCGTCAGACTTTGGCCTTCGGGCCTTAACCATTTTGCCTTCTTTCCGCTGTTCTGCAAGCTTGTTGTGGGCCCACCCAAAAGGCTCTACGAAATGGCGGAATACCTTAGAAGAATACATGTCGGGGGTCGGCCTTTAGGCCTTCCACCTTCCGTCTTCTCAAGAAGAAGGCGGAAGGGAGGAAGCTCGAACTCCGACCTCCAACACACTTAGAAGAATTTACAACACTTAGGCAAATTTTGAAAACACTGGGGCTCGGCCCTCAGGCTTTCCATCTACCACCTTCCCTTTGGAAGAGAAAAGAGAGGAGCCCCACTGTCTTCCTTCATCACAAAGAAGACAGTACTTGTTGGAGATCGGCCATCGGGCCTTCCCCGTTTCGCCTTCCAAAAAGGAAGGAAGAAGAGCCAACCTTCGAACTCCACCGATTACTTTATACTTAGAAAATTGTTCATGTAGACCTGTCGGACTTCGGACTTCAAACTTCAGGGCTTCTCCCTAACACTTGCCATGAAGAAGACCGAAGGCCAAAGGCCTGAAGTCTGACCTCCAAAATACTTAGAAGAATTTGCAATGAACAACACTTAGAGAAATTTTGGAGTTTGATTTCGGAGCCAATAGATAATACAAGGCGGAAGGCATGAAACCCGAACTCCGAAATTCTGACAGAGGTAAAAATATAAGGAAACACTTAAGAGTTTTTTTGGACTTAGTCATTTTTCGGGTTTCTTATCTTGCATTTTCAAATGGCAAACACATGAAAACCTATGGAAGACATCTCTGATCGTTTATAAACTATAGGTTCAACAATGGAGGATTCAAATGGAAATTGGGGGCAAAATGGGGCATTTTAGGGATTGATTTATCAGGCATCAACACTATCAATGCACAAACACCTCCAAATGAAGGTGCCTCAAATGTGATCTGAATATCTGATTTATCTTCTCTTCTCCAAATTGTAATTGGCACAAATCTCACAATTTGGCCTTAGGGTTTCTGTAGAAACAAATATGACTTTGATGCTTCGTCTTTCCTTGCAAATCTCCAATGATGCGCAACTATGAACTCCATATGAGTCCACCTCCAAAGTGTGATTGGGTTTTCGTCCAATCCACCTATCTTCCTTAGGGTTTTCGTCCTAGGAAGGTACTGAACCAAAATGGCAGCCAAGAGATAAATTTCCAATGAATGGAATATAAATGAATAATGATGGAAATGCCTCAAGACAACTTTTATTTATACAATCCTTCCCCAAGCTGGCTGGCCTCAAGATATTTCCTTTTTATTTTCTTCTTATTTCTCTCTCACTAGGCCGACCTCCTTTTGGGTGCCCAAATCACAATGAAAACATTTAATTTTATTTGTTATTATTTTCCATCCTCCCATTCTCCAAGGGTGAACCACTTAGCCACATGATAACTCATATTTTTGACCTCAAATGAAGTCGTCCTCCTCAAGGAAAAAACATTATAAATTATTCTTATTTCTCCAGAGGCATTTTCCATATTTTCCTCTATTTTCCATTCTCCAATTGGGTCGCTACACCTTAGGGAAAATTATTTTTATTAGTGTTGACTTCATCAAGAATACCACAAAATTATGCCAGGTCATCTTCCACAATCATTTTGCCCTACAAAATTGGCTAAGTGTGAAAACTTGCCAATTAGGTCATTCCCTGAGCCCTTCGGCTTAGCCTATGGGAATGGAAATAGGCTAGCCAACTCCACTTGGTGATCACTCTAAAAATGGGGACATGACATTCTATGCTTTAAAACAAATGAATAGCTTTGAAGAAATTCAACCCATTTCATGTGCTTTTGACATAACTTACCTTGGCTATTAATAAATTGCAACAGATGATATCCATGTTTAAAACAAACTCTTTGGGTAGCAAATAGTGCCTTCACTTCTTTAGTGCTTGAATAGTTGCATAAAATTCTTGGTTATCAACAAAATACTTAATCTTAGCTTCATTTAACTTCTCGTTGAAATAAGCAACGGGCTTACCTTCTTGGCTCAAAGCTCTTATTGCTGTTCCACTTGCATCACAGTCCACTTGAAATAGTTTATTAAAGTTTGGAAATGCTAGAACCGGTTGTCTCGTCACTTTCTCCTTCAGAAGCATTAGATCCATCAAATATTTGGCTAAGACCTGAAAGCATGTGCATCCTAATGATATGGTCATAGTGATACTATGGAGTTCGTCAAGTAGTGCCAAAGGATAAGAGTCATCATCAATCTTGGTTAGATCTTCTTTAAGGACCTTCAATTTGCTATCCATATCATTCCCCATTTGATCTTCACGTGCCAAGCGTGCATCATGATCAAAATCCACTTCCTCATCGAGGTTTACAGATGTATTCATATTTTCCACAAGAGGAGATTTAAAGTGATCCATAGCAATAAAAGGGTTAAACCTAGAGTTATACCTAATAGAAAGGTGAGGTCTCGGAAGATGTTTTGGAATACAACCCTAATATATGATTGAGCACAGATAAGACAATTAAAGCATGTAAACTTTAGATCTGAGGAAAAGGTGGTCAGAATAAAAAAATCAGATAAGAAATCAGAAAATAGAAAGGTTGTTAACCCTATGGCAAAGCAAAAAGTCGGGGTTCACAAACATGTAAGGAAATAAAATGCAACCTGGTGGTTGTTGAAGTCTAATAAATTGAGAATATTAAATGCATTCAGACCTAAATAAAGAGCCCAAATTATAAATGTAAATGAAATTAAGAGGGTTAGAATAGCTTAGCTTTGTTTTGTTGTTTGTTTGATAGTTGATGAAGGATGATCAGCTATAGAATGCAATCGAGAATCTGAATTTGACTTCTGCAATTGAATCAACACAGTCTGCGCTGTTACAGATGTGCCCAGAAAGTCTGCTCTGTCTAATATCCCCAATGGGATCTGCCCTAAAATTCTGAATTTAAAAATCTGAGTTCTGCCCTAATTTTCTGCACTTTAGATTTCTGCTCAAAACCCTAAATTCTGATTATAAACATGTTGTCACAGCAAACAAATACATATCCAAACATGGCAAATAATGATGGCAAATGATCCTACAAGTTGACATTCATCACAAGCATGAATTACACCATGAAATACACAATGTAGGGCATCCAAATCCAATAACCAAGTCTGATTTTCAGAATACAAGTCTGCTGTTACAAATCAGAATATGAAGTCTGAATATTACATCCAAAACAAGGGCTCAAACATGACAAAACATGCCCGGAATGCTGCTGCCCAAGTCTGCCCTAAACCTTAGGGTTATACGTACCAAATGATGATGAATGATGCACAATCAAACTCTCCAATGGTGGCACTTGCAAGGTAAACGCAGCTGCTGCTAGGTCTAGGGTTTGGAAACCCTCAATAGATGAAATCGCCTCCTCCAAGCACAATTCACCCACCTCCAAGTGTGGCACTCAAGTCTAGGGCAAAACCTTAGTGCTAAATGAACACAAAATGCCACCAAGAAATGCTGCTCCAAATCTGATCCAAACATCTGAATATGCAATCAGCTCCAATCCTCCTATGATCTCTAATGAAGTGCAAGTTGAACTCCGTAATGAGTCCACCACAATGATGAGCTACGGTTTCGTCCAACTCACCAAGAATCACAAGGGTTTTTGTCCTTGGATTCGTGCCCAACAAACGTTGCAGCCAAATGAGATAAACTCAATGAGAAAATATGAATGAATGATGATAGAAATGCCTCAAATGATATTATATTTATGCATAAATATTCTTCTCTCCTCAAGCTGGCCGACCACCTCTTGTAATCATATTTTATTTCACTTTTGTCCCTCTCATAGGGCCGACCTCATGCTAGGCGCCCAAAACACGATGGAAATATTTTATTTTATTTTTCTTCTTCTTCCTTGGCCGACCCAGACAAAATGTTTTATTTTTTTATATTATTTCTTTTCCTTCTTCAAGTGGGGTGAACCACTTAGGCATCTTTTACATCATGTTTTTGACCTCTAATCAAGTCGTCCTCCTCCAAGGGAAATATCATTATTTATTCTTATTTTTCCAAAGGCATTTTCCCTTCTATTTTCTTCTCTTTTCATTCTCCTCCTTGGTCGCTCATCATTAGGGCAAATTATTTTATTTGTGTTAGCTTCACCAAAAGACTCACAAAAATATACCAAGTCATCCCTCATGATCATTTTGCCCTACAAAATTGGCTAAGTATGAAATCTTGCCACTTAGGTTATTCCCTTAGCCCTTTGGCCTAGCCTATGGGACTGGAAATAGGCTAGTTGTAATGTCCCCATTTTCGTAGTGATCACCTAGAGATGACCTAATTGACAAGTTTTCAGACTTAGCCAATTTTGTAGGGCAAAATGAGCATGGAAGATGACTTTGCATATTTTTGTGGTATTTTTGATGAAGTCATCACTAATAAAATAATTTGCCCTAAGGTGGAGCGACCCAGTTGGAGGATAGAAAAATAGAAGAAAATATGGAAATTATCTTTGGAAAAGATAAAGAATAATTTATGGTGTTTTTCCTTAAGGAGGACGACTTCATTTGAGGTCAAAAATATATTATATCATGTGCCTAAGTGATTCACCCTTGGAGGTTGGAAAGAGGAAAATATTAGAAAAATAAAATAATAATATTTTCTTATGTTTTGGGCACCAAAGGGAGGTCGGCCCTAGGAGAGAGAAATAAAGTAAAATAAGAGGAAAAAATACCAAGGCTAGGTCGGCCAAGGAAGAAGGAGAAAATAAAATGTAATATTTGTTTTGTGATTTGGGCGCCCAAGAGGAGGTTGACCCTAGGAAAGGGAAATAAAGTAAAATAAAATAAGAAATACCAAGACTAGGTTGGCCTTGAGGAAGGAAAGGAAAAACCATGTATAAATATAGGTTGTCTTGAGCTCATTTCAAATCATTCATTCACATCACAACTTTGCATTTGGAGTTTTACTCTTGGCTGCACTTTAGGGCAGCATATTCCAAGGACGAAAACCCTTGAGAATATTAGGTGAATTGGACGAAAAGCCAATCTCATCTAGGAGGACTCACACGGAGTTCACACTTGCACTTCATTGGAATTGGCGGATTTTGGAGCAGCATTGAAGATCATTTTGGAGCAGCATTTGAACATCATTTTGGAGCAGCATGGAAGATTACTTTGGAGCAGATCTAAGCACCCACTTTTGAGGGCAAATTTGGCATATTTTGAAGCAGCAAACCCTAGGCGCACATCCTAGAGATTTCGTCCAGCTAGGGTTGATGTTTTGTCATCTATTTTGCTTGTAATTTGTATGTACAATCATACTTATCAATCTGATTTGTAGTGCAGAATTTCTGGGCATTTGTTTGGCTTGTTTGTGCCCTAGACTCCATTGTAAAAATCAGATCAGAACTTCAGTTTGTAGCAGCAGAGTTTAAATCAGAAAATCAGACTTGTTGTTGCAATTTTGGTTTGCCTACATTGTGCATTTCATGGTGTAATTCATGCTATGATAAATGTCAACTTGTAGTATCATTTGCCATCATTATTTGCTGTGTTTGGATGTGTTTATGTTCGCTGGAATTATTATTTAAGAGCAGAAACAAAATCAGAAATTAGGGTTTTGAGCAGAAAACTAAAATGCAGAAAATTTGGGCAGAATTCAGAAAATTAATTCTAGGTGATCACTCAGAAAATGGGGACATTACACTCTGCTTTTGGATGGTATTGTGCTCATGGTTTAGTTCTCCTGGTATGGTTTAGTCTTGGTTATGAAGAAATGCCCTCTGCTCTTGTGAATTTGCAAAACCTGTTTGCTTGTAGATTTTGTTGTTTTTGAAACTGGGTGGCGCTGAGAAGCGCCTTGGGGAGACTGCTGGTGTGCAAAGGGAAATCTGGAAACTTCCTTGATAACTAGTTAGTCCCCGTTGCCAATGAACAAGGTTTGAAAACACTCCACACATAGATGCCAAGATGACAAGTTGATTTGTAGTATCTATTGACACAAGTGCTAATGCAAGCTCTCAGTCTCTAAAATGTGAACAAAATGATCTGATAATCCGATATGAACTAATGAACTAGGGCTTGTGATTAAATATGAGATCCATGGTCCTCAATTTGAAGTGTATTGGTGTGCAAACTGATGGGTAATGGTCAAATTATTGGAAGGATCAACTTGGGAAAGAGGTAACATAGATTTGAATTGGGAGGACAAGGCTGTGGGGCAGGTCTTGTCGAGGGGACAGATCCATGCCTGTGATGAGCTGAGGGTATGAGAAAAGCTTCTGAAGAGGATTGGTCCGGACCATATGGGACTAGGAAAGCTGATAAACTGATGGGTTTCAGGATTTGGGTCAGCTTATGCATAAAACAGGCCAAATTGAGCGTTACTTATGAATGGACCAAAAATAGTTGTAAAAGATTAAAAGGGCAAGGTATGCATCTTTCTTATCTATGATTATATATATGATGATTATGTTCAGCTGTGAAGGGAAAAATGCAACTTCAGTAAGTGTATTATTCAGAAGTGAAATTTAGAAATGTGGTATATTCTATGACACACTAGGTTGCATGCTTTATGGCTCAAGGGTTGCCGTTGTATTATGTTATGTAATGTTCCAGAAAAATGTATAGCATATTCTCCATTGTAAACACAGCTATACCTGTGTTCTGTTATAGAAATGTGATACGATATAAATATTTGTTTCATAATTATTATATCCTTTGTTAATAAAGATTTATATAATGAGAAATAAAAATTTCTGTTCTCTAAAATATCTTTCACGCACAAAAATTGGTCTGTAATTTCTTTTCGTTTATTTTCTTTTTCAGTGTCATGACTCCTTATTACAAGGAAGATGTTTTGTATTCAATGCCAGAACTTCAGAAGGAAAATGAAGATGGTGTCTCTATTGTTTTTTATTTACAGAAAATCTACCCAGGTTGGTATATGCAGGGAGTTTTACAAGTTTTGGATCAGTCAGTTTTGGCAATTTTGTGTCTAGATACTGAATTGTGTAACATTCATTGGTTTCTTTCCTTGTTAAACAGATGAGTGGAAAAACTTCCTTGAACGCATAGAATGTAAATCTGAGGAGGAGGTCCTTAAACCAGAAAATCTTCCAGAACTTCGCCACTGGGCATCTTATCGAGGGCAGACCCTCACTAGGACAGGTTTGAAGAATAAATAAGAAGAGTGTGTTAGATGAGTGGAAACAAAAGCTTGTATTTATTGTCTGTTTCCTACTGCCTGCAATGATTGTTTATTTGATTCTCATTTTGCAGTTAGAGGAATGATGTACTATAGAAAAGCCCTGGAACTCCAGTCCTTTCTGGACATGGCAAAAGATGAAGGTGCAAAGCTGGTTATTCTGGTTAATAAGTTCCAAACATGATCTAGATTCGACTTGTGCCTATGAGTTGTGCTAACCTTGTGATTGTTGTATTTGGTTGAATTGTCTTCTGAAAGATTTGTAACATACGCTTTCTGACAAAAATCGTGAAGAGAATTGTTTTCTTGTGTACTTCCTTTATTGTACAGAAATTTTGGAGGGATACAAGCTGCAAGAATTGCTATCTGAAGAGTCAAAGAAGATCCAGAGATCGTTATGGGCACAATTGCAGGCAGTAGCTGACATGAAATTTACATATGTTGTTTCCTGCCAACAATATGGTATACAGAAGAGTTCCAGGGATTCTCGTGCAAGTGACATTTTAAACCTTATGGTGACGTAAGTCCAAGACCATTTCCACTACTCAATTTTTTTTTGGGTTAAAAAAGTTTGATAGTTCTATTGCCTAGATTTAGTCATGGATAGGTTAAGACATAAACTTGATACTGTCTGCAGATATCCTTCTCTACGTGTTGCTTACATTGATGAGGCAGAAGAGAGGGAGAAAGAGAAAACTCAAAAGGTTTACTATTCCGTCCTTGTGAAAGCGTATGAAAATCTTGACCAGGTATTTTACCATGATGTGTTATTCCTATAGGTGTATTGGAAGTACCTTTTATTAAAATTTGGCTTGTACTATTTCTAAATGGAGGTAATGAATGTGAAGGTTATAATATTAAGTTGTAACTAAGTTACTGATCCTGGTACTGGTACTGGTTCTGGTACGGGGGTTCGGTTCGCGGGTTCGATCAAAATTTTTTTTGGGTGTGGGTTCGTCCATACAAAAACATATAAAAATCAGAAATATATTCATATTTGCAGCAGTAATTAAGTTCAGAATACCATAGCATCATGAATATGATCATATAATAAACAAAAACACACTAGTATTAGAAATTCAAAACACTACAATGTCAATTAGTCAAACACGAATGTCATGATATATATAGTTATTACAATTCAAAAATCAAAATTATAATGCCAAATGTCAACAATCAACCATCACTAATTAGGCATCATCATCATATGGGTCTTCAAAAATATCATTACCACAATCCATATTAGATGATGCGGGTATTGGTATATTAGAACCACAAAAAGTGGCACTAGCACTAGCATTGGCACTAGCACTCTCGTGCCCACTACCAAGCTTGACATCAGCATCAACTTCAAGTGCAACAAGGTGGGAAATGGTAGCATCCAAGTTAGTATGCTCTGGCTCGATATTCCACTTCCTTGTGTCCCCTTCTTTGTAGTCCCTTTGTGTGAAAGGAGGCGCAAGTTGGAATGCACATACGCTAAGTCCTCCGCCTTTTTTGAGTGCAACGGTTACACTTTACTGAGTGGATGAAGGAGTATGTGCTCCAATTCCTCTAAGATGCTGATGAACTAGCAACCTATTAAGACAACATTAGAGAGTTAGAGTTAGACTTATAAATTAGAATTTAGAAATGAAACTTAAAAATCTAAAAGATGATAGAACTTACTTGTGCTAAAATTTTGACTGCAAGAGGTTGTAGGTGTATGAATGATTGGGCATGGAAGTGCCAGCACCTATGAGCATCAACCTTATATTTGTCACGGAGAGCATCAATACTCATGTCATTGGAGCTCACAAAATCCATGAACTCGACTCTAATTGCATCTTGTAAGTTAGGATCAATGAAGTGTTTGCGAAATGCTGCCTTGTACCCCTGGCTGACTTCAACATCCCTATATGGGGCAATCCTCATCGACATAGAAAGGAGCTCAGCACTATAATATTTGGGACTTAGTGCAAAGGCAAGAAGATGCAATGGGGTGGTCATTTTGTTCCCTCTCTTCAATAATTTTGTGTACTTGTTTGAAAAAAGTTTCTCTAGGATCTCGCTCTTTTTCATTTATGATGGCTTTCATCTTCTCAAACTTTGAGTCGATGCCATCATATACCTCTCCCAAACAAGGCCTATCCATGTCGGTATAACAGATCATACTCAATATGGGCTCGGTAAAACTGAGGAGATAGTCAACATGATCCCAAGTGTCATCTAGGATCAACTGCTTAATTTTTGTTTCCCTTGCAGTGCTAGATTGCCTCCATATGGACCAATTTTGGCTGTAGACCATGTTAGAGAGTGCCTCTTTAACCTTTAGAAGTCGTCTTAAGACAATTGTGTTGGAGGCAAAACGGGTCTCAGCAACCTATAAAAATCAAAATAAAAAAAATAAAAAATAAGGCTTCTTAAAAAATAAATTTACAAAACTCAAAACATAAACTTAAGAAAAAATTGCTTCACGTACCTTTAGCAGCCCCAATTTTGAGAATGCTCTGAATATGTCTTGTGACATATGGTGGTTGGTGATGAACATTTGGATGTCTTCTGCCTCACTATACACCTGTTTGATCCAATCAATTTTTGTGCCATTTTTTTGTAGCATAAGGTTGAGGGAGTGGACCGCACAAGGTGTCCAAAAGATGTGTGAGTAACGCTCCTCAACCAATAAACCAACTGCTCTACAATTTTTTGCGTTGTCTGTTATGACTTGAACAACGTTTCGAGGCCCCACTTCCTCAATGGCTTGACAAAGAATATTAGCAATAAATGGACCATCCTTCACCTCCCCTTCACAATTGATTGCCTTCAAAAACATAGCCCCTTTAGGGCACACTGCAATAACATTGATCAATGGCCGATTTTTTGAATCTTTCCATCCGTCAAAAAAGATGGATAAACCTGTCTCAGCCCAAGAATCCCTTATGGGCTTCAATGAATCCTCTACAAACTTCACTTCCTTTTCCAATAAGGTGCTACACACCTTCTCAAAACCTGGGCCCTTGTACCCTTTTGGAGCTTCATTAATTGCTTTCACCATTTGTTGCCAATACGGTGAGCGAACAACATTGAAAGCTAATCCATTCGCATAGACACATCTTGCAATATGTTGATCAGCAATCTCACGAGACTCATTGTGAAATGCCATTTCCAATGGTCCCTTTGATCTCTTACGTGCTGTAGGTTCTTCAACTGTGGCCAAAAATGGGTGGCTCTCTACAGATTCAAGAATAGATGGTGATTGAGGGGGCTTCATTCCTCGAGATCTTTTCTTTAGCAAAGGGTGGTTTAATTTACGACTTGCTGCTTCTTCTGCTTTTTCTTGCTCTTCAATATATGCAAGGACTTGCTCTTATGGGATGGGTACATTATATTTTTCTGGGTAAGATTTGATGCCCATATCAGGAATGTTACACAAATAGGCCTTCACTCGACTATAAGAGCTTCTTGTAATGTCCCCTTTTAGGATATTCCTGATTTCTTTACTTGCATACAATAATATCACTAGAAAGGGACATTAGAACTATTAAAGGTCACTCGATCAAGATAATATTGAACTCATCTATAATAGCATAACATAAACAATAGCATAATCCACATTCAGTTCAATTCATAACACAATTCAATATCGACTATTTTCAAGTCTTAATCCTTACTTCCTTTCTATTCCTCAACCTTGGATGGGGATTTACTTGTCTAGTGCGCGATGACACCACCTCATGGATTGGATTTACTCCGCCTCTCTCTAACAACTTTAATTGTCTAGGGCGTGATGACACCACCTCATGGATTGGATTTATTCTGCCTCTCCCTAACAACACCTCGCCTCTCCTAAGGTTGTAGGCAATAGAAATAACTAAGTATTAACTTGAACATATTTCGATATACTTCATCATACCAAATGATCACATTAATCCATAGCACGTTATGTATTGGCTATGCTCAAGTCTCAATCCTCATTTCTCTTCTAATCCTCAACCATGGATGGGGATTTACTTGTCTAGGGCACGATGTCACCAACTCAATGGCTGGATTTACTCTGACTCTCCCTAACAACACCACGCCACTCACTCATAGGTTGAAGGCAATAGAAATAGATAGGCCTTGAGTTTGAACATGCCAAAGTGTTGTAAATGCAATCTATATTTCATAGCAAATTTCATAATGCTTATATATATGTGTAATGATACTCATAATAATCTTTTAATTATATATATTTATCATTACCTAACACATGGCATTTATCATAATAAACATGAAGTTAGATACACCTTACCAAGATAGTCCTTACCTTTGTATCCTTTAGCTCTTTTATTCCTCTTACCTGCAATGCAATATACTGCTATATACTTATAAATATAATGAATCAGAAATATATTTATATTCCTTTAATTTTTAGATCCCATCTATCTGCAGATCTGAATATTATTTCAGATATATCTATTCTATTCACACATATATTCCAAACTGATTTCTCCTTCATATTTTATACTGCCTTTGTAAGACTTATACCTTGTATTCCCTGCTCAAATCTGAAAATATCTTTTTTTTGGTTCTCTCATACTTCTCTCCTTTTAAATACCTTTCTATTTCCTTGTCAAGAGAGATGTCTTATCATCATAAAAGACATAACCATATACCAAAAGATACAACTCTTCATGCTTTAAAAACATATCGTAGCCTTTTACTAATTTGCTGCACTTCATTATAAACTTGTTTGTCTCATTTTGTCTTTTTCACTATTTTGTTTTATATATTCTTTTGTCTTAAGCGCTGCCTCTTGTCTCCTTAAATATATCTGTTGTTCTATATAAATCACTTCATTTATGAATATAATCGCTGCTGTTCTAAGTCGTGTACTAACCGCTACTTATTACTAATGTATATTATTTTATAATATTATTTATATAGTATATATAAATATATTCTATATTATAATGAATATAATATATTATATATAGTATATATAAATATATTAAATATTATAATGAATATAATAATATTTAAATTATTAATATTAATATTTATATTTATATTTGTAATTTATAAATATAATAATATATTTTTGAAATAAATATATTATATTTTAATTATATTAAAATATTTATATAATAATATTATTTAATATTATTTATTAAATATCATATATTAATAATATATGAATATTAACACATATACAATTATTACCAGAGTCATTCTTTGTTATTTTAATTGACTATGAGCAACTTCACCGTTTTATCGTGACGTTTAAATCTTTAATTTAAACAATGCCTTACTATCGGGACATGACACTTCTATACTAAACCTCACACCCATTGCAAATCCACACATAACCCCCACCGCTTGGAATTGGTTGTAACAAATTAACATATTTCCAAAGGGGTGAAGTTGGATCTGTTTTGAACTTGGATTTCTCTAACGAGGTTGAACTGGTTGCCATTGTAATCCCTATGCCAACAAATTCAATAAACAACACATTCGAAGAATCTGTTGGTTTTTTCCCAGACTGGATGCTTATTCCCAGATTCCCCTACAAGGTAGCCATCAATGATCAACAGGATCTCTGGGCCAGGGGCCAACAGTATAGGAGATAGATTCTATAATCTCCTCTTCTTCTTCAGGCTCTGCAAAACCTAGGGGGGTATTCCCTACTCAACATCCATGAGGATATACATACAAAGGCTGGGATGCTGACAGAAAGCAGATAAGTCTTCCTGTAAGTAGACCAAAACTGAAAGATAAGAGCAAAGGGGCTAGCTTTGGGCCTATTTGCAATTGTAGACAGAGGACTGAGGATCCTAAAACTAATTCTAATGTCCTAAAGATTGTTTTAGATTTTGATTTTGATTTTAAGTTTGGATGCAAAGCTGGACATGGTTGTAACACAAACACAAAGCAAGATTGGTGCCTATCCAGGACCTGGAGTCAGTAGACATACACCTGTGAATGATATGCATGAACAACTAAAACTGGATTTCAGGGGGATACATATGATACCTGCCCTACAGATATCTCCCAATACAGAGTGTTAAGCTATCTATACTTATGGCATCCCTATTGCAGTATACCCTTCCCAACATTCAATCTGAAAACAGTTTAATCTACCCCTTGAGCAGAAGTTAAGAGATCAAACATTCAACACAGGAATTCTATGTTCTAGAGTCTCAAACATTGCTTAAATATCCAGACTCAGAAGAAAGATACATGCAATACTGGAGACAGAATTAACAAAACACATGCTAACATAGCATTTCTCATATAAAATTAACCATGAAATCAGTGGATTCATGCAAAAACGTACAACAAGAGATACATAAACTCACAGGTTTTGCTGTACAGAGCAACCAAATCAGCTGTATTGTATTACAGAGCCAAATGTTCAACTTTCAACAACCAAAACAATGGTAACACAGTCTGCTTATATCAGCCAGAAAGTGTACCACAGCAATTAATTACAAGGCTTTTACAAAAATCCGCCAGATATAGATCCTTCAAAGGAATGGCACTCAAAATTTATTGCTGCAGAGACAGAAAGTAGACAATGCTGGCCTCGAGCCCTGTGCCACCATCTGGAAGTCCTCATGCCAAAAATCGGGTACATGACTGTTCAACAACTCGCCCATGCCCCTGCTACAGTCGCCATTGATGGCTCAACCACCCGCGGCCGCTTGAAAACCGTCGCAGCACTTCAAAAAAGAAATTCCTGTCAAAACGCATTCTATCGCAGTTTCAAATTATACAGGGAGATTAGTCCCACATGCACGGTGAGGAGACTACCTTAGTAGTTTAAAAGCATAGTGACTTGCATAATAGGTGTCGAGCGCTTTTGCCACGCTCGACACACGCTCCTCCACCCAAAGCCCATCGCCGAGATCAACACCATCGGCCAAGCCCACGAATCTCCTGCCGACCTCAATTGTCCTGCCGACCTCAATTGTCCTGCCGACCGCTACATTACAATCCCCTCCATCGGCCAGAGATGCACCATCGGGCCAACTCTTCAGATCTCCACCGATAGTATGAGTCTCTCCGATGACCAGCTTGCACCCCGTTAGCAGTTACCATCCTACCACCATCGGCCAGACCAATATCGTCAGCCAAGCAAAAAACCCCTCGGCTGACACAGCCAATCATGCCGATGAACAACTCCTGAAAGCCTCCAACATCCCCATCGGCCAGAGAAGAACTATCGGCCTAGCCAAAAGCTCCTTCACTGACAGACCAACTCTCACCGATGACCACTCCAAATCCTCATCGGCCTGACACTACCCCATCGGCGGACCCTCCAACCGCTAACCCGATATGCAACCTTACTCCGATGGCATTCCCCATCGGGGTGACTTCCTTCCATCGGCAAACCATAAAAGACTGCTGCCGATAGAACAACTCCCGCCGATAACATATCGGCTTCCCCCTTCATCGGTCAGACCCTCCACTGTCGGCCCAACGCAATCCGTCCTCGCCGACAACACAAGTCACGTCGAAGACCATCTCCGTCGGTGTGACTTACACCGTCGGAGCAACCAAAATCTCCCCAACCGATCACAATAGTCTCGCCGATGCACCAACGAGCTACACTCTGCTCCTCCATCGGCCAGACACACACCAACGACTCCTCATCGGCCAAACCTCCCGTCGTCGGCATAACTCAAAACACTCAGGCCGACAATACAGCTCTCGCCGATAACATATCCATCGGCCAAACATTGTATATCGGTGAACCCTCCAACGGTTAGCCCGATAGTCCATGTCACACCGAAACCAACCTTGCAAACCGCTAACCTTCCATCGGCCAGAGGCAAACCGTCGGGCCAACACTCCACCGTCCACCCGATGATGAACGTTACGCTGATAAGACCACAATCATAAGGCTTTGAACCATTGAACCCTGAACCAGTTCAACCCGATGGTTCAAAAGAGAAGTTCAACCAAGAAGTTCAACGCCGATAACACAGATGAACAAAGAATTCACTGACGGAAAAAGATGGAGCCTAAGCCCATGAACCGTTGAACCCTGAACCAAAAGGGTTCAACGCGATGGTTCAAAACGATGGTTCAAGCATAATCTGAATACCCAAAAAGAAGTTTCGACGATAGAGAAAATCACAGCGATGAACAAGGAAACTTAGGGCCCAAAAAGGAAAAAACCCTCCAACATCCTGCGCTCAGATCCAGACCAAAATTAGTGCTAACAGAATCTAAACAAATGAAAACAAAAAAAAAAAATATAGAAACTAATTGAGTTTAAAAGCTTTACACGTGCCATTGATTCATAGTAGATAGAAGAATTCAGAAAAAGACCAAAAAAAATTCAAAACAAAACAAAAATGTAGAAAAAAAACCAACCTCTTTTGCAAAAATCTGCCTCTACAATCTCCTTTGTAGAAAATCAGCTATTGCACACGCATAGGAATAGCAAATCAATCACTTTGGATCCTTCACCGATCAATCTTCAACTCTATTTATTTGATGGCAAGCAAAAATGAGAGTTTAGCTCAAAATGGAAGAGTTTTCTATTTTGCATTTAGAATGGGGTAAATAGGAATGTTTTTTGTCTTTAAAATGACTCCAAATGATGCTTTTAGGGTTAGGGTTAGGGTCAAATCACTTAAACTGATTTAAAAATGCCCAAAAAATAATAAAAAAACTGAAAAAATCACTTTTTTGGACGGGGGATGTCGGGTTCCCCCTAGGTTTGCCTGGGTTCTCCCTAGGTTCCCTCACATTCGGCCCAAACGGACCCATAGGCCCAGACCCGAACCCTGGCCGAATCCCCAGGAGGATCGGACTAGGATTGGGACCTGGGACAGACCGAACCGAGACCCAGGCCGGGGGGTGCAGAACTGGTAACATAGAGTTGTAACTATAAAATATTCATTGTTGATAATGCAGAGCTTAAAAAGTAAGTCATGGTATTTTGTAATATCCCTAACCAGATCTGCCCTAGAATTCTGATTTTCGGCCCTAAATTTCTGTTTTCTTTTTCTGCTCAAACCATAGGTCTAAATTCTGATTTTTATTTCTGAAGTATAAAAACTCATGGACAACAAATATACAAGTGCCAAACACTCAAATAAACATGCCAAACATGTATGCTTATGAAGATAACATCAATCATGAATCCAACCATGTAATATAACCATCCAAGTGCTTATAAATCTGATTTCTGAGTGTAAAAGTCTGCTGCTACAAATCTGAATATTCTGATTTGAAATTACATCAAATGTATAGGCTCAAACATGCCCAAACATAACCCACAATTCTGCCCTTACAAATCAGACCTAAACATAGGTTACACATACCACAAATGGCGAATGATGATGTCAAATATCAAACCTTAGATGGGCGAATTACTCCAGCTAGGCGGTGCTCCCTTGGAAATGGCAAAGGCATGCAAAATGAGGGTGGTGGCGGCCAAGGCTTGGATCCCGCACTCCACAATGAAGTCGCCCTCCTTGGCGCTCAATCTAGGGTTAAAACCCTAGCAAAATCAATGCTCAAACACTCCAAAATGATGGCGCTCCAAGTCTGATCTAAAAATCTGAATATATCCTTGATCCTCCAAATTGTATTTGGCAGAAATCTCATAATCTGGCCTTAGGGTTTGTGCAGAAACAAATATGGCTTTGTTGCTCTTTTCCTTCCAAAACTCCAATGAAGCACAAATATGAACTCTGTATGAGTCCACCTCCAAGATGAGATTGGGTTTTCGTTTAATCCACCTATATTCCGATGGGTTTTTGTCCTTGGAATATGCTGAACCAAAGTTGTAGCCAAAGAGATAAATCTCCAAAATGAAAATGATATGAATCAATGATGCAAATGACCTCCAAAATGCTTTCTTTTATAGCCATCCAACATTCAAGGAGAGGCGCACCTACTGTTCAAAAGAGGTGATGAGATCCAGAGTTGGTGGCAAGTTCACTCATGTCCCTGTGACACAAAACTATTGGCCCAACTGCGAGGATGAATTTGAGATATGCCGGAGGGACTATGGCCGATTCACTTTGAATCAAATTGCAGATTTCCTTAAGGAGGACGTGAAGGGTTTGTCAGATGATGAGGAGGATGTTCTTTCTCCTAAGTTCACCAACGAAAAGATCGACCAACAACCATTGCCACAGATTGATTGGTCCGTAAAAGAGGGAGTCTCAATTCAGGAGAGAACAGGCATGGTTGTGAAGTGCAGTATAGCCTTCTTAAATGCAAAGAGGGAAAAGAGGGTCAAAACACGGAAGGAAAAGGCCCCAGCTATAGAGCTGCCATCATCATCCCGTTTGATAACTCGGATGAGGTCAAAAGTGGTAAGTGGAAGATATAAGGGGATAATATTCCTGAGAAAGAGCCCTTGAGGGTGATTCAAAGAGCAAGGACTGGCATCTCATCACTGATCGGCATCAACAACCCGACGCAATTAATCTATCCTCAATAGAGCCATCTTCTCCTGAGGCTTCTCCATTGTTGCCCATAGAGTCAAAACCTGAGTCTCTAATACTTAATACTTCTACACCATTTGACTCATCAGGAGTTCAGGAGACGGAGGTTGAGACAGAAGTAGAGCCAGAAACGACTCCTCCTACTTGGTTACACAGAGTTATTGGGGAGAAGAGGAAGAAGCCTTCCTACCAGCTGGATTTTGGGACGTTTGATAGTGCCTTCAAGGAGCCAGTGGTCAACAAGTTAAAGAAGCAGTCAAGGATAATGACGACTCCCGATGGAGATATGATTCTAGAGACTGCGATTTCTCCACAGGACAAGACCATGATAGATGTGGACCCTGATGACTTCCAGATTGTGAAGGCAAATTTGGGGAGAAGCACACGACATGCAGATGTTAATATGTTAGGGGTGGCGGCTGAAAATTTGAAGGAAAGAGTGTTGAAGAATGGAAAGGATAAGGCATCCGTCAAGTTGGAAGTCAAACAACTAAGGCAATATATCTCTCAGTTGCTTCATTCCTCTACACAACCATCTCTTCTTTTGCCTTAGGTGTTGGAATCATCGGATGACCAGAGATAGTTGAATTAGCTAGTTGGCTATGGGAAGCACACGAAGGATTGGATTGAGGATTTCATTGTCAAAGGCACTAACACCCTCACCAAATTATTTGAGACAGTATCAAATTCTAAGGATGTCATTCTGGGGATTGATAGTTTGGAAGAATGTATGACGGAGATGGCACCCATGTATGACATGATTTTGGTGAGATTGAAGTGTTGCATATAGGTTGTCATTGATGACCACCATGGTATGAAGTGCTGCGGTGTGGAAGAGTGCAAGTGATAACAAGGAGATTGCAGCAGTATGATGATCAATGAAGTCAGCAGAATAAGCATTATGAGCCAGACAAGTAAAGAGATGAATATGTGCTAAGATACTCAAAGGTGTAGACAGAGAAAGCTGATCAGGAGAGTTGTGAAGCGAAGGAGATGGATCAGTATCATCTGTGCACAGTCATACCATATCTTTTGAAGTTCATGTGTAAGTCAAATTCTTGATATGATTGTACTTGAAGTCCGATAAATCTATGCAATAGAAGTAGTGCATATGCAATCTGAAACAATAACAAAATAAATAGAAAACAATGACAATACACAATATTTTCACTTGGGAAAACCCTTTCTGCTAAAAATTCTAGTAGAGTAAAATTCTTCTATATTGCATAAAACTCAACCATTCTCCAATACAATAATGAATCTCTTACTTTACCCTTAAGCATGTGTGGATATAGATAGGCACATCAAACATTGTTTTACACATTGCATGAATCATGTAAACGATAAACATGAGTGCTTTAACATGGGAAAAATTAGAAAAAACTAGTGGTTAGCCCTATCTTGACTATTAAACATGGAAAATATACAATACTTATCCAACAAGATCAACTAAACCTAAAATAATTTACAAATATTCACATTGTACAAATTATCCCTTGAGGTTTTGCATTAAATATAAATGTCTACTTTGACTATGTTTTTGCCTCGGACATGGCGTTGAAGTGTTAACAATCAAGGCTACAACGAGATTTTCAGATTTAAGGAGGTGTAATGACTCAAACACAAACAAACACAACTTCCTGCTAGTTAAGTCAGAGATTGATATTTAGCTGCAAACAAAGCTTAGATTGAACAACACCAATGGATATTGACTATTGGCTAAGACATCGACTAGTATTTTACATCAACAAGAAATAATTAAATGGACAAACATCACATAATTCCAGAAGATAGATTGCTAAAGCAAATACGCAAAGTTATTACTTTAATGAACAACAAGCATCAATACAAAGTTTTACTAAATTACTCAATTCAATTTACTCGATGAAATTCCAAACTTGGGTTTAACAATTATTGAATAACAATAACACCTGAATGATTTTTGTAGCATAAGCTTTACATTCACCATCCTTTGCTATACACAAACACCATGGCTTGACTTCAACCTTCAAATAGCAAACTTTGCAGCATAAGTCTGGCATCCATTTTCCTCCTCTATAATGTGTTTAAGACGCATTTATAAGCTCCAAAATAAGCTTCTTGAGAACAAATAATAATAATATAATAGCTCTAAAGCCGCTTTTAAAGCAAACTCTTATCCTTATGTTGAAAAAGAGGAAGTAATCACTTAAAACTGCATAAAATAGGCAGTTCCATGCTTTGAACATGCTCTTTCCTTAACCTATATGTTGACTGGGATAAGAGTAGCATCCCTTTTACTGTAGTTTTTGCTTTTAAAACTGAAACTGGATATTGAATTTACATTTTGCTGACTTATTTCCATGTAGTGGTTCTAAAATGGCATCACCAGGTTAAAATTACACGTATCTTATGTTTTTTAGTTTTTACTGATGTTTGAGTGATGCCATTATGACTAGTCTAATTGCCTTTTTAATGTGGCATTGCCCTATGAAAAATGTGACATCCTCCTAGCTGCGTTTTTATCAGTTAGTCGTCACTTCCATTGCCCTTTTTGACTGGTTCAACCATAGAAAAAATCCGATTTATACCAATTTCTCTGGCCATAACCCTTGTGTTTTTATGATATGTTTGTCACCTATTTCATGACTTTCATCTGGTTCAACCATTGGTAAAATGAATTTACTTTCAGCTGGTTCAGTCACTGGTAAAATGAGTTTTTCCTTTAAATCGGTTGAGTTTTATTGCTAATCGTGTTTTTACCCTTGTTTGGCCACTCCTGATCATTTTTTACTGGCTCTGCCATTGAAAAAATGTGAAAAGAACTTCTTCTTGCCATGGTTTTATTTCATTAGCTGGTTGCCACTTATGGCGGAGTTTTCTCTTGGTCCTGCCACCTTGAAAGTGTGAATTTCTTCCTTAGCTATTTTCCTCTCAATCCGGGGTTTTGTTTGGTCCTTGTCACCATCTTTTGATATCATGTTCTTCCTCTACTTGTGCTGGAATTCTTTCCAACACTTAACATTTGGAGCTTGAAAAATCCTAATTGATGGGTTTCCTGCAAACATTGTTATCAGACAAAAACAGACCGACACCTGATGACTTGGTGGTTTGACTAAAATGCCAACTTAGTTGAATCAATACTATGACAAGGACGACCTGAAAAATAAAGTTTCGTAGGGGTACCAATTTTGGTACTAACACTAGCCACATTTTCTACATTGTTATACAGGTCTACCTTTCTTGCCCCTCAGGAGTGGTGCATTTTGACCTTTACTACCATTATTGCTATTATGTTGCAACCTTTGGGTTCTTTGATTGTGATAGCCTCACTTAAAGATCTCTGCTGTGCCATTATACATTGTTTGTCCTGTTTATTTTTCTTGTTAAACATGCATTCTGCCGTGTCACGTGTCTTTACATAGCAGACTAAATTGTGCTTTACTAGGAATTTTCCCTATTTGTGCCCTAGGTTATCCATTTTAAACACCACATTCTGCTTTTATCCATTTTTGCCTTAATTCTTTCTTGACAGTTTGTTGCTTCAAGTTAAAACTCGTCTGTAGTTTCTCCTGCTGTTTTGCATCCAACATTCCTTGGTATGTATCATGGTAGTTGGAGGTTAGCAGTATCGTCGAAGTATCCTTAAATGTCTATTGTAATCCATTTATCAAATATTGTTGTTTTAAATCCTCATCTAAGAAATTTTGTCAACATTTTGACTAGATCAAATGTCCTTTGTTATAATCTTTAAGTGATTTGTACTTGCCTTGTTTTAGACTTGTCAATTTGTTCAATATTTGGACATCCATGTGCCACTTTTTAAATTCCTTACCGAGCACAGTCTTCATTTTGGCCTATGTATCTTTTCTTTGCTCTTCAACTGATCATATTACTTAATGGCATACTCTTGCAATGTTCCTAGAAAGTACTCTAGTCCGGTTTTTTCAGTATTTATGCCACTGGCTTTCTGGTAGCAGTCCATGTTCAATCACTGACAGCTGGATTGTAAGTCTGTAACCTGTTCATCACCGAACCTTGCTGGTTTTGAAAACATGGATGGCTTTAATTACATTCTTTAACTTTTAAGCAGTTTACACGAGTTAACAATAATACAACTGATAACATTAATTTATGGCTAAAGTAACCCAGTTTTATGACATGATTTTAATTATGTCTATGAGACTGAAAACAGTGTATGGGACTACATGATTATGCAACTGCAGCCCTCATCTGTGTGTGTTTTCACACATGTTTACAAACTGGAATTGACAGAAGTCAAAATAATCTTAAAGACTCTGTTAACACCTTTTTGAATGTAGTTTAATGGGGCTATAAGTAGGCATATTTCCTTGAATAGAAATTATAACCCAAAAGGCTTCTTGGTTTGGCTTTGTCTCCCAGTTTGGATGACAATAACAACTCCAAAACATTGTGTAGAAGTAATCTCCAAGGATATTCTGGTAGGATCTGAGGATCCATTAGCTGCAGAAGAATTGGTTATAGTTCCAGTGGCTAGATGGAGGATCATGCAACATAGTTATCTGCGTATGATTCTTCCAAGTTCAAGGGCATAGCATGTTCATTATCTTCAAGTAATGACAATAAGATACATGTTTCTGAAAATGAAATGAAATGAAAGATTTTAATGACGTCCACGAGACCAAACAGTCTAAGGGACCAAGAGCTGAATCTTTAAGACATTTTCAAGTTCCTTTCGATGTCAGATCTTCTACTATGAATCTTGATCAATAACCCAGCTGTATTGTGAAGCCTTGCTTCCTCAAATAACTCACTTAGGCTGCCCACCTTCAAACTGTTTTCATATTGACTTCGAATATCTGCATACGCAACACACTCTATGATGAAGTGCCATTCAGTTTCAACCACCCCTTTGCTGCAGAAAATGCAAGTTCTTTCTTTCCACTCCTCCTTGGGGACCGTACATCTACTAGTCTCACACCTAAGATGATGAGACCCGGTCCTCAATTGAGCAACTAAAATCCTAGCCTTTCCCTTAAGTGCAGCCCACAGAGAGGCTTTTTCACCATGCTCCCATGTGGGATTGAACTCTTTGACATAATGTGCTTTTTTCCGGCCAATCGGTTTTGTCCACATGGCAGTGCCGAATTTTTCCAACACAAACTTTTTTATTTCCTCATTATTGTTAGGACATTCTTACAAATCAATGTCCCATTTGCTCAACCATTTGTTGTTCTGCTTCATCCACGTCTTCTTCCTACGATCTAATTTATCCTCTACAACCATTTTGGGCCAGTGATGCGTATCCATGTTTTCAACCTTTTTTAAGGAACACATGTTTCATTTGAGAATGAGTAGCTTGATCAAAATATCTAGGCTACATTTTTTGTATGTTCTATGGTGAAGTGCTTTGAATGTTAAAAGGATTTGCTATGTGGAGAAGGGGCCAATCAATAATACCATGCCAGAGGAATTCCTTGCATGTTGAGCAATGAGGTGAATATTCAGGAGGATACTGGGCAAAGGTAGTCAAAATAAAGAAAAATTGAAGACAAAGTTTTGGACTTAAAAACATCTAATTATGTTATTAAAATGACCAATAACTTGTAGGAGGTTTATCTTCTTTTGGGAAGTAGATCTTGGCAAAATAAAACAAAATGATTATATGGTTAGGCCTTGGTTTAGATATGCTTTTAACACTGATTATGCAGCAGCTACATGCAATCATGTACCATTTGTCCGTTGTGCAATGTTATCATCTCCTAGACTGTATGCATAATTTGGAGAGAAATTGTTTTTGAAGATGCTGGATATGGAAGTTTAGTCATTTCATGCTTAAAGATGCTGCTAAACGATCAGTCCCTGTTTTTATCAATTAAAGTTTGAAAGATAGATCAATCAAGATATGCTGATACACATGAATCTAAACTTTGAACACTAAACAATCTTGTTTAGTAATTTTTTAGTTGGATTTTTTAATTGTGTACAGCAAATATACCGTATTAAGCTGCCTGGGCCAGCTAACATTGGTGAGGGAAAGCCAGAAAATCAGAATCATGCCATTATTTTCACTCGTGGTGAAGCTCTTCAAACAATTGATATGAACCAGGTATGTATAGTTTCCATAGTTAGAGATGGATTTTTTGTATGGTGGTTAAGAAATTGATACTTATATTCTGGGCATGACAGGACAACTATCTAGAAGAAGCTTATAAAATGAGAAACTTGCTGGAAGAATTGCTTAAATATCATGGTGTACGGCGGCCAACAATACTTGGTCTTAGAGAACATATATTTACAGGAAGGTTAGTTATAGGGTAACTGTTAGTTTCACATGCTGAAGTTAAAACAGGTCTCAAAGAGAAGGAAGTTCAATTAGATTTGATAGTTGAAACCTTTTTCTACTGGATATTGAGGTCTTGATTCAAATATGCATTATTTGACTGTGTCTTGATTCAAATATGCATTATTAGTTGAAACCTTTTTCTACTGGATATTGATAGTCATATGCATAGGAAACAGAGATTTGAGAGTGATTTTCTATAGAATATTGCAGATTCAATGAATCTTGGGCTGTCTTTTTGTGTTGATGCAGTGTTTCATCACTTGCTTGGTTTATGTCAAATCAAGAGACTAGTTTTGTCACAATTGGACAACGATTACTTGCAAGCCCACTAAAGTAAGTGCTCTCTCTCTCTCTCTCTCTCTCTCTCTCTCTATGTGTGTGTGTGTGTGTGTGTGTGTGTGTAAAATTGACTCCTTACTTCCTTTATCTCTCTGGACAGTGATTTCATAGTTTACGTACATTACACTAATTATTGGGAAACTACCTTGACTGTTTACTCATTATGTCCAGACCTAGACTTCCATCAGACTCAAAACAAACTGATACACCAAGAAAATATAGCACAAAAAATGGTAAAAGCTTGAAAAATTGAAAACTCACAAACTCCAAGACTGTTCAAAATTTGTTTTTCAATCCACAAGAATTTAACTTCAAAGACTTCGAAATACAATCAAATTCATGGTAACAAATGCACTAAATATCAAAATGTAATTCAACTATGCAATTACATAAGGAGTAGAAATGTTCTTTACTTTTTAAGAAGTTCCAAAAACAAAGTACATAATCTAAAATCTATCAATTGTACATCCATAGCATGAAAAACCTAAACTATACAATATCAATATGCAGGAGAGATGCCATTAAGCCCAACACTACATGGCCCATGCCTTGTTGATCTGAAATACATCCTAGTAGTAGTCATAGCTGCATGAGATTCTAGTTCATCCTCTGCCCTGCTTCTGCCCGTGCTATTGCCATTACTATTACCTCTGCCTCTGCCCCTGCCTTCTCCTGGAACATTGCTACTTAACTTGCTTCCACATATTCTGCGTCAAGAAGACAACTTATCATCTGTAATTATGTGTTCTCTAGTTTGGATTTTCTAATCTGATAAAGGATCAATTTCGTCCAAGTAAATCACTAGAAATTTGGATCACTTCATTTATTTGGTGTGGTGTTGAAGGTTGTAGTGAACAAAACCAAGTTATTCATTTGCTTTTGATACAGTCTATTATGCTTCTTGGAGCATATGTGTTTAAACATATGCAAATTGCATTCACCCTCAAAAGTGTTGCCTGGTTAACTCAAAATTGGAATGACCTCTAGAAGTTCATGGTCCTAATCCCATAATCCTCTCACCGTACACCTAGAAGTTACATGTTTTTATGCAATTAATACGTTTTATTACTAAAATCATAAAATTTAATAAATGTTAAAAAGGTGATGGAGGAATAATTCATCAATAGTATTTGGAATACAACAAATTGAAATAGTATAACTTATTGCTTACTTGGTAATAAGATCTTCATTTCATTGATTGCCATTCTAAATCTAAAGATGTCATGTACCTCTTGTATAATTCCAATTGCATTTGGATTTTATTTCGCTTCTCTTCATTCAGCTTCATTTTCTGTAAGCATGGTTAGAGGCTTTCTAATACACCATCATCATCAGTGAAGGAATCTTTACTGTCATCATCAGTGAAGGAATTTTCATAAGCATATTTCTAGGATCAAGTAGTATGAACTGCATAATCATATAACTGTTTATGAAGTTGTTGTTCCCATCTTGATTTGATAATGGATGATATCGGCTCTCTCTGCCCTGATATTGAGCTCTAATGGCCTTTGAGCCTGTTCACTGCCTCATAAATGCAAGCCATAACCAAAAGCCCTGACAATAATATTGCCTCATCAACTGTCTTCCAAATGATTCTTCAAAAACACCATTGTCATCTGTCTTCTAGGCATCGGGAAGCTGTCCTTTTTTTAGAAACAAACACATGTTTAATATTTTTCTTTTAGTCGTAAACAGGCTGCAAGGAAATGAACATCATGCCAAATCATATGATGGAAGGTGACATAAGCTCAATTTTTTCAATGCATTTTTTGGTTGAGTTGAAAAACCATGGATGGTTGTATATGTACCTAGTTATGGACTTTGTGTTTTCAACAAGTGGGTTAACACAACTAAGGTTTTGGATATCCTCTAGTATAATGTCTGTTCAGTGGGCTGCCCAAGGAAACCAAAACATAGTGGAATATTTTTCCATAAGAAGTCTTTCTACAGCTATTTATTGTGCAGTACCGTCCATGATTATTTGAATAATATATTGTATGCCTAACTTAACTCAACTTCCCTCAATAAACAACAAGGCAATTCATCATTTTTTAACTTATCTGAAGCATTAACTTGTTTCAGAAAACACAATACCACCCATAGAGGAGACAAGAAAGTTTATGTATTCTATTCTAGTTATTGATCCATCCTGTAGATGCTATTATGGAATCACATGTTGGTCTCCAGTAAGCTTGCTAGCATTACTCGTAATCTCACCCACCATTCTCTTGCTAAACTCCCTCATAACTGGGGGCTTAGAATTCCACACTTGTAATGAAAATGGCATTATTCATCACCTACCAATATGGATCATAGTTACAAGACTCGGACTTGGCTTGCTCTGTGTAGGCTGATTTTTGACTTGTACTCAGACTTAGCACTCAGACCTGACAAATTGAAAAACCATGAAATCTAGAGATTTTTTAAGGATTTAAGGTTTTTACTACGCACCCTTCAATTAATCAACTTTGAAGACATAATAAACTTATCAACTAGAAGCTACTTTGATCACATACACAAGTATACATTGATCAAATGAATACAAAAGCGGATTTGAGTTGAAGGAAACAACATTTTTAAATATATAAATATGGTGTACAAAACTCATGGATTATGATATCCATGGCATCAAAAACAAAAATCAGAGCATGGAGTCATGAACTATGGTAGAGAGGAGCTTCTATCACTCAGCTCAGCATCACGAGCTCTATGTGGGGTCCTGCAGTTGTATCTAATACAAGTTTGTCATGTCCCCTTTTCCCAGCAGCAATTAATATCATTATTATTAATTAATAGTGTTTTTTAACACTAAATTAATATAATAATAAAATAAATTATATATTATAAAATAAATAAAAAAATTTCAAACTTGGCACCCAAAATAGGACCCATGAGTCCTATTTCAAGTAGGTATAAATTCAAGATTCAATTGTCATTTGAAGGCACCCAATTTTTAATGAATTTCTCTACTCTTCGAGATTTTGAGCAGTCACATCAAGGACAAAAACCCTTGATCACTGATTCACAGAGGTGAGGACGAAACCCCGAACCTCTTTCTTGGCAAATTCCAATTAGGATTTGCAGCGAGCTAATCTAAGTTGAGCGATTTTGACTAGCTGTGTGCACCGTTGGAGAGGCGAAAACCTCTGCGTAGAAAATTCACTTCTACACGCAGGTTCATTCTAAGTTGTGGATTGATACAAGAGCGAAAAAAGTGGGGCGATCTGATCATTGGTGGCCACCAGGTTTACTAGCCATTCAATAGATGGAGCAATTTACTGAATCTGTCCATTATTTGGGTATGATCTTTCATTTGCAACGCAAATATAGAGCGCCCTAGAAGAGTCATCATAGCTGAGTGCGCCTAGATCCCTCATCTATATAGATGGAGACATGAAAAAGGCTATCAACTACATCTCCCTAAACTAACCTCACTCAGAAATCCAATCTGAGGCAAGGCATGTTTCAAGTTTGTCAATTTCTGTGTATGAAATCTGAAGATAAATTACTTTGAAAACAATTTACATGTTGAATCATTTGTATTGAGGCACCATGAGAGACCCTAAGTCCTTTTTTTTCTAGACATATATTTGGATCACTGAGTATATTGGCATGTTCTTATGATGTTATAGCACTATGGGGCTGAATAGGACTGTTATTTCAGTATGTAGTATTGTTTTTCCAAAAATGTTTGTTCGCTAACCTAAATTGTAAACAAACTAATTGTATCTGAGTTATTTCTAATTCCCATGGATTTTGAATGCTTCTTGTATGTGTTGGAAGTTTTAAAAAGGATCTAAATAATGCATTTCATTTTTACAAACTCTAGATCAGAGATTGGACAACTCTAGGACATCATAGTGGTATCAAAGCATTTGTTCCTACAAGCCTGTGGGTCTTTTTGATGAATGTATGCAGCTGAGTCAGAGAGATCAAAGAGCATTAGAGAGGGAAGGAAGAAGATTGGAAACAACATCACAGGAAGCTAGTGCAGCAATAGGAGGCAGAGGTAAGGAACACAAGCTTGATGCTTTCCTCATGAAGTAGAACCAAATGAACTGGCTGATAATCCAAATAATGCAGCAAATGCAAAATGTGAATGTCACTTTAAACAGAGCAATTCAAATTAGGATGGCCCTATAAATCACACAAATAATAATCGGGTTCTAGTTGGATCAGTAGCTAGGCCTTATCAGCCTATCTTTTTTCCTAGAGTGGAGGCACCACCTGAAGATGAGGAGCAAAATCCAGTCGCATATGACATCAATGCCTACATGGATGAGTTCATGAGACTTGACCCAGATATAAGGGAACAATTTTCCTTTGCAAACTACTGTAATTTCAAATCAAGGAATGAACCAAGAATAGAAGACCTCCTACACAATAGCCCCATAGAGATTTGGAGTAGAGGTTGAGTAAGTTAACTCCCTCCATTTGAAGGCTTGGGTCCAGAAGTTGGATACATATCTTTCTCTCAACCATATGATGGAAGAGGAAGCCATCAAAATTGCCATCCTCCATTTGGAAGGTATAGCTCATGAGTGGTGGCATCATGGATTGATTACACAAGGGCACAACCATATTGTGACATATGCAGATTTCACACAAAGGTTCATAGACATATTCAATAGGAAGGATCCCGACATTCATTTCACGGAGTTGGCTAAATTGAGACATGGTTCAGTGGATGATTATGTAGCAGAATTTCAACGAGTTTTAGTCATGGTTTCAGATGTGATAGTGAGGAGACTCATGGTTTTGTTTGTTGAGGGACTAATCGAACCACTCTGGGGTTTGGTTAGGGCTTTTGACTTGACATCCTTGTAGGATGCCATTAGGAAAGCCTTGAATTTGGAGGACTTAGTGATTAAGAACAAATTTTATTCCAAGATCCCACCAATGGAGCAGCATAAGAAATCTTTCCAAAAAGATATCCCTCAATCTAAGGCACTACCTCCAAAACCAAGCAAGGTCAAAGAATCCAAAAATGAACTCCGAAGGAAGAAATTATGCTTTTCTTGTAGAGAGCCATGGGAGCTAGGACATAGATGTTTGGGGAGAGGGAAAATACACTACATAGAGGTTATTTCCGATGAGGATTCAGAGATAGAAGAACTTGAGCCTGAGATTGTGGTTGATGAGATGGTGCGTGAGGGCAAGAAAAAAGGAGATTCCTCGGAAGGCACCCTTGCTACTCTTTCTGGAGCACCCAAGTACCATCCTTTTCAAGTATGAGGAGTTTTGTAGGGTCACAAAGTGACAATATTGATTGATAGTGGGGCCATTCATAACTTCATAGATGCAGATTTGATTTCTAGAAAAGGTTTAGATGCTGAAGAGTTTGAAGGGTTTAATGTCATGCTTGCGGATGGTCATATTGTTCCTTCTAGGAAGCGAATACAACAGCTTGGCTTATCTTTGGGAAGGCATCAAGTTAAGGATGATTTCTACCTTGTGGGGATAGGAGAAATGGATATAGTTTTGGGTGTGCAATGGTTGCACTCACATGGGGAATTTACTCAAAACAACCAAACAATGGAGTTCAAATTCAAGGTGGATCGAAAGGAGGCGATATTCCAAGGTATATTGAATGGAGCTCCAAGCATGGTTGAAGTGAAAAGTATGGAGGTGAGTGTTCGAGGAAACCAAGCCACTCAATGCATGGAGATAGTCAAGGATCCACTCCAAGGTAAGATACTTTGTTATGATAATGTTTGGTCCATTTTGAATATGTTCATTGTAGCACACCAAAGATTTAAACCCAATGAGATTTTGGCAAATCAGGGGCTTGTGGGTAAGAATCGTCAACCTGACATGGCTAGTTGGAACTTTGGTGGCAAGAACTATGACCCATGGATCAATATGAGTGTTGTTTCTCATTTTAGAACTGTTGTTACCCACATTTCTAGCTTTCCTCACATTCTATTAACAGCCATAAAGAAATTTTTAATCACATGGAGGATGCATTTCCCACCCATTGTCATTGATGAGGTATTTGTAGCTGATACAAGATGGTTTCCAGCTACCACAATTTTGATTTGAGCAAGAGTATGCAGTGCTACAGCCATGATATGGAGAAATTCTCTTGGTTTAATGTTCTATGTAAGGGAGTTCACTTGTTGAGATCATTAAATGCAAACATTCCCACATCTTTGGTGCTGTTCGGAAAGAAATTCAGAACAAGTTATGATCGGTACACTTATCAGCACACATATGGTCTGTATTGGACCATTTTTCGGATGGTGTAACTTGGGACAACATGAATGAAAGGAACTTGTGGGGACCAAGGCAACCATTATAGTAGCAACATAGAAGAGGTGAGTATAGTTGCTGACTATGTCACAGGGTTTGCCAAATTTCTACTTTGAAGTTCAAAATTTGGCGAACTTCAAAACAATATAAAAAATTCACTTAAATTCGTCAAGTGTTCGTACGGAAAAAGGGCATTATTTTTTAATAAAATATATTTATAAATGAGGTTTTTTTTCTCATTTTTTTCCCTTTCCCTTGACTTCGAGTACATTGTGAATGGTTACTCTGCTAGTCCGAGGTGGAGATCATTGAGACCAGGGGTTATAGTGCATCTCGATTGTGTCTATTTGTGCCCTTGTGGTTGAACGAGAGAGGACCAGATTCCATTAATCCTGGCTTTGTGATATGAGGATTGCCGTTGTCGCTCCTCATGTCGATGTCGATTGCATGCCCATGTATATGTGATCGCCCTTTAATCGGCATGAGGAATGAGCAGAGGATCGAAAGTACCCCATTGAGATTCCTGACCCCCTCTATCTATAGATAGGGCTCCCGTCTATCCCTGAACTATCTCCAGATTTGGGGGCTTTGCCCTATCCATCTATATATGGAGTCGAGTTAGTCTGTGCGGTAGGGAGTCGCTTATATAATATTACATATTATTAATATTTATATTATCATATTATATTTATATATTATAGTATTTATAATATTATATCATAATATATATTAATAATTTATAAATATATTACAATATTTATAATATATTATATTATTAATATTTATATTATAATATTATATTATAATATATAAATATATTATTAATATATATTATTTATATTTAAAAAAAATCAAGTTAAAATAAGGCGAATTTAATAACGATTTTTTTTTGAATTTTTTTCCCCTTGCCAAACTTCATCCGAATTTTATCATTGTCGAACACGAACACGAACTTGAACCTTGTGACATAGGTTGTTGACATGCATTGGTTATATTTACTTGAGAAGCTCACTACTAAGAAGGGATTCAAGAAGAAGGGAGTGTTGTGTCAAGGCAACTATGTTATTGAGGCAGTCATGGACACCATATGGAGACTTCAGGAAGAAGTTTACATGAAAATCAGAGTGGTACAGCATAATCATGGAGAGGTAGCATCAAACTTGGAAGGGTGTGTAAAGATTGGCCCACAAGGAAGGAGGAGAGCAATTGCCGACAATCTCCTACCACCCAAGGGAGAAAGAAACATACTTGGGACAGCCATACCCCATATTCTCAGCCTCAATGTTGTTGTCACAATCAGTATTGGTCCTCACATCACTTCAATTACATTTATATAATTGGCTTTGCAAGAATCAACAATCATCGGAAGGAGGGATATGCAGTTTGTAGTTATAAGACAATCAGTTTTGCTGTTGTCTTATCATTGGCAGGTTGCTGGAACAGCTATTATCAGTCATGAATATCCTTGATGGAAGAAGTTGAAGAAAGCTTTCAGTGGAGAGGGACCATCATTGCAGCCACCTTGGAACCTGATTGGGATGTAATTGGGCAAAAGATATTCCATGGGACGTGCGGAACCTAGGATTGATGAGCATCACTTCATGATTTGTTACCTTGGCATGAAGAAGAGAGTAGTTCTCTCTGATTTATCATTGCTTGTGGACAAGCAATTTGGGGAAGGGAGGACTGTCATGTCCCCTTTTACCAACAGCAATTAATATCATTATTATTAAAAATGTTTTTTAACACTAAATTAATATAATATAAAAAATAAAATAAAATAAAATATATATTATACAATAAATAAAACAATTTCAAACATGGCGCCCAAAATAGGACCCATGAGTCCTATTTCAAGTAGGTATAAATTCAAGATTCATTTGTCTTTTGAAGTCATCCGATTTTTGATGAATTTCTCTATTCTTTGAGATTTTGAGTGATCACATCAAGAACAAAAACCCTTGATTGCTTATTCACAGAGGTGAGGACAAAACCCCGAACCTCTTTCTCGGCAAATTCCAATCAGGATTTACAGCGAGCTAATCTGAGTTATTGTGAAAATTTCAAGAAGACCAGTGAGCGATTTTAACCAGCTGTGAGCAGTGTTGGAGAGGCAAAAACCCTCGCACAAAGAATTCACTTCTACACGTGGGTTCATTCTGAGTTGTGGATTGATAGATGAGCAAAGCAGCTGGGGCAATCTGATCATTGGTGGCCGCCAGGTTTACCAGCCATTCAACATGTGGAGCAGTTTACTGAATCCGTACATTATTTGGGTACGATCTTTCATTTGCAACTCAGATATAGAGCGCCCTGGAAGAGTCATCGCAGCTGAGTGCACCCAGATCCCTCATCTATATAGCTGGAGACATGAAGAAGGCTATCAACTGTATCTCCCTAAACTAGCCCCACACAGAAATCTGATCCGAGGCAAGGCATGTTTGTCAATTTCTGTGTATGAAATCTGTAGATCACTTTGAAAACAATTTACATGTTGAATCATTTGTATTGAGGTAGTGTGAGAGTGCCGAAGTCCTTTTTTTCTAGATATATATTTGGATCACTGAGTATATTGGCATGTTCTTATGATGTTATAGCACTATGGGGCTGAATATGACTGTTATTTCAGTATGTAGTACTGTTTTTCCAAAAATGTTTGTTCGCTGACCTAAATTGTAAAGAAACTAATCAGATCTGAGTTATTTCTAATTGCCATGGATTTTGAATGCTTCTTGTATGCACTGGAAGTTTTGAAAATGAACTAGATAATGCATTTCAGTTTTACAAAACCCTAGATCAGAGATTGGACAACTCCAGGACATCACAAAGTTTGCAATGCTGCTACAACCATAAGAGCATTACTCAAGATCAATATTGACTCAGAAAACCAAAAGTATAAATGTAATTCAATTACTTGGGATTTAATTGGGAAAAATTCGATAGAATAAAAAAATTTGCTTCTCCATTCAGCATGCCATTTTTCATCTTTTAACCAAGCTCAAAGAATTCAGATGCAACACATACATCAGTTTCAGTTTTTTGGTATTCAAGGCAACATAATCGAGCAATACATTGAGCTTTTAGCCCTTTTTTGATTGTATAAAACAATATTTCATTGAGCAATATATTATCAAATCAGATTTGCTGTCCACATTTGATATCAGAGGAACATCAGCGAGAAGAAGTGGAAGAGGGTCAATTGCATTCCATGAGTGAGGAGAAGCTACACAGTGCTCCCGCCCGGCCATTGAACATCCTGCTTGTAAAAGAAAATGTAGCCAATCTTAACTGCAAAGATAATTGAAATACCTAGGCATATTGTGCCATTTGACTTTGAATATATTGTTGTCGTTTCTGAAGTCTGTCGCTATGGGACTACTGCTGAACTGCAGAAGTTTGGATCATTTTTATTTAGAAGAGTGTATTTTTCTTGAAAATACCAAGTCTTGATGATGGGACTTGCTGAGTTTGGCAAGTCTAATAGGCTCGATGAGTTTAACTAGATTCAGCAGGTACCTGGGTCACAATTCTTGTAGCCTCAAGTCAACTCAACCGGCTTGGGACTTGCCAAGTTTGGGCGAGTCTTGTATCTATGGTATGGATACCTTACCATGTTGAGTGGCAAATTAGAGAATCATAATTTGTTGATTTCTTTTCTTGACTTTTCCTGTTGGATTTGATTCCAACCAGCTCTTTCAAGTTACGGTTTTCTACTGGGACTAGTATAGGGTGGCAAAATAATTACAGCTTGAGAGAGATTTGGGAGTAGTAGGACTAGGAGCAGCCCCATGGGGTCCACTTTAAGATACATTAGCCTTTTTTTTACGTTTGCTTCCATTTTCCTTCAATCCTCTTTTCAAGTGCATTTGTTTCCCCTACCACTTTTGGTTGAGTATTGGGGTATAGCTTCACCTCTTGGACCATAAATTTTTGAAGGTGGTATGCCATCTTGTTATGCATGTCGCACACATTTTTGCTATGACAATTGCATACAATCTCCTATAGTGATAATAGTTTGTGCACATAACATTATTGTGTTCCTTTGTAGTGATTCTATGTTAGATCTCTTGTTTTGTTTGCAATATTCGATTTTCAAATCCAGGGCTTGCAAAAAATGGAAAATTTCTAGGGTTAATAATTTAGTTTGGAAGAACAACTAGGTTAAGTAAAAGGTGTTAGAAAAAGGACAAGATGATGCCAAGAAATACTAGAGACTTACATAGAGAACATTTTTTTGATTGTGAGAATGGGCATGTCACTTGATTTCTATAGTAAATATTCAAGATTTATGACATAAATTTTGTTTAGGAAACAAAAGTACACAGGACCCTAATTTTTCGATGTATTTGCACTTTTTGGGACATTGAATGCAAGGTAAAGTGTTAAAGCAAATGATCACATTGCTTGAATCTTTTTGCAAAGTTGTGAGTTTGGGCTCTAGGTTTGGGTCTGACAGTTCATTGATCTTTTAGTTTTTGGGATTGATATAGTTGGATTTGGACATATAATATTAAAAATAAATAGAATTAACTTTTTTTGCACAAAATATACAAAATTACATACAAAAGACAACTAATAATTGATAATTCCATGTCAAATGTAGAGATAAATCAAAACGGTTTTTATTAGAGTAGTTGTACATGAAAACAAATACAAATTTATGATATTGCTCTTCACTGAGAGTGTCAACATCATCAACTAGTTCTTTAGAACGACAAGCAACACCAGTGCCACTTCCACCAGCTGAATTTAGCAAGTCCTATGTAGTAGCTTCGTGCCCCTCATCCTCAATTGAGGCTAAGGAAAACTTTGCAACATAAGCATTAAAGTCTAGATGCTTTGGCATTACATAGTAGTACATCCCAATACCTCTTTATCCCCATCTTTGAACTTGACTTACTTGTCTGTGAGGAGGCACACATACATCAACTCCACCTTTTTCTTGGTCAATTGGTTGTGCTTAATTGAGTGGATAAAGGAGTATCTACTCTAGTTCTGCTCAACAAGAGAGAAACTTGTACTTGTTGAGCTTCAAGACAAATTTGATACAAAATTAAAAATTATGGTTTCCAAAGAAATGTAAGTGTTTAAAATAATTAAAAATACATACTTGCGATATAATTTTGATGGTAAGAATCTTCAAGTAATTAGATCCTTGGCCATGAAGGTACTGCCATTTTTTAGTGTCCTTATCTCAAAGAGCGCCAAGGCTGTGACCTATTGAAGCTATAAACTTCCCAAACTTTACCACAACTATGTGCTCTACTTGTTGATCAGGGATGTGTTTAGTGATTGTTGCCTTGTACCTTTCACTAACTTAAATGTCTTTTTAAGTTTATGGTAATATCCTCTTAGGCAAAGGAAGTATCTTTGTGTTATAATACTTAGGGGGCAAAGCAAATGTTAGGAGATGCAGTAAGGTGGTCATCTTGTTCTATCATTCAATTTCGTTTTTTTGCACCCTACTTTAAAACTCTTTTACAAGGGTCTTGTTCAAAGTTGTCGGTACTAGTATGGGGTTGGGTATGGGTATGGGGTTCTGGTACGCCGATATGGAATTTTTTTTCCTTGGGCATGGTACGGATGGGTATGACTGTATAATATATATATAATTTAAAAAATATACAAAATTGAAAATACATTTGATATATCATATAATAATAATGACATTTGAATCTTTGATAGTATAATACTTCATCATTGATCAATGATAGTGATAAAGATAATATTAATTGTCAATTGATAGTTCAAAATTTGAATATTATGTCATTTATCATATATGCCCAAGACTCTAGAGTCAAGATTCAAATGAAAATCATTACAATTACAAATTTTGAAAATAATACAATTAAATAGATGCCCTTTGTGCAAGCTAGATTCCTCCCCCTAGTACTTTGCAATCGTTCTCCTTCAAAAAAATACCAACAATCTTCCAAAATGCAAAAATGGCAAAACAATGAATGAGTTTTTGTGAAATAACTCTTAGGATGGGCATGTTTTAGGGTATTAAGCACTTTTTAGGTTTTTTTTAAATGTTTTAATGTTAAAAAAATGCTTTTGAATTTTTGTTTTGATATTTTTTAAAAATTCGACACTGTGGTAGTGGATGCGCTTGGGAGCGGCCAGGGCACAACCCACAGGGAACCCGTGGTGACAGGGTCGTGCCTTGGCCGCTCCAGGGACGCTCCAGTCGTTGGACTGATACTCGGACCAATTCAGTACAGGATTGGGACTTGGGGGCGTACCCTACATCTTAAGTCTTGTTACTTGGCTGCTATTATGCCCCCTACTTTTTCTATCATGGAGTCAATGCCATCATACCTCTTGCTCAAACATGGCTGATCCATAATAGTGAACCTAATCATACTCATGATGTCCTTAGTGAAAGCATACTCCACATGAGCAACCCAATAATCGTCCAAGACCAATGCTTTGACCTTTTGGGCCCTCGCTATATTAGATTGTCTTCATACACACTAAAGGTCACTGTGACACTCAATGCCTCTCAAACCTTCACAAGTTGTGTCAAGGCAATTGTGTGTTAGGAAAATAGACTCTTAGTAACCTAATATGGTGAAAAACAAATTAAATATAATCCAAGTTAAATATACGTACTTTGTTTTTTAAAAATTGAATAAAATTGACAAAATAGATGTAAAATTAAATATAGATTAAAATTTTAGGAGCCATAGGGAACCCGTGGCAGTAGGGTTGTGCCTTAACTGCTCTCGTCAGTGGACCGATACCTGGACCAATTCGGTACAGGACTAGGACTCGAGGGCATACCCTACGTCTTAAGTCTTGTTACTTGGCTGCTATTATGCCCCTTACTTTTTCTATCATGGAGTCAATGCCATCATACATCTTGCTCAAACATGGCTGATCCATAATAGTGAACCTAATCATACTCATGATGTACTTAGTGAAACTCATACTCCACATGACCAACCCAATTATTGTCCAAGACAAATGCTTTGACCTTTGGGGCCCTCGCTATATTAGATTGTCTTCATACACACTAAAGGTCATAGTTCACTGTGACATTCAATGCCTCTCACACCTTCACAAGTTGTGACAAGGTGATTGTGTCTTAGGTAAATAGAGTCTTAGTAACCTAATATGGTGAAAACAAATTAGATATATTCCAAGATAAAATAAATGTACTTTGTTATTAAAAATTGAATAAAATTGACAAAATAGATGTAAAATTAAAATATAGATTAAACTTTTAGTACCCACAGGGAAACGTGGTGGTAGGGTCGTGCCTTGGCCGTTCCAGGGACACTCTTGTTGCTAGACCAATACCTGGACCAATTCGGTATGGGATCGAGACTTGGGGGGCATATCCTGCATCTTAGGTCTTGTTACTTGATTGCTATTATGCCTCTTACTTTTTCTATCATGGAGTCAATGCCATCATACATCTTTCTCAAACATGGCTGATCCATAATAGTGAACCTAATCATAATCATGATGTGCTTAGTGAAACTCATACTCCACATGAGAAACTCAATAATCGTCCAAGACCAATGCTTTGACCTTTTTGGCCCTCGCTATATTAGACTGTCTTCATACACACTAAAGGTCGTAGATCACTATGACACTCAATGCCTCTCACACCTTCACAAGTTGTGTCAAGGCGATTGTGTGTTAGGCAAATAGAGTCTTAGTAACCTAATATGGTGAAAACAAAATAAATATATTCCATGTTAAAATATATGTACTTTGTTTTTTAAAAATTGAATAAAATTGACAAAATAGATGTCAATTTTTTAAAATTTGATTTTCTAATAGGTTGTTGAGACTCATTTTTCCTCCAACACAATTGTCTTGAGATGGCTTGTGAAGGTTCAACAGACACTTTCTAACATGGTCATCAGCCAAAATTGGTTCATATGGTGGCAATCTAGCATTGTAAGGGCAACAAATATTAAGCAGATGATCCTAGATGACATTTGGTGGAATTGTGTTGAATATCTCCTCACTTTCATCAAGTCCATATTGAGTATGATCCATTATATTGACATGGATAGGCCTTGTTTGGGAGACACATATGATGACATCAACTCAACAATTGAGAAGATGAAGACCATCCTAAATGAGAAAGAGCATGGTGTTGAAGGAACTTTCTTCAAATAGCTACACAAAATTATTGAAGAGAGATGAAACAAAATGACCACCCCACTACATCTTCTTGTCTTTGCATTGAGTGCCAAATATTATAGTGTTGAGATCATTTCTGTGTTGACAAGGATTATCCCATATAAAGATGTTGAAGTTGGCCAACCATACAAGGCATCACTTATTAGACTCTTCATTGATCTTGACTTGTGTTGAGTTAATGGATTTTGTACCTTCCAATGATTTTAGTATTGATGTTCTTTATGACAAGTTTAAGGTTGATGCTCATGGCTGGTGGTATTTCCATGGCCAATCATTCACACACCTACAACCTCTTGCGATCAAAATTTTATTGCAAGTAAGTTTTATAATTTATTTCTTTTATCTTTTTTTTTTGCCTGGTTAACTGCTGAATTGGGGTCAGCTCCCTTTATATTATATTTAACTTGAAATTTGAACAAGAGTTTCAGCATTACAGCTGGACTGATATACATCCAAGGGCTATAAACAAAATGCCCTGATTTTGTAAAACAAACCTTGCCACCCTAAGGTATACTTTTCAAATGAAAACTACCCAATACAATGCAAAACCCCATATAGATATTATGTAAGAAAGCCCTATTTTTTATGAACAAAACTACTAGAATATCAACAGAAAGCACCATCACCGACGACGTTACCCAGTCAAGCATCCTCATCCTCTGCATAATACAGGTCTATCAACTGCCTCATCTAGTCATATTCAACTTCCAGACCCGCCAACTTCTTCAGGAATGCAACTCCTTTAGCTGCCTTGCAACGCCTAGCAGCCACTCTGCTATCCTTTGCCTCCACCATGAACGGCCACCACTGCACTACATCCCCGGCGTGGTTGATTTTGTGAAAATCATCTGGCAGAGGCACACCAATACCGCTTCTTGCAACCCTAGCCACTTCCTTCCATCTGCCACGAAAGTTTGGCTCCACAAAATCTTCCATTAGCTTCTGAATTGTGGTTGCTTCCTCATTGAGGTCTAACAAAACCGCTAGGAACATGGAGGAAAGATCACAATTAACCCTATAACGGTTACTATTCTGCATGAAATGATCGCCGAGAACCAATTCTATCGCAAAAAGGATGATCCCACTCTTGGGTTTAAAGACCACCCCAAGCCTCTTGTCTGAAATTTGTCCAAGGAAGGACATCTGACGTTTCCTGAAAGTTAAACAGATTGGGGTATCCATTGTTGCAGAGCTCTTTCTCACTCAAACACACCGTTCGAATGCCCTACTATCTTCAATTTCCAATGCCAAATAAAGCCTTGCGCATGCTTCAGTCGTTGAATGTTAGTTGTTCTGGAAGATAAATGCATTGGCGTCATCATTAATGTTTAACTCCCAAAGCAGGGCACTCTGTGCGTTGATTACTTTATTTGCTAAGCCATCGGCCTCTTTGTTCCCGTCCCTTAGAGTATGACTATGCTTTCGAATGTCTCCATTAGGCCTAATACTTCTTTAAGCATTCCTTTTAGCTTCCAATTATGCAAATTCTTCGTTCTAATGGCATTTAAGACTATCATGGAGTCCCCCTCCATCTCCACCTTTCTAACACCAAGATGTTGACATAGATTTAGACCAAGAATGAGGGCCTACAATTCTACTTCATTGTTCATTCCATTCACAAACTTCTTAGCCACCTTCCCCAATGTTTTTGCTTCATCTCTGACTATACACCCTGCTCCAGAGAGCCTAGGATTACCCTTAAAGGCTCCATCAAAATTCAATTTTGCCCAGCCCTTAGCCGGTGGATTCCATTTTGTTTCCTGCCTTCTAGTTAGGATGTTAACATCCCCACCCCCATTAATGGGGGCATTATTTCTTTTATCTTTTATGTTTCATTTATAATTTAAATTTTTTAAGTTATATAACTAAGTTACCGAATCGACCCTCTAACCCTACCGATTCCGGGTACGATATGTCCCGGAATCGGGTACTAACCAAAAACGCCATAGAATCGGGTAGTGGCCTAGCTCGTGGCGGGATCTCATGACGCTATTGTTTCGGATTATGTTTACTGTGGTGGATAGCTTATTCTCACCATTGCCCACACCTCTTCCTCCTACACGCCGTTAAATGATTCGATTCTATTGCATGGGAACTAAACCCAATCTCAATGACATTAGTGGCCCATTTTTTCAGCCAGCAGCTGCGACATTAGGGACTAATGGAGGTTTCCTATGATGGGCAACGGAAATGGTCCTGGCAAAGCCAATCTCCCCTTGTTTTTTCTCCCCCATCCCAAGACAACAAACAGTAACACAGTAAATGCTAAAACTGTAAAACCTATCGCAGATGGCGCGGGTGTGGTTGCATACGTCAAGCGCCACTCCGGACAGGTGAGCCACGGCTGCCGCTTGGAAAAAACTATAGTATTAATTTTAATTAAACTATAGTATTAATTTTAATTATTATTTAATAAATAATATTTTTAAGTATATTAAAATAAAGCATATTAAAATTTAATAATTTAATAACATTTAATAGTATTTAATATTTATTAATTTAAAAACTTATAAGATATAGTATTATTAATATAAAATTATAAATTTAAAAACTTATAACATATAGTATTTTTTAATTTAAATTTTAAATTTATATACTAAAGTGCAAATTTAAATTAAAATTTAAAATATTTAATATTAAACTATTCTTTATAATAAATATTAAACATGTAACTCTATTTTAATTTTTATTAATAATCATAATATTATTATAGATCTTAATAATATTGTAATTTATTTGTATATTTTTTAATATTATTATATATATTTTAATTTTTTATATGTTTTTGTATAGACGTACCCGTACCCGTGCCCAATTCTGATTCGGTAACTTAGTTATATAACTCTAACTCTCTAATTTTGTCTTAACAAATTGCTAGTTCATCTGCATCTGAGAGGAATTGGAGTACATACTCCATCCACTCAGTAAAGTGCAATCGACTACACTAAAAAAATGTAGAGGATTGTGTTGACTAAAATGTGACTCAAACACAATGCAGGTGAATCAATCTCGAGCATGGCACACGAACTGTATCCTTGCTATGGGTGCCCACCTAGTCACTAATTTTCTCATGGCAAGAGCCAGTTGAGTGGAGGTAGAATCAGGGGGTTGACCTATTTGCGAGGAAGCCGAACGTTGCGGATTGCGGTTGGGTTGATTGTGTGATATATGGATGTATGTGGTTGTTGATAGAAATTGTTTTGAGTATTGTGATGTTGACGAAATGTTCAATGGTGGTTGTGGTTGTGATTGTAATATGATCCGAAGGGTCACTTGTTCTAAGCTTAGCTCGAAGACTATTTTGTTTGTTTATGATACGGAGGCCATCTAACCTCCTTTGTTCATTTTGAATGACTTGTTGAATGAGTCTTTGTTGATGTCGTTCATCTTGCCTTCTTTGTTTTATTTCTTGTTGAATGAGCCTCAAGATGAGTTCTTGCTCTTGGGTTGTTTCCTTTGTGGGAATTGGTTGAGGGACGATCTCCCTAATCTCGTCTAAGATGGATTTAACCCAATCTTCCCTTATGCATGGGCATATTGAATGCCAGACAAAAGAGGGAGAGTTTGTTTGCTTTGATTTGTTTTGGTTTAATTGAATTTGTTGACCTCGTGATAAAATCAAGGTTTTGTTTGATCACTTGGTTTTCGTGTTTTCGAATGTTTTTGGTATTTTTTGTGAGTTCCTAAATGCATTTAATGCTAAATGAATGCAAACAACTTTTGAATTCCTTTTTCTGAATTTCGAATGAATTAATTACTATGACAGGGAAAAGGTATGCAAACTATATGACTTTTTGTAACGAAGTGAAATTTAATCTAAGAGCAATGGAAATGAAATTAATCTAAGAAAGTAAATAAAGCTAATCTAAGTAATTAAAAAGCAAATCTATTCTATGAAAGTAATTTAAAACTACATAACAAGAGAAAGAAAAACGAAGTTCTACTTCCCCAAAAGCAAGATTTGTTATCTAAATTACTAAGCATGAAAAACCTGTACGAATTGGGTGGTAGTGCCTAGCATAAGTTCTTAGAGGTTCTTTTTGGCAACTGTCTCTTCCTTTGCAGCAATGGGGTCCTCTTGGCAAAAGGGACAAAAACGGGGATATGAAAAGAAATTAGATTGAGCTTAGAAGCTATAAACACGAAAAGAAATTGGATTGAGCATAAGCATGCTGTGGCAAAATGATAAATGGCTTGAGCTTTGAAGCTATGGTAGAATTAAAAGGCACACAAGGTCCTGCATAAAGCATAAGAATGCTAATGGGGGCAATTTTGCAAATGCTTGAACAAACCAAGAATGCAATAATGATTTTGTCTCCTAAGGGAAAGCTTTGTAGTTTTGCAAAAACCAAAACTAAAGAAATAAACTAAGAGGCTCAAAGTACTGTGAAGAAGCTTGATGTGTAAATAATTGAGAGGTGAGGGGTATTTGTCTAGAATCAACACCAATGGTGGTGGTGATTGGGGAGTTAATAAGGATTGGTTGAAGAGTGATCTAGCTTTTATTGGAAGAGAACAGAGGTTGGAGAGAAGATCACATAAGACTGATGTAATATCCCCAATTGGCACTTAGCCAAGTTGTGAACAATTAGCCTATTTCCTGAGTTCTCGTAGGCTATTTGGTATGGTTAGGGGACTCCATATTTCTTGGAAAGCACAGGCTCGGTTCTTTTTTATTCCTTTCTTTGGAATTAAGTTCAGTTGGTGTTCAGGATCACAGTGATGCTTTCCAAATCATTTTCGAGCTTCCAGTTTGTTCTCCAAACTTCTTGGAGAAGCCATCTATTTATAGTAAGTCACCCAATTGGCATCATTCTCTATCCCAAACCTTTAGAATCATGTTGGTATGGTTTATTTTACAATTTGCTTCAGTTTGGGATTTTTCGCAAGTTGAGTGGGTTATTGAGTTATTTAATTATTAAATTCTCTTAAGTCTTCTAAAGTTGAAAATATTTAATGATGACGTAAGTGTAATAGCTCATTGGAAAGGTAAAGTGATTTATTAATTGATTAGGCACATTGAAGTGAGTGCCTTGACACGGGAAAAAGGGGAATTATTGAAGTAAGTGAAAAGTTAATTATTTTCAAAAAGAAATATATTCCCATGTAACCTAAAAGTGCCTATATAAGAAGATTGAGAGCTCATTGTTGGGGTTATGCTATTGATTTGATATTGTTATGTTGTTGGATTGAACTTACGAGTTCTTCCATTCCTTCTTGAGGACGAAAACCCTCTTGGAGAAGATCAGTTTTGGTGGTGGAAGATCCTCCCTAGTTGATAATGGTGATTTCATTCAGACATCACATGGGAGCTAAAATGGAGTTTGAAGTTTTCTGAGTTGTATTGTTGTTATTCTCTTGGTGTGAATGAAGGATTTTTGATGAGTTTAATCATTGCCGATCATATTCATTTGCAATGCTCTCTGTACCATAGTTTGTGGGTTTAGTTGAGTTTAATTGATGCAAGTGCCATTTTGATTGTTTGTGATTACTGGCTGACCTGGGCGCTTGTGTATGAGAGCAGATTTAATGTTAACTTGCAAATTTATTGCTGAGTTCGACCCTTGTTGCAGGCTGTACTTTCCCAGCAGACGTACAACTGGGTGTGAGAGCTTGAGCTGCAGATCGCTGCCTATTTTGGGCTTTCAATGAAATTTCTGGGCTGGGTGCTCAATAATCCCTGCAAACCGACCACTTTCATACTTGTTTTGATGGATTTATTACTAGTTTCTGAGTTTATATACCTTGTGACTCGCCGTACAGGGTGTTGTAGCAGTTCGATCAGACCTGAGTTCTGAAACAGCATTAATTTGGGGTGTTTGGGAAGGCATTTTGGTAAGGCATTACAGTGGAATTAGTGTTTGAACAGCTGTATGCAGATTTCAGAGTTCCAGTGATAACCTTGGTGATTTATTGGTGTGTTTATCAAGTTTAACCCATCTTTGTTGCAGCAGTGGGCAGACTAAGTAATCTGATTTAGTTGTCAATATTGCAGCTTGCAATCAATTGTGATAAACACTCATAATTTCTCTATTGGGTTATTGTAACCCTTGGATGGTCATACCACCAGTGGGACTGTTTATTTGTTGTTCATTTACTCACCCCACTAAGTGGTAATTCCTACTGAATAAGTGGATGCCCACTGAAACTGAATAAGTGGAAGTTGTTATTAGCTGCAACATTATTTTAATTGCTGAGTCTGAAGCACTTGTATGCTCTCACTTTACCCATATCGGGAACTGGGTGATCAGAAGGGTGTGGAAGATAATGAATGCTGCTTCTCATTTCAATAGTGTTGATTTCAAAATAAAATAAAATTTAGGGGTGTTATATTACAACTGATTGCAAGATAACAATAGAATGATTGGGAGCTAACAATAGAGTGATTGAGAGTCTAGGAATAGTTAGGTGAAGTCAATAATCGATTATCCATGGAGGAACTCGCAATCAAAAGCTAAAAATTGAGTTAAATTGGGCTAAAACTAGAAGAAATTATGTATGGAAAAGACGACAGAATTGCCCCTCTCGGGAAGCAAATCGCCCCAGGGCAAATCGCCCAGGGAGATTTGATAGGTGATAGAGGCGATTTGGTTTAAATGACCGAACCTCCCCTAGAGATTTTACAAGTGATAGGGGTGATTTGGTTTAAGTGGCCTAGGTGGATAACAAGGTGGTGTAGGACTTTGGAACATTAGCTTGAAGGTTAGGGAGGCACAAACAAAGGAGAAAAACATTGGAAAACATGTCACCAAGAAAGCAACTTTTGAGAGGTATATATAATTCATGCCTTCATGGGCATGATTAGGACTCTAGATCATTATTGAACTGTCGTGTCAGTCTATGCACATTTTTTGCACTTACAAGGACTTAGTGTATGTGCATTCCAACTTGCATCTCCTTTCAAACAAACAAAATGGCAACAAGGAAGGGGACACAAGGAAGTGGAATATTGAGCCAAAGCATACTGACTTGGATGCACTCACTTCCCAACTTGTTGCACTTGATGTTGAGGATGAGCTAGCTAGAGAGCACGGGAGTGCCAATGGCACTATTTGTGGTTCTTCTAGTATGCTAGTACCTACATCATCTAATATAGATGGTGATGCTGATATTTTTGAAGACCCATATGATACTGATGCCTAATCAATGATGGCTGATTGTTGACCCTTGACATTAATATTTTTAATTTTAATATATATCATGACATGCAAGTTTGACTAATTGCCATTGTAGTATTTTAAATTTTTATGGTGGTTTTGTTTATTATATGATGCTATGTGGTATTCTGAACTTAATTACTACTGCGAATATGTATATTTATGATTTTTATATGTTTTCGTATAGACGAACCCAAAACAAATCCAACCCCCAATTTTTTTTTGATTGAACCCAAACCAATACCAGGACTAGTAACTTATTTTTTTGTCCATCAAAAACAATGGACACCCTCAATTGACTAGTGAATCCCTAATGGGATGCAATGAAGTATGTGGAATTTTCCTTTCCTTGGCCAAAAGGTGGTGTGTGCCTTTTCATAGCGAAGTTCTATATATTGTATAGATGCCTCATTTAGCCCCCACTATTTCCCAGTTATATTTTGATCGTATGAGGTTGAAACGAAGCCCTTTGGTATAAATACAACACACAATGAGCTTATTGGCATTGTCCCTGGTCCCATTCAAAATGCCCTTTCTAATGGGTTTGCATCCTTTGTTTTTTTTCGAGAAAGGGGGGTAATATTGTACTCTATTGAATACAATGTCACAAGAAATGGATGGCATTGTAGGTGGTTTGAAGGATCCTTTCTTGGCTAAAGGATGAGACTTTGATCTAAATTTCTTGGGTGCATTGTTTGCTTCCTCTTGCTTTTTGATATAAAAATTTGTCCCTTTGGCAAACCATGTTTATTCAGCCCACCACAAGCTATGATTTCTTGGCCAGCAACTGCACACAAGTGGGATTTCCCTTGACTATAGGAACCCCTATACTCATTTTCTGACTCATTACAATGCCAAAGATAACCCTCGCCTCTAGGAAGTTGCTCACATCGTCATGTGTTGCCAAAGTTACAAAAATTAGTTGATTTTGGAAGCCCTAACTGACCCTTGGTCCTAGCCTTTCTAGACATAATTTGTGTCTACACATTTTAAAATAAACTAATGTCAAGAGAAAAACAATAACATAATCTTAGGCTAAGATTACTTGAAAAAAGAATAAGAGATTAAAAACAATAATAAACATTGTTTCATGGGGATGTATCCCCAAGGATTTGGGTGACAACCTAGATGCCCTAGGGACTTGGAGGGGATCTTCCCTATTTTTAGGGATGGACAACTTGCTCCATTTGGTACATAAATATAAGCAAGGTAACTTTTTAAGGAAAGATATGCTAAAAACCTCCAAAAAGCTAAAAGTGGGAGGATTGTCAATGCAAATTCAGCACATTGTATTTAGTTTTAGAAATTTCTGCTGCTGTCCCTAAAATTCAGGAAAAAAATTGCCATCACTGAAACTGCATTCCCACATACCTGTGTCCCCTGTCCTGAAATTTGGGAGAAACATTGTTAATAAACCATATCCTTGTGGATCTTGGAAATAAATTGAAAAAAAAGGACTTCATTTAATGGAGATTCTCTGTGTGGCAACCTTGCTTGATCTATTTGGCTCCTATCGAACACTTCTTGACACGTAGGAATAGTGAAAGCACGATGTCTGAATACAAATAAAACTTGCAGCCTTCAGCAATGAGTAGAAATGGAGTTTTGGGTGAGGACTGAGAGGTATGAATGCAGTTTTGATTTATTTTTATTTTTTGTTTGTTGTTAGTGACTTAGAAGTCACATTTTAGGGTTGGATTAGGTTTGCTTTTTTTTTTTTTTTTTTCGATTTTTGTTATTAGAAAAGATTATTTAAAAAAAATGTTTTTGGAGTGCGTTCTTTCTTGGTTCAAATGTACCCGAGGTAGATCCACTGGCCTGGGAACAATTCCAGGAACCAAGTCTGTACACATACTGGGATCTGTACATGATACGAGCCAGTCTGGGTATGGGCTGGGTTATGAGTGAATCCAGTAACACATAATTTTTGTATGCATACCTTTATGTAGGATTATCCAGATTTAAAATCACCCATATATATTTTCAGTTCGTAAAAACAATGGATATAGTTGAGAGATTGTGCTTTAGAACATTTCATTAAATTGTCCCCAGAGCAGAAGCTGTAAAGGCTTTGCAATTGCTTGATTTGTATGCTACATAGTGAAATAACATATGGCTTGACAACCAAGCTCATAATTTTTTTATGAGAAATGGTGTTGAGGAAGGTTGCACATAAGAAACAGCTCTGTAATTGCTGTATATAGATACATATAGCATATTTTTGAGGCCTGAAACAACTCTGCAACTGCCTGAAACGGTCCAGCAGTGGCAAACAACACGAAAAAGGACAAGAAGCACAAAAAATGAAATAAAATAAAATGATTGAAGAACTTGAAGAAATAGTCAGCAGTCACTCCCGAAATGTGGTTGTTGTAGCTGGAAAAATATCTGGAAGGGTGCCAAGAAACAACAGTTAGTTTTGTGATCCTGTTGCTGGCTGTTTTGATGTGCAATGGGGGCTGACTGTTGCGTTTCTTGAAATTATAATATAAAATCTATGTTACTGAGTTGTTAGGGTATATGGCCAGATCTGGGGCTAGTTCATACTCAGTCTGGAGCCAGAACTGGTATGCAAGGGGATTCGGCCAGGATGCAGTCAAAACACTGTGGGTTCACGCCCAAGAAGAATCTGGAAGAACCCCAGAAAAACATCATTTTTATTTTTATTTTTTGATTTTTTAATATATCTTTTAATCTTTTTTCGTCCAACACCTTTCATTTCTTCCGATGACTCAGAGCAGTTGCAAGTAAGAGTGCGAGAAATGAAATGAAATGAAATATTTGAATAACGTCCATGGGGCCAAAGCAGCCTATGGGACCAAGAGCAGCACACAGTCCCATCGAGAAACAGGGCACAAAGCCTTATAAAGTTTGTAATTTCCTCTTGAGATCAGATCTTCTGCAGTGAATTTTGATTGAGAAGTTTGTGGTTTTGCCCAACCTTGCCTCCTCAAACAGGGTGCTTAAATTGTCAATTCTCAAGTTGTCTTCATAATTGATACGTATGTCACTGGACGTTGAGAACTCCATGAAGAAGTGCCATTCTGTCTCCACCAAGTCCTTTTTGCAAAATAGGCGTGTTGTCTTTTTCCACTCCTCTTTAGGTATCAACCATCTGTTGGTTTCACATCTATGGTGAAGTAAGCTAGTCCTTAATTGGGCTATCAACATTTTTCCTTTCCACTTAATATCTGCTCCTATGCAGGCTTTTTCTTCATGATCCCATGTGGGGTTAAACTCTTTGATATAGTAAGTTTATTTATGGCCGGTTTGTTTTGTCCACATGATGGTCCTAAATTCTTCTCTTACATACCTTTATATTTCCTCATTAGTATTTGGACATTCCTGCATATTAATGTCCCACTTCTTTATCCATTTGTCATTTTGTCTCATCCATGTGTTCTTTCTTCTAGTTAGCTCTTCCTCCATAACTAGCCTTGGCCAATGGCATTGCTTGCACTTCTGCTGATGATCCGGCATTAACCCTGCTGTCCAGTTTTGAAGACAATCTCAGCTGTATTATTGCCGGTGGCACTGCTAAGAATGTGCAGGTGTCGATCAAAGATCTCGTGATGGTATTTCTACAGATGTGATTGGGAATGGTGAGGCATGGTTGTGATAGTTCTTAAAGGGACACAGCCAAGTGGGTTGAATGGTCAGATAAAAGGCCTAGTATTAATATGACCTCCCTTTTTTTCTTTTTCCTCTTTATCTAATTTTTGTTTTTGTCTTCACATTTAATCATAAGTATGGCATCTTGTTAATAATATAATTTAACTATGTTTTATGCTATCTTTCCCTTCTTTTAACTTAGGCCTTTTATATCATTTATATTAGCGTCTTACATAATACTTGGATTAAGATAGTTAAATACTTATAATTATTACATTGTAATATAATAATCATCTAATATCTTAAGTAATGGAAACTGGTAGGAACTAATATAAATCATAGGGTTTGATATTGAACAATGAATATCTATCATGACATTCCAATTTGACAAATTAACATCAAAATAATATTTCTTTGGTTGTTTTGTTTATTATATGCATGTTATGTGATTATCTGATCTTAGTTCTTGTTTTAAGCTAAAATTAAAATAATGTATATATTTATGATTTTTATATGTTTTATGCATGGATAAACCCAAAACAAACCCAACCTTTCTTCGCCATATATGTGTACACAAACCCCATACTCAAACTCAAACCCAAATCCGAATCCATAACTTAGTATGATATGTGTGAGCCCTATTTTATCCTCATAGATTATATGTGCCTTGCTATGCTTTTAGTGAAAACTACGAATCTCTATGCATCCAGGCCAAAAAATGCATCATGCAGCTGCTAAAGTCATAGGATTTAAATCTGTGTTGAACAGTGCACTAGGGATACCACTAGGTAGAGAGCATTTCCTTTTTGACTAATGTAGTAACTCCGTATGAGACGAGATGCCCTTGATGGTCATCTTCCCTCTTCTTAAAGAACAGCTAGCCTAGGGCCACCTGCACTTGGCAACCTATAGATAAAGATAATCATTGTGCAATAAAACAATCAAAGTACTATCATATACTCATGCTGGTAAAGGCATATTATATCAAACTTTATGTGCAATGTTTTGCTTCATTGATGATTTCTTACATGTAAGCTTGGCTTTTGAATTCAAGCAAATGATGCTTGACTTGTTCTATTGATAATTTTTTGGTTGGTGTTTTCATTTTTCTTGTGGTTTCAGGGTTCGTTTTCACTATGGTCATCCTGATGTATTTGATAGATTGTTCCACCTGACAAGAGGTGGGATAAGCAAAGCTTCAAAAGTTATCAATTTAAGTGAGGATATATTTGCAGGTAAGCATTTTGTTTTATTTATTTGTCCCACTTCCTGTGGTTTAGGGGTTTTGATCTAGCTTTGTGAAAGTTGGCCTTTTTGCTGTTGAATCATAGGGTTGCTATAAACTTTTCAACAAAGATGCATGGGCACATAACAATATCATGTGCTATGCAGGATTCAATTCTACCCTACGAGAAGGAAATGTAACTCATCATGAATACATGCAAGTTGGTAAAGGTCGTGATGTGGGACTCAATCAAATATCACTATTTGAGGCGAAGGTAGCAAATGGAAATGGTGAACAAACCTTGAGTCGTGATATTTATCGTCTAGGACATCGGTTTGACTTCTTTCGAATGATGTCCTGTTATTTCACTACAGTTGGATTTTACTTCAGTACTCTGGTATGGATTAATCACATTCCATCTTGTTTATTAAAGGTCTTTCCCTCTATTGATAGTTTATAATAGTTTTGCACTCCAAGTTAGATATCAAGAGATCTTGTGTAAATGCTTTGTTGCATCTGAGCAGGGTTTCTTATATAAATGACAAATTTCTTCTGGTTTTTGTATTGCAGGTGACTGTTCTTACAGTTTATGTTTTTCTATATGGTCGTTTATATCTGGTTTTAAGTGGACTTGAAGACAGAATGTTACATGAAGCTTCCATACAACATAATAGTTCCTTAGAAACAGCCCTTGCTTCACAGTCTTTTGTTCAGCTGGGTCTGTTGATGGCCTTGCCAATGGTGATGGAAATTGGTCTAGAGCGAGGGTTTCGTACTGCATTAAGTGATTTTATTGTTATGCAGCTGCAGCTGGCCTCTGTTTTCTTTACTTTTTCTCTTGGTACAAAGACACATTACTATGGACGGACATTACTTCACGGAGGAGCCAAATACAGACCAACTGGACGGGGATTTGTGGTTTTTCATGCTAAGTTTGCAGATAACTACCGATTCTACTCACGCAGTCACTTTGTCAAAGGAATTGAGTTGTTGATGCTTTTGATTGTATATAATGTCTATGGCCAACCCTATCGTAACACTGTCGCATATCTCTTAATTACTTTTTCCATGTGGTTTATGGTTGGGACATGGCTTTTTGCACCTTTCCTGTTTAATCCTTCTGGATTTGAATGGCAAAAGATTGTGGAAGACTGGACAGATTGGAACAAATGGATAAACAATCGTGGAGGGATTGGTGTACCACCAGAAAAAAGTTGGGAATCATGGTGGGATGAGGAACAGGAGCATCTCAAGTATTCAGGCTTGCAAGGACGAATTTGGGAGATACTCTTATCACTTAGATTCTTCCTCTACCAATATGGATTGGTTTACCACCTAAATATTGCACATGAGAATCGTAGTGTTCTGGTATTGTTTACACATTAACTACTATATTTTCATTGTTACAGTTTTTTTATCTTTCACTAAGATGATTGAGAAGCAACTTCTTTCAGGCTCTAATGTTTATTTAATCCCCAACTTCCAGGTCTATGGGCTATCTTGGCTTGTTATTGGAGCTGTCCTCTTGGTATTGAAGGTAGTCAATCCTGTTGCTTACTATCTTTATGTGCATATCCAAAGTAATAAATAAAAAATGGAGATACACAATTATTCTGCAATACTGTTCGTCCTTATTTGACTAAACTATTCATTTATAACCCTCTTATGTTTATGCATAAAAACTGCTTGGTAACTAATGATATTTTTGGTGTTGTGAAATTGGAAGACCTGACTTTTACTTTTCTGGTAATCACAGACTGTATCTATGGGAAGGAGGAGGTTCAGCGCAGAATTTCAGCTAATGTTCCGGCTTCTCAAAGGGCTTCTTTTCATTGGATTCATGTCAGTTCTCACAATTCTCTTTGTTGTCTGCGGGTTGACAGTAGCAGACTTATCTGCGTGTTTCCTTGCATTTATGCCAACTGGGTGGGGTTTGCTCCAGGTAGTTGTCATTCTGTAGTTTATCCTTGCTTTCTCTCCTCCATCCTGTTTCTAATTGGAAAGAATACTAATCATTTCTGCTTGGGCTAATATACAAATTTTCCTTGTATCTAGATTGGACAAGCCTGCAGGCCTCTAGTTCAACACCTTGGAATGTGGGACTCTGTTCGTGCCCTTGCTCGAGGTTTTGAATATCTATTGGGACTAATGCTTTTTACACCAATTGCTATATTAGCTTGGTTTCCTTTCGTATCAGAATTTCAAACCCGTTTACTGTTCAATCAGGCCTTCAGCAGAGGGTTGCAAATTTCACGTATTCTTGCTGGTAGGGGAAAAAATTGGTCTTCTAGAGGCTGAGATTAATATCCATGTCAACATGGTTTTTCAACATTGTGGTCCAGATAAGTGTCCGATATTTGTAAATATTTGAAGGCAGCTTCTCAATGAAGTAGCACGCTTCACTTCAAAATATTTCCAACATTTTCAAAATACTATTGCTGATGTACAGAGTACAGATCATCTTGGTAACAGTGGATGAATTGCATCCTTGCCAACTTCGTTATTTTATTTTATTTGGTCAAATTCCCAATTAGATTTGTAATTTTATCGATCTTTTTGAGTTACCAAATAGCTGGTCAAGCGGTAAGTCCTGCAAGCTTCACTTTGTGAGCACTGAGGAGACTCCATAAACTTAGTAGATCTTTCTGTAATTTAAATGTTCATTTGAAATAAAATATGCTTTAATTTTTACTCAAATAGCTAAGGGTGGAAATAGCTAAGGGTGGAATAAACATTGTGGTTGAATCTTCAGGTATATTAGAATGAGAAGATCATTTCTTCTATAAACATAGAATATTAGCAAGTAAACATGACCAACTATAAATTTATTATTATGGGAATGTTCACTGACTTTTAAAAATTGTAGATATTGAGAACCAAATTGATTATTCAGCTGTGATAGGAATTTGAAATATCCAACTTTTGGGAAGGCAAGTTGGAAGGAACCTAATTTTAAGGAAAGTATTTCAATTGGTTTCATAAATTCATGTTAATCATAATTATTCACTCAAATCCGCGGTTATAAAATTCAACTTGAACTTAAATTTCTAATATAATATTAAAAGCTAATAACGGCAAGGATGTTCCATAGAACAAACAAGGGACGCATTGCGTCAGGTTCCTACCATTAAATGTGTGATTTGTTAGTTGATGTTGAAACTTATATTGGTAGCAATTTAATTTGCTAAAGTATTAACACAATAAGAATTTATTGAATTAGTGGACAAATTCAACATGGAATTGTAAAATTAAAAACAATAATATTACTATTTCTAAAAGATTTCAAACTACATTGAAAAGCAAATAATGAGGGAGAAATTGTAAATGTTAAATATTGAATACAAAGTGTTTTTTCACTTCTTCAAAATAGGTGATAGTTTGTTATATAGAATTACTTTGAAAGAAATATGACAAATCATATATAAATTAATTTATCCAAAAGCTTGTTAAAAAACATAGAGCTTCATCAGTATGTGATTTTATGCTCCATTTGCATCCTGCAAGATATGTATAAAGATGGTTGTCAAAAGATTATTGTAGTAAATAAGCTATTGTAATGAGCAATTATATCTAAATAATAGATTGTCTAAATATTTTATTGGTAATGAACAAACTAATTTTTTTGAAATAGTTTTTTAAATAAGGTACTAGCAAGTGAAGTATATTATACCTTTCCATACTCATTAGTCTTCCTTACAATTGGCACTGATAATAACATTGTTTTGGTTCAGTGTAAATTGTCCTTTTGCTGAGAAGTCTCGTAGCACGAAGACAATTGTTGATTTGTCTTCAATGTACTCTTCATAGGTAATGTTTTGTAGTTCAGGAAGCATTACCTGAATGATGGACTTGTCAAAAGAACAATTAATAGTTTGCTTATTATCAGTTGTCAAAATGGTTTTAAGGTATAGGGAGTGTATGTAAGTAACTTCTTGATTGCATATAATGCAATGGGCAGTGTGATCTACTAGTGTTCCATATCCATCAAATTGTAATTACAGTTTGGTTAGGATGCATGGAATGGATCGGAGAAGGTATTGGCTATTCTTAATATTCCATGGACTTGCAAAACATTAATGTTATTATATTACTAAGTTTCAAGCAATTTTTTTTTTTGATGAAAATGCAAGTTATCTATTAAAATAAAATAACGCTTCACAAAAAAATAATGGGTGGTTAAAAGGCACACACCGAAGTCACATGGGCTCAACCCAGAAAGTTCTAGATCAAAGTATCAAAGGTACACAACCCATATGAAAACATAAAAAATAACAAAATTAAGCTGCCAAAGCCACCCTCGCAGATGGCAGATCCCTGTCATCCAGTTTCCCCCAAATATTCGCGGGGTCCGGGTTGACATCAGGCATAGCCCAGCCATCTTCATTTTCCTGTTCATTCTGAACATTTGACTCCTTGTGTTGAGGTGAGATAGCCAAATTCAACCAGGGAACACTTTAAAATTATCCCATCTTGTATTAGGTGGATGAGAAGGACCAGGAACATTCCAACTAGTATTATCGCCAGTGGGCCAACCTGCGTTATCCCCTGCTGCACTAGTAGCACGACTTGAGGTCCAACCACGTTGACGTGGAGAGGCCGAGCGTCTGCGACGGTGAGCACCACGATGCTGAGCAGGCTGGGAGCAGGGCCGAGAATCTCTGCCTGAACCACTTCTTCGTTTGTTTGTTGAACGGGCTCTGACAAAGGAAGGTGAGGGAGGAACTCGAGCCACAGTACAAGGAGCATTCCCCCAATGATCCAATAACTCTTGTAAGTGTGCCACCTCCAAGGCAACTTTGTTAGCTTGCACTTGAATCTGCATAAGAACATTAGAACAGATAATTGTTTTAATGTAAAGAGAAACAGAAGTTCCAATTTTACTTTCTGAGAATATGCAAGAATTACGATCTTTCCATAATGTAAATAATATCTCTACCCTGAAAATATGTCAAAGCTGAGTAAATCTTTCAGGAAACCTGGGTGAGTCACCCAAAAGAATGATTTGCCAGGTTAATGGCTCTGGTCTAAAAGGGCGGAAGAAATCATGAATACATAGCCAGAAGGCTTGTGCTCTGGTGCAATACTAGAAGCGATGCTGAATTGTCTCAGACTGTCCACAAAAAGGACAATAGGGGTCCTGGACCCCAAGATGAAACAACCTAGCACCAATAAGCAGGCCTTGAAAGACAATACACCAGGCAAAATGAGCAAGTTTGGGCTCAAGAATGGCGGACCAGACAGTTTTAAATTTGGAATGCCAAAGACTCAAAGAGCTATGAATAAGCTAACGCTTATTAAGAGTGTCAGCCATAGGCAAATGTGCTGAAAGCCACCTGTAAGCCATCCGTGGCTTGAAATGATGCATTGGTGTTTCAGGATACCACTTCCAGTCCTTCCACCATGGCTTGTTGGATTGAATTCCAACTTTATGAAGCATTTCTGGTGGAATAGCCATGATGATTCTCTCATAAGTAGGCTTATCAACAGCTGAAAGACCAAATTTAACACGTAATGCTTCCTAAGCCAAAAGGCTCATAGTGGGCTGGTGGAACATATCCTGTAAAGTCTGAACACCTTTTTTTATGAAATTTAAGAGCCTTTAATCCAGGCAATTTAGCCAAAGAATGGCCTGTAGAAGCTAGGAGAGGTGACCACCAAATATTAAGGTGATTGAAAGAAAGACCAGTACAAAATCCATCACCTGACCAGCGTAACCATGGTTTAACTTTTTCCCAGGCTTTCCAAATGCTTTTAACCACAAATGTACCCGAGATCTGAATTGGTTCTCTCATAACTAGGAGAGTAGAAAAACCAATTCCTTTCCAAGCCGGTTTGTGCAAAGGATGTCCCATTTCAATGTTATGCTGGAGTAAAACTTTCCATGCCTCACAGCCAGTGAGAGCACGAATGATCCACTTGATAGCCAAGGCAGTTCCTTGACATTGGGTAGATAGAATACCAAGCCCTCCAGAATCTCTGGGAAGGCAGCAGAACTCCCATGCAACACGATGAAAACTATGGCAGATATCAGAAGAGGTCCATAGAAAGTCCCTCAAAAGTTTTTCCAGATTGGCATAAGAACTGTTTGAAGGAGCTCAACAGGTAGAATAATAAACATGGGTTGCAGCCAAGATCTTAGAACAAACCTGGAATTTACCAGCCAGAGATAGCGGCTTAGTAATCCAAACTGCAAGTTTTTGTTCCACACGAGTAAGAACAGCTTGCCATAGAGTAGCAGAAGTGCCCTGGAAAGCAAAAGGAATGCCCAGAAATCTAAAAATTTCACCATGGCCAACCCAGCGCCAACCATATCGCTGAAGCCATTGAGGAATGGGCAAGATTGATTGCCTGTAGCATAGAGTTTTATGCCACTTAATGGAAGAACTTGTGGCTAAACAAAAGGTCTCCAGACAACCAAGAGCATTTTTAACAGAATTTTCTTCTTCCAGTAAGGTTAAAAAAGAGTCATCAGCAAAATGACCATTAACTAGTTGGCTGGAGGAATTAGGTAAAGTAATACCATGAACAAGCCGATTGGACATTGAATGAGCAAGAAGATAACCAAAACCCTCTGCCGCAAGAAAATACAGGCTTGGAGCAAGAGGGCATCCTTGCCAGATTGATCTGAAAAGGCCAAAAGTATGAGACTAGTGGCCATTGATAGAAATACATGCAGAGGCATCAGAAAAGAGCATTTTGACTGATTGAATAAAAAAGGGTCCAAACCCTAATGCTGCAAGCATGGCAAGGATAAAGCACCATTCAATGCGATCATATGCCTTAGCAAAATCAATTTTCAAAAAGATTGCTCTTTGGTTGGATTTTCTTGCCCATTCCATTCCCTCCCAAATAGCAATGATATTATCTAAAATATATCTGGAATTAATGAAGCCTGTTTGTTCAGGGCAGACAATCAGAGGAAGCAGGTTGTGGAGTTTGAGCGAAAGGGCTTTAGCAATGATTTTGTATGAAACATTGATGAGCGTAATGGGTCTCCAGTTGCAAATATCCTCCGGATCGCCAGCTTTAGGTATCAATTTAATGTTTCCTTGATTTATAATACTTCCTAAAGAATTATAATGAAAAGCTTCAAGGTATACATTGTGTAAATCTTTTCCTAAACAATTTGAACCAATGAACAATGAATATCTATCATGACATTCAAGTTTTGGCAAATTGTTATTGATATCGAATTTGAAATTAGTATATTGTATTTCAAATGTGTAACATTTATGGTAGTTTTGTTTAGCATATGCATAATATGTCATTTTGAATGTAATTCTTGTTAAATACATATATATTTATGGTTTTTTTTGTATGGACATACCCAAATGTACTCAACCCCCCCCCCCCCCAAAAAAAATTTGCCGTACTGGCGTACCATACCACGTATCTGTACCAGTATCGGCAACTTAAGGTTACAGTAAAGGTGAGTGGTCTAAGAGGGATTCTCACATGGGTCCCACAGTTATTTTTAAATGTTTGCATCAGCAAGCACCCAAATAGGATGTTGGTGGGTCCCACCAACAACAAATATAATTCTTATGTTTGTCACCTGCTGCCTAGCATATTGTAAGTGTTGTCACCAGGCCTAGAATTTGATGGTCTATTTGATCGTTTTTGCTATTTTAGACCGTATTTTACAACTTTAAAATTTATTAGACCGTACAACTTGACTTGCCAAATTTTTACATAACTTATATATGACACTCTAAATTATTCATAAACCATAAAATTTTATTATAGTGTAATATAATATAATATTTTTATTTATAATATATATTATTTTGTAATAATTTGTTATAGAAATATAAATGATATTTTCTTTTACAATGTTTATCTTCAACATTTTTTAAATTGATATAGAAATATATATTAAATTAAAATATTTTCAAAGATAATTGTAAATGATATTTTAGAATGTTTATATTCAATAAATTTTAAAAATCAATTTAGAAATAAATCTTTGCTTTGTTTATACTTGTTATTTATTTTTAAAAATTAATTTAGAAATAAATATTTTCTGTCTATACTTATTAATATGTTATTCATTGTTTATTATATATGGAATAAGTTGCAAATTACAATTACAGAGATTAAGAAGCGCTGTAAATAAGAGATGATTTACAATTATAGGGATTAAAAAGAATTGTTTCTACTTCCTCCATTGTCATTCAATTCACTAAGCTCACCTTTCTATTAGCACACCAAGATGCCTATGTTAGAGCCAAATTGGAAATGTTCTCAATAGTGATACAACTGAACAAGTCATGTCCTAAGCACAGTGTGATGAATTGATGATTGAAATTTCAATAAGACTTCAAAAGGAGGGCAAGTTGGTTTGTTGAGTGGATGGGCTACTCTTAAGGTACAACCAATATTTTGTGAAACTTATTACTTTGCTATCTTTTTGAAATGTCATTTGAATGATTGCTATTTGCAAGTGGGAATTGTATTAAATGACCAGCTTTAAGAATCCTCTGTAGCCAAGGGAAGATTAGTACAGATGTGAATGTCAAGTTGAACCACTTCTGAGCTGCTCACGGTGAAGTTTCTCCAAAGGAAGAGGTCTTACTGTTTGTAGTTTTGTTTGTGATTGTGTTGTTGATTGTTGCTCTTTTTGCAGTCTTTAGACTGCTTTTTGTAACCTCCATTCTTTCAATATAAAAAAAATCACTTAAATTTTTTTGACAAGTTATAGTTTTCTTAAAAAGTCAATTGAAAGGCAGTTAAATGACCAAACCATCATAAAAAATTTATATGACCGGCAGGGGTGACCGTCAAATTCCAGGCCTGGTTGTCACAAAGTTTAGGAGTGGGTCCCAGCATGAACTCCTGCCAGCTACAAAAAAATATTTCTTGCGGGCACCAACAGGCAACAAGCATTAAGGAAGTGCTCAATTTTAGAGTTGTTTTTCTATGAAATGTCCAGACATGTGGGTCCCAATCCGGAAGGGTGCTGGATGCTCCTGCATTAGAAAGAAAAGAAGAATTTGAAACTAAAAGACATCCTTGTCTGTTTGAATATTGTGTAGAAGGCTTCATACATTCGAGGAGTCTTCTAGCACTCTATAAGAAGCAATTGACAGCTCAAAGCAAAGTGGAGGAGGAAAATTAAAGGATTGTATCTCTAAGAATAGAAAGCTGAAGTAGTAATAAGCTTGGCAAAGGTTGTATTACACTTTCATACTTGTCTATTTGAGCAATACACAATTGCCTCTACCAATTGGGGTTTTCCTAGGATAAATCTTGTCTTTGTGTTGTATTTTTTCCATTTCAGCACTTCAATGTCTTTGTGTGGCAGCTCTTTAATTCCTCTCAATTTCACTGATTTGGAAATTTAAGTATCACAGTAGATTAGTTGCTTGATTTCCTGGTTCTAATTAGGTTTGATTGAAATTACGGATTAGACTGAGTATCAACTGAGAGGAAGATTGCACCTGCATATTAAGGGCAATAATTATCAAGCAAGGTCACTTGGGAGAAGGCTAATGCAAAAATGGAAATAAAATTAAATTAAATTTCACTATATGAGATAAATCAGAGACGTATGATAAGTGTGGATGGGGCTGAATGGTGTTTTGTATCAGTTGTAAAACAACCATCGCCTCTATCCTTAATCCTAGAGAGACTCCAAAGTAATAACTCCAATGACTTCTTTCTCCCATTGGTGTAGGAGCATTCCAGGGTTCTTGTGATCTTGCACAAACAAAAAAAATATCCTCACAGCTTCGGTTTGTTTTTGAATTTTTGGTTTTTTATGGGTCTTTTCTCTTTTCTTTATGCTGTTCTCCAACTCTTAAAGGCTAGCAAATGCCTTGGCGGTGGCGTATAAAAGGATAAGATCTATTCACCTGGCGGTGGCGCTTGGAATTTAGTTTTGGCATTTTCTTTTCTTCATTGAGGAGTGCTGGCGGCTAGTTGTGGTATGACCTGTTACAGCGAACCCCTATCTTTAGCGGCTGTTTCCTCAGCCATGTTCTTTGACGACTTTAATGGCAATTTTCTATTTATTGTTAGTGATTGTCCTGCGGCAGCTCTTAGTGGTGGTGATTTCCTTAAATAGAACCTTCCACCCCTTATATATGCAGTGACTGCACAGCGGAACATTTGGCTTAGCAGGGAATTTGGCCAGAGAATGAATGAATGAATGAATGAGTTAGTTTTAATAACATCCACGAGACCAAACAATTTAAGGGACCAAGTGTTAATTTTAATATTCAGATTGGCAGTAAGAAACAATGAAACATAAATGCTCACATAACACACATATACCCTGGGAAAACCTCCCTCTTGGAGGTGAAAAACCCAGCAAGAAAATCTCAAATCCGATTTATATTAAGAGCAGAAACAGATTACAACTTTGCCTAGCTAAGGCACGAAACATAGATATCAAAATACAACATGGCCTCTTCTTGAATTATCGAACCCTTTGAACCATTGAATTAGTTGAACCGTCGAACCGTTGAACCAGTTCAACTGTCGACAGAACCCTTGCACTGTCGAACCTTTGAACCCATCGAATCATTGAACCGTTGAACCAGTTCAACCATTGGCGGAGCCCTTCACTGTTGAACCTTTGAACTCGTTAAACCGTTGAACTAGTTCAACTATCGGCAGTGTTGGTTACCAAATCTGCAGAGGGTTTGCCAGCTCCAATGCACAGGTTGATTCAGCCAACAGATACAGGAGGTTGCGTGAGCTACCTCCCCTTCACTTCTGGTTCTGCCGCACCAAAGGGGGTATCCCTATAATTCAAGATGTAACCTTGACTAGCTCAATGATATAAAGATTTAGCTTGACAGCATCAGGCAGAATACTCTCATGTATGGACCAAGATCTGCATGATAGATCTCAAGGTGGGCAACATTCTTGGACATGCATGTCTGGTTGGGTATGAGAGTATGTAGGGGGTCCCTAATCCTACTCCTACAACTAACAGATGGAGGTGATGAAATGGGTGGACATAATGTCCTGGATGCAAGACAAGGGGTTTTGGATCATAACTACTGACCCAGGGGCAGACTGGTGCCTATCCGTTGGGCAAGGAGTCAACTAGACGTATACATTAGGTGGCTTGCAACTGTCACTCAAGTTTCAAGGGGTTGGATTGATGCTTGCCTTACAAACATCACCCAAGAAAGGGTATTTAGCTGCATCTACTTACAGATATCCCTGCAGACATACAACCCTCTCCATACTCAACCTTAAACATTTTAATCCACTCCTTGAATGGAAGTTAGAGATCAAGCATGTGACACAGAACCCTGTATCCTAGAATCTATGAAACCCTTAGCAACCAGATTCAAAAGAAGGAAAGGCATGCAACAAAGGAGACAGACAAATAAACACATGCAGTGAAGCATTTCTCATATAACATTAACACTGAAACTGAAAATATGTGCAAGATTCATTCATAATGCAACACATAAACTATAAAATGAGATACAACAGCCAGGATCATGCCCTGTTCTTCGTTATTTACACAAAAATGCCTCAGGCCTTCAACAACCCACCTTGAATGAATAACACAGTTTGCATTATATAGCAGGAAGGTGTACCCATCATTCAGTACAATGGCGCTTCAAAATATCCGCTAGATACAACACGTCATGAGAAATTGGCGCTCAAACATTTAATGCAGCAGGTGAAGGAGGGGACAGGAAGAGATCTCAAGCCTTGCGCCGCCGCCCATGGATGTACAACTTCAATCGGGTACCTGATCAATCACGCCATCGCCCATACCTCTACAACAACCACCATTAATGGCGTACCAACCCGCGGCCTTGGGAAATGTAGAATACTGTGCATCGCAAACCTTTCCCGCCAAAATGTATCATCCTGATATTTCAAATCATGCAGGAACAAATTATCCCACATGCACCCCGCGGCATCCTCCTCATCACCTTATATACTAGGTCGTGAGCATATATGGTGTCGGTGCTTTTGCTCCCGACGGCACCTAGTATAAGCCTTCATCATCCTCATCCTCCAGCATGATATCCGACTGCTCGAAATATCACCCTGACGTCAGCATCATCATCTGCTGAGTTCACCCTGATAATTCACATCACCCCGATGTGAAATATCACCCCGTAGAAAATATCACCCTGCGAGAAAGTATCATGCTATCCGCATCACCAGATAAAATATATCACCCTGATGTTCGAATATCAGCCTGATGATCAACCTTACCTTCATGTGAAACATCAACCTGATATTCACCTTCATCGGCACAACCTGATGCATCGGAGGAAGATCCTCCTGCTTAGCCGATACCAAATGTCTGGCCGATGAACATCCTGATGACATCACCGTCATATCCTGCTGACGTCATCAACATATCTGCCTATTGCGCACCCCCTCATATCCAGATGACGTCATCATCATATTTGCAAATATTGGGGGATCTCCACAAGATGACTAGTGTTAGAAATATGACCCCCCTCGGATCCTGATGACGTCACCACCATATCGGCATCAGGATGATATTCGGAAGATAACCGGATATTTAGAAATATCAGCCTAATAGAAATATCAGGGTGCACTGTAGCTCCATTGTAAGATCGGGGTGATGTATGAATATGATACTTGAAAATATCACCCTCTTCCTTGGAATATGATGAAGCCGATAGATAAGCGGATATCACCCTGACAAGAATATGACATCAGCAGCATTGGGTGATGAAAGAACATGAAGTGATAAAGTAACATCAGGATGATCTTAACCAAGATCCCCTGATGTTCAAATATGATGACCCTACAGAAGATCGGGTCATACTTAGGACCTTGCAGCAACATCATCAAGATGATCTTAACTAAGATCACCCGATGTTAAAATATCACCCCAGCGAAAGATCAGGTTGGTGTGAAATATGACCCTCGTAAGAAATATTAGGGTGATGCCTTGGAAACATGATGATGATGATGATGATGATGACCTCCTCCAAAGAAAATATGATGCTGCAGTTGAAAAATGCTGAGGCCCAGAGACTCAGAACCTTTTTGGATTTTTTGGGAAGGCACCTGCATGATTCCCCAAACATAAATTATTACTAACAGGCAGAACCCTTGCACTGTCGAACCTTTGAACCCGTTGAACCATTGAACCAGTTCAACCATTGGCGGAGCCCTTCACTATTGAACCTTTAAACCCATCGAACGGTTCAACCAACGGCGGAGCCCTTTCACTGTGCTTGTAGTAGATCACTGATTTTGCAGAGTAGAATTCGATAAGTGATTGCTGTACATTGTGATTGCCAGTCACTCTTCATTTATATGAGATCGCACAAACATTTTGGCGCCAAATTACATATACATTACATTTGAAATAGGTCCTGACCTATTTGTAATTTCAAGATACATAGAATGGTGAATTCGTCCAATTGGGGCCTGCCTTAATCGGATAATACAATTTGAGATCTCGAAATGCTAAGGCCGGTAGGCCATTCGGCATTTTATGACTAGGTCGGTCTCTAGAAGGGATCCGACCTAGCTATCAAAATCAACACTCCCTCTTAGCTAGGGAGGATTCCTTCATAAGGATCAAGTCACATAGTGACTAACATCATGGCTACTCCCATGGATGAAAACATAAGTGCTTATTGTCATCTCCTCATGACGTTTACCATAGATACTCCCAGAGGGTGAACAAACACATCATGGAATTTCTCCCATGATATCCACCATACCTACTTGCAGAGGGTGTCTCCACCATGCCTACTCGCAGAGGGTGGAAGAGGGCTTTCACCTCAAACTTCTCCCAGAGAAGAGTGTATTACCACCATGCCTACTCACAGAGGGTGGAAGATACAGTATAATGTATCATTGATGCTGAGACTCCCTCTCAGCTAGAGCTTCATTCTCCACAACTCCAAGCTTGTCTTGAAAATATGCAAGCTTCACTCGAGCAAGGGGTTTGGTGAGAACATCTGCTATTTGTTCTGTTGGCGTTTTAATTCGCACCTCTGGAATGTGATTCGGAAACGGACAGCTATGCACAGATAAACTGCTCTCCTATTGGAAGGGGGAGTTCCCTTTCTTGCTTATGTTCGCTGAAAAGATAACTTGAATGAAACTTCGCCTATCTTCTTTTTGATTCTCAGCTGCGAGCACAAGGTTATAAAACTCTAAACGCTGCAGAAGAGGTTTTTTCCTTTTTTATAAAACTTCTACTACAACTAGCATAGACTAATGACGCTTTCAACCTCCTGAGTAAATTCAGAGCAAAGGAAGTTGAAAGTGAACGAGGAATGATTGTTAACACAAAAACTTAAGCAATTTTCTTCCAGATTCACATCACAAGACTAAAAGTACTTTAATGATGAAAGCTGAAAATAAAAGCTGCAGAAGCTACACATCTGACGACGATAACTTAATGAATCGATATAGAATATAAGAGCAAAGTAGGCATGAGACTTCTATTCAATATCACAAAGTTTAATACAACTCCAGGACAACAATACTGCAGCAAAAGGTAGGCATACAGTAAGCGATCAAACACTGGAGAACAATGAACACAAAGTGAACAAACACCTGGAATAACAATATTTGCAGGCTAGAATAGGCACAACAAATTTGCTATCACAAATGCAGCTCCTTTACAATGGGCAAGGATGCCCTTATTTATACTAAAATCAAAAGATTAGGGAACCCTAAAATCTCCTTGATTAACCCTAACTTGTCAACTCGCAAGCTTTATTACTATTCTAAGACAAATATACAATAAACAAATGCTTTAAAGCAAAAAAGATTCCAACTAACACAAAGTGATTTCTTTTCTAAAGAATGGATGAGCTGCTTTAAAACAAAAAGCATATGTTTCAAAGCTGATTTCTTTTTGTGTCCCCATCTTTATTGTTGCTTTATTGGTGATGTCATCCACTGGTATTTTTGGAAATAATATCTTGTAAAAAGCTAATTTTGATTGAAAAAGCTGGCACATGGGTTTTGTAGGCAATTATGTTTCGAAGCAACCCAGATCGTCGGATTTTGAAAAAGCGGAGATTTTCTTAAAAAAAGTAAGAAAAAAGCAGATTCCCGAAAAAAGCACAACTCCCAATCTTCAAGAGGATGATAATCTAGGTGGATCCATCTTGACGAAAACTGAAAAAACTCTGCTCGAATTTCTAAAAAATGATCCCCTTGAAACAAGGACCCTGAAAAAGCAAGCCTCTCTTCTTCCTCAACCTGAATCTATGAAGAACATTGAAAAAGCACCTGGTTTGGGTCTTCGAATCTTCGTTGAAAGAAAAATAAAATCTTTCCTCTGGATGCAACCTGCAAAAGATAATGAAATAAAGAAGCCAAAAGCTTGTCTTTATAAATCTTTTGGTCAAAAAAACAACTTTATTTGTGTGAGAAGAAAACTTCACCCTCATCCATGAAGAAAACATCTTTTAAAGCATAAATCCAAGTGGATGTCTTCGAATAAGAAGAATCCCTATTTTGTAGGAGCCTATGGCTTCATGTGCAAGATGACGAAAAATATCTTCTTTGATGATGTCATCAAACACGTGAGTTGAAAGAAGTGCTAACAAAATTTTCTTCATTTTCGACACTTCAACACTCGTTTTGACTTAAATATGGTCTGTCTTTGACTTCAACAAGGCAGAAAAATGTCGTCATTGACCGAAAAAGCTAATTGATCCTGACATTTTGGAGATTGATCAACTGAGATTCCATCCCCTGCCTCTGTTTGACGATCTGACATCGTTTGACCAAGTTTGACCTCCCAGAAACTGCCAACGGGTGAAGATTAGTAACAAAGCATGTCGGAAAACACTGAAAACATGAAAATATTCTAACACTGCTCAAGTTGGCCGCCCCAAGCCTCCTGGGGCGCCTGGTTTCCCAACACTTAGTAATTTTTTTATTTTTTTAACTTTTTCAATTTCTTGGTTTGCGTGCACATTCTGGAGGCACAGGACCCCTGTTTAGCTGTCAATTTCTATCAACTGGGATGAAAATGAGTTTGATGATCTAGCAAATATGCAAGCCTGATGAAAACTGAGCTGATTGTACCTTCCGTTTGCCTCGAAAAACATGCCAAACTAATCAACACTGAACCGAACCGGGCTGACGGAAGGAGATTCATGTTTTTCAAGAAAAAACATCAAAAATAATCTAAGTTTGGAGAGTTTGAGCGCCCCAAGCTCCTGGGGTGCTTGGTTTCTCAACACTTAGAAAATTTTTCAAAATTTTTCAATTTTGTACCTTTTCTCGATTTTTGTGCCCACGGCTCCTGTTCAATCTTCGATTTTAGTCGTTCTGACGACTGTCGGGGCGGGATAGAGGTTGATATGAGTATTGTGAACATATCTTTGGTGAAATCCTAGCTTTTACTGACTTTTGACCAAGTTTGACCAACCAGAAAAGCACTGACGGAAGCATTTTCAACGTTTCTCAAAAAACGTGAAAAAAAACTAACATAGGAGAAGATGGGCACCCCAAGCCTCCTGGGGCACCCAGTTTCACCAGACTTAGCCAAATTTATGATTTTCCAACTTTTCAATTCACCTTGGATCCATCTTGCATCGTTTTGCGTGCATTATCGAGTCGACAGTCGTTTGTCAGTTTTGCGTCGTTGAAACATCGTTGGAAACTCGTCGAAGAATTCTGGCAGGTGAAATTTTCTCTATTGATGACTTTCGAGCTCATACTTCACCTTCTGAAAAAGCAAAAATGACCCAGTAGAGAAAACTTGGTCGTTTGAAGATTCTGTCTGAACCGTGCCATTCGTGAAGCAAAATCGACCAATGAGAATCAAGCGCGACACCTGATTTGGAGATTCTATTTTTAGAAACTTTCTATTTTTAGAAAGTTTTGCCAACATCCATATCTCAAGAAACCTAGAAAATCGAACTCGACAACTATTTTTAGAAATTTCTAAAAATAGAAATTTCTATTTTTAGAAATTTTGCTTTTTTGACTTTTTGACGAAAAATTTTCTAGACTTGTTTCAAAATGCCTTAGTGAAGCAAAAAATTTGGTTGGGTACAACATGTTTATCAGTGCTGATGTACTTCAGTTGAATAGCATTCCTTTGCACCATATCCCAGATATAGTGATACTGAGTTTCCACATGCTTTGATCTGTCATGAAACATAGGATTGGCAGAGAGCTTCACATAGCTCTGGTTATCACTGTGAATAACTGTAGGCTCCTAGGGTTGTCCAAACAAACCTACAAGGAGTTTTTGAAGCCACACTGCTTCTCGAGATGCCACACAGCCTGCAATATATTCTGCTTCAGTAGTACTCAATGCTACTGAAGACTGTTTTCTGCTGCACCAGGATATCATGGCAGATCCCAAGTTGAAGCAAACTCCAGAAGTGCTCTTTCTATCAGTGACACTTCCTGCCCAATCAGAATCAGAATAGCCTTCCAAGGTAATGACTGTGTTGGAAGAGTACTTCAATCCATATCCAACTGTACCACGCAAATATCTCAAGATATGCTTGGCTGCAACAAGATGAATCTGCCTTGGTTCACACATAAACTGGCTGAGGGCACTCGCTGCATAGCAAATGTCAGGTCTAGTGTTAACTAGATACATCAAGGATCCAATCAACTGCTTGTATTCAGTGGGATTCACAAGATCAGACCTAACTGCAGATTCACTCAACTTCTTTAAGTTAGTTTCCATAGGAGTAGGCATAGGTTTACAATCTAGCATTCCAAATCTCTTCAAAATATCAATGGTATATTTTCCTTGACTTAGAATAATTTCATTGGGTCTTTGCCATACTTCTAACCCTAGAAAGAAATGCATGAGACCTAGATCTTTCATTTCAAATTCTGAAGTCAGTTCTTCCTTACATCTAAGAATGAGATGATCTTCTCCAGTTAGGAATAAATCGTCAACATATAAAACTAAAATCAACATTTCACCATTGAATACCTTGAAGTAAAGGTTAGGATCAACATCATTCTTACAGAATCCTAGGCTTACCAAGTACTTATCAATTCTTTCATACCAAGCACGGGGGGCTTGCTTAAGGCCATATAATGCTTTCTTCAATCTGCATACATGAGATTCTTTCTTATGGATCACAAAGCCTTTAGGTTGCTCAATGTAGACCTCTTCTTCAATAACACCATTGAGGAAGGTTGTCTTTACATCCATCTGATGCAACTTCCATCCCTTAGCTGCGGCAATAGCAATGATAGTCCTGATGGAAGTATATTGAGTAACAGGGGCAAAGGTTTCCTCATAATCTATGCCTTCTTTCTGAGAGAAGCCACAAGCCACAAATCGAGCTTTGTATTTCTCAATACTTCCATCAGTAGCATGGTTAATTTTAAACAACCATTTGGAAGATACAACAGACTTACCTTTGGGTCTAGGCTCAATATCCCAAACATCATTCTTAATGATAGACTAATATTCTTCATCCATAGCATTCTTCCATGTCTATTGGTTCATGGCCTCTTCAACGCTAGAAGGTTCAGTCTCAATGAGATTGCACATCAATGCAACATAGTTTGAGAATTTATGAGGTCTCCTTTCTCTAAGTGTGCCACTTGGAGTTGCAAACTTTTCTGCTTCTTGAATCCAGAGAGGTCTCTTCTTACTCATGGTAATGTCCCTAGGCCCATCTGTAGGATCCAAAGGTTCACTTGGATCATCATGATTTTCAGATTCTGTAGACTCTCTCTGAATCTTAGTATCATGCTCAATATCCATGTCTTGGGGGTTATCATGGACTTCATTGTCAATCTCTAAACTTGAGCCTTTAGATCTTTTGAGTGTAATATTTTCTTTAAAAGTGACATCTCTACTAACCTCAATAAACTTCTAACCTGGAATGTAAATTCGAAATGCTTTGGATGTCTCACTGTAGCCCACAAGAGTGCCTCTTTTGCCAGAAGGTTCCAACTTGGTTCTCTTTCTTTGGGTACATGGACATATACTGGACTCCCGAAGATCCTCAAGTGACTGATATCAGGTTTGATCCCTGAAAATACTTCTTCTGGAGTCATATCTTTCAATACACGATGAGGGCATCTATTCTGAATGTAGACAGCAGTCCTAGATGCTTCGACCCATAGGAAAGTCTGCAGATCTTGATCATGAATCATAGCTTTTGCTGTCTCAACTATGGATCTGTTCTTTCTTTCTGCAACCCCATTTTGCTAAGGGTTGTAGGGAACACAAAACTCCCTCTTGATCCCTATCTCAACACAAAAATCATGAAAACTACCCGAGGTGTATTCACCTCCATTGTCAAACCTTAAAACTTTAATTCTTTTCCCATATAGGTTTTTAGCTAAAGTTTTAAATTCTTTGAATCTACTTAGAACTTCATCAGATACTTTTGATTTGAGAAAGTAAATCCAAGTTTTCCTAGAGTAGTCATCTATAAAGATTACATAATACAAGAATCCACTTGGGGAAGCAACAAACATAGGTCCACATAAATCAGAATGCACAAGAGCTAATTTCTCTTTAGACCTACTTTCACTTTGATGAAATGGACTCTTAGTGTTCTTACCCATAGCACAACCTTTGCATGTATTATCATGAATATGCCTAAGTGTAGGCATACCTTTAACTATCTTCTCAAGTGTGGGGAGGGCTTGGAAATGAAGATGTCCAAGTCTTCTATGCCATAGCTTGCTTGACTCTGGTGCTTCATGAATGAGAGCTTGAACTGGACGTGCTGAAAGCTTATATAGGCTCTCATACCTATTCCCAATGACACGAGCTGATTTGATGCTGGACTTCGTAGGCCATGCAAGCACCCTTCCCTTAGAAAATGCAATCTGATAACCCTTATCTTCTAGTGCTGATATGGAGATAAGGTTTCTTTTGATTCCCGGCACAAACAAAATATCACTGAGGTGAAGAGAAATTCCAGAATCTAAATTAAGGGAAGTAGTACCAAAACCTCTCAAAGAATAGTGAGCATCATCACCAATGACCACATGAAGATTAGATTCTTTCTCCACTAAATCTGAGAGGTGCTCTCGATAGCCGATGATGTGTCTAGATGCACCACTATCAATTAGCCAAGTATCACTGTCTGAGGGTACATTGCTTGACAAAGTAGAAATGAAATGGAAGTCTTCAATATTAGACTGATTTGAGACTTCATTTAAGTTTGCTCCTTGTTGCTTAGACTGGGATAAACAGTCCCTTGCATAATGACTGAATTTGTCACACCTGAAGCACTTGATGTGAGACAGGTCCTTTTTCTTTTTCTTCGAATCATGAGATGGATTAGACCTTTGATCTCTATTCCTCTTGAAATTGTTCTTCCAATAGCCTCCTTTCTTCTTGAAAGACTGGGTAGCAAGGACATGATTGTCTTCATAAGTGTTTTTGATAACTCCTCTAGCAGCCAGTCGAGACTCTTCTTGGATACAGTCAGCCCTTAATCTGTCAAACTTGGGCAGATCAGCTCTTGCACTAATTCCTTGAATGTAGGATTCCCAAGATGCTGGAAGACCATTGAGGGCTAGCATAGTTAAATCATTTTCATCAACAATCTTTCCAATAGATGAGAGCCGATCTCTCAAATCAGAAATCCTCATGAAGTAAGCCATGACGGATTCACCTTTAGCCATCTTGATGTGATGAAGTTGCTGCTTCAAAGCTAGAACACGACTAGTGTTGTTGATTTCATACATCTCCTCCAAGGTTCTGAACATTTTGCTTGTTGTATTCAGCTTGGAGATGATAAGAACAATGTGATCTTTTACTGAATCAATTAAGATCTTCTGAGCTTGAAGATCTTTCTTCCTCCATTGGGTCTTTTCTCCTTCTGCCTCAGGCTCAGAAGATTCTTTGGTCACAAAGTCTACAAGGTCGTTTTCATTCAACGCAAGCATGATGCGGACTCTCCATGATGTGAAATTGGAAGCCCCATCCAATCTGTCTTCAACCCTGAGACTGTGAGCCATTTTATCTGATCTTTAATGATAAGAGCAGAATGTAAATAACTGAATACTGCAAATCTGATTATACTAATTCGAATTTGGCTCTGATACCATGTTAATTTTAATATTTAGATTGACAGTAAGAAACAATGAAACATAAATGCTCACATAACACACATATACCCTGGGAAAACCTCCCTCTTGGAGGTGAAAAACCCAGCAAGAAAATCTCATATCCGATTTATATTAAGAGCAGAAACAGATTACAACTTTGCCCAGCTAAGGCACGAAACATAGATATCAAAATACAACATGGCCTCTTCTTGAATTATTGAACCCTTTGAACCATTGAATCAAGTGAACTGTCAAACCGTTGAACCAGTTCAATTGTCGGCAGAACCCTTGCACTGTCAAACCTTTGAACCCGTCGAACCATTGAACCAGTTCAACCATCGGCGGAGCCCTTCACTGTTGAACCTTTGAACCCATCGAACCGTTGAACCGTTGAACCAGTTCAACTGTCGGCGGAACCCTTGCACTGTCGAACCTTTGAACCCGTCGAACCATTGAACCGTTGAACCAGTTCAACCATCGGTGAAGCCCTTCACTGTTGAACCTTTGAACCCGTCGAATTGTCGAATCGTTGAACCTGTCGAACGGTTCAACCAACGGCGGAGCCATTTCACTGTGCTTGTAGTAGATCGCTGATTTTGTAGAGCAGAATTCGGTAAGTGATTGCTGTACATTGTGACTGCCAGTCACTCTTCATTTATATGAGATCGCACAAACGTTTTGGCGCCAAATTACATATACGTTACATTTGAAATAGGTCCTGACCTATATGTAATTTCAAGATACATAGAATGGTGAGTTCGTCCAATTAGGGCCTGCCTTAATCGGATAATACAATCTGAGATCTCGAAATGCTAAGGCCGGTAGGCCATTCAGCCTTTTATGACTAGGTCGGTCTCTAGAAGGGACCCGACCTAGCTATCAAAATCAACACCAAGCACCAACACGTTAAGACCCCATCAAGTTCTTTTCGGTGGTTTATTTTGTTTTTCAGTTGAACTGTCAACATGAGTGACCTAGGGAGTCATGAGGAGAGATATCCCAGTTTGGTCACGAGTATAGAGTCGAGAGTATAAGGATTATTATATTTTAATAAAATCGTGAATGTTTCAAACTGTTGTATTGGATGCCATGTATAAGGAGTATCATATTTTAATAAAATCACGAATGTTTCAATATGTTGCACTGGGCATATACTTGAAGCTTATGGAGTTGTGATATCAACTGTTGAGTTGGTCATGCTGTATGTCTGTCAGTGGAACTAATCTTGGGTATAAATCTAAACCTGGAATCTTGAAATAAATATGTAATGATTGTTTCATCTATTGGGATGTTTTTGAGTCTATGAGGTTGTTGAACTCTTTGTAATGGTGAAATTTTGGAGTTTAATGTCTGATATTATTTTACTATCGAAGATGAATGGCCTGTATGTGAGAGGAGCTGTGGAATCAACTGCCTTTCATTGGGCAACTTGATTTCGATTGTATCACTAATCTACCTTTATGAGATTTGAGTAAATGGGGGCATTGGACAAGGGACATAAGGATCTAGCTTCTAGGGCTTTAGATTTCCATCAATGTAACCTCTTTGTTAGCAACATGGACAACTACCATATTTCCTGATCTTTTTATGTGAGCAATGGAAATAACATTGAGATAAGGGTGGATGGGGCTGAATGGTGTTTTGAATCAATTGTAAAACAACAATTGCATCCATCCCTGATCCTAGAGAGATTCCAAAGTAACAATGCCAATAATCTCTTTCTCCCATGTACCTTTATGAGATTTGAGTAAATGGGGGCCTTGGACAAGGGACATATAAGAGCTCTACATTTCCATCGATGAAACCTCTTTGTTAGTAACATGGACAGCTACCATATTTCCTGATCTTTCTATGTGAGCAAAGGAAAGAGCATTGAGGCTTCTGATAGTGGGACCGTATTATTGATGTTCCTATTCCTCTGCCAGCAAGGACATCTACTCTTGAACACAATGTCTATTATGATTTTTGAACCTTATTTGATATTTTGCCAATTCCTTTTCATAGCAAGCTGGGCACTCTTCTAGCATGTTTCATGCTTTTGCTATGTTATTGGTAGCTACCGCATAATCTTTGTAGAATGGAAGGATAATTTTTCTACCTTCATCTTTGAAAAGTTTTCCTTCTCTTGATGGTCCTAGTATGCATTTTGCAGCTCCATCAAAGTTGAATTTTACTCTTCAATTCCATGGGGGATGGCATGTGACATAGTTATTCTTTGGAGATTTATACACAACCACTTTGTTAGGAATTTATAATTTCATGTCTTTTTGCTAGATGTGGATTTGGTAATTTTGGCCTTAGCTACTTTTATTGCTCTTTTTTGGATAAGTAGAATTAATGAATTATATGGTTGATAAAATATACAATTTGGAGGAGCTAGAATGACTGGAAAACTAGTGGCATGGCTAGTTGTCAAGTGGTTCTAGCAGGATACTATCATATTACTTAGAATCATAGTTAAAAAATTGCTAATTTATTAGTTTTTATTTAATTGATCAATGGGACTGAAGAATTAAAGTAGTTTGACTAACTTTTCTAAAGTTTTTTTGTTTTCAATTTTTATTGTAATATAATAAAATGATTTTATTGATATTCTATTGGCTAATAGTGTCCAGTAGTCTTATTATGATGACATCACCAATTGCACTCATAATTGTTTGAACTATTGGCAATTATATTGCACAAATCAGTTCTACAGTGCCATAGATTCCCTGACAAAGAATCAACATCAAACTAAAGAACTAAATAATATTATTTGATTTATTTCAATTTCATACATTTAATCCAAATAAATATAATTCCAACTCTTAATCTTAGAATATATTAATTATTAGTTCAATTATTAATTTTATTTATTTAAAGTCATGAATTTTTTTTTAATTTTTCTCCTTTTCAGTCAATTCTTAGCGCCTCTCCTTTGTAGTACTTTTATATTGAGCATATTGTCTTTTCATTGATGACAAAATGTTGGTGATAATGGTAGAGATATTTCAGAATATCAGTGACATTTGATCTTCAGTGACATTTGATCTTCAGGGACATTTGATCTTCAGTGACATTTGATCATCTAAGTAAAAGTCTTTTAGTGATATGGTGATGATCTCTCTGCAGTGGGACATTTGATATGGTGACATTTGATCTTCAAGGATATGTGACTTGGTCATCTCAATGGATCACAATTGCTTAATCCTAAATGGCATTATTGTCTTCATTGTTTCAAGATGTGACATGTGACTTTCAGGTTTGCCATTTTATGTTCACTTGTCACTGTCATTTGTTACATTCCTTTTTGTGGTCTGTTTTTTATGTGTTGCATAGTGTGTCTCATGCCAAAATGAAAGACTCCCTGATCATTCAAATGTTAATTGTTGTAGTTGAAGTTAAAGCTCTTCACTATTGTCTCTTCTGCCACTGTTTATAAGTGTGTCCTGATAATGTCTTCATATCTCATTTTATGAAATCAGTATCCTCTCATGTTAAACCAGTTCATTCATATGTTTGTTAAAAATCTATAAAGGTTCAAAGAGACACACTCATGTGTATGGCAAATAACCTAAATTGTCTAAGGTTTTATCTTAAATGCCCGTCAAAGCCTTTTTGTTTTAAAATGTCATTGACCGGCTGTGGCAGTGATGGTCACTTAAGTGACAACTTAAGGGATGAATACTCGTTGGTATTACCGGCCCCGATGCCTAGGGTGCTCGGTAATCTGGTTGATGGTTTTTGAGCTCGGCGGGAAGTGCAAATCAATGCTCAGCATTTAAAACAAAGTTGGCGGGGTTTTCACATTTGTATTTAAATCGATGCCACATATAGCATGGTGTTTATTTTGACAGCCTCTGTGCTATAGAAAAGCAGAAAAGAATATTTGTTTCTATCTTCAGTGACAACGAAGGGAAGAAGATGAAAAGTTAGTAGGTTTTTGAAATAGAAAGTCTCCTAAAACGAATTTATCTCTTTGTGGCATGTGAATTGACAAGGATATATTGAAATTGGAAACTTTTAATATAGAAATTAAAAGAAAAAGAGAATATACAATGCTTTTTAAGGTGAGATGATTTGTATTTTGTTTTTTTGAGAAGTGAAGAAGAAAGTTTTGAGTATGAGAAAGATTTTTCAGAGGATGGGAGAGTTTGTTGTGTGATAAATTTTTGCAGGTATGATGGGGCAATCAAGATTGAAAGGTTTTTATGATTGAAGAGCAGAGTATTATTTCTTGTTGATGGGATGATGCAATCAAGGTTGAAATTTCTCAAAGAAGATTGAAGATTTGAAAGATGATTGTTTTCAGAGAAGGTTATTTTCTTCAAATTTGCAGCGAGAAAGGTTATAATGTTGAGAACTGATTTTGGAATTGTGTTGCAGAGAAAATATATATTTGTTTGATTTTTTTTAAAGGGAGAAATAAGGTATTGTTCTTATTGAAACAGGGAAACCCCCTGAGTTGTTCTTTTCAATAAAATTTTGATGTTGTAATGTCAGTGAGACATGTAGAGAAGTACAATATGCCAGTGAGGCAAAATTGTAATGTCAGTGAGACAGTTGTAAATCTGAATTTTTGTTAAGCCAGTGAGGCAGTTGAGTGGTTTTTATACCCCAGGAGGGTTTTCCACTCGGGAAATTTCTTGTGTCAAATTTTGTGTTGATACTCTGCATAATCTTATTATCTATCTGAAGAATTCTATAATTGTGAAGTTAAGTTTATCAAAAGGTGTAAAAAAAGGTGTTAAAATTGTTAACAACACTGATTCACCCCCCCTCTCAGTGTTGTGTGTATTCCTACATCCTTCTTCTTCTCCTCAGCTTGTAAGCAACGACACCACGGTCATATGCCTGGACAAAAATAAATAGTAACTTGTTTGACCAAAATTATTGCATATGTGTGGGCTTACTATTATTTGATGGTGCATAGTGGGCTTTGTGGGGCCTCCACTTTTGGCTACTTTTTAACTAAAGATTCATGATAAAACTGTTCTTGAGTCTTCTCTTTGTCACACTATGTAGCCAATCATCATAGAGTACTAAATTTACTAACAATCTAACATATACTGTGAACGAGGAAGATTGCAGCACTGGTGAAATGGACTACCAGTGGGCAGATCAACATTCAGAAGAACAAGAATTGAAGGATCTTCTGCGTCGTAAATATAGTGGATATCTAGGTAGTCTTAAACAGGAAATTATGAAGAAGAAAAAGAGAAGCAAGCTCCCCATGGAGGCACGCCAGAAACTGCTTGATTGGTGGAGTCTGCACCAGAAATGGCCTTATCCTTCGGTGAATAAAACTTACTCAAAACTATTAAAGTTTGCTCTTCAGCCTCTGTATAAATGGATGATAATTTAAGGTCTTCCCTTGTTTGAACATGTTTACAACTATAATGGTATCAGTGTAAATGTGTTGCGCCCTGATTTTTAGTGCAGGGGACTGAAAAGATGGCCTTGGCTGAATGGACTTGGCTGGATCAGAAGCAAATCAATAATTGGTTTATAAACCAAAGGAAGCGCCTCTGGAAGCCTGATCCTGAAGATACAGGGTTCATGTTAGTGGGCACTCATGGTACTCATACTACTGATTTTTTCGTGGAGAGACATCTCATGGCAGAGGGATCTTCCTTTCATTTAGATTGATGAGAGGGCTCTTACTTTCAGCGGACTGTGAAGTAAAATGTATGTCCTTAACTTCTCTGCATCAATTTGTAAATATTGCCCAATAAGCAGAGTTTCAAGCACACTATCTTTGATGCTCATAATTTATTATTGATATTGTGATCCCGATCATATAAATGTGTATTTTATACATACTAATTCTTAAAATGTTTCCTTGCTCACAATTTTTAACCAACATTGTGATCCCATCATATAAATATGTATTTTATGCAAATCGGTTCTTGAAATTTTTCCTATTTCTGATGCATTTATCTTTTATTTCATGGTCATTTCTAAGATTTTTTTCTCTTAATAAGAAATAGTTTAAAGTTAAGTATTGAGAACACTACTATTCTGTCAAATCGTTGAGCATTTGAATGAGACCTCATTTCTTATAATATGGATTTTTGTGCTCAGAAAAATTCCTTAATAGAGTTTCTAGAAACTCAATAACCTCACCAAACAAAAGTGGTTATGTTTGACTACTTAGAGGTCACAATTGCAATGTTGAAGGGCAGACCATAACAAATATCTCCATTATAGAAGGACAAATTTAAAAGTGCGAAATGAAAAAGAATGCAGCAATGCACAAGCAAAGGAAGTGACAATAGAACCTAAATTGGAGATAATGTGATGCACCAAAGAGTATTGGCGACTTACACATATCAGGTGCTTAAAAGTTATATTTGGTAATAATTTTTGGTTAAATGAAGCCAATTCATGAAATTCAATCATGATTTACCTCGTGGTGCAATAAATTCTGAGGGACATTTTCCAGGGTCACAAGTTTTCAGCTACTAATCTGAAAATGTGTAGATTTATTATTACACCAAAATCTGTAGGTACTAAAACTTCCAAATCCAACATCTTCCCTTTTTAAAGATGATCCACAAGATTAATTCTTAAGGATACGACGGTCTAACAAAATGTATGCTTGTTTAAATACATTTAAAAAGTGAGAAACGAGATTATTAAAGGTTAACTTGTTCAATGAGTTAAATCTTCGATTTGTTGTACAGATCTATCTGGAAAGCTCAGGAAAATAGGTTTCTAATGAAGTTAATGAAAATAATTACTTATCTATTCAGAATTTATTTTTCTTTAGAAAATTCCTCAATTTGCCTTTTGGTGCATCTGCATATGACTTATTATCCATAAACTTAGTGAGTTTTGGATGTAAAGATTCAAACAAAGTTTTCCTTAGAGTCAATTTGTCTGTTATAGTTTAGTGGTAAAGAAGGGGCCAGAAACTTAAACAGCTGGTAAATTGTGAATATTAAAATTGGGAGGGGCATTAAGAACAAGGTTGATCTTTTTACTAGAAGTTATAAATAGGGAGGTTCGATTGTTAGTAAATGAGTATATGTTCTTATCTCTAAGAGTAACAAAGATGTGATACTAATGCATTCATTAAGTTTTATTAATTTGCACCCAATCAATCAATGAAATAGCAGAATTAAATTTGTTTGACTAAATTTTCTTATATTATTTTCCAAATTTCTTGTAAAATAAAAAAATTATTTTATTTATCATTCTATTGGATAATAGTTGCGAATAGTCTTATTTTGGAGTGTCAATGTAATGGAGCAAAAAAGTTTTCCATTCATTGATGTAGCAATAGTATAACTTTTTTGTCCACTCTTACTAATAATGTTGTCCACTATTTTATATTTGACAGCTAGTGAAGTGTCAATGTAATGGAGCAAAAAAAATCTTCCATTAATAGTTGTAGCAATAGTAGTGCTTTGTCTCCACTCCCTAACATTATGATGAGAATTTTTTAATAATGTTGACTACTATTTTATGTAAGGTTTACTCTATTTTCCTACACACATTTAAAACAAAATATTAAAAAACTCCTATAATATAGTAAACTCAAACAAATTACAAAATTTTCAATGGTATCTATCTCAATTAGTTCAAGCCCAATTTCAAAACTTCCTTAAAGCACTTGAATTACCCACACAACCACATTTATAATCAATTTCTTTTACATTTTTTACTACACAATGAATCAAATTACCAATTCATATAATAAATCCTTAATAAAACCAAATTAAAATTTTAGTTGGATGGAGATCCTCTTCTATTATTATCTAATTTTCAATAAAAATATATCACATATGAAAATTTATGTAAATTACTTTTACATTTTATAAAATTAAATAAACACAATCATAGTCCACATGATCCAATTATCACTATCTTCACTTCCAACAATAATTTTAAAAACCAAATTAAAATTTTAGTTGGATGGAGATCCTCTTCTATTATTATCTAATTTTAATTTTAAAAAACAAATTAAAATTTTAGTTGGATGGAGATCCTCTTCTATTATTATCTAATTTTCAATAAAAATATATCGCATATGAAAATTTATGTAAACTACTTTTACATTTTAAAAAATTAAATAAACACAATCACTATCACTATCTTCACTTCCGACCATAATTTTAATCAACAAATTATCGGCAGGAATCAGACACCATGGTCATATGGACAAAAATAGTGTTCTTGGCGGTTCTCCTCCTTTAATCCTCATTCAAATTGTTGGGTACGTGGCATATGTGAAGCCCAATGTACCTGTTGATTGTCGTATTCTGTCAACACAGAACTATTCTTATTTGTAACCGCCTTTCTCGTAACAGCCAATTCTTGGCATGTAGTCGACCATTCCAGAAGGTCTAGCGATGGGTGTTGGTTAGTTAAGTCAGTGTATTGTCTTTAAAAAGACTGGTTAAGTGCTGCTGCAATGTAAGTAGAATGTATGAAGAATTAATGGAGAATCCCCTGTTGTTGATAGTGGATGTTGCCTTATAGGCGAACCACTTTAAATCTTTGGTGTCTCTGTGATTGTCTTTTATTCTCTTCTATTTTTCTTGCAATCTTTCTTTTCATTTGCTCTGTTTTTAAAATCAACAATTGGTATCGGAGCCAATGGTGGGAAAGTCGTTTTGGAAATCATGAAGAATTTCCAAGAAAATGGATGTAGTAGCTTTGGATGATTGGGCTCGAGCTCTCATGTCTTGGTCGTGTGGCTTTGGAGAGAGTTTTGATGAAGTGGGAGTTGCGGTGACTATTGCAGACAATGACACGAAGCTAGATGAAATTGTGGCAATGGAAGTAGATGAATCTCCTGTCTATTTGGCTGCTGATCTTGCCACTGAAGTTCTTATGGGTGATGTTGATCTTGATTCCCCAAGCACTACTCAGGCAAGGTATGTGTGGGAAAGGCCTTCGCAGGATTTGGAAGGCGAGGATTTTGACATGCTAGAAGAATCAGAGAGCCTACAGAGGCTAAAGGAAATAGAGGATACAACAACAATAGATGTTGATGTGAAAGCTAAAAGGAAACGTCGTGTACATTGGTGGGATGGCTGGAAAAATAAGGAGGATTTGGCTGAGGAAAAACATGTGCAGGCGAAGATCCTAAATCGAACCTCGGATGAGGAGGTTGGTGAAGATATTGTCATGGCAGACCCCTCTGGAGGTCTAAGTCTCACGCAGCCATCAACAGAGCCCGAGGAAGTCAAGGCGGTCGTGGACCCTCAAGATTCAAACCCTCGACCTTCAAAGCACACACAAGCTGGAGCATCGACATCTTCTCAGAAGCCTCAAGTGGTAGGTGATGCAAACAGCCCTGCGCAATGGAAGGTAGCACAGGCGCCGCCTCAGATAGGCTTCGAGGTGTTGGAAAAGCGATTCATCATCATGTCGGATGGCACCACCTACTCTTACTACGCTGTACCCTACGATCCCTCCCACCCATCGCCCTCCTTCGCAGGTAATAGTACATCTGTTCCCCACTTTGATAATGCAAACTTCGGCATCCACAATTCAATCCCTGGGCCTTACCCTGGCCAAAAAATAAGTAATCCATATAACCGCCCTAAATATCATCTTCTAAGGTAAGCTGAGATTGGGAGGTTTTATGTAGCAAATCCCACAAGACCTGGTGGCCCTGTTTACGAGCCTTTAGCTTTCAATGGCCCAAACAATCCATTTGGTGCAAATAGTGAGTCATTTTCTAGAGAAGCTCCGGTTGTGGAAGGTTCAGTTCCCAGGGATAGGGATTCTTAGTATTTTGAGGTTGGGCGTGATAGGGATTTCTTCAGGCCCAAGGGGCCCGGAAGGGAAGAACATCTTAATAGGAATTCAGGCCCAGTAGCATCTGGCAGTGACATGGAGTATATGCCGATTGAGAAAGATGCCAATGGCGTTGTCATTACTCGCATGATTGTCCCCAAAAGCCAGGTAGGCTGCCTCATGGGGAAGGGTAGGAAGATTATCCAACAAATTAGAGATGAGAGCAAGGCGCAGATTAGGTTTTGCCCAGAGAGCAGAATCCTCCATGTGCTGATCCCACAATCGAGATTTTACAGATTCAAGTCACCTTTGACATAGATGCAAATGGCATTATTACTGTGAATGCCAAAGATAAGGCCACTAATAAGGAGCAGGCCATTACAATCAAGTCATCTGGAGGATTGTCAGAAGATGAGATTTAAAAGATGGGTAGAGAGGTTGAGTTGCATGCTTAGAAAGATCAGGAACAGAAGAAACTAATTGATGCTAGAAACAGTGCAGACAACACAATATACAGTGTAGAGAAGAGTTAGAGTGATCACAAGGATAAAATTCCTTCAGAGGTGGTCTTTGAAATAGAGTTAACTGTAGCCGATCTGAAGAAGGCAATGTCTAGCGATAATGTTGAAGAGATCACTGCAAAAACAGACGCAGCAACTAAGGCATCTTTGAACATTGGCCAGCATATCAAGCAACAATTTGGTGGGTCATCTTCTGGTTCACAAGGTGGTTCTGAAGGTGGCTCTCAAGGGCCAGATGCTCCTGAGGCTGATTTGAAGAGGAAATTATATACTCTGTTCAGTGAAGAGTGGGATAGTATACCAAAAATTGATTATTCACTGAGGAATAAGAAGAAGAGGTTTGAGAGCTTTGTGCCTGTGCTGGATACGTTGCTGGTGAGATTGATTAAGCGTGCACATGTTTTGGAGGTTATTAAAATGGACGTGCTTTGGAGGAGATTCATCCGGAGCTTTCTTGAACAGAATTTGGCGACGTTAAAATATTTGTTGTGGCTAATGTAAGATTCCAAGTGGAAATGTGGGGGATATCTCTGTGCAGTACTTTTGTTGATCCCATTGGTCTTCAAGTGGGAGATTGTTGGGTACGTCACATATGTGAAGCCCAATGTAACCGTTGACTGTCTTATTTTGTCAACATAGAACTATTCTTGTTTATAACCGCCTTTCTTGTAACAGCCAATTCTTGGCATGTAGTCGACCATTGTGGGTGTGGTTAGTTAAGTCAGTGTATTGTCTTTAAAAAAGATTGGTTAAGTGCTGCTGCAATGTAAGCAGAATGTATGAAGAATTAATGGAGAATCCCCTGCTGTTGATAGTGGATGTAGCCTTACAGGCTAACCACTTTAAATCTTTGGTGTCTCTATGATTGTCTTTTATTCTGTTCTATTTTTCTTGCAATCTTTCTTTTCATTTGCTCTGTTTTTAAAATCAACACAATTTGTAAGCAACGACACCACGGTCATATGCCTGGATGACTACCATTTGCTTGATAGGAGGCGGAGGAAAGAGAATGGAATAACAGCGCTTAACCCCAGGGCTAATAATTTTGATCTCATTTACGCCCATGTTAAGGCATTGAAAGAAGGCCTTCCCGTTATGAAACCCATTTATAATCATTTCACTGGCCTTTTAGATCAGCCCGAGTGCATTGCTCCGCCAAAGATTCTCATCATCGAAGGATTACATCCCTTGTAAGTGCATATTACTTTTTCAAATTCCACTTTCAAGTTGTAACTACATAGAATGTTTCAGTTCGAAAAACTGATCATTTTTTATTATATACGAAGGAATGAAATAAATATTTTGCTAGCTCTTGCTTTTTTCCTGTAATATCTGTTGGAGAAAACTAAAAGGAAAAAACATTTAAGTTTTTTTTTTGGCAGCTACTATGTGCCACAAGGCTATTTATTCCTATCTGGTAATGCTTCAAACATTTTTAATATAACTGTCTAAGTGACCAAACTGAACAAGTTATGTACAGTAGTCAAATCTTCCAACTATTGAGCTCTTGTGGCTTTTTTAAATGAAATATCACTACCTTTTTATTACCACCTTTTTATTACTGTACTTAAATATCATCCATTTCAATGGTCAAACAATCAAGAGTCAATTTACACTTCATCCATACTAAAAAGTGGTAATTATTTGTCCTATTTTTATTGGCCAAAATTAACATTTGACTATTAAAATGGATAATGTTTAAGAATAGCCCCTTTTACTCCTAAGATGTCTTTCCTTAGCAAGCATAAATATCAATCACAAACGTTCTTATCCTTGATGAAACCTTGGCCTTAGTTTGACTAATTATATATTTTGTGTAAATGTTTCCCTTGAAAGTAGTTTTTTTTGGGAGTATATGGGTCCATCGCCTTGATGTGAAGATTGACAGAATCCAAAATCCTGCTGGAGCTTCTCTGTTGTTATATTCTTTCGTAAAACATTCAGAATATAATGCTAATGGCTCTTCATACAAATCTAACTCTTCAATTATTCATAATTGAATCCATATTTAATGTTGTCATGCCGCCTTTCTCTTCATTGATAAACACTGTTTTGGTAAGGTTATCTTTCTATACTCCCATATTTTACTCTATCGAATAGCTAATGATTCTTCAAGCAAAGCTAGATTATCAATTGTCCATCATTTAATTCAAATTTCGTGGCATTTAGGCATTCTCTTGAATAGTAAACATTGTTTGGATAAGGCAATCTTGTCTCTCCGTGTAAGCGCATTGGTTCTTCTTTGGGTCCCTTGCTTGAGTTCTTTTGTTTTTCCCTCGCAACCTTGTGGCTGCATTATTCAACTGTGCTTCTAAAAAAGGAAAGAGTAATCTGTTTGTATCCATATACTTTATTTTATTAAATATGTCATAATGTCAGCACGGCTTAAATTTGACAGTTGTTAAATTTGACAGTTGTATAGCTGTATTTAGGTATTTTAGCTGTAAAATACAACTGAAATTTTGAAAAGACTGTATCATATGAAAGGAGAGATTTTGGACAAACTGTCAAAATTTAATATGATTATGATATATATATATTTGGTTTTTATATAATTTACTTATATTAAAGTATGTCATAATATTTTAAAGGCATCATTGACTAGGTAACTGTCATAAAATTGCTTGACAAACAAGGTTGAGCTTACTATAATGCATTGGTTGTTTATAGTGGGAGTAGGTCCATTTCCTTTGGATCTGCATTCATTAACTACACTGACATTTTATGGGAGACCCTTGTAATATGATTACATACCATTATTACAATATCAGTTTTTGCAAAATTCATTTTAGAAACTATACTCAAGCAAAACAGTTCCTAAGAAAACTAGTTTGTTTGATTTATATGCCTTGGAGATTGATGTCTTACGAGTGTTTCAATTTTTTTTAAATCTTTGTGATGCTGTGATTTTATAATCCCAGTAGGTGATCTGAGAGAATTAGTTGCCTCTTCCACATATTAGAATCTTTTAATTTAAGTGTAGGCAAACATGGACTTGATGTCTAGGTAATAGAATAGAATTATTTTAATAGCATATGTTAAGTTTAAGTCTAATACTTCTGAAAAATTGTGTGTTTTTCCTAAATACATATGAGAATTGTGCTCGTTTACTTTTTCTTATTATTTTTTTTCACAAAATTCAATATGATCATTAGTTGTATGAGCAAATCGGCTTGTTTCTCTATCCCCTACGCTTCATCTCTACCATGGCTAAATATTGATGAGTGATATTGCAGATCCTCAGAAGAATTATGCTGATGTGATAATTGAAGTTGTGCCCACATAACTGATTTCTGACAATGGAGAAGCAAAATTTATTTGAGTACGCATTGTAATGAAAGAAGGGTTGGAACATTTCGATCCCGTCTATCTTTTTGACGAAGGCTCAACAATAACATGGGTGCCTTGTGGAAGAAAACTAAGTTGCTGTTATCCTGGAATTAAGTTCTGTTACGGACCTGAAATTTATCATGACAGCGAGGTATTTACCATTCAGAGCTATAAAATTCACACAATAACTACATACTTCTTTTCGTTGGATTTTCTTTTGCAGACGTGTAAATACACTATATTATAATAGTCTAAATGGTTTATTAGGCGTTTATTTCCAGTGGTTTAGATGGTTTATTTCTTTGTCGTTGAATTTTCTTACATGTATCTTACAGTGAGTACTCTCTTCGGCAGTCTGCATGCATATTTGATATTTCAAATTCTTAGCCTAAATCCCCAACGATACCATGTAGATTGACAAAAATGTTTTAAAAAACTCAGAATGAAAAGATGGTTTATACTTGACTAGAGGCTATGACTTCCATTCTATTAGAGTGGTGTAGATACTGGGGGGGTGAATCAGTATCTAAGAGCAATTTAAATTCCTTTTATAAACTTATAACACTTTAATGCTTTGAATTTGTTTGGCTAAGCATTCATAAACTGTTTGCAAGTACTTATAAACTGATTGCAAATTCTGAAACTAAAATTCAAAGTAACAAATAAAATACATACCATGCACAAAAAATAATGACACAGATATTTGTCCTGAGTGGAAACCCTCTGGGACAAAAAAAACCACTCGAAAAAGTGCCTCACTGGCTTAAAAGGAATCTCACTGATTACAGGCCTCACTGGCTTACAACTTGCCTCACTGGCATACTTCCAACAATGACTATTATATGAAAAGTTTACATACAGAGGGATACTCTGTTTCGCTTTGATCCAGACTAATATAATATCAATAATACATGTACAATTATTTTTGCACTCTCTACATCATTCACATTATATCAGTTTATATACAACACATTATATTCTGTCCAAGTCATTCTTTCTCTAAATACAGTTAGAGAATCATAACTGTAAACTGAAACTGATTGGTAGTTTACAACTGGAAATGCTTCCTAAATCATACTATAGTATTCAACATCTTTCCTTGTTAAACAATACCCGAGTATAACTGAACAGGTAAACATAGTCGACAGATGTCTCAACTGTTTATAACTGATTGCACCAAAATTTCAAATGCCCAACAAAAAAATATATCTTGTGACTTTATCATTGCACATGGCTCAAAAAATAAATCAAGGATAGTCTCTTCATAGTGTTACAGACCCACAAGAGAAAAAGCCTTTTTCACAGTTAACAATTTCTGCCTAAATACATATGAAAATCTGCCTTTATCCATAGAAGAAGTTATTCACCACAGTAACAAAACTATTAGAGAAACCCTCGACAGAAGAGATGTTTTTCAATTTGAAACCCCAAACACAACTTTTGTGGGTATCCATTCAACAACAAAAAAATAGAAGTTCTTTTATATCTTCGAAGACCCACAGAGTTAACATGCCATTTTTATCGAATGCAAAAACTTTAGATATAGAAATGAAATAATATCATCATAGAGCCCTTGAAAAAAGTGATTTAAATTTAAAACTCTTATGCAGAACCAAATAGCAAACCCACTGTAAAGAAATCGTAAGGAGGTGTGAGAATGAAATCACCTATTGGCCGAAGAAGAGAGAACAAATAAGATGTTTACCACAGTAGCTGAGCTTTGTCACATCAACAATACAATGACTTTTGAAGATTCTCAATCCAACCTCCATGATTACCAGCATTGAATCAATAGGATTCCAATCAGAGTTCCATGAAACCTTATGATGTTTTCGCCATGTGAAACCCTACTTTCTGCTACCGAAGACCAAACAAAGAATATGAAAAATGAGTGTTTAACCCTAACTTTTGCCAGAAAATGTCTAAGCGACCGGTGCCCTCGGTAAGTCTCAAAGATTTGGTGAAACATTCATTCATTTAGCCTTATTAAGTTTGCACTAACCTGTTCGGGAGGTGAACCACTAAAGCATGCCAATGAGAAGCAAGTTTGTGATATTTACAACATTTGAAATACCTGCTAGGAGATAATATACAGTGGTCGACACTTTAAAACAACATAACATGCCTTAGTTCTCATAGGACATTGAATGCCTTTTATCTCAAATCTTATGACATCAAGTATTTGTGTCAAGAGAAAGATTATAACATATTGTTATACAAGCTCATCATCACCAAAGGCACCACATACGATCAAGTGACATGTCATAGAGTTCCACTATGCCATATAGTTGTGGTTTGGTCATCAGGGGCAACAACTGAGGAGGATAAGCCAACAAACTCCCCCTTTGTCCATGATGGGCAAAACACAATTTCTCCCCCTTTTTGACATCAGGGCAAAGGGAGTGAATGAATGCAAATGTCTGCAACATGCATAAAGCCTGAAATGTGCATTATAAGCAAAGATGAAAATCATACCAATCATTCCAAGGTTGTCTCATGACTAAGAAGTATCCAGAACATCTGAAACAAGAAGATGTCAGTATCATAATGAAATAACAGCAACATGATAAGCAGAAAGAGACAACAACTGTGGAGATTCTCAATCAGAAACCAAGGTAACTGTCTTATGAATCTGAAAACTGTCAGGGCATAGAAATATGCAAGTAGCTTCCCCTGAGTCCAAGAACTGAGAAACATTAAGGCAGAGAAGAAAAAGAGAGAAACCCAAGCTTATCCCTTAGACCTTCAAAAACTGCTCTGGGGAGTGGCTTGGTAAATAGATCAGCCACTTGATCAGCTGAAGAAACATAGTCCAACACAACATCATTGAGAAGCACTTTATCACGATGAAAATGATATCGAATATCAATATGTTTAGTGCGAGAATGCATCACAGGATTCTTGGATATATTAATTTCACTGACATTGTCACATAGAATTCTGACCGGCTTAGAAACAGTAACCTTGTAATCATTCAAAGTCTGAACCATCCAAAGTATCTGAGTACAACAAGATGTAGCGGTAATGTATTTAGCCTCAGTTGTTGACAATGAAACAAAATCTTGCTTTTTGCTATGCCAAGCAACTAACCTTCAACCAAGAAAAAATGCACCACCTAAAGTACTCTTCCTGTCATCAAGATTGTCAACCCAATCAGCATTTGTGTATGCTGTCAAAGTGAAATCTGAATGTCTAGGATACCAAAGCTCATAATCTAGTGTTCCTTGTATATATTCAAGTATCCTTTTCATTGCATTTAGATGAGATTGCTTAGGGGCAGATTGAAACCAGGCTACCAAACAGATTGCATGCATTATGTAAGGCCTAGTAGCAGTCAAATACAATATGTTGCCTATCTTAGACCTATAAAAAGTATGATCAATATCAGGTTTATCAGCATCAGCACTCAATTTACAACCAGTTTCCATGGGTGTACTTATAGAATTACATTCATCCATATGAAAATGTTTTAGCATATCTTTTGCATTTTTTGTTTAAGAGATAAAAATACCTTCCTTAAGTTGAGAAACCTGTAAGCCAAGGAAGAATGAAAGTTCGCCCAACATTGACATTTCAAATTTGGATGTCATAACCTATGGAAAGTATGAACTGAGTTCATCATCATCACTGCTAAAAATTATATCATCAACATATACAACCACTATCAGAATGTAATCATTTTTAGTCATAAAATACAAATTACTATCAGCTCCCCCTCTAGTGAAGCCTTGTGATTGTAAGTGTTTGTCTAATTTGGCATACCAAGCTGTAGGAGCTTATTTAAGGCCATATAGTGCCTTTTTCAGTCAGTACACATGGTGTGGTTTATCTTTGCAAACAAAGCCTTCAGGCTGATCCATATAGACTTCCTCTTCTAGGTCTCCATTAAGAAATGTTGTTTTAACATCCATTTGATAGACCTTAAAGTTTTTATATACTAAAAATGCAAGGAATAATCTGATTGCTTCCAGTCTTGCTACAGGAGCAAAGGTCTCATCAAAGTCTATGCTTTCTATTTGAGAGTAACCTTACAAACCAGTCTAGCCTTGTTTCTAACAACAACTCCATTTTCATCAAGTTTGTTCTTGAAAACCCATTTGGCCCCAATAATATTTTTATCTTTTGGTCTTGGGACAAGTTCCCAAGTTTTATTTTTCTCTATCTGAGCTAATTCATCTAACATAGCCTGAACCCACAAGTCATCTTTACTAGCTTCAGCATAGGTTTTAGGCTCTAATTGAGACACTAAACAAATATGAACCTGCTGATTTGTTTGAGTAGTTTTTCTTCTAGTTTGTATGCCAGAGTCTAAGTCACCAATAACATGTTCATTTGGAGGATTCTTTTGCAACAATCTTCTAGGAGTATATACATAGGATTTATGAGTCTCAATTTTAGGACTTATTGATTGTCCTTGAGGCACTCCAGGATCTGATTCTTCTTTAGATTTCTCTGACCCTTCTTTTGTGCTTGTTAACCACTGTGACATTAGAACTTTCAATTATTTTTCTTAACCTCTTATTATAGCATTTGTAGGCTTTGGTATGAGTAGAGTATCCTAGAAAAATCCCTTCATCACAACATGATTCAAAACTTCCTAGATTATCTTCCCTTCTTATGTAACATTTGCTGCCAAAGATTTTAAAATAAGAAACATTAGCAGACTTACCGTACCAAAGTTCATAGTGTGTGTACCTAGTTTTGACTCTTATTTGTACCATGTTCAAAGCGTAGATTGCTGTATGAACTGCTTCTTTCCAGAAAGCATTTGACAGTCTAGCATCCTGGAGCATGGTTCTAGCCATCTCCTTTACTATCCTATTCTTTCTTTCAGCCACCCCATTTTGTTGAGGTGGTCTAGGGGCTACAAACTGTCTTTTTATGCCATGTTTTTCACAATATTCCAAAAAAGCAGTAGAGGTATATTCTTCTCCATTATCAGACCTTAAACACTTCAATTTTAAGTCTGTTTCTCTTTCTACCATTCTTTTGAAAATTTTAAATGTGTCTAAAGCCTCAGATTTATGTTTGAGAAAGGTGACCTAAGTCATCCTTGTGTAATCATATATGAACAGCATAAAATATCTTTCACCATTCAAAGATTTAGTTCTGGTTGGACCACATAGGTCAGTGTGAACCAACTTAAGAGGTTCTGCAGAAACTTGTTCTTTAGATTTATGGGCATTCTTTGTTTGTTTACCTTGCTGACACTCTTTACAAACCAGATTTGCAGGCTTAGAAACAACAAGCATATGTCTAACATTTTTGTTGTGGCTGATTTTAACTAAGTTATCAAAATTAATATGCCCCAACCTCCTATGCCAGAGTTTGTTTTCCTCAATTTGACTCATAAAACATATATTGTTTTTGCAATCATTAGTAGATCCATGCAGATTATATATGTTACCTTTAGTTCTCAAACTTGAAGCAATGACTTGCCCTGAATTTTTGAGAATCTTGCAACCTTGTGATGTGAAAACTACATCAAATCCGTTGTCACAAATCTGACTCACACTTAATAGATTATGAGTTAGTCTTTCAACAAACTAAACATCTTCTAAAGGTGTGTTATCTTCTAGAAGGACTGTACCTTTTCCTGTGATTTGTAAATAATAATCATCACCGAACTTGACTGACCCACTTGAACAATTTTCAAATGAAGTGAATTTACTTCTATCCCCAGTCATATGATGGGAACAACCACTATCTATAACCCAGATTTCATTTTTCTTACCATGAAAAGCTACTTCAACAACCATTGCTTTGTTGATTTTGGGCACCCACTTCATCTTTGGTTGATTAGTAAGAGAAACAATTTCTGATTTACAAAACTTGGCAATGTGTCCAAGTTCTTTGCAGTTAAAGCACCTTAATTTGTTTAGAAAATTAAAGATCTTGCCATTCAAAAAATTGGGCTGCTTTCTAAATGCAAACTTGCATTCATTTGCTCTATGCCCATATTGATAACAGTAAAAGCAATAACCAGAAAATCTGAAAAGCATCTTACCTTTAAACTGATTATCATTAGAGCATTGGCCTTTTGAAAAACCTAGACCAGTCATATCTTTATATTCTTTTTGTTTACCTATCATATTAGCAAGTTTATCACTGTTGTTACACATTTCAAGTTCTTTTCTCAATTTGACTATTTCAACCTCTCTGGAACAGCACTCTTTATCCTTGGTTTTTAACTGTTCTTGAGTATCTAAAAGTATTTTTTTGTTTTCTTCAAGACTTAGTTTTAAATCAAAAATCTGTTTTTCTTGATCAATTATTAACTTGTTTTGCATTCCATTTTCTTTTTTGAGTCTTTTAATTTCTCCAAAGGCACACTTTAATTCTCCTTCTAAGTCAACCTCATTTTCAGACATTTATGTTTGTTCTTCTTCTGGAACAGCAATAATTGCTGCCATGAAGAGTGTTTCATCTACTTCATCAGAGGATTCTTCTAAGGCACTATTAGTTATTCCAGCAATTAGACTCTTTTTCTTTTTAAAAGAATTTTTCTTTTTAATGTTGAAGGGCTTTTTCTTGAATTGTTTTCTGTTGTCCTCTTGTTCACTGTCAAGTTCTAGATTTGGACGCTTTGCTGCATAATGTCCTATTTTTCCACAGTCGAAGCATTTAAAAGGTAATTTTCCTTATATCTACCTAAACCTCTTCTAAGTTTACTAACAAAGATAGATTCGTCTTCACTGACATTTTCAGTTTCATGACTTGTTTTAGCCTCTTTTTTCACAGTTTTAAAAGTTACTTCCTTACTAGGGTTATCATTTTCCAATCTCATTTCATATGCAGTAAAAACTCCATGAAGAGTGTCAATAGTTATTGTCTTCAGGTCTTTATCTTCAACCACAGAGGTTTTGGAGTCATATTTGGGAGTTAGGGTCCTTAAGACCCTCTTAACTATTGTTGTCTCTTCTAGTTTCTCCCCTAGACCTCTAATATTGTTTACAGTTTCCTAAACTCTTTGAAGATATTCAACTACCTTTTCATCATCTTTCATTCTCATTCTTTGAAATCTTTCTCTAAGAGCTTGTAATTTAGCTTCTTTAATACTTTCATCTCCTTCGTAAATATTTGACAGCTTATCCCAAATAGCTTTAGCTGTATCACATTCCATATCTTTATTTAAAACTTCATTAGACAAGCCACAACAGATAGCACTAGCAGCCTTTGAGTCACAATCAAGGGCCCTTTTTTCATCAACATTAGATGGTTTGCCTATAACAGTACAACCAATTTCAATGGCATCCTAGACATCATATCCTAAAGACTTGATATGACGAGTCATTCTATATTTCCAAAATGTATAATTTGTACAATCAAATAATGGTGCTTTGGATATAGAGAGACCATCTTAGAAAGACATGATTACCACTCAACCAGGAATCCCCTAAGAGACCATCTTAGAAAGACATGATTACCACTCAACCAGGAATCCCCTAAGGTTGATTAAGCCTTATAGACAAAGGGTTTGGCTCTGATACCACTTGTTAGAGTGGTGTAGATACTGAGAGGGGGGAGGGGTGAATCAGTATCCAAGAGTAATTTAAATTCCTTTTATAAATTTATAACACTTTAATGCTTTGAATTTGTTTGGCCAAGCATTCATAAACTGTTTGCAAGTACTTATAAACTAATTGCAAATTCTGAAACTGAAATTCAAAGTAACAGATAAAACACATACCATGCACAAAAAATAATGACAGATATTTGTCCTGAGTGGAAATCCTCTGGGGCAAAAAAACCACTTGAAAAAGTGCCTCACTGGCTTAAAAAGAATCTCACTGATTACAGGTCTCACTGGCATACTTCCAACAATGACTATTATATGAAAAGTTTACATACAGAGGGATACTGTATTTCGCTTTGATCTAGACTAATATAATATCAACAATGCATGTAGAATTATTTTTGCACTCTCTACATCATTCACATTATATCAGTTTATATACAACACATTATATTCTGTCCAAGTCATTCTTTCTCTAAATATAGTTAGAGAATCATAACTATAAATTGAAACTGATTGGTAGTTTACAACTAGAAATGCTTCCTGAATCATACTATAGTATTCAACATCTTTCCTTGTTAAATAATACCCGAGTATAACTGAACAGGTAAACATAGTCGACAGATGTCTCAACTGTTTATAACTGATTGCACCAAAATTTCAAATGCCCAACAAAAAAATATATCTTGTGCCTTTATCATTGCACATGGTTCAAAAAACAAATCAAGGATAGTCTCTTCATAGTGTTACAGACCCACAAGAGAAAAAGCCTTTTTCACAGTTAACAATTTCTGCCTAAATACATATGAAAATCTGCCTTTATCCATAGAAGAAGTTATTCACCACAGTAACAAAACTATTAGAGAAACCCTTGACAGAAGAGATGTTTTTCAATTTGAAACCCCAAACACAACTTTTGTGGGTATCCATTCAACAACAAAAAAATAGTTCTTTTATATCTTTGAAGACCCACAGAGTTAACATGCCATTTTTATCGAAGGCAAAAACTTCAGATATAGAAATGAAATAATATCATCACAGAGCCCTTGAAAAAGTGATTTAAATTTAAAACTCTTATGCAGAACCAAACAACGAACCCATTGTAAAGAAATTGTAAGGAGGTGTGAGAATGAAATCACCTGTTGGCCGAAGAAGAGAGAACAAATAAGATGTTTACCATAGTAGCTGAGCTTTGTCACATCAACAATACAACAACTTTTGAAGTTTCTCAATCCAACCTCCATGATTACCAGCATTGAATCAACATGATTCCAATCGGAGTTCCATGAAACCTTATGATATTTTTGCCATGTGAAACCCTACTTTCTGCTGCCGAAGACCAAACAAAGAATATGCAAAATGAGTGTTTAACCCTAACTTTTGCTAGAAAATCTCTGAGCGACCGGTGCCTTCGGTAAGTCTCAAAGATCCAGTGAAAAACTCATTCATTTAGCCTTATTAAATTTGCACTGACCTGTTCGGGAGGTGAACCACTAAAGCATGCCAATGAGAAGCAAGTTTGTGATATTTACAACATTTGAAATACCCGCTAGGAGATAATATACCATGGTCAACACTTTAAAACAACATAACATGCCTTAGTTCTCATAGGACATTGAATGCCTTTTATCTCAAATCTTATTACATCAAGTATTTGTGTCAAGAGAAAGATTATAACATATTGTTATACAAGCTCATCATCACCAAAGGTGCCACATATGATCAAGTGACATGTCATAGAATTCCACTATGTCATAGAGTCATGGTTTGGTCATCAGGGACAACAACTGAGGAGGATAAGTAAGCCAACACATTCAATGGTGTTCAAGGGATTGGGCACTTGTAATCTTAAGCTTTTTTTAAAATGTTGAACCGGGAATTCAAAGGGGAAGACACACAACTGCCATTGAGAAGTTGTGAAGCTGCCTTGCTATCTCTTCGTTTCTTTGGAAGTGGATAAATCCAGCAACTGCTTTGCCATGAGGTTCAAAATTATATGCTACCATAAATCAATCAATGCCAGTCAAAACCATGTAATGTAGTTACACACTGTTGCAGCTTAAATATTAAATGATTTAATAGTTATTTACCAATTTTATTAACTATTTAACCCTTAAATAAAACAAACAAAATCTTTTGAAAATTGTAAAGGCTGAAAAGGAAGGGGAGTATTATTGATGTTTGTGTCGATCAGAGCATAACCACAACAATGCTTAGGAATAAACTGTAAAATTTGAGTAGAATAAACTGTTTACTTGATATCAAGAAAAGAAAATAAAATGAGCGTAAATCTTCACATCTGATTTGTTAATATTAGAGAATTTAATACTATATGATGATTGGTTACATAGTGTGACAAAGAGTAGACACATACACAGGCTAAACAAACCCAAATGCTTCCTAAGGGCAAATGCCTCAAATCCTTAGGTCCTCCTTTATTTTTCACATGTTTACCCTTGCCTTTCTTCTCCTTCTTCCCACCGATACCATGCTTTAAGCACCCCTGGCATTGCAGGACTGGTGATTTTCCTAATTGGCTGTTTAGTTATTGCATATGTGTGGGCTTACTATTATTTGATGGTGCATAGTGGGCTTTGTGGGGCCTCCACTTTTGGCTACTTTTTGACTAAAGGTTCACGATAAAACTGTTCTTGAGTCTACTCTTTGTCACAGTGTGTAGCCAATCATCATAGAGTACTAAATTTACTGACAATTGAACATATACTATGAAGGAGGAAGATTGCAGCACTGGTGAAATGGACTACCAGTGGGCAAATCAACATTTAGAAGAACAAGAATTGAAGGATCTTCTGCGTCGTAAATATAGTGGATATCTAGGTAGTCTTAAACATGAAATTATGAAGAAGAAAAAGAGAAGCAAGCTCCCCATGGAGGCACGCTAGAAACTGCTTGATTGGTGGAGTCTACACCAGAAATGGCCTTATCCTTCGGTGAATAAAACTTACTCAAAACTATTAAAGTTTGCTCTTCAGCCTCTGCATAAATGGATGATAATTTAAGGTCTTCCTTGTTTTAACATGTTTACAGCTATAATGGTATCAGTGTAAATGTGTTATGCCCTGATTTTTAGTGTAGGAGACTGAAAAGATGGCCTTGGCTGAAGCAAATCAATGATTGGTTTATAAACTAAAGGAAGCGCCTCTGGAAGTCCGATCCTAAAGATACTACTACCATGGACAACTATATGGTTATGGCTTTTTTTGTTGCTTCTGCTCCAACCATCTATTCCAACTCCCTCCTTTGTTGCCAATTTGTGATTTGTGCTCATGAGTGTTCTATTGTTTTAATTTGATTGTTCACTATTTATGTTATATATGTTAAACCTTTATATGGTTGTTATAGCTAGTTTCTCTCTGTTTCCTTGATTGTTGGATTAGAAATGTTAAGTCTCTATCTATACCTCACCTCAAATCTGGAACAATTTGTGCACTCTATGAAGGGTCAAGCTTGTGGGTCTAAGTCACTTTTGCAGACGTTGATTTGATCTTTGGCCATGAATTTGATTTGTACAATGCAGGTTCATAGTTTGCTTGATTTGTTCGCATCTACTCTACTCTAAAGACCTATTAGTATTTAAAAATACTTCTAAAAGGCTGTCAGATTGCTAGGGTACATGTTCTCCTGAGTTGACCCCTTGAAAAGATCAACTTTATGGTCATGCAAAGGATCAACAGGGAACAACCAATTGCACAAATGTCCTAGACAAAGATGCTAGTGTAAATGTTGTTCCTTTTAATGCATGAAATTGAAGTGTTTTTAGGATGCTCTTTGAATGTGAATGATATTCGAATGATGCTTGTGGATGATAAAATGAATGCACTAAAATGTGTCTTTAAATACAATCACATAGCAATTAATTGAACAAACATATATTTAGTCAATTCACAATGACTAGTGGAATTGGCAAGAGTCAGCCAAATTTAAATTTGAATTTTAGAAATTTGGGGGTAAAATCTCATATCTCACAATTGCAACAATGACCTTAGATGATGGAACAATAGAGTTTATGCAAGGAATAACTATCTTATCATGGAGGGTGCAATAAATATGTACATGAAAAATTGTGTAGCAATCGATGTATGTGTGTTTTAAAATTATGCAAAGGCTAAGAAAATAAGCTCAACTTCACACAAGATTACACCATTTATCAATATATAAATACTTCAAAATATTCTCAAAATAAACACAAAACTAAATGAAAAATTGACACGAATATACAAATTTCACCCCTACAAATATATTACCTAAATTATAATATTTTTTAATAAATAAATTCTATTTTTAAGGTTAAGTTTTTTTTTTAATTAACCGTATACACGCTTCTTAAAATACAATCAAATTTTTGAAGAGTGGTATTTTGGGCAGAGCGTTAACATGGAAGTGGAACAACCAAAAGATATTTCGGGGAAGTCACTCAACGGTAATACGTCAAACAAGTTACTATTTATTCCGATTAATCACCACTCCTTTGCTGATTTTATCTTTAAAAAATTGCATCTTTTTTATTTAATCACTCATCTCAAGTTTTGACTGGTTTTATGGTGATCTTATCAAGGATACTATCATATTACCTAGAACCATAGTTATAGAAATTGCCGATTTATTCCGATTAATCACCACTCCTTTGCTGATTTTATCTTTAAAAAAATTGCAACTTTTTGATTTAATCGCTCATCTCAATTTTTGATTGGTTTTATGGTGATCTTATTGAGGATTTAATCCTTATAAAATCATGTTTTTTGTTCTAAAAAATTAGTGTTTCTAGGTTTTTTAAATTTCTGCAGCAATTTAACCCTAACCTTAAACCAATTTTTTCTTGATTAAATCCCAACCAATTGAATCTTTTTAATCCTTTGGTTTGCCAAGTTATCCCCAAGAAAGATATTTGCTACTATGCCTAGAACAAACATAATGCATATCAATCGATGATGGGGCTAGTCTTGCAAGTCCTGCAATATGTTAGGAAATTTTGCAATATGTTAGAAAATTTTGTATGGTATAGGGGCTGCTTAGAAATTACCACACCCAAAAAAAAAAGTTTTAGTTATTCTGAAATCGACTTCCTTGAGTCTTGATTTACAATATGATTTTCCTTTCAAAAACTTTTTACAAATAGACACAAACAATGTTATCTCCTTAAAATAATTGACAAAAACAATTAAAACAATTTTAAAATAAATTGCCTTACATGTAGTTTTTCAACTGGACTTTTGAAACTAAAAATAAAACCAAAATTTGGGTGAACAAAGAAGCAAATCGGCCCATTAAAAGATATCTCCCTAAGAAACAAAAACTTAACCTAAACATAGACTTGAATGGCTGGAAAGTAGCACCTAAAACATAATATTGTCTATTAACTGCGCCCAAAATTCTAGCCAATTCAATACTCCCGCAGAGTTTTTCCCAGGAACTTGTTAATCAGTTATATGATGTGTTTGAACATGACCCATGTACACAAATCTTAAGAATGCAATCCAAGCTTGCCCCACGCAATGTTAAGCCTATAATCTCTAACAGTCCGCTTAGTAGTTAATTATCGTAGCTCAAATTGAATCACTTCGCTCTGGTTCTGATTGTGTATAGCAGCTTGCTCGACGCAGAGAACTCGATGTGGTTTGGCTCGAGGACAGAGATTCATTTCAGACATTAATCAAGTGAAAATTTGAACGAACATACACAAAAGTAAGAATTTAAAGAAGTACTCAACTGAGTGGCCTAATGGCAAATTCCCCTTGATACTCTATGGTGATTAGCTACATAGGGTGATAAAGATTACACTAAAGAATAGTTTTAAATCATGAACCTTTAGTCAAAGAGTACCTAAAAGTGGAGGACCCACAAAGCCCACTATACACCATCAAATAATGGTAAACTGACACATATGCAATAACTTTGCTAATTTGATATTGATTTGTTTGTCAAGGGAATCTATGTGACTGTAGAATTGATTGAAAATGAGAAAAACAAAATATTTTTTCATTTGTCCTTTGAATAAATAAAATTGATAATTGAAATAATAATTAATATATTCTAAGAGTTGGAATTATATTTATTTGGATTAAATGTATGAAATTGAAATAAATCAAATAATATTTGTTTGTCAGGTGATTGTAGAAGTGATTTGTACAATATAATTGGTAATAGTTCAAACAATTATGAGTGCAATTGGTGATGTCATCATAATAAGACTATTGGACACTGTTACCCAATAGAATATCAATAAAATCATTTTATTATATTAAAATAGAAATTGAAAACCAAAAAACTTTAGAAAAGTTAGTCAAACTAATTTAATTCTTTAGTCCCATTGGACATTGAATAAAAACTAATAAAATTGCATGAATGCATTAGTATTCCTACGGTAGGAACTAATAATGTCAAGGACTAAAAAAAAATTCAATCAAATTAAATTTGACATCTTGGAAATATGCTTCAATAATATCTTGTAGCATTTGTTGTATTGACATTATTTGCATGTCTAGATGTCTAATGCTTCTATTAGTTAATTGTTATATGTATTTAGTTACTAAATACAAAAATTAACATTGGGAAGCCAAAATAATACTCAATCAAATTACTTTTGTCAATATTGGAATTATAGTTGTATTTTCTAACATTTTTTAGTAAGTTAATGTAGGCTTTGCAAGAGATTATTTCTAAAATGAAAGCAAAATATTACTTAACTACTTAATAAAAAAGTCTAGCTATTTGGAGGGCATTGTTTACAACTAGAAAAATTATACCTAGCTAATTTGGGACTTAAATATGAACCTCAGTGGACAACTTTTTAGATGAGGATCTAGATGAACTTTGGGTGTATGTAGAAGCTTATGGGATAAAATAGAGAAAAGATAGAGTAAAAATAATAAACGTACTATTATTTGATTGCTTATTCTACACACGGCAAACCCTTAAGGAAGGCATATGACTTTGATCTCTATTAGCTACTTGCTCAAATGAATTGACTAAATGATTACAAGTTATGTTACAGATATGTATTTATAAATTACAAAGGTTCATATGGTGGAGGCAAATAGTCGCTAGGAAGTCGAGTTGTCCCTATGGAAGTGGAACCATTTGGTAGAACTCTGTAAAATTTTCCAGGTTCTTGCATTTTGCCCAAGTCTTGTGCCTCATCTGAGAGTCTGTGGCCTAGGGTTTCTATTTCAAGCACTAAAACATTTCCTAAGAGTCTAAAACCCTAAGCCCTAGTATTTTCTATACAAGCGAAATTGGCCCTTTGTTATATTTTTACATTGACTGCATATAGCTCGTATCAGGTCCTTTAAGTTACAACCTAAGGCATCACACGACGTTCTTTACTAGTCCCATGTCTTATGGCCACCGCCTATCGGCCATGTTTCAAATTTTTGCCCATGCACCTAAGGTTTAAGTTGACCCCTTAATGAGTTTCGTGGCCCCCCTTTTCCTAGTGAAATGAATGTTGTTTTAAAAGCATGTGTTTATTTTCTCCCCGTTTCGGCCTGTCAGCACTAGCCACGTGGCATATGCTGGTTTATTTCGCTATTTCGCAAATATCTTTTTATAGAATAAAGAAATGACCGCGGAATCACAGGAGAAGGACAAGTGTCAAGCCCCAATTCATTTATACATCAAGGCTGATTGGTGGGTCCCTTAAAGGCAACGTGGAGAACCTTTAGACTTTTCATCATTTCATGGAACTCTTTTGAAGAACCCACCGACCGATCATGGAAGAGTGACACCTGGCATCAGTAACACGTCATAAGTTTGTTCGTCATAGGGTAAACGCCATGTGTCATCCAACAAGAAATGTTGAAGGTATGAGTCAACTCCTGAATTACATGGTAGGTTTTCTGTGGTGTGCATGCTATTTTTTAATAGTGTGCTTTGCGCCACGTGGCACAATCTGAATGGTTTCCACCATTCCACAGATCTTTATCTCCGCTCAGATTTTATCACTGTGGAAGCACGAAAAATGGCCTAATGGGTGTTATTTGACTTTTCTTCTCAGCGCTATGGTTGCGGTGGCAGCCCTGGTGGTTTGCTCTCATTTGTCCATGCTCCTTTTGCATGAATGACAGTGATTTCTTCTCTTGTTGACTACGTAGTCACCGTCGATTTGGATCCTCTATCATAGTGATCAATGGTCCATTTTTAGATCTTAAAGATGAGGTGGTGGCGCATAATAAAAGATACACTAGTGCTGAAATGGCTTCCCGAGCATGCGTTGAGTCTTCATCGCCGCCACTGCAAGGGGATAAACATGCCTGAGAATTGATAGGATGGTGGAATTAACTCTTGGAGATTTGTGTTCTAGCATGAAGGGACTTTTCACTTGCTTGATGGTGTGTTTTGACGGGGTAAATTGGCTGAAATGGAATTAAATAATGAAACCAAGAAAACTAATTTGGTGGCCTCATTACAGGAATAACATTTATAGTTATGCCAGGGTATGTGACATCAATGTGAGGGTGAAGTACTTTGTATCTCTTCCTTTTTTTGGTAGGAGTGGAAAATCATCAAAAGATTTCCATTTATAACCAATGTGCCATGGAAAGGATTGATAATTTGATCAAGGACATATCTAAGTGTGGGAATTATTGCTAATTCGCTATAAATAGATGCCTTTGGTGACATTTCATATACTTTTCTTTCCATGCAGACAATATGGATATTCACCTTTTTAGTATACCTTTTTTGCTGCCCTATTCTGTAAGATTTTCTTCTTTATTTTTGTGGTTGATGCTAAGCTCCTAGAAAATTAAGGAATTAGAAGATTTTATTTTATAGAATGGGGGGAAGTGGAAAGATTCAGGAAATGTAGTGGCATGCATCAAATTCTTGTAGACCCTTCTTTTCTCCATCTTTTCATCCAGATGAGGGCTTTAAATCCCAGTCTCTGAACTCCACTAGCTCCCTATTTATGTGAGTTTCCAAATTAGGATCTTAGGCAGAGAGGCATCATTTCTTACTCTTCCCCTCCCCCAAGTTTAATGGTCCTAACAAAGCTTAGACAACAACGGAGGGAGTGTTTCCCACCTGGATGAAACAAATGGGAGATAAAGAGGAAAATTTGACTACTGTTGTTGCCTTCCTAGCTAGAATAATGGCACAACCATATTTGGCTATGTTTGGTTTCCTTTGGTTTTTGTGTGGTTGAAGGGGTTGGAAACCTCTTCTCATAAGTTGAGGGATCACATCCTTGTGCCTAGGACTGGGCATAATGAGGAAATTTCTTGTTTCTGGGGTTTCCTCTCGATATTGTCCCTTGTATGTTTTCTCATTTTTGTGTGCGTGGTTGGAGAGGCAAAGAAAAGGATGCTTGTATTATAAACAAGTATATGGAAATCAAAAGTGGTAGAAGAAGAAGAGCATCTGGCAAAGATACTAACCGTCAACATCATGACTTACCTCCACACCAGGAGTGAAGATGCATACACGACAAAATCAATTGTTCATATCTATTGAAGAAAGTGAGTTGTTACAAAAGGAACACCTTTTTGATTAAGGACAGTTATATTTTCATCCCACTATTGTAACAAATTGTCGAATGAAAATATGACATCAGTCATCTAGGCCTAAAGCTTGTTGCTCCCTTGATCTTATAAAAGGGAATTCAAGACCTGTTGAAAAGCGTTGGTTCCAGAGCATAATTTCAGACAAGGTCTGAACTATGGGAATTAATCTAGGTAATCTTAGAGCTATAATGTATTGATTGACTAGTTTATGTAATGCACAAGTCTATTTGTGACAATACTTTGTAATGAGGCAGTTAAATCTTGTTCAATAAATCAATATAGGACCATTGTTTCTGTTATCAATTTTTGCACTCTGTCTCCATTAAATGTCTGAATGTTTCAGGGAATCCAAAGGTTTCTTGGGTGTACATTTGCTACTCTCTTTGTCATGTGTTTGTCATTATGTATTCAAGAAATACAATAACAATGTTATGCTTAAGACAATTAAGTATGCACACTTTCATCACTGGTATGTGGAGCATTTCAGATCTGTATTGAATAAGAATGGATTGTAATTTTGAGAGCAGGAGGGTAGTTGAGGGTTTGATGTTTATGTACAGCATAAACTTGATAAATCATGCCTAATTGAATATTATGGCTTCTTGTTCATTGTTGGTTTTGTTTCAAATATGACTCCGTCCCTGCAGGATTAGGCACCTGTCTTATGGCTGAAGATTGTCCTACCCATTTAAAATTGAAAATCATTTTGGTTATGTCCATAAATTATTCCTAAATTATTTCTGCCCTACCCTTATGCATAAAGTCTAGTATTTTGAATATTGTTAAACCTCATGTGAAACTTGTAGCTGATGCAAATCTTCAGAGGATTTATGCATATTGTATTTTCTAGGTTAATGGTGTTGTAAGAGACTGCCAATGAGTGCATTTACAAGGATTATAAACCAATTTATCATATGTTGGCACCATTTTAACATAATTGCCTTAAATAGAGATCTCCCTTGTTTATTTGTTATCCAAATTGTTCAGAGATCTTTGGGAATACCCTCTCGAGCTTGGCAAGGCTCAAAGTGCAGAAGGTTGGTAATAGCCTTGTTCGTTGGCCTTTCTTGTCTTTAGTCTAATGATAGTGCAAGATCTTTGTCTTAACCTATTGGTCCCTTGGTTTAGGCATTGTGATTTTCCTTAGGATTGGGGGTTGCAAGAAAAAACACCAACATATTGGTGACTCTCCTGGGGAAGAACCAGTATTGTGTCTTATCTTGAGTCATGGATCAATTATTATTCCCTGTAAAGGCTGGTGACTCTGATGTTCTGCTTGTCGGTTGATCAAAGAAGAAGTTCTCAGAACTGGAAGGAGTTTTGCTACAACATATTTGAAGAAGTTTTGTGTGGCTCTGCTATTGGAGAAGACCCATAATGAAAAGTAAGCTTTAAAGAGCATTGTGTTGTTTGAAGTTTGGTCCTCTATGAAAAGAGGTGGCAACTCTGTAAAAATGAACCTGATGAAAGTGTGAAGAATATTTCAACATTCTTAAGTTTCTAGTTAGAAAGAGAATTTACAGTAGTTGTAACAAACTTTCAAGTATTTTACATGTTCCTATGAAGGATAGTTTTATGTCGAAGGTTAATTATAAGAAACCTTGAGAAAATTATGGTTCCTTATTAACTGAGGATTAAGCACTAAAAGAAAGGAAGAAAAAGGTAGTGACAAAATTGCATACTACAATCTGTGTTTTTGACAGTAAAGTATGCATGTTTTTTGTGAAAAAGTCATGTACAAGATTTTGGGCAGAAAGAGATAGTAGGTGTGTATTGGAAAGACTTAAAATCTTGTAAAAGAAATTTCAAATTTACCAAGAGTAATTACAAAGTAGGTAAGAGAAAGTTTCCATATGCATAAGAAAATTGTGTCATCAAATTATGCATCCCTGTGTGGATCTAGATACAACAATCTGTAATATAAAACCACATTTATATTATCAAAGAGGCTTTGTCAAGGAAATATATAGAGCCATTAATTTCAGTAATGTATGTAGTTTTTCAAACCATATCCCACATAAAATCAGAGATCAAATACCAAAGTTCAGTAGTGACAAGTCTAAATCAGCATATAGGCATGTCATCACTGGGAATTGCACCCGTATGCAAGGTTGAAAAAACACTACAATTTCATGTAACATGGGACTAATTTTAGGTTGTGGGTGCCCTATAATGAAATTAGACCTCCATATTGTGGGCTAGTTCCCTTAAAATACTCTATTGGAATGTATTTTTTTTGTTTTGGAAAAGGGGAAGAAAGAAACTATATGAAATGAAAATTGTAAAATTTGGTGATGCACCTAATTTGGGTAATAATATGCAATTTGATTCACGATATAACTTCAGAAATATGACTTTCACACAATCCAATCTTGGCATAACTATCACAAAAAATGATTCCAAGGGAGGCTTGAAAATAGGCTTTCTATGAAGGAAATGGTTTTTTCACAACACAAAAAAGATTATTTTCAGTTAACACAACATAAGATCTGTGATAATTGTATGCTTAATGCTACAAGCAAAAAGTGAGATGATAATTTTAAAGGTTTAATGGTTAAACATAGTAAAATTTCATCAAATCACTTCAAACAACTAACATTAAATGGGAAGGTAACTATTTGGTTCTAAAGAACAAAAGAAATATTGCACGAAAAACACAAAGGAATTAACCTGTAACCTGCTATGATCTCTCTATAAAACTGTCAAAAGTGAGCTACAAAACCTTTTTCTCTCAAAGTGTATAAGAGCTAAAAAGCAAGAACTAGAAAAAACAAACTTTTGCTTTACAATATATAGGTTTGCTCTCACTAAGAGGCATGCAAAAATATGAACTTGCAAATAACTACCTCTAAACATAATCTCTCACAAGCAACCTCCAAAATCCTCAAAATTAGGGTCTCAAACTGCCACAAATTGAGCAAAAATAGCTCCTATTTGGGCCTCTCTATATGCTTGACCAAAAAGTTGACCAAGAACCCTAAAAAACTCCTCAAATCATGCAAGAACCTCCTAGGTGGTCTAGTTAACTCAACTAATCAATTTACACAATTTTGCTTTTAGCAAAATTGATTGTGAGTAAACAATAAAGTAATAAAAATAATTACTTTATTATCGGTTACAACTTGTTCTAATTTTGACTTTACAATTTGTGGAAAATAATAAAGTAATTTGGAAAATATTACTTTATTATTTATTTACAATTAATGTATTTGTAAAATCATGCATGAAAAACTAACTCCTTATCACTCCAAATACATATGCCTAATTTACATGATTTTAGCAAAAAATAGGACTTAGAGATAAATACAATCCTTATGACTCCTTGTGAGAGAATACATCCACTTGCATGCCAATATGCCTTAGGAGAAAAAAATACCCTTATCTCTCCAAATACATTGTCAAGAATGCATAAAAATAAGTCATTACATATAAGTCCTTATAACTCCATATTTGATTCAAAAGAAAATAAAAAGCCCTCTCTGCCTTATTACTCCAATTATAATATTAAAATTGGCCTCATTGCCATATATCCTCTATGCAAAAAATAAATCACACCCCAAACAAAACTCTATGCCACCTTGCATTATTTGTCTTATATGCATTCTCATGTAAATATGCCTTCTTCTCTTAAGAATCTTTATCATGCAATGATAAAACCATAATGTGAAATCCTACCACCATGCAATCTCATTGTTTTTGCTTTCATTCACTTCTTGTTTTGACCTTTTGATGATAATTTTATAAGGCATAAAATTATATTCTCTTTGACCATGCTTGGTCATCCTGCATGTGAAGGGAGTCTTTGTTCTATGACTATGTTGCAAAGTGACAAGGCATTTTGTACTATGCAATGTCTGGGTATTTCGACCACATGCTAGTCAACCATAAGGAGAAAAAGAATCATAAGGCATGAAGCCTTGCCCTTCTCATAATACCGACCCTTTTGACTTTTAGAAACAAAGGGAAGAGGCATATCTGTCGGCCACTCTTGGCAATGATGCTAGGTAAAAGTTTTGACCCCAATCAACATTTTAGATAAGGCAATAATTTGTATTTTGATGAAGCCAAAAAACAAGGATGAGAAAGAAGCTTCGAACAAAAAGATGCATGAACCCTAAACTTAATATTCATTTTCACTTCTCCTCTTTACTGGCCGTGGCTCTGCAACTCCACCATGCCACTAGGGTTTGATGACTTTCTGTATTTTCTCCATCTTCTTTGTGGTTGAAACTCCTACATTTCTCCTTCAGGATAACGACAGAGGCCTAGTAACTATTGTGTTTGAGTTTTTAACTGAGTTTTGCACTATTTTCTGTAACCTCTTGGCTCTAATGGCCGCGGCCATGCACTTTACTTCTCTCTGCCACTTCTTGATACCATGCTTTGTTTTCTTCTGTGTGTGTTCATCTTGAAACAGGGACAAAAAAATGATGAGAAGCCTCATAAGAGATCACGGCCGTCTTTGCTCTATTCTTCTACAACTTTAAGGTGAGCCTTCTTCATTTCTATTGTATATACTTTAAAATCTTGGTGTGCTTTCAAAAAGAAGCAAGGGTTTCAAATTTTTTCTGGCTATCCATTCCTTCCTTGTTCTTTGTATGGATGTGGCCATTATCATTCTCTGTAGCATAAATATTTTTATTTTCTCTGCTATAAACCTTGAAGGTTTTGATATGAAATGAGGGTTTTGTTTTGAAATCTTGACAGGAAACTATTTCTTTATCCACGACCATGCTTCTAAGTTACCCACGTCCATTCTTCTAAGCATTTTTCTGAACCCCTTTTGGCTCTGTCACTGCAAAAAATAAGAAAAGGCTTCTAATCTATAATAAGGGTTTCACCTTGAAATGTATAATTCTTGTCATTTTCAGGCACGACCAACTGTAACGCCGTTGTTTTCTTGGAACTATAAGAATTATGTTAGGGTTTCACAAAAAACCCTTATGGGTATCTCAAAAAAGCACTCCTTCAAGCATGGCTATGATGCAAAAACACCTCCCTAGAACTTTTACCTTCACTGTGCACATAAGATTAAAATTAGGGTTTCATTCTTAAAAATGAGAGTTTCAATTTTTAAACAGCTAGGTGTCTTTATTCAGGGACAAAACCCTACCTTCTGGTCACGGCCATGCAAACAAATACATTGTAGTTATTTTCTTTTCACTGTATGTATGAAATGTGTTAGGGTTTTACACTTCTTCTATACTTCTCCATGTGTTTGCATTTTGAGAGGCTCCACTGTAACAAGCATTCATTCTCCATTCTGAGCATTTCTCATTCATTTTTGTGTATGGGATAAACTTGGTTCAGAAAGATAGAACCAAGGCTTCAGGTGCTATAATATAGAAATCTTTTCTAATTTTATACAGACTTGTTTTTCAAGTTATTTTAACTTTTTGAGTGATAATAATCTCCTTTAACCTTGGATAATAATATACATTCTTTTTCTAAAAAAAGATGCATGACAGTCTTGTATACAAGGGACTTTAATTTGGCATTCCATTTTGTATTAGTTAATTCACTGTTAGGTAATCATTATTATGCTGCTCTTTCACATTTATCTTTGCATTTTGATCTTCCTATAGCATGTATCTCATGTATTTGATCTCTTTTTGCCCCTCATCATGGAAAATGTTCATCATAACTGTGTCAGTCAGAAACAATGGCATATGAAATAATGAATGCTTGTGTTGTGCCTCTGTCAACATTATCACTATGGCATTTAGCATATCGTGAGTCCTCTACTGTTTCTCCTCCATCATTGTAACAGTTAGGAGCTACAAAGTATGAATAAGGAATACTTGACTATCACCAGTCAGAGGTATTGATGCCTTATTGTTTGATCTCTCATGTGTATCAGATATTTGTAGATATTTTTATTATTCTGCCAAAGACAATGATACTTGTATTTTGATACTTCTCTAAACTAAAACTGTATCAGTCATTTGATCTTCATTGGATGTGTCTTCTTCAATTATACTTATCAAATGCTTCTCATGATGAACTTGTAGATAATGCCCTTATGAAGGCAAGACCTGCATCACTTGTCAAAACTGTAACATGATATTTGTTTGTTGTTCTATGCACATGATCAGATGAGTCTCTTAATGTGTTTTGTAACCCATGTGCATAAGTATGTTTCCTAAAAGCATTGCTCTGCCACTCTTTTGTCATCATTAGATAGTAATGTAGACATTCATATGGTAGCGACTAAAGATATGCATCAGTTTGGTTGTCATTTACTCTTCTGTGAACATCATATGCATAACAAATAAAGGCTCCTGAAGCCTATTCTTTCTATCTGATATGCAATAGAAACCTGTTTAACATATGTGACCATGTCTGCACTTGATGACTATACTTGATGACTGTACTTATCTCCATTCACTCTTCTGTCATTTTTAAGTCTAGTTTGGAAATATGACATCAAATATGATAGGAAAATGGTATTCTAATAATGCTATGAAAGAGATGAAATACCTTCTATGGTTGCAACTTTGATTTCTGCATTTGTCAACTTCATTCAGGCATTTTAAGTTAATCTGATTTGCTCCAATCAGTTGTAATGAATGTCATGATGACATAACTTTTTTGTAAGTTGATTAGATGATGCATAGTGTAGCTTTGGAATGATGCATCCTATCTTTTGATACTCTTTTTCAAATGAAAAGAAAACATGTTGGGCTCAAACCCTTGTGGGAGCCACATTTAATCCACATGTTTATTTGTCTTCAAATAAAAAACAATACTTGTCATATACCTGCACAGTGAACAAATAAGTTAGCATAAAAATGCATACCTTATGGCATTGATTGATCCTCTTCATGATTTTTATGATTTGTAGCACCTATCTTATTTGATCTTTCATATGCAATGCATGATGTGATAAGTAGATATATTTGCTTGATAAAAGCATATGATAAACATCCAGAGCGCTAATAGGGTTGTCCCCAAATTTTTTTGCAGGTTCAACTGATGATGGGAGCTGAAGATAAAGACTGAAGACTGAAGACTGGCATCAACAAACAACCTTCTTGCTCAAGCAATGATGGATGTTTCATTTGATCATGTGTTTATTTCATTTATTTTATCAAACAGATGTATAGCTTGCATGTCTGCAATTGCTCAGTCTAGTTACTCCCACGGCTTGTGTGGGACACATTTGAACACTTCCTTTAAACATGATCAGTTAATTTCTCTTATGCATATGATGTATGTGTATTTCTTTTTTAATCAATGCATAAGATAAAGTAATAGATATTGAATGTATGTTCAAAATATGACATGAAATAACAATTCAAAACAAAATATCATTCTTTCTTTCAAAACTAATTAACTGAATAATCAATCTAACTTATAACTTCTGAAAGATAACATCATGCAAAAACAACTGTATTTCTTGAATGATTGTGCTACGCCCTTAATCCTATAGTGTGTATAGGGTTATGAATAGTCGGCTTGTGGCTATCTTAACCCTTAATTAAGTCATATTATCATTATTATATTGTTATTTAGTTGTTTAGGTCGGCCTAAGGCTTCTATAGGGCTATCTAAGTCGGCCTGGGTGATATCCTAGGCATAAATAGGTATATATAGGGGTAGTGAGTCTCATTAGATCATCATATTCAGTATTGTGTTCTCATTGAAGACTATTGGAGGTATCCCCCTCGAAGTGGTTTTGGAGGTTGCCCCCTCGAAGTGGCATATTATTATCAAGTATTTGCAGCATATTTACTATTATATTCAGATATTGTGCAAGTTGTTTCATTACAGATTGGTACCTTGGAAATCATATTCTCTTGTCATGATGACTCATCAGTCTTGATTAGACTAATGGGCTATCCTATCAACTGAATTCCATCTTTGCTCTGTTAAGATATCAACTGTTCAATAAATGCATAACTTCAAAGCTTTCTTTTATTCCTTCTAAACAACTGCACTTAAGTCAAACTAATTTTAAGTGTGAACAAAAAATTAGTAACATTTCTGGCAACCTCTCAGGGGTGTTTGCCTGCTAAATAGCTTAGAACCAGTAGCCTTTGCAACTCCATTAGGCATAGAGTCTTTTTTGCCCTAAACTTAGAGAATTTCTGCAACTCACACTAACTGAGACACAACAGTAGCAACAAACTGAAAAACTGAAACTAAACTGATTTGCTTAAAACAAAATCAGTAACATGTGCAAAAGCACTTCTTGGAAACCAAAACAATAACTGAAACTACCTACCCTGCTCTAACCAGCCAATGGTGCTGGTTTAAACAAATCCATTAACTATTTGGTTAAAATAACTTCCCTTTTTTATTAGGAAAGGATGTTTTACAAAGCTTTTGACTACTGACGTAACATGATCCATAAGGGTATACTTCACATAATGCTACAAAATATTCTAAAGAATGAAAACAAACTTACTGAGCATCTGAATCTGATCATGCATATCTCTGTCATGGGGTAAAAAGATGGTTTGATTTTATTTTTCTAAGGCTAAAAACTACTCTATTGGTACAACAACAATCTGTACCTCCCTTTTAAGCTCTCTGTCAACTAGAATCCTGATTGGACACCATCTTGCAATGATGTATCCTTGGCTGATGCTCCTAATGTCCTGGTTTATACACGCTGTTCTATTTTCACTTCAATGACATGAATTAAGGTCTGTTTCCTTGAGCTGATCTAGTTGATCATAGACTAATGTTTCACTTGGATTCAGACTATTATCAATATTTGAACAGAAATCCTCAATAATACTTGAAAATATACTCTCATCCAATTGATATTCCTGTATTGAAACTATTTGAGTTTCTTCACTCTGCTGTTCAAAACTTTCATCCTGCATGATGTGCTACCATATCAACTCCTCCTCCATGGTTAATAAATCACCCTCTTCTGTTAGAACAACTAATAACTCCTCAAATTTATCAGGCTCTTGAAAGCTATTGGGAACAGGTGATAGAATATCTAATTCTAGCTCCAAACTCTTAGTGTTCTTATGACTATCTTCATTTTGCTCTTGGTAAATTAGCAAACTGATACAATTACTTGCATCTTCCAGTTGTTCAGTTACTTCTGCCTGTGTTATGATCTCTTCATCTAGCTGAATAAAAGAAGGCAATTGATCAAATAAAAAGACTGAGCCCTCTGCTTTATCTAGCTTATTCTCACTTGGAACTTGGGTAGTTTGTCTCTGTAATTGGAGGTTTTACCCTTCCAATATCTGTGATCTGATTTCTTTTATCTTGTAAATAGCATTAGAAAAGTTCTCAAATGAATCAAAATGCAAAGGATTTGGCATCAATCTTGAACTATCATCCTTTTTCACATACATGAAACTTATTTTTAGCTAGAGATACAGCAACAACAACAGAAACATCTTACACCATTGCTGATTTTTCTTGATTGAAACCCATAATCTTGATTGGTTCAAGTTTTATTGCTACTTCTTCCCTTTCCTGATTTTGGATTGGTATGGAAGAGGTAGTTTTGATAAAACTTGGTACTTTATAATTAGGACATTCAGTCCAAGAAGGCTGCCATGCTTGTTTAAAAGCATGATGATTTGATTTAGGTATCTGATGTGACTGATATTGAGAACTAATAGACTACCTTTGAATGCAAATGGGTTCTTGATTACAATCAGAATTCCTGAAACTTGAAACTTGATATCTACTAACCTCATTTTGAGAATGTTGATCTAGAATGAATGCAACTATCTGGATGTTCTGCTTTTGTATTTGTGTAAGTAAATACTTCATCTGTGCTTCTTTTGCTGCAATCTACCTTGCTAGATCTTCTTGGAATTGGATCTTTTGTGCTTTTAACTCCTACTCATGGAGATAGGCCTGATAATCTAGTTCCTCCTATTGTTGCTCATATTCTTGCTGCCTCTTGAACTCTTCTAGGTTCCTTGTGACTTCTAACAATGTGTTGCTGATATCACTCATGCTATACTTCATATCTGTAACCTCTTGGGAATGATTTTGGACATGTAAATGTTGATATGAAGGATGACCAGGGATGGGTGGGAGGCAAACATGTTGAGCATGCTGATTTCTTTGCAAATCAAAGGAATTAGGAATGAAATCAGCAGTATGGTTGATCTAATATGGCTGATAAGTAGAATTTTCATGATATGATGGATGATATGACATATTTCCATGAAGGAAAGACATGTTTATTCATTCAAAAAGTCTGATCTATCAAACCAGAAAGATAGAGTCACCAAGTATTTGTAAATAAACCTCTAAAAGGCTGAAATAACTACTGATCATACCAAAACAACATTAATAAATAAGTTCTTTTGAACTAAAAATTAGTTCAAAGTCCCACCGGGCGTGCCAAAAATTGTTATCACTGGGAATTGTACCCGTATGCAAGGCTGAAAAAGCACTGCAATTCTATGTAACATGGGACTAATTTCAGGTTGTGGGTGCCCTATAATGAAATTAGACCTCCAGATTGTGGGCTGGTTCCCTTAAAATACTCTATTGGAATGTATTATTTTCTATTTTGGAAAAGGGGAAGAAAGAAACTATATGAAATGAAAATTGTAAAATCTGGTGATGCACCTAATTTGGATAATAATATGCAATCTGATTCACGATATAACTTCAGAAATCTGACTTTCACACAATCCAATCTTGGCATAAATATCACAAAAAGTGATTCCAAGGGAGGCTTGAAAACAAACTTTCTATGAAGGAAATGGTTTTTTCACAACACAAAAAAGATTATTTTCAGTTAACACAACCTAAGACCTGTGATAATTGTATGCTTAATGCTGCAAGCAAAAAGTGAGATGATAATTTTAAAGGTTTAATGGTTAAACATAGTAAAATTTCATCAAATCACTTCAAACAACTAACATTAAATGGAAAGGTAACTATTTGATTCTAAAGAACAAAGGAAATATTGTACAAAAAACACAAAGGAATTAACCTGTAACCTACTGTGATCTCTCTATAAAATTGTCAAAAGTGAGCTACAAAACCTTTTTCTCTCAAAGTGTATAAGAGCTAAAAGGCCAGAACTAGCAAAAACAAACTTTTGCTCTACAATATATAGGTTTGCTCTCACTAAGAGGCATGCAAATATATGAACTTGCAGATAACTACCTCTAAAAATAATCTCTCACGAGAAACCTCCAAAATCCTCAAAATTAGGGTCTCAAACTACCACAAATTGAGCAAAAATAGCTCCAATTTGGGCCTCTCCATATGCTTGACCAAAAAGTTGACCAAGACCCCTAAAAAACTCCTCAAATCATGCAAGAACCCCCTAGGTGGTCTAGTTAACTCAACTAATCAATTTACACAATTTTGCATTTAGCAAAATTGATTGTGAGTAAACAATAAAGTAATACAAATAATTGCTTTATTATTGGTTACAACTTGTTCTAATTTTGACTTTACAATTTGTGGAAAATAATAAAGTAATTTGGAAAATATTACTTTATTATTTATTTACAATTAATGTATTTGTAAAATCATGCATGAAAAACTAACTCCTTATCACTCCAAATACATATGCCTAATTTGCATGATTTTAGCAAAAAATAGGACTTAGAGATAAATACAATCCTTATAACTCCTTGTGAGAGAATACATCCACTTGCATGCCAATATGCCTTAGGAGAAAAATATACCCTTATCTCTCCAAATACATTGTCAAGAATGCATAAAAACAAGTCATTACATATAAGTCCTTATAACTCCATATTTGATTCAAAAGAAAATAAAAAGCCCTCTTTGCCTTATTACTCCAATTATAATATTAAAATTGGCCTCACTGTCATATATCCTCTATGCAAAAAATAAATCACATCCCAAACAAAACTCTATGCCACCTTGCATTATTTGTCTTATCTGCATTCTCATGCAAATATGCCTTCTTCTCTTAAGAATCTTTATCATGCAATGATAAAACCATAATGTGAAATCCTACCACCATGCAATCTCATGTCTTTGCTTTCATTCACTTCTTGTTTTGACCTTTTGATGATAATTTTATAAGTCATAAAATTATATTGTCTTTGACCATGCTTGGTATTCCTACATGTGAAGGGAGTCTTTGTTCTATGACTATGTTGCAAAGTGATAAAGCATTTTCTACTATGCAATGTATGAGTATTTCGACCACATGCTAGTCGACCATAAGGAGAAAAGGAATCATAAGGCATGAAGCCTTGCCCTTCTCATAATACTGACCCTTTTGACTTTTAGAAACAAAGGGAAGAGGCATATCTGTCGGCCACTCTTGGCAATGATGCTAGGTAAAAGTTTTGACCCCAATCAACATTTTAGACAAGGCAATAATTTGTATTTTGATGAAGTCAAAAAACAAGGATGAGAAAGAAGCTTCGAACATGTTGGCACTAATTTTGGTCAAGTTTTTGAACGAGGGTGTTGGAGGGTTTCTTCCTTTTAAGCCCTAAGTCTTTTTTGTTCATCAGAGTACTTGGCATTTTGGCAAAAGTTCTTTTTGAAGTGCTCTGATTGTGTGTTGAACCACCGCATTGAACCATTGGGTTGAACCGGTTCAATGGTTCAACGGTTCGCGGGCTTTGGTTCCATATTTTCCGTCAGTAAATCCTTTGCTCATCTTTTTGATCCAATCGGCATGGTTGAACCACCGCATTGAACCATCGGGTTGAACCGGTTCAATGGTTCAATGCTTTATGATTGTGGGCCTTATCGGAGTGAGTGGTGCTATCAGCGAGCGTCATTTTTGTTATGCCGATGGTCTATGTCTTGCCGAGGACAAGTGGGAAGCCAAGGTGTTATTGGTATGACAATGTGTGTCGGTAGGAGGATATTGTGTTGGGCCGATGCTAGTTGTCTTGTCGAAGAGGGTGTGTTTTGTGTGTATCGGGGTGATCGATGTTATCGGCGAGCATTTTTTTGTTGTGCTGATGGTGTGTGGTCTTGCCGAGGACCTGGGAGCATGGAGTGGCCATTGGAGAGAGTGATGCTATCGGTGAAGGGGCTTGGTGTCACTCCGATGGCGTATGTCTCGCCGAAGACCTGAGTATGGTGGGGTGGTCAGCGTGACTGGCTGTGTTGGCAGGGGATGGAATGTGTTGGCCCGATGGTCTTTTTCTCTAGCCGACAGGGGATTGCGAGGGTAGGCATCGGTGAGACTATTGAGGTCAGCCAGAGGATTTTTGGATGCTCCGATGGTGTGGGTTACGCGGACGGAGGTGGGGAGTGTAGTTTGCATCGGCGAGACTATTGAGATCAGCAGGAGAACTGTGGGGTTGGCCGATGGTGTAGGTCTGGGCAATGGGCTTTTGGCGAAGGCTTGTGCATCGAGTGTGGCAAAAGGCACTCGACATTTGTTATGCAAGTGACTATGCTTTTAAACTACTAAGGTGGTCTTCTCACTATGCATGTGGGATTATTTTCCCTACATTTTTGAGACTGCGATAAAACACGTTTTGGTGGGAGTTTCTTGTTGAATGCTGCGACGGTTCCCAAGTAGGCCACGGGTGGTTGAGCCATCAATGGCAATTGTAGCAGGGGTATGGGCGATGGTACACATGATCAGGTTGCCTAATTTTTGGCATGAAGACTTCCGGATGGTGGCACAGGGCTCGAGGCCACCCTTGTCTACTTTTTGTCTACTGCAACAATAACTTCTGAGTGCCATTCCTTCTAAGGACTGTATCTGGCAGATTTTTGTCAAAACCATGTAATTAATGCTAGAGGTACACTTTCTGGCCGATATAGGCAGACTGTGTTACCATTGTTTTGGTTGTTGAAAGTTGAACATTTGGCTCTGTAATACAATACAATTGGTTTTGGTTGCTCTGTGCAGCAAAACTTGTGAGTTTATGTATCTCCTGTTGTACGTTTTTGCATGAATCCACTGATTTCATGGTCAATCTTATATGAATAATGCTATGTTTGTATGTGTTGTGCTAATTCTGTCTCCAGTCTTGCATGTATCTTTCTTCTGAGTCTAGGTATTCAAGGAATGTCTAAGATTCTAGAACATAGAATTCCTATGTTGAATGTTTAATCTTTTAACTTCTGCTCAAGGGGTAGATTAAACTATTTTTAGAATGAATATTGGGAAGGATATACTGCAATAGGGATGCCATAAGTATAGATAGCTTAACACTTTGTATTGGGAGATATCTGTAAGGCAGGTATCATATGTATCCCCCTGAAATCCAGTTTTAGTTGTTCATGCTGATCATTCATAGGTGTATGTCTACTGACTCCAAGCCCTGGACAGGCACCGGTCTAGCTTTGTGTTTGTATTATATACCATATCCAGCTTTGCATCCAAATACAAAATCAAAATCAAAACTCCAAAACAACCATTAGGATAGTAGAATTAGTTTTAGGATCCAAGTCCTCTATCTACAACTACAAATAGGCCCAAAGCCGTCCCCTTTGCTCTTATCTTACAGTTTTGGTCTACTTATAGGAGGACTTATCTGCTTTTTGTCAGCATCCCAGCCTTTGTATGCATATCCTCATGGATGTTGAGTAGGGAATACCCCCCCTAGGTTTTGCAGAGCCTGAAGAAGAAGAGGAGATAAAATATAGAGTCTATCTCCTACACTGTTGGCCCCTGGCCCAGAGATCCTGTTAATCATTGATGGCTACCTTGTAGGGAAATCTGGGAGTAAGCATCCAGTTTGGGAAAAAACCAACAGAAATTGGCGACTCCGCTGGGGAAGATCAATGTCATATCCATGAAAGTTTAAGTCTACAAGATTGAAGAATTAGGCCTGGAGGTGTTTGTTGCAGCAAAAGGAAAAGGTTGTATATGTGACTTTGCTGGTGGATGACCCAAAAAGAATGAAATCAATCTGCAGCTTCAGCTTGTTTGAAGCTCATTCCTCTTCAAGGAGGTGGCAACTCTGCATCAAAGAACCTGATAAAAGAACAAAATCAGTCAGAGGAGAATTTGCAGCTGCTACAACATATCTAGGTATTTCCACAAGTTTTTGAAAAGTTCCCTATTTGGTGAGATAGCACTGGTTAAAAGGGAAACATTGGTGAAAAGCAGAGCTTGCATGCTTCTATTAGAACTTACTCTGTATTTCAAAGGGCATGCAATGTTGTTCAAAAGGCTCATTTAAAGGACTTTAGGAAAGTTCAAAAAAATAGTCTGAATTTTGAGTGCCTAAAGTCATTATTGGTAGAGAATTTGAGTAGAGAGGAGGGTTGCAAAAACATAAAAGACGTATTATCAGCCTATGCACCCTTGTGAAGTGTCAAGTGCAAAAACATATAATAGGCAGTCCCAATCATGTAATAAAAGAGGCTTCAACATAGATAGATATAAGCCCATAAATTTCAGTGGCATTTGTGGCTATCCAAATGCTCTTCCACCTAAAATCAGAATTTTTTGCCTAAATTTGGTGGTGCAAAGGATGAATCAGCTGAGAGACACTTGCAGCAGTTTATAAACATGATAGATGACTTTGAGATTGACCATGAGGATGTGGTTATGAGATTATTGGTTCAATCTCTAGATCAAGATGCAAGGAACTGGTTTTCCTACCTTCCAGCTCACTCTGTCAGCTCTTGGCATGATTTTAAATCTGCATTTTCTAGTACAATATGGTGAAAGAATTTCTGAATATGCAGTTATTAGTGACTTCATGTACATCCATATTGAAGAAGATGAGTTGATCCCAGCCTTTAACCTCAGATTTATGAGGGCATTGAATAGAATTCCAGAATGCATGAGACCTAATGATGCACTGTGCTTAGTTGCCTATTTGGAAGCTTTTGATAAGAAAATGAGTTATAGATTAAGAGACAAGGAGCCCACCACATTGCATCAGGCACATCAGTTTGCAATAGATATTGAAAACAATTGGAGATATGGTATTCAAAAGGGTTATTTTTCTAAAAATTTTTGTTGTCCTGCAGCCCCCAATGTTAATGAAAGATTTAATTTAGGTGTTCACAATGAATGTCAAAGTACTCACACCCCTGCTGTCCCAGTTTTTGCATCATTCCAAGTTGATGATGTTATTGTTATAGAGGAGGATGTCCTTTTTTGCCTAGCAAATGAAGTTGAAAATAATGGTTTTTCAAGTAGTATTTACATGCCAGCTCCTATCAAAGAATATTCATGTTTAAATGATCTAGTTGTACAAATTTATGATCATGTGGATCAACAGTCAGTATCAGTTTCATCAGGAAGTATTAGAGGGCTAGAAAATGATGCAGATAGCTCAACTTCAGAATGCATTGAAGTAGTAGAAATCTTGTATGTGGGGCAATCAGATGATAAAAATGATATCCGTGACCAGTGCATAGATCAGGTTTGTTCTTCTTATGACTCTGGATCTGACAATACTGAAGAAGAATTGGATTGTCATGAAGAAGAAGCAAAGACCTTTATAATGAGCATGAATCCCCTTTATGATGAGCCTTTGGATGCATTTGGTGTTGTGAGTCCTGACTTTCAGTGGTGCAGGATTAATCCTCTTTTTGAGGATGATGATGAATATAAAGAGACAGTTGACCTAGGTGATGCATCAGTTTGTGAGGGGGGGGCATATGAATTAAGTATCTTGAGTTCTTGTGAAGATAGTATGGATTTGCAAACTGTGAATAATGTATGTTCATCATCACTTGATCCAGACATGTGCAACATTGGGTGTGTGGATCAGGATTTGTTTTCAATATCAATAGATATTAGGGGTCTCATTTTTTCTGAGTATTTTGAGTTTTTGGATCAGCTGGATGAGTGCCTGATGGTATGCAGCAGCCAGATGAATGATGAAGATTGCCAAGAACACTATGATGTACTGTCTGAGGAATATAACATACATATGTTACTTAATGCTAAAGAATATTATGATGAGTATGGTTATATGTCTAACTTTGAAGTCGAAGATGACAGAGGTAAAAATGATAGTGGCAAGCTTTCAAAAGTGGTGGAATACCTAATTGAGCAGATGACCTTATGGGCAGATTATGCCAATCTTTTCAGCTGGGATTGGGATCTTTCAGTTTGGAATCAGGCATTTGGCAGGAAAAAATTTTGTTTCTTCCTTTTTGGCTACCCGGGGCCACCCAAGTGATGACTAAAAATATAGTTTTTGTGCAGGTTGGTGCAATGATCGACTCTGTTGCCCAATAGATATGGCCCAATCTGCGAAACCAGAGATTCTGAGGTCCTCGCTGCAGTTTTGCACCTGCACGTCCCCAGACAGAGCCAGTGTTGGCACTAATTTTGGTCAAGTTTTTGAACGAGGGTGTTGGAGGGTTTTTTCCTTTTAAGCCCTAAGTCTTTTATGTTCATCGGAGTACTTAGCATTTTGGCAAAAGTTCTTTTTGAAGTGCTCTGATTGTGTGTTGAACCACCGCATTGAACCATCGGGTTGAACCGGTTCAATGGTTCAATGGTTCGCAAGCTTTGGTTCCATATTTTCCGTTAGTAAATCCTTTGGTCATCTTTTTGATCCAATCGGCATGGTTGAACCACCACATTGAACCGTCGGGTTGAACCAGTTCAATGGTTCAATGCTTTATGATTGTGGGCCTTATCGGAGTGAGTGGTGCTATCAGCGAGAGTCATTTTTGTTATGCCGATGGTCTATGTCTTGCCGAGGACAAGTGGGAAGCCAAGGTGTTATCAGTATGACAATGTGTGTCGGCAGGAGGATATTGTGTTGGGCCAATGCTAGTTGTCTTGCTGAAGAGGGTGTGTTTTGTGTGTATCGGGGTGATCGATGTTATCGGCGAGCATTTTTTTTGTTGTGCCAATGGTGTGTGGTCTTGCCAAGGACCTGGGAGCATGGAGTGGCCATCGGAGAGAGTAATGCTATCAGTGAAGGGGCTTGGTGTCGCTCCGATGGCGTATGTCTCACCGAAGACCTGAGTATGGTGTGGTGGTCAGCATGACTGGCTGTGTCGGCAGGGGATGGAATGTGTTGGCCTGATGGTCTTTTTCTCTAGCCGACAGGGGATTGCGAGGGTGGCATCGGTGAGACTATTGAGGTCGGCCAGAGGATTTTTGGATGCTCCAATGGTGTGGGTTATGCTGACGGAGGTGGGGAGTGTAGTTTGCATCGGCGAGACTGTTGAGATCGGCAGGAGAACTGTGGGGTTGGCCGATGGTGTAGGTTTGGGCAATGGGCTTTTGGCGAAGGCTTGTGCGTTGAGCACAGCAAAAGGTGCTCGACATTTGTTATGCAAGTGACTATGCTTTTAAACTACTAAGGTGGTCTTCTCACTATGCATGTGGGATTATTTTCCCTACATTTTTTAAACTACGATAAAACGTGTTTTGGCGGGAGTTTCTTGTTGAATGCTGCGACGGTTCCCAAGTAGGCCGCGAGTGGTTGACCCATCAATGGCAATTGTATCAGGGGTATGGGCGATGGTACACATGATCAGGTTGCCCAATTTTTGGCATGAAGACTCCTAGATGGTGGCACAGGGCTCGAGGCCACCCTTGTCTACTTTTTGTCTGCTGCAGTAATAACTTCTGAGCGCCATTCCTTGTAAGGACTGTATCTGGTGGATTTTTGTCAAAACCATGTAATTAATGCTAGAGGTACACTTTCTGGCCGATATAGGCAGACTGTGTTACCATTGTTTTAGTTGTTGAAAGTTGAACATTTGGCTCTGTAATACAATACAGTTGGTTTTGGTTGCTCTGTGCAGCAAAACTTGTGAGTTTATGTATCTCCTGTTGTACGTTTTTGCATGAATCCACTGATTTCATGGTCAATCTTATATGAATAATGCTATGTTTGTATGTGTTGTGCTAATTCTGTCTCCAGTCTTGCATGTATCTTTCTTCTAAGTCTAGGTATTCAAGGAATGTCTAAGATTCTAGAACATAGAATTCCTGTGTTGAATGTTTAATCTTTTAACTTCTGCTCAAGGGGTAGATTAAACTATTTTTAGAATGAATATTGGGAAGGATATACTGCAATAGGGATGCCATAAGTATAGATAGCTTAACACTTTGTATTGGGAGATATCTGTAAGGCAGGTATCATATGTATCTCCCTAAAATCCAATTTTAGTTGTTCATGTTGATCATTCATAGGTGTATGTCTATTGACTCCAAGCCCTGGACAGGCACTGGTCTAGCTTTGTGTTTGTATTATATACCATATCCAGCTTTGCATCCAAATACAAAATCAAAATCAAAACTCCAAAACAACCATTAGGATAGTAGAATTAGTTTTAGGATCCAAGTCCTCTGTCTACAACTGCAAATAGGCCCAAAGCTAGCCCCTTTGCTCTTATCTTACAGTTTTGGTCTACTTACAGGAGGAGTTATCTGCTTTTTGTCAGCATCCCAGCCTTTGTATGCATATCCTCATGGATGTTGAGTAGGGAATACCCCCCTAGGTTTTGCAGAGCCTGAAGAAGAAGAGGAGATAAAATATAGAGTCTATCTCCTACACTGTTGGCCCCTGGCCCAAAGATCTTGTTGATCATTGATGGCTACCTTGTAGGGAAATTTGGGAGTAAGCATCTAGTCTGGGAAAAAACCAATAGAACAAAAAGATGCATGAACCCTAAACTTAATAATCATTTTCACTTCTCCTCTTTACTAGTCGCCGCTCTGTAACTCCACCATGCCACTAGGGTTTGATGACTTTCTGTATTTTCTCCATCTTCTTTGTGGTTGAAACTCCTACATTTCTCCTTCAAGATAAAGATAGAGGCTTGGTAAGTATTGTGTTTGAGTTTTTAACTAAGTTTTGCACTATTTTTTGTAACCTCTTAGCTCTAATGGACGCATCCATGCACTTTACTTCTCTCTGCCACTTCTTGATACCATGCTTTGTTTTCTTCTGTGTGTGTTTATCTTGAAACTAAGACAAAAAAATGATGAGAAGCCTCATAAGAGATCATGGCCGTGTTTGCTCTATTCTTCTACAACCTTAAGGTAGGCCTTCTTCATTTCTACTGTATATACTTTAAAATCTTGGCGTGCTTTCAAAAAGAAGCAAGGGTTTCAATTTTTTTTTGGGTATCCATTCCTTCCTTGTTCTTTGTATGGTCGTGGTCATTATCATTCTTTGTAGCATAAATATTTTTATTTTCTCTGCTATAAACCTTGGAGGTTTTGATATGAAATGAGGGTTTTGTTTTGAAAGCTTGACAGGAAACTATATCTTTATCCATGACCATGCTTCTAAGTTACCCACGACCATTCTTCTAAGCATTTTTCTGAACCCCTTTTGGCTCTATCACTGTAAAAAATGAAGAAAAGGCTTCCGATCTGTAATAAGGGTTTCACCTTGAAATGTATAATTCTTGCCATTTTTAGGCATGTCCAACTGTAATGCCATTGTTTTCTTGGAACTGCAAGAATTATGGTAGGGTTTCACAAAAAACCCTTATGGGTATCTCAGAAAAGCACTCCTTCAGGCATGGCTATGATACAAAAACACCTCCCTATAACTTTTACCTTCATTGTGCACATAAGATAAAAATGAGGGTTTCAATTTTTAGATAGCTGGGTGTCTTTATTCAGGCACAAAACCCTACCTTCTGGTCTGGCCATGCAAACAAATACATTGTAGTTATTTTCTTTTCACTGTATGTATGAAATGTGTTAGGGTTTTACACTTCTTTAATACTTCTCCATGTGTTTGCATTTTGAGAGGCTCCACTGTAACAAGCATTCATTCTCCATTCTGAGCATTTCTCATTCATTTTTGTGTATGGGATAAACTTGGTTCAGAAAGATAGAACCAAGGCTTCAGGTGCTATAATACAGAAATCTTTTCTAATTTTATACAGACTTGTTTTTCAAGTTATTTTAACTTTCTGAGTGATAACAATCTCCTTTAACCTTGGACGATAATATGCATTCTTTTTCTGAAAAAAGATGCATGACAGCCTTGTATACAAGGGACTTTAATTTGGCATTCCATTTTGTATTAGCTGATTCACTGTTAGGTAATCATTATTATGCTGCTCTTTCACATTTATCTTTGCTTTTTGATCTTCCTTTAGCATGTATCTCATGTATTTGATCTCTTTCTGTCCCTCATCATGGCAAATGTTCATCATAATTGTGTTAGTAAAAAACAATGGCATATGAAATAATGAATACTTGTGTTGTGCCTCTATCAACATTATCACTATGGCATTTAGCATATCCTAAGTCCTCTACTGTTTCTTCTCCATCATTGTAACAATTAGCATCTACAAAGTATGAATGAGGAATACTTGACTATCACCAGTCAGAGGTATTGATGCCTTGCTGTTTGATCTCTCTTATGTATCAGATATTTGTAGATATATTTGTTATTCTGCCAGAGACCATGATACTTGTATTTTGATACTTCTCTAAACTGAAACTCTATCAGTCATTTGATCTTCATTGGATGTGTCTTCTTCAATTGTACTTATCAGATGCTTCTCATGATGAGCTTGTAGATAATGCCCTTATGAAGGCAAGACCCGCATCACTTGTCACAACTGTAACATGATATTTGTTTACTATTCTATGCACATGATCAGATGACTCTCTTAATGCATTATGTAACCCATGTGCATAAGTATGTTTCCTGAAAGCACTACTCTGCCACTCTTTTATCATCATTAGATAGTAATGTAGACATTCATATGGTATTGACTAAAGATATGCATCAGTTTGGTTATGTCATTTACTTTTCTTTGAACATCATATAAATAACAAATAAAGGCTCCTAAAGCTTGTTCTTTCTATCTGATATGCAATAGAAACCTATTTAACATATGTGACCATGTCTGCACTTGATGACTATAGTTATCTCTATTCACTCTTCTATCATTTTCTACGTCTAGTTTTGGAAATATGACATCAAATATGACATGAAAATGGTATTCTGATAATGCTATGAAAGAGATGAAATACCTTCTATGGCTACAACTATGATTTCTGCACTTGTCAAGTTGATTCATGCATTTTAAGTTAATCTGATTTACTCCAATCAGCTGCAATGAATGTCATGATGACATAACTTTTTTGCAAGTTGATTAGATGATGCATAGTGTAGCTTTGGAATGATGCATCCTATCTTTTGATACTCTTTTTCAAATGCAAAGAAAACATGTTGGGCTCAAACCCTCGTGGGAGCCACATTTAATCCACATGTTTATTTGTCTTCAAATCAACAACAATACTTGTCCTATACCTACACAGTGAACAAATAAGTTAGCATAAAAATGTATACCTGATGGCATTGATTGATCCTCTTCATGATTTGTCTTATTTATAGCACCTATCTGATCTGATCTTTCATATGCAATGAATAATGTGATAAGTAGATATATCTTCTTGATAAAAGCATATGATAACTTTAAACATCCGGAGCGCTAATAGGGTTGTCCCCAAATTTTTTGCAGGTTCAATTGATGATGGGAGCTGAAGATAAAGACTGAAGACCGGCATCACCAAACAACCTTCTTGCTTAGGCAATGATGGATGTTTCATTTTATCATGTGTTTATTTCATTTCTTTTATCAAACAGTTGTATAGCTTGCATGTCTACAATTGCTTAGTCTATTTACTCCCACAACTTGTGTGGGACACATTTGAATACTTCCTTTAAACATCATCAGATAATTTCTCTTATGCATATGATGTATGTGTATTTCTTTTTTAATCAATGCATAAGATAAAGTAACATATATTGAATGTATGTTCAAAATATGACATGAAATAAGAGTTCAAAGCAAAATATCATTCTTTCTTTTAAAATTGATTAACTGAATAATCAATCTAACTTATAACTCCTGAAAGATAACATCATGCAAAAATAACTATATTTCTTGAATGATTGGTACTGTTGGGTTTTTTCCCAAACTGGATGCTTCCCAGTTATCCCTACAAGGTAGCCATCATTGATCAATAGGATTTCTGGGCCAGGGGCCAATAGTACAGGAGATAGACCCTATAAATATCTCCTCTCCTTCTTTAGGCTCTGCAGAACCAAGGGGGTTATTCCCTATTCAACATCCGTAAAATATGCATGTGAACTTATAGGGATGTTGACACAAAGCAGATAAATCCTCCCTTATGCAGACCAAAACTATAAAATAAGTGCAAAGGGGCTAGCTTTGGGCCTATGCTCAGTTGTGAAACAAAGGATTTTAGTCCTAAAACTACTTCTATTGTCCTAAAGGTTTATATTTGAAGTTTGAATTTGTATTTTGTATTTGGATGCAAGACTGGGACCTTGGGTTGGAACCTCAATACAAGACCAGACTGGTGCCTATCTCAGGGCTCAGAGTCAATAGACATACACATGTGAATGATTACCATAAACCTAAATCAATAACTAAGTTTCAAGGGGAAATGTTTTTAGTGTCTACCTTACAAATACTTCCCAAGACTGAGTATTTAGTCATTCATACTTGATGATATCCCTGTTGTAGCATACCTTTCCCAATGCTTAACCTAAAACATTTATTTTTTTCCTTGAACAAAGGTAAGAGATTAGACATTCAACATAGAAAATCCATGTTCTTGAATCCCAAATGACCCTTAGCTATTTAGATTCAAAAGAAAAGATGCCCACAACTTGGAGACAAACAACCGAACACATGCAATGATGCATTTCTTATATAAAAACAACATGAAACCAGCAAAATTATACATAAAACATTCAACATATGATTCATAAACTCACAAGACACCCAACAGAGCCACCAACAAAACTGCACCTTATTATTCCACCAAAATTTGTCTAGTCTTCAACAACCAGAAAAATGAGTGACACAGTCCTCCTATATAGCAAGAACGTGTACTCAGCATTAAGTACATTGTTAATTCAAAATTCTGCCAGAAACAATGCACCATCAAAATGGCGCCCAAAGCATTCAATGCAGCAGGCAGAAGAAGGAGGAGCAGGTGAGATTGGGAAATGTACAACCACCTAGAGATTTTCTCATCAAATATGGTAGTTGGTTTGTCATTCATCAACCATACCACTGCAATTTTGCCATAAATGCCAACCTACCGATTTTGGGATGTAGCAACGGTTCGCATGTTCATGAAGTTCCTTCCATTTGAAAAGCAACTGCGAACACAAAAATTCTTCCTTTGGACATTTTGAACAATGATCGTCGATTCATTTTCATGAGAGAACCACAATAATTTTTTCTCCACCCCCACTCCCTCCCCCACCATTACTTGTTTGTACATAAATTGTGGGAAAATTTATATTTTATCTTCTTTTCCTTAGAATGGATCAAAATAAGACACTAAATCCCTATTAGGCCATATTCATTAACATTCATATGTCTCTAAAATTACTATCAAAGCTATCTATAGTTGCATGCTTCCAACACATATAATAATTTGTCATTCTATGTCATCCTATGCTCTTTCACATGCATAAGCCCCAATTGGCCCTTTTGCCAAAAGGTGTGTGAAAGTTTGGCTCCTTTGGTCTGTGAGAGGCCTTGTAGACCTATTGAATACACAACCCCCAAAAAATTTGAAAATATGATATATAATCTGAACAAAAATATATATTTAAAAAACTACACAAAATTGGGAGCAAATCTTTGTGGAACAAAGGGTCAATCAAAGAAAGGCATCATTTGAGCTTGAGGAATCATTTCTTGCCTCATTTTATTAACTTCTTCCATTTCAAGTACCTGTTAAATTTATCACAATTAAAATACTCTACACATGGATAATGGCATTTAAGAGAAAGAGCAAAAAAAAAAGCGAGGTCTTTGGTGAACAAACCTTTTGTAGCCTCTCTTCTTCTAGCCTTCGTTGCCCTAGAATTGTTTTTTCTGCAATCTAATAAGTGACCCACCAAGTTTAACAAAACATTTGTAATATATATCTTCTCAAGTATGTGTGCTCTAAAACTACACATGTTGGATACAAAGAACAATTGAAGGAAAGCAAAAAAGGACACCCTATAGTGATCCCATCTTCATAAGAAATTATCAAAGCAATTTTTATGGGATTGATCTTGCATTTTAGGAGAAAAATATGAGACAACATTAACGCAAGATAAGGCAGTAGAAACTAGTGAGAGCAAAAGAAGTCGTAAAATTTATTTTTCAATCAACTAATAATATAGATGTAGTGTAATAATTTTTACTCATTAACATGAAAAGAGATTGAATAACTAGATTCAATCAAAAGGAAATTGGCAATCATTGCATAAACAACTAAAGGTAAATCTTAATTGTTTTCAAATGTATAAGTAGAGACTTTACCAATTGATCAAATTGAGCTCGTTCAATTGCTCTTGTCTCCACATGAAGCTTTACATCTAATGGCTTTATTTTCCCTCTTGTTGGTGGCTTTGAAAAAATCTATTAATTTTCAAAGGAGTAAACAAGATTTACTTATGGACATTAGAGCAAACAATCATAAAAGGGTATGTTTGATGTCTTAGACTACATTTTTCAATAGATATAAATTAAGGACACTTGTGGTTCATCTGTTGTCAATGGCAAGTGTTATGCAATTGGGATGCAACATTTTTATTCTTGAGAGAGCATCTCATGTAGCGTTTTCATAAACTCTTGCTCCTTCAACTGACCCCTTTGCTACAAAATATGAAGAATGTGTACTTCTAGTGAACAATTTAAATGATACTTGGCTTAAGGATATAAACATATCAACTACAATATCCTTTATGCATTTAAAAAATATAGCTAAGAGAGAAACATCAACGGTCTGAAAATAAGATTGCTCTAAAAAAATACCAAGTTATGAAAACCTTTTGATTTTCTTTTCCATTCATGGATACCACAAAAATATCTCATTGTGCTCAAGCAACACAATGTGTGCATAATTTGCTTTTTTATTCACAATGATATATAAGTAGTATGAGTGCTTGCATAACTTGAAGGTTTGGAAGCTGGTTTGCTATCATTAGAGAATTTACTAGAGATATCTCATGTTATTACTTAGCTAATTTTATTTGGTAATCACTACTAAATATTTTTAAAAATTATTTTAGAGGTACTGATCTCAATTTACTTAATTTTCAACCTCGAATTATCTACAACAAAAAAATTCAATCTCTATACTATGATATAAAAGAAAATTTTAAATTATCTTGTATACTTAATAATTTTTTTATAAAAATCAACTTAATAAAAATTAAACTACAAACTAGATTAAAGAGTGCGAGGAGACCACTCTATAAATAAAAGCAAATATGCACATTTCAAAATGTCAAAGTAGTGCCCAAGTCACGGGTCAAGCTCGTTTCTTTCAGTAAGGGACATGTGATAGTTCACCATCACTTCATCTGCCGCCATAGAATTCATCTTGGCATGATTCTGTTGACGTTAAAAAATTGAAGAAATGAAGTAACTGAGAGAAACAACATTACCCAAATATAAAACAGGAAAACAACAGGAACACAACTAAGGGCTGCATTGTAATCGAAGAAACCAAGGAGACACAATCGAGGGAAATGAAATGAAAGATTAGATTTTAATGACATCCATGAGACCAGAAAGTCTATGGGACTTGGAAGTAAAATTAAATTGTTTGCAACAAATGAACTAACTGACAACTACGCTAGTTAATTTTGGATGTTTTCTAACTCTTTGTACATCTTGGTTCTTCTGCTGTGGATTTTGATCATGTACAACCTATTGTTTTTTCTATCGTCTCCTCTTCAAACAAAGTCGTTAAAGATCTGACTTTTAGCATATCTGTGTAATTGCATTGGATGTCCTTGTATGCCTTACATTCCATGATGTAGTGCCATTTTGTCTCCACTAATCCCGATGAACAAAAGTGACAAATCCTATCCACCCACTTCTCTTTGGGTATTTTCCACCTTTCCATTTTGCACCTAAGATGTTGTGAACCAGTTCTCAGCTGTGTTAGAAATAAAGCATTTCAAAACTAGAAAAAACAAAAAAAAAGATTAAAACAAAGTTAAAAAAAGTGTCTCAACCTTGCATGGAAATAAAAAATAAAGCAAGCCAAGAATATAAGATTTTATGATAGGTGAAAATCAGCTATTTTGAGAAGTATTTTTATATGGAGATAAAGATAATTTTTTTATGAGATTTTATTAGATATTTCTAAAAATAAATGCTTTATCTCTAGAAGGTTCTCATATGCAATGTAATATATATTGGTACTTTGAGATAGTCATTTTGGGAGAGGTGAGAGTTAGTTTGCAAGTCTGTATGCTGCTGAAATTCCTCTAGTTTGAGTTGAGGTGAAGACTCTTGTAAGAACTTGCATTGCAAGTGTGTTGTAATCTGGTTCAAGATTTGATAATACATTGTGCAGGTTTTGGAATGTGGGGTTTTTCTCCCAAAAGGGTTTTCCCCACGTAAATCACTATGTTATGCTTTTATTGTTATTTTGTTTATGCTATTTCATGTGTTTCTTGATATCTCTATAATATTTTATTTGAAATTTGCATAACCCTCCTCTCAAGGTTAGCGTAGGAAGCATTTCTGCATACTTTTGCTTCCTTACAAGTGGTATCAGAGCCTAGCTAGTTTTGGTTCTATTTGTTGGGTACAGGGTTTTTTGAGCTAATCAAGTTGGAGTGGGAGCTTGTGCAGAGTATTTCATATTCTATATTGCAGGATAATGGAGATGGGGAGCACATCTAGAAGAGTTGAGGTAGAGAAATTTTCTGGCACAAATTTTGAAATGTGGAATATGAAGATGGAAGATCTATTGATTGATCGGGATCTATGGGATTTAGTGGATGAAAATGTCCAAAGGCCTACAGATCCAACTTTGGCTGCAAAATATGATATAATGGATAGAAAAGCTAAAGGTCTCATAAGACTATGCCTTGTAGACTCAATTATGATAAATGTTCACGAAGAATCCACTTCAAAGAAGCTATGGAAGAAGCTGGGTGAAATATATTAGGCTAAATCTCTAGTAAATAAGATTTTCTTAAGGAAGAAGTTGTATTCCTTGAGAATGGAAGAAAGTGGAAATATTTCTGATCATCTGGAAACTTTTAATATGTTGGTGACTCAGTTGACCTTAGTTGGGGTTAAGATGGATGAAGAAGAAAGGTGCCAAAATTTGTTGTGTTCGCTACCAGACTCATGGGACAACCTAGTCATTGCTATTGGGAGCACTTCAATCACTAGTGCATCTTTCCACATGACTCCTAATAGAAACTGGTTTAGTAAGTATGACAACTATGATGGGGGTAAGGTGTATTTGGGTGATAATCTTTCCTTGACATTGTTAGTCGTGGTAGAATTCATGTGAAATTTTCTGATGGTAGAGTTAGAGGATTTGATGGTGTCTTGTATATCCTAGGACTAGCAAGAAATTTATTATCTGTTAGCAAGCTAATTGATGCGGGTGTACATGTACAGTTTTCTGAAGCAGGTGTGAAAATGGTGAGAGGTGCTATGGTGATAGCAAGAGGATGTAGATTGGGTACATTGTACCAACTTGATGCATGTACAGTTGACTGCAATAGCACTTTTGATAAAATTAAGCTAGTAACTACTTCGCTGAAAAAAGAGATGGTTTCCTCTTCTGTGGATGGTCGTGGCTTCTGTGTACCCAAGTGTTAGGGTTAGCCGACAGAAGATAACAATTAAATGCAAATAAAGATTAAACAGAGAAATGGAAATACACAGAAATAATAACAACGAGAGACAAGTTTTAACGTGGTTCACCCAAACTCGGGCTACATCCACCAAACAGAGAGTCCAATATTATTATCTAGTAAATCAAACTGATTACAATCAGCAATCCCTGCAACTCAATACCGCTGCAAAATGCTACAATACAATATCAAAACCCTAACCCTTAGCTGCTTTTTATCAAGCTTTTTGTCGGTTACAAAATAGGGTTTTCTTATGTCGGTCAATGAAAAAATTAACTCCTGGTGCATTATGAAATAATAAAAAACCATGTGACGTTTCGGGGGCGTTGCCCCCGAGCCCCCACGGGGGTGCTGCCCCTTGACCCCACCCTGTATCGCGACAGGGAACGCGCCAGGGGCGCTGCCCCTGGACCCCGCAAGGGGCACTACCCCTTGACCCCATCTTGGGGGCGCTACCCCCAAACCCCCGCAAGGGGCACTGCCCCTTGACCCCGTAGGAATTTGGGGGGGAAACCGCGCTGATAAAAGTGGGGTAAATATAACCTTCGAGTCTGATTAGGCTCCATATAACAACACCAAGGGTGCTCTGTCTACCAAATCAAAGTTGCCTGTAGAGAAGACCATGTTATGGCACCAAAGGCTTGGCCACATTGGAGAGAAGGGTTTGAAATCCCTGAAAAATAAGGACTTGGTTGAGGGGTTAAATGATTGTAATCTGGAATTTGATTTTTGTGAATATTGTGTTTATGGCAAACAGAACTGCGTTTAGTTTTACTCATCTTCTCATAAGTCTTCTTGTATCTTGGATCTAATTCATTCAGATGTATTTGGTCCTGTTGATGTTGCTTCTATTGGTAAATCAGTTTATTATGTTACTTTCATTGATGATTTCAGTAGGAGAACATGGGTATATTTTTTAAAGAATAAATCTAAAGTTTCTAGTCATTTTAAGGAGTTCAAGGCTTTGGTAGAAACTCAAAATGGAAAGAAAATTAAATGTTTGAGGACTGACAATGGCGGTGAGTATTGTTCTATAGATTTTGACAGATTCTGTATAGATTACGGGATTAAAAGACAAAAGACAACTCTGTATTCTCCGCAGTAGAATGGAGTTGCAGAAAGAATGAACAAAATGTTAATGGAGAAGGCTAGGAGCATGTTGAGTGGAGCTGGTCTAGAACAAAAGTTTTGGGCTGAAGCTGTTGCCACTGCTTGTTATTTAATCAATAGATCTCCTACATCTACGCTTGTTGATAAAATGCCAATGGAGGCATGGTCGGGGAAAAAGCCTTCACTTAGACATCTGAAAGTTTTTGGTTGTGAAGCATATGCACATGTGCCTAAGGAGAAGAGAACAAAGTTGGATTCTAAGGCTGTCAAATATATCTTCATCGGCTGCAGCTATGGTGTGAAAGGATACAAGCTTTGGGATCTTGTTGCACAAAAGGTAATTTATTCTAGAAGTGTTATTTTTAGAGAGACTAAATCTTCTCCTGTTACTTTTCAGCTAGAACAACATAAAGAAATTGAACAGAAAAAGGATGTGATTCAACTTCCTTCTACGCCTGAGAAAGTTGAATCGTGATGGGAGCATTTTTAGATTCAGACCCAAAAACCCGCTGATAGAAAACACAATCTAAGAGATATGGAAAAATAATGACAAAGATCCAAAATATTTCCTTCACAATATGCAAGGAAAAAATGACAGGAAGTATCCAATAACAGATGCATTAACAAGGAACACCAATAAGAATGTAAAAACCCTTTAAGATATCATTCTATAGCATAGTTAAAAACATTACAAAGTTTCTAATGGCTAGCAACCGTTGGCCTCTACAGCAAAACTCAACCCTCTATCCTATTGACTCTCTCTAACTTAGACTTTACATTTTGTTTCCCATCGCTCTTCCTCTTAGTCAACTAACAAAGCATGGAATACATTGTACTATGGCCTGCAATAAGTGGCCTCCTCTATGGCAAACAAAATTTCTAACTACTCTATCCACAAACATCAGACAATCGACTTGCTCTCCTTGACTTCAAATTTCACCTTCCCATCTCTAAGTCACTACGGCCCCCTCCAAAGGCTTGCATCGTCCAACATTTTAAAGAGGTATTCAAAATTACTAAGCGACTGCCAGCTACCCATACGTGGAGAATAAAATGCCATCACAACATAAATAATGCCAGCCAATCGAGTGGATGGCAGAGAGAAGCTCCATGTAACAGTCGCTCAGGCCCAATCAATTCTTTCTATTTTTCAAACTGTATTTAGCTCTTTTGAAACCATCGCAGCTAAGCAGGAATAAAATGACAGATTAGAAGCTTCCAGATTAACACAATGCATGTAGAGACTGTGACAAGAGTTTCATTACTACACAAGGCGACAAGAAGCTGCAAAAGAACCCCAAACAACAGAAACTAAAATAAAAATGCAAAGCAAAATTTGAGGGCGAGCGATGCCATTGCATTAGACTCCCTAGGCAGAAAAATTCATGAGGTCCTGCTCATGATGAAAACTTCAATTCTACTTTCTTTTTCCTCATTTTCCAGTTTCTTGACTCTACACTTCCATACTTGCATTATTGCCTTTGAAGTTTCGTTGTCTGCAGTTGTCGACTTCTTTCTCTTTGTGCATACTTCCTCCTTTGATTCTTCTTATTAACTCCAAATCTCCACCATTCTGACTTCTCTTCACAATCTTCCACTAATATTTTTCCAAATAAAACAACTTCCTTGATATGGATAAAATTAGTTACTGCTGCAATATCAACTAGAACCATTACATCATTTACCTTTTTACCATTTATCTATTCTTTTACTGCAATCTCATTTAAAACTTTGGCACTTTTGTTCTTCACTACATTTTCCTTCACTAAGTCTGTACTCTCTCCTTCAAAATACTCTTTCAAACTAGACACTTCTACTCCCAAATTCTCCTTTGTAACCACATATTTCTCCTCATTCTTACTACAATTGTCATCTTCTGAAATAATAGCATGAGCTATAATTTCCCCAGCATTAAACTCTGAATTACTTCGAGCATCAAAATGATCAATTTTGAACCTTTGAAAATCTACATTTTTGTCATTTTCTATCACTTGATAATCTTCTTCCTTACCAAAATGTTTGTAGTTCTCATCTGCCTCCTTTGCATTTTTGTTGTTAATGTCTTCTATGTATGTTGTTGGCTTTCTATCTTCTGCTTTCTTATTTCTTGCAATCACAACACCATTAGGAAAATAATACTTTTCCAATGCATCCATTCGACTTGAAATCTTTTATAATTCCTCATGGAACTTTCTCTTCTCCACACCATCCCAATATCTATCCCAAGATGGTAACGCAATAGGTCTTCTAACTGTAATCTTCATCTTCTTCACTGCTGCAATACTTTGCCAACTCGCACTCTGCAATCAATCTTTCGTGCCTCCTTCTCTACCCTCTGCAATAAATTTCCTAGGGTTTACTTGAGACACAATAACTTGACTCTTTTCCCACACCCACCAATCCTCGCACAGGTTGCCTCACTGTCGGTGCTCTACCCATGCACACAGAACCTTCTGTGCTCTGATACCACTTGATGGGAGCATTTTTAGATTCAGACCCAAAAACCCGCTGACAGAAAACACAATCTAAGAGATATGCAAAAATAATGATAGAGATCCAAAATATTTCCTTCACAATATGCAAGGCAAAAATGACATGAAGTATCCAATAACAGATGCATTAACAAGGAACACCAATAAGAATGTAAACACCCTTTAAGACAGTATTTATAGCATAGTTAAAAACATTAAAAAGTTTCCAATGGCCAGCAACCGTCAGCCTCTACAGCAAAACTCAACTCTCTACGACTCTCTCTAACTCAAACTTTTACATTTTGTTTCCCATCGCTCTTCCTCTTAGTCAACTAACAAAGCATGAAATACATTGTACTACAGCCTGCAATAAGTGGCTCCTCTATGGCAAACAAAATTTCTAACTACTCTGTTCACAAACATCAGACCATCAACCTCCTCTCCTCGACTTCAAATTTCACCTTCCCATCGCTAAGTCACTACGGCCCCCCTCCAAAGGCTTGCATCATCCAACATTTTAAAGAGGTATTCAAAATTACTAAGCGACTACCAGCCGCCCATACATGGAGAATAAAACACCATCACATCAGAAATAACACTAGCCAATCGAGTGGATGGTAGAGAGAATCTCCAAGAGAAGCTCCATGTAACTTTCGCTCGGGCCCAATCGATTCTTTCTATTTTTTGAACTGCATTTAGCTCTTTTGAAATCATTGTAGCTAAGCAGGAATAAAATGACAGATTAGAACCTTCTAGATTAACACAATGCATGTAGAGGTTGCGACAAGAGTTTCATTGCTGCACAAGGTGACATGAATCTGCAAAAAAACCCCAAACGACAGAAACTAAAATAAAAATGCAAACCAAAATTTGAGGGCGAGTGATGCCACTACATCAAATCAAGACCCCAAGATAGAGAAGAAGTTGAAGAGAGCTCGTCAAGCTCTGAATCTTCAGAAGAGGAAGAAGAGGAGGAAGTGGAAGAACCTCCACCTCAGCTTGTTTGAAGGTCTACAAGGCATAAGCAACCACCTAAAAGGTATGGGTATTCACTTGATGATTGGAAGTATATATTTTCTTTGAGTACTAACATTGATGAACTGAGATCTGTCCAAGAGGCTTTAGGTATGAATGATGCAGAGGCTTGGAAAATAGCCATGGATGAAGAGATGGCAGCCCTTGAAAGAAATGATACATGGGACTTAGTACCATTACCTGAAGGACGAAAACCTGTTGGATGTAAATAGGTGTTTAAAAAAAAGATTGGTTCAAATGGAAATGTTGAAAAGTATAAGGCACGGTTGGTTGCGAAGGGATACTCTTAGGTTGAGGGTATCGATTATGGTGAGATCTTTTCTCCTATTGCTAAAATGACATCCATTCAGTTTTTATTATCTATTGCAGCAACTTATGACTTAGAGATTGAACAAATGGATGTGAAAACTGCTTTCCTTCATGGTGATTTGGAGGAAGAAATCTATATGACATAGCCAGAGCACTATGTGGTGAAAGGTAAAAGCAAGTTGGTTTGTCAGTTAAAGAAATCTCTTTATGGCCTTAAACAAAGTCCTAGGATGTGGTACCAGAAGTTTGATACATATGTGTTGAGTTAGGGATTTGTGCGGTTTGAATATGATCACTGTGTATATTTTAAATCTGATGGTGATCGTTTCTTGGTAATTGATTTATATGTTGATGACATGTTGTTTATTGGGAAAGGCAAAGGTTTGATTCCAGATCTAAAATCTCAGCTCTCTACGAAATTTGAAATGAAAGATCTTGGTGCAGCAAAACACATACTTGGGATGGAGATCAGAAGAGATCGTGAGAATAGAAAACTATGGCTTGGCCAGAGTAAGTATGTTTGTTTAGTTTTGTAAAGGTTTAACATGCAGGATTGTAAACCACTTTGTGTTCCTGTTACTTTGGGATTGAAGCTCTCTAATTCACAATGTCCTACATCCCCATCGGAGATGGAAGACATGAGCAGAGTGCCTTACCAAAGTGCAGTTGGAAGCTTAATGTATGTTATGGTCTGTACAAGACCAGACATTGCCCAGGCAGTGGGAGTTCTTTCTCATTTTATGTCTAATCATGGAAGAGTACATTGGGATGTAGTTAAGAGGGTCTTCAGATATTTGCGGGGTACAACAGAGTACTGTATATGTTTTCATGGTATAGAAGATCAACATTCCTTGAGTATTCATGGTTTTGTGGATTCAGACTGGGCTGTTGATGTTGATAGCAGAAGGTCCACCAATGCATCTGTATTTACTCTTAATGGTGGTACAATTAGTTGGATGAGAAAGCGATAGGCTGTGGTCGCTTTGTCCACTACAGAGGCAGAGTATATGGCTGCTACTCATGCATGTAAATAAGCCATTTGGCAGAAGTGTTTGTGTTCAAATATTGGGTTGAAACATGGTGCAGTTACAGTTTATTTTGACAATCAGAGTGCAATCTACCTTGCGAAGAACCTGACTTTTCATGCTAGGACTAAACACATTGATGTTTAGTATCACTTCATGAGAGATATGGTCGAGGATGGTAGGGTGAAGTTGGAAAAGGTAGAGACTGTGGCGAATGTTACAAATGTATTAACAAATCCTGTGAGCACAGTGAAGTTTAGATGGTGTTCCAAATTAATGGGCCTTTCGGCCTCGATAAATTAACTACCTATTTTCTATTGGCTTATGCAAGGTGTTCAACAAGTGGGAGAATGTTAGAAATAAAGCATTTTAAAAAGATCAAAAAAAAAAGATCAAAACAAATAAAAAAAGTGTCTCAACCTTGCATGGAAATAAAAAATAAAGCAAGCCAAGAATAGAAGATTTTATGATAGGTGAAAAGTGGCTATTTTGAGAAGTATCTTTATATGGAGATAGAGATAAGTTTTTTATGAGATTTTATTAGATATTTCTAAAAAGAAATGCTTTATCTCTAGAAGGTTTTCATATGCAATGTAATATATATTGTTACTTTGAGATAATCATTTTGGGAGAGCTGAGAGTTAGTTTGCAAGTCTGTATGCTGCTGAAATTCCTCTAGTTTGAGTTGAGGTGAAGACTCATGTATGAACTTGCATTGCAAGTGTGTTGTAATCTGGTTCAAGATTTGATAATACATTGTACAGGTTTTGGAGTGTGGTGTTTTTCTCTCGAAAGGGTTTTTCCCACGTAAATCACTGTGTTATGGTTTTATTGTTATTTTGTTTATGCTATTTCATGTGTTTCTTGATATCTCTGTAATATTTTATTTGAAATTTGCATAACCCTCCTCTCAAGGTTAGCATAGGAAGTGTTTCCGCACACCTTTGCTTCCTTACAAGCTAGGCTATTAGTTATTTATCTTTCCACTTTATATCTACTCCCATATTGTACTTTTGCTCGTGATCACATGTGGGATTAAATTGTTTAACATAATATTCTCTTTTTCGCCCAAGTTGTTTTGTCCACATGATTGCTTTAACTTTTTCTTTAACATACCTTTTAATTTCCACACGTGTGTTTGGGCACTCCTGCATGTTGATGCCCCATTTGTTCATCCACTTGAAATTTTACTTCATCCACATGCTCTTCCTTCTAGTTAAGTTTTCCTCCACCACAATTTTGGGTCAGTGGTGTCCCTCCATATTCTCAATTCTCTTCAAATAGCCTAACAATTGAATTAGTGCCACCGCTTCAACTGGAAAAGCTCTAGCTTAAGCTAAGACAACCTCATATGAGACCATACTTTTTATTTTGAAATTGCTTGTGATTAGGTGCCTCTGTAATCTTTCTATTTGTCTCCATTTTGAAACGGATGTACTGCTGCCCCAAACTTCGCAATCATACAAAACCATGGGTGTAACAAGTATCCCAAATAGTTCCTTCTTTGTTTTCAAGTCCCATAGCTCATCTTATCTACATTTATTTTGAAGTAGGTATAAATCTTTCTGTCCCCCTTGTATTCTTTTTGCCCTACAATTCTCCCAATTGAGATTGTTGTAGAAATCAAGGCCCAAATACTTTATTCATTTACTACTTGCAAGGGGTTTCCTTCGAGATCAAAATTTATTTGCTTCTTAGTTCTTCTCAAAGAAAAGATCATGACCGACAAAATTGCTCTAGAGCTTTTAGATGTTCTTGAAAACTATGTCTCTTTTTTGCCATTAAAATAAGGTCATTTGCATATAGCAGCAACTTGAGCACATAGGTGACTAAGTGGACACCCCCTCCACCTCTCTTATCAATCCACTCCTCTAACTTATCTATGTATAACCCAAACAAAGTGGGGACAACGGGCCCCCCTGTTTAACTCCAATGTCACCTCCATCACTTGGTCTGATTTTAGCTTAAACTCGATCATACAGCTCGTGGATAGTAGCCTTATGTTTTTCCAGTATTCCTAATTCTTCCATTCTACCCTAAAGTTTACTTCTAGGCATCGTGTCAAACACCCTTTTGAAGTCAACAAAATAGAAAAAAACTTTGTCCCCCTGTTTATTCCAAACATTTTCAACCATATGCCTAAGAGTGATGCAGTGGTCAATTGTAGAGTGCTTTGGCCTAAAAATTGCTTTCCCTTTCGCCCTCTTGCCCTCCTTCTCTACCCAAAGGATAATTATTTTTCCACCATGCTTCCAAAGAGTTTCCCAAAAAGGAGATTAATTATTATAGTGTGATAATTTGACGGGTTGTTGACATCACCACTCTTGTGGAGAGGGATAATGCTTGTTGTCCAATTTGTTGGGAGACCATGCTGAATGGCCCTATTGAAAACCCTTTTGATATGTGATGCCAAGGTTTCTAAGCCCCATTTCAAGTATTTTGCTTGTAAATTGTCTATATCCCTAGCTTTGCCCACCACCAACATTTTAATTCCTTCTTTGATATCCTTTGTATAGAAAAGTTTGGCTCTAGTGTTAATCACCAGAGGTGGAGTTTTATCTTGGTCTCTTTCATACAACATTTTAACATTTCTAACCATTAGACATCTATGGTATTATTCTCGATGAATGTTCTATTCTATTGCAATTCCCTCCAAAAACCCCTTGGATTGTGCTTCTTGACAGAAATTAATTCTCTCCTCCTTGCTATTATGTATTATTTTTTCAATCTCACTAATTTTTCATATATTTTCTTATTTTCTTGTTCCCTTCTTGAGATTTTCAGCGTTCTTTTTACTGGATTACACTCTTCATCATACCACAGATTTGCTGGAAAATAATTTTTGGGAGCCCTTCTAACCTTAGATCTTTTGCATGCTATGAGAGCCTTGTGGATGACTGCTATCAAATTGTCACTATTTATTATGCTTTGTTTTCTGTTGGGGCTGCCAGTATATTTTTATATCCTATATTTATTTTTCAAGCATTGTTTTAAATATGTCTTGATTCTCTCGAGTCATAAGAATTTTGCCTTGAGAGTCTACTTTTTTATGTGATTGAGGGCTATTTTTTTGTTGGTCACTATTTTGCATTCCAAACTTTATGTATATAGGGTTGTGATTAGATTTCAACTCTATAGGACAACTTCCTATTTCCACCTCCACTATCCTTGGTAAAATACTCTACGAGAAAATAACTTAGTCCACTACGCTTTTGTCATTGTAGTTATGATGTGATATTCTCTGAGTTCAGCCACTCTCTCATGTCGTTACATATGATAAAATCATGAAAGCTGCAAATCCCGAACAATTCTCCTTTGAAAAGTGAACTACCAACTCTTGTGCCCTAAGATACACTTTTCCACTAGTTTTCTTCTTCTAACCACAATAGATTGCTATTTTGCCCCTCTTCCTTACTGATGTAAAGAGCTTAGTTATTTGTTGTTCTTGCATTAAAATCCCCTAGTAATATGATCTTTCATGTGGCATAATATATTGTTATGTCTCTTTTTAGCATTTTGTATGAATCTTCTCAATTCTTTTTCTTGTACATTTTAGAGCCATATGGAGCAAAGTATCACACTGTTCAAGACAAATTATAGATTCCTTATCTGTTATCTTAATCCATATGTATTGGTTATTTGAGTCCTTTTCCATTTTTATGATTCTATCACATTCTTTCCTAACCAATATTGTCACTCCCCCGTGTCCCTTGCCACTTTTCATTAACTCTTTTCAAACTGATATCTTTTTGGAACCTTCAAAACTAGGTACTTTGCAACCCTCATTCTCATGTGTTTCGTGCAATGATGTCCTTTCCCTTTGCTATGGGCCCCAACCCAGGCCCCCTCCTCTAGGGGTAGCCTCTACACTTTTAGCTTAGCATTGAGAGGTGAATTTGAGGGGCTCATCTTCCTAATTATTATGGCTCGTGTTGTCCTTGAATTGGGCTTTCCCCTTATCTAACCACACATCATTTCCCACATCTCTTGTTGCTATAACTTTCTCTTATTCTTTCCTTCTTTCTTCTAGTTGTGTTAGAGTTAGATCATCATATATATAGAACTATGTGCCTTTGAGGAACCTTTTGTTTCTTAGTATTTTGTTCTTATCTTCCTTGATTTTCAAGGTTACCCTTATATTTATGGGTAAGTGCACAAAGATGAGGGACCAAAATGGGGTCTTAAGTTGCCACTTTTTTTTATGAAATCAGGAAACATTGATGTTTGATGAGAAATTGAAGATAGCTACACTCAAAATTTGAAGATGGAACAAAAAAATGAGTTGTGGTGCTCCGAATCTAGTTTCTAAACTACTAATTTTTTCCAAAAATGGTTGAGATTAAGGGGTTCAAAAAGGAGGAGCACACAAATTGGTTTTGTTTTTCTGAAAAAAAACATAACATAGCGTCTGGTGTGCTCCTCCTAAAATGTTAACTTTTTTTTAGTATTTTAATAATCGCCCTAGTGAGAAATTAGGTAACACCATGTAGTTTATCCCTAATTTTTTTGATAATTTTTTAATGAATAATTGATTTTTTAGTAATTTGTAAAGTGAACACATCTTGAAAAACAAAAATTTGAGCGTGCTCCCCCCTAAAATGTTTGAAAACTAATCAAAAATAGATTTTTTTTTGAATTCATGTAGAATGGACTCTAGTTTCTAAAAATATAACTTATTTCAATTTTCGATGAATAGTTAAAAAAAAGTCAAAAATACTAGACACTGGTTTTTGACAAAAACTAGACACACTAACAAAAGAAGTTCAAGATGAAACACTAAACGTACTCAAAATGTGAAAAAAAATATATGGCTAGATAGCTAACAGAGAGATTAAGATTATGGTGGTATTTTTTTTTAGTTTTCATTGAAAAAAGTACCATCTTGATGGGGAGCACACTCCAGAATATCTCCAAATTTTGCTAAAAACTGATAAAAACATGTCAAACAAAGCTGAGCATAACGCGAACATGTTATAACGTGCTCGCGTTATGATGAGCATAACTGGAAATACACATGCCAACTGCATTTGCTTGAAAGTTTCTAAATCCTTTTCAACAAATCCATTTTTTGCATATCTTGCAATCATTGCATTCCATTATAGAACATCTCTTTGAGGTGTTACGTCTTACAATTGACATGCCTTGTCTATGCTTCCACACTTTACATACATGTCTACAAGGGCAGCTGCACTTCCTATCGTCTCTCTCTCTATTTCTCTCCCCTCTCTATGTCCTACCCTTTCTTTGAGTCTCTGCTTCCCTCCCCTCTCTACTTCCCACCTTCTCTCTCACTCTCTTCTTCCCTGCCCTACCTACCTTCTATTGTCTCTCTCAATCTCTACTTTCCTCTCCTATCTACCTCCTACCCTCTTTTTGAGTCTTTGCTTCCCTTGCCTCTCTACCTCCTACCTTATCTCTCACTCTCTTCTCCCCCTCCCTCTCTACCTCTTACCCTCTCTCTCACTTTCTACTTCCCTCCCCTATCTACCTCCTACCCTCTCTCTTAGTCTTTGCTTCCCTCCCATGTCTACCTCCTACCCTCTCTCTCTCTTCTTCCTTGCCCTGTCTACCTCCTATGGTCCTCTCCCACTCTCTACTTCCATCCTGTCTCTACCTCCTATCCTCTCTCTCACTCTCTACTTCCCTCCCCTCTCTACCTCTCCTCCTCATTCTTCCCATCCAATGAAATTTCATAAATTATCTTGTTTCCATTTCATTGAATCCCAATTTATATCCTCATCCATCTTTACATGTCCTATTTTTCTTACATTTCCATGTTCTTTGTCGACAAGGGAGAGCGAGAGGGAGGAAAAGGTAAAGAGGATGGAGATGAAGGGGATAGAAACTTGGGAGAGATACCTGGTGATAGGGAGAGATAGATAGAGAGTCCTAGTTTTCTTGTTTTGGAGAGAGAGATAGAGGGTGGGTTAGGTTTATGAGTTTAGTGTTGCTTAAGTTTAGGGTTTAGGGAAATCATTTAGGGTTTAGGGGTTTAGGGCTGCTCAATTTTAGGGTTTAGGGTTTTGGGTTAGGGTTTAGGGGAATTATTTAGGGTTTAGGGGTTTACCATTGCTTAGGTTTAGGGTTTAGGGGTTAGGGGTTAGGTGTTAGGGATTTAGGGTTGCTTAGGTTTAGGGTTTAGGGGTTAGGGTTTAGAGAGAGAGAGAGAGTGAGGGGATCGATAGATATTGGGAGAGATCTAGGGAGATAGAGGTTTAGAGTTGCTTCCAGGGTTTATGGTTTAGAGGTTTGGGGTTTAGGGTTGCTCAGTTTTAGGGTTTAGGGGTTAGGGGTTAGGGTTTAGGGGAATTATTTAGGGTAACTTAAGGTTTATGTTTTAGGGGTTAGGGGTTAAGGTTTAGAGGTTTAGGTTAGGGTTTAGAGAGAGGACCAATAGGGAGATATAGAGGAGACCGAGGGGAGACATAGGGAGATAGAGGGTGAGGGACATGGCTAGAGACATAGGCAGAGAGATTGAGAGGTAGAGGGATGATAGAGACAAGGAGATAGGGTTTAGGGTTGATCGGATTTAGGGTTGATTGGGTTTAGGGTTTAGGGGTTAGGAGTTTAGAGAGGGACAAATATGGAGATAGAGGGTGAGGGACATGGCCAAAGACATAGCCAGAGAGATTGAGAGGTAGAGAGATGATAGAGACAAGGAGATAGGGGTTTAGGGTTGATCGGGTTTAGAGTTTAGGGGTTAGGAGTTTAGAGAGGGAGAGATAGGGAGATAAAGGGTGATGGACCTGGCCAAATACATAGGCAGAGAGATTGAGAGGTAGAGGGATGATAGAGACAAGGAGATAAGGGTTTAGGGTTTATTAGGTTTAGGTTGATTGGGTTTAGGGTTTATGGTTGGTATATATGATGTATAGAATGGTGTAAATGACTAACATATTGGCGCTTATGATGTTTTGATGGCTCCTGTGGCTGGCAGAGGGTAGAATGACACATGTGACTAGCTAGGTGTAGAATGATGTTTGTGATTGATAGGTAGGTGCTACTAAGGAGCATATTGGCACATACGATATACAAAATGGTGCAAATGACTAACATATTGGCACTATGATCTTCTAATGGCTCCTGGTGAGGTATTTGTTTGATTTTGATTATTTTTGGGATCATTTGAGATGGAGCTTAGATTGATTTGGGATAGAGTTGGGATGAAATGGACTGGTTTAGGGATGATGAGAGGTGAAAAGGACTAGATTAGGAACAATTTGGGAATGATTAGAATGGTTTTAGGGATGGTCTGAAGTGGTTTAGTGCTGATTAGGGAATGATTAGAATGATTTAGGAATAGTTTAGGGATGGTATTTGAGATGAAATCCAGGTTGATTGTAAAATGATTAGGGATGAAGTTAAATTGATTTGGATGTGATTTGGGATGGTGTGAAGTGATTTAGGGCTGATTAGAAGTGGTTTAGGGATGATTAGAGATGAAATTGAATGGATTAGGGATGATTTAGGATTGATTAGGAATGAATTTGGTTGGAATTAAAGCTTAATGTTTTCATGTTTTCACGTTATAGTGATTGGGAGAGATAGGGACATAAAGGTTTAGGGTTGCTTCCAGGTTTTATGGTTTAGGGGTTAGAGGTTTAGGGTTGCTCATTTTTAGGGTTTAGGGTTTAGGGGCATTATTTATGGTTTAGGGTTTATGGTTTAGGGGTTAGGGGTTAAGGTTTAGAGATTTAGGTAGAGAGGTGAATAGGGAGATACAGAGGAGACTAAGCTTGGGAGACATATCTATGTCTCCTCTATCCCTCTCTCTAACTATACCTACCTCTCTATCTCTCTCTCTCTCTCTCTCTCTCTCTCTCTCTCTCTCCCTATCTCTCTATCTTGCTAGATCTCTTTTGATCCCCTCTCTCTAACTCTACCTTTCTATCTCTCTCCCCCTCACTATTTGAGGTTTACATGAGTTTAGGGTTTCTCAAGTAAATATGGTTTAGGTTTTAGGGTAAGGGTTTAGGGGAATTATTTAGGATTTAGGGGTTTAGGGATGCTCAAGTTTAGGGTTTAGGGTCTAGGGGTTAGGGTTTAGGGTTTATGGGTTAGGGGTTTAGGGTTGCTTGAGTTTAGGGGTTAGGGTTTAGGGTTTAGAGAGAGATAGAGCGAGTGAACCAATAGAGATTGGGAGAGATAGGGAGATAGAGGTTTAGGGTTGCTTCCAGGTTTTATGGTTTAGGGACCTTAGGGGTTTAGGGTTGCTCATTTTTAGGGTTTAGGGACATTATTTAAGGTTTAGGGTTTATGGTTTAGGGCTTAGGGGTTAAGGTTTAGAAGTTTAGGTTTATGGTTTAGGTAGAGAGGTGAATAGGGAGATACAGAGGAGACCAAGCCTAGGAGAGATATCTCTGTCTCCTCTATTAGGGTTTAGCATTTATGGTTTAGAGGTTTAGGTTTATGGTTTAGGTAAAGAGGAGAATAGGGATCCCTATCTCTATCTCTCTGGACATATGGATCCCTATCTCTTAATCTATCCCTCACTACCTCTCTCTCCTCCTCTTTATCTCTCTCCCGATCCTTCTACCTCTTGAAATCTCTCTCCCTATGTCTCTAGACATCTCTTGATCTCTTTCCCTATCAAGCTATCTATCCTCATAACCTCATCTCTTAATATAGCCCTCTCTACCTCTCTCTCTGTATTTCCCTATCTATCTCTCCCTTGCTAGATCTATCTCCCTATATCTCCCCTCTCTCTATATATGTATCTCTATCTTTCTCCCTCTATAGACCCCTTTCTCTATCTCGATCCCAATCTCTCCCTTTCCCTGTCTCTATCTCCACCTGTCCTCTCTATCTCCATGTCCCTCTCTATCTCTCCATGTCTCCTGATCCCTCTTTATATATAGGATAGAGAAATGAAGAGAGAGAGAGAGAGAGAGAGAGAGAGAGAGAGAGAGAGAGAGAGAGAGAGAGAGAGAGAGAGAGACTCATGTAGATACAAGGTTACCTTTATGTTATCATGCTTCCCAGAACATGCTCACATTATAACGTGATCACGTTCTTGGAAGCATGGAAAATGGTAAAAAAGCATGTGGGATCCATGTTTCAGACCCCATATGCCTATTATTCTTGCTTTTCATGAGTATATTGGACAAAAAAATGCTTTTCATGTTGGTTGACTAATTGAGAATCATTTTTATATGAATCCACCAACTTTTTAAGTTTTTTCAACGTAGAAAAAGTATTTTTCATGTTTTTGGAGAAAATTTGATTATTTAAACTGAAAGTTTCATGTTTCATGTGTGATTTTGTTTCAAAGGTAATTACCATTGATATATAGATTGAATTTGATGATATATGTTTGTTTTTACATAATTTTTACTAATCCTTTTCTAGAATTATATAGAATTCATAATCAAACTTGAGAAAAACAGGAATTTGAGGATTTTGAAGCCATCTTTTGGAGAATTGGTTAACTGCAATATCAAATTCTAAGGTATGTTGAATTTTAATTCACATATATATGTTCTTATGTTCTTTATGTCTTTAAATGTATTTATGTCTTTATGTTTTTTATGTTCTTTATGTTCTAGGACATATATGTGTCTAGGTATATATCAGTTAGTTCAGTCAAAGAGACTCCAAATTCCTCATGTTTCCACCTTGTTTCAGCCCTTCATGCCTTTATTTCACCTATTTTTAGCTATACAAGAGAAAAACATTATCAAATACTTCATAAAATAATTTTAGTGAACAATTGTTTGTCATACTCATATTCAAGTGTATACATGGAGCCAAAATTGATTTTGGAAGACTCTTAATTTTTGCCCTAGGATGATATAGAAGGATTTATTCCTTAATACATGCATAATTCAATTCATTTAATAGAACCATGCATGAAATGATAGTTTTCTTACAAAAATGGAGGAAATGAGCACCACAAACTATTTGACAAATTGTTACAACTCACTTTGATACCACTCAATCCATAAAAAATATGATGGAGATTATGTATTTACTTCATCAACATAACAAAATTTTAGAGAAGAGAGTTATATATGTAAATATATGGACATACAAGAATCATGACATAAGATGATACAAAGGGAGTTACAAGGAGATAAAACACTAAAAAGGAGGTTTTCATGAGTGTAGGACAGTCATGTAAGTCTATATAATAGTCCACTATCATAGTCTATCTAACCTTGCTACCATGTATGATCCTCCTTGCATTTGAAGGTCATTTTACAATGCTATGAAAGTTATAATTTATTGCAAAGTGGTCCTTCTTATTGCATCTATGTACAATGAAATTCATACATTATACAAATGAAAGCAACTCACACTTATCTCCTTTGCAAATCAAGTAAATACTCTATCCAAGTATCATTACATACTAACATCATTCAACATTGATGTAGACTCATGTGAGAGCTGTTCTCTCTTTGAATTTGATGTTTTAGTGTGCTTTTTTTTCCTTTGTGGTTTCTTACTCTTGCGTTTGTCATTTGGGTGAATCTCTAGATGAAGCTTCCAATACTTGTCATAACAATATCCTCCAACCTTGAAATAAGACCAATAGTTGTTAGCTTTGTACATACTCAAATCAACTTGTTTGTTATCTTCTTTGAGTTTGTTTTGGGATTTCTCTTCCCTTAGTTTTGGAGAGTTGCTTCTTTTTCCATCCTTGCTATGGAAAATATGCTCCTTAGTGTGTTTGCTTTGTGCATCATTCTACAATTTACTACTTCAACTTTCTACTTATTAGAGATACAACCATTCAATTTTCCCCTTTATAATGTTTGAAATAGGCTCCCAAATGATGCACTACAAGATGACAACAACTTGGTTTTACAAAGTTTCACAAACTTGTGTTCTTGATTTGACTCACAAACTCTCTTAATGACCCTTTAATGCATTAAGTCTCCAACACAAAACTAGGGTTCAGACCTTCATATGAACTAGATGAGGCATCTAACAAGATTATGTTCACCAAATAGAACCAACTAAATCACTTTTCAAGTCACAAGGATCCCCTCTTAGCAACCAATTTGCCCAAGCCCTCAAATCCTAGGTGCTTAAGGGCATCATAAGGCATAAGGGCTCCAAGATATTCCCCAATGCTAACACAAGCAAACACCATGTAAATATAATCTATTCAAACCAATTTTGTCACTTTTAGTGCCTAGAAACATCAACCAATGTCTGATCCACAAATCACTCTATTTAGCCACCCTTTCCACTAGGAAAATGCATGAAAATGCCCTTAGGGCATTACACAAAACCCTCTTAGACTCCTTCCCTGCACAAAACCTTCCACATTCTTATTAGATACATCAAAATTAGCCTATGCACCAAGCCATAGGTTTATACAGTAGGTGGATAGGTAAATTAGCCATTTTTTTCTCTCAAAACCCTTATTCTAACAGTCCACTGGGCAGTTTCAGAAATTCAATTAGAAATCCCTCTAAACCCAATGAAAAACCCTCAAAATAGGTGCAAATGAAAGTTAACACATACACCTAACTCATCCAATGAATTTTAAGACTTGACAGTACCGTACAAGGCCTAGGTATGGTCTGAAACAGTGAATTTGCAGAAAAAAGTGAGTTACAACAGAAAAATAGGGTATAACTTCTTATTTCTTCCTCCCAGTTCATCCTCCTCTCTTCTATTCAAACTAGATTCAAGTGTATATGTGTGTTCAAATGCATACTCCATGACTTATGTATGTTCAAGTTATCTTGATATGATGTGTCTTATTTAGAAGTTTGTAAAACCTTGTTATTCATTATGACTATGCTATTCATTATCATTATAAATTTCTAATGATCATTGTATTATTCTTCATGCTTGTAGAAATCATCATCATGCTGAGGAAATGAGCAAAGACTCTAATGCCAGAAGAGAGTGAAGCCAAGAATGAGAGGAAAAGAGAAAGAATGAGGCAAATTCGAAAAAGTAGGAAATTGTCAACCATACAAGAAGATATTCCACCATTGCCAATTGAAGAGGAACGTGACATGTCTAACGAAGCTAAGAGAGAGATGGAATTGGAGGCACAAAAGGAACAAATGCAAAACCTCCGTGCAATGAGGAAAGTGAATCTCCAAGTTGGAGGCACTCCATCGTCCATAGGTCAAGTTGAAGGAACACCATCATTATCTTCTCAAATTGGAGACACTTCATCTTTCACAGGTGAAGTAGAAGGAACATCTACATTTTCTTCTTAAGTTGGTCACACACCATCACTCACACCTCAAGTTGAAGGTACGCCATTTTCAACCTTTTCACCTCCAATCGAAGGTACGCCATCTATCCCATCTCAAGTAAATATTGAAGAAATTCCTAATGTTCAGTCTACTTTACCAAATAAAATGCCTCCTAGAATTTTGCATAGGAGGCCTAAGTTTCTAATTGATATTGATGAGAATGTATTGGAGCCCATGCAAGATAAGATTCCCATGCGCACTTGCCAAAGATATGCAAATAAGATATGGAAATTATTCTTTGAGAATTTAAATGAAACTGGAAGATGTCAACTCTTTGTTGAACTGATGAGAAATCTAAAATTTAGGCCCACTATGAAGATTCTTGGCCTAAGAACATCAAATGCATCAAGTGAAAAATCAATTGTCAAGAATCTAATGAGTGCGTATGAGAGTGTGGGTTCCACCTCACGGACCAAGGATAGTAATGTCACACAACGTGTCATTACATCAATAATTGTAAGCCAACAAACAAAAAAAGCTCACCTCATTAGAAAGACAAGTCAAGCATTGAAAATAAATAGAAAAAACTCTAATGAGAGCCATTGGAAGACGTCAAAGAGTTCAGGATCCAAACACTAATGAATTGTGGGTATTCTCTGGTAGACTCCCACATAAAGACAAATTTGTTGTCAAATCTTTGAGATCACTAATTGAAGACTTTTGGAAGAATTACACAAGGGTATCTCCAAATCAAAGGGATGTGGTAAGAAGGAGAATCGATAGTTGAAACCATGAGCCACATCCAAAGCATTTTTTGGATATGACTCAAACATAGTTTTTTGGTAAATTTCTAGAGAAGTATCCTCAAATTAAAATTTCTCAAAGATATTTTGAAATGCTAAAACCTTTCTTTGTCAAAATAAATCACACACGCACTACTTATTGTTGTAGATTACATATTGAATTTTCTAACCATTTTGATGTTTATCGGTCTATATGTTTAGATTTGCATACTAACAATGTTTTGTAGGGTTGTGGCATATGTGCCCCACCAACTACCTCAAGAGACTTCATATCAATGATTTTATGTGATAGAGAGGAAGGTCAATTATTCTACAAGAAATTATGCCTGGATGGCACATGTCAGCATTGTGGTGGCTTGCAACGTATGCCAATTTGTGAACATATGGAAAGAACACATGCAGTTGGAAATGAACTAGTAGAGTTCGGAAAGTATAAAATAGTGGCATACAATACAAGAGATGGTAAAGAAGCAAAAATGTGTGAATATGTTATTCAGAAGATTCCAGTGTATCAGTTTATGCCTATATTTCATGATAACATAGTGTATGAGTATGTAAGACATGCCCATAGAGCTCGATGGTTGGACTTACAATTCAAGTTATGCAAGGACACATTTCCAGTTGGTAGCATTGTTTCAATCATTGAATTTGCAGAGAACTATAGTCTACAACCATAGTGTGAGGTGCAATCCCAATATTATAACTCTACACAGGTTTCTATATTTGCGCACATCGCATTCATTCATGTGAATGATAGTATAGAGGATGACATAAAGATCATAAGGGAGTATCATTTTTATATAATCAATGATCGCATGCATTCCACAGAGTTTGTGTAAGGTTGTTGTTAGGTGTTCTACAATGATCTGGCTAGAAGGGGCATATCATTCAATTAGCATATCATATGGTCAGATAACTGTGCATCACAATTCAAGAACTCATGGAATTTCTATTGTTTGAGCAAGATGCATAATATTATAGGTGTTCAACATATGTAGAACTTTTGTGAGGCCAGGCATGGAAAGGGGGAGCATGATGGTGCAGGAACGTGTATCAAAAGAGCCATAGAACAAGAAGAGTTAAATTATAAAGACAATGCAAATTTGACATATGCAAAATCAATCGTCAAGTGGTGTAATGCTTCGACGGGTCTAGGAAATGAAGGTAAGTCTTCAGTTCATAGATTTTTGTGGTTGATAGATGATACTAACATTGCACCATATGAGGACTGTTGTACACTGACATGATCAAGTGAACTACACTCTATCAGAAGCTCAATTGTAGGTTCATGGAGTATACATACGCAGAAGATGGCATGCTTTTGTTCTCCATGTACAATTGAAGCCTGGAATGAGTACGAGTCAAGGGAGTAGGTTGACAAATGCCAGTTTAGTTATCTTAGCCCACTTGACACGTATCGACCCCTGACGGCACTGGAATTGACAGAGATGGAATCATCAGTTGACTTTGACCATAGATCAAATCTAGTTCAACTAGGTAATATATCCACTTGCATAGTTAAACTTGAAATTCCTAATGTTATCTTAAACTTTGTAGTATTTTTGTAATGTTGACTAATTTCATCTAATTTGTTGCACATATCATTGTAGGGCATGTTTATGTAGTTATTGTAGATGAAGATAATGAAGAGGGAACATATTATTACTTGTGTCATTATGTTGAGGCCAAAAAGAAATTGGAGGCCCCAGTTACAGATGGAGAAAACATCGAATACCCTACAGGCTCAGTGGTTGTTACTGGAACATGGCTTAGAAGGTACCCACATAAGAGTGTTAATGTTTGGTTGTTTGAGGACTTTGACACGCATCAGAAGATTCTTCAATACTCCAACCTTGCGTGGTAACCAATGTTCATTTGATACAATATCGAGGTAGACCTTTGAACAAGACCTTGTGGAAGGTGTGTGACTCTGACCATGAGGCCATACTTGACACAATAAAGAGTAGAGAAGACCCAGATGGTTCGTTGGATTAATTTGTAAGTATGCATAAAACTTTCCTCAATGGTTACTTATACTTTGTTTTGTATATATATAGTAGTATGAATTGCTTCCCTCCAATATATTTATGTTTAGTCAATTTTGCTTTTTGATGCTTCTCACAGGAGGTCACAACTCCAATCCGTCCAACTACGGATAAAGAAGCTTGAGAAAAGATGATGGAGAGTGATCATCAAATGGCGGCAAGTGATCGATTATATAAGTGATGTTATATATTTCATGTACATTTTGTTATAGTAATGTACATATTGTTTGATTATATTAACAGGTGGAGCTGCATGAGCTTGAACTGTTGAACATAGTTCATAACATTCATGTTTATATGGGTTTGGATGTTAGTTCATAACATTCATGTTTATCATGTTGCAATAGTAGGACATAGTTGCTTATGGCATTGGTTCATGCCATTGTATCATTGGATTTTGGTTGTGCTTGTTCATCATAACATGTCATGCTTTCAGGAGTTAGATTGGGTTGTGGCTCTTCCTCATGTTTGGAAAGGTGCTAGGAGTGACATTTTGCATTCCATAGCTCGTGGGGCCGAATGGACTTCGCCAACGTGTCGGGGTGGGTAGGTAAATGCCAGGGGAGGTCTCGTTTCATGTGCCAAGTGTTGCATTCATTCAGGACAGCAGGCTACCAGCAAAGTCCTTTAAGCTCCCTAAGATGAAAAAATTGCCAAACTTTGACGGGATAGTTCTCAGAATTCCTGGAAGTTGGGAATGTTCCATTTGGACCTACAGGTGCATGTGGGGTCCATCTAGAATAAGATCTTTCAGTTTCCTTCAAATCCTATCCGTTTGACTGTGCCAGAATCAAATGTATTCTTGCAAAATGATTCAATTTCATGCAGTGGAAAGGTGCTAGGAGTGTCATTTTGCATTCCATAGCTTGTGGGACTGAATGGACTTCGCCAATACGTCGGGGTGGGCGAGTAAATGCCAGGGGAGGTCTCATTTTGTGTGCCAAGTGTCGCAATCATTTGGGGCAGTAGGCTACTGACAAAGTCCCTTAAGATCCCTAAGATGGAAAAACTGCCAAACTTTGATGGAGTAGTTCTCATAATTTGTGGTAGCTGTAAACATTAGGTTTGGACCTACAGGTGCACGTGGGGTCTGTCTACAATAACCTCTCTCAGTTTCGTTCAACTCCTATCCGTTTGACCATGCTAGAATCAAACACATTGTTGCAAAATGCTTCAGTTTCATGAAGTGGAAAGGTGTTAGGAGTGACATTTTGCATTCCATAGCTCGTGGGGCCAAACGAACTTCTCCAATGAGTCAGGGTGGGTAGGTAAATACCAGGGGAGGTCTCATTTTGTGTGCCAAGCGTCGCAGTCATTCGGGGCAGCAGGCTACTGACAAAGTCCCTTAAGATCCCTAAGATGAAAAAGTTGCCAAACTTTGATGGGACAGTTTTCAGAATTCGTGGCAGTTGGGAACATTCCATTTGGACCTACAGGTGCATCTGGAGTCTGTCGACAATAATCTCTCTCAGTTTCATTCAACTCCTACCCGTTTGACCGTGCCATAATCAAACGCATTCTTACAAAATGCTTCAATTTCATGCAATGGAAAGGTTGCCAGGTGCCATATTTTTTGTTCTACTCATCGTGGGGCCGAATGGACTGCGCCAACATGTTGAGTGGGTGGGTAAATGTTAGGGGAGGTCTCATTTCATGTGCCAAGTGTCCCAGTCATTCTGGCCTACAAGCTATTGAGACCTAACACTTTTTGAGTTTACTGGTAGCTTGCAGCCCGAAACGACTGAGACACTTGGCACACGAAATGAGACCTCCCCTAGCATTTACCCACCCACCCTGACATGTTGGCACAGTCCATTCAACCCCACAATGAGCAGAACAAAAATATGGCACCTGGCAACCTTTCCACTACATGAAACTAAAGCATTTTGCAAGAATGTGTTTGATTTCGGCACGGTCAAACAGACTGGAGTTGAATGAAACTAAGAGAGGTTATTGTGGACGGACTCCACATGCACCTGTAGGTCTAAACAAAATGTTCCCAGTTGCCATGAATTTTGAGAATTGTCCCGTCAAAGTTTGGCAACTTTTTTGTCTTAGGGAGCTTAAGGGACTTTGTCGGTAGCCTGCTGCCTCGAATGAATGCAACACTTGGCACACGAAATGAGATCTCCCCTGAAATTTACCCACCCACCCCAACGTGTTGGTGAAGTCTGTTTGGCCCCACGAGCTATGAAATGTAAAATGTCACTCCTAGCACCTTTCCACTGCATGAAACTGAAGCATTTTGCAACATGTGTTTGATTTCAGCACGGTCAAATAGACTGGAGTTGAATGAAACCGAGACAGGTTATTGTGGATGGACTCCACGTGCACCTATAGGTCTAAACAAAACATTCCCAGCTGCCATGAATTCTGAGAACTGTCTCGTCAAAGTTTGGTAATTTTTTCGTCTTAGGGAGCTTAAGGGACTTTGTCGGTAGCCTACTGCCCTGAACGAATGCGACGCTTGGAACACAAAACGAGACCTCCCTTGGCATTTACCCACCTACCCCGACATGTTGGCAAAGTATGTTCAGCCCCACAAGCTATGATATGCAAAATGTCACTCCTAGCACCTTTCTACTGCATGAAACTGAAGTATTTTGTAAGAATTTGTTTGATTCTGGCATGATCAAATGGTAGGATTTGAACGAAACCGAGAGAGGTTATTGTAGATGAACACCATGTACACCTGTAGATCCAAACGGAATGTTCCCAATTGCCTTGAATTCTGAGAACTGCTCCATCAAAGTTTGGCAATTTTTTCATCTTAGGGATCTTAAGGGACTTTGTCGGTAGCTTGCTGCATCAAACGACTGCGACGCTTGGCACATGAAATGAGACCTCCCTTGGCATTTACCCGCCCACCCCAATGCGTTGGCAAAGTCCGTTCAACCCCACGAGCTATGGAATCCAAAATGTCACTCCTAGAACCTTTCCACTATATACTGTTGGCAAGAGACACTGTGTGGCTTCATGAGTGTTGTCATTGATGGCAACAAAGTCCATCTCACACATCTACAGGACATGGTGTGTCTTTACCAGAAGTTAGATTGAAGAAGTGGTGTGGTCCGATAAGCAAGAACATAGCATGTGGCAAGGTTCGACAGTCAGGTCCGGATCTCTCAGAGAAAGTATCTCAGTAAGTGCGGATTTGGGGAAGTCAAGAGGAGTACCTTGACTAATAGATTCTAGGAATTGAGCCTCTGGTGATGGAAGAGTGAAGAGACATGAGTACTTGAGTGTTGGGTTTCTATTTGGCAGAGTAGACAGAGGAAGACCTAACCGGCAGAGCATCAGACCTTAATCTGGATGTGATATTGATAGTGATTAAGTTTCCTAAGGTATCATTCATGATTGGCCGACATGATTGATGACTTCTATAAGCATCTCTTTGATCCACATTACTTGGTATGCAAAGATTCAGCCGACAGATCAGAGTTTCAAAAAATATTGAGTATTCTAGATGCCAATTAGAAAGTGGATGAAATCTTTGGTGCGGATATATATACTAGATAGATTTAGATATGAGTGTGTGTGTGTGTGTGCAAAGAAAAGTAGAAGAGCTAAGTAATAGTAGTAATACAGGTCCGGTATGTGACAGGACAACAGAACCAAGAAGAGGACGAATGAAGTGCAGTAGATCAGTGTATTGAGCCTAACCAGAACTAAACCTTAGCATGTGTGGATGCTTCTCATCAGTTCAAGTATCTAGTTTATTTGTATAAACTATTGTAGGAAGTGAGCCTCTTGTGAGAAGTGTGCTCGGGCAGTGAACCCTAATTGGCAAGTGCCATTTTGTACAATCTTATTCTTCTAACAGAGAATACAATCTTGGGTTAGTCACCCTGTGGTTTTTCCCTTAACAGGGTTTTCCATGTCAAAATCATTGTGTCATGTGTATTGATGTTATTTCCATTTCATGGTTATGTTTGCTTATTTGATTTGATGCTCCATTAATTGTTAAGGAAGTTCAGAAAGCTAAAATAATCAAGATAATTGATTCACCCCCCCTCTCAGTTATCAACATATACATGTTCACAACTTTTGTAAAATGAACTAAAAATGACTCTATTGACCTTCCACATGGTCTATTATGACCTTATTAGACCAAAAAAAACTCAATTACATGTGAATCAAACAAACTTCAAAGTGCCTAGTCTCAATCTTCATACTTTTCATGTTTCAATCAGGCCTAATCTAGTAGGACAATAGACCCTATTTTTGGGGTTTTTCTCTCAAACTTTCCAAAAGACCTCCCAAACTAAATATAGATTTAGATACTCATTTCCAATTACATAACATATCACAAAACCAATAGTGACTCCTTTGGACCATGCACCTCAAAAATGGCATTTTTCGTTGTCTAAAATAGGCTAATTAGGCCTAGTTTGTGAAGAAACATACCTCTAAACATCCAACAACCCCCTATACTTGATGGGGCAGCATATCCCATGTGTCCAAACTCTCAAAACCACAATTAGTCTTAGGAGAAACCCTCACTAACATACCAAACCCCAAAAATCCTCAATCTAGGCTAATTTGAGGAGGGTTTATTGAAACTCTACCTTCCACACACTCTCAGACTTTATGAACACTTGGAACACTTCAAAAATGGTTTGCATATGCTTTAGGAACCATCTCCTAGTACTTTCCAACCTTCTTTTAACAAACTCTAGCCTAAAACCACCCTTTCTTGCTTGGAAACAAGGCAAAACGTGCCTAGGACAACACCATAGTTTGGTCAAACTCCATCTCTTGCTTCCCTGACTTCATGGGCATCTAAAACACATCCAAACCAAACCATTTCACTGAACATATATGCAAAGTATGCAAACTGTGGAAGCATATACTTGATGAACATGAACTATTTAACATGATGCCTCAAAGAAATGTTGTCTCATGGAATGCAATGATTGCAAGATATGCACAAAATGGTTTGTTTTGGACAGGAGGCTCCAAATTCATGATAGTTTAGTTTGAGACTAGGCCTAATTAGGCCTCCTTTACAAGGCAACTACTATGCCAATGCAAACCCACCACACCAAACCACTTGGGAACCCTAGCATGCATGGAAAAGGAACCAAATTCACTAGTTTTGGCCTTTGAAACACTTGTTAAGGCACTATTGTATGGACTGCACCCTCTTTTTTCCTAATACATGGTCATATTAGGCCATTGCATCCTCATACTCTGCTATATTCTTGTTTCCTAACCTAGGGCTTATTACGAATAGTGATCCTACCTTATTCCATCCCATTCCACCAATCTAGAGTGATTAACTTGGTGGAATGTCAAAGAAATATATAGTTTTTAGCCTCAAAACCCTAGTTCAGGGTTTTATGATAGTTTCCAAAAAACATGATTTTCTCCCTCCAAATTCAATGAAAATGCCTCAAACAAGATGCAAATGAAAGGTCATTCACTCCCCTTCATAATGCAGGTGGTTTTAGACCATGACAATACTGTACGAATGAGCAGTACATCCAGGAACAGTCCAATTTCAGGAAAAGTAGTAGAAAACTACATTTTATTCAACTTTGCCCTTCAAAACCTACTTCACCAACCCCTCCTCGGTGTGTGTGAAGGTTTTTATACATGTTTACAATAGTTCCAGTTGATCATAACTCACTTTCAACCTATTTGATCATTGGGTAACCTCTTTATTACATGATTTGTTAAGTTGACAAAGCAACTTCTTACCACTACTTGCATTATTAGACTTTTTGTTTGACAAAAACATAAAACATGACTCCAAACACAAATGACATTGGTCATTTGACCTTATTACATGCAAAATGATGACACAAGACCATCAACTTGTCCTATGATGTCCTAGGACCTTGTTATGACATGCTCCTAGCCAAGATTGGCTATGGCTAAGGTTCTCCTGCACCATGAAATATGTTTCCATGGTGTTGAGTCATCCTCCTTACCTACTACATCACCCTTATAGACATGTATGCAAAGTGTGGAAGCATAGACAAGGCACGTGAACTGTTTGGCATGATGCCCCAAAGAAATGTCACCTCATTGAATGCAATGATTGCAAGATATGAACAAAATAGATTTTTTGATAAGGTATTAGCAACTTTCAAGCAAATGCGATTGGCAAGTGTAAAGCAAAATTCCACAATCTTAGCCAGTATCCTCCTTGCCTATGCCAAAATGGACATCCATCAAAAGGATAAAACATATGGGAATTTTGTTAGATGTTGTAGTTACAACTATCCTCAGAGACATGTATGCAAAGTGTGGAAGCATAGACAAGACACGTGAACTATTTGGCATGATGCCTCAAAGAAATGTCACCTCATGGATTACAATGATTGCAAGATATGAACAAAATGGATTTACTGATAAGCCTTTAGAAAGTTCCAAGAAAATGCAATTGGCAAGTGTAAAGCCAAATTCCAAAACCTTAGAAATGGTATGTTTGGAGCATGGTATAGACATCCATCAAAGCATAAAGGATATAGGAATTTTGTCAAATGTCATAGTTGTAAGTACCCTACAAGACATGTATGCAACTTGTGTGGAAGCATATATAACGAACATGAATTGTTAGACGCAATGCCTCAAAGAAATGTTGTCTCATGGAATGCAATGATTGCAAGATATGCACGAAATAGATTTTTTATAAGGCTTTAAAAACTCTCAAAAAAATGCACAAAAATAAATTTCAACCATTTACACAAATTTTGGGACATCTAAAACCAAATTGCACAACATTAACCAACTTCCTCCTTGCCTATGCTATAATGGGATCTAGAGAACATGGTGTGGACAACCATCAAAGCATAAATGATATAGGAATTTTCTCATATGTATTGTATTTGCAAAGTTGCCTTTGTAGACATGTATGGAGAGTATGGAAGCATAGACAAGGCAAGTGAACTATTTAAAATGATGCCTCAAAGAAATGCATAGTCCGATAGAATTCAATGATTGCAAGATATGCACAAAATGGATTATTTGAAAACGATTCATAAACTTTCAAGCAAATGCAATTGGCACTTGTAAAACCAAATTCCTATAACAATAATTGATTATCATATTAAATATTTAATATAAACTGTCATATATACATAATGTCATGAACATAACATCTAGTTTATATAAAAACCATATAGGCATGTCCAAACAAAGCCATATAGGCAAATATACAAAAATATACATCGGATTAACATACAAAAGTACGTATACAAAGCCATCTAGGCATACAAAAATGTTCCCAAAAACTAGTTTCCTATGGACTTTTAGGAAATAATCGGCAGCCCTTCTTTGACTATGAAGATGGAGAGCTAATCAGTGACATATCCTCTCTCTGCCATCGAGTAGACCTCTTCAAATAAAGTTCATCTAGATGTACCTTTTAATACAAACAAACAATATGCACATTAGTATAGAAAATGTATGGAATATATATCATCACATATGTAATTGATCACTTACCGCCAACTGATGATCGCTCTCCATCATCTTGACTCTCTTCGTCCATAGTTGGACGGACTGGAGTTGTGACCTCCTATGAGAAGCATCAAGAAGCAAAATTGACTAAACATAAATATCATTTATGTACATCAAATGACATGAGATAAAAAAAGAAATACAAAATTATGATATTTTCATGTTATTGGCTCATACCTCAGTCAAAGGATTTGCAGACATCATGGCTGCATCAATGCCTATCTGCACTGACTCACGAAGATGAGGAGGAGTCTCCACTGTATTTAGCATCTGAAAATGAAGTTCAAGATTATTAAAACAAAATAAATACATAACATTATTTTTAAAATGCATAATTATTAGAAATGGTTAAATTTACCTCAGTAAAAGTGGTGGTTTGGCATCCAGGGGACCAAGGAAACAATGGAGGTGCTAGTGACTGTTGAAATCATCAAATCAAGTCACAAAATAATATTACCATTGACATATCTACAATAATTACGAATATGTGATAAATTACATACCTTCTGACTTGACCTCCACTCATAAGCTACCAATGGACGACTAACAGAGGCAGGATGAAGACTCTGACCCTGGAATTTCATTGCGCAAACAATTACATACATTTTTTTTGACTTATAATATAGATAATCATATAAAATTAATTACAAATTTTGAATAACAATATACTAAATCAAGATGAAACTTATAACAAATTACTTGAGAGTCAATACCAAATGTATGCTATAAGAGATCGTCACTGAGAACAAGATCATCCAATATGTCCTGCCCTTGTGTCGTAGAGTCGTGCCTCCTGCGTCCCATAATCACATAGATTCCCACATGTATTGCACAAATGTGGGGACACATGACACCTACTACTCTCACCCTCATCGCCCTAGGTAAAATCATCCGCATGCTGTGATAGAGTTTGGGTGAGAGTAGTCAGTGAATGTAAAGTCACCAGCTCAACACTCTCCTTCAAAGCCAAAGGGAGTGACCTATGTTCTGGCCTTGCTCGGGGTATAGGCACATGTTGTTCATCTAACTGAGCCCGGGTCTATCTTGGGCAGAGCCACCACCTCTACTTTGGAACTCACGAATGTCAAAATAATTTAGAATCTTGTTGAGGATGAACTCATAATAGAGTTTCCTCAAAAAATATTGTGGTACCTCATCATTGTTGCATGGATGCTCATCGAAGACCATGTACCATCTATCCCAAAAGTATTGGGATATGTCTTCATTCCTACACCAATGTATAGGAAACTGTTTGCAACTTTCCTCTAATGTTTGGCCGGTTTTGGGATTAATAAAATGTGCACATAATTGAGATTTTGTAATTTTTTCCTTCTTCACTTGTTCATATGACAACTTGTTGGCATAATATTGCCGACTCCTCTCCCTATAGTCTTGGAATTCGGTGATTTGTTTCATCACCAAATCCGTGTGGGAAACAATCTCCTGTAGTGATTTTGCAAGTGCCCTCCTATGCTCAGTGGTTCCACTTGGATTGTTTAGGGTTTGAATAATAGTTTCAAGATGTTTCTTGTTTTCTTCTATTATCCCTAAGTAGTGTTCTTGATTATCCCTTACATGAAAAGGAGGTTAAGGCAGGTTTTGAGGGTTTGGAGGGTTTTGGGGATTATTTTCACCCTCCTCAACTGGATTTAGATTTTCTGCTTCTCTAATAACTATAAATGCAATATAAACATAAATCAAACATTCCAAAACTAAAAAATTGTTCTAAAACTAACAAAATCAGACAAACCCTACCTTCTTCCTGTGCTGGAGCCTCCAAATTTGCATGATGATGTTTTTGGCGGTGAGGTGGCATTGTGAATTTCTTGTTTTCTCACGTGCACTTGATTGAATCTCCCCTTTTTCAACGCGATCATGTTTTTCTTGGTTTCTTTGTTGTTGTCAAGAGAAAAGTCGTGTGGGGAATGAGTAGAAAATGGTTTTTTTTGCTTTTATTAAAAGCAAAACGTGAGCGAGTTATAACGCGCTCACATTTTGGTTTAATTTTGGAGATGGTGGCGACTTTTAGGTCCCCCATCTCCTTGCATTTACCCTTATGCTCTTTTCTCCTCTTGTTATTAAATTTCTAATCCTATTTCCTTGGAGGATGTGCACTACCCATTGGCATTTTTCCAATAGGAAGTCTCTTACTACCCTGTACTAGTAACTTCTCCTTCCTCGTGCTCTTTCATCCCTTTAATTATTATGTCTGTTGCCCTATCCTATTAGTATTTTTATTCCATGAATGTAACTTGATTTGTTTCTGTATGATCTCTCTATGTGTTATTGTCGACTCTTTTACCACTCAAGCCCATGATTTGGCCTCTTCTAATTTCTCCATTAGTTTATTTTCTTTGACCTCCATGTTTTTTTATAATTGATTGAAACTCTTTGATATGAGGGGCAACTTTTTCTTCACCTATTTGGACTTTGTTTTCATTCTTAACTTGACTTAATTCATGTTTTAGAGCTACAACCTCCTACTACCCTAACTCCATGACATGTTGTAAATTATCTATTTGATCTATAAGTGGTTTATTTTCCTATTCCATCTTTTGGTTGGTTTTTATGAACTCTTGAAACTTGTTATCTTTCACTTGTTCTCTCACCTCTAGCTTGACAAGTCTCTCTTCCAAAGCCATTAATTCCTTGACATACAGTTCTGAGGACCAAGTTAAAGGAGTTGATCTATAGGGTTGTATAGTTCGTAACTATCTGGATTTTCCTCCTCTCCTTATATGATGGTTTCAAGGTGTTTCTTGGTCTCTTGTTGCCTCAGTTCTACCCCCTGCTTTGCCAATGTCTCTATGTGATTTTCTTGCCTGATTACTAGTGGATTTGTTTGATTTTTTCTCTCAACTAGTATTGTTTGAGTATTGCAGGTTACTTTGGGAAGTATTGCTACAATTTTTTTGTTTCTTAGACATTTTAACTTCTGTGTTATTTTGACCTATCTACACTACAAGATCCTCTTATATTGTTTAGCATTTCACATAGGTTAGGTTTTCTCCTTTATCAATTAACCTAGTTTGAGTTTGCATCTACTTTTGGTGATGTGATAATAGTGCTTCTAAAGCCCCTATAGTGATGAATGAGTAGCTTATGGGGCTCTCTAGAGTGCAAGGCATGCCATAAGGAATAAGCATACTTTCTTGGGAAGCCATTTGGCTCACCCTTGCGATCCCCTCTCTCCTGCTAACTTTCTACCCCTCTGCTAGGTCATTGGCCATGCCTTCACCTACTTTATGTGTGTTTGCTACTATACCTATTTTTTGTGGATTAGTTTTCCTAACCTTGAGCACCAAGACTCAAGTTTACTCATTTACAACTATTGAGAAGGAGTATGCTACCTGATGTGTGAGGTCTTGCCAGACTAAGGTTTAAGGTAATGTTTCATTTGTTAGGATAGGCACATGAGCACACGAATAACACCACACATTTTATTCTTCCAAAATTTTTTCATATCAATGCAAAAGGAAACAAGGTTGCTATTTTCTTTCTTGGTGGGTTTTAAACTATGTTTTAGAAGACAATATGGGTTCCATGTAAACCCCCAAAAAATATTGGTTTAACAAATGAAAAAGGAGAAATTAATGGAACTGACATGTGCTTTATCTTTTTCTTTGATTGGCCCCCACCACAACCTCTAGAGCTAAAAATGCTGGAAAAACCCTCAAAAGGAGTGGTTGCCTATTCTTGCTTGTCCACATGCAAATTTTTAATGCTTTTTTATCTTTCATGAGCATTGACCCCATTGGGAACTGTTTGATGCCTGAAATGCCTTTCCTAACACAGTTGAAACTCGTTTGAAACACCTAAAACCCATCTAAAACACCTGAAACCCTAAACACCTCAATTGAAATGCCTCACCTGAAACAAGGAATCTTGATTAAGCCTTAGTTGTCATGTTCATTGATGCCATTCACATCTTGAGAAACTTCCATAGCATAGAGTTTCATGAGGGACACATGTTATCCATCCATGCACCTATTTATATTCTTAAATTTTTCTCTTGCACATTACCAACATGTGTCTTCCATATGTGTGTTTCATTTCATGTGGTGATAGCATGTGCATGTGTGAAGCATTATAGTTATGTATTATTTTTGTTTTCAAAGAAGGTTGGTTGTGGTGTGTTTTTCCCATGTTGTATTTTGGGAAGTAGAAAGGACTTGAATTGACCTATAATTATTACCCTAACAACAATACTCAAATCATACAAACATGAGACATTGAAATGCCCTCAATTATACATCAAAGATAGTCACTTATATGACATATAATAGAAAATTTATAGTTGGGAAACAAATTCTTGATTAAAACCTAGAGAACATGGTCATGTGCCATGTAATGTATATATAGGTTCCCACTAAAGAGTGTATGGATGTATGACATAGGAAGTTCACTATATATGTAGGTGGTATCTATTACTTTGGAGAAGAAAATGTTCACAATAGTAGTTATGTAGAAGTACATGTACTTGTAAAAATTGCATTATAATGTTTCAATATACAAATCATATCTCACACAACATATGTCACATGGAAAAGCCAATAAATCAAGAAAAGGGCTTATACACATCCTATCAATTCCTAACAAGTTGTAGAGATCTATTTCAATGGCTATTACAAGTGAAATATATTAATGACCTTCCATGTTCATAATTTCTTATATGTTGAGGTTGATAGATTCTCAAGGATGCTAGTATGATACATTGCAAGAAATGGGTTTCTACAAAAGATACTACCAAGTTATTCTTAAAAAAACTACATGGGTCCATTTTATCTTATCACACAACATTGTGTTCAATAGGACAGTTCGATTTACTTACCATTTTGGTGTATAGTATGATTGTACACATTCTCAAAATGTATCACTCAAATTATCATGGCAATTAGATGAGATCTTACCTTATGCCTAACATATCAAAAATTGACCTCTTACAACTCAATGAGATATATTCCTTGATTTCTAACCAATGGCACTCATTGATGTAACATTAATAGTCATGCTAGATGAAGGATCACCACATATGTAGAAAATGAATTGGATGAGGCAACCAAATTTTTTGAGTAGATTTGACATATTGAGTAATAGATTCAAGAGATCATGAATTACAGTAATTGAAAATATAATCAATAAAATGATCAACATTGTGTCCCTCATTAGTTTCAAGTGGGAGATAAATAATGATTCCAAATTTAGAATGAGAGTCTTAGGGGCTTGAATAAGGAAATTAACAACTTTATGATATGAGTTATCCACAATTAATAAGGAGTTGGATGATAATGCATTTAAGTCCAAATTGACACCCTCTAATAGGTTACATTTAGTATTCAAATGAAGAAATGATTTACCCATAATTTCAACCACTATTAGACACATAACATATTAAAAAATAGTTGTAGAGCACATAATTGAACCTTGAGATTGCGGCTCTAATTCATATTGTTTAGATCCTTAATACAATGATCAAAGATATTAAGAATCAATAAATTACACTCTATCAAATCATGAAGGCAAGGTAATTTTTACAACACAAGTGGCTCACCAAAAATGAAATTAAAAAGGTCAATCATCTATTACCAAAACTAGGAACAATTGTACCTAGTGCTTCTCAAGGAGGGACATATGATTTAGAGAACATCTTTCCTCATCCTTGACTTGTAGTTTGGAATAGAATCTTGAATTTTCTAAATATCCATTTTTCAATATTTATATTTTTTCATATTTTACATTTTTTGGGAATGCTAGAGTGGAATTTGAACCCCAAGAATTTGTTTAATTTCCTTGATGCATTTATATATATCATTTTTTAATGTAGATATGAGATAATTCATTACCTAAGATATCTAATATGTATCCACACATTAATTTTGAGTAATGGCATTAGGGGTTATGACCATGACAAGTGGTGGTACCAAAAATAAGTAACTCAAAAAACATTGTTAGTTTTTAATAAGTTTGTACTTATCCAATTGTTCATTTCAAATTCTAAGGATACAAGTAAAGTTACCAATTACATGATGAGTTTTTTTCTCTCACAACTGTGCTTTACTATTTTTAGTAATTTTGTTTTGTATTTTAAATCTATATAATAGTTGAATTTGAAACATGAAGGTAGTATAGTTCTAACGAAAACACCACTCCTACAAATTTTGTCCATTTTGTATATATTTGGTTGAAAAAAAATGTCTAGTTTAGTTATTTAGTAATTACCAATCTTGTTCTATTTTTTGTTATATTCAATACTAATGTCCTCAACTAATGTATTGTCCCTTGAACTACCAATTTAATTTAGATATTAGTTAGTGAATTAATATATAACTAATCTTGAACCCACTTAATTATAATCATCTTAGTAGGTGCATCTTTCATTACTAGAAAAAAACATCCACTCACAACCTCAATATTAATTGATTAGATATGTTGATCAATCTATTCAAATGAAAAATCAAATTAAAACTATGGTCATGATGATGAAATTATCTAACCATTGAACTTTAAGGCTTCTCTAAGATGAATGGGATATAAATTTGAAAGATCAAACATCAATGGATCCTTACAAGATCCTACTAATCAAAGGGCCCCAAGTTTAGCCTTAGGTTAGACCCTTATTTGTAATAAAATTATTTTGATGATGATGAATATTAAGTGATTTATCAAGTTTTATCTTCATCTGGTTATATTTGCATGAGATTACCTCCATGTTCTCTAGATATATGTGATACTTAGTAGTATTTAAGTGCTCAACCATTGCAAAATTATCCATATGAGCTCTCCTAATGTCTTCATGATGCTCTTCTATCCCACACCAAAATTGTTCTCCCATCTCACTGATATAGATGGTATCACAATCCCCAAAATTGATGTGGTAGATAGACCTCACTTCTTAGTCTCTCTTCCACTTTTTCTTTTGATTATTGGAAGAATATTTTAAATATTATTTTTTGGAGGAAAAACATATTAATATTAACTTTAATACTTCTATTATTATTTTAGATATTTTTAAGAATAAGATATTAAAAGAATTAAAATTAAAATTTTGTATCTTTAGAACTAAGGTGTAAATGTTGGTCTAATATATTATTCAACATAGCTTTAGTAGATTAGTGGATGGTAGAAAATTATAAATTCCTAATAAAACCTTATTTATTTCTCTTCATAATGTATGAATTTCATGTTGATATTATATAGTCCAGCCTTCATTTTTTTATACTGACAAATCTATTTGATGTGCTTAGTTGGAAGATTCATTGACACATTTCAATGAAAATAAGTAAGATGCTCACACATGTTATCAATAAGATCATTCTTGGAGCATAACCACTCCAAAATACCATTTTGTAAAAGACAAATAATTTTTGTCTAAAATGCTTGACCCATCAATTAGTTGTATCCTAAAAATGATAGAAGCTTTTACCAAATTACATTATGAGAGAAACACAATCATTTTTTCTCTGCACCCACTCCCTCCCCCCACCATTACTTATTTGTACATAAAATGTGGGAAATTTTATATTATACATCTTCTTTCCCTCATAATGGATGGCAATAAGACACTAAATCCCTATTTATCCATATTCATTTAGTTTCATATGCCTCTAGAATCAGTATCCAAGCTATCTATAATTGTATGCTTATCCAACACATAATAATTTGTCATTCTATGTCATCCAATGCTAATTCACATGCATAAACCCCAGTTGGCCCTTTTGCGAAAAGTTGTGTGAAAGTTTGGCTCCTTTGGTACTGTGAGAGGCCTTGTGGACCTATTGAATACACAACCCCCAAACAATTTAAAAACATGATAATATAAGAATACACATATAAATTTGAAAAACTCCACAGAAAATTGGGAGCAAACCTTTTTGGAACAAATGGTTGATCAAAGAAAGGCATCATTTGAGCTCGAGGAATCATTTCTTGCCTCATTCTCTTAACTTCTTCCATTTCAAGTGCCTGTTAAATTTATGATAGTCAAAATACTCTACACATGGATGATGGCATTTAAGAGAAAGATCAAAGAAAAAAAAAGTGAGGTCTTTTGTGAACAAACCTTTTGTATCCTCTCTTCTTCTAGCCTTCGTTGCTCTAGAAAATATTTTTTTTCTGCAATCTAATAAGTGACCGACCAAGTTTAACAAAACATTTACAATATATATCCTCTCAACTATGTGTGCTTTAAAAATTACACATGTTGGATTCAAAGAGCAATTGACGGAAAGAAAAAAAAATGACACCCTATAGTGATACCATCTTTAGAAGAAATCATCAAAGCAAATTTTGTGGAATTGATCTTGCATATAAACACCTCAAGGAGAAAAAAATGAGGCAACATTAACACAAGATAAGGCAATACCTGAATTAGTGAGAGCAAATAAAGTCCTAAAAATGTACATGTAGTCTAAGAATTTTTAGTCATTAACATGAAACAAGGATTTAATAACTAGATTCAATCAAAAGGAAAGTGGCATTCATTGCAAAACAACTAAAGGTAAATCCTAATTGTTTGCAAATGTATAAGTAGAGGCTTTACCAGTTGATCAAATTGAGCTCGTCCAATTGCTCTTGACTCACTATGAAGCTTTACATTTAATGGCTTTGTTTTCCCTCTTGTTGGTGGCTTTGGCAAAATCTGTTGGTTTTCAAAGGAGAAAACAAGATTGACTTATGGACATTGAGACAAGCAATCATGAAAGGGTTTGTTTGATCTCTTAGACTACATTTTTCAATAGATAAATTAAGAGCACCTGTGGTTCATCTGTTGTCAATGGCAAGTCTTGTGCAATTGGAATACGACATTTTTCTTCTTGAGCGAGCATCTCATGTAGCTTTTTCATAAACTCTTCCTCCTTCAACTGGCCCCTTTGCTGCAAAACAAGAATTGCCTATGAAATCATTGGCATCTGCACTTCTAGTGAACAAATTGAAAGATAGTTGGCTTAAGCCTATAAGCATATCAACTACATTATCCGTGATGCATTTAAAATATGGCGAAGAGAAACATCGATGGACTGAAAATTAGACTTCTCTAGAAAATATATATACAAAGCTATGAAGACCTTTTGGTTTTCTTTTCTGTTCATGGATACTACAAAAATATGTTATATTTTAAGAGGCTAAAGCAACACAATGTGTGAATAAACAACATTTTTATTTATAATGAAATATACATTGTATGAGTGCTTGTATAACTTAAAGGTTTGGACTCTCGATTGTTATAGCTACACTATTTAATAGAGATGTCTCAAATTTAGCAATCACTACTTAAATTTAGATAATTTTATTTAGCAATCACTACTCAAATTTTTTTAAAAAATTTTTAGAGCTAGAGGTCATTTTTTTGGGCTTAATTATTAACCCCTATTTATTTACAACCAAAATTTCCATCTTTAAACTGTAACAACTCTGTCATTATAAAAAATAATTTTATAGTTAATTAAAATTTTTAATGAAATGAAACAACATAATTAATTAAACAATCCAGGAGACCACTCTATAAATAAAAGCAGATAAGGGAGTCGGGGGACATTTCAAAATGGTAAAAGTAGCGCCCAAGTCACGGGTTAAGCTTGTTTCTTTCAATGACAGACATGTGATAGTTCAGTATCACTTCATCTGCCAACATGGAATTCATCTTGGCTTGATTCCATTGTCGTTAAAAAACTGAAGAAACGAAGTAACCGAGAGAAACAACATTACCCGAATATAAAACAGGAAAACGACAGGAACACAGTAAGTAAGAGGTCCATTGTAATCGAAGAAACCATGGAGACAAAATCGAGGTGGAATGAAAATTAACTCAAACCCATAAGATAAATGATCATATGATAATTTGATTGGTCAGATTAGAATTAATTCTCATCAATTTCGATGTGAAAGGGGAAGGTGAAGGTGGAAGAGGCCTAAAGAAAAGTGGGAAGAGAGAGTGTGTGAGTTCTGCACTTCTGGGGAGTGGAATCAGAAAAACACTTTATCTTGGAGTGTGACGCTAACACGGACATCAGAGTAAAGTATGTGGGCATCTTGACTACCGTTTCTTGGCATGGTCTATTTATTGAGGGGGCACTGGAGAAGGTGGATAGCTCATTATTTCTTTGAACAAAAGAAGAACTGAAAGGCAGAAACAAATCTGATTGGGTTGACTGTCTCATAGACTATTTTTAGTCTCCTAGACGTTAAAAGTTATTCTATTCTTATTAAGCAAGTGTAGGCAATCAGCTTCTACCCAGAAAAAAATGGGACGTTACCTGTGTCCTGAGCTCAAATGGCTTTACACTTGTCAATTTCACAATTTTCTTGTCATTCTTCTCTCCTCTTTCGAGGGAATTCAACTTTTTCTGCTCAGCGAACCACAAGAAACAAGATTTATATCTCTCAGATTACAACATATAACAAGAAAAGAAAGAAAGAGAGAGAGAAGAGGAACTGAAAATAAGTACCCATACTCCCTTCCTGGACGCCTCTCTACTTCCACAACTGCTTAGACACAAACACCCCACTTCATTATTTGGAGCAAACGATTTCAACTGCCAAGAAACTAGAAAATAGTTAGAGCAAGAAAAGACCCACCTGCTGCATTGATTTTGGGCAGAAAACACCCATTTCCTCCGTACCCTTTTCCCGCTACTAATGCTGTCATTGCTGCCCTCGGAAGACTCAAAGAGCGATGAAAAGCTCTCAAAATCCTTGGCTAAGTACTCAACATTAAACTTGGGTGCATTTGCATTGTTGGTTGTATATTGATGGAGAGAAAAAGAGAATGCTTGGCAATCCGAATTGGGATTACAATTCTCCTCCATTTGTAATGCCATTGTTTTTTTGCAGAAGCGGGGAGAGAGGAAAAGGGGTTATATATTATTATTGGCGCCTCCAACTCCAACAAACACCCGCTGAAATTGATTTTCAAATTCTGGTGGTGCGGAATGGGACATCAACATCAACATTGCCCATTTCTCAACGGCTACATATCGCTAACACCCTCCAATTATGGGATTAATTTGCGCCTCTCAAAACTACTTAAGCTTTCACTTTTACAGCAAGTTAGAAGAAGAGGCATGACATGAGCTTCAAGCCAAAGTAAACGCTGATCGCGCCTATTTTTTCTGCCCAACTGTAACCCCTCCTTCACGGGGACAACAATTTGCAGGAAATGGGATAGAATCCGATTTCACATCAAAGTAATCTCCAAATTTCCGTGCTTCTTACAACAAGAAATGTAAACTCCCAAGGGAAACAAACATTTTTTTCTTATCTTGTGTTTGTTTTGTCTTGAATCTCCTGCCGTCTATCTAAATCCATGGGAGGTTGGATAACATAAAATAAAAGCCACCCACTACTAAATGGTACAAGGTTCCATCTTCATTAACCATTGCTAATGGAGACTTACAAACCACCGTCAGTGCGCGGTGAAGGATATAAGACGTATTGCTGCGGTTATTTGATGTGCTTCATCAAACTATCATACAAGTTCAAGTTCGAGAAAGACAAAAGCCCTCACTAAGGGAAGAAATGAAATAAAGTTTATTAGACCAAAGCAGTCTATGGGACCAAGAGTAGTAATAAAAGAATAACATGTAAACTTAGTCTCGAGATAGAAATGTACCAATTTTTTTTTTAAGTTTGTAAACCTTTCATGATGTCAGATCTTCTGTATTGGGTCTTGATCAAAGAGTTTGTAGTCTTGCTTAACCTTGTCTCCTCAATCGCCCACCGTAAATAGTAGGCATGTTGTTGATTGTTTATGGAATTCTCGACCTCAATTTTTCTCGACTTCCTCTTTCTATTTGTTCACTACAACCTTGTCGGCCTGTTCAACAACAATTTCATATCGTTCAAATGGTCGAAACAGTTCGGTCGACAAGATTTCGACCAGTCGACTGTTTACAACGTGTCGGCTAGTTAATTTCTTCCTCCTCAACTAAGGTGTCTTCATAATTGATACACGTCACTCTACATCGAGCACTCAATGTTGTAGTGTCATTCCATCTCCACTATGCCCTTATTGCAAAATATGCATGTTCTCATTTTCCACTCTTCCTTAGGTATTATCCACCTCCTACTTTTCCTTAACTGAACTATAGCATTTTTGTTTTCCACTTGATTCCATCTCCCATGTAAACTTTTTCATAGAGTCCAAAAAGTGAACAAGCTAATTATTTGGTTTTTTCATAATCTTATAATCTTTCAGTAATATTTCCTTACTTTAAATTTTTAATTATTCTATGCATGGTAAAAGCTAGAGAAGTGGTTAAGGCCACTCTACTAAATATCATCCACTTGAATGGTCAAACAATCAATAGCAATTTTACACCTCATTCACAACAAGCTAGAGAAGTGGTTAAGGCCACTCTACTTAAATATCATCCACTTCAATGGTCAAACAATCAATAGCAATTTTACACCCCCATTCACAACAAGTTAGAGAAGTGGTTAAGGCCACTCTACTTAAATATCATCCACTTCAATTTTTTTATTTTTATTTAAAAAACTCTCACAACATTACTTATTACCATCTTAATGTCTAAAATTAAAGGTCTTTTATTTTATTTTGATGAATATGTGATATATTTTTTATATTTTATATTTTATTAATATATATTATTATATATTTAATAAAGTTAAATTTATAATTTATATTCATTGAGGCGATTGTTATTTTTATTAGATTTAAAAAGAAATTAAAATATTATTTAAAATACAAATCCTTTTGATTTATACTTATTTTATCAAATTTTAAAAATTTAAAATCTTTAATACTATATTACGAAAACCTAATCACTTTAAGATTTTAAAAAAAATTATTGTTACAAATTTTAAACAAACACTATTTGTTAGGTTTATGGGGTGTAGCATAGACGGTGAGTGCATGCCAGTTGCCACGGTGACTAGCACTTTTGCCACCAAACAACATCCACTAAAGAATAACGCTACTTTTTAATGTAAAAAAAGGAACAACTTTAGAGATTCCGTTTTATCTCCTTCCTTATAAATTGTATGCTTGTCACCTAATCTTTAAAATTCTCCCTTAAAAGTAATTGAAAATTTATTGCGAAGTTGGCAATTATATATTGCAGATTATTCTAGTAATAAAATAGATTGAGGAGCATATTGATGCCTAGTTGTCACACATAATCATCACCGAAAGTTCATATCCACTATGCACTACTATAATCCATTTTTTTATAACTACAAAACATTAATAAACACTTGAAAACCATGTTTTTGTTAGGAAAAGATGTTCTCCCAACATTTAATGAGTCTTCGTGTGTGAATTGAAATTACATGTGTGAAATGATACAAATAAAACCTTTCACATAAATGTAAATGTGCACTAACTACTAAATACTTTAGATTAATGAATCGAGATAGTAATTATATTTATTTATATGTAATAAAGATAGGATTAAAGATTTAGTTTTGAAAGCAATAGGATGGTATTTTGTTGTAGATTATTTGTTATGGTCAAGAATTTTATTTAAGGATTAGATCTCATATTTTGTTTTTTTGTTCTAGGTTGAATATGTGACTATGAAAATGAACTTCATCTCTACATAAGGAAATTTTGCTTGTAGATTTGATCACTATATATGGAAATGACCTATGCACTCTTGGATGTTTGGAATATGTTTGGTTCATTGTTTATAACTCGTGTTTACAAAATAGGTAGTGTTGACAAACACCTTTGGCAGCGTGCTAGGCAACGATCTTATTCTTATGTGAATCATTGTATACAAATTAACAATTTTGGACAAAGATCAAAGACTCAAGCAACCATGCAATATGCCCTAGTCTAAGTACTCCTAAATGTAGATGTTCGTGTAAGCTGATGTAATGTTGATTACATAATACTTTAATGTGCAATTCTCTCTTAGACTTCTCAATGATGCAAAAATGAATTAGGGTTTGTCCTTTTAAAAAATGCTCTGACACATAAAGTAACATATTATGTGCTCAAGTTAGCAAATAACAACTAGTAAGTAGGAAAGGAGTCGGTTTGGGCCCATTTTAAAATTTGAATTTAAAAATTATGGGCTCTTTTTTTGCTTTAAAATTTATGGGGTCATGTCCACACTACAAACCTAACCCAAGGTTAATTTTGTGCCCATGGATTTAACTTGGGACAAGGAAAAAATAAAATTCAAATCATGATTGGTCCCTATGGATGTGTGTAGATAAGATTAGGTTGATTGTCAACTTTTGTGCAAAAATATGCCACTTGTACACTAGTCATTGCATTAAGAGAAACTTGGTTAGAGTAAGTCTATAACAAATGGAGAAACGTACAAGGTATATACTTTTTACCCTTATATTTTGCCTCAACTTTGACTTGTAGAGTGTGCCCATGGTTTTCGTAAACCATTTGTGGTTTCTAAGACCTCCTTGGTCCATATATTGGAGACTTCAGATGGAGATTGTATGATGTTAATTTTAGAGAAATTTTATGTTGTTGGATTGACTCTAGAAGATAGAGTTGAAGATCTCCTATAGCTTATTTTGAGAGCATTGGAACTCTATAATTGCACTGCAATAATTCTATTGAGATTAATACATTGAGTGTGCTTTGGAGGCTAGATTTTTTACATAAGAGTTTTCTAGGGCATATCTTGTGGTGTGTGTTGTTTCTATATACTAAATATTAAATATAGATCTAAAGTTATTTGCATTGCTTCTCTCATTGGATTAGTGTATGAATTATCTAGTTTCCTTTCACTTAGTATCAAAGCCTAGTATTGGCATAAAGGACGGGATGTTCTTCTTATGTTGTATCTGTTAGAAATGAAGGAAACCACTACAATATGGAAATCTAAAATAAACTTGTAAATTTGAAATTATACTGTAGAATATCAAATAGAAGAAAGATACGAGTTCTTATTTCATTTATTACAAAATAAAAAACTTCATAGGTGTTGAGTTGAGTTATATTATTATTAAAAAATAATTCTTGGTTGTAATGTATTCTATTAGTAAATTCTACTATTAAATAATAGGATATCAAGTATTTGTTCATACTAATCACTCTACCATTCATTTTCTAATGAATACACTAGTGTTCAATAGTACCTTAGGGTTATTAGATGGATATTGTTCTTACAAGAATTTGACATTACTGTGCTTAATAAGCCTAGTCACGAGTTCATGTGCTTTTTAAAAAAAATTATCTATGTTACCTCTAGAACTTTGGAACTCATACCCATTGATATTGCTTTCCAAATTAACATATATTTTGTACTTCACTAAGACTTTGTGGTTTTCTAACATTATCAATTATTTGGTGATGTGCAAGTTTCCTCTACATTTCTCTCCTAGAGATAATGGAAAACTTATCAAGATATAGGTGGATTTCTCTTCCATATTGACATTGAGAATGCCATGCATCATTATGTGGTTGAAGATTATGCCTTTGACATACTTCATGCATTCATCTCAAACCATGTGGAGGATACTTTGTAGCTTAGTATATGGAAACCAAGATTCTCATTACATGATATTATTAGCCAACTCTTTAATGAGATTCTAAAAAGGTGGCCAAAATCCTATATATAGCGATATTTTCATGTTTTGGTCCACCTTAGAAGATTATCATAGATCAAATTATGTAGTTTACTTCTTATTCCTTTGTTTCTTCAGTTTGTAAGTATGAAATTTAACATAAGAAATCTTCCTCTTATCACCCACATGTCCATGGATAGATAGAAGTCACAATCAGGGAGCTCAAGCACATTCTAATGAGAACTATTGCACTCCATAGAAATGATTGGTCCATCCACCTTATTGTAATTGTATGGGCTTAACAAAAAACATTCAAGACCACCACTAGTCTTACACCTTATGAACTTGTCTATAGTAAGAAAATTGTATTACCTATTGAATTTACAGTTAAAACTTTACATACAACTTAAGAATTGGGAACATACATAACTTATGCACAAAAGGTGAGGATTGAACAACTTCATTCCTAAGATGAGATATTGGCAAGATTTGTTTCAAATTGAAGTTATTTAGTAACAAATGTATTTATGTCCTGCTTGCTTTAGTTATATTGATGATTCCAACAAGGTGATTGGGAGTTTTTTTATGACTCCCAATTCCAAGATTTCAATGGTGAATTGCATACATGGTAGTTAGGGCCATATGATATTGAGATTATTTATGTCAATGGTGTTGTAAACCATGCATGGTGGATTTTGATTAGATGGTTTTTTCTTGTTAATGGCCATCACTTGAAATTAGCCAACTTTTTGGTAACTTGGCTAAGTGTGAATTCTTCGAGTTAGAGGTGAGGTACTTGGGCCATGTTATCTCTGGTGAGGGTATTTCAATTGATCCCTCAAAGACTCAGGCCATTGTGCAAGTGTGATTTTCATGTTCAATACCATGGGAAAGGGGAATGTGGTCATTGATGCCTTGAGTAGGAGGTGGCAAGAAGTCTGATTTTTTTCGTTGAGTATGGATCTATTGGGACATATTTTGGAAAAGCTCCTAGAAGCTTCATGGTACTAGGAGGTTAAAGCAAAGTTAGGGGATTTCAATTGATCCCTCAAAGACTCATGCCATTGTGGATTAGCCAGCACCCATGAATGTTTTAGAGGTTCATAGTTTCATGGGGTTAGTAGGTTATTACGACCAATATATCCTAGACTTTTCTAGATTGACTCCTCTAATACTTCTCTTTAGAGAAAAGGGAAGAAGTTTATTTGGTTAGAATAATGTAAGAAAGCTTTCCAATGTCTTGAGGAATGACTGACTACTACACCAATCTTGCAATGCCTAATCCTATAGCAGATTTTGTGGTTTGCATAGATGCATCCTTAGAAGGTTTGGGAGCAATCCTTATGCAAGAGGGCCGAGTGATTGCTTATGAGTCATGTAAGCTCAAGGATCATGAGCTAAATTATCCCAGCCATGATTTAGCTCATTGGTAGTGGTTGTCCATGTGGTTGTGCGATGGAGACGTTTTTGTTGGGCCATCAGTTTAAGCTTCATACTAACCATCATAGCTTACAATACATCTTCATGCAATTGAAATTAAATGCTCGACAATGTCAATGGATGGAATTTTTGTGCAAGTGTGATTTTTATGTTCAATACACCATGGGAAAGGGGAATGTGGTCACCAATGCCTTGAGTAGGAGGTGGCAAGAAGTCTCATTTTTTTCCTTGAGTATGGACTTGTTGGGACATATTTTGGAAAAACTCCTAGAAGATTCATGGTACCAGGAGGTTAAAGCAAAGTTAGAACCCTTGAGGGGAAGTATTCTAGTTATTCCTGAGAGTCCAATAGACTACTATGACATCTTGGTCATATTTGTTTTCCATGTTCTAGTGATCTTCATCTTGATGTGATGATTGACGTGCATTGTGCTCCTTATGCAGCATGCCTTGGTGTAAAGAAAATGCATGCAACCTTTGTCAATTATACCATTGGGTAGGAATGAGGTGCAATATCACTGATTTTGTTGCTAGGTGTCTTAAGTGTTAGAGAGTAAAAGCTAAGAATCAACATCTCATTGGGCTCCTACAGCCACATGATGTTCCTAAGTTGAAATGGGATAAAATTTCTATAGACTTTATCATTGGTCTACTTGTTTCTTCTCATCATCATGATGCAATCATGCTAACAGTAGACAAGTTAACCAAGGTTGCCAATTTTTTACCCACGAAGGCATCCTATAGTGTTGTGTTAGTGGCATGTACCTTTATGGAGGATATTGTACACTTGCATGGAGTACCTTGTAGGATTATTTCAGACTGTGACCTATTTTTATGTCATTGTTGTGGACATCCTTATAGCATGCCTTGAGTGCCCAACTTAATTTTAGCTCCACTTGTCACCCCAAAATTGATGGTCAGATGGAAATGGTGAATCAAGTGTTAGAGGGTATGCTTCACATGTATGTTATGGACTAGTAGACCCATTGAGAGGATTATTTGTATCTAGTTGAGTTTTCTTATAATAATGGGTACCATAGTTCTCTTGGTATGTCATCATTTCAGGCATTGTATGGGCATCTGTGTCATACTCCCTTGAGTTGGGATAGGATCAAAGATTAGGTCATTCTTGTTATTGATATGCTTCAAGACATGGAGCAATAGGTATTTTGAATCAGAGAGTAGTTGTTGACTGCCCATGATAGACATAAGAAGTATGTCGATAATAAGAGGTTGGATCAACATTTTTTAGTTGGTGATTGTGTGTTCTTGAGAGTACGATGCGCATGAGAGCCAAATCTATTATGGAAAAGGTTCTAAGCTTACATCACATTTTGTTTGGCCTTTTGAGATCCTTTAGAGGATTGGTCTAGTCACTTATCATCTTGCATTGCTGCCCAATCTCTTGCAAATCCATGATGTATTTCATGTTTGAATTCTTAGATAGTATATTCCAGATGTGGCATGTGCTTGATTGGGGTGCCTTGCAAGTCTAGGAAAGAAGGAAACTTTCTTTAGAGCTTGTCTGTATATTGCAACATTAGAGGCTTGCACTTCAGGGTTAAGATCTAGATTAGGTAAGGGTCTAGTGGGATCCTCAGAATGATTCTACAGCTACTTGGGAGGATACCACTCAACCAAGAGTGTTTAACCCTTACCTTTTTTAAGACTTCCAAGAATAAGCCTAGTTCTAGGAGGGATGTAATGCCTCTAGCGATGCTTTGTTATGCCATCAAGGTGTTTTGTAATGGAGTTTTGTATTGTCATCTAGGCATCTACCTATGGATGTATATGTTGTATGTTGGATCTTTTAGTGATACTATTATACTATTTTGATATATGTATATAAATTGTATAGGTGTGTTTATCGTACATGGACTAGTATGTGGATTATTATTAGTTATTACATCTTTATTATTATAATTGATGATTCATGTTAGATGTGATGTTTATTCAATTTATGATATGATGCCATGTTGGGTGTTTATTATTTGCTTTGGCTATATGGATATGAGCAGTACACTTAATGTTTGACCTAAGTATGTATAGGGTTATTCCCCAATAGTGATTATAAATGATACATTTGTATTGGATTATATGTGTGTGTTAATCATTATCTCACTCATTTGAGTATTAGATGGATCTTGTGTATCTCTGTTTTAGTTCCCAAATCTAAATTGGAGGTGATTTTGGAATCCACATGTCATGAAATGTGTGGAAATCATTTACATGTGATTATTTATATTTTAGCACTTTGTATTTAAAATCATCTCAAAATGCATGTGTGACATGTTTGTGGAATAGATGTTTAAATACATTTGCTAGAAATTTATTCTATCATTTTATTATTCCATGAAAAGAAAGAAAATATTTATTGAATTTAATTGCCTTAAGGAATTAAATATGTTGTGTGAAGAAAATGGATTCATTTTAATTATGTAAAATATATTTTTTATTGTCTTGGGAAATATTGTGAATGTGATGATTTTATTATATTAGCCTTAATTCTAAATTAGATTGGGAAATTATCCTTGGGGAATTACTTTTTTTCCAAAGATCATTTTTAAAAAATAATTGATTAAAAGTTTAATTAGAAAATGGGAAAAAAAGAAATGTATGAAAGGGAAAAGATGGAATTGCAATGCATTATTCATATTTCCTCTTACAAAATCTCTCTCTCTCTCTCTCTCTCTCTCTCTCTCTCAAACAAACAAACAAACAAACCGTCTTCTAGTCATTTTTGAAAGAAAACTTGGAAAAAGATTGGAATTGATTTGTGAAGAAGAGTTGCTTCGATTGAATTTTTGTGTGATGGGAGAAAGGATTGCTTGGAGTGTGGTTGTAGAAAAAGGAGGAATTCTTCCATTGTTTAAGTGTTTGCTAGAGGTATTTTTCCCCTTTGTATTCTTTTCTTAAAATTATTTTGAAATGGAAATTGCAACAAGATAGGCCATAATGAATGATTGCACTTAAGTTCCTTATGGTAGGAGATTCATTGCATTGCAACTTGTTTGTAATTTCATGTATTTTAATTGTATGTTTGAAAAATTGGAAAATATTCATTTTAAAGCCATTATCAAGGCAAAATTTTCCTATAAATCCCTTCCTTCAATTTGAAGTGAGATTGTTTATGTTAGGTGAATTATGCATCAAATATGGATTGAAAAAAAACAATTGTAACACATTTGATTTCTTTTTGTTGTGAGGCATTTGTTTAGGTGCCAATGAAAGACAATCTAAGTTGATTTTAAGGCAAAAAGGTGTTTTTTCATTTGATATAGTGTGTATACCCTAGATTTGGTATGAAACAATAGGAAACTAATACAAATATAATATTTCCTATTCCAAACCCAAGAATACGTCAGATAGAGCATAAATAAGGTATCAAATATACAGCAAATTCTCAAATAAAAACAAATGTTATACCTTCTTTACTAATGGAGATATGATCCTTGATGTGTGGTTGCTCCAAGATTGTGCAAGATTCAAGTGGAATGCACCTATGTTGATGAGGGTTTGATGAAGGCTTGAAGGAGATCCTTTGTCATTCCAACATGTACTTGAAAATTCTTGTTCTTCTTTTGGTTGAGGATTAAGATTAATTTATAGATCTGTGTTGATGATAGGATGGAGGGTTGAGATTTGATTAGAATGGATGGGTAAGATTGAATGAGATGAGTTAGAGAAAGGCTAGAACCTTCTAGGGAAAGTTAAAAGGATGCATGGTTGAGATTAAAGATGAATGGATGGTAGAGATTGAATCAGAGGATTTTAGAGCAAGATTAGAAGCTTCTAAGGCTATCATTATGTGAATGGCCAAGATTAAAAGATGGGACAGGGACATGGATGGTGGGGATTTATTAGTTGTTTAACTTTTATCTTTTAGTTAGTCATGTGACTTTTTAATTTTTAATGTATTTATGGGGATGGGATGTGATTTGGGATTTTAGACTAATTAATCAAATAATAAGATTATTTAATTAATTAGCGGGGAAGGGTGTACAAAATTAGTTTAATTAATTAAATATGATTTATTTAATTAATTTGATGATGGATGGAATGTTAAAAGGCCAATTCTAATTAATTAAATAAATATAATCTATCTAATTAATTAGTGTTATGATGAATTTGGTTAGGATGGGCTTGGGGTGGTGTTGAAAGTGTCAAAAGTGGTATTAGGATTGTGATGTTAGATGTGTCATTAGGATGTAGTTAATTTTAGGTGTCTACATTTTGCCCCTCTTTGAAATGGTGTTGTAATTATAAGAAGCAATTTTGTTTCATAGAAAGTAGATATAGGCACTCAACGGGATGACATTTGATTTCCAGATTGATTAATGGTTTGGATTTGATTGAAATTGATTAGTTAAGAATGATTAAGATTGGATTTGATACTTTAACACTTGGATGGATTGTTGATTGTTGATTTTGGATGATTTGGTGTAAAGATGCCCCCTCAATAGGATAGTTGGGTTTGAAGAACAAAGGTGTGTCTTGAAATGAATGAAATAGATAGTTAGCAAATATGTTAGGGATAAATGGGAAAGATAGATGTGAATGGATTGAAATGTTAATGATGGGTGAATACAAATGGTGAAGGGGAAGATAAAATGAAAGGCTAGGGGAAATGAATATAATGGCAGCGAATGGTTGGGATTATTGAGGTACATGCTATGAATCTTGCACAAGATGCCAAATATTTTGAGCAACCTAGTATTTGCTTTAGCAAACTTTAGGATGCATCGTGATATGGAAAACCATGATGACATAATTGTCATATGCAAGGGAACTGATAAAAAAAAAAAGGGTTGTAAGAAGACATGACATGTGGTACCATGATATGAGAGACCATGATGTCATTGCCATAAAATGCCCAAGGGTTGACACAAATATAAAGAAAAACAAGAATAAACATAAGCCTAAAAAAAGACATAAACCAAAAAACAAATAAGATTTTTCCTCTAGTCAAGCTAAAAGCCAAAGATTGATTTGATAATGATGATAGCATTGTTGATGTGGGAATGATATATCTTAAGAATAACACAAGGATTGGAAATGATATATTGGTGCAGTCATGGTAGGAGGGTTCAAAATGAACTATCCAAACCATGTAGCAAGAGTAAACACAACAGAAACAACTCCAAGATAGGAAACAAATGCAGATTCAGTCATTCAGTATATCATAAAAATTCAAATACAAATCGGCCGGCAACATGCGGGCTTACAATTAGGGCTCACAAGCTTGATTTCAGAATATGCACTAGATATAGCTTTGAAGTCCCTTTGTGAAAGAGAAAACTAGATCTATCTTCTAAATCCTTAGAATTATGCTAACTGCTTTCCTAGAGATCTATTACATCAATATATATCATCTCCAAAACCAAGATTCCTCCGCGTTGGCCAAGGAAGATCACAAACTCCAATGAAGAGTTATAATGTGTGCACATGGATAGGTCAAACCTAATAATGTAGAACACCTTCGTAAATGGATGGAATAATGTGCGGATCTCAGGAAAGGTTGGCCACGAACCAAGGATCTTTGAATGATGTGCAATTAGGCTCCACAAGTCGAGGAATGCTTCGTAAGTCTTCTTCTTTAGTTGATTATCAGAGATTGTCAAGATGCTCTGTTATGAGAAAATAGTTGATCTTCTAATAGCGATGACTTTCTGGTACATGATCCAAATGCTCTAAGATTTGGATATGTTGTAGATGAATTAATCTAGATGCTAAATCTAGCTCCACAAGATCTAAAATGCAACTGTGGTAGAATGTAGACCAAAATATAGAAACTGCTACTAACTGAACTACTTGAACTGAACTGGAAAATGAAAAGAAACAAATTGAACTATAAACAAACTAAAATTCAAATGTTTTTGGTTGATGCAAGATTGCTCTTGAACTAGGGATGCTCCTGCATCAGACATCCGGGGTTATTGAAAAAAAGTGAGTCCCTCACTTTGCTTGGGCTAGAGGAAAACCAAGATGGTCCAGCTCAGCGTGAGAAATCCATGATGAATCTTCTTCTGTCCTACCTTTCCACTTCACAAGGTATTCTTTGTATTGTCTTCCTCTAGTGCTGTGGGGTAAAAGCACAAAGTTGTGTCACACTTTCATCCAACTTATCAACACAACTGAATTTAAGTATTTCTAACTAAAAATCAATTTTGGTCAAACATATGCTCTTGTAAGATTCATTCTAACTAAGTTAGATATGTCCACAACTTTTTCAACTAAAATTGTTGGCTAAAAGCATATGTAGCACCACAATGGGCCAATTTACCAAAAAAAAAAATTTATTTGAAAAACTTGATATTTCAACAACTTCTACTCGTGTAAATAACATTTTAAAAAAAATATAAAATAACCCTTTTGTAGATCTATAAGTTTAGTTTTCAAAAATATATATTTTTTATTAGTTTACTTATTGTTTGTATTTTCCTTTTTATTTTTACTAAAAGTAGGTTATCAGCACAAAACATTAGGTCGATTATCATGTCAAGGAAAAATAGTTAAACTTATTAAAAAAATTTGAAAAAAATATGATGCACTAGATAAAAGAATTTATATCAAGATGGTATAATTTTTTTTCTATTTTAGATAAATAGTTAATATGAAAGTTGACGTCAAATGGAAACAACTACGTTTCAATACACACACATTTTAATATTTATTTAAAAATATATATTTATCCAAATTGGAAAAAAATATATCCATGCACTAAAGTTTCAAGTTATAAATACACACAAAAAAATTGAAGAAAAAAAATTTACTATATAAAGATTGACGTTTCATGTAACTTTATTTTTCAGCATTTTATCAGCAACTAAATTATAGTGTCAATTTATTAAAAACTATATTCAAATAATTTTTTAATTTTTTCAAAAAAATACAAACATAAAATATAATAAAAAAATAAATATTTTATTAATTTACATCATTTCAAAATTCAAAACATATATGTCACTTTTTAGTGATTCAAGTTTAAATGTTGGATCAATGTTGGTCGTTTCCTTTATAAAAGTGTGACATAGCTTTGTGCTTTTACCCTGCATCCAATTCTACTGTCCAAAATGTCTTCAATATGATCTGATGCTTGTTGTGTTCTTCAAGTCCTCTACCATGTTGTCACTGAACTCTACTTCATGATACTGGTATAGGTCTGCAATGTTGAAAATAGGTGATATACCCAATGTTTCCAGTAACTCCACTTCATATGCATTTCTTGAATCAAATTTCCTGAGTATCCTACAAGGTCCAAACTTCTTCATCTTCAACTTGTTATATGTCCCAACTGGAAATCTTTCTTTTCTCAAGTATACCATCACTTCTTCTCCAACTGCAAATTCTGTCTTATCTTCTCATCTTCTTTCTCCTTATACTTGTTCATATCCTCCAAAAGCTTCTTCACCTGATTATGAACTATCTCCATGTGTCCTACAAATTCTTTTGCTTCTGCACTCATCTTTTCTGTAACTCCTCTAGGGTTTACTCTGGTAACAATCTCAAAAGGTGTTCTTTTGGTACTCCTATTTACTTAATTATTGTATGCAAACTCTGCTTGTGAAAGGATCAAATCCTAACTTCCTATCTTCTCTCCAACCAAACATCTCAACAAGTTTCCCAAACTCCTATTCACTACCTTTGTCTGTCCATCAGTCTGTGGATGAAATGTTGAACTGAACTTCAAGTCTATCTTCATCTTCTTCCAAAGTGTCTTCCAAAAACATCCAAGAAATCTAGTGTCTCTGTCTGAAATTATGCTCTTAGGTAATCCATGCAATCTCACAATCTCCTTGAAACATAGGTCAACTACATGCACTACATCGGTTGTCTTCTTACAAGGTATGAAATGTGTCATCTTTGAAAATCTGTCTACCACTAAAAATATAGAATCGTGTCCTCTCTGTGTCTTAGGCAATCCCATCACAAAATCCATGCTTATGTCTTCCCAAGGTTTCTCTGGTACTGTCAAAGGTTTATACAATACAATATTCTGACTACTCCCTTTTGCAACTTGACAAACTCTACAACTTTGCATAAATTTCCTAACATCCTTATGTATCTGAGGCCAAAAGTAGTTTTCACTCACCAAAGCCACTGTTTTATCAATGCCAAAATTTCCTGCCAATCCACCACTATGTTTCTCCTTGATCAAATTATCTCTCATTAAACTTGTAGGTATGCATAACTGATTTCCTCCAAACAACATATCCTCTTGAATGAAATAGTCCAACCATTTACTCCTATCTATCACAATAGGTTCCCTACATGCTTTCCAAGGTTCTGTAAAATCAGTGTCTCCCTGATACAGGTTCTTCAATTCATCAAATCCCATCACTTCAACTCTCATTTCTATCAACAAGTTTCTTCTCCTACTCAATGCATCAACAACTTTGTTTGATTTTCCACTCCTATGCTTCAATACAAATGTATAACTCTTCATGAACTCTACTCATCTCATATGCCTCTGATTCAACTTTCCTTGACTATTCAAATATTGCAAATCTTGATGATCTGTATACAACACAAATTCCTTAGGCAATAAATAATGTCTCCACTTCTTCAAGGCTTGAATTATAGCATAGAGCTCTTGATCATAAACTGAATATCTTCTCCTCACATCATTCAACTTCTCATTGAAATATGCTACAGGTCTACCTTCTTGACTTAATACTGCTCCGATTGCATTTCCACTTGCATCACAATCAACTTGAAATACCTTATTGAAATTTGGTAATACTAAAATAGGTTGCTCTGTCACCTTCTGCTTCAACAACTCAAAACTTTTATCTGTTGTTGATGTCCACTTAAAGTATTTTCTATCACCTCTCATTGTCTCTGTCATAGGGTTACATGCTAAACTAAAATTTTCAATGAACTTCCGGTAGAAACTAGCCAATCCATGAAATGATTTGACTTCTCCAATGCTCTCAGGTGTAGGCCATTCAACAATTGCTCTTACTTTCTCAGGGTCCATCTTCAATCCTTCCACAAAAATCACAAATCCCAGATATACCAATTCTTCCTTCATGAAACTGCATTTCTTGATGTTTATCAAAAATTTCTCCTCTCTCAGTCTCTACAAAACTTGTCTAAGGTGCTGCAAATGTTCCTCTTTTGTCTTACTAAAAATTAGAATATCATCCAAGTATACAATCACAAACTTACCCAAGAATTTCTTTAAGACTTCATTCATCAATCTCATAAAAGTACTCGGTGCATTTGTTAGTCCAAAAGGCATCACTAACCACTCATACAGTCCTTCATTTATCTTAAAAGTAGTCTTCCATTCATCTCCTTCTTTGATTCTGATATGATGGTATCCACTCTTCAAATCTATCTTTGTGAAATATTTTTCTTCGCTCAAACAATCCGTGATATCATCCATCCTAGGTAAAGGAAATCCATACTTAACTGTGATCTTGTTTATTACTCTAGAGTCTATACACATTCTCCATTCTACATCTTTCTACACATTCTCCATTCTACATCTTTCTTAGGTGCTAACACTGCAGGTACTGCACAAGGGCTCAAACTTTCTCTGATTAAACCTTTCCTCAACAATTCTTGTATCTACCTATTCAATTCTTCATTCTTTGTTGGTGTCATTCTATGTGCTGCTTTGTTAGGCAAACTAGCTCCTGGTATAAGATCCATGTGATGAATGATACTCCTTATAGGTGGCAATCCTTCAGGTACATTATATGATATGATGTATTCATACTCTATCAACAACTCTTTTATCTCCTTCGGTTGTGATTCTTCAGTCTCCTTCTTCAATGTTTCAGGCTTCTTAGGAATCAAAGCATAACACATATTCTCATGTTTCAAACCATCCAGAAATTTTCTTCCATCTACCAAATAGATTCTAGCATTCCCACATACTTCACTCTTAGGATCATCTTCCAAAGGAATCAAAGTAATTCTCTTTCCATTTGATGTTATAGTGTATGTATTCTTTCTCCCATCATGTATAGCTTTTCTATCATACTATCAAGGTCTACCCAACAAGATATGACAAACATCCATAGGCATAATATCACACAACACTTTATCACGATATGATCCAATATGAAATTTCACCAAACAATGTTCACTCACTAGTACCTTATGATCATCCTGAATCCATGCTATCTGATAGGGCTTAGGGTGTTTCAATCTTTCCAACTTCAGCTTAGTCACCATCTCTTCTAAAACTAGGTTATCTAAACTACCACTATCAATTACAACTTTACAACATTTACCTCCTAATTTGCATATGGTCCTGAACAAGCTTTTCCTTTGCGGTGGTTCTTTAGTTGTCTCTACTTGAAATAGTGCTCTCCTCATCACAAGCGACTCTCCCTTCTTCAGTTTACCAACTGAACTAGGTGATCCAACATGTTCTTCTTCAACATAGACTACTCTTCCACTATTCTCTATTCTTTTGCTTGTACTTCCCTGATTACATTCAAATGCTCTATGTCCCTCACCTCCACGCTTGAAATAGGTGCCTCTGAATATTCTCTTATAAAACCCTCTTCCTTCTCTTCTATATCCTTCATTCTGGTATGCACTAGGGTTTCCTCTCCGATAAAAGTTTTTGTCATCTCTCCGGTATGCATTATTATCTCTGTCCTCCTTCTTGAATGTGATGTCAAACTTGTTCTACTCCAGATGTGATCTGTCTCCTCCAAGAAATGCTATGTTCCTCTAAAATTTACCCCCTCTACCTCTCTATCTTTGATCATGCATCTTATTCCATTTCTCTTCAACTTTCAGGGAAAATTGATATGCTTCCTCCAAAGATGTCATCCTTACCAGGCTTAATTCTTCTTGAATGTTCAATCTTAGTCAATTGATGTATCTAGACACTTTCTCCTTGCTTTATTCACTATGTCCTATCCTTATAATCATCTTATAAAATTCTTCAGTATACTCCTTCACAGATTTCTCCTTTTGTCTCATGTTATGCAATATTTTCAACAATTCCAACTCATAGTCAGGAGGTACGAATTGATTCTTCAATTTTTTCACCATTCTATCCCACTTTGTAATATTCTCTTTTCCTCTTCTGTTTCTATCCAACTAAACTTCTTTCCACCATATAGCAGGATGTCCTTTCAACTTTGTCTTTGCAAATTTCACCTTCTCCGGATCTTCAAATTCTTCATATTCAAAGTACTCTTCCATGTCATTTATCCAGTCAATCAACTCTTCAGGGTTCAAATTGCCAGTGTAATTCGGTACATCAACTCTAGGTCTGTTTTCAATCTTTGAAATAACTCACAACATCTTGACTTGATATGATTCTTCTTCTTCATCACCTCCTAGGGTTTCACCAATTTGTTCAACAAATTGAAATTCTTCTTCTTCGTCACTTTCAACATTAGGTCTAGGTGTCAATCCTCTTCCCCTATCTTCTTCGACAACATCCAATCAAATTCTCATTGTTTTCATCATCTCCATGTCATCTCATACATTCTACCAGCCATTGTTCCAACAACGACAACTCTCCTCGGCGGCATTCTTCCTAGGATCAAGTACAGACTACCTCAAATTCGGCGATTGAGCTACAAGGTGACAACTACCTCACAATCGGTGATCAATTGTGACCCAAGTAACCTGCCTCAATTAAGTGATCTATCCACAACAAGATCTTACAGAATCCCTTCACCAACTTCTCTCAATTTGCTTCAAAAGATTTGAACTTTCGCTCTGATACCACTTGGTGTAGTCACGGTAGGAGGGTTCAGAATGAATTGTCTAGACCGTGCAGCAAGAGTAAACACAACGAAAACAACTCCAAGATAGGAAACAAATGTAGATTCGGTCATTTAGTATATCATAGAATTCAAATACAAATCGGCTGACATCATGTGGGGTTACAATTAGGGCTCACAAGCCTAATTTTAGAATATGCACTAGATATAGCTTTGAAGTCCCTTTGTGAAAGAGAAAAACTATCTATCTTCTAAATCCTTAGAATTGTGCTAACTTCTTTCCTAGGGATCTATTACATCAATATATATCATCTTTGGAACCAAGATTCCTCTGTGCTGGCCAAGCAAGATCACAAACTCCAATGAAGATCTGTAACATGTGTACACGGATAGGTTGGACCTAATCATGTAGAACACCTCCGCAAATGGATGGAATGATGTGTGGATCTCAAGGAAGGTCGTCCATGAACCAAGGATCTCTAAATGATGTGCAATTAGGCTCCACAAGTCGAGGAATGCTCCGCAAGTCTTCTCCTTTAGCTGATTATTAGAGATTGTTAGGATGCTTTGTTCTGAGAAAACAATTGATCTTATGATAGCAATGACTTTCTGATACTTGATCCAAATTCTCTAAGATTCAGATATGTTGTAGATTAATGAATCTAGATGCTAAGTCCAGCTCCGTAAGATCTAAAATGAAACTGTAGTAGAATGCAAACCAAAATACAAAAACTGCTACTGACTGAACTACTTGATCTGAATTGGAAAATGAAAAGAAACAAACTGAACTACAAACAAATTGAAATGCAAATGTTTTTGGTTGATGCAAGATTGCTCTTGAACCAGGGATGCTCCTGCATCATATATCCCAATAATGATGTATTGATTTGTTTAGAACTAAACAAGGCTTGCAGTAAGGCTAGGAACAAAATTGATGCATTCTTTTGGATGGGGGATAGATTGCTTGGCTAGATTTGTTTGGATTTTTCTACTTTGTTGCTATATTTGGATTGTAGTGCTAGGATGGAACTTATGTTGGATGATAATATGTATTTAGATTTATTGCATTTGGAGGGATGAATTTAGGGTAGTATTTTATTTTTCTATGAGATGGAATTGTTGTCTCAATTTTGTAACCAATAATAAGGGAAAACCAAGTCTAGGGATAAGGATGAAGGGTGGATTAGGTGGGATAATTGAGGGATTAAGATTCAAGATGGGATGGATAGGGGGTGGACTAAGGAAGGGATTCAAGATGTGATCTCCAAGGATTACATCACATAGGAATAACATGCCCCCACTTGATATATTCCATTCATGATTATGCACTATAATGCTTACTAAAGGAGGTATATCAACTTGCTCCATAAGCTAGGATGATATGTTGTACAGTATTCACTACAAAATATTGGAAATACAAAGAAGTTTCGAAAGGACATTTCAATAGTTTTTCCCCATCCTTGTCAAGGTTAAAAGTGGGAAGGGAGGATGGATTGGGTATGATGAAATAATTATGTAAATATGATGGACAACTATGATGGGATGGTATGGATGGTTGGCAAGTGACTGCAGAGGATGAACAAGATGAGTGGATGGAAGAAAATTTCCCCCAAGTGTAGGGTTCACATAGAGAGTTGATTTACACGTGATTCCCATGAATGGGTTTTCATCATGATACTTGCCCAAGGCACCATGAGAATGGTTTTCACTGTTGAAATTTTTTCTCTTCACTCTTTTTTGATTTTTTAATTTTTTTTGCTTTTTGGATTGAAATTTCTAGTTTTGGATTTAATCATTTATTTCCATGGTGAGCTAATAGTATCCCATTGTGAGAAATTACTTCACATAGGCCATGGTGTTGTATTGTGTTCTACAGATGTCGTTGTGAATGTCATTGATTGCTCAATTGGATTCTCCCAAATATAAAGAAATTAATCACAATATCATTGTAGCCCTTACATCAAAGGATGCTACCAAGGAAAATGGAATAAAAGGAAACTTGGATGAATGATGTATAGTGGTTAAGTAAAAGGTTGAATTAAAGGGGTGTAGTTTTTGGTGTATGTGGGATAAAAGATTTGGGTGTGTAAAAGGGGTTGATGGAAGGATGGGATTGTAGAGGCATGAGTAAATATCATGGGACCAAGGGGAATCAAGACCAACAATTTCATATACCATGTTGCATTCTACAATTGGATTTTCTTTGGATTGGATGATGGATTTTGAATCTTTGGATTTGGATTTGGGATTAACATAATTGATTGCTAAGTTGGATTGTCCCAAATCTAAACACCTTAATCATGGTATCATCATAGCCCTTACTGATGAAGGGGGTAAATCACAAAACACACAATAACAGATATTGAACACAACAAATAGAACTTTCTTTTATTGAACTGGGCAACTCATTACATTACATAAGCTCGATTACAATCAGAGGATGAATCCTCTACTGACTACCTCACATTACAGCTTTCCCAACCTCAAGACTCTAGAATCTTCAGCCTTTTGTAACCCCAAATCAGCCAGGGTTTCTGTTTTCCAACCTATTCTGGACTCTACACTAGCCCCCTTAACTCTCCTACTGCCTAGGGTTCCCAAAATAGTCATAAATAGCACTCTCCAGCTAAATTTTGAAATTTGCAACTCCCTCCAAAAGTAGGTCAACTTTCGGGAAGCATAACTTTTGATCCGGGTGTCCGATTGACGAACCGTTTTAAGCGCCGAAAAGCTCGCGATGTGAACTATCATGCCAAAAATTCATAAATGGATTTCCATCAACTTTTCGATATGTTATGAGAAGTTTTAGTGCCTCATATCTCGTTCCGTAGATTTTTAGGAGCTTTTCAGAAAACAAAAACTTTAATATCTTTCAGCTCACAAATGATCTTTGCCTGATTCCTTCGCCAAAGGTCTTATATTTCCATTATGTAACTTTCTAGAAGTTTTTGCTTCATTATGTGCCCAAATGCAAACTTTCTAAAAATAGTAGGTACACTTTCCAAAACAGGCAGGTCGTTATTTTTAGCAGTTTTGGAAAAACTAAAAGTCCTACATTATTATTTTGGATATTATGGAACCAAAAACACTAATTATGGAAAGAAATGAAAACAACTACAACAGTTTTGAATTAACTTCTTTTTGGGTGATGCAAGATTGCCCTTACACCTCTGGATGCTCCTGCATCAGACACCTAGGGTAATTTGAGAAGTGACCCTATCACGTTTCAGGTGTTTGTGTGAGGAAAACCCAAATGGTCAACCTCTGCCTTAGACAACCAAAAAGAATCTTTAACAGGCCTTCCTTTCCATTTCACTAGATATTCTTTGTATTGCCTGTTTCGAGTGCTTCTTCCCACACGGCTATCTAAGATCTCTTCTATCTCCTCTGTTGAAGTAGATGTCGGAATACTCCACTGCACTTCTGTTGGTGCATCCTCTGTTCCACCTTAATGATATTCTAATAAATTGGCAATGTTGAAAACATGGGAAATATTGATCCCACTCGATGACTCTACCTCATATGCATTTCCTGAATCATGTTTCTTTAGGATTCTGCATGGTCCAAATTTCTTCATTTTCAACTTATTGTATGTTCCAATTGGGAACCTTTCTTTTCTCAAGTGAACCATGACTTCATCTCCTACCTGGAATTCCTTATATCTCCTCTTCTAATCTGCCTTAGCCTTGTACTAAATATTCATTTTATTAATGTGCTTTCTCACCTCTTCATGCAAATTCTTCATATGTTCTGCAAAGTCTTCAACTTCGACACTTGTCTTTTCTCCATTGTCCATCTTCCTTAACTCTGAAGCATTTCTTGGACTATTCCCATATACAATCTGGAATAGTGATTTATCAGTACTCCTATTGACAGAATTGTTGTAAGCAAATTCTGCCTGTGGTAAAATCAAATCCCATCCCTTAGGCTTATCTCCTACTAAGCATTGTAGCAGGTTACCCAAACTCTTATTCACCACTTCAGTCTATCCATCAGTCTGTGGATGGTGTGCAGAACTGAACTTCAAGTCTGTCTTCAACTTCTTCCACAATGTCCTCCAGAAATAACCAACAAACTTGGTATCTCAGTCTGAAACTATGCTCTTTGGTAGACCATGTAGTCTCACCACTTCCCTGAAATTAACTCTGCAATATGAACATCATTAGTCTTCTTACAAAGAATAAAATATGTTATTTTTGAGAATTTGTCCACCACCACAAAAATAGAATCATGTCCTCTCTGTGTCCTTGGTAAACCAAGAACAAAATCCATACTAATATCATCCCATGGCTTCTCCAGTACAGGTAAAGGTTGATACAACCCTATATTCTGACTTGTTCCTTTTGCCATCTGACACACTCTGCAACTCTGCACAAATTTCCTCACATCCTGTTGCAACTGTGGCCAATAATAATTTTCACCAATAATAGCAGTGGTCTCATCTCGACCAAAGTGTCCAGCCAATCCCCCACTATGCTTCTCCTTAATCAAGTTCTCTCTCATGGAACTCTTTGGAATGCACAACTAACTTCCTCTAAACAACATGCCATCTTGGATAATGAAATCCAACCATTTTGTCCTGTCCAAAATAACAGGTTCCAAACAAGCTTTCCAAGCCTCTGCAAAATCTGGATCTTCAGGATACAAACTTTTGAGCTCATCGAACCCAACAACCTCTATCTTCATTTCTGTCAACAAATTTTGCCTTCTTCTCAAGGCATCTGCAACTTTGTTGGACTTCCCACTCCTGTGCTTCAAAACAAAAGTATAGCTCTGCAAAATCTCAACCCATTTTAAGTGCCTTTGATTTAACTTTCCTTGACTATTAAGATATTGTAAATCCTGATGATCAGTATATAAAACAAACTCCTTTGGCAACAAATAATGTCTCCATTTCTTCAAAGCCTGAACTATTGCATAAAACTCCTGATCATAAATAGAATACTTTTTCTTGGCATCATTAAGCTTCTCACTAAAATAGGCAATGGGCTTACCTTCTTGGCTCAAAACAGCTCCTATACCACTACCACTACCACTAGCATCACAATCTACCTGAAATACCTTATTAAAATCTGGAAGTGCCAAAACAGGTTGTTCTACAACTTTCTGTTTCAATGTGTCAAAGCTCTTGTCTGCTCCTTTAGTCCATCTAAACTCTTTTCTATCCCCTCTCATTGTCTCAGTTAGGGGTGCACAAATGCTACTAAAATTCTTGATAAACTTTCTGTAAAAACTTGCCAAATCATGAAAAGATCCTACCTTTGTTGTACTCCTTGGTGTAGGCCATTCAATGATAGCCCTTACTTTTTCTGGGTCCATCTTAAGACCTTCCTCTAAGATAACAAATCCCAGGTATACCAACTCCTTTGCAAAACTACATTTCTTCAGATTAATCAGCAACTTCTCCTCCCTCAACTTCTCTAGAACTCTTCTGATATGCATCAGATGCTCATCCCAAGTCTTACTGAAAATCAAAATATCATCCAAATAAACAATAACAAAACTTTCCAAAAATTATTTCAGTACTTCGTTCATGAGCCGCATGAATGTGCTCAGTGCATTGGTTAGCCCAAATGGCATGACTAACCACTCATACAAACCTTCCTTTATCTTGAAGGTTGTCTTCCACTCATCTCCTTCTCTGATACGGATTTGGTGATACCCACTCTTCAGGTCAATCTTCATGAAGTACTTGGCTCCACTCAAACAATCTATGATGTCATCCATTCTTGGCAATGGAAATCTATACTTGATCATTATTTTATTGATGGCTCGAGAGTCTGTATACATCCTCCATTCTCCATCCTTTTTTGGTGCTAGTACTGCAGGTACCGCACATGGACTTAGGCTCTCCCTTATCAGTCCCTTCCTCAACAACTCCTGAACTTGTCTATTCAGCTCTTCATTCTCTACAGGGGTCATTCTATGGGCTGCCTTGTTTGGCAAACTAGCTCTTGGTATCAAATCCATTTGATGACTTATCTTCCTTACTGGTGGTAAACCTTCTGGTACATTATCAGAGATAATGTCTTGGAACTCTTCCAACATATCTAAAACTTCTACTGGTACATCTTCACATTTCTCTGGACTAATCTTAGGAATCAATGCAAAGCAATGACGCTCATGCTTCATAGCCTCCAAAAATTTCCTACCATCTACCAAGCAAATTCTGGCAGTACTACATACCTTTTCTTCCACCTCCTTCAAGGGCTTCAACTTATGACGAACTCAATCTTTTGTTAGGGAATATGTGTTTGCATGACCATCATGGACATCACTCCTATCATATTGCCACGGTCTCCCCAATAGCATATGACATGCATCCATTGGTATGATATCACACAGCACCTCATCATGGTAGTCCCCAATCTTGAACTTCACTAAACACTGCTCATTGACCAAAGCTCTATGGTCTTTCTGCAACCATGCAATCCGATATGGATGTGGATGCTTTCTTCTTGTCAACCATCTCCTTTGAAACAAGATTATTAGTGCTTCCACTGTCAATAATAATATCACAACACTTACTTTCACATTTACACCTTGTGCGGAATAAACTCTTCCTCTGATTTAGTTCTTTCTCCTCATTCAGCAAGGTTCTTTTGACAACTAGGGTTTCTCCCCTTTCAACATCTTCAGAATGCTCAGAATGTGCATCTTCATCTACATGTGCAACTCATACATTACCTTCAAGTCTTCTATTTGTCCTTCCTTGATGTTGTGGACACTCGTATGCTCGATGCCCTTCTTCTCCACATTGGAAATAGGTTCCTCTGAAACCTCCTCTTCTAGGTCCTTGCCCAGGTCTATCTCTTCCTCTTCCTCTTTGCACACCATTATTCTGGTCACGAGGGCGGTAGGTATTATCTCCTCTTTGATTTCGACTGGTGCTAGCTTCTTCACTTTTCTTTGCATCTTCATTTCGGCCTCCATAGGGTCTTCCACCAGTCCTTCCGCCTTGACATCTTCCCCTTTGCTTGCTATCAAATCTTTTATTCAACTTCTCTTCCACCTTCAGGGAAAACTGATCATACGCATCTTCTATGGTGGTCACTCTGACCAGGCTTAGTTCTTCTTGGATTCTTGGCCTCAACACATTAATGTAACGGGCTACCTTCTCCTTATTGGCCTTTGCATGATTGGTTCTGATAGTAATCTTATAAAACTCTTCTGTATACTCCTTAACAGACTTATTACCCTGCTTCAGTCCTTACAGCTTCTTCAGCAACTCCATCTCATAGTCCACAAGAATGAACTGCTTCTTCTATTTCTCCACCATCTGATCCCATCTGGTGATCTTTCCTTTTCCTCTTCTATTCCTCTCTAATTGGACCTCCTTCCACCAAATACTGGCATGGCCCTTCAACTTTGTTTTTAGAAACTTGACCCGATCTGGGTCCTCCACATCTTCATACTCAAAATACTCCTCCATGTCATTGATCCAATCAATGAGTTATTCCGGATTCAAATCTCCAGAATATGTAGAAACTTTGATTCTGGGCCTCTTTCTGATCTTTGAAATGGCCCTCAACAACCTAACTTTTGCAGGATCTCTTGCAACTTCTTGTTCTTCCTCAGATAGCTCTTCTTCAGCTTCATCTTCACTTTCTTCTCTTGTTCTCGGATCAAACCCTCTTCGCAGCTCCTCTTGCAATGCATCGATTTGCCTTTGTAGGGATCTAAAACCCTCTTCCGTCAAAGCATTCCTCGCAAAACGATTTCTTCGTGGAGGCATCTTGATCTCCACAGCAAACCCACAACCTTAGGTCCTGGTGCAAACTGCCTCACGATGGGCGCTTTGCCTACACACTCAGGAAACCTTTCTCTGATACCACTTGATGAACGGAGTAAATCACAAAACACACAATAACAGATATTGAACACAGAAAATAGAACTTTATTTTATTGAACTGGGCAACTCATTACATTATAGAAGCTCAATTACAATCAGAGGATGAATCCTCTACTGACTGCGTCACGTTACAACTTTCCCAACCTTAAGACTCTAGAATTTTCAGCCTTCTGTAACCCCAAATCAGCTAGGGTTTATGTTTTCCCACCTATTCTGGACTTTACACTAGCCCCCTTAACTCTCCTACTGCCCAGGGTTCCCAAAATAGTCATAAATAGCACTCTCCAGCTAAATTTTGAAATTTGCAACTCCCTCCAAAAGTAGGTCAACTTCCGGGAAGCATAACTTTTGATCCGGGTGTCTGATTGATGAACCGTTTTAAGAGCCAGAAAGCTCGCGATGTGAACTATCATGCCAGAAATTTGTAAACAGATTTCCATCAACTTTTTGAGATGTTATGAGAAGTTTTAGTGCCTCATATCTCGTTCTGTAAATTTTTAGGGGCTTTTCAGAAAATAAAAACTTTAAATCTTTCAGCTCACAAATGATATTTGCCTGATTCCTTCACCAAAGGTCTTATATTTCTGTTATGTAACTTTCTGGAAGTTTTTGCTTCACTACGTGCCCAAATGTAAACTTTCTAAAAATAACAGGTACACTTTCCAAAACAAGCAGGTCGCTATTTTTAGCAGTTTTGGAAAAACTGAAAGTCCTACATTATTATTCTGGATATTATGGAACCTGTTACCTAGTTTTCACTACTAGCTAAATCAGATAGATCTTCCCAATTTTTGAAGGGAGAGGAGGGTACATATATTTCTGCTGCATTATACCCATGCACATTTGATACAAATTGAGATTAAATTGTATTGTTGCATTCAGATGTTTTTCAGAAACTTAAGAGATTGTACAAATCTTTTAAAAGATCAGCAATATATATTGAAAAAATAAGTGTATAAGTTCTCACACAAGCCGTGAGACTAACTGTTTCATTGCAAAATGAAAAGACAAACTATACATTTATACATGAACTAAAAGATGAATATGCATATAAGGTAGGGTGACTCGTCATTGCCTAAATGACAAGCCTTCATGTTGTTGCCTTGTCTTGTGTCATCCTAGATTGTCTGTGTGTCCCGCATCCAGCTCCTGTCTCCTTGCTACCCCTGGTTATCTACATAAAATTTTAGAAAACTGATGTAAGAGTAATGACGAGGTATCATACATCATATGATATACACCTATAAATATACAATTTGTGTTTTTAGATGCAGTAAACCAGTTAGTGTCACATAAACTTTTGAAAACAAATCAAGTAGATCGACTACAGGTCCTTGTTTTTCATAACATGTTTGCTTTATGTGCAGATACAGATGTAATTATGTTTCTGTTTAATTCATCAGATTACATTATGAGTGGAGGAAATGTGGCTCCCGCAAGGGTTGAACCCAGCTCATAGACCTTACAAAAAAATTTCATATGCCATATCTAAATGCAAGACAAACTGCAAGGAAAGTGAAGACATTCGAGAAGTAGATACAATTGTCAAGAGGTTTCAAACATGGTAGGACAGCGAACAATCAGGAAAGTCCAAGCACTTTAGGACAGTAAGGCACAATGTGACAGTCAAGGCATAATGGCAAACAATAAATAGAGAAATTGTCAGGTGGACAGAAGTCTCAAACAAATGAGGAATAGTGGGGCCGCCACCGTGTGAGTGTCGTCATAATAGGCTTCAAATAGAACAGCATAAGGAACCTATCATCATTAAATACCTTATGATGCAGTCTTTATTCAAAGATAAGCAGCTAAGTAAAGGTATTGTTACAAAAAAGGTCATAAGGCAGTTAAATGACTGTGCACAAAAAGAAGACAAATAGACTACAATGTGACAGAGGAAGCAGCAAGTTGTTTCAGGTTTGCAGAGGTCAAACTACAAGGTATGAACAGCTATGAGCATAGTGTAATATGACTATTTGACCCAAGGAGAAATCCGCATCAGCTTAAATGCTACTTGGAACAGCCAAATCAAGTTAGTGGCATCACTATTAGAGGGAAGGTCCAAACATTCCAAGACAGTCATAGTCATGGGTGCCACAAAAATACAATCCCAGGAGTTTTAAACATGCCAAATATGATTGTAATAGTGTTATGGACAGGAGACCAATACGAAGAAAATATAGTGTCAATGATGTGAATGTTTTAAAGGAGATAATAGGTATATTCCATTTTCCATTTTCTCAATCTCTAAGTGGTTGCCTTTATTGTCTTCATCAAGAGTCCTATTACTATCATCAAAGATTATTGTAATGATAAAATGGCCAAAACAATGAAGGAAAGAGGCAGAGTGTCAGTGTTTTCTGTAGATACAGAGTGAAAATTATGAAGTTTTTTCAAGTCTTTTGCTACTGACAGAGCACAGAAAATTACAGATTTACAAAGAAAAATATAGTTTTTCTATTGTTCAAGATCATATACAGCCATCAGACGCATAAAATACAGAGTTTCCAGAAAAATATGCTCATTTTCTTCCAATTATCTGCCACAGTAATGAAAGAAGAAACATATTTTTTTCTAAGTTCAAGTACACAGAACCCTCTGAAAGAAAATCACTAAAAATGGAGTTTTCAGGCTCAAATCATATAGCCACTAAGAAAATATAGATTTTGAACAGCAGCAAGGCAGATAGGTCATTATTCCAAGTTTTTTTAAGACTGAAGCTCGTTCACAGCCCAGAAATGCAGATGTAAAAGAAAAATACAGAGTTTCAACTCAAAGTAAGCATTAATACTCAAAAAATGTCCAAAGTCGTGCCTTCTGGTAGCGATGCATAAAGAAAATGCAATTTTCTTTTTCAAGTTCGAACAACAGAACAAAAAAATGAAGTTTTGCAGGAACAACATGCTCAGTTTTTGATGAAATTGTGCCTCAGCACTGTCAAAACATAAAGTTTTCAACTCATTACAAAGCAAAACCCTCAAAAATGCTCAGAATCACGGCAAATAGCAAGATGCAGCCAAAAAAGACTCAAAAAATGAAGGAAACTCAATAGAAATAAATTACCTCTGTGTTTCTGCCATTGGCTGTGAAAAAATCATGTTTTATTTTCCTCATTCGACCTTCCAATGATGGCCTCACATAGCCAACAACAAATGCAGAGGATCGACCATCAAGAATAGCGAAAAATGCATCAATACACAGTCAAATCGCGGCCTTGGAGGCCCAAAATCAACTTTAAAGGAGTCAAAATCTAAAAAATGCAACTTACCTCGAGCTTTCCTCAAGAAATCGACCAATATTAGCTCAAAATCGGCCCAGTTTCATGGCGTTTTGCCTTCCAAACCCTCCATGGTGGCGGCAGCCAAGCAAAACGGTAGAAGGAAATGAAAAAACATGAAATGATTTTAGGTTTTTTTTCCTCCTTGTTTGGCCGAATAGACCTAATCTCCCTTGCATTCGATGGTGTGTCTTTTGGATTTTGTTTTAAAACAATCATTGTAATCTATTGTGCCCATGGTCATGACTTGTAAGTCTTTCTAACCTTGTCATTGCAAGAGGGGGTCGTGGCATTTTTATGCCTTTTATTTCTTTTTTGAAAACAAGCCAAATGTATTGTGGGAAATACAAGGCCTAAGACATATTTTGCCAAGGCATATCACAGCTAGGAGATATAAGGTGGTGAGTAAAAATGTATGTTGGGAGATACAAGGTGGGTGAAGTGTGGCCAAGGCATGGTGGTGTTTGTTGGGAGCCATAAGGGTTGTTTATAAATATGTATTGCTTAGAACCTTGCATGGACATAATAAGATGTATGTGAAAATGGGAACGATTAAGTTGTATGATATTTTTTATGCTATATGTTTTTGCATAATCTCGAGATGGAATTAGATGTTATGTCATGAATGTCACTATTTTCTGCATTAGTTTGTATAATGCTGAATTGTAAAACATTTACTAAGGTGGTGTAATTATAAGCCTCTTAGTTAAATGTTAATTGAATGCAGAAAAGGTGTATTTATGTCATTTATTTGAAAAATATCAGATATTTATGATGCTGCAGGAGAGTTATGACACAGATCTGACGTATGTAAGAAGCCTTAAAGATCATTTAAAGGCATTCTATGACATTTTCAGGTGCCTTTATGATAGTTGATGGCATGCCTTGACCATTTATGCCTTAGGAAGCCTTTTTGGAGGACTTCAGAGAGATATTTTGTGGGCATTTATGAGATGTACGGGAATGGAGGTGGTGGATGTTTATCTGTTTACAGCTGTTTAGGAAGTATATAGTCTTCTTCCTTGTTCATTTTTTAGGGGTTCTTGCTATTCACTACTCTATATATTGTAATTTCTGAGTTCTTTTGCAGAAGTGAATAGTCTTGTAACCCATTTTCAGAGATATACAGTATTGTAACACCTTTTTGGCAGTAATAAGTAGTTTGTACCTTTTTATTTCTTCTGATATTGTGTGTCCTCAGTGTTAGTACAGATCTTGGTGATATTCTTTGTCCTTGGAGCTGTCTTTCATGTTGGTGCCTTTATGCAGGGATTACATATTTTTGCAGGTTGTGAGATGTGCAAGGAATAACAATAAGTTTTGGGTAGTGAGAAAACCTCTTTCTCCTTTGTAGGACTGTTATTATTTGGCCTCCTTACAAAGTAATGATGCAAGGATTATGACTTGCTGGGTTGTGTAAGGATTCTTATTATTACTGGTTCTGAATTGTGTCATTTCTGTGTATTTTCTAATGATCTTTTGGTGCATCACCTTAGACAGTAGGTTTCATTTTCATGTAATCTTTCTTACCCTTTTCTCTGCAAAGATTTTAGTATAAGTAGTTTAGGTGGAGTATCAATAGGAAGCCGGCCTTCTCCAGAGGTTCTTTCCATCACAGGTGACCCACAGACCTGGAAAGATCCCATGTTTCTCCAGATTGCCAAGTTTTACAACTCAGCAAGGGTGCAAATCTGAGAGACAACAGAACCAAAAACACTAATTATGGAAAGAAATGAAAACAACTACAATGGTTTTGAATTAACTTCTTTTGAGTGATGCAAGATTGCCCTTAGACCTCTGGATGCTCCTGCATCACTTACATTAGAGGGTGCTACCAAGGAAAATGGAATGGGAGGTAGGTTGGATGAAGGATGTATGGTGGTTATGCAAAAGGTTAGATTAAGGGGTGCAGTTGTGGATGTATGTTGGATAATAGATTCGGGTATGTAAAAGGGGTGGATGGAATGATGGGATTGTAGAGACATGAGTAAATATAATGGGACCAAGGAGAATTAGGACCAACAATTTCACACACCGTGTTGGATTATGCAATTAGATTCTCTTTGGATTAAATGATGGATTTTGAATCTTTGGATTTGGATTTGGGATTTGGATGTATGGGATTCGAGACTCATAGGGATTATTTTGGGCTTTAGGGATCTAGATAGATCTTTTATTTTTAGACTTTGGATTGGGATGTGGGATTTTGGATTTGAAGGTGGGATTGGATTTTAGGGATGTGGATTTGGATGCTCCACTTGGATTTATTACTTCTCTTTTCTTTGGGATCTAAATTTATTTTTTCCTTCCTTTTTTATTTGTGGACCCATATTACCTTTTGGATTAATTTTGATTTTTTACTTGATTTTGATTTGATAGTGCATTCCAATGCTATGCATTACGATGATCCTTGAATTGTTATGGATTCTTGGATTCATATGTTAATGCATCCAAATTGATTTTAAATGATATTTTTGATGGTGATTGTTTGCCATTGATGTTAAAAAGGTGTTGAGTCTTCATATGGGATGATGTGTTCTTGTGTTTGGTCTTCATATGACAAGATGTCATTTATCAGGTGTTTATCATGATCTTCATATGGTTGAGGTAAATTAAATGTGGTCTTCAATCAAGTTCATTATGTTATGGATGTCATCATCATAAATTCTTGTAGGGTTGTTTATAGTTGGTGTTATAGTGTATGTTCCAATGGATCTCAGGATGTGCTCATCATCATACATTATGCTTTCAAGATATGCCTCAAGACAAGGTTGTTGGTGATATATTGTTGTTGATGTACCTCAAGGTTGTTACAGGTTGTTTGCTTCATGTTTGCCATAAATAGTGATGATTTCTTGATGTTTCTTCATGATATGTGCTCATGCTATATTAGCCTTGGTATGATAAAGTTCACATGCTTCAATAATGCAAGAGCAATGCAGATCAGGTATTTATGTTGGGGGGTTCACATTATGTGTGGTAGTTGATCAGGACTTTGTTGTTTATCATCATGTTTATGAGAGGGCATGTTTGATCATTTTGATCACATCTATTGTTGATGCTCATATAAAAATATTTGATACTCTATGTTATGATGATGCAAGGAAGTAATGATGGCATAATTTTTTATTAATGGCATTTATAAAAAATGATAGTTGGCAGGTGTTTTTGTAACTAAGAGATGGCAGAGGTGGTATTAGTAAGATCCATGATGAATTTCTTAAGTCCTAAATAACTTTCCTTGAGATCTAATGCATTTCTAAAACCTAGTTTATTCTATTCTCTGCCCGTCTCTCATAAAAGCATTTTTTTGTTATAAAATGTTGTTGACCTATGATAACAAGATATGTCACTTAAAAGTGACCTATTGGAGGGGTTTTAGTCATCATGGATGACCATCCCTTTCCTATATTCCCCACATGAAGTGATTTCCTTCATTGTGCACTTGGGTGCCTTATCAAATCAATGGTTGAGTTTAAACTTAAGGTGGGCGCGCTTTGCATGATCTATGGATGTTGTTTAAACTAAGATCTTGACCCCTGTGATTCACATTTGATAGCTTCTTAAGTGTCAGCTTCCTTCTAACTGCAGTAAACATATCTTTTTAAGGCAATTTTTAGACTATTTTTAGCTCTTAAAAAAAGATCTTTGCAAGATTTGAAAGCTTATTGTTATAGAAGATTCCTTCTATATTTATGTTTCCCTTTCATGATTTGAAGAAAAAGGAGGAGTGTATTTGTTTTTAAAAAGAAAGAAAACTTATTTATTGGAATATTATTCTTTTTGAGAGGATATTTGTTATCTTCTTATCTTCATGGAGGTCAAAGGAAAGATTTTTCTTAAGGAGATGAAGAGTATTAAAAATGAAAAGTCAAATTTTATTTTGCAGATGGAATATGAAAATGTGAAATGATTTAAAGATATTTTTTGCAAAAATGAAGATTTGTTTTGTGGGAAGAAGTTGAAAGGTGTTGTGTTTTGAAGAATATTGAAAGAGATTTTATTTATGAAGATATTTGTAGAGAAGAAAATTGAATTTTTTTTGGGAATATGAAAGATAATTTTCATAACATTGTATATAAGTTTTTCTTTTCAGGAGAAAGTATTATTTTACAGGAGGATAAAGAAAATCATTAAAGAAGATAAATTTACAGGGAAGATGAGAATTGAAGAAGATAACTTTGTTTTCAGAGAATGTGAAGGGTTTTTCAAATTGTATATAACGGTTTTCCAGGTACATTGACAGTGTGTATGTGAATTGAAGACATCTTTTGAGAAGATACAGATGATTTTTGTATGTATGAGATTATGTTTTGTAGGGGTAAATATAGAGAATGACAAGGTCATCAGATGTTTATTGGAGAGTGAAAATTGAGCTAAAGAGAGTTGATGTGAGGACCATAATGCAGAAATTATAATCTCCTTGTTGCAACATATTTTTAGATTGAACCTCGAAGACAATGATGGTGTATCAGGTGAATTGTTATACAGAGATAATCAGGGGAATGAATTGTGAATTGATTGAACAAAGATAATGAGACTAGTATGTAGATTGGTTTGAGTGTGCTTAGAGATGACAGATCATGAATGGTGCAAAACGGATTGAGAAGCAATCATGTCTTGCACATTATTTTGATGAGGACAATTGAATTGGTCAATGAGACCTTCCTATGCCAGTGAGGCTTGTGATCAGTGAGATCTTCCTATGCCAGTGAGGCTTGTGGTCAGTGAGAACTCTGTATATGTTAGTGAGACATTTGTAAACTTGAAGCTTTTCATTTAAGCCAGTGAGGCAGTTTGAGTGGTTTTTCTACCCCTGGAGGGTTTTCCACTCAGTATATCTTTGAGTTAAACTTATTGTGTTGTTTCTCTACATTAATAATTGGTGTTTAACAATTTGATGATTGTGAAGTTAATATTTGATCTCAGTTCATAATAAAGTTCATTGATAATTTGTAAAAGGCGAGAAAATTGAATTATTATATTAAGTCTAATTCACCCCCCCCTCTTAGTGTTAATTGTACTCCTACAATTTTATGGTCCAATGGGGAATATTATCTTGGAATCCAATGAATGTTGTGATAGATTCATCATTTTGACATAGGTTGAATGATGTGTCATTTCATTGGTCTTGATTGGTGAATTTGGTGATGTGAACAATGGCGTCGATGAAAGGGTTGGTAGTAGCAAGATATTTATAGGGATGATGGGAGGAACATGCTTTGATGTTGGAGTAAATTTTTTTAAAATTTGTAGAAGTGTTTCCAACATCCTTAAGTTGTTCATCAAGAGACCTATAGTTGATGCCTCTATATCCATGATTTGCATTAACATGTATGGATTCTAAGATTCCTTTCTCATGAAGGCTTAATCATTTTCATTGATATTTCATGATTTGACATATTTGATTTGCAATAGGATACTTGTAACTTTGGAAACAAGATGTGAACACATTGTTAGACACTCAAGAATTATTAGAAGTTTTAATTTTTGCCTTTATAGAAAGAACAAATTGGACGGAGGTGGTTTAGCCAAGCTAATAGGATTTTTGTGCTTTTTTCTCATTCACAATTGTGGTACCTTGATCAATTATATGCTCAATGTGATCCATTATGACATGCTTTTCGTCATGCATGATGTGATCAATATCATTTTCAAATTGATTTCCAATATGATCGATATGATTATTTTGTGTTTCTATGTGTTTGATGGGGACAACAATAGCCTCATGGGAAGGGGAAGTTGTGGGATAATGGATAGGATTGGTTTGGTTTTCTTGATCTTGCGAGTTTGTGATAGGATGGATGGAATTGGCTTGAGTTTTTTGACCTTGATTTTCAGATGGGTAAGGTTGATCATGCTTTGGCACAACCTCTTGACATATCCTTAATTGCTTGTTGACAAGATGGATGTACTTCATTTGGCTTCGATATCTCCTTTAGTGATTAGTTCATAGATATACTCCCTTATTTTTATACTTGGATTAGAGAGGGGTCTTTGAATCTTATGGTTTTTATATGGATCTTTTATATTTTAGATTTGATGGACCTTTGTAAATCTTGGCATTTACCCTCCCACATAAGTTTCTTGTGGGGACAAATAGCTTTAGCAAGATCTTCTAGGATGTTCTTAATAGGCTTTGGATGGATAATTTTCTTGCATGATGACACTTGACATTTGGTGGGAATGGTGTTAGGAGGCTCTTGGACAACCTAAATAGGCATTGAATCCATAACCTTATTTCCAACAACATACTTGTATTTATCAAAGAATGATGGCATTGGATTATAGATGTTACATAACTCATCTTTGTTCTTTCTATTTTTCTTATGATTTTGTTGCTAGTAGTCCTTAGGGGAAATCCTTTGTAGATGATTTGTATGGGATAGAATTGGATTGTTGATTGCATGGTTGGTAGGATTGTGGATTAGATCATGGATTGGATTGATGGAATTGATTAGATTGCAATGGTTTTGATGATGAAGGATTTATATATGAGGTGGAGTTTAATACTTGTGTGTGTAAGGTTGAGAGTTTAGGCATGGATTGGCTAAGAGGATCCTGCACTAGAGTGGTGTTTCCTTTGTCAAGGTTGCCATAGGGATGACCAATAGATATTCAATTTGGATTTGAGGGATAACTAGTACTAGGATGTTCTTGGTCTAGATGCTTTTGATTGTTCATGATTGGGTGATTAAAGCCTATGACAAGCTTGCTCATGATGATGTCATCAAGGGTTTGATATGGACCAACTTGGGCATGGGCATGTTTATCTCTAAAAAAGTCACAAGGAGCATCATTATATTTGTCTTGATTCACAACGCTATCATCATCATCATCATTTTCAATTGGGGTTCTAGCTTGCTCAATGAACTTTTCAAATTAGGGGTTCATGATGTTTGTTTTAGTTAGGATTTGAATTTTGATTGTTTGGATTTTGGGTTTTGCATAAGTTTAACATACGAAGATCGAAGACAAAGTGGAAACAACACCCTATCTAGTCAAGTGGGTTTGTTTGGCTTGTGATCCCACTTATGCTACTTGGACTTGGTCATAAATAATGTTAGCCCAATATTTTAGAGAGCTAACTATAGAGAATTAGGATTGTACATGTAGCCCACTATTCTAGTTTTAAAGGTATGTGGTAACTTCCTGGGGTTAATTTCTTATCAATGCATCACAAGTACCAAACAAATGAAAGGTTTTCTATTTTAGGTTCACACAAGGCTCACTAGGGCATCCTTGATATACCCCAAGGTACATGAGGCCCGAGTCTATGGGACAAGGGTGTTGTCTAATGTATTGGATTGAGAGGGTAACCCACTCTCATCCTTGACTTGGAAAGCTATAAGTTTTCTTGATATCTCAGTTAAAATGATAAATCCTCTTAGAATTTCTATACCCCATCAGAACACAGGGTTGGGATAGTGCTTGGCGATCAAATCCAAGCCATTAAACCCCTAAAAATAAAATAAAAGGAGAAAAATCACATTTTCTCTCCAATCTCACCTAAAAGTGACAAGAAATAACATACATGGCATCATGTCTTAGGTAACACAAGTGTTTAGAGTGTTTTTGATCCCTAAGATCATGAAAGGGTGCAATAGGAGAGCATACATAATTCTATCCACACAAACACAACACATGAATGATTGAGTTTCTTTTGATCCCCGAGTTCACATGAAGCACAAGAGGAGAGCATACATACACAACATCAATTGTGCACATACACACAAGTTAATGAGTTTATTTTATCAAGATCACATGAAGTGCATAAGGAGAGCATACACAACATTAATCACACAAGCACACAACATAAAGATTGATTTCCAAGATTAAGATTCAAATAATTAAATGTGATTGGAATCAATTCTTTGAATCACGAACCTGCACATAAGTGTTAGTAGTTTGATTTTCTTGGTCTTGGACACATGAAAATGGCTATAATCAAAATATTGAGCAGTAAAAACTAAACCCTTTAAAAATTAGAAAATTACTTAGGCAAATAGAAAAAAAATGACTAGTAGATTCTTTATGATTTTCTAATTAATTTTAAAAAAATGTTAAAATTTGATTCATTATGCAAAAGTTATGCTTGTTGTAAAAGTAAATACAAAAGTGGGCTTTAGACTGATATACTTGATATTTGGAGTAGAACCTACAAAATTTACCTAATCCACAATGAAAAGGATGAAGAGAGCTTTCTAATTCCTACAAAACACAAAAAAATGATACTCTAGGAAAAAGTTATGTCAATTTGAAAAAATCAACCTCCTTAGGTGTAGAAAAAGGCCCTTAAGGCCTATTAGGGTGGTGCCACTAGGTGAATGGCATGCAGGTGGCATGATGATGGGTAGTGTAGTGACAACATCATTCAAGTGGTGAGAGAGTAGTGGAAGGGTGGTGAAAGAGGCAAAGCAATGGCATGGGGGCAAAGTATAGGGTGGCCAATGGTGGTTTGTCAGCACAAGGATTGGAGGTGGAAAAGTTTAGTGGTGGTTGTTTTGTGTATAACACACTTTAAGCATCAAGCACTTTACTAAGTGTTGCATGCTTAGGTAAGATTTGAGTGCTAAGGAAAGTGAGTGTACATAGGTGGTGGGAGGTGTATGGGGTCTACATACCCATTCTACAATGCCAAAACAAATTTTATCAGATTTTTAAAAAATCAAATTCATGCTCATACCTATGTTGACGTAGTGACTAAAATATTTTGTAGATAGTGAATGCAATAATTTTAGTAATGGTATGGTCTATATGGATCTAATGACCATACATGTTCTATATGATTGTACATATAGAAAAATGAAGATTCCTGTAAATCTTGAAAAAGACGAAAAAAAATTAAATGCTAAAACCTATTGAGTTTTATATTGATTTATAAGTTTTTGGGCCTTCTAGACTCAACAGTGAGGTCTATTTTTCTCTACAATTGCCCCAAAAAATATCATGGCAAGATCTCTCCAAAAAAAGGTAAAAAAACCTACAAAATCAAGTTAGTAAAATCTTATAAGGCCAAGATTAAACAAAGGACAAGGTCCCACAAGGTGTGTTAGAATGTATACCCTAAATTTAGAATGAAACAATAGTAAATTAATGCAAATCTAAGATTTCCTACTCCAAACACAAGAATACCTCAGATAGAGCATAAAGAAGGAATCAAATATAGAACAAATGCTAAAACAAAACCAAATACATGTTATACCTTATTTCTTGGTGAAGTTGTGCTCCTTGATGTGTGTTTGCTCCAAGATTGTGTAAGATTCAAGTAGAATGCATCTATGTTGAATAGGGTTTGATGAAGGCTTGAAGGAGATCCTTTGTCATTCCAATAACATGTACCTATAAATTCTTATCTTATTATGTTGTTGAGAATGATGATTGATTTATAGATATGTGGATGATAGGATGAAGGGCTGATATTAGATTAGAATGGATGGGTAGGATTGAAAGAGATGAACTAGGGCAAGGTTAGAAGCTTCTAGGGCAAGCTAAAAGGATGGATGGTTGGGATTAAATATGAATGGATGGATGTGATTGAATGAGATGAATTAGGGAAAGATAAAATGATAGATGACTGAGATTAAAGATGAATGGATGACTAAGATTGAAAGAGAGGATTTTAGGGCAAGGTTAGAAACTGCTAATGCTATTATTATATGAATGACTAGGATTAACATATGTGATAGGGAAATGGATGGTATGAATTTATTAGTTGTTTGACTTTTGTCTTTTAGTTAGTCACATGACTTTGAATTTTGAATTTCTTTATTTGTGGATGAGATTTGATTTATTTTATTAGTGGGGATTAGATCAGAATTTGGGACTTTAGACTAATTAATCAAATAGTAAGATTATGTAATTAATTAGTGGAGAAGGGTGTAGGAAGTTAGTTTAATTAAATATGATTTATTTAATTCATTTGATGATGGAGGGAATGTTTTTTTTATATTGATAATCATTTACAAATATTTTGCTCAACTGAGCATCAACATGAGACTAATACAAGCTCGTGTGAGCACAACCATGAGACAAATACAAGCTCCTTTGAGCAACCACACTAGAAATAACTTATGAAAGACCAAGAGTCACACCTTAGAAATCCACTTACTTAGAAACAACCTCAACACTAGAAGCCAACAATAGAAGACCAAGAGTCAACTTAGAAATCCACTTATTAGATGTCCCTTTGGGATTTGAACTTGGGTCTCCACAATGAGAACTCAATGCTTTAACCAATTAAACTCAACCCTTTGGAATTTGGAGGGAATGTTAAAAGGATAAATCCTAATTAATTAAGTAAATTCACTTTATTTAATTAATTAGTGTTAAGATTAGTGTGGTTAGGATGGGTTTGGGGTGGTGTGGAAAGTGATATTAAGATTGTGATGTTAGACATATCATTAAGATGTAGTCAATTTTAAGTGTCTACATGGTGATATGTTAAAAGACATAAACTTTGGAATCGTAGGACACAAAAAGTTCTCAATTTTAGGGATATCACTTATAGGGAACTTAGAGTCTTGTCTAGATATGGATAGTCAAAGATGCAAGAGAGTGTTTTTGTCTACTTGTATGATAGTTTGATGAAGCACATCAAATAACCGCAGCAATACGTCTTATATCCTTTGCCGTTCACTGACGGTGGTTTGTAAGTCTCCATTAGCAATGGTTAATGAAGATGGAACCTTGTACCATTTAGTGGGTGGCTTTTATTTTATGTTATCCAACCTCCCATGGATTTAGATAGACGGCAGGAGATTCAAGACAAAACAAACACAAGATAAGAAAAAAATGTTTGTTTCCCTTGGGAGTTACATTTCTTGTTGTAAGAAGCACGGAAATTTGGAGATTACTTTGATGTGAAATCGGATTCTATCCCATTTCCTGCAAATTGTTGTCCCCGTGAAGGAGGGGTTACAGTTGGGCAGAAAAAATAGGCGCGATCAGCGTTTACTTTGGCTTGAAGCTCATGTCATGCCTCTTCTTCCTAAACTTGCTGTAAAAGTGAAAGCTTAAGTAGTTTTGAGAGGCGCAAATTAATCCATAATTGGAGGGTGTTAGCGATATGTAGCCGTTGAGAAATGGGCGATGTTGATGTTGATGTTCCATTCCGCACTACCAGAATATGAAAATCAATTTCAGCGGGTGTTTGTTGGAGTTGGAGGCGCCAATAATAATATATAAACCCCTCTGCTTCTCTCCCCGCTTCTGCAAGAAAACAATGGCATTGCAAATGGAGGAAAATTGTAATCCCAATTCGGATTGCCAAACATTCTCTTTTTCTCTCCATCAACATACCACCAACAATGTAAATGCACCCAAGTTTAATGTTGAGTACTTAGCCAAGGATTTTGAGAGCTTTTCATCGCTCTCCGAGTCTTCCGAGGGCAGCAATGACAGCACTAATAGCGGGAAAAGGGTAAGGAGGAGGAAATGGGTGTTTTCTGCCCAAAATCAATGCAGCAGGTGGGTCCCTTCTTGCTCAAACTGTTTTCTAATTAGAGAGAGTTTCTGGATTCAATTGCATATGTTTTTGTTTTTTGTTTCAACGTTTCAGATCACTCTCCTTTTCCTAATGATGGATCATTGAGTATGATCCAAAACACCGAAACATCGAAACAAAAATATATACAGTTGAATCCAGAAACACTCTCGAATTTATTATTATGGACTGTGGAAAACTCATGCCTTCTATTTTCTAATTTCTTACCGTTGAAATCGTTTACTCCAAATAATGAAGTGGGTGTTTGTGTTTAAGCAGTTGTGGAAGTAGAGAGGCGTCCAGAAAGGGAGTTTGGGTACTTATTTTCATTTCCTCCTCTCTCTCTCTGTCTCTTTTCTTGTTATATGTTGTAATCTGAGAGATATAAATCTTGTTTCTTGTGGTTCGCTGAGCAGGAAAAGTTGAATTCCCACGAAAGAGGAGAGAAGAATGACAAAAAAGTTGTGAAATTGACAAGTGTAAAGCCATTTGAGCTCAGGACACAGGTAACGTCAGTATTCCAGGGAGTTCATAGTCTACAGTTCTTTCTATGAATGAAGAATTTTAATAACGTTTACAGGTCACAGCGGTTTATGGGACCCAGAAACCATACACAGTTCCGTTAGAAACAGAACAAACATCCCCTAGAACGCCTGTAAATATTTCTTTACGTCCTTCCTTCTGGGTTAAGTTTAATTTTCATTGTTTCATTCCCCGTTGATTTTGTCTCCATGGTTTCTTCGATTACAATGGACCTCTTAGTTACTGTGTTCCTGTCGTTTTCCTGTTCTATTTTCGGGTAATGTTGTTTCTCTCGGTTACTTCGTTTCTTCAGTTTTTAAAGTCAACCAAATCATGCCAAGATGAATTCCATGTTGCCAGGTGAAGTGATACTGAACTATCACATGTCTGTCATTGAAAGAAACGAGCTTAACCCGTAACTTGGGCGCTACTTTAACATTTTGAAATGTGCCTATCTGCTTTTATTTATAGAGTGGTCTCCTCGGATTGTTTAATTACTTATGCTGCTTAATTTCATTAAAAATTTTGAGGTTCAGTAGAGGGACATCCATCTTAAAAAATAAATTTTTAGTAGATTAATTATAAAATTACTTTTTAGAATGATGGAGTTGTTACAAGTTTAAGGATTGAAATTTTGGTTGTAAAATAAATAAGGGTTAAAAATTAAGCAAAAAAATTGGGACCTCGAGCTCTAGAAAAACTCTTGAGCAGTGTTAAATAAAATTAATTAGGTTACAACATGAGACCTCTCTATTAATATTGTAGTGATAACAAGACCTTTAAGTTATACAAGCACTCATACAACTTATATTTCATTATGAATAAAAATGTAGTTTATGCACACATTATGTTGCTTTAGCCTCCTAAAATACAACATATTTTTGTGGTATCCATGAACATAAAAGGAAACCAAAAGGTCTTCATAACTTTGTGTGTGTATATATATATATATATATATATATATATATATATATATATATAGAGAGAGAGAGAGAGAGAGAGAGAGAGAGAGAGAGAGAGAGAGAGAGAGAGAGAGAGATCTTATTTTCAGTCCATTGATGTTTCTCTTAGCCATATTTTAAATGCATCAAGGATATTGTAGTTGTTATGCTTATAGGCTTAAGCCGGGTATCTTTTAAATTGTTCACTACAAGTACACATGCTAATGATTTCAGAAGCAATTCATGTTTTGCAGCAAAGGGGCCAATTGAAGGAACAAGAGTTTATGAAAAAGCTACATGAGATGATCACTCTAGAAGAAAAATGTCGCATTCCAATTGCACAAGATTTGCCATTGACAACAGATGAACCAGAGGTGCTCTTAATTTATCTATTGAAAAATGAAGTCTAAAGATCAAACATATCATTTCATGATTTCTTGCCTTAATGTCCATAAGTCAATCTTGTTTACTCCTTTGAAAACTAACAGATTTTGCCAAAGCCACCAACAAGAGGGAAAACAAAGCCATTAGATGTAAGGCTTCATAGTGAGTCAAGAGCAATTGGACGAGCTCAATTTGATCAACTGGTAAAGCCTCTACTTATACATTTGAAAACAATTAGGATTTACCTTTAGTTATTTTGCAATGAATGCCAATTTCCTTTTGATTGAATCTAGTTATCAAATCCTTGTTTCATGTTAATGACTAAAAATTATTAGACATGTATATTTTTAGGACTTTATTTTCTCTCACTAGTCCCTATTGCCTTATCTTCTGTTAGAGGTGCCTTATTTTCTTCTCCTTGAGGTGTTTATATGCAAGATCAATTCCACAAAATTTGCTTTGATGATTTCTTCTGAAGATGGTATCACTATAGGGTGTCATTTTTTTTTCTTTCTGTCAATTGCTCTTTGAATCCAACATGTGTAATTTTTAAAGCACACATAGTTGAGAGGATATATATCGTAGATGTTTTGTTAAACTTGGTCGGTCACTTATTAGATTGCAGAAAAAAAATATTTTCTAGAGCAACGAAGGCTAGAAGAAGAGAGGATACAAAAGGTTTGTTCACAAAAGACCTCACTTTTTTTTTGTTTGCTCTTTCTCTTAAATGCCATCATCCATGTGTAGAGTATTTTAACTATGATAAATTTAACAGGCACTTGAAATGGAAGAAGTTAAGAGAATGAGGCAAGAAATGATTCCTCGAGCTCAAATGATGCCTTTCTTTGATCAACCATTTGTTCCACAAAGGTTTGCTCCCAAATTTCTGTGGATTTTTTCAAATTTATATTTGTATTCTTATATTATCATGTTTTTAAATTGTTTGGGGGTTGTGTATTCAATAGGTCCACAAGGCCTCTCACAGTACCAAAGGAGCCAAACTTTCACACAACTTTTCGCAAAAGGGCCAAATGGGGTTTATGCATGTGAATTAGCATTGGATGACATAGAATGACAAATTATTATATGTGTTGGATAAGCATACAACTATAGATAGCTTGGATATTGATTCTAGAGGCATATGAATCTTAATGAATATGGACAAATAGGGATTTAGTGTCTTATTTCCATCCATTATGAGGGAAAGAAGATGTACAATATAAACTTTCCCACATTTTATGTACAAATAAGTAATGGTGGGGGGAGGGAGTGGGTGCAGAGAAAAAATGATTATGTTTCTCTCATAATGTAATTTGGTAAAATCTTCTATCATTTTTAGGATACAACTAATTGATGGGTCAAGCATTTTAGACCAAAATCATTTGTCTTTTACAAAATGGTATTTTGGAGTGGTTATGCTTCAAGAATGATCTTATTGATAACATGTGTGAGCATCTTACTTATTTTCATTGAAATGTGTCAATGAATCTTCCAACTAAGCACATCAAATAGATTTGTCAGTATAAAAAAATGAAGGCTCCTATATAATATCAACATGAAATTCATACATTATGAAGAGAAATAAATAAGGTTTTATTAGGAATTTATAATTTTCTACCATCCACTAATCTACTAAAGCTATGTCATAATATATTAGACCAACATTTACACTTAGTTCTGAAGATACAAAATTTTAATTTTAATTCTTTTAATATCTTATTCTTAAAAATATCTAATATAATAATAGAATTATTAAAGTTAATATTAATATGTTTTTTCTCCATCAAATAATATTTAAAATATTCTTCCAATAATCAAAAGAAAAAGTGGAAGAGAGACTAAGAAGTGAGGTCTATCTACCACATCAATTTTGGGGATTGTGATACCATCTATATCAGTGAGATGGGAGAACAATTTGAGGTGGGATAGAAGAGCATCATGAAGACATTAGGAGAGCTCATATGGATAATTTTTCAATGGTTGAGCACTTATACTACTAAGTATCACATATATCTAGAGAACATGGAGGTAATCTCATACAAATATAACTAGATCAAGACAAAACTTGATAAATCACCTAATATTCATCATCATCAAAATAATTTTATTACAAATAAGGGTCTAACCTAAGGCTAAACTTGGGGCCCTTTGATTAGTAGGATCTTGTAAGGATCCATTGATGTTTGATCTTTCAAATTTATATCCCATTCATCTTAGAGAAGCCTCAAAGTTCAATGGTTAGATAATTTTATCATTATGAACATAGTTTTGATTTGATTTTTCATTTGAATAGATTGATTAACATATCTAATCAATTAATATTGAGGTTGTGAGTGCATGTATTTTTATAGTAATGAAGGATGCACCTACTAAGATGATTATAATTAAGTGGGTTCAAGATTAGTTATATATTAACTCACTAAATAATAGCTAAATTAAATTGGTAGTTCAAGGGACAATACATTAGTTGAGGACTTTAATATTGAATAACAAAAAATAGAACAAGATTGGTAATTACTAAATAACTAAACCAAACAATTTTTTTTCAACCAACTATATACAAAATGGACAAAATTTGTAGGAGTGGTGTTTTCCTTAGAACTATTCTACCTTCATGTTTCAAATTCAACTATTATATAGATTTAAAATACAAAAGAAATACTAAAACTAGTAAAGCACAGATGTGAGAAAAAAAGTCATCATGTAATTGGTAGTGACTTCTATCCTTGGAATTTGAAATGAACAATTGGATAAGTACAAACTTATTAAAAACTAACAATGTTTTTTGAATTACTTATTTTTGGTACCACCACTTGTCATGGTCATAACCCCTAATGTCATTACTCAAAATTAATGTGTGGATACATATTAGATATCTTAGGTAATGAATTATCTCATGTCTACATTAAAAGTGAAAATATATAGAAACACATCGAGGAAATTAAACAAATTCTTGGGGTTCAAATCCCACTCTAGAGTTCCCAAAAAATGTAAAATATGAAAAACACATAATTATTGAAAAATGGATATTTAGAAACTTTAAGATTCTATTCAAAACTACAAGTCAAGGATGATGTAAGATGTTATCTAAATCATGTCCCTCCTTGAGAAGCACTAGGTACCATTTTTGCTAGTTTTGATAATAGATGATTGACTTTTTTAATTTCATTTTTGGTGAGCCACTTGTTGTGATGTAAAAATTACCTTACCTTCATGAATTGATAGAGTGTAGTTTATTAATTCTTCATCCATCTCTTTGATCACTATATTAAGGATCTAAACAATAGGAATTAGAGCCGCAATCTCAAGGTTTAATTATGTGCTCTACAACTATTTTGTAATATTTTATTTGTCTAATAGAGGTTGAAATTATGGGTGAATCATTTCTTCATTTGAATACTAAATGTAACCTATTATACGGTGTCAATTTTGACTCAAATGCATTATCATCCTTGACTCCTTATTCATTGTGGATAACTGATATCATTAAGTTGTTAATTTCCTTATTCAAGCCCTTAAGACTCCCATTCTAAATGTGAAATCATTATTTATCTCCCACTTGAAACTAATGAGGGACACAGTGTTGATAATTTCATTGATTATATTTTTCATTAGTGTAATTCATGATCTCTTGAATTCATCTATTACTCAATATGTCAAATCTACTCAACAAATTTAGTTGCCTCATCCAATTCATTTTCTACATATGCGGTGATCCTTTATCTAGCATAAATAGTAGTATTACATCAATGGGTACCATTGGTTAGAAATCAAGGAATATATCTCATGGAGTTGTAAGAGCTCAATTATGCCAGACATAAGGTAAGCTCTCATCTAATTGCCATGATAATTTGAGTGACACACTTTGAGAATGTGTACAGTCATTCTATACACCAAAATGATAAGGAAATTGTTGTCCTATTGAATACAATGTTGTGTGATACGATAAAATGGACCCATGATTTTTTAAAGAATAACTTGGTAGTATTTTTTGTAGAGACCCATTTCTTACAATGCATCATACTATAATCATTGAGAATCTATCAACCTCAACATATAAGAAATCATGAACATGGAAGGTCATTAATAAATTTCACTTGTGATAGTCATTGAAATAGATCTCTACAATTGTTAGGAATTGATAGGATGTGTATAAGCCCTTTTCTTGATTTATTGGCTTTTCCATGTGGCATATGCTGTGTGAGATATGATGTATACTAAAACATTATAATGCAATTTTTGCAAGTACATGTACTTCTACAAAACTACTATTGTATTTTCTTCTCCAAATTATCAACCACCTACATATAGTGAACTTCCTATATCATACATTCATACTCTTTAGTGGGAACCTATATGTACCCTACATGGCACATGAACATGTTCTCTAGGTGTTAATCAAGAATTTGTTCCCAAACTATAAATTTTCTATTATATGTCATATAAGTGACTATCTTTGATGTATAATTGAGGACATTTCAATGTTTCATGTTTGTATAATTTGAATATTGTATAATTTGAATATTGTTGTTAGGGTAAGAATTATAGGTCAATTCAAGTCCTTTGTACTGCCCAAAATACAACATGGGAAAAACACACAACCAACCTTCTTTGAACACAAAAATACTCCATAACTGTAATGCTTCACACATGCACATGTTGTCACTACATGAAATGAAATATACATGGAAGACACATTTGGTAATGTGCAAGAGAAAAATTCAAGAATATACATAGGTACATGGATGGGTAGCATGTGTCCCACATTTCACACTCTATGCTATGGAAGCTTCCTAAGATGTGAATGACATCAATGCATATGAAAACTAAGGCTTAATCTTTGTTGTTTTAGGCAAGGCATTTCAGGTGAGGTGTTTAGGGTTTTAGGTGTTTCAAATAGGTTTTGATCGTGTCAAGCGAGGCATTTTGGGTGTTTCACACGTCAGACAATTCCTAGTGGGGTCAATGCTCGTGAAGACAAAAAAAAGCGCTAAAAATATGCATGAGGGCCAGCAAGAATAGGCAATTGCTCCTTCTTTTGAGGGTTTTGCCAATATTTTCAGCTCTAGAGGTCGTGGTGGGGGTCAATCAAAGAAAAAGATAAAGCACAAGTTAGTTCCATTAATTTCTCTTTTCTTCATTTGTTAAACCAAGATTTTTTAGGGATTTGTGGAACCCATGTCTACTAAAACATAGTTTAAAACCCACCAAGAAAGAAAAATAGCCACCTTGTTTCCTTTTGCATTGATATGAAAAAAGATTTGGAAGAATAAAAGGTGGGGTGTTATTTGGGTGCTCATGTACCTATCCTAACAAATAAAACATTACCTTAAACCAAGCAGTCTAGCAAGACCTCACATGTCAGGTAGCACACTCCTTCTCAATAGTCGTAAATGAGCAAAACTTGAGTCTCAGGGCTCAAGGTCAGGAAAACTAAACCATAACAAATAGGTATAGTAGCAAACACACATAAAGTAGGTGAAGGCATGACTAGTAACCTAGCAGAGGGGTAGAAAGTTAGCAAGAGAGAGGGGATTGTAAGGGTGATCCAAATGGTTCCCCAAGCAAGTATGCTTATTCCTTATGGCATACCTTGCACTCTGGAGAGCCCCTTAAGCTACTCATTCATCACTATAGGAGCTTTAGAAGCACTATTATCACATCACCAAAAGTAGAAAAAAACTCAAACTAGGTTAATCAATATAGGAGAAAACCTGACCTATGTCAATGCTAAACAATATAAAAGGATCTTGTAGTGTAGATAGGTCAAAATAACACAAAAGTTAAAATGGCTAAGAAACAAAAAAAATGTAGCAATACTTCCCAAAGTAACCTACAGTACTCAAATAATACTAGATGAGAGAAAAAATCAAACAAATCTGCTAGTAATCAGGAAAGAAAATCACATAGAGACATTGGCAAAGCTTGGGGTAGAATTGAGGCAGCAGGAGACCAAGAAATACCTTGAAAGCATCATAGAAGGAGAGGAGGAAAATCAAGATATTCAAGAACTATACATCACCATATCAACTCCCTTAACTTGGTCCTCAGAACTGTATGCGAGGGAATTAATTACTCTAAAAGAGAGACTTGTCATGCTAGAGGTGAGAGAATAGGTGAAAGATAGCAAGTTTCAAGAGTTCATAGAAACCAACCAAAAGCTAGCACATGAAAATAAATCACTTACAGATCAAATAAATAATTTACACCACGTCATGGAGTTAGGGCAGCAGAAGATTGTGGCTCTAAAACATGAATTAAGTCAAGTCAAGAATGAAAACAAAGTCCAAACAAGTGAAGAAAAAGATACCCTCATATCAAATAGTTTTAATTAGTTCTAGCAAACATGAAGGTCAAAGAAAATAAACTAATGGAGAAATTAGAAGAGGCCAAATCATGGGCTTGAGTGGTAAAAGAACCAACAACAACACAAAGAGAGATCATAAAGAAACAAATCAAGTTACAAATGTGGGAAGAAAAAGACTGACAAGATAGGGTAGTGAACATAATAATTAAAGGGATGAAATAGCACGATGAAGGAGAAGTTACTAGTAGGGTAGTAAGAGATTGCCTATTGGAAAAACTCTAATGGGTAGGACACATCGTCCAAGAAAATAAAATTGAAAAAGTAACAAGAGGAGAAAAGAGAAGAAATATAAGGGTAACCTTGAAAAGCGAGGAAGATAAGTATAAAATACTAAGAAATAAAAGGTTCCTCAAAGGCACATAGTTCTATATAGATGACGATCTAACTCCAACACAACTAGAAGAAGGAAAGAATAGGAGAAAGTTGTAGCAGCAAGAGATGTGGGAAATGATGTGTGGTTATATAGGGGGAAAACCCAATTTAGGGACAACATGAGCCATAATAATTAGGAAGATGGGCCCCTCAAGATCACCTCTCAATGGTAAGATGGAATTATAGAGGATACCCCTTAAGGAGGGGGCTTGGTCTAGATCCCATAGCAAAGGGAAAGGACATTTGGTGTAGGGGCACATTTGAAAGTTTTGGTTTTGAAGTGTCAATAAGGTCCTAGGGTGGTCTAGGACTAGCATGTGATGTTTTTTCATCAAATGCAATGTAATAAGGTCAAATAATGACCAAGTCATTAGTTTTGTGTTTTATTTTGTCAATAATGTAAACCAATGTAGGGGCAGTTGCTTTGCAACTTAATTCATGGGACTTTTGGAAGGTGTAGAACGATCACCAAGTTGGTTTTCAGTTAGAAATTGATCAAAACTGCTGAGGACATGTACATATACCTTCCTACACCCCAAGGATTGGGGTTGGACATGTTTGGTGAAGAAATATTGAAGCAAAACTCTATTTTTTTGCTAAATCTCTATTTTTCTATAGGTGCAGACCGTACCATGCCATTGTACGACTCTGTCATGAACTGAAATTGATTGCAATAGATAGGGAAACATGTTACCTATTGTTTGCACTTGATTTGGGGTGGTTTCATTGGTTTTTAAGAAAGTTATCCTTGTTTTCCATAAAACTATCATAAACCCTTAACTAGGGTTTTGTAACTAAAACGATGTGGTTCTCAGCCATTCCATTGACCTAGTTTCCTCCCAATTGGTGGAATGGAGTGTTGTATAGTAGATTTAACTATTTTGACTATTATTAGAGAATATGAAGGAGTTTGTATAGGGATTTGCCAAGAACAAGCCTAATAAGACCCATGTATTAGGCCTTAGAGTGGGACAATAGTAAATTTGTGAGTTTAAACTTGTTGTAGGGGGTGTGACTGGTCAAGTTTGATCATTTGTGATGTGTTTAAGGATCCCAAGGTGGTTTGGGAAGCCTGGGTTAGGTTTTTCTACTAGTTGCCTTGTTAATGTGGCCTAATTAGGCCTAGTTGCAGACTATCAACCTCAGTTTTGAGCCGTACATTCTGAAACAACCCTATCTTGTTTTCTGATATGTGAAGTAACTTGATAAAGGGTATTCTAATCACTAATTATATTTTAGGTTGGTCTCTTTTCAAGGAAGTTATGTCAGAAAAATAGTCTAGGCAGGGCCACTAAAAGGATTTAGGTCTGATTTCAAGGCAAGTACCATCAGTCTTGGTCTAAGGTGAAAAGTATCTATTGGAATGAGAAATTTGGAACTTATAGACACCCCTTGTGTACCAAAGTGGTATTAGATCTTCAGGTTCTGATTTGGGAAGTAGAAAGTGGAATTGTGAAGAAGAGTGCCATAGGCAAGATGCCTCTAAAACCCAGTGCAATGGCAAAAGAGGTAAGGGAACTGAAAGAGCAGTTACTCCAGAAGGATAGGCTCTATAGAGAGTCTCAAGAAGCCACCCTAACTAGGATAGCAGTCTTGGAGAAGAATCAAAGAAGAGGAGTGGTCAATGATGACCAAAGTGACAAGGAGGATGAAGATGAGAGTGAAAATCCTCCAAGTGGGGTCCAGGATGAGGATGAGGACTTGGATCTAGAAGAAAAGATGATGATCAAGATGCTAAGGGCTGTTAAGGGTGACAACACTCCAAATATGAAGGTTGAAGTGCCTATGTATGGTGGGAGGATGGATAGTGAAGAAGTTTTGAGTTGGATTGATGCGTTAGACAATTTTTTTGAATTTGAAGACATAGGGGACAACAAGAAGGTGAAATTTGCCAAATCCAAGTTGAAGGGACTAGCTTTAACTTGGTGGAACTTTGTTCAAAAAGAGAGGGTTAAGAAAGGCAAGCACAAGATAAGTTCTTGGGATAAGATGGTGGCCAAAGTGAAGGCCCGATTCTTACTAGCAGACTATGCCATACAAACCTTCATGAAGATGCAAACATTGAAGCAAAAGGATTTAGATGTGATGTCTAATACCGAGGAATTTCACAAGCTGTGTATTAGAACCAGTCACCATGAAAATGAAGTTGAAAGAGTGGCTAGATATTTAAGTGGTTTGAGGCTGAATATTAGAGATGAAATTAGTTTGACTCCCACTAAGATAGTAGAAGAATGCTTTCAAATGGCCATGAGGGCAGAAGAGAAGATAAAAAGGAGACAAGAGCAGCAATCTAGGGGTAGAGGAAGGAATAATAGGGGTAGAGGTAGTTTTGGAAGAGGTCAGTTCCAAAAACAACAAGGAGAAACTAGTGGACAACAAGAATAAACAAGTGAATCAAGGCGCAATTTTAGAGGAAGAAGACTAGGCAATAGGGGCAGATTTAGTGGACCAGGAAGAGGGTCCAATACCTTCTCTGGAAAATGTTATCAATGTGGCCAATTTGGTCACCCTGCTTGGAAGTACCCTGAAAAACCAAGTTCAAGTTCTCAAGGAGGAGAGAGAAGAGTACAAATTGTCCAAGAGGAAGATCAAGAGAGTGTGAACTCACCTGCTATCCATGCAGCCCTAGAGGTAGGAGAGAACCTGATGATAAGGAGGACATTGCTTAAGGTACCAGCCACCAAGGAGCCACCACAAAGAAAGGCTTTATTCAAGACAACTTGCAAGGTACAAGGTAAGGTGTGTAAAGTGATTGTTGATTTTGGTTCTACTAATAATCTTGTGTTTGTGGAAATGGTAGAAAAGTTAAAAATGAAGAGGAATCCTCACCCTGCACCTTACAAAGTGGCATGGCTCAATAAGGGTCAACAAGTGCTCGTGAATGAGCAAGCTTGGGTGGAGTTTAATATTGATGCCTACAAAGACAAAGTTTTGTGTGACATCATCCCTATGGATGTATGCCACTTGCTCCTAGGCCAGCCATGGCAATATGATAGAGAGGCTAACCATGATGGGAAGAGGAATATCTATAAGATTGAGAAGGATGGAGTGTCATATACTCTCACACCCTTGAAGGAAGAGGATGCAGTAGCACATGAGGGGCCTAGTGTGATGGTAGTGAAGGAAAAGGAGTTCTTGAAGACCCTACATGAAGAAGGGGCTGGTTTTGCAATTGTTGGCAAGCCTATATTAGACCAAGCAGCAGCTGATGTAATAGAAGTTCCCAATGAAGTACAGATCCTATTGGAGAAATATGAGAACATAGTGGACAAAGAGTTACCAAATTTCTTGCCTCCCAAGAGAGAGGTCAGCCACCACATTGATCTCATCCCTGGAGCAAGTCTACCCAACAAGGTAGCCTATAAAATGACCCCACAGCAGAACGAAGAAGTCAAAAATTAGATCCAAGGATTGTTAGACAAAGGTTTAATAAGGGAAAGCATGAGTCTTTGTGCAGTGCCTACTGTTTTGGCACCCAAAAAAGGTGGAGAATAGAGACTTTGTATGGATTCAAGAGCCTTGAACAAAATCACAATTAGATACAGGTTTCTTATACCAAGGATAAAGGATCTCATGGACAGCCTTACAGGTGCTTGCTATTTTTCAAAAATTAATCTTAAGAGTGGTTACCATCAAATAAGGATAAGGGAAGGTGATGAGTTGAAGACTGCCTTCAAAACCAATGAAGGTCTCTATGAGTGGTTGGTGATGCATTTTGGCTTATCTAATGCTCCTAGTACATTCATGAGACTCATGAATGAAGTCCTAAAACAATTCATTGGCAAATTTGTAGTAGTGTACTTGGATTATATCCTTGTATATAGCAAGACAAAAGAGGATCATTTGCAACATTTGGACAGGGTATTCAAGAGAATGGATAAAGAGAAGTTGATGATCAACCTTAAGAAATGTGAATTCTTGAAGGAGGAGCTAGTCTACCTTGGGTTTGTCATCTCCAAAGGCACCCTAAAGAGGGATCCTACAAAAGTTGAGGCCATTCTCAATTGGCCAATACCTAAATCATTTGGAGAAGTGAGGAGTTTTCATGGATTAGAAAAATTTTATAGGAAATTCATCAAGAATTTCAGTCACATAAGCTCACCCATTTTTGATACCATCAAAGGGGAGAAGATGAACAAGTTCCAATGGACTGTTGCAGCAGATAAAAGCTTTGAATATTTGAAATCTAGAGTGGCACAACAACCCATACTTGCTCTACTTGACTTCAACAAGGTGTTTACCATAGAATGTGATGCAAGCAATCAAGCAATTGGGGTAGTTTTGACTCAAGAGGGCAGACCGGTGACATTTTTCAGTGAAAAGCTAAATGAGGGTAAGAGAAAGTATTCATATTGTGACCTTGAGTTATATGCTATGGTACAAGCACTCAAGAAGTGGAGGCACTATCTTTTGCCCAAGGATTTCATTGTCTTCACTGATAACCATGCATTGAGTTATTTGAATAGCCAAGACAAACTGAATCATAGGCATATGAAATGGGTGGAGTACTTGTAGGCCTATACATTCACAATCAAGCATAAAAAGGGTCAAGCCAACAAAGTTGCTGATGCACTTAGTAGGAGAGTGCTGATGGTCCAAGAGGTACAACTTCAAAGTGTGGGAATTGATTCTCTCAAAGGTATGTATCAAGAAGATGATGATTTTAAGGATGCTTTTACTGTTTGTAATCAATTTTCAAATGCTTTTCATGGAGAGTACTCTGATTTTGTACTATAAGATGGTCTTTTGTTCAAGGGAGCTCAATTGTGTGCACCCAAGTGTTCCATGAGGATGAATCTGATAAAAGAAAAGCATTGTGGTAGTTTGAGTGGGTATGTTGGGATAGATAAAACTTTGGAGCAGGTTAGAAGATTTTACTATTGGCCTATAATGCATATAGATGTTAAGAAGTTTGTTGAAAGTTGTGTGGTCTGTCAAAAAGCCAAAGGATCAAGTAGTAATGTAGGGTTGTATCAGCCTTTACCAGCTCCTAATAGGCCATGGGAAGCCATAAGCATCATTTTTGTGATGGGTTTACCCAAGACTCAAAGGGGATATGATAGTGTGTATGTGGTTGTGGACAGATTTAGTAAGATGGCTCACTTTATCCCATGTAGGACAACAAATGATGCATCCCACATTGCTGGTTTGTTCTTCAAGGAAATTGTAAGGATTCATGGATTGCCACTTAGCATTGTATCTGACAGGGATTCCAAATTCATTGGCCATTTTTGGATAACATTATGGAGAAAGTTGGGGACAAACTTGGCCTTTAGTTTTGCCTATCATCCCCAAACTGATGGGCAAACTGAAGTGTTCAATAGGTCACTTGGTAATCTCTTGAGGTGTCTCACAAAGGAGCATGGGCAGCAGTGGGACTTGGTTCTTCCTCAAGCTGAGTATGCATACAATGATTCACTCAATAGGAGTATTGGCATGAGTCCATTTGAGTTTGTGTATGGTATGAGTCTAAGAGGAGTATATGAGTTGAGAGATTTGAAGGGGATGGAGAAGAGAAGTGCTCAAGGAGAGGATTTTGCAGTAGCCATGAGAGACATCCATCAGCAAGTCAAAGAGACTCTTGAGAAGAATGTTGAAAAGTACAAGAGGAAGACAAATTTGAAAAGGAGAGATGTCTAATTCAGAGTTGGTGATATGGTACTTGCACATTTGAGTAAGGAAAGACTACCTAAGGGCAGATATACCAAACTCATGATGAAGAAGATAGGACCCTCCAGGATAGTCCACAAGTTTGGGCCAAATGCATATGAGATAGAACTCCCTCCTGGAGTGGCTATCTCTCCTATTTTTAATGTTGCTAATCTTTATCCTTTCAAGGATACCATGGATGCAAGTGAACCATTAGGTGCAGCAGAGATGAAGGATGATGATTGGGTCAAGGACCTCCCACCTAGCCAACCAATGAAGTTGGAATGCATTCTAGACACAAGAGAGGTCAAGAGGACAAGAAATAAGGTCTATAATGAACATTTGGTCAAATGGCTTGGATTGCTAAATGAAGATGCAACATGGATGTCTGAAGAAGATATCAAGGAACATGGAACTTCTATCCAAGAACTTCTTTCATTAGGATGATGAAGTATTTTTCACCCCGGTTGCATGGTACAGGGGCACATTTGAAAGTTTTGGTTTTGAAGTGTCAATAAGGTCCTAGGGTGGTCTAGGACTAGCATGTAATGTTTTGTCATCAAATGCAATGTAATAAGGTCAAATAATGACCAAGTCATCAGTTTTGTGTTTTGTTTTGTCAATAATGTAAACCAATGTAGGGGCAGTGGCTTTGCAACTTAATTCATGGGACTTTTGGAAGGTGTAGAATGACCACCAAGTTGGTTTTTAGTTAGAAATCGATTGAAACTTCTGAGGCCATGTACATATACCTTACTACACCCCGAGGATTGGGGTTGGACGTGTTTGGTGAAGAAATATTGAAGCAAAACTCTATTTTTTCTGCTAAATCTATGTTTTTCTATAGGTGCAAACCGTACCACACCATTGTACGGCTCTGTCATGAACTGAAATTGATTGCAATAGATAGGGAAATGTGTTACCTATTGTTTGCACTTGATTTGGGGTGGTTTCATTGGTTTGAAAGTTATCCATGTTTTCCATAAAACTGTCATAAACCCTTAACTAGGGTTTTGTAACTAAAACGATGTGGTTTTGAGCCATTCCACTGACCTAGTTTCCTCCCAATTGGTGGAATGGAGTGTTGTATAGTATATTTAACTATTTTGACTATTGTTAGAGCAGATGAAGGAGTTTGTACAGGGAATTGCCAAGAATAGGCCTAATAAGACCCATGTATTAGGCCTTAGAGTGGGACAATAGTAAATTTGTGAGTTTAAACTTGTTGCAAGGGGTGTGATTGGTCAAGTTTGATAATTTTTTATGTGTTTAAGGATCCTAAGGTGGTTTGGGAAGTCTGGGTTAGGTTTTGCTACTAGTTGCCTTGTTAATGTGGCCTAATTAGGCCTAGTTGCAGACTGTCAACCTCAGTTTTGAGGCATACATTCTAAAACAACCCTATCTTGTCTTCTGATATGTGAAGTAACTTGATAAAGGGTATTCTAATCACTAATTAGATTTTGGTTTGGTCTCTTTTCAAGGAAGTTATGTCAGAAAAATAGTCTAGGCAGGGCTACAAGGCTTTAGGTCCGATTTCAAGGCAAGTACCATCAGTCTTGGTCTAAGGTGAAAAGTATCTATTGGAATGAGAAATTTGGAACTTCTAGACACCCCCTGTATACCAACATCATTGCACTTGTTGAAACACATGAGCTTGAGGGCTACAAAGTACTTGGTTTTGAAGGTTGCAAAAAGATATAAGTTTGGAATGAGTTAACGAAAAGTGGCAAGGGACATAGGGGAGTGACAATCTTGGTTAGGAAAGAATGTGAAAGAATCATAAAAATAGAAAAGGACTCAAATAACCAATACATATGGATGAAGATAATAGATAAGGAATCTATAATTTGGATCATAGCATGCTACTTTGCTCCATATGGCTCTAAAATATACAAGAAAAAGAAACTAGATAGAGAAGATCCATACAAAATGCTAAAAAGAGACATAACAACATATTGTACCATGGGCAAGATTATATTACTAGGGGACTTTAATTCAAGAACAACAAATAACCAAGCTTTTTACACCAGTAAGGAAGAGGGGCAGAATAGCAATCTATTGTGGTTAGAAGAAGAAGAAAATTAGAGGTGGAAAAGGGTATCTCAGGACACAAAAGTTGGTAGTTCACTTTTTAGAGCAAAATTGTTGGGGATTTGCAGCCTTCATGATTTTATAATATGTAACAACATGAGAGAGTGGTCAAACTCAAGGAATATCACGTCATACCTACAGTGGGCACAATGTAGTGGACTGCATTATTTACTTGTAGATTATTTTACCAAGGATAATGGAGGTGTAAATAAGAAGTTGTCCTATAGAATTGAAATCTGATCACAACCCTATATACGTAAAGTTTGGAATGCAAAATAGTGACCAGTAAAAAACTAGCCCTCAATCATGTAAAAAAGTAGACTCTCAAGGAAAAATTCTTATGACTCAAGAGAATCAAGACATATTTAAAGCAATGCTTGAAAAACAAATATAGGAAATAAAAAAATACTCCAGCTGCCCTAGTAGAAAACAAAGCATAATAAATAGTGACAATTTGATAGTAGTCATCCACAAGGCTTTCATGCACATGCAAAAGATCTAAGGTCAAAAGGGCTCCCAAAAATAGTTTTCCAAAAAATCTATGGTATGATGAAGAGTGTAAGCCAATAAAAAGAAGGCTAAAAATCTTAGAAAGTGAACAAGAAAATAAGAAAATCTATGAAAAAATAGTTCGATCGAAAAAAGAAGAGTACATAATAACAAGAAGGAGGGAACTGATTTCTCTTGAGAAGCACAATTTGAGGGATTTAGGAGGGAATTGCAATAGACTAGAACATTCATTAAGAATAATATAACAGATGTCCAATGGTTAGAATATGCTAAAATGTTGTATGAAAGAGACCGAGATAAAATTCCACCTCTGGTAATTAATACTAGAGCCAAATTTTAATATACAAAGGATAACAAAGAAGGAATTAAAACATTGGCAATGGGAAAAGCTATGGATATAGATAGTTTATAGGTAGAATACTTGAAATGGGGCTTAGAAACCTTGACCCACTGCATATCAAAAGGATTTTCAATAAGGTCATTCAGCGGGGTTTCCCAACAAACTTGACAACAAGCGTTGTCATCCCTCTCTACAAGAGTGGTGATGTCAACAACCCATCAAATTCACAGTATAATGATTAATCCCCTTTTTGGGAAACTCTTTGGAAGTAAGGTGGAACAAAGAAGGTTCTAGGCCAAAGCACTCTACAATTGACCACTACATCACTCTCAGGCACATGGTTGAAAAAGTTTGGAATAAACATGGGGACAAAGTTTTTTTCTATTTTTTTTACTTCAAAAAGGCATTTGACATGATGCCTAGAAGTAAACTTAAGTGTAAAATGGAAGAGTTGGGAATACTAGGAAAATATAAGACTATTGTCCACAAGATTTATAATCAGGTTCAAGCTAAAATTTGAACAAGGGATGGCCTATCTGAGTGTTTTGGAAGTGACATTGGAGTCAAACATGGGTGCCTATTGTCCCTCACTTTGTTTGGGTTATACATAGATAAGTTAGAGGAGTGGATTAACAGGAGAGGTGGAGGGTGTGTCCACTTGGCCACCTATGTGGTCAAGTTGCTGCTATAAGCAAATGACCTAATTTTAATGTCAAAAATGACACACAGTCTACAAAAACATCTAAAATCTCTAGAACAATTTTGTCAAGAAGTGGGGATGCAAGTGAACATTAGCAAAACCAAGGTCATGATCTTTACTTTGAGAAAAACTAAGAAGAAAATAAATTTTGAGTTCGAAGGAAACCCCTTGCATGTGGTAAATGAATACAAGTATTTGGGACTTGATTTCTACAACAATCTCAGTTGAGAGAATTGTAGGGCAAAAAGAATACAAGGGGGACAGAAAGCTTTATACCTACTTCAAAAAAGATGTAGATACGCTGAGCTATGGGACTAGAAAACAAAGAAGAAACTATTTGCGTTGCTTGTTACACTTGTGGTTTTGTATGATTGTGAAGTTTAGGGTAGCAAGACATCAGTTTCAAAATGGAGACAAATAGAAAGATTACAGAGACACCTAATCACAAGCAATTTCAAAATAAAAAGTATGGTCTTGTATGAGGTCATCTTATCTGAAGCTAGAGATTTTCCAGTTGAAGCAGTGGCACTAATTCGATTGTTAGGCTATTTGAAGAGAATTGAGAATATGGAGGGACATCGCTGGCCCAAAATTGTGGTGGAGGAAAACTTAACTAGAAGGAAGAGCACGTGGATGAAGCAAATGCCAAGTGGATGAACAAATGGGGCATCAACATGCAAGAGTTCCCAAACACATGTGTGGAAATTAAAAGGTATGTAAAAGAGAAATTCAAAGCTATAATGTGGACAAGACATCTTGGGTGAAAAAGAGAATATTATGTTAAACAATTAAATCCCACATGCGATCATGAGCAAAACTACAATATGGGAGCAGATATAAAGTGGAAAGCTAAAATACTAATAGCACAGCTGAGAACTGGTTCACACTATCTTAGGTGTGAAATGGGAAGGTGGAAAATACCCAAAGAGGAGTGGGCAGATAGGATTTGTCGCTTTTGTTCGTCGAGATTAGTGGAGACAGAATAGCACTACATCATGGAATGTAAGGCATATAAGGACATCTAGTGCAATTACACAAATATGCTAAAAATCATACTTTAACAACCTTGTTTGAAGAGGAGATGATAGCAAAAAAAATAGGTTACATAATCAAAATCCACAACAGAAGAACCATGATATGTAAAGAGTTGGAAACTAGCCAAAATTAACTGGCATGGTTGTCAGTTGGTTCATTTGTTTTGAACAGTTTAATTTTACTTTGGAATCCCATAGACTTTCTGGTCTCATAGATGTCATTAAAATCTTTCCTTTCATTTCATTCCCCTCAATTTTGTCTCTTTGGCTTCTTCAATTACAATGCAGCCCTTAGTTACTGTGTTCTTGTCATTTTCTTGTTTTATATTCGGGTAATGCTAGTTCTCTCAGCTTTTTACCATCGATGGAATCATACCAAGATGAATTCCATGGTGGCAGATGAAGTGATAGTGAATTATCACATGCCCATTATTGAAAGAAAAGAGCTTGACCCGTGACTTGGGCGCTACTTTGACATTTTGAAATGTGCCTATTTGCTTTTATTTATAGAGTGGTCTCCTCCAGGCTCCCATTGTTTAATCAAGTTTGTTGTTTAATTTTTATTAAGTGGTTTTTTTATAAATTTTTTTATTAAGTATACAAGATAATTTAAAATTTTCTTTTATAGTGTAGAGATTGAATTTTCTTGTTGTAAATAATTAGGGGTTGAAAATTAAGCAAATTGAGACTAGTACCTCTAAAACAACTCTAAAAAAAAATTGAGTGGTGATTACCAAATAAAATTAGCTAAATAACAACATGAGACCTCTCTAGTAAATTCTCTAATGATAGCAAACTAGCTTCCAAACCTTTAAGTTATGCAAGCACTCATACTACTTATATATCATTGTGAATAAAAATGCAAATTATGTACACATTGTCTTGCTTTAGCCTCCTAACATATGAGATATTTTTGTGGTATCCATGAATGGAAAGAAAATCAAAAGGTTTTCATAACTTGGTATTTTTTTTTAGAGAAATCTTATTTTCAGTTTGTTGATGTTTCTCTCTTAGCTATATTTTAAATGCATAAAGGATATTGTAGTTGATATGCTTATAGCCTTAAGCCAAGTATCATTTAAATTGTTCACTAGCAGTACACATGCTTCATATTTTTTAGCAAAGGGGTTAGTTGAAGGAGTAAGAGTTTATGAAAAGATACATGAGATGCTCTCTCAAGAAGAAAAATGTTGCATCCCAATTGCATAAAACTTGCCATTGACAACAGATGAACCACACGTGCCCTTAATTTATATCTATTGAAAAAGTAGTCTTAGAGATCAAACATACCCTTTCATGATTGTTTTCCCTAATGTCCATAAGTAAATCTTGTTTACTCCTTTGAAAATTAATAGATTTTTCAAAGCCACCAACAAGAGGGAAAACAAATCCATTAGATGTAAGGCTTCATGCGAAGACAAGAGCAATTGAACAAGCTTAATTCGATCAATTGGTAAAGCCTCTACTTATACATTTGAAAAAAAAAAGATTTACCTTTAGTTGTTTATGCAATGTGTAGACACCTAAAAATGTCTTTTACCATCAAACCGACTCCGACATCCCTAAACTATCATTTTCCCTTCTAATTAATTAATTAAATTTTTATTTAATTAATTATCCCTTCATCACCTATTTTTCCATCATTTTATCCTAAAAAATGAATTAATTTCATCAATTCAATAGTCCCAACCTTAGCCAATTGATTTAATAAATATGCAATATTTATTTAATCAATTTCCCCCTTTTCACTAAATCCAATTAATTAGTTAAACCATGTTTAACTAATTAATTCAGCCTACTAATTGACCTATCCCTACCCTAGACAATTAAATAACTATTATTTAATTGCCTACCCTAGCCTACCTCATCCTAGCCCTAGGATTAATTAAATCAAACCTATGTTTAATTAATCCTAAACCCTTCATTTGGGTGGTCAAACCTAGTTTAACACCCTTCCCCACATCCTCCAAATAAAAAATTGAAATAAATCCACATAAGTCAATTTTTTATTTTAAAACATCCCACATCACATTTAATTCTCCTTATAACCCCTTACCTCACCCATACTCATTTATTTCCACTTATCCCCAAATAAATTTTTAATTCATTTTACATTCCCCATATGAATCTTTAATTCAAAAATAATCCTTCACACCCATGCTCATTTAATAACTCCTTTTCCCAAAATGAATAAAAGATTCACTTTTATTTCAAGCCCTCCATTCCTCCAAGATCAAATCTAGGCCCTCCACATCACTTTCATCCTCCACCATTGATCTTCCAAATCAATCTCCACCCTTGGATCAAAATCCCTTCAAAAAATCTATAAATAGAACATCTCTCCACCCAATTTGGGATCCAAGTTTTATGCAAAGTTATTATGCCAAAATATCAATTGAGCTAGTCTTTAGTGAGTTGCAAGTTTAGTTAGCATTTCACATTTGAATCACTTGTCTAGGGATAATCATGTCTTAGGAGCTTGTTTTGGGTGCAAGGTTCCTCTCCCTTGATGAGATTGGGTCTAGATTTGTGAAGGTATAACTTTATGTTTTATGCATTTTGTTAAGTATTTTTACCTCATTTATTTACCTAATCTACAATGGCACGCTCGGTGGGACCCACAAGGTCTGATTCTAATCAATTTTTGTGAGTTTTGGTGTGAGTTACGTGTTTTTGCAGGTGCAGTGCCATCCACCTTGCACAGTGGCGCAATCTCTGGCAGATATTGGCGCTATACTCTATTTTAGTGCCATCCCTGTGGAGCATTTTTCTTATTATTATTTTAGCCTTCACTCACATGTCTCCTTTTTAACGATCTTCCTGCTACTTTTTTGTGCCTAAATTGCTCTTTGTTTTGCAAGAATATTAGAAAATACAAGGGGAAGTTATGCCAAAATTTTCATAAAGTCTAAACATGCATTTTGGCTTTTCTTTTGTCTTATTTTTCATTTATCCAGACTAACAATGCTAATGGGACATCTTGTGTGTGTAGCATAACACTCTGTTTTTGTAAGGAGGTCTCCATTTTACAGGTTGGACGCACTCAGACCCGTATCGACGCTATCTGCCTAGATTGGCGCTATCAGTGACTGTGAATGAACCTCTTGACAACTTGCGCAATGGTGCTTTACTAGACCCCGTTTAGCGCTATTGTCTTAATTAGCACTTTTTGTATATTGTATTAGCGTAGTTGATTTTATTAGCACCTTCTGTGTAATTTTGTAGTGCCATCTTCTATTTTGGCGCCTTATAGGTCTAATATTGGCACTATCTGTTGAATTAGCGCCATCGGTATAGGGTGTTGGGTTCTTAGTCTGTTTTCTATCTGTGTTGCCATTTTCTATCCACAGTGGCGCCATTTGACCTCTGTTTTAGCACTATTTCTGAAACAGACTTTGCTGTCTGTGCAGGTACTGACAAGTGTTTTTGCAGGTCTTTACTATCATTTTGTGGATACTAACAAGCTTTTGCAAGATGTTTTTATCTCTAGTTTAGCAAAAACACTTCAATTGAAAATCTAAAAATGAACCCTTTGCATGTTAGTTACGCAACATTTTGATTTAGTGCTATAAAATTGAACAAACAACAAATAAATCTTTGTGTGTGTGTGTGCCAAACATTTAAATTTGGTGTTCTAAAATTTATAAATTGTGTGCCAACAACTATCAAACACTTTGATTTTGGGCTTTAAAAAGAACCACAAATTGCATCAATTGAAATCATTGGATTAAAAAGAACAACAATCTACATTTAGAAAATCAATATAATTTTGTGTGAAGTGTTTTCATGGTTTATGTTTGTGGTGTGAAAAGTGTATACTCTTCCCTCGCACCATTTGGTGACCTTGGAATCAAAAGCTTCTCACAAAACTTACATTTATCACCCCCAACATAATCCAAAGAACTAAAATGAACCATGTTTAGTGTGATTCAATCATAAAGAATAAGTATGCTCTCCCCTCGCATCTTTGTATGAACTTGGGGATCAAAAGTATTTTTGTGATTGTATTACTTTTGTTAATCCTTAGAGGGCCTGCCACCCCACTTCAAAAGGTGGGAACGACCCAAGCGGAAACAAGCTAAAGCCAAGCTCTTTCAAGCCGCTATATAAAATAAGGTGTTTGGGATGAAAGTCACAAGCATGTTTAGGTGTTGTTTAGTTATACCGACAGCCAACCTCCCCCAAAACCCTCCAAGGTGTAACCCTTGGAGGCTGGGAGATTCCATAATAGAGAGTAGCGCTGCCACATGTATAACCACTTGAACGAAAGCACTTACTACGAACCTTTGTTTAGCAAGCTAAAATCCTTCTATTTGTTGACATAGAAGGGAAACCTTTGAAGTGGCCCCGATTCATGCGGTTCTTAGCCGAGGTAGCAGGGATAATCTAAAGGTTTGGTGAGGGACAAGCCTTATAAGAAACCCAGATTTTGGTATGCGTGAGGTGTGTGTGTAATTGTAAGGAGGAGCCGGTGCTACTAAGATCCTGGAGCTACTCGCTTTGAATAGGCGCAGCTAGGGGATTTAATAATACTGTCATATCTTCACCTTAGGTTATGGAAAAGTGCTTGTTTAACAAAATCACATGTTCTTTTACAAACAAATCTTGGTTATTGTGAGTTCATGTGCTTAATTGAGTGTTAACGTACTTAAATTACTTTCAAACAAACAGCCAAGAGACAAACCAAATCAGTTGATCAAATTCCAAATCAAAACAAATCCAAAATCTATCTTTTTCAGGACCTCGACCAACACTGCCCTGTTTCAGTGCCATCTCTGTCTAATTTTAGCGCTATTTCACCTGTGGATTGGCACTATTTTTAGATTGACTTGCCTGAGACTAAGACCCATTCAGTTGTGATCTTCACCATCTTCTCTGCCATAATCCATATTTACACTCCAAAAAATCGTTCGTACCCCATCCATTTTCTCCTTAAAATTTTTCAAAACATACCATCATTTGGGCCTTAGAGAATCCACCATCATCATTATTGGACCCTTTACTATATCATGATCCGCTCAAGTCCATATCTATTTATCACCATTTGATCTTTTGCATATCTCCTTGCATCAAATATCAAAATCCAAATCCAAATCAAAACACCCATCAACAAATCATCAATCAAAAACTCGTCACCATTTTGAGCCAACATTAGTTCTAGACCTCATCATTCACATCATATATTGCTTGAAAAGTCATTAGTCTACCTTTCAAGTGAGACAATCATCCCTCTTTGCGTAAGGTCATTAGTCTACCCTAAACAAAGAAACATCCCTTTGTGCCAACACAAAATCTAGGTCTTACCTAAAGCTCAACTTGTTGACCATCAAGTCCTTCCCAAAAACATCGTCCTAATTGTCTTAATCAATCAAAATCAACATCGAAGTCAAAATAGCTTCCATCAAAATCATCCTCAATGAAAAACATCACCCCTCATCCGTCCTTTGGTCCAAAATTTGTGCAAAAGTCAATATCCACCTTTCTTATCACCCTAAGGTTAACACCTTTTAGCTTATCACCCTCTCCATCTTATTACCACATCCATCTTTGGGTCCAACACAACCAATCTAATTCTCTAAGGTCTTCATCCCACATCTCACTCTACTTCTATAAATCAAATCCATACGCGTGCATGCCCATCACAAGATCACAACACAAAAAGAATAAAAAAATGGTAGAATCTTGGCAATATGGCATGCCTAACACCAATAGCAACAACATACCCATCAATCAAACATTCAACCCACCTACGTACTCTTACATCCCCCCCATACAATCCCAATGAAAATCCTTTTCATTTCTTACAACAATCACAACCACCACCACCCCGACCAACACAAAACGTCCCCACCATATCCCAAGATGATCTAGATGTCTTAAGATTTATGCAAGACACTGATAACATGGACCTACTTGATAAAATCCTAAGGTCGGACCCGAATAGATATCTTGATCATCTCCTCAAAATTGGTTCTCAACTACCCCTCATCATGACATCATCACAACCATCCACCTTTACAGTCATCCCTTCGACATCAAATACTTAAGCATCTACATCAAATACCCAACATATCATCTCACAAACATCAACACCTACCATATCTACCACCTCCACAAACTTTACCGCTGCCACATCTACAATCCCCACAAGTACCGCCATCTCTACCACCTCCCAACCCGTCATCACATCTACTACCACAACTACCATAAACCCCTCTGTTCCACAAATCACCTTGGGCATACAAGGAAACATCACGCATGCAAGTACCTCCACAAGGGTGCCTCCACCCTACCCCCAAACCATAGCATACCTACGACAATTATTCTCACAACCACCTCACAATACATCCAACGTCTACCTATCCAATGTCAATCCGTCTAATATCACATATCCACATAACCCCATAACTTCATCAACACAACATCAAACCAATCCCCAAATACCACCACACATTCTCCAACAACTCCACGCATATCAACAACATCAAGCACAAATCAACCAAAACACCAACCTGCAGTACCAAAACCTCAACCAAACACATCCCCAACATCAAATCCCACCCCACCTCCAACATCTCACCAACCAATAGGCCTACACATTCCAACCACAACAACCACAAGATCTCACAAACGTTGTACAGGCCTTGATCCAAAAAGTAGATGACATGCAAACTGGGGGCAAGCACAAACACTATTCCTTTGAGGACATTTGCCCCTATCCATTTGAAAGCACATTGTACATGCCCCCTTTCCCCAAGAACTTTGAGACACCTAAATTTGACAAATACAAGGGAAAGGGAGACCCTAGGGATCATCTTAGGGAGTTCTACATCTCTTGCTTAGAAGTCTCAAATAACGATATCTATCTAATGAGACTATTTCCAAGAAGCCTCGGTGGTCAAGCCGCTGAATGGTTCGCACATCTTCCCCTAGGCATTAGGACTTTTCTCGAGCTTGCGAAAAAATTTGTAAACCATTTCTCCTACAACTTTGAGCATGAAATGTCCATGACAGACCTTTGCAAAACCAAACAAAAGAATAGAGAAGCTTTCGCTTCATTCTTACAAAGGTGGAGAGGCTTAGCAAGCAAACTCCCATGGCCAATTCCTGAAAAACAACTCGTCACCATGTTTGTGACCAACCTCAATCAAGAATTAGGGTTCCATTTACAAATACTTTGTGCGTCCACCTTTGAAGAGGTCATCGACAAAGGTACCACCATTGAACAAGCCCTCATTGCCAAGGGCTCCATCAAATTGTATGACTACAAATCCAACAACAACAACAACAACAACAAACCCCATATCAACACCCCCAATACAAACAACAATGCCAACACACAATCAAATGACAAATCATGCTATTGGGGGAAGAACAAGAACACTTTGAACGACGGTGTCACGGATGTGAAAGCCGTCCAACATGTACAAAATCAAACACCTACGCATACCTATGCCACCAATGTAAATAACCAAAGGGGACAAACTAAACCACGCAAACCTCGAAGACAATTTACACCCTTAGGGGAACCCATCGAGGACATCCTCGATAGATGTCTCAAGAAAGGTTTGATCACACTCCCACCTGTTAGACCCCATCAAGAGAATGAACTCAAAGCCGCGTGGTACAATGAGAATGACTATTGTGAATACCACCGCATTGCGGGTCATAAAACCGCTGACTGCATGCAACTAAAACATTGCATCCAAGACCTTATAGATCAAAATCAAGTCAGCCTCGATCAAAGTGCCCAACCATCACCAAACGCCAACCTCGAAGCTTACAAGGATCCACTACCCAACCATAATAAACCCTCCTCATCCAATCAAGCATTCAATGTCACCCCACCACTCGCATCCTATGACTCTATTGTAGGACGAATCAAACCATCATCCTACCATGTCAATACAATCACCATTCATGCACAAGCACCTGATTGCGCTATCACAACCCGTCATGGCCATGTATCCATCTGCACAGCCCCTACCACTGAACAAATGCCTACATCTACATCCGATCCCCTACCCCCTCGTCTAACCACACGTTTAACACCTACCAATCAGTATAACCTCCTAGAGCATCTAGGAAAAACACTCGCACAAATCTCCATCCTTGAGCTACTTCGCACATCACCCCTTCACAAAGACGTCCTCGACAAAGCACTTTTGGAAACTGAAGTCCCTGCCAACTTGAATGTAACCCAATTCCAAGCCATGGTAGGACATATCGCCACTCCTCACCATCTCACATTTTTAGAAAAGGACCTTCCCGCTTCTAAACATCTACACAACAATGCCTTACACATCGAAGTCTGTATCCATAAACACATCATTAAAAGAGTCTTAATAGATGGTGGCTCCAGCCTAAACATATGCACTCTAAAATTGCTAAAACACTTGGGGTACTCCGATGTGGTTGTAGACACCAGCGAGTGCATCACAATCAAAGGCTATGATGACACCGAATGGCTCTCTGAAGGCACCATCAAGCTTCCTATTCAAGTGGGACAAAAAATACTGGAAACAAAGTGTCAGGTCCTTGATCTTGACCTCCCCTACAACATTCTTCTTGGCCGACCATGGATCCATGCCATGCAAGCCGTCCCATCCACATTCCATCAATGCCTCAAGTTCCCTCACAATGGCACGGAAGTAACTGTCTATGCCAATCCTCGCCCCTTCCAATACTACAGTTTCTTGGAAGGCCACAACCAAACCTTCTGCCCATACAACAAAGCCACCACCAAAACTAATCCTACAACTTCCACCTCATATATGGACCCCACAATCATTGCCACCACTTCCTCCCAAGCACCTCCACGACCCGAGGTCAAGATCAAGCTTAGCGACATGGGATGTGGAGAATACGACCTACACGATACTTTTTGTGTGGGCACATTACCCAATCCTAAAACGTTTGGCATCCCAAAAACAAAAGCAACCAACACAGTTGTCATCAAGTGCAAACCTTCACCCATCTTTGAGAAGAAACATCTTCTAGATCAGGATGTACTCAAAGATATATCTCATCCTGGCTATACAAGGACGAAGAAATAGAACAAGAAGCTTCCACCATACCAATAGAAATCTATGGAAAAGGGTCTGAAATTGTCAAAAGCATGGGTTACAAAGGACAAGGCTGTATAGGCCTTCATGAATAGGGAATCATGGAACTACTACAAGCAACAAGAAACCCCTACACCCAAAGGTTAGGATATGGTCAAAGACAATGTATCCTCACTATCGATGAATGTATCTTGGCCGAGGTTGCTACAGTCTCCTCTGAAGTCGACAACGTCAATGAAACAGACCATCAAGACTCCTTTAGTGACTTTGCCGACTTCTTTGACTCATCCATATGCACCATCCACACAGTCACCACCCTAGCCTCGTCCTCCAATGACTTGCCACTAGTATACCCAGAACTTATAGATTGGGACCAACCGGGACCTCCTATCTTCGACATCGCACCTAACAATGAGGCCATCATTGAAATGATGGGAGTTAGAGACCATTTCCCCTTAGGCAATCATAGAGCAGGATACATCATGGAACTTGATATGCATGCTTATTTCAGGGAGACAACCCTTGCTTCTAGTCATAAAAACATAAAAATAAAAAATGGATCTGATGGTGAAAACCATTCTGCAGTAGTGTCAGATCCCAAAAAAGTAAAAATAAAAGACGTATCTCCTGGTGAAAACCTCCACAAGGCACTAGGAGATGGAAGCATTGGCCTCCCCAAGATAGACAAGGTTTATCCAAACAGATCACCTGTCCTAGTCGAGCCAGCCCAAGAGATGAATCTTGGGATAGAAGAACCAAAAATCACTTTCAGGGTAGAATCTCTCAGCACACAAGAACAGGAAAACTTCCTAGCATTCTTCACATGCCAAAATCACAATTTTGCATGGACCTACATAGACATGCCAGGGCTAGATCCCACCTTGGTCATTCATCATCTTGCAATACGCCCTGATGCGAAGCCAATAAATCAGAAACTTAGAAAAATGAATCCTTAGGTGGCCCTCCTTGTCAAAGTAGAGCTAAAGAAACTATTGGATGTTGGGTTCATTTGCCCAATTGATTATCCTAAATGGGTTTCAAACCCTGTACCAGTAGCCAAGCCAGATGGCCGAATCCGCTGCTGCACCGACTTTAGAGACCTCAACAAGGCCTGCCCAAAAGATGACTTCCCACTACCAAACATCGACATGATAGTGGATCTTACGGTAGGACATGAGATGTTATCCCTTATGGACAACTTTTCAGGATATAACCAAATCAAAATCACTGAAGAGGATCAGCATAAGACAACCTTCATATGCCCATGGGGAACATACTGCTAGGTCGTAATGTCATTTGGCCTAAAGAATGTAGGATCTACATATCAAAGAGCTATGACTGTCATCTTCCATGACCTCTTCCACTACATCATGGAAGACTATGTGGATGACTTACTAGGGAAATTGAAGATAAGAGAAGAACACCTGGATGTCTTGGCAAAGATCTTCGACTGATTAGAACAATACAATGTGCGCCCAAATCCAAAGAAGTGTGTCTTCAGTGTCACCTCAGGTAAACTATTGGGATACATAGTCTCCAGAAGAGGAATCGAGGTAGATCCTGCAAAAGTCAAGGCCATCACCAAAATGCCTCCTCCAAAAACATTGAAATAGCTGAGAAGTTTGCAAGGAAAACTCCAGTCTATCCATTGGTTCATTGCCCAACTTGTTGATAAATGCCAACCATTCCACAATCTACTCCGAAAGGATATAGCTTTTGTCTGGAACACTCAGTGTCAGGGTGCCTTTGATCAACTAAAAGAATACCTGGCTAATCCTCCTGTGCTAACTCCACCAAGGCAAGGAGAACCCCTCCTTCTATAGATCTCCACAACAGAGACAGCTATCGGAGCCTTACTAGCACAGTACGATGAGCATGGAAAAGAAAGAGCCATCTATTACATCAGCCGTACTCTAATATCCTATGAGTTCAACTACACACAAATTGAATGAGCATGTCTAGCCCTCGTCTTTACTTCACAAAAGTTAAGACACTATATGCTCAATCACAAGACCAAGCTCATCACCAAGATCGACCCACTGAAGTATCTCCTAAACAGAGCTGTTCTTACTGGAAGAATGGCAAAATGGGTCATGATTCTCACTAAATTTGACATTGAATACACTGAGAGAAAGGCCATCAAAGGATAGGTTATCGTAGATCAGTTGGCCAAAGCACCCATTCCTGCAGAGCATCCTACATTGGCAAAATTCCCTGATGAAGCTATCTTAACAATCACACCAGCCATAGACACATGGAAGATGTACTTTGATGGATCATACACACATAGAGGCTCAGGGACAGGTGTCCTATTTGTTACCCCTCAGGGCGACACCATCCCTAAGTCCTTCAAAATCACCTTCCCATGTACCAATAACATGGCAGAATATGAGGCTCTCATCATAGGTCTCCGCATGGCAATAAAATGGAAAATTGAGAAACTGATTGTGTATGGAGATTCTGAACTAGTCATCCGGCAGGTAAATAACGAGTACAAAACCAAGGATGATAAGCTCCTACCCTACAAAAAGATGGTCGATGATTTCAAAGACTACTTCAATGACATCCACTTCAAGCAAATCCCAAGGCTCAACAACAAAGCTACAGATGCCATGGCTACCATCGGATCTCTAGTCGACATGAAGAAAGACAATAAGAAATGTGAGTTCTTGATAGAAGAACTCCCCATCCCAGCATACGATGTTCCTCAATCAAAACTAGTGTGCGAAGTTATTGGTGCCCTATCCCCATGGTATCAGGAAACCTACTTATACCTCCATGATAATATCCTCCCCCTAACCTATCTACCTCACAGAGAAAATTGTTCATTTGTCGAACCTCCTATTTCATCCTTGTAGGCGACACCCTGTACAAAAGGAGTCTTGATGACATGCTTCTACGATGTTTAGTCTAGGGAAGTTGAGGTAGCCTTGGAAGAGGTACACGTAGGCATCTGCGGGGCACATTCAAGTGGACCTGCTCTATCTAAAAAGATCCTGAGGACAGGGTACTATTGGCCAACCATGGACAGAGATGCCTACCGATTTATCAAAAATTGCCTACCATGTCAATAGCATGGCGATCTCATCCACGCACCAGCATAGGAGTTTCAACCCATCACAACTTCGTGGCCTTTCTCACAGTGGGGACTTGACCTCATAGGGAAAATACATCCCCCATCCTCCAATGGCCATAAGTTCATAATCACTACTATTGAGTACTTCACCAAGTGGGTGGAAGCAATATCACTCACCTTCACCACTGGCACCCAAATTTCCAAATTCATCCTCCACTATATTATCTGCCACTATGGTATCCCTTATTCCATCATCACTAACAATGGAAAGCCATTCAAGAACCAAGAAGTTCGCACCTTATGCGAAAAATTTGACATCAAACACCATTTCTCTACGCCATATTACCCCCAAGGAAACAGTCAAGCAGAGGCTTCTAATAAAACCATCCTACACATCCTAAAGAAAATAGTCAATGAAGCTGGCTGTGATTGGCACCTCCAACTCAATCCCGCCCTATGGGCCTACCGTAAAAGCATCCGCACCCCCACAGGAGCCACTCCATTTTCACTAGTATTTAGATTTGAAGCCATTTTACCTATTGAGGTCGAGCTCCCATCCTTACGAGTATCCCTGCAAAACATAATCTCTGATGAGGAATACAGTGTCGTAAGGTTGCATCAACTAGAACTATTGGATGAGAAACACCTGAATGCATTGAACCACTTACAGGCATATCAAAACCGCCTCCAAAGAAGCTACAACAAGAGGATTAGAACCTAAAAATTTGAAGTAGGCGACCTTGTCCTTATGGAAAATTAGAAGAACCTGCAAGAGCGTCCTAAGCAAGGAAAGTTTGAACCCAATTAGCTAGGACCTTATGTTGTCACAGCCGATTATGGGTCAGGAGCCTATCAGCTTGCAACACTTGAGGGGCAGCCTTTGGATGAGCCAATGAACATCCTACATCTAAAGAAATTTTATGCATAACCCATCTGGTACCCCAAGTCAAAAAATTAAAAAAATAGAAAAATAAAAAAATCAAGAAAAAACCCGAGTGCAATAAAAACTTCCAATGGTGAAAATCACTTTGGTGACACCTTGGATAAGTACCATGGTGAAAACCTATTTCAGGTGCCATGTGTAGTGGCTAGTTTCACCATCTAATAAGTCCTCTTTCCGTTACACCACTCCATAACCCATGCATCCCATGGCTTGGAATTTTGAAACATCAAGTCCTATCACCCAACCCATACTATCCCATCCCAAGGCCAACTCATGGAGTGGGGATCCTTGTAAGCTCCCTTTTGTACAGCTAAAAAACTAGAAAATCCAAAAAACAATACAAAATCAGAAAATCCAAAAACAGTAGAAAACTAGAAAATCCAAAAAATAATACAAAATCAGAAAATCCAAAAACAGTAGAAAACACAGAAAATCCAAAAACAACACAACTCATCGCAAATCACCCCACATGTTGATCTCTCTACAAATCACAATCATCAAAGGATACATCAATCCTCACCATCACACCCATCTCAAATCATTCCCAGATCATCAAGTCATACCAGAACTACATATTCATTTTGCCCGCATCTTGAAAGTACCTTGATCCCGTGGATACATGGTATGTAGGCAGTTTGGAATATGAAGGACGTTTCCAGTACTCAGGTACATAAGATGTACCCATCCAACCCGTTTGGATGGTCCCCATTCACTAAGCTTTCTGGATCTAATAAATCTACACACGCTATGTATACACTTGAAACCTGTCCCCTAATGCAAAAATCATCAATCAACATACCAACCATAATCCTACACGTGGCCAAACTGTCCTTTTGCGCACCTCTCAAAAATTCTCCAATCAAATCAAATTGATTTGCGTCCTAGGATATATCTTTCCCACAATGGACAAAAATCTATCATCCTATCAACACGTCTCTTGGCAAGACTACACAAAGGCTATTTGTATCTTTTCGTTGGTCTTTTGATTATTGATTTTTATCTTTTGTCTCACTCTAGGTCACCTCCAAAGCTACCTTGATCTCATTATATCATGGTAAGTAGCAAACAACACCTAGAGTAGACATAGTCATTATTTCTATATGCTGTGCTTGTGGGTTGGTTTCATTACTCCAGGAATAGTATTCATATCTTGAAGCTTGGGTCGGTTCTAGCATGATGTGTCCCATTTACATATATAGGCATCAAAACCTTATATGTACTATTCGCACTCACTGCTATGAGTCCCCTTCCTAGGCTAGGCAAGATTATACTACCTTGGGCACGCATGAAATCAACCTATTGTTTGTGGGTCTAGTCCATGCAATTGTGGGATATATATAATCACCTAGGCCATTTCATACCTTTGTGAACGGTATCCTACATTGCTATAGCAAACTAAGAAATGCTTTCAATTAATCTTATGCAACTACTGTAACTAGCTCAAAATCACCACCCTAATCACTCATTTAACTATCGCATATCGGCCTAGATTTGATAATCATTTCCCCTCCCCCAACCTATCCAAATCCCCTCACTAATCCAACTCTCCCACTTCACACATCCTGTACCAAACCAAACCCCCCCCCCCCCCCCCCTCAATGATGTGGTGTCTTACGACCTAACAATCCTCTCATCTTCCCACCCCCATCCTCTAGATGCTTCCAATCCTATCCATACCCCATCCATGCACCCCTATCCTCTCCCCTCGCTAATCCCTTTCCCACAGTCTCACCACTCAGGGTTAAACAAGGAACATCATGTGTATCGGGACTTGATCATCTCACCTATCACCTCGCTTGCATCTCGCATATCATATCATTAGGTTCATTTTAGAATCAGTTTAAATTGCATATCATATCATTAGGTTCATTTTAGAATTAGTTTAAATTGCATATCATATCATTAGGTTCATTTTAGAATCAATTTAAATCGCATATCATATCATTAGGTTCATTTTAGAATTAGTTTAAATCATATATCATATCATTAGGTTCATTTTAGAATCAGTTTAAATTGCATATCATATCATTAGGTTCATGTTAGAATGAGTTTAAATCACATATCATTTCATTAGGATCACCATTAAAAGTTGTTAATTTGCATAATCATTAGGTTCATTTTAGAATCAGTTTAAATCGCATATCATATCATTAGGTTCATTTTAGAATCAGTTTAAATTGTATATCATATCATTAGGTTCATGTTAGAATGAGTTTAAATCACATATTTCATTAGGATCACCACTAAAAGCTGTTAATTTGCATAATCATTAGGTTCATTTTAGAATCATTTCGTTGCACATTATACATCATTGCAAATCATATCATACTCATTTATGTTTGTCATCACATAGGTGCATGTTAAAATTAAAATTAGTATCATCACATTGCACTCCATATATATCATCTCATAAACATTTAGTTACATTACATCATCACAATCATAATCATTGAAACTACATTCAATAAATCATCTAGTGGCATATACATATTTCCATACATAACATGTGTTTATTTTGATAAACATACATTACATCACATTGTTGCATCTATAATAAATGTTTATTAGTCTGAACATTCATTTGCATTATACATCATATAGTCCATAAAATCACAACACCATGCATATATCACAAAAAATCCATCATAAATGCATCCATAAAATCAAAAACCTAAATTGCATAAACATAATACATCCATAGCATATAAATCCATAAAGAATACTACATTCATCACATATGCATCATCATTATAGGACATCATAAACCATCAAAAAGCATCGTATCATATATATAATCACCACAAAAAATGTACATCGCTCATATCATCAAAAAATACAGTGTCCTGATACAATGCCTCTAATGGATAACACGATATAACTATCACATGGAGGATCCTCTCTCCGAGGGAGTGGGAGACTCTGACCCTAGTTGAGGTTGTGATCCTGTCGGCAGCTATGGTTGTGGCTGTACTTGCACCTGTGGAACCTATTGGGGCACGTGCGAGGGAGGAGGCATCGTCTACTAAACTGATTGAACAAATCTCGATCTATGTGACCTCAATGCCCTCGATCCATTGACCTAGCTATAGCTCGGTACCCGCTGCTTTGCTAGCACTACCGCATAATAAAGACCTCGATAATACTCTACCCGCCCTCTGGTCTCTGTCAACTCTCCCTGTACCTGAGACGTCTGTATCTAAGCTTGAGATAGCTGTGTCTGCATCAATGTCAAAATTGGGGCTAGCCCAGCCCCTAAAGCCTGTAGGCTACCCACTGTAATCTCTACCTACTGGGCCCTAGCGAGTGCCGCATCTCGCTCTCCTGTCAAAGTGACTATGTCACCATGAGCCTGGGCAATGCAACCACCTGTCCATCTGACCCATCCAACAATGCTACTGTGGCCTGCAGCTGCTCCAACTCTGACTCCTCACCCTGAGGCCGCCAACGAGGTGTAACCCTCTCAACCTCACCCTCTCCAGCTGTCCTATTGTTTGCTGCCCTACAGCCTACTGCTGCCCTACTTGTGGTGAGGGTAACTCACCCCTATCCACCCTCGGCTATCCCCCACACTACTGAGGTCCTCTAGGCTATTGCCCCACTCTGATCTGCACCTGCTCAATAGGCACCTGATGTACAGGTACCTGCTGCCCCACCTACCCTTGTCCAGCTGCCACTACTGCCAGCACAACTATAGGCTATCCATCTCTACCAACCACCCTCTCCTCCCCATCCCCTCCAATCTCCACAAGGTCATCTCCAATGACTCCTCCCCTCCTCCAGAAAGTCATCTCCATCTGAGTCATCACCACCATTGTCATCTGAATCGTCATCATCATCCCCTGACCCCGTTGCCTCCTCCGCAGAAACTGCCTCGGCAGGATCTGTAAACCAGGTCAGCCGCCACATCGGCCACCATATATTATATGTAGGGGTAGTACCTGCATCCCTGACAGTGCTCCTCCAATCCCACTGTACTAGCCGTAGAGCTACAAAATTATCCTGAACAACCTGTGGCTGTATGGCTGCAAGCTAGAAGGGTGCATCTCAAGGGGTCCGAGCAAATATGGCCATCTACTGTGGGGTATCCTGCCGATACCCAAATTGTCGCATGACCCATGAGGGTAGATACATCTCTATGGTGTGGTCTCCTTGACCCATCATATATCACTTCTGAAATGTAAAAGGCACGTGGATATCATCGTCCGGCCACGGCTCCACCCCAATGTAAGGTTGCCAAGTCACCTAAATAACATCATCTAACATCTGCCTCCAGTAGCAGACCTGCCTAGTATAAGTATACTCTGCATCTCGATATAAAAACACAAACGCCTCAAAAGGACGATGATAGTACCCGCATGTCGGCCGTGTAACTGTGATGTGCTCCTAGATCCACACATGCAGTAGAGTAACCCCAACTGATAACGTAGAATCATGAAGATAAGCAACTGTGTGCATCTTGTGATATAGCTGCCCCAACATCACCGGCCCCTAGGCATAGATGGTCTCATGCCTCACCATCCCCTCTATCATCTCTCCCCAGCCAACCGGGAAACCCCTGCCTCACCTATCCGGCATCACAACCCCACCAATCAATGCACATAGGAATAAGGTAAAGGGATCTGCACCCGCAGCCAGTGTCCCCTCATAGCTCATCTCTCTCCTGTCCACTGAGAGAATAATGTGGTCCTCTCCAAACACTCTGATCAGGGCACTCCGCTCCCTCCTCATGTCATATCTAACATGCCAGCCTCGAATAGGTAGCTTGAGGATGCGATAAACATCCTCAAGGGTGATTGCGATCTCTCCAGTCGGCAACAAAAAGCTACAGGTCTCCGAGCGGTACCGCTCCACAACCACTGTCATCAGAGCTCAATGAGCTCATAGCACGGGCATCGAAGCCAATGTTAGAAGCCCCAACCTAGCCAGTTGAGCCCGTGTAGCATCATCGAAGTGGCTGAACAGGGCCATCACGGATGGAACTCATCGCTCTCGTGAATACACTATAAACGATGTTATATCCTGCATCCACAACTTTTTGGTCAGATATCGACCTATGTTTTTTTGAACCAACTACTTTCTTCTAATGTCTAAAAAGCTAGACACATTTGGCGCTAAAACAGACAACCCCTTGCGTCATTTTCAAAATGGTGCTATAACTTCCTCTAAATAGAGCTATTACAGAAAATAGCGCCACTATACCAACCTCTTTGTGCTAATCCAAAACATGGCGCTACTGCGCACTGTACATAGCGCCATTTTACCAAATGGCATCACCCAACAATTTGGCGCTAATCCAAAAAAATGTGCCAATTTCCCCAAAAGCGCTAATATAATATATAGCACTAATCCCCTCAATCGCCCTAAAATGAAAAATAGCGCTATTACCCAATATGGCGCTATTCCAGAGTATAGCGCCACCCTAACACTAATTTGGTGCTAAACTACTAAAATCCATTTTCTTCTAAAAAGGTGCTACTTCAGAAGATGGTGCTAAAATACTAGGTAAATGGTGAAAAACTGCCCTAACCCTACCCTGGCAGATAGCGCCAATCTAGAGGATGGTGCTAATCTACCTTACTTTTGGTGCTAAGCACTCCAATCCCAAATCCTGAACCCCAAAAAATTGACAAAAATAAAAAAATTGAAAAGTTAGGGTTAAACCCTACCTGAGGTCTAGCCTCTGGTGCTCGGCCAAACGATCAGAACTGCTCTGAGATGTGTCAAAGTCGTGGGAACTAGGGGTTGCGGTCAACCATCTCTCCTTTGCTCCTTCTTCTCTAAAGTCAAAGTGTGTAAATGTAGCACTCTTAGGCCCCACTTTTCCTAATATAGTGGGCCATGTCATTCTTCCACCCCTTCTTTTTCCCTCCAGGGTGCAGATCTCAGCCTTTTTCCTCCATTTTTTTTTTGTCATCCCCTTTTTCTGTCCCCTATCCAACCTTCACTCCCGTCACATCCTTTCGAGAACTCGCCCAGAAAATTATTTATTTTTCCCCCTAACCTCTCGAGGGGGCATCCCTTACCCATCTCATTCCTTCCCGGCAGCTGGGGCATATTTTTCTTCGACCTGACGCCACTTCCCTCCTAGGTCCTGATGCCACGTTAAAGAGGGGCAAATGTAGACACCTAAAAATGTCTTTTACCACCAAACCGACTCCCGACATCCCTAAACTATCATTTTCCCTTCTAATCAATTAATTAAATTTTTATTTAACTAATTATCCCTTCATCACCCATTTTTCTATCATTTTATCCTCAAAAATGAATTAATTTTATTAATTCAATAGTCCCAACCTTAGCCAATTGATTTAATAAATATGCAATCTTTATTTAATCAATTTCCCCCTTTTCACTAAATCCAATTAATTAGTTAAACCATGTTCTACTAATTGACCTATCCCTACCCTAGACAATTAAATAACTATTATTTAATTGCCTACCCTAGCCTACCTCATCCTAGCCCTGGGATTAATTAAATAAAACCTATGTTTAATTAATCGTAAACCCTTCATTTGGGTGGTCAAACCCAGTTTAACACCCTTCCCCACATCCTCCAAATAAAAAATTGAAATAAATCCACATCAGCCATTTTTTTATTTTAAAATGTCCCACATCACATTTAATTCTCCTTACAACCCCTTACCTCACCCATACTCATTTATTTCCACTTATCCCCAAATAAATTTTTAATTCATTTTACATTCCCCATATGAATCTTTAATTCAAAAATAATCCTTCACACCCATGCTCATTTAATAACTCCTTTTTCCAAAATGAATAAAATATTCACTTTTATTCCTAGCCCTCCATTCTTCCAAGATCAAATCTAGGCCCTCCACATCACTTTCATCCTCCACCATTGATCTTTCAAATCAATCTCCACCCTTGGATCAAAATCCCCTCCAAAAATCTATAAATAGAACCTCTCTCCACCCATTTTGGGATCCAAGTTTTATGCAAAGTTATTATGCCAAAATATCAATTGAGCTAGTCTTTAGTGAGTTGCAAATTTAGTTAGCATTTCACATTTGAATCACTTGTCTAGGGATAATCATGTCTTAGGAGCTTGTTTTGGGTGCAAGGTTCCTCTCCCTTGATGAGATTGGGTCTACATTTGTGAAGGTATCACTTTGTGTTTTATGCATTTTGTTAAGTATTTTTACCTCATTTGTCTACCTAATCTACATAATGAATGCCAATTTCCTTTTGATTGAATCTAGTTATTAAATCTTGTTTCATGTTAATGAGTAAAAATTATTACACTACATCTATACTATTTGATTGAAAAATCAATTTTAGGACTTATTTTGCTCTCACTAGTATCTACTACCTTATCTTGTGTTAATGTTGTCTCATATTTTTCTCCTTAAATGCAAGATCAATCCCATAAAATTTGCTTTGATCATTTCTTATGAAGATGGGATCACTATAGGGTGTCATTTTTTGCTTTCCTTCAATTGTTCTTTGTATCCAACATGTGTAATTTTTAAAGCACACATACTTGAGAAGATATATATATATATATATATATATATATATATATATTGCAAATGTTTTGTTAAACTTGGTGGGTCACTTATTAGATTGCAGAAAAAAAAACCATATTTTTTGGAGCAACAAAGGCTAGAAGAAGAGAGGATACAAAATGTTTGTTCACAAAAGACCTCACCTTTTTTTCTTTGCTCTTTCTCTTAAATTCCATTAGCCATGTGTAGAGTATTTTAATTGTGATAAATTTAACAAGTACTTGAAATGGAAGAAGTTAAAAGAATGAGGCAAGAAATGATTCCTTGGGCTCAAATGATGTCTTTCTTTGATTGATCCTTTGTTCCACAAAGGTTTGCTCCCGATTTTGTGTAGTTTTTTAAAAATATATTTTTGTTTAGATTATATTATCATATTTTCAAATTGTTTGGGGGTTGTGTATTCAACAGGTCTACAAGGCCTCTCACAGTAACAAAGGAGCCAAAATTTCACACACCTTTTGGCAAAAGAGACAACTGGGGCTTATGCATGTGAAAGAGCATATGATGACATAGAATGACAAATTATTATATGTGTTGGAAGCATGCAACTATGGATAGCTTTGATACTAATTCTAGAAGCATGTGAATGTTAATGAATATGGCCTAATAGGTGTCTTATTGCCATCCATTATGAGGAAAAGAAGATACAATATAAATTTTCCCACATTTTATGTACAAATAGGTAATGGTGGGGGGAGGGAGTTGGGGTGGAGAAAAATTGACTGTGGTTCTCTCATGATGTAATTTGGTGAAAGCTTTTTATCATTTTTAGGATACAACTAATTGATGGGTCGAGCATTTTAGACCAAAATCATTTTTGTCTTTTACAAAATAGTATTTTGGAGTGGTTATGCTCCAAGAAAGATCGTGTTGATAACATGTGGGAGAATCTTACTTATTTTCATTGAAATGTGTTGATTGAATCTTCCAACTAAACACATCAAATAGATTTTTTAGTATAAAAAATGAAGGCTCCTATATAATATCAACATGAAATTCATACATTATGAAGAGAAAGAGATGAGCTTTTATTAGGAATTTGTAATTTTCTACCATCCACTAATCTATTAAAGCTATGCCATAATATATTGGACCAACATTTAAACCTTAGATATAAAGATACAAAAATTAATTTTTAAATTTTTTATATCTTATTCTTAAAAGATATCTAAAATAATATTAGAAGTATTAGTAAAGTGGAATTAAAAACAAGGAACTTGGACGTGAAAACATGCTTTTTAACCTTTGACAACTATAAATTGCATGCATGCAGTGTGGAAACATGCTTTTTGGACGTGGTGGAGATGATTTTTTGACAAGTTAAACATCTTTAAAACTATTATCTTTAAAACAACTTACACCTATTTCATGACCTTTAAAGAATGTCAAGGTAGTATTTACTAATGTAAAGCTTTACAAGACCCTTTAAGACTCCTCAAAACCTTTTTAAACTTATAGAACATAATACTTCACCTTATACTTCCTCGTACTTGACTAACAATGTGAACAAAATTGACAAATGATGACAACTACAAAATTTTCAGACCAACCTTGATATCTCAGTTGCTTATTTGGGCCGAGAAGCACAAATAGGTAACGAAACCATAATTAGCAGCACTTCTCCTACGACTAGTAGTAATAGAAGAACCATTTCAATAATGGGGATTGGACTTCATTGGGCCAATTAATCCTCACTCCAGTGTAGGACATGCCCATATACTGCAATAGATTATTTTACTAAGTGGGTAGAAGCCATCCTTGTTAAACAAACTACATTTGAAGTGGTTTGTGACTTTATAAAATATAATATATTGGTCAGATTTGGGATTCCTAGTAACAAAAAATGCATCAAGTTTTTATTCCAAAGAGATATATCTTTTCTACTATGATCATGGTATTTCATTGGCACACTCATCAGATTATTTTCCGCGGGGAAATGGTCAGGTGGAATCTAGTAACAAAAATATGCTAATTATTGTTCGTAAGATGGTAGATAATCAAAGGAACTGGCATAAAAAGTTGTTCGATACTCTTTGGGCTGATAGAATAACACCAAAAAGGGAAATATGTATGTCACCTTTTGAGTTAGTGTAGGGCATCAATAGTGCATTACCTATCCCTTTAGAACTTTCAGTAGCTAAACTCCAAAGTGTCATCAAAGATTAATAGTTTCAAAATGCACTTGAGAAGAGGGTAATGTATTTGAGTAAAATTGAAGAACAAAGGGAATATGTAGCTGATAGAATTTCTCGACATCATGATAAAGTCAAAATCATCTTTGATAAAAGAGCAAGAGTTAGAAATTTTAGTTCTAGAGATCATGTCTTACTCTAGGATAAAAGAAGACAACCTAGGGGAGCTGATGGTAAGTTTGATTCTCTTTGGAAGGGGCCTTTCCACATTATACAAGTTTGTGGAAATAATTCTCATATTCTATCTTATCTTGATGCAACACTCTTGCCCCTTCGATATAATGGATAGGATCTTAAATTGTGTAATATGTGAAACAATTTATCTCAGGCTGTCTTTGTATAATTAGTTTTTATCATTTCCATTTGTTTCCTTGTTTTCCTTGTTTGTTGCCTTGTGTTGTTTTCCCTCTTTTTTGGCCAGCCTAAGAGTGTCCTTTAATTTGACTCTATTGCCCAATGAATAAGACACTGATCTTCTATTCAAGATACTAGGTTCTAGCTACATCCTTCACAGTCCTTGTCCCTAATTAGAGCTAGTTTTTGCCCTTAAATTTTGGTCTAACTTTTCATAATTTCAGTTTGCACCCTAGCTTATATGTTCTTCACCATTTCAAAAAATTTAAGCCCTCTTTATGCCCCCTAAAAGTGTCAAAATTTTGTTTTTATCTTCCCATATCTTTAATTTCATAGTTTTAGTCTTTCCTTGCACTTTTCAGAATTGTGCATGGGGTTTGTACATCTTCAAAATACTGGCAACTCCTTTTTGTATTGTTTTGGAGACAACATGAGTTTATGTACCTTTCTAATGCCTTGTGTTCAATTGTTCAAAGTAACATTGGAGATTTTAAGTGGTTTTGCACATTTTAGAGAGGTGCATAAGGTCTGCATTTCTCTAAAATCCTGACAAGCCCTTTATATAGTAGAAAGACTTCAAAGTTTTACCGAATACATGCACTTATGTTCTACCGACATCAAACTAATGTGCAATGCAAAGAGACGTCAGGGTTTTTAAACCTTTTTGCACATTTCAGAGAAGTGCAAAAGGTTTGCAATACTCTAAAACACCAAAAAGAGTTTAAGACTTAAGAAAATGATGGAAAATTCAAGTAGTTTTGTATATTTTGAAGAAGTTTAAAGGGTTCACAACTCTCTAAAATTGTGACATGAGTTCAATTAAGGGGACTTCGGATCAAAGACAAAGAAAAGTGAGTAACGATTATTTCAGAGAAGTGCAAAGGGTTTGAAACTCTCTGAAACTCTGATAAATAAAGGTGGGAATATTTGGAAAAGATTTGAGCTACTACATTATCACTTATCACGTATAGTTGGATCTATATAAGGGAATTTAAACCATTTTTATGACTGTCGAGTGCTCAAGCAAGATAGAGTCTATGACAATAATTGGGGCTTATGCTTTCATCTTTTCCTACAATCCATTTCTTTTAGTAGGTAATAAAAATCCTTGTCACAATTCTGAGTATTTATAAATAGCTAAAAGGGTAGCTCCATTTGTATGCAGTTTTAGTAATAAAGATTACATCATTTCATGAACTACACACATTCACCATTCCCTATTTGCCAGAACAATTTTTCTTCACCTAAAATCAATCAAATTTTTGCTCAAAGTTTAGCTCATTTGGTTTGCTTGATTTAAAAACCCCATAAAATTATGTTTTCTTACCAAGGCTATGAGCATCCCTCTATTTTTTATAACCCACTCTCTGAAGTCAGGGACAATGTCTTAGGGCATGTGGATTTAGAATTTTTTTTAGAAGAAAATGCAAAACCCTAGATCTAAAATGGTAGAGGCAACATTTGAGAGTGGTTTAGTTCATGCAAATGATTTTCCTATAGTTGTGCAATGTGCATATTTGGTATTTGCTCATGTTATACATTGCAAACCTAAAAACCAAGAATTGAGAACTGCAGATGATCATTTAGTGGAAAAATTAGATGCCCATTCTATAAGCACAATGTTGAGGTTACTATCTAGAGAGGAATATACAGACATGAATACAGAGACTGGGAATCATTACTTCCTAGATAAAAAGATCATTTTTTTAGATAACATAGCTAAATTCTAGTTGAAGGTGCCTAAGAAAAGTAGAACTAGACTCCCTAAAACTTTACAGAGACCTCACTTTAATGATGATATTTCAGATATTATCACTTTATTAAATAGGGTGATGGGAAATAAAGTCACTGATACTTTTGAGTACTAGATGTGCTAGTTTATAATCATTGTTATTAGATATGCATCTTAGTTTATTGACTGGGGCAAATTGATAGTGACAGCCTTATTGATGATTGTTTTGAGATAGTCATAACAATTAGTTAAAATTCACATAAAATGAACCAAAATTGACTTGAAAGATATGAAGGAATCGGCTAAGATTCGCTTAATCCCAAGTTTAATATGGTCAAGTCTTGACCTGTTGGGCAAATTCAGTTGGTTGATGTGAAGTTGTAATGTTCAAGGGGCCTTATGCAATTTAGGGTTTCTTGTTGGTTTACTGGACTCAAATTATGCAAAAGATCATAAATATCAGCATGTTGTTCATTCTCTTGCAAAAGTGTTACTGTGCTGCAAAGCTTTAAAGGGTTTCTTGAATTATTGCAGCTTTCTCCTATTAAATATTATGAAAATTGTCTACTTTCAAACTCTATTATGCATGTTTTTTTTTTAAAAATATGAGACAAATTTCCTTTAAATTTCTGCATTTTAGGCTAAGTATTTTAGATGGGTTGGGAAAATCTAGAAAGATCTAAACTAAACATCATTCATTCTACCAAAGGATCTAATTGTTCTGTTATGCACCGTATAAATCATACAGCAAATTTGATCAAATCCACAAACAAAAACCTTAAATGTAAGTTCTGAGCATTTTCACAAACATACACTTAAGATTGCAAGCTCTAAGAGAAAATGTTTCAAACACAATGAAGAGCCAGAAAACACTCAGAAGATAGATGCAGAATTCTAGATTCAATTGTATTAGAAATAGAGAGTCATATAAGATTTACAATGTTTGAATGACTCTTAGCTTCATTGATCAGATTACAGAAAACTTACAAGCTTTACAGATACAACAAGGAGGCAGGATGTTCCACACACTCCTTGTTGCAGACACAGACAACCTCCTTTTTCTACTCCTAAATGCTAAGCTAAATTACTAAAATCCCTGTGTAAAATATTACAGTGTAAAGAGGCTCAATATATAGACTTGACTATCCTCAATATAGCTCAAAACCCTAGTTAAACAATGGTTCAAACCTCTAGTTACAACAATAAATGCTGGAGAACAAGTCTCCAAAAAAATATCTCTGAGCATACATCTAATCTGAGTGAAATATGCCCTTCTAGAAACCCTAGCAGCTCAATAATAACTTCTGTTGTCTGCTGTCATGATGTCCTTAGCTATATTTTGTCTTCATCAATGAAGACCCTTGACTTCCTCGCCCTTCATCCTTATCTTCCTCTGCTCCTGAGATCGGATCTCCTTCCCATGACGTCATCGCCATTAACTTTCAGCTCCCTCTTCAACTGCAAACCTGCAAAAATAGACCAACAATAAGTATCATCATTTAATAAACCTGCAGGAAGAAAAACATTTGCTAAATCCAGTCGTAACTGTGTGAACGCAGAAATTGGGTCCCAAATTTGTGAAAATCGTGAGTCCAAAATGCATATACAACACTAAACTGGTCAGGTCAACCACCGTTGACCAGAAAATATGCATTCAGGCTCAAAATGCCTCAAAAAATCCTATCGCTTCACCTTCCCGCTCATTTCCTTGTTTAAATTCTTGTATTTTTCGATATACAAGTCGGGCGTGATACATTTGTTAAATCAGATTTCAATCTTTTCAATTTTGTGGCTTGCATGTATGCAATGCATATTGGTTTGTATATCGAAACATACAAACGCCAAAATATACAAGCACTTAACTCTATTTTATAACTTTTCAATTCCACCTAATGTATACTTCGATGCATATTGTGCTTGTATCATTCGATATACATCCAGATTTTATACATTGGATAAATCGGATTCTACTTCCATTTGAATTTCGGCTTGTATGTTTACTACAATGTATGCTTTGGAACATATATACAAGCGCGGACATATACAAGGATTTAACTCCATTCCATAATGCCTTCGATTCTGCTCAATGTATAAATGCATTGTATCTTTTAGATATTCAATTCGGACGTAATACAAGCATTTAATCAGATTTTACTCTCCTTTTTGATTCTGAGTTGTATGTATCTCCTTTGTATCTTTCGATATGCATTTTAAAAGACATACATGGACTTAACCTTGTTTGATAAACTTTTGGTTCTGGCACTTGTACATGTGCAATGTATGTTTGAAAATATACAAGTCCGAAACTATACAACGACTTAACACTATTTTAATAACCTTTTAAGTCCACGTTGATGTATGTTATCCTTGCATATTTGCATTGTATGCTCCGCTTGTATGTTGAAACATACAAGTGCCAAATATACGACTTAACTTGTTTTAATAAGTCTGTTGGGTCCGCCCAAGTATATTGTGTTTGCATATTTGTCATGCATGTTTTGACCTGCCAAACATACAACGTGAGATACATGCATGGATCTAAAACATCCATTTATTTCCACTCTAATTTATTTTAGGTCCATCTTGTATGTATACATAGAACTTTATTAAAAAAGCACACAAGGTAAAAAGAATATACAATCGACTTTGTATATGAAAGTGATATACAAAGGGCATTGTATGTACTATGCAAATGACCCAATCATGCAAACAACCCTACTTTATGAACCCGATTACAAATGTGACTAAGTATAAAATGCCTTTGCACATACAAAGGACTTTGTATATGCAAACAACAAACCCTTCCCTTGTACATTTTACCAAAATGATCATAACTTGCAACAGCCACAGCAGGGGTCCTCATTTTGCTAAGGAGTAAAATGAGGCATGTTGTGAACATCACAACAATTAGCAACCAAACAAAACAATTAAATTCAAAAAATCCAAGAAAAACTAAATGAAATAAATCCATAACTTCCAACTATCTTTTCTGCAAATTGTTATCCAACTTGAGACCTAAGCTATTCAATAAGGGTGCATGAATTTTTATTTTCAGTTTAAATGTGTGCACGTGATTAATTATCCTCATCTTGAAGATCGGTTGAACAAACCAGTGACTGATATTAGCCTACGTAGTTGAGGATATTCCCTCATAGCCAACTGGATAGAGCCTTGCTGCTAGCGAGCGTCTATAGCCCTGGCAAGGTTATCGTTACAATTCTCTTAAGTAGAGCCCCACTGCCAGTGAGCGTTCATAGCCCCGGTAGAGTTACTTAGATGGCTTAATCTAGATTTTTAGTATAATCCGCTTTATTTTTATATTTTATATTTTATTGATTTTGATGTTTGATAGAAATTTCACAAGATATAGCAATTTGTAACTTTATGATGCAAGGAATGAGCACTTGCTGAAATTAAGCTAGGAATTGTAATGATAGCAAGGGTGACCTTGGATTTTTCACCTAATATCTACACTGGTAAGTTCAACAAACCCAAGGAATTTAGGTGTGTCATCATGAGAAACTTCCCTTGAATTCTCAATCACTATTATTGGATACGAAATTTTAGAAGCTAAACAAATCTCTACATTCATGATAGCCACAACAAGTTATGCATAAATTTCAAATGATTAACTTGAATATTCTAAATTTTATGTTGTTTTCAATGGTTGTTAGCTTGCTCCTTAATACTCTAAAGTAAAACAAAGATCCTTGCTGAGGAGACAACAAACAACCCAACAACAGACTATACAAGAAAAACAAAACAAAAGAAAAGAAAACTATACAAGAAAAACAAAACAAAAATAAAACCACAAAACAGAAAGAAACAAAAACAAAACTGTACAAACAACTAACCTACAACAGCAAACAGCAAAAGAAAACTATACACTACTTACACTATACCACACAAAATATGGACTGCCCTTTACCTCAAGCCTGGAAGTAGTGTTTCAAATGTTGGCCATTAACTGGCAATGGCACATCTTCCCCTGTCAAGGTCTTAAGTCTAAATGTGTTGTCTCCTACTATTTTTGAGACTTGTAATGGACCTAACCATAGTTTGTCAAATTTTCCATGACTCCCCTTTCTTTCATGTGCTTTATCCCAGCACAGCACTAAGTCTGATATCCTAAATGTTTTGACTCTTGCCCTCTTATCAAACCACCTCTTAACTACTACTTGGTGTTTGGCAAATTTCTCGATGGCTTGACCTCTTTTCTCATCTAGCTGTAGCGTTTGTACTATCCTGGCTTCCCTATGGTTATCAAAGCCTAAATATTCATTGGCAAACTTCCAGATTGGTATTCTCAGATTTACTGGAAGTATGGGATCAGTCCCATAAAATAAATGATAAGGTGCACTGCCTAAAGTTGTTTTAAACTTGGTCCTATCTACCCACAGTGCATATTTTAACAAGGTATTCCACTCTCTAAGACTCTTTGCAATCAACTTCTTGATTATATCTAATAAAATTTTATTTGTAGACTCAGCCAATCCATTACCTTGAGGGTAATAATTTGAAGAAAACTTTAAAATAATCCCATATTCAAATGCCCATTTAGAAAACTTTAAAGAAGAGAAAGCAGGGCCGTTGTCACATACCAATGAATAAGGAGTTCCAAACCTGGTTATAATGTTCTCTTCAAGGAACTTGATAACTACCTCAGTTGTGGACAATTTGCAGCATGTGGCCTCATTCCACCTTGTACAGTAGTCCATCACTGTTAGTATGAACTTGTGTCCTGCAGAAGATGGAGGGTTGATGACTCCAATGAAATCTAGGCCCCATTGTGCAAATGGTCTTGATTCAATCACAGGTTGTAGTGGATTGGCCTAATTTCTTCCCTTATCTGCTACAGTTTGACAGGTGTGGCAACTTTTAATGTGACTTTCTGTATCTTTGAACATCGTGGGCCAATAATAGCCCGCCCTCAATATTTTGTGTGTTGTAGCTAGATGGGAACCATTACCTGTTCCGTACTTGTCATGCAGCTCCGTTAACACCTTATCTGCCTCAACTCTATTTAGACATCTCAAATAAATTCCATCATGGTTCTTCCTGAATAGAAGACCTCCTTGTACCATATATTTTAGTGCTTTAATCTTCAAAGCTCTTCTCTGAGAAGCTTTCATCTTATTTGGGTACCTTCCAGATATTAGAAAAGCGTTTAAATCACCATACCAGTCTGATGTGTTATGGGAATTCAGTACATACTATTGTTTTATCAAATCTAAATCTGGGTCTGTGTTCGCTATTGTTTGTACCAATGCCTGCCCTCTGACCAGCTTCATGGGAATGATTTCCATGTCAAACTCTTGCAGCGTGGTGATCCATTTGGCCCTCTATTCTCCAGGTTCATTCTGCATTAGCATCATCTTTACTGCTGCGTCTGGTACTATGGCCTTGATTTGGCTGCGCAAAATATAATGTCTGAATTTCTTCACTGCCTTTATCAACACAAATGCTTGTCTTTCAGTATCCAGATATCTCAGTTGTGCATCCTTCAGAGGTGCGCTCATAAATGCAATGGGCCTTTCTTCATTGTCTTCACCCTTCTGTGTCAAGGCAACCGCGGCTGAATGGGAGGATGCAAAGGAGTAGATATAAAACATCTTGGCATAGTCTGGGCTTGTCAGTACTAGGGTGTCAGAAATGGCCCACTTGATAGCTTTGAATGTAGCCTTAGCCACTGGCGTCCACTCCATTTGCACATCCTTCCTCAACAGGGCATTTAATGGCTACACGATTTTTGCAAAACCCGTGATAAACTTCCGAACAAAGTTAATTTTACCAAAAAATGATTTCAACTCTTTCCTACTATTTGTATTTGCAATTTTTTTATTGATTCTATTCTATCTAGGTCAATCAATATTCCATCTTCATGAATGACATGCCCTAGTAATTTACCTTCAGTTACCCCAAATGAACACTTCTTAGGGTTAAGGGAAATTCCATACCTCTCACATCGCTTAAGTATTTTCCTAAGATCTTCGGCGTGAGTGGATGCATCCTTGGAATACATAGTTAGATCATCCATATACATGACAATGCACTTACCTAATAATCCATGGAATGCAATTTCCATGGCTCTCTGAAAAGTAGCACCTGCATTGATCAGACCAAAGGGCATTCGTCTATATGCATAATTTCCCCATTTACAAGTGAAGGTGGTTTTTAATTTGTCATCTCTATCAATTAATACCTGGTTATAGCCTGAGAAACCATCTAAGAAAGACATCATCTTTGCCCCATTTACTATTTGCAACACTTCGTCTATTGGAGACAGAGGATAATTATCCTTTTCAGATGCTTTATTCAAATTTCTAAAGTCTACGCATAACCCGATGTCTCCATTTTTCTTCCTCACTAGTACTAAGTTAGCTACCCAGACTGAATGTCTGACTAGAAAAATTATTCCAGCAGATAGCAATTTTTTAACTTCCTCAAAGATTAAAGGCTCTAAAATGGCGTTCATAGGCCTTTGTTTCTTCTTGAATGGTTTAACCTTTGGTCTCAAAGGTATCACGTGAGTTATGATGGACGTATCGTATGTTTTCAATTCTTCATATGTCCATGCTATTACGTGTTTGTATTCTTTCAGAGCATCTAAAATTTCTTTTCTTATTTTCTTAGAGAAAGCCTTTCCGATCGGCACATTTTGTGGATTTTGCTTTGTCCCTAAGTTGTGTACATCACACTTACTCCCTTCTATTTTGGGCAAGTCCTTCTGTCTTATTACGCCATCAAAGTCAAAAATATTCTCTAATTCAATTACTCCTTTGGGTAAGAAGTTGCTCTTCAAGTTGAATATATCCTCTTCGTCCCATGTTATCTCAGGTCTTTCTTGTTCATTAATGATTTGAGCCTCAAATACCTCATTACAAGTCAGAAAATTAGTAACATTGTCTGGGATACTGGGAACATTAACTAATTCAATAGCAAATCATCTCAGACTTGACAGTGTCAAGGGTTCTAATGTGCTAGCAGCAACTGCTAGCGCATCCGACCTGTGGTTCAATTCTCTAGGGACATGCTCTATGTTGAAAGCATCAAATGAATCTATTAAACCCCACACCCTATGTCTGTAACAAATCATTTTCTTGTAATTGCAAGCATATACTTTCCTTATTTGTCTGACTACTAGTTCAGAGTCTGAAAATACCTTAATCATCTTCACCTTTTTCTTGATGGCCATCACGAGTCCCAAAATTAAGGCTTCATATTCAGCAATATTGTTAGTACAGGAAAACTGCAGTCTATATGCTGCTAGATATGATTTACCCCGAGGATCTATGAGTTCAACACCTGCACCTGCACCCTGTTTTGATTTGGACCCATCACATTTTAGTGTCCACATGCCATCTTTACTTTTCTGACCTTTTACCTTGGCATGCTTTACCTCTTCTATCACTTGTGAGGTGCTGGTCTGTTTATTCATGGGTATTTTTGTTTGGTCAACTTGCATATGTGTATTTTCAGCCTGCAAATCAAAAAGACAACTTCCTTTGTCTTTTATTCCTTCTTCTAAATCTAAAATCAGAGCATCTACATTACACTGAACGTATCTATGTGGTTGATCAGGGTTCACGTTTCCCTCTTGCAATCCTACTCTCTTTGTACATTTTTTGTATTCATATTCAATGATGTCTTTGCACATTCTACAACTCTCCTCAGAATGTGGCCTATCGTGAACTCTACACATGTGCTTATACAGTCTACATTAGGCGGGCAAATTTTGTTTAATGCACTCTTCCATCTCTTGTCTAATGGCATGACCAAATTTGTTCATTGCACTGTTTTCTTCATCCAAAGAATTTCCATCAAACTCGATGAATAATGTTGTCTCCTTGCTGACATGTTTTTTTCTAAAGTTTAACATCATGACCTCTTCAATTTGTACCCCATTGTTAGTAATCCTATAAACACCAGGTTCAACAACAACATATAATATTTTGTTCATTCGATTAAACTCTATTATCATGTGTTTCATCTTGGGTTTTGCCTCTATTCTAATCTGGTTTGGGACACCTCTCCAAGGTAGCCACATATGCGAGAAATCAGTGGCCACCACATATGCGAGAAATCAGTGGCCATATACCCGTTTAATGAATTGGACCAATCCCTACCCAGCAACATTCCATTATTCACGAGTATATCCACTATTTGAATGTCAATGAATTGGCTTACCCTAGGGTTTGAAGCTAATTGCATTTGAATGTTCATTAGTTCTCCTATCACACTAACCTCAGTTTTATCTAACTGTGTGACAACCTTGGCAGATTTGGTGGGAGTCAGCCCCAGAGTTTTACATATCCCTAAGGGCATTATGTTGGTTGATGCACCAGAGTTCACCATGTAATTGTGTATGTTCTTCCCACACAATCTTTAACAAGAAAGGGGGAGCATCCTTCTTATCAACATACATTACTACATTTGTATTGGAAGGGTGTTCGACTTTCTTACCCTTTTCTTTAGGCAGTGAATCTCTATTAGGAACAGCTATATCAGCAGCAACCTCATCTGTCATGGATACATCCAGAGATTTTATAAAAGTGTTTCTGATCCCTGGAGTTTTCAATAATTCATTCAAAGGTATACTGACCTTAATTTTCTTTATTTCCTCTGACAAGTAACTCATTAACCTTGTTGTCTCTACTATTTCAGTTTTACTTGTTTGGGCCTTTTGTGCTATTGTTCCACTATTTGCATGAGGATTAGCTTTAAGTATGGCAGGATTGTTGCTAGCATTCTGATCTGGGGGTGTATTGAAGTTGTTAGGAGGAATAGAAGTGGTGAAAGGTCCTCCTAGCCTAGTGTTGTTCCTTAAATTGTAGGTGTGGTTTTTATTTGTTTGTTGAAAGGCCTGCACCTCTTCTATTTCAGTCAATGCCTCATTTTCAGTTTCAAAAGGAAACTAAAAAGCATTTAACACAAAGGTTGATTCAGGATAAAGATTTTCACAAAAGTATGGTTCATCCTCTAACAATTCATCTTCTTTCTCCTCTGTAGTTGCAAAGGTAAAGGTTTCTAAAACTAAAGCTGTATCATACCCTGAGGGTACTACCTCATTACCCTTGGGAATGAGAAATTCAGAAGTAGGAGGCTGCACATCTATATTAAAAATGCTGGCTGCTAAATGGAATTGTGGACAGTCAAGCTCAGCATGGGCATTGGTATTGTGAAATCTGCACCAATTTTTTAGTGATGTATTGGCCATTTGGATGCCAGCTGTTTGTTTTGCATCATGATTATCTATATTCTCGAAAGGAGAAGATAGAGTACCATTGTTTGGTCTAGTGTTCCATGTTTTGGGTGGCCTAGGCTGACTCTAATTTCTGTTATTATTACCCCAGGCCCTATTGTCTATCACTGGCCCTCTATTTTGCATTAGCTGCCCTTGGTTATGACTTTGATGCTGATTATAGTTTTGGCTCTGATTTGAACATTGGCCTTGGCTGTTATTTTGGATATGGCTTTGATTGTAGTGATGATTTTGATTTGAATTATAGTTTTGATTTTGGCCTTGATTGTAATTCTAATTTTGATTGAATCCTTGGTTGCCTCTTCCATAAAGATTCTCATTTCTTAGTTGTGTTACTTCGGTGGTTAATCTTTTCAATTGTGCAGTGATCTCTTCGATTTCTTCCCTTTCTTCTTGTGCCTTTGCCACAGTTGTATCTCTAGGAGGTCGGAAGAAACGCTGACCACTGTTCTGATTGTTATTAGCAGTGTTACCTGTGTAAGGAGTTATGGCTTGGATTGGGGTAGGATTATACATAGGTGTGTATGTAGGAACCGGATTTAATAATGGAGTGTGATGCACAGAGACTCCATTCCAAGGCTGCACCTGATTTTGCATTCCAAGATTTCCTCCATTAACAAATGGACTATAGGTTGTATGCCTCATCTCTTGGTTTACTGAGGCTGCCTCTTTATAGGCTTTGGATATAGAATCTATGTCAGGTTTTCTGTTGACAAACATGGCAGTTAAAGGATCTAAGGCTACATAGTACATAGCCAACAAGGTATCATCATCCACGGTGTAAGGGGCCACCAACCTAGAGTAGGCCTTTTGAAATCTATCATTGAAATTATCAATCAATTCTCCCTCACCTCTTTTTATGGTAGCTAATTTATGATACTAGATGCAAGGATCAATGGGCCCCCTAAATCTAGATAGAAATGCTTCTTCCATGAGTGACCAAGAAGAAATGTAGCCATTGGGTAAGTTTACATACCAATTAGAGGCTTGTTCATTAAAAGTGTAGGGAAACAATCTACACACTACGTCCTCGTGTTCTAATCTGGCCCTAAAGCATGCCTCCTTAAATATTCTAATGTGGTCTTCTGGATCTTGGTGCAACTGGTATTTGGGACATATCTTTTCTAGATTTTTGGGCATTTCATTATAATCATTGAACTGTATGGGAGAGTGGACATTGAAATAAGCCATTGCGGGCGCTTAAGATGAACCTGTGGGAATACCTGGGTTTCCTGGGGGATTGGGATTTCTAGGAGGACCAGAACCAAGATTCAAAGATCTAAATGAAGATCTGTTGGGACTCACAAAGTTATGAATGCTAAAAGGTGACCCAGGAGGTGTTCCAGATGAACTTCCTGCTTGTGATATTTTAGGATTCCAAATCAAAGGGCTCTTACTTTGCCTTATATTAGGTAATTGCAAAAATATATCCCTGGAACTGGATTTGGATCTAGTCACTCTATCGCTGTTATGAGCCAGCTCTACTTGGAACAAACCCTAACTCAAGTTGGGCCCTCCTTCTAGCACCAAGAAACTGTTGATGATTGTTTTGAGACAGTCATAACAATTAGTTAAAATTCACATAAAATGAACCAAAATTGACTTGAAAGATATGAAGGAATTGGTTAAGATTCGCTTAATCCCAAGTTTAATATGGTCAGGTCTTGACCTGTTGGGCAAATTCAGTTGGTTGATGTGAAGCTGTAATGTTCAAGGGGCCTTACGTGATTTAGGGTTTCTTGTTGGTTTACTGGACTCAAATTATGCAAAAGATCATAAATATCAGCATGTTGTTCATTCTCTTGCAAAAAAGTGTTACTGTGTTGCAAATCTTTAAAGGGATTTCTTGAATTATTGCAGCTTTCTCCTATTAAATATTATGAAAACTATCTACTTTCAAACTCTGTTATGCATGCTTTTGTTTTAAAATATGAAACAAATTTCCTTTAAATTTCTGCGTTTTAGGCTAAGTATTTTCAGATGGGTTGGGAAAAGTTAGAAAGATCTAAACTAAACATCATTCATTCTACCAAAGGATCTAATTGTTTTGTTATGCACTATATAAATCTTACAGCAAATTTGATCAAATCCATAGACAAAAACCTTAAATGTAAGTTCTGAGCATTTTCACAAACATACACTTAAGATTGCAAGCTCTAAGAGAAAATGTTTCAAACACAATGAAGAGCCAGAAAACACTCAGAAGATAAATGTAGAATTCTAGCTTCAATTGTATTAGAAACAGACAGTCATATAAGATTTACAATGTCTAAATGACTCTTAGCTTCATTGATCAGATTACAGAAAACTTACAAGCTTTACAGATACAACAAGGAGGTAGGATGTTCCACACGCTCCTTGTTGCAGACACAGACGACCTCCTTCTTCTACTCCTAAATACTAAGCTAAATTACAAAAAATTCCTGTGTAAAATATTACAATGTAAAGAGGCTCAATATATAGACTTGACTATCCTCAATACAACTCAAAACCCTAATTAAACAATGGTTCAAACCTTCGGTTACAATAATAAATGCTGGAGAACAAGTCTCCCAAAAAATATCTCTGAGCATACATCTAATCTGGGCGAAATATGCCCTTCTGGAAACCCTAGCAGCTCAATAATAACTTCTGTTGTCTGCTGTCATGATGTCCTCAGCTGTATTTTGTCTTCATCAATGAAGACCCTTGACTTCCTCGCCCTTCATCCTTATCTTCCTCTACTCCTGAGATCGGATCTCCTTCCCATGACGTCATCACCATTAAGTTTCAGCTCCCTCTTCAACTGCAAACCTGCAAAAATAGACTAGCAATAAGTATCATCATTTAATAAACCTGTAAGAAGAAAAACAACTGCTAAATCCAGTCGTAACTGTGTGAATACAGAAATTGGGCCCCAAATCTGTGAAAATCGCGAGTCCAAAATGCATATACAACGCTAAACTGGTCAGGTCAACCATCGTTGACCAAAAAATATGCATTCAGGCTCAAAATGCCTCAAAAAATCCTATCGCTTCGCCTTCCCACTCATTTCCTTGTTTAAATTCTTGTATTTTCGATATACAAGCCGGGCGTGATACATTTGTTAAATCGGATTTCAATCTTTTCAATTCCGCGGCTTGCATGTATGCAATGCATATTGGTTTGTATATTGAAACATACAAATGCCAAAATATACAAGCACTTAACTCTATTTTATAACTTTTAAATTCCACCTAATGTATACTTCGATGCATATTGTGCTTGTAATATTCGATATACATTTAGATTTTATACATTGGATAAATCAGTTTCTACTTCCATTTGAATTCTAGCTTGTATGTTTACTGCAATGTATGCTTTGGAACATATATACAAGCGCAGACATATACAAGGATTTAACTCCATTCCATAATGCCTTCGATTCCGCTCAATGTATAAATGCATTGTATCTTTTAGATATTCAATTCAGACGTGATACAAGCATTTAATCAGATTTTACTCTCCTTTTTGATTCCGAGTTGTATGTATCTCCTTTGTATCTTTCGATGTGCATTTTAAAAAACATACATGGACTTAACCTTGTTTGATAAACTTTTGGTTTCGGCACTTGTACATGTGCAATGTATGTTTGAAAATATACAAGTTTGAAACTATACAATGACTTAACACTATTTTAATAACCTTTTAAGTCCACATTGATGTATGTTATCCTTGCATATTTGCGTTGTATGCTCCGTTTGTATGTTGAAACATACAAGTGCCGAATATACAATGACTTAACTTGTTTTAATAAGTTCGTCGGGTCCGCCCAAGTATATTGTGTTTGCATATTTGCCATGCATGTTTCGACCTGCCAAACATACAACGTGAGATACATGCATGGATCTAAAACATCCATTTATTTCCACTCTAATTTATTTTGGGTCCATCTTGTATGTATACATAGAACTTTATTAAAAAAGCACACAAGGTAAAAAGAATATACAATCGACTTTGTATATGAAAGCAATATACAATGGGCATTGTATGTACTATGCAAACGACCCAATCATGCAAACAACCCTACTTTATGAACCCAATTGCAAATGTGACTAAGTATAAAATGCCTTTGCACATATAAAGAACTTTGTATATGCAAACAGCAAACCCTTCCCTTGTACATTTTACCAAAATGATCATAACTTGCAAAATATGGCAAATTTTAAGATGGTTCAAAAAGCAACCCTAGCTCATTTTTCACAAGGAATCCAACCAAATCATGCCCTGGTACTGAAAATGCATTTTTTCTCTATTTTTTTTTTTTAACAAAGTTTGCAATTTTAACCCCCTTTTCCCTTCACCACCAAGCAAAACAACACACACACAAAAGGAAAAGCAACAACCACAGTAGGGGTCCTCATTTTGCTAAGGAGTAAAATGGGGCATGTTGTGAACATCACAACAAGCATGTATAACCAATTAGTCAATTTCATAGCTAACCATCTAAATTTTACATGTAATCTTATTTTTTTTATACTATAGAAACCACAAGTCCATGGCCTAAGTTGCAATCGATGGGAGTCTATGATAAAACTATGTAGATCTATGATTATTACCCATAGTTACAATTAGAGATTGCTAATAAAAATTTTAGGTGGGTCAATGATGCATTTACCATGTTGATAGTAAGAGAGTTGGATGGAAATGTTGGATTGCATATTTCTTATAAAGCTGCCAATGTCATTATGCAATTTGGCTATTATTTTATTCAATTCCAAAGATTCACCTACATTAGAGTTGGTGGTTTTGATGAATTGCCTTACAAACTACCCAGATATGTAAGTGGTCACCTTGTTTTAATTGAGATCTATAAGAAAATGGCAATAGTGAACAAAATATGTAAGGATAGTAACAAAAAAGGATATCCTTTTCCTCTAAAGTTTGGTAATTATACCTACTAATCATCCTCCGACACACCAAATGTCGAAAGGGCACTTATAAAGGTCAATATGTATTTCTATACTAAAAGATTTCCTTTCGAAACTAAAAATTATGTCAGGGATAACTTGCAATTAGGACCAATATATCTTCATCATCCACATTTAGAAGATTATTGGGCTGATTGTAAATATGACTTTGAAGTAAGGAGAAGAGATTGGTCCAGAATGACCATTGAACAAATACAAGATTATGAAAGTTTAGGTTTTGATACCATGGGAATTATTGATGATGGTTATGATATGATAGATGATTTATTTACAATTACATTATAGTTTCATCCTCTCACTCCTATCAATTGGGTAGATAAATAAATGAAAGATATTAAGGAAAGACCTCTCTTTGTTCTAAAGAAATTTGAGAAATGGCTAAATGCTAAAATTGTAGAACACAGCTTCAAAACCAAGCAATGCTCCAAAGAAAACAAGATAGACAAAAAAACAAAGTGGAGCTAGTGTGTCATAACCCATGGCTATGTACTCAACAAGGTCTAAAATCAATACATGTGGTGGCGACGAAGAAGACCCCAAAAAAGGAGTTGATTTAAAAAGTGCATGTGCTCAAGAGGATACCATGCCTAGATAGAAATTATAAATAAAAAGGCCACAAAATCCCCAGGCTACTCAAATAGGTACTTAAATACTTGAAAATCTTGGTTCTACATATTCCATCCCTTCTACATCTGAAGTTCCTCCTTCTTCACTTCCACAGTCTCCCACCCAATCACCTTCAACTCATCAATCTCCTCCTCTATCTCCACCACATGATAATGTTATCATGAATACATTACCCAAAAATATCTTGTCTCCTATTTCTTCTAGCCCCAGAAGAACAATAATGGCTTCTCCCTCACAATGGGTGAAATAAGTGGTTTGTAAGAAAAGGAAACATTCACATACTGTTGACCTTGGGCTTGAGGTTGTTGCAAAGATGTTACAAGCTACAACTCCACAACCTAAGAAGGTTGCAATTGCTTCGAGGCTAATGATAGACTCTAGTGGGAATCAATATTTGGAAGTGGCCAAACCAATAGGTGACAAAGATCAAAAAGAAGTTACTGAAGATGATTATCAAATGTCTTGAATTGAACTAGGTCCTTCTACCCATGAAGGAGATATCCACAAGTTTCAAGTCTTTGCTGTAAAACTAGTTGAAAGAGTATAAATAGAAAAAGAGACCAGAGAACAACTGGAAGAATAGATTCATGTATTAAATTATTATATCAAATTGATTGTGGATACATCTCCTCATCCTTTGGAATCATCTTCATCATATGTCAATATTAAGAATGTGGACAAATAAATAATAGAGAAAATTGGTAAATATCAAGCCTATGGCAAGGCCAGTGAGACCTGGGTAGAACAAATTGTTTTTAATGGTTTGAATGCCATCAAATAAACAATGAAGTTATATCATAGAGTTTTTAATAAGAAGAAAGATTTAGACAAAGAAATTGAAGAGGCTAGAAAGGAAGATGTTATATGGCAGGGAGTGATTAGAGATCTTGGTGAAATGGAGAAATATGACACTCAAACTTTGATTTCTCAAAAGGTTTTTAATAAGCCTGATGAATATGATGCAATTGCATGGTAAAAGAGTATTAAATAGAAATTCATAATCTTAAAGTAGACCATTTCAGAGCCTAATAAATTATCAAATTCTTGTGAGCTGATAAGATTAGACATTGTTATAAATTGCTTATCTTTTGATGTAGATATTTTGAATAGAGATGATTCTGATCTAGAAGATCTTTAGTTGATAAAAAATAATTTCAAATATAATATTTATGAAGATCTATTCAACAAAGAAACAATGAGTACAAATTCATTAGAAAAATTGAGTGCCATATCTTCCATGATATCTAATTATCGTAGAGAGATTTTGAAAGTTCCTGAATAGTTGAAAGAAATTAATGAAATGTTGGTCACATGGAAGTTATGATTGCTCAACACAACTATCTCAAAGGCAAAATTGATTGCTCCTCATGTAAAACAATTTAGGGTTTTTAAGGGAATGTCTTCAACTCTAAAATAACTAGATACAACCAAGGAGTAGAGTTCAAAGCAACCGAGTTAAAGACCAGGTCTTTTCTTTATATTACTTTATTGTCTCTTTCATATTGTAATTTGAAGTCATTTTAATATGACTTTATAAAATGAATTTTTTTATAACTTTATGTTGTTTAAAGTTAATGGATTCTATTATCTTATTAAATTCATAAACTAAAAGTGGTTGTGAGACAATTATTGAAGAAAAGCCTATTTATACAAGGATGAAATGTAAATTAAGGACTTTTTGATCATCTCAATTTTGACAAAGAAGAGAAAATCCGTGTGTTTTCTTTTGAAAATAAATAAAGAGATAATAGTGTTGGTTAGTGAGCCTGTGCATTGTCATCTTTATACTATTCTTCTTTCCTACATTAGAATAATAATCATTGTTTTGTGATAATCTCTATATATGATTGGAAATATTTGTTATTATCTATCACAAATTGTTTTGGTATAATCTAGGATTGGTATTCAATAGTTTCTCTCAATCTGTATGTTGTGAAAAATGTCAAATTTCTCTTTCTTAAGTTGGAGTATATTCTTGTATTCACATCCTTTTTATACCATCCTATAAAGTTTCATAGAGATAAATATGAGAGTTTGTCTTTGTGTGGGTTCTTAAATCTCTTTATATTATTTTAGGAAAATCTTAAAGTTATATCTTCTTATTAGGCAACTTAGGGTTTTCCCATTATTCCTTCATTTCTAATTTTTATATTAGGTCACCTTTCTTGCTTTCTGGTCAAAAGCATACCCCAGAAAATATAATCATCATACGAGGAAGCTACTCCTCTCAAACCTAGAGGAAGGTTGTTTTATTTGGTTACAACCTCTCTAACTGTTGGTACATTTGCTACTGCCCTTTAGCTGAGTCAGGGATGGTTTTAAGGCAATAATTGCAGCGATAAATCTATTTACCAATAGTGTGCAAGTTATTTTCTTGAGTGGAAGGTGTAAGATGGTTAGAGGAACTATGGTGCTTGCTAAGGGTGTTTGGATTGGAACTCTATTTTATTTGGATGTATGCATGGTTCAATGCAATAGTTCTTCTATTCTTACAGTGAAGAGATTTGTAGAATCTTCACCTTCACCAATGGAACCAAGAAAAGAGGTGTGTTACATCACTTCTGATGATCATGCTTTTTGGTTACCAAAGGGTGGTCGTTCTTTGGAGATAAAACTTCTAGTAGAGAAAATAATATTATGGAACCAACAGATGGGTCATATAGGTGAGAAGGGTCTATGGGCCTTGAAAAATAAAAACCTTGTTGAGGGGTTGAATGATTGTAACCTTGAATTTGATTTTTTCAAATATTGCATATGGAAAAAAAACCATGTTCAGTTTAATTCTAGTTCTCATAAATCTTCTAGAGTGTTGGGCTTGATACATTGTGATTTTTTTGGTCCTATTAGTGTTACTTCAATTTCAAAATCTATTTATTATGCATTTTTATTGATGACTATAGTAGAAGGACATGATTATATTTTCTTAGAAGTAAATCTAAAGTCTTTAGTCAATTTAAAGAGTTTAAGGCTCTTGTGGAAAATTAGACGAGTAAAAAGATTAAGTGCTTAAGGACTGACAATGGTGATTAGTTTTGTTCAACATATTTTGATAGGCTCTATAAAGATCATGGAATAGAATGAAATAAGACAAATCCATATATCCCTCAGTAGAATGGAGTTGTAGAAAGAATGAACAAGACATTGATGGAGAGGGATAGGATTATGCATAGTAGGGCTAGCCTAGAACAAAAGTTTTGGGTAGAAGTAGTTGCCACATCTTGTTACTTGGTTAATGGATCTTGTACATCAAATCTTGTTGATAATACACTCATGTAGGTGTGGTTAGGAAAAAGTCCTCACTAACACATCTTCATGTCTTTGGTTGTGAGGAATATGCACATGTGCCTAGGGAGAAGTGGTCAAACTTGGAGAACAAGGCTATAAAATGTATCTTCATTAGCTATGGTGTTGGTGTGAAAGGGTACAATATTTTGGATCTTATGGCTGAGAGAGGTTTTAATAGAAAAAAAAGTTTATCTTTAGAGAAGTCAAGCCTTCTTCTAGAGTATTTCATCTAGAGAAGGATGGAAAGAAAGATATGTTCGACTAACACCAAAGACCAAGAAGGTTGAACTAGAAGCCCATGAAGGACTTGAAGAGAAGGAAAGCTTAGATATTTTAGAGAGTTCCAAAGAAGAGATAGAACCTCCACCTCAGTCATTAATGAGGTCCAATTGGTAAAGAAAATAGATAGAAATCTATACTCCTCCGAATTGGAGATGTATTTTTTCTTTAATTACTAACACTGATGAGCTTGGGACTATAAAGGAGGCTATGGGTATGAACGATGCAGATTCCTAGAAAGTGGCCATGGAAGAAGTGTTAAAGAAAAAATGATACATGGGATCTAGTACCTTTACCTAATGGATGTAAACTTATTGGATAGAAATGGGTGTTCAAGAAGAAAATTAGTTTTATTGGCAATGTTGAGAAGTACAAGGTGAGATTGGTTGCAAAGGGTTATTCCTAGGTTGATGGAATTGATTATGGTGAGATTTTCTCTCTAGTTGCTAAGATGACATCTATTTTGTTTCTATTATCACTTGTTGTAGTGTATGATCTTAAGGTTGAGAAAATGGATGTGAAGACAACTTTACTTCATGGTGATTTGGAGGAAGAGATTTATATGACATAGCTAGAGCACTACATTGAGAAAGGTAAAGAACATTTACTTTGTAAGTTGAAGAAATATTTTTATGGTCTTAAGAAATCTCTTAGGACCTCATACCAAAAGTTTGATTTTTTGTGTTAAGTTTGGGATTTCTAAGATCCAAATTAGATAATTGCATCTACTATAAGATGGATAGTGATTGAATTCTCATTATTAAATTGTATGTCAATGATATGTTATTTTTCAATAATAGGAAGGGTTTGATTGTGAGTTGACATCTCAACTTTCAACATAGTTTGAGGTGAAAGACTTAGGGTTAGTCAGGTGCATCTTGTGGATGGAGATCAAAAGAGATAGAGTGAACAAAAAACTTTGGTTGGGCCAATGTATGTGAACTTAGTGTTGGAGAGGTGCAACATGTCAGCTTGTAGGTCATTGTGAGTTCCTGTTACAATGGGGACAAAGTTATTAGTTGACGATTGCCCAAAATATCCTAGTAAGATGGAGGATATGGGTAGAGTACCTTACGCTAGTGTTATTAGAAGTTTTATGTATGTCATGGTCTATACAAGATCAAGCATTCCCCAAGTAGTGGGAGTCCTTAGTCATTTTATGGCTAATCATGGATGGGCAAGTTGGGATGTAGTGAAGAGGGTATTTAAATATTTGAAAGGTACTTTTGAGTATTCAATTTTTTATTATGGTTATCCTATAGGGACCTAAGATTTAGTGTGTATTTGTGGATATGTAGATTCTAATTGGGCTAGTGATAATAGTAGGAGATCCACTAGTGGATATGTTTTCACTATGTTCAGTGATGTAATTAGTTGGATGAGTAAGAAATAGGTTGTGGCTGCTTTGTCCACTATAGAAGCAGAGTACATGGTAGCTACTTATACTTGTAAAGAAGCCATATGGATTAAGAGATTGTTTTAGATGTTGGGATAGACACAAGATCCATTACATTTTATTGTGATAGTTAGAGTGCCATATGTTTGGCAAAGCACCCAACCTTTCACATGAGGATGAAGAACATTGATGTCCAATATCACTTTTTTCATGATATGGTAGAGGATGGAGGGGTAATGCTGGAGAACATTGATATTTTGATTAATGTTGTAGACGCGTTGACAAAGCTAGTGAGCACAAAAAAGTTTAGGTGGTACAGTGATTCTATGGGCCTAGCAGTTAGATTTTAGTGTTGTTAAGTTTCCCATTTACTCTTGCAAGGTGTTTGAAAAGTGGTATAATTTTATAAAATGTGTCTCAACCTTGCACCTAATGTTAAGATTATAAACAATGTAATTTTTAGGTTGAAAAATTAAAAAAAACTCAAATTTTGGGCTATAGAGTTGGTTTTTGGCCAAAATAAAAATTATAGGTTATTCAACATCAGAACCTAGGTTCCTATCATGTGGTCCTCTTTGATCTCTACAATTTTAAAAAAGGGCCCAATCGATGTCCCAAATCAAAAGTTATGGCCTTCAAAAGTTCAACCTCTTGTATTGGAAATGCAAAAACATCAATGCATAAAAGAGTTGTAAAGGGGAGTTACACTTGTTGACCAACACATAATAAGGCATATTTGAATGGGGATAATGAAGCCAAAATGGAACACCCATTTTGATGAGTGGATTATAATGAGGTTATGATAGCTGGAATAAATATGCTATTTTTAGCTTGTGGATCCATCTTGGAATTTGGGTGTTATATTTCTAACTAAGGATTTGGGTGCCACTATTTTGGTTGGTTTTAGCTCATGGTTTTCTAATTACCATTTGATTGTTTCATGTATTGTATCTCCTATTTATTGGGTTCTTGAGGTGGAGGTTACACAACAAGTTTTAAAGGTATTGTTATGCTATCAAAATTCCTCTAGATCTTTGTTTGGTGATACTCCTGTGAAGGGTTTCTCTACAAGTGTAATGCAAATGTGTTGTTTACTAAATAATACATTGATCTACTTTGGAGTGTGTGGTTTTTATCCTTAAAGGGTTTTTCCCATGTACACCTGTGTTATGGTATATTATTTAAATTATATGTTTATGTGTTCCTACTTTCTATAATTGTTTAAAAGTGAAATTTGTAGAACAATCTCTTTAGAAGTTTACTGTAGGAAGTGTTTTGCATACCTTGCTTCCTTTCAATACACATTTGTAAGGTGCAAGCATGCATGGCATGATTCTTCAATAATCCACTAATTTCAGCTCACTAAGAATATGCTCTGAGTTATATTACTAAACCATGAAAAGCATGTAGGACTTAATCTACTCCTAAACTACTTAGGACTAAAATGATTAAATGAAATGTGTTTGGTCTTTCACCTCCTAGATTGGTGCATACTCCAATGGGAAATAGAGTCAAAACTTACAAGGAAGAAGAGAGCACACCTACAAATAATACATGGACCCATATTTACATACACATACAAATCAAAGGTGAAATCTTTTTGCAACTAAAAATACCTAGTAATCCATATCAAAGGTGCAACATACCACATGAAACATGAGAATATCATTACAAAATATTTTTAATGAATTATAATGTTGTCACACATTCATCTAACTCCCATTATAATTAGACCAACAAATGTGGCAAGTGGGAGCCTGCAATTAGGTTCAAACATCCCTCTAAATTGTTACAATCTAACATGGAGACACTCAATCACAACATAGATTGAATTGATTACCCTTCCTATGGTTTAAAAAATGTGATATTTCCCTTATAGGCTTGACTTGCAATAATTGATATCCCAGAACAATTTAAGACACAAAAATTCAAGAGGATAGTTGAATGACCAACCTCTTTTACATCTTATAATATTGTATATATAGGAATTTATTTACAATGCATTAAATATTATCTGGGTACGGTTGTAGGGGTCATTTGCAATCAACATATGCATCTTTCTAGTATGTAACTGTTTTCATAAGAAATCACCCTTGGATCTAGTGATTGGTACCTTGTGGTAGGTGTAACATTCTTTCCAAACTCAAACATGACACTAAGTACTAGTTTTTAGGCCCACAAGTGTAGGCATTCATCAATCACATTCAATTCACCCATGCCCATTTAGTTAGAAACACGTGGCCTTTACATATGAATTTATGCCTTTAAGGAGTCCAACAATGTATGGGATTGATTTGGATGGTTGTAGATCTCCAATGTATTTATTTGAGGGCTACAATGGCATGCCAATACATACAGGACGGTAACTGAGAAATACTATTCAAATGACAAAATCTTGAGGGAAAACTATAGGTAGGATTTACAATTGTAGACAGGAAGTTGAGAATTCCACAATATAAAAATGGCAAGGATTGGAAGTTGACAAGGAATTTTCAAATTGTAGGGGAGGGCCAAAAGTCTGCAAGATAAATGTATGCTGGAATGGTGGAAAAGCTGAGAAGTGGAACCAAGAAGCAAGGATACAAATTATAGGAAAGGGTCTAAAGTTTTCCAAAGATTAGCTATCAAAATTTAGTAATTGGAATGTTATTTATGATAATTACAAAGATGCATGGATACCCTAAAGTTTTGGAATGAATTAAGGAGGTGGGAACTAGAACTATGGAGTAGGGAAGCAAGTTAGCAATATTTTCAAACATGGACTTGGGTTCTAAAGCTTTGCAAGGAAAGAAGGAAGGAGAAAGAAAAAGGTAGAAATGTAGAGTAGGGAAGCAAGTTTTCAATAGTTGCAAACACGCAAATATGGTCTAAAGTTATACAAAAACAAAGGAAGGAGGTGAGAGATAGAAATGCAAAATGGAAGATTAGGGAACCAAGTCTACAAAAGTTGAAAACATGCATGTGGGGTCTGAATTTCTATAATATAGTCCAAGGAGGAAGTAGAAAGGAAGAGTAGGGAAGCAAGTTTGTAAGAGTTTCAAACATGCATGTGGGGTCCAAAGTTCTACAAGCAAGGAAGGAGGAAGTGGAAAGGTGGAAATGTGGAGCAAGGAAGCAAGTTTGCAAGAGTTGCAATGCACACAAGGTCTAAAGTTCCACAAGCAAGCAAGCAAGGAGGAATTAGAAAGGTATAAATGTGGAGTAGGGAAGCAAGGTTTCAAGAGTTTCAAGCATGCATGTAGGGTTTGAAGTTCCACAAGAAAAGAAGGAAGGAGAAAGTAGAAAGGTATAAATACGAAGCAAGGAAACAAGTTTAAAAGAGTTGCAAACATGCACATAGATTCCAAATTTTTTCAAGAAATGAAGGAGTGGGAAGTGGAGGGTTAGATGCAACATACAAAATTTGTAAACATGCATGAAAACTCCACATCCCTGCTAGAACAAGAAAATTGACAGAAACCCTCCAAACTCAAAAATTTTCATCAGATGAGCACAATGCACATATTTAGATGGGTGTAAGCACAAATTTGAACATGAATTGACCAATATGGCTCATTTAGTTGTTATTATATTGGTAATCTATTATGGGCCAAAAATAAGGGCCTAGGACAACACTACAAGTATGAAATAAAAATTTGGGAGGGTGCCAACAAGTATAAACTAGCATTTAGGACTTCTCCCTAACTAAGGAGAATTAGGAAAGCTTGTATATTAGCTTCTAAAGGATTGAATACTTTTTGTGCATAGAATCAAGAACTAATGGTTGCTAAGATTAGGATTAGTTTAAATCTTTTGAATTTATTCATCTGAATTACTAAGAGTCTAAGGGAATAAATAGTATATTATGGATTGAGAATCTCATGACCTAGTGAGAGCAACCTGTATACTAGAAATTTAACACTCGTACTAAATAAAAAATAAAAAAATAGAAACCATGAAACAAAGTGAGGTGAAGTGGACAAAATGCAATACATGTTTATTTAATCTTGGAGTTATTTTTTTGCTTTTTAGATGTGGTATTTATTAAGATGGAAAGTGTTTATGGTTTTCTCAAACTCTTCACCTTCTATAGTGCACAAAAGGTAAGAACCATTACTAAAATCTTCCTTTACTAGATACAAACCTCTCTAGTCTTTGTGAATCTTTCTATTATTCTTGTGTCTTTTTTCTTTTTGCTTCCTTTCCTTAGTGCTAGTTCACCAATCTCGAATGGTTAAGTAGAGGATTCCCCTTCCCTACTTGAGCTTGCTTTCAAGGGTTTGGGTCTCATAGCATGTGCCTATGTGAGATAGGCCTAATAATAGAATGTATTACAATAAAGAGTTCCTCCATTAGTCAATAAATCATTCAACAATTTAAATTCATACCCAAGATATATTTATACATCATTCTAATCCTTTGCAGATTGAAAAATTTGATGGAGATCATAAGGCGTTCAAGGTTCTTCTTTCTCTTTTGTGAGGAAAAATTTAAAACTAATTCTCCCGTTTGGTTTTGGCATGAAGATTCATGGATTAGTTTGTATATTTTTTAGCCAATTCTAGAATTGTTGGATTTATCATTTTGATAGTTATGCAGATCATGTTCTTTCATCAGAACTCCCCTACACTCATTTCATCATTAAAATTTTTTTCAATGGTCTCAACCTAAAACTAAGGTATCTCCCAAACTTCATTGTATCCCATTAAGATATTGAGTGAGGGTTTCTTTTGGGAAGTATCTTTTATTATCACTTTTGAGGGTACTTCAGGGTTATTTGTAATCTGATTATGTAGTGAGTTGATGAAATTGTGGTAATTAGTCTCTTCAAAATCAATTGCTAAGGTGATGATTAGATATATTTATCCTACTACCATTCTATATAGATTATTTCTCATCTAAGGACTTGGATGTTTTTTCACTCTCAATCTAGGAACTAACTCAATTTTTCTTCCTGAGGTCTCTCCCTGAGCATTAGCAAATATACAAAATCTAGCCCATGAACACTATCAGATATGTTAATTATTCTTACTAAGACTTGTCATGTGGGGGTAACCAAATTCATGGGAGGTGGCTAAGGGACTCCACTTATTCTTAGGTGTGTCAAGGTGGGTTGGCTTTATTCAGTCAACATGTTCTCTTCTATATCTATGAAGATATCAGTGTCTAAAGGAATGTCAATCAAATAAATTTGTCCCATTCCCTTGAAGGGGAATTGGAAGGGTTCATCTTTTTCTAATACTTATATTATTTTTAGTAGTCTTCATGGAGATAGTTGTGACCTATTTAGAACTTCCCCCTTTTTAAACATTGTTGCTATATGACCTTTTCTCAAATTTTAGGCCTCATCCTTCTTTCACAACTATATGGCTTTCAATGTAGGCTATATCACTACGACTTAATTTGTGGTGAGTTCATAATCTATTGATATCTCCACTTTCTTCTTGGTTACATCCAGTCTGAGCATGCTAAAAAGTCTTCAATCTCCCTTGCCACCTAAACCTTCCCTAGATGAAGGAAGTAGATCTCTTAGTACAAGGTAGAAGGGATCACCTTCATCTTGTGGATCCAATGTCTCCCCAATAGAAAATTATAACTCATATCTTTGTCTATCACATAAAACATTGTAGGGACCATCTTTGGTCCCAAGGAAACTAGGAGCATGCATAATTATTTTATGGCACGAACAACTTCATATTATCATAGCCACATAGGGCATCTCTACACATAGCGATATTGGTGTGTTTGTATCCCATTATCTTCAAAAGGGAGAAGGGAATGATGTTAACCACAACCCCATTTTCTACAAGGGTCCTCTTAATGCAAGTATCATAAATCCATACTTGCAAATATAGGGTAGGGTCTCCTCTTCTAATTAGCTTGACCTTAGATGGTATTTTCTTGAGGTTGAAAAATAAGCTAGGGTCATGTAACTTAGTATTTGGTGGGCTCAAACATAGGTCAACCTAGTTGATTTATTCTTCAGGAGCTTGTGTTATGTGGTTTAAATATTTTAAGTCAATGGCTTGTAGAAAAGATACACCGTGTAATTAAACATAATCTAATGCAACTTGATAACCTCTAGGTGTGAATGAGGGAAGCCACCTATAAAAATCCTAAGGGAGCTCATGCGAGTCACATGAAATTCTTATAGGACAACCCCTTATTTTATGTTTTAGGAAAACTTTGGATTGTGCATGATTTAGTTTCATTTTTCATTTTTAAATTTTCTTTTGATTTTTTTGTAGTTTTCTATTTTTTAGTTTTTTGTGTGTTTCAACAAGGTTTTGGTAGTTTAAACTTAATTTGGAATAACACTTTATTTTTGTGAACATCTATTAGGATTCCTCTTTCAAGCCCTCCATCTAGCACTAGTTATATTGATGCATGTTTTCACACGTCAACATGTTGGAACAAAAATCATTCCTCTACTTGAAATGTGTTAGCCTCAATAGTCTTCTATATGCATTTGTGGGTTAAAAAGATGCTTAATTAACTTGGTAATTGATTATTTTGGTTGTCTTGTTCAAGGGGCTCCAATAGATTCTTAATGGAGAATCACTAATCATTTTCCATTTAGGAATTATTACTTGTTTATAGACTACCCAAGTGTACATGCAATCATGATGCAAGAGCATCCGGGCGAATTGGCTATCCCGCATCAACCAAAAATATTTATGTTATTTTTATTCATTTTTAGTGTGTGTGTAGCTTTGATGGCATCTCTCAACATTCAGAAAGCTCTCCTATGGTCAAAATTGTAATTTTGACTTTTTCGCCAGTTTGTTGTTTCAGAGGCTCCGCAGGTAGTTTTTGAAAATTTATTCCCAAAAATCCATAAGAGCTAGAGAAGAATCCTTTTACGGGGACATTCTTGGAGGTACTATTTCAAATGTGCAAAAAGAATCAGAGTAAAATCTTTCACGGTTTGAGAGATTTTAATGCCGAAAGTTTGTGAAAATGAGTTGACAATTTATGGAAAGTTTAAAATTTTAAAATCCATGAAAGCTGGGTAAAATCCTTCTGCAGGGGACTTTGGGACATCATTTTGAGCCTACATTTCAATTTTCATTCAATTTGGAGAACTTTGATTTTTCTCGCCTACCGGCACCTGATTCAGCACATTCAGAGTTGTCAAATTTGAATATTTCACTTTGGCAAAGTATTTAGGGGTTACGGTAATAAATTTACAATCTTCTATTTATTCTTTTATTGTAACTTCCATCTGGAGGGCGTTTGGAATATAAAAGAGACAGAAAATTAAGATTTTGTAGTTTTTAAAATGCCCAGAATACAAAAAATGCCCCTATGAGTAAAGACAACGCTTGGAGGAGTTAATGGAAGTTTAAATGCCTCATTTAAGGCTTCCTAAACATAGAATAAGAAGAGATATGCTTGGGGAGAATTGGAAACCCACTTTCGAGCAATTATTGATGGTTTTCAATCTATATTTCTGAGGTTTTTATAGAAAAACGTGAGAGAAATTGTGGGACATGTTTTGGGAAGAGTTTTCAAAGAGAAATCAGCCCATGAGAGGGCACAGAGTGAGGTAGATTGCTGTTGAAAACAGAGAAGGAGAGTTTGCTGATCAAATTTTCTTGTGAGAGGCCATTGAAGGCTAGATATGTATTTTGTTTGTTGTAACATTGTTTTTATTGAGCTAAATAAGATTAATGAGATTGTTGGTTCTCATGTTATATGGAGTTATGAATTTATATTGAGCAGAGAGTCTCTGTTGTGATGATTTTGTTTGCATGATGTGTTTTGAGCAGATTGTGTGAGTTAGTGAGTGATGGCATGCGGATGGGAGTACCATCTTGCATCAAATGGTATTAGAGTAGGTGATCCTGAGAGTGCAGAGTCTGTACCAGGACCAAGGAGAGTATTCTAAAAGTGATTGTGGGCTATCCTCCAATGAAGGCTAAAAGTTGGGTAGAAGGTGTTGAGTTCCACCACTGAGAGAGTGAGAGTGGGTTTAGGAAGCATCTTCTAGGAGTCTTTGTTGGACAGAGTGTAGTTGAGAATGTATGAGAGTGTGTGAGGTTTGTTGCAGGGAGGAGACCTATAATTGTAAAGGGTTGATACCCTAGAGTTGAAGAGAGTGTTGTTAGTAAATCCTTGTGGCTGGAAGAGGGACGTTTGAGTCTCTAAAAGAGAAAAGATGCAAAAGATTGTAGAAGTGAGAGAGATGAGGATTTATGTAAGAAAGAGATTTTAGCAATGATGGTAGATATACATGCAAGGATGGATCGAATAGAGGCTATGCAGTGTGTAAGTAATGAGTTGGCAGCGAAGGCATGTCTACAAAAGGGCATGGAGGATGAGAAGAAGGATGTTGTTAGTGCAGATAATAAGGTTACAACAGTAAAGAATGAGCATGGCGAAGATATGGCAGCAGACAATGACAAAGAAAAGGTTACAGAGAAAGAGGTAATGCATAACATGTTTTATTTTTATGTAAATAAAAAGATTGCAGTAGATAGTGAGAGGAAAGATGTAGCAAAAGGAGATGAATAAGAAGTTGTAGTAAGTGGTGATGATGGAGATGATCTACTATCACGGACTACATCAGTCGAGAGAGAATAGCTTGCATTGATTGCAGATGGAGATGAAGAAGTTGTAGCAGTAGTAGAGAAGGAAGAGATTACTAAGGTAATGCCTTATTTTCTTGAATATGATAAATGTAAAGTTGATTTGCATGTTGTGGAGATGAATGAGAAAGTTGAAGAGGAGGTGAAAAAGTGTGAAGAGGAAGTGAAGATAGAAGTATTTTATTTCTGAGTTGGTTAGTGTAGATTTGTTTGCAGGTGTTATAGAAGGAAATATGAATGCATGTTGGTTGGATTGTGGTGTGTTAAAACCCATGAGATTAGAGGTGAAGGAAAGTTGTAACTGGTGTAGTGGGATAGATTATGGCGGAATGAATTCCACAGAGGGAAAGAAGAGTGAAGTATAAATTTGGTGGAGGAGTATGGGAAGTATTCTCTGTAGATGTTGGAAGAGGAGGAAGAAGAAGCATTTTACCAGACTTGATGCAGTGATGGAGTTTGTTGCAAGTTGTCTACAACCTACAAGGGCGACTCAGTCGTCCAACTCCATTTTGTGAGTTCTACTCACAAAATCTTTTCTACCCGGCATGTCTGATGCAGGAGCATCTGGGCGAATAGGCTATCCCGCATCAACCAAAAATATTTATGTTGTTTTTATTCATTTTTGGTGTGTGTGTGGCTATCTTCATCTTCCTCCTACTCCCATTTTGAATCTAGGATCTTTCTCTCAATCAATCTATCAATCTTTGTGTGAATATATGAAACTCTCTTGCAAGTTCTTAGATTTAGAAACTCTCATGTGATTGTGACCAGCAATGTTTACCAAAATCTTCAAAGGTTTTTGAGAACTTTGTTGTCCAGCATGATCTCCTTTGCATCTTTTCTTCCTTGGGAACATCTAGCTTGTGATCTCTTTAAAGTTTCTATTTCATGTTGTGAGGCGATAATGTTAAAACCTATTTTTTATTTATGTTTCAACAACATTTAGGAATCCATTGGTGTTTTCTTGGCACTTGTTGGGATTTCTATTTTCCTACTTGTCATTTACACACACTACCTTATTACTTCTTATAGAACTAAGAGTAATATTTATAGCATTTACATTTGTTTTCTCTAGTTCTAGATGCACATAGGATAAGAGCACACATATTTCATTTTGTCTTTATTATTGAATTTTTGTGGAGGTTGAAAGACCAAAATAGGGGCTTGACCATTTGTGAAAAGCTCCTAAGCATCCCCAACCTTCCTTTCTATTTAAGCTAACAAATTTTGAAGATTTACAAATGCACAGAGGTTTTGTTTCATTCTTCCCCTTTATTTGTCATTTTATTTCTCTATCTATTTAGTTCTATTTTAGAAAATATAATAGCTTGGAGTGTTGTGTTTTTCTTTTATCTCCTATGTGCAAGAAGTCTAAAAAATTGTATGAAAAAGTGAGTTTTGTGATAGTTTTGGATGACAACACATGATATGGATGACAACACATTGCATGAACATCCATACGTCACATCTGTGTCTTGGATAGATGGCTTCAACTTCTAGTAACAAGCTTCATTTCTTGTATTTTTCAGCTCTATATTTTGTTTCATATTTTAGAAAATATAATTTATGTTATTCTAGTTTCCAACCTAGTTTCTTTCTCTTTCACTTAGTCTAGGTAGAAAAGGAAAAAAATTATCTAGATAGGATTTCATTTTAGCTTTTTTTTATAGCACTAGAGTTAGGGTTTATTAAAACACAATCTTATCTAGTATGTGGTGTAAAAAGTTAAAGGCTTAAATATCTAAACAAGGAATTAGTTTTCTACCAATATAGTATGAGCTTGGAGCTTTGGGAAATTCTCTAGAATTGATGCTCAAACCTATTGCTATCTATGTGGAGAGGCAAGAGCTTCAAAAAAAAAATCTTAGAAGAAGCAACCAAAAGACCCATACAAATTCATTTGAGGGGGTATTAAAATGGGTTGAGTGCACAATTAGAGGTTGTAACAGAAAGTTTAACAACTAGATTTGAGTTAATAGCTAAGATTAGATGCAAAATGGTTAGAATTTAGAGTTTTGACATGCAAAAAATAGATTAAATCACATATTTTTCTAGTACCAAATTGCATGAGTGATTTTTATGGACCACCTAGATGATCCAAGACTATACCAATGATTTTTCCACTTAAAAGTCAAAAAGGAAGAATTTTTATAAGATGATAAGGTACGTGAGCAAGGTGCATGGTTGGAAAACACAAGGAAAGAGCAAAGAAGGGTCCTAGGAACTAACTAGAAACTTTCATCAAAATTGGAAAGTCTAAGAGCAAGTTTTATTCATGCAACATGGGCCATATGTTGGGTCATTGATTCATCATCAACCTACCATGTATGCCCATAAAATTTTAGGCACTTACAATTTCAAAACTATTAAATTTGATCCCAAGAGTTTGACAAAAGGAGAACATTTTTTCTTAGAAAACTCCCAAAGGTATTTGTCACCACCATATCTTTTTGCAAATACGAATTCTAGAAAGTGAGGCAAGTAGATTTGTGACACCTAGTAGTGTGTAGTTTATTTTTACAACTAGAGCTCAAATCTACAGTCAGGGTTTGTTTTTTTGTGGTTGTGAAGATCAATTCTACATATACAAATTCAAGCCAAGACAAATAATAGTTCTATCAAAGCTTCCCAACATTAATTCTAATTAAAAAGCATGACTTAAACTACAAAATAACAATCTTCAATCAAAAACTTCCAAAACCACAAACAAAATTAAATTCTAATCCTTCTTTAATAATTCCAAAAAAAAATTGAATTTAACTAGTATTCCACTTGTAATTCTAAAGTGTTGCATATGTCATTGATGCCAATGGAGTGGATGTCAAAGGAATGATGATCAAAGGAGTTGTGATGTGAAATATACGGTGATGAAAAACATGAGCATGTTGATGGATCAGTATCATCTATACACAGTTGTATCTTATCTTCTAAATTTCATGGATAGGGGAAGGTTGTCAAAGTATGTTGATTGATGTCTTGCCTTGATAATATGAAGTCATTGTTACTTGTATTTCCACTCAGCATTTCATGGGATATGAAGATAATTGTCTAAATCATCAGAAGGGAATTACACTACAGAAGCATAGGACATTGTACTACATTTTACCGCAGATGAACATATGAACTTGTAGATTGTAGGATAGCTAAATATGGCTATGCAGTATGCATGATCCAAGTTTCAGAGCATAAAAGTTACTGCAAAGTTTTTAGAGTTAGCAGAGTGAGAACAAGTCATGTTCCTGTGAAAGGTCATCACAGACAGAACTGAAAGCCACAGTATTTCACCACATCTACATATGTGACTTGGTAGTTTGGAGATTAGGTAAAGCAAAGGTACTAGATTGACATGTTTAGTTTTCAAAGGATATAAAGTGCTGCAAAGTTTTACAAAGTTAGCAGAGTGAGAACAAATCATGTTGATGTGTAAGGTTATCAAAGATAGAACAGAAAGCCACCACATTTCACTACAATTTGATGTTTGGATTTGTTGTTTGAAAGACAAGTTCAGAAGGTTAGTTTATATGATCAATTCAGGTCTCAAGTGTTTTGGATCACTGCAAGTGTGTTTATCAATGTTCTATGTTAAGATAGTGTAACTAGACTGTGTAAGGGATACTGACATAAGTGTTTGATTGCTTGTGCCAGAAAGAAGAAGCACAAACTAGAAAGAGGAGTGTATGAGAAGGCTTTGCAGGTCATATAATGTTTGTGGCATGAACCACATGATGATATCTCTTTTCTCTGGTATTGCAGAGGGTCTAGAGCTAATGTATGAAAGGATAAGTGTTTACAGTGCTGACATGGTGTGTTTGAGTGATTGTGACATGTGTATGGAAGCATGTGCCATAAGGAAAGGTTGGGAGAAGGTAAAATGGGTCCAATAGATCCCTTGGTATGAACCACATAGTGGGATTTCACTCCTACATTACCGCAGATGATTTGGGATCCGACAAGTAAGGCTAGTTACATGTTTTAGGATACACATTAGATTTAGGCCGACAAAGATGATGTTTAGAAGGCTTGCAGAGGATATATATGAAGTATAAAATATTGTTTCAAAGTGTGTGAGGATGAGAAAAAAGGTGAATGATCCAAAAATTGAGAAGTAACTCTAGAGGCTATGATGCATGATTCATAACAGAGTCAGTAGTGTATTGCAGAAGTGTTTTGAGATTGGAAGATAGCAGAGATGATAGAGCAGAGGTGTTGAGGTTATCTAAATAAGTCAAAGGAGATGATGTTGTGGAGGTGATTGAATCATCAGAATCAGTCAAGTGTTTTGGTATAGAGGTTGGTGCCTCATCTTGTAAGTTTTGTAAGTGTTGTAGCACTTTAGGGAGTTGGTGCTTCCTTTGGGTTGGAGCCCATAAAGCTTTGTATTAGGGAGTTGGTGCTTCTTTTGGGTTGGAACCCATAAAATTTTGAATTAGCGAGTTGGTGATTCGTTTGGGTTGGTGCCCATAAAATTCATTGTAAACTTCATTTTATTTGTGAGGATGGATTTGGACAGTAGATCCAAGCAGTTAGCTCACTGTGGTTTTTCCCATCTTGGGTTTCCACGTAAATCTAGTGTTATGTGTGTATGTTCTCATTTAATTTATGTGGTTTGAATGTTTAGTTTGAATTGAATGCATTTAAAATGAAATAATTTGAAGAAGTACCGATTCACCCCCCTTCTTAGTACTTCTGTGTGTTCAACAATTGGTATCAAAGCAAGGTTCATTGTTGCATCTTAACAGCTGAAGGTAGATCTTGGATTAGAACACATGGCTCAAGAAGGATCCACTTCTAAAATAAAACCTCTATTTGATGGAATTAACTATGCCTTCTGGAGTGTAAGGATGGAAGCCTATCTTACCTCTCTAGGGTATGATGTTTGGAGATTTGCGATCGATGCTTATACTATTCCTACACAACCTCTCACAAATCCGACTGATAATAAGGCTTGTGAAAACAATGCTAAAGCTAAGAATGCTATCTTGAGTTGTTTGACTAACATGGATAAACTCAAAAATCTCTATGAAGGAGATGACAAAGTAAATCAAGCTAAACTACAAACTTACAGAGGAATGTTTGAGAATCTGAAAATGAAAGAAGAGGAAAGCATTCCTAACTACTTTCTCCAAATGGATGAAGTTGTCAATGGAATCAGAGGGCTAGGGGAAGAAGTGAAAGACTTAGTGGTTGTGAAGAAGGTTATAAGATCTCTACCTCATATATTTGATTCAAAAGTTTATGCTCTTGAAGAAGCCAAAGATCTGAACACACTTACCATGGATGATCTGTTTGGGTCCCTCACTGCCTATGAGATGAAAAATGAAGTCAAAGATAAATCCAAAAGGGAAGCTTCTTTCAAAGCTACAAAGAAAGAAGGAACATCTTGTCCACACAGTGAGTCTGAAGAAGAAGAAGCAAACTTTGTGAGAAAGCTAAAGAAGGGTTCGGGCAAGTACAAAGGTAATCTACCTTTCAAATGTTTTAAGTGTGGAAAGATTGGGCATTATGCATCTAAATGTCCTTTTAGAGAAAATGAAAATAGCAGCAAGGGTTTCAAAAGGAACAACTTCAAAATGAATCTCCTTTCCAAAGATGAACACAACTCTTCAGAAGAAGGAGATCACTACTCATTAGATGATGAAAGAGGAGAATCCCTATTCATGGCTATGGAAGTCTCTGACATTTCTGACAAGACTATTGAGGAAGAAGAATGTGAAGTTGATCTTGGAGGTGAACTTATTTCTTCTCCTGAAGAATTGAAATGTGTAAGGAAAGAGAACAAAGAACAAAAGTCCCAAATTGAAGCCAAGACAAATGAATGCTCAAAACTTGGGGAAGAAATGTTTTCACTCAAAAGAGAATTGGAGAAAGTATCTGATTAGCTAGACAAAAATATCAACTTTGGAAAAAGGCCTAGAAATCTAGATGACATTGAAGAAGCAAAACTCATTCCTATTATGTCTCAAAGAAGAAGATATGGAAGACCTTTCCATGCAAGGCAGACCTTCTTAAACAGGTTCAATCATGCATTTTTTGGTTATTGTTTTATTTGCAATAAATATGGTCATAAGGCTATGGAGTGCATGTTTAGGATGAATAGAAGAAATTTTGTGAGTAGGAATCCTCTTGCTTCCTGCAACAACTTTGGACACATAGAAAGATATTGTAGAAGTGGATTAGCAAAGTCAGAAACTCAGATGGAACATATTAATGAGCAAGACAAGGATACTGATACATCCAAGAGACAACAAATAAATGAAGAGGTGGAAAATTCAATGATTGTCTAAACAACATTTCATGTCCAAGGGTAAAAAAATCCCTGGGTGATAGATAGTGGATGTTCAAGCCACATGATTGGTGATAAAAGCAAATTCATTAGCCTTGTAAATTGGAATGGTGGATCAGTCAAGTTTAGAGATAATACAACTGCAAAAATTTGTGGAAAGGGCACCATAAGTATTGATGGAAGATCTAAAATAGAAGATGTTATATATGTAGAAGGTCTTAAGAACAATCTTCTCAGTGTAAGTTAGATGTGCAACAAAGGATACAACCTCATATTTCATGCACAAAGATGTGAAATCAGAAAGACAATTACTGGTAAATTGGTGGCAGAAGAAAGCAAGACAGAGAGTAACCTGTACAACGTGAGTGGTGTCAATGGAAGGAACTATCTTCTAGGACAAATAAATGAATGTTGGATGTGGCACAAAAGGATGGGACACATCAATTTTGACAAACTTGTGAAAATCAGCTCCATACAAGCAGTAAGAGACATGCCAAAGATTGCCAAGCCTACAAGCACCTTGTGTAAAGAATGTCAGATTGGGAAGCAAACAAGGACAAGGTTAAAGACCAAGGAATATTCTTATACAAAGCCAGTGGAACCAATTCATATAGATCTATGTGGTCCTACAAAAACAAGGAGTCTCCAAGGTGAGAGGTATTTCATGTTGCTTATGGGTATGTGCAGGATCATCGCGAGCCAAACAGTGGTAATAGGAAAAAAATTGTGTTTTTACTAATGAAGGATTCTAATGATTGTTAATAACACCTCCCTATATAGAGAGGATATATATATATATATATATATATATATATATATATATATATATATATATATATATATATATATATATATATATAACTATTTGAGCAGTAATATGAGATTTCATTATAACAATCTTCTTCTTCATACGCTTCATATTAGCTAGGCCTAGAACTATGATATAAATCATATGAAAGGGAAGACCTAGGAAAACCATTAGGCCAAGGATCCATGTTTAAAAAGATTCAAAACACATTGAAACTAAGAAAGTGCACTTCATACAAATGTGCATTCTTGTATGAAAGAAACTTTATCTCACCAAGAGAAGAAAGAACACATGTTCCTTAAACCTCATGCCCTAAATTGCTTTACCCAATCCTTCATATGATTTGATTCATGATACATGGTTTGAGAAGGATACACATGATATACCCTTACCCTCTAGTGATAAAATTATGAATGATACTTTATGTGGTGAAGCTACACCTTCGTTAATCCTTCATGACATTATTATTCCTTGTGATGATGATGATCCTTCATGTGATTTGTTAGGACATAATGCAAAGTTAACATGGCATGAACTCTCTTGGAAGGGTAAGCATGGACTATAAGAACATTGAACTAGTTGGATCTATTAAGCTCGTTATTTATGAAAGAACCTTAAAGGTTAACCTTAATTAGGTAAGGTTATTTTTCAGTGTGGTTGTTTGTGCAACAATGTGTAAATTAATGTTACCTAAGGATAAATCTAACTATACTAACATTTTAATAACCATGAGAGCTGGGACTAACAATTAGAGTAAAAACTTGACAAACAATACAACTTGGACACATGTAGGACTTGGAAAATGGAAAAGAATATAATTAAATGTGGAAAACAATGAAAAAGTGGTATTAGTTGCACCTATATAGAGAAGTGGTTTAGAGGTTTAGGAGTTAGGGGAATTATTTAAGGTTTAGAGGTTTAGGGTTGCTCAGGTTTAGGGGTTTGGGGTTTACATTTTAAATAGAGATAGAGAGAGTGGACTGATAGAGTTTGGGAGAGATAGAGGAGACAGAGGGGAGAGATAGGGAGATAGAGAATGAGAGACATGTCCAGAGACATAGAGAGAGAGAGGTTTAGGGTTGCCTAGGTTTAGGGGCATTATTTAGGGTTTAAGGTTTATGGTTTTGGGGTTAGGGGTTAAGGTTTAGAGGTTTAGGGTTTAGGGTTTAGAGAGAGATAAAGGACCAATAAGGAGATATAGAGGAGTCTAAGGGGAGAGATAGGGAGATAAAGAGTGAGGGACATGGCAAGAGACATAGGGAGAGAGATTGAGAGGTAGATGGATAAAGGTGACAGGGAGATAGGGGAGAGATAGGGAGATGGTGGTTTATGGTTACTTGGGTTTAGGGGTTTGGGTTTAGGGTTTATGGGTTTAGGGTTTCTCAAGTTTAGGGATTAGGGGTTAGGGTATAGGGGTATTATAATTTAGGGTTTAGGATTTATTGTTTAGGGGTTAGGGGTTAGGTTTAGAGGTTTAGGGTTTTGGATTTAGGCTTTATAGAGAGAGAGGAATGATAGGGAGATATAGAGGAGTCTGAGGGGAGAGATAGGGAGATAAAGAGTGAGGGACATGGACAGAGACATAGGGAGAGAGATTGAGAGGTAGAGGGACAAAGATGATAGGGAGATAGGGGAGAGATAGGGAGAAAGTGGTTTAGGGTTTAGGGGTTTGGGGTTTAGGGTTTAGGGTTTCTCAAGTTTAGGGGTTAGGGATTAGGGTTTAGGGGCATTATTTAGGGTTTAGGATTTAAATTGTTTAGGGGTTAGGTTTAGAGGTTTAGGGTTTTGGATTTAGGGTTTATAGAGAGAGAGAGGAATGATAGGGAGATAGAGAGAGGAGACTAAGGAGAGATAGAGGGAGATAGAGAGTGAGGTACATGGCCAGGGACATAGGGAGAGAGATCAAGAGAGGTAGAGGGATGATAGAGATTGGGAGATAGGGAGAGATAGGGAGATAGAGGTTTAGAGTTGATTAGATTTAGGGTGTGGGGTTTAGGGTTGCTCAGTTTTGGAGATAGCTAGATAGAAAGAGAGAGGAGACAGATAGGGAGAGATAGAGGAGATAGAGGGGAGAGATAGGGAGACAGAGAGTGAGTGAGATGTTCAGAGAAATAGGGAGAAGGATTGAGAGGTAGAGGGACAATAGAGATAGGGAGATAAGGGAGAGATACGAGATGGCCCATTTAGGGTTGCTCACATTTAGGGTTTAGGGTTTATGGTTTTGGGGTTAAGGTTTAGAGGTTTAGGGTTTAGTGTTTAGAGAGAGAGGACCAATAGGGAGATATAGAGTGAGGGACATGGCCAAAGCATATGGAGAGAGATTAAGAGGTAGAGGAATGATAGTGATGGGGAGATAGTGAGATAGGGAGATAGAGGTTTAGGATTTCTTGGGTTTAGTGTTTAGGGTTTAGGGTTTAGGATTTAGCAATTTATGGTTTCTCAGGTTTAGGGTTTAGGGGTTAGGAAATAGGGGTTAGGGTTTAGGGGTTAGGTTTAATCATGCATTAATACAGGTTGTCGTGGGTATAGCTAAATGCCATCTTCTAAGGGTTCAATGGTGAGGAAAGTGTAAGATGGGGATATGGGATAATCCATGGTTTAATTATTATTCAAGGGAGTCTCCTTAGAATGATTATCAATGATGGTGTCAATAGGGGGAATGGAGTCTATGAATGTAGGTGTGGGAATGTGAGCTATGACATTGGGATTACAGTATTAGATGAATAATGGAAAGTAGGGGAACTTGTCTAGTGATGGAAGGAGCCACATGATCAAATGATGTTTGGGGAAGGGCTTTTATTAGGAAAGTAAGGATTTGGGTGAGCGTTTAGGGTTTGGTGGAGAAGAATTTATGGAAAATTTGGAGGTCATTAAAATTGACATTCAAATAGACGAAGTACAAGAGATGGCTAAGGATAAATGGTAGGCTCAAAATAGGATAACTAGGACTATGATGATGAAGATGGAAAGAAAAGTCAACAACAATATTATGATATAGAGATAGGATCTTAGAAAAAAGAGTACTACAACTAGGGGTTAAGGTCTAGGGGCATTATTTAGGGTGTAGGGGTTATGGCTTAGGGGTTAAGGTTTAGAGGTTTAGGATTTAGTGTTTAGATAGAAAGGATTGATATGGAGATATAGAGAGTGAGAGACATGGCTAGAGACATGGGGAGAGAGATTTATAGGTAGAGGAATTATAGAGATATAGGTAGATAGAGGTTTAGGGTTGCTTGGGTTTAGTGTTTAGGGTTTAGGGTTTGGGATTTAGGATTTAGGGGTTTAGGCTTTCTTAGGTTTAGGGTTTAGGGCTTAGGAGAATTATTTAGGGTTTATGTTTTAGGGTTTAGGGGCATTAGTTAGGGTTTATAGGTTTAGGGTTACTAGGGTTTAGGGTTTAGGGGCATTATTTAAAGTTTACGGTTGCATGTCAAAAGTAGTCTATCTCTCTAAATCCCTAAACCCTAAATAATGCCCCTAATCCCTAATCCCTAATCCCTAACTCGTAACCCCTAAACCCTAAACCTAGAAGCAACCCTAAACCTCTATCTCCCTATCTCTCCCTTATCTCCCTCTCTCTAGATCATCCCTCTACCTCTCAATCTCTATCCCTATCTCTCTAGACATCTCACTCACTCTCTATCTCCCTATCTCTCCCTTTGTCTCCTCTATCTCTCCCAATCTATCTCCTCTCTCTCTCTCTACCTATATCTATCTCTCCTTATCTCTTGCCTCTCTCTCCCTTATCATTCCTCTCTCTCTCTCTCTATCTCTCTCTACCTAGCTATCTCTCCCAATCTCTATATCCCTTACCTCTCTCTCCTTATCATTCCTATATATTCTATCTCTCCCCTCTATCTTTCCCTCTCCCTTATGGATGAAGGAAATGGAAACAAAAAAACTAAGTCTCCCTTTCTCAGGTTTAGGGTTTAGGGCTTAGGGGAATTATTTAGGGTTTATGGTTTATGGTTTAGGGGTTAGGGTTTAGAGTTTAGGGGAATTATTTAGGGTTTATAGGTTTAGGGTTACTTGGGTTTAGGATTTAGGGGCATTATTTAGGGTTTATTGTTGTATGTCAAAAGCAATCTCTCTCCCTCTCTAAATCCCTAAACCCTAAATAATGACCCTAACCCCTAACTCATAACCCCTAAACCCTAAACCTAAGCAACCCTAAACCTCTATCTCCCTATCTCTCCTTTATCTCCCTCTCTCTATCAGCCCTCTACCTCTCAATCTCTATCCCTATCTCTCTAGACATCTCACTCACTCTCTATATCCCTATCTCTCCCACATTGTCTCCTCTCTCTCTCCTAATCTATCTCATCTTTCTCTCTCTCTCTGTACCTATATGTATCTCTCCCTATCTCTTGCCTCTCTCTCCCTATCATTCCTCTATCTCCCTATCTCTCTAGATATCTCTCTTGCTCTCTATCTCCCTATCTTTCCCCTTTGTCTCCTCTATCTCTTCCTATCTGTCTCCTCTCTATCTCTTTATACCTAGCCATCTCTCTCAATCTCTCTATCTCTTGCCTCTCTCCCCCTATTATTCCTATATATCCTATCTCTCCCCTCTATCTTTCCATCTCCCTTCTCGATGAAGGAAATGGAAACAAGAAAACTAGGACTCCCTTTCTCAGGTTTAGGGTTTAGGGCTTAGGAGAATTATTTAGGGTTTATGGTTTAGGGGTTAGGGGTTAGGGTTTAGGGGCATTATTTAGGGTTTATAGGTTTAGGGTTACTTGGGTTTAGGGTTTGGGGGCATTAACTAGGGTTTACGGTTGCATGTCAAAAGTAGTCTCTCTCTCTCTAAATCCCTAAACCCTAAATAATTCCCCTAATCCCTAACCCCTAACTCGTATCTACCTCTCTCCTATATCTACCTCTCTATAGATATCCCCCTATATCTATCTTGCTCTCTCTATCGACATCAATCCAATGATGTCGAGGATGTGCTAAATTGATTTGCCAACTCTAGAAAATAAATGACATCAATCCAATAATTGCCTTGGAATTTGAATAGGTATAGAAAAATGAGAGGTTGATCCCGAGTGTCACAAGTTTGATCTCAATTGTTGACACAAATATCATCTAATATGTAAGTTACATGAAATGACTTTTTAGAATTTACACCAAAACTACTTGCTTTTGTAAATTTTTTTTATGACAGTTATCTATTCAAAAGTGCCTTTGAAATACTATTCAAGATACCTTAGTATAAGTAAATTATATAAAAATCATATATATATATATATATATCATAATCCTATATAAATTTTGACAGTTTGTCCAAAATCTTTTCTTTCATATGATACAGTATTTCTAAAATTTTGATTGTATTTTACAACTAAAATGCCTAAATACTAAAATGCTCAAATGCTAAAATACTAAAATGAAAAACAATGAAAACAATTGGGAAAAAGAAAATGGATATCCATTTTGAAAACCTAAAACGGATATCCGTTTTGAAAACCTAAAACGGATATCCATTTTTTAAAACATAAAAAGTGAAAAAGGGTCGTGTTTTTGCAAACCCGTGACTTGCAAAATGTAGTGTCAGCTCTCAAGAATGGATATTAGAGGTGAAGAATGGATATCTGATCCAAAAAGGTAAGATCTTTCACATTTTTTTGTTTGTTTTGTATATTCAAGCAAATTTTTTGGTTTTTATGCTAAGTGGGTATGTTTTATATTTTAATTAGGTAAAATGGAAGTACAAAATGAAAACCCAAACCCTCCACCACCAAACCCTCCCCCTCCAACAATAGAAGAGAAAATTCAAAGAAATATTGATCAAATAAGTAGGATCATAGAAATGTATTGCTGCCACCCTCAATTGTCTACAATGACATCAAATTTAGAGGGAATCATTAATCATGTTCATGTTAGATCTAGGGCACACAACTGAGAGGGGGGGTGAATCAGTTGTACAAAAACTTGCTTCTACTTCAAACACTTGATTCTTCTTTGTTAGTTAATAGCATATCAATTAACCATCCATGAAAGAATAATGCATAAACACAAGAGTAGATAAACATCAACACATTGGACACCAAGATTTTGACGTGGAAAACCCGGTTAAGGGAAAAACCACGGGGTGATTAACCTAAGGATTATTCTCTGTTAGAAGAATACGAAAAATGAATGGCACATGCCAATTAAGGCTCACTGCCTGAGCACACTGCTCACAAAGAGGCACACTACCTATAAGAGACACACTATCTACAAAGTGATAAGAATCACAAACTTGAACTGGAGATTGACATCTTTACCATGTCTAGATTAGTTCCATTTAAGCCCGAGATACTTCTGCTCTGCCCTTTGCTCTTTCACTATACCACTCTCATCCGCTCCACACCACACTTTGAAATGAACTCACAAACCTTCATTTATACAAGACATCGACTTAGGAACAATCATCTAAGTCGGCAATCAACCATAAGGACATTCGCAAGATGATTAATACATCCGGTCGGCCACCACAAGAACATTCACAAGATGAACAACTCATCCAGTCAGCTAGTCTGAATAAGAACTTCATCTGGAAAAATATCTTCAATTCCAAGCTCTACCACCAATGCAGACCGACAACATAACCTCAACATGATCCAAGAACCTTCACAAGCTTTCCTGATTAACCAGCTACATCTGCACTTCCTCTACTCACTGGAATCTCTTCTCCTCTTCACCTAGAACTTCAAGAACACAGTTTGCTGCCACTGTCATACTGAAGAAGGTGCTTCCGGACCTCCAAACCATGTACCAATCGAGATGACACATCACAAAGACATCCCAAACACTCCTTCCAATCCGCAGACTCTGACAATTCTCCTTCGGATCTCACTGGACCTTTTTGCAACACTCTGTCACTCTGGAACAGCTCCCGGAACTGGTTCTACTTGACCAAACACAACTTTTTCATATCTCCATGCGGACCTCTGAAATCTTAACTGGATCATCTCAAGACTCATATCTACAAACCCTTTAATCCGCAGCCTCTAATCCTCAACCTATTGAGTACATTTGCCTTCTTCTTATCACTGTTCTTCACTGTTCCTGATTGAGACTACTTTTCTCAATATCCTCAACACACAGCTCATCCAAACCTTCTTACCAATGCAATATGAGTATGTTGACATCAATGACAACACTGGTTCACCTCATACTTGCAACAATCTCCCCCTTTGTCATTGATGGCAACATATGATGTGAAAAACCATCAAGACAAGAACTTCTCCTTTCTGTCACAGCTCCCCCTATCAACAACAACTCTTCACATGTCTTCTTTTCCTTTACTACTCCCCCTTAGTAGCAGCTCCCCATCATCAATTTAGATCACAAGATATGACTGTGATATCCACCGGACTGATGCACATCAATGCATCCTAGTTTATCACCGGAGGGGCCATGACCCCTAACTTCTCCCTGAGATACTCAAAAGAGTCTTTGGGAAGAGGTTTAGTAAAAATATCTACAATTTGATCCTTGGAGGGTACATACTCCAATCTGACTTCATCCTTGTTCACTTGTTCTCTCAGAAAGTGAAACTTGATAGATATGTGGTTGGTCTTAGAATGCAACACCAGATTCTTAGAAATGTTTATTGCACTTGAATTATCACAGAAAATTGTGATAGGCTCCTCATATTCTACTTTCATGTCTCTTAACATCTGCTTCATCCATAAAATTTGAGTGCAACTACTTGCTGCTGCAATATATTCTGCTTTAGTTGTAGACAGAGATATTGCCTCTTATTTCTTGCTTAGCCAAGAAACCAATCTCTTTCCCAAAAAGAATGCTCCACCACTGGTGCTCTTTTGGTCATCCACATCTCCTGCCCAATCTACATTTGTATATGCATGAAGAGAGAAATCTGGATCTCTAGGATACCATAGACCATACTCAACTGTTCCTTTCAAGTACCTAAAAATTCTTTTGATTGCCATAACATGAGATTCTCTAGGATTAGCCTGAAATCTTGCCACAAGACCAACAGCCTGCATTATATCTGGTCTAGTCTGAGTGAGATACAACAATCCACCAATCATTGATCTATACTTTGTCTGATCTGCCTTCAGAGAGTCATCATCTTTGCTCAACTTACATCTGGTTGCCATAGGAGTGTTCATTAGCTTTGAATCTTCCATACCGAATTTCCTCAACAATTCTTTCACATATTTGGTCTGAGAAATGAAGATCCCTTTCTTTGTTTGAGTAATTTGCAGACCCAAGAAGAAATTCATTTCACCAAGTATAGACATTTCAAACTCACTTTTCATCTGATTTGCAAAAGTTTTGCACATACTATCTCTTCCTCCAAAAATGATATCATCCACAAACACTTCAACAATCAAAATGTTTTCATGATCAATTTTGAAATATAAGTTACGGTCAGCAGTACCTTTGTTGAATCCAATCTGCACAAGATGCTTATCTAACCTTTCATACCATGCTCTTGGGGCTTGCTTCAATCCATACAATGCTTTCTTTAACTTGCAGACCATATCATCATTATCAGATAATTGAAATCCATCTGGTTGTTCAATGTAAACTTCTTCTTCCAGATCACCATTTAGGAAGGTAGACTTGTCATCCATCTGATATACCTTGAAGTCTTTGAAGGCAACAAATGCAAGAAATAATCTGATTGCTTCTATTCTTGCCACCAAAGCAAAGGTCTCTTCAAAATCAATTCCTTCTATTTGAGAGTAGCCTTTGCAGACCAATCTAGCTTTGTTTCTGATTACTTCACCAACTTCATTCAGTTTGTTCCGAAAGACCCATTTGGTTCCAATCACATTCTTGTCTCTAGGTCTGGGAACAAGATCCCAAGTATGATTTTTCTCAATTTGCATCAATTCTTCCTCCATTGCTTTGGTCCAGTTTTCATCATTGCAGGCTTCATTTATTGTCTTAGATTCAATCTTTGAAATCAGACAGTATTCATTTGAATTTTGAGCAATTCTCCTCCTTGTTTGTACCCCTTTACTTTTGTCACCTATGATCTAATCTTCAGAGTGATTTAGAGTTACATTCCTTGGAATTTTGGGAGTATCTTGCATTGCTACTTCTTGATCATGCTCATTTAGACCTATCTCTTCTTCTTGATTTACTAGATCTGTCTGACTCTGACTTACCGGAGAAGATTGAGCTCCTTGAACCTGAACACCATCTTGATCATCTTCATCAAATTCATAAAATCTTGAGGGCTTCTCAATTCCTTCATCTACTTTCACATTAGTACTTTCTATCATCTTTCTCAGTCTCTTATTGTAACACCTGTATGCTTTGCTTTGAGTGGAGTAACCCAAGAAAATTCCTTCATCACTTCTAGCATCAAACTTCCCTAGATCTTCATCTCTTTTAATATAACACTTGCTACCAGATACTCTGAAATATCTCATAGTAGGAGTGATGCCAAACCAAAGTTCATATGGGGTCTTACCGGTATTGTTTCTGATTTGAACTCGATTGAGGGTGTAGACTGTAGTGCTGATAGCTTCTCTCCAAAACACCTGAGGAACATTTGCTTCCAACATCATTGTCCTGGCAGCTTCCTGGATGGTCCAGTTCTTTCTCTCAACTACTCCATTATGCTGTGGAGTCCTAGGAGCAGACAACTGTCTCTTTATACCATGCTTCTCATAGAAGTCTATGAACTCACCAGATGTGAATTCACCACCTCTATCAGACCTCAGACACTTAAGTTTTAATCCGGTTTGATTCTCTACCATAGCTTTGAAGATCTTGAACTTTTCAAAGTCTTCTGACTTCTCTTTCAGAAAGGTGACCCACATTATCTGGGAATAATCATCAATTAGTAACATGAAGTATCTATCACCTTGCAAACTCTTGACTCTTGTCAGACCACATAGATCAGTATGAACTAATTCCAATAATCCGGTAGAGGACTGATCTTTGCTTTTAAATGAGACTCTATTCTATTTACCTAGCTGACATTCTTTGCACAAACCATTTGTAGGTTTTACCAATTTTGGAAGATCTCTAATAGCCTGAGTATTGCTTATCCTAATGATGTTATCGAAATTAACATGACACATCCTTCTATGCCATAACCAACTCTGATCAACTTGAACAAGTAGACAACTTTTATCAGTACCAACCAAGTGAAAGATATTACCTTTAGTTTGAGTACCGGATGTGATCTCTATTCCAGATCTTTCTAAGATTCTGCATTTTCCATCTTTGAATCAGAGATCATAACCTTTGTCCACCAACTGTCCAACACTGAGAAGATTGTGCTTCAGACCTTCAACATACAACACATTACCAGTTTTATTTCTTCCATTAAAAGATATAGTTCCTCTTCCTTTGATTCTAACAACTGAATTATCACCAAACTTTACCACTCCCCCTTCATATCTTTCCAACTCTAAGAACTTGTTCTTGTCACCTGTCAGATGGTGAGAGCATCCACTATCAATAACCCAATCATCCTTTTCTTGAACTTGGGCAGCCAAAGCTCTTTCTTCACCTTTATGATTGATAGATATTGGATCTTCTTCCCTGATAGCAATAAGCACCCATTCATTTTCGGATTTGTCTCCTATCTCTTATTCATCATCTGTTACTCCTTCATTATCAGCTTCTTCATGAACATAATAACAATTCTTTTGAAACCTTTGTCTATTAGAATCTGACCTTGTAGATCTTTTCGGACATCCTGAGGCAAAGTGACCAATCTTATTGCAGTTGAAGCATTTAAAAGGTAATTTTCCTTCATACTTACCGGATCCTCTTGGTAGTCTTTTTGCAATGAGGGCTTCAAGTTGAGCTGTTTCTGCTTCTTCCTCTTCCATATCTTTCCTTGCTTGTTCATACCATGACAGCTTCCTTGAAGAGTTCTCTCCCGGATCAAATCTTTGTTTGCCTTTCACATAGGCACTAGCTTTGAATGCAGATTCAGTCTTGGGGGGATCATCTCCAAACTCAATCATTTCAAATGCAGCCAGTTTGCTAGCCAGTTGCTCTCTTGTGACAGTTGTATGGGCTCTGAATTCATCAATGGCAGCCACCATGATTTTGTAGGCAGTAGGAAGGGATCTGAGAATTTTGCAAACAATTTCATTTTCATCCAGAACTCCACCAACATTCCTGATTCCACAAACTAGCTCATTCACTCTTGGCATAAAGGTAGTGATATTTTCATCATCTCTCATCTTCAATCTTTCAAATTTCCCTTTCAGACTTTGCAACCTTGCACTCTTGACAAACTCATCTCCTTCATACAAAAGTTCTAGTTTAGTCCAGATCTCATATGCAGTTGGTAGGTCAATAACATTTGAGAGATCTGAGTCATTCAATGCACTTAGAAGAGATTCTTTAGTCTGCAGATTGTTTTCAGCATCTGTGATTTCATTCAGAGTTGTCAGACCACCCTGTGGAGGAACATATGGTTTTGAGACCATGGTCAAGTATGCTTTTCCCATACACTCCAAATGACATTTCATGCGACCTTTCCAGAGAGTGAAGTTGGTTCCATCAAACTTCAGACTATCCTTCTTGTATGACGACATCCTGGATCTCCTCAAGCGGTTAAGCTCCTTTCAGAGGAACTTAGCTCTAATACCAATTGGTAGATCTAGGGCACACAACTAAGAGGTGGGGTGAATCAGTTGTACAAAAACTTGCTTCTACTTCAAACACTTGATTCTTCTTTGTTAGTTAATAGCATATCAATTAACCATCCATGAAAGCATAGTGCTTAAACACAAGAGCAGATAAACATCAACACATTGGACACCAAGATTTTGACGTGGAAAACTCGGTTAAGGGAAAAATAATGGGGTGATTAACCCAAGGATTATTCTCTGTTAGAAGAATAAGAAAAATGAATGGCACATGCCAATTAGGGCTCACTGCCTGAGCACACTGCTCACAAAGAGGCACACTACCTATAAGAGACACACTATCTACAAAGTGATAAGAATCACAAACTTGAACTAGAGATTGACATCTTTACCATGTCTGGATCAGTTCCATTTAAGCCCGAGATACTTCTGCTCTACCCTTCTCTCTTTTGCTATACCACTCTCATCCGCTCCACACCACACTTTGAAATGAACTCACAAACCTTCATTTATACAAGACATTGACTTAGGAACAATCATCTAAGTCGGCAATCAACCATAAGGACATTCACAAGATGATTAATACATTCGGTCGGCCACCACAAGAACGTTCACAAGATGAACAACTCATCCGATTGGCTAGTCTGAACAAGAACTTCATCCAGAAGAATATCTTCAATTCTGGGCTCTACCACCAATGCAGACCAACAACATAACCTTAACATGATCCAAGAACCTTCACAAGCTTGCCTGATTAACCAGGTACATCCGCACTTCCTCTACTCACTGGAATCTCTTCTCCTCTTCATCTGAAACTTCAAGAACACGGTCTGCCGCCATTGTCATACTGAAGAAGGTGCTTCCGGACCTCTAAACCATGTACCAATCAAGATGACACATCACAAAGACATCCCAAACACTCCTTCCAATCCGTAGAGTCTGACAATTCTCCTCCAAATCTCACCGAACCTTTTTGCAACACTCTGTCACTCCAGAACAGCTCCCGGAACCGGTTCTACTTGACCGATCACAACTTTTTCATATCTTTTAACTGGATCATCTCAAGACTCATATCTACAAACCCTTTAATCTGCAGCCTCTGATCCTCAACCTATTGAGTACATTTGCCTTCTTCTTATCATTGTTCTTCACTGTTCCTAATTGAGACTACTTTTCTCAATATCCTCAACACACAGCTCATCCAAACCTTCTTACCAATGCAATATGAGTATGTTGACATCAATGACAACACTGGTTCACCTCATACTTGCAATAGTTCAAACCTTGTCAACCCAACACGAATCATTTAGGCAATGACGAGAAGCCAAGAAGGCCGAATATGCTAACGGTTTGTCATATGATCAAGTCAAACAATTAGAGATTACAAAAGCCATGTTAGCCCAATACTTTGTCAATCCTAAAACTAGATTGCATGTTGATGTCCATAAGCCCAAGTTTTCAATCAAATGGTGTATTCATGAGGGCATTAGTCAGAACTTTTGGGATCGTTGGTGGATGGTTTTTGATAAACCACCCAACAACAATTTAGATGTACCTTTGTATTTCCTTCATAAACTCTATGCAGAGTTCGTCATGGGTTAACATGTTAATTATTTTGATTTTAGAGAGTTTCAAGGAGTGTGTAAGGGAATGCCTTAAGATAGACCTGGGGCAATGAGACAAGTACAAGGTCCCTATATTCCCCCTCCTGCTATCCCTTCTCCACCCCCAATGTAGCACCCAGACGTTGTTGCAGATGCAACACAACAAGGCCTTAGTGCCATACACTCTTTGACCAAGAATTTGATTATATAGACATTTCAGTTTGCACAAGCACATGATGTTGGTGATGATATTGGATCACTTGGTTTTACTAGACCGTCATCGTCCACACATGTATGTGTGCCCCATCATTGCATTTCTTGCAATCAGTTATGCTTAGGTCCTATTATGGAGAGTAGTAAGCCACCATTGAACACATCAGAGTATGATCTCCATTCACGAGATGAGGCAATGGGGTCCAGAACTCAAGCTGAGGGGTCAGGGACAAGAGTAGAAGCTACCAGATCAGTGAACCATAGAGAAGGAGAAATGCATGAGCAATCTTTTATACAGGTAAAATTTAAAGTTAAATTTTATGGTCTCTTCCATTTGAATATATATAAACAAATTTATTAGTACTAATGTATCTAAGTGGGATAATAGTTGATGATAGAGGAGTTGACATAATTTGATCATGGAACTTTGTCTACCATCCAATTTGGCTTGGACTTACCGGTATAATTTGTTCTACACATCAACTTTTTTTAATGCATTTATTTCTTTGTGAGTAATTATATATTAATTTATATCTTGGTGTTAATTTTATTTTATACTCAATCAAAAATGTGAATGATGTGGCATCTTTGCCAATGGTCTTTTCTCGAACTTCTGATCGACCCAAGGGACTATCATTTGCAGAACAACTTTCTCAACACCAACAAAGGGTGGAGGTAATTTGATTGAATTGTACTTTAATTGATAATTTATAAAACTTAAATACTTGATTATAGTCATTTAGAGTCTTACATTGTTGTCATTTTGATAATTTAGAGTCCTTGTCAATTGATGCAGGAGGCCTCGATGGTGGTATGTGCTTTTTTTCTAGTAGATAAGTTTTTGTGTAGTGCACTATAAATTGTTTGTGTGTAACACATCTAACCTTTTTAAATTTATGCATTTCCTTTTTTGTTTAATAATTATATATTAATTTATTTCAATGTTACTTTGCTTTTATGCAGTCTCTTGAGAATGTGAGTGATGTGCCACCTTTTCCAACATGCTTCACTAGGACACCTGATCGTCTTAAGAGAAAATCATTTGCAAAACGATTGTCCGAACAATAACATAGAGTCGAGGTAATTGAATTGAATTTTTCTAAATAGTTGATAGTTTATCTATTGGTCTTATAGTTGATTGTAGTGATTTAGATGTATGTTAATAAATGAAAGTTCTTAATTGTAGTAGATAAGAATCTATTTACTAACTTTAACTTATTTTTATTTACCATTGAAGAGATTAATCAAATTTGTGTTTTGACTTGTTAATGCAGGAAACTTTGCCTCCATCAACTACTAGACATTCTGGTACAAAGAGGACACTTTTTGAGGATCCATCACAGATTGAGGATCCATCACAGATTGAGGGTCAAGTGGACTTGTAGTATTTGATGTAGCTATTCGACATGTAGATTGTATATAGATTTTGAGACATGGCATATGCCACATTTTGTAAAAAATGTTTTGAGTTGGCATATTTGCATAATTTTTGTATATGTCTACCATTATGGACTAGATTTTAATATATATACACCTTGATATAGAATATAATTTAAATTCATTACGTGCATGCATTCTTACTTTGAAACTTAAAAGTTTGATGTATAATATTGTTATAATTCTTGTTATATAAGATTGTTTTTATTGTAGGCTAGGAGTGTGTAGAATCATTAGATGCCTTATCAATAGAATCAATATGACAAAATTTCTCATGATACTTCCCATGATGCCATACATTATGATGATAGTTCTTTAGTCTCTCATGTGGATTTTAGAGACAATTTCTTACCTTCTTGTTTATTCATCTTGTTTGCTTTACACTTCTTTTAATAAATTGGTACATAATTTAATTTCTTATCTTTCAAGTCCTAGTGTGCAAAGGATAGTATGGATCTAGTGATACCTTCCAATGATTTATATTTTGATACTTGTATACCTTCTATGGTGCAGGAGCACCAATCCATCTTAAAGATTTTTGCTCTAATTGTTTCATGGTAGGTTGAGTCTAGGTGTGTGTGTGTACGCAAATCCCATTTATGGCTGAGTAGCTCTCTATTTACTATTATTGAACTCTCGTTGATAGGAGGTTGGCTCTACAACTATTGCAATTTGATTCATTTGCAATGATGGGGGAAGGGTTGCACAATTATTAGGTATCTACTCATGTATATGGCAATGATTTAGTCAAATGACAAGATAAGGTGATTGCCTAATGGATGTGTATGAAACCTAGATGCCTACAAGATCATATATGTATGTATGTACGTATGCATGTATGTATGTATGTATGTAAATTAGGTATTTATGATCAAGTAGCTCTCTATTTACTATCATTGAACTCTCATTGATAGGAGATTGGCTCTCCAACTATTGAAATTCAATCCATTTGTAATGATGCCTCTATCATGTTGAGTTGAATCCTATCTCTGCATCAAGTTAAAATCATGAAGATCACAATACCATACAATCCTCATTGGGCTGTTAAAATGCACAAAATAATCATACAAGATAGTCATTCATGAAATTACTATATAAAGAGGGTTTATAAGTTGCATTAGGGTTTGTATAAATGATCTAATGGATTTATAAGGTTTTCAAACACCAAAATGGATGATTTATATGAGTTTTGGGACTGTCACAGTCCATGTACAACTTGCCCTTTATGATTGTTAAAAAGATACACATGGCTGTCCAAAACTGCCCTTTATGACCATCCTAAAATGACATCATGTATATGCTCATAAAAGCCATCAAACTCTGAGAATAAACTCATCATTAGATAAGGAGTGGAAGGATAAAGTCATATTCTCAAAAACCTCTTAAAATCACATGTCTCCCCTTATGAAAACTAGGGTCTTTACCAATACATTGTTTCGTAAGAGCAAAGTCACTTAAGATCATAAGAGCAAAAACCTTACTAGGTGCCATATTTTTTGTTCTGCTCATCGTGGGGCCAAATGGATTGTACCAACGCATTGGGGTGGATGGGTAAATTCCAAGAGATATCTCATTTTGTTTGCCAAGCGTCCCAGTCATTCTGGGCAACAGGCTACTGACAAAGTCCCTTAAAATCCTTGAGACCAAAAAACTACCAAACTTTGACGGAACAGTTCTCAGAATTCGTGTCAGCTGGGAATGTTCTATTTGGACCTACAGGGGCATGTGGGGTCCATCCACAATAACCTCTCTCAATTTTGGTCAACTTCATTCTGTTTGACCATACTGAAATCAAACACATTGTTGCAAAATGCTTCAATTTGATGCAGTGGAAAGGTGCTAGGTGTGATATTTTTCATTCCATAGCTCATGGGGCCGAACAAATTGTGCCAACGTGGCGGGGTGGGCAGGTAAATGCCAGGGGAGTTCTTGTTTTGTGCGCTAACCATTCCAGTCATTCTGAGCAACAGGCTACTGACAAAGTCCCTTAAGATCCCTGAGACCAAAAAATACCAAACTTTGATGGAGAAGTTCTCAGAATTCCTGATAGCTAGGAACATTTGGTTTGGACCTACAGGTGCACATGGGGTCCATCCACAATAACCTCTCTCAGTTTTGGTCAACTCCATTCCGTTTGATCGTGCTAAAATCAAACACATTGTTACAAAATGCTTCAATTTGATGCAGTGGAAAGGTGCTAGGCGTGACATTTTTTCATTCCATAGCTCATGCAGCTGAATGGACAGTGGCAACACATTGGGGTGGGTGGGTAAATGCCAGGGGAGGTCTCGTTTGCTGCGTCAAGCATCCCAGTCATTCCGAGCTGTAAGCTATCGACAAAGTCAAAAGTTACTAGGAATGAAATTTTGCATTCCATAGGTCCTGGGGCTGAACAGATTATGCCAACACATCGGGGTGGGTAGGTAAATGCTAGGGGAGGTCTCGTTTTATGTGCCAAGGCTCCCAGTCCTTCCGAGCTGTAAGCTACCGACAAAGTGACTTTGCTGGTAGCTTATAGCTTGGAACAATTGGGATGATTTGCACACAAAAGGAGACCTCTCCTAACATTTACACGCCCACTCTGACATGTTGGCGCAATTCGTTCAGCCCCAAGACCTGTTAAATGCAAAATTTTAATCCTAGCAACTTTTGACTTTGTCGGTAGGCTATAGCTCAAAACAACTGGGATGCTTAGCACATGAAATGAGACCTCCCTTGGCATTTATACACCCACCCTGACACATTAGTGCAATCCTTTCAGCCCCATGAGCTATGGAATGAAAAATGTCACACCTAGCACCTTTCCACTGCATCAAATTGAAGCATTTTGCAACAATGCGTTTGATTTCGGCACGGTCAAACGGAATGGAGTTGACCAAAACTGAGAGAGGTTACTGTGGACGGACCCCATGTGCACCTATAGGTCCAAACAAGACATTCTCAGCTATCTTGAATTCTGAGAACTTCTCTGTCAAAGTTTGGCATTTTTTGGTCTCAAGGATCTTAAGGGACTTTGTCGGTAGCATGTTGCTCGGAATGACTATGATGCTTGGCATGTGAAACGAGACCTCCCTTGGCATTTACCCACCCACCCTGACGCGTTGGCGCAGTCCGTTCGGCCCCACAAGCTATGGAATGAAAAATGTCACACCTAGCACCTTTCCACTGCATCAAATTGAAGCAATTTGCAACAATGTATTTGATTTCAGCATGGTCAAACAGAATGAAGTTGACCAAAACTGAGAGAGGTTATTGTGGAAGGACCCCACGTGCACCTGTAGGTCTAAATAGAATATTCCCAGCTATCAATAATTTTGATGACTGCTCCTTCAAAGTTTGGCAATTTTTTGGTCTCAGGGATCTTAAGGGACTTTGCCGGTAACTTGTTGCCCAGAATGACTAGAGCACTTGGCACATGAAACGAGACCTCCCTTGGCATTTACCCACCCACCCCGATGCGTTGGCATAGTTCGTTCAACCCCACGAGTTATGGAATGAAAATTGTCACACCTAGCACCTTTCCACTGCATCAAATTGAAGCATTTTGCAACAATGCGTTTGATTTCGACACGGTCAAACAAAATGGATTTGGCCAAAACTGAGAGAGGTTATTGTGGATAGACCCCACATGCACCTGTAGGTCCAAACAGAACATTCCTAGCTGTCACAAATTCTGAGAACTGCTTCGTCAAAGTTTGGTAATTTTTTGGTCTCAGGGATCTTAAGGGACTTTGCCAGTAGCCTGTTGCCTGGAATGATTGGGACGCTTGGTGCATGAAACGAGACCTCCCCTGGCATTTGCCCACCCACCCTGACATGTTGGAGCAGTCTGTTCAGCCCCACGAGCTATGGAATGAAAAATGTCACACCTAGCACCTTTCCACTGCATCAAATTGAAGCATTTTGCAACAATGTGTTTGATTTCGGCATAGTCAAATGGAATGGAGTTGACCAAAATTGAGATAGGTTATTGTGTATGAACCCCACGTGCACCTGTATGTCCAAACAGAACATTCCCAACTATCATAAATTTTGAGGACTGCTTCGTCAAAGTTTGGCAGTTTTTTGGTCTCAGGGATCTTAAGGGACTTTGTCGATAGCCTGTTGGCCGGAGTGACTGGGATGCTTGGCGCATGAAACGAGACCTCCCCTGGCATTTACCTATCCACCCCAACATGTTGGCGTAGTTCGTTCATCCCCACGATGAGAAGAACAAAAAATATAGGTACCTTCAACCCTTGGGTCATATAATATAGGCCTATTTATGCCTCTACAAATAGTTTTCACCATTCAACCAACCCCAACTAACTTATGAAACAACTTTACAAAATTAACCATTATTTTATGTCCAAAATGAACACCACCACTAATAAAAGAACCACTCACCTTATTCAATGCACATTTTTGGGTGTTGTATCACATGTATACTTGTTGTTAAGCACATATACAACTTGTAGTGGTTTATTGTCACATGTTGTAAGCCATGTATGTGAAGATCTAAACATAGTTTATCCATTTACATGAGAAAATAAGGGATATAACATGTATTGGTGATATGAGCAACACTACTACATATTCTTAAGTGTTGTAAATATGCATCTTCTTATTTCATCATGTTGTGCTTCATTGTAGCATGAATCACTTGTTGTAAGCATGTACAATTATAGTATGTTATGCACATCACAAATGAAGGAATGTTATGCACATCATAAATGAAGGAATGCAATGATTGCAATATGTGCACAAAATGGAATTTTTGATAAGGATTGAAAGGAAATGTTAAGAAAATGCAATTGGCGGGTGTAAATCCAAATTCCACAACCTCATCTAACATTCTCCTTGCCTATGCAAAAATGGGATCTTCAGAACATGATGTATTTATAGTTGCACCCTTGTAGACATGTATGCAAAGTGTGGAAGCATAGACAAGGCATGTGAACAGTTTGGCATGACACCTCAAAGATATGCTATCTCATGGAATGCAATGATTGCAAGATATGCACAAAATGGATTTTTTGAAAAGGCTTTAGAAACTTTGAAGCAAATACAAATGGAACGTGTAAAACCAAATTTCATAACCTTTGCAAGCATTCTTCCTACTTGTGCCAAATTAGAATCTTTGAAACATGGTATGGACAACCATGAAAGAATAAAGGATATAGGAATTTTGTCAGATGTTGTATTTGTAGCAACCATTGTAACCATGTATGCAAAGTGTGGAACAATAGACAAGGCACGTGAACTATTTGACATGATGCCTCAAAGAAATGCAGTCTCATGGAATGCAGTGATTGCAAGATATGCACAAAATGTATTTTGTAAGGATGTTGTAAACATATATAATGTCATGAAAATATATATAATGTCATGAAAATATACATAATCTTATATATGCATAATGTCATGAAAATAATGTATAGTGTATAGATCAAGCCATATAGGCATGTACAAATAAAACCATATGGGCATATACAATGATATACATTGATAACATATAAAAGTATGTTTACAAAGCCAAATAGGCATATGTAACAAAATGTTCGAAAATCAAATCTCCTATGGATTACTATCAAATCTCCTATGGATTGCTACTAAACAATAAGAATGCTAAATGTGTAAGAACCATAAGTATGTTTAAGTATTAGAAACATCATGGTATTAGAAACATCATGATAAGCATGGAATGTGGATACATAAGAGATAGAGATCACAAGTATAGATCATAGGAACATAGGGACATCATGGATATATAGCATAGGGATTTATAAGTAAACAAGTAACATGGAAAAATATAGGTTCTAAACATAGAACATAGAGATGTTTAGGAACCAAACAAGGCATAGAGGAAAGCATGGAAGGTAAGGATTGAATATATGAAAGAATAATGAGATTGTTTCTGGATACAACTGTGTCTGTTTTTGATTCAATGTTTTAGATCATGCTCAATGATCCATCATCAGGAAGAGGAGAGTGTAAGATTGAAAAGCAGACTTGGGATTTTTAAAGGAGAAGAGAGGATATGAAGGGAACCGAAAACAAGGGGCCTAAGGAGAGGATACAAAGATATGATAGGGGTGAGCAAGATAAAGGTTGGAAAATAGACCATAAGAGTTAAAGTCAAATCAATCAAGTATCCAAACAAGTCAAATCAACTGTGGAAAACTCATGCCTACTATATGAAAGAATACAAGCTAAACAAGTAACATAGGATAGAATATATGGTAATCATGGAAGATAGGAGCAACAAGTCATATGGGTTTGACATATATCATCACCTTGACCACTTGATTCATGCACCACATGCATGTACATACAAATTTGTATAAAAGTATAGACAAGGAATTGCACATTTGTACATGCCTTCTCCAATTCAATAAAGTAATTTGTTCAAAGTCTTTAATGCCTTTGAATATGTACATTTGGATTCTAGACTAGGGATTCATTTTATTATTCTATAAACTTGTGAATTACCATATAATTTGAATGTTTACACACTAATCCACTTAGGTATCAACTTAATAAAGCTCTGGATATAAGCCATTATTTGATTTGAGTAATCTTACTTTGGACACATTTGTGAAGACTCCTAAAGAGCTTGGACATACAATTGTAAATATGATATAGCCTCCATATAAGCATAAAGATGATATATAATTTTACTTTGTTGAAGGCCATGTAAATCACTCATTGATGAGGACTCTGCTACACCTAAAGTTGAGTCCTTTGTTTAGAACTTTGAAGCATGCAAAGAGGCAAGTGACTTGTAATGCTTAAGTAAACACGAGTCTCAACATGATGTAGTTCAACTTGATGACATGTCTAAATGTGACACATTTTAGTTTGTATTGCATGAGGACTTCCTTATTTGAATGCATATAAAATTTCTAATTAGGTATATTTTTCTGAAGTGTATGAGTTTGAGGCTTTCAATTTTTTGTATTGACTCACTTGAAGATGCTAGTAGCCATGTGAACATGATTAATATGGGATCCAAGAGTTGTCCTTTTCCCATGCATTTGGAGTGGATTGTTGGCCCTTATGATTGTTTACATCGTGTTGGCCTAGCATTTGAATAGTTGCTTCATGACATGGATGGGAATAGATAATGTATAGACTTTATCACACTTTAGGGTTTTCCCATTATGCTAAAATGTTATGACTATCCACTTATTCTATTTTAGGCTATCATGAAATGAGGAGCTTCGAAAGGCAAAAATGTTGTCCCAAAAGAAGGCTCAATGTTATTCATAAAGACATTAGATTGTTAAAATGCAAATTCAAGAGTAGATAATCCTTGGGCTGTTTTAGTATAGAGAAGCAAAATTGCAATATGGCTATCCTAGGCATTAGAATGGTTGATCATAGGATATTCATGACATTTTCATATTAATGGATGGATTGATGGATGTTTAGGGAGTAAGTTTAAATGTAATGTATGAGAATTCTTATTTATGAAGGATTGAATAGGTCTTATGTCTTATTTGCAGGCCATTCAAGAAAGAAATGAAAAGATACCAAGGACTATCATAACACCTATTACAATTAGGTGCATCAAAGGATTGTCATCCAGGACCTTACCAATATGGGAAGTTATCAAAACCATGTCATGTTTAGAATTAAAGGCTTTATCACCTCTTTGTCCTTATAGGCCTATTAGAACAATAGGTCGTACATTTTATTCATATACCGGGGTTGAGAATAAACACTAAGCATTTGTAGTTATGGCAAGTGTAAATGGAAATAGATTACAACTTTAGACAATCTATCCTCTCCTAGATTGCACTGATTGAGTGGAAATTGAAAATTTCCTATCAATGTCCTTTACATACTAAAGGTATGGGTGAGAAAGGTAAACTTTGTATGTTATAGACAAGGCCTCAAATGTAAAATATATTATGACAATAATGATAAGGACTATTAGGCATGAATGCTATCACTATTATGGATTGTCAAACCAACGATAGGCTACCATAAGAGTACACTGCTAACTATCATACCTTTAGGCATGGTGCCATGAACCTTATGAGTAGAATGCATTGGTATTTGTGAGAAATGTATTGCTTACGTTAAGAATAAGTATTTATATTTTTTGAACATCATCAAAAGGTGGACTACAAATACTACTTTGTCAAAGGAAAACTTTAATGGCAAAAATCTAACTATGAACTATTGTGCCATCCAAGGACAATCATGACCAACATCAAGGGATAGTCAAGGCATGGTTGTTTTAAGAAACACATTGAAATTGTCCATGTATATTTGAAGTAATTTGCAATATTCATGATCAAGAATCAACTCTAACTGTCTCAACAGTGGTAAATTTGGCTTCAAGACAATAAAAAATGAGTTTAGGGATTCATTATCACCATGTAAAGAGAAGAGTAACCGCAAGTGTCGACCCTCAATTTCATTATACAAGAGGATGAAGAAGGGGCCATAGTATTTTCATACCATAATACAACATACAAAAGGAAAATCATGAAGTCAAAACATGTGCAAAGGGTATCTGTGTTAAAGAGGAGAGTTGTGAATGGAAGATGACTATCACTGTCAAAATAAGGTATAGTCTCACTAAGGACAGTTCTAGGCGATTTGTGGTCAAGAAACATATCAGAGAAATGGATATCCATGTTGAGCTGCCAAAATGGATATCCATTTTGCTTTGGTACAAAGAAAGATGGATATCCATTTTTGTTGTTGACTTTTCATGGATTCTAATGTGTTTTCATGTTCCAGTCTCTTCTTTGAACTTCACCCTTCGTGCTGACGACTTTTTTTTAATGCAAAATTGATAAAACGAAAAGGGTTTATAGAAAAAAATGTCAGCTTTCTAAAAATATAAGATTTGTTTGGTTATAATTTTATTAAATAATTATTAATAATTTTCTATATAGTGTGTGTCTGAAATCCTGATGGACACACTGATTGAAAAACATCCATAACTTTCAAATTGTTTCACCTTTTTGAGATCTGAAACTTGTGTCACACTCTGCTTTTCTAGCTATAGGTTAAATTTTTTTTTTTGAATTTTGATTTTTTTATCAAGTTAGGTTGGCTAGAAAATTACTTTTTAGTTTTTAAAAAAAGTCACAGTAAAAAAATCATTACTAATTATTTTATTGGAAAAAATTTCAAATTAATATGCATCACATATGAGCATGAGTCCTCTACTTATTTTGAAAGTTTCAAAAAAAAATATTTTTTTTACTCATAGTTAGGTTGGCTGGACAGACACCCACTTTTTATTTTTTTCTGAAAAATTTAATAGCTATTCATTGAAATATTCATTTTTCACTAAGTAAATTTAGTTTTTAAGAAAAATAAAGTAGTAACCTATAAACTAGATTCAATTCTCTACAAATTTTGTTCTTACATTTTTTTCAAATTGTGTAGATAATCCATTCAAATTTTCACATGAACTTGACAAAGTCTGATTTTTTGTATTTTCATTGCCACTTAGAGGTATAGTTTGGCCCATCATGATCCTGCACATACCCTTATTGATGATTACTCTAGGATGACATGGGTTACATTTTTGAAAGAGAAATCATAAGGTTTCAGTAGGTTTAAGATTTTCAAGTCTATAGTTGAAAATGAAATAAATTCTAGAGTCAAGTGTTTAAGGTCTGATAGAGGTGGTGAATTCACATCAAATGATTTTGAGGAATATTGTGAAGAACATGGAATAAGGTGTTGAAATGCACAAGACAACTGAGAGGGGGGGTGAATCAGTTGTCACCAAAACTTAACTTCTTTTAAACATCAACACATCAATCACTTAATCATTGTTATTATGATTTAACCATGAAAGCATGAAATTAGAGACTTAAGCACAATCACACATTCAACACATGGAAAACCCAATAAGGGAAAAACCATAGTGAGTGTTAGCTCACAATATAATATGTAGTATCAAACCTAAAATTAGAGGCTCACCACCCAAAATGTTCACTGCAAAAGATAAGGCTCACTACCAAAATATGAGGCTCGCTTCCAAGAAGGGCTTACTGCCAAAGTTGGTGAACTAAGATAATAGCATCTACACTATGCCAAGGTTTAGTTCCATTGAAACACAATAAGTATCCTCTGCTCTGCTCTACTTTTACACTTCACAATTATCTTCTCATTTTTGCAATCTCATACAAATTCATGACTTCATTTCATGTTTTTATACAATTCATCAACCTTGGAATTTACATCAAGGTCGGCATTACAATCATCAACCTTTGGAACAATCTCCAAGGTCGACAAACATACATACATACATTAAGATAGGTTTGGACTTAAATCAATTAGGGGAGAAGAGAAATGAATGTGAATCATGCCAAGCCTTAGCTAGGACTCAAATGCAATCTTCCACGCAACAACACACATTCACAATCTTCAAATCATAACCGCAAATAGTGAGAACAACCAGGTCGGCCAAGACTGGAGTTAACACTAAGAGTTTTAGAAACACGCTTCATGCATGATCCAGATTATAATGTATGGACCAATCAAAAGATAGGAACATGATCTAGAGACTCCCACAAGCACATTATAATCACCCAGAACATCCACACGACCTCTAAACACTTTATCCATAAGATTCTTCAAACTAGAGCACTTGAACATTACTATCGGCCACTATCATAAATGAAAGATCACTTGCGGAGCACCAAATCATGAACCATTTGAAGTAAAGGTACATAACATCATCACAAACTTAATTCCAGAACCGTAGACTATAAAACTTAAATGCGGAGAAATGTGAAGCAGAATACATTCTCCCTGTCACCATTAAATACACAAAAAAATAGTTTTTACTCTGGTGAACACAACTCACTCAAATCTTCACACCTGATGTAGAGTAGGTGGCTGAATACAAACCAACTCAACAAAACAAGCTTTTCAATTTTGGAACCCTCAGTGGGTTTCTCTCACAATCTTACTATTCTCCTCGTAGCACTTGAAACTAGGCTTTTCCCACATAATTTTTAAACTAAACCTCATACCCATAAAATCATTGCAGATTTGGATACCCTTTTTGACATTTGGAAACATATCAAATTTTCAGGTATGAGTGTTTTGTAACACAAGACTCAAAACTTGATAATACCGTTCAACATTAGGCCAATTAGGACAATAAATGGGCTTTTTCTGACATAATGTTCAAGACAGATCTCAAACATAGAATATAAAAACTGTTTTGAGTACCCTTTTGGAAGTTATTCAACATATCCTAGACTTAGGTATGGTTGTTTTGTAATGCAAGGCTCTAAAATTGATTGTTCTGCTTGGTAAAAGGCCTAATTAAGCTTACTTGAATGGTTCCCAACTAGGTTTTCAAAACCCAGACCCCAAATCTTTATATAAATGGCTCAAACATGTCAAATATGGTCTACCCAAACATTTCCAACCATTACAAAAATTTCTCAAGAGATTTTTACCAAACCCTAACTCTTAGGCAACTTTTATGTCAAAAACATGAAGTTTTCCAACTAGGACATCAACAAATCTTCACCACTTTTCCTCCCCTAGTCCTGAAAACATCATGAACACAAAAACACAACATGTCTACCCTCATTCCACTAGGTTTAAAGTTTATTCAATGGTGGAATGAGGAGAAATCCATTATTTTCTGTCAACACTCACCCTAGTGAGGGTTTCAGGCGATTTGGAGAAAAAATGCTCTAATTTACTCAAAACTTAATGAAATCAAATGAAACCAATGGGAAAAAAATAATGATTCAATACACCATGAGTTCCAATCAAATTTACAAGGCCGTACAAGTTGCTGTAGCAACAGAAAACACTGGGAAAAATGCAGAAAATAATGTGTTTTTATTGTTTTTAACACCAAAAATCAACTTCCCCCTTTCTTTGACTTCAAAAAGCATATATCAACTATTTTCAACCATTCCCTAACTACCTTTTGATTTTCCAACTGTTCAAAATCTTCTTTCCAACCAGTGACTCTTCATATTCCCTCCTTTTTTTGCATTTTGCAACAAAACAACATTTACAAAATTGAATAATTTGATCCCATAACCCACCTAACAACCTAACAAGGACTCATACATTAAACATGGTAAAAAATGACCTTATTACATCATAGACACAAAACTAAAACCAAAATGACAAAATTGCCTCATATATGCATGAAATCAACTAGGTGCTCCTGCACCAACACCGGAGGCTCAAACTTGAAACATAACATCTACAGACATCCCTTAACATTACTTCCAATCTGCAAGAAAAGATATTCAATCTACAGGATATGTGGAGCAAAGTACTGCACCTGTTTTGGTAGATAAAACAATTCTGCACTTGTCCTAATTCCTCAAATACTTGTTCAGACTTATTCAAGTAACTTCCTTATGTGTTGACATCAATGACAACACTTATTGCTCATACTTGCAACTATCTCCCCCTTTGTCATTGATGGCAACACGTGATGTAAAAAACCATCAAGACATATAATCTTGCTTTGCTTCTTTGCTCTCCCTTACTTGATATTTTCTCTGTCTACAATTTTCTTCTTGGTTTTTTCACATGAACTTCTCTCCCCCTTTGACATCATGGAAAAGGGTGCCAGACCTTTTCTTTCTCTTTATTGCATAACTCCCCCTTTCATGAACATTGCAACAATTACTGCTCTTTATCAGGAACTCATTTCAGCAACTTCTACCTACTCCTCCTGAGAGGTAGCCTTCAAAACATCAATCCAGATAAAAAAATGAAACTTTAGTCACCACTGGACTGATCCATTCCTTATGCATCTTAGTTTAGAGCAGGAGGGGTAATAACCCCTAAATTCTCCCTGAGATACTCAAAAGTATCCTTAGGCAGAGGTTTAATGAAAAATATCTGCAATCTGATCCTTTGTAGACATATACTCCATCTTAACTTCATTTTCGGTTACCTTTTCTCTCAGAAAGTGATACCTTATTGATATATGCTTTGTCTGTGAGTGCATCACTGGAATCTTTAAAATGTTTATAGCACTTGTGTTATGACAAAAGATTGAAATTAGTTCTTCATACACAACTCTTATGTCCTTCAATGTTTTTTGTTGGAATTAGACCAAACAACTGAGAGGGGGGGTGAATCAGTTGTCACACAATTTAAACTTTTTCTTCTTTTAACCTCCTTTAATATCTTACTACTAGATTAGTGATGTAAACATTAAAGCATAGATCAACAATATAAGAGCATAAACATAATCAACACAATTGACACCAAGATTTTGATGTGGGAACCTAGTTAAGGGAAAAACCACGGTGGGGGTTAACCCACAAAGATTTGTACCATGTTAAAAGTACTTTAGAAAAATAGATGGAACACGCCTTTAGGTGCATTGGCTAGAGCTCACTCCTCAAAAGAGAAGGCTCACTGCCTACAAAATTAATTTAGAACAAAATGAATTAACTAAAAAATAACATCTACTTCATGCTTGGTTTAGTTTTAATGAATGCTCAAAAACTTCTGCTTTGCCCCAGATTCTTTTTACTAACTTCACTCTCTATACTGCCCTCACTCCTTTTATTCTCTGCTCTGCTTCTGATCTTTTATTCGGATTTAATCTATTTTTCTCAAGGATAATGTTTGACAACTCTTCAACAAGATTTATACACTTCATCCATCTTGGAATGATCAACAAGGTTGACCAAACTTAACGCAGATCTTTACACTATCGGCCAATCATAGTTGAGACTTGAATCTTCCTCTATTAACATGCCATGCTTCATAAAATGATCTTTAGATCATCTACAACACGCTAGGAACATCTGGTTGGCCAAGACTAGGAAGAATGGCAACAACCAAGAGGAAACCTTCAATCACGAGCTCCTTTGTCAATGCAGACCACCAACACAACAACCACACAATCCAAAGACCACCATAAGCACAATTAAGTCAATAGGAACAACCACATGACTTTGCATCACCAGAATCACTCACATCTTCACACTAAACCTCAAGAACACATATTGCCATGACTGTCATACTAGAAAGATTGCTTCTGAATCTCCAAACAATGAGCCACTCAAGTTGAGGGAACACACCAACATCCCAGACATGCCTCTAGATCCACAGATCACAATATTCTCATACTGGACCAATCCGGACCAACTTCTTGCTACTCTATCATTATAGAACAATTGCAGAAACCTGTTCTACTCAGAGGGCCATAACTTCACCAAATCTTCATGTGGACCTCGCAAATCTCAACTAGAGAAACAATAGACAACCCTATACAAACCCTTTAATTCGTAAACTTTGATCTTCAACTTACTGGAAATACTGATCACTCCTTTGCACTGTCTTCACTATTTCTGATAGAAGGATATGTTGACATCAATGACAACACATTAGGCACATATTTGCAACAATCTCCCCCTTTGTCATTGATGGCGACATATGATGTGAAAAATTGATTTAACCATCAAGACAAGAACTTCTCCCCCTTTCTCTTGTCACACTTGTAACCACTTTCTTCACTACTCCCCCTTTCACCAGCAACTACTTGCTTCCAAGTTTTTCACATGACTTCTCTCCCCCTTTGACATCAATGGAAAAGGGCACATATTTGCAATCATCTCTTCCCCCTTTTATTTCAGACTGATCTCCAACGTTTACATACTGACTACTCCTTAGAGTAGTATTTTCTCAACATCAATCTGGATCTCAAGATATGACTGAGAATTGCATTGGACTGATGCACCTTAGTGCATCTTAGTTCTGATTCGGATGGGTAATAACCCCTAACTTTTCTCTAAGATATTCAAAGGTATCCTTGGGAAGAGGCTTAGTGAAGATATCTGCAATCTAATCTTTAGATGACACAAAATTTAACTTGACTTCATTCTCATTTACCTTCTCTCTCACGAAATAAAATTTGATAGATATATGCTTTGTCTTTGAATGCAACACTAGATTCTTTGAGATACTTATTGCACTAGAATTATCACAAAAGATTGTGACTGGCTCTTCAAACACAACTCTGATGTCCTTCAACATTTGCTTCATCCATAGAACCTAAGTACAATTATTTGTTGCTGCTATATATTCTTTTTCTACAGTAGACCAAGATATTGCCTCTTACTTTTTGCTCATCCAAGAGACTAATCTCTTTCCCAAAAAAAAGGCACCACCACTAGTACTCTTTCTGTCATCCACATCTCCTACCCAATCAACATCTGTGTATGCATGAAGAGTAAAGTCATTATCTTTTAGATACCACAATCCATAATCAATTGTCCCCTTTAGATATTTGAAAATTCTTTTGACTACCACAACGTGGGATTCTTTTGGATCATATTGAAATCTAGCAACAAGTCCAACAATGTTCATGATGTCAAGTCTAGTTTAGGTCAGATATAGCAATCCTCCAATCATTGATCTATATCTTTTATGATTTGCCTTGGGTGAATCATCATCTTTAATTAACTTGCATCTGGTTCCATAGGTGTACCTACTGGCTTTGAATCTTCCATTCCAAACTTCTTCACCAATTCTTTCACAGTTCAAATACCTTTATTTCTATCCCCTATGATTTGATCTTCAGGATGATTCATTCTTACATACCTGAGGGTTTTGGGAATTGCTTGGGCTTCTGTTTCTTAAGCTCATTCCTCAACATTTGTACTAATTCATTAAGTCTCTAGAGTTTCTGGATCAATCTGCATTTGAATTAGAGTTTGAATTAACTTTCCTTGACTTTTACTTTCATCTTGATCATCTAAATCATATCCACAGAACCTGGAATGTCCTTCCTTGATCTCATCAACTCTAACATTAGCACTTTCAACAATCTTTTTCAACCTCTTGTTAAAGTACTGGTAAGCCTTACTTTGAGTAGAGTATCCCAAAAATATTCCCTCATCACTTCTTGTATCAAATTTTCCTAAATCCTCATCTCTTTTGATGTAGTATTTACTACCAAAAAGTCTGAAATATCTCATAGTGGGAGGATGACCAAACCATAGTTCATAAGGGGTCTTATTAGAATTGCCTCTGATCTACACCCAGTTAAGAGTGTAGATAATAGTACTTACAACTTCTCTCCAATAAACTTGAGGAACATTTGTTTCCATCATCATGGTCCTGGTAGCTTCTTGAATGGTCTGGTTCTTTCTTTGCATGACTCCATTTTGCTGGGGAGTCCTAGGATCAGATAACTATCTTTTTCTGCCATGCTTTTCATGGAAAGCATCAAACTCATGGGAAGTAAATTCTCCACCTCTACCAGATCTCAGACATTTCAATTTTTCACCAATTTCATTTTCCACCATCACTTTGAACACCTTGAATTTTTCAAGAGTTTCTAATTTTTCTTTTAGAAAGGTTACCCACAGTATCCTGGAGTAGTCATCTATCAGTAACATGAAATATCTATCTCCTTGCACACTCCTAATTCTAGCAGGACCACAGAGATCAATATGTACCAGTTCCAATCATCCATTTGAGACTTGTTCCTTACTTTTGAATGAAATTTTGCTATGTTTCTCCAATTGACATTCTCTACACATGCTATTAGGTTTCACAAGTTTTGGAAGATCTCTCACAACCTGAGTGGTACTTATTTTGACAATATTATCAAAATTCACATGACACATCCTCCTATGCCATAACCAACTCTGATCTATTTGAGGAATCAAATAGCTTTTGCGAGAGCTACTTAAATGAAAAATGTTACCTCTGGTTTGAGTACCAAATGTAATTTCAGTTTTGGAACTCTCCAAGATTCTACACTTTCTATATTTGAATCGAAGATCATAACCTTTATCAACCAACTATCCAACACTGACAAGATTATGTTTCAGTCCTTCCATATACAAAACATCATTTGTGCTATTCTTACCATCAAAAGAGATGGATCCTCTACCACAGATTCTACCAGCTGAGTTATCTCCAAATTTCACAAGCCCACTTTCATAATTTTCATAATTCACAAACTTACTCTTGTCTCCAGTCATATGATGAGAACGTCCACTATCAATCACCCATTCATCTTTCTCAACAACCTGAGTAGCCAAGGCACTTTCCATATTTGCATAGCTAGTAGATTCAGTAGACACTAGATCTTCTTCTTTAATGGCAATGAACACCCAATCATTTTCAGGGGAACCTCCATGATCAGATTCATCATCTGTGACTCCTTCTTCACCAGTTTCTTGGACATAGTAACATTTGTTCTGATTTCGATATCTGTTAGGGTTTGGTTTTGAAAACCTCTCCAGACATCTTGAGGCAAAATGACCAATCTTATTACAAGCAAAACATTTGAGTGGCAATTTGCCTTCATACTTACTGGATCCTCTTGGTAATCTTTTGGCAAGAAGAGCTTCAAGATCAGCAGTTTGAAGTTCAATATCTTCAAGATCCTTCCTTGTCTTCACTAATCTGTTTGATCTTGTAGAAGAGCTTTCACCTGGATCATATCTTTGTTTTCCATTTACATTGGCCTTAAATGTAGATTCAAACTTGGGAAGAGAATCACCAAACTCACTTAATTCAAAAGATAAAATTTTGCCAACCAGATGATCTCTTGTAACATCTGAGATAGTCTTGATCTCCTCTATAGCAGCAACCTTATGTTTGTATGAATCATGTAAAGATTTGAGTACTTTTGATACAATCTCTGATTCTTCCAAAGTTCCACCAGCACACCTGATACCACACACAAGTTCATTTATCGTTTGCATGTAGATTGTGATGTTTTCATCTTCGCTCATCCTCATAGTTTCAAATTTTCCTCTCAGACTTTGCATCTTGGCACATTTGACATATTTATCACCTTCATATAGATATTCCAACTTTTTCCTAATTTCATAAGCAGTTTTTAGACCAAAGACATTTGTCATTTTGAAATCAGTCAGGGCACTCAATAAGGCTTCTTTAGCTCGAAGGTTATTTTCAGGATCTTTGACATGATTTGGAGTTGAAGGACCTTTCTCTGAAGGTTTATACTCAACACTGGTTATCGCCCAATAGGCATCGCCCATGCATTGTAAATGGCACTCCATGTGATTCTTCCAAATAGAATAATTTGTTCCATCAAATCTCAGACTATCCTTCTTGTAGGTCGACATCCTGGATCTCCTCAAGCGATCAAGCTTTTATAAGAGGATCTGGCTCTGATACCAATTGTTGGAATTAGACTGGACAACTAAGAGGGGGGTGAATTAGTTGTCACACAATTTAAACTTTTTCTACTTTTAACCTCCTTTATTATCTTACTACCAGATTAGTGATGTAAACAATAAAGCATAGATCAACAACATAAGAGCATAAACATAATCAACACACTTGACACCAAGATTTTGATGTGGAAACCTGGTTAAGGGAAAAACCATGGTGGGGGTTAACCCATAAAGATTTGTACCCTATTAAAAGTACTTTAGAAAAATAGAAGGCACATGCCTTCGGGCGCACTACCTAGAGCTCACTGCCTACAAGATTAATTTAGAACAGAATGAATTAACTGAAAAATAACATCTACTTCATGCCTAGTTTAGTTTTAATGAAGGCTCAAAAACTTTTGCTTTGCCCCATATTCTTCTTTACTAACTTCAGACTCTATACTTCTCTCACTCCTTTTCTTCTCTACTCTGCTTCTGATCCTTTATTCGGATTTAATCTGTTTTGCTCAAGGATAATGGTTGACAACTCTTCAACAAGTATTTATACACTTCATCCATCTTGGAATGATCAATAAGGTCGGCCAAACTTAATGTGGATCTTTACACTGTCGGCCAATCATAGCTGAGACTTGAATCTTCCTCTATTAACATGCCATGCTTCATAAAATGATCTTTAGATCATCTACAACATGCTAGGAACATCCGGTCGGCCAAGACTGGGAAGAACATCAACAACTAAGAGGAAACCTTCAATCACGAGCTCCTTTGTCAATGCAGACCACCAACACAATAGCCACACAATCCAGAGACCACCACAAGCACAATTAAGTCAATAGGAACAACCACACCACTTCGCATCACTAGAATCACTCGCATCTTCACACTGAACCTCAAGAACAAACACAACCATGACTGTCATACTAGAAAGATTGCTTCTTGATCTCCAAACCAAGAGCCACTCGAGTTGAGGGAACACACCAACATCCCAGACATGCCTCTAGATCCACAAATCACAATATTCTCATACCGGACCAATCCGGACCAACTTCTTGCCACTTTGTCATCACAGAATAATTACAGAAACCTATTCTACTCAGAGGGCCATAACTTCACCAAATCTTCATGGGAACCTCTCAAATCTCAATTGGAGCAACAATAGACAATTCTATACAAACCCTTTAATCTACAAACTCTGATCTTCACCTTACTGGAAATACTGATCACTCCTCTGCACTGTCTTCACTATTTTTGACAGAAGGATATGTTAACATCAATGACAACACATCAAGTACATATTTGCAACAGTTTTCTTCATCCAAAGTACTTGAGTGCAACAACATGCTGCGGCAATATATTCTGCTTCTACAGTAGATAATGAAACTGATTCTTACTTCTTGCTTAGCCATGAAACCAATCTATTACCCAAGAGGAAAGCACCTCCACTTGTACTTTTTCTGTCATCAACATCTTCGGCCCAATCTGCATCTGTATAAGCACTAAGAGTGAAATCAACATCTTTGGGTTACCACAATCCATAGTCTAAAATGCCTTTTAAATACCTCATGATCCTCTTGACTTCCATCACATCTGACTCTTTGGGATCTTCTTCAAATCTTGCCTCAAGATGGACTGCATGCATTATGTCAGGTCTGGTATGGGTTAGATAAAGTTGTCCTCCAATCATAGACCTATATTTGTTCTGATCAGTCTTAGGTGATTCATCATTCTTGTTCAACTTGCAACCAGTTACCATGGGAGTACATACTGGTTTAGAATCCTCCATTCCAAACTTCTTCAACAATTCTTTCACATACTTAGACTGAGAAATTAAAATTCTTTTTTTTGATTGAGTAATTTGCAGTCCTAAAAAGAAATTCATTTCACTAAACACAGACATCTCAAATTCCTTTTGCATTTCCTCTACAAATTTATTAGACATACCTTCATTGCCTCCAAAGATAATATCATCAACAAAGAATACAACAATCAGAATTTGATCATTATTGATTTTGAAATAGAGATTATTGTCTGCAGTACCTTTGATGAACCCTAATTGCATCAAATACGTGTCCTACCATGCATACCAGGCTCTAGGAGCTTGCTTGAGTCCATATAGGGCTTTCTTCAGTTTGCACACCATGTCACCTTGGTCTGATAACTGGAATCCTTCTGGTTGTTCAATGTAAACTTCTTCTTCTAACTCTCCATTCAAGAAGGTAGACTTCACATCCATCTGGTACACCTTGAAATCTTTGTGAGCAGCAAAAGCCAAAAACATTCTTATAGCTTCAATCCTTGCCATAGGAGCAAAATTATCTTCAAAATCTATGCCCTCAACCTAAGAATATCCTTTGCATACTAATCTTGCTTTATTTCTTACCACTTCACCACTTTCATTCATCTTGTTTCTAAAGACCCATTTTGTTCCAATCACATTCTTATCAGCAGGTCTAGGAACTGATTCCCAAGTTTGATTTTTCTCTATTTGCATTAGCTCTTCTTTCGTGGCTTTTACCCAACTTTTATCTTTGCAGGCTTCATTTATAGTCTTAGGTTCAATCTGTGAAAGTAAACAGTAGTTCACCTGTTCCTCTGCAACTCTTTTCCTTGTCAATACCTTTGCTCTTATCTCCAATGATCTGGTCTTTAGTGTGATGCTTCTGCACAAACCCTAGGAGTCTTAGGGATCCTTTTCAGAGCTTCTTCATCCTACACTTTCTTCATCCTTTTATTCTTCACTGCTTGAAGACTCATCTATTGAAAACTGCTCTGTACTGGAAACAACTATGTTCTGTCAACCCAAACTTCTGTTACTCATTACTCTCAATCCAATTATCAAAATCAGACAAACTTTTGGATGTAGATGTAACCAATGATCAACAATCATATGCCAGAACTGCAGAGCAATATCTTCAACAGCAGACAAATGCAGACCAAATTACCGGAACACTATAGCTTGATTCTATCCAAAATTCATAACTTGTCTTCTTTCCTGATCAAATCTTCTTTAGCAGACTTCTGCATAACTCTTCCTTTATCCTTTATAAACACAGTCTCTAACCTGACTTAAACCTTTGTTTCTAATCCTTGATCTTGTCTCTTCATGTTGAGGCATCGGCACCAATCCTTTGGCAGGGGAGAAAAGATTTCCAATAAGAATCCCCCTAAGCCAAAGTTCTAATCTTAGTTTCCAGAGGGAACATCTGCACCAGATATTGGTACAGGCTTGACTTCATTTACATCCTTCTTGATTTTTACCAGATCAACCTTTTGCACTGGTTTCTTCATTTCAACTGGATTATCCTTCTTTATGTTTTTGCTTCTGCAGAATTTTGCAATATGTCCAGTCCTATTGCAATTGTAACACACAACATTCCTCTAACCAGTATTCTTTTTATTCATTATGGATCTGCATTGGTTAGCTTTATGTCCAAATCTATTGCATGTAAAATAGTTACCATTGAAAGATTAAGCATTCCTTCCATTGTTATAATCCTTTCTTGTCTGACTTCTGCATTCATTAGCCTTATGACCTATTTTATTGCAAGTAAAGCACTGACCAGAAAATGATGTAATATTTTGATTCACTCTGCTCCTACATTGAGTAGCCTTATGACCAAACTTATTGTGTGAATTACAATAACCATTGAAAGATGGGTACCTTTGAGCATTTGGTTGCTTGACTGCTAGTCTTCTAGGCCTATTTATTTGATTCCTGATTTGCTTGACTTTGTCCTTCTTGTTCTTAGAGTCCACTACTTGTCCTAATTTGAAACTTTCACCTTTCTCAAATCCCAAGCCTTCTTTGTCATCAAGGCTCTTTTGACTAGCAATTATCTCATCAAGCTTTGCAAAACTTATCTTAAACTTTTCTTCATAGCTTTTTACCTTCTCCAAATCTAACTTTAGATTCCCAACTTCTTTTTCAAGCTTAGCACATTCTACTAATTTGCCTTCTACCAATAGATTTAGGTCTTCTACTTTTGCTCTTTCTACAACTTCCATTTTCAAATCATTCAAGGTTTCATTTGTTGATATCAATTGTTCACTAACCTCCTTATATTTTTCTTTGAATTTCTTGACTTGCTCTCTTAATTTTCTGATACATTCATCTACTTCTTTGACATTCTCCTTCAGATCTCTAATTTCTTCTTCAGTTCTTTCCAGGTCTTCAAGAGCAACCTTCTTGTGCGCCATCCCATATCTACCTCAAGCTGTTAAGCTTTCTTCCAAGGAATCCTCACTCTGATACCAATTGTTGAAATGCACAAGACAACTGAGAAGGGGGGATGAATCAATTGTCACCAAAACTTAACTTCTTTTAAACATCAACACATCAATCACTTAATTACTGTTATTATGATTTAACCATGAAAGCATGAAATCAGAGACTTAAGCACAATCACACATGAGACACATGAGACACCAGATTTTTACGTGGAAAACCCAAAAGGGGAAAAACCATAGTGAGTGTTAGCTCACAATATAATATGTAGTAACAATACCAAAAATTAGAGGCTCACTGCCCAAAATGCTCACTGCAAAAGATAAGGCTCACTGCCAAAAGATGAGGCTCACTGCCAAGAAGGGCTCACTACCAAAGTTGGTGAACTGAGATAATAACATCTACACTATGCCAAGGTTTAGTTCCATTGAACCTCAATAAGTATCCTCTGCTCTACTCTACTTTTATGCTTCACAATTATCTTCTCATTTTTGCAACCTCATACAAATTCATGACTTCATTTCATGTTTTTATACAATTCATCAACCTTGGAATTTACATCAAGGTCGGCATTTCAATCATCAACTTTGGAACAATCTCCAAGGTCGGCAAACATACATACATACATTAAGATAGGTCTGGACTTAAATCAATTAGGGGAGAAGAGAAATTAATGCGAATCACACCAAGCCTTAGCTGGGACTCAAATGTAATCTTCTACGCAACAACACGCTTCCACAATATTCAAATCATAACCATAGATAGTGAGAACAACCAGGTCGGCCAAGACTGGAGTTAACACTAAGACTTTTAGAAACATGCTTCATGTACGATCTGGATTAAAATTTGTAGACAAATCAAAAGATAGGAACATGATCTAGAGACTCCCACAAGCACGTTATAATCACCCAGAACATTTGCACAACCTCTAAACTCTATATCCATAAGATTCTTCAAACCAGAGCACTTAAACATCACTGTCAGCCACTGTCATAAATGAAAGATCACTTGCGAAGCACCAAATCACAAACCATTTGAACTGAAGGCACATAACATCATCACAAACTCAATTCCAAAACTACAAACTGTGAAACTTAAATGCGGAGAAATGCGGAGCAAAATACATTCTCCCTATCCCATTAAATACACAAAAAAATAGTTTTTACTCTGGTGAACACAACTTGTTCAAATCTTCACACCGGAGGCTCAAACTTGAAACATAGCATCTACAGACATCCCTTAACATTACTTCCAATCCACATGCAAAGATATTCAATATACAGGATATGAGGAGCAAAGTACTGCACTTGTTCTGGTAGATAAAGCAATTTTGTACTTGTGCTAATTCCTCAAATACTTGTTCAGACTTATTCAAGTAACTTCCTCATATGTTGACATCAATGACAACACTTACTACTCATACTTGCAACATAAGGAGGCACTTATCTGCTACAAGAACCCCTCAATAAAATGGAGTTGTTGAAAGTAAATATAGGATAGTACAGGAGATGGCAAGAACTATGCTTAATGATACAAAACTTCCTAACAGATATTGGAAAGAGATAGTACACATCGCAGTCTACATTCTCAATAGAGGACAACTAAGGGTAAACAACACCAAGACTCCTTATGAGCTATGGAAAGGTAGACCTGCTTTAGTCAAACATCTTAGGGTGTTTGGAAGCAAGTACTATATCAAGAGAGATGATGATAACCTAGGAAAATTTGGCTCAAGATCAGATGAAAGTATCTTCCTTGGCTATTCATCTAGAAGTAATGCATACAAGTGCTTAAATAATAGACTACAAAAGGTTGTTGAAAGTATTAATGTAAGGGTTGATGAAGATCTACAACCACCTATATATGTTCAAGAAGACCATTGTTTAGATGAATCTTCTTGCACAGAAGAAGAGGAAGAAGTTGAAGAAAAGGAAGAAACACAAGAGAAGGTTACCAAGACTCCTGCTAAGCATATTCAGAAGAACCATTCAGAATATCAGATAATTGGAGACAAGAATGAAGGAATACAAACTAGAAGAAGATTTGCAAGGGCAAATGAACAGGTAGACTTTTCCTTGATTTTTAAGATGGAACCTAAAACGTTTTCTGATGCTAGCAAGGATGAAGGATGTATCAAGGCTAAGGAAGAAGAACTCAATCAGATAGAGAAAAATTAGACCTAGAAATTGGTGCCAAGGCTTGCAAAGAAGAATGTGATAGGCACAAAATGGGTGTTTAAAAATAAACTAAATGAAGATGGACAAGTTGTTAGAAACAAGGAAAGATTGGTCTCAAGGGTTATACATAAGTAGAAGGCATATATTTTGAGGAAACCTTTGCTCATGTAGCAAGGTTAGAAGCAATCAAAATGTTTCTTGCATTTGCAATCCACAAAGACTTCAAGGTTTATCAAATGGATGTCAAGTCAGCCTTCTTGAATGGTGATTTAGAAGAAGTATAAATTGAGAAACCTAAGGGATTTCAACTATCTGAAGATCAAAATTTGGTGTGCAGACTGAGGAAGGCACTAAATGGTCTCAAACAAGCCCCTATGGCTTGGTTTGCAAGGTTCAATAAGTATTTAATCTAGCAAGGCTTCAAGAAAGGTACAACATATAGTAATCTATACATCAAAATTGAGAATGAGCACATATTAATAGTAGTGGTATATGTTGATGATCTTATCTTTGGTGGCAATGATGAAATGTGTAAGAAGTTTGTAGAAGAAATGTAGAAGGAATTTGAAATGTCTATGATAGGTGAACTCTCATTCTTTCTTGGACTTCAAATCACTCAATCAGATGAAGGTATTTTTATTTCACAAGAAAAGTATGTCAAGGAGATGTTGAAAAAGTTTGGTATGGAAGACTGCAAACCAGTGAGTACACCTATGGTAACAGGCTGTCATCTAAGTAAAAATGAGGAGTCACCTCAGGCTGATCAGACTCTGTATAGGTCTATGATTGGGGACCTACTGTACTTAACAATATCAAGCCCTGATATTATGCAAGCTATTTGTATGGTTGCAAGGTTTCAAGATGATTCAAAAGAAACACATGTGAAGGTAGCCAAAAGAATCTTCAAATATTTGAAGAGCACTCCAAATTATGGTATCAAAAAGGTAATGACTTCCCTAACAACATACACTGATGCAAATTGGGCTGGTAGCATTGATGATAGGAGAAGTACCAGTGGTGGAGCTTTCTTTTTGGGAGACATATTGGTCTCATGGCTTAGTAAGAAATAGGATTCAATTTCTTTATCAATAGTAGAAGCAAAGTACATAGATGTAGTATCCTACTACACTCAAGTGTTATGGATGAAGCAAACATTGAAGGATATTAAGGTAATGTATGATGAGCCCATTCCTATCCTATGTGACAATACAAGTGCCATCAATATTTCAAAGAATCCAGTGATGCATTCTAGAACCAAGCACATATCCATTAGGTATCACTTCTTGAGAGAGAATGTTATAGATCAAGAGGTAAAATTGGAGTATGTACTTACAAAGGATCAGATTGCAGACATCCTTACGAAACCTCTTCCTAAGGACACTTTTGAATATCTCCAACAACAGTTAGGGGTTCTTGCCCCTCCTAACTAGATGTACAGATGATGCATCTATCTAGGGGGAGCAGTTCAAGGTATATTTATTATCCCTGGATTGATGGTGGCTACCTCTCAGGGGGAGCAGGTAGATAAAAGACTATGGAGGATGATAAGGATTATACAGGTAGGGGGAGCTTGTATGTTTTTCTGGTACAGAGGAAGACCACCGGCCCTTTTCCCTTGATGTCAAAGGGGAGAAAAAATTGTACATCAGGTTAGTATTGCCATCGATGACAAAGGGGGATAGTGTTGCATATGTTGACATTGATGTCAATGGAGTCGATATCAAATGAATGATGATCAGAGGAGTTGTGATGTGAAAGATATGGTGATGAAAAACATGAGCATGCTGATGGATCAATATCATCTATACATAGTTGTACCTTGTCTTTTGAAGTTCATGGATAGGTGAAGGTTGTCAAAGTATGTTGATTGATGTCTTGCCTTGATAATATGAAGTCATTGTTACATGTATTGCCACTCAACATTTCATGGGATATGAAGATAGTTGTCTAAATCATCAGAAGGCAATTACACTGCAGAAGCACATGAGATTGTATCACATTTTACCATAGATGAAGATATGACCTTGTGGATTGTAGGATAGCTAAATATGGCTATGAGGTATGCATGATCCAAGTTTCAGAGCATAAAATTTACTGTAGAGTTTTTTAGAATTAGCAGAGTGAGAACAAGTCATGTTCTTGTGAAAGGTCATCAGAGACAGAACTGAAAGCCACCACATTTCACTGCATCTACATATATGAATTGGCGGTTTAGAGATTAGGTAAAGCAAAGGTACTAGATTTCCATATTCAGTTTTCAAAGGATATCAAGTACCACAAAATTTTCCAGAGTTAGCAGAGTGAGAACTGTGTATGAGGAAAAATTGATTTAAATTAAACTAAACAAATCAAAAACCCAATAACATAAAGAGAACCGATCTAAATAAAAACCATTAATAATAATCAAATAAACATGAAAGCTTTTACCGAGATTTGTATTGTTCCCTTTGGATTGAATGTGGATTGCTCAATAGTGCTGCAAAACCATAGTTGCAACAAGCAAGTGTAGTGCTCAAAAGATCAATGTCAAAAGATCATGAAGTTGCTCAATCGATGCGATGTATGCTCAAAGCACTGTTAAGTATGCCTGAGAATAAGTGATCAAAGAGAGAGGTAATGAAGGAGATGAGGGGGGTTTATATAGGTTTTAACCGAGATCGATCAACGGTCCAGATAATTTAGAAGAATCAATGGAGGAGAACAATTGAGGAACATGCAATGAATAAGAAGAAGACAAGTGTCACACAAAAGCTATTTTATTTGAGTTAAACACTTTCTTTTCTAAAGATAAGACATGCTTTTCATAAATTAGAAAGTTTTTTTCTAATTTAAGAGAAATTGATAAAAACAAGGTTGAGTGAATAGACAACTCAACTTAAGATTTGCTTTTGCATGATTTGAGAGAAATTAAATAATAAATTATTTAATTGTGTGTGCATGGAGAAGAAGACTTAATTTTAGAAGATTTGAAAGATATTTGTAGATAAGAAAGCAAATTAAATAAATAGATTTATTTAATTGTTGTGCATGATTTGGAAGAATAAATAAAATATTTGATTTATTTTATTTTTGGAGAATGAGAGAATTTAAATAAATTTGATTTGATTTATTTAAATTTGGAAGAATAAATTTGATTTAATTAAATAAATAGGAATTATTTAATTGTTTGGATAAGATAGAATATGTGATGAATTAATTAAATAATGGGATTTATTTAATTAATGGAGACTTGAGATTTGGAAAGAAGATAATGATTTAATTAAATAATATAAATTATTTAATGGAGACTTGAAATTTGAAAGAGGATAATGATTTAATTAAATAATATAAATTATTTAATGGAGACTTGAAATTTGAAAGAGGATAATGATTTAATTAAATAATATAAATTATTTAATTAATGTTGAATTTTGAAGTTTTGGAAGAATTTGATGAAATTAATTAAATAATTAGATTATTTAATTAATGTTGAAATGCAGGTGATGCTATAGATTAGACGAAATGCAAGTGATTCGAAGACATGGTCATTTTAGGGTGTCTACATTTTGCCCCTCTTTGATGCAATGCAGTTTACAACATTGCTTCAAAGAAATCGATAGTTGAAGACATGATACAATTTTTGATGCCCCAGTGTAGCTAGTTGCCCCAGCATAGCTGGCGTAGGGTGCCCCCTCGAGAGGAAAGATAGGGAAGCGACAGAAGAACTGTGTTGACACTCGACTAGAAGATTTGTTGGAGATAGGCAAGATTGAATAGAAGAAAGTGGAGATAGAAAAGAACATAAGAGAAAGACTATTGATTGATCTTTGTTGGAAAACTATATAAGGCCATGGAAAAATGGATGGTGTAAATGGATGAGCTTGTTGCAATGGTTTCACATTTGTTTATAAAGAGCAATCCCTATTTTGATATAGCACGTGGATAGTTCGCCACCAAGGTATAAAAGACCAAGGTGCAGTAATATCTGAGTGCATGGATGTTGACTCTGCAAGCAAGTGGTTTGAACTTAGATCCCTTAGACATAATATGACCTTGTTGGAACATGTGAATAAGCCATAGTCTTGAACATAAAATAAACTTCAATACATGTGAATGCAAGAAGAGTATTAATATGTAAGATGCTAGGTTGTAACACACACAAGATAAATAGAATGCCAAGAAAGATGCTAAAGATCATTCCTCAAACATGGCACACAAAAAGCAATGACTATGCCCCCAATCCGTACTGCATCGCAACATACCAAGATTATAGATAAACTAAGGTAGCCTTGAATAGGTAATGGATAAAGGAACAAAAGATAAACCATAACACAAATTGACTAACTTACAAAGTAACATACAGCCAACATATTCTCTTGCTAAAGAGGTTGCTCAGGATAGATTGGATAAGAAAGATAATAGCCTTATCGTAGGAACTCTATGTTTGTTAAAGGGGGGCTATCTACCTAAAAAGGTAATGTCTTGCTGCAGAAAATGCCACATGTCGCAGGAGACACGTGTGTTGGTCTCGACAAAGGAACACTTCGCAGAAGACAAGCTTGTTGATCTAGGGCTTTGGTTAAGCGGGACTTAGCTGATGTTGGCAATCAGAATAGTAGGACAGTAGATGACTCTGGAAGAAAGCTGCTCTGCTTCAGGTTTGTTAAGGACTTTTGCTTTGAAAGGATGCACTGGCTTGCTGCTTGAGTTAGTCAAGCTGAGGCGAATGGGATTTGACAAACGGAAGACTAGAAAGGTGACAGTGTTTGATGGATTGAAACGGGTGGAGAATGATGAATCGTGTGTGCCTGAGTACTGGATACATCCTTTGTATTCCAGACTGCCTACATACCCTGTATCCACAGGATCAAGGCACATGACGATGAAAGATGAAAGTGATAAATATGTAGTTCTGGATAGAGTGATGAATGGGTCAAGGTGAAAGGAGGGGATCTTATGTACCTGAGTACTAGATACTTCCTTCATATTCCAGACTGCCTACATACCCATATCCATGGGATCAAAGTACCTTAAGATTGAGGTGAGATGATATGTAGTTCTGGTGGTGTGATGATGTGGGAAAAGTGTTGAGAAGATAATAGCCTTATCGTAGGAGTGATGTGTCTGTTAAAGGGTGTTACTTATGAACAACGAGAAAGAGATTGAAGTATGCGTTGCGAACCACGAATAAGGAACCAATCCTAGACCTAAGTTAAGGAAAGAGTTGCCCCCATTCTGGTAGAGGAAACTATATGGGTGACTGCCGAAGAAGACCCCGAAAGCTTTGACATAGGACAAGACAGTGTTAACTGTAGACACAGATCAAGATGTGGGATGACGATGATAGATATTGACAAATTTCCAAGCTATACTAGATAGGGAGATGGAAATGCAAACAGGGTCAATGGTTTTATTATGGATGAATGGAAAGGCATGCTTTGTGCACTGGACATGGGGTGGACAGGGCTTGATAGATGATGGATGCTGACTCTACACATAGTGCCTGTTTGCCAGGTTTTCACTATGGTACTTATCCAAGGCGCCTGTTTGCCAGGTTTTCACCAAAGGACGAATTTTTTTTTATTTTTTATTTTTTTGGATTTTTTTATTTTTTTGTTGTTTTGTTGTTTTTTTTTTGGAATACTCTAAGGATCAGGCATAGAACTTCTTGAGATGGACACTGTTAAGTGGCTCATCCAGAGGAATGCCGTCAGGTGTAGCTAAAGTATAAGCTCCTGATCCATACACTGCTGTCACAATAAAGGGACCTAACTAGTTAGGCTCAAACTTGCCCTTCTTTTCTCGATCTACTTGATTTCTCTGATTCTCCTTAAGTACAAGATCACCAACTTGAAACCGTCTTTCTTTGATCTTTTTGTTGTAATTACACCGGAGGCGGTTTTGATAGACATGGAGATGATTAAGTGCGGCAAGGCGCTTCTCATCTAGTAGTTCAAGCTCAGCTAATCTGGAAGTGCGATACTCGTCTCTGTCGATCAGGTCCTGCATGGATACTTTGAGGGATGGGATCTCGACCTCTATAGGTAGGATGGCTTCAGAGCCATAGACCAAGGCATAAGGTGTGGCACCAGTTGGTGTTCTGATACTAGTGCGGTAGGCCCATAGGGCGGGATTGAGTTGCAAGTGCCAATCACAACCAGCTTCATTGACTATTTTCTTGAGGATTTTGAGAATGATTTTATTGGAAGCCTCAGCTTGGTTGTTACTCTGCGGATAGTAGGGAGTTGAAAAGTGATGTTGGATATTGTATTGTGTGTACAAGGCACGAACATCTTGATTCTTGAATGGTCTCCCATTATCAGTGACAATGGCTTAGTGGTGCAGGAGCACCTCGAAGCCATTAAGAATCTGAGGATCCTATACATTTTATGTTATGTCCAAAATGTTATATTGTAAGGCCTTAGGCCACTTTGAGTCTTAGTTGGCCGAATAATGACATGTATGTCACGAAATAGTTTAAAAGCTTGTAACCGAACTGGAAGTGTAACCGATTGGCAATGGTGGTTTGTTTTCCACCATGTGTAACTGTCAATTGAAAGTCTTTATATAGTTGGTCTCTGTTTGTGTAGAAGGGGAAGCGAACGAGCAGAGAGAGGAAAGTGAACTATTTGTATGTATAATCTCTGGAAGGAATAGAAAAGGTTTAGTTCCTGGTCTAATTACAGAACATCAATTTGGAGTCATTCCACTGGTGGGTTTCTTCGAAACCAGTGGAATGACCTCCATGTAGTTAGATTTATTTTCGTTCTATAGTTTCTGTAGTTTTCGTGTGTTCTGTTCGGTTACAATGTGCAAAGAAAGTTAGCAGCGTGAATTTTGGGTTGTATCATGAAATGTGCATTCTATGAGTATATCACTTTTGTATGTAGGTGAGCATTTCCTGAGTATATCGCAGATGTATGTGTACATCCTGTCGTTGCATGTTGAGAAGATACAAGTTGTGTGTATACGTCTTTTGGATGTCGCAGACAATATATGTGTATACCACATTTGCATGTAGAAACATTCTGTGTGTATCCAACAATTGCATTTCATGATTGTATGTATGAGCGAATGTACATTGTTAATGTACATTGGGGTAGATACAAATGTTGACCGGTAGTAGTGGTCACAGTGGAAGGAAATACAAAGGAGTTACCGGTGGTAGGAGGTCATGTATTGTGTGGCCGAAGTCATCGGCAAAAGAATCATCATTGGAGGAACTGAAAGCGGCTGGCCCGACGGTGAAAGTCTCACCGATGATTGCCTTGACCTAAGGCATCAGGGTGAGAGGGAGTGTCGGTGGAAGAGTCTCGTTAGTGCATCAGCAAGAGTGACCACATCGGGAGACTCACTAAAAGTTAGGCCGACAGTATCGGTCTAGCCGATGGTTCTAACCATCAGGGAGAGGAGACTTATCGATGAAGGAATTTATGAAGTGGCCGATGATTTATGTCAAGCCGATCGGGGTGAGATTCGAGAAGTCTTGCCGATGGTAAGACTATCGGCATAACCCGCGGCGTCGGCAGAAGATTCAAGGAGCCCGCCGATAGAATAGTGTCTTGCCGATAGGCAAGAGGGGGATTGCTTCGGTGAGAAAAGTAAAAGGTCTTGCCGATGGTGCTATGGTATTAAACATATCGGTAAGAGATATGTATTGGCGAAGGAGTGTTTTAGCTTAACCGACGGTGTATAGTCTTGCCGATAGGCAGGCATATGTATATTTCGGTGTGACTTCTACCTTATCTGGCCGATACACACTGTAAAGGTTATTTTGTGGGCCTTCTAAGGATTATTCCACCTGTTTTGTATGTTATCTGGTTTTCCTCTGCATCACTTAGGGAATACCATACCGGCATATGAGGTAGTTTAGGATAAACTTGGCTATTTGCTTACCAGTGATATAGGTCATAGGAATGGCTTCCACCCACTTCATGAAATACTCAGTGGCGGTAATGATAAACTTGTGGCCATTGGAGGAGGAAGGGTGGATTTGTCCTACGAGGTCGAGGCCCCATTGAGAAAAAGGCCATGGAGTTGTCATAGGTTGTAATTCATGAGTTGGTGCGTGAATCAAATCTCCATGCTGCTGGCATTGTAGACACTTCTTAGCAAACTATGTAGCATCTTGCTCTATTGTAGGCCAGTAATAACCTGTTCTGAGTATCTTCTTAGCAAGATTAGGACTGGTAGAATGTGCACCACAGACACCTTCGTGTATGTCTCGTAAGGTAGCCTCAGGTTCTTCCACGTTAAGACATCGTAAGAGGATACCATCGAGACTCCGGCGATATAGTGTATCACCCAGAATGATGTAACGAGAGGATCGACGGATAAAGGTTTTGTGTTGGGTGGATGATAGGTCAGGGGGAAAGGTTTTGTTCTTGAGGTATTCATAGATATCTTCGTACCATGGGGAATTGGGACCAACAAGTTCGCAGATGATTTCAGTAACAGGAACATCGACGGCTGGTATCAACAATTGCTCGATCAAGAATTCACACTTCTGTGTATTTGTAGGCATGTCAATCAGTGACCCTACAGAAGCCATAGAATCCACAGCTTTATTATGCTCTCTTGGAATTTGCTCAAATGTGATGCTAGAAAAGTGTGGTTTGTAGGCGTCCACTAGTTGCTTGTAGGGGACCAACTTTTCATCCTTTGTTTGGTACTCATCCGTGACTTGGCGAATGACTAGCTATGAGTCTCGATATACTTGTAATTCTATGATGTCCCATTGAACTGCTGTCTTGAGACCTATGAGTAGTGCTTCATACTCGGCTATATTGTTGGTGCAAGGGAATGCAAGCCGATATGACTTTGGAATGTAGTCATTTTGAGGTGTGATGAACAAGATGCCGGCCCCAGATCCATGCTGTGTGTAGGAACCATCAAAGTATAACTTCCACATTATGGAGTTGGAAAGAGTGAATAAATTCTCATTTGGAAAGTCTGCTACCATAGGGTGTGTATCTTGCATGGGTGCTTCTGCTAGTTGATCTGCTAGAGCTTGTCCTTTGATTGCTTTACGATCCACATATTCAATGTCGAACTCACTGAGGATCATGACCCATTTAGCTAGTCTGCTTCTACGAGCTACTTTTTCTAGTAGATACTTCAAGGGATCAATTTTAGCTATAAGAATTGTGTGTTGGTTCAACATGTAATGCTGTAACTTTTGGGAGGTGAACACTGCTGCTAAACAAGCTCTTTCCATCGGTGAATAATTGAGTTCATATCCCACCAAGGTTCTACTGATATAGTAAATTGCATGCTCTTTTCCTGTTTCATCATGTTGTGCTAGCAAGGCCCCTAGGGCTGAAGTTGTAGTTGAGATGTATAATATCAAAGGTTTATCAGCAACTGGTGGAACCAATACAGGAGGTGTAGCTAGATACTCTTTGAGCTGATCAAATGCTGCTTGACACTTATAATTCCATTAAAATGAGACATCCTTTTGGAGTAAGTGTTGAAATGGTTGACATTTATCCACTAGATGTGAGATGAAATGCCTAATGGATTGCAACCTTCATTGGAGGCTCCTTAATGCTTTTAGGTTCTTTGGTGGAGGCATCTCTATTATAGCCTTTACTTTTGCTAGATCTACTTCGATACCTCGATGAGAAACAATGTAACCCAATAGCTTCCCTGATGTTACACCGAAGACACACTTCTTTGGATTGAGTCTTACCTGATATTTCTCGAGCCTGTGAAAGATCTGTCCTAAAACCTGTATGTGATCTGCCCTAGAAGATTTAGCTAGTATGTCATCCACATAGTCCTCCATGATATGATGAAAGAGGTCATGGAATATCACTGTCATTGCTCTCTGATAGGTTGCCCCTGCATTCTTTAGACCAAATGGCATGACACACCAACAATAGTTACCCCACGGACAAGTAAAGGTTGTTTTATGCTGATCTTCCTCTACTATCCTTATCTGATTGTAGCCAGAGAATCTGTCCATGAGAGAAAGCATCTTGTGACCTGCTGTCAAGTCAACTATAATGTCAATGTTTGGTAATGGAAAGTCATCTTTGGGACATGCCTTATTAAGGTATCTGAAATCATTGCACAAGCGGATGCACCCATTGGGTTTAGATACAGGTACAATGTTGGAGACCCAATCTGAGTAGTCAATAGGTCGTATGAACTTTGCATCTAATAGCTTTTGTATTTCCACTTTCACTAAGAGAGCTATTTGTGGGTGCATCTTCCTCAACTTTTGCTTGACTGGTTTAACTTTTGGATCAATAGTGAGATAGTGAACAACTAGCTTGGGGTATAACCCTGGCATATCAGCATAGGTCCATGCAAAGTTGATGGTTCTCTGTAAGAAGAATGTGTTAAGATTCCTGTGCTCTATTTCTGATAATGATGCTGCTAGGAATGTGGTCTTTAGATTTTGCTCTGTGCCAAGGTTTATCTCTGTAGAATCTTCCACTAGGAGAGCTGACTTCTCTTGATACTTAGATGGTAGGGGAAGGTCAAATCCTCCATCCTCAGGTGCCACAGTTGGGTTTTCACCTTTGGATACGTCCTTTGTTTTTACTATTTTGTGATCAGGAGGTGCCAGAGTGTGGTTTTCACCTAGAGATCTTTTTTTATTTTTACTTTTGCGACTGGAGGATTTGGCATTCTCACCAAAATAAGCTGTTGGCTCTAGTTCCATTACAAAACCTGCTTTATGATCGCTAAGAGGGATACCTTCCTGAAGTCCCATGAACTCAGCTAGAGCTTCGTCATTCTAAAATACATCTATTATGGGGGACCCTTGTTGGTCCCAATCGATAAGTTCAGGGTAGACAAGTGTTACATTCTGGGTGTTTGTGGTGGAGGTTAAGGATACGGAGGATAGCATAAAAATGGAGGATTCTGCGAATAGCTTGGTCATATGGAGGGAAGAGTCATCGATGATATCCTCTGTAGACGTCAAATTGGTGGGAAAAGCGTCAGCTACCTCGTCGAGGATATACTCGATGTCTAAGGCGTCTGGTACCTTCTGTCCAAATCCTAATCCCTTCTTATCTAGTTTCTTTGTCACAACAATGGGTTCCATAGTTCCTTGATTATGTTTCCCAAGGCCACCTTTGCCTTTATAGCCCATGTTTTTTACTATTCTTAAGCCATTGCCATATTGCTTGACTGGTATTGTGATTGGTTCTTTCTCCTTATTGAGCCAAGAAGAAATATCCTCAATAGTTTCCTCTTCCAATAACCAGCCCTATTGGAATTGGGTTAGAAATGCTGGGGGAGGAATAGCAGCTTTTTTGGTTACTTTGGCATGGGTGGTTTGCCATAAGATTCTAGAGATAAAGGCATCCGCCCTACACAACAAGATTTTGAGATATCATAAGATCCAAAGCTTACGTCACGGATGTGAGCCTTGATCTCAGGTAGAGGATTTGGGTTACTTGTAGAGGCTTGCGTCAGAGTTTCAGGATCAACATATAGTGGGGATTCAAGGGCTTTTTCATTGTTAGGCACCTGGTTGCAATTCTTATAACTGCCTTGCAAGACACGACAGAATTCAAAAGGATTGGGGTCTCCTGGGATAGTGATCTCCATACCATTGTATGGGAACTTTAGAGATTGATGATACGTGGAGGGAACAACTTTCATTGCATGGATCCATGGGCAGCCTAGGATAATGTTGTAAGGTAGTTCAATATCAAGGACTTGACACCTGGTTTCAAGTATGACAGGGCCCAGTTGTATAGGCAAGTGGATAACACCTTCTGAATGGCGTTCTGCATCATCATATCCATTGATTGTAATACTTTGATCATTGTTGACATGATCCTCAGAGTATCCCAATTGCTTAAGTAACTTTAAAGAACAAATGTTAAGACTAACACCACCATCTATGAGTATACGTTTGATTTTGCACTTATGGATGAGCACTTCAATATGAAGGGCATCATTGTGACAAGGATCATGGGATGGGAGATCTTTCTCCGAGAAGATAACATTGTAAGGCAAAGCAATGTTGCCTACTATAGCTTGGAAATCCGCAACTGCTATATTGTTGGGAACCGAAGACTCTTGGAGGGCTTTTTCTAGCACTACTCTATGTGCAGGTGATGACCGTAGAAGGTCCAAAATAGAGATCTGTGCTAGTGTTTTCCCTAAATGTTCGACAAGATTATAATCAGATTGAGCCGAAAGATTGGTGTAGGACCACGAATGGTGACACGACCACGGTGAGTGGTAACATCACAATCTGTAGATTTGCCTTTGATTGTGAGGGTAGACACTCGACTCTCTTCAAAATGACCTACAATGGAATCAAAGGAAGTGGAAGCATGATTGATACCTTTACCTCTATTCTGAGGAGGAGGTGGACCATGATGAGGGAATGGTTCCTTGTACATATCGAGATCCTTGTTCGTGTGTTGAATTGGTGATTCATTCTCAAAAGTGATTTGATTACCTTCGATGAGGTTTTGTATTAGGTGCTTGAGCTTTATGCAAGATGCGGTTCAATGCCCTTTGCTCCTATGGAATTCACAATATTCATTTTCTCTATACCGCACAGTTTTGTAAACAGGTTCACCATATGGGGGAGCATTTGGTAAGGTGATGAGTCCTTTCTGTAAGATCTATTGTAGGACTGACTCCATAGGCACACCCAAGGGAGTGAATTAGCGTCGCAGCGGGTAATCTTGTTGAGGTCACTCCTTTTGTTGTTGTTGTTGATTTTGATATGGTTGCCACTGTTGTTGCTATTGTTGAGGTGGAGCTTGACTTAGTTTGGAGAGCTGCAACAGTGTTTGCAATGTTTGGACATGTTTAGAATCAACCACCCCATCATTGACCACATTTTTGTTTTTATTCCAAAACTTAGGTTTATCATTCAATTGTTGATGAGGAGCATTGTCTTTCGTGTCTTTGAAGATTTTGACCACACCCTTAGCAATGAGGGCCTTTTCAATGTTGATTCCCTTATAAGTGATTTCGTCAAAGGTTGTAGCACTAAGAATTTGTAAATGGAAACCTAACTCTTGGTTGAGGTTTTGCACAAATATGCTAACAAGCTATTTCTCAGGAATCTTGAAAGGGAATTTGCTAGCCATTTGTCTCCATCGTTGAAGGAAAGAAATGAAAGTTTCACCATTTTTCTATTTATTATTGCATAGATCGGTCATGGAAATCTCATGCTCTACATTGTAAGAAAAATGGGTGGCAAATTTCTCGGCTAGCTCGTTGAAAGACTTGATGCCTGTAGGTAAGTGTGAGAACCATTCTATAGCTTGACCTCCAAGACTGCGAGGAAAGAGACGCATAAGGTATGTGTCGTTATGTGAGACCTCAAAGCAAGCAAGATAGAATTCCCTAAGATGGTCTTTTGGGTCACCTTTTCCTTTGTATTTATCAAACTTAGGAATAGTAAAATTTTGAGGAAAAGGGATCATTGGCAATGACCAATCAAAAGGATAAGGACACACTTCCTCCAAAGAGAAAGTCTTCTTGGTGTGGCCAAATGTAAGATCAGATAGTTGTTGTTGAACCTCCACGATCTTTATCTCCATGACTGTGGGCGGGGTTGGAAACATCTCCTGTTGTCCTAGAAGTGGATGTTGTTGCCCATATGGAAGGTTGTATTGTAAGCCATGAGCATTGGTATTATAAGGGTCGTAAGATTGGTTGGGGTCGTATGCGTTGTACATTTGGTTCAGATTGGGTTGGAATTGGAGGTTTTGATTCGGCAGAGGTGGAGGTGGCGCTAGGTAAGAATGTTGGCTTTGTGATCGTTGAAGAAAAGAATTGGGTGGAGGAAAGCTAAAGTGTGTTTGATTAGGTTGCGATGGTGGCACATAGCTTTGGGAAACTTGATGTTGGGAATGTTGAGAGTGGCTAGGCAATGTGTGAAAGAAATTTAGCGAGGACGAATGTAGTAGAGGAGGGACATAGGTAGAAGTGATTTGCAACAGTTGAGGTGGCTTGATGATGAGCATAGAAGAATGTTGTGGTTGGGATTGAATGACTCTAATTGGTTGAGTGACATGAAGGTTGGATGATATAGGAGGTGGTATTTGTTGAGACCCTTGTTGCATGGCTACATAGTTGTTCCCTGGATTATAATTTGGTGGGAAACCTATTCGTGATGGGGTAACCAAGATTCCACTTGCGATTAGTGTGGACACTTTAGGAGGTGGGTGTATATTCGATCGAGCTAAGGTGGCTTGCTTAGCTAACTCTGCTTGACGTTGGAGAGTTTCTTGTTGGTTTTGGAAGATCTCCATAGGAGTTAGAAGCTATGATACAGCCCTCTCTCCTGTTAGGTTTTGAAAAAGGGGATTCCTATACTGCGAGCTCTGCTTAGGTAAGGGCGTGGTCACAGTTGACATGGTTTGGACCACCTGTATGGTGTCTTGGGTGCTGCTAGGCTCGCTAAGATTGGATAGATCAAAATCTTTGGGTAATTTAGATCCTTGCTCTGCTAGCAAATGAAAGAAATGATCTTGGTTCTCGCCAAGGATTTTGTCAATGGCAACTATGGCCCAAGGATCTTGCATGAATTCATCAAGATCTTGCTCATCTTCTTGAGAGGATTGACCTATTTCAAAGTGTCACTCTTCTTGAGATGGGGCAAGATCTACAGTATAACCTTGTGGGACAAAATCGGGAGGCATACCGGTGGTGTATTGAGGTGTACTTACCAAAGGGACCCTACCTTCTTGGGAATTGCTTGGTTGGTCGACGTGCGGCATGCTAGGAGAATTGGTAGATCTTTCTGCGAGTGTTCTAGGAGTGACCTTGGAAGTAATGTTGAGACGACCCGATTGCAGTGTGTGAGGAGGCAACTTGCGCTTCCTAGGGACAACTTGCTTGGACTTCATAGTTTGCTGGAGCCTAGTGGTTACCATGGAGTACACTAAGAAAAAAAGTAATGCTTGAATTTCTCTTGGTGGTTTTTGAAAAAAAGGACAAACTCTTGATGCACCAATCACTGGACCAAAGGCGCTATACTGTTTGACTAGAGGTGCTGGACTGTGCAACCAAAAGCATGCTATTGTTATACCAAAGGCGATGGACTGAGCTACCAAAGGTAAGTTACTGCTATGCCAAAGGCGAGCTAAGGTTACCAAAAGCGAGCTACTGATATACCAAAGGCGTTGAAGTAGAGTTTTCCAGAGGTGAGGTACTGCTATACCAAAGGCAATCTACTGTACTACCAAAGGTGAGCTGCTGTAATACCAGGGGCGCTGAAGTAGTGTCTGATGCATCTAAAAGGCAAAATTTTGATAGATTGGTTCTGTTTCTGATTGGATTTGTTTGGCAAGAGAAAACACAGCAAACAAGTGGTCAAAAACAAGGACTGACACAACAGATAGTGTATAAGACAATTGCCAACAATAACAAGCACTTTTTATCCCGGGTAAGTGCAAGAAGATGGGGGGCCAAAAAGTGGCCAAATTAATTTAAAAAAAAAATAGGTCAAAATGCGAGCGCGTTATTCTTTTCTTTGCATTTTTCCTTCTCCAGAAAAGTTTGTGCTATTTTTCATGTTTTAAATAACGCGAGCACGTTATGTTAAACTTAAATTTTTTTATGTTTAAGGCTATTAATCATGTATGTATGTATGCCTATATGTATGTATGTATGTATGTATGTATGCCTTTATGTATGTATGTATCTATGTATGCCTATATGTATGTATGTATCTATGTATGCCTATATGTATGTATGTATAGTGTCGAGGGTAGAGGAGGGTAGAGATGGGAGTGAGCCAGATAGGGGAGGAGAGGGGTGGATAAGGATTGAGTGATTAAGGTTTAAGGTTAAGGGTTGAGCATTTAGGGATAGGATTTAGATTTTAGGGATAAGGGATTAGAGTTTAGGACCTTGAGGGATTAGGGTTTAGGGTTGAGGCTTTAGGGATAGCGTTTAGGGTTAAGGGTCGAGGGATTAGGGTTAAGGTAGAGTGTTGAGGGTAGAGGGATTAGGGATAGGGTTTAGGGTTGAAATTTTAGGGTTGAGGGATTAGGGTTTAAGGTATAGTTTAGTAGTTCTTGTGGATAGAGCTAGTAAACAATGGGAGATTATTTGCCTATTTCATAACAATATACCTCCCCCTTAAACCCCAAACCCTAATCCCTCAACCCTCAACCCTAATCCATCATCCCTCAACTCTAATCCCTCATCCCTAAACCCTCAACAGACCGATACTATAACTTAAACCCTAATCCCTTATCCCTAAACCCTCCAACCCTACCCCTAATCCTTACACCCTCCACACTCTACTTTAACCCTAATCCCTTGAACCTCAACCCTATCCCTAAACCCTTGACCCTTGAACCTCAACCCTCAACCCTCGACATCAAACCCTAATCCCTCAACCCTTAACTCTGATCCCTCAACTCTCAACCCTAACCCTAAACCCTAAACACTAAACCCTCAACCCTCAACGTCAAATCCTAATCCCTCAACCCTTCACTCTAATCCCTCAACCCTAAACCCTATCCCTAAACCCTCAACACTATACCTTAAACCCTAATCCCTCAACCCTAACCCTAAACCTTGTCCCTAAACCCTAATCTGTCAACCCTCAACCCTAATCCATCATCCGTCATCCCTTAACTCTAATCCCTCATCCCTAAACCCTAAACACTATCCCTATTCCTAAACCCTCAATAGGCTCGGTACTATACCTTAATCCCTAATCCCTCTACCCTTGACACTCTTATTTAACCCTAATCCATTGACCATTAACCCTATCCCTCAACCTCAACCCTCAACCCTCAACCCTCAACTCTCAACATTAAACCCTAATTCATCAACCCTAAACCCTAATCCCTCAAACCTAAACCATATCCCTAAACCATCAACCCTCAACACTATACCTTAAACCCTAATCCCTATCCCTCAACCCTTAACCCTTAAAACTTAAACCCTATCCCTACACCCTCAACACTTGACACTATATCTTAAGCCTTAAACCCTCATCCTTAAAGCCTCAACCCTTAATCCTTAAACCTTCAACCCTAAACCCTATCCCTAATCCCTCTACACTTGACACTCTAACCCTAACCTTGACATTAAATGCTAATCTGTCAACCCTAAACTCTAATCCTAAACCCTCAACCCTCAAAACTATACCTTAAACCCTAATCCCTCAACCCTCAACCCTAAACCTTATCCCTAAACCCTAATCCCTCAACCCTCAACCCTAATCCATCATCCCTCAACTCTAATCCCTCATCCCTAAACCCTAAATGCTATCCCTATTCCTAAACCCTCAACAGACTCAATACTATACCTTAAACCCTAATCCCTTATCCCTAAACCCTCCAACCCTATCCCTAATCCTTACACCCTCCACACTCTACTTTAACCCTAATCCCTTGAACCTCAACCCTATCCCTAAACCCTTGACCCTCAAACCTCAACCCTCAACCCTCAACGTCAAACCCTAATCCCTCAACCCTTAACTCTGATCCCTCAACTCTCAACCCTAACCCTAAACCCTAAACCCTAAACCCTCAACCCTCAACATCAAATCCTAATCCCTCAACCCTTCACTCTAATCCCTCAACCCTAAACCCTATCCCTAAACCCTCAACACTATACTTTAAACCCTAATCCCTCAACCTGAACCCTAAACCTTGTCCCTAAACCCTAATCCCTCAACCCTCAACCCTAATCCGTCATCCGTCATCCCTCAACTCTAATCCCTCATCCCTAAACCCTAAATGCTATCCCTATTCCTAGACCCTCAACAGGCTCAATACTATACCTTAAACCCTAATCCCTCTACCCTCGACACTCTTATTTAACTCTAATCCCTTGACCATTAACCCTATCCCTCAACCTCAACCCTCAACCGTCAACCCTCAACCCTCAACACTCAACTCTAAACATTAAACCCTAATTCATCAACCGTAAACCCTAATCCCTCAAACCTAAACCCTATCCCTAAATCATCAACCCTCAACACTATACCTTAAACCCTAATCCCTATCCCTTAACCCTTAAAACTTAAACCCTATCCCTATACCCTCAACACTTGACACTATATCTTAAGCCTTAAACCCTCATCCCTAAAGCCTCAACCCTCAATTCTTAAACCTTCAACCCTAAACCCTATCCCTAATCCCTCTACCCTCGACACTCTAACCCTAACCTTGACATTAAACACTAATCTGTCAACCCTAAACCCTAATCTGTCAATCCTAAACCCTCAACACTATACCTTAAACCCTAATCCATCAACCCTAAAACCTAATCCATCAACCCTCAACCCTAAACACTATTAATAAACCCTCAACCCTTGACACTATACCTTAAACCCTAATCCCTCAACCCTCAACCCTAATACCTCAACCCTCAACCCTAATCCCTCATCCCCAAACCCTAAACTCTATCCCTATTCCTAAACCCTCAACCCTCGATAATATACCTTAAACCCTAATCCCTTATCCCTAAACCCTAAACACTATCCCTCAACCTTTAACCCTTAAAAATTAAACCCTAAAACCTATCCATAAACCCTCGATGCTCAACACTATATTTTAAAACCCAATCCCTTAACCCTCAGCCATAAAGCCTCAACCCTCAATCGTTAAACCTTCAACCCTAAACCCTATCCCTAATCCCTCTACCCTCAACACTCTACTTTAACCCTAATCCCTTGACCATCAACCCTATCCCTAAACCCTCAACCCTCAACCCTCAACTCTCAACATTAAACCCTAATCTGTCAACCCTAAACCCTAATTTGTCAACCCTAAATCCTATCCCTAAACCCTAAACCCTCAACACTATACCTTAAACCATAATCCCTCAACCCTAAACCCTAAACCCTATCCCTAAACCCTCAACACTATACCTTAAACCCTAATCCCTCAACCCTAACCCTAAACCTTGTCCCTAAACCCTAATCCCTCAACCCTCAACCCTAATCCGTCATCCGTCATCCCTCAACTCTAATCCCTCATCCCTAAACCCTAAATACTATCCCTATTCCTAGACCCTCAACAGGCTTGATACTATACCTTAAACCCTAATCCCTCTACCCTCGACACTCTTATTTAACCCTAATCCCTTGACCATTAACCCTATCCCTCAACCGTCAACCCTCAACACTCAACTCTAAACATTAAACCCTAATTCATCAACCGTAAACCCTAATCCCTCAAACCTAAACCCTATCCCTAAATCATCAACCCTCAACACTATACCTTAAACCCTAATCCCTATCCCTTAACCCTTAAAACTTAAACCCTATCCCTATACCCTTAACACTTAACACTATATCTTAAGCCTTAAACCCTCATCCCCAAAGCCTCAACCCTCAATTCTTAAACCTTCAACCCTAAACCCTATCCCTAATCCCTCTACCCTCAACACTCTAACCCTAACCTTGACATTAAACACTAATCTGTCAACCCTAAACCCTAATCTATCAACCCCAAACCCTCAACCCTCAACCCTCAACCCTTGACACTATACTTTAAACCCTAATCCCTCAACCCTCAACCCTAATACCTCAACCCTCAACCCTAATCCCTCATCCCTAAACCCTAAACTCTATCCCTATTCCTAAACCCTCAACCCTCGACACTATACCTTAAACCCTAATCCCTTATCCCTAAACCCTAAACACTATCCCTCAACCCTTAACCCTTAAAAATTAAACCCTAAAACCTATCCATAAACCCTTGACGCTTAACACTATATTTTAAACCCCAATCCCTTAACCCTCAGCCCTAAAGCCTCAACCCTCAATGGTTAAACCTTCAAGCCTAAACCCTATCCCTAATCCCTCTACCCTCAACACTCTACTTTAACCCTAATCCCTTGACCATCAACCCTATCCCTAAACCCTCAACTCTCAACTCTCAACTCTCAACTCTCAACTCTCAACATTAAACCCTAATCTGTCAACCCTAAACCCTAATCCATCAACCCTAAACCCTAATCCCTCAACCCTAAATCCTATCCCTAAACCCTCAACCCTCAACACTATACCTTAAACCATAATCCCTCAACCCTAAACCCTAAACCCTCAACCCTAAACCCTATCCCTAAACCCTCAACACTATACCTTAAACCCTAATCCCTCAACCCTAACCCTAAACCTTGTCCCTAAACCCCAATCCCTCAACCCTCTACCCTAATCCGTCATCTGTCATCCCTCAACTTGAATCCCTCATCCCTAAACCCTAAATGCTATCCCTATTCCTAGACCCTCAATAGGCTCAATACTATACCTTAAACCCTAATCCCTCTACCCTCGACACTCTTATTTAACCCTAATCCCTTGACCATTAACCCTATCCCTCAACCTCAACCTCAACCCTCAACCCTCAACCCTCAACACTCAACTCTAAACATTAAACCCTAATTCATCAACCGTAAACCCTAATCCCTCAAACCTAAACCCTATCCCTAAACCATCAACCCTCAACACTATACCTTAAACCCTAATCCCTATCCCTTAACCCTTAAAACTTAAACCCTATCCCTATACCCTCAACACTTGACACTATATCTTAAGCCTTAAACCCTCATCCCTAAAGCCTCAACCCTCAATTCTTAAACCTTCAACCCTAAACCCTATCCCTAATCCCTTTACCCTCGACACTCTAACCCTAGCCTTGACATTAAACACTAATCCGCCAACCCTAAACCCTAATCTGTCAACCCTAAACCCTCAACACTCAACACTATACCTTAAACCCTAATCCATCAACCCTAAAACCTAATCCATCAACCCTCAACCCTAAACACTATTAATAAACCCTCAACCCTTGAAACTATACCTTAAACCCTAATCCCTCAACCCTCAACCCTAATCCCTCATCCCTAAACCCTAAACTCTATCCCTATTCCTAAACCCTCAACCCTCGATACTATACCTTAAACCCTAATCCCTTATCCCTAAACCCTAAACACTATCCCTCAACCCTTAACCCTTAAAAATTAAACCCTAAAACCTATCCATAAACCCTCGACGCTCAACACTATATTTTAAACCCCAATCCCTTAACCCTCAACCCTAAAGCCTCAACCCTCAATCGTTAAACCTTCAACCCTAAACCCTATCCCTAATCCCTCTACCCGCAACACTCTACTTTAACCCTAATCCCTTGACCATCAACCCTATCCCTAAACCCTCAACCCTCAACCCTCAACTCTCAACATTAAACCCTAATCCGTCAACCCTAAACCCTAATCCGTCAACCCTAAACCCTAATCCCTCAACCCTAAATCATATCCCTAAACCCTCAACCCTCAACACTATACCTTAAACCATAATCCCTAAACCCTAATCCCTCAACCCTAAACCCTAAACCCTATCCCTAAACCCAACAAAACTACTTTGCCTTATGTTAGGTTGTTAAACCCATCATTTTTTACACTCTTCTCTTAAAGATATTTGAGTTGCAAGAATATGTCAGAAAAATGGCTATGAACTTTTTTAATGTTAGTAATGTTATATGGCATGTTTTTCTGGCCCATTTGGGGTTCATTATGCCAATAGGTGTACACACTATGAGAAAAGCTTTGCATATGGTACATCCACAGTGAGTAATTAACAGTTGAAATCAGAAGGATGATCATTATGAGAAAAGCTTTGCATTGGGGTACATCTATGTTTATTGCTGTGCACCCCGCACTTAGGGGAGGTATATTGTTATGAAACAAGCAAATAATCTCCCATTGTTTACTGGCTCTATCCACAAGAACTACTAAACTATACCTTAAACCCTAATCCCTCAACCCTAAACTTTCAACCCTAAACCCTATCCCTAATCCCTCTACCCTCAACAGTCTACCTTAACTCTAATCCCTCGGCCCTTAACCCTAAATGCTATCCCTAAAGCCTCAACCCTAAACCCTAATCCCTCAAGGTCCTAAACTCTAATCCCTTATCCCTAAGCTCCAAATCTTATCCCTAAATGCTCAACCCTTAACCTTAAACCTTAATCACTCAATCCTTATCCACTCCTCTCCTCCCCTATCTGGCTCACTCCCATCTCTACCCTCCTCTACCGTCAACACTATACATACATACATATAGGCATACATACATACATACATACATATAGGCATACATACATACATACATACATACATATAGGCATACCTACATATATGATTAATAGCCTTAAACATAAAAAAATTTAAGTTTAACATAACGCGCTCGTGTTACTTAAAACATGAAAAACATCACAAACTTTTGTTGTAAAGGAAAAATGCAAAGAAAATAATAACGCGAGCGCGTTATAACGCGCTCGCGTTATGTCTTGCTTTGGGAATCCCAAGCCTTGGGCTTGGGATTTGCTTTGGATTTCCAACCCAAAGGCTTGGAGTGCCTTATGAACAGTAGCAGACGTGTTTTTCCATATTCTTCAAGATTTTAGATAATTTTATTCGTGCTAGCCCTCAGATTTGCACGTGTTTCAAGGTCAAACAAATCAAACACCTAGGTAATGTTAGGCTTTCTCTTAGCTATCTGACGATGTAATTTTTTTCACATTTTAACAATGTTAAGCCTTTCATCTTTAATTTTTTTGTTTGTGTGTCCGTTTTTGAGCAAAAACCACTGTTTGGTCTTTTTTTCATTGTAAATTAACTATTCATTGAAATTTCAAAAAAATTATATATTTAGAAACTAGACTCCATTCTACAAATATTAAAAAAAGAAAAAAATGATTTTTGATTAGTTTTCAAAATTTATAGGGGTATCACGGCCAAAATTCTATTTTTTAGGATGTGTCCACTTTGAAAATTAGTAAAAAATCAAATATTCATCAAATAATTATCAGAAAAATCGGGCATAAACTACATGCTATTAGCTAATTTCTCACCGAAGTGATTTTAAAAATACCAAAAAAAAGTTGACCTTTTGAGGGAGCCACAAAACATGCTATGTTATGTTTTTTTGACAGAAACAACACCAATTTCTGTGGCTCCCTCTTTTGAACCCCTTAATCTATGCCATTTTCAAAAAATAATAGTAGTTTAGAAAGTAGACTCGGAGCACTACGAACATTGTTTTGGTTGCATCTCCAAATTTTGAATGTAACTATGCTCAATTTCTCATCCAAGGCCAGTATTTCCTGATTTCAGAAAAAAAAGTGGCCACTTAAGACCCCTTTTTGGCCCCCCATCTTCCTGCACTTACCCTCCCTAGAGACAAGGTTTTATTGCAGTAGATCAGCTCACAGCTTAATATTCCATTGATAAAAATATCATTCCATAAAGGTGTCAGATATTTTGCATCTTTGCGAGAGATAATAGGTAGGGATATCTCACCCTCCCCTTGGAAAGCTCAAGTAGGTCACAAGAGCTTTATGGCCAAGGGAATACTATCTCTTCTCAAGGGAGCCAATGGTGAGTGTCTTAAGGGCTTAAATCGATTCCCCTTGCACTGATGATTACCATAATGTTCAGAGGTAGGTCAGGTAGTCTCTATCTAGAATGGTTCTTAGTAACTTTGAGGGACCAACGCCTTACGAGCAATGCGATAAGATACTAAAAGTTTTAACCAATCCTACTAAGAGTATCAAACACTTCGCTCAATGTGAAAATTGTTTCCACAAAGAGCTAGTACACCTCTTTTCAATTTGGCACCACAAGGTAAGGCTGACATCGGTTAGGACTTGGCTTTCGCCTTATCCCTCTTATATAGCAGTTCAAAGGAAAACTCCGCTTAGGCTCATCCCTTTTAGATGAAGCGATCTCCAAAAGTAGGCCCTTCTAAAGGAAGTACTGAAATGTAAGAGAAAGCATGTCAAACAAAGGTTCAATTGTCCCGTTATAAGAAAAATAAGGTGCAACTAGATTAGGCACACACACGATTGTAGTTGTCAATTGTCCCTTATGAAATTGAAGTGTTTGGCAATCATGTCCATTGTCCCTTAGAAAATTAAGGTATTTTCGCATACATGTCCATTGTCCCTTAAGAAAGCAATATGTTTCTAAGACTTAGATTGCCAAAATGATTTGTTTAATTATCCCTTAAGAAGGTAATATGTGTCTAAGACTTAGTGCAATAGTTTGAGATTTCTTCAATGCTCGTCCTGCATAAACATGTTAGAAAAACCTATTTGCTCTGTGTGAGTGATAAAAAGCTGCAATAGTTTGATTAGTTCCACCAAAACTCAAATAGTTAGCTAAAAATAAATCAATTGACCAAAAGAGCTGAACTTGTTAGGTGAAAAAATGAGGAATATAAAAAAATTTAATAATAATGATTAGGTACAAAAGATTGAATATTATGATCAGATTCTATTTGAAATTCTATGCAATTTCAAAAAAAAGTTTGTGAAAATTGAGTAAATTTTGCACAAGTTATGACCATTTGAAGTTTGCAAAGAAGGGTTGACTTTGACTGAGTGTACCTGATAAATCTGATAAAATTACCTCAAAATTTTTTCACCACAAAAAAGTTGGGAGAACTAGCTTTCCAATGCCACTGGTTTCGTGAAAATCTGACTCTATATGCAAAAGATATGCCCGATTTTGTGAAATTACTAAAAATAGGCAAAAAAAAGCATGGACTAAAAATAGGGACATGGATTGAGATCTATTTTTCTTGAAATCTGTGCACTTTCTGCAAAAAATAAGAGATACCCAGATAGAATTTTGATGTTTTTGATAAAACCCAAAAATTGTTTAAACTCAAGTTACACAGTTATACCTGATTTCATGAAATCGCTAAAAATAGGCTAAAAAAAGTAAAAAAAACATAGGCTAAAAATAAGAATATGGATTGAGATCTATTTTTCTCGAAATCCATGCACTTCCTATAAAAAATAAGAGATACCCAGAGAGGATTTTGATGTTTTTGACAAAACCCAAAAATCTTTTGAGTTAAAGTTACTCCATTTGAATGCTCAACGCCTATTCTCTCAAAGTAGTGAATAAGAATCTTCAGATTTTTTGTATTGTGATTGCGCTTTTCCATACCTAGCTTCTAAAAAAATTAATTTTTTCTAGAAAAAAGCAAGGTTAGCGGGTCCTACCAGGCATGCCAAAATGGGTATGAGGAAAAATTGATTTAAATTAAACTAAACAAATCAAAAACCCAATAACATAAAGAGAATTGATTTAAATAAAAGCCATTAATAATAATCAAATAAACATGAAAGCTTTTACCGAGATTTGTATTGTTCCCTTTGGATTGAATGTGGATTGCTCAATAGTGCTATGAAACCATAGTTGCAACAAGCAAGTGTAGTGCTCAAAAGATCAATGTCAAAAGATCGTGAAGTTGCTCAATCAATGCGATGTATGCTCAAAGCGCTGTTAAGTATGCCTGAGAATAAGTGATCGAAGAGAGAGGTAATGAAAGAGATGAGGGGGGTTTATATAGGTTTCAACTAAGATCGATCAACGGTCTAGATAATTCAGAAGAATCAATAGAGGAGAACAGTTGAGGAACGTGCAACGAATAAGAAGAAGACAAGTGTCACACAAAAGTTGTTTTATTTAAGTTAAACACTTTCTTTTCTAAAGATAAGACATGCTTTTCATAAATTAGAAAGTTTTTTTCTAATTTAAGAGAAATTGATAAAAATAAGGTTGAGTGAATAGATAACTCAACTTAAGATTTGCTTTTGTATGATTTGAGAGAAATTAAATAATAAATTATTTAATTGTATGTGCATGGAGAAGAAGACTTAATTTTAGAAGATTTGAAAGATATTTGTAGATAAGAAAGCAAATTAAATAAATAGATTTATTTAATTGTTGTGCATGATTTGGAAGAATAAATAAAATATTTGATTTATTTTATTTTTAGAGAATGAGAGAATTTAAATAAATTTGATTTGATTTATTTAAATTTGGAAGAATAAATTTGATTTAATTAAATAATTAAGAATTATTTAATTGTTTGGATAAAATAGAATTTGTGATGAATTAATTAAATAATGAGATTTATTTAATTAATGGAGACTTGAGATTTGGAAAGAAGATAATGATTTAATTAAATAATACAAATTATTTAATGGAGACTTAAAATTTGAAAGAGGATAATGATTTAATTAAATAATATAAATTATTTAATGGAGACTTGAAATTTGAAAGAGGATAATGATTTAATTAAATAATATAAATTATTTAATTAATGGAGACTTGAAATTTGAAAGAGGATAATAATTTAATTAAATAATATAAATTATTTAATTAATGGAAGAATAAGGTTGATTTTGCTGAAATTAATTAAATAAAGGGGATTTATTTAATTAATGTTGAAATGCAGGTGATGCTATAGATTAGACGAAATGCAAGTGATTCGAAGACATGGTCATTTTAGGGTGTCTACAAGAACAAATCATGTTGATGTGTAAGGTTATCAGAGATAGAACAAAAAGCCACCGCATTTCACCGCAATTTGATGTTTGGCTTTGCTATTTGAAAGACAAGTTCAGAAGGTTAGTATATATGCTTAGTTCAGGTCTCAAGTGTGTTGGATCATCGCAAATGTGTTTTTCAATGTTCTATGTTAAGACAGTGTAACTAGACTGTGTAAGGGATACCAGCATCAATGTTTGATTGGTTGTGCCAGAAAGAAGAAGCACAAACCAGAAAGAGGAGTGTATGAGAAGGCTTTGCAGGTCATATAGTGTTCGTGGCATGAACCACATGATGATATCTCTTTTCTCTGGTACCACATAGGGTGTGGAGCTAATGTATGAAAGGATAAGTGTTTGTAGTGCTGACATAGTGTGTTTGAGTGATTGTTGCATGTGTATGGAAGCATGCCCCAGCAGGAAAGGTTGGGAGAAGGTAAAATGGGTCCATTAGATCCCTTGGTATGAACTACATAGTGGGATTTCACTCCTATATTACCGCAGATGATTTGGGAGACAACAAGCAAGGTCAGTTACATGTTTCATGATACACGTTATATTTAGGCCAACAATGATGATGTTTAGAAGGCTTGTGGAGGATATATATGAAGTATAGAAGATTGTTTCAAAGTGTGTGAAGATGAGTGAAAAAGGTGAATGATCTAAAAATTGAGAAGTAACTCTAGAGGCTATGATGCATGATTCATAATAGAGTCAGTAGTGTATTGTGGAAGTGTTTTAAGTTTGGAAGATAGCAGAGATGATAAAGCAAAGATGATGTTGCGAAGATGATTGAATCATCAGAATCAGTCAAGTGTTTTGGTACAGTGGTTGGTGCCTCATCTTGTAAGTGTTGTAGCACTTTAGGGAGTTGGTGCTTCCTTTAAGTTGGAACCCATAAAGCTTTGTATTAGGGAGTTGGTGCTTCCTTTGGGTTGGAGCCCGTAAAACTTTGAATTAGGGAGTTGGTGCTTCCTTTGGGTTGTGATCATAAAATTTATTGTAAACTTCATTTTTATTTGTAAGGCTGGATTTGGATAGTAGATCCAGGCAGCTGGCTCACTGTGGTTTTTCCCATCTTGGGTTTCCACGTAAATCTAGTGTTATGTGTGTATGGGTCAGTGCAAGAAGTTGGGTCCACTTTTTGGCCAAAAAGTGGAAGTGTTTTCCCTAATTTTCAAAATTTGTCACATTTGAAATTAAAATTTGAAGCAATTAGAGATGGAATCTTTAAAAAAGTCACTAAACATAAAATGTAGTACTCGGAGTCTAGTTTTCAAATATGTAATTTTTTTCAATACCCAGATGATACAAATTAATTTTCAATAGGCATTTCTAAAAACCACTATTTAAAAGTCACTTTTTTTTAACCATACCATGCACGTGTACGGCCAACATAATTTGACCTAAATAAAATTATTTTTCAAAATCCTTTTGGGAAAAGATGTGTAGTACAGTGAAGTTTGATGAGGATATTTTTTTATAATTTTTTTCCAAATAATTTTTTTTATTAATTTTTTATTAAGCTTAATTGCTACTTTTGAAAACCCCTCGTATACAGCGAACATAATGTGAGCAAAAAAAATCATAAAATTACTTTTTTTAATTGTGTAAAGAATGATGTGTAGATTCATGACATATAAATTTTTTTAAAAAAAATTTAAAAATTAAAAGTTATTAAAAAAATATAAACACCTGTCATTTTAAGTTTTTGGACTAGTTTTCTCATAAATTAAATAATAAATAGAAGAACATGTCCAATAACAAAAAAAATTACATATTTGAAAACTAGATAATGTCATCTGTAATGGGTTTTCATTTCGTAAAAAAATTCAAAAAAAAGGTCCTCAGCCATAGAGGTAAACTCAGTGTTTCTTCTTGTTCTGTACTTAGAAAAAACTTGTAGGTCCAAGGCTCAAGGTCGACCAACCATGCCTATCCTGAGCCTAAAACCCAAGCAAAAGGAAGGGAAAAAGCAGTCAGAGATTTTCAATTTCAAATAATGGGTACCCGTTTCTATTATACCCGTTATTTCCCATATTAGGGAAAAACGTACTATTACTGTATCCTGCAACTTGCAAGTCTGATCAGTACGGTGCAACAACGACAATTTCTACATTTTTTTACTTACAAGTGTTCTGTGGAATCTCTTGACAGGTCATATTCTATTCAGATTTTGAAAGGAGTCAATCATATGAATAATTCTGAAGTGAAATCAAGTGCATGAGCTATTTTCAAGAGGAATAAAGAAAGAAGGTTTTTGTTTTTACATCTACCTATTACTTCAAAATATATGGAACAAAGGATCTACATCTAATTCTACTTCAAAATTTCAAATAAGTACATCAATTATGAAATTGGATTAAGTATCAATTGTTATTTTATCAAGAGGGTTTGGTAATCATGGGATCAAATCAACGTCAAAGAAAAAAATAGAGGGTAATGACACCAAGAAATTGAAGCAAATAGAGAGAAGGAAACAAAAAGGCAAAGAGATAGAAGAACAAGGATTCAAGAGATGAATAATATTGAAGCATCTAGTTCCATGAATATTGAAGAGAAAGACATTCAAGAGACTATAAATGATGGGATGAATGTAGATGATGCAAATATGGAAATGGTGAATTTGGAAGAAAATGTGTCTATAGAAACAAATGCATGTATGTCTTCAAACCCAACTTTTGAAGATATGGAAAATGTGACTATACAAACAAATCTAGGTATGTCTTCAGAGCCAGCTTTCAATGATATGGAAAACATGACTATAGAAACAAATCTAGATGTGTCTTTGGAGCCAACTTTCAATGATATAGAAAACACGACTATAGAAACAAATCTAGGTGTGTCTTCGGAGCCAACTTTCAATGATATGGAAAACATGACTATAGAAACAAATCTAGGTATGTCTTCAAACCCACCTATTGATGATATGAATGAGAATGATATCCCTTTTAGGAGTGAAAATGAAAATGTTTTATTTGAGATTGAAAGAAATGTCTTAGATAGTCTTCTTGGTAAGATTTCTTGGAGGCAAATGAGAACTCATGTAAATAGATTATATATAAAAAAAATTTATAGAAAAAGTCTTGGATTTCAATGTCAACTTATGATGCAATTGATGAAGATGTGGAAATTGTGAAAAGTAATGAAAAAGTTAGGCATCTTTGTAAAACCTAAAAAAAAATGAATCAATCAAACAAGTTTTATTTAGTGTTGCTAATGCTATTGATTCTATTGGTAAAAAGAGTCAATCTAAGGATAGTAATGCAACACGAAGAGCTATAACAACTGTTTAGTCAATAAATCATCTTCTAATAAGAGAATGATAAGTAAGACAAGTGAAATTCTAAAGATAAATCTTAAAACTTTGAGAAGAGCAGCAAAGAGAAGAGAATCTATTGAAAAAGATTCAATTAACCAATGTTGGAGTTTTAGTGGTAGACTCCCAAGGTATGACATGAAATTAAATAGTGAAATCAAATCTTTAATTAAAAAATATTGGCATGATAATACAAGGGTATCATCTAATGTTAGAGATGTTTTAAAATTATAAGTGGGGTCTAAAATTCGTGATCCTCATCCAAAACATCTATTAGACATGACTCAAACTGAATTATATAAAAAATTCTTAGTTGATTTAGTGTTAGAACCATTTAATATTACCATAAGCCAAAGATCTTTTGAGAAATGTAAACCTTGGTATGTAAAAATTAATAAACAGCGAACCTCTTGTTGTTGTAAAACTCATGTGCAATTTAATTATTATTATGATGTTTTTCGATATATACGTTCTACTTTTCATACTAACAAAAATATGCAGGAATGTGGTATTAATATGCCACCTCAAACAATTAAGGAGTTTGTAGCAGGTTTGTTTTGTGAAACATCTACTGGATACTTATTTTATTCAAAAGCATGTATTTATGGACAATGCAATAGATGTGGCAACTTTTCATTCTTAGGAGAATGTATGCATGAAAATATTTCACATGAATTTGGACAACAATTAGTGGATGTAAAAAGATTCAAGAATGTTGAATATTCTTTAAAGGATGGAAAAATTGGAAAGCGTTGTTAGTCACTAAAAAAATTTGTGTGCATGCATTCATCAAAGATTTCAAGGATAATATTGTATCCAAATATGTCAAACACTCACAATATTCTCGGTGGCTTGATGGACAATTTCGTTCATATAAAAACATATTTCCAATTGGAACTATCCTATCAATGGTTGGCTTTGTAGAAAACTATACTCTTGCTCCACAAGAGGAAATTCAATCTCAGTATTATAATTCAGTGCAAGTGGCCATATTTGTTTGTATTATATATAGACATGCAGATGATAGTACAGAAGATAGTAGAAGAATTTTGAGGGAGTATCATTGCTATTTGAGGGATAACCGGTTACACTCTTCAGAGTTTGTGCAATATTGTTTCACAAAATTTTATGAAAGTTTAAAAGAAAGAGGAATCCAGATGGCACAACATTTCACATGGTCAGATAATTGTACAGGGCAATTCAAAAATGTAAGAATGTTTTATTGGCTATGTAGGGCTCACAAAGAAATCAATATCCAACATATGTGGAGTTTTTTTGAAGCCGGACATAGTAAAGGAGAACATGATGGAATTGGTGTTGTTATATGGAGCCTAATCAGACTCAGAGGTTACATTTTCTCCACTTTTATTGGTGTGGTTTCCCCCCAAATTCCTACGAAGTTAAGGGCCAGTGCCCCTTGCGGGGGTTTGGGGGCAGCGCCCTTGCGGGGGCTCGGGGGCAGCGCCCCCGAAACCTCACACGGTTTTTTATTATTTTATAAAGGCATCGGGAGTTATTTTTCATTGACTGACATAAGAAAACCCTATTTTTGTAACCGACAAAAAGCTTGATAAAAGCGGCTAAGGGTTAGGGTTTTGATATATTGTATTGTAGTATTTTGCAGCGGTATTGAGTTGCAGGGATTGCTAATTGTAATCGGTTTGATTTATTGGATAATAATATTGGACTCTCTGTTTGGTGGATGTAGCCTGAGTTTGGGTGAACCACGTTAAAACTTTTCTCTCGTTGTTATTAATTCTATGTATTTCCATTTCTCTGTTTAATCTTTATTTGCATTTAATTGATATCTTCTTCCGGCTAGCCCTAACAAGTGGTATTAGAGCGGGTTGTGTTCGATTATCGTCTGCAAGAAAGTCTTACAGTTGAGTGGGAGCAATGGCGGACGAGGGTAAATTGAAGGTCGATAAATTCAATGGGCAGAACTATCAGTTATGGAAGATGCAGATGGAGGATTACCTCTATCAAAAGGATTTATGGAGGCCGTTGGAAGGAGTAGCCACGAAACTGGCAACAATGTCTGATGAGGATTAGAATCTTCTTGACAGAAAGGCACTGGGAACCATTCGGTTGTGCCTGGCACCATCGGTGGCATTCAATATAACGGAAGCGAAGACAACAGATGGTCTGATGAAAGCTTTGGCTAAATTGTATGAAAAACCCTCAGCCTCAAACAAGGTATTTCTCATGAAGCGTTTGTTTAATTTAAAAATGGTTGAAGGTGGATCTGTGACAGGTCATTTAAATAAATTTAATACGATTGTTAGTCAATTAACTTCTGTAAATGTAAAATTTGATGAAGAAGTTAGAGCTCTCTTGATATTATGTTCATTGCCTGAAAGCTGGCATAGTTTGGTAATGGTGGTTAGTAACTCTATTTCTGGTTCAAATACCCTGAAATTTGATGATGTTGTTGGTGTTATTCTGAGTGAGGAAATTCGTAAGAAAAACTCAGGTGGATCCACATCAGACAATGTTTTGAATGCAGAAAGCAGGGGCAGATCAAAGGAGAGAGGAAAAGGTTTTGGAGGTCATGGGAAGTCACGAGGAAAATTAAAGGACAAAAGATCCCAAATCAGAGGACAAAAGGATTGCTGGTACTGTGGGAAACCAGGTCATTTGAAGAAAGATTGATGGTCTCAAAAAAATAAAGGAGACAAACAAGAAGGCAATAAGGAAGCAAATGTGGTAAGTAATAAATCTGAAGATGACGCTTTGATTCTTTTCCTAGATAATGCTGATGATTCATAGGTTTTAGATTCAGGGGCCTCATTTCATGCTACGTCCCATAGAAGTTATTTTCTTGATTATGTCTAAGGGGATTTTGGGCTAGTTTATTTGGGAGATAATGAACCCTGTCAAATTGTTGGAAAGGGAAGAATCAAGATTAAGTTACAGAATGGGAATCATTGGCTATTATAAGAGGTAAGGCACGTTCCAAGGCTCAATAAGAATTTAATTTCAGCAGGACAGCTAGCTGAACAAGGTTGCATTGTCACATTTACTGATAAAAATTAGAAGGTTTCAAAAGGTGCCTTAGTAGTAGCAAAAGGTGTGAAAGTAGGCACCTTATATCTTTGTAAGGTCATACTGTTCTTTCTACTTTAGCTGTTGCAAAGAAAAAATAAATAGGTTTAGGAATAGTTGCTGTAGGTTCGCAGGAAGAGACTGAAATAGTTGCTACAGGTTCTGAGACAACGCTATGGCATAACAGACTTGGGCATATGAGTGAAAAAGGTATGAAGGTACTTCATTCTAAGAAAGTTTTACTAGGTCTGAAATGTATTAATATGGATTTATGTAAAAGTTGTGTATGAAAAACAAAAAAGAGTTAGTTTTCTCAGAGATGGGAAGCAAAAGAAAAATAAAAAGTTGGAGCTTGTGCATACAGATGTATGGGGACCAGCTCAGTTATCTTCTCTCGGTGGCTCTCAGTATTATGTTACATTCATAGATGATGCAACTAGGAAGGTCTAGATTTATTTCCTTAGACAAAAATCTAATGTATTTGAAATATTTAAGAAATGGAGAAGCTTGGTTGAGAATGAGACAGGTAAAAGATTAAAATGTCTCAGATCTGATAATGGTGGTGAGTATTGCAGCAAAGAATTTGAGGATTATTGTTCCTTTAATGGAATTCCTAGGCAGAAAATGGTTCTAGGGACTCCACAGGAAAATGGAGTGGCTGAACGCATGAATAGGACAATAATGGAGCGTGCAAGGACCATGAGATTGTATGCTGGGCTGCCTTTAAACATGTGGGCAGAGGCTGTCAATACTGCTGTATATTTAATTAATAGAGGTCCTTCAGTTCCTTTGGGCTGTGGTATTCCAGAGGAAGCATGGACAGGTAAGAAGGTGAGTTATTCTTTTCTCAAAACTTTTAGATGTGAAGTATTTGCGCATGTAGATTCTGATAATAGAACCAAGCTGGATGCAAAATCAAAAAAGTGTACGTTTGTTGGCTATGGCATTGATGAATTTGGTTATAGGCTTTGAGATTTTAAAAATTAGAAAATTGTGAGAAGTAGAGATGTCATATTCAATGAGAAGGTGTTGTACAAAGATCAGTTGCAGTAGCATGAGAAGAAAGTAAAAGATTATGTGGTGCTGGATGATACTCCAAATAGTGATGTTCCAGTGGTTCCTCATGCTCCGCAACAGCAACCAGAAATACCACAAACTCCAGTGAATGTTAGACGGTCAACAAGGCTAAGTAGACCTTTTGAAAGGTTTTCTCCCTCTTTGTATTCTATTTTGTTAATAGATGTTAATGAACCCAAAGGGTATGATGAAGCTATGCAGGTGGATACACAGGTTCAGTGGGAGCTTGCTATGAAAGAAGAAATGGACTCCTTGCTGAAAAATCAGACTTGGGAATTATGTAAGTTACCTGCAGGTAAAAAGGCTTTACCAAACAAATGGGTTTACTAGCTGAAAGAAGAAGATGGAGGTAAGAAAAGATTTAAGGCTAGGTTAGTTGTAAAAGGATTTGCACAGAAAAAGGGCATTGATTTTGATGAGATATTTTCTCCAGTTGTCAAGATGACTTCTATTCGTATTGTTTTAAGTATTGTGGCTACTAAAGATTTGCTTTTGGAACAGCTAGATGTGAAAACTACCTTTCTCCATGGTAATTTAGAGGAGGAGATATACATGGAACAACCCCACGGATTTGAGGTCAAAGGTAAGGAGAAACAGGTGTGAGATTGAAGAAGAGTTTGTATGGCTTGAAACAAGCACCTTGGCAATGATATTTGAAATTTGATAGTTTTATGGCTAAGCAAGGCTACAGCAGGTGTAATTCTGACTATTGTGTTTATTTTAAGAGGTTGGATAATGCAAGCTACATTATTTTATGTTTATATGTTGATGACATGCTTGTAGCTAGGTCTAACATGGATCACATAAGAGAGTTAAAACCTTAGTTAGCACAGTCATTTGATATGAAGGATTTGGGGGCAGCAAAACAAATCCTTGGTATAAAAATTTGTAGAGATAGGAAGAACAAAAAATTGACTCTATCTTAGGCTGCTTATGTTGAAAAGGTGTTGCAGAGATTCCATATGAAGAATGCAAAAGCTGTCAGCACACCTTTGCCTAGTCATTTGAAATTGACTAAGGAGATGTGTCCTAAGACACGAGAGGAGGAAGAGAAAATATCCAAGGTACCATATGCTTTAGCTATAGGAAGTTTAATGTATGCCATGGTATGCACGAGACCGGATATTGCACATGCTGTAGGAGTCATCAGCAGGTATATGAGTCATCCCGGATTGGAACATTGGAATGCGATAAAATAGATTCTCAGATATTTAAGAGGTACATTTAATAAACATTTATGTTTTGGGGGCTCTAATGCTGATTTAGCAGGTTATGTAGACTCAAATTTGGCAGGAGATATTGATACCAGGTGAAGTACTTCAGGTTATGTCTTTACTATAGGTGGAACAGCGATGAGTTGGATTTCCAAGTTGCAAAAGGTGGTTGCTTTATCCACCACAGAGGCAGAATATGTAGCTGCAACATGAGGCAAGCAAGGAGATGATATGGCTGCAATCTTTCATGGAAGAATTGGGCAAACAATAGGTTAATTATTATTTGTATACAGACAGCCAAAGTGCCATACATCTTGCAAAGAATTCTGCCTTGCATTCAAAGACCAAACACATACAGTTGAGGTATCACTTCATTCGGTCAGTGTTGGATGATGGACATTTACATTTGGAAAAGATACATACAGATGATAATCCAGCGGATATGTTTACAAAGGTAGTGACAAGGGAGAAGCTGAGCTCCTCTTTGGCTTCGGTTGGTCTTCTCGACTGAAAACAATAAAAATAGAACAGTAGAGTCCAGGGTGCTTATTTCTAGTGGGAGCTATAGGGTTAGTGGTGTTATGATCAGTCTCCAAGTGGGAGATGATATGGTGTGGAGTGTGATCAGTCTCCAAGTGGGAGATTGTTGTTAGATGGAGCCTAATCAGACTTGGAGGTTACATTTTCCCCACTTTTATCGGCGCAATTTCCCCCCAAATTCCTACGGGGTCAAGGGGCAGCGCCCCTTGCGGGGGTTTAGGGGCAGCGCCCTTGCAGGGGCTCGGGGGTAGCACCCCCAAAACCTCACACGATTTTTTATTATTTTATAAAGGCACTGAGAGTTATTTTTCATTGACTGACATAAGAAAACCCTATTTTTGTAACTGACAAAAAGCTTGATAAAAGCAGCTAAGGGTTAGGGTTTTGATATATTGTATTGTAGCATTTTGCAGTGGTATTGAGTTGCAGGGATTGCTGATTGTAATCGGTTTGATTTACTGGATAATAATATTGGACTCTCTATTTGGTGGATGTAGCCTGAGTTTGGGTGAACCATGTTAAAACTTGTCTCTCGCTGTTATTAATTCTATGTATTTCCATTTCTCTGTTTAATCTTTATTTGCATTTAATTGATATCTTCTGCCAGCTAACCCTAACAACTGGAGCACGTGTGAAAAGAGCTCTTGCTAGAGAGTAACTAAAATTTGAGGATGCAGCCAAATTTAGAGATGCACATGCAATTGTGGATTGGTGTAATGAAAAATTATCTATGGGATCAAGTCAAAACTCTACAATTTGATGATTCTTTTGGTTAGTTGAAGAAGAGAATATTCCTACTCAACTTGATTGTGAGACAATAACTAGATCAACAAAATGGCATTCATTTAAGAGTTCAAATGCAAGCACATGGACTATATGGACTAGGGAGCTTGCATGTTTTTGTCAATTTTGTATTACAGGTGATTGAGGAACATGTGAAAATACGGAATGGGTTGAAGAATGGAAACAAAGATCCTTGAAACATACAGAAACACAAGATCAACTTGAAACAACAATTGAAGATGATAATCAAATGTTTGCATCAGATGACTATGATCGTGTTTCAGACCTTGTACAAGAAGGTACTTTTATTTTCAATATTTTTTTATTGTCATTTTTTTGTACATCTATATATAATTAATTATATATGTATGCATGCACAAATTTATGTGATTTAGATACATGTCACACTTTATTGAATTACATAATTTTTTTGTAGGACATGTGTATGCTGTTGTTGCACCTGAGGGCAATGAAGAGGAAACTGAGTATTGGTTGGCTCAATGTGTTGAGACAAAACAAAAGTTGTTGCATCCTAGAGTAGATGATGATAACATGGAGTATCCAACAGGTTATGTTGTTGTTGTTGGCACTTGGCTACGAAAATATCTAATCAGAAGGAATGGTTTGCCTGCATTTGAAGATTATGAAACACATAAGAAGATCATACACTACTCACATTTGGTTGTGGCAACAAATATAAAATTAGTCAGATATCAAGGCAAACCTTCTAATAAACAGTTATGGACACTTTCGATGGAAAAACATGAGTCAATTATGATGCATTACAAAAAAATGAGGATGCAGATGGTACAATGGAGTAAATTTCTAGGTATATGCAATGCATTAATGTTTTATCTTTTTGGTATATAAATTCTTTCATTCTCATTTCAGCTTCTATATTATTCCCCTTGTCTTAAATTTTGTATCGATTCATGTAAATATATAGTTAATTTACTTGTACATTTGAACATTACTTTTTGCAAGTGTACCCTAGACAAGTAGTCAAATTTGCATGATTGTCAATAGAAGTTTTCACCATACAAGTATGTGAGGTCATTTTTGTAGTCTTCAACTAAAAGTGAACACAAATTAGGTAATTGTATATACTTACATTATGGCTTTCACATTCAACATGTTATCTAGAACTACATAATGCATCAATGTGTTGTGTTTTTGGTATATAAATTCTTTCATTCTCATTTCACCTTCTATATTATTCCCCTTGTCTTAAATTTTGTATCAACTCATGTAAATATATAGTTAATTTACTTGTACATTTGAACATTACTTTTTGCAAGTGTACCCTAGATAAGTAGTCAAATTTGCATGATTGTCAATAGAAGTTTTCACCATACAAGTATGTGAGGTCATTTTTGTAGTCTTCAACTAAAAGTGAACACAAATTAGGTAATTGTATATACTTACATTATGGCTTTCACATTCAACATGTTATCTAGAACTACATAATGCATCAATGTGTTGTGTTTTTGGTATATAAATTCTTTCATTCTCATTTCACCTTCTATATTATTCCCCTTGTCTTAAATTTTGTATCGACTCATGTAAATATATAGTTAATTTACTTGTACATTTAAACATTACTTTTTGCAGGTGTACCCTAGACAAGTAGTCAAATTTGCATGATTGTCAATAGAAGTTTTCACCATACAAGTATGTGAGGTCAATTTTGTAGTCTTCAACTAAAAGTGAACACAAATTAGGTAATTACACACACACACACACACACACACACACACATATATATACTCATATATTTCTCATCCATCCTCTAAAGACACCCTCTTGTACATCCCCTTAATTCATCCTCTTAGCTCCCCTTAAGACATCCTCTTACATCCCCTTAAGCCATCAAGTTTTATCTTATACTTTGTAAATTGACTCATGTACATCTCTCCAAGTAAGCTATCCTCTTTTGTATCCCCTTAAGACATCCTCTTCTAGCTCCCCTTTTAATTAATCCTCTTATACATCCCCTAAAGCCATCCTCTTATGTATCCCCTTAAGAAATCCTCTTAGCTCCCCTTAAGCCATCATCTTACATCCTCTTTTGTGTTATTTAGTTACATATTGCATTAATATTTTGTGTTTTTGGTACATATTCTTTCATTCTCATTTACATTCATTATTTCTTGCAGGTGTATCCTACAAGTAGATTTTTCCATGATTGCCACTACAAGATTTCATCATAATGTAAATGGTAGATCAATTTTGTAGTCATGTCAAACTAATAGCATGGACCTATAAGCTAATTGTATAGATATACTCATATGTTTAATAATGGACCTATTTTTTGTTTTGAGACTCTTTTTATGATCTATGTATTTAATTTTCATGGATTGAATATTATTTTATGATTGCCACAAATGATATTAGTGTAGAGGTTCAATAAGTATATAGTTTGTATTTTTCCTATCATTTTTGTACCCACTTTAGCTATGTTTTGAGATGTGTTGATTTAGCATTTATTTTATATTATTTAAATGCACAAAAGTTGAAAAGTAGTGTCATGATAGTTAAAGGGAAATAGTCCTAGGATAGTTTGCATATTTGAAACATGGTTTAATATCACCTCTATGAATGCCATGGTCCTCCTCTATATCCTTCAATCATTGTCTTGAATAGTCTAATGCTATCACTAATAAATATGGGACTATTCTATCATATTACCTAGGTGTAGTCATTGGTGTTGTAGAGTTATTTACAACTGCTAAGGTAATAATGAGGGTTATCATGCATAGGTAAGGTAGTAAATAGTCATTATTTCAAACTAAATGACTACCATAAAGGTTACTCATTGTCATAGCAAATAGAAGATTATTGTCATGCATGAAGATTATTGCCATATCCAATCTAGACTGTCATAAATCATTGAGATGTTCTCATAAGAGCAATTCAAATCTAAAAATCAGTCATAATTAGGTTATATCATCTAAAGTCCATTGCAAAAATCCATATGACAATAATAAAACAAATAGGATAGTTATGAAACAAATAGGACACTCATGAAAAAATAAAGTAATCATGTTAGTCAAGAGGTTTTCACAGTGATTGATGATCTTATATCATTCTAAATGGTCATATGCTAGTTAGATAGACATGTATTTATGGAAACAAGTGGCCTTCATGACATTCATAAGAGGCTACCAAACCAATTATAGGATTGTCCTAATGAAACAAAAGAGGACTGTAAAATGCATAAGTGGTCATCCAAACACCTATATGATTGTCATAACAATCCCTAATATCCACTTGCCTTCATGACCAATCAAAGATGTTATTAATAACTTGAAGATAATCCCTAATACCCACTCAATAGAACTACTAAGAGAATGGCCAATCAAACAAAGACAAGAATATACATAGCAAAAGGAATCTAAAAAATGAAATAATTCCCTAGCACTAGAGACATTCTGAGTAATCATTATAAGCCCGATTAATGCACCAACATTGTCAACCAATAAGGTATAAAAGAGAAGATTTCAAGATAATGTATAAATATAAGAAGAGATCACTTGGATAAGGCTACTAAAGCTAAACACATGAAACTGGGAGTTCTGGAAAGAGCGGAAAATGGATTGTCAAAAATAGGAAAAATGAAGGGGCCTTGATGAGGTATATACTATCTATTCAAAAATTGGAAAAAATTATCTACACATTAGATAAATTCACATGTACATATGAGAATCCATCAAAGCATAATTTAAAGTGGATTTTTGTAAGATGTATTAATTGTAAGTGCTACTTCTGATCACCACAACCCTCACAAGAAATTATGCTACTTCTTGAATAATTTCAAATTGTGATAATTTTTTTTGTAGCTTATATTGTGTGGATAAAATTTGAATTTCCTTCTAGTTTCTTCTAAAGAGTTAGTTTCTCTACAAGAATTGAATGCTTCATTTGAATCATGTTTTGAATGTTTTTTTAAGGAAGATTTTGTTTGGACACTATCAAAGTGAGTCTAACATCCAAGTATCATTTTATCATATTTTACAATTCACTTTACCATATGTAGCAAATTGGACTAGGTATGTTACCTTATGAAGACTTGATTAGTCCAAATTTTACATATTGAATTGCTCACATAGTGGGTTGAGCCTTACACCATTGTATTTTGTAGGTTGTTTCTTGACTTTTGAAGAAAATTGTAATATAGGTGCACTTATCTTTTGAAGAAAATCACTCTAGCTATTGCATTGGATTGCACACATCTTGTTTTATTGCTAAATTAATTGTTGTATTATAGAGTATGTATGCTTGTGTACACTAGACTATTAGAGTTAATGACCTTACTTTTTGATTATGCATGCATCTACATGAACCCCATCTTTAGTTCCAACATTGTTGCTACTATAACTACGAAGTCTACTTTAACACACACATGAAGGGAAATGCAAGGTTTATCCTAGGTAAATTACCTTGTTATAAAGTGCCCTAAATTTATCTATTAGATAATTGTAACACCAAACTTATCTATTAGATAATTGTAACACCAAACCTATCTATTCCACTATGTAAATTAACTTAATTTAGGTTTGTGAGGTGATGTATTAGAATTTTGAATTTTGAATATAAATATAAATGAAAACATTTAATTAATTTTGGCAGTTAATAGATTGTTCACTATTTCAAGAAGAACTATTGAACCATAATACATAATCACTTCTTAAATTAAAAAATGTAGTAGAGAGAAATCTTCTAACATGTCTCAATTAAATAATTTATAATCTAGAAGTGAACAATGAAGCATATTTAACATATTATCTTTAACATATTAACTAGCATACTAAAATACATTCAAGCATATACTCAATAATACATGTAGATCTATCTAGATAAGTCCATGAAATACTATAAAATATAGGTAGGACCCATGAAATGTGTACTAAAACATCTACTCATCGTCAGCATATAAATAAATACAAATCATAGTTCATGAAATACTTAAATATATCTAGAAGTACATGTAATAGCAAGTTTGACATATATAGTCAAAGTCCTGGCACGACATATATAAAAAATAATGTGCACATCATACAGTTCAGTCTATGAAATAAAAATCTATGTCAGGTATGATCATCACTCAAGTTCAAATCTGAAAGAGGCCTCTCTCTTCCTCATGAAATAGATGGATCTACCTCATGCTGTACACAAGAGAAAGAAACTTGCAATCAGATTTAAAAATTTTTAAAATGACACATACATGTGCTTCGGAAATGTAAATTTCATTTTGAATTTCATTTGATTGAAGATTTAATTTAATTTATAAAATACTCATATTAAATATTTAAATCTAGACGTTAATGTATGATTAAATTACCATATGATGTTGGTCATCTCCTCCCACATTCTATTGCCCAAGTGATTGTAAAGCATCAGGTGCTAATTCCTAGATATTCAAATTGGTCATCTCATCAAGTGGAGGGGGTGGGGGGTTTTGAGGTGGATCACGGGGTGGAGGGTTTTCATAAAGAATGTCATCTATTAAAAATTCATCTAGACTCTGGTCATCCATTAGATGTCTCCTACAAATTTCCAAATATGTATCCATATAAAAACTTAGAAATGTATAATTTCACAAATATATACATATTGAAAACTTACAAACAAATATCTATAAATTTAAACTTAATCTAATAGATCTATAAATGAAAGTTTAAAATATCCATGAAATTAAAGAGAGCAAGTAATACTTGAAAATTAAACATGCACAAGTTTATCATATAATATGATCAAATGATGATAAATCAACCCTAAATATATCTTGTATACCCTTATTTAAACCATTTGAGTCCATTTGTAGTGGTAACCATCTCCTACAAGTGCATCTAAACCCTTGTATTTATAGTTTACTATTTAATCCGGTGCACGAATTTCTATTTCCATTGTCTTGTTTGTTTAACTATCATTGATTATTTCCTTTGATCATTTATCACATTATTTCCTTCTATTTTTGTATGAAAATATATAAAATAGGCCTCCCTCTCCCCATTTGAACATAGAAAAATTGTGAAGTTTCCACTTGATTGCTATTTTGGAGCCATCTTTCTTGAATAAGTGTAGGAATGTTAGTGTTTACTATATTTGTTGGTTTTAACTCCATTCTTCCTCTATTATACATTTTATCTTCCCTTTTCAAACCCACATTCCTTCTCCTTACCTCTTTCTAAACCATTTTCTTTCCTCAATTTCATTTTAGATTCTCATTTCTACTTTATTTTTCATCAAGTATCTTCCATATTATTTCAAGTTTCTTCTCCCATATTAGTCCTCTCTATATCCATATTATTCCCCTTTACTTTTTTTCATTGAGGACCTTCTTTTTCCATCTCCTATTCCCTCTTTCTCCTTCAAACCTTGGTTTACCTAGCTTTAGTTTTTCATACCAATGTCTCCTTAAATTAATCCAACATTTCCCTAAAATATTATATTCTCCTTCCTACTTCATTCCTCTTTAACCATTTTTTAGAGGGTTTCTTCTATAGAATTGGTATTTATAGATAAAATATGGAATAATTAGAAAAAATCTCACAAATTACCAAGAGGAAGTTATGCAAAAAATCACAAGATGAAGCTATGTCTAAATTTTTAGATCATTTTCACATAGTGGACAAGGTTGCCTTCTAGGTCCTAGTCATACACCAAGGTACTAGGAGAGGGCCATGTGACACCCAAGGTGTCACTCTACCTAACAACCTTGTCCTATCATCATTTTTCTCAAAATTATAATGGAAACATTTTGACACCTTATATAGTCCAAATTTAAAAGTGCATGATAGCCCATGCCAAGTGTATTCCTCCCATTTCTCTATTATTCTACTTCTAGCTTAGTTAAGCTCAATTGTGACATATTTTACTAATTTGCACCATCTTCTACTTTTTGTCTTGATTGGTTTCTAGATAGAGAAGTTATTAGTAAACTATTCTAAACACACCTAAAAATTTATTAGTTAATGTTTATTTTGAGTCCATTTGTAGTGGTAATCATCTCCTACAAGTGCATCTAAACCCATGTATTTATAGTTTACTATTTCCTAATCCGGTGTGAATTTCTATTTCCATTGTCTTGTTTGTTTAACTATCATTGATTATTTACTTTGATCATTTATCACATTATTTATCATAATTTAAAAGTGCATGATAGCCCATGCCAAGTGTATTCTTCCCATTTCTCTATTATCCTACTTCTAGCTTAGTTAAAAGCTCAATTCTGACATATTTTACTGTTTTGCACCATCTTCTACTTTTTGTCGTGATTGGTTTCTAGATAGAGAAGTTATTAGTAAACTATTCTAAACACACCCAAAAATTTATTAGTTAATGTTTATTTTGAGTCCATTTGTAGTGGTAACCATCTCCTACAAGTGCATCTAAACCCTTGTATTTATAGTTTACTTTTTCCTAATCTGGTGTGAATTTCTATTTCCATTGTCTTGTTTGTTTAACTATCATTGATTATTTTCTTTGATCATTTATCACATTATTTATCACAATTTAAAAGTGCACGATAGCCCATGCCAAGTGTATTCTTCCCATTTCTCTATTATCCTACTTCTAGCTTAGTTAAGCTCAATTGTGACATATTTTACTATTTTGCACCATCTTCTACTTTTTGTCTTGATTGGTTTCTAGATAGAGAAGTTATTAGTAAACTATTCTAAACACACCCAAAAATTTATTAGTTAATGTTTATTTTGAGTCCATTTGTAGTGGTAATCATCTCCTACAAGTGCATCTAAACCCTTGTATTTATAGTTTACTATTTCCTAATCTGGTGTGAATTTCTATTTCCATTGTCTTGTTTGTTTAACTATCATTGATTATTTCCTTTGATCATTTATCACATTAAATCTAACCCTTTGATCATTTATCACATTAAATCAAATTAAACATGCACAAGTTTATCATATAATATGATCAAATGATGATGCCTCAACCCTAAATATATCTTGTATACCCTTATTTAATCTATCTTCTCAAACACATGTCTCCCATGCATAGTTTATCATTGTCATTGAAAATCAAAGGACTTCCAAAAGAAGCCAACAACTTATTAAAAGGTCATGCACCTACTACTTGAATAAAACTACTCTACTATTAAAATAATGAGATTGATATTTCATGAGATGTAAGAGTTCTAATGCTTGGTTTAACCCTCTATCTCTTCCATTCAATCACACCACCATTTTCCTAAGTGATTGCTTTACCTTCACAATTTGAACAACCATGATAATCTTGTGAAGGAAAGATTTAGGAAGGACAAAGGTGGCTTTTTCACATAAGATGGGGTATGCATGCTTGTGTACATCTTATTGTGAGGTCTTGTAGGTTTATTCATGGTTTCTAAAAACTTATTCATATTTATTCATTTCTTTTTAATTATCCTATTAGAGAGACCTCAAGGATCACCCTCCAAGGTTCTGCAAATCTTGAAAAAGAAGAGGGGATACCATACCCTATGACATGGCTCAAAGTTGTTCTCTCCTTGTCAATGTTTCATATTCTCTACCTGAGATATTTTATTCCCTTTTTCTTAGTTTGAGTAATATTTCTAGAAGAGAGGGATTATATTTTTAGTAGCAAACAAAATCTAAAGATACATCAAATTTACATTGTTTGTGGGAGAAATACATACACAAGACAACTTGAATCTCATTAAGACAAATACCTGGACTAAAAGCCTAATCAAACAAACATGAAACCCCAGTGTATAATATTTCCAATCACTTGTCAATGTAGGGTTTACCAAAGCAATAAGGCACATAAGAAACATAAAAATTTGCACTTTGGGGCACGGGCCAACAACCTCCTAGGTCTAACCCCATGCAACTAGAGTAATATGCAAGGGCTCATCACTAAAGATTAGACTAGGCTAGTAATGACATGATAGATGGGTATGCACGTAGATGAGTTAATAACTTTTGAAGAATGTATTTCTTTTCAATCTGGCTCATGGTGAGCTAACTCTTTGGAACTCAACACTTGATGAATGAAAACATGAAAGATCCACCTACAAGCCTATAGGAATCAAAAGTGGGATTTGATATTAGGAAAGTGAGATGAGAAATACAAGCATGGACAAATCATGGAATTCTACATAGCATAAGGTAATAAATACAAATAATGCTAGTAAAAATAATGATAATAGAAATGTGGATAATGAAAGTGGTTGCAATGGAATTAATAGGAGGAAAACAATGCTTAAAGCGGAGAGAATCTAAGAGATGGAGAACTGTGTAGTCAATGGGTATGGCATGGGATTCAAATGAATCTATGGGATTCTCAAAAGCAATAACAGTTGTAGAGGTCATAAATGGAATACTAGTAAATGATGATGAAGATATATATAGTAAAGTAATTATAAGATATTTTTATTAGTAGTTTGCATTTTTAGGAGGATGGAAGAGTGGCTTGTTTAGAATTTCAAGTCAATTCAATATAAAATTTTGTTTAACCACAACAATTCAATTCATAAAGCTTCTTTTGAATGCTACTACGTTCCCGTTAGAAGTCATTGAAAAGTCAAATGCATTTGAATCATACTCACACAAAATTAAATCTTTATAATTTGGTTTTTTAGGGTTTATAGTTTAGGTTTTTAGGGTTTGTAGTACAACATGGTTTTAGGGTTTATAATTTGGCTTTTTAGGGTTTATAGTTTAGGTTTTTAGGGTTCGCAGTACAACATGGTTTTAAGGTTTATAATTTGGTTTTTTAGGGTTTATAGTTTAGGTTTTTAGGGTTTGCAGTACAACATGGTTTTAGGGTTTATAATTTGGTTTTTTAGGGTTTATAGTTTAGGTTTTTTAGGGTTTGCAATAACATGGTTTTATGGTTTGCTGTAACATGGTTTTAGGGTTTGTAGTAACATACAATCACAAAAAAATCATAAAACTCTAATAACAAGTGAAACCCTAATTTTCATTTTAATCCTACAATCACAAAAAAAATAAAAAACAAGCTAAAAACTAGCAAAGAACCAACCTGGAGGAGCTCAGTAGTGATGAGGTGGTGGGAGGAGGTGACAGGGCAAAAAAAAACTCTAGTGTTGTGCTCATTTAGCCTTCAACAATGCGTACCCATTCTGTGCTTTCCGCTGTCACTGTTGCTGTCAGCTGGAGTGGAATAAAATGACCCTGCAGGGCAATTTTTTAAAACTATATACTTTTTTTAGAATGGGTACCTATTTAGTAACGGGTACCCATTTAGTAACGTGCATCCGAAGCTAAACGGGTACCCGTTTAGGCTCAAGTGCCCGTTACTAAATGGGTACCCATTTAGGTTCGGGCGCCCATTCCTAAACGAGTACCCATTTCTTTGAAAATGGGTACCTGTTCCTATCGGCAAATTTTTTTCCCTGCACGACTTCCCCTACATGTGGACCGAGTTTCTTGTTTTTACCCATGTGCTCATTTGCTTCATGTGGTTTGAATGTTCAGTTTGAATTGAATGCATTTAAAAGGAAAGAATTTGAAGTACTGATTCACCCTTCCCCTCTCAGTACTATTGTGTGTTCAACATAAAGTATTTATTAATTTTAGTTACTAAGATTTTAATTAAAAAATATATTTTGTTTATTTTCAATGTTATATAGTTTTGTAAGATTTGGCTATGGAGATAGCCACCCAAGATCTAGAGGCCTAATGGAAAGCACAAAGTAATGAGAAAATCAATATGACAAGAATAAATTGTATTCCTCTCAAAGAATGCAAATACAACAATATACCAACATACTATGATATGACATGAGAAGCCCTTGGTTATATAGAGCAAGGTAAAACATAGGACACCATAAGATTATGACAAGTGTCTTAATCTTAGGACATGAGACACAAAGTGATAAGTATCCTTAGTGTACCCTAAGTATGCCCTAAGTAAACTTAACTAGACAAGTGTGATAAGGACCTAATGTGGAACTAGTTAGGTAATATACCGCGTTCACACTAACACCTCCCCTTAAGTGTAAATTAGAGAGAATGTAACAAATGCAAATATGCAATGATGGATCCTAGCTACAAGGCCATGTTAGGTACCCATGTACAAAAAACTCTCACAAATGGAGAAAAGGAAAAAAACCCCTCTCCAAAAGAGAGAAAACACAAGAAAGATGCTCTCCAATGTATGAGAAGAACAAAACCCCATGTGAGGAAAAAGTCCCCCCATAAGAGAGAAGAAGAGAGACCAAGTAGCCCCCCTCAATGTAGAATATCCTACACTAATGGTAGATGATCAACAATGAATGTTGAAGATGATCCAAGATCGCCGAACAATGTTCCTCTCCTTAAGAAGAAACAAAACCAAGGATGTATGCAGGAAGTCTTCCCATTCTTGAAAGGAATATGAAGGAAGAAAACTCAATATGTATGAAGTCTTTAAACTTTGCTAAGGTGTCGCCATGTCGATGTTGAAAGGTGCCACAACCAAATTATGAGTCCCGTGCCTACTTGAAGAATGTAATAATCTAAAACCTAGTGGAAATGAATGTAGAACATGATCCAAAGACAAATATGAATCCTCCAAATTTTGCTCAAGGTTCTTCAACCCAATGCCAAACTATGACAAATGAAGAGGAGAAGAAAGAACAAGAGGGTTTGAAGGTTCCCTCATCACATCCAAAGAAGATGATGCAACTCCATGAGAGTTAATATCAAAGAGGAGATGAATGTCCTCAATAGTGTCCTCCAAATCTGCAATGTGAGACTCCACAAACAATAATGATATTATGATAAATAGGAATCCCAGTGAGGTGGATCAGGAAGACTGATATGATCATATTGCAAGGAATCAATGGAATTCATGGATGAAACAACACTAGATTCAGATAGAGCAATAAGTGATGGAGATGAGATCTCAATGCATGTTATCTAACTACACTAATCATACCTGAATGATGTGTTCACACAAGATGTTTGAGTGTGAACATCAAATGTATCTATAGTTGCAGGATTAGAAGAGTCTGGCAAACTGATACCATTGGCAATGTAAGGTTGTCTCAATTATTGAAGTTCATAAAGTAATTTTAGATCATCAAGTTTCCTTTCTATGCATTCATCTATTGTATGCCTTTTCTTCCCATAGTAATCACATTTAACTTTCCAAAGATTAGGATCCATGATTACAACCAGCAAAAACAAAATATCACCACAAGATCACCCCTCCAAATTCACTCAATCAAAGATCCCCCAACAAATTATGATCTTGGCACTTTATACTTAGCGGGATTACAGTTTCCACTGGCTAAAACAGTAAAGTGGTCTTTTGATCTTAGTACATGCAAATGCCAAAATTAGGTTATAATTGAAAGTACAATTTCTATGTAGAATTGAATCAATCTGATTATACCACTAAAAAGTACTTAAAAAATTATTCACTTTCAAAAAAATCACCAAAAAGTATTACTGTATGAGCCCAAACGGAGCCCTGAAAGTTCCCAAAATGAGGACTGCTCAGTAACAACGATGAAAATTTGTAATTTCTAGAAATATCAAACACCAAAATAAAAAATTGTCTACACCACTATGAAGCCTGCAAAATTCTAGCCCAAATTAAAAAACTGCTCCAAAAAAGGAGCCAGTACGACTGAGAATGAGGCCTACAAAATTGGAGTGCAAAATCAAAATTGCATTCTAGAGTAGAGGGAAAATTTGAAAATAGGTTGTTGATGTCATGCTAACATAGTGCTAACATTAGTAGTTGACCTGATGAAATATTCACCCAGTTCATTGGAATATTCTCTACGTGTCCAAATTGCCAACAAGATTGTGAAAACTATCCTAAAAATAAGAAAATGTCATCTAGACGTCTAAAACTACCTATTGCCAGGCACAAAACTACTTTCTAGATGGCTAAGGTGGTTTAAAGGTAAATCACGATGGAATATTCAATTAGCTCGCTGGTTTTTTTCTTCCAAGATAGTATATTCTTTCATTGAGTTTCAAGATTTGTCAACTAGGAGGTTGTCAACATTGGCTGTCGTAGGGAATATTCACATTAGATTTCCCCACCTAGAGAGCTACCACCAAATCCATGAAGCATCCAATGGTATGTGAAATACAGGTTTGGGGGTTCGAACCACGTGGCACCCCCACAGTGGCGGAGACACTTGTAAATACCTTGTGGATAGCAGGGTACGATGATACACCTACAATTTTAAATAATCCTAGAAAATCTTTGTCTAACCAATGAATAAAACAAAGAACCCATGGGTAGAACATTTACCCAATAGACAATTCGAATAAGATGACTTATGCTTGCATTAGTAGTGTGTAGAAAGAATATTCTATGGAATATTCCACACAACAATCCATACAGCTAAGGAGGGCAAATTTTTTTATGATGCTTCAGGGTAAAAGTGTCCAAATCTGACAAATTGATGGTTGATCTTTAGGTTCTTGGGCCTTCTAGACATGATGGAAGGGTCCGATTTGACCCACAATGCTCCAAAAATGTAGCTACATCTTGGATATGGTAACCATCTCCCAACTGCAAACCCTTGTTGATCATGCCTCCAATGTCCAACTGGGACAAATCAAAAGGCTAAATTGACTTTCTTGGACACCTTGAACTCAATGGTGAACTCAGATTTGCACCAACATTCTCCAAAATGAACCTGCAATAAAAGACCACAAAAAAGAAACCCTCCCAAATCTAGTATTTCTATCAAGTTTTTATGATTATCTAGGTCATCATATGATGCAAGAGAAGAGCATACTCAACTTTTCAAGATCCACCATGATTTGCATCCTAGATCTCTCAAAAGGCTAACCAAATTCACTCAACAAGCTTTGATACCATATAAGCTTTGGCTATGGAGATAGTTGTAACGTCAAAAATTGTGTACCCTTGCAATTTCACACTACGTTTCACAACTACCTTGGTGCTTGCGCCTTCTCTCTACATTATAGGCTAAAGTTTGTATAATTTAGGCTTATTTCTCTCATTTTTTTCAAATTTCATTTTGGTGCTTAGATAGTCATATGATCCTAAGGTATCTTGTGTGACTAGGAGTTGGTTTTTCCTGGACTTGAGCACTAAGTGTGGACCTCTATGTAGCATGCTAGTGTCCTGCATCCATTTGTTGCCAGGTGACCATTTCTAGGCATTACCAGATGCCTCTAGTGACCATGAGACTTTCTGGTAATGCCTCTCCGAGGCATAAAATGTCTCTCTACATGCATTTTTGGGACTTTTTCCCCTTTGGTTGAATTTTGAATGAATCTTTTGGTAACTCTCTCATTCTCATTCACTCTTTCTCATTCTTGGGAGCTCATACAACTCTCTTGGCTCTACTCTACAATATTGCTATCACATTCCCAATTTTTGTCTTGCTATACTTTTACATTTTACTTGGATATAAGTAAATTGATTATGATGTGTAGATTAATGACAAGGAAAAACATGGATTTTATTGAATGTCATTTATTGGAATCATAGAAATGATTATGTTATTATTGATTTAATGTTTGATTTATTAGTTGAAATTAATTGAATAATAATGCACCGATCACATATTGTTTGATGACAAGTGAAACAGGTTTACAGGTTATCAGATGACTCTCGGGGAAAAGAGAGAGAGATAGACCTCGGGTTACGAATGATTTATTTGCCAAACTGAGTATAAAGTGTTTAACGAAAATGTGAACTGTGGTGTCATGAGAGGTAAGCTTTGTCTTGTCAGTTTACTTTTGAACTTAATCAACAAGTAGTCGATATTGTTTCAAATCTTTCTAAGCCATCTTAGTCATTAATAACGTTAACAATGTCGTTTGAGATTGATTTATAACTATTTACATTTAACGTAAATATCACGACGTTTTTGTCGTCAAATGATAGTCTTATTACAACTATTAAGATATTTGACGTGTTATAAATGATTAGTAAATGATAAGACATTTTTGTCAAAGTCATTGATATATGATTATCGTCAACGGATTATGATGTGGAGACAAGCTCAACCCGATCGTAATATCCATAAACCTTGGTTTAATAATATCTTATTATTTAATAAACTATATCTATCCAATGCAATAGGTGATGTTGTGATAATTACAATTGATGTAATCAATATTTATTATATATTGATGCCTTGGCATTGAATGAGGAAAATACTTTCCATTGAGTTGATGGCTTAATATTGAGTAAGCCAAAGGCTTAATTATAGAAGAGTCCTCAATAGTGTTGGTGGTAGAATGAACCACTCATTGAGAATCATTTAATGATCAGTTATGTTTTAGAGAGGTGTCGGTCACATCTTAGAAGGTGGACTGTGGTCTTTAAACCGCCACAACCATCAAGTCGTGGAGTAGTAATTCCCATCACATGTGGGATGTACGCACAAATAATGGACTTTAGTTTTGTTTTAAGGTATAGACTGTTAGGAAGTTGTAACCGAACGTAGAGGAGGAGGGAGGTGAGGTGACTCAATAGGAGTCGTGCCTCTGTCATTATGACTAACGACTTAAATGAGTCGTGGTTGTTTCATTTTAAGCAAGGGTTTTAGAACTTGTATAGGATAAGGAAGGAGAATAGAAGGTGTTGGATTAGAATATAGTAGCTATGACTTAGGTGCATTCATAGTCCAGAGGTGTCGACTCTGTAATCGTTCGCCATCTCAGCTAGTTCAAGTCTGTATATTCTAGGTATTCCTCAGTGCTTGTATTAGAAATCCATGAGGTAAATGAATAGAAAATTTATGACTGTTTAACTTAGTGATGAAGGCGACTATATGAGTCCACTGATATGGATTAACTTTCTACATTTTGTGTTGAGACAGTTGAAGACTATTAGGTATCAACTTAAGATAGTTCAGTTAACATTTATGTAAACCTTCTATGAACTGTTTTCCTATAGTCGATGGAGACATCGAATGTTAATGGTTAAAAACTTATCATACCAGTGAGTAAATTGTTATAGGTAGACGGGGTCGACTACCTTCTTAGTGATTATAAATCGTCGAATATACCACACCACTGAATGAAAGATAAGTGTATAGTCGTGAGCTTGAGTAGATGGCCTTCTTATTGATTTTTGTTTGAAGTCAGTCTATTAAGAGATTGAGATTTAATCATATGCTCTCGAATGGATGAACCATGTTTTAATTTTGAACCATTGAGTAATAAGGTTAGAATGATTTAACATTTGTCTTGTAAAGGTTATTTATATAGGCATAACTGATAATGATATTTAACCAAGAGTTTTAGACTTATTCAATTCATTAGTAAACCTTTGTATCATGTCAAATGGTAGTAACTTGGAGTCATTAGGGAAAATGGAATAAGGGTTTATGAGATTTCCATTTAAGACTAATTGTCTTTATTATACATAAAGAGATCCAATAAAATGGAGTAGGGTAAGTATACTAGAGAAAGACATAGTAGGGATATTTATACTGGGTTATGTTTGTTATCAAGGTTATTTTAATGATTCCTTTGTATATGAGACACTATTATTTGAAAATTATAGTATTGTTAACTTTGATTAAGTTAATCAAGGGTTATTATCGATTCTAGAACTCCTAGATATAGGATATGGTTGTATGGTTATATCATATTAACAAGGATTATTGGGGTAACCCTAGAATCAACTATCAATCAATTGAATGGTTAAGTCATATAGACTTACTCAAGTCATAAGGTATTATTATTGTGACTCTTAGTTTAAACCAAGGCATGAATAAGGTTGATAAGAGTTATAAACTGCAGGAATAAGACAATATCCAAGTCGAGTAGGGGTGGGTGAACACAATGACTATATTCTTATGAACATTATTGAAATTAAAAACTTTGGCCAAAGCAATGCATTTGTTTTCTGCATGCATTGTCGGTTCACTGTATTTGGATTCCTCATCCTATCAGAAATCATACTTAGCTAGAGGGTATCTAGGGTTGTATGGTTGATAGAGTTGAGTAGAATACAACACTAAGTACTCAGGAAAGGAAAATTACCATTGGTCACCTTTGGTCTATATCTCTTGAGAAGGGTAGGGCTGCTTCCTATGTGGAAGATGTGTGGGAGATCGTCGGGCTGTGGTTGGAGGTAAATCACTGGAAAGATGCTCTCTCTCCAAGCAGGAAACATGCCAATACTTGTGATAAAGATGTTAGATATTCAGAAGTAGTATTTATTCCAAAATTTGTAGATGTAATTGATTTGGAATTGTAAAACAATATAAATGAGAAAGACATCATGGTTTATAATATATTGTAAAAGAAATCTTGTAAATATAGTTACTTGATTATTTGTTGAATAAAAAGAAATTTTCTCTATCTCATTTTTACCTTGTTGAGTTACTCTATAGTAAATTTTAAGGTTTTTACTATTTTTTAGAACATGGATGTTACATATGGTATTAGAGCTACCAGGTTCAACACTAGTGCTTATGAGACCACTATGCTTGCCTGTAGTCAACATTATGCAGTTAGCTAATGTTTGAAAATTTTTGTGCCAGGATGGTACGTTTTAAGAAGACAACAAGAAAGTCTGTTAATTCAAGCCAACGTTTCCTTAAAGCTAAAAGAGAATGTGAGGCCATTATCAAAACCTTTGAGGGAACCAATGATGAGAGTGATATTTGGTTGAGTGATACTGAAACTCTAGTGATTGCCTGAACTCGAATCGAGTGAGTGAGAAAGGAGTACTTGGAAAGGGTTAAAGATGAGGAAATAAATTTGGTTAGGCAAGATCCCTGCATACCCACAACTATTGAGATCATAGAAGTTAGGTCCGATAGCGAGTCAGAGGGTTATATACCTCGAGAATATGTATCTGAAAATGAGTCTGATGGATATACTCCTCTTGAGCATGACTTTTGAAGTCATATCTTGTATTAAAGAAGAAAACTCTTTACTTTTGAAATGAAATAAATAAAGAGAGTTGTTTTTGTGCCAAACTTTATTTAAATTGAATATTATGTTTAGATTTAATGGGTTACATATAATCTAGAACTAATGAATAACTCAATATTCTCAAGTGTGAGAAATCAATAAACATGGTGCGGACAAGAACTAACCAAGGAGAAAGTGAAGAGGAAAACCACCCACCAAATAATAAGCTAGACCAAATCATAACCATGCTTGAGGAAACCAAGAAAAGATTGAGTGATTTGGAGAAGAAAGTGGATGATAAAGGCAACACTGATGGAGGAGGTGAAAACTCTCATGATGAAAGTGGAGAAAATCATGAAGATAAAAGTAAGAGTACCGAACCTCATAAAGAGGCAAGGGATAGATTGACCTTGGAGCTTTCAAAGGATATGAAGAAGGTTGTTCCACCAAAATTTGATGGGACAGAAACTAGAGATGCTGCAGAAGCTTGGTTAACAGAGATGGAAAAGTACTTCGAGATAAGAAATTACTCAGAGGTGACCAAGGTAGTATGGGGAGCATCCCAATTGGTAGGAGAAGCATCCAATTGGTAGGAGAAGCATCCACTTAGTGGATGAATAAAAAGATGGAATTGAATTTAAACTCTTTAAGGGTAACTTGGGATGAGTTTGTGGAACTCTTTCATAAGAGGTGGTTACCGCAACTCTATTTTGATCAGAAACTTACTGATTTTTAGAATCTTCAACAAGGAGATATGACAGTGGTAGAATATGGGAAAAAATTCACTTGACTCTTGAAGTATGTTCCCAAGTATCAAAAGGATGAGAGATTCAGGATCAGAAAATTCATCATGGGCTTAAATGCTCAAATTGGTGGTGGAGTGGATGTACATGGTCCCACTATAATGGATCAAGTGTACGAGAAGGCAATCAAGCAAGAGCAAAAGCTGAAATCCATCTCGGCTTATCATGATAGAAGCCACAAGAGATTTAATGGAACTCCTAACAATCAACACTATAAGAAAAGATATGAAAAGATATGAAAAGAGTTATGATAACAAGAGAAAAGATAAAGGACCTCAGAAGAACAAAGGTGGATCTAGCAATGAGAAAAAGAATGGCAACTATAAAAGAAATGAGGATAGCAATGGGAAGACTTCAGATAAGAAAGGACCCATTGGAGGATGCTTTACTTGTGGGGGTTACCACTATGCAAATCGTTGCCAATAAGAATCAAAATGGTCAACAAAGAGGTACTGCACTACCTACTCAACAAGAAGCATTCCAACAAAGGATTCATGCATCTCTCGACAATCATCAAGCAAAGTATCAAATCACACCCATTGAGATGATAGGTACTTTGTTTGCAGTCCCCATATCTATTTTGATTGATACAGGAGCCACTAAAAATTTTGATTCTCCTAGAATTTTAAGTAAATTTTCTAGAAAAGTTGGTTACATGTCTAAACTGTGGTCAGTAGAATATGCTAACCAATCTAAGGCTCAGGTAGAGCAATGTTTGTTTGAAGCCAAAGTTGACCTTCCTAGTTTCTCAACTTAAGTAAATCTGTATGTAGCCCCCTTAGGTTCCTATGATATGATCCTAAGAATGAATTGGTTATGGAAAATTAGAGCTAAGGTTGACTGTTTTTCAAAAATAGTTGAATGCTTAGATGATTTGGGAAATCTGACCCAATTCCAAGGGATTCAAAGAGACATTAAAATTAGGACTATCTCTACTAAGCAGTTAAAAAGGGCTAGAAGGAAAGGTTGTCAGTTGTTCGCAGTCAAAATGGAACAAGTGGAGGAAGGGTTAGAAAACCCTAGTTTATCTTTTGGGGAAAAGTATCCTTTTCTTCAGGAATTTTAGGATGTGTTTCCAGAAGAGCTTCTGGAATTACCTCCCAAGAGGGTGTTTGATTTTGCTATTGATATTAAACCAAGATCTGAACCTATATCGAAAGCACCCTATCGTATGACGACAACTGAGTTAATGGAATTGAAAGCACAATTGTAAGAATTGTTGACAAAAGGTTTAATCAGACCCAGTGTTTCACCCTGGGGTGCACCGGTTATTTTTGTTAAGAAGAAGGATTGAACTCTTCGTTTGTGTATAGATTATCGTATGCTTAATAAAGTAATGGTAAAGAACGAATATCCTTTGTCATGTATTGATGATCTTTTTGATTAGATGCATGAAGCTGCTATGTTTTCAAAGATTGATTTGCGATCAGGATATCATCAATTAAGACTGAAGGATGAAGATATTCATAAGACAACTTTTAGAACCAGATATGGACACTACGAGTTCACAGTGTTACCATTTGGTTTGACAAATGCTCCTACTGCATTCATGAATCTCATGAATAGTATATTCAAAGATTGTTTGGATAAGTTTGTTTTAGTATTTTTGGATGATATACTCATTTATTCTAAGAATGAGGAAGAACATCATCGACACTTGCAAATAGTTCTACAGAGGTTAAGAGAACATAAGTTATTTGGGAAGCTATCTAAGTGCACATTCTTTCAGAAGGAGGTTCAATACTTAGGTCATATCATATTAGCGAATGGAATATCTATTGATCCTGCAAAAATTTTAGCTATTCTGGATTGGCCTATTGGAAACAATGTAGATAACTGAGAGGGGGGGTGAATCGGTTATCTTATAACTTTTCTTCTTTTTACTTTCTTTTCTTATCTTATCATTTAGTGCTATATCAAAATAATGCAATCATAAGAACTGAAAAGAAATTAACACATAACACAAGGATTTTTACATGGAAACCCTGCTAAGGGAAAAACCATGGGGCGACTAACCCAAGATTGTATTCTCTATTAAAAGAATAAGAGTACAAATTTGGCACTTGCTAATTAGGGCTCACTACCTGAGCACACTGCTCACAAGAGGCCCACTGCCTACAAGAGACTCACTATCTACAAATGCTTACAGATGATACCAAGGTGTTTGAATTGGTGAACATCATCTATACATGTAGGAATTCAGTTCTAGTTTGGCACAGTATACTAATCTGACACATTTCATTCTTCCTCTGCTCAATATAACTTTCCTGTCACATACCAGGCTTAAATTACTGCCTTCGCACTTGACTCTACTTTTCTTCACACTTAATTATTCATACTATCACTTCCACACTCTCACAAGCTTAAATCCATTGGGTATATATATCCGCATCAAGGATTTCCAACAACTTCTTAGTCGGCAACAAGAACACTTGAGGTATTTGCAAGTTATTGATCTGTCGCCTGAATCCATGCTTGATTAGTGATGTGCATCAAAGACATAGGCATAGAAGTCATTAATCATGTCAGCCAACAATGTATAATGCCACAAATTGCTTGATCAACACCTTTTGCACATCCGGATTGAGATATCATACTCTGCCGGTCAGTTCTTCCTTTGTCTGCTCTGCTTGACTGGAACCCAACACTCAAATGCTCATATCTTTTTCATGCTTTATCACCGGAGGCTAAATCTCTGGAATACAATAGTCATGATACCCCTCTTGACTTATTCAAGTCCACAACTTACTAAGTTACACCATCTGAGAGATCCAAACCCGATTGTCAGATCTTGTTACATACTCTGTTCTTGTTCACCAGACCAAAACAATTTCCATCTTGACTTCCAGTATAGGCATATTATGTGCTACGGATGTGTAGAATAGACTTTGTTGCCATCAATGACAACACTTATGAAGCCACACAGTGTGTCTTGCCAACAATCTCCTCCTTTGGCATTGATGGTATGAAGCCACACAATGTCTCTTGCCAACAATCTCCCCCTTTGGCATTGATGGCAACACTTAGTGAAAAATGGCTAAGTGTCGCAGTGACTCCCCCTTTGCTTGTACTCTATTTCTTTTCACTACTTTATCGAAGCTCCCCCTTTGCTGGATTCCTCATTTTTCACTACTCTTCACTCCCCCTTTGATATCAATGGCAAAGGGTGGAATCCGTATACAAAATTGTGCAAAAACTATTATATACGTTGCTGCATAAGTATATACAAATCATATGTTATACTTACATATACTTAAGTATGTCCGCAAAGGTTGTCTTCAACTATACAGTTTCTGTGGCCCAACTCCTCTTCATTCTATCCAAAATGGAGATGTGTCCACTTAACAAAAATGCATATGCTCCTGCCCTCTTTAAGTCTGTTGGATCATTGGTCTAGATTGTAGTTTGTGGCTCTATCAAGGCATCTTGCATTGCCTCTAACTTAGGGATGATTATCCCTCTGAGATCACCCATTCTATCCATTATGTTCTTTTTCTCTTTAACCAGTTCTTTAGTTTCATTTATTATAGCAATAGCTTGAAATTCATGACTCACCAGAGAGGTAGTAAGGGGATCAAAACTCTGAGATAAACTTGACAGTTTTCCTTCTTGTTTTTTCACTTTCTTCTCGATGTCCTCTATCACTTTGGGCCAGGTTAAAAAAAATTGTATATATCCCCACCATCCTTAAGAGCATTTTCAAGGCTCTTTATGCCAATGCCTAAGGTTCTTCTATCAATAGCAATTAGCCCTTGTACTTCACTAAACCTCTTTCCCAAGAATTCCTTCCGAACCTTAGTTTCTACCGATTTCTCTAAGGATTCAAAATGAGTGTTAACAAAATTGACTAATTTTTTCAAATTACTGGATGGAGAGGCAGAAAGATCCTTTTGATAGCTTGGCATAATCTTCTCCAGTATCCCAGATGCAATCTCCAATAGCTCACAATCCTCCATGTGTGATTTTAGAAGTTTCTCTTTTGCTTTGGCCTAATCAAAAGATGCTACTTTCATTATCTGAACTAGAGAAAGAGAATCGAAGTTTAGTGGCCCTTGGATTAACTCAGGTTCATCTAGCTCCAGTACTTCTTTGTCTAGGAAATTTTGCATTATTTCTGCAGTGTCTCTTGCCGACTCTACTTCCTTCCTTTTGGGGGCATCCAGACTGATCGGCTTATTGATATTTATTTCTTCTACCTAACCTTCCTCTTCTGGAATAGAGGAGTCTAATGCCTCAGATGGATCTTCATCATTTTTCTTTAATCCTTTGACATCCTTGTCAGAAAATGTTTCTTCTTTCTATCCTTCCTCTTCCGGAACAGAGGAATCTAGTGCCTTAGATGATTCTTCATCATTTTTCTTTAATTCTTCAACATCCATGTTAGAAGGCTCTTCATCTATTTCCTCTATAATGGGAAGGTTAAATCTCTTCAAGGCATTCCAGAGAATTTTATTTGTTTCATTTGCTATTTGGTCAGTTTCTCCAACCATGAGTTTATTCATCTGAGACTTGCTTCGGAAATCATCTTTACAATCCTTAAAAACCATGTTCATTTGTTTTGGAGTGATAGAGGTAAATAGATGTATCACTATCTGCTCTCGGATCTCCAAGTCTTTTGCCTTTGCATTCTCTTTTCTTTGCTCCAATACATCTTCTAGGCCTTTTGGAATTAATGAAATTATTTCAATGAATACTTTATTATAGATATTCAAATACCTTATAGTAGCTTCCCCTAGAATTCTCTTGTTAGCATCATTGTATTCATCATAGAACTCTGTCATCGGCTGCAGGTTCCCATCCACAGTAACTGTCTTGATGATATCATCAATAGAAAGAGTAGGCTTCTCAACACATTCTGTTGATTTCTACTCCACATCAATCTTGGGGGATTTTACTTTTGCTTTCTTCAGTTCTCTAATCTCTACATTTGACTCAGTCTCATCATCATCCTTGAGACTCACATAGGCTCTTTTGGCCTTGGATTTCTTTCTCTTTTCTTTTGCAAATGTTTGGGCTTCCAGATTTCTAGCTTTAGAGCTCCCAGAGGCAGAACTCTTGGTAGTTCTAGTCTAGGTGGAAGTTTCTACCGGAACCTGTTCTTTCTTTGCTTCCTCTGTTTCTTTCTCAGTTTTCTCTATTCTTTCTCTATTGGCAATAACAACTTCTCTGGTGATGCCAAATTTCTCAGCCAGTGCTTCAACTTCTTTTCTCACTTTTCTCTTTATCTCAGGCCTTCTTAGTTCAACATGTAGTTTTATGTTCAATTCTTTAAAAGTGCCAAATCTCTCTACTTTGGGGTATTTGGGTTGACTCAGTAAATGTTGAATATGAGTCTCCAATACATTTCCATCAACCTCATATCCCATGGGCAATATCCATACTGTCCTTGGCTCAACTGCCTCTATTAGGCATTGATCAGTGTCTACCATAAAGCAAACTGTGTCTTGGTACTTCTCCACTATTGTTTGGGGAATTCTTTCTCTTACTTGCATCATGCTCTGGAAGTTTTTGAAGTAACCCCAGAGAGTTGTCTTCCGGGTTTGAGTGTCACCAAGTTCATACAAGTAATCCCTTATCTATATAGCAACCGGTTTGTCATTTTCCCAGATCAGACCTTTTGAACCTGGTAACTCATTCATGAAGTAGAAAAACAAGCATAACACCAAATCACCATATTTGAAAGAGTTCTTTTTATCTTTCTTGATCTTTTACAGGTTCTCCATCAGCTAATTCAGTAGGAGTTCACACATGTCATAATCTACATTCTCTCTTAGCATCCGATATGCAATGTCGATGGTAGTACCAGATATAGAGTTTTCTCTACTTGAATGGTAAATCTTGTATCCAATCACAATTGAGGAAAACTTGACATCTAGATTAGTGATGTCATCAATAATCATTGCCCTCTTATCATATTTTGAACCTGTGGCTTCAGATACTGTTTGATTCTTCACAGACTTAAGAGCATGCAACCCACCAATGGAGTGCAAACCAGTTACTGCTTTGATGGCATCTTTGGTTATTTTGAAAGGCCTCATTAACCACATGAAGTTATCATGGACCCTACTTAAGATATACCAAACCCATTTGTCTTCTCCAAAAGAAAAAAATGTATGCAATGTGCAAAATTCTTATCTTTTAGGGTTTGGAACTCTGGTTTCAGATCAAAGTTCTCACTGGTTAACTGATTGTACTATAGATTCATCAATTTCAAGTCTCCAAAGTCCTCAATGTTTGCATGTATATAAACCCTAATGTCTTCTACATAGAGAATGCCATACGGGGTATAGGAAAATGCATTTGAAGGATCAACCTTAATAGATTTGTGAGGATGTTTCTTGAAAGTTGGCCTTGGTCTCTCAGAAACATTTACAACCATAGGAGTAGCCATTCTAATCAACGAAGATTGGAGAGATTAAAAGAAATACCTCTTCACGCCTTAGGGTTTCGAGCAACTACTGGAACATATTACACTTGGATTCGATCTTTAACTGGGTTTGAGTGTTTTGCTAGATTTCTTCTCAAAGCTCTTCTCCTTCTTTGATAGTGTAAAGTGTTGCAAATGATGGATGAGAAAACCTTTTAATCTTTCCCAAGAACCTAATTTCCTTTTGTAATAAATGCAAAACTTAAGTCATCCTGTTACCCTGTTTTGAGAGAGATTTTCTTGAATCACTATGCGGATCTTTAAAATCATTGTGTATTAGGGTTGACAGTGTTGATGCCTGAATTGACTGGTAGTTTTTTGAAAAATTTTCATTCAGGCACTCTCCCTAAGTATCCAAAAAATGCTCTAAGTAACGGACCTCCTCAGTATTTTTCAGCTGCATCATCATATTTTCTTAAGGAGGAGGTCATCATCATCATGTTTGTTTCCATGAAGGTCAGCATCATCATGTTCTCCTTCGACCGGTTTCTCATCGTCATCATCATATTTCGCTGTCGGGTGATGTTCGGGTTTTATCCTGATGATGCTGACGAGCTACAGTGCGCCCTTATCTGCTTGCGAGGGTGATTCTTCAAAGTCTCCGGTGATCTTCCATTTATCACCTTGCGCAGGCATGATGATGATGTTGCTTATTCTTTGAGTTGCTCGACCTAACTTGTTTTATCCTAAGGGTCGTCATCATCATCATTTTTCAGTTGTCATCCTGCTGCTTGCGGTGGTCATCATATTTTCTGCCTTCATGATATTTCGCCGGGGTGATATTTCTATCATCGGGTGATCTTGGTTATGATCATCCTGATGATGATGATTGAAGAGTTTTAAGTGCGACCCGATATTCACTAGGGTCATCATATTTTGGAACGTCAGGATGATCTTAGTCAATATCATCCTGATGATGTTGTATCACTTCTTGTTCATTGTTTCTTCATCCTGATGATGCTGACGTCATCCGTATATCAGGGTGATATTTTTCTTTCTGCCTATCTGCATCATGATATTCCGAAGGAAGGGGTGATATTTTCATATCACCCGGATATATGTTTGTTCGAGCATCATGATGATGCTAATATCAGGGAGATATCCGCCTGCTTGCTTCGCGCATTATCTACTGGGGGTGATCTTTTCAAGCAGCATCATCATATTCAGTTTTCGCCCCGATCTTACAGTGGAGCTACAGTGCAACCTGATATTTGAACATCAGGAGGATATTTCCAAATATCCGGTTGTCTTCCGAATATCATGATGATGTTAATATGATGATGACGTCATCAAGGTCCGGGGGGGTCGTATTTCTAACATTGATCATCTTGAAGAGACCTCCTGATATTTGCAAATATGATGATGACGTCATCTGGATGTGAGGAGGTGCACAGTAGGCAGATATCATGATGACGTCAGCAGGATATGATGATGACGTCATCAGGATGTTCATCGGCCAGACTTTTGCTATAAGCTCAGCAGGAGGATGTTCCTCCGAAGGATCAGGTTGTGCCGATTATCATGAAGGTTATATTCCGAATATCATGATGACGTCAGGGTGATATTTCGAACAACAGGATATCATGCTGCTGGAGGATGATGATGATGAAGTCTATACTAGTGTCGTCAGGAGCAAAAGCGCCGACATGATATATGCTCATGACCTAGTATATAAAGTGCAAAGGAGGTTGCTGCAGGGTGCATGTGGGATAATTGTATCCTGCATTTTTGAAACATCATGATGATGAATCTCGGAGGGAAAAGCTTGCGACAGTCTGTTTGATGCTCTTCCCGAGGCCGCGGGTTGGTGCGCCATCAATGGCGATTGTTGCAGAGGTATGGGCGATGGCGTGGACAAATGTTGTACCTGATTGAAGATCTGAATCCCTAGGCGGCGGCGCAAGGCTCGAAAAATCTTCCTGTCTCCTCCCCTACCTGCTGCATTCAAGTTTGAGCGCCATTTCTATGGTACTGTATATCTGGCGGGAATTTTGGTCAACCTGGTAGTTGATGCTGAAGACACTCTCCTGCTATATAATGCAGATGGTGTTGATCATTCAAGGTTGTTGAAAGTTGTAGATTTTTGGCTCTGTAATCCAAAACCAGCTGATCTGGTTGCTCTGTACAGTTTTTCTTGTGAGTTTATGTATCTCCTGTTGTAGGACTTGGCATGAATCCACTGGTTTCATGGTTGATCTTATATGAGTAATGCTACCTTAGCATGTGTTGTGTTAATTCTGTCTCCAGTATTGCATGTATCCTTCTTCTGGATCTGGATGTTTGCTTATGTTTAGATTCTAGAGCATAGAATTCCTATGTTGAATGTCTGATCTTTTGACCTCTGCTCAAGGGGCAGATTAAACTGTTTTCAGGTTGAACATTGGGAAGGGTATACTGCAGTAGGGATGCCATAAGTAGAGATAGCTCGACACTCTATATTGGGAGATATCTGTAAGGCAGATATCATGTGTATCCCCCTGAAATCCAGTTCTAGCTATTTATGCTGATCATTCACAGGTGTATGTCTACCGACTCCAAGCCCTGGATAGGCACCAATCATGCTGTGTTCTTGTGTTATACACCATGTCCAGCTTTGCATCCAAATTCATATCAAAACACTTCATACCTCCACCTGTTAGTTGTAGGAGTAGGATTAGGAACCCCCTGCATGCTCTCATACCCAACCAGACATCATGTCCAAGAATGTTGCCAGCCTTGTGATCTATCATGCAGATCTTGGTCCATACATGAGAGTATTCTGCCTGTTGCTGTCAAGTTAGATCTTTCTATCTTTGAGCTAGTCAAGGTTACATCTTAAGTTATAGGGATACCCCCCTTGGTGCGGCAGAACCAGAAGTGAAGGGGAGGAGCTCACGCAACCTCCTGTATTCAGTTGGCCTGAATCTGCCTGTGCATTAGAAGTGGCAAACCCTAATGCTGATTCAGAAGAAAGTCAACAAAATGGCGACTCTGCTGGGGAGAAAATTGATGAAAAAGTGTTATATCTTGTGGCCCATCCGAGTCACCAACAAAATGGCGACTCTGCTGGGGATGGACTAAAAAATGATATACTTGTGGCCCATCCGAGTCACTAATAAAATGATGCTCTGCTGGTGGAATGAACCTGGAAAAGTAGCTTTCAGCTATTGAAAATTTTGTCCTCTCTGGAGAGGTGGCGACTCTGCAAAAAGATCCAAATGCACATGAAAGATAGATGTATGTTATTGGTTGAAAGATGTACATATTCCTGCATCTGTATGAGAAAAGGTACCTTGTTCCTTCCCCTTTATTTGCTGTTTTATTGCATAGGTTAGATGCCAGGGGAAGCCTTAGGTCTTAGACAGACAAAGGATGTCTAAGAGTAAGATTTTTGTGAATCCAAGTATGAGTTATCCCACACTCAGTGGTGAAATGTTGGATAAAGGAATAGAGGAGATAAGAAATAGGTTGATATTCTTAGAGGCTGAGCAGGCCCAGTTAAGAAGCAGTAACCCTGTTGTGTCTGCCAGTCAGAAAGCTAAACCTCCTGTCAGCCCTTTTGATCCTTTGTATGACCAACTGGATTTGTCATGGGTGGATTATAGAATAGAAACTATGCCTGCTAGGATATACTGTCAGATGCCTAGATTTAGTGGTCACAATGTATGTGATGGGAATGCACATATCCAAAATTTTCAAAGTTTTATGGGAAAATATTCATTCAGAGATGAGGATATGTGGATGAGGTTTCTTGTTAGGTCCTTTGATGCAAAAGCAAAAGACTGGTATTTGAGCTTTCCAAAGAGATCCTTTGCCTGTTGGGATGAACTTGCTGACTGTTTCAAAGAAGAATTTGCAAAAGAACCGGCTGATCTTGTTGCAGAATTGATGAGAATCAGAAAACAAGATGAAGAGCCATGTGTTGATTTCAGTCATAGGTTTGCAGTAGCCCTTTCACATGTCCCTGAAAGTTTCAGACCTGATATTTCAGCCTGTGTTGGCATATTCTTTGAAGCTTTTGAGGAGGGCTCTAGTGCATTACTGAGGGATTTCAAGGTGACAAGTATGCAGATGGCATACAGGTTCATTGAGAATGTAGAAGAAATGAGAAATATGCACCTGCTGAAACCCCTCTCCCCAGGCCTTGGTGTGAAAAATGGTTATGAAGCTGCAAATGACCAAGTCATGAAGGCATCATGTGAAGATGAAAAGATGAATGTTGAGGATGCCAGTGAAAGGACTAATGAGGATTCCCATTGCAATCATGAGGCGTCTGACCATGAAGACAACAATAAGGTTGTGGACAGCAATGAGCAATTTTTAGAATGGACCTGTGGAGAAAATTGTGAGTATTGTACTCAAGACAGAGAAGATATAAGCAAACAGAGAAGCAGTCCTATGTGTGACCCATTGCCTACCTTTCAAACACATGGAGATCATGAAGAGCAGTCAGAAATTGAAATAAGTGCTAGTTCAGAGCATGATTGTTTTTCATTTGATGGCTGTTTTGCTTATGATACACAGGCTGATACTCCTCCACAGAATGAATCCATTGGTGATGAAGAGGTATGCTCTGCTGCCCATGAACAAATGGCATACTATGATGAAGCTGATGCACCTGGGCCACCCATTTATGACACATGTGGTGATGAGGATCTGTCTGAGTGTGGTGAAGATCTAGACACTATTTTTGGCTTGGATTCTGTTTCTCATCATGATGAAAGAGGAAACAACATACATCAGGTAAGTGATTGTAAAAATGTGCCTGATTGTAAAGAGGTGTCAGAGCCTAATCTTTTCCAGCCTGGTGTACCAGATGGTTGTGTACATGATGTACACAATTGTGATTTTGAAAGCTTTTCTTTTGATGAGCCAGCATATAATACAATGAGCCCTGATCTCCCTAGTTTTGTGATGGACTCTGAGTGTTTCCTATTTGCAGTCCAACTAGGAGATCATTTTACAATGCATACTGCTGATGCAGATGATGATAAGTGCTATATGCCATATGAGCATGCATTGCCTGAAACATTCTGCACCCACATGTCACATGATGCTGAGGGTTATCTGCACAAGGATGATGACAAGCCAAATCAGAGGGTTGAATATGCAGATGACAAGATTTGTTTGTGGGTGGATCTTTGTAGTATCTCCAAGTTTGACCCAGTGCATGCAGATGAAAACAAGATATTTGACAAAGGGAGATACATGTTTTTCTTTTCTTGGTGGCCTCAGGCCATCAAGTGTGTTTGGTGATGCAGGTCAGTGCAGTATTTGACTCTGTGCCCAATGGATAAGGGACTGGTCTGCATCCCAGAGATCTGGGGTTCTCGCTGCAGTCTTTCACCTGCACGTCCCCAGACAGAGCCACTGTTGACGCCTGAATTGACTGGTAGTTTTTTGAAAAATTTTCATTCAGGCACTCTCCCTAAGTATCCAAAAAATGCTCTAAGTAACGGACCTCCTCAGTATTTTTCAGCTGCATCATCATATTTTCTTAAGGAGGAGGTCATCATCATCATGTTTGTTTCCATGAAGGTCAGCATCATCATGTTCTCCTTCGACCGGTTTCTCATCGTCATCATCATATTTCGCTGTCGGGTGATGTTCGGGTTTTATCCTGATGATGCTGACGAGCTACAGTGCGCCCTTATCTGCTTGCGAGGGTGATTCTTCAAAGTCTCCGGTGATCTTCCATTTATCACCTTGCGCAGGCATGATGATGATGTTGCTTATTCTTTGAGTTGCTCGACCTAACTTGTTTTATCCTAAGGGTCGTCATCATCATCATTTTTCAGTTGTCATCCTGCTGCTTGCGGTGGTCATCATATTTTCTGCCTTCATGATATTTCGCCGGGGTGATATTTCTATCATCGGGTGATCTTGGTTATGATCATCCTGATGATGATGATTGAAGAGTTTTAAGTGCGACCCGATATTCACTAGGGTCATCATATTTTGGAACGTCAGGATGATCTTAGTCAATATCATCCTGATGATGTTGTATCACTTCTTGTTCATTGTTTCTTCATCCTGATGATGCTGACGTCATCCGTATATCAGGGTGATATTTTTCTTTCTGCCTATCTGCATCATGATATTCCGAAGGAAGGGGTGATATTTTCATATCACCCGGATATATGTTTGTTCGAGCATCATGATGATGCTAATATCAGGGAGATATCCGCCTGCTTGCTTCGCGCATTATCTACTGGGGGTGATCTTTTCAAGCAGCATCATCATATTCAGTTTTCGCCCCGATCTTACAGTGGAGCTACAGTGCAACCTGATATTTGAACATCAGGAGGATATTTCCAAATATCTGGTTGTCTTCTGAATATCATGATGATGTTAATATGATGATGACGTCATCAAGGTCCGGGGGGGTCGTATTTCTAACATTGATCATCTTGAAGAGACCTCCTGATATTTGCAAATATGATGATGACGTCATCCGGATGTGAGGAGGTGCGCAGTAGGCAGATATCATGATGACGTCAGCAGGATATGATGATGACGTCATCAGGATGTTCATCGGCCAGACTTTTGCTATAAGCTCAGCAGGAGGATGTTCCTCCAAAGGATCAGGTTGTGCCGATTATCATGAAGGTTATATTCTGAATATCATGATGACGTCAGGGTGATATTTCGAACAACAGGATATCATGCTGCTGGAGGATGATGATGATGAAGTCTATACTAGTGTCGTCAGGAGCAAAAGCGCCGACATGATATATGCTCATGACCTAGTATATAAAGTGCAAAGGAGGTTGCTGCAGGGTGCATGTGGGATAATTGTATCCTGCATTTTCGAAACATCATGATGATGAATCTCGGAGGGAAAAGCTTGCGACAGTCTGTTTGATGCTCTTCCCGAGGCCGCGGGTTGGTGCGCCATCAATGGCGATTGTTGCAGAGGTATGGGCGATGGCGTGGACGAATGTTGTACCTGATTGAAGATCTGAATCCCTAGGCGGCGGCGCAAGGCTCGAAAAATCTTCCTGTCTCCTCCCCTACCTGCTGCATTCAAGTTTGAGCGCCATTTCTATGGTACTGTATATCTGGCGGGAATTTTGGTCAACCTGGTAGTTAATGCTGAAGACACTCTCCTGCTATATAATGCAGATGGTGTTGATCATTCAAGGTTGTTGAAAGTTGTAGATTTTTGGCTCTGTAATCCAAAACCAGCTGATCTGGTTGCTCTGTACAGTTTTTCTTGTGAGTTTATGTATCTCCTGTTGTAGGACTTGGCATGAATCCACTGGTTTCATGGTTGATCTTATATGAGTAATGCTACCTTAGCATGTGTTGTGTTAATTCTGTCTCCAGTATTGCATGTATCCTTCTTCTGGATCTGGATGTTTGCTTATGTTTAGATTCTAGAGCATAGAATTCCTATGTTGAATGTCTGATCTTTTGACCTCTGCTCAAGGGGCAGATTAAACTATTTTCAGGTTGAACATTGGGAAGGGTATACTGCAGTAGGGATGCCATAAGTAGAGATAGCTCGACACTCTATATTGGGAGATATCTGTAAGGCAGATATCATGTGTATCCCCCTGAAATCCAGTTCTAGCTATTTATGCTGATCATTCACAGGTGTATGTCTACCGACTCCAAGCCCTGGATAGGCACCAATCATGCTGTGTTCTTGTGTTATACACCATGTCCAGCTTTGCATCCAAATTCATATCAAAACACTTCATACCTCCACCTGTTAGTTGTAGGAGTAGGATTAGGAACCCCCTGCATGCTCTCATACCCAACCAGACATCATGTCCAAGAATGTTGCCAGCCTTGTGATCTATCATGCAGATCTTGGTCCATACATGAGAGTATTCTGCCTGTTGCTGTCAAGTTAGATCTTTCTATCTTTGAGCTAGTCAAGGTTACATCTTAAGTTATAGGGATACCCCCCTTGGTGCGGCAGAACCAGAAGTGAAGGGGAGGAGCTCACGCAACCTCCTGTATTCAGTTGGCCTGAATCTGCCTGTGCATTAGAAGTGGCAAACCCTAATGCTGATTCAGAAGAAAGTCAACAGACAGCATATCTTTACCTTTTTCAAACATGCCATAGGCCCACAGATTAAAACATTTCAATTTTGGATCATACTAGATCTGTCTGTGAAATTCTGCTTACCGGATAGCAACTGATATAGAAGTTCCTCATAGCTTCCTCAAATCTGCATGTGGATTTGTCAAATTTTGACTGGACAAGTTTTAAATGAATCTCCTCAAACCCTTTAAACCACAACCTCTTATTCTGACTCAATGTGCTGAACTCAGGCACTCACTAGCTAGTTGGGGGAAAAAGGATCTTCTCTGTAGCTCCCCCTGAGCCAAAGCTCACTTTTTAGTTTCTGGAAGGATTATCAACACCAGATTCTAGTGTGGATCCATCTCCAATATTCATTGTGCCCTTCTTCACCAAAATCTTACTCATCTCCTCTTGAACTTCATCTGCATTTACCTTACCTTTGCCTTTATCTTGTTTCTGATTATGTTTTACTGGACCCCTTTCATCATGATTTCTGCTTCTGCAGAATCTGGCTATATGACTGGATTTATTGCAATTGTAACACACAACATTTCTTTGCTTATTTGGTTGATATCCTTTTGATCTGCACTGATTAACCATATGTCCCATTCTATTGCAAGTAAAGCATCTACCATTGAAGGAATTGTTTATTTGTATATTTCTACATTCATGAGATTTGTGACCATACCTTTTGCAACTAAAACATTGACCAAAGAAGGATGAATTGTTCTGATTCATTATGTTCCTGCACTGAGTTGCTTTATGACTAAACTTGTTGCAATTAAGGTAATTCCCATTGAAAGATGGATATCTTTGGGCATTTGGTTGCCTTATCAGAGGTCTTCTAGGCCCGTTCCTTTCACGTCTTGATCCAAAGTTCCTTTGACAAGATCCAAGATTTCACCTCTCTCATACCCCAGGCCATGCTTATCATCAACCCTCTTTTGACTTGCAAGAAGAACTTCAAGTTGGGCTAAGCTTATCTTGAATTTTTCTTTGTATTCATTTGCAGATTGAAGATCTTGTTTGAGAGTGTCTATTTGGTTCTCAAGTTGTTCTTCATTGTCTCTGGCTTCTTCAAGATCAGATTCAAGATGCTTGATTATTCTATCCATTTTGTGGTAGTCCTCTGTTTTCTCTTTGAGAGATTGTTTTAGATTATCTTCGGTCTTTCTCTTTTCTTCAATATCTTGGGTGAATTTCATAACCCCTGATTCCATTTCATGTCTTATCATAATCACTTCTTTTGATAGCTTCTCACATAGCTTAGTTTTCTCATTCAGATCCTCATCAGTATCATTTGCTTCATTCTGATTTGCTAATCTCTAGAGTAGTTCCTTTCTCTTTTTCATAGAAATACTGAGTTTTTATTTTAGCTCATTGATCAAATCATCAGCTTCCTTAAGTTTTTCTCTCAAATCATTGACTTCAGAGTGGGATTGTTCAAGATCATCTAGGGTAGACTGAAGTTGTTCTTTCATACCATATGCATCCATTGAGATTCCTAGATCTTCCTCAAGCTGTTAGGCTTGTTCAGAGGAACTAGGCTTTGATACCAATTGTTAGAAACAATGTAGATAACTGAGAGGGGGAGGTGAACTAGTTATCTTATAACTTTTCTTCTTTTTACTTTCTTTTCTTATCTCATCATTTAGTGCTATATCAAAACAATGCAATCATAAGAACTAAAAAGAAATTAACACATAACACAAGGATTTTTACGTGGAAACCCTGCTAAGGGAAAAACCACGGGGTGACTAACCTAAGATTGTATTCTTTGTTAAAATAATAAGAGTACAAATTTGGCACTTGCCAATTAGGGCTCACTGCTCAAGCACACTTCTCACAAGAGGCACACTTCCTACAAGAGACTCACTATCTACAAATGCTTACAAATGATACCAAGGTGTTTTAATTGGTGAACAACATCTATACATGCAGAAATTTAGTTCTGGTTTGGCACAGTATACTAATCTGACACATTTCATTCTTCCTCTGCTCAATATAACTTTCATGTCACATACTGGGCTTAAATTACTGCCTTCGTACCTGACTCTTCTTTTCTTCACACTTAATTATTTATACTATCACTTCCACACTCTCACAAGCTTAAATCCATCAGGTATATATATCAGCATCAAGGATTTCCAAAAACTTCTTAGTTGGCAACAAGAACACCTGAGATATTTGTAAGTTATTGATCTGTCACCTGAATCGATGCTTGATTAGTGATGCACATCAAATACATAGGCATAGAAGTCATTAATCATGTTGGCCAACAATGTATAATGCTAAAAACTGCTTGATCAACACCTTTTGCACATTCGGATTGAGATCTAACACTCTGTCGGTTAGTTCTTCCTCTATCTGCTCTGCCTGACTAGAACCCAACACTTAGATGCTCATATCTTTTTCATACTTTATCACCAGAGGCTAAATCTCTGGAATACAATAGTCATGATACCCCTCTTAACTTATCCAAGTCTGCAACTTACTGAGTTACACCATCTAAGAGATCCGGACCTGATTATCAGATCTTGTTACATACTCTATTCTTGTTCACCAGACCAAAACAATTTCCATCCTGACTTTTGGTAGAGGCATATTATGTGTTGCGGATGTGTAGAATAGACTTTGTTGCCATCAATGACAACACTTATGAAGCCACACAGTGTCTCTTGCCAGCATGGTCTGTACCAACAAATGTACATGAGGTGCGTAGTTTCATGGGCCTGGCAGGCTATTATAGAAAGTTTGTTCGAAATTTCTCTAGTATTGCTAGTCCAATCACTTCCCTACAAAGGAAAGGAAAGAGATTTGAATGGACAGACAAATGTGTTGGCGTTTCAATTCGCACCTCTGGTATACGATTTGGAAACAGACAGCTATGCACAGATAAACTGCTCTCCTATTGGAAGGGGGAGTTCCCTTTCTTGCTGATGTTCGCTAAAAAGATAACTTGAATGAAACTTCGCCTATTTTCTTTTTGATTCTGAGCTGCAGAGCACAAGGTTATAAAACTCTAAATGCTGCAGAAGAGGTTTTTCCTTTTTAATAAAACTTCTACTACAACTAGAATAGACTAATAACGCTTTCAACCTCCTGAGTAAATTCAGAGCAAAGGAAGTTGAAAGTGAATGGGGAATGATTGTTAACACAAAAACTCAAGTAGTTTTCCTCTAGATTTACACCACAAGACTAAGAGTACTTTAATGATGAAAGCTGAAAATGAAATCCACAGAAGCTACATATCTGACGACAAAAACTTGATGAATCGATATAGAATATCAGAGCAAAGTAGGCATGAGATTTCTATTCAATATTAGAAAGTTTAATACAACTCCAGGGCAGCCAGACTGCAACAAAAGGTAGGCATACAGTAAGCGATCAAATACCGGAGAACACTGAACACAAATGAATAGACACTTGGAATAACAATGTTTGCAGGCTAGAATAGGCACAGCAAATTTGCTATCACAACTACCATTATACAATGAACACAGATTGAACAGACACTTGGAATAACAATGTTTGCAGGCTAGAATAGGCACAGCAAATTTGTTATCACAACTACCATTGCAAACAATGGGCAAGGATGCCCTTATTTATACTAAAATCAAAGGAGTAGGGAACCCTAAAATCTCCTTGATTAACCCTAACTTGCCAACTTGCAAGCTTTATTACTATTATAAGACAAAGATACAATAAACAAATGCTTTAAAGCAATATGCTTTAAAGCAAAAAGATTCCAACTATCACAGGGTGCTTTCTTTCTAAATATAGAATGGGTGAGCTTAGGATGAAAGCACATGCTTTAAAACAAAAAGCGTATGTTTTAAAGCTGCTTTATTTTGGAATGCATCCTCATCATCATTCTAGCTTTTTGGTGATGTCATCCATCGATATTCTGGGAAACAATATCTTCTAAAAAGTAAGTGACCGCATCTCTGCCAGGAACACTGATACTCTCTAGAACAATATTCTAATTCTCTAACATTTCTTCACCATTGGCAACCATTTGAAGAAATTCGTGAACTTCACCTGCAGCCTTGTCAAATTTCACTGACATTGCGGCAAGACGACTCATCTTGCCGGCATTGATATCATCATTAAAGTTGTTGCGGATGATAGTCTGGAACTCTGCTTGCACTTCCCCAAGGTCATACAGGGTACCATCTTCTTTCTCATATGAACACGGGATCTGAGAGACAAAGGATCTGACAAACTTGAGGATGCCGATTACCTTTTCTTTCCATTCTGTCAAATCTGAAATCATACTGTCATAAGTTTTTACTGTGAAAAGATATTGTGCTTTCCAAGTAGAAACTGTCTTCTTATCTTCAGCTGAATCAACAGTATCAAGTGCAATCTTCAAGTCAGAGATAATGATCTCAAACACCGGTCTATTTTCTGCCATGATCTGCTGTGACCCCTATATGCCTTAGTGTAAATCATGAGCATTGTACTTCAACTGATAAAGCTCTGCAAGTACAACTCTCCCTTTGGTCACAAATTCTTCTACCCAACTGTCCATGTGCCTCCCATAGAGGACCAACTTACTGAAATGCCGCTGATCGGCTGGTGATCCAAGACTCGGTGTAAGAAGCAAATCAACCTGCGAAGTGCCATGGAAAAGGTTGGAAATATATTGCCGTAACTGTCGAACCTCAGCTTTGAGAGCTGCCTTGTCTTCTCCATCTCTCAACACCCTTTCCTTCAAGCTATCCACTGCAACCTCAAAGAGATTGACATCTGTATGGCGAGTACTTCTGCCAAGGTTAGCTTTGACAACTGTGAAGTCATCAACCTCGACATCATTAGCACTTCTATTTTCTGGAGGTATTGCAGTCTCAAGAATGATTTCTCCATCTGCATTCTTCTCAATGCGAATCTGCTTCTTCAACTGCTTGTCTGGTGTGTCTTGATAGATGCTTTTTAGCTCTGTTAAGTCTAGCTGATATGAGGGCTTTCTTCTCTTCCTTCCCAGAATGTTTTCAAGCCAGGATGAGCCATCCTCTCTTGGAAACTCGGTTTTCACCTCGTCAGCTCCTGATGAATCAATGCTTGCATCAAAGTTGCCAACCGGTGAATCTGGCTCTGAATCTATGTGAATAGGAGAAGGGATCGGTGAAGGTGGAGATATATGATATGAAGGTAACACTTCATCATGCGGCGTTGTTTCAACAGGAGCTTCTGGTTCAACTGGTGGATGTTCCTGTTGGACATGAGCTGGAGACTCGTCTTTCTTCCTCTTTAACTTTGCCATTTTTGTTCCCTCTTGGAGAACACTCATAGCCTTTACTCTTTATTTTGGCTTGGAAGTGGAAGGTTCTGATGGTTGTACAACTGGCGGCTCTGCTACTGGAATATCATCCTTCCGCTTAGTCTTCAAGAATATCAAACTATTTTTAACCACTCGACTTGTTCTCTCCTCAATGGAAGTACTCTCTTTTACTGACCAATTAACTAGCGGCAACGGTTGTTGCTCAATTTGGTCCCTGAAATATGTGGGAAGTAGAACTTCACCACTCTCTGTCAAACCCTCTATGTCCTCTGATAGGATATCAGACATTTGCTGAAGAGTAAACCTACTGTAACTGCGTCTTCGCACTTCATACTCATCAGCACAATTAGCCCAGAAGTCTTCAATTGCAAACTTGTGTGTACAATTCTGACCAAGATGTGATGCATAGACACCACGGGGATCATATGAAGATCTCCTATCGAAAGACTTAAAACCATATCTGGATGATTCATTACTAATTGCCTTCGCATCTGCTCCAGATCTACATCTGTAAATACTCATCCCAAGTGGAAAATTGAAGGCAATCTTGCGTCTGCTACGCAAAAATGTATGCACTTAATAAGCTTGCCTCAAAAATTCCATAAATGCTATTTCATCTGTGGGATATTGCAGCAACATGGCTGGCTCTCCTGAGAAGCCATATACTCTGATGTAGGAAAAAGTAGGAAATTGGATAAACCAATCAGCCCATTCTGCGATTGCTATTCTAGCCTCTACAGAAAACCGTATATGCAACTCCTTGTCCATGTCTCGCACTGCATTCATCAAGAATGCATCATTCACCCGCTTGTAATGTCGTTCAGCTTGAGAGATCTCTAACTGCGGGAAATGATGATACACATGCTGAGTACCCAGAGTTCCAACAACATTCAAACCTCTGAATTGACCCTGAAAAGCCATCAAATACACAAGGTATGATATCATATGGAATTCATGAGCCCTTTGAAAATCAATTATTTGTTGGTGGAGACAATCACTGATTAGTGCCGACCAATCATAGAATTCGGTTCCGTCAACAATCTGGGACATGATGTAAAACATCCAAGGCTGAAATTTGTTTGCATCTGCTTGACCCGTGATACGACTTAGCAGACTAATCATTATTGCATGCTCTTCCTTGAATTCTCCACGTCCAACGTTCTTTGTCATAATATTCTGCTTTTCTTTCAACCACCTCTAACCAATCTTTTTTCTGTATTTTTCCTTATCATTATTCCAAACCCTCTTGCATTCTTCAAGAGAAATAGTTAAGTTCTCTCTCCAAATAGGTATTGTAAAGGACTTTTCAATGTCATTTGGCCTCAAGCTGCAAAGCACACGTCCATCACCCGACTGAATTTCTCTTGTGACTGAGTTGTAATGTGTCACACAAGCAATCACAAACTTGATACTTTGCACGGTGATAGGAAAGGATGCCGCTGCAAGCAAACCGGAGTGTCCAAGATTCCTGATGGCATTATTTCCTGCATCCTCCAAGGAGTGTAAATTAATTACTGGAAGTACTTTATGCAAGTCTATTTCACAAGTTTTCAGGTAATCATGAACCAATGCTGTTTTGTGCCTGAATTGTGTTGGAGAGTACTGCATATTGGAAGATTTGAAAATCGACTGTGAACACACCTATGTTGGAAAAAGTATTGAACAGATGGCTGAAAATTGTTTGCTGATTTTTAGAAAAAGTAGAGTGTGAGCTAAAAAAGCTGGCACATGGGTTTTGTAGATAATTCCGTTTCTAAGCAACCCAGATTGTCAGATTTTGAAAAAGCGAAGATTTTCTCGAAAAAGCAAGAAAAAAGTAGTTTCCTGAAAAAAAGCACAACTCCTAATCTTCAAGAGAATGATAATCTAGATGGACCCATCTCGACGAAAACTGAAAAAGCTCTGGTCGGATTTCTGAAAAATGATCTCCTTGAAACAAGGACCCTGAAAAAGCAAGCCTTTCTTCTTCCTCAACCTGAATCTATGAAGAACACTGAAAAAGCACCTGGTTTGGGTCTTCGAATCTTCGTTGAAAGAAAAATAAAATCTTTCCTCTGGATGCAACCTGCAAAAAATAATGAAATAAAGAAGCCCAAAGCTTGTCTTTATAAATCTTTGGTCGAAAAAGCAGCTTTACTTGTGTGAGAAGAAAACTTCATCCTCATCCATGAAGAAAGCATCTTTTAAAGCATAAATCCAAGTGGATGTCTTCGAATAGGAAGAATCCCTATTTTGTAGGAGCCTATGGCTTCATGTGCAAGATGACAAAAAATAACTTCTTTGATGATGTCATCGAATGCGCGAGTTGGAAGAAGTGTTAACAAAATTTTCTTCATTTTCGACACTTCAACACTCGTTTTGACTCAAATATGGCCTGTCTCTGACTTTGAAAAGGTGGAAAAATGTCATCATGAACTGAAAAAGCTAACTGATCCTGACATTTTGAAGATTGATCAACTGAGATTCCATCCCCTGCCTCCGTTCGACGATCTGACATCGTTTGACCAAATTTGACGTCCCTGAAATTGCCAATGGGCGAAGATTGGTAACAAGGCATGTCAGAAAACATTGAAAACATAAAAATATTCTAACACTGCACAAGATGGGCACCCCAAGCCTCCTGGGGTGCCCAGTTTCCCAACACTTAGCCATTTTTGTGATTTTTTCAATTTTTACAATTTCTTGGTTTGCGTGCGCGTTCCGGAGGCACAGGACCCCTGTTTGGCTGTCGATTTCTAACAACTGGGATGAAAATGAGTCTGATGATCTGGAAAATATGCAAGCCTGATGAAAACTGAGTTGATTGTACCTTCCATTTGCCTCGAGAAACGTGCCAAACTGATCAACACTGAACCGGAGCGGGCTGACGGAAGGAGATTTGTGTTTTTCAAGAAAAACATGAAAAATAATCTAACACTAGAGAGTTTGGGCGCCCCAAGCCTCCAAGGGCACCCTGTTTGTCAACACTTAGCCATTTTTTAAAAAATTGTCAATTTTGTACCTTTTCTCAATTTCCGTGCCGACAGCTCATGTTCGATCTTCAATTTCGGTCGTTCTGACGACTGTCGAGGCAGGACGGAGGGTGATCTGAGTAGTCTAAACATATCTGTGATGAAATCCTGGTTTTGACTGACTTTTGACCAAGTTTGACCAACCGGAAAGGAGCTGATGGAAGCATTTTCGACGTTTCTCGAAAAATGTGAAAAAAACTAACACAGGAGAGGATGGGCGCCCCAAGTGTCCAGGGGCACCCAGTTTCACCAGACTTAGCCATTTTTGTGATTTTCCAACTTTTCCATTCACCTTGGATCCATCTTGCATCGTTTTGTGTGCATCGTCGAGTCGACGGCTATTTATCAGTTTTGCGTCGTCGAAACAGCGTAGGAAACTCGTCGAAGAGATTTGGTAGGTGAACTTTTCTGTGTTGATGACTTTCAAGCTCATTCTTCACCTTGTGAAAAAGCAAAAATGACCCAGTAGAGAAAACTTGGTCGTTTGAAAATTCCGTCTGAACCGCGCCGATCGTGAAGGAAAATCGACCAATGAGAATCGAGCGCGACACCTGATTTGGAGATTCTATTTTTAGAAAGTTTTACCAACATCCATATCTCAAGAAACCCAGAAAACCTAACTCGACGTCTATTTTTAGAAATTTCTAAAAATAGAAATTTCTATTTTTAGAAATTTTGCTTTTTTGACTTTTTGATGAAAAATTTTCTAGACTTGTTTCAAAATGCCTTGATGCATCAAAAAATTTGGTTGGGTACAACAAAATGTCAAGAAGCATTTGATCTCTTAAAGGAAAAGTTAACTACTCCTCCAATCTTGAAAGTTTCTGACCCCGAAGGACAATTTGAGGTAATTACAGATGCCTCAGGAGAAGGATTAGGAGGAGTGCTTATGCAAGATGGAAGAGTTATAGCATATGAATTTAGGAAATTGAAATCCTACGAGAAAAATTATGCGCTGCATGATCTAGAATTGGCAGCAGTAATTCATGCCTTACAGATGTGGAGAGATTATCTGTTGGGAAAGACTTTTGTACTTAAATCAGATCATCAAAGTCTTAAGTATATTTTCTCACAACCGCATTTGAATGCACGACAAAGGAGATGGTTAGAATTGATATCTGACTATGACTTTGAGATAAACTACATCAAAGGAAAAGAGAATAGAGTAGCTGATGCTTTGAGTCATAGAAGACATATATCTTCTATTATTTCTATTCATGGAAATTTCAAGGATTTGGTATTGCAAAATTTATCTAGTGATGAGTTTTATGAGTAGGTTAAGCAGGCTCTGAAAGATAATCCTAAAGATCCAAGGTATGATGGATTTTTGTTTGAGTCAGATGGACTATTGAGGTATAAAGATAGAATTTATGTACCTAATTTAGCTAGATTGAGGGATTTAGTATGGAAAGAAGTTCATACTGCACCGTATCAGGACATCCAAGAGTGACCAAACTTCTAGTAGATATTAAACCTCTTTATTTTTGGAAAGGAATGAAGAATGATGTTACAATATTTGTAGCAAGTTGTTTAGAATGTCAAAGAGTAAAAGTAGAGCATCATCACCCTGCAAGATTGTTATATCCACATGATGTACCAGAGTGGAAATGACAAGTTATAAGTATGGATTTTGTTCAAGGTCTTCCTATGTCAAGAAATAGACATGATTCCATTTTAGTGGTCGTTGATAAGCTCACAAAGCTAGCACATTTCATACGAGGGAATTTGACTAATGGAGCACCTATGTTAGCTCGTAAATTTTTGCAAGAGGTGTTTAGATTGCATGGTTTCCCTGAAAAGATTATCTCGGATAGAGATGCACGTATAACATCAAGGTTTTGGCAAACTTTGTTTTCTACGCTAGGGACTAAACTTAATGTGAGTACAACTTACCATCCTGAAACCAATGGGAAAACTAAGAGAGTTAACCAAGTCTTGGAAGATTTGTTGTGAATGTATTGCATGGATCAGCAATATAAGTGGGAAGAATACTTACCACTTGTGGAATTTGCTTATAACAATTCCTATCTTTCCGCTATTAAGATGGCGCCATTTGAAGCATTGTATGGAAGAAGATGTCGAACTCCTATAAGATGGGATAAGCTAGAGAATAGGATTAGCATCAGGCCAGAAATGCTAGCTAAAATGGAAGAGAAAGTTAAGCTGATCAGAAAAAGATTGGGAGAAGCAAATGATAGGCAAAAGAGCTACGCGAATGCAAAGCATGTTCCAAGGTAATTTTCTATTGGAGAAAAAGTTCTTTTGAGAGTTAAACCTCAAAAGAGTTCTATTAAGTTTGGGAAATCTTCTAAGTTGGCCCCTCGATATGTGGGACCCTTTGAAGTGCTTGAAGTAGTCAATCTAGTTGCCTACAGAATTGCTCTACCACCAGTCTTATCTAGAATGCACAATGCTTTTCATGTGTCTTATTTGAAGAAATATGTTGCAAGTAATAATCATATTTTGACTTGGAATTCTTTATAGATGCAAGACCCAGGGGTGGTCACGATTGAGCCACTCAAGGTGTTAGAAATGCGCAAGCTCTGCTTACGTAACAGAGAGGTCTTGCAATGCAAGGTCCAATGGGACCAATATGCTAAAGAAAATGCTACATTGGAGGATTACCATGAATTCCATCAAAAGTTTCCTCATTTATTTAATAATGTTGCTAGTGGAAAACAATGAATTTTTTTTTGTTACTTTTGATACCTTATATCATCGAGGATGATGAATCTTTAGGGGAAGGATATGTCAAATCCCCAATTTTTGTCTTACTATACTTTTACTTTTTACTTGCATATAAGTAAATTGATTATGATGTTTAGATTGATGATAAGGAAAAACATGGATTTTATTGAATGTCATTTATTGGAATCATAGAAATGATTTTGTTATTATTGATTTAATGTTTGATTTATTAGTTGAAATTAATTGAATAATGATGCACTGATCACATATTGTTTGATGACAAGTGAAACAGGTTTACAAGTTATCAAATGACTCTCAAGGAAAAGAGAGAGAGAGTATCTTTCTAGGAGAGAGAGATAGACCTCGGGTTACGAATGATTTATTTGCCAAACTGAGTATAAAGTGTTTAACGAAAATGTGAAGTGTTGTGTCATGAGAGGTAAGCTTTGTCTTCTCAGTTTACTTCTGAACTTAATCGACAGGTAGTCGATATTGTTTCAAATCTTTCTAAGTCGTCTTAGTTGTTAATAACGTTAACAACATCATTTGAGATTGATTTATAACTATTTATGTTTAACGTAAATATCACAACATTTTTGTTGTCAAATGATAGTCTTATTACAACTATTAAGATATTTGACATGTTATAAACGATTAGTAAATGATAAGATGTTTTCATCAAAGTCATTGATATACGATTATCGTCAACGGACTATGATGGGGAGACAAGCTCAACCCAATTATAATATCCGTAAACCTTGGTTTAATAATATCTTATTATTGGATAAACTATATCTATCCAATGCAATAGGTGATGTTGTGATAATTACAATTGACGTAATCAATATTTATTAAATATTGATGCCTTAGCATCGAATGAGGAAAATACTTTCCATTGAGTCGATGGCTTAATATTGAGTAAGCTGAAGGCTTAATTATTGAAGAGTCCTCAATAGTGTTGGTGGTAGAATGAACCACTCATTGAGAATCATTTAATGATCAGTTGTGTTTTAGAGAGGTGTTGGTCACATCTTAGAAGGTGGACTGTGGTCTTTAAACCACCACAACCGTCGAGTCGTGGAGCAGTAATTCCCATCGACATGTGGGATGTACACACAAATAATGGAATTCTATTTTGTTTTAAGGTATAGACTGTTAGGAAGTTGTAACCGAATGTAGAGGAGGAGGGAGGTGAGGCGATTCAATAGGAGTTGTGCCTCTGTCATTATAACTAACGACTTAAATGGGTCGTGGTTGTTTCATTTTAAGAAAGGGTTTTAGAACTTGTAGAGGATACGGAAGGAGAACAGAAGGTGTTGGATTAGAATATAGTACCTATGACTTAGGCGTATTCATAGTCCAGAGGCGTCAATTTTGTAATCGTTTGCCATCTCAGCCGATTCAAGTCTGTATATTCCAGGTATTCCTCAGTGCTTGTATTAGAAATCCATGAGATAAACAAATAGCAAATTTATGACAGTTTAACTTAGTGATGAAGGTGACTATATGAGTCTGCCAATAGGGATTAATTTTCTACATTTTGTGTTGAGACAGTCGAAGACTATTAAGTATCAACTTAAGATAGTTCAATTAACATTTATGTAAACCTTCTATGAACTATTTTCTTGTAGTTGATGGAGACATCGAATGTTAATGGTTAAAAACTTGTCATACCAGTGAGTAAATTGTTATAGGTAGACGGGGTCGACTACCTTCTTAGTGATTATAAATTGTCAAATATACCACACCACTAAATGAAAGATAAGTGTATAGTTGTGAGCTTGAGTAGATGGCCTTCTTATTGATTTAGGTTTGAAGTCAGTCTATTAAGAGATTGAGATTTAATCATATGCTCTTGAATGGATGAACCATGATTTCATTTTGAACCATATAGTAATAAGGTTAGAATGATTTAACATTTGTCTTGTAAAGGTTATTTATATAGGCATAACTGATAATGATATTTAACCAAGAGTTTCAGACTTATTCAATTCGTTAGTAGACCTTTGTATCATGTCAAATGGTAGTAACTTGGAGTCATTAGCGAAAATGGAATAAGGGTTTATGAGATTTCCATTTAAGACTAATTGTCTTTATTTTACATAAAGAGATCCAATAAAATGGAGTAGGATAAGTATACTAGAGGAAGACATAGTAGGGATATTTATACTGGGTTATGTTTGTTATCAAGGTTATTTTAATGATTCCTTTGTATAGAAGACATTATTATTTGAAAATTATAGTATTGTTAACTTTGATTAAGTTAATCAAGGGTTATTATCGATTCTAGAACTCCTAGATATAGGATATGGTTGTATGGTTATATCATAATAACAAGGATTATTGGGGTAACCCTAGAATCAACTATCAATCAATTGAATGGTTAAGTCATATAGACTTACTCAAGTCATAAGGTATTATTATTGTGAACCTTAGTTTAAACCAAGGCATGAATAAGGTTGATAAGAGTTATAAACTGTGGGAATAAGACAGTATCCAAGTCGAGTAGGGGTGGGTGGACACAACGATTATGTTCTTATGAACATTATTGAAATTAAAAACTTTGGCCAAAGTAATGCATTTGTTTTCTGCATGCATTGTCGGTTCATTATATTCGGATTCCTCATCCTATCGGAAATCATACTTAGCTAGAGGGTATCTAGGGTTGCATGGTTGATAGAGTTGAGTAGAATACAACACTAAGTACTCAGGAAAGGCAAATTACCATTGGTCACCTTTGGTCTATATCTCTCGAGAAGGGTAGGGCCACTTCCTATGTGGAAGATGTGTGGGAGACCGCCAGTCTGTGGTTGGAGATAAATCACTGGAAAGATGCTCTCTCCAAGCAGGAAACATGCCAAGACTTGTGATAAAGATGTTAGATATTCAGAAGCAATATTTATTCCAAAATTTGAATATGTAATTAATTTAGAATTTTAAAACATTATAAATGAGAAAGACATCATGGTTTATGATATATTGTAAAAGAAATCTTGTAATTATAGTTACTTAATTATTTGTTGACTAAAAAGAAAAAAATTTCTCTATCTTATTTTTACCTTGTTGAGTTATTCTATGGTAAATTTTAAGGTTTTTACTATGTTTTAGAACGTGGATGTTACAATTGCTTGGTGAATTCAATCTCTACAGTAACTACATGAATGTTTGTACTCCTTTTGTTATGTTGCATTATCTTGGCTAGATCTTGGAGGTTTTGGTTCACTCTTGTGCTCATTGAGAAAGCTTTATCCTGCTTGGGTTCAAAGTTATGTACTAGATTTCAGCTCTTGTAGATTTTGCAACTTTTTCTCCTTGATTATATTGGTAAGATCACTTCATTTGTATTTCTCAATACTTTTTCATTAAATCTATTTTGTATTGCATAGCTTTAGCATGGTATAGACCACCATCTTTTCTTGCATTGACATGGTGTAGACCACCATTGTGTTATCTTGCACTGGCTACATGCTTGTGGGTTTCTTCCTCGTAGACCAGGGAAGCAAATATTTTCAATTCAATTGTTTCATTGTTGTTCTTAGCTCCTAGACAAACTTAGGGTAAGAGCACACACACATTTTTTCTTTGATTTCTCTTTTACATATTGATCTGTTGCTCGTGGAGGTCGGAAGACCAAAATTGGGACTTGACTAAAGCAAATCCCTAATCAGCCCAACCATTCTCTCTCTCTCTCTCTCTCCAGGTATTTTTGAGTAGAGGACTTTACAAATGCATGGAGGTTTTGTTGTGCTTCCTCTCTTTCTTGCTTTATTTCATTTACATAGCATAGTTGTGATATTTTGTTATTTCATGTTACCTAGATAATACTGGGTATGTGTTGTGTTTAAATTTGTGTTGTGTAGACAATCTAGGTCCATACAAACCTGGTAAATTTAATTTCTGTTGTATTTTAGACTCCAACGCCTAACACAAACGTCCTCATCGCACACTGTTGTCTGAGGCAGTGAGCTCCTCCCTCTGCATATTGGTTTCGTTTTCCCATCCCTTTCTACCTCTGCTATTAGAGAGATCATCCAAATGAAGAGAAGGTAAAATAATGTTAAGGAATGTGTCAATGATTTCATCCTCTTGCGCCAAGATCTCTTCATAAGTCTGAGGAATCTTAGGAGAGGGATCAAAGGAATACAAGGGCATAGGAAATGCTCTATTTTTACCATATTTAAGGAATGGAACATAAATTTTACAAACCTTTCGAGTAAAGTTGGAAAATGATGAAAGAAAAGCCATGTTTGCATTTAGATAGTTTTGTTTATGTTTATGTTTTCAAATTTCAAAGAGAAGATGAATGCACGAATGTTCTTGCTTTCTAGATTAAACACATATGATCAATATGATGAGGTACAACAATTTAAAATCAGATTTAGCAATCATTCAACATAAAAAAGATTTGAAAATACTTGATTTCAAATACAACCACTAAATGCAAGACTAGCTAGGGTTTATCATCAAACCCTAGATCTTAAATGCTTGTTCCTTAAACCAAAATTCTTTGATGCAAGAATGTAGTTTAACCACAAATGATAATTATGATGTGTTACAGTAATGTTAAATTAGATTTGAACAACTAATCAACATCACCAAGATTTGAAATAAGATTGTACTCAATAAACCCTAGGTTTAAGACTAACTAGGTTTTCTAAAAATGCAATATGTTTGAAAACCTTAATAATGAATAAGTGAAAATGTCAAATATATCACTAGGAAATGATTACATAATGTGATACCAATCAGATCTGATGTAAAAATTAGAAATTTATATCATGCTATAATTATGTAAACTTATGAAATATAGATGATGTGACGAATATGCTATTTTCTAAATCTACATCCAATGCTTGATTTTCTAATTTCAAATGCAAAGATGCGAGAATGCTCTAAACACCAAGAATGATAAGGTACAACAAATGAAATCACTTTAATCAACCTAACAATGCTACTAAGATCTGAAACAACTAACTAATCTACAAACCCTAGGTTCAAGACTAGCTAGATTTTCTAGGAATGCAAGATTTTTTTAAACCCTAGCAATGAAATAATGTTAAAATAAGCTATGTAGCTATACAAAATGATGAATGAATATAACCTAATCAGATCTATGGAAACAAATAACTCAGATCTGAAGCAAGAAGGATGTCAAAGTGCAAGATATGTCAGATTCACCAAAATGTTATGTAGAAAATGAGATCTAGGCTAACATGTACATCATCCTAAATCAATTCTTCTCCACATAACATTGGAACATGAATAAAGGAAACTCCATACTTAGCTATAGTCCTCAAAGGAGAGCTGAGAGGTCTCTTGATTGGTCTCTTTCTTGCGAAGGAGATAGATCTTATGACTAATTACCAAATCTAGGGTTTCTAGGGCTAAAATAGAGAGATCAGGAATGACAGACTTGAAACCATCGAAAACCCAGAAAGCAATGGTAGGGAGGAGCTGAACAAAGCTGATAGAACCTAATTCCAAAAGATTTTAGTCATCTAAACAAAAGGGTCAAGGGCACTAGGCACCCTGGTCCCTGATTAGGGTTTTGTAATACTTTTAGATCTGGGTGCCTTCGCCTATCTGTCTTCCTACTTCCTGTCACTTGATATATTTAGATTCTTCCCGATGCGATCTGCACACAAACAAGATGAGAAAAGAGTTTGGTACTATTTAGGAGCTTGCCTAAGTCAAGCTCTATGAATGGTGTTTCCACCTCCATAATAGCAATGATGAGAGATAAAGAGAGCGTGCCCTACGAGGGCAGAGGCAAATTTGAAGTAGAATGGAATGCTATAACAAAGCATGAAGGAAAGGAGTCGCCATGATCATGGAAACCCTAGCTTACTTGATGTGGCGTCACAACTTGACTCAAGAAGTTGGTATAGCCCAAAGAAGTAGAGAGATCTTCACAAGACTTGCAAGAAGTTAGTGCAACAACAATAATCCACCATAGAGAGCTTTAGAGAAGAATAGAGAGCATGAGAGAGAAGAAGAGAGAGTGCAAGTATGTCTAGATTGCTTCGATGTTTAAATGAGTAAACTGGCTTGCTTATATATGCATTCCCGCTCACCAATAATGAATAAAATCAAATGGGGCCGACATGTATAAGCCAAGGAGGTGTTCTAAGCCAACACCACAAAAATAGGGCTGGGGCTAACATTTAGAACTAGGGGCACTGGACGCCCTGGTCCTTTAGCGCCACAAACTCTGGAGAGTGTCAATTAAAGTGGGCTTAGACTAGTCCTAACCTTATTTTGTCAGGTTTATTCATTGGGATCGATATTTTATTGTTTTAGATCCACTTGGATGTTAAACTAGGTGTAAAATGGCAAGGGTACACATTTTACTCCATAACAGGTAAAACATAGGACAACATAAGATTATGACAAGTGTCTTAATCTTATGACATGAGACACAAAGTGATAAGTATCCTTACTGTACCATAAGTATGCCCTAAATAAACTTAACTAGACAAGTGTGATAAGGACCTAATATGGAACTAGTTAGGTAATATACTCCACTCACACCCAACAAATTTCTTGTGGTTCTTCCCGCCCTCCTAAGGAAAAAGGATTGAAGAAAAATGTTAGAGATTGATGGGTGGAAAAATAGCTTCTTTTTTTTTTAATGGAAACAACTAGATTACATAGATATTAGCATCTCTATCCTTTTATGAACAAACAGATTACAATAGAATGAGTAAACATACATCTAAATCATAAGTTATCCTTCAATTAAACAACCACAAAGAGGGGATCCCATCCATCAAAATCACTTTTGGGTGAAATGAATTTTGTACATACGTGGTTCTACAGTGCTTTAATGGTGCAAACGTAAAATGACCGAATGAATATCTGCAAGGCTCGGAGTTTAGCGACTATTATTAATACCACTCATTGTCGAAAACTTTATGTGGATTTATGGTGAAGTATAGCACACATTCGAATCTGACAGCAAGGATGATTTGATTGTTGTTATATTACAATACAACTGTTGATTCCCGAAACTATCAACACCTTTAAGCCAAGGAATCGAACAAACAGTCGCCTTCGCTCAAATGCAAACATGAATACTTAATAAAAAGAAAAAGAAAACCAATATGGCGAAGGAATGCAGATACCTTTCCATAAGAAAGGACATACGCTGCAAGCAAGAAATGCATATAAAAATTGCCCAATTTGCTGTTAGCTGCCACATTGACTGAGACTCCCTCTTAAGATCTTGTACCTCCTAATCATAATCATCCAGGTTATCTACTTCATTGAAAATGGCCGAGGAAAAAATGAAGTTGGTTGCAGTGTCTATTCTGCTTTTGAACTTGTGCATGTATATAATTGTATGTGCAACAGCAGGGTGGGCACTTGACAAGGCAATTGAGCATGAAATCATTACAGGTAATATTCACTTTCAATGACGTTGTTGTTGCTTCATGTCAAATATGAAAATGCAATGTTTGGTGTGCACTTGCAGGACTGGAAATTCCACTGCCCAACCCATACTGGGCAGTCTACTTTCCAATGGGAAATGCGGCCACTGGATTCTTCATAATCTTTGCATTGATAGCTGGAGTGGTGGGAGGTGCTTCCTGCCTTTCTGGCCTTCACCAATTGCGCTCTTGGACAAGGGATAGTTTGGCCTCTGCTACTTCTGCTGCTCTCATAGCCTGGGCTCTCACTCTCTTAGCTATGGGGTAGGCCGCTATTCTTAAATATCGTCCATTTCAACAGTTAAAGGTTAATTTTGGTCAATAAAAATGGGACAAATATTTATTTCAGGATTCAATTCCGTAGTTTTTTAGTCAAACTCATTGATCCATATTTCATGAGGGCTATTCTTAAATATCATCCACTTCAATAGCAAAGGTTAATATTGGCTAATAAAAGTAAGACAATTATTTGCCACTTTTTGTTTTGAATGAAGTGTAAAATTAGTATTGATTGTTTGACCATTAAAATGGATGATATTTACGTAGAGTGTTTCACGAGTAGTGGTTCAAGAGGAACCCATCTCTCATGAGAATGAATGGTCCACTTAGCACTCATTGCATCTAGGTGATGCTCATAGGGGTGAAGCATTGAGACTTCCTAGTACTATTCCGACTCAAATACACTTAACCATGGAGTTTCCCCAAGATCAAGCCCACTTAGCTTGCTACCCCATTTACAAAACCTTCAACAAATGTTGTACCTTATGAACCATTCATTATGTTGTTCAATGGTCAAACAGTGAATAGTCTACCTGTACTTCAATGTTAATAGGATGACTACTATTGTGTCTACATTTCATGTAGATTAGCGTGCAAAGAAAAATAGGACAAATATTTACCTCTTTTTGTTGTGAATGAGGTGTAAAATTACTATTGACTGTTTGACCATTAAAATGGATGATATTTAAATAGAGTGGGGTAGGCTACGCTCAAGACTTTAAACAGTTTCCATGTTGTTTATTATTTGTGTGTTCATAATCACTCTACTTGAATACCATGTTGTTCAATGTTATGATATTTATTTTAGGATTCCACTGCGTAGTTTTTTAGTCAAACTCATTGACCCATATTTTATGAGTAGTGGTTTAGAGGAACCGATGTCTCATGAGAATGAATGGTCCACTTAGTACTCATTGCATCTAGGTGATGCTCATAGGGGTGAAGCATTAGGACTTCCCAGTACTACTCCAACTCAAATGTGCTTAACCATGGAGTTTACAAGATCAAGCCCACTTAACTAGCTACCCCATTTACGAAACCTTCAGTAAATATTAGGCCTTATGAACGATTCATTGTGTTGTTCAATGGTCAAACAGTGAATAGTCTGCCTTTACTTTTAATGGAATGACTAACATTGTGTCTATATTTTATGTAGATTGGCGTGCAAAGAAATCGATTTGGACGGCAGAAACTCGCGTCTGGTAAGCCCTTCATTTTATCTTCCATACAATGATGACTTCCATTGGTAACAGTAGATTTCAGTCGATTTCATTTACTCTGTGTTTCAATGTTTGTGCAGAAAACGGTGGAGTCATTTGTGATAATTCTGTCTGCCACGCAACTGTTGTATATACTAGTACTCACTCACATGGGCAGCACTGAATAGAAGTTTTATGGATGGAACGAGATTAACAGGCTGAAAAGTATTTACTGCACTAGTTGCTCTTTCTTCCAGCCTGTTCTGGATTTGGAGTGTAAAGGATCTATTGTGATTATGGTACATTGTTTTAAAACATACCAACACCGAAAGTATTAAGTTGTACACATTTTCTCAAAGGAATATATTCTTTTCTTTATCTCAGCTCTTAGTTTTTTAAGAAGTTGGTCGGAAAAGTTATGTGGATGTTCATAAATGAGATTTCATAAATATAATAGAAGAGATATTGTCGTTTTATTTCATTTCTTCTCTTGTATCTTTTTCTTTTGGTTTTTCTATGTAACGTAATTTATTATTTTTTTCCAATTTTAATATGTGCAAAGAAACAATATTCCTTCTCTCTATAAATATATATAGGTTCATTAAATAAATTTATTAATTAATATAAACTAATTTAGATTAAATTTATTGGGTTATTAAATTATAATAAATATTTCGAAGGGAAGATTTGAGCATCTAGACTCTTACAAGACCTAAAGTGCTTGTCATTAGGGGAGATAACTTGGACAACTCCTACACCTAAGTGATCCTTTTAACAAACCCCATCAAAGAACATGGTCCACAAGTCATTAGGTTTTGCACAAGAGAGGAGAGAGTAATAGATAGGATTAATAGGATGACGTGCATTATCTTCACAATATCCATTTAAATAGTTTAGGCATTCATCTATGCAAACTATTTCATTGGTTGTCTTCTCTAGATCTTCAATTATATTCAACATTCTCTTTCCCCTACACAACTTTATATTCTCTAAATGCAATGGAATGGTAGCATAGGAGATAGCCATCTATATGCTTCTCCTAATAGATGCATCCCATTAGATTGACAATAACATACCCCACTTAGAAAGGTAGCCTGCTATGATCATATCCATTAGAAGGGATTTACCAAGATAGGAAGTCATCTAAACTTCAACACTATTGATAACACTAATGACATGCACCTAGATTGAGTCTATTTCTAAACATTTCCCATGACTTTAAAATATTGATACCCAACTCATTCATGACTTCTAAAGGTATGTCAAATGTACTAGAGGCTCTAAAATTAAACATACAATTGTGCACTAACTAGTTGTTAATTATAAAAGAGGTGTAAAAAGAATCTATATTTATCTTTTAACTTGTATTGACTTAGGGATTACTAGGAGAACTAGTAGGCTAGTTGTTGATTGTAGGAATTGCTATATAGGATAGCATCCCATTCTTATATTTAGGGATTCTTAAAAGTTAAATCATAAGCACTTATACTTGGAATTGATTTAGAGCTAAGGTTGTATCAATAGTAATATAGTTGTGGGAAGGAGTGGAACTTTGACGCATCATCAATGAAAGTCACAAAATATCAAAATTTTCCAATAGAACCAACATCTATAGAACCAAACACATCCATATGAATTATTTCTAATTTACTCTTTGCTTTATATTTTCTTGAAAGAGATTATGATCTATTTTGTTTCCCAAACACACAATGCTCACAATAATTTCAAAATACTTATCAGAATAAGAGAAACCTTCAACCAATTTTTTATTGTTACTAGTTTTTAAACCTTTTTCACTTATGTGGCCCAATCTATGGTGCCTCACCATACATGTATTTCTATATTTTTTGGTTACATTGGCGGAATTACAAACAATAGTCGCATTAAATCTAAAAAAGGTTCTCATTCTTGACCCTTTCACTACCACCAAGTTTCCTCTCACCAACTTACAACCAGCCTTATCAAAAGTTACATGCATTCTTGAATCATTCAACTTTGATATAGAAATTAAATTTCTTGCTAATCCAATAATATGTAAAACACTTGGGAGAGTTTTTATCCTCCCATCACTGAAACACAACTTTACCTTTTCCCATCCAACAATAGGTTATGAACTTTTGTTCCCAAGCTGTACTTCCCCACCATCATATTCGTGGTATGAGGAGAACCACTCCTTATGTGGAGTCCTGTGATACGACCATCCTAAGTCAACCAATCAGTGATCATTAGAAATATTTTACAATAAATAATTAAGGCTTCATCACCTGATTCTAAAGACTTTTCCATGGAGTAATCCCCTTGATTTTTCTTGTTTCTGCATTCCTTCTTCACATGTCACCTCTTATTGAAATTCCAACACTTCACTCTATTCTTTTTAGGAGTTTTAGACTAGCCTTTAGACTTCTCTTTAGGCTCCTTTTGATCTCCTTTAGATCCACCTCTTTCCTTGGACCTTCCCCTAACATGACAACAAAGTTGCAACAAGAGCATTCATAATGGGATCTATAAGATTAGCACTAATAGAAAGAATGATATTCACCCATGAATCAAGAAAAGAACATAGAAGCATAATTGTACTTATCTTTCTCACTTATTTTAATAACATCTATAGAGGCTAACTGAATCAAAATGAAACTAAATAAATTTAAATCCTCTACAATTGATTCACCTTCTTTCATTTTCAAAGAAAACAATCTTCTTTTTAAATATAACTTATTCACAAGACTTTTGGCTTGGTAGATTTCACCTATCCTTTTCCATAAGGAATATGCAATTTTATCTTCTAAAACATAAATAATAGGAAAGAGTCTACAAGACAAAGTTATGTTGTCCCTCATGCTTTTCTATCCATCTTCTCCCACTCATCTTGATCCATTTTATCAGTTTTTTTATTTTCTTTTGTTGCAACTATCCATTTATCCCTCTCTACAAGAAGCTCCTCCATCTTCAACTTCCACAACTCATAGTTAAAACCATTGAACTTCTCAACATCTAACCAAGATGTAGATGCAACCATGGATTCTACACACAAATCTACAAAATAAAATTAAATAGAACTCCCATTGCAGCTCAAAAAACCTTTCCCTTCCAATCACAAGAGCAAAGCTAGCCAAGCTTTGATACCAAATGTTAGGAATAAAAGGTAAACCCACTACAAATGGAAACTTCTAAAAATAATTCTACAAATCTGAAATTAAGACTTAATGTTCATGAAAACCAATTCATCCAAATGCTAATTAACTATAGAATGTGAAAACGAGATTATGGAAATTAAACTAGAAACATAAGAAATTAACAATACCATGAAACATTACATAACACAGTATATAACCTGTTGAAACCCTTTTAGGAAAAAACTACACTAGAGAAAAGATGACAAGTATGCATTATTATTCAATGTACATAATACAATATCAACACACTACCACTCCAAACTCTAACAACATTCTAGCAACACCTATGTACCTATGAAAATTGAACTCTTATAAATCTACTATCTCATAATTTCAATATATAGGCAAGGAAGAGGCCAAAACCACAAATGCTTTTACCAAAACAATGGGTGCCAAAACCATGGTATGTTACACAAAATCCCATGCCTAACTCATAGAGTATCTTTTGAGAATAGTAAATAATATAACTTCACATGAACTCAATCAATGAGTCTCTAAATAGTAATTTAACTATTATAGCATTTATGACAACACAACTCCTACATCCTCAAATGTAGTGCTCCAAGATGGATTTATAGACTCATTCTTCAAAACAAATTTCTATTCCTCAATCCTAGCACCAAGAATTGGAAAAGTTCCATAAATGAACTTCCAAAGTCATAAAATAGTAATTGTCACCATCACCCTCCACTTCCTTCATGAATTCATATGGAAACTAATGCCAAGAATCTAGGGATTCAAAAATTACAAATTAATTATTCCAATTACATCCTAGGTGCCCAAGGACACTTTCCAAGAAAGTTGGAGACACATAAAAATTATACATAGGATTTTCTAGGTAAATGACACGTTAATCCTAACAATTTAGGAGCACTAAATCTACAAGGCAAAGTAGAACAAGGTGTTGACGCCTGAATTGGCTGGTAGTTTTTTGAAAAATTTTCATTCAGGCACTCTCCCTAAGTATCCAAAAAATGCTCTAAGTAACGGACCTCCTCAGTATTTTTCAGCTGCACCATCATATTTTCTTGAGGAGGAGGTCATCATCATCATGTTTGTTTCCATGAAGGTCAGCATCATCATGTTCTCCTTCGACCGGTTTCTCATCGTCATCATCATATTTCGCTGTCGGGTGATGTTCGGGTTTTACCCTGATGATGCTGCCGAGCTACAGTGCGCCCTTATCTGCTTGCGAGGGTGATTCTTCAAAGTCTCCGGTGATCTTCCATTTATCACCTTGCGCAGGCATGATGATGATGTTGCTTATTCTTTGAGTTGCTCGACCTAACTTGTTTTATCCTAAGGGTCGTCATCATCATCATTTTTTCAGTTATCATCCTGCTGCTTGCGGAGGTCATCATATTTTCTGCCTTCATGATTTTTCGCCGGGGTGATATTTCTATCATCGGGTGATCTTGGTTATGATCATCCTGATGATGATGTTGAAGAGTTTTAAGTGCGACCCGATATTCACTAGGGTCATCATATTTCGAACGTCAGGATGATCTTAGTCAATATCATCCTGATGATGTTGTATCACTTCTTGTTCTTTGTTTCTTATCCTGATGATGCTGACGTCATCCGTATATCAGGGTGATATTTTTCTTTCTGCCTAACTGCATCATGATATTCGCGAAGGGGTGGGTGATATTTTCATATCACCCGGATTTATGTTTGCTCGAGCATCATGATGATGCTGATATTAAGGAGATATCCGCCTGCTGGCTTCGCGCATTATCTACTGGGGGTGATCTTTTCAAGCAGCATCATCATATTCAGTTATCACCCCGATCTTATAGAGGAGCTACAGTGCAACCTGATATTTGAACATCAGGAGGATATTTCCAAATATCCGGTTGTCTTCCGAATATCATGATGATGTTAATATGGTGATGACGTCATCAAGATCCGGGGGTCATATTTCTAAACACTGACCATTTTAAAGAGACCTCCTGATATTTGCAAACATGATGATGACGTCATCCGGATATGAGGAGGTGCGCAGTAGGCAGATATGATGATGACGTCAGCAGGATATGATGATGACGTCATCAGGATGTTCATCGGCCAGACTTTTGGTATAAGCTCAGCAGGAGGATGTTCCTCCAATGGATCAGGTTGTGCCGATTATCATGAAGGTTATGTTTCAAGTATCATGATGACGTCAGGGTGATATTTCGAACAACAGGATATCATGCTGCTGGAGGATGATGATGATGAAGTTTATACTAGTGTCGTCAGGAGCAAAAGCGCCGACATGATATATGCTCATGACCTAGTATATAAAGTGCAAAAGAGGTCATCGCGGGGTGCATGTGGGATAATTGTATCCTGCATTTTCAAAATATCATGATGATGAATCTCGGCGGGAAGCGGTTGCGACTGTCTGTTTGATGCTCTTCCCGAGGCCGCGGGTTGGTGCGCCATCAATGGCGATTGTTGCAGAGGTATGGGCGATGGCGTGGACGAATGTTGTACCTGATTGAAGATCTGAATCCCTAGGCGGCGGCGCAAGGCTCGAAAAATCTTCCTGTCTCCTCCCCTACCTGCTGCATTCAAGTTTGAGCGCCATTTCTATGGTACGATATATCTGGCGGGAGTTTTTGGTCAACCTGGTAGTCAATGCTGAAGACACCCTCCTGTTATATAATGCAGATGGTGTTATTCTTTTGTGGTTGTTGAAAGTTGTAGATTTTTGGCTCTGTAATCCAAAACCAGCTGATCTGGTTGCTTTGTACAGTTTTTCTTGTGAGTTTATGTATCTCCTGTTGTAGGACTTGGCATGAATCCACTGGTTTCATGGTTGATCTTATATGAGTAATGCTATCTTAGCATGTGTTGTGTTAATTCTGTCTCCAGTATTGCATGTATTCTTCTTCTGGATCTGGATATTTGCTTATGTTTAGATTCTAGAGCATAGAATTCCTATGTTGAATGTCTGATCTTTTAACCTCTGCTCAAGGGGCAGATTAAACTGTTTTCAGGTTGAACATTGGGAAGGGTATACTGCAGTAGGGATACCATAAGTAGAGATAGCTCAACACTCTATATTGGGAGATGTCTGTAAGGCAGATATCATGTGTGTCCCCTTGAAATCCAGTTTTAGCTATTCATGCTGATCATTCACAGGTGTATGTCTACCGACTCCAAGCCCTGGATAGGCACCAATCATGCTGTGTTCTTGTGTTATACACCATGTCCAGCTTTGCATCCAAATTCATATCAAAACACTTCATACCTCCACCTGTTAGTTGTAGGAGTAGGATTAGGAACCCCCTGCATACTCTCATACCCAACCAGACATCATGTCCAAGAATGTTGCCAGCCTTGTGATCTATCATGCAGATCTTGGTCCATACATGAGAGTATTCTGCCTGTTGATGTCAAGTTAGATCTTTCTATCTTTGAGCTAGTCAAGGTTACATCTTGAGTTATAGGGATACCCCCCTTGGTGCGGCAGAACCAGAAGTGAAGGGGAGGAGCTCACGCAACCTCCTGTATTCAGTTGGCCTGAATCTGCCTGTGCATTAGAAGTGGCAAACCCTAATGCTGATTCAGAAGGAATGTCAACAAATTGGCGACTCTGCTGGGGAAGGATTGATAAAATAAAGAATAATACTTGTGGCCCATCCGAGTCACTAACAAAATGATGCTCTGCTGGTGGAATGAACCTGGAAAAGTAGCTTTCAGCTATTGAAAATTTTGTCCTCTCTGGAGAGGTGGCGACTCTGCAAAAAAGATCCAAATGCACATGAAAGATGGATGTATGTGATGTGACAGAAATGTGTTGTTCATATTTCAGCATCTGTATGAGAAAAGGTACCTTGTTCCTTCCCCTTTTATTTGCTATTTTACTGCATAGGTTAGATGCCAGGGGAAGCCTTAGGTCTTAGACAGACAAACAATGTCTAAGAGTAAGATTTTTATGAATCCAAGTATGAGTTATCCCACACTCAGTGGTGAAATGTTGGATAAAGGAATAGAAGAGATAAGAAATAGGTTGATACTCTTAGAGGCTGAGCAGGCCCAGTTAAGAAGCAGTAACCCTGTTGTGTCTGCCTGTCAGAAAGCTAAACCTCCTGTCAGCCCTTTTGATCCTTTGTATGACCAACTCGATTTGTCATGGGTGGATTATAAAGTAGAAACTATGCCTGCTAGGATATACTGTCAGATGCCTAGATTTAGTGGTCACAATGTATGTGATGGGAATGCACATATCCAAAATTTTCAAAGTTTTATGGGAAAATATTCATTCAGAGATGAGGATATGTGGATGAGGTTTCTTGTTAGGTCCTTTGATGCAAAAGCAAAAGACTGGTATTTGAGCTTTCCAAAGAGATCCTTTGCCTGTTGGGATGAACTTGCTGACTGTTTCAAAGAAGAATTTGCAAAAGAACCGGCTAATCTTGTTGCAGAATTGATGAGAATCAGAAAACAAGATGAAGAGCCATGTGTTGATTTCAGTCATAGGTTTGCAGTAGCCCTTTCACATGTCCCTGAAAGTTTCAGACCTGATATTTCAGCCTGTGTTGGCATATTCTTTGAAGCTTTTGAGGAGGGCTCTAGTGCATTACTGAGGGATTTCAAGGTGACAAGTATGCAGAAGGCATACAGGTTCATAGAAAAGATAGAAAAAACCAGAAATGTGCACCTGCTGAAACCCCTGTCCCCAGGCCTTGGTGTGAGAAATGGTTATGAGGCTGCAAATGACCAAATGATTATGGCATCATGTGCAGATAAAAATGAAAATAAAAGCATAGAGATTGAGATTGCTGTATATGAACATAATGCTAACAATACTGCTCAACTGGATTGTTTACCAGTTGAGGATGCCAGTGAAAGGACTAATGAGGATTCCCATTGCAATGATGAGGCAGCTGACGATGAAAACAATAATGAGGTTGTGGACAGCAATGAGCAATTTTTAGAATGGACCTATGGAGAAAATTGTGAGTATTGTACTCAAGACAGAGAAGATATAAGCAAAGAGAGAGGCAGTCCTATGTGTGACCCATTGCCTATCTTTCAAACACATGGAGATCATGAAGAGCAGTCAGAAATTGAAATAAGTGCTAGTTCAGAGCATGATTGTTTTTCATTTGATGGCTGTTTTGCTTATGATACACAGGCTGATACTCCTCCATAGAATGAATCCATTGGTGATGAAGAGGTATGCTCTGCTGCCCATGAACAAATGGCATACTATGATGAAGCTGATGTACCTGGGCCACCCATTTATGACACATGTGGTGATGAGGATCTGTCTGAGTGTGGTGAAGATCTAGACACTATTTTTGGCTTGGATTCTGTTTCTCATCCTGATGAAAGAGGAAACAACATACATCAGGTAAGTGATTGTAAAAATGTGCCTGATTGTAAAGAGGTGTCAGAGCCTGATCTTTTCCAGCCTGGTGTACCAGATGGTTGTGTACATGATGTACACAATTGTGATTTTGAAAGCTTTTCTTTTGATGAGCCAGCATATAATACAATGAGCCTTGATCTTCCTAGTTGTGTGGTGGACTCTGAGTGTTTCCTATTTGCAGTCCAGCTAGGAGATCATGTTGCAATGCATGATGATGATATAGGTGATAAGTGCTATATGTCATTTGAGCATGCATTGCCTGAAACATTCTGCACCCACATGTCACATGATGCTGAGGGTTATCTGCACAAGGATGATGACAAGCCAAATCAGAGGGTTGAATGTGCAGATGACAAGATTTGTTTGTGGGTGGATCTTTGTAGTATCTCCAAGCTTGACCCAGTGCATGCAGATGAAAACAAGATATTTGACAAGGGGAGATACATGTTTTTCTTTTCTTGGTGGCCTTAGGCCATCAAGTGTGTTGGGTGATGCAGGTCAGTGCAGTATTTGACTCTGTGCCCAATGGATAAGGGACTGGTCTGCATCCCAGAGATCTGGGGTTCTCGCTACAGTCTTTCACCTGCACGTCCCCAGACAGAGCCACTGTTGACACCTGAATTGGCTGGTAGTTTTTTGAAAAATTTTCATTCAGGCACTCTCCCTAAGTATCCAAAAAATGCTCTAAGTAACGGACCTCCTCAGTATTTTTCAGCTGCATCATCATATTTTCTTGAGGAGGAGGTCATCATCATCATGTTTGTTTCCATGAAGGTCAGCATCATCATGTTCTCCTTCGACCGGTTTCTCATCGTCATCATCATATTTCGCTGTCGGGTGATGTTCAGGTTTTACCCTGATGATGCTGCCGAGCTACAGTGCGCCCTTATCTGCTTGCGAGGGTGATTCTTCAAAGTCTCCGGTGATCTTCCATTTATCACCTTGCGCAGGCATGATGATGATGTTGCTTATTCTTTGAGTTGCTCGACCTAACTTGTTTTATCCTAAGGGTCGTCATCATCATCATTTTTTCAGTTATCATCCTGCTGCTTGCGGAGGTCATCATATTTTCTGCCTTCATGATTTTTCGCCGGGGTGATATTTCTATCATCGGGTGATCTTGGTTATGATCATCCTGATGATGATGTTGAAGAGTTTTAAGTGCGACCCGATATTCACTAGGATCATCATATTTCGAACGTCAGGATGATCTTAGTCAATATCATCCTGATGATGTTGTATCACTTCTTGTTCTTTGTTTCTTATCCTGATGATGCTGACGTCATCCGTATATCAGGGTGATATTTTTCTTTCTGCCTAACTGCATCATGATATTCGTGAAGGGGTGGGTGATATTTTCATATCACCCGGATTTATGTTTGCTCGAGCATCATGATGATGCTGATATTAAGGAGATATCCGCCTGCTGGCTTCGCGCATTATCTACTGGGGGTGATCTTTTCAAGAAGCATCATCATATTCAGTTATCGCCCCGATCTTATAGAGGAGCTACAGTGCAACCTGATATTTGAACATCAGGAGGATATTTCCAAATATCCGGTTGTCTTCCGAATATCATGATGATGTTAATATGGTGATGACGTCATCAAGATCCGGGGGTCATATTTCTAAACACTGACCATTTTAAAGAGACCTCCTGATATTTGCAAACATGATGATGACGTCATCCGGATATGAGGAGGTGCGCAGTAGGCAGATATGATGATGACGTCAGCAGGATATGATGATGACATCATCAGGATGTTCATCGGCTAGACTTTTGGTATAAGCTCAGCAGGAGGATGTTCCTCCAATGGATCAGGTTGTGCCGATTATCATGAAGGTTATGTTTCAAGTATCATGATGACGTCAGGGTGATATTTCGAACAACAGGATATCATGCTGCTGGAGGAGGATGATGATGAAGTCTATACTAGTGTCGTCAGGAGCAAAAGCGCCGACATGATATATGCTCATGACCTAGTATATAAAGTGCAAAAGAGGTCATCGCGGGGTGCATGTGGGATAATTGTATCCTGCATTTTTGAAATATCATGATGATGAATCTCGGCGGGAAGCGGTTGCGACTGTCTGTTTGATGCTCTTCCCGAGGCCGCGGGTTGGTGCGCCATCAATGGCGATTGTTGCAGAGGTATGGGCGATGGCGTGGATGAATGTTGTACCTGATTGAAGATCTGAATCCCTAGGCGGCGGCGCAAGGCTCGAAAAATCTTCCTGTCTCCTCCCCTACCTGCTGCATTCAAGTTTGAGCGCCATTTCTATGGTACGATATATCTGGCGGGAGTTTTTGGTCAACCTGGTAGTCAATGCTGAAGACACCCTCCTGTTATATAATGCAGATGGTGTTATTCTTTTGTGGTTGTTGAAAGTTGTAGATTTTTGGCTCTGTAATCCAAAACCAGCTGATCTGGTTGCTTTGTACAGTTTTTCTTGTGAGTTTATGTATCTCCTGTTGTAGGACTTGGCATGAATCCACTGGTTTCATGGTTGATCTTATATGAGTAATGCTATCTTAGCATGTGTTGTGTTAATTCTGTCTCCAGTATTGCATGTATTCTTCTTCTGGATCTGGATATTTGCTTATGTTTAGATTCTAGAGCATAGAATTCCTATGTTGAATGTCTGATCTTTTAACCTCTGCTCAAGGGGCAGATTAAACTGTTTTCAGGTTGAACATTGGGAAGGGTATACTGCAGTAGGGATACCATAAGTAGAGATAGCTCAACACTCTATATTGGGAGATGTCTGTAAGGCAGATATCATGTGTGTCCCCTTGAAATCTAGTTTTAGCTATTCATGCTGATCATTCACAGGTGTATGTCTACCGACTCCAAGCCCTGGATAGGCACCAATCATGCTGTGTTCTTGTGTTATACACCATGTCCAGCTTTGCATCCAAATTCATATCAAAACACTTCATACCTCCACCTGTTAGTTGTAGGAGTAGGATTAGGAACCCCCTGCATACTCTCATACCCAACCAGACATCATGTCCAAGAATGTTGCCAGCCTTGTGATCTATCATGCAGATCTTGGTCCATACATGAGAGTATTCTGCCTGTTGATGTCAAGTTAGATCTTTCTATCTTTGAGCTAGTCAAGGTTACATCTTGAGTTATAGGGATACCCCCCTTGGTGCGGCAGAACCAGAAGTGAAGGGGAGGAGCTCACGCAACCTCCTATATTTAGTTGGCCTGAATCTGCCTGTGCATTAGAAGTGGCAAACCCTAATGCTGATTCAGAAGGAATGTCAACACAAGGCTCCTTGTTTTTTTGTCAAGCACTACCTAGTCTCCATCTTCCATGTATTTTGAGTTCTTGCCAAAAATTGCAACCCATAGATCTCTACCCATGAGTATGTCCTCCAATTATTAAGCTTCAAAATCTCAAAGTTGGTTTCATTGAACTTCTAAACCTCCATCCTTATGTTTGGCATCCTTGTTTCCTATTTAAATAAGATCTCTCTACAAGGCTCCCTCTCAAACAAGGATTAATAATGTCTACGCTACTCCTCCCATGGATACATTAAATTCACCAAGATCTAATAGCATATGACATGAAAGTATGACAATTTCCAATCTAAGCCAATGAGGCAAATAATGCAAATAAACTAGATCTAAACAAATCAACAAAGAAATAGCATAAGAGAGACATAGCACAAGATATACCCTAGGAAAACCCTTATAAGAGGATAACCAAGCCTCCAAATCATGCACCCAATGTATTAACTAGAAACAAGTCTTACAATACAAAATTAGAGCATCATCACTTCACAAGAGACCTATACTTAGAATCTAGAGGAATTCCCCATTACATAACCATGATCCAAAGACCAACTATACAATAAGATGCTTCTTGCCCATAATAACCCCAATTCATTTGTGTTTATTTATAGGAACATCATTATAGGAAATAACTCATTAATTTGATAAAGCAATGGGCATAAAACCATGGGCCAACTAATTGCTTTGAAAAGGGCCCCAAAAAATTTTCATGGGGGCTACCCACCCCAAATCCCCAATTGCAATTCCCTAGGCTCCAATATTGTGGATGAGTGTATTGTCCATTAGGGGCACATAAAACATAAAAACATACAACACATTCTTGACATTGATGATTTGGATAATGCTTTTCCACGTTTAAAAAGATTATAGTGAAATTATTTGTTTTTCTAGCTTGCAACTTTTCGGTTATGATAGTTTATCTATTCACCTACCTAGGTCAAATATGTGTATGTTGAAAAGAACTTAATTAAAATCTAAAACACAAAATGACCTTAGAACTTTTAAAAATCCAAATTTTAAAATGGGCCCAAGTTGACTTCTTCCCAAATAGTTGTTATCTATTGACTTGAGAGAGAAACATTCAAATTTGTGTGTTAAGGTATTGTATAAAAGTACAAACCCTCATTCACTTTAATACATCTAATAGATCTTATTTGATTTACATTATGGCCTAGAGAGAAGCATAGAGCGCTCATTACACCATCAACTTTGTTAACATTTCAACTTGTCTCTTTCAAGGAAATTTAAACTAGAATAGTATGTGATATATTCAAATTATAAAGGGAAACTCCTTGAGATCTAAACTAACCCTACACACTAATCTGTAGGCAAAATATCTAGTTATTAACACTATACAATTTTTTGGGCTTGGGTTTCTATATTAATGAAAAACCTCATGCTTGTGTTTTGGCATTAGGTATGAGCATAATAACATTGGTAACAACTCTTGTCTCACAAGTGACATTTTCTAGATTTTGAGAATGAAATCAACTAACTACAAACACAACAACACCTTCGCACTAGCTAAAGAAAAGATTGGAGAAAGCTTATAGACACAAGATATGAAAGGAGTAATTATTTTAACATACGGTGACATATGATTCAAAAAACTAAAAATCCAAGTTGTATACAAAGCTACAACCTAGATGAACAAATAACCTCAATAGAAAGCTTGATGTTATTATTCACTTTCAAGTCGATTAATAAAACCACAAATGCAATAAATATAAACACAAGAGTCATAGATTAAACAATAATTTTAGTAGCATCAACTATAATTAATAATTCTTGTACTCCAAGCACTTATTTTTATAAGTTTACAAAATACCCAATTATAAGAATTTAGGATAGTAATTATTTTATCTCAAAAATTAAAATCTTCAAAACATAAAACTATTGTAAACAAAGAATAAATAAAATTTAAGTAAAGTAATGTAAAAATATATTCTTAACCATCTATCCAAGAATAGATCCTTTAAAAAAATATGACTTTAAAAAAAAATTTTAAAAAGTCTAAAACTAATAGTTTCTAAAAATAGTAATTTAAAAAAATAAAATTTGAATGAACGAAGTCCTTTCCAAATGATTCCTTGAAAAAAACTACTAAAATTAGGTCTTTCACATAGAGCTAAAATAAATGGATTGCAAAACCTTAATCACTAATCATAGAAACCTTAATGTAGGCCATCTGAAAATCCCATGATCTTTAAAATAAAAATAAAAAAGAAGAGAAGAAAGAAAAAAGAAAGAAGACAAAAAGACAAAAAGAACCTAAACTACAGTGACAACCTTAAAAAATAGAAGAATAATGATTAATCATATTAGGCACATTAGGAACATGTTTTGGCAACACTTGTCACTAAAGCTAGCAGAAATGACTTAAGAGCATTTATGGGGCCTCTCTACCACTAAAGAATTGGTAGACATGAACTAAAAGAACTCCTCTACTAGTAATTTTGGTTCTCAAATGCTTGGCAAAACACCCCCTAGACGCCCTTTTGGGTCCTTAAAGCCACTTAACTTGGCAATAATCCCCTTTGCCACTTAAACTGGTTTTGACTATTGATGAACACACCCGAACTCTTCTTGCAAATTATTATACCTAATAGAACGTTGCTTTATATATATATATATATATATATATATATATATATATATATATATATATATATATATATATATATATATATATATATATATATATATATGTATATATATATATATATGTATATAGATATATGTATATGTATATATGTATATGTATATGTATATATATATATGTATGTATATATATATATATATATGTATGTATATATATATATATATATATATATATATATTTATAACAGCACATAATGCACTCGCATTATAATGCGAGTACGTTATGGCTTGGTGTAGGCTCGTCCACACCAAGCCATAACGCACTAACGCGCTCACGTTATTTCTAATTTTTTTTAAAGTTGGCCACTTTTTGGTCCCCCAACTTTTTGCACCCACCCTGTTGATGTCATGCTAACATAGTGCTAATGTTAGTAGTTGACCTGATGAAATATTCACCCAGTTCATTGGAATATTCTCTACATGTCCAAAACTACCAACAAGATTTTGAAAACTATCCTAAAAATAAGAAAATGTCGTCTAGACGTCTGAAACTACCTATTCCCAGGCACAAAACTACTTTCTAGATGACTAAGGTGGTTTAAAGTTAAATCACGATGGAATATTCGATTAGCTCACTAGTTTTTTCTTCCAGAAGAGTATATTCTTCCATCGAGTTTCAATATTTGTCAACTAGGAGGTTGTCAGCATTGGCTGTCGTAGGGAATATTCACATTAGATTCCCCCACCTAGAGAGCTACCGCCAAATCCATGAAGCATCCAATGGTATGTGAAATATAGGTTTGGGGGCCCACACCACATGGCACCCCCACAGTGGTGGAGACACTTGCAAATACCTTGTGGATAACAGGGTACAATGATACACCTACAATTTCAAATAATCCTAGAAAATTTTTGTCTAACCAATGAAAAAAACAAAGAACCTATTGGGATTTTCTCTCTGGATTGGCAGAGGATTTGCCAGTTCCAATGCATAGGCAAATCCGGCCAACATATACAGGAGGTTGCGTGAGCTGCCTCCCCTTCACTTCTGGTTCTGCCACACCAAGGGGGGTATCCATATAGCTTAAGATTTAACACTTTGACTCACCCAATGACATGAAGATTTAGCTTTACAATGACATGCAGAATACTCTCATTTTTGGACCAAGATCTCAATGATAAATCACAAGGTTGGCAACTTTCTTAGACATATCTGACTGGTTAGGGATGAGAGCATGCAGGGGTTCTAATCCTACTCCTACAACTAACATGTTGGAATATAGAATGATTTGAATTGATGTTTTGGATGCAAGACAAGGGGTTTTGGATCATAACTACTATACAAGAAATAGACCGGTGCCTATCTCTGGTCAAGGAGTCAACTAGACGTATACAAGAGAATGGCTTGCAACTGACATTCAAGTTTCAAGGGGTTAGGACTGGTATTTGCCTTACAAACACCACCCAAGGATAAGTATTTAACTGTCTCTACTTACATACATCCCAGTTGACATACAATCTTCTCCATACTCAACCTAAAATAGTTTAATCCACTCCTTGAATGGAAGTTAAAGATTAAACATGTGATACAACAATCTATACCCTAGAATCTGAGAAACCCTTAGCAACCAGATTTAAAAGAAGAGAATGCATACAACACATGGAGACAGATAGATAAACACATGCAATAATGCATTTTTCATATAAAATGACAAGAAACTGAACATAAGTGCAAGGTGCACTCAAATGTAACTCATAAACTCCAATAAAAACAACCAAGAAATGCTCTGTCTTTTGTTATTTTTCCCCCAAAAATACCTAAGTCTTCCACCCCCTAAATGAGTAACATAGTTTGCATTTTATAGCAAGACTGTGTACTAAGCAATAATTACATGGCATTTTCAAAATACCACCAGATACAGTGCACCACAGAATGATGCTCAAATCATTGAATGTTCCAGGCAGAGAGAAGGAAGGGAGCAGGTGAGATCGGGAACTGTGCAGCCATTCAAGATTTTCTCCCTTAAGATGGTAGGTGGCCTGTCCATGTCCTTGACCATGCTTCTGCAACTTCCCATTATGACCAACCTACCCGTGAGATGCAGCAGTTGCATGCTTAGAAATTTTCCTGCCTGAAATGCGACTGTGGATACAAAGAAAATGTCCCTGTTGAATATTTGAATCATGGCTATTAATTTCCTTCCTATCGCCAAGATTTGCGGCCTCAAAACACTTTGAAAAGTTGCCAGCCAATGAAATCACGCCACATAGGCACCTTGTTTCCATTGCTGACCTTTCTACCATCTATTTTGCCTTTTTCACCTTGTATATGCAAAAGAACATGCATATACATACAACTCCCTACATACAAAGTACGGACCCCAAATATTTATAAAATAAATCACAATCTCATTTGGGTCCAGCTTGTATCTCCCTTTTGCATATATCGCTTTGTATATTGCATATACAAATGCAATATACAACCTGCGGGTCTCAAATGACTATGAAGCACTTTGAAATTCAAATCGAGTCTGGCTTGTATCTCTTTACTTGTATATTGCCTTGCATATCGCATTATACAAATGCAATATACATACCGCAGGCCCTAGCCATTTATCAATCGGATTGGAGAAATTTAAAATCCGGGCCTTGTATCTAACTCCCTTGTATATTGACATATACAATGCCATATACATGCAAGCCATGGATCCCAACTTTGAATTTGCCGAATTTGACTTTTAAATCGGGTCCGGCTTGTACATTGCTCCTTTGTATGTTTGCCTTGCATATCGGCTTGCATATCACATATACAATGCAAACATACAACCGGTGGGCGCCATAGCTGACATTGATCGCCGTTGACCTGTTTGTATGTTTCACCTTGTACATTTCCTTTGTATGTCAAATATACAAACGCGAACATACAAACCCTTTTACATACAAGCAAGGAATCTTTCTTGGAATATGCGATATACATTCTCTCTTGTATGCCTGGAAATGCATATTTTCCTTTGTATGTCGCGCATGTATGTGCGAACATACAACACAATATACAAGCAAACTTTTGATACATCTGCAGAATATTCTGGGAATTTGCAATGTATATTCCACCATTGTATGCTTAAAATGCACCCGAATAACACATACAAGCCCGATATGCAAGAAAAGATGCATACAATCATTTTTTTCCATTTTTCAAATGTCGATTGAACTTCTTTTCGGGTCCAGCCAATGCATATCTGCACTTGTACATTCAAATGTACATACAAACAGCAATATATATACAAGGATACATGCATGAAAATGGAGGCCGATAGACTTAGCAATTTTTCTAGTTTTTGTGAAGGGGCCTGCAGATTTAAATGCCTGAAACCTGAATGTTTATGTAGGCACCAACAGATCCCATGGGTAGAACATTTACCCAATAAACAATTTGAATAAGCTGACTTATGCTTGCATTAGTAGTGTGTAGAAAGAATATTCTATGGAATATTCCACACAATGATCCATACAGCTGAGGAGGGCAAATTTTTAATGATGCTTCAGGGTAAAAGTGTCCAAATTTGACAAATTTATGGTCGATCTTTAGGTTCTTGGGCTTTCTAGACATGATGGAAGGGTCAGATTTGACCCACAATGCTCCAAAAATGTAGCTACATCTTGGATATGGTAACCACCTCCCAACTTCAAACCCTTGTTGATCATGCCTTCAATGTCCAATTGGGACAAATCAAAAGGCTAAACTAACTTTCTTTGACACCCTAAACTCAATGGTGACCTCAGATTTGCACCAACCAAAATGAACCTACAATAAAAGACCACAAAAAAGAAACCCTCCCAAATCTGGTATTTCTATCAAGTTTTTTTGATTCTCTAAGTCATCATATGATGCAAGAGAAGAGCATACTCAACGTTTCAAGATCCATCGTGAATTGCATCCTAGATCTCTCAAAAGACTAACCAAATGCACTCAACAAGCTTTGATACCATATAAGATTTAGCTATGGAGATAGTTGTAATGTCAAAAATTGCATACCCTTGCAATTTCACACTACGTTTTGCAACTACCTTGGTGCTTGTGCCTTCTGTCTACATTATAGGCTAAAGTTTCTATAATTTAGGCTTCTTTCTCTCATTTTCCTCAAATTTCATTTTGTGCTTAGATAGTCATATGATCCTAAGGTATCCTATGTGACTAGGAGCTAGTTTTTCCTGGACTTGAGCACTAAGTGTGGACATCTATGTAGCATGCTAGTGTCCTGCATTAGTTTGTTGCCAAGTGACCATTTCTAGGTGTTACCAGATGCCTCTAGTGATCATAAGACTTCTGGTAATGCCTCTCCGAGGCGTAGAATGTCTCTCTACTTGCATTTTTGGGATTTTTCTCCCTTTGGTTGAATTTTGAATGAATCTTTTGGTAACTCTCTCATTCTCATTCACTCTTTCTCATTCTTGGGAGCTCATACAACTCTCTTGCTTCTACTTTGCAATATTGCTTGGTGAATTCAATCTTTGCAGTAACTACATGAATGTTTGTACTCCTTTTGTTAAGTTGTATTATCTTGGCTAGATCTTGGAGGTTTTGGTTCACTCTTGTGCTCATTGAGGAAGCTCTATCTTGCTGGGGTTCAAAGTTATGTACTAGATTTCAGCTCTTGTAGATTTTGCAACTTTCTCTCCTTCATTATATTGGTAAGATCAATTCATTTGTATTTCTCAATACTTTTTCATTTAAATCTATTTTGTATTGCATAGCTTTAGCATGGTGTAGACCACCATCTTTTCTTGCATTGACATGGTGTAGACCACCATTGTGTTATCTTGCACTGGCTGCATGCTTGTGGACCTTTCTTCCCCGTAGACCAGGGAAGCAAATCTTTTCAATTCAATTGTTTCATTGTTGTTCTTAGCTCCTAGACACACTTAGGGTAAGAGAACAAACACATTTTTTCTTTGATTTCTCTTTTACATATTGATCTGTTGCTCGTGGAGGTTGGAAGACCAAAACTGGGACTTGACTAAAGCAAGTCCCTAAGTAGCCCAACCTCTCTCTCTCTCTCTCTCTCTCTCTCTCTCTCTCTCTCTCTCTCTCTCTCTCTCTCTCTGCAGGTATTTTTGAGTAGAGGACTTTACAAACGCACAGATGTTTTGTTGTGCCTCCTCTCTTTCTTGCTTTATTTCATTTACATAGCATAGTTGTGATATTTTGTTATTTCATGTTACCTAGATAATGCGGGGTATGTGTTGTGTTTAAATTTGTGTTGTGCAGACAATCTACATCCATACATACCTGGTAAATTAATTTTTGTTGTATTTTAGACTCCAGTGCCTAACACAGACGTCCTTGTGGTGCACTATCATCTAAGGTAGTGAGCTACTCCCTTTGGCTACTTGGTTCATTTTCCCATCCCTTTCTGCTTCTGCTATCAAAGAGATCATCCAAATGAAGATAAGGTAAAATAATGTTAAGGAATGTGTCATTGATTTCATCCTCTTGTGCCAAGATCTCTTCATAAGTATGAGGAATCTTAGGAGAGGGATCAAAGGAATATAAGTACATAGGAAATGCTCTATTTTTACCATATTTAAGGAATGGAACATCAATTTTGCAAACCTTTTGAGTAAAGTTGGAAAATGATGAAAGAAAAGCCATGTTTGCATTTAGATAGTTTTGTTTATGTTTATGTTTTCAAATTTCAAAGAGAAGATGAATGCACAAATGTTCTTGCTTTCTAGATTAAACACATATGATCAATATGATGAGGTATAGAAATTTAAAATCAGATTTAGCAATCATTCAACATAAAAAAAGATCTGAAAATACTTGATTTCAACTACAACCACTAAATGCAAGACTAGCTAGGGTTTATCATCAAACCCTAGATCTTAAATGCTTGTTCCTTAAACCAAAATTCTTTGATGCAAGAATGTAGTTTAAACACAAATGATAATTATGATGTGTTATAGTACTGCTAAATTAGATTTGAACAACTAATCAACATCACCAAGATTTGAAATAAGATTGTACTCAATAAACCCTAGGTGTAAGACTAACTAGGTTTTCTAAAAATGCAATATGTTTGAAAAACTTAATAATGAATAAGTGAAAATGTCAAATATATCACTAGGAAATGATTACATAATGTGATACCAATCAGATCTGATGTAAAAATCAAAAATTTATATCATGTTATGATTGTGTAAACTTATGAAATATAGATAATGTGACGAATATGCTCTTTTCTAAATCTACATCCAATGCTTGATTTTCTAATTTCAAATGCAAAGATGCGAGAATGCTCTAAACACCAAGAATGATAAGATACAACAAATGAAATGACTTTAATCAACCTAACAATGCTACTAAGATCTGAAACAACTCACTAATCTACAAACCCTAGGTTCAAGACTAGCTAGATTTTCTAGGAATGCAAGGTTTTTTAAACCCTAGCAATGAAATAATGTTAATATAAGCTATGTAGCTATACAAAATGATGAATGAATATAACCTAATCAGCTCTATGGAAACAAATAACTTAGATCTGAAGCAACAAGGATGCCAAAGTGCAAGATACATCAGATTCACCAAAATGTTATTTAGAAAATGAGATCTAGGCTAACATGTACATCATCCTAAATCAATTCTTATCCACATAACATTGGAAGATGAATCAAGGAAACTCCATACTTAGCTACAGTCCTCAAAGGAGAGCTAAGAGGTCTCTTGATTGGTCTCTTTGTTGCGAAGGAGAGAGATCTTATGACTAATTACTAAATCTAGGGTTTCTAGGGCTAAAATAGAGAGATCAGGAGTTACAGACTTGAAACCGTCGAAAACCCAGAAAGCAATGGTAGGGAGGAGCTAAACAGAGCTAATAGAACCTGATTCTAGAAGGTTTTGGTCATCCAAACAAGAGGGTCAAGGGTGGTAGGCACCTTGGTCCTCGATTAGGGTTTTGCAATACATTCAAATCTGGGTGCCTTCGCTTAACTATCTTCTTGCCTCCTATCACTTGATATCTTTAGATTCTTCCCAATACGATCTGCACATAAACAAGATGAGAAAAGAGTTTGGTGCTATTTAGGAGCTTGCCTAAGTCAAGCTCTATAAATGGTGTTTCCACCTCCACAATAGCAATGATGAGAGATAAAGAGAGCGTGCCCTACGAGGGCAGAGGCAAATCTGAACTAGAATGGAATGCTATAACAAAGCATGAAGGAAAGGAGTCGCCATGAGCATGGAAACCCTAGCTTGCTTGATGTGGCGTCACAACTTGACTCAAGAAGTTGGTATAGCCCAAAGAAGTAGAGAGATCTTCACAAGACATGCAAGAAGTTAGTGCAACAACAATAATCCACCATAGAGAGCTTTAGAGAAAAATAGAGAGCATGAGAAAGAAGAAGAGAGAGTGCAAGTGTGTCTAGATTGCTTAGATGTTTAAATGAATAAACTAGCTTTCTTATATATGCATTTCCGCTCACCAATAATGAATAAAATTAAATGGGGCCGACATGTATAAGCCAAGGAGGTGTTCTAAGCCAACACCACAAAAATAGGGCTGGGGCTAACATCTAGAACCAGAGGCGATGGGCGCCCTGATCATTTAGCCCCACAAACTTCGAGGAGTGTCAATTAAAGTGGACTTAGACCAGTCCTAGCTTTATTTTGTCAATTTTATTCATCGGGATCGAGATTTTATTGTTTTAGATACATTCGGATGCTAAACTAGGTGTAAAATGGTAAGGATACTCATTTTACTCCATAACAGGTAAAACATAGGACAACATAAGATTATGACAAGTGTTTTAATCTTATGACATGAGACACAAAGTGATAAGTATCTTTAGTGTACCCTAAGTATGCCCTAAGTAAACTTAACTAGACAAATGTGATAAGGACCTAATGTGGAACTCGTTAGGTAATATACTCTGTTCACACCCAACAAATTTCTTGTGGTTCTTCCTGCCCTCCTAAGAAAGAAAGATTGAAGAAAAATGTTAGAGATTGATGGTTGGAAAAATAGCTTCTTTTTGTTTTTTTAATGGAAACAACTAAATTACATAGATATCAACATCTCTATCCTTTTATGAACAAGAAGATAACAACAGAATGAGTAAACATAGATTTAAATCATACGTTATCCTTCAATTAAACAGCCACAAAGAGGGGATCCCATCCATCAAAATTACCTTTTTGGTGAAATGAATTTTGTAATAACACTCAAAGTGATTGCCTAGGTGGTTGTACACCGCTTTAATGGTGCAAACGTAAAATGGTATACCGACCGAATGAATATCTGCAAGGCTCAGAGTTTAGCGACTATTATTAATATACCACTCATTGTCGAAAACTTTATGTGGATTTATGGTGAAGTATAGCACACATTCGAATCTGACAGCAAGGATGATATGATTGTTGTTATATTACAATACAACTGTTGATTCCCGAAACTATCAACACCTTTAAGCCAAGGAATCGAACAAACAGTTGCCTTCACTCAAATGCAAACATGAATGCTTAATAAGAAGAAAAAGAAAACCAAAATGGCGAAGGAATGCAGATACCTTTCCATAACAAATGCTTTTGAACTTGTGCATGTATATAATTGTATGTGCAACAGCAGGGTGGGCACTTGATAAGGCAATTGAGCATAAAATCATTACAGGTAATGATTTTACTTTCAGTGCTGTTGTTGTTCCTTCGTGTCAAATATGAAAATGCAATGTTTGGTGTGCAATTGCAGGATTGGAAATTCCACTGCCCAACCCATACTGGGCAGTCTACTTTCCAATGGGAAATGCGGCCACTGGATTCTTCATAATCTTTGCATTGATAGCTGGAGTGGTGGGAGGTGCTTCCTGTCTTTCTGGCCTTCACCAATTGCGCTCTTGCACAAGGGATAGTTTGGCCTTTGCTACTTCTGCTGCTCTCACAGCCTGGGCTCTCACTCTCTTAGCTATGGGGTAGGCCGCTATTCTTAAATATCATCTATTTCAACAATTAAAAGTTAATTTTGGCCAATAAAAATATGACGAGTATTTACCACTTTTTGTTGTGAATGAGGTGTAAAATTACTATTGACTGTTTGACGATTAAAATGGTTGATATTTAAACAGAGTGGGGTATGCTCTATGCTACCAGAAATGCGACGGTCACTCCCCATTTGGCGTTTCAATAGACAAAACGACATTTCCGTTTCAAACAGCCGTTTTTCTTGTCTGCAATGGGAAATTGTTTTTTTCTATAAAATTGTTCAGCCTTTTGGCTTTTTTCTCCCCACAAAACTAAATGGTCTTAATAAAAAATCCAATAAAAGAATGAAAACATAATAAAGGGGAAATAAGGTACATTTAGTCTGATTTTTAACTTTTGTTTACATTTTTAAATTTTTGTTTATTTTATATTTCATTATATATATATATATATTCATTTCTTCTACGCAACCTTTCTAAATCCTATTTTCCATTGCATTGTCGTTGCCGTTACGTTTCTCATTTCTCGTTTCTGGTAACATAGGGTAGGCTATGCTCGTTTATTATTTGTGTGTGTTCATAATCACTCTACTTGAATATCATGTTGTTCATTGTTATGATATTTATTTTAGGATTCAACTGCATAGTTTATTAGTCAAACTCATTGACCCATATTTCATGAGGGCTATTCTTAAATATCATTCACTTCAATAGTTAAAAGTTAATTTTGGCTAATAACAGTAAGACAAATATTTACCACTTTTTGTTGTGAATGAAGTGTAAAATTGCTATTGATTGTTTGACCATTGAAATGGATGATATTTAAGTAGAGTGTTTCATGAGTAGTGGTTTAGAGGGACCTATTACTCTCGTGAGAGTGAATGGTCCACTTAGCACTCATTGCATATAGGTGATGCTCATAGGAATGAAGCATCGGGACTTCCCAAGTACTACTCCAACTCAAGTACACTTAACCATGGAGTTTCCAACATCAAGCCCACTTAAGTTGTTAACCCATTTACAAAACCTTCAACAAATGTGCCTTATAAACCATTCATTGTGTTGTTCAATGGTCAAAACAGTGAATAGTCTCCCTGCCTTTACTTTAATGTTAATGGAATGACTAACATTGTGTATACATTTTATGTAGATTGGCGTGCAAAGAAATCGATCTGGACGGCAGAAACTCGCGTCTGGTAAGTCCTCCATTTTATCTTCCATACAATGAGGACTTCCATTGGTAATTGTAGATTTCAGTGGATTTCATTTACTCTGTGTTTCAATGTTTGTGCAGAAAACGGGGGAGTCATTTGTGATAATCCTGTCTGCCACGCAACTGTTGTATATACTAGTACTCACTCACATGGGCAGCACTGAATAGAAGTTTTATGGATGGAACGAGATTAACAGGCTGAAAAGTATTTACTGCAATAGCTGCTCTTTCTTCCAGCCTGTTCTAGATTTGGAGTGTAAAGGATTTATTGTGATTATGGTACATTGTTTTAAAAAATAATAACACCGAAAGTATTAATTTGTACCCATTTTTTAAAGGAATATATTCTTTTATATGTCTCAGCTCTTAGTTTTCTAAGAAGTTGGTCGGAAAAGTTATGTGGATGTTCATAAATGAGATTTTATAAATATAATAGAAGAGATATTGTGGTTTATTTCATTTATTCTCTTGTATATTTTCTTTTGGTTTTTCTATGTAACGTAATTTTTATTTATTTTTTTCCAATTTTAATATGTGCAAAGAAATAATATTCCTTCTATATATATATAAATATATAGGTTCATTAAATAAATTTAATTAATTAATATAAACTAATTTAGATTAACTTAGATTAAATTTATTGGGTTATTAAATTATAATAAATATTTAGAAGGGAAGATTTGACCATCTAGACTCATACAAGACCTAAAGTGCTTGTCATTAGGGGAGATAACTTGGATAACTCCTACACCTAAGTCATCCTTTTAACAAACCCCATCAAAGAACGTGGTCCACAAGTCATTAGGTTTTGAACAAGAGGGGAGAGCGAAATAGATAGGATTAATAGGACAACTTATATTATCTTCACAATATCCATTTAAATAGTCTAGGTATTCATCTATGCAAAGTATTTCATTGGTTGTCTTCTCTGGATCTTCAATTATATTCAACATTCTCTTTGCCCTACACAACTTTGTATTCTCTCCATGCAATGGAATGGTAGCATAGGAGATAGCCATCTATATGCTTCTCCTAATAGATGCATCCCATTAGATTGACAATAACATACCCCACTTAGCAAGGTAGCCTGCTATGATCATATCCATTAGAAGGGATTTACCAAGATAGGAAGTCATCTAAACTTCAACACTATTGATAACACTAATGACATGCACCTGGATTGAGTCCATTGCTAAACATTTCCCATGACTTTAAAATATTGATACCCAACTCATTCATGACCTATAAAGGTATCTCAAATGTACTAGAGGCTCTAAAATTAAACATACAATTGTGCACTAACTAGTTGTTAATTAACAAAGAGGTGTAAAAAGAATCTATATTTATCTATATTTCAACCAATTATGTGGCTAAATGGATTTTAGGTGTTTCTTGAACACTTGTATTGACTTAGGGATTACTAGGGGAACTAGTAGGCTAGTTGTTGATTGTAGGAATTTCTAAATAGGATAGCATCCTATTCTTATATTTAGGGATTCTTAAAAGTTAAATCATAGGCACTTATACTTTGAATTGATTTAGAGCTAAGGTTGTATCAATAGTAATATAGTTGTGGGAATGAGTAGAACCTTGACACATCATCAATGAAAGTCACATAATATCCAAATTTTCCAATAGAACCAACATCCACATGACCAAACACATCCATATGAATTATTTCTAATTTACTCTTTGCTTTATATTTTCTTGAAAGAAATTATGATCTATTTTGTTTCCCAAACACACAATGCTCACAATAATCAAAATACTTATCAAAATAAGAGAAACCTTCAACCAAATTTTTATTGTTAATGGTTTTTAAATCTTTTTTCACTTATGTGGCCCAATCTATGGTGCCTCTTGACATACATGTATTTATATACTTTTTAATTACATTAGCGGAATTACAAATAATAGTTGCATTAAATCTAAAAAAGGTTCCCATTCTCGACCCTTTTGCTACCACCAAGTTTCCTCTAACCAACCTACAACCAGCCTTATCAAAAGTTACATGCATTCTCGAATCATTCAACTTTGATATAGAAATTAAATTTCTTGCTAATCCAAGAATATGTAAAACACTTGGGAGAGTTTTTATCCTCCCATCATTGAAACACAACTTTACCTTTTCCCATCCAACAATAGGATATGAACTTTTGTCCCCAAGCTATACTTCCCCACCATCATATTCTTGGTATGAGGAGAACCACTCCTTATGTAGAGTCATGTGATACGATCATCCTAAGTCAACCAATCAGTGATCATTAGAAATATTTTACAAGAAATAATTAAGGCTTCATCAAATGATTCTAAGAACTTTTCCATGGAGTAATCCCCTTGATTTTTCTTGTTTCTGTATTCCTTCTTCACATGTCACCTCTTATTGAAATTCCAACACTTCACTCTATTCTTTTTAGGAGTTTTAGACTAGCCTTTAGACTTCTCTTTAGGTCCCTTTTGATCTCCTTTAGATCCACCTCCTTCCTTGGACCTTCCCCTAACATGACAACAAAGTTGCAACAAGAGCATCCATCTTGGGATTTATAAGATTATCACTAATAGAAAGAATGATATTCACCCATGAATCAAGAGAAGAACATAGAAGCATATTTGTACTGATCTTCTCACTTATTTTAACATCTATAGAGGCTAATTGAATCAAAATTAAACTAAATAAATTTTAATCCTCTACAATTGATTCACCTTCTTTCTTTTTCAAAGAAAACAATTTTCTTTTTAAATATAACTTATTCACAAGACTTTTGGCTTGTTAGATTTGACCTATCCTTTTCCATAAGGAATATGCAATTTTATATTCTAAAACATAAATAATAGGAAAGAGTCTACAAGACAAAGTTAGGTTGTCCCTCATGCTTTTCTATCCATCTTGTCCCACTCATCTTGATCCATTTTATCAGTTTTATTTTCCTTTGCTGCAACTATCCATTTATCCCTCTCTACAAGAAGCTCATCCATCTTCAACTTCCACAACTCATAGTTAAAACCATTGAACTTCTCAACATCTAACCAAGATGTAGATGCAACCATGGATTCTACACACAAATCTACAAAACAAAATTAAATAGAATTCCCACTGTAGCTCAAAAAACCTTTCCCTTCCAATCACAAGAGCAAAGCTAGCCAAGCTTTGATACCAAATGTTAGGAATAAAAGGTAAAACAACTAAAAATGGAAATCTAAAAATAATTCTACAAATCTGAAATTAAGACTTAATGTTCATGAAAACCAATTCATCCAAATGCTAATTAACTATAGAATGCCAAAACGATATTATGGAAATTAAACTAGAAACATAAGAAATTAACAATACCATGAAACATTACATAACACAGTATATAACCTGTTGAAACCCTTTTAGGAAAAAAACTACACTAGAGAAAAGATAACAAGTATGCATTATTCTTCAATGTACATAATACAATATCAACACACTACCACTCCAAACTCTGACAACATTCTAGAAACACCTATGTACCTATGCAAATTAAACTCTTATAAATCAACTATCTCATACTTTCAATATATAGGCAAGGAAGAGGCCAAAACCACAAATGCATTTACCAAAACAATGGGTGCCAAAACCATGGTATGTTGCATAAAATCCCATGCCTAACTCATAGAGTATCTTTTGAGAATAGTAAATAATATAACTTCACATGAACTCAGTCAATGAGTCTCTAAATAGTAATTTAATTGTTATAGCATTTATGACAACACAACTCCTACATCCTCAAATGTAGTGCTCCAAGATCGATTTATTGACTCATGCTTCAAAAAAAATTTCTATTCCTCAATCCTAGCACCAAGAATTGGAAAAGTTCCATAAATGAACTTCCAAAGTCATAAAATAGTAATTGTCACCATCACCCTCCACTTCCTTCATGAATGCATATGGAAACTAATGCCAAGAATCTAGGAAGTCTAAAATTACAAATTAATTATTCCAATTACATCCTAGGTGCCCAAGGACACTTTCCAAGAAAGTTGGAGACACATAAAAATTATACATAGGATTTTCTACGTAAATGACACCTTAATCCTAACAATTTAGGAGCGCTAAATCTACAAGGCAAAGTAGAACAAGGCTCCTTGTTTTTTTCTCAAGCACTACCTAGTCTCCATCTTCCATGTATTTTGGGTTCTTGCCAAAAATTGCAACCCATAGATCTCTACCCATGAGTATGTCCTCCAATTATTAAGCTTCAAAATCTCAAAGTTGGTTTCATTAAACTTCTAAACCTCCATCCTTATGTTTTCCATCCTTGTTTCCTATTTAAATAAGATCTTTGTACAAGGCTCCCTCTCAAACAAGGATTAATAATGTCTACCCTACTCCTCCCATGGATACATCAAACTCACCAAGATCTAATAGTAAATGACATGAAAGTATGACAATTTCCAATCTAAGCCAATGAGGCAAATAACGCAACTAAACTAGATCTAAACAAATCAACAAAGAAATAGCATAAGAGAGACATAACACAAAATATACCCTAGGAAAACCCTTATAAGGAGATAACCTAGCCTCCAAATCATGCACCTAATGTATTAACTAGAAACAAGTCTTACAATACAAAATTAGAGCATCATCACTTCACAAGAGACCTATACTTAGAATCTAGAGGAATTCCCCATTACATAACCATGATCTAAAGACCAACTATACAATAAGATGCTTCTTGCCCATAATAACCCCAATTCATTTGTGTTTATTTATAGGCACACCATTATAAGAAATCACTCATTGATTTAATAAAGCAATGGGCATAAAACCATGGGCCAACTAATTGCTTTGAAAAGGGCCCCAAAAAAATTTCATGGGGGCTACCCACCCCAAATCCCCAATTGACACAATTCCATAGGCTCCAATATTGTGGATGAGTGTATTGTCCATTAGGGGCATATAAAGCATAAAAACATAGAACACATTCCTGACATTGATGAATTGGATAATGCTTTTCCACATTTAAAAAGATTATAGTGAAATCATTTGTTTTTCTAGCTTGCAACTTTTAGGTTATGATAGTTTATATATTCACCTACCTAGGTCAAATATGTGTATGTTGAAAAGAACTTAATTAAAATCTACAACACAAAATGACATTAGAACTTTTAAAAATCCAAATTTTAAAATGGGCCCAAGTTGACTTCTTCCCAAATAGTTGTTATCTATTGACTTGAGAGAGAAACAATCAAATTTGTGTGTTAGGGTATTGTATAAAAGTACAAACCCTCATTCACTTTTATACATCTAATAGCTCTTATTTGATTTACATTATGGCATAGAGAGAAACATAGAGCACTCATTACACCATCAACTTTGTTAACATTTCAAATTGTCTCTTTCAAGGAAATTCAAACTAGAATAGTATGTGATATCTTCAAATTATAAAGGGAAGCTCCTTGAGATCTAAACTAACCCTACACATTAATCTGTAGGCAAAATATCTAGTTATTAACACTATACAAATTTTTGGGCTTGGGTTTCTACATTAATGAAAAACCTCATGCTTGTGTTTTGGCATTGGCTATGAGCATAATAATGGTAACAACTCTTGTCTCATAAGTGACATTTTCTAGATTTTGAGAATGAAATCAACTAACTCCAAACACAACAACACCTTCGCACTAGCTAAAGAAAAGATTGGAGCAAGCTTATGGACACAAGATATGAAAGGAGTCATTATTTTAACATGAGGTGACATATAATTCAAAAAACTAAAAATCCAAGTTGTATACAAAGCTACAACCTAGATGAACAAATAACCTCAATAGAAAGCTTGATGTTATTATTCACTTTTAAGTTGATTAATGAAACCACAAATGCAGTAAATATAAACACAAGAGTCATAGATTAAACAATAATAGTAGCATCAATGTAGCATCAACTATAATTAATAATTCTTGTACTCCAAACACTTATTTTTATAAGGTTACAAAATACCCAATTATAGGAATTTAGGATAGTAATTATTTTATCACAAAAAATTAAAATCTTCAAAACATAAAACTATTGTAAACAAGGAATAAATAAAATTTAACAAAAGTAATGTAAAAATATAATCTTAACCATCTATCCAAGAATATATCCTTCAAAAAAATATATTACTTAAATTTTATTTTTTTTTAAGTCTAAAAATAATAGTTTCTAAAAATAGTAATTTAAAAAAATAAAATTTGGATGAACGAAGTCCTTTTCAAATGATTCCTTGAAAAAAACTACTAAAATTAAGTCTTTCACATAGAGCTAAAATAAATAGATTGCAAAACCTTAATCACCCATCATAAGAACCTTAATGTAGGCCATCTGAAAATCCCATGATCTTTAAAATAAAATAAAATAAAAGAAGAAAGAAAAAAGAAAGAAGACAAAAAAGACAAAAAGAACCTAAACTACAATGACAACCTTAAAAAATAGAAGAATAATGATTAATCATATTAGGCACATGTTTTGGCAACACTTGTCTCTAAAGCTAGCAGAAATGACTTAAGAGCATTTATGGGGCCTCTCTACCACTAAAGAATTGGTAGACATGAACTAAAAGTGCTCCTCTACTAGTACTTTTGGTCCTCAAATGCTTGGCAAAACACCCCCTAGACGCCCTTTTGGGTCCTTAAAGCCACTTAACTTGGCGATAACCCCCTTTGCCACTTAAACTGGTTTTGACTATTGATGAACACACCTGGACTCTTCTTGCAAATGATTATACCTAACAGAGATCTTGAAGGCTCATTAGTGATTATTATTAATAGCAGTGTGAATAGATTGTTGTGTAAAACTGTAATGAATTCATTGTGAAGTTTAGCACACATTCGAAATCTGATTGCAAGGCTGGTTGTTAGTAGATCACAACTTTTGATTCCCGAAAATATGAAAAACACTTGGGTGCAATCAAGACATGCGAATAAGGAAAGCACGGATACTTTATAAAAGAAAAAGAAAGCCAAAATCGCCAAGAAATGTTGATACTCTTTCCATAACAAAAGACATACGCTGCCATCAAGAAATGCGAATAAGAATTTTGCAATTTCTTTTTAGCTCACAGCCTCTTCAGATCTTCTGCGGCCAAATCATAATCATCCTGGTTATCTATTCCATTGAAAATGACCCAGGAAAAAATGAAGAAGGTTGCACTGCGTATTCTGCGCCTCAACTTATGCATGTATGCCATTGTATCTGCAATAGCACGGAGGGCACTTGACAAGGCAATTGGAAATCAAATCATTACAGGTAGTATTTGTTATTGCGGTTATTCTTAAATATCATTCATTTCAATAGTTAAAGGTCAATTTTGATCGAGAAAAATAAGATAAATGTTTACCACTTTTTGATGTGAATGAGATGTAAAATTGCTATTGACTACTTGACCATTGAAATGGATGATATTTAAGTAGAGTGATTGCGAATACTTACAAATTTATATGAAAATGCAATGTTTGGTATCCACTTGCAGTGCCCAATCCATACTGGGCAGTCTACTTTCCCATGGGAAATGCGGCCACGGGATTCTTCATAATCTTTACGTTGATAGCCGGAGTGGTGGGAGGTGCTTCCTGCCTTTCTGGTCTTCGGTATTTGCGCTCTTGGACAAGAAACAGTTTGGCCACTGCTATCTCTAATGCTTTTACAGCCTGGGGCTTCACTCTCTTGGCCATGGGGTAGGTTACGTTAAATTGAATCGAATAGGATGATGTTTAAGTAGAATGGCATTAAATTGAATTGGATGATGTTTAAGTAGAGTGACATTAAATTGAATCGGATGATGTTTAAGTAGAGTGGCGTCCAATAATTTATACTGTTTATTGTTTTTCTTGGATCTAAAGTTGTAAATAACTGTAGGCTGTTCACTTTCAACTTGATAATCTGCTCTTAATTCAAAATCAATGAGATGACTAATATTTTTTTTTTGTCTACATTTCATGAAGATTGGCTTGCAAGGAAATCCATTTGCAGGGCGGTAGAAATTCGCATCTGGTAAGCCCTTCATTCATATGTTGTAAATGAGGACTTCCATCGGTAACAGTAGCTTTCATTTACTCTGTCTTTTCAATGTTTGCACAGAAAACGGTGGAATCATTTGTAATAATTCTGTCTGCCACGGAACTGTTGTATATACTATTACTCATTCGCATGGACATCGCTGAATAGAATTTCTTCTTTTCATGGTACGACGTTATCAAGTCGAAAAATTCATTACAACTACATTGTTTAAAAGAATAATGACACCACGTTTTCTTAAAGGAATATATTCTTTTCTTTGTCTCGCCTTGGAGTTTTCGAACTTCTATTAAAGGAAGTTGGTGGGGAAGATTATGCGGACATGGTTAATCTCATAAATGAGATTTAATAAATATAATGGAAGAGTTATTGTGTTTTGATTTCATTTTTTCCTTGTGTTTTTTGGTTGGTCATTATTTATATAAATTATAAATGATTCTATTATATTAAGTTATTGTAAGTTAATTAATATTATTTATAAATATATAAATATTGTATTTAAACTATATTTTATTATATTTTAATTATTAATTTTAAAATAGAATATAAAAATAATTTAAATATTTAACTATTATATATAAATATTAGATTTAATTATTAAATATTGATTTGATGTATAAATGGTTTTGTAAGCACACTTACACCATTACTATCACTATAATTACACATATTGACATAATTACAATATAATTTTAAATGTAATAATGTCAACTTTATATTAATTATTCATTAGGTCTAAGGTGTTAAGTTTAACTGGTTAAAATGTTGGGTTCTCAATGTGGAGACCGAAATTTAAATCTCCATATGTACATCTGATGTGGAATTTTAAGTTGTGACTCTTGGTCTTCCATAGTTGAATTCTAATGTGGATGTGGTTTCTAAATAAAGTGGATTTCTAAGTAGTTACTCTTGGTCTTCCATAGGTGGTTTCTAGTGTTTTTGCTCGTAAAGAGCTTGTATTAGTCTCATGTTGATGCTTGTATGAGAAAAATATTTGTAAATGATATGCAATATAAAAAATTATTCATTATTATTTTTCCAAATAAGAGTTTAGTTTATGTTGAAAATTACACATTTATAACAAGTACTAGAAGTATTTGTAGCTATGCCATTGACTAACCCAAAGAGTTTAAGATAATGAAGCTATTCAATAACAAAACTATAAGTGTAACTAAAAATAAGAGCTCTATGATGTTTAATTTTAATTATTTATGTATTTTCCTATTGTTTTAAAATCTGAAGCAATAAAAACAATAAGTAAACGTTTAACAAAATATTTTAGATTTTTAAAAAGTGAGAAACTATAAAGTTGAGTTTGCATGTTAGAAATGGAAATGTGTAAAATTAAGAGTAGGGAAAATAATTGTCTATGGTCTTTGTGTTCTTGTAATAGGCATTTGATAGTTAGAGAGGACATAGAGAAAGATGGCATTGTTAGGATCAAGTCCTATTATTTTATGTTAGAGCACTATTTGTTAGGGACAACAACTACACAAATGATTGTGTCTAGTTTTGTGCTCTCCTATTTGTACAGGTGTGATCCTTTCTACTTGGGTATGCTAATGTCCTCCAAGAATACTTCTGTCTAATATGGGTGTGGCAATGTCTTGTATGGGTGCAATGTCATCCACTATTTTTTTTTTTGATAAAAACCTACAACTACTCATAGATTCTCCTACATCTACTTATACACTTAGAATGTCTAAAAATAGCATCTAAGAAAAAGTCATTTGTGGATTTACCTTAGTTAAGTCCCCAAGCTAATTCAATAGTTGGTTGATGAAGTAAGCTTGGAGGTGTAGATGTAGGGTGTTGCAACAACTTTATGGGTGCTCCATATGTTAGATGTATGTCCTAAATCCCTATGGCGTGTAATGTGTGCATTGCTTTAGAATTCCTTTTCTTATATCCTCTTTTATAAGCCAACCCTAACCCTATTTTTACTATTGGAGGAAAATTTGGTTGTTCAGAGATGAAAAGGCAAGTACTTGGGTGGGAAAAATTAAGTTTAATTGAAGGGATGCAAGTATGCAAGGTCCTCTACAAAAGAAAAGAGCACAATGGGACACCAACCCTCTATATCTAGAATAGTAGAGTTTGGATAGATGCCCCCCATCTAGATCTCTCCATGTCTCGTCTATATGGGTGGGCAACCCCCTACATATACTACTAGAGGATGCTAGGGTGCATAAATGAATTTTTTAGTTGAGCACATCTCCATCCTTCCCCCCCTTGGTTGGGGGAGACCATCCTACTCTGAATATTTTTTTTATGAGTCAAGATCTTATATGAATTTTGAATGATAAAAGGGTTGAAATGAGTTAGAAAAGTGTTAAAGCATGGAAAAGGTTGTGAGATATAAGTTTGAGGATGGACCATGTGTTAGAACACAATGATATACTAAGAGGGGGGTGAATCAATATATACCAAAACTTTATTCCAAATTAAATTTATCAACCAAATCTTCTTACTCCCTTAAACAAATGATAAAACAAATTAAGAAAATCAAAACACAACACATGAGCACACAATCACAACACCAGATTTACGTGGAAAACATAGAAGGGAAAAACCACGATGAGCAAGCTGCTTGGATCTATTGTCCAAATCCAACCTCATAAATAAAAACAAGATTACAATATTATTTATGGGCTACAACCCAAAAGAAGCTGTAATTCCTTGAAATACAATACTACAACACTTATAGAATGAGACTACAACCTCTAAACATCACCTTCAACTGATCTCACTGATCAGACACCTCTACAACATCCACACACTTCACTCTGACTCAAATCTTCACTTCCTCTACACAACAAACACTGCTACCTTCAACACACCTTCACATACACACTCACTCACTTCCACCTTCACACACACATCCTTGCACACACTCTTACCTTTCACAAAAAAACAAGATCTTTCATTTATACCTTCTGCTTCTCCCACGTCGACCAAGATGAAATGTGTATACATGAAACGTGCAATGGCCACACCAAGTCAGTATCCAAAAGATGTAGAAATCCAATGTTGTTCAAGCCAAATGATAACCAAGACCTATTCTTTCCTTAACACATTCTTCCAAGCTAGTGTACACTTCAAAACATCTGGCAAGATCATCAAAACACATGAAGTAGGCCCAAAAAACACTTATCCTTTCACAAAATAGCTCTAGACCTAAAGCGGTGCTGAAGGGACCAATTAACATCATGCAGATCACCACTTAAGCAGCAGAAGACTAACACAAACCTTCTTAAACAATCCTTCCATTGAAATATATGTTTTATTTCTAGTGCAAACAAACATAAACTAAGCCTGCCATCACTTATAAACATTGAAAACATAATCTTGAGATAGAGCATTGAAAAACCAACTTGCGGTGCACTTCAACACCTGAAACCTGAGATGAAAAACCATACAGAATATCTGAACTCATTTTCCAAGAATCAAAGAAAAAAGATGAACTACGGTGAAATACGATGGATTTTTCTTTCTCCTCCAGACAAGGTTCCCTAATCAGCAATAAGATATGTCTTTGCTCTGTTGACTCTGGAGGACCTATACAATACATCTTATCATCTAAAACTTGGATATATCATTCTTCTCATCTATATCTGACTAATATTCAAACCATAGCATCATAACTTCTAATGCGTAGAAATGCAGAGCATTTCTCTGACCTCTCTGATTGTATCAACATAGGAACATTGTCTTCACTATGCGAGCACAAGGATCTTTTGCAGTAACTTTCAAGCTTTGAAATCAAGAACATACAATCTTCACACTTGTCTCTGTCTAACTCCCAAACCATAAGGTCATACCTTCAAATGCAGATGAATGCAGAGTATTCTCTTGAGCTTCTTCAGTGCAACTTCCAGTGCCTTAGACTTCCTAAATCTTTCTATCAAGATTCAAGCAATGCTTTTCATCAGGAATCAATAAACAAAACATTCTCCATACCAGAGACTTCATTCACAACATCATACAACAACAATCACAACTCTTTTCATCAAAATAAGAATCTTCATGTTAGCACAACCTTTGTCAATGAGCTTCAGAAGATAGGGTGCAACTGTGTACAGATGATACTAATCCAATCAGTATACATAGTCCATGACATTCATCATCTTACCCTTTACTTCACACCTTCTCTGATCCATCTCTTTATTACTCCTTTGTCTTCTTCTCTGATCACCTCAACATATACTCATCACTTTGCTTCTGTGCCTCACAACAATATACAACAATCTCCCTTAGTCATCACTATCCTAGGTGCTATCACAATAGTGTGTCCCACTTATGGGACATCCTGATTTTTGTCTAAAATCACATATTTTTTAGAAAAATTAATGATTCAAGCCTTGAGGGGTTCCATATAAAGGGGTTTAATTGAAGGGTTCGATAAAACCCCATTAGATGAAATCCCCTTGGAAAGAACCCCCTAGTCATAAATCAAACCCTTGATGGAGTCTCCTCCACACCTGTCAAAATGGTGAAAAAAACAAATTTTGCTTCACCTTTTGGGGGATCAAATGAAGTCATTTATAAATTCTATTTTGTAAAAATGTAGCCCTTAGTATAAGTTTTCAAAAAAGTATGATTTTGAATATGTTTCATTTGATTTTATATTTATTTTCTATTTTCTAGTGAACATAGGTTTTTCACCGAACATCAATGTCTCTATTCCACACACGCGGAAAAATAAAAAAATAGAGAAAAAAAAGTCTAAAAAATATTTGTGCACTAGGTATTGATGTCCTTGTTTCACCAAAAAAAATTGAATTTTGATATGTACACAACAAGTTATGCTTGACGAAATACACCTATGTCCAAATTATAGTTACCCTGACTTAAAAAATTAATTACAAAAAATGCGACAAAAAATTATGAAAAAATATCCATGCACTAGATATTGATGTTAAAAATCTATATTTTAAAAAATTAGAATTTTATCATTCCTAGAAAAAAAGTTATGCTGGATGACATAAACGTTACTTTCTGAAAATGTTGTTTACTATTAAAAACTAGTTATTAAAAGAGATGTTGAAAGATTCATGATTTATTTCAAAAAAAAAATTTAAAATATATTTAGAATCTACACACAAATCACTAGTTTGCATCATCTCCAAATTCTTAATGGTTTAGCTTCTATAGGTCTCAGAAAGTGAAGATTTAGTTAAAAATGTTGATATCAATGTCCATCTTGGCCAAAAAGTGGGACTTGTTATTGTGGGATTACCCTCCTTTGGCATCTCTGATCATCAACTGATCATCACTTCCACTTCCAACCTTTAGCACTATTGATATCAATCCTATCCATCACTGAACATCACACTATTGACACCAATGACAACATATATGCAACAATCTCCCCCTTTGGCATTGATGGCAACACTTAACCTGATATGCAAATTTCTCCCCCTTTGTCATCAAGGACAAAGGGCTAGTGGTCTTCCTCTGAATTGATCTTCCTTTAACTCCCCCTATCTGCATTCTTCTTGATCTTCTTTCACTGCTCCTTATCTGTGCAGTTCCCCCTGACTGATCAATCCTTGTTGTCCTTTACAACTTCTTAACTATCTTCTCCCCCTGAGAGGTAGCCTCCATCAATCCATGAATAAAGATATGTCTTGAACTGCTCCCCCTGGACAGATGCACCATCTATGCATCTAGTTAGGAGGGGTAATCACCCCTAATTTCTACCTGAGATACTCAAATGTGTCCTTAGAAAGTGCCTTGTAAAGATGTCTGTAACTTGATCCTTCATAAGCACATACTCCAATCTGACTTCTTGATTTGCAACCTTCTCTCTCAAAAAGTGATACCTGATAGATATGTGCTTGGTTCTACAATGTATCACTAGATTCTTTGAAATATTTATGGCACTTGTATTGTCACAAAGAATAGGAATGGGCTCATCATATTCTACCTTGATATCCTTCAATGTTTGCTTCATCCACACTACTTGAGTGCAGCGGGCTGTTGTAGCTATATACTCTACCTTTGTTGTTGATAAGGAAACTAAATCCTACTTCTTACTAATCCATGAGACCAACCTGTCTCCCAAAAAGAAAGCTCCTCCACTGGTACTTCTTCTATCATCAACATAACCAGCACAATCTGCATCAGTATAAGCACTCAAGGAAAAGTCATCACCCTTTCGATACCACAACCCATGTTCTGGAGTGCTCTTCAAATATCTAAATATTCTCTTGACTACCTTCACATGTGTCTCCTTAGGATCTGCTTGAAACCTTGCAACCAAACACACAGCTTGCATAATGTCAGGCCTTGATGTTGTTAGGTATAGTAGGCCCCCAATCATAGACCTATACAGAGTTTGATCGGCTTCAGGTGACTCATCATCCTTACTCAAATGGCAACCCGTTACCATAGGAGTACTTACTGGTTTATAGTATTTCATGCCAAACATCTTTAACATCTCCTTGACATACTATGCTTGAGAAATAAAGATACCATCATTTGATTAAGTAATTTGGAGTCCAAGAAAGAATTATAGCTCACCTAACATAGACATTTCAAATTCTTTCTGCATTTCATCTACAACTTCTTACACATCTCATCATAATTATATCATCAACGTACACAACAACAATTAGAATTAGTTCACCTTGAGTTTTGATGTAAAGATTACTATCTGCGGTACCTTTCTTGAAACCCTGCTAGAGTAAGTACTTATCCAATCTTGCATACCAATCCCCAGGGGCTTGTTTGAGACCATATAGAGACTTCTTGAGTCTGCATACCATGTTTGGGTCTTCTAATAACTGAATCCATCAGGCTTCTCTATGTAAACTTCTTCTAAGTCACCATTCAGGAAGGCAAATTTGGCATCCATCTAATATACCTTGAATCCCTTATGCACTACAAATGCAAGAACCATTCTGATTGCTTCCATTCTTGCCACCAGAGAAAATGTCTCCTCATAGTCAACACCTTCAACTAGTGAATAACATCTTGCACTTTGTTTCTGACCACTTCTCCATCTTCATTCAATTTGTTCCTAAATACCCATTTTTTACCTATCACATTCTTGTCTGCAAGCCTTGGCACCAACTCCCAAGTTTGATTCTTCTCTATCTGATTTAGTTCTTCTTCCATGGCTTGTATCCATCCTTCATGCTTGCTAGCCTCTTAAAAAAATTTAGGTTCTACTCTTGATAGTAAAGAAAACCTTATTTGTTCATTTGCTCTTGCAAGTCTTCTTCTTGTCTGCACTCCTTCATTCTTGTCTCCAATGATCTAATCTTATGAATGATTCTTCTAAACATACTTGGCAGGAGTCTTGGAATTCTTCTCTTGAGTTTCTTCCTTTTCTTCAACTTCTTCTTCCTCTGTGTAGGCCAATTTATCTAACCAATAGTCTTCTTGCTCATCTGTGATTTTAGGTGACTCTTCATCCACTCTTACATTTGCACTCTCAACTATCTTCCTCAGTCTTTTGTTTTAGCACTTGTAGGCTATGCTGGTAGTTGAGTATCCAAGAAAAATACCTTCATCTGCTCTTGAGTCAAACTTTCCCAGACCTTCTTCATCTCTCTTGATGAAGTATTTGCATCCAAACACTCTGAAGTATTTGACTGATGTTGGTCTTCCATTCCAAATCTCATAAGGTGTCTTGGTTTTGTGTCTTCTTAGTTTTCCTCTGTTAAGAATGTAGACTATGGTATGAATTGCTTCTTTCCAGTATATATGAGGTAGCTTAGCTTCACTCAACATTGTCTTGGACATCTCTTGAATAGTCCTATTCTTTCTCTCTACATCACCATTTTGTTGAGGGGTTTTGGCAGTTGCATTGTGTCTTTTGATTCCATGATCTTGATAAAACTCTTCAAACTCCACTAGTACAAAAAGAGCAATATATTACTAAAAAAACTACTAAAACTACTTATAAATGACCAAACATGGTCACGTGACCATTAGTAGTTTATTTCCAGTCATTTATAATGCGACCAAATTGATGACCAAACTATTTTTAGTCATTTATTGGTTGTTTTGATTGATCGATTTGGTAGTATATTTAGTCGTTGATTTAGTAATATATTTAATCATATTTATTCACTGAGTTTGGTCACATGACCATTAGTAGTTTATTACCAGTCATTTATTTTGTCACATGACTAAATTTATAATGCAACCAAATTTGTGTCAATTGGTAGTATATTTATTCACTAATTTCTGTCATAGTATATTTAGTCATATGTTTAGTCATATTTATTCATTAATTTTTGTAAATTGGTAGAATATTTAGTCTGATATTTGAGGATTTAAACATAAAATGTGTAGAAATACACATCAATCATCAATTGCACACAATAAGACAACCATTGAGAAGGCAAAATCGCTAAACTTTACTAAAAGAAAGGTGTTCTTACAGCTTTTACAAGTCTAAAATATCTATCTTGCTTGAAAAATGCTTAGAAATAGAGTATTACAATGTTTATTTTCATTCACAAGACTGAAAATATGAGTTACAATGCATAGAAATGACAGAGTCGAAGGATTCTAAACAATTTGTGCATAATACATGTATTTTGGTCTAACAGCAGGAACCTTTTCTGCAAGTGAGAACACCTGAAGTTGCAATAATAGAGACCATAATAGAGGAAGGCCTTGCTGCCATACTCAAAGCTTTGGCATAGCTTGAGGATGGTCCAGCCCCTGATGCTCTAAAGAATGCCACATTTAACATCAGATCTCCCTCTGATCGCTAATTCCAATTCCTCCACATACTTTCTGATGCATCTTCGTGCTTTGTCACCTGCACATTACTCATACTCATCATAACTATTCTGCATCCATTGCAAACCAAAGAGATAAATAAGAGATGAGTTGTATAGGCCTTTTACCTCCTTTTTGAATTGATTGTCAGGGGCAAAGAATCTGTTGCCTTGGCTATTAATGGTGGGGTTTGCACTCCCCCCGATGGCATACATATCCCAGTGGGTGTAATCATTGTTCACTACATGGAAGTATCCATGTTGGCACTTGCATTACAACATTAATTTTGTAAGCTTCCAATAGAGAATAAACGGATAAACTTGATATTCTAGCTAGCATTTTTTTCAGATCTAACAATCTAGTTATTTTTGAAACTATGTTTATTTCAGATTAGTAATACAATGAGAGAGGAAAAGCCTTAATGTATCATAAACATCCATTATAGATGCAAAGAGAAACTAGATGAAAGCAATGAAATTACACATTAAATAGCTATAGAATCAATAGATGTATTAAAGCATCTAGCCACCATATAATCAAAAATAATCTTCATCTATCTTAATGTGGACAAAAGAAAATTAGCTCAACCTACAAATTTGATTTTCATGTTATTCCTACACTATAGTATAAAGATTGACTGTGTATTTCTTCTATTTCATATACTCATTGTTTCTATAATAGTAATCTAGTCTAAAATCCCCAAACACCACCATGTAACTAGAGTGCATCCAAAAGCCAATATACAACTTAATCGGGTACACTAGTCTAAATTAATATATTTAGTATCTAGCAGACCCTCAAATGCTCTTTTTCTTCATTGTCCTACTTACAAAACTATTCAATTTATATTATGCTTCTCTTAGAACATAAATTGCTATGCTTTCCCTAAGAATTATTCTTACACTTTTATAATGCATTAGTTAAATTACACTTCATGAAGACTCTTGTGGATCTAGAGAGAATATTGTAGAAAGGAGACAAACAAGGCCTTTCTTTTGACAAGAGAAACTTCTATTTTTAAAACTGGCCCTTAAATTCTCTGTATAATATTTTTACCAAAATAATTCTGACAGTTGTTAGCTTAGACACATTCACCTATAGATGATATGGGGCATTCCTTGTCCTCAATATGCTTTAACACTAGAAAAGGCTTTTCCCTCCATACTTCAAAATGTGGAAGCATAGACAAGGCACGTGAACTATTTGACAGAATGCCTCAAAGAAATGTGGTCTCATGGACTGCAATGATTGCAGGATATGCACAAAATGGATTTGTTGAAAAGGCTTTAGAAATTTTAAAGCAAATGCAATTGGCTGGTGTAAAGCCAAATTCCACAACCTTTGCCAGCATCCTCCCTACCTGTGTCAAAATGGGAGCTTTGGAATGTCAATGCTTCCACATTTTGCATCACCCGCTCTCCCACAGGCACTTCAAGTCATGCCTGCGGTGATGCGGGGCTTTCCCGCATCACCGCAGGAAGTTCCTGCGGGAGAGCTGGTGATGCAAAATGTGGAAGCATTGACAAGGCATGTGAACTATTTGACAGAATGCCTCAAATAGATGTCATCTCATGGAATGCAATATATATCTACATTGCAATGCATATATCTATATACATTTCAATTTAAATTATTAGATACACTGCATTTCAATGCTCTAAAATGTGCCTATGACAAATGCTTTTGTGACTTCTTTTGAAGATTATGGTGTAATTTGGATGATATGTTTCTCATGAGAGAACATTTTGCATTTTATGAACTTGTTGCCTTGATTCTTTGGTAGAGCCAGAAACAAGTGATTTATGATCATTGATGTCATATGGATTAAGAGTTTTCTAATATAACCTACAAATAGAATACAGTCTTGAGAGACATTTTTTAACTGTTCCAGCATCCTAGTGAAGAAGCTTATTATTTTCAAGCAAGATCTAAAGGAGAGGATGCAGGCCTTTATTTCTAAAGCACAGGTAGTTCACTATTTCTAATTCACAAATGGTTAACTAAAAAAATAAATCCATGCAAATAATAGTACATTTTTTAAAAAAATAGGATGGTGTATATTTTAAGAGGATGGTTAATGTTTGTGCAACACATGGGACTGGAGGTTTATTGTACCCACAAAAATATTTTAAGATCATTTTATATCAAAAATACAGTAATTTATTGGTAAAATTAATATAATTATTCTTCGATAGAACAATATCATTTATATTGATTCACAAGTTTTTTGGTTATGTTTATGACTTATATACATTAATATATAAAAAAATTCCAAACAGCAAGTCTAAATTATTATATAAAAGAGCTTTTGCAAACATAAGCTACAGAGAAAAGAGAAGAAAATAGTGTTGATTGTATATGATGGATATTGATGGTGTAGAGTGTTTCTTAGCATAAGATGAGATGTTTTAAGGTAAAAGACTCAAAAGTTTATAGCAATTTCAAATGATTAATTTTTTTATAGTAGTTACTATAACAAGTTGGCTGCTTAAATTTAATGTTTGAGGATTTTTTGAAAAGGCTTTAGAAACTTTCAAGCAAATGCAATTAGCAGGTGTAAATCCAAATTTGACAACCTTTGTCAACATACTCCCTGCCTGTGTCAAAATGGGAGCTTTGGAACAGGGTATGGACATCCATCATAACATAATGGAAGGGGAATTTTTGTCAGATATTATAGTTGGAAATGCTCTGGTAGACATGTATGCAAAATGTGGAAGTATAGATAAGGCACATGAACTATTTGATGGAATGGCTAAAAGAGATGTCATCTCTTGGAATGCAATGATTGCAGATATGCATAAAATGGATTTGTTGAAAAGGCTTTAGAAATTTTAAAGCAAATGCAATTGGCTGGTGTAAAGCCAAATTCCACAACCTTTGCCAACATCCTCCCTGCCTATGTCAAAATGGGAGCTTTGGAATAGGGTATGGACATCCATCAAAACATAAAGGATAGAGGAATCTTGTCAGATGTTGTAGTTGCAATTGCCCTGTTAGACATGTATGCAAAATGTGGAAACATAGACAAGGCACATGAACTGTTTGATAGAATGCCTCAAAGAAATGTGGTCTCATGGACTACAATGATTGTAGGATATGCACAAAATGGATTTGTTGAAAAGACTTTAGAAATTTTTAAGCAAATGCAATTGGGTGGTGTAAAGACAAATTCCACAACCTTTGCCAACATCCTCCCTGCCTGTGTCAAAATGGGAGCTTTGGAATAGGGTATGGACATCCATCATTTTGGATAGAGGAATTTTGTCAGATGTTGTAGTTGCAATTGCCCTGTTAGACATGTATGCAAAATGTGGAAGCATAGACAAGGCACGTGAACTGTTTGACAGAATGCCTCAAAGAAATGTGGTCTCATGGACTACAATGATTGCAAGATATTCACAAAATTGGATTTGTTGAAAAGGCTTTAGAAATTTTAAAGCAAATGCAATTGGCTGGTGTAAAGCCAAATTCTACAACCTTTGCCAATATTTTCCCTGCCTGTGTCAAAATGGGAGCTTTGGAATAGGGTATGGACATCCATCAAAACATAAAGGATAGAGGAATTTTGTCAAATGTTGTAGTTGCAACTGCCCTATTAGACATGTATGCAAAATGTGGAAGCATAGACAAGGCACATGAACTGTTTGACAGAATGCCTCAAAGAAATGTGGTCTCATGGACTGCAATGATTGCAGGATATGCACCAAATGGATTTGTTGAAAAGGCTTTAGAAATTTTAAAGCAGATGCAATTAGTTGGTGTAAAGCCAAATTCCACAACCTTTGCCAACATCCTTCCTGCCTGTGTCAAAATGGGAGCTTTGGAATAGGGTATGGACATCCATCAAAACATAAAGGATAGAGGAATTTTGTTAGATGTTGTAGTTGCAACTGCCCTGTTAGACATGTATGCAAAATGTGGAAGCATAGACAAGGCACGTGAACTATTTGACAGAATGCCTCAAAGAAATGTGGTCTCATGGACTACAATGATTACAAGATATGCACAAAATGGATTTGTTGAAAAGGCTTTAGAAATTTTAAAGTAAATGCAATTGGCTGGTGTAAAGCCAAATTCCACAACCTTTGCCAGTATCCTCCCTGCCTGTGTCAAAATGGGAGCTTTGGAATAGGGTATGGACATCCATCAAAACATAGTTGGAAATGCTCTGGTAGACATGAATGCAAAATGTGGAAGCATAGACAAGGCACAAGAACTATTTGACAGAATGCCTCGAAGAAATGTCATCTCATGGAATGGAATGATTGTAGGATATGCACAAAATGGATTTGTTGAAAAGGCTTTAGAAATTTTAAAGAAAATGCAATTGGCTGGTGTAAAACCAAATTCCACAACCTTTGCCAGCATCCTTCCTGCCTGTGCCAAAATGGCAGCATTGGAACAAGGTATGGACATCCATCAAAAAGTAATGGATAGAGGAATTTTGTCAGATGTTGTAGTTTCAACTACCCTGGTAGACATGTATGCAAAATGTGGAAGCATTGACAAGGCATGTGAACTGTTTGGTAGAATGCCTCAAAGATATGTCATCTCATGGAATGCAATGATTGCGGGATATGCACAAAATGGATTTTTTAAAAAGGCTTTAGAAACTTTCAAGAAAATACAATTAGCAGGTGTAAATCCAAATTCGACAACCTTTGCCAGCATCCTCCCTACCCATGCCAAAATGGGAGCTTTGGAACAGGGTATGAACATCCATCATAACATAATGGAAGGGGGATTTTTGTTAGATATTATAATTGGAAATGCTCTAGTAGACATGTATGCAAAATGTGGAAGTATAGATAAGGCACGTGAAATTGCTAGTAAGGAAAAGGTACTTAGTGACTTTCAGCATCAAGTAATTAACATCTAGTATCAGAACCATAGTTTACAAGGTGAGCTAAATGTCTTCAAGGAGATGATTTATGACATGGAAACTAAAGTTCAAACATTTGAACTAGAAAATGTCAAAAAAGAAAAAGAGGAAAGAGTTGCCTATGGCTATAAACTTCAAAGAACTAATGCAAGAGCGATCAAAGCTGAAACAGATCTGGCTGATATCCTTGAAAGAATGAAATATCTTGAAAGTAGCTCCGCCAAGGATACATTTATGATAGATGAGTTAAAGGTGCAAGTTGTCCAATTACAGCAAGAACTAGAATCATCTGAAGATGTACACACTACACAACTTGCAGGCTTGGAAAAATCCCTAAGTGAATTCCATATTCAAGTAATGAAGCTTCAAAGTGATTATGCCATTTTGGAAAATAAACTAAGGATGTTGAAGGAGAAAAATTGTGAATTAAGAAAGTCCAGCAGGAAGGTATAGATAAAGAAAAAGATCTATCTTCTGCATATGAACATAGACTTCAAGCTAATGAAGAAAGAGCAAGAGAAGTAGAAGAAGAACTTGCCAAAGCTCTCAAATCAATTATTGAATCTGACAATGCAAATCATAAGATGGGTGAGATCATTTCTAAACAACAGAATCAAGTAAAGGCCATTGAAGATCAAACTGCAAAAATACAAGATGAACTTTGCTTATTTCTATGTGCGTGCAGCCATACAGGTTTAGTGGATGAGGGTTGTACATATTTTAACCAGATTAGTAACCCTTATTGCATTACACCTACAATTGATCATTATGTGTGCATGGTTGACCTTCTTGCCTGTGTTGGCTATCTTGAGGACACTCTAAACTATATCATTAAGATGTCATTTAAATCTGTCATGGTTGTGTGGATGTGTTTTCTTGGTGCCTGTAGATCACATATGAATGTAGAGTTAGAAGTATTTACAGCGACCCTACTACTGTGACTTATGTACATCTTGTCTGGCCATAAGCAAAAATGCATACATTGTGCCCATCCAAGGCAGATAGCTAATAAGACACCTCAACTACAAAGAAGGTCAATCTAACTTTATGTGAAAACATTTGGAAAGATAGAACTTACTACCTATAAGACTTGATTTCAAAACAAATTCAGTTAAAAAAACATCTCAAGTACAATGTAACAATCAAATCTAATGATATCTAAAAGTATTAATTTGCGGCATACATACAGATCAGACAATCACAAATATAAGTTTTAACAAAATGTCTAAAAAAAATCACAATTAGATAACTTCAGAACTTATGTACACAATCATTTTTTTCCATCTATGCCATAAAGAGGCAATTTTGATGAAATACAAGGTCAATTATTCATTTTACTTTAGAGGGAAGAATGAATGGAATCTCTCACATGTTCATTCTAATGCTGAGATGCTTGATAAAGGGACCTCACAGTATATTCTTGAAGGTCCATAGCATTACTTATTGCAACAATAGAGTATGGCAAACTTCATCTATCACATAACTCCCAGCCTGAAAACATGAAAATTGAAGAATGTAAAATAAATTGCTTAGAACCTGTCTCATGCATTTCAACAAGATCCACTACTAAATATAAATGAACATAAGTATCAGCATCTCATTAAATGGAGAAGAATATATACTCAGCAGTGGATGAGCTTTCTGTTGTCATGGGTCAGAAACTACTATGCCAAGATCAAAAATATTTTCTCATCAAATATTGGGGCTGTGAAAGACAGAACCAATTTATCACTACATATTTCATCTAATACTAATAGCACCCTTTAAAACCTTGAATGCATTATCTTAAAAAGCACACATGAAGCTATGCTTATGATCAAATCCTCTGTTAGCATCTTACCATGATCTGGAGCCTAGTACATGACTGACTATGTCCAGGGAAACATGGTTGTACCGTATATTAGTTTGTAGACATGTTTGGTTTATGTAGAGGGGAAAAGGCTGGTTTTACAATTATGTATTTTACATTTGAAAAGCCTTTTTGATCCAGGAGAATCTAAGTTTGATCAATGTGTGCCACCCTATGGGTTCACCAAACATCATGTGATAGACAGTGTTGGCTTCATCATGGTTCCTGGTACTCATGGTCAAAACTGCAGAGCCTAACTCCCATTACATAGCACCAACAAACACTAACAATGACATCACAGTCTTTGACACTAATAGCAGAATAATGGTGGAAAATGACAAACTACAAATTTAAACTGACAAAGGATAAACTACAGATCTTCTTGTAATCATCCATCCTATCTTTATCCTTTAAACCTAGATTAGCTATAAATATGTTAAATGGCTATACATAAAATAGATCTTTAGTTTTGTAGTTCATGTTTTTTCATTTTGTAATGTCCCTTACCTAGTTTGCCCTAGAATTCGCTTGGGAATTAGATTCTTTGGGTTTCTTCTCTTCAGTTGCTAAATCACTCATTCTTTGAACTAGTACCTACAGCATCATATACATTCAAGTCCATATTGCTACATGTTAGTTTAATACCTAGTATTCATTAGTCCAACACAATCATACTTGCATTTTGAAACACATAGGTAAAAGAAAACATTCATCACGCAAGGGGAGGGAAATACATAGGCTCTTAGTAGCCTAAGGCCTACCATAATCCTATTGCCCGAACCCTTGACGAGGGCCTATGGGGGCTGGTCCTTTTGCCCAATCCCTCGTTCGGGCCTATGGGGGCATATTCCAATGTGGGACCCCCATCCCTCCATCGTCCAAACCCTTGACTCAGGCCTACGGAGCATAACGCCCATTCCTGATCTCGGGCCTATGGGGATGGAACCTTAGATGGGGTTTATAGGCAATCTACTAAGGTTTATGCATTCTCCCCTCCTAGTTGAATTCACAAATACAGTTTCATGCAATTCAAAAATATACCATTTTGCCTTCATTATTTGATGGAATCATACAATGATTTACAACATGGTGTATTCCAAAGAACAGGGAGAAAGACATTAGAATTTGCTATGTAGTCATTATAAACACAGTTCAGCATATACAGAGAAATATAATCCAATACACATCATGATCTACAGAAATAGAGTCCAATCCTACATTATGATCTACAGCAATATATACATTATGATCTACAGAAATATAGCACAACATTTAGTTTGGCTTATCTAACACATATCAAACATAATCATCTCAGTCAATACGATAAGTCTATGAAGAAGAGTGATATTTCCAAAGACAAATGATATAGCATTTTCCCACCCAGATGCCAGCATATCAGACTAGGTTCCATACCCCTGATTCGGGCCTATGTTAACATGCCATACCAGATAGTCATGAATTACATATATAACATGATGGAAATGATCATCTGCAGATATGATATGTGACGGATGAAGACATAAATATTAAACTAAGTAAAGGGATTTACCTTGCCTTATAATACTGTGTTTGATAATAGGTTGCTGTCTAAATGTATTCCTCTTGATCAGTGCTAATATTATTGTTTGTGATTGAGATCCATGATGAGATTGTTAATGATCATATGATAAGATGTTGATGATTGTCTGATTGGTCTGTGCTTAATGCTGATGAGATGCCTGCTTTAGAGATTAATCCCCTGATCGCCGCCAATACCTGAGACTATATTAATGATTCTTTTATATCCTACTGTGATTGTCTTCCCTTAACCGACACCTCTCTTTATGGGATCTTCATTATCTACTACGCTGACTAAGGATTTGTTTCATGGTAATCACTAAAAATATTACTTTAATCTTTCCACCGTCACCTCCTGAATAATTTGATGGTTTGTCTTTAATTTTTGTCTCCTATAAAATTGTAATTACTATGTCTTAATATTGGGACATGACACATTTCTTGAGGCATACATCCAACCTTCTAGATTCTATACAGAACTTGCAGGTTTATGAATTAATATATTCTATCATTACAATTATAATATGTTGCTTTATAGGTTTCTTGTTAGCGCATTCATTTGTAGCCTATTTCATGGCACTATGATTATTGTTTAGAAAAAGAAATACTAATTCCTGAACCATTAGATCTTGACCAGAAGCAAAATAACAATGTTAAATAAACTCCTCAACCAAAAGATAGCCATACAGATTTAAAACTCGTATGTTCCAGATCAGAATGAAACTTAAAAATATAAAAATTTGGGGAAAAGATTTAATTTCAGGAGTCTTTGAAAGAAATATAAGGTGAGAAAATATATAAACCCTAAGCCCTAAACCATAATGCAAATCTATTATGAGAAAAGACAAGATAAATTTTGTAGAAATATGATCAAAGAAGGAATGAAGAGAATAAAAATACCATGGTAGCCTATCTATTTTGGTTTGCTAATTAAAACAAGATACACTGCTTGGCTCTACAAAATCCCATCACTCACAGCCTCCCCTCAAGATAATCAATAACATCCCCAAACATGGTAACTCACCCACATTCCCGTAAATAAACCCTAAGAACAGTACGGTGTTGTGGTCTGTCATTCTCGGCAATAGAGATTTGTTGACTGACCCTAGCTGAGCTTGGAGCAAATGAATCATGAACATGAGAAGAAGCTTAAAAAGTGGTATTGAATGGTGGACCAACATCGATGGTTGCACCAACAACAAAGGGTTCAGATGAGCCCTCTTCTATTCATCGTATTTTAGTGAAATGGATTTCGCTTTTGGCACCCATCCTTTTCACTAATTATTTGTTTATTTGTGTGATTAATTATTTAGTAATTTATAGTTGTGATTTTACCCGACAATCAAATTAGTCATTTATAGCTGTGTTACAAAAAATTACTAGAATTTAGTCATTTTTAGTTGTCGTGACTAAACGTTTTAGTCACGTAGTCATTTATTTGCCTAAATTCTACTAGTACTCATTTGAAGTGAAATCACCACATCTACCAGACCTTAAACACTTGATTCTAGCATTCATTTCATTTTCAACCATGGACTTGAATATCTTAAACCTACTGAAGGCTTCTGATTTTTCTTTCAAAAATGTAACCCATGTCATTCTAGAGAATTCATCAATGAGCAACATGAAATACCTCTCACCTTGTATAGACTCTTTGTCCTAGTAGGTCCATACAAGTCAGTATGAACTAGTTCTAATGGCCTTGTAGCAAAATACTCCTTAGAATTGAAAGTTATCCTTGTCTACTTCCCAATCTGACATTCCTTGCATATGGTGATTGCAAGCTTGGTTATCTTTGGCATGTCTCTTATTGCTTGCATGGAGTTGATCTTGTTGGGAATTAAGGTGTCTCAACCTTGGTAATTCTCTACATTTGTAATGTTTGTATTTATTATTTAATTGCCTATGTTGTAAATAATTGGAAAATCCATATTGCCATATTGTGGGATGTGGCACGATGATGTGTCAATCCTACATGGATTATGACAACTTGTATTTTTGTCCTCACATGAGGAGATAGGTGTCCCACTTAGTGGTAGGAATATTCTACCATGTGTCGGCATCTTCTATGTTGTGTAAGGAATGTTTGACCGAAACGGTTATGACAGATTCCTATGACGAATCTATGACATGTAAGAGTCGAGAATAGAAGGTTGTAAGACAGGTAATGACATGTGTCATGTAGCATCTTTGAATGAGGCATATTTGGGCACCCCAAGGTGGAATATGATGTGTTGTAAGAGAATAAGCTATTTATAGCATGTGTATGACAGATTCTCTTATAGCTGTAAGTTATAACCGCTATGACAGATTCTATAACGGTCGTCAGTGTCGTAAGATCATCTGTCATAGCCCATTTTGGAAATAGGTGACCTCTTTGGGATGGGAGCTGTGGACAAGTGTCAGACACATTCTACAATGTTGACCAAGTGTCCCGAGGTGTGGGTTTTGGTCCAAGATGCCATATTGGACGCCCATTCCAAGAAAGGTCCAATATTGCCTTGTAATTTCTTTATATACAGGTGCTTGGAGATGGAGTTTGTATCACAGGTTTACAGGTACTGTTATGCTGCCAGATTGACTCCAAACATGAGTGTCGAAGACCATTGAAGCTTGCATTGCAAGTGTATTGTAAACATTCTTTCAGATTTGTTAATACATTGTGCAGGGTTTTGAGTGAGGGGTTTTTCACCCGATAAGGGTTTTCCCCACCGTAAATCTTTGTCTCTCTTCTTCTGTCTACTTTCTGGTTCTTGTGTTTTGCTACAATATCTCATGTTAATGGTTTAACATCACTGTAATAGTTAGGATAAAGTTGAATTTGCATAGCCCTCTCCTCAATAGATTAGTGTAGAAAGTGTTTCCACACACCTAGCTTCCTTTTAGTCGGTATCAGAGCTTCATCACCTTCGGTCCTAGTTGTAGGGTAGGGGTTTTTTGAGCTAATATTAGGTTGAGTGGGAGTCTATGTAGAGCATTTTGTATCTTGTTATAGAAAGGAGATGGCAGGCACATCAGGAAGGTTTAAAGTAGAGAAGTTCAACGATAGTAATTTCAAGCTATGGAAGCTCAAGATGGAAGACATGTTAGTTGGCCGAGACCTTTGGGATAGTGTGAATGGAACTAAACCAGCTGCAATGTCACAAGCTGATTGGGATCTCAGGGATCGGAAGGCTAAGGTTCTCATAAGACTTAGTCTTGCCGATTCTATGTTCTTAAATGTCAATGAGGAGACTACTGCAAAACTCCTTTGGAAGAAGTTGGGGGATGTGTATCAAGCCAAATCCCTAGTCAATAAACTTTTCCTGAGAAAGAAGTTGTATTCCCTTCGAATGGAAGATGGAGGATCCGTTGCTGAGCATATGAATGCTTTTAACATGCTGGTTGCACAATTAACATCTATTGGTGTAAAGATGGAGGAGGAGGATCGATGTATGACCCTGCTTTGTTCTCTACCGGACTCATGGGATCATCTTGTCATGGCAATCGGAAGCACCACATCCACATTCAAAATGGAAGAAGTGGTTTCTTCGATGTTGTCTGAAGAGATGCAGAGAAAGTCTTCTGAGGCAGCCAAAGAGGCCCTTGTAGTTTGTGGAAGACCCAAGGAGAAAGGGAAGAAGAAAGACAAGAAAGCTGAGAAGGGTAGATCCAAATCCCGTGGGAGATCCAAATCTCCTGGAAAGTCCAAGGCTCTTTGTTGGAACTGTGGCAAGACCGGGCATTTTTGAAAGGAATGCAAAGAGGAGAAGAAGAAAAAGAAGAAAGCTCTTGATTCATATTCTGACAAATCACAAGATGATGGTGATGCTTTCATCGTAGCCTTGGCAACCCATGCATCTGATGATGTGTGGCTAATCGACTCTAGTGCATCATTCCACATGACCTCACATCGAGACTGGTTCACTAAGTATGAAGAGTTCGATGGTGGAAAGGTCTATCTAGGTGATGACTCTCATCTGAAGATCATTGGTCGTGGAAGAGTCTCTATCTGATTCCCTAATGGTCAAGTGAAGGGGATCTCTGGGGTTATGCACATCCCAGGATTAGCACGGAACCTGCTTTCTGTAAGTAGTTTGAATGATGCAGGTGTGTAGGTTGTCTTTTCGAAAGAAGGATGCAAGATGACTAGAGGAGTTATGGTGCTTGCTAAGGCTACTAGGAGAAGTACTCTGTTTCAGCTGGAGGCATGCATTTCATAATGTAATAGTTCTTCTGACTCAAGGAAGAGGGCAGCAGTCACTTCATCCCCACCATCTGAACGAGCAGTGAAGAAATCTATTGTTTCTAGTCTTGATGGTTGTAATTGTGCATTGGAAGTTAAACTTCCTGCAGAAAAGACAATGTTATGGCATAAGAGATTTGGCTGCATTGGTGAGAAGGGTCTGCGTACCCTGAAAAATAAGAACCTCGTTGAGGGGTTAGATGATTGTAATCTAGAGTTTGACTTTTGCGAACATTGCATTTATGGAAAACAAAACCGTGTTTAGTTTTACTCGAGTTCTCATAAGTCTTCTGGTGTGTTGGACCTTATTCATTCTGATGTGTTCGGTCCTGTTAATGTTCCTTCATTATCAAAATATGTATACTTTGTATCTTTTATAGATGATTACAGTAGAAGGACATCGATTTATTTTCTTAGAAGCAAATCTAAAGTCTATAGCAAGTTTAAGGAGTTTAAAGCCTTTGCTGAAAATCAGACTAGCAAAAAGATTAAATGTTTGAGAACTGACAACGGTGGTGAGTTCTATTCTACAGAATTCGATAAGTATTGCAAGGAACTTGGGATTGAAAGGCACAAGACAACTCCATACACCCCACAGCAAAATGGAGTTGCAGAGAGGATGAATAGGACACTGATGGAGAAGGCTAGGAGTATGCTTAGTGGAGCTAGTCTAGAACAAAAGTTCTAGGCTGAAGCTGTTGCCACTACTTACTATCTGGTAAACAGATCTCCTACATCAACTCTTGTTGGAAAGACACCCATGGAGGTGTGGTCTAGTAGAAAGCCTTCAGTAAGGCATCTTCATGTTTTTGGTTGTGAGACATATGCACATGTGCCAAGGGAGAAGCGGTCAAAGTTGGAGAACAAAGCTGTTAAGTGTATCTTCATCGGCTATGGTGTTGGTGTGAAAGGATACAAGCTTTGGGACCCCGTGGCTGAAAAAGTGTTGTATAGAAGAAGTGTCATCTTCAGAGAGCTTACATCTTCTTCCACTATTTTGCAGCCAGAAGAAAAAGAAAAGAAAGAGGATGTTGTTTAGTTTCCTCTCACCCCTAAGAAGACTGAACAGAAAGACAATGTTGGACCTGATGATGAGGAGAGCTCTAGCAGCTCTGAAAGCTCAAATAAAGAAGTTGAACCTCAACCTCAGCTCTTGAGGAGGTCTACACAGATAAGAAAGCAACCTGAAAGGTTTGGTTTTACATTGCTTGATTCTAGTTGTGCTTATGCTTTGCTTACTAATAGTGATGAACCTAGAACTATATCAGAGGCTTTGGATATGAAGGATGTAGGTTCTTGGAAGGAGGCCATGGAGGAAGAAATGGCTTCTCTGGATAAGAATCAAACTTGGGACTTGGTACCTTTGCCTCCTGGACAGAAACCCGTTGGATGCAAATGGGTGTTCAAGAAGAAAATTGGTGCAGATAGCAATGTTGAGAAGTATAAGGCCAGATTGGTTGCGGAGGGGTATTCACAAGTGGAGGGTATAGATTATGGTGAGATCTTCTCTCCCATTGCAAAGATGACATCCATTCAATTCTTGTTGTCACTCACAGCAGCTTATGACTTGGAGGTAGAACAGATGGATGTGAAGACAACTTTCCTTCATGGTGACTTGGAGGAAGAAATCTACATGTCACAGCCAGAGCATTACATGGTGAAAGGTAAAGAAAATTTGATTTGCAAACTTAAAAAGTCTTTGTATGGTTTGAAGCAATCCCCTAGGAGATGGTATTTGAAGTTTGATGCCTTTGTGTTGTCAATTAGATTTGTGAGATCAAAATTGGATCACTGTGTGTATTATAAATTTGATGGTGATCGTATTCTCATTGTTGCACTGTATGTTGATGATATGTTGCTCATTGGGAAGGGTAAGAATATGATTTCTGATTTTAAATCTCAGTTGTCAACATAGTTTGAAATGAAAGATTTAGGGACAGCCAGGTACATTCCAGGAATGGAAATCAGAAGAGACAAAACCAATAGAAAACTTTGGTTAAGCTAGAGTAAGTATGTGAAGACCATGTTTGGACAGATTCAGCATGGCAGATTGTAGACCATTGTGTGTTCCTGTTTCTTTGGGTACTAAGTTGTCTATTAAGGATCATCCAAAATATCCTAGTGAGGTGGAGGACATGAGAAGAGTACCTTATGCTAGTGTTGTTGGCAGTTTGATGTATGCTATGGTCTGCATAAGACCAGACATTGCCCAAGTAGTGGGAGTCCTTAGTCGATTTATGGCTAATCCTAGACAGGTTCACTGGGATGCAGTTAAGCGAGTGTTTAGATATTTGAGGGGTACTTCCTAGTATTCCATTTATTATCATGGTAATGTTTCAGGACCTCCACATTCTGTTGATATTCGTGGATTTGTGGATTCAGATTGGACAGGTGACATTGACAGCAGAAGATCCACCAGTGCTTATGTTTTTACACTGTTTGGTGGTGCTATTAGCTGGATGAGTAAGCGACAACCTGTTGTTGCTGTGTCCATGATAGAAACTAAGTACATGGCAGAAACTCATGCTTGTAAGGAAGCCATTTGGCTAAAGAGATTGTGTTTTGATATTGGTGTTGATGCAGGTCAGATCATGATCAGTTGTGACAGTCAGAGTGTAATTTGCCTTGCAAAGAATCCAACTTTCCATGATAGAACCAAGCACATTGATGTTCAGTTTCACTTCGTGAGGGACATGGTTGAGGATGGAAAGGTAAATTTGGAGAAGGTAGATACTTTGAAGAATGTTCCAGATGCATTGACGAAACTAGTGGGCAGAGAGAAGTTCAGATGGTGTTCGGAGTCTATGGGCCTCTCAGCCTATAGCACTTAAATCATGTTTTTCTATTGCTCTTACAAGGTGTTCGACAAGTGGGAGAATGTTGGGAATTAAGGTTTCTCAACCTTGGTAATTCTCTACATTTGTAATGTTTGTATTTATTATTTAATTGCCTATGTTGTAAATAATTGGAAAACACATATTGTCATATTGTGGGATGTGGCACGGTGATGTGTCAATCCTACATGGATTATGACAACTTGTATTTTTGTCCTCACATGAGGAGATAGGCGTCCCACTTAGTGGTAGGAATATCCTTCCATGTGTCAGCATCTTCTATGTTGTGTAAGGAATGTTTGACCGAAACGGTTATGACGGATTCCTATGACGAATCTATGACATGTAAGAGTCAAGAATAGAAGGTTGTAAGATAGGTAATGACATGTGTCATGTAGCATCTTTGAATGAGGCATATTTGGGCACCCCAAGGTGGAATATGATGTGTTGTAAGAGAATATTCTATTTATAGCATGTGTATGACAGATTCTCTTACAGCTGTAAGTTGTAACTGCTATGACAGATTCTATGATGGTTGTAAGTGTCATAAGAGCATCTGTCATAGCCCATTTTGGAAATAGGTGACCTCTTTGGGATGGGAGTTGTGGACAAGTGTCAGACACATTCTACAATGATGACCAAGTGTCCCTAGGCATGGGTTTTGGTCCAAGATGCCATATTGGACGCCCATTCCAAGAAAGGTCCAATATTGCCTTGTATTTCTTTATATATAGGTGCTTGGAGATGGAGTTTGTATCACAGGTTTACAGTTACTGTTATGCTGCCGGATTGACTCCAGACATGAGTGTCGAAGACCATTGAATCTTGCATTGCAAGTGTATTGTAAACATTCTTTCAGATTTGTTAATACATTGTGCAGGTTTCTGAGTGTGGGGTTTTTCACCCAATAAGGGTTTTCCCCACCGTAAATCTTTGTCTCTCTTCTTCTATCTACTTTCTGGTTCTTGTGTTTTTCTACAATATCTCATGTTAATGGTTTAACATCACTGTAATAGTTAGGATAAAGTTGAATTTGCATAGCCCTCTCCTCAATAGATTAGTGTAGGAAGCTTTTCCTCACACCTAGCTTCCTTTCAGATCTTCACAAGATTATCAAAGTTGATGTACTCCATCCTTTTGCTCCACAGCCAAGATTCATTTGTTTGTCCTAGAAGACAAGTCCTTTCATTAATTCCCTTTATATTATACAAGTTGCCTTATGTATTAAACCCTTCTACCACCAATTTTCTAGACTTTTCTCTTTTGATTTAACAACCTTGATCATAAAACATGAGACTATATCCTTTTCTATACATTTGACTTACACTAAGAAGATTATGCTTGATACCTTCTACATAAAGAACACATTGTGTTTTAGATTTACCATCAATACTTATGGTGCCTTTTCCAGTGATCTTTGCAAATGAATTGTCTCCGAACCTGACCAGTCCACCATTCCACTTACCAAGATTGATGAATTTGCTCTTATCATTAGTCATGTGATTTATACATCCACTGTCTGTCACCCAGAGATTTGTTTGCCCTTGAGCATGAAATTTTGTTTAGACAATCATTGAATTTTCAACTCCATTGTCATTCTCCTTGTCTTCCTTAGTGACATTAGTTATGTAAGATTCTAAATTTTCAAAGCCACTCTTGTAATATCTTGTTATGTGTCCAACCTTGTTGTAAATTGGACATACCACATTGACATCCATAAGTGGAGCAAGATAATTTCTACTTACAAGATTTATTCTATTCATTTCATACTTGCAATCTGTAGCCTTATGACCAAACTTGTAGATAAAACAATAACCAAAGAAAACATGATTGAACATGTTTGTGGAGAATTGTCTTACATGAAGAGATCTTCCTTGAGGTAAGATAAGATCTACACATTCAGTATCATCTGGACTTCCAAGCTTTGCCTTCATCAACTCTCTTTTGAGTAACTAAATTTCTTTCTCAAGTCTTGTACATTCTTTTGTCTTAGCTTCAATCAGAGCTCTTTGTTCTTTATTCTTGTTCCTTGCACAATCCAAGTCTTCAAGAGTAGAAACAAGTTCTCCTTCAAAATAAACTTCATATTCTTCATCATCTGTAGGCTTGTATGAACCATCTGAGATCACCATTGCCATGATTAGGGATTCCTCTCTATCATCATCTGATGAGTAGTGATCTACTTCTTCTCCAGAGCTGTAGTCTTCTTTTGAAAGAAGGTTCCTTGTGAAATTGTTTCTATTGAAACCCTTGCTGTTATTTTCACTTTCTCCAAAAGGACATGTTTAGAAGCATAATGACCAATTCTACCACATTTGAAACATTTGAAAGGTAGCTTACCTTTATACTTGCCTAATCCCCATTTCAGCTTTCTCACAAAGTTTGCTTCTTCTTCCTCACCTTCATTGCATACTTCAGATGTTCCTTCATTCTTCACAACATTGAAAGCAGCTTCTCTTTGGCTTGGACCTATGACTTCATTTCTCATCTCATAGGCAAATAGGGACCCAAACAACTCTTCCATGGTGAGCTTCTTCAAATCTTTGGCTTCTTCAATTGTAGAAACTTTTGAATCAAATCTGTGAGGGAGAGTTCTCAAGACTCTCTTCACAACCAATGAGTCAGCTATGTCTTCACCCATATTGTTGATTCCATTGACTGCTTCATCTACCCGGTGCAAATAGTCTGCTATGTTCTCCTCTTCTTTCATCCTTAGATTCTCAAATACTATTTTGTAAGACTATAGTTTTGCTTCCTTTATAGTGTCATTTCCTTCATAGAGATTTTTGAGCTTCTCCCACATCTCCTTTTCTATCTTGCATCTCACAACTTTGACTAACTCTAAACTGTTCAAGCCACTTAAGATGACATTCTTGGCTTTATCATTGTTTTCATGATCCTTCTTCACATCCGCATCTACAATACGATGGCTAGGTTCAACATAGTCATCCATGATATCTCTCCAAACTTCATACCCTAGCAAGGTAAGATAGGCTTCCATTCTTACACTCCAAAAATCACAATTACTTCAATCAAATATTAGAGATTTAGAAGATGACTCCTTCTGAGCCATGTGTTCTATTCCAAGATCTACCTTCAACTATTACGATGCACCAAGGAACTCAGCTCTGATACCAATTGTTAGATCACAATGATATACTGAGAGGGGGGTGAATTAGTATATACCAAAACTTTATTCCAAATTAACTTTATCAACCAAATCTTCTTACTCCCTTAACCAAATGATAAAAGAAAATTAAGCAAATCAAAGCACAACACATGAGCACACAATCACAACACCAAATTTACGTGGAGAACCCTACAAGGGAAAAACCATAGTGAGCAAGCTGCTTGGATCTACTATCCAAATCTAGACTCACAAATAAAAACAAGATTACAATATTATTTATGGGCTAGAACCCAAAGGAAGTTGCAACTCCTTGAAATACAATACTACAACACTTATAGAATGAGACTACAACCTATGAACATCACCTTTAACTGATCTCAGTAATCAGATACCTCACCGACATCCACACACTTTACTCTTACTCAAATCTTCACTTCCTATGCACAACAAACACTGCTACCTTCAACACACCTTCACATACACACTCACTCACTTCTACCTTCACACACATATCCTTGCACACACTCACACACTCTTACCTTTCACACAAAACAAGATCTTTCATTTATACCTTCCACAAATTACAAAATCTTTCTCCCATGTCGGCCAAGATGAAATGTGTATACATGAAACGTGCAATGGCCACACTAAGTCGATATCCAAAAGATGTAGAAATCAAATGCAGTTCAAGCCAAATGATAACCAGGACTTATTCTTTACTTAACAGATTCTTCCAAGATAGCACACACTTCAAAACATTTGGCGGGATCATCAAAACACATCAAGTCAACCCAGCAAACACTTATCCTTTCACAAAATAGCTCCAGACCTAAAGTGATACCAGATGGACCAATTAACATCATGTGGATCATCACTCAAGCAGCATAAGACTTACACAAACCTTCTCAAACAATCCTTCCACTGAAATATATGTTTTCTTTCTAGTACAAACAAACAAAAACTGAGCCTGGCATCACTTACAAACACTAAACACATAGTCTTGAGATAAAGCATTGAAAAACCAACTTGTGGTGCACTTCAACACTTGAAACCTGAGATGAACAACCATATAGAATTTTTGAACTCATCCTCCAATCATCAAATCCAAAAGATGAAATGTGGTGGCTTTTGCTTTCTCCTCCAGACAACCCTAATCAACAATAAGATATGTCTTTGCTCTACTGACTCTGGAGGACCTCTTTGTTACACCTTATCATCTAAAACTTGGATATATCATTCTTCTCATATGTACCTGACTAATCTTCAAACCGCTGCATCATAACTTCTAATGTAGATAAATGCAGAGAATTTCTCTGACCTCTCTGACTGTCTCAACATAGGAACACTCTCTTCACTCTACGAGAACAAGGATCTTTTGCAATAACTTTCAATCTCTAAAATCAAGAACATACAATATTCACACTTGTCTCTGTCTAACTCCCAAATCATAAGGTCATACCTTCAAATGCGGAGGAATGCGGAGGAATGCAAAGCATTCTCCCAAGCTTCTTCAGTGTAACTTCTAGTGCCTTAGACTTATTGAATCTTTCTCTCAAGATTTAAGCAATGCTTTTCATTAGGAATCAATGAACACAACATTCACCATACTTGAGACTTCATTCACAACATCATACAACAACTATCACAACTCTTTTCATCAAAACAAGAATCTTCATGTTAGCACAACCTTTGTCAATGAACTTCAGAAGATAGGGTGCAACTGTGTACAGATGATACTGATCCAATCAGTATAAATAGTCCATGACATTCATCATCTTACCCTTTAATTCACACCTTCTCTGATCCATCTCTTTATTACTCCTTTGTCTTCTTCTCTAATCACCTCAGCATTGACTGATCACTTTACTTCTCTGTCTCACAACAATCTGCAACAATCTCCCTTAGTCATCACTATCCTTTGGTATCTCTGATCATCACTTCCACTTCCAACCTTCAGCACTATTGATATCAATCCTATCCATCACTGAACATCACACTGTTGGCATTAATGACAACATATATGCAACAATCCCCCCCTTTGGCATTGATGGAAACACTTAACCTGATATGCAAATTTCTCCCCCTTTGACATCAAGGACAAAGGGCTAGTGGTCTTCCTCTAAACTGATCTTCCTTTAGCTCCCCATATCTGTGTTATTCTTGATCGTCTTTCACTACTCATTATCTATCAACTCCCCCTGACTGGGTAAGTGCAAGAAGATGGGGGGCCAAAAAGGGGTCTTAAGTGGCCACGTTTTTTTTCTGAAATCAGAAAATGCTAGCCTTGGATGAGAAATTAAGCATAGTTACACTCAAAATTTGGAGATGCAACCAAAACAATGTTCATAGTGCTCCGAGTCTACTTTCTAAACTACTATTTTTTTTAAATGGCATAGATTAAGGGGTTCAAAAGAGGGAGCCACAGAAATTGGTGTTGTTTCTATCAAAAAAGCATAACATAGCATGTTTTGTAGCTCCCTCAAAAGGACAACTTTTTTTTGGTATTTTTAAAATCACTTCAATGAGAAATTAGCTAATACCATGTAGTTTATGCCCAATTTTTTTGATAATTTTTTGATGAATATTTGATTTTTTACTTATTTTCAAAGCAGACACATCCTAAAAAATGGAATTTTGGCCGTGCTACCCTTATAAATTTTGAAAACTAATTGAAAATCATTTTTTTCTTTTTTTGATATGTGTAGAATGGAGTCTAGTTTCTAAATATGTATTTTTTTTTTAAATTTCAATGAATAGTTAATTTACAATGAAAAAAGACCAAACATTGGTTTTTGCCTAAAAACGGACACACAAACAAACGAAATTAAAGATGAAAGGCTTAACATTGTTAAAATGTGAAAAAAATCACATCGTCAAATAGCTAAGAGAAAGCCTAACATTAGCCAGGTGTTCAATTTGTTCGACCTTGAAACACATGCAAATCTAAGGGTTAGCACGAACGAAATTATGTGAAATCTTGAAGAATATGGAAAAACACGTCTGTGGATGTTGAAAAGGCACTCCAAGCCTTTGGTTTGGAAATCCAAAGAAAATCCCAAGCCCAAGGCTTGGGATTCCCAAAGAAAAACATAACACGAGCGCGTTTTAACGCGCTCGCGTTATTGTTTGCTTTGCATTTTCCCTTTTCCGCAAAAGTTTGTGTTGTTTGTCATGTTTTAAATAACGCGAGCGCGTTATAATGCGCTCGCATTATGTTCCCCTTGATTTTTTTTATGTTCAAGGTTATTAATCATTTATGTATGTACGTATGCATCTATGTATGCCTATATGTATGTATGTATAGTGTCGAGGGTAGAGGAGGGTAGAGATGGAAGTGAGCCAGATAGGGGAGGAGAGGGGTGGATAAGGATTGAGTGATTAAGGTTGAGGGTTGAGGCTTTAGGGATAGCATTTAGGGTAAAGGGTCAAGGGATTAGGGTTAAGGTAGAGTGTTGAGGGTAGAGGGATTAGGAATAGGGTTTAGGGTTGAAAGTTTAGGGTTGAGGGATTAGGGTTTAAGGTATAGTTTTGAGGGTTGAGGGTTTAGGGATAGGGTTTAGGATTTAAGGTTTAAGTGTTGAGGGTTGAGGATTTAGGGACAGGGTTTATAGTTTAGGGATAAGGGTTTATTGATAGTGTTTAGAGTTGAGGGTTGAGGGATTAGGTTTTAGGGTTGATGGATTAGGGTTTAAGGTATAGTGTTGAGGGTTGAGGGTTTAGGGTTGATGGATTAGGGTTTAAGGTTGATTGATTAGAATTTAATGTCAAGGTTAGGGTTAGAGTGTCGAGGGTAGAGGGATTAGGGATAGTGTTTAGGGTTGAAGGTTTAAGGATTGAGGGTTAAAGCTTTAGGGATGAGGGTTTAAAGCTTAAGATATAGTGTCAAGTGTTCAGGGTGCAGGGATAGGGTTTAAGTTTCAAGGGTTAAGGGTTGAGGGATAGGGATTAGGGTTTAAGGTATAGTGTTGAGGGTTGATGGTTTAGGGATAGGATTTAGGTTTGAGGGATTAGGGTTGAGGGTTGATGAATTAGGGTTTAATGTTGAGAGTTGAGAGTTGAGGGTTGAGGGTTGAGGGTTTAGGGATAGGGTTGATGGTCAAGGGATTAGGGTTAAAGAAGAGTGTTGAGGGTAGAGGGATTAGGGATAGGGTTTAGGGATGAAGGTTTAAGGATTTAGGGTTGAGGCTTTAGGGATGAGGGTTAAGGGATTAGGGTTTAAGATATAGTGTCGAGTGTTGAGCATGTAGGGATAGGTTTTGGGGTTCAAGTTTTAAGGGTTAAGGGTCAAGGGATCAAAGTTAAGGGTTGAGGGATTAGGGTTTGACGTCACGGGTATAAGGATTAGGGATAGGGTTGGAGGGTTTAGGGATAAGGGATTAGGGTTTAAGGTATGGTATCGAGCCCGTTGAGGGTTTAGGAATAGGGATAGCATTTAGGGTTTAGGGATAAGAGATTAGAGTTGAGGGATGAGGGATTAGGGTTGAGGGTTGAGGGATTAGGTTTTAGGGTTGATGGATTAGGGTTTAAGGTATAGTGTTGAGGGTTAAGGGTTTAGGGTTGACGGATTAGGGTTTAGGGTTGACAAATTAGCATTTAATGTTGAGGTTAGGGTTAGAGTGTCGAGGGTAGAGGGATTAGGGATAGGGTTTAGGGTTGAAGGTTTAAGGATTGAGGGTTGAGGCTTTAGGGATGAGGGTTTAAGGCTTAAGATATAGTGTCAAGTGTTGAGGGTGCAGGGATAGGGTTTAAGTTTTAAGGGTTAAGGGTTGAGGGATAGGGATTAGGGTTTAAGGTATAGTGTTGAGGGTTAATGGTTTAGGGATAGGGTTTAGGTTTGAGGGATTAGGGTTTAGGTTTGATGAATTAGGGTTTAATGTTGAGAGTTGAGAGTTGAGGGTTTAGGGATAGGGTTGATGGTCAAGGGATTAGGGTTAAAGAAGAGTGTCGAGGGTAGAGGGATTAGGGATAGGGTTTAGGGTTGAAGGTTTAAGGATTTAGGGTTGAGGCTTTAGGTATGAGGGTTACGGAATTAGGATTTAAGATATAGTGTCGAGTGTCAAGCATGTAGGGATAGGTTTTAGGGTTCAAGTTTTAAGGGTTAAGGGTCAAGGGATCAGAGTTAAGGGTTGAGGGATTAGGGTTTGATGTCGAGGGTATAAGGATTAGGGATAGGGTTGGAGGGTTTAGGGATAAGGGATTAGGGTTTAAGGTATAGTATCGAGCCCGTTGAGGGTTTAGGAATAGGGATAGCATTTAGGGTTTAGGGATAAGAGATTAGAGTTGAGGGATGAGGGATTAGGGTTGAGGGTTGAGAGATTAGGGTTTAAGGTATAGTGTCGAGGGTTGATGGTTTAGGGATAGGGTTTAGGTTTTGAGGGACTAGGGTTTAGGGTTGATGAATTAGGGTTTAATGTTGAGAGTTGAGGGTTGAGGGTTGAGGGTTTAGGGATAGGGTTGATGGTCAAGGGATTAAGGTTAAAGAAGAGTGTCAAGGGTAGAGGGATTAGGGATAGGGTTTAGGGTTGAAGGTTTAAGTATTTAGGGTTGAGGCTTTAGGGATGAGGGTTAAGGGATTAGGGTTTGAGATATAGTGTCGAGTGTCAAGCATGTAGGGATAGGTTTTAGGGTTCAAGTTTTAAGGGTTAAGGGTCGAGGGATCAGAGTTAAGGGTTGAGGGATTAGGGTTTGACATCGAGGGTATAAGGATTAGTGATAGGGTTGGAGGGTTTAGGGATAAGGGATTAGGGTTTAAGGTATAGTATCAAGCCCGTTGAGGGTTTAGGAATAGGGATAGTGTTTAGGGTTTAGGGTTGAGGGATTAGGATTTGATGTTGAGGGTTGAGGGTCGAGACTTTAGGGTTTAGGGTTTAGGGATAGGGTTGAGGGTCAAGGGATCAGAATTAAGGGTTGAGGGATTAGGGTTTAATGTTGAGGGTTGAGTACATTAAGGTTCGAGGGTTGACGGATTAGGGTTAAAGTAGAGTGTCGAGGGTATAAGGATTAGGGATAGGGTTGGAGGGTTTAGGGATAAGGGATTAGGGTTTAAGGTATAGTATCGAGCCTGTTGAGGGTTTAGGAATAGGGATAGTGTTTAGGGTTTAGGGATGAGGGATTAGAGTTGAGGGTTGAGGGATTAGGGTTTAGGGATAAGGTTCAGGGTTGAGGTAGACATGGAGCAACTGAGAGACATAGAGAGGGGAGAGGTAGAGAGGTGAGGGGGAGAGATAAGTGAGATATAGAAGATGAGCTAATGGAAATAGAGGTGAGATATTGTAAAGGTGCTACCGAAGGTGAGATAAGCACAAATATTTATGGATCAATCTATAGCAGGACAAAACAGCACTCGTGTTTTGTCCTTCTATAGAAACGGTAAAAAAGTGTTGACCCCCTATGTTCCAGGCCCACATGCCCTATTTTCATGCTAATTATGTGCATGCTCCAATAAAAAAGAAGTGCTTTCATGTTGTTGGGAAGTTCACATGCACATTTTACACATTCTACCACCTTTGCATGATCTTTCCACCACCTTTTATGCTTTGCCAACTGGAGAAGGAGGAAATAACATAGTTTTCACACCAAGTTTGATATATATCTATTCAAGTTTCAATTTTTGTAGTGTTGCAATGTTAATTGTGATTCAATTTTAGGAATTTAACATTATAGATTGGTTAATAGTATTGTTGTTAGTAATTATATTTGAGTGTTATTCAATTTAACATTGAAAAGGAAGTAAGTGGTGAAAAACTCAAATTTTTGAGGAGTTTGATGCAAGAAGAAAAAATCACTACATAATTGGGTACTCTCTCCATTCGAATCTTCATTTTTTAGGTATGTCAAGTCTTTACATGCATGTTCTTTACATTTTCCTTAATTCTATTTGAATTATTTTATCATGCTTTATCATACATGTTTAAAATAGACACATTCCCAATCAAGAAAGTAGCCTACAATCTCACATGATAGCATGTATATTTTCTACACTTGGGCTCTTTAATAATTATGTGTAATAAACAGACCTTAACATACCATGATGTCAAACTATACAAGAATAAATCCTTACAACATAATAAAAATACAATCCCACTATTATCTTGTCATATTAACAAGTTAAAATACAAATGAATAGGTGCCAAGATCATACAAGTATGCACATGACATGATGATTTGTATGCACATATCTTGGGCTAGGACATTCCTTATGCACCTATTCATGATGATTTGTACATGCACATGACACAACAATTATTGTCTATTCCTTCACAAGCCACCCAAATCCTAGTATCCCTAGTACCAACAAAACACCTTCTCAATTCCAAATCCTAGTAGCCGTAGTAACAACAAACATGTCAAATTGGGTCTGCCTCAACCTTTTCAAGCATGAAGTCCCATGTACTATTTTCATGGCTGCAATAATTTTCTTTGTATGTTTTGTACCTATTTTGGTTGAGTGACATTTACTCTTTTACATGATGATTGTATGTACATTTACTATGAAGGGTTGAATGACATATATTTTAGTTATTTGTATGGATTCATTTCTTAGGAACTAATAATGGTCTCTTTATCATGCTACAAACAAATTCTCCATCATGCCAAGGAAACGATCAAGAATTAAACCAACACAGGAAGAGATAGAAGCTAAGAATGCAAAGAAAGCAGTGGCTATGAGTGAACTTCGTGAGAAGAGGAAATTGGACATGATAAATGAAGACATGCCAATTGAAGAGGAACCACAACCATCATAAAGAGATATGGTATTGGCAGCACAAAGAGAATGAATGTAAAAACTTCGTGCTACAAGAGATTTGAATACCATAGTTGGAGACACGTCCTCTACCGCAAGTCAACATGTAGGGACACCATCTACCACATCTCAAGTTGAGAGTACATCATCACTCACATGTGATGAAGGAGGTACGCCATCATTCCCACCTCAACCTCAAGGTACGTCATCTATTCCATCTTCGATCGAAGGTATGCCATATAGCCCATCTCATTTAAATATTAATGAAATTCCTAATGTTGAGGTGAATTTATCTAACTTAACACCACCTAGAATTTTGCATAGAAAGCCAAAGTGTTTGATTGATATTGATGAGAATATTTTGCAGCCAATGGAAGGTAAGATTCGAAAACGCACTTGTAGAAGATATGCTCATAAGATTTGGAGATTGTTCTTTGAAAAGTTAAATGAGATTGCAAGATGTCAACTATTCCTTGAAATGATGTGAAGTATAAAGTATAGGTCCATCATGAATATTCTTGGGTTGAGAACATCAGAGGCTTCAAGTGAAAAATCTATTGTCAAGAATCTAATGAGTGTGTATGAGAGTGTGGGTAACACCTCACGCACAAAAGATAGTTATGCAACACGACGTGTGATTACATCGACTATAGTAAGTAGTCAAACAAGGAAAGATCGTCTCATTAGAAAGATGAGTCAAGAATTGAGAATTAATAGGAAAACTTTATCAAGAGCTATTGGAAGATGCCAAAGAATTATGGGCGTTCTCGGGGAGACTACCACAAAATGATAAACCAATTGTTGAAGCATTGAGATCACTAACTGAAGACTTTTGGAAGAATTACACAAGGGTATCTCCGAATCAAAGGGATGTGGTAAGAAGGAGAATCAGTAGTTAGAACCGTGAGCCACATCCAAAGCATTTTTTGGATGAGACTCAAACACAGTTTTATAGTAAATTTCTAGAGAAGTATCCTCAAATTAAAATTTGTCAAAGATATTTTGAAATGCTAAAACCTTTCTATGTCAAGATAAATCACACACTCACTACTTGTTGTTGTAGATTACATATTGAATTTTCTAACCATTTTGATGTTTATAGGTCTATATGTTTAGATATGCATACTAACAATGTTTTGCAGGGTTGTGCCATACATGCCCCACCAACATCTTCAAGAGACTTCATATCAAGAATTTTATGTGAAAGAGAGGAAGGTCAAATATTCTACAAGAAATTATGCTTGGATGGCACATGTCATCATTGCAGTGGCTTGCAACATTTGCCAATATGTGAACATATGGAAAGAACACATGCAGTTGGAAACGAACTAGTAGAGTTTGGCAAGTATAAAACAGTGGCATACAATACAAAAGATGGTAAAGAAGTAAAGAGGTGTGAATTGGTTATTGAAAATATTCCAGTGTATCAGTTTATGCCTATATTTCGTGATAGCATAGTGTATGAGTATGTAAGACATGCCCATAGAGCTTGATGGTTGGACTTACAATTCAAGTTATGCAAGGACACATTTCTAGTTGGTAGCATTGTTTCAGTCGTCAACTTTACAGAGAACTATAGTTTACAGCCACAGTGTGAGGTGCAATCACAATATTACAACTCCACACAGGTTTCTATATTTGTGCACATCACATTCATCCATGTGAATGATAGTACAAAGGATGACAGAAAGATCATAAGGGAGTATAATTTCTATATTAGTGATGATCACATTCTACGGAGTTCATGCAAGGTTGATTTCAGGTGTTCTACAATGATTTGGCTAGAAGGGGCATATCGTTCAGTTATCATATCATATGGTTGGATAACTGTGTGTCACAATTCAAGAACTCACAAAATTTCTATTGGCTGAGTAGGAGGCATAATTTTACAGGTATTTAGCATATGTGGAACTTTTGTGAGGCCGGGCATGGAAAGGGGGAGCATGATGGTGCAGGAGCATGTATCAAAAGAGCCATAGCATAAGAAGAGTTAAAGTATAAAGATAATACAAAGTTGATAGATGCAAAATCAATTGTCAAGTGGTGTAATGCTTCCATGGGTCCAGGTAATGAAGGTAAGTCTTCAGTTTGTAGATTTTTTTGGTTGATAGATGATACTAACATTGCACCATATGAGGACTATTGTACACTGATAGGATCAAATGAGATGCACTCTTTCAAAAGCTCAATTGCAGGATCATGGAGTATCCATACACAAAAGATGTCATGCTTTTGTTCTTCCTATATAATTCAAGCTTAGTGCGAGTCAAAGGAGTGGGTTGATGAATGGCAGTTAAGTTATCTTAGCCCACTTGACACGTATCGACCCCCGACAGTACTGGAACTAACACAGATGGAATCATCGGTTGACTTTGACCACATATCAGATCTAGTTCAACCAGGTAATATATCTATTTGCATAGTTTTTGAAATTCCTAATGTCATCTTACTTTGTAGTGTTTTCGTAATGTTGACTAATTTCATCTAATTTGCTACACATATCAATGTAGGGCACGTATATGCAGTTATTGCAGATGAAGATAATGAAGAGGGAACAAATTATTACTTATGTCGTTGTGTTGAGGCCAAAAAGAAATTGGAGGCCCCAGTTATAGATGGAGAAAACATCGAATACCCTACAGGCTCAGTGGTTATTAGTGGAACATGGCTAAGAAGGTACCCACATAAGAGTGTTAATGTTTGGCTGTTTCAGGACTTTGACACGCATCAAAAGATTCTTCATTACTTGAACCTTGTCATGGCATCCAATTCTCATTTGATACAGTATCGGGGTAGACCTTTGAACAAAATCTTGTGGAAGGTGCGTGAGTCTGACCATAAAGCAATACTTGACAAAATAAAGAGTAGAGCAGACCTGGATGGTTCATTGGATTAATTTGTAAGTATTCACATTGATTTTGTAAAGTTATGTTACATTGAGTTTTAAGTATGCACATTAATTTGTAATGTTTATCTTTTTTATTTCCTGCTGCACTTTTACACATATACACATTTTTACATCATCATATTATGCTTCATGGGGTTAAACCTAAGTGATGGATGAAGTTGATCCTGAGAATAATATATAAAATATAGGTAATGTATAAAATATAGGTGTCTCTAGGTGTCTTGGTTTCTAACTAGATAATAGGTGTCTCTAATTGTGATGTAGAGGCAATGGGATAGTTGGAGGATGGCAAACTAGACAAGGTTTCCTTATGCTCTAAAGCCCAAATTCCATGATCATTATACAAAAGTGGGAACTGGTTAGAGACTCTGAATTCTTCATGGAAAAAGTGATTTCAGATGCTATGGGACCCATTCCAATCATTACCAAAGGCAGACCAAACTCAGGATTAACACTTCCTTCACAAACCCAAGAAATGGCTTGTAGCCCTAAAAAAAGAGAACAGTCCTAATAACTTTTGATATAGATCTTCAAACATAGAAATTGGACAATTAGTAGACACCCATTTGGACTTCCTATCACATATCCAAAACTAGGTATAGGTTGTTTTGGATGATATACCCTAACCTATAACTCCTCTCAATAACCTAGAGCCCCAATTAGGCCTAAAATACAAAGAGACCCCCCTTAAATTCACACACAAAACTCAACCAATGACTTGAACACTTAGTATTCATGTTAAAACTATGAATTTTGTGTGTTTTGTCCTCCTACAATCTGTTGTTCCCAAAAATGCCTCTATGGTTCCTTCTCTATGTCTCTAAACATCACCTAACACATGGTTTTGTTAGGATTCCTCAAAGAAAACTTCTTCTCCTCAGATTTCCTACCAAAAACTCATCATAGCATACTAGAACAGACCTACTACAACCCATTCCACTGATCAAAAGTGAATCAAATCAGTGGAATGGCCAAAAAATGCATGATTCTTACCAAAACCCTAGATAAGGGTTTCTTAAACTGTTTTCAGGAAAATGATTCTTACTCTACTCTAGAATTGTTTCAAGATGCCAAACTAGATGCAAATGAATGCCAACTCACTCTAGTTTCATGCCACCACCATAGTCCTTCAGTTGCACTAATGGTGCAGGGGCACCTAGGTTGTCATGCCTCCAAGAGGGGTCAAAAAATAAAATTTTGTTTTGCTTGAGTCAATTATATGTAATAAGGTCTTCTAAGACCATTTCATTTCTTTTAAGTCACTTTGAGTCATTTGGGGTTAGTTTGAGTCTTTGAGTCCTGTTGCAAAAAAGTGTCAATGTTGTCAAGTTGCACAAAGTAACTTTTGCATTTTTGGTGTCATGCTCCTAATGCAACCAAACTGACTATTCCAACGGATCCAGATGGGTACATTTACACTAGGCATGGTCATGTTTTTCACCTAAACATGTCAAAACAGTTCGAGCTACATTGTACCGACGATATCCCTGAAGAGTCTAAAGTGCAAAAAGGTAGCAATCTTTGACAAGATGTTACTTGAAAACCATGTCACTCAGAACATTTCGTCTAAGGAAACATGATCATGTAGAGTGCCTCTACAATAACCTCTGTCAATTTTTTATATCTCTGAGGCATTTACCTGTGGTGAAAGGTTTTCTGCTACCCCAAAAATTGTCAGAAGGAGACAGTGTAAAGTTACAAAGGGGTGTAACTTTCATCCTGCTCCTGATGTGACCAAACTAACTATTCCAACACATCCGGATGGGTACATTTACGCTAGGCATGGTCATGTCTTTCACCCAAACATGTCGAAACAGTCCAAGCTACATTGTACCGACGATATCCTTGAAGAGTCCAAAGTACAAAAAGGTAGCAATCTTTGATGAGATGTTACTCAGAAATTGTGTCACGTAAAAATGTTCCATCTAAGGAAACATGATCACGTAGAGTGCCTCTACAATAACCTCTCTCTTTTTTTAATATCTCTGAGGCATTTGCCCGTGGTGAAAGGTTTTCTACTACCTCAAAAATCGTCAGAAGGAGGCAGTGTAAAGTTGCAAAGGGGTGTAACTTTTGTCCTGCTCCTGATGCGACCAAACTGACTATTCCAACGCATCTAGATGGGTACATTTACACTAGGTATGGTCCTATTTTTCATCCAAACATGTCGAAATAGTCTGAGCTACATTGTACCGACGATATTCCTAAAGAGTTCAAAGTGCAAAAAGGCAGCAATCTTTGATGAGATGTTACTCAAAAACCATGTCACTTAGAAACATTTTGTCTAAGGAAAAATGATCATGTAGAGTGCCTCTACAATAACCTCTCTCAGTTTTTTATATCTCTGAGGCATTTGCCCGTGGTGAAAGGTTTTATGCTGCCCCAAAAATTATCAAAAGGAGGCAGTGTAAAGTTGCAAAGGGGTGTAACTTTTGTCCTGCTCCACGGCGCAAGTTTTAAGTTGATTTCCTCCAAGGTGCCAATGTGAGGTTGTTTTAATGGCAAAGGGCGCCTTGATTCATGATGTTGAATCTCTTTCCTCCTAGGCGCCAAAATGGATAGTTTAGACAAGAAAAGGCGCCTTAGTATACTTAGCTCATTTCTTGGCAATTTGATGGCTTCAATCATTTGTTCAAACATATAGGAGACCATTTTACACTTAGGTGCTAGACCTTAGGATTTAGAACATCTTCCTTCAAGGCACCAAAATGAGGTTATTTAGACACAAAAGTGTGCCTCCATACAAGATGCTTATTCTCCTTTCACTTAGGCGCTCATTCATGATGATCCAAGTGACAATAGGCGCCTAGACTTCCTTTGGTAAGATTTAGTCATTTTGAAGGTTCTAACACTAGGCGCTACTGTTGGAAGTGATTTGAAGTTCATTTTCCTCTAGGTGCCCAAAATGGATGGTGGAGACAAGAAAAGGTGCCTAGACTTCTTTTGACAATTTTCAAAGTCTTCCTAAGTTATATTATGTTATATTGACCCTTAGGCACAAACAGATGATCTAGGATGACTCTAGGCGCATATCCAAGGTGATATCTTTCTAGGCGCAATCTTCACTAAGTTTAGACTTCATTTTACATCAAGGCACCAAAATAGATAGTTTAGAGAGGCAAAAATGCGCCTAGAGGTATGATGCTTAGTTTGATGTGTTTGATCAACTTTGATAATCAAGATGAATTGCCTCCCTTAAGGCACCCTCCTTTATACTTTGAAACATCCTTTCAATATCAAGGCACAATTTTAAGGTTGTTTGGATGATGAAAGGTGCCTTGAGTTCTAGGCAAAGTTTTGAGGTTGTGCAAGTAGAGAAATGCGCCTAAGGTCTTAAAAAAAAATTGTGCGTAAAACTGAAAATCCTTGAGGTATGACTTATGGAAGCCTATAGCCCCAATGTTATATTGCATACTAAAATTAGGTAAGACTCAATGTAATCTCATAACCTCACCTTATATGCAAGAGGAATTACATTTAATAACCACAATGGTCATTAGGTGCTCATAAGCATATGATTTTGACTATCTTATTCAAAACAACAAACATACTTTTTGCATCCCACTATGGTATAATAAAAAGAAATTAAGAAATATTTTCAATTGACCAACTCATAAAGAATATGGATCAGCATACTCATTTGAATATTTTCAATTGAGCAACTCATAAAGAATATTAATATTTTCTGTTCAACATGATGATTCATTTTTTTTTTAAATACAACTTTTATCTTTTAGTTCCAAAATGAGGTTTAGGTGATACTTGAATAACAATAGCTAGCTTATTGGATCAACAAACATCCTATGTAATACAATTGGACTTTAAATATTTGAAGTAGCAATCTACAAATATCCATTCAAACATTGATTTATAATGCAAGTATGGATGCCATCAATAAAAAATATTTGTATTAACCAAATATCCATATAGGCATACATCAATATCTGTCGATATAAGTATAACATATATACAAAATAGCCATATAGACTTACAAGAATGCCATATAGGCATACAATGTCAACTATATGCAATACAAAATATATGTCCACAAATGCCATATAGGCATACAACAAAGGAACACAATAAATAGTTATTCCTCTTTGACTGGTGAAGAGAATAGATCACGGGCAACCTTTGATCTTCTAGGGGATGGAGACGCGTATGTGGGTGGTCTACTACAAACCCGAGGGTTGCTCCTCCTATTTAGTTCTTCCTGCATCTTTAGCTGTTACAATAAAAAGTATAGACATTAATATATAGAAATTACATGTTATAAAAAATGAAACATTCAACAAAATAATCACTTACCGCTACCATATAATCTATCTCCTCACTTGCCTCAGTAGCAGGAATAGGCCGTGGTGATGTCATATCCTATAGAAACTATCCAGATAGAAATTAAACTTCAAATCAATAATCTTTTGATTTTTCAAAAATAAACAACTATAACAATGAATGTAAATTGAAATTTACTAATCTGCCTTATACCCCTGTCAATGCCATGGAGCTATGAATCGTAGAGGTCACACCATGTTCCATTTCCCTATGAACATCAAGAGGTATCTCTGTAGCCTGCATCATCTAGAAATAAAACATTATTCAATTACGAAAACTATAATAGTGATGCAAATCATGGCTCCTAACATACACACACGTTCATCTAAACATGGAAGTACACACAATAAAGCACACAAGTCACATACAAAAATCTAGTAAGTACAATTCATTCATTAAACTATCTATTTTATTACCTCTGTGAAGCTTTGAAGTCCACCACCGCTGGTAGGTGTTGCCGTGAAATCTCTAATATTAACCTATTCAACATCCAAAATAAGATATTAGAATACCATTTATATAACGATGTTATTCACATGTAATATTTATAATTGTTCACTAGTTACATACCCCGACAGTAGATGATCTAGTGTAATATGCAAGTGGAGAACCACTGAAAACTGCTTCAACGCTATGACCCTGAAATTTCATTAAAATCATCAAACTAAATTAGTTAATCTTGCATTTCAAAAATAAAATTTAATAAATTAAATTCAATAAACTTGCTAATATTTACCTAAGTATCAAGGCTGAAAGTCTCACTCAGAAGGGTATCTGTCATCACCATCTACTCAGCTACAGATGTAGCCTATGCACCTACGTCCTAACTATCCATGGGGTCATAACCACAGGTTGACCTGCAAGTCTGACAAGCATGGGGTAGGACCCTACTCCTTGCACTATCTCCCAACCCACTCTATGTTGCAGGACTGGCATGCTCTATGATGCTCTGGGTCAAGGCACTAATGGACTGAAGTGTATCGACCTCAACACTCTCCTTCACAATGGAAGGGATAGAAACATGCTCATGGGCTGGTCTGCTGATTACTCGTCTCATTGCCCACTGTGGGTCAACACGTGCCCCTGGTCTATCTTGTGCTAACCCCCCACCTCTACCCTAAAAGTCCCGCATATCAAAATAGTTTGGCACTTTATTGAGGACAAACTCGCAATAGAGTTTCCTCAAAAAGTATTGTGGGATCTCATTATTATTGCATGGAGGATGGTCAAAAACCATCCACCATCTCTGCCCAAAATTGTCCCTTATCTCTTGGTTGTTGCACCAATGGATAGGGAACCTCTTGCATGTAATGGGTGGAGGTTGATTTGTTTGTGGGTTTGTGAAAATTGAACACAAGTCTAATTTTGTAATTTGTGATTTTTTCACATCTTGGTATGACAGCTTGTCTGCATAATAGTCTCTAAACTCTCTCCTTTTATCCATCCAACTAGATATTTGCTTGCTAATTGAATCTACATTTGAAAACATAGATTCAAGAGATTCAGCAAGCGTGGACCTATGCAAGGTTGAGGTGGAAGGATCTTTCAACCTTGCAATTATATCTTTAATTTCTTTTTTGTTGTTTTCAATTTGCCCCATTATATTTTCTTGTGTTCTAGGGGCATGCCGAGGAATGGATGGAGGAGGTTGTTGTTCCGCAGGATTTTGTGGATTTTGAGGAGGAGGAGGAGGTGCATTAACATTTCTTGACAATTAACAAAATTTACATCAAAAATCAACTCAAACCTACCTATTTAGAAACAAATTCAAACAAATAAATAAATAAAACTCACTCCTTTGGCGTACTCGATGTCGTGGCGGCATTTTGGTGATGAATCGATAAGATTTTGGTGTTGAATTGACTTTTCCAAAATGCGAGTGCGCTTCCTAGGGTTTGCAGGCCGTGGGTATAAAGGAGAAAAAAGAAATGAAATAAGATGAGATGCTTTTTTATTTATTTATAACAATTCATAATGCGCTCGCGTTATAACGTGAGCGCATTATGGTTTGGTTTTGATGAGCCTTAGGCTCGTCATTACCAAACCATAACGCGAGTGCATTATAACATGCTCACATTATGCATTATTTTTTTTTAAAACAATTTGGCCACTTTTTGGCCCCCCATATTTTTGCACTTACCCGACTTATCAGTCCTTGTTGTCCTTTACAACTTCTTAAGTACTTGCTTCTCCTAAGAGGTAGCCTCCATCAATCCAGGGATAAAGATATGTCTTGAACTACTCCCCTAAGACAGGTGCACCATCTATGCATCTAGTTATAAGGAGGGGCAATCACCCCTAACTTTTGTTTGAGATACACAAATGTGTCCTTAAAAAGTTCCTTTGTAAAGATGTCTGCAACTTGATCCTTCGTAGGCACATACTCTAATCTGACTTCTTGATTTGCAACCTTCTCTCTCAAAAAGTGATACTTGATAGATATGTGCTTGGTTCTAGAATGCATCACTGGATTCTTCAAGATATTTATGGCACTTGTATTGTCACAAAGAATAGGAATGGGCTCATCATATTCTACCTTGATATCCTTCAATGTTTGTTTCATCCACAATACTTGAGTGCAGCAAGCTTCTATAGCTATATACTATGCCTTTGTTGTTGATAAGGTAACTAAATCATGCTTCTTACTAATCCATGAGACCAACCTATCTCCCAAAAAGAAATCTCCTCCATTGGTACTTCTTCTATCATCAACACTGCCAACCCAATTTGCATTAATATCAACACTCAGGGAAAAGTCATCACCCTTTTGATACCACAACCCATGTTCTGGAGTGCTCTTAAAATACCTGAATATTCTCTTGACCACCTTCACATATGTTTCCTTAGAATATGCTTGAAACCTTGCAACCAAACACACAGCTTGCATAATGTCAGCCTTGATGTTGTTAGGTATAGTAGGTCACCGATCATAGACCTATACAGAGTCTGATTAGCTTCAAGTGACTCATCATCTTTACTCAAATGATAACTAGTTACCATAGGAGTACTTACTGGTTTACAGTCTTCCATGCCAAACTTCTTTAACATCTCCTTGACATACTTTGCTTGAGAAATAAAGATACCATCATTTGATCAAGAGTAATTTGGAGTCCAAGAAAGAATGATAGCTCACCGAACATAGACATTTCAAATTCTTTCTGCATTTCTTCTGCAAACTTGTTACACATCTCATCATAACCACATAAGATTATATCATGAACATACACAATAAAAATTAGAATTAGTTCACCTTCAATTTTGATGTAAAGATTACTGTATGTGGTACATTTCTTGAAACCCTACTGGAGTAAGTACCTATCCAATCTTGCATACCAAGCCCTAGGGGCTTGGTTGAGACCATACAAATCCTTCTTGAGTCTGCATACCATGTTTGGGTCTTCTAATAACTTAAATCCATCAGGTTTCTCTATGTAAACTTCTTCTTCTAAATCACCATTTATGAAGGTAGATTTGACATCCATTTGATATAACTTGAATCCCTTATGCATTGCAAGTGCAAGAACCATTCTGATTGCTTCCATTCTTTCCACCAGAGCAAATGTCTCCTCGTAGTCAACACCTTCAACTTGTGAATAACATCTTGCTTTGTTTCTAACCACTTCTCCATCTTCATTCAATTTGTTCCTGAATACACATTTTTTACCTATCACATTCTTGTCTATAGGCCTTGGCACCAACTCCCAAGTTTGATTCTTCTCTATTTGATTTAGTTCTTCTTTCATAGCTTGTATCAATCCTTCATCCTTGCTAGACTCATCAAAAATTTTAGGTTCTACTCTTGATAGTAAAGAAAATTTTATTTGTTCATTTTCTCTTGCAAGTATTCTTCTATTTTGTACTCCATTCTTATCTCTAATAATCTGATCTTCTGAATGATTCTTTTGAACATACTTGGTAGGAGTCTTGGCAGTCTTCTCTTGAGTTTCTTCCTTTTCTTCAACTTCTTCTTCCTCTGTGTAGGCCGGTTCATCTAACCAATAGTCTTCTTGCTCATTTGTGATTTTAGGTGACTCTTCATCCACTTTTACTTTTGCACTCTCAACTATCTTCCTTAGTCTTTTATTGTAGCACTTGTAGGCTTTGCTGGTAGTTGAGTATCCAAGAAAAATACCTTCATCTGCTCTTGAGTCAAACTTTCTCAGACCTTCTTCATCTCTCCTAATGTAGAATTTGCTTCCAAACACTCTAAAGAATTTGATTGATTTTGGTCTTCCATTCCAAATCTCATAACGTGTCTTGGTGTTGTGTCTTCTTAGTTGTCCTTTGTTAAGAATGTAGATTGTGGTATTAATTGATTCTTTCCAATATATATCAGGTAACTTAGCTTCACTCAACATTGTCCTAGCCATCTATTGAACAGTCCTATTCTTTCTCTCTGTGACACCATTTTGCTGAGGGCTTCTAGCATCTGTATAGTGTCTTTTGATTCCATGATCTTGACAGAACTCTTCAAACTCATTTGAAGTGAATTCACAGCCTCTATCAGACCTTAAACACTTGATTCTAGCATTCATTTCATTTTCAACCATGTACTTGAATATCTTAAACCTACTAAAGGCTTCTGATTTTTCTTTCAAAAATGTAACACATGTCATTGTAGAGAAATTATCAATGAGAAACATGAAGCACCTCTCACCTTGTAGACGCTTTGTCCTAATAGATCCACACAAGTCAATTTGAACCAGCTCTAATGGCCTTGTAGTAAAATACTCCTTGGACTTGAAAGTTATCCTTGTTTGCTTCCCAATCTAACATTCCTTGCATATGGTGCTTGCAGGCTTGGTTATCTTTGGCATGTCTCATACTACTTGCATGTAGTTGATCTTCACAAGATTATCAAAGTTTATGTGCCCCATCCTTTTGTGCCATAACCATCATTCATTTGTTTGTCCCAGAAGATAAGTCCTTTCATTAATTCCCTTTAGATTATACAAGTTAACTTCTGTCTTAAACCCTTTTGCCACCAATTTTCTAGACTTTCCTCTTTTGATTTCACACCCTTGATCATAAAATGTGAGACTATATCCTTTGCTACACATTTGACTTACAATGAGAAGATTAGGCTTGAGACCTTCTACATAAAGAATGTCATGTGTTTTAGATTTACCATCAATACTTATGGTGCCTTTTCTAGTTATCTTTGCAAGTGAATTGTCTCCAAACCTGACCAGTCCACCATTCCACTTACCAAGATTGATGAATTTACTCTTATCACCAATCATGTGATTTGTACATCCATTGTCTATCACCTAGAGATTTGTTTACCCTTGAGCATGAAATGTTGTTTGGACAATCATTGAATTTTCAACTCCCTTGCCATTCTCCTTGTCTTGCTCAGTGACATTAGTTATATGAGATTCTAAATTTCTAAAGCCACTCCTGCAATATCTTTCTATGTGTCCAATCTTTTTGCAAATTTGACATACCACATTGACATCCACAAGTGGAGTGAGAGATTTATACTTACAAGATTTCTTCTATTCATTTCAGACTTGAAATCCATAGCCAATAACCAAAGAAAACATGATTGAACCTATTTATGGAGAATTGTATTGCATGAAGAGATCTTCCTTGAGGTAAGATAAGATCTTCACATTCAATATCATCCAGATTTTTGAGATTTGCCTTCATCAACTCCCTTTTGAGTAACGAAATTTCTTTCTCAAGTCTTATACATTCTTTTGTCTTAGCTCCAATCAAAGCTCTTTGTTCTTGATTCTCTTTCCTTGCACAATCCAAGTCTTCAAGAGACAAAATAATTTCTCCTTCAAAATCAACTTCATATTCTTCATCATCTACAACCTTGATTGAACCATCTAAGATCACCATGGCCATGAATAGGGATTCCCCTCTATCCTCATATGATGAGTAGTGATCTACTTCTTTTTTAGAGCTGTAGTCTTCTTTTGAAAGAAGGTTCCTCTTGAAATTGTTTCTATTGAAACCCTTGCTGTTATTTTCACTTTCTCCAAAAGGACATTTAGAAGCATAATGACCAATTCTACCACATTTGAAACATTTGAAAGTTAGCTTACCTTTATATTTGCCTGATCCCCTTTTCATCTTTCTCACAAAGTTTGCTTCTTCTTCCTCGGCTTCATTGCATACTTCAGATGTTCCTTCATTCTTCATAGCATTGAAAGCAACTTATCTTTGGCATGGACCTATGACTTCATTTCTCATCTCATAGGCAAAGAGGGACCCAAACAACTCTTCCATGGTGAGCTTCTTCAAATCTTTGGCTTTTTCAATTGTAGAAACTTTTGAATCAAATATGTGAAGGAGAATTCTCACGACTTTCTTCTCAATTTGGTCTTGGTATTCCAAGCTATTTTTAGATTATTCTCTTACACCTTGTCATAGTTGTCATAACTCTATCATAGTTGACCACCAAACTTGGGCACTCTAATTTGTCATGTTCTCAATCTAAAAATACCTAACACATGGAAAATAATGCTAACACAAAATGGGATTTCCTATTTCCCAATATGAGGCTAAAATAATAAATAAATTTAAATAATTAATAAATCAAAACATGAGGATGCAAGGTTTAGATACCTTTCCCAACATTCTCCCACTTATCGAATACTTTGAAAAAGAGCTTGAAGGGGAACTCCAACACTAAAACCTAATTACTAGGGGCCATAAGGCCCATGGACTCACTACACCACTTGAACTACTTTGTGCTCATCGACTTCATCAATGTATCAACAACATTCTACAAAGTGTCAACCTTTTCCAACATCAACCTCCCATCCTCTACCATATTACAAAAAAAATAGTACTAGACATCTATGTTCTTCATTCTCACCTAAAAGGTCAGGTCTTTTCCCATATATATGACACTTTGAATATCACAAATAAGACTAATATCTCCCTAACTTAGCGCCACATATAAACATAATATCTTAAGCCAGATGGCCTACTTACATACACAAGTATCTACCATGTACATATCCTCTATTCTAGATAAAGTGACTAGATCATGCCACTATTCATCCAATTGATAACACCAAAAAAATTAAACACATATCCACCAGTGGATCTTCTACTATTGACATCTTCTACCCAATATGAATCTATGAATCCATGAACATCCATTGAGTGTTAGTACTTTATATAATCACCATGATAACAAATGGAGTACTCTACAAATACTTGAAGACACTCTTAACTACATATTGATGATCTTATCCAAGATTATCCATAAAATGACTCAAGAATCCCATTACTTGGGCAATGTTTGGTCTATTATAGACCATAGCATACATAAAACTCCCAATAGAACTAGTATAAGGCACATAATCCATGTCCCCCATCTCACCAAGTGTAGCCAAACACTCCATGGATAACTTAGTTCCTACTGAAATAGGAACCCGCAATGGTCTCCAAACTAATGTGCAAAATCTCTCCAACACAAAATTCACGTACATACTCTAGTCTAACTAAAGTTTTTTTTCTCTATCTCTTTTGATCTCTATTTTTAAGATAAACTTAGCAACTACATGTCCTTCATATCAAACTGTGAGCTAAAATTTGAGAGTTCAAATCATAAATCACATCCTTATTATGACAAAAGACAAAATGTCATTTACATACAATGTGATAACAAGGAATAAATCACCATAAAATTTATAGTAAACACAAAGATTTAATTTAGATTTTAAAAAATTTAAACCCAACAGAAAGAATCAAACTTCTAGTACCACATTTTAGGAGACTGTTTGATGGTATACAAAGATTTTTTCAATTTTCAAACCAAATAATCCTTACCTTTTTTAGCATAGTTCTCTATCTATGTCATATAGACTTCTTCCTCCAATTCACCATGTAGGAATGTATCCTTACATCCATCTATTTTATCTCTACATCAAAATTTGTTGCTACAGATAACAAGAACCTAATAGATGTCAGGTTAGCAACTTGGGAAAAACTCACAAAAGTCTATTCACTCAAACTAAGAATATCCTTTCATAACCAACCTCACCTTATATTTTTTAAGACATTCATCCATGCCAAACTTCTTCATGAACGCCCATTTACATCCAACATACTTTTATCAATTGGGCAATGATACCAAGTCCCATGTGTCACTCTTCTTCAATGTAGCCATCTCCTCATCCATAGACTTTCTCTAGGAATTAGAATCATCCATATCCATTGCCTCAATTCATAGTTTTAGGCTCGTTAGTATTACTGAGAAAATAAAAAACACATCTCCAATCAAGAGGGGTATACCTATCTAGTTGTTGTCTCTACCAAGTGGACCTCCTCAAGAGTTGAGTTAGAGGGTCTACCTCCTCTTTAGAACCATCTGATCTCTCCTCCTCTTTAGGTCCTTCATAAGATTTTGATTCAACCTTCTTGGTCTTGGGTGGTAGCTAAACAACATCTTTCTTCCTATTTTCTTCTGCTGCAACACTATGGATGAACCCTTAATTTCTCTAAAAATAACACTTCTACTATACAATACTCTTTTGTTCACAAGATCCTAAAGCTTGTACACTATCACACCAACTCTATAGATTTAATGAAGATACACTTCACTTCCTTGTTCCCCAATTTAGACCTCTTCTTCTTGAGCACATGTGCATATACCTCACAACCAAAAACATGAAGATGTTATAATGATGGTTTTTTTCCCATCCATACCTCCATATGTGTCTTATCAATAAGAGCTAGTGCAGAATACTTGTTTATAAGGTAACAAGTTGTAGCAACCACTTCTACCTAGAACTTAAACTCCAAGTTATCTCCACTAAACATACCCCTAGCCTTGTCCATTATTGCCATGTTCATTCATTATACAACTCCATCTCATTGAAGGGTAAATGGATTTTTCATATGTCTTTCAATATCATGCTCCTTATAAAATTTATCAAAATTTGTGGAACAAAACTCATTTCTATTGTCAATCCTTAAAACATTAATCTTCCTACTTGTATATTTTTTTAAGAGATCCCTCAACTCCTTAAATTGACTAAAGACTTAAGATTTACTCTTGAGGTTCAAACACACCCATGTCCTTCTAGAATAATATCTATAAAAGGCACATAGTACAAAGACTTATAAATTGAAGGAAGATTAATAGGACCAAGCAAACTTGAATGAATTAAGTCCAACACTCTATAAGATTTATGAGAACTTGAATAAAACTAAACGTGTTTCTATTTTCCATATATATAGTGTTCATAGAAATCAAATTCAAGAGTACAATCAATTAACCCCTCAACAAGACTTTTATTTTTTAGGGTCTATAAATCCTTATCACCTATATGGTCCATTCTATGGTTCTATAACATTATCTTCTCCACATGTAACTTTCTCTTTGAAGTTAAATCTTTATAGGTACCCAAAACATGTGACCATTAGAAGTAGATATAATACTCCTCTTTATTGCTAGTTTCAATGTTAAAGGTGTAGAATCTATAGATCTATTCATTGTAAGAACATAAGAACTATTGTTCTAAATAATGGTTGCATCCAACTGAAAAAAAAAAGTTCCTATAATGCCTAATTTTAATGTCAAGAAATACAATGTACAAACACAACTAACATTTTTTTTGAATAATTACAACCTCTACATAGCTCCCATGTGCAAAAATATGCACAAGTATTGTCAACACCTCAACAACACTAGCACAAGAACCACTATACAAGTGAGAGGAACATGTAGGTGTCACACACATAAAGGGAGAATTCCACACTCTTGCACAAGAAAATAGTGATAACCACCCAAACAGACACACTCTCCCAAGAAAATTCACAAAAGGATAATCTCACACAAATAAAGAGTTTGGTGCAGGAGCACCTAGAAAATCCTGTTTTGTGTTGTAATAAGGTCTATTTGACCAATGCATGTCATTTTAGTTTGTATCTAGGTTCTTCAAGACCTAGAACCAATTTTGTAAGTCCTAAGTGACTTAGGACACATTTGTCATATTGTAATCACATAGTGCCAAAATAGGGCAGTAGGATAGTTTGAAGCCGTTTTGGATTGGTTGGTCTCCCAACTATTTGCATCGGTTGGTTTTCCAACTGCTAGCAGGTTGAGTTGATAACAACTAGAAGAAGGAACCATCTGAGGAGGAGGAGAAGCAGTGTGAATGTAATTGTGCATTGTTCTAAGGAGAAATAAAACCGTTATGTTCTGTCAATTTGGTTCCCATTCCCTATAACTGCAATTTGTATAACTGTAGATTTCTATTCTTTCTGTGTTTTCCATTGTTGCAATATGTTGATGTGAAGCATTCCACTAGTATGATTTCTATCAAAATCAGTGGAATGACTTCGTTGTACAAGTATTTGTTTTGTTTCTTGTTTTGTTTTTGTGTCTGACAATGCAGAGGATCCAAACAGAGTTCTTTTGCACAGTAGATCGCCTAGCATCTCCATGTGCTAGGGTTCGGTTGAAGAGTAGATGAACCACAGAGTCGGAGAGACACAGAGGTCATCGTCGGTAAGACTGGGACTATTGAGGAGTAAATCGGCCATTAGACCGACAATGGTTGTCTGACCAAAATGAGGAGACAGAGAGATTTCTATTGGTGTGAGTTTTGTCTCATTTCACCGAAGAGAGGTTCAAGCCATTGTATGGAAGTCGCGGTCTAAAGATTCATATCGGGATGATAAGGTCATCAGGTAGATAACTTGGCGTTGGACTGACAGTATTGGTCTTACCAATCGGAGCGTATTGGGGTGATAAGGGATAAGTGATACCGACGGAGATCCATTAAGAGAAATCAGCTAGCGGCAAGAGATCTTAAGGTTTGGTCGATAGCGTTCGTTTGGCCGATGAGTGATCGGAGTGACTAATGTATTGGTGACACAAAAAAGGAAGTTTGCTGAAGGTTGAAGTCATGCCAAAGAGTGGTTGGTCCATCAGCACATCAGCCTAAGTTTGTAAGTGTTTGCTGATGACAAGGGTCACAGTGATTAAGATAGTGATCGTCTATTGGAATAAACAAAATGATGGTTGCCGATAGTGTAGAGTCTCACCGACGACAAAAGTCATCGGCATATCGGCGAAGCAAAGTCTAATGTGGCCAATAGTAATCATCTTGCCGATAGGCAAGAAGCATAGAGTCACCCATTGCGAAGAGTTACGATGTCGGAGTGACAAGTTCGAAGACGACCGATGGTGATTTTCTTGCCGATAGGCAAGGAGTGTTGAATAGTTCCAAAAGGTTCAAGAGTTCAAAAGTTTAATGTTTGATCAATTATCTGTTCTCGCTGTGTGCTCCCCATCATATTGGTATCAAAGCCATAAAAGGTTTTGTTGTTGATCTGGTATATGTCAGCAGAGGAGAGTGAAGGAGAGGCTAGCAATATGCCTCCAAAGGGGATGACCACCAAAGTGGTCAAGAAATTTAAGGAGATGGAAGAGAAGATTAAAACTAGAGTCAGGGAAGCACTCCAAGAAGAATTGAAGGTACTAAAGATAGGAAAAAGGATAGAGGAAGGTTCAGATGAAGAGGAAGAGAATGAGGAAGAAGAAGAGGAACAAGAAGAGGCAGAGATACCGACTGATCAAAAGCATTTCCTGGAAGCCATTAAGGCTATTGGCAAGGACTCTTTAGAGGCTCAAATAGATATCCCCATGTTCAGTGGGAAGATGAATGCTGATGAAGTCATGGAGTGGATTAAGGCTCTAAACAACTATTTTGAGTACAAAGAAGTTCCTGAAAGTAAGAGAGTTAAGTTTGCAAAAACTAAACTCAAAGGTGTTGCCCTTACATGGTGGAATTACACCCAAGGTGAGAGGGTAAAGAATGGGAAGAGTATGATCTCTTCATGGAGCAGAATGCTGGAGAGGATCAAGTCCCAATTTCTTCCATTAGACTATGAGGTGCAAATCTACAAGAGGATGCAGAACCTCAAGTAAAAAGATATGGATGTAGCTATGTACACCGAGGAGTTTCACAAATACACTCTTCGCTATGGGTACATGGAGGAGGAAAAAGCTAAGGTGGCCAGGTATCTAAATGGTCTGAGGTTCAATATCCAAGATGAAATAAGTTTATTGACCCCTAAAACTATGGAGAAATGTTTTCAAGTAGCATTAAGAGATGAAGAGAAGCTGAAGAGGAAAGGTGAGCAGCAAGGTAGAGGAGGAGGTGGCAGAAATTTTAGAGGCAGTTTTGGAGGAAGAAGTCCTAACCAAAGGCCTAATGGTGAGTCTAGCCAATGAGAGCAAGTTGGGGACTCAAGTAGCAAAGGAGGCTACCGAGGAAGAAGGCCTAATGGAAGAGGTGGGACAGATGGATCAGGTAGAGGATCCAAGTTCTCCAATATGAGATGTTATAACTGTAATCAGATAGGGCACCTAGGTTATAAGTGTCTAGAGAAGGCCTCAACTTCTCATGGTAATGAGAGAAGAACCACATTGACTCAAGAGGATGCAGGGAGTGACATCTCCTAAAGTGAATCTAACATCAGAAATGGGAGAAAATCTGATGATCAAGAGGACGATGCTCAAAGAACTAGTGCAGACTAAACCGTCACAAAGGAGAGCACTTTTCAGGACCAATTGCAAAAGCAAAGGTAAAATATGCAAGGTAGTAATAGATTCTGGTTCAACAGATAATATGGTGTCTAGGGAAATGGTGGATAAATTAAACCTAGGAAGGATTCCTCATCAAACTCCTTACAAAGCATCTTGGGTAAGTGATAGTCAATCACTTTTGGTAGATGAACAAGTATATGTTGATTTTTAGATTGGAGAATATAAGGATAGAGTTTTATGTGACATTTTGTCCATGGAATGTTGTCACCTACTTTTACGTAGGCCATGGCAATTTGATAGGCAAGCATTATATGATGGATATGCTAACACATACACCATCAAGAAGGATGGGAGGACTTTTTTAATGACACCATTGCAGGAGGATACTGAAGCAAAGAAGGCAGCCAAGGTCATCTTGGTGGGTAAGAAAGAGTTTGTGAAGATCAATGAAGAAGAGACAAGGAAAGTTGGGGATACCTCAAGGAGTGGGGTTGCCAAAGATCAAAGTTTGAAGGTGGTTTTAGTTTTGAATGATGGAGATCAGATGGTGATGTCTGAAATGACTCAAAAGAAGGTTAAAGAACAGGTCTACAAGCAGCCACAAGGTGGTTGGAAAGAAGATGTTATCATAGTAGGGACCATTGTTTGTCCTCTAGAGCCAACAAGATTTCGAAGGCAAACATATTCTACCATAGCAGCAGTACAAGAAGCATCAACCAAGGTTTTTAATGTAGGTGTTCAGGCAGAGATGACAGCTAGGAAGAATGGCAAACAAAATATAGGTTTGATTGCAAGCACTCACTCATGGCAAGGTGTGAGTAGGGCCTACAATGCTAGGCATGAGTTTTTGATTCCATGGAAGAAGGTTGCAGTCTAGATATCATGGAGAGGACATGGAGCAATAGAGGATCACAGTGGAGCAAAACAAAGAACCAACTTATGTGATATGAGTTCTTTTCTACCCCAGGAGTATGGTGCATGAGCACCTAGAAAATCATGTTTTGTGTTGTAATAAGGTCTATTTGACCAATGCATGTCATTTTAGTTTGTATCTAGGTTCTTCAAGACCTAGAACCAATTTTGTAAGTCCCAAGTGACTTAGGACACATTTGTCATATTGTAATCACATAATGCCAAAACAGGGCAGTAGGACAGTTTGAAGCCGTTTTGGATCGGTTGGTCTCCCAACTATTTGCATCAGTTGGTTTTCCAACTGCTGGTAGGTTGAGTTGATAACAACTAGAAGAAGGAACTATCTGAGGAGGAGGAGAAGTACTGTGAATGTAATTGTGCATTGTTCTGAGGAGAAATAAAACTGTTCTGTTCTGTCAATTTGGTTCCCATTCCCTGTAACTGCAATTTGTATAACTATAGATTTCTATTCTTTTTGTGTTTTCCATTGTTGCAGTATGACGATGTGAAGCATTCCACTAGTATGATTTCTATCGAAATTAGTGGAATGGCTTTGTTGTACAAGTATTTGTTTTGTTTCTTGTTTTGTTTTTGTGTTTGACGGTGCAGAGGATCTAGACAGAATGCTTTTGCACAGTAGATCACCTAGCATCTCCATGTGCTAGGGTTCGATTGAAGAGTAGATGAACCACAGAGTCAGAGAGACACAGAGGTCATCGTTGGTAAGATCGGGACCATCAAGGAGTAAATCAACCATCAGACCGACAATGGTTGTCTGACCGAAACGAGGAGACAGAGAGATTTCTATCGATGTGAGTTTTGTCTCATTTTGCCGAAGAGAGGTTCAAGCTATTGTATGGAAGTTGAGGTCTAAAGATTCATATCAGGATGATAAGGTCATCGGGTAGATTATTTTTTGTTGGACTAACAGTATTGGTCTTACCAATCAGGGCGTATCGGGGTGATAAGGGATAAGTGATACTGAAGGAGATCCATCAGGAGAAATTGGCTAGTGGCAAGAGATCTTAAGGTTTGGCTGATAGCGTTCGTCTGGCCAATGAGTGATCAAAGTGACTAGTGTATCGGTGACACAAAAAAGGAAATTTGCCGAAGGTTGAAGTCACGCCGAAGAGTGGTTGGTCCATCGGCACATCGACCTAAGTTTGTAAGTGTTCGTCAATGACAAGGGTCACAGTGAAGAAGATAGTGATCATCTATCGGAATAAACAAAATGATGATTGTCAATAGTGTAGAGTCTCACCGATGACAAAATTCATCGGCATATCAGCGAAGCAAAGCCTAACGTGGCCGATAGTAATTATCTTGCCGATAGGCAAGAAGCATAGAGTCACCCATCAGGAAGAGTTGCGATGTCGGAATGACAAGTTTGAAGACGATCGATGGTGATTTTCTTTCCGATAGGCAAGGAGTGTTGAATAGTTCCAAAAGGTTCAAGAGCTCAAAAGTTTAATGTTTGATCAATTGTCCATTCCCGTTGTGCACTCCACATCAGAGTTATATCAACTCCACCTACTAGCTAACATACATTTATAATGTAGAAAAAAACACCTATAAGAACGAAAGACTTACTATAGTAGGATGACAACTACCAATTAAATCATTTAGTTTTATTAAATCATGTAAAGGAATGATTTAGGTTCAAATAGACCCAAACCATAATCACATACCTATTCTTAACACTAGCAGAAGATCTATATTTGACATAAAATTGCCTGTTTATTCAACATTCACCACAGGTAAGGGTACAAGAGTGTAATACATGCATGGTTTCCTAACAGGATACATTCCATTTATCCCAAGCATGTTTTTCATCAATGTGTATGACATATAAACTACACCTAACATGATTAGGATAGCAATAGAAAAAGGTAGATACACATTCTTATCCCTTAACCAAATACAAGAGTTAGTTTATTAGTATCTCATTCTTAAATTCATATACTTGTAATAGCATTTCCAAAATAAGAGAGAGAGATACTAAACAAATCAAACCAAAGTCTATCTATGTTCTCTTTAAACATAGGTAGCATTCTAAGGAGAGAGAAAGAGAGGAGTTAGAAACACTATTACCGTGGCTAGGTTCATTGATTAATTTACCAAGGAAGCACATTCATGAGAAAAGAGTAAATAAAGGCCTTTAGTTACCCCTAGAGAATTCATCTCTTACTTCAAAAGAATATAAGGCAATAAGATAGTGATAACCACAATTATTTATCTTAAAAGAGTAGCAACTCAAGGGAGCAAACTATATTTCCTTGAAATGGTATTATTAGATAGATAATTTATCTTAACCATCTAGCAAACTTATCACATATTCACATATTAAAGATCAAGGTTTCTCTATGACAATATTTTACCTTATAAAATTTCTTTTATCTACTAGTTCCTTTTAGTCAACAAAACTTGTTTCTTTTGAGTAACAAGAACTAAACAATTAGGAATACTTCACGTATCACTAGAGAGAAACCAATCATTTCATAAGTCATTCTCTACTCTAAGACTATTACAAGTCCTACAAGACACTAAGATTCTTATGAGCACAACCCAATATTCCTACTTAAGATGATTCAAGTATTCTGTTTAGACACCAATATGAAGAACCTTATACTAATTACACAGTGGTCTCTAAAACCCTCAACTTAATAAACACCATAACAACAAAGTGTATTTCTTTCACTCTAACAATTACACACATAAGTAGATAGATAGATAGAGAGAGAGAGAGAGAGAGAGAGAGAGAGAGAGAGAGAGAGAGATTTTCAATGTAAGGCATCCATTAATTCACATAAAGTATTTATTTATTTTGTAAAAAATATTTCATGACTTTTTCATAAAAATATTTAATCAATTTTGAACTTGAAACAATAACTATTTTGATGGAATGCTAGGATGAATAAAAGTAGCATAAAGAAAACACTTTTATATATAGTCATTAAAAAATCACAACTTCCTCATTTCTTAATGAAATTTAGAATTTCAAAATGATATGGAAAGATAACATTAACAATAGTAAAACCTAATAATATTTTAAAAGAAATTCACTAACATGAATGAGAAATTTTATGTGGAACATTGACATAGTTAATCGATTTTAGATTAAATGAGGATTACATGCTAACCACATACTACATTTATAAAAATTTAATTATAAAGTAAATCTACTTACTAATTTTTGGATTACAACATAGGGGGGTTCTCACATTAACATTTATAAATATATTGATCATAGGTTTATGAATCAAGTACATTTAAGAGGTGACAAGACACCATCTTGAAATGGCATGCATACTAAAATGAATATGAATTAATACTACAACTAAAAGTGTATATAAATGAATAATTCAAGAATATTTTACCAAGCTCCACATGACAAAATATCAACCAAAAAGCATCAACAAGCTCCAAGACTGAAGAGGGAGAAAGTTAGCTACCACTCAACTATAATGCAAATTGAAGACATGCCAAATTAACCAATAATATCAATCTTACTAATTTCTTGCAAATTAATTATTTAATTAATTATCCCTACATCTAACCTGCCTTCTCATAATTAATTAGTTATTAATTAATTAAACCAACTTAATTAAATAGCCTTAGTCCCCAACTCCTCCAACTTAATCAATTAATTAATCCTTGATTAGTTAATTAATTAAGAATAAATAATCCCCCTAATATTTCTTCTAATTTAATAATCCACATCACCCTCAATCCTTGTCCTTTTAATCCTAACCATCTAATCTATCTACATGGATCAAGATATAGACTATCCATCATCTAACATGGTTCCAAACCCTCATTAATTATCACACATGTGTGAGCATGCTAACTCATCTCACTCCTTTCTCACACATGTGTGAGCTTGTTGTAATATCCCGCAGGATAGAGACAAGAAATTCGATATGAAAAAGCAAAAAAGAGTTTTAATATAAATTAAATTAAAGATTTAATTTTTAGAGGTCGACTTCCTTATGAATTATGGTTGACCACCTTAATGCTGGCTAAATTTATTAAGGCAATGATTTGATATCAAAAGGGCTGCGATGGGTCATACCGATTTAGAAAAGACAAAAAGGAAGGGTCATCTCTATTGGCCAAGACATATCCCTTGTTAAAATATAAGAGGCTAGAGATCGTGAGGTTTGAAAGCATCGATCAAGGAATTTTATTTAGGATAAGAAATGTAGAAACCAATAGAAGAAGGTAGACAATAATATATATTAGCAGTGATCAGGAATATATATCAATAGTGATATATATATTGATAGCTATGACAACAGAAATATCATTTCTAACAACAAGTACATATATCAATCATGCCAATTCCCAAGCATTACAATTGAAGTATGATGAGCCTAGTAAGTAGGTAATGATGGCCCTTTGGGGTTCACGAGATGGTGAAGTGCCAATAGGCCCCTTCATCAAGTACACTACCCTAAGTTAGTTCCTCGTGGGCCGGGAGGCTTATGAGTGCTCCCAGGCTTGTTGAATAGCGAACTTCATGCATCTTATCAAGCATGCCACCCCAAGGTGTACCACTTGTGGGCTGGGAGGCTATTGAGTGCTCCTGGGCTTGATCAAGGTATCTTATCAAGCATGCCACCCTGAGGTGGGTACTCATGGGATGGGAGGCTACTAAGTGCTCCTAGGCTTGATCAAGGAGGACAGCCAAACTCCAAGGTGAACTAGGAGATGTTAGGTGGACTGACCCCTTTCACGTTCTTGACAATATTGTTACTTACTAACACTCCAGGAAGATTCAATATGTGATTGGATTGGGGAATTGTGTTATGGATTGAACTAAATGCGGATTATGCTATGATAATTTGACCTCATTATTTATTTTATAAAGTATTGATCTCATTATTAATTAGGCTATGATAGATGAAATTAATATGAATGATAGATGAATTTAATATGAGTAATGTTATGAACTCAATATTATCTAATTTATTGATCTCTAATATTTCTAATGCCATTTCCTAGTGAATAGTGTTGTATACAGGTACAAAAATTAGGAATATCCTAGAAGGGGACATTACACTTGCCAACTTCGAGGCATGTTATCCCTCCACCTCAACCCAATCCATATTCCCACATGTAAGCATGTTTGACTCATTCCACTCCTTTCTCACACATATGTGAGCATGCCATCTTGGAAGCATCTTTGACTTCTAGCTCATTCCTCAACCTTGATTCTTCTCCCACTCCTTGCTCACACATGTGTGAGCATGCTCTCCACAAATGTGTGAGCATACTTGATCTTCCACCTATCAATTCATGAGAAAACAAATCTTAGCCATTGATTTCATATTTACATCCTATCCCTCCATCTCCTATCCAAAAAATCTATTTAAGAGAGGTTCTCCCCTCTCATTCCATCAACTATTCATGCACTATCATTATGTTGTTAGTTTGAGTACAATTCTAGCAAGGAGCATCCACATCATCATCTTGGAACACATCACCACATCATGAAAGGTATAATGTTTTGTTTTTATATTACATTGCTTATCTAATTACCTTTCATTTATGCTCTAAAAAAATAGGAGGTTAGCTATCTTGTTTGCATTTGCATCATTTATCTAGATTAAACCACTACATTTTGGCATGCTTGGTAAATCTTGTTAAAATAAAATGCAAATTTTTTTAGCGAAAGCACCTATTTAATAGTTTAAAATCTAATAGTATAGTCTTTAAATATCAAATAGTTTAATTTTTTAAAAAATTTCATAAAGTTTAGTTTCCATTTTAATAGTTTATTTTTTGTTGTTTTTAAAATAGTTAAATTTTAAAAACCTTAAATAAGCAATCTTTATTTATTTTAAAATCTTAAGAGTGGGAAGTTTTTTAAATTTTCATTTTCTAAATCCTACTTTACCCCCTTACCCCCTTAGCCCCGTCGGCAAACTACCTATCTGCTTCACGGATAGTTTATCCACCCCACTCCCCTGCTCTCACCTAGCCATCCCTGTCTATTGATGCCACCCCATCCTTGCCCCAACTATGGACACCCTGTCTATAGGGTGGACACCCCACCCCCATCCTGACACTATTTTCTATCCCACACATACTGAGTTGTGATCCCTTTCCCTCTCTATAATATGACCCACCCTCTGTTCTCTACTCTTCCCATGCCCTTTGACACTGCTCCACTACAAAGGCAACTCTTGATTACCTCCCTACATGTTGTGGCTTGATATCTCTCCCATCATAGTCACTCTATGACCTCCCCCATCCTCATTATGCCACTTAGTTCCTACACCTCTACCCCTCACACTCCCCTAAGCACACAACTCTATAACCACCATATGTGCACCACTCCTCCCTTGCTTCACCTCCCTACACATTATCCACTACCTAACCTGCTTGTCCACCCATACTGTGTTGGTCCATTTTCTTATCCACTTGTAGACCTAGCCAACCCCTCTATCCACCCTACTTAGCCCACCCTAGTCCAATCCTCTATTCACTTGGCTGACACTTTGTCCACCCTGTTCACCCCTTTCCTAGTCTCTATCCACTTCCATGTTTGTGAACTACTTGTTCACCCCCTATCTCATCCCCTATCATGTCTACCCCACAGATAGCTCATCCCCCTTCCTAGTCCTTTCTTTCAAAATGGGCCTTTTATTCACACCATCCTAAATTTCACTCAGGATAGCATCCTTTTTTCTATTTTTTCCTACCATTTGTAATACTAACATTTTTCTTGTAGGTATTCACATTAATCCAAGATAAATCCTAATAAACTACTAATTTTGTGGTTTTGCAAGGCATGTTTTGAAGACTTGTTTATCGACCCTTTTACTGTTGGGTTCTTTTTCTTCTTGTTTGTTTAATCATACTTGGAAATTGGGCTTAAAACTTACCATCACATTTTGATTTGGGTTAAAAATGTATTATTGTCTTTTAATCCTAAAGTGATAATTGTGTATGATCTCCTCTTGCACTCTAGCGTGATCTTGAGGATCAAAAGTACCATCTTCTTTTTCTTTTTAGAAAGTTTGTCTAGGGATTTCACCACCCTAGGGGACAACCATAACTACATGATTAGGTGGGGTATACAAATGGGGGAGAATAAAGTTGTACCCTAATAGGATCCATCATCATGTCTTGGCACAACCTTGGCACCCCTTTTCATAAGGAGACAAGGTAAAGTGGGATTGAATTTGACCATGAATGAATGCTTGTAGATGGGATCCTTGTTTACAAAATTTGGCCCCTCGTACCTTGTGTATATTAGGGATGCCCTTAGAAAGCCTTGTTTGAACCTATCTTAAGACCATTGACTGCCTTTCCTTGTGGTGCATCGAATAACAATTAGGCCTGAGAAGTTACTCACACCATAATTTCAAGTTGGGGAGATAAAGCTAACTTTGGGCAAGGATTAGGCCTCCAAGGGGTGCATAGGTGGTCCATGACCTTTCACTCCCTATCTATCCATCATTTGATAGATAGTACATTTTTGGGCCCACAAGGATTGACACTCCTTGCATAATTTAGGCTTTTTGTTGTGTTTTCTTGAGTTGGTGTTGTGAATACCAGGTGCTTGTTTGTAAACCCTCAAACCAACTCAAGTTCCTAAAAACCAATTGTTTGATTGAACACATTATCCAAATTGTATCCTTCAAGAAAATTTTGAATCCAAGTTTAGTAAAACCATCATCCATAACCTTAGTCCAACCTTAGTCCAAGTCACTTCACATCACCATCATATTGCCATACATTAATCAATCATCCATAATCCATACACATTATCCTTTGTCCATTTGAATCTATAATCCATAATCCCCATCCATTATCCTTTCCATTCTAACCTTAACCCATCATCCTTACATTATCCCAAGCCTAAGGACATTTTTCTCCTAGTCTCCTCATCCATATTAAACATTAGTCTATCCCTTAGTCCATCCAAATCAAACTTACACCTACACAAGACCTTAGTCTATACTTTGGTCCACTCATCATCCAAATCACACATCTTCCCTCATCCAAACATTGATCCAATCTAAACATTATCCCCCTCATTGAAACCAAACAGTAACCTATTCCTAAACTATCCAAATCAACCTTAAACATCATTCCCAATCCCAATCTACACAAGCCTTAGTCCACCAAACCAAATCCTTTACTTGAGCCCTAGTCCATATCCACTCTCTAATCAATCTAACCCCCCCAAAACTTTGGTTCATCCTCAACCTACCTAGTCCAACCTAATCCTATAAAATCCACATGCCATATCCTTAAACATCTAATCCATGTTAATCCAAACCTCACATCTTCATAATCTAAACCCACCATCCTTAGGTACAAGTCTTGTAAAATTTAACACTTGCCTTAGATCATTTGAACCAAGCACCCCATATATCCACAAGGATGCTTAATAATCCTAGGGCCCAAATCCAACAATCTTAATTAGTCCTAAATACCCCCAAGATCCAAAGTTGAACCATGTTATAGTCTAAGTTACAATTTATCCAAACCATCCATCCAAAATCACCAATACAATTCATCACTCCAAATCATCCCAAAGTCATTGGAAAGGTTATCTAAGGATTCCATTCCCCTTTGCACTCCCTTTGGCATCCATTATCCATTTTAAGCCAACTATCTAATAATCTGAAACCTACCAATCCTTGTTAGATCCTAATCCTAATCACCATCAACCTTAATCCACATCATCCTATCATCCACATAAATCCTTAGAAGCTCAAAGCCCAATTGATCCAACCTTAATTCAAAGGTTAATCCTTAGCATCAATCATCATCTAATCCAAAACTTATTCTTGGGTCTCCAAAATTAATCTCAATCCTAGGGTCATCCTAAATCCAGATCATCTAACATCTAACATATCCAAAAAATAAAATCCTATGACCTAACCAACATAATGGAGCCATATCCCACACAAACAAAGACAAAAATCACAATCAAAGTAAGGCCAAAGATCATAATCAAGGGTAAAGATAACACCATGAACCCCTTAGATCAAATCTTCTTCCCAAATCGACCCAAGCACAATGACTATAATAGCCTTTTTAATCAACTGAGATATGATCCATATGATGATGATAATAGTCTTGTGGACCAACTAGAATATGAACCCTTTGAACATGATGATGATGATAGTCTTGTCAACCAACTAGAATATGAGCCCTTTGAACATGATGATGATGATGATGTCAACTAGCCTAAATATGATCCCAATGATGATAATTATAGTACTGACCAAAACATCATTATTGAGATAGTCATGGACAAACCTCCTATAGATTCTCCATGCTTAACTATAAAAACCCATATCCTCCAAAACCTAGGACGCCCTAGTGCCAACTATCTTATAAAATAAAATAAAAGACCCAAGAGTCATTAATCCTTATCCCATCCTTGGAAAGGGAAACACCCTCCTAGAGTCATGTCCCTCATCTCCTACATCCAACTCATCCCAATCCTACCAATCATTGTCACCAAAGTCCTTCAACCCCTCCACCTCCATTAAATCTTCCAAATCATTCACATCCACCTCCTCCCAATCATTGTCATTTAAATATTTTGGATCCTTCAGATTCTTTAAGTCCACCATGTTATCCACATCTTCCATGTCATCTACATCCTTATCCAAATCCTCTAGCCCATCGTATCCAAAATCCACCCATACTTGGAAATTTGATTGGTCTCATCCATCTACTAAAGACTTTGTCCAAGAACTAGTTGCATGGGATAAATAACAAACCAACAAATCCAAGAACTCCATGTCCATAACACCATCATGCACTGCACCAGCTAACAAGCCCACTAAAGAGATTCCTATCCAAGATCCATTATTTCCATGCCAAAATTTTGAGCCCATCTAAGAATCCCCCATCCCTATCTGAAACCACATCCCATTGCTTGAATCATTGAATCTATGTCAAGAGTCAAGCCTAAAGCATGATGAAACAAGCTCCATTATGAATCTATATCAAGTTACCTAATTATTTTCCATAGATGGTCTTGAAATCCAAACTAACCCAATCTTTGATCAAAATCCTATCCAAACTAGTGCAATCTTTGATCAAGATCCCATCTATTACCAAGAAGCCTAAAATGATCCCCTCATCCACTTGTATCCCATCCATGACCACAAAATCAAAGTTGATCACATCCATACTCCAACAACCTCCATTTCCCAAGATGACATGCTTGCCTCCCTTGGAGACATAGACAATCAACTAAATGACATGGATTCCATCAAGCATGAGGATGGACAAGATAAGATTGATCACATTGAGCATATCATTGGTCAAGATGCCACTATAATCATAAACAAGAAGAAATCATAATTGTGTTATCAAATTGTCCCTACCACCTTCATCGAACCTAGTCTCCTTGTAGATGAGCCAATTGTAAGTTCTAATGGTTTCGAGAAATACACTAATGGGATAGCATCATGTTTTCAATGTAACAAGTATCCCATCATAAATAGGTAAAAGTTCAAAGTTGTGTCACACTTTAGGCCAACTTATCAGCATAAATGAGTTTAGGTATTTCTAACTAAAAGTCAATTTTGTTGAAACATACTTCTATCTAGATTCATTCTAGCTAAATTAGATCTAGGCCACAACTTTTCCAACTAGAACCATCCACTAAAAAATATGTAGCATCACTTTGGGGCTAATTTACCAAAACAATGAAACTATTTGAAAAACTTGATGTTCTAACAACTCCTACTCATGCAAATAATCATTTTAAAGGAATCTAAAATTATCATTTTTTTAGATCTATAAGTCTACTTTGTAAAAATATAATTTTTTAAACATTTCAATTAGTGTTTATATTTTATATTTTATTTTTACTAAAAGTGGGTCATCAGCACCAAAATATGATGTTGATTATCCTCTCAAGAAAAAAAAGTAAAGTTTATAAAAATATTATGCATTAGAGGAGAGATTCGATGTTGAGATGATATAATTTTTTTCCTATTTTGGATAAATAGTTAAGACAAAAGTTGATGTCCCATCAAAACAATTGTGTTTTCATTACACAACTTCTAGGATTTATTTAAAAATATATATTTATCAAAATGAGAAAAAATTAATCCACACACTAAAGTTTCAAGTTATGAATACATAAAAAAAAATAGAAGGAAAATAAATGAAATTTACTATATAAAGTGCAACATCCCATTCAACCTTATTTTTTAGCATTTTATCAGCAACTAAATTATAGTGTCAATTTTATAAAATAATATATTTAAATAATTTTTTAAATTTAAAAAATACAAACATAAAATACACAAGAAAATCTACATTTTATTAGTTTACATCATTTTAAAATTAAAAAAAAATATAAGTCACTTTGTAGTGACTCAAGTTAAAAAGTTAGATCAGTGTTGGTCATTTCCTTTATAAAAGTGTGACACAACTTTGAATTTTCACACAAACCAAATGTGTCAAATCATGGGTTATAATGGCAAAGGATTGGGCCCTCATGAGAAAGGAATCCTAGAACCTGTACAAGTATATGGAAATCATAGACATCAAGGCATTGCCTACCATCAGTCTAATGAAGTTAATGATCCTTCAGTGATTACTGGGGAAACTTCATTCAACACACATGTCACAATAGAGGCCATTCATAGCCCTTGCAATAATCTTGCTGCTACTCACCCTTTAACTCCTACCTCCAACCATCCCATCAACCTTCACCTCTCACATCCTAAACCTATTGATTTGGACCAACATGTTTATACATTGTATTAAGTCAAGAGTCACATCAAAGAAAAGGATTGACATCAAACACCAAATAAGAAACAAGAAGAAAATCAAAATCAAGAAAAAGATCCAAATGAAACCAAAAAGCAAAATAAATTAAAAAATCAAAAAAGAATCCAAAAAGTGGTATGGCTCCCAAAGAAAAGTGAAGTGCTCAATATGATCAAAGAAAAATGTCACAAGGAAGCAATTAATCAAAATCCATGCATTTCATATAATAGGTGTCCCTCACCTTCCAACTTGTATAAGAATGTTGGCCCTAATCGCCATCCCGCTCCAAAATCTAAGTTCCATAATCCACCATCCCAGGTATGGCGAGTCAAGAATCCTCCAACCCAATTTGAATCGCCAATCTATCCACCTAAATCCTACAAACCTTAATCACCTAATTCCACATCCTACATCCCCCATCCAAATCCAAAATCACGCCTCACATCCAAGATCTCAAAATCTTGAATCTGTCGTATCCTTGCATCAACACTTTAACATAAGGGCTATGATGGGACCCTGTTGAGATGTGCACATTCAAATAAAACCAACCCATATATCAAAGAGCATCACAACTCTTGTGCATTGTACAACAAAGGAATGATCCTAGCAAAACAATTACACTAGGTAGGGTACTAGTGGAACATCATGAGAGAAGCATCCAAGATGGATACCTTAGATCAACAAGGACCTGATACCTAAAGCAACACAATCAAAATTAAAAAAATTAAAAAAATATAAAATATAAAATAGTAAAGATAAATAAATTCATTTAATGGTGAAAACCACTTCTTGTGGTGCCTTGGCCAAGTACCATAATGAAAAACCATTCATGGGTGTCATGAGTAAAATCCATCTATGTGAACCATTACACTTGGGGACAAGTTGTCTCATCCATTCCACCATACCTATCCCTCCCATCACATCCATCCATCATATCTACATGATGCATTTATCCTATCCAATCCATCATCCCATCGACCTTGAAAAAAATTTAAAACATGCTTTGGCACGCTCTTGACATGGCCAATCTTTGGCTACACACCATCTACTATCACCCCATCACCTACATAACATTATCCAACCCTATATCTTGGATAAAACATGTTATCCCATTGCGATATAGTCCTTGACGATCTCCCCCTACATCCTTCCATCAATCCATCTCTTCTCCATCTTACCCTAGCTCATATCCCTCAACCATTTCATCTGATCCACTTCCATCCTTGTCTCTAGGCTTGGATTTTCCCTTGCCACTAGATAGTAACCACAATAAAATACTGACTACAACATAATCCAAATCTAAAGCATGATCCATAAAACACCTCATCCATGTGCAAACCCTCCAAATCCAAGAAAGTTTCATCTAGCACCCTACACTCATCCAACAAAAATCTATAAGTTTTGTTCCCTATCTAACTACAAGCCATCTTTAGTTCTAAAAGTCATCTAATTATCATCATCATGCAATATCATTCCCAATCCTCGTGTTGTTCTCATCATTAACAACACTATCCTTGCATTGTTCTTATAATTAACAATGTCATCATCATCATCATCATCATCATATCAATTTACAACTCATAGCTCAACTAGGGGCAAACTCTAATCTTACCCCATCCTTTTATCCTTCATCCTAAACCAAATATTCACTCCACTTCCATCCCTCCATCCCATCGCCCCATCCACTACCTTGGCTTCAACATTGCACAAGTTACTGGATCATGTGTTTTTATTTTGGGTGTTTGTTTGCTTGTGTGTGTGTGTGTGTGTTTGACTATTTCCAATAATCCTAATGCTCCACACAGCACATGGTCATAGCTGCCATCATCCTCCATATGTTGGTTCACCTTGACAACATGCCCATTAGATCACTAGGCTATTTTCAACATATGTGTTTTCATGGCAATCCATATGTACATGGCACACCATCATCATGATCCATAATATCATGGTGTATAACACTAGTGCTACAAAAAATAATAGGTTGCTCTTTGCCTAGATATTATTGTGACAAAATTTATCATTTCCATCCTGACAGACCTCTATGTCCTTACATCCTTCATCACTAGCATTCACCCTTTAATCCTTTTTTTCACCTTCAATCCTCATCCCAAATCCAAATCCCCATCTTTTCTAACATCACTCTCATCCATTTCAAGAGCACAACCATGTTCTTTGAACTCACTCATCCTCTCAAGGGTACATGCTCCTATCATGCCATCATCCAATCAAATCAATCAATCAATCCTTGTGGTGTTCTCATTGTTAACAACACAATCCCTATGTTGTTTTTATCGTCAACAATGCTATCATCAAATAATCCATTAAATCAATCAATCCTTAATCAAGATCTAAACCATCCATAATCTAATATGTGTCCAAATCCCCATTAATTCTCACACATGTGTGAACATGCTAACTCATCTCACTCCTTGCTCACACATGTGTGAGCTTGCCAACTTGGAGGCATGATAGCCCTCCACCTCAACCCACTTCATGCTCCCACATGTGTGAGCATGTTTGACTCATTCCACTCCTGGCTCACACATGTGTGAGCATGCCATCTTGGAAGCATCTTTGACTTCCACCTCATCCCTCAACCTTGATTCTTCCCCCACTCCTTGCTCACACATGTGTGAGCATACTTGATCTTCCACCTCATCAATCCATGAGAAAACTAATCTCAACCATTGATTTCATCCTTACATCCTATCCCCCCATCTCCTATCCAAAAAGTCTATTTAAGAGACGCTTTCTCATCTCATTCCATTAACTATTCATGCACTATCATTTTGTTGTCGGTTTGAGTAACATTCTAGCAAGGAGCATCCACATCTACATCATCTTGGAGCACATCGCCAAATCATGGAAGGTACAATGCTTTGTTTTTATGTTACATTTCTTATCTAATTACCTTTCATTTATGCTCTAATAAAAGTAGGAAGTTAGCTATCGTGTTTGCATTTGCATCATTTAACTACATTTTGGCATGCATGGTAAATCTTGTTTAAAAAAAACACAATTTTTTTTAGTGAAAGAACCTATTTAGTAGTTTAAAATCTAATAGCTTATTCTTTAAATATCAAATAGTTTAGTTTTCTTTAAATTTCATAAAGTTTAGTTTCCATTTTAATTAGTCGGTAGGCTTTTATATGTGAGCATTATAGTGCTCGGAATTGTCTCACGCTGTAAAAAAGTTCACGCGGGGAAATTTTCTAAACTCTCTAGTTGTTCCTATCGACGTATTCCTTGAACCTCCTATTGGTGCAACTGCTAGTAGTTTGATTTTTATTATTTTTCACCCCACCCGCAAACACCCTATATGTGGGGCAAACACCCGACCCCCATCTTGACCTTGTTCTTGGTGCAAGAGAGTACACCCCTCTCACAAGAAAACACACAATAAAACTCACAACGCAATTCAGAGATTGCAAACACCAAAATTTTGTTTCATTTTATTGAAATAAGAAAACTGCAACAAACAATTCTTCATTACAAAGACAAACAATGGCCTTCATGGCCTCTCATGTCTCTCATCTACATAATGTCTTCACCTTTCCACATACATCCCTTGGGCATACATAGTCCCAAGTTGCCAGCCTTCTCTCTAGACTAAGATTCCTCTGCCTCCCTTTGTTCCTTACTAGTGATCGGCTTTTTCCCTATCTGTGCTCTTTTTCTCTCTCCTTCTTCTCCTCAGTCCATCTCCAAATCTATATTTTCTTTTGCATTGGAGTGGCTTTTTTTTTTTTTTGCATTCTTCATCGATCTCTCCACCCTGTTCCAATGCATTCCCCATTACTGCATTACAATGTACATTCGACTTACCTTACTAGGAAGAACAACCGCTTCCACTTCTAGACTAAACTAAATAGTTACAAAACTGTGCAAAGGTTACAATTTCCATATACTTGTCAATATTCCTTTACTAGAAGATAGCTATAACCGTTTAAACTTCCACCATAGATCTTCAAGTCCGCGCCATGTAATGATTGAATGACCACCGTAGATTGAAGATCCTTCTATCATCACCATTGGTCACCTCTACCAAGTCATCCACCATCGATCAACGCTTAGCCAATAGTGCACTCGAGCAAGACATTAATCGGGCCCCACCAACGGACCGCGAGGTTGCGAGCACTGTCAGATCTTCTTGATCGTAACCGTCCATCACCATCATTCGGTCTCACTGAATTCCCTTCATCTCGTCGACATACACATTAGACACCAAGTCATTCGTCTTCAACTCGTAGGCAATCCCCACTTTCCCTCGGAGTCTATCCGGGACCCACCACCAATGATACGAGCTAGTGGGCTGAAAAGTCAAACATACCATTCTGGGGGACTTCATAACACTTCCCACCAATATATAAAAATTCCCCAAAACTGTTGCTACTCCGTCGGATCTCATCTCAGTAACATGTGTCATCATCTCATGATGTCGCAGATAAAAAAATGACCAAACTTTATTAGGTATGGTGAAGCGGTAACCAAGTAGTAGCCTTCCATTGGCATGTTGAGGAGACAAGATTCAAAGTCCCGACGATATCACAATGTCACTCTGATATAGTCTCATCAGATTATCAAGGGGATGCTAAAAAGACTCTCGCTAACATAAGGTTGTCTCATCGATGCCACTTCTCCTTACCGCCCATGTAACACCAAATATCTTAGTGATCAAAATATCAAAAAGAGAGACAACTTCGTCCCACCGAAATAGAACTATTAGGTCGATGAAGGAATAAAACAACACCTGCAGAGAGAAGCTGAACCTTACATGTCTTCATCACTGCCAACACATGCATAATATTGTAATATTTTCTCATTGAATGTCTTTGCCATGACGACCAAAACTAAAACCAAACCAAAATGGAAATAAAATATTTTTGGGCGATGCGGGATTGCCCGTTCGCCAGAGATGCTCCTGCATCAGACATCCTAGGTAAAAAATTTGTGAACATGGGATCACAAAATTTGGAGTTGAGTACCAAACTACCCTTTCAGACTGTAAACAATCTGCAACGAACACCATCACTGAATCATATGAGATGTAATTAATATTTCTTCCTTCTTCATTTCCAACATCTTACCGAAATAGGTATCACTTCCTCCCAACACTAATCTTCATCATCTTTCTTTCCTTTCGTGGATATACTTCAACCATGCGTCAACCTCCTCCTCTTCATATACTATCTACAAATATTCCTCTCTTTTGTGGGATCAATCCCTCCTCTATCCGTCCACTTTCCCCAAACAATCACCTCATTCTTCTTACCTTTCATGGGTTTTGACCCACCACATACTGACCACCTCCACCAAACATCACCAGTAGCATCCTCCATGGTCTCCACATGCAAATATACATTTGCATATAAATCTGAGACTACATTCTTTCTTCTACATACATGCAGCTCATCACATGCATTAAAAATAACTTTCTTTTCACAAAAATTTGAAAAACTAAAACATACCTCCATGTACCCTATTGCTACAATAGCCTTTTGCATCACATTTACTGTTGTCCCTTCACTTTCCTTCAAGTGTTCATGCTTGAACAACTTTCCAACCTGCTCTATCTCATTTGTCTTCCCTGTGACATTCTTTTCTTTATGTTCCTCATCGAACACTGGATCCTTATTATTCATCACATATTCTACATTATTTGCAGCATCTTCAACTTTAACTGTTGTAACCAATTTCTCTTCACCATCTACTACAATCTCCTTATCCTTCATATGTATGCCTTCAAAGAGACATATTTCAGCTACTTCTTCATCTTTTCTTTCTCTATCCTCTGACTTGAGGATCCTTCTTTGACATTTTTCTATAATCTCTTCAATCTCTTCTTGATCATTTTGCACAAGGATCTCCTTATCTTACATGCCTTCAATGTGACATGTTGCTGCTACTTTCTCTTCTCCTCTTTCTTCATCCTCTTGTATGAGGATATCTCCTTCACATTTTATTGCTTCTTCAAACAAAATATCTATCTTCTGCATCTCCTCTTCCAATAGGAGATTATCTTCTTCAGCTTCCTCGTCAAATCTAGGACCCTCCAGGTCCACTTTTTGAACTTCATCTTCTAACATCTTCACATCCTCCAAAGGAATCACTAGTGCTACTGCTATAAACTTTGTAATCTCATTCTCTATGTCTTCAAACAGACATGTTTTTACTGCAAACTTGTTATTGTTTTCTTCCTTGTCTTCTAAATGACATGCTTCTTCTGCTGTAACTTCTGTACACTTCATGGCCTCAAATTGATCTTCTGCACACATGTTGTCACCATAATTCCTCTTTTCAATCTCTACTGCATGCTCTTCGTTTCCACCCTCTCTTAGTTTCATCATGCTTCCTTGTTCATTAGCCTTTGTCTCTTCCTCAGATCTCAAACTCTCAGACATTGTCTCTGTATCCTCATGCTTTGTAACAACACATTCTTTTGCTGGGATCTTACACTTGACCTTCCACACTTTGTTTCCCATAGCCTTGGGTTCATCTCTCTTGATATCTACTCCTTTTCTCCATACGCCATAATCAGATTTCTGTCTAGAAACATCTTCTCTATGCCTGCTTGCTTGCCAATTTGTCATGTAATCTGGTTTCCACTTGTTTTCCAACCTTCCCTCTTCATAGGCATCTTGTCTTGCATCTACAACTTCTTCCAGGGTATCATGAAACTCTAGGGTTTCTTCCTCATCTTCTTTACCTTGCTGAAAGTCTTCAACATCCTTCTCTTCTTCACAATGTATCTCTGCTGCAAAATTTTCTTGACACATTGCTGCAACTAATCTCCTCTTATTCTCAACTTTAACTTTTTTCTCAGGTGCTATTCTTGCCCCATCTTTCAGCATCTTCAAGGTCTCATCCTTGACCTTCATTATCACATTCCTCATACTTGCATATACATCTTCAAACATAATATTAGTAAATAAAATCAGAGACCAAAATGTCTCTATAAGTGCCTCCTTCATGGACATTCTCCTCTCTTTTTCACTTCTTCAGAGTGCTTCTTTCTGCACTTCTTCTTTTCTCCATTCTTTCTTGTCTTTCCTCATGTTCTCCATAATGAGAACTTCTTTCACCTCTTCCGGTGTATGTTGCTCACCTAGAAACTTTTTGTTGTCCCAACTTCGGTGGGTTCCTCCTATGTCTTCATCTTCTCTTCTCAAGACAGTCTTCTTTTGCCTTTTTCTCTTTTCCACAATCATCTTCACTGGCCATTTCACTTTCTTTCTCATTGGCCACCACCAATCATTATCTTGGTTTCTTTCTTCCAGATATTGCCTCACTGCCTCCACATCTCTTCTCAACTCAGTCAATTCTCTGTCAATTTTTGTATCTTGCTTCTTCATATTTGTTTTCATATTTCCTATCTTCTTGAGACTTTATTTCTTCTTCAATGGTTCCAAAATCTCTCTATGAGAGTCGCAAGTCCCTCTGTCATTACAAGTTCTCCTTGCAACATCCTCTCTCATCTCAGGGTAACAACCCTCTATAGTTACAGGTACTCCCTGCAACAATTTCTTCATTGCTATCTTCTACCAACAGGATTTTGGAAGATGCATCACCACGTTCTCTTCTACCCACTCCCTCTCAATGGAGGAGATTTTGTACCTTCTACCTAGCTTTATCACTACTGGAGAATAGCTACCAAGATTCTTACAGAATCAATGTTTGCTCTTCACACTTTCACTTCTTGCTTTCCACAAAACTCACCCATGGTCCTAGTGCCTATCCTGCACTCTCAGGAATTTCAGGCTTTGATACCACTTGGTGTAAGAGAGTACACCCCTCTCATAGAAAAACACACAATAAAACTCACAACGTAATTCAGAGATTGCAAACACCAAATTTTTGTTTCATTTTATTGAAATAAGAAAACTACAACAAACAATTCTTCATTACAAAGACAAACAATGGCCTTCATGTTCTCTCATCTCTCTCATCTACATAATGTCTTCACCTTTCCACAGACATCCCTTGGGCATACATAGTCCCAAGTTGCCAACCTTCTCTCTGGACTAAGATTCCTCTGCCTCCCTTTGTTCCTTACTGGTGATCGGATTTTTCCCTAGTCGTGCTCTTTTTCTGTCTCCTTCTTCTCCTCAGTCCATCTTCAAATCTATATTTTCTTTTGCATTGGAGTGGCTTTTTTTTTTTGCATTCTTCATCGATCTCTCCACCCTGTTCCAATGCATTCCCAATTACCACATTGCAATGTACATTCGACTTATCTTACTAGGAAGAACAACCGCTTCCACTTCCAGACCAAACCAAACAATTACAAAATCATACAAGGGTTACGACTTCCATATACTCATCATTATTCCTTTACTGGAAGATAGCTATAACCATTTAAACTTCCACCATAGATCTTCAAGTCTGCACCATAGAATGATTGAATGACCACCGTAGATCAAAGATCCTATTGAAATGCACCAAACAACTGAGAGGCGGGGTGAATTAGTTGTCTCCAAAACTTTAACCTCTTATGAACATTAACTCATCAAACACTTGATTACTGTTATTTAGATTTATCAATGAAAGCATGAATTGAAAAACTTAACACAACAATGCAATCAACACATGAGACACTAGCTTTTTACGTGGAAAACCCTATAAGGGAAAAACCATGATGGGTGTTAGCCCAAAGAAATATATAAGTTATAACAATACTAAAAATCAAAGGCTCATTGCCTTAGGGCTCACTACCCAAAATGCTCACTACAAATGTTTAGGCTCACTGCCAAGAGCGGCTCATTGCTAAAGGTTGGCTCACTGCCAAGGGTTGTCTCACTGCCAAGATTGGTGAACTGATTTGATAGCATCTACTCCATGCTTGAGTTTAGTTCCATTGAAGCATAGTACATCACCTCTACTTTGCTCTTTTACACCTTCACACTTATCTTTTCATTTTCACACTCCCTCACCTTTTTCGCAACTACATTACATGTTTTTATGCAACTCACCAACCTTGGAATGTACATCAAGGTCGGCATTACATTCATCAACCATTGGAACAAACTCTAAGGTCAGCATTTACAAACATACATAGAAATAGGCCTGGACCTAATACAAAAATTTGTTAAGGGAAATATGTAAAAATGTATGCAGATCACACTACGCCTTAACTGGGACTCAAATACAATCTTCCATGCCACAACATGCTTCTACAATCTTCAATGCATCTCTACAAATAATGAAAGCAACCAAGTTGGCCAAGACTGGTGTTCACATTAAGACTTTCAAGAACAGTCTTTATCTACGATCCAATTTTCTCTTTATGGACCAATCCAAAGATAGGAACATGATCAGGAGACATCCACAAGCACATTGAAATCAGCAGGAACAACTGCACAACCTCTAACCACGCTGTCAAAAGGATTCTTCAAACCGAAGCTCATAAACAACACTGTTGGCTACTGTCATAAGGAAAAGATTGTAGGAATCAAGGGCAACACTGAGAGGGGGGGTGAATCAGTGTTGTGTGAATTTTTAAATCCTTTCTAAACTTTAACTTTTAGAGCTCAAAAAGAAAGATACCATTTGATTTGTAAAATACATATGCACATGACTGTGAATACAGAAAGAGAATAAAAACTTCTTAAGTAAATCAAACAGACACAAGGAAGATCAATATGAATCATGACACAAGATATGCACGAGTGGAAAACCCATCAGGGGTAGAAAAACCACTCCAAAACTGCCTCACTGGCTTAAATGAAAAACCTCTTACAAATGTCTCACTGACATATACAAGGTCTCACTGACCACAACCTTCACTAGCATAGAAAGGTCTCACTGACCACAAGCCACACTGGCATATTGTGCCTCACTAGCAAACCAAATTACCAACAAATGTAATAAGCAAATCAGAGGGATACTCTGTTTCCATTCTATACAAATATATGTCTGTCAAATACCCATTCTATTCAATCTGACATCCGGATACACTCAACAATCCTTTATTCTGATCCAATCAACACTGCATTCTAATCCATTCAACAACACTTCATATCAAATCTGTATTCTAATCCAACACTTCACAACACTGTATGTTTCATCTTTTTCCTTCTTAATTCTATCATCAATGTACCTGGAAAACAAATTTATACAAGTTGAATGTCTTTTCACTGCCTTGAAACCTTTCACATTCCTTCATAAATTTCTCCTGCATTTGATCACACAAATTTTGCAAATATAAACAACAAGACTTTTGAAATTTCACTTCTCTGCAAAAACACATTTTTCTGACCCTTGACATCTGCAAAAATTACAAACTTGACTTTTCATTTTCTCTGATATTTCAGTGCCCTATAGGAGAAAATAAAATCTCTGAACACTTTCATCTTAAAACAGAAAAACTCTGATATTCTTCCAATCTGTCTTTTTCATCTTCCTCTGCAAATAAAAAATCTTTATCTCCACAATTACAAAATATTTCTCAAATCTCTGCATGATGTTTCATATTCTCCAAAACACAAAAAAAACTTCAATCTGTTCATCTTCTGCATAAAAAATTTCTTCAACTTCTTCCTTCAACTCCTTCATTTTTCTTTTCAAAACACATCTCTGCAAAAATAACTTTTCACAAATTTGTCTGCAAAAAGGTATAATCTTCACACTACAAAAAAAATCTCTTCATAAAAATTCCTCAAAAAAATCCATCATAAATCTTCTAAATGTGAAGAGAAGATTTAAAATTAGAAAAAAATATTGTTAAAAAGAAACTCCACTTGACATCATTTAGAAAGGCAATAAAATAGGGAATTTCTAATTTTTAAAAAATTAATCAAAAAATCTCAAAAGCAAATTCGATGCTTTTCTTTCCATAAAAAATGATGTCTTTTTCTTTCCCCATTCGATGTATAAAGCATGCTTTTTAAACTCTCTATACAAAATATGTCGGGCTCCCAAACCGTTGCCTTTTTAAAACTTTATTCAAGCGACCATTAGCATTTCAAATTTATAAACTTTCCCATAAGAAATCACTTGATGGTCTTTTTCCCATTCGGGCCGCTCCATGGACTATGTTAATTGGATTTTGGCGCTTAGCAATTTTAAACAAGACCACCGATGATATCTAACTTAAAATAAGACTTGCATTAGAACACAAGATGTGTGTGGAGACCGCTTCACTCGGTGAGGTAAGGAGAGGGTCGGTCAAGGGATGTATACCAATCCCTTCAAAAGGTAAAAATTAAGTAATACACCTGCTATTCCAGGTCATCATTAAAATATAAAGACAATAGGAATATTGAGTAGAGTTTGAGAGGAGATGACCTATATTTGTTTAGATCTTTAAGAGCAAAGATGTTTATTAGGATAACAATATTGACAGGGGAAAACCATTAGAAGCTTGAAACCCACTTTATACCTCTGCACTTGTCACAACCTTGTCTTGTGGACACTTGAGTGTGAAAGCAACTTGATAAAATCAACTTATCTCCTTCCTGTGAAAACTTGAGGTGAAAGAAACTAGATGATATAGTTTTCTATCATGATAAGTTGAACACCTGCTATTATGAAGTCCTGATTCAACAACTAGTAAGACAAGAACATGATCAAAATGTGTCAACATTGCTTTGAATATGAACATGCATGTAAACCGTTTGAACTCCTATATGATCAACATCTGAAGCACATGACTATCCTCAAGTGTTAATTCAAACACAACCCACTATTACTGACCTCAACTGATCTTGAAGCAACCTCTCTCAGATCAATGCACAACAAGAACATACTGCAAACAATCTTTCATGACATCACTTACCAAAGAACATATGAAGACATCATTGGAGGCCAAACCTGATCAAACAAGTCATGTGATTAATCATAAACCAACACCAAACATCAAGTGTATTCATGTGATCCTGTAAGCACTGGATGAGCCTGATTGGTACATGAATGTTATCAAACACTTGTAATATTATCATTCATTTATCAAGTCAATCCCACTGACAACATCCTTCAACACTATGTGAACAACTGTGAAGTGCATGATCATGAACAACTTTCTCAATACCTTTTGACATCAATGACAAACTATCACCATCAAAGATCACTTGCAGACCACCAAATCACAAACCATTAAAGTTGAAGGCACATAACATCATCTCAGACTTAACTCTAGAACCACAGATCAAAATACTTCAATGCAGAGGAATGTGGAGCATAATACATTCTCCCTGTCACTAGTGAATATTTAGAAAAAGCATCTTTTACTCTGGTGAACATAACTCACTCAAATCTTCATACCAGAGGCTCAAACTTGGAATATAGCATCTTTAGACATGCCTATAAATAACTTCCAATCCGCTTCCAATCCATAGATAAAGATATTCATTCTATAGGCAATGTGGAGCAATCTGTTGGACTATTCTTCTGTAGACAAAGATATTCTGCAACATACTGTTTCTACCAGAGGAGCAAATTTTCTCAATATCAAGATTTTTAACACTTACATAGGCAACTACAAAGCATCTAACTCATTACAAGCAAGCATCAAAACAACAGCACAGTTGACACTAATGACAACACTGATATGTTGACATCAATGACAACACCGGTTAGGCACATACTTGCAACAATCTCCCCCTTTGTCATTGATGGCAACATATGATGTGAAAAATTGTCAAGACCATCAAGACCAGATTCTCCCCCTTTCTCTTTACACATCTGTACTCTTTCTTCTCTAAGTTTTTCACATGATTTCTCTACCCCTTTGACATCAATGGAAAAGGGCACATACTTGCATTCTGCTGCTCTGATCCAACTGAACTTTCTCTATTATCAATACTTTCTTTATCAGGAACTTATACCGGTAACATCTAGCTACTCCCCCTGAGAGGTAACACTCAAAGCATCAATCCAGATCAAAAAATGAGACTTTGAGCACTTCTGGACTGATGCATTCCTATGCATCTTAGTTCAGACCAGAAGGGGTAATGACCCTTAACTTTTCTCTGAGATACTCAAAAGTATCCTTAGGTAGAGGCTTAGTGAAAATATCGGCAATCTGATCCTTTGTGGACACATATTCCAATTTTACTTCATTCTCTATCACTTTTCTCTCAAAAAGTGATACCTTATAGATATATGCTTTGTTCTTGAGTGCATCACTAGATTCTTTGAAATGTTTATAGCACTTGTATTATCACAGAAGATTGCAACTGGATCTTCATACACAACTCCTATGTCCTTCAATATCTACTTCATCCATAACACTTGAGTACAGCAACATGCTGCTACAATATACTATGCTTCTACAGTTGACAAAGAGATTGAATCTTGCTTCTTGCTCAGCCATGAAACCAATCTATTACCCAAAAAGAAAGTGCCTCCACTTGGACTATTTCTGTCATCAACATCTCCAGCCCAATTAGCATCTATATAAGCACTGAGAGTGAAATCATTATCCTTTGGATACCATAAGCCATGATCCAGTGTGCCTTTTAAATACCTCAAGATTCTCTTTACTGCCATCACATGTGACTCTCTTGGATCTTCTTGAAATCTTCCAACAAGACAAACAACATGCATAATATCAGGTATGGTTTGAGTTAGATAAAGCAATCCTCAATCATGGATCTATACTTTTTTTTATCAGTCTTAGGTGATTCATCAGTTTTTCTCAATTTGCAGCTAGTCACCATGGGAGTACATACCGGTTTAGAGTCTTCCATCCCAAACTTCTTCAACAACTCTTTCACATACTTAGACTGAGATATGAAGATTCCTTTATCTGATTGATTAATTTGCAGACCCGGAAAGAAATTCATTTCACCAAACATAGACATCTCAAAATCATTTTGTATTTCACCTACAAAGTTCATGCAAACACCTTCATTGCCTCCAAAGATAATGTCATCAACAAAGACTACAACAATCAGGATCTGATTATCATTAATTTTGAAATACAGATTGCTATCAGCAGTGCCTTTACTAAACCCTAATTGCAACAAATATTTGTCTAACTGTGCATACCAGGCTCTGGGTGCTTGTTTCAGTCCATACAAGGCCTTCTTCAATCTGCATAGCATATCACCTTGTTTTGATAATTGAAATCCTTTCGATTGCTCAATGTAGACCTCTTCTTCCAATTCACCATTCAAGAATGCAGACTTAACATCCATCTGATACACTTTGAAGTCTTTGTATGCTGCAAATGCCAAAAAAAATCTAATTGCTTCAATTCTTTCCACAGGTGCATAGGTCTCTTCAAAATCTATTCCTTCAACTTGAGAGTATCCTTTGCATACCAATCTTGCTTTGTTTCTTACTACTTCTCCATTCTCATTCAGCTTGTTTCTGAAAACACATATTTTGATGGCAAGGAAGGACTCAGCCAATAGCGCACTCACGCAAGACATTGATCAGGCCCCACCAACGGCACCGCAGGGTTGCGAGCACTGTCAGATCTTCTTGATCATAACCATCCATCACCGTCATTTGGTCTCACTGAATCCCCTTTGTCCCATTGACATACACATTAGACACCAAGTCATTCATCTTCAACTCATAGCCAATCCCCGCTTTCCCTTAGAGTCTATTCGGGACCCATCACCAATGATACGGGCTAGCGGGTTGAAAAGTCAAACATACCATTCTGGGGGACTTCATAACACTTCCCACCAATATAGAAAAATTCCCCAAAACTGTTGGTGCTCCATTGGATCTCATCTCAGCAACACGTGTCATGATCTCGTGATGCCGTAGATAAAAAAAATGACCAAACTTTATTAGGTGTGGTGAAGTGGTAACCAAGTAGTAGCCTTCCATCGGCATGTCAAGGAGACAAGATTCAAAGTCTCAACGATATCACAATGTCACTCTGATATAGTCTCATTGGAGTATCGAGGGGATGCTAAGAAGACTCCCGCTGACATAAGGTTGTCCCATCGATGCCACTTCTCCTTACTGTCCATGTAACACAAAACATCTTAGCGATCAAAATATCGAAGAGAGACAATTTCATCCCACCGAAACAAAACTATTAGGTCGATGAAGGAATAAAACAACACCTGCAGAGAAAAGCTAAACCTTGTTGCAAGTATGTGCCTAATCGGTGTTGTCATTGATGTCAACACATTCTTATTGTCATTGGTGTCAACTGTATCCTATCCCATTACTTGTTTAGAAGACTTGTATGTTGAAGATATTGAGATAATTATCCTCTCTGGAAGAAACAAGTAAGCCACAGAGAAGTGCACTACAGACAGTGAGTTGTATACTGAAGAACAGTCAGGTAAACTGCTCTGCATTTGTTCTTGCTTGAAGATCAAGGTCTGTGGATTGGAAGTAAGTTAGAGGTATGTCTCAGGATGCTATATTTCGGGTCTGATCCATCCTCATGAAGATCTGAGTGAGTTGTGTTCACCAGAGTGAAGCCTGCTTTTTCTGTAAGTTCAGTTGAGACAAGAAGACAGTATTTGGCTCCACATTCCTCCGCACTAAAGTATTTTGCTCTATGGTTCTAGAGGGAAGTCTGGGATGATGATAAGTGCCTACAGTTGCAATGGTTCGTAGTTTGGTGGTCTGCAAGCTATCTTTCTTCTATGATAGTTCAAGACAATGAAGTTCATGTGTTCCGGTGAGAAGATTCTTATGGATAAAGTGGTTAAGGTTCATGCAGTTGCCCCTGATGATTATAATGTGCTTGTGGATGTCTTCTAATCATGTTCCTATCTAGACTTTGGTCCGCGTTAAGAAATTGTGGTGATATGTGAAGATTGTTCCCAGTTAATGTAACGTGTAACCAGTCTTGGCCAACCTAGTTGATCCCAGTGATTGTGGAGATCTCTGGAAGATTGTGGAAGCGTGTTGTGGTGTGGAAGATCGTGTTTGAGTCCCAGCTTTAAGATGTGGCATGATCCGCACTTCATTCCCTTGCATGATATTACAATAGGTCATGACCTATTTTGTAAATGTTTTTAATACCGACCTTGGAGATTGTTCCAATGGTTAATGCCAACCTTGATGATCATTCCAAGGTTGATGTAGTCTATAAATACTTGTAGTTGAGTTGTGGAAAAGGTGTCCTTGAGTGAAAATGAATGTATATTAAGAAAGGTCCAAAGGTAGAGCAGAGGAGGGGCAGAGGAAAGAAGAGGAAGAGAAGAAAAGAGGAAGAGCAAAGCAGAGGAAAGACAGAGCAGGAAATTATTATACTTCAGTTGCAAAAAGTGAAAGGTGTTGATCGTGGCAGTGAATAGGGTTTAACAGCCCTCAGGGTTTAACAACCCTTATTGTAATCTTTCTAGGTTTAGGGTTGTGGCGATGAGCCTGCTAGACCTAGTTGTTCTTCATGGCAGTAAGCCAGTATGTTTAGGCTCATGGGGTGACCAAGCTTGAACATCACTATTTCAAGATTGCAATATCTATTGAAAGTTAATCCTCTCTGTAGTTTTTCCCCACCTTGGGGTTTTCCATGTAAATCTGGTGTCTCTTATGTTTGATGTTGTATTTGTGGTTAAGTTTCTGATTTCATGCTCTCATTGTTAAAACATAATAATTGTGGATAAGTGATGAATGTTTAAATTGTAGAAAGTGCTTAAGTTTTGGGACAACTACTTCACCCCCCCTCTCAATTATCTAGCGCATATCAACAAACCTTACACATCTTCATCACTACCAGCACATGCATAATATTATAATATTTTCTCATTGAATGTCTTTGCCATGATGACCAAAACTGAAACCAAACCAAAACGAAAATGAAATATTTTTTGGGAGATGCAAGATTGCCCGTTCACCTGAGATGCTCCTACATCAGTTCCCCTTCCCCATCTTTAGACTGACAGACCCCATCCCTGTCCCAACCCTAGCCCTAGTCCTAAGCCTAGCACCCCTCTGCTCACCCCTACAGACTCCCTATTCACTTCCTATCTGACATATCCCTTTGTGACCCCTTCCCCTATCTATAACCTAACCCACCCTCTATTCTCTGCTCCTCCTATGCCCTTTGACACTGCTCCACCGCAAAACCAACATCTTCCCTTTTTCCTATCTATTTTCAAACCTAGCCAACCCCTTTGTCCACCTAACCTAGCCCACCCCAGTCCTGGTCCCTTGTGTGCTTGGTGGACACCTTGTCTGCCCCATTTGCCCTTTGTCTCAGTCCTAGCCACTTCCCTATTCACATATTGCTTGTCTGCCCATCTTGTTCACCCTACGAATAGCCTGTCTACGTAGCTAATAGCCCATCCCCCTTCCTAGTCCTTTCTTTCAAAATAAGCCTTTTATCCACACCATCCTAAATTTCATTTGGGGTAGCATCTTGTTTCCATTTTTTATCCTATCATTTGCACTACTAACATTTTTCTTAGTCCAAGATGTCTCATAAGAAACTACTAATTTTTTGGTTGTCCAAGACATGTGTCAAAGACTTGTTTATCAACATTTTTTTCTTTTGGGCACTTTTTCTTCTTGTTTGTTTGATCACACTTGAAAATTGGGCTTAAAATTTACCATCACATTTCGATTTGGGTTATTATTAGTGTCTTTTAATCTTGAAGTGATATTTCCTTGTGCTCTCCTCTAATGCTCTAGGGAAATCTTGAGGATCAAAAGCAAGTATCATCTTCTTTTTATTTTTGTCACATCCCAATTATTTCACTTAGAATCAAACAGTTATCAATATATTTAAGTATATATTAGTGAACAATCATGAAAATAATTTGATTTTTTGATAAAATTTTAATGAAATTAGAAATTGAAAAAAAAAATTCTCCTAGGAAAGGAGAGAGAGGGTATCATCAGGAGACAGATCTAGTCGTTTGCAGGCCACATGTTATGATAGGATTGGTGCACTCTCTTAAACACATGTAGCTAAGTTGCATGGGTATATATGATTTCGGAATTTAAATAATAACTTAATGTAATGTGTTTGGAGATTGAGTCCCTGTGTAGTGTTATGGTACATGTAGATTAAGACCTATTAGGACATAGTCAAACACTTGATGGAATGTCCTTTTGGTAAACATAATCAATTAAGTTCATTTTATGTATACAATTAAGTAATTACTTTAAAGTACTTTGATAAAGGTTTCAAATAAGCTGAGTATATATATATATATATATATCCTGTGCAATTTTTAAAAAAATATCTTTAGCGCCTTGCAATAAACTCATTCTGTGTACTCATTGAGGCATTTCTGTGAAAGTCTTAAAGACTCATCAAGAAAACCATACTGTGTATATCCTGCACTCGTTGCAGACCGTGAGAGCAGATCTCCTTTTGGTATTTTGTCAAGTAGTTCACGTGCCTTCTCTGTGCTTCTACATTCTGCACACATGTTCCACCTGCACGCTCACAACTACAATTTTTAACAAAAATTTCCCTTCTGTTGCGCTTTGGGAAATGTCCCTTCATTTGCTAGAAATTTGACACTGCGCCATTATTATAGTGCATGCCTATTTTTCTATGTGTTGCATTTAGCATCACCAATAATCTCTCAAGGAAAACTGTTCCTTTTAGTAAGAGTTTCTCTGATTGTGTATAAGGTTGGGAACATGAGGAAGCAAATCGAGATAAATGCTATCCTTTACAATATTTGGATGAATGGCTTGCAACGCTTTTTTCCTGTCAGCACCATCTTGAAAGTATTTGTCAAAAATCTTCCCACGCCGTTCTTAGAAAGTCATTTTCTGTGCTATCCAATATCAATAATAACCTAGACGTGACTTTCATTTTTTTAACTAATTGTGAAATCTTGAAGATAAATGGAAGCAGATACTTTCAGATTAAATGGATAGAGTGTAATGGAAAGGTTCAAACTTTAGTGCAATTAAATAGGCTAATACTCTGAAAATGATATTTTGGTTAAGATTTTCCTTCCATGTGTTGGTAGTAAGTAGTTGGTTAGGAATTAAAAAAACCAATCATATAAATGTCAATATATTGCAAATGACTAACATTTCACTACTTTGTAGCCAATGTACCCTAATGTGTGAGGAATTGTTTATCTATTTGGAAAAACAATTACTTTTTTATTTGGGTGGGTTACTAATATTAGTTGAAAGTTATTCCTTTTCATGGAATGCTTAGATGATTTGATGAGGGTTTATGATATTTTATCCTTGTGTATGATTAAGGGGTGATAGTCACCATTGTGGACTATTCTTACCTTGAAACAGAGTCTACTAAAAAGCATAGGAACCATTTTTGGGCCATCATGTGTATTGCTTAACACGATGTTACTCCTTATAGGAGCACCGTTGCTTTTATGATTATGAGCAATAATTTCAGCTAGAATGTCTAAGATCTTAAAAGAAAAGGATGTTAATATCCAAGAAAACACTAATGCATAATGTGACTTGTTTGAGACATTGTCGAGATAGCAACTATGTTGCTAAGACAATATTGATGTGCATTATTCTGAGATTGTCAAGATATCAATTGTGTTAATAAAACAATTTCAATTGGATTTGTGAATCTTTGTAAAACCTTGTAAGAGATACTTGATTGCTAGACATCTTATTTGGACTAGTTCAAGGAAACTATTATCTCCTTGATTATGTCTCTTTACCTGAGATACGAATGTGAGTAGGTGCCAAAAAGGGAACTTAGAGAATATCGGTCGGAAGAAAAGAATCTTAGGTAACCCATTTGTATTAAGAACTAATGTTCTTCACTTAATCTTTTTATTATTATATGATATCTGAGTGAAGAAAATAGATGTGGCATTAGAAATATGATTGCATGAATGTAGGATTTATAGATTATCGGTGAGTTGCATAATACACAGATCCCTTTCTGCATGCTGCCTCATATTGTTGGATCCATCATGATGGGTCAGGTTTCCCAGAGGGGAAACATGGGGAAGCTTAATGCTTCATGGCACGGTGGATATCACCCTGATGATGCACTCTCTCTCTCTCTTTTTCGCTCTCTACTTTCTTGTTTTGTATATAGATTCAGAATGTGTGAACCTGAAGTAATAATGTCAATAAAAAAAATGTTGATCAGATCTTGCATAAGGAAAATGATGTGAGATAAGAATTTGAATATATAGACAATGGTTGGATTATATATATGTGTGTTTATTAGTAAATGTCTGTGGAATACTTCTCTATGATTAATTCTTAATAAAAATTAGTCAAATGTATGTCTCTTGATTATGGATGTAGTATACATATTGGTATTTGTTACATAGTGATTATTAATTAAATTATTGAATATCCTTGACACATGATGATTGAGGAGGTTAAGCATAGCTTAACCTTAAGATGGTTAAACTAACCCTGATTTTTCTTTTACATGAATTGGATATTAAATGAGTTTAAAGCTATCTAGTAATGCATGAAGTAGTATTTTTGTATTTCTCTATGGAGGGAATCAATGGTGAAGCTACATGGCATACTTATGCAAGTTGTGTGATCATGAAGATGTTATCATTGTTCTTCTCCCTTACACATAGTATCATGTGGAACGTGTGTATCATTATATTGACAATATATGTTAATTTTATTATGGGATCATCAATTGTATTTGATCATGTGGATGCTTTATGCTTAGCTTATCAATTATGTTAGTTGATTATCATTTCATGCTAATAATACTTTGGTGTAGAGTCGAAATGGAATGTTTAATGTTGGATTGATCCTTGAGGTAGTATTAAGGTATTATTCTTATTGGGTTAATAAATGTTGGTGAGGTTGATATAGAAAGATACCTAATATTTATTATCTTTATATGATCAATTTTAAGTTTATTAAGTGTTAAGGTATTATTCTATATTTTATCACTCATTGTTAGTCTTTCAACATTTCATGAGAGACTTACCTTGGAAAAGCTTGTACATGATATCTTATATGATGCTTAATGCAGTACTACAATCATATATGCTATATGGTTATATTGGGTGTTGTTACTTGATTATATGGTTATTAAGGGGTGATGTTACAATTTTTAGGAGGCCTACCTAGGGATTTCACCACCCTAAGGGATGACCTCAACCACATGTTCTAGAAGGGTATACAAAGGGGGAGAATGGATGTTGTACCCAAATAGGATCCATCATCGTGTCTTGGCACAACCTTGGTACCCCTTTTTGTAAGGATCCAAGGTGAAGTGGGATTAGATTTGACGATGAATACATGCTTGTAGATGAGATTCTTGTTCATAGACTTTGGTCCTTCGTACCTTGTGTATATCAAGGATGCCCATAGTAAGCCTTGTTTGAACCTGGATTAAGACCATCAACCATCTTTCCTTGTGGTGCATCGGATACTAGTTAGGCTCAAGAAGTTACTCTCACCATACTTTCAAGTTGGGAAGATAGAGCTAACTTTGGGCAAGGATTTGGCCTCCAAGATAAGGGGTGCCCATCATAAAAATTCAACTTGATCCACCTTATCAATATGCCCATCATAAAAATAAATAAATAAATAAAAATCTTGAAGAACCCCATGTAGTGCCCACCCATGTGCAACTCTTATCATGTCCTATTATTTCTTATGGTTAGATTAAATGATATATTGAGTTGATTATTATACATGATTTAATTGCAAGATGGATATGTGCCTTGCTAGATTATGCATCCTCATTGGTCATTATATGTTGCTTTGGCTATGATCTCCATTGTTGGATTTGATGTTTTGCCTTGAGTGTGTATGATATATTTTTATAGGTGCCTAACCAATTAGTGGGATGTGGAGAGGTTGAGATGGGATGCTTAGCCATATCCCCTTACTAAGTCTGAGTGGTCAAGTTGTTCACCTTGTGTTTCTTGTGGTAGGTTGGTTTCTTAACCCATCCTATTCAATTATGAATTGAAGGATGTTTCGAATGTCTATGCAGTTTGCCTCTAATTTGAACTTGTTGTGATTTTGGACCCTTATGTTGTGATTAAACCCATCAAGTGTGAATGAGTCCTTTGCATGTGTTTCTTCTAGCTTTTTGCATTATATTTTAAATTATTTTGAAAATCATATTTTCTATTTTTTTGAAATATTTAAATGGTTAGAAAAGAGAAAAGGGATTATCTAATTTGAGTTAATAGTTTTAATTGTGGAATAGAAATTATATGTAATTATTGTGTGCCTTGGGGAAGGCTTTTTATTTTAATTATTATGTTTAAGAAATTATGCTTTTGAGTGAAATACATTCTAAGTTAATTATTAGAGTTATTTTTCATAAATTGGAAATATTAAAATTATGGAAAAGGCATACTATATTTCATTATTTTTTATTAAGGTAAGTAGGGATTTTGAAAGGGCCCAAACCCTTGTACAAGAGAAAAGTAATGAAGCCCAACAAAATACAAAGAGCACACATGAGAAACCAACACCACAACAATCGTACAACAATAGGAAAAACTAACAAAGGGGTGGAAAACTCCAAAAAACAACCATCTCAATGGCAAGGTGGTTAGAAGCCACAAACAACACAGAAACAACAACCTAGCTGGGAAACAAACAACCTAGAGACTAGAAACAAAAATAACACTAAGTATCCCAACTATGAAACAACAAAGGGACCAATGAAACCAAAAACTCTAGATCCAAAATGGGCAAAGCAAACAATCAAGGAGATTTGAATCCAAACCTCTCCAAAGAACTTTGAATTGGAACAAAATCCTGGCCCATATGTGGAGCAATCATACCTTTTTTTCAAGAAGATCCAGGGTCTGCCAATGAACAATTCATAGGCTCTAGTGAATCAGATTTTTGCCTACCTATTTTTGAAGAAGATCTAGGGTCGACTAGATTCTCGAGCTGAGGATTAAGGTTCATATTTAGTGGTAAGCATAGTTCCTATCTGATGGCTTCTCTTCATGATTTTCCTTGTTGGAGGGAGAACTCCAAAGACTAGGCAAATACACCACAATTTTCCTTTTCTTTCACCAAAGTCACTGAGTTGGTCATGTCCCAAAGGGGGCCATCCAGCCTCCCAAGCTCTTTCAAGGGTTTGATAACCTCTTTGAGAGGAGGAGGATCCTGCTAAACATTTGTCCTTTAATTCCTTCCTTTAGAAACTCCACAAATGGTTGAAGCATGTCTAAGCTTGTGAAAGTTAAGACACATAACGTGAGATTCCTCATAAACTATTTGTTGCACCCAATCAGGTCCAGTTTTGAAGAAAGAGTAATAGAAGAGGAGATCACTTTATCAACAACAATTTTGACACAAAATCTAGCAAACATAAACCCCTTCCTGGATTTAGTCACCTCATCAACTACAATGAAGTTCCCCAATTAGCAAGCAATAGTAGTCTATTCTTCATCCCAATATTCTAGAGGTAAACAGGCGAGTCTTACCCAAACAAGAACCCTATCAATGCAAACTTTTTCCACGTCCAAACCTAGTTCCAACTCTTAAGAAAGAGGCAGGATATTCCAAAGAGCCAGAGACCACCCTCAAGGATCTATAGTCTATCTTCAGGGAGAGAAAAAGAGAAAAGGAAAAAACCTTTCATCATCCATATAATCTCCAACAAACCTTTTAACCTCCATTTCTTCATAGCCCAAGTCTTGACACATTCCACATTGGGTCTATTTCCAAGGAATTTCCCCACTAGAGCATAGGCCCACTTGGAGGAAGATCCATCCATGAAAGATTTAGGGATGGAAATCCACCAAATCTGTCCCTAATCAACATAGCCTTAAGGCATAGCAAGGTAGCAAGGAGGGGCATCATTCACTGCAATGGCTTCCCTAGTCGCAAGCCCCAAAGGAAGAGTGTCAACAGATGCATAATTTCCAATCCCCTAGGCCAACACAATAGACAAACTAGTAGAGCATAAACCACCTAAAGTAGAGCCATCCCCAATAGGCCCAACCATCCGTGACCCCTCAACAAACTCTGATTCGCCAGAATGAACTGCCAGGTCAATGACCTGTGTTGTAGTAGGCCCCTCAAGAGGAGACTCCACTAAACACCTAGCCTTTTGAGAGACTAAAGATTTTCCTTTCAAATGGGAAAGAAAAACATCCCCATTAGAAGCAATGCCAACAATATGTAAGGGAGAAAGGAATCAACACCTTAAACCCTGGCAAAGCCCTCCATCACCAACAATAGTTGAAGGAGAATTGTGACCTGAGGATGCCACCCTAGCTCAGGAAAAAGAGCTCTAAGCCTCCAACCAAAGCTCTAAAAGTCACACGTCATCGTCATCTTTATAGGGTAGGTTCCACTCCTCACCATTGTCCTCGTCATTCTTCTCCTCGCCTCCCTTTGAGTCATTCCCATTCCCATCCTGTGCATGGTTTGAAAGTCCTCTCCCACTTCTCATCATGACAATTTCCATCCTCTATTTATTATATTTCATTGTTATGTTCTCAAGGGAAATAAATTAATTTCTATTTATTTGAATTATCTATTTCTAGACTTTTGTCTTAAGTAGAATCGCTTTATAAAGGAAATTAAATTTATTTATGTGAGTGTTTAGATTTAATGGACTGTGGTTAAATTATATTGCAATTACCTTGTAGAAATAATTGCATTAATGTAATTAGATAATTTCTTATTATTTCCAAAAGTATTTTTGGAACAAATATTTGGGAATGGGGAAAAAAAGAAAATAAAAAGAAATGAAATAAAAGGGTTTTGAGAGCATATAAGGAAAATAGAGTTCTATTTTCAATATATGTTTTTTTTTTGTACTTTCTCCCTCTCTCCTTCTTCTCATTGGAAAGAAAAATTCATGGAGGTGGCTACAATTGGAATCTACTAGTAGGTGGGAGTGCATTGGAATGGGTTTGGGATTGCTTTGGTGTAGGAAGGAATTCCTATTGCATTTTTGCCTCTCAAGAAGAGATTTTTCCATTTGAAAGCTTGCTTGGAAGGAGGTAATTTCCTTGTTGTTTCATGCGTTTATGAATTTAAATTTTGCATTTACCATGCCCATAATAGGTGGATGCATATGGTCTCCTCAGTGTAGGAATGAGTAGAATTGTTTTGATGCAAATAGAAAGTAGATTTTATTTGAATTGCATATAAATTATTTTTTTAAAATACATAAAAAGAGGCCAAGTTATGACAAAAATTTATTGGAATAATCTTTTCCAATTTTTATTTAAGAATATGGTTGTTGTACATGATAGAACCATAAAGGGCATTTTCATTTTCTTGGAATTTTGTGTATTATGGAAAATTGAAAATTTGGTGTTCTTGAGGGAGGTCTCCAATGGTGGATTTGGGGATTGTATGGTTTTTTGTCTTTTTAGAAAAATGTGAATTGTGTTTTAAACCTTAGTTTTTAGTATTATTTTGTGAGATGAAAAGTCTCATGTGGGAAATATGATTCCCTACCTTTTGGATATGAGTGTCACATGTTTGGACCTCATTTTCTATGCTTTGACTTTTTTTTCATAGTTAACCTTTTTCTGGGCCTTATGTTAGAATTGTATGCTTCTAGTTATGTGGATACGAGTGTTACGTGTTTTGACCTCATTTCCCCATGTTTTGACATTTTTTTGTCAAAGTTGACTTTTGGACTTAGGAATGGATGCTTAGTCTTCCTATGGGTTTCTTGTAGAAGGCCATAGTTCCCTTGCATTATTGATTATCTTGATGATTATATGTATATTTATTGATGTGATCATGCCATACTTTGTTTTGCATGCTATTTCTTTTTGAGAAAATGATGTTTTAGCATGCATTGATGGATGAATTGTATTATGGATTTGGAGTGTTTTCCCTTCTCTTCTCCACTACATTGAAATGGTATGTTAGTGATGATGTAGTAAAGAAGGATGTGTATGAATTTAAAAGTATTGATGCTCTTGTGTTAAACTCCCCTTCTTTTGCTTGGTTGGGTCATGAGTAACCTTGTGGTGAATTATGCATTAGACCATGATATGTGTAAAGAAAACTCTTCTATTTATTCGATATCAAATACAAATTACATCCATGTATATATATTATGTGGGGAGTTGACAGTTATATGGTTATATGAAACTAACCGATTGAACTATATGGTTAGATGAAACTAAACCAACCGAACTTGACTGAACAATGTAATACAATAATGTATTACGCTAACATTCCCCCCTTATTACATTGTTCCTACAATCATACCAAGGGACCCCCCCTTAATGCTAAAATACTCAACAAAGTTGATTACATAGTATGAATACATATTTTATAAAAGATCTTCTCCCAAAGAACAAATCCTGAACCAAGCGAGGCTCCATCATGTTGTCTCATCTACCCTTAGAAAGGCATAGCTTCAAGCTATGTTCTTGAGCTCTTTAGTCCCAAGCTCTCAAATCACAAAGTCTTGAATTATTCGACAATGAACCCTAAGAGATACGACAGATCTGTCATTGTCTAGTGACTGCGAAAGGGTATAATTCAAGATCATATACTCTTTGAAGCTCGCTGGACAACAATCCATATTGAGCTCAACACCAAATCCCAAACCTATCTTGAAAACAAAATCTTCACAAAACATACATTCTTCAAATCCGTCAGCATCAACAAAGCAAAACAACCCAAACCAAAAATGCTTCACATGCAAAGTATCATCTCAAAGAGAGAAGCTAACTTGAGATGATGGAAAATCCTCCATCCTCTGATGTTGCCTGCCTCCAATATGACCTTGTTACACTTTAACCAACTGATGTCTTGGATGTGTCTTTAGAGGCCTCATCAAGAATAGAAAAGATGTCCTTGAAAGCATAAGTGATCTTTGACATATGTGCATTCATACCTTCAAAAGCTCTATCAAGTGTAGCATGCATAGCCCCAAAAGCACAATCATTCTTGAGCTTACAAGATTTATATGAAGTAGCCATGTAATATTTGTGGCTATAATGAAAAGCAAAAGATTGGGTGTTGGATTCAACTGATAATACACCCATTACAATCGTAACAACTTATTTAAGTTCAAAAAGTCAACTACTTCTCCTTTCAAAAACACTACATGCCTTCTCCTTTCAAAAACACTACATGCCCTTAACACAAAAGAAACTCTCATTTTTAATGTCCCTGATTTAAAAGTAATACCTCTTCTTTAAATCTTAGAAGTAATACCTCTCTATTTCACACCAACAGAAACATGTAAATTGTATCATATATAAATTTCAGCTAGTTTTTAAACTCACCGTGGCTGGGCATACATATTTTATATGAATTTCAATGAGACTGCATTGAGAGGAATCTCTTCTATACACTTTCATAGGTCTGCGTAGGCCAACAAACACAAAATTCACCATCCACGATCTTCACTTCATAATTGCCTTTATCAGTCTTCTTCAAACAAGCTGGTAAACAATGGAGAATTCAAAAACAAACTTTCCTCTCATTCCTACGGCTTCACAGAAGGCTTTGACTTGCAACAGATTATACAAAATTTCTAAACCATTCACTCACATATCAATATCTATTTCTTCACATGAATTGAAATCTCCTAATGTAACAACAAATGCATAGAAGAAATGAAACCCACGGCTAAATCAAACAGTGAATGTGTAGAGGAGAATTTTTAAACATCCAATAATGATTTGGAATAGACTTATCATGCCACACAAACTTCAAATGTCATCAGATATGAATGTACACTAAACAATATTCTTCCAATCAGCCTACAGAAGATTTCCTTTTGTCTAAAACCTTTGCATCCTTTGACTGCTTCAACTTTCAATCCTTCCTCAATGGCTTCAACACCTTACTTGCACATCAGATATATTGAATGCAAAAGAAGACTGCAACAAACCTCCATTCAATACATCCTAGAAGGTAAATGAGTAGAAGAGGAGGAGGAGTGGCCAAACAGCAATTTCTGGTAGGGCTTCAACGGTTAGAATCCTCACATAAGCCATTGCTCAACAATGCCATTTCTCCGCATTTTATTCCCTTCTGCAGTCCATGAACAACTCCTCTCTCAGGTCATGAATAAACGAATCTACACCGAACACCTCACATCACACAAGAAGCTCTGATACCATATGAAATAAAGCAAACTCTTTTATTTATTTGATATCAAATACAAATTACATCCATGTATATATATTATGTGGGGAGTTGACAGTTATATGTTTATATGAAACTAACCAACTGAACTATATGGTTAGATGAAATTGAACCAATCGAACTTGACCGAACAATGTAATACAATAATGTATTACACTAACAATGTGTGGGTGTGCATTGAATTCTACTATTTATTTGATTCCCTTGGTGTGTTGGGTGTGCATTGAATTCTACTATTTATTTGATTCCCTTGGTGTTGTGTTGGGTGTGCATTGAATTCTACTATTTATTTGATTCCCTTGGTGTTGTGTTGGGTGTGTGTGGAGCCCATTTTCAACCTTATGTGGATTACCTTGGTGTCTTGTTGAGACCCTTGTTTGTGTGAGATGGCATGATAGCGGTGTTGCCATGATCTTCTTCTCCATAGCTCGGGGGTTACCTAGAGTGTCATAAACATCTATTGCGCTCAATGATGGCAATACGGTAGGGTGGTGGGTAACATTTCCCCATTGGTTCTATAGGAAAATCTTTTGGGAGATGGAAAAGTTCCTTGTGTATTATTTACTGTATGATCATGTTGTATCGTGTGCCTATTGTAGCACTTTGGAGGTGACTTATTAATGTTGTGATATTATTATTTTTGTAATTTAATTATTGGAGTGTGATCCAAGTCCATGTTTGGGAACTTATAGCCCATGGACATCCTATAATTGTATTATGATTTCGTTTGGTTGGAAAATGAACCTTGTTTGGAAATGAATTTATCATGATCTAGCATAGTTTCTTTGATGGAAATGGTTAAATCAGGATGTGGGAGTTCTATGTTTATTGTTGTAATGTTATACTATGAGCCTATGTTTATGATTTGGGTTGTAATATGCCCACATTATGGTTGAGATTCCCATATTTATATTTGGCCCATCTCAACGTTGGTGTCAAACAAATGTGGCATTCTATATGGCATTTCTTGAATATTTGACATGTATGTTAAAATGATTGGAAATTGTATATTTTTACCTTTATTTGAATTAATTTCATACTTGTTGATTCATGGTTAGCAATTGGATGCTATGTGTTTGGATCTATGTTGGACATTTTTTCCTTGTTGACGTTGTTTGGCTTGATGGTCGAAGTCAACGTTGTTTGGCTTGTCGGCAATTTATCGACTTTGGGTTGTTCTTGTCTTCAAGAGATGTGTGTGTGTGTGTGTGTGTGTGTGTGTTTCCTTGTTTCCACCTTCTCCTTGTGCCTTAGTGTTGTCATGTGGTGGTTTTCATGCTTGAGTGTACAATTGTGACATGTGAGTGTTACAATATCATCGTGAGAAAATTGTTCATCATGTCTTTGTTTGTTAATGTCCTAGTGTAAAAGTTGGGGCATTACACTCCACTTCTTCAAATTCAATGTCTTCCTAAATAATAGAAATAGAACCATCTTTTGTGATGAGAGAGTGGATAAAATTGTAATTCCTTCCAGCCACTACATGGGGAGATGTTAATAGTATTGTAGAAGTGTATTACAATTACACCAATACAATTATTGTTATTTTGGTGTAGAGGAATTAGCACTAGATGGTACCCCATTCGCAAGGCCCTAATTACTCGGTCCTTATAATCTTCAATCATATGAGCTACCCTTACTCATACAATAGTTGAAGTTGCCCTCACTCATGGATCAATTGAAGCTAGGGATTCGAACCTGCAACAACTATCCTTATTTTTCAACACCTTAACCATTCAGTCTACACCCTGTGGGATACACTATTACAATTATTATGGGTATGTAAATCTCACAATTGCAATTATCATGCGACAATTACAATACCATGATCATATTACAATTAGTGATTTTAAATGGTGTCTTGTTGAAAAAGCATGCCTTTGAATCTTTTACATAAATTTAAAACTAGACCATGTCAACCACGTAAAACCATAGTAATGATAAAATATCTTTCCCTATTTTTTTAAGGGTTTTATATCAAACCCACATAATCATTTAGCTACTCAATACAGGTGTACAATCCTTATGCTGAAACCTCTTTGGCTAGGAGCCAAGCACTAAGGGGTATCCATTCCACCAAAGTCGTCTAGGGCATGATCCCGACCTCATCCCTTATGACGTTAGGGCCTTCCTTATTTTCATAAAAATATGGATTTCGTTTTCTTTTCTTTTTAAAGATTTGAGGGTTTGTCAGCATTCAAAAAGGTACATAGTTTTTTTATTTTTCAAGTTAAAAGCACAATTTATCTTAATTTGATAATAAAGAAGAATTGAAAGAATTTTTTTTAAAAAAAATTTGGGTGTACATATTAATTATTTAAATTTTCTCTTCCTTCCATTTATCCCAAACACCATGTACTGGTTTTGTGTAGTCTTATCATATATTTTGTCAAGACGGCTTTGATAATGTCTAGAGTTATCTTTCTAAATAAAACTGTGTCATCTATCATTAAGATGAAGAACAACTTCAATATTAAAAAAATTATTGCCCCTCCTCTTATCTACAATATAAAAATACAGCTGACAAGTTCGATATATTAAGAATAGACTGACAGGCCTGATATATTAAGAATAGAGTACATCCAGTGTGCTGCTGTCTTTGCAGTGTCTTAATTTTGCAGTCTTTAGTATTAATTGGCTCGACTCTCAAAAAATAAAAATAAAAAATTCAAACATAAGATAGTAGGGAAAATGGCCGTATTGGTCCAAGTTATAAAAAACCGAGTCTCATTATTCAGTCCAGACCTTGTCTTGTACAAACATTGGAGCTAATTTGATTATAAATAGTTTTAGATTGTCGGACTTGAAGTATCTCTTGTTTGAATACTATTAAAATATTGCAGAGAAAGTAGATTTGTGAAGATCACATTGGGAACCATGTCCTGAAAATTTTTGACAGCCTTCCTGTCTGGTAACACGGGAAATGTATGATTTTGATCTTACTAAAAGCTTGCCCAGTTGAATGTACCCCAACGACCTTTCATATCCACTTTTCCCCGTGCTGCCCGGCTTTTTTATGTCATTAGGAGTAATCCTATTCATACAAAAGTTTAGACAAATTATAATAAAATCTCAATAACTTAACTTGATGACTGAATTTCTATCCTTGAATTATCAGTACCATTTCAACGTTTTAGACAAATTGTAATGAAATGTCCTTGATTTGATTGAATTTCCATCCTTGAATTATTAATGCCATGTATTTAACATTTTCAAGTTGCATAATTTGGCTGCATCTGGTGAATGCTTTGCTCCAATCCGTGATTCTTGAGCTGTTCTTCCAAGTCCCCTCACATCAGAGACTACTTAAATATTATATGGTTCAATGGTCAAACAGTCAATAGTAATTTTACACCTCATCTATATTTAAAAGTGGTAAATATTTGTGCTATTTTTATTGGCCAAAATTGACCAATTGTTGAACTAGATTACGTTTAAGAATAGCCCATAAACAAACATGTATTTGATTTGTGTACAGCTATAGAGGAGAATAGTGCATACTTTTTCTTTTTTATCTTTATGTTTTATGTTATTTTGCATAGATATTTGTAATACTTGATTTTAGCATATAATTTATTTTTTTGGTATATTCATCAATCTTAAGTCTTAATTCAATATTTTGTTATGTAATAATTTTCGGTTAAAAATTGTCATGACTTAATTTATATCAATTTTTTCCATTTTGGATTTATGATTCTATCCTTTGGATAGGATCATAGATGTGGTTGCATCTCCAGTTTCCTAATTTCAAATTATCACTTTTCAAAGCTAACAATCCCAAGATTTGACCATTATCAAATAGTGTGGGCATCAAAAAAGTTTAAATTGTGTCTAGGCTTGTGTATACAAATGCATCATCATAAGACACTTTACAATATGAACACACAATTAAGGGATCACAGAGTATCAAAATAATACAAAAGCATTTCTCCTCTCATAGAATCAGTTAATAATCATCTTCTAGCATCAAACATTAGCAAAATCTCACCACAAAGTCATCTATCAATCATAGTCACACATATGCTTGCATCAAACTTCACCACATTCAATGATCATATGATTGGCAATCATTACCACTACTTACATCACTATGTATTACCACCCCCTATCTCTTTTCACTATTGTTAACTCAATCTTGGGGTCTAAGGACTAAGGAAATTTCACACTTCAACACTTGCATAGAAAACTCTCAATGGTATTGTTTACCACCACGTTATTTTCCTCAAACATATATCATCCAGATGAGCATTTTCTACACAAGGACAAAAAAAAATTGTTTCTATAATGGGCAAAACCTTGGCATCAAGACAAAATTATGTCAATTGAACTTGATCATAGGTGCGGTCCTATCCCAAATTCTCAAATTCATAGGTCTTAGTCATCACATACTTTTGATCATTTATCCAATTTTAAATTTCAAATGTCAACTCTATATCACATGTCTCAGTAGTAAAATTACATATCATGTTGATTCAAGGTAAGCCCTAATCTCTTTCATTTTCATTTCAACATATGTCTCTTTTATGTCTCATCTATCCTTCTCATTTTTTTCATTTTTAGCTCCTTCTATATCTATTTGAATTTTATTGATTTATATCATTAATTAGACTTCTACATCATTGGATTCTCCTATGCTTGTACTCCTAGTGATTTATGTTTAAACAAACAATAAATTTATTAGTAACATTGATTATATTTTATACACTTTATTATATGCTTAAAGAAACCATAGATTTATTATTACAAATGTTTATTGGAAAGAAAAAGTAATTCTCTAGTTAGAGAATGGTCTTGCTTATCTATGTTTGTATCATGACCAAAATCATATTGTTCATTATGGTTAACCTTATGGGAATCTCAAAATCATTAGAATGAGAAATCATATGAGGGTTTAGGTGAGCACTTATTCTCAAAGGTAAGTTATGGTTTTGGCTAGCTCTTGGCATAAGCAAATAGAAAGATAATCAAGGGTAGCTATGAATATGAATCTTAGATATATAATTAGTCTCTGATAAAGAAATTGGTAGTAAAAATCAAAAGATAAATCCCTAAGGGGGTGTAGGAGTGGAGGGGTCCACCAAAATGGAAGGGAGAATAAAATCTCGTTTACATAAAATCCTAAGGTAAATAAATTAGATATTTACATAAAATCCTAAGGTAAATAAATTAGATATTGATAATCAAATAATTATCCTAGAATTAAAATAGATGGTGTCAGTAACTACCTAGATTAAAGCACATAATTAAATGTTGAAATTAAATAAATAAAATAAAGGTACTTAGTTGGAATCTTATCTAGGTAAGTTATGAAAGATGGTTTTAAGTAATTCATTGATATGCAAGTTGAAAACTAGGAATGACTAGATGAATGCCTCAAGATTTGAAAACTCAATGTCTATCATTATGGGTCACTTTCATGACTATATGATCGATCGTGCAACTATAGATTTGAACTAAGCAACTACATATATGATCTACCTATGCAAATTTGATCTCTATAATTTCTTTTATGTTTTATCTTAGGTTGCCCCGATGCATGTATCTTTTTTGTATAAAATCTTGGTTGTGTGTAGTTAAGAGTTCTTCAATGACAAGGAATATGTCTCCCCTTGGTCAAACCCCTAGGACATCAAGTCAATGGCTTTTCGAAATGAGTTAAGACAACAAGAAAGCATGCAAGAGATGTCCCAAATAATGATGCAAGTAGATAATGTAATAATGAATCCATCAATTTAATTCTCCTTGAATTATGATGCAAGTATGTGTAAGAGCTAGTCGATGATCTCTAGGTATTGAATGACCTAAAAATGAATTAGGGTTAGTCCTTAAATATAACTCTAAAGGTGGCAAGTAAAAAGTTTCACACTTTGAGTTGGCATATAACAATTAATTGGAAGGGTTAGGTTGGCTCTAAATTTAAATTTGTAAACTAATAGTATTGGGTTTAATCCCACAAATGACACAATTGAATTTAGGTCACTTGCACAAATCATGGAATTGAACGTTGATGAGAAAGGGGTAAAACTAAGGATCAAGACTCGTCCCTAATAGTAAGTGCAAATGGAATTAGGAAAAATTCAAGTTATGTGCCAACTTTTAGCAAAAATAATAACTTATATACTGTCATTGCATAAGGAATAATCAAGTGATAGTGAGCCCAAAAATAAAAAGAGAAAAGTGCAAGGCATGCACTTTTCACCATTACAATAACGTAGGATTTTAGGAAGATTACTTCTCTAAACATATTTAAGGATTTTATAATGTAAGCGAGGATCTTTCTTTTGAGCAATAATATACATAAATCTTCTATGCATTTTCTGTGCTTTGTTCTACCTTGTTTTTCTATATTTTTATCTACAATCTAGTAAGATGTTAGTTGCACCAATACAAAACAATTGTAATAATTTCTTCTTTAAAAAATTAACATGGAAGCAAAATGGGCCCTATTAATTGGCCTTAGAGTGTAGGTGTCTGGTTTGATAAGAAGCAAGACTACTTCAAGTGCACCATGAGTTGAAATGTTTTATGGTTTTTTCTCTTGGTACCATAGCTCACTAAGCTTTTGTGTTTATTACTAAACATTGTAACATCCAAGGTCTTATTTATCTTACTTAATGCCTTCTTCTCAACACACTATGCTAATCAATTTTTTTATTTACAAATATATTCTAATCATTTTTTTTTCTATTTTAAAATTAAAAAAAATAATTTAATACTTATATATAGAAATAAAATAATTAATGAAATGATAAAACTCTATTTTCTAGATTAACATTTCACCACTCAAAATAGGTTATTCTTAAACATCATCCACTTCAACATTCAAAGATCAATTTTGTCCAATAAAAATAGGACAAATGAGGTGTAAAATTACTATTGATTGTTTGACCATTAAAATGGGTGATGTTTAAGTAGAGTGCTCAAGATACTTGAACCCTCTTATATTAAAGAGAGCACAACCAACCAAGACCAAAAATTGCCCCCTTTGCGAAGAAAAAAACCAGAGTAGATTAACCCACAAGAAGAAAAACCAAATGGTTTTCCTTATCTAAAAGACACGAAGTATTATGTGAGATGCATTAAATTGATTGCTTGAACTGAATGAACTAGGATATGTTACATACTAGAAATTAAGTTGCTATTTGAAAATAGCCCTACATTTGCTTACAATGTTTTGTTGGAGCTCAACACACAATCTATTCGCAATAGTCTTCAACATAAAAAGTATAATCGTTCGGTGCATCCAACCAATCAGACAAAGGAGAGAAGGGCTCCCAACATTGTGCTGTGATTGTATTTGAATTAACAACTATATTTTTCTCAATTTTTGCTTCTGCCATGTTATCATAGTCGAGTGTGAAAGCATCATCGATTTCATCTGTACATGAAGGGATTTTAACGTTGCACTCTGCTGTTAACATTGTGCTGTGTAATTGCATATTGCTCTCATTCCCTGCAAGATTCTCAGCATTGTTTATGTTCTCTGTGAAGAACATGTCTGTTATGTTCTCATAACCTGTTGAAGTGGCCGTTGAAGAAATGAATGGTGGTGGGAAGTTATGTGGTATCAACTGTTGAAGTGGATGATATTTAAGAATAGTCGTTGAAGAAGACTCTGGGACACCTTCCACATTGTTAAAATCATTAATGGCGGTGGTCAAAACATCAGAAGTATCAATTATTGGCTTGAAATTTTGAATGGGTTCTTGGGAAGCGTTATAAACTTGTTCGGTTCCCAACAGACTGCTAGCAATTTCTTCGATGCGAGAAACTGCAGAACCATTTTTATCCTGAGAGCTTTGCTGTTTATGAGCAGGCTGGATTTGGGTTGCATCAAATCTCTTGCTCAAATAAGAGTTCCAGTAATTTTTAATCTCAGTGTCAGTTCTTCCAGGAATGCGGCCTGCTATCAACGACCACCTGCGATCCATGAACCAAGTTTTCTTTAACGACAGCTCCGTTTTGGAGAAGTCGGTTTTTAAGAGAAAGTAAAGCAGAGAAATTCATTGAAGAATTTGAATATCTAATGCACGTTTGCAAAAGGGAAGAACTTAAACAATTGTGAGCGCTCTATTTAAACATTAATTAACGGTAATGTGGAAAAATGAAAAAAAAAATTATTTTATTTATTTCTAAATATAGTATGATCTTAATTTTAATTGAAATAAAATCTACAAACTGTCAAATTTACTGCTAGATGGGTTGGTTAGGCTTTCAACTTTAACAGTTGAGAGTTCAAATCACAGCTCAAAAAATTACATTGAAACTACTTTACTTAAACATCATCTTCTGGTTATTCTTAAACATCATTCTCTTTAACAGTCAAAGCTCAATTTTGGTCTCGATCAGACAGAGGAAGAAAGGCTAACAAAGACTGGGTCAAGCCTCACTGAAAACATCTTTCAAAGGCAGGTCAAAACAATTGTAAGGTGAGACAGGTAAAACTTCTATTCCTTAATGGGCTTCTTGACTGGACCGGTTTCCATCTCCTCTGGGCTACTCAACGCATCTCGTCCTCCTTTAGGCGGGGTTCTCATGTCCACTTCAACAGTCAAAGCTCAATTTTGGCCAATAAAAATAAGACAAATATTTACCACTTTTTGTTGTGGATAAGGTATAAAACTACTATTGACTCATTGACCATTAAAATGGATGATATTTATGTACAGTATCATCAACTTCAATAATCAAACAGTCAATAACAATTTTACAATAGCCAAAACTACTCTACATAATGAACCAAGCAGTGCTCACCTATTGCCGAGCAACTTGTGAAGTCTTAAGATGATGTCTTCTTCATCTGGTGAAATATGGCCACGCTTGACGCCAGGACGAAGATAATTCATCCAACGCAACCTGCACCCCTTTCCACAACGTAGCAAGCCTTTGAAATAACACAGTAGTAAGCCTTGATAAGTCATAATGCTGACAGAAATATTACAGTAACAAGCAGCAGAGAAATAGCATAGTATGTGATAAAGAAAATACTAACCTGATTTCATAGCAAGAGTTCGCCAATTCCCTTCTCCATGGATTTGGATATATTTTATCAAACGAAGATCTTCTTCTGGTGTCCAAAGCCCTTTCTTCATTCCTACATATGAGCAACATGGCGTTTTCCTCATCTTATGAAGTGAAAGTCTATCCTATTTTATTACAGTAAGCCCACAGTCATAAGATTTTACAGACTCAATACTGCTTGTAATTTGTAAGCACAAAGCAGATGATAGTGCGAACAACTTTATAGACGCCTGCGAGTGGAAAGCATATTATTTAGCCAAAATTTCAGGCAAAATTAGTTTACTCTAAGGTTGACTCGTATCTTAAGATTGGTAGTTTTGCACTGTTTTGAACAACAATTTGTTCAGACCCTTACAAAGTCGAAAGCGACACGATTTGAATTTAAATATTGCCTACAAAGGTTCGTATGAAATCCCCGTAACAAGCTTTGCTGGCATGTACATGGCGTCACATGCAGCTCTAAGGAATTGATAAACTATTTAGGATGAACTCCCATGTGATTTGTTTCTACGGCTATGCTTAAATATCATCATTGCTACAGCTATTCTTAAATATTATCATTGTTATCATTGGGTTAAGAAAAAAAAAAAAAAATTCTAGAGTAGTTTGTTTTCTTTTCCTACTTTTAAATATTATTGGATTCTCGTTCAGGGAAATTTTATTCAACATTATTGGGTTTAGGATTAAGAGTAAATTTTGGTCATAAAATAGGATAATTATTTACCATTTTCTTTTAGTGTGGATGAAGTATAAGTAGTTGATGATTAAACTAAATAATATTTATGTCTTATACCATTAAAAATTCTTTAACTTATATCAATACAACATTAAAACATTAACATTTGTTTTAGTTTCATTATTTTATTGTACATTTATTACAATTTGTGAGTTGTTTCATCCCTAGTCATGTTGTCTAATGCATGTAAATGCGCTACTTACGAAAGATAGGGTTAGTTTCAAGATTGTCATGAGGTCTTACATTGTTGCATAGCTTAAGAAACTTGGGCTAGAATGAGAATGGGGTATTGGGTACTATTATATTGGCCTAAGTATTGATTATTTTATGGAGAATAAACCAATTACATTTTGTGATACATTGTTCTGTAGCTCAAGAAACTTAGATTAGTTTGAGGAAGCTACTCCAACAGACTAACAAAAAGCATGAATACAAAGATAATTGTTGAAATGAAAATATAAAAAATATTATTATATTGAATTTGATAGAATTCCTTTACATATTATTGTTGGCCTCTTTGAGAGGTTAACCTCCTTTGAAAAGTGCTCAATTACAATATAATTCACGGACATGCTCAAAAAATAACATATGCCTTATATGTATACTAGATATATTCAAACTAACTACAATTTCTCAAGCATGTAGAGTTATTCATAATAGCTCAAGGGATGACTTACAAAGCATATGCATCCAAAGCCTTTATTACAAGAAAAGAGTCAAGACTAAGGGGTCTTAACATCCCCTACCCCTTAAAAGGCTTTGTCTTCAAAGCTAAAGGGATCGAAACTACTCCTAAATTCAGTCAAGGGGTTCTCAAGTAGCATCTTTAGGTTCCATTCCATGCCACTGACGAAGTTGGTGTGAGTGCATAACCAAGACTACTTCCAACTGAATAATAATGGATCCTTTGATATCAAGCTTAGGAAGAGTGGTTTGAGCCATGACATATTGGTCTAGAACTTTCTATAAACAAGAGATATGGAACACATGATGAACATGAGAGGAAGGTGGAAGTTCCAACTTATAAGCTACGAGACCAATCTGTTCAAGAACTTTGTAAGTCCCATAGAACTTTAGAGATACAGATGTCCAAACGTTGTTGTGGTGATATAGTACCATCATGTTTATGAATTTTCTTGCATTCTCCTTCTTGTAAATATCTTGTTTCAATTAGAATATTAAGGGCGTGCCATCTAGGGATGTTATCTTTGTGGGTGTTCCACCACCTTGTAGAACTACAAATTAAGGTATGTTGTAGTGCCTCTAGTCTCAACTCTTCTTTCTCAAATGTTTTCTCCATTTCTTCCAAATGTGCTTTTAGGTCACCCATTCTAGAGTATCTTGGTAACTTAATGTGAGATATACTACATGAAATGTGATTCACTCATCAAGATTTTTGGATGGTAGGAGTTTGTGGATTAGATGAGTCTAGTCTTAATTTTGGTCCAGTGTATTGTCATTTATGATGGAACGCAGTTCAATTTTTGGAACTTTGTGTAGTGCATAGATTTGTCTGGCTCTTCTTATCTTTTAGGATTGTAACTCTAGCTTGTCCCTTAACAGGCATTTAGTACATCTTCATTATCTATGTTATCATTGCTACTCTTGATATATATCTCCCCTTCAGAGTTTGGTTCTTCAATTGGTTCCAGCTTGGACAATTTTTCTAGTGAGTAAAGCATTTTGGATTCATCATAATCATATTCTTCTTGTGCCACCTCCTCTATATACACATTAATAATATATGTACCCAAAGTTATATGTACTATCTTATCCTCATCCACAAAAGACAATTATTCCTTTCTTGAGTCTATTATGCATTGGAGTTTACAAACCATTGTAATCCAAGAAATGTGTTAAACGTATCTAAGGGTTATTTCATCTCAATGATTTTAAAGTCCACTATTTGTTTAACTCCTAGTATGTTGACCTCTACATTCTTCTAGGTTCCCATTGTTCCTATTGATGAACCATCTTCTATGATAATGTTATAGGGGGTTTCATGTAGTTTAGGTCTTCCCAAATGTTCCTATAACCTTCTAGGAAGCATGTTGACATCTGTACCCAAATCATCCATCACTTGTTTGATCCTTCTATGATTTATGTGGGCATCTATCATCAATGGCTTGGCTTTCTAGGGTCTAGATGCTTTTATCATTTTTTGGACCTGCAGTTTTGGTGTTGTTTGTTTGTTCCAATACTTGGACAATTGTTTCAGTTTCTCAATTAGATTGTTTTGTTCCACAACCGAGGCCAGTTGTTTTAATGTCCAAGATTCTTGTTCTGAAAAGTAGGATTTGTAATATTGTTCTTTTTGTTATTCATGAATTATAAACTACTTGGCTTCTTCAACTATTTTGTCATTCTTATATTCGATACCTTAGGGAGTCTTCTTCTTCTTCATCATCTGATTCTTCTATTTGCTACATTGCTTTAGCAGTATCATTTCCTCTTCTTATGACTACCGCAATGTTGGTTCTATCTTTGTATTCTAGAGTAACGATTCCTATCTCAAATTCTCTTTTTTCTCCCTATATTCTTTCTCTAGATCCTCTTCCTTGTTTAAAATATAAGCATTCTTGTGTTTTTCTAGATCCCCTTCTTTGTGGCATCATCGTGCCCCTTATGGTGGATTCTTGGGGATTTTTAACATTTTTTTGCACCTCTTGATGCATTAGGACCAAATAGCTCATCACTCTTTGAATGTGATGGAGAATTAAAATATTGTTGTGCTCTCTCACATGTGAATAAGTCATGCTCAGGATTTCCATTGAATCCACATGGTTTCTTCTTATCTATCCAACACTCATTAGCATAATGTCCTTGTTTACCACATTTGTAGTAGGTGGAATCTTCTCTTCTTCTTCTTCTCTTGACTCTGCCTCTGCCCCCTCTATAATTATTATAATAGCCTCTTTCTTCATTTGAATAATTTAGGGTGTATGATATTTGATTTTGTGATGGTGTGTTTTGTAGTGTGTCAATGTTTGATTTTTTCGATTCGGTGCTTTATATCCATGGTCTTGTGTATAGAGATGTCTTTGTACTAGTCCTTTAATATAGTCCATTTCATTGTCTATTTTTTGTTTTTTATTGTGGTGTTGATTACACCATGGATCATGTTCTTCTTTTTCTCCTTAGAGTCTGAATAGTAAGGATGGAGAATCATCTATCTCATGATCATCCCACTCTTTGCATATGCCACAATAAAATGATTGTATTTTTCATGGAGCTATTCTTAGGTCTACCCTATGTGTGGAAGCTCTTTTATCCCCTTTGAGTGCCAGGCATTTATTTCTAATATGTCCTTCCCTTGAACAATATGTGCACCATATATTCATTCTTTGTATTTTTTGGGTATTTTCTTGCTTAGCTAGTATTGATCTCTTGTTTGATTTTTAGTTGTTCTAATTCAAGTCTTAATCTTTCTATTTCCTTATTCTCTTTATCTTTGTCTTTTCTTCATCATGTTTGTGCTTATATGTGACAAGGTAGTGTTACCGCTATTGAATATCACTACTATATTTGACTACAAATTATGTTGAATATTTGGTGACATATCGACAAAATATTGTCGACTTACCAATGCAACACTGATTTAAATTTCGTCGCTGAATTTTCATCGCTTTAACGACCAATTTTTATATGTCAAAACCATGACCCAACATCGTCGGTCAGCGCGACGAAAAATGTTGGCGATGTCCATTGCAAAATCAATGTAACTTCATCCATCTATCGACGCAAAAAATACAAAACGTTGCAGACGCCCGTTTGAAATCATCGAAAAAACACCAAACATTCATCCATTTTCTGACAAGGTGGAGCAAACTGTTGTCATTACGATGAAAACTGTGTCACATGTATAGCAACCTCGTCGCAATTTTTTTGTGGTTCATCGGGCTATGTTCATCGAAATTGCGACGAAACTCTGCAGTTTTTTTTTTAAATTATTCGTTAAAACATATTTTGCTTTCATCGATGGTGCATTATTTTATCCACTATGTCGGCGTAACTTGAGATATGTTCTCCTGACTAAATGTTATGAGTGTAAGATGTGTCATCAGGCGGTCCATTTTCTATTGTTCTGATATCAATGTGTTCCTCCGATGAAATATATCGGTGTACCTCATGCCAAAATCCTGAGTGAGTCTATCTTTTACTTTCTTGAATAACCCATCAGTAGAACAAAAAGAATGTGTCCCCGATACGAGCCTTTTATCTTCAACAGAGTAGTATATGAGATCAGAATTGTCACTTGTTAGGCTTCCGATGGCTGATGAGTATTTTGTCAGGGAAACTTTCATGAGTTATGCTGATATACATTTCCTGTGGTGCTACATTCTCTATTTGTTCCTTTTTAATCAAAATATACAACCTAATTTCTTCTGTCGATCAGTATGAATGCAATGTGCCTATGCCAATATTGTTCAATGTGCTTCCTCGTTCACGTAGGCCATTCCTGCAATGTTTTTATCAGTGAAGCTTGCTAGTTGTTGTGCTGATATATTGTATCGTGCCAATATAAACATAAAACATGATCGGGGTGACATATATACTGCTTAGCTGATATGTTATATCTCTTCAATTTGAAATGTGTGAACAATGGGTCTTGGATACATATAGTGAGTAAATAGATTATAAGAACAATGGTAGAAGACCCAACAATGAAGACTTGGGCAAAAACTGCCATAGAAATTGCTGGATACGTCTCACATGACCTGTAATAATGCAAGTCCCAAAGCATATGGGCATAGTGTTGAAAACCCACACATGGAAACTAGGGACCCAAATTTGTGTCTTAAGGTTGTGGAATCCCTACAAAAACCCTCATTAACCAATCAAAAAGTAAACAGTTGTCTGCTAATTTGAAAGGATTAATCACAAAATCGGTTTTAATAGTTGAGACAGGTGTTAATGAAAAAATGGAAGACTTATGGTAAAATTTCAAATATGTGAAGATCTCCTTGGGAAAAAATCTAATAGTCACCTTCTTCTCTCATAGTAGAATAAAGTAAAATATGTTCTTAACATTTTATAGGCAAAAGTTAGTGTAAAGACAACATACAAGTATGTTGATGCCATCATTGAACTGCACACCAAGCTCACAAATCAAAACAAGTATTATTCCCTCAACGTATGAAGCCCGCCTAATTCCAATTCAGTTCAAATAGAAATTAAATCCACAACTAATGATTTCCAAATAGTACATTTTATTTTTGGTCAGTTGTGTGTGTGAGAGAGCGAGAAAGTGAGTGAGTGTGTGTATGTGAGAGAGAGAGAGAGAAGGTCACTTTTGTGATGGATCTCTAGCAAAATATGTGCGTGCTTTCTCATATGATACCTGGTCGAATAAAAATAATAGTTAAACCCAAACCAAAAACCAAACCAGCAACATATAATACATAACTCTATTAATTCTATCCAATGAAATTATTTTATCATCGGTGCATGAAGCACATGACAGGCGATTACTAGGAGCAATCCATCCACTCACTTATTCTATTGGTTACTAAATAAGAGAATCATCTATAAAATTGCTACCCAGATTGAAAGGTGCCCCTCATATGGATCAAATGGCATGTAAGCAACTAGAGATGATTATTGGGAGCAACTACAGAATCAATAACCTACCAAACAATGGCATGACATCATCACTAACTACTCATCACATAGTGAATTATGGATGATTTTAGCATTAACCACATAATTACAATATCTGTATGTTTAATGATTTAATACCAGCTATGTTACAGGGCTCTCTCCTAGACCGCTCATACCCAGACCTAGTTCAAACCACGTACCAGTCTCAAGCCAATTCTTGTGTTGAAATGGTTGGGCTCTTCTCTTTTGTTTCTGCGCTACATGAGTACATCCCAAGTTTGTCTAATCCAAACTCGTATATCCCCAAATGCGGGATCCATCCGTGGATAGCTTTGCCTGCAAAATTTGTCATCCAAGGTAACATATGAGATGTGTTAAAAAGTAAAATAAGTACAAAGGGTAACATATTGAAGCAAAGAGAACTAATGAAAATCGAATAAGCTTAAAAGTGCAGCATAATGAAATATTGAAAAATGCATTACCTTATTGAGCTTCTCTTTGTTTTGAGAATAGTTTAATATTCTCTACTTAACAGGGCCAACCACGTGACGGTGGAAGCTCATTTGGCCCCTCCTCCCCCCGTCACATCACTCTCAATTCCCCATACCCGATCATATAACATTAATCATTCATTCATCCATTAATAACATATAACATTCATTCTTTCAGTTTTTACATATTATCAAAAATATGGTTGTCAAAAATATCAGTTTTTAACATTCATTAACATATTATCAAAAATATGGTTGTCATAATATGATTACAATCACTTTTTTTTGTTTCTTTTGTGCAGCTAAAAAAAGAAGTGGAGTATCGTTTTCTAAATCATCTATTCCCCCTTCAGTTGTTCTGCTCTCTACTCGTGATCTTAATATATGCCTAGTTGTGTACTCATGACGTGGAGGCCGCTGCAAGGGGGGGTCTGCTGCAATAACAAAGAAATGTTAAATTGATATGTTTTATTATTATTGTTACAAGTATTTCATTAATTAAAAGAACATTAGAGTGGTGCTCTTTACCTGATGGGGCCACATCATGTTCCTGATCTTGTCTTATAGCCTCATGCTCAACACGCTGAACACCCTCTAAATCCTCTGGAGTTGAAACACGAAAGGTTACATTAATTAATACACCAATTGCAATTAAATATGTTTAAAAGAACATTACAATGGTCCTCTTTACCTGATGGGGCCACATCATGTTCCTGATCTTGTCTAGCCTGATCATGCTCAACATGTTGATCCCACTCTACATGCTCTAAAGTTGAAACATGAAAGGTTACATTAATTAATACACCAATTGCAATTAAAGATGTTTAATTGTATTAATCCATACTGTGTTTTGTATAGCACATGAATACATCTAATACTGGGATGCACACCATGACCTTCATCTGTAGGTTGAGCTCCACCCTCACCAGGTTGCATTCCAATGTCATGTGCAGTATTATCATTGTTTGCTTGTTTAAAACAAATAGGCACATAATTACTTTATGGTGGAAATTAATATTGAATAGATTGCACAAGTATTCAATTTTAAATAAACTTCATTGAGTTTATTTACCTGCATGTCGGATGCAGTGGAAGCTTGTGTTTGCCCAGTCAAGAGTCTTAGGCGTTCAGCCATGACTCCATAGCCTTGCTGGAAGGTAATCTTCAGGTCCTCTTCTGTGGGCACTCTATTGAATTCAGAGCCCTGCATTTTTGCATAAGATCATGAATTTTGCTTCTATGGTGTGATAAAACCAAAATTGTTTGCAATTTATTATTTGGATGCAATATTTCATTTATTGATACTTACAATTCGTGCGGCTAATTTCATGTAACCACTAGAGCCAAGTTTATGTTGCCCTTGTTTTTCTAGTCTTGCCTTTATTTTCTTCGATGTGTTGAGCAGCCTATGAAAAGTTTGAAATATGTTATATTATGTAAAAAGAAAGAGTAATCAGTATATAATTACATTGTTGATAGTATCACATACCTTCCTTGGCCCGGTGGTGTCTTTCCTTTTTTCTTTTCAACCTTCTCCTTTCCATCCGACACTAGGTCCTTCCACTCCCTCTTTGGAATCATGGGGGGATGCTCGTACTTTTTGTTCTTCTCTAAATGTGACCTATATTGGTCCCTTACATACTTTAGATAGGTACCAGCTTTCTTAAGGACCTTGGTTCAATTGAATGTGTTATTACCGAACAGCACAACTAAATGGTTGATGAGCTCATCTTTTAAATCTTGATTTTGGGCATTCCACCGTGTATGTATGGTGGGCCCGAAGATCTCCAATGTAATATCATTTAGATGTTTATAAAAAACATCATTTCCTACAAAATGATCATGGTATCATTAGTCTAAAAAGAGTGATCAATAAGTAAATTTCAATTGGATTATATATAATAATAATTAAAACATTTTAAAGTACCTAGGACCTTCTCTATCTTTATGGGAATGAAATCCTCGGTCACCACAAATGTGACCAGCAATGTTCCCGTACTAGTAATACGAGAAGATCCAAGAAATGCTGCTAAAACATCACCAGTACTAGTGGCCTCTGCATCCCCAGGTACATGTCCTGACGCATGTTTTGGCGTGTGTTCGCTGCCAGAGGGTGCACTACCCGATACCTACATGCTATGTGTTGTCGACATTTCAGTCGACAATATAGGCACAAATGATGGGGTCGGATGATGTGATGTATGCGTAGGAAGATCAGGATCGACACATGTACCAACCCCTATTCCCCAGACAGCACCTGCAGTACCCTGATCATGGCCAGCAGCATCATGAGGATGCAAAAAATCCTGTAAAAATAATACATATTTTAGTTCATGACATAAAAGAGTACAAAATATAAAACCATGAATGAACTTATGTTATAATTAAAGATCTCATGACAGCTTACTTGCAAGTTCCATGCTCTCTCAGTCAATATTTTAACCCTTTCTCTTATCTCATATGTTTGAGGCACTATGAATAACAACTGAAGGATTTCTTCATTGCATTTTTTTGGGTCTTCCTTATCATATCCAGAGGGTTTGCAGAATATGCGATGTCATCATCACATAATAGTGATTGCACCTCCCTATGGATGCTCTCCTCTACTGCTGGTGTCTTTCCCTGATCATCTGACTACAACAAGAATATTAAAAACATTATCAAAATTAACCCAATAAACTTATGAAAAAAACATAATAATAAAACATTTTGCTCATATCTAATTTGTACAATTACAATGAGGTAAACCTGTTGTGTAGAAGTGCCTAAAGATGCATCGTGATCTATACTATGGGCCAGAGCCTTCCCCCTACAATTAATGTCCCGCTGTGACAAAAATTAAATATAAAAAAATATTACTGAAATGAAACCAATAGACTTACAAAAAAAAACATAATACTAAAATGGTATATTGGAGTCTTTAATTGGAGGTTGGGTAAAATGGTATATAGTATGTACCACCCCCATAGAATTACTGTGTTTGTATCTATGTGATTCAAATTGTAATCGATTAGCACCTCTTCCCCTACAGTTATTGATTTTATCGCACATACGAATACACAGTGGCAATCATCCATGAGGCAAGCATTGCTATTCTTTATAAAAAGGGTGGGAATACTTTGTAAAAAGTGGGTTAGAAAATCTTTGAGAAGTTTAAGAGAGTACAATTCTAAAGGAGAAAAGCAACTCTGAGCTTGTGTCATAAGCATTCTCTATAAGATGTTCATGTTTCCTTTCTAAAAATTTAGTTTAAGACATTTTATAATCTGAAATATCAAATTGTTCCCATCGTGTCATTTGTTGCTTCAGGAAATATTAATTTATCTGTACATTTGCTATGTTCTTGTTGGGATTGTGTTAGTTGGTGTTCAAAGAATATTGTAAATATTCTTGTTAAATATTTATTTTAATAGGGAAGCTTTCACATTTGATATATGGAGTAAATGGTGCTTACAATGGATTACAGTATTACTAACTAGAGTTTGATTGTTTTAGGTTAAAAGGCAACTGATAACCTAACTCTTGCAAAACAAGACCAAGTAAATTAGGTTGCACAGAATAAAGCAGAAACACAAATTATTCTTCTATCATTAGATCTGACACTTGAATTTGTGCACAAGATATAAGGTAGTGATCTTAGCTCTTTTCTAATCACTTCATCCAAATTCAGAATGAACATTGTGATGGAAATGACTTATATAATTTAATCATTCAAAATATAAGGGAATAAAAGAATGTTGTGATTAGTTGTTTATTTCTTACTTCCTTCTTATGAGCATGTGGATTTGCATTTCTGTATATTGTAATCCTTCCATTGTCTGCTAGGGGCCAACATGATTTAGGTTAGTGACAAAGAAATTGGGTCGTAAGGGTTTGCCTTAGCAAGTAGATAGTTTTAGAATAATTGATCATCTTAGATAGTTTCAACTGCATATTCCTTCTAAACAGAGCTTAGTTTTGCTTCAACCTTTGAAGGATCTACTAGGGAATACTTCTGTGAGCCTTGCAGATGGGGTTTTGTCAATAGGACATTGGCTCGAATTGACCAAAATATAGCATGCAACACCTCAATGGGAACAAACAAAGTCTAAATCACTGTACTTGCAACAAGATTTCTAAATGTGGGGGAAAAATCACTTACAGTCATTGTCCCTTGGTCAATTTTCCCTTTCTGAGTGCCCTCACCTCTCGCTCTGGCTTTCCTCCTACCAAATGGTTCCTAGTCTTCCTCCTCGACTCAATGGCCTTGCAGCACTCATCTAGTGAAGTCTCGTAACTCTCCACTCAGGGGCTGGATGTAGTGGTTCTCGGTGTAACTCTCCAGTTAGGGTCTTGGTGTAGTATGCTATGTTGTGCTCTCGCGCGCGCAAGGCCAAAATTCAAAATATATAGTTTATATATATGCTATGTCAACATATAGTTTATATACAAAATATATATGCTATGTCAACATATAGTTTATTTTATTTTCTACAAAATATAATTTTTGTATGGTGGCTTGCTGAGCTTATATAGTTGGTTTTCTCTTTCTCTATATTTTTTGATGATTTATTTCCTATGACATGATTGAATATTATCTACAGTCCTAGTGATTGTTAAAAAGGCTTATGATATGTGATGTTTAATCATGATGGATGTCTAAGAATCAGTGATTGAAATACTACTTGACTTAAGATTGATCTATCTAATATTTTGTCATTTAAACATCATGGAAGAAATGCTTGCAATCAATGTCTTATTAATGTAGTCTACAAGGTTTCTTTTCCTAGTTTCTTTTGGTCCTATTCTTGTTATGACTTATTTTTTTACATTGGTCTATTACAGTAATGGGGAGCATATCTAGTGAATCAATTCTTTCAGTCTCTTTGATTCTTATCCTTGTGCATAACGAGTTTTCTTCTATCCTATGATTCATTGATTGTTGTTTTAAAACACTCATTACAACTAACATGGATATGAATTATGATGTGGGTGTGAGAAGGGATTTTTGAATATGAAGGAATGGTTTAGGAAAGTACTCCTTAATCCAAATGAGTCATTTTCTTGTCATAGAATGTGTTAAGAGACTTTAAAATTAATATATTCAATCTAGTTAATATTGACACATCTAAAGCATGCCAAAGGCACTTTAGAGATATGCTATGACATAAAGAAGATTGTTAAGGTGATGTCAAGTCTTGAACCATTAGGGTAGGAAAACATAGATGCATTGGTACAAAAGGTTCCATTCAACTTGGAGGAAATGGATAATTACCTAAGGGGATAATGTGAGATTGGACCAATTTTATATTATGATACAAATAGCTTGGGAAAAGGGATGATGAAATGGTTAAGTATGGGAAATTGTAGACATAAATATAACACCAAGGGAAGAACACTAGAACTAATTTTAGCACTATGGATTAATCCAAGACTCAAAATTCCACTAAGAGGCATCCCTTACCTCTTAAATTAATTCCATAGGTGGGTTTATCCTCCAATATAGTGCCATTTGTTAGCTTACATTGTGAACTTCCGCTATAAGTAGGATTACCATACACTTTCATAACATGCATGTGTGGTTTCAAAAGGTTTATACGTTCTTGTGAATTTGAAAGAAAGGCATGTTTTGACTTTTCCAATAGGTGTTAGGGGTCAATTTGACTTGGTTTTAGCATTAGAGTGACAAACCTTGTGGTTTAGGTTCCATAAATAATCTATATACTCATTTTTTTAGCTTCTTATTATCATCTTTATATTCAATGAGCTTTTTCAAGATCATCTAAATATTCATTACTAATGAAAATGCACAAACTGATGTGTAATAGATCCAAGGTGAGGCTCAGAGAGCTGCATCTTTTGAAACCATTAACCAAAGAAATGCTAAGAATAATATATGAAAGAGACGAAGAATAAGGCAACTTGTATTATTAGGAAGGACGAGATGCCTTTATATAGCATGACCTCATGTTTGACTCTTGAAACCCTCCCATATCATCAATGCATGCGTCTAGGCTAACCATGTCAAGTTTCACTCCATACAAGCACAAATTGAAAAAATTTCAACGTTGGCCCCATTCACATGTCACTATGCGGGGTCAACATGAGGAAACGCTAATTTTTTGGGAATGAAATAACCAAAGATATGATCAAATAACATCTAATCATAAATAGTCATAGAGTAATTAGGATTTGATCATATGGAAATTTCTAGGAAAGCTACAATAGTTGTAGCATCATGAATTAATAACATTAAAAAGTACATCATGAATTAATTATGTAATGGCATAAAAATTAAAAACATCATAAATTAATTATGTAACCATATAAGTCAAATATAATTCTATCAAGAAATTAATATCAAATAGATAATATAATCACATAACTCATACATTTCAATGTCATTGATCTTCTTCTTCATCCAACTCTTTGTCTGTATCATCCAATCCAGATTTGACATTGTAAGGATTGGTAATATCATCATCATCGTCATTGATATTAGTTTCGATAATGTCATCATCCACACGGATATCATCTTCATGAACATTAACTCATACATCATCTTGATCTAGTTGCTCTTCTTCGACATCTTCGTCAGGCACATCATCAACTAACTGTTGATCCTAATCATCATCTACATCATCTTCTAGTTCTTCGGTATCTTCTTCTTCCACCACATTATACTTTACCGGCCTTCCTCTTGGATCATGTCTAACAACAAATGACCAACCCAGTTTACCTGGAACCTCTAAGTAAAATACCTGCTCGCATTGGCTTGGAAGAACATAGGGCTCATTTCCAACTCGCTCGATCAACCTTGTATTAACCATGGTAAATCCATTATTATGTTCAATAACAATTCTCTCGGGATCATTTCATTCAATCATAGCCTATACCATTGGAGGATGAACAAAACTAATTTGCAGGACTTAAAGTCACACTCAATTATATCATCCAAAATCCCATAGTATCAATTTTTTGAGACTTCTAGATGTATGTCGCTTCTAGATGAAACATTAGTCACCTGAAAGACTGCAGTTATCCCATAATCACAAGTTTTCTTCATGTCATCCAACTTTTTGATTCAAAATTTATGACCATTGCACCACATAGCCTTGTGGTGTTTCACCTGCAATATGTCAAACATGTAAAAATTATTGCATCGTCAGTTCATAAACATATTTATTCTTGGCCGAATGTATGCAAAGAAAAAAAAACTCAACATATATATACATCAATATAATTAAATAATATGGGTGATTAATATATTTATACGTACTTGTTTATCTCTTAAACCATATGCTAAATCAATTTTCCCTGGTGTAACATTGGAATCTCCATTACGATGAGCTTCTTTAACCAATGAAGCCACACCTTCCCATGTTAATGCGCGACTAGATTGTTGACATCAGTCAATCCATACCGTCATCCAATCAAGATTGTTTGCGACGTACAAATGTAGTGCATCCCACTCTTGACCAACTATATCAAAAAAATTGAAATTCACAAACAACGTATAATTAGTTAATTACCACTGTATACGACCTTAATTTATAATTGATGTACTTGAAAACCTAACATCCCACTACCAATGATCTTATTATCTTTTGTTGTTGGATGAATTCAAATTAAAGGAGTATGCACAAAGAATGAATTATGACCCTGAAGGGTACATACACTCTTGTAAGAAAAAGCAAAACCTCAATGGATACAACCATGTTCCTATACCGGGGGAAGATGTGTTTAAGAACAAAGAAGACAAAGAAGTAGAGGAGGTTATAGAAAATTTCATGAAGGTGTTGGGACAGGAAAATTTCAAAAAATTTCCTGTCCTATTCCATCCCCTTATGAGCAATTTCAAAAGTATTATACCCTAAATTGCAAAATTTGGTATTATGAGAGCCATCATTTGTGTGACAAGATCCATAGCATAGCCACCCATAACCATTAGTACCATCGCCCTAGTTACAACTGACCAAAATACCATTACATCGACTTTAGCAAGACTTTGAACCCTTCATACCGACCCAAAAAGCAGCAAGGATTTAGACTCGTGAAGCAAACAACTTACACAAGATTTGAAATCTTATGAGCTAAGGATTTAGACTCGTGAAGCAATATATATGAAATTTGAATTGTAATATTTGATCATCGACACTTTTTAAAAGGAGAAGACTGCATCTAGCCCTGCAAGAAGAACAAGAGCCTCCACCTCTATAGCTGCTCCAAAGAATTTTAGACCCTCTGTTACAAGGACAAAGGCTGCAAGTGCTGAGAAAGAGACACTTGAGAAAAAGGGTGAGAAAGAAAAGACTAAGCCTAAAAAACAAGTACCAGTAAAGAAAACTGTAGAGAAGAAGAAAAGAAAGAAAACAAAGGAAACACAAAGAGTGTATGTGAACCTGGGTGAAAGAAAACAAATTGGCAGTGAACCACCCTTCTTTCTTTCTTTCTTTCTCTTGGCAGTGAGCACTTCTTTTGGGTAGTGAGGCCTAAGGTAGTGAGCCTTCTTGTAATTCGGTATTGTTATTACATAATATATTTTGAGCTAACACTCACTGTGTTTTTTCCCTGTTTTGGGTTTTCCACGTAAAAATCTTGGTGTTCATGTGTGATGGATTGTGGTTGTCTCTTCTATGTTTAATCTCTTTGGTTATTTCATGCAGTAAATGGATTATTAGTTTAACAAGTAAAAGTTTTAATAGGATACTGATTCACCCCCCCTCTTAGTAGCTTGGGTGTTCAACACAATATATATTAGCAATGATCAGGAATATATATTAGCAGTGATATATATATATATATATATATATATATATATATATATATATTGATAGCTATGATAGTAGAAATATCATTTGTAACAGCATGTACATATATCAATCATGCCAATTCCCAAGCATTACAATTGAAGTATGATGAGGTTAGTAAGTAGGTAATGATGGCCCTTTGGGGTTCACGATATGGCGAAGTGTCGATAGGTCCCTTCATCAAGTACGCCACCCCGAGTTAGTTGTTCATGGGTTGGGAGGCCTATGAGTGCTCCCAAGCTTATTGAATAGTAGACTTCATGCATCTTATCCAGCACACCACTCGAAGGCGTGCCACTCGTGGGATAGGAGGCTATTAAGTGCTCTCAGGCTTGATCAAGGATGATGACTAGCCTCCAAGGTGAACCAGGAGATGTTAAGTGGACTAACCCCTTTCATGCTTTTCACAATATTGGTACCTACTAACACTCTAGGAAGATTTAATATGTGATTGGCTTGGGGAATTATGTTATGGATTGAACTAAATGTGGATTATCCTATGATAATTTAACCTCATTATTTATGTTATGAAGTATTGATCTCATTATTAATTAGGCTATGATAGATGAACATAATATGAATGATAGATGAATTTAATATGAATAATGTTATGAAATGAAGATAATCTAATTTATTGATCTCTAATATTTCTATTGTCCTTTCCTAGTGAATATTATTGTATATAGGTACAGAAATCAAGAATATCTTAGAAGGGGACATTACACTTGCCAACTTGGAGGCATGTTAGCCCTCCACCTCAACCCAATCCATGTTCCCACATGTCTAAGCATGTTTGAGTCATTCCACTTCTTTCTCACACATGTGTGATCATGCCATCTTGGAAGCTTCTTTGTCTTCCAGCTCATCCCTCAACCTTGATTCTTCTCCAACTCCTTCCTCACACATGTGTGAGCATACTTGATCTTCCACTTCATAAATTCATAAGTAAACAAATCTTAGCCATTGATTTCATATTTACATCCTATCCATCCATATCCTATCCAAAAAATCTATTTAAGAGAGGCTTTCCCCTCTCATTCAATCAACTATTCATGCACTATCATTATGTTGTCAGTTTGAGTAGCATTCAAGCAAGGAGCATCCACATCATCATCTTGGAAAACATCACCACATCATGAAAGGTATAATTCTTTGTTTTTATATTACATTACTTATCTAATTACCTTTCATTTATGCTCTAAAAAAATTAGGAGGTTAGCTTTCTTGTTTGCATTTGCATCATTTATCTAGATTAAACCACTACATTTTGGCATGCTTGGTAAATCTTGTTTAAATAAAAAGCAAATTATTTTAGCGAAAGCACCTATTTAGTAGTTTAAAATCTAATAGTTTACTCTTTAAATATCAAATAGTTTAGCTTTTTTAAGTTTCATAAAGTTTAGTTTCCAATTTAATAGTTCAATTTTTATTGTTTTTAATATAGTTAAATTTTAAAAACCTTAAATAAGCAATCTTTATTTATTTTAAAATCTTAAGAGTGGTGAGTTTTTTAAATTTTCATTTTCTAAATGCTAATCTACCCCCCTCACCACCTTAGCCCCCTCGGCAGACTGCCTATCTGCTTCGCAGATAGGTTGTCCACCCCACTTCCCTACTCTCACCTAGCCATCCATGTTTGTTGATGCCACCCCATCCCCCTCCAACTATGGACACCCCACCCCTATCCTGACACTGTTCACTATCCCACACATCCCTCTATGATTCCTTTTCCTCTTTGTATAATGACCCGCCCTCTATTCTCTACTCCTCCCGTGCCCTTTGATATTGCTCCACTACAAAGCCAACTCTTGATTTCCTCCAGGTTACATGTTGTGTCTTGACCTCTCTCCCATCATAGTCACTCTATGACCTCCCCCATCCCCATTATGCAGCTTAGTTCCTACACCTCTACCCCACACACTCCCCTAAGCACACAACTCTATAACCACCATGTGCTCCACTCCTCCCCTACTTCACCTCCCTGTGCACTATCCACAACCTGACCTGCTTGTCCACCCATACTGTCCTGATCCATTTTTCTTATCCACTTGTAGACCTAGCCAACCCCACTATCCACCCTACTTAGCCCACCCCAGTCCAATCCTCTATTCACTTGGTGGACACTTTGTCCACCCTATTCGCCCCTTTCCTGGTCCCTGTCCACTTCCATGTTTGTGAACTGCTTCTTCACCACCTATCTCATCCCCTGTCATGTCTGCCCCATAGATAGCCTGTCCCCCTTCCCATTCCTTCCTTTTAAAATGGGTCTTTTATTAACACCATCCTATATTTCACTCAAGATAGCATCCTTTTTTCTATTTTGTCCTATCGTTTGCAATACTAACATTTTTCTTGCAGGTATTCACATTAATCCAAGATAACTCCTAATAAACTACTAATTTTGTGGTTTTGCAAGGCATGTTTTGAAGACTTGTTTATTGACCCTTTTACTTTTGGGTTCTTTTTCTTCTTGTTTGTTTAATCATACTTGGAAATTGGGCTTAAAATTTACCATCACATTTTGATTTGGGTTAAAAATGTATTAGTGTCTTTTAATCCTAAAGTGATAATTGTGTATGATCTCCTCTTGTGCTCTAACATGATCTTGAGGATCAAAAGTAAGTATCATCTTCTTTTTCTTTTTAGAAGGTCTGCGTAGGGATTTCACCACCCTAGGGGACAACCTCAACCACATGATCAGGTGGGGTATACAAATGGGGGAGAATAAAGTTGTACCCTAATAGGATCTATCATCATGTCTTGGCATAGCCTTAGCACCCCTTTTCATAAGGAGACAAGGTGATGTGGGATTGAATTTGACCATGAATGAATGCTTGTAGATGGGATCCTTGTTCACAAAATTTGGCTCCTCATACCTTGTGTATATTAAGGATGCCCTTAGAAAGCCTTGTTTGAACCTATCTTAAGACCATCAACTATCTTTCCTTGTGGTGCATCGAATAATAGTTAGGCTTGAGAAGTTACTCACACCATACTTTCAAGTTAGGGAGATAGAGCTAACTTTGGGCAAGGCTTTGGCCTCCAAGGTAAGGGGTGCATAGGTGGCCCATGACGTTTCGCTCCCTATCTATCTATCATTTGATAGATAGTACATTTGTGGGCCCACAAGGATTGACACTCCTTGCATAATTTAGGCTTTTTGTTGTGTTTTCTTGATTTGGTGTTGTGAATACCAGGTGCTTGTTTGTAAACCCTCAAACTAGATCAAGTTCCTAAAAACCAATTGTTTTATTGAACACATTATCCAAATTGGTATCCTTCAAGCAAAATTTGAATCCAAGGTTAGGAAAACCATCATCCATAACCTTAGTCCAACCTTAGTCCAAGTCACTTCACATCACCATTGTATCGCCATACATTAATCAATCACCCATAATCCATACACATTATCCTTTGTCCATTTGAATCTATAATCCATAATCCTCATCCATTATCCTTTCCATCCTAACCTTATCCCATCATCCTTACATTATCCCAAGCCTAAGGACATTTTTCTCCTAGTTTCCTCATCCATATTAAACATTAGTCCTTCCCTTAGTCCATCCAAATCAAACTGAAGCATACACAAGACCTTAGTTTATACTTTGGTCCACCCATCATCCAAATCACACATCGTCCCTCATCCAAACATTGTCCCCCTCACTGAAACCAAACATTAACCTATTCCTAAAGTATCCAAATTAACCTTAAACCTCATTCCCCATCCCAATCTACACAAGCCTTAGTCCACCAAACCAAATCTTTTACTTGAGCCCTAGTCCATATCCACTCTCCAATCAACCTAATGCCCCAAAAATTTGGTTTATCCTAAACCTACCTAGTCTAATCTAATCCCATAAAATCTACATCCCATATTCTTAAAAATCTAATTGACATTAATCCAAACCTCACATCTTCATAATCTGAACCCACCATCCTTGGGCACAAGTCTTGTAAAATTTAACACTTGCCTTAGATCCTTTGAACCAAGCACCCCATATATCCACTAGGACTCTTAATAATCCTAGGGCCCAAATCCAGCAATCTTAATTAGTCCTAAATATCCCCAAGATCCCAAGTTGAACCTTGTTATAGTCTAAGTTACAATTTATCCAAACCATCCATCCAAAATCACCAATACAATTCATCCCTTGAAATCATCTTAAATTCATTGGAAAGGTTATCTAAGGCTTCCATTCCCCTTTGCACTCCCTTTGGCATCCATTATCCCTTTTAATCCAACTATCTAATAATCCAAAACCTACCAATCCTTGTCAGATCCCAATCCTAATCACCATCAACCTTAATCCATATCATCCTATCATCCACATAAATCCTTAGAAGTTCAAAGCCCATTGATCCAACCTTAATTCAAAGGTTAATCCTTAGCATCAATCATCATCCAATCCAAAACTTATCCTTGGGTCTCCAACATTAATCTCAATCCTAGGGTCATCCTAAATCCAGATAATCTAACATCTAAAATATCCAAAAAAATAAAATCCTAGGACCTAACCAACATAATGGACCCATATCCCACACAAACAAAGACAAAAATCACAATCAAAGTAAGACCAAAGATCATAATCAAGGGTAAAGAAAACACCATGAACCCCTTAGATCAAATCTTCTTCCCAAATCAACCAAAGCACAATGACTACAATAGCCTTTTTAATCAACTAAGATATGATCCATATGATGATGATGATATCTTGTGGACCAACCAAAATATGAACCCTTTGAACATGATGATGATGATATTCTTGTCAACCAACTAGAATATGAGCCCTTTGAACATGATGATGATAATGATGTCAACTAGCCTGAATATGAACCCAATGATGATAATTATAGTATTGACCAAAACATCATTGTTGAGATAGTTATGGACACGCCTCCCATAGATTCTCCATGTTTAACCATAGAAACCCATATCCTCCAAAACCTAGGACACCCTAGTGCTAGCTATCTTATAAACAAAAAGAAAAGGCCTGAGAGTCATCCTTATCCCATCCTTGGCAAGGTAAACACCCTCCTAGAGTCATGTCCCTCATCTCCTACATCCAGCTCATCCCAATCCTACTAATCATTGTCACCAAAGTCCTTCAACCCCTCCACCTCCAATAAATCTTCCAAATCATTCGCATCCACCTCTTCCCAATCATTGTCATTTAAATATTTTGGATCCTTTAGATTCTTTAAGTCTACCATGTTATCCACATCTTCCATGTCATCTACATCCTCATCCAAATCCTCTATCCCATCCTATCCAAAATCCACCCGTACTTGGAAATTTGATTGGTCTCATCCATCTACTAAAGACTTTGTCCAAGCACTAGTCGTATGGGGTAAATAACAAACCAACAAATCCAAGAACTCCATGTCCACAAAACCATCATGCACTCCACCAGCTAACAAGCCCACTAAAGGGCTTCCTATCCAAGATCCATTATTTCCATGCCAAAATTCTGAGCCCATCTGAGAATCCCCCATCCCTATTTGAAACCACATCCCATTACCTAAATCATTGAATCTATGTCAAGATCTAAGCCCAAAGCATGATGAAACAAGCTCCATTCTGAATCTAGATCAAGTTACCCAAATATTTGCCATAGATGGTCTTGAAATCCCAACTAACCCAATCTTTGATCAAACTCCTATCCAAACTAGTCCAATCTTTGATCAAGATCCCATCTATGACCAAGAATCCCAAAATGATCCCCTCATCCACTTGTATCCCATCCATGACCACAAAATCAAAGTTGATCACATCCATACTCCAATAGCCTCCATTTCCCAACATGACATTTTTGCCTCCCTTGGACACATAGACAGTCAACTAAATGACATGGATTCCATCAAGCATGAGGATGGACAAGATAAGATTGATCACATTGAGCATATCATTGGTCAAGATGCCACTATAATCATAAACAAGGAGAAATCATAATTGTGTTATCAAGTTGTCCCAACCACCTTCATCGAACCTAGTCTCCTTATAGATGAGCCAATTGTAAGTTCTAATGGTTCTGATAAATACACTAATGGGTTAGCATCGTGTTTTCAATGCAACATGTATCCCATCTTAAACAAGTAAAAGTTCAAAGTTGTGTCACACTTCAGGCCAACTTATCAGCATAAATGAATTTAGGTATTTCTAACTAAAAGTCAATTTTGTTGAAACATACTCTCTATCTAGATTCATTCTAGCTAAATTAGATCTAGGCCAAATAGGATTTATTTATGGAAGATGATGAGTAAGGCGAGTTATGGGGGTTTGGAAGCCCGCAGCCTGTAATAGGTTGTGACTTCTTTTTTTGATCGGCTACGCTTGCATGTGTGTGGGGCAGCATATAGAGGTGCAAATTTCTAATTGGGGGTGCTTGCATGCTTATGGAGGGGTTTGATTCTTTTTCTTTTGTGTTTTGATTTTTCTATGGAGCTTCTTTAGTATTTGTTTTTGCTACCCCCGGTGATTTGGTTATCGGGACAAGGGTTTTTTCTTCTTTCTCATGAAGCTGCATGCATCAACGAACAAGTCTAATCTAGGTTCTTCTCTTCCTTGAGGAAGTCAGAGATTTGCAAATTTGGGTAACCTTGGCGAGGGTTTGATGAGTAATGGTGGTTTTCGGATACACAAAGTAAATGTGTGTTTAGAGAGATCGTAGGAATGACCGAAGCTTGTGATTCAACCAGACTCTATGGCGAAAGACGTGGAATAGTACAATAAGCATGTGTTGATTTGCAAGTTCATGGGGATGCAGGAATTGCTCCCCTTTCTTTATTCATGGGTTCGCAAGACCTAGAACCCTGAAGGGCACTTTGATATTATGTTGGCAGCCAACAATTTCTTCATGGTGGACTTTTCATGTATTGCTAAAAAAAATCAAGCTTTTGAAGGCGGGTCGTACTTCTATAACCAAATGGGCCTATTCATTAAACCTTGGCATGTGTGTTTCAACTTCGCGAAGGAGCTCCCTTCTTGGATTTCTGTTTGGGTATGCCTCCCTCGCTTGCCCCTGGAATGCTAGCAAAGTGATATATTACAGGTAAGCCTATTGGGCCCTCTCAACAAACCTTGAATAAAAGGGTTCTTTCTTTTTCTTGAGTATGCGTCAAAATTGACTTGAATAACCCATTGTTGGATTCAGTGGAAATAAGCATTGGGGAATCATCTTGGACCCAGCAATTGGATTATGAGGCACTACCTTTTCATTGTCGATTATGTCATGAATATGGTCACCTGCAGTGAAAGTGCCCCAAGGCGGCTTTGGCTATTGGTATGGCTAATGCTTCTCATCAGTCTTTCTCGAAGGTGGACAAAGGTAAGGTCCCCATGTAGGGGGTGGAGGCGGATAAGGATGGTTTTGTGTCTGTTAAGACTCGTAACAGGAATAGAGGACAAAAGAGGACTCTTAAAGACAGGCAAGAAGAGGAAACCCTCAACAGGTTTGAAGTGTTAGAGGACTTGGTTCAAGAGGAAGGTGTTCCCTTTGAAATGCAAGTTACTAATAGTATGATTGTTGAGAAGTGTTTGGTGGATCAGCCAAATACTTTTTCTAGCCATACCCCAACAACAGGTCAATTAGCTCAGATGGACATAGATCTCCCTGCCTGAGGACCTGAGCTTGGGGGAATTGGCTTGATGACAGACACTATTATGGTTCTTGATTCCCCTGGTTCTAGCATCATCATTGAGAAGGTTGTTTGGGACTCTAGTAAAGGCAAGTCTCCTTCTCCTATTTTGGGCCTCTAGCAAAAGCCCCCAAAAAAGGGGACTCCTGAGAAGCCTCTTAAAATAGGTAAGAATAAGTATCAAGAAAAGGTAAAGCTGATTGGAGAGACGTTGGTAGAGTCTGGTTCAGTGAGGGCTATTGACTCTCACTTTTCCCAGCCCCAACAATGATTGTGATATCTTGGAATGTTAGGGGTATGAATAGCATCCCTAGACAAAAGGCTATTCATAATTTGATTCGTGTTCACTCTCATTTGGTTTTCCTCCAGGAGACTAAGTTGTCTATTGAAAGTATGTTGAATTTGGCTCCTAAGATCTAGGGTAGAGGTTGTTGTCAATGTGTGGGGACATAGGGAAGCTTAGGGGGGCTTGCTTGCTTATGGGATCCATGCAGAGTTTTTCCTCTCTGGTGGCTTTCTAGCAGGTGCTCTATACCTCTTGTTGCTTCTAGTCTAGAGTTTGGTGAGAGAATTCTTCGTTCTAATATTTATGCTCCTATGGATCTCCCTGGTAAGGCTCATTTGTGGTCTCATATTAGATGCTTGTGTTCTTTGGAGCCCTTCCTCCCTTAGATTATAGTAGGTTATTTTAATGCTATCTTGTCTCTAGAAGAGAAATGGGGTGGGATTACCCATCTAGATCCTTCCTCAGATCTCTTGAGGGACAATGCCGCTTGTGTGAATTTGGTGGATATCAAACTCGTGAATGGGTTATTTACTTGGAACAATAGGAGGACTGGTGATGATGCTATTTCTAAAAGGTTAGATAGGTTTTTGGTGTCCAGTTTTTGGGTTGGTGTCAAATGGATGACTAGCTTTGAGATTTTGGGTTGGTGGGGCTCGAATCACCGGCTTATCAAATTCTCTACTTGCATGTCTAGATTCTCTAAAAAATGGTCCTTTAAATTTTAGCTTATGTGGCTTCATGATAAGTCTCTTCATGATTTGATCCCAGGATGGTGGAGGGCTAAGAAGCTTGCTTTTAGCACTGCTATGTACTCCTTTGCTAAAAGACTCTAGTATGTCAAATATATGTTGAAACAATGGAACCGACACTATTTCAGCAATGTTTTCCTAGCTAAAAGGGTTGCACAAGAGCACTTGGACACCATTACTGGGAAGATCTGGGTTCAGGGGCTATTTGAGGAGCTGAATATGTTGGAAGCTATGGTTGTGAAGGAGGTGGAAGAATGGGAGCTTCATGAGGAAATTTTCTAGAAGAAAAAATCCTACATTGATTGGCTTCAGGAAGGGGATAGGAATACTTCTTTAATTCACAATTTAGTTAAGGATAGAAGGTAGGGAAATATCATTTCATCTCTCAAGTCCCCAGATGGTGACCCTCTTCTTTCCTCTAGTGAGATTTCAAAAGAGTCCATTCGATTCTTCTCTGCTCTCTTCTTTGATGATTCCCCTCCTGTCAGTGAGGAAGAAGCTAAAATTTTGGCTTACTTTCCTCCCTTGGTGACTGGTGAAATGAATGAGTCCCTTCTCAAGCTGATCTCTCTATTGGAGTTGGAGAATATTGTGCTTCAGATGAGGAAAGGTAAAGCTCTTGGTCTTGATGGGTTCCCGATGGAGTTCTTTCAGAAGTTTTGGGAGGTTATAAAGCTTGATCTTCTTGAGGTTGTTCAGGAATCTCAAAAGAATTTAATTAAATGCTAAGAGCCTTGAATACCACATTCTTGGCTCTCATCCCTAAGAGGGAGGAGGCTAATTCTTTGGATCTCTTCAGGCCTATTGCCCTTTGTAATGTAGTGTACAAAATAATCACCAAGCTGATTGTTGAATGCCTGAAGAGGTGGTTAGATAGATTGGTTTTTGAGGAATAGGGTGGATTTGTGGTTGGTAGGTAAATTCTGGATGGTGTGGTTATTGTAGCTGAGACTGTTCACTCTATGGCTTCCTCCAAGGAGAAGGCTATGTTCATTAAGATGGATATTGCCAAAGCTTATGACCATGTCAAATGGGATTTTCTAACCAAGATTTTGAGAGCTTTTGGGTTCGACAGTGCCTGGATCGAATGGGTTATGAGTTGTGTCACATCTACCTCCTTTTCTATGCTCATCAATGGAGAACCTTCTAAACTCTTTGGGGCTTCTAGGGACTTTGAGAATGGGATCATTTATCCCCATATTTATTTATTTTGATGGTTGAAGGGCTTGGGAGACTTTTGAAATCTCATGTGGAGCTTGCTCTTGTTCAGGGTTGGTGATGGGACAATAACATCACCCCCCCCAATCCCATCTTTAGTTTGTGGATGATACAATGTTAATGGGTCTTGCCATAGTGGATGAAGCAGTCAATCTAAGGAAGGCCCTGGACTGTTATTTGGCTACCTCTAGGAAAGCATCAATGAAGGCAAGTCTTTTATTTATTTCTTTAATACTCCTAACCTTATTCAACAGAGAATTATGGGTATCCTCAAATAAAAAAATTGGCTCGCTTCCTTTTGTCTACCTTGACATTCCTCTAGTTGTTCGCACATTACCTCGTGTGTTCTGGCAGGATGTTATTGAGAAGTTTCAAAAAAAGGTAAGTCATTGGATTTATAGGTGGCTTTCTACTATAGGAAGAGTGACTCTATTGATGTCTGTGGTTTAGGCTCTCCTGTTCTACAGGTGCTTTGTGTTATTTGCCCCTACCAACTTTGTGAAAGACTTTGAAAGTCTTTGTCAACAATTTCTTTGGTCTGGTACTTTTGAGTAAGTGGAGTCTAGTCAAGTGGGATGTTGTGTGTCACCCAAAGCTGGAGGGTGGTCTTGGGTTGTGTTGGGTTGATTTGAATGGGCAAGATTTGGCAACTAAACTTGATTGGAGATGGTATACTCAGCAGCAACAGACTTAGGCTAAGATCCTCACCTCAAAATACCTTGGGGGTGTGAATTGTGTGGATGTGCCTAGATACAGCCTGATGGGCAAGGGCTCTATGGTTTGGAATACCCTCAAGAGGGGAGCCAAGTTGATTAAACAAGGATTGTTTTGGATTTGCAACAGGGGTTTAGAGGCTCTCTTCTGGTTTGATTCTTGGGATGGGCATCCTCCTATTATGTCTACACACCCTCACTTGCAAGACCTATGTAGGAATTTTTGAAAGCTAGTTGGACTTATGTGATGGATTTTAAATCCCCTCATGTTCTAGGTTGGGCTACAGTGTATAGGTGGAAGGACCTGCATGAGTGGCCACCTGGGGGATCGATGGAGGACCGTCAGGAGATGGCCAACATCTTGGTTGGTAGGGTTTGTAACTCTCTATTGGAGAGGGATGTTCTAGCCTGGGGAGGTGACCAGAAATGTAAGTTCACTGTTGCCTCTGGTTATCAGGTTCTAGATGAGTAGATGTTTGGGTACACGGGGGTCCCCTCATGGAAGCACATCTAGAATAAATTCTCTTGGCCCAAGTGTATATTCTTTTCTTGGTTGGCGATTTATAATAGATGCTTGACCTAGGATAATCTTTGGAAGTGGGGATTTCAGGGCTCCTCTATGTGTGTAATGTTCTCTAATAGCAATGATAACGTTTCTCATCTCTTCTTCCAATGCTCTCTTGTTAGGGTGATCTGGCATTTTTGGTGAGAAGTCTGGAGGCAACCGTGTAGGCATGAATCATCTTTAAAGGACTTTTGGAGTAGACTGGGGAGTTCTCCAGCCAAGACTTCCTTCCTCCACATTGCTTGGACAATTGGTCCCAGCTTCATCATTTGGCATATTTGGCTAGAGTGTAATCACAGGATTTTCGTGGATAAGAAACTTCAAGTGTGACAGGTTTGGATGAGGATCTTGGGAGGTCTTCAGGAGAATTTGGTGGCTAGGTGTGATCTCTTAGCCACTGTGGACCCTAGAGATATGGGAATTGTTTAGGTTCTGGGGCTTTCTATTTGTGCCAAGTGGGGGACTGGGCTTGGTTTGGGTTGAGGTGCTAGAAGGGTCAGAGAGATGGTCATTGGAAACCTCCACCTTTGTAGGTTCTGAAGATCAATACTGATGGGTCCTCTAGAGGCAATATGGGTCATGCTGGTGTCGGAGGCATTGGTAGGGACTATTCAAGAGTGGTTGTGTTCTTCTTCTCGAAGTATTGTGGCCAACACTCTAACAATTTCATGGAGGCATTGGCTATTCTCTTGGTGTTGAAATGGCTTGTGCCCTTGGATGGGGAAGGATAATTTGTGAGTCAGATTCTCATATTGTGGTAGATTTTCTGAATAAACAGCAGTTGGAGGATGTAAATTGGCAGCTGGATGGGGTGGTTAGACAAATTATCTTTGGGTAAGGTCCTCGATTCTATCACCTTTTGTCATATCCCTAGGGAGTGGAATAAGGTGGCTGATGGTTTGGCTAAATGGGCATCTGAATGGATGGGAAATTGGAAAGTGGATGACTAAAGCTGTCTCCCTGAGGGCCTAGATAGGGAGCTTGAGGACTTGGTTATGGAAGATATGAGATGTGTTTTGGGTGTTGCTTGATGTCTCTATTTGTGGCTTGTGACCCCTGACGGGGGGATTGTAATTTCTAGCTCTGTACTACTTTCTTGAATCAATAAAGTTTTTACCCTCTTTATTAAAAAAAAGATCTAGGCCACAATGTTTCCAACTAGAACCATCCACTAAAAACATATGTAGCATCACTTTGGGGCTAATTTACCAAAACAATGAAACTATTTGAAAAACTTAATGTTCTAACAACTCCTCATGCAAATAATCATTTTAAAAGAATCTAAAATTATCATTTTTTGCAGATCTATAAGTCTAATTTGTAAAAATATGATTTTTTAAACATTTAAATTAGTGTTTATATTTTATTTTCTATTTTTACTAAAAGTGGTTCATCAGCACCAAAATATGATGTTGATTGTCCTCTCAAGAAAAAATAGTAATGTTTATAAAAAAATTGAAAAAAAAAATAATGCATTAGAGGAGAGATTCCATGTCGAGATGATATAATTTTTTCCCTATTTTGGATAAATAGCTAAGACAAAAGTTGATGTCCCATCAAAACAATTGTGATTTCATTACACAACTTCTATGATTTATTTAAAAATATATATTTATCAAAATGAGGAAAAAATAATCCATGCACTAAAGTTTCAAGTTATGAATACATAAAAAAATAGAAGGAAAATAAATGAAATTTACTATATAAAGTGCAACATCCCATTCAACCTTATTTTTTAGCATTTTATCATCAACTAAATTATAGTGTCAATTTTATAAGATACTATATTTAAATAATTTTTTTAATTTAAAAAAATACAAAGATAAAATACACAAAAAATATCAACATTTTATTAGTTTACATCATTTTAAAATTAAAAAAATATAAGTCACTTTGTAGTGACTCAAGTTAAAAACTTAGATCAATGTTGGTCATTTCCTTTATAAAAGTGTGACACAACTTTGAATTTTCTCCCAAACCAAATGTGTCAAAACATGGGTTATAACGGCAAAGGATTGGGCCCTCATGAGAAAGGAATCCTAGAACGTATACAAGTATATGGAAATCATATACATCAAGGCATTGGCTACCATCAATCTAATGAAGTTAGTGATCCTTCGATGATTACTGGGGAAAATTCATGTAACACACATATCACAATAGAGACCATTCATAGCCCTTGCAATAATCTTGCTACCACTCACCCTTTAACTTCTACCTCCAACCATCCTATCAACCTTCACCTCTCACATCCTAAACCTATTGATTTGGACCAACATGTTTATACATTGTATCAAGTCAAGAGTCACATCAAAGAAAAGGATTGACATCAAGCACCAAATAAGAAACAAAAAGAAAATCAAAATCAAGAAAAATATCCAAATGAATCCAAAAAGAAAAATAAATTAAAAAATCAAAAAAGAAGCCAAAAAGTGATATGGCTCCCAAAGAAAAGTGAAGCGCTCAATATGATCAAACAAAAATGTCACAAGGAAGAATCAATCAAAACTCATGCATTTCATATAATAGGTGTCCATCAGCTTCCAAATTGTATAAGAATGTTGGCCCTAATTACCATCCCTCTCTAAAATCTAAGTTCCATAATCCACCATCCTAGGTATGGTGAGTTAAGAATCCTCCAACCCAATCTAAATTGCCAATCTATCCACCTAAATCCTACAAACATTAATCACCTAATTCCACATCCTACATCCCCCATCCAAATCCAAAATCACACCTCACATCCAAGATCTCAAAATCTTGAATCTGTCGTATCCTTGCAGCAACATTTTAACATAAGGGCTATGATGGCACCCTATTGAATGTGCACATTCAAATAAAGCCAACCCATCTATCAAAGAGCATCACAACTCTTGCGGATTGTACAACAAATGAATGATCCTAGCAAAACAATTACACAAGGTAGCCCATACTATTGGAACATCATGAGAGAATGATCCAAGATGGATACCTTCGATCAACAAGGACCTGATACCTAAAGAAACACACTAAAAATTCAAAAAATCAAAAAAAAAATAATAATAAATAGTAAAGATAAATAAATTCATCTAATGGTGAAAACCACTTCTTGTGGTGCTTTGGCTAAGTACCATGATGAAAATCCATTCATGGGTGTCATGAGTAAAATCCATCCATGTGAACCATTACACTTGGGGGCAAGTTGTCTCATCCATTCCACCATACCAATCCCTCCCATCACATCCATCCATCATATCTACATGATGCATTTATCCTATCCAATCCATCCTCCCATTGACCTTGATAAGGATTGGGGGAAAAAAATTAAAACATGTGCTTTGGCACACTCTTGACATGGTCAATCTTTGGCTACACACCATCTACTATCACCCCATCACCTACATAACATTATCCAACCCTATATCTTGGATAAAACATGTTATCCCATTGCGATATAGTCCTTGATGATCTCCCCCTACATCATTCCAACAATCCATCTCTTCTCTGCATCTCACCCTAGCTCGTATCCCTCAACCATTTCATTTGATCCACTTCCATCCTTCTCTCTAGTCTTGGATTTTCCCTTGCCACTAGATAGTAACCACAAGAAAATATTGACTATATCATTCCCAATCCTCGTGTTGTTCTCATCATTAACAACACTATCCTTGCATTGTTCTTATCATTAACAATGCCATCATCATCATCATATCAATTTATGACTCATAGCTCAACTAGGGGCAAACTCTAATCCTAACCCATCCTTTTATCCTTCATCCTAAACCAAACATTCACTTCACTTCCATCCCTCCATCTCATTGCCCCATCCACTACCTTGGCTTCAACATTGCACAAGTTATCGGATCATGTGTTTTTATTTTGGGTGTTTGTTTGCTTGTGTGTGTGTTTGATTGTTGCCAATAATCCTGATGCTCCACACAACACTTGGTCATAGCTACCATCATCCTCCATATGTTGGTTTACCTTGACAATGTGCCCATTGGATCACTAGGCTATTTTCAACATGTGTGTTTTCATGGCAATCCATATGTACATGGTGCACCATCATCATGATCCATTATGTCATGGTGTATAACACTAGTGCTACAAAAAATAATAGGTTGCTCTTTGCCTAGATGTTACTGTGACAAAATTTATCATTTCCATCATGATGGACCTCTGTGTCCTTGCATCCTTCATCACTAACATTCACCCTTTAATCTATTTTTTTGCCTTCAATCCTCATCCCAAATCCAAATCCCCATCTTTCCTAACATCACTCTCATCCATTTCAAGAGCACAACCATGTTCTTTGAACTAACTCATCCTCTCAAGGGGACATGCTCCTATCATGCCATCATCCAACCAAATCCTAAATCTAATCCTATCCCAATTGTCCAAGCATCTTTCAAATCAAATCAATCAATCAATCCTTGTGTTGTTCTCATTGCTAACAACACAATCCCTATGTTTTTTCTATTGTCAACAATTCTATCATCAAACAATCCATTAAATCAATCAATCAATAATCAAGATCTAAACCATACATCATCTAATATGTGTCCAAACCCCCATTAATTCTCACACATGTGTGAACATGCTAACTCATCTCACTCCTTGCTCATGCATGTGTGAGCTTTCCAACTTGGAGGCATGCTAGCCCTCCACCTCAATGCACTTCATGCTCCCACATGTGTGAGCATGTTTGACTCATTCCACTCCTAGATCACACATGTGTGAGCATGCCATCTTGGAAGCATCTTTGACTTCCACCTCATCCCTCAACCTTGATTCTTCCCCCACTCCTTGCTCACACATGTGTGAGCATACTTGGTCTTCCACCTCATCAATCCATGAGAAAACAAATCTCAACCATTGATTTCATCCTTGCATCCTATCCCTCCATCTCCTATGCAAAAAGTCTATTTAAGAGACTCTTTCCCATCTCATTCCATTAACTATTCATGCACTATCACTTTGTTGTCAGTTTGAGTAACATTCTAGCAAGGAGCATCCACATCTACATCATCTTGGAGCACATCGCCACATCATGGAAGGTATAATGCTTTGTTTTTATGTTACATTTCTTATCTAATTACCTTTCATTTATTCTCTAACACAAAAGTAGGAGGTTATCTATCTTGTTTGCACTTGCTTCATTAAACTACATTAAACCACTACATTTTGGCATGTAGGGTAAATCTTGTTTAAACAAAACACAATTCTTTTTAGTGAAAGAACCTATTTAGTAGTTTAAAATCTAATAGCTTATTCTTTAAATATCAAATAGTTTAGTTTTCTTTAAATTTCATAAGGTCTAGTTTCCATTTTAATAGTTTGATTTTTATTAGTTTTCTCCCCGCCCCCAAACACCCTATATGTGGGGCAAACACCCCACCCCCATCCTGACCATGTTCCCCTTCCCCCTCGTCAGACTGACAGACCCCATCCCTGTCCTAACCCTAGCCCTAGTCCTAAGCCTAGTGCCCCTCTACCCACCCCTGCAGACTCCCTATTCACTTCCTATCTGACACATCCCTTTGCAATCCCTTCACCTATCTATAACCTAACCCACCCTCTGTTCTCTACTCCTCTTGTGCCCTTCGGTACTGTTCACATATTGCTTGTCTGCTCGTCTTATTCACCCTATGGATAGCTTGTCTGTGTAGCTGATAGCCCATCCCCCATCCTAGTCCTTTCTTTCAAAATAAGCCTTTTATTCACACCATCCTAACTTTCACTTGGGATAGCATCTTTTTTTCCATTTTTTATCCTATCGTTTGCACTACTAACATTTTTCTTACAATTATTCACATTAGTCCAAGATGTCTCATAAGAAGCTACTATTTCCTTGGTTTTCCAAGACCTGTGTCAAAGACTTGCTTATGGATACTTTTTTCTTTTGGGTGCTTTTTCTTCTTGTTTGTTTGATCACACTTGGAAATTGGGCTTAAAATTTACCATCACATTTTGATTTGGGTTAAAAATTTATTAGTCTTTTAATCTTGAAGTGATACTTGCTTGTGCTTTCCTCTCGTGCTCTAGGGAAATCTCGAGGATCAAAAGCAAGTATCATCTTCTTTTTTATTTTTGTCACATCCCAATTATTTCACTTAGAATCAAACAATTATCAATATATTTAAGTATATATATGTGAACAATCATGAAAATAATTTGATTTTTGATAAAATTTTAATGAAATTAGAAATTGAAAAAAAAAATCTCCTATGAAAGGAGAGAGAGGGTATCATCACGAGAGAGATCTAGCCGTTTGTAGGCCACATGTTATGATGGGATCTGTGCACTCTCTTAGACACGTGTAGCTAAGTTGCATGGGTATATATGATTTCAGAATTTAAATAATAACTTAATGTAATGCGTTTGGAGATTGAGTCCGTATGTCAATGTTATGGTACATGTCGATTAAGACCTATTAGGACATAGTCAAACACTTGATCGAATATCCTATTGGTTTTCAGTAATTTACAAATAATGAGAAAATATTAGAACTTTACTGGCATCAATCTTTTGGTAAATACAATTAGTTAGGTTCATTTTATGTATACAACTAGGTAATTACTTTTAAAACACTTATATCAAAGGTTTCAAATAAGCTGTGTATATATATAGCCTTGCAATAAACTCATTCTTTGTACTCGTTGAGGCATTTATGTGAAAGTCTTAAAGCCCCATCAAGAAAACCATACTGTGTATATCCTGCATTCGTTGCAGACCGTGAGACCAGATCTCCTTTTGGTATTTTGTCAAGCAGTTCACGTGCCTTCTCTGTGCTTCTACATTCTGCACACATGTTCCACCTGCACGCTCACAACTACAATTTTTAACAAAAATTTCCCTTCTGTTGCGCTTTAGAGAATATGCCACTTCATTTGCTAGAAATTTAACACTGCGCCATTATTATAGTGCAAGCCTATTTTTCTATGTGTTGCATTTAGCATCACCAATAATCTCTCAAGGAAAACTGTTCCTTTTAGTAGAGTTTATCTGATTGTGTATAAGGTTGGGAACATGAGGAAGCAAATCGAGATAAATGCTATCCTTTACAATATTTGGATGAATGGCTTGCAACGCTTTGTTCCTGTCAGCACCATCTTGAAAGTATTTGTCAAAAATCTTCCCACGCCGTTCTTAGAAAGTCATTTTCTGTGCTATCCAATATCAATAATAACCTAGACGTGACTTTCATTTTTTTTACTAATTGTGAAATCTTGAAGATAAATGGAAGCAGATACTTTCAGATTAAATGGATAGAGTGGAATGGAAAGGTTCAAACTTTAGAGCAATTAAATAGGTTAATACTCTGAAAATGATATTTTGGTTAAGATTTTCCTTCCTTGTGTTGGTAGTAAGTAGTTGGTTAGGAATTAAAAAAACCAATCATATAAATGTCAATATGTTGTAAATGACTAACATTTCACTATTTTGTAGCCAATGTACCCTAATGTGCGAGGAATTGTTTATCTGTTTGGAAAAACAATTACTCTTTTATTTGGGTGGGTTACTAATATTAGTTGAAAGTTATTCCTTTTGATGGAATGCTTAGATGATTTGATGAGGGTTTATGATATTTTATCCTTGTGTATGATTAAGGGGTGATAGTCACCATTGTGGACTATTCTTACCTTGAAATAGAGTATACTAAAAAGCATAGGAACCATTTTTGGGCCATCATGTGTATTGCTTAACACGATGTTACTCCTTATAGGAGCATCGTTGCTTTTATGATTATGAGCAATAATTTCAGCTAGAATGTCTAAGATGTTAAAAGAAAAGGATGTTAATATCCAAGAAAACACTAATGCATAATGTGACTTGTTTGAGACATTGTCGAGATAGCAACTATGTTGCTAAGACAATATTGATGTGCATTATTCCGAGATTGTCGAGATATCAATTGTGTTAATAAAACAATTTCAATTGGATTTGTGAATCTTTGTAAAACCTTGTAAGAGATACTTGATTGCTAGACATCTTATTTGGACTAGTTCAAGGAAACTATTATCTCCTTGATTATGTCTCTTTACCTGAGATACGAATGTGAGTAGGTGCCAAAAAGGGAACTTAGAGAATATCAGTCGGAAGAAAAGAATCTTAGGTAACCCATTTGTATTAAGAACTAATGTTCTTCGCTTAATCTTTTTATTATTATATGATATCTGAGTGAAGAAAATAGATGTGGCATTAGAAATATGATTGCATGAATATAGGATTTCTAGATTATCAGTGAGTTGCATAATACACAGATCCCTTTCTACATGCTGCCTCATATTGTTGGATACATCATGATGGGTCGGGTTTCCCAGAGGGGAAACATGGGGAAGCTTAATGCTTCATGGCAGGGTGGATATCACCCTGATGATGCACTCTCTCTCTCTTTTTCGCTCTCTACTTTCTTGTTTTGTATATAGATTCAGAATGTGTGAACCTGAAGTAATAATGTCAATAAAAAAAATGTTGATCAGATCTTGCATAAGGAAAATGATGTGAGATAAGAATTTGAATATATAGACAATGGTTGGATTATATATATGTGTGTTTATTAGTAAATGTCTGTGGAATACTTCTATATGATTAATTCTTAATAAAAATTAGTCAAATGTATGTCTCTTGATTATGGATGTAGTATACATGTTGGTATTTGTTACATAGTGATTATTAATTAAATTATTGAATATCCTTGACACATGATGATTGAGGAGGTTAAGCATAGCTTAACCTTAAGATGGTTAAACTAACCCTGATTTTTCTTTTACATGAATTGGATATTAAATGAGTTTAAACCTATCTAGTAATGCATGAAGTAGTATTTTTGTATTTCTCTATGGAGGGAATCAATGGTGAAGCTACATGGCATACTTATGCAAGTTGTGTGATCATGAAGATGTTATCATTGTTCTTCTCCCTTACACATAGTGTCATGTGGAACATGTGTATCATTATATTGACAATATATGTTAATTTTATTATGGGATCATCAATTGTATTTGATCATGTGGATGCTTTATGCTTAGCTTATCAATTATGTTAGTTGATTATCATTTCATGCTAATAATACTTTGGTATAGAGTCGAAATGGAATGTTTCATGTTGGATTGATCCTTGAGGTAGTATTAAGGTATTATTCTTATTGGGTTAATAAATGTTGGTGAGGTTGATATAGAAAGATACCTAATATTTATTATCTTTATATGATCAATTTTAAGTTTATTAAGTGTTAAGGTATTATTCGATATTTTATCACTCATTGTTAGTCTTTCAACATTTCATGACAGACTTACCTTGGAAAAGCTTGTACATGATATCTTATATGATGCTTAATGCAATACTACAATCATATATGCTATATGGTTATATTGGGTGTTGTTACTTGATTATATGGTTATTAAGGGGTGATGTTACAATTTTTAGGAGGCCTACCTAGGGATTTCACCACCCTAAGGGATGACCTCAACCACATGTTCTAGAAGGGTATACAAAGGGGGAGAATGAATGTTGTACCCAAATAGGATCCATCATCGTGTCTTGGCACAACCTTGGTACCCCTTTTTGTAAGGATCCAAGGTGAAGTGGGATTAGATTTGACCATGAATACATGCTTGTAGATGAGATTCTTGTTCATAGACTTTGGCCCTTCGTACCTTGTGTATATCAAGGATGCCCATAGTAAGCCTTGTTTGAACCTGGATTAAGACCATCAACCATCTTTCCTTGTGGTGCATCAAATACTAGTTAGGCTCAAGAAGTTACTCACACCATACTTTCAAGTTGGGAAGATAGAGCTAACTTGGGGCAAGGATTTGGCCTCCAAGATAAGGGGTGCCCATCATAAAAATTCAACTTGATCCACCTTATCAATATGCCCATCATAAAAATAAATAAATAAATAAAAATCTTGAAGAACCCCATGTAGTGCCCACCCATGTGCAACTCTTATCATGTCCTATTATTTCTTATGGTTAGATTAAACGATATATTGAGTTGATTATTATACATGATTTAATTGCAAGATGGATATGTGCCTTGCTAGATTATGCATCCTCATTGGTCATTATATGTTGCTTCGGCTATGATCTCTATTGTTGGATTTGATGTTTGGCCTTGAGTGTGTATGATATATTTTTATAGGTGCCTAACCAATTAGTGGGATGTGGAGAGGTTGAGATGGGATGCTTAGCCATATCCCCTTACCAAGTCCGAGTGGTCAAGTTGTTCACCTTGTGTTTCTTATGGTAGGTTGGTTTCTTAACCCATCCTATTCAGTTATGAATTGAAGGATGTTTCCAATGTCTATGCAGTTTGCCTCTAATTTGAACTTGTTGTGATTTTGGACCCTTATGTTGTGATTAAACCCATCAAGTGTGAATGAGTCCTTTGCATGTGTTTCTTCTAGCTTTTTGCATTATATTTTAAATTATTTTGAAAATCATATTTTCTATTTTTTTGAAATATTTAAATGGTTAGAAAAGAGAAAAGGGATTATCTAATTTGAGTTAATAGTTTTAATTGTGGAATAGAAATTATATGTAATTATTGTGTGCCTTGGGGAAGGCTTTGTATTTTAATTATTATGTTTAAGAAATTATGCTTTTGAGTGAAATACATTCTAAGTTAATTATTAGAGTTATTTTTCATAAATTGGAAATATTAAAATTATGGAAAAGGCATAGTATATTTCATTATTTTTTATTAGGGTAAGTATGGATTTTGAAAGGGCCCAAACCCTTGTACAAGAGAAAAGTAATGAAGCCCAACAAAATACAAAGAGCACACATGAGAAACCAACACCACAACAATCGTACAACAATAGGAAAAACTAACAAAGGGGTGGAAAACTCCAAAAAACAACCATCTCAACGGCAGGGTGGTTAGAAGCCACAAACAACACAGAAAAAACAACCTAGCTTGGAAACAAACAACTTAGAGACTAGAAACAAAAATAACACTAAGTATCCCAACTATGAAACAACAAAGGGACCAATGAAAACAAAAACTCTAGATCCAAAATGGGCAAAGCAAACAATCAAGGAGATTTGAATCCAAACCTCTCCAAAGAACTTTGAATTGGAACAAAATCTTGGCCCATATGTGGAGCAATCATACCTTTTTTTCAAGAAGATCCAGGGTCTGCCAATGAACAATCCATAGGCTCTAGTGAATCAGATTTTTGCCTACCTATTTTTGAAGAAGATCTAGGGTCGACAAGATTCTCGAGCTGAGGATTAAGGTTCATATTTAGTGGTAAGCATAGTTCTTATCTGATGGCTTCTCTTCATGATTTTCCTTGTTGGAGGGAGAACTCCAAGGACTAGGCAAATACACCACAATTTTCCTTTTCTTTCACCAAAGTCACTGAGTTGATCATGTCCCAAAGGAGGCCATCCAGCCTCCCAAGCTCTTCCAAGGGTTTGATAACCTCTTTGAGAGGAGGAGGATCCTGCTGAACATTTGTCTTTTGATTCCTTCCTTTAGAAACTCCACAAATGGTTGAAGCATGTCTAAGCTTGTGAAAGTTAAGACACATAACGTGAGATTCCTCATAAACTATTTGTTGCACCCAGTCAAGTCCATCTTTGAAGAAAGAGTAATAGAAGAGGAGATCACTTTATCAACAACAATTTTGACACAAAATCTAGCAAGCATAAACCCCTTCCTGGATTTAGTCACCTCATCAACTGCAATGAAGTTCCCCGATGAGCAAGCAATAGCAGTCCATACTTCTTCATCCCAATATTCTAGAGGTAAACAGGCAAGTCTTACCCAAACAAGAACCCTATCAATGCAAACTTTTTCCACATCCAAACCTGGTTCCAACTCTTAAGAAAGAGGCAGGATATTCCAAAGAGCCATAGACCACCCTCAGGGATCTATAGTCTATCTTCAGGGAGAGAGAAAGAGAATTGTATGCTTCTAGTTATGTGGATACGAGTGTTACGTGTTTTGACCTCATTTCCCCATGTTTTGACATTTTTTTTCAAAGTTGACTTTTGGACTTAGGAATGGATACTTAGTCTTCCTATGGGTTTCTTGTAGAAGGCCATAGTTCCCTTGCATCATTGATTATCTTGATGATTATATGTATGTTTATTGATGTGATCATGCCATACTTTGTTTTGCATGCTATTTCTTTTTTGAGAAAATGATGTTTTAGCATGCATTGATGGATGAATTGTATTATGGATTTGGAGTGTTTTCCCTTCTCTTCTCCACTACATTGAAATGGTATGTTAGTGATGATGTAGTAAAGAAGGATGTGTATGAATTTAAAAGTATTGATGCTCTTGTGTTAAACTCCCCTTCTTTTGCTTCGTTGGGTCATGAGTAACCTTGTGGTGAATTATGCATTAGGACATGATATGTGTAAAGCAAACTCTTTTATTTATTCATTATCAAATGCAAATTACATCCATGTATATATATTATGTGGGGAGTTGACAGTTATATGGTTATATGAAACTAACCGATTGAACTATATGGTTAGATGAAACTTAACCAACCGAACTTGACTAAACAATGTAATACAATAATGTATTACGCTAACATTCCCCCCTTATTACATTGTTCCTACAATCATACCAAGGGACCCCCCCTTAATGCTAAAATACTCAACAAAGTTGATTACATAGTATGAATACATATTTTATAGAAGATCTTCTCCCAAAGAACAAATCCTGAACCAAGCGAGACTCCATCTTGTTGTCTCGTCTACCCTTAGAAAGGCATAGCTTCAAGTTGTATTCTTGATCTCTTTAGTCCCAAGCTCTCAAATCACAGAGTCTTGAATTATTCGATAATGAACCCTAAGAGATACGACAGATCTATGTCATTGTCTAGTGACTGTGAAAGGATATAATTCAAGATCATATACTCTTTGAAGCTCGCTGGACAACAATCCATATGGAGCTCAACACCAAATCACAAACCTGTCTCCAAAACAAAATCTTCACAAAACATACATTCTTCAAATCCGTCAGCATCAACAAAGCAAAACAACCAAAACCAAAAATGCTTCACATGCAAAGTATCATCTCAAAGAGAGAAGCTAACTTGAGATGATGGAAAATCCTCCATCCTCTGATGTTGCCTGCCTCCAATATGACCCCGTTGCACTTTAACCAACTGATGTCTTGGATGTGTCTTTAGAGGCCTCATCAAGAATAGAAAAGATGTCCTTGAAAGCATAAGTGATCTTTGACATATGTGCATTCATACCTTCAAAAGCTCTATCAAGTTTATCATGCATAGCCCCGAAAGCACAATCATTCTTGAGCATACAATATTTATATGAAGTAGCCATGTAATATTTGTGGCTATAATGAAAAACAAAAGATTGGGTGTCGGATTCAATTGATAATACACCCATTACAATCATAACAACTTATTTAAGTTCAAAAAATCAACTACTTCTCCTTTCAAAAACACTACATGCTTTTAACATAAAAGAAACTCTCAGTTTTAATGTCCCCGATTTAAAAGTAATACCTCTTCTTTAAATCTTAGAAGTAATACCTCTCTATTTCACACCAACGGAAACATGTAAATTGTATCATATATAAATTTCAGCTAGTTTTTAAACTCACCATGGCTAGGCGTACATATTTTATATGAATTTCAATGAGACTACATTGAGAGGAATCTCTTCTATACACTTTCACAGGTCTACGTAGGCAAACAAACACAAAATTCACCATTCACGATCTTCACTTCATAATTGCCTTTATCAGTCTTCTTCAAACAAGTTGGTAAACAACGGAGAATTCAAAAACAAACTTTCCTCTCATTCCTACGGCTTCACAGAAGGCTTTGACTTGCAACAGATTATACAAAATTTCTAAACCATTCACTCACATATCAATATCTATTTCTTCACATGAATTGAAATCTCCTAATGTAACAACAAATGCATAGAAGAAATGAAACCCACGACTAAATCAAATAGCGAATGTGTAGAGGAGAATTTTTAAACATCCAATAATGATTTGGAATAGACTTATCATGCCACACAAACTTCAAATGTCATCAGATATGAATGTACACTAAACAATATTCTTCCAATCAGCCTACAGACGATTTCCTTTTGTCTAAAACCTTTGCATCCTTTGACTACTTCAGCTTTCAATCCTTTCTCAGTGGCTTCAACACCTTACTTGTGCATCAGATATATTGAATACAAAAGAAGACTGCAACAAACCTCCATTCAATGCATCCTAGAAGGTAAATGAGTAGAAGAGGAGGAGGGGCGGCCAAACAGCAATTTCTAGTAGTGCTTCAACCGTTAGAATCCTCACATAGGCCATTGCTCAACAATGCCATTTTTCCACATTTTATTCCCTTCTGTAGTCCATGAACAACTCCTCGCTCAGGTCATGAATAAACGAATCTACATTGAACACCTCACATCACACAAGAAGCTCTGATACCATATGAAATAAAGCAAACTCTTTTATTTATTCGATATCAAATGCAAATTACATCCATGTATATATATTATGTGGGGAGTTGACAGTTATATGGTTATATGAAACTAACCAACTAAACTATATGGTTAGATGAAACTGAACCAATCGAACTTGACCGAACAATGTAATACAATAATGTATTACGCTAACAATGTGTGGGTGTGCATTGAATTCCACTATTTATTTGATTCCCTTGGTGTGTTGGGTGTGCATTGAATTCTACTATTTATTTGATTCCCTTGGTGTGTTGGGTGTGCATTGAATTCTACTATTTATTTGATTCCCTTGGTGTTGTGTTGGGTGTGCGTTGAATTCTACTATTTATTTGATTCCCTTGGTGTTGTGTTGGGTGTGTGTGGAGCCCATGTTCAACCTTATGTGGATTACCTTGGTGTCTTGTTGAGACCCTTGTTTGTGTGAGATGGCATGATAGCGGTGTTGCCATGATCTTCTTCTCCATAACTCAAGGGTTGCCTAGAGTGGCATAAACATCTATTGCGCTCAATGATGGCAATACGATAGGGTGGTGGGTAACATTTCCCCATTGGTTCTATAGGAAAATCTCTTGGGAGATGGAAAAGTTCCTTGTGTATTATTTATTGTATGATCATGTTGTATCGTGTGCCTATTGCAGCACTTTGGAGGTGATTTATTAATGTTGTGATATTATTATTTGTGTAATTTAATTATTGGAGTGTGATCCAAGTCCATGTTTGGGAACTTATAGCCCATGGACATCCTATAATTGTATTATGATTTTGTTTGCTTGGAAAATGAACCTTGTTTGGAAATGAATTTATCATGATCTAGCATAGTTTCTTTGATGGAAATGGTTACATCAGGATGTGGGAGTTCTATGTTTATTGTTGTAATGTTATATTAAGAGCCTATGTTTATGATTTGGGTTGTAATATGCCCACATTATGGTTGAGATTCCCATATTTATATTTGGCCCATCTCAACATTGGTGTCAAACAAATGTGGCATTCTATATGGCATTTCTTGAATATTTGACATGTATGTTAGAATGATTGGAAATTATATATTTTTACCTTTATTTGAATTGATTTCATACTTGTTGATTCATGGTTACCAATTGGATGCTATGTGTTTGGATCTATGTTGGACATTTTTTCCTTGTCGATGTTGTTTGGCTTGATGGTCGAAGTCGACATTGTTTGGCTTGTCGGCAATTTATCGACTTTGGGTTGTTCTTGTCTTCAAGAGATGTGTGTGTGTGTGTGTGTCCTTGTTTCCACCTTCTCCTTGTGCCTTAGTGTTGTCATGTGGTGGTTTTCATGCTTGAGTGTACAATTGTGACATGTGAGTGTTACAATATCATCGTGAGAAAATTGTTCATCATGTCTTTGTTCGTTAATGTCCTAGTGTAAAAGTTGGGGCATTACACTCCACTTCTTCAAATTCAATATCTTCCTAAATAATACAAATAGAACCATCTTTTGTGATGAGAGAGTGGATAAAATTGTAATTCCTTCTAGCCACTACATGGGGAGATGTTAATAGTATTGTAGAAGTGTATTACAATTACACCAATACAATTATTGTTATTTTGGTGTAGAGGAATTAGCACTAGATGGTACCCCATTTGCAAGGCCCTAATTACTCGGTCCTTATAATCTTCAATCATATGAGCTACCCTTACTCATACAACAGTTGAAGTTGCCCTCACTCATGGATCAATTGAAGCTAGGGATTCGAACCTGCAACAACTATCCTTATTTTTCAACACCTTAACCATTTGGTCTACACCCTGTGGGATACACTATTACAATTATTATGGGTATGTAAATCTCACAATTGCAATTATCATGCGACAATTACAATACCATGATCATATTACAATTAGTGATTTTAAATGGTGTCTTGTTGAAAAAGCATGCCTTTGAATCTTTTACATAAATTTAAAACTAGACCATGTCAACCACGTAAAACCACAATAATGATAAAATATCTTTCCCTATTTTTTTAAGGGTTTTATATCAAACCCACAGAATCATTTAGCTACTCAATATAGGTGTACAATCCTTATGCTGAAACCTCTTTGGCTAGGAGCCAAGCACTAAGGGGTATCCATTCCACCAAAGTCATCTAGGGCATGATCGCGACCTCATCCCTTATGACGTTAGGGCCTTCCTTGTTTTCATAAAAATATGGATTTCGTTTTCTTTTCTTTTTAAAGATTTGAGGGTTTGTCGGCATTCAAAAAGGTACATAGTTTTTTTATTTTTCAAGTTAAAAGCACAATTTATCTTAATTTGATAATAATGAAGAATTGAAAGAATTTTTTTAAAAAAGAATTTGGGTGCACATATTAATTATTTAAATTTTCTCTTCCTTCCATTTATCCCAAACACCATGTACTGGTTTTGTGCATAGTCTTATCATATATTTTGTGAAGACGGCTTTGATAATGTCTGAGAGTTATCTTTCTAAATAAAACTGTCTGTCATCTATCATTAAGATGAAGAACTTCTTCAATATTAAAAAAATTATTGCCCCTCCTCTTGTCTACAATATAAAAATACAGCTGACAAGTTCGATATATTAAGAATAGACTCACAAGCCTGATATATTAAGAATAGAGTACATCCAGTGTGCTGCTGTCTTTGCAGTGTCTTAATTTTGCAGTCTTTAGTATTATTTGGGTCGACTCTCAAAAAATAAAAATAAAAAATTCAAACATAAGATAGTAGAGAAAATGGCCGTATTGGTCCAAGTTATAAAAAACCGAGTCTCACTATTCAGTCCAGACCTCGTCTTCTACAAACATTGGAGCTAATTTGATTATAAATAGTTTTAGATTCTCGGACTTGAAGTATCTCTTGTTTGAATACTATTAAAATATTGCAGAGAAAGTGGATTTGTGAAGATCGTCCTGAAAATTTCTGACAGCCTTCCTGTCTGGTAACACAGGAAATGTATGATTTTGATCTTACTAAAAGCTTGCCCAGTTGAATGTACCCCAACGACCTTTCATATCAACTTTTCCCCGTGCTGCCCGGCTTTTTTATGTCATTAGGAGTAATCCTATTCATACAAAAGTTTAGACAAATTATAATAAAATCTCAATAACTTAACTTGATGACTGAATTTCTATCCTTGAATTATCAGTACCATTTCAACGTTTTAGACAAATTGTAATAAAATGTCCTTGATTTGATTGAATTTCCATCCTTGAATTATTAATGCCATGTATTTAACATTTTCAAGTTGCATAATTTGGCTGCATCTGGTGAATGCTTTGCTCCAATCCGTGATTCTTGAGCTGTTCTTCCAAGTCCCCTCACATCAGAGACTACTTAAATATTATATGGTTCAATGGTCAAACAGTCAATAGTAATTTTACACCTCATCTATATTTAAAAGTGGCAAATATTTGTCCTATTTTTATTGGCCAAAATGGACCAATTGTTGAACTAGATTACATTTAAGAATAGCCCATAAGCAAACATGTATTTGATTTGTGTACAGCTATAAAGGATAATAGTGCATATTTTTTCTTTTTTATTTTTATGTTTTATGTTATTTTACATAGATATTTTTAATACTTGATTTTAGTATATAATTTTTTTTTTTGGTATATTCATCAATCTTAAGTCTTAATTCAATATTTTGTTATGTAATAATTTTCAGTTAAAAATTGTCATGACTTAATTTATATCAATTTTTCCATTTTGGATTTTATAATTCTATCCTTTGGATAGGATCATAGATGTGGTTGCATCTCTAGTTTCCTAATTTCAAATTATCAATTTCCAAAGCTAACAATCCCAAGATTTGACCATTATCAAATAGTGTGGGCATCAAAAAGTTTAAATTGTGTCTAGGCTTGTGTATACAAATGCATCATCATAAGACACTTCACAATATGAACACACAATTAAGGGATCACAGAGTATCAAAATAATACAAAAGCGTTTCTCCTCTCGTAGAATCGGTTAATAATCATCTTCTAGTGCATCGAACATTAGCAAAATCTCACCACAAAGTCATCTATCAATCATAGTCACACATATGCTTGCATCAAACTTCACCACATTCAATGATCATATGATTGGTAATCATTACCACCACTTACATCACTATGTATTACCACCCCCTATATCTTTTCACTATTGTTAACTCAATATTGGGGCCTAAGGACTAAGGAAGATTCACACTTCAACACTTGCATAGAAAACTCTCAATGGTATTGTTTACCACCACATTATTTTCTTCAAACATATATCATCCAGATGAGCATTTTCTACACAAGGACAAAAAAAATGTTTCTATAATGGGCAAAACCTTGTCATCAAGACAAAATTATGTCAATTGAACTTGGTCATAGGTGTGGTCCTATCCCAAATTCTCAAATTCATAGGTCTTAGTCATCACATGCTTTTGATCATTTATCCAATTTTAAATTTCAAATATCAACTCTATATCACATGTCTTAGTAGTAAAATTACATATCATGTTGATTTCAAGGTAAGCCCTAATCTCTTTCATTTTCCTTTCAACATATGTCTCTTTTATGTCTCATCTATCCTTCTCATTTTTTTCATTTTTAGCTCCTTATATATCTATTTGAATTTTATTGATTTATATCATTAACTAGACTTCTACATCATTGGATTCTCCTGTGCTTGTACTCCTAGTGGTTTATGTTTAAACAAACAATAAATTTATTAGTAACATTGATTATATTTCTTACATTTTATTATATGCTTAAAGAAACCATAGATTTATTATTACAAATGTTTATTGGAAAGAAAAAGTAATTCTCTAGTTAGAGAATGGTCTTGCTCATCTATGTTTGTATCATGACCAAAATCATATTGTTCATTATGATTAACCTTATGGGAATCTCAAAATCAATAGAATGAGAAGTCATATGTGGGTTTAGGTGAGCACTTATTCTGAAAGGTAAGTTATGGTTTTGGCTAGCTCTTGGCATAAGCAAACCCTAGAAAAATAATCAAGGGTAGCTATGAATATGAATCTTAGAGATATAATTAGTCTCTGATAAAGAAATTGGTAGTAAAAATCAAACGATAAATCCCTAAGGGGGTGTAGGAGTGGAGTGGTCCACCAAAATGGAAGGGAGAATAAAATCTCATTTATATAAAATCCTAAGGTAAATAAATTAGATATTGATAATCAAATAATTATCCTAGAATTAAAATAGATGGTGTCAGTAACTACCTAGATTAAAGCACATAATTAAATGTTGAAATAAAATGAATAAAAGAAAGGTACTTAGTTGGAATTTTATCTAGGTATGTTATGAAAGATGCTTTTAAGTAATTCATTGATATGCAAGCTGAAAACAACGAATGACTAGATGAATGCCTCAAGATTTGAAAAATCAATGTCTATCATTATGGGTCACTTTCATAACTATATGATCGATCGTGCAACTATAGATTTGAACTAAGCAACTGCATATATGATCTACCTATGCAAATTTGATCTCTATAATTTCTTTTATGTTTTATCTTTGGTTGCCCCGATGCATGTATCTTTTTTGTATAAAATCTTGGTTGTGTGTAGTTAAGAGTTCTTCAATGACAAGGAATATGTCTCCACTTGGTTAAACCCCTAGGACATCAAGTAAATGGATTTTAGAAATGAGTTAATACAACAAGAAAGAATGCAAGAGATGTCCCAGATAATGATGCAAGTAGATAATATAGTAATGAATCCATCAATTTAATTCTCCTTGAATTATGATGCAAGTATGTGTAAGAGCTAGTCGATGATCTCTAGGTATTGAATGACCTAAAAATGAAATAGGGTTAGTCCTTAAATATAACTCTAAAGGTGGCAAGTAAAAAGTTTCACATTTGAGTTGGCATATAACAATTAATTGGAAGGGTTAGGTTGGGTCTAAATTTAAATTTCTAAACTAATAGTATTGGGTTTAATCCCACAAATGACACAATTGAATTTAGGTCACTTGCACAAATCATGGAATTGAACGTTGATGAGAAATGGGTAAAACTAAGGATCAAGACTCATCCCTAATAGTAAGTGCAAATGGAATTAGGAAAAATTCAAGTTATGTGCCAACTTTTAGCAAAAATAATAACTTATATACTTTCATTGCATAAGGAATAGTCAAGTGATAGTGAGCCCAAAAAAAAAGAGAAAAGTGCAAGGCATGCACTTTTCACCATTACAATAACGTAGGATTTTAGGAAGATTACTTCTCTAAACATATAAGGATTTTATAATGTAAGCGAGGATCTTTCTTTTGAGCAATAATATACATAAATCTTCTATGCATTTTTTCTGCTTTGTTCTACCTTGTTTTTCTATATTTTTATCTACAATCTAGTAAGATGTTAGTTGCACCAATACAAAACGATTGTAATGATTTCTTCTTTAAAAAATTAACATGGAAGCAAAATGGGCCCTATTAATAGGCCTTAGAGTGTAGGTGTCTGGTTTGATAAGAAGCAAGACTACTTCAAGTGCACCATGAGTTGAAATGTTTTATGATTTTTTCTCTTGGTACCATAGCTCACTAAGGTTTTGTGTTTGTTATTAAACATTGTAACATCCAAGGTCTTATTTATCTTACATAATGCCTTCTTCTCAACACACTATTCTAATCAAATTTTTTATTTACAAATATATTCTAATTAATTTTTTTTCTATTTTAAAATAAAAATAATAATTTAATACTTATATATAGAAATAAAATAATTAATGAAATGATAAAACTCTCTTTTCTAGAGCCAGGTTTTAGCTTTTAACATTTCACCACTTAAAATAGGTTATTCTTAAACATCATCCACTTCAACATTCAAAGATCAATTTTGTCCAACAAAAATAGGACAAATGAGGTATAAAATTACTATTGATTGTTTGAGCATTAAAATGGGTGATGTTTAAGTAGAGTGCTCAAGATACTTGAACCCTCTTATATTAAAGAGAGCACAACCAACCAAGACCAAAAATTACCCCCTTTACGAAGAAAAAAACTAAAGTGGATTAACTTACAAGAAGCAAAACCAAATGGTTTTACTTATCTAAAAGACACGGAGTATTCTGTGAGATGCATTAAATTGATTGCTTAAACTGAATGAACTAGGATATGTTACATACTAGAAATTAAGTTGCTATTTGAAAATAGCCCTACATTTGCTTACAATGTTTTGTTGGAGCTCAACACACAATCTATTAGCAATAGTCTTCAACATAAAAAGTATAATCGTTCGGTGCATCCAACCAATCAGACAAAGGAGAGAAGGGCTCCCAACATTGTGCTGTGATTGTATTTGAATTAACAACTATATTTTTCTCAATTTTTGCTTCTGCCATGTTATCATAGTCGAGTGTGAAAGCATCATCGATTTCATCTGTACATGAAGGGATTTTAACGTTGCACTCTGCTGTTAACATTGTGCTGTGTAATTGCATATTGCTCTCATTCCCTGCAAGATTCTCAGCATTGTTTATGTTCTCTGTGAAGAACATGTCTGGTATGTTCTCACAACCTGTTGAAGTGGCCGTTGAAGAAATGAATGGTGGTGGGAAGTTACGTGGTATCAACTGTTGAAGTGGATGATATTTAAGAATAGTCGTTGAAGAAGACCCTGGGACACCTTCCACATTGTTAAAATCATTAATGGCGGTCAAAACATCAGAAGTATCAATTATTGGCTTGAAATTTTGAATGGGTTCTTGGGAAGCGTTATAAACTTGTTCGGTTCCCAACAGACTGCTAGCAATTTCTTCGATGCGAGAAACTGCAGAACCATTTTTATCCTGAGAGCTTTGCTGTTTATGAGCAGGCTGGATTTGGGTTGCATCAAATCTCTTGCTCAAATAAGAGTTCCAGTAATTTTTAATCTCAGTGTCAGTTCTTCAAGGAATGCGGCCTGCTATCAACGACCACCTGCGATCCATGAACCAAGTTTTCTTTAACGACAGCTCCGTTTTGGAGAAGTCGGTTTTTAAGAGAAAGTAAAGAAGAGAAATTCATTGAAGAATTTGAATATCTAATGCACGTTTGCAAAAGGGAAGAGCTTAAACAATTGTGAGCGCTCTATTTAAACATTAATTAACGGTAATGTGGAAAAATGAAAAAAAAAATTATTTTATTTATTTCTAAATATAGTATGATCTTAATTTTAATTGAAATAAAATCTACAAACTGTCAAATTTACTGCTAGATGGGTTGGTTAGGCTTTCAACTTTAACAGTTGAGAGTTCAAATCACAGCTTAAAAAATTACATTGAAACTACTTTACTTAAACATCATCTCCTGGTTATTCTTAAACATCATTCTCTTTAACAGTCAAAGCTCAATTTTGGCCTCGATCAGACAGAGGAAGAAAGGCTAACAAAGACTGGGTCGAGCAAGAAAGGCTAACAAAGACTGGGTCGAGCCTCACTGAAAACATCTTTCAAAGGCAGGTCAAAACAATTGTAAGGTGAGACAGGTAAAACTTCTATTCCTTAATGGGCTTCTTGACTGGACCGGTTTCCATCTCCTCTGGGCTACTCAACGCATCTCGTCCTCCTTTAGGCGGGGTTCTCATGTCCACTTCAACAGTCAAAGTTCAATTTTGGCCAATAAAAATAAGACAAATATTTACCACTTTTTGTTGTGGATGAGGTATAAAACTACTATTGACTCATTGACCATTAAAATGGATGATATTTATGTACAGTATCAACAGTATCATCAACTTCAATAATCAAACAATCAATAACAATTTTACAATAGCCAAAACTACTCTACATAATGAACCAAGCAGTGCTCACCTATTGCCGAGCAACTTGTGAAGTCTTAAGATGATGTCTTCTTCATCTGGTGAAATATGGCCACGCTTTGCTGGCATGTACATGGCGTCACATGCAGCTCTAAGGAATTGATAAACTATTTAGGATGAACTCCCATGTGATTTGTTTCTACGGCTATGCTTAAATATCATCATTGCTACGGCTAAAATATCATCATTGCTACGGCTGTTCTTAAATATTATCATTGTTATCATTGGGTTAAGAAAAAAAAAAAAATTTCCAGAGTAGTTTGTTTTCTTTTCCTACTTTTAAATATTATTGGGTGTTTTCTTTTCCTACTTTTAAATATTATTGGGTTCTCGTTCAGGGAAATTTTATTCAACATTATTGGGTTTAGGATTAAGAGTAAATTTTGGTCATAAAATAGGATAATTATTTACCATTTTCTTTTAGTGTGGATGAAGTATAAGTAGTTGATGATTAAACTAAATAATATTTATGTCTTATACCATTAAAAATTCTTTAACTTATATCAATACAACATTAAAACATTAACATTTGTGTTTTAGTTTCATTATTTTATTGTACATTTATTACAATTTGTGAGTTGTTTCATCCCTAGTCATGTTGTCTAATGCATGTAAATGCGCTACTTACGAAAGATAGGGTTAGTTTCAAGATTGTCATGAGGTCTTACATTGTTGCATAGCTTAAGAAACTTGGGCTAGAATGAGAATGGGGTATTGGGTACTATTATATTGGCCTAAGTATTGATTATTTTATGGAGAATAAACCAATTACATTTTGTGATACATTGTTCTGTTGCTCAAGAAACTTAGATTAGTTTGAGGAAGCTACTCCAACAGACTAACAAAAAGCATGAAATACAAAGATAATTGTTGAAATGAAAATATAAAAAATATTATTATATTGAATTTGATAGAATTCCTTTACATATTATTGTTGGCCTCTTTGAGAGGTTAACCTCCTTTGAAAAGTGCTCAATTACAATATAATTCACGAACATGCTCAAAAAATAACATATGCCTTATATTTATACTAGATATATTCAAACTAACTACAATTTCTCAAGCATGTAGAGTTATTCATAATAGCTCAAGGGATGGCTTACAAAGCATATGCATCCAAAGCCTTTATTACAAGAAAAGAGTCAAGACTAAGGGGTCTTAACATCCCCTACCCCTTAAAAGGCTTTGTCTTCAAAGCTAAAGGGATTGAAACTACTCCTAAATTCAGTCAAGGGGTTCTCAAGTAGCATCTTTAGGTTCCATTCCATGCCACTGACGAAGTTGGTGTGAGTGCATAACCAAGACTACTTCCAACTGAATAATAATGGATCCTTTGATATCAAGCTTACGAAGAGTGGTTTGAGCCATGACATATTGGTCTGGAACTTTCTATAAACAAGAGATATGGAACACATGATGAACATGAGAGGAAGGTGGAAGTTCCAACTTATAAGCTACGAGACCAATCTATTCAAGAACTTTGTAAGTCCCATAGAACTTTAGAGATACGGATGTCTAAACATTGTTGTGGTGATATAGTACCATCATGTTTATGAATTTTCTTGCATTCTCCTTCTTCTTGTAAATATCTTGTTTCAATTAGAATATTAAGGGCGTGCCATCTAGGGATGTTGTCTTTGTGGGTGTTCCACCACCTTGTAGAACTACAAATTAAGTTATGTTGTAGTGCCTCTAGTCTTAATTCTTCTTTCTCAAATGTTTTCTCCATTTCTTCCAAATATGCTTTTAGGTCACCCATTCTAGAGTATCTTGGTAACTTAATGTGAGATATACTACATGAAATGTGATTCACTCGTCAAGATTTTTGGATGGTAGGAGTTTGTGGATTAGATGAGTCTATTCTTAATTTTGGTCCAGTGTATTGTCATTTATGATGGAACGCAATTTGATTTTTGGAACTTTGTGTAGTGCATAGATTTGTCTGGCTCTTCTTATCTTTTAGGATTGTAGCTCTAGCTTGTCCCTTAACAGGCATTTAGTACATCTTCATTATCTATGTTATCATTGCTACTCTTGATATATATCTCCCCTTCAGAGTTTGGTTCTTCAATTGGTTCCAGCTTGGACAATTTTTCTAGTGAGTAAGGCATTTTGGATTCATCATAATCATATTCTTCTTGTGCCACCTCCTCTGTATACACATTAATAATATATGTACCCAAAGTTATATGTACTATCTTATCCTCATCCACAAAAGACAATTATTCCTTTCTTGAGTCTATTATGTATTAGAGTTTACAGACCATTGTAATCCAAGAAATGTGTTAAACGTATCTAAGGGTTATTTCATCTCAATGATTTTAAAGTCCACTATTTGTTTAACTCCTAGTATGTTGACCTCTACATTCTTCTAGGTTCCCATTGTTCCTATTGATGAACCATCTACTATGATAATGTTATAGGGGGTTTCATGTAGTTTAGGTCTTCCCAAATGTTCCTATAACCTTCTAGGAAGCATGTTGACATCTGTACCCAAATCATCCATCACTTGTTTGATCCTTCTATGATTTATGTGGGCATCTATCATCAATAGATTGGCTTTCTAGGGTCTAGATGCTTTTGTCATTTTTTGGACCTGCAGTTTTGGTATTGTTTGTTTGTTCCAATACTTGGACAATTGTTTCAGTTTCTCAATTAGATTGTTTTGTTCCGCAACCGAGGCCAGTTGTTTTAATGTCCAAGCTTCTTGTTTTGAAAAGTAGGATTTGTGATATTGTTCTTTTTGTAATTCATGAATTATAGACTACTTGGCTTCTTCAACTATTTTGTCATTCTTATATTTGATACCTTAGGGAGTCTTCTTCTTCTTCATCATCTAATTCTTCTATTTGCTACATTGCTTTAGCAGTATCATTTCCTCTTCTTATGACTACTGCAATGTTGGTTCTATCTTTGTATTCTAGAGTAATAATTCCTATCTCAAATTCTCTTTTTTCTCTCTATATTCTTTCTCTAGATCCTCTTCCTTGTTTAAAACATAAGCATTCTTGTGTTTTTCTAGATCCCCTTCTTTGCGGCATCGTTGTGCCCCTTATGGTGGATTCTTAGGGATTTTTAACATTTGTTTGCACCTCTTGATGCATTAGGACCAAATAGCTAATCACTCTTTGAATGTGATGGAGAATTAAAATATTGTTATGCTCTCTCACATGTGAATAAGTCATGCTCAGGATTTCCATTGAATCCACATGGTTTCTTCTTATCTGTCCAACACTCATTAGCATAATGTCCTTGTTTACCACATTTGTAGTAGGTGGAATCTTCTCTTCTTCTTCTTCTCTTGACTCTGCCTCTGCCCCCTCTATAATTATTATAATAGCCTCTTTCTTCATTTGAATAATTTAGCGTGTATGATATTTGATTTTGTGATGGTGTGTTTTGTAGTGTGTCAATGTTTGATTTTTTTGATTCGGTGCTTTATATCCATGGTCTTGAGTATAGAGATGTCTTTCTGCTAGTCCTTTAATATAGGCCATTTCATTGTCTATTTTTTGTTTTTTATTGTGGTGTTGATTACACCATAGATCATGTTCTTCTTTTTCTCCTTAGAGTCTGAATAGTAAGGATGGAGAATCATCTGTCTCATGATCATCCCACTCTTCGCATATGTCACAATAAAATGATTGTGTTTTTCATGGAGCTATTCTTAGGTCTACCCTATGTGTGGAAGCTCTTTTATCCCCTTTGAGTGCCAGGCATTTATTTCTAATATGTCCTTCCCTTGAACAATATGTACACCATATATTCATTCTTTGTATTTTTTGGGTATTTTCTTGCTTAGCTAGTATTGATCTCCTGTTTGATTTTTAGTTGTTCTAATTCAAGTCTTAATCTTTCTATTTCCTTATTCTCTTTATCTTTGTCTTTTCTTCGTCATGTTTGTGCTTATATGTGATAGGGTAGTGTTACCACTATTGAATATCACTACTATATTTGACTACAAATTCTATCGAATGTTTGGTGACATATTGACAAAATATTGTCGACTTACCAATGCAACACTGATTTAAATTTTGTCGCTAAATTTTCATCGCTTTAACGACCAATTTTTATATGTCGAAACCACAACCCAACATCGTCGGTCAGCACGACGGAAAATGTTGGTGATGTCCGTTGCAAAATCAACATAACTTCATCCATCTATCGATGCAAAAAATCACAAAACGTTATAGAACGCCCATTTGAAATCATCAAAAAAACACCAAACGTTCGTCCATTTTCTAACGAGGTGGAGAAAACCGTTGTTGCCATTACGACGAAAACTGTGTCGCGTGTACAGCAACCTCGTCGCAATTTTTTGTGGTTCGTTGGGCTATGTTCATCGAAATTGCGACGAAACTCTGTAGTTTTTTTTTTTTTAATTATTTGTTAAAACATATTTTACTTTCATTGATGGTGCATTATTTTATCCACTATGTTGGCGTAACTTGAGATATGTTCTCCCGACTAAATGTTATCAGTGTAAGATGTGTCATCAGGCAGTCCATTTTCTATTGTTCTGATATCAATGTGTTCCTCCAATGAAATATATCGGTGTACCTCATGCCAAAATCCCGAGTGAGTCTATCTTTTACTTTATTGAATAACCCATTAGTAGAACAAAAAGAATGTGTCCCCGATACGATCCTTTTATCTTCAACAGAGTAGTATATGAGATCAGAATTGTCACTTGTTAGGCTTCCGATGGCCGATATACATTTCCTGTGGTGCTACATTCTCTATTTGTTCCTTTTTAATCAAAATATACAGCATAATTTCTTCTGTCGATTGGTATGAATGCAATGTGCCTATGCCGATATTGTTCAATGTGCTTCCTCATTCACATAGGCCATTCCTGCAATGTTTTTATCAGTGAAGCTTGCTAGTTGTTGTGCCGATATATTGTATCGTGCCAATATAAACATAAAACATGATCGGGGTGACATAGATACTGCTTAGCTGACATGTTATATCTCTTCAATTTGAAATGTGTGAACAATGGGTCTTGGATACATATAGTGAGTAAATAGATTATAAGAACAATGGTAGAAGACCCAGCAATGAAGACTTGGGCAAAAATTGCCATAGAAATTGCTGGATACGTCTCACATGACCTGCAATAATGCAAGTCCCAAAGCATATGGGCATAGTGTTGAAAACCCACACATGGAAACTAGGGACCCAAATTTGTGTCTTAAGGTTGTGGAATCCCTACAAAAACCCTCATTAACCAATCAAAAAGTAAACAGTTGTCTGCTAATTTGAAAGGATTAATCACAAAATCGGTTTTAATAGTTGAGACAGGTGTCAATGAAAAAATGGAAGACTTATGGTAAAATTTCAAATATGTGAAGATCTCCTTGGGAAAAAATCTAATAGTCACCTTCTTCTCTCATAGTAGAATAAAGTAAAATATGTTCTTAACATTTTATAGGAAAAAGTTAGTGTAAAGACAACATACAAGTATGTTGATGCCATCATTGAACTGCACACCAAGCTCATGAAACAAAACAAGTATTGTTCCCTCAATGTATGAAGCCCACCTGATTACAATTGAGTTCAAATAGAAATTAAATCCACAACTAATGATTTCCAAATAGTACATTCTATTTTTGGTCAGTTGTGTGTGTGAGAGAGTGAGAAAGTGAGTGAGTGTGTGTGTGTGTGTGAGAGAGAGAGAGAGAAGGTCACTTTTGTGATGGATCTCTAGCAAAATATGTGTGTTCTTTCTCATATGATACCTGGTCGAATAAAAATAACAGTTAAACCCAAACCAAAAACCAAACCAGCAACATATAATACATAACTGTATTAATTCTATCCAATGAAATTATTTTATCATCGGTGCATGAAGTACATGACAGGCGATTACTAGGAGCAATCCATCCACTCACTTATTCCATTGGTTACTAAATAAGAGAATCATCTATAAAATTGCTACCCAGATTGAAAGGTGCCCCTCATATGGATCAAATGGCATGTAAGCAACTAGAGATGATTATTGGGAGCAACTGCAGAATCAATAACCTACCAAACAATGGCATGACATCATCACTAACTACTCATCACATAGTGAATTATGGATGATTTTAGCATTAACCACATAATTACAATATTTATATGTTTAATGATTTAATACCAGCTGTGTTACAGGGCTCTCTCCTAGACCCCTCATACCTAGACCTAGTTCAAACCACGTACCAGTCTCAAGCCAATTCTTGTGTTGAAATGGCTGGGCTCTTCTCTTTTGTTTCTGCGCTACATGAGTACATCCCAAGTTTGTCTAATCCAAACTCGTATATCCCTAGATGCGAGATCCATCCATGGATAGCTTCCCCTGCAAAAGCTGTCATCCAGGGTAACATATGAGATGTGTTAAAAAGTAAAATAAGTATAAAGGGTAACATATTGAAGCAAAGAGAACTAATGAAAATCGCATAAGCTTAAAAGTGCAGCATAATGAAATATTGAAAAGTGCATTACCTTATTGAGCTTCTCTTTGTTTTGAGAATAGTTTAATATTCTCTACTTAACAGGGCCAACCACGTGACTGTGGAAGCTCATTTGGCCCCTCCTCCCCCCCTCACATCACTCTCATTTCCCCATACCCGATCATATAACATTAATGATTCATTCATCCATTAATAACATATAAAATTCATTCATTCATCCATTAATAACATATAACATTCATTCATTAACATATAACATTCATTCTTTCAGTTTTTACATATTATCAAAAATATGGTTGTCAAAAATATCAATTTTTAACATTCATTAACATATTATCAAAAATATGGTTGTCATAATATGATTACAATCACTTTTTTTTTGTTTCTTTTTTGCAGCTAAAAAAAGAAGTGGAGTATCGTTTTCTAAATCATCTGTCCCCCCTTCAGTTGTTCTGCTCTCTACTCGTGATCTTAATATATGCCTAGTCGTGTACTCACGACGTGGAGGCCGCTGCAAGGGGGGTCTGCTGCAATAACAAAGAAATGTTAAATTGATATGTTTTATTATTGTTGTTACAAGTATTTCATTAATTAAAAGAACATTAGAGTGGTGCTCTTTACCTGATGGGGCCACATCATGTTCCTGATCTTGTCTTATAACCTCATGCTCAACATGTTGAACACCCTCTAAATCATCTAGAGTTGAAACACGAAAGGTTACATTAATTAATACACCAATTGTAATTAAATATGTTTAAAAGAACATTACAATGGTCCTCTTTACCTCATGGGGCCACATCATGTTCCTGATCTTGTCTAGCCTGATCATGCTCAACATGTTGATCCCGCTCTACATGCTCTAAAGTTGAAACATGAAAGGTTACATTAATTAATACACCAATTGCAATTAAAGATGTTTAATTATATTAATCCATACTACGTTTTGTATAGCACATGAATACATCCAGTACCGGGATGCACACCATGACCTTCATCTGTAGGTTGTCCTCCACTCTCACCAAGCTGCATTCCAATGTCATGTGCAATATTATCATTGCTTGCCTGTTTAAAACAAATAGGCACATAATTACTTTATGGTGGAAATTAATATTGAATAGATTGCACAAGTATTCAATTTTAAATAAACTTCATTGAGTTTATTTACCTGCATGTCAGATGTAGTGGAAGCTTGTGTTTGCCCAGTCAAGAGTCTTAGGCGTTCAGCCATGACTCCATAGCCTTGCTAGAAGGTAATCTTTAGGTCCTCTTCTATGGGCACTCTGTTGAATTTAGAGCCCTACATTTTTGCATAAGATCATGAATTTTGTGTGATAAAACCAAAATTGTTTGCAATTTATTATTTGGATGCAATATTTCATTTATTGATACTTACAATTCATGCGGCTAATTTCATATAACCACTAGAGCCAAGTTTATGCTGCCCATGTTTTTCTAGTCTTGTCTTTGTTTTCTTCGATGTGTCAGGCAGCCTATGAAAAGTTTGAAATATGTTATATTATGTAAAAAGAAAGAGTAATCAGTATATAATTACATTGTTGATAGTATCACATACCTTCCTTGGCCTGGTGGTGTCTTTCCTTTTTTCTTTTTAGCCTTCTCCTTTCCATCTGACACTAGGTCCTTCCACTCCCTCTCTGGAATCATGGGGGGATGCTCGTACTTTTTTTTCTTCTCTAAATGTGACCTATATTGGTCCCTCACATACTTTAGATAGGTACCATCTTTCTTAAGGACCTTGGTTCAGTTGAATGTGTTATTACCGAACAACACAACTAAACGGTTAATGAGCTCATCTTTTAAATCTTGATTTTGGGCATTCCACCGTGTATGTATGGTGGGCCCGAAGATCTCCAATGTAATATCATTTAGATGTTTATAAAAAACATCATTTCTTGCAAAATGATCATGGTATCATTAGTCTAAAAAGAGTGATCAATAAGTAAATTTCAATTGGATTATATATAATAATAATTAAAACATTTTAAAGTACCTAGGACCTTCTCTATCTTTATGGGAACGAAATCCTCGGTCACCACAAATGTGACCAGCAATGTTCCTGTACTAGTAATACGGGAAGATCCAAGAAATGCTGCTAAAACATCACCAGTACTAGTGGCCTTTGCATCCCCAGGTACATGTCCTTACACATGTTTTGGCATGTGTTCGCTGCCAGAGGGTGCACTACCCGATACCTGCATGCTATGTGTTGTCGACATTTCAGTTGACAATATAGGTACGGATGATGGGGTCGGATGATGTGATGTATGCGTAGGAAGATCAGGATCGACACATGTACCAACCCCTAAATTCCCCAGACAGCACCTACAGTACCCTGATCATGGCCAACAGCATCATGAGGATGCAAAAAATCCTGTAAAAACAACACATATTTTAGTTCATGACATAAAAGAGTACAAAATATAAAACCATGAATGAACTTATGTTATAATTAAAGATCTCATGATAGCTTACTTGCAAGTTCCGTGCTCTCTCAGTCAATATTTTAACCCTTTCTCTTATCTCATATGTTTGAGGCACTATGAATAACAACTGAAGGATTTCTTCATTGCATTTTTTTGGGTCTTCCTTATCATATCCAAAGGGTTTGCAAAATATGCGATGTCATCATCACATAATAGTGACAGCACATCCCTATGGATGCTCTCCTCTACTGCTGGTGTCTTTCCTTGATCATCCAACTACGACAAGAATATTAAAAACATTATCAAAATTAACCCAATAAACTTATGAAAAAAACATAATAATAAAACATTTTTCTCATATCTAATTTGTACAATTACAATGAGGTAAACCTGTTGGGTAGAAGCACCTGAAGATGCATCGCGATCTGTACTCTGGGCTAGAGCCTTCCCCCTACAATTAATGTCCCGCTGTGACAAAAATTAAATATAAAAAAATATTACCGAAATGAAACCAATAGACTTACAAAAAAAATAATAATAATAAAATGGTCTATTGGAGTCATTAATTGGAGGTTGGGTAAAATGGTATATAGTACGTACCACCCCCATAGTAACTGTGTTTGTATCTATGTGATTCAAATTGTAATTGATTAGCACCTCTTCCCCTACAGTTATTGATTTTATCACACATACGAATACACGGTTTCCCTCGCGCGCCTCGAATATGCAATTGGGTTGCTTATTTGTTGACCCAGGTCATGTACTATTTATAAACCCTGCAATATTCCTTGATGCTTTTGGCCTTCCGTCAATGTACATAGCCACTCCTTTATTTTGATCCTTATCTTTTAGCTATATATAATTTGCTGACAGTGCATACCTATGCATACTTCGTGTATATCGAACCAGCTGCATCCAATCTTTGTAAGTGTAACAGGGTCTGACAAACTCCATCAATTCAGTAACTTTGTCGTAATAGACCTTTATGTCATCCATGCAAAATAGGCCCAAACCATGTAATGACGATGGTGTTATGCGATATATCCTCTCGTTGACACAAAAATCAATGTTTATTGGAGGAAGTTCCTTGGGTACCCATTATTTTCATAGATGTTTGTACCTTAAGGGAACCTCGATGTCGCCTATGCTCTCATCATCATAAGAACATGACCCCCATTCAGCAAGAAAAAATTTCATGCGTTTGCGAAATTTTCTTCTAATCTTTTGACCTCTAGTTGATCTCCCTCTTTTAGACCTACATGTCTCGCTTTCCTCTTCTCTTCCTAAATTTCCCTCGCTTGAGGAAGACAGATCTGACAAATACCTATTTGGTGGTTCCTGCAATCACAAGGATGTTGGATGAAGTTCTTTCATGGTGATGTGATCCCAAGGTATGGGGTTGGAGGATTAAAAACCAAGGTTGTCACTACTAGTCAAATGCATGTGGAGGTAACAATAGTTGTGAATGTATCAATAAACCTTGTAAGGGTCTGATGATCAGAGATCACTTGGTAAGCATGGGAATGGTTTGTAGGGTCACCAACCTTGTGTTTTAAAGCCATTTCCAGGCATTGTACAGAATTGTACATCTTGAAGGCATGGTAGAATGGTTGGATATGGTAATAATCTCAATCACCTTCCTGTTACATCAAAGTTCATGCATTTTAGTTAATATTTGTGTGAGTTATTGTGGATTTACTTCAGACTGCTAAAACCCTTAGTTAGGGTAAGCAAAGATAGAAATAATTATGTTTCTCCTTTATTAATAGGTGGAATCTTCTGGTTTCTTGTGAGATTATCCTACTATGAATGTTCTTTCATGTTTCAGTGGATTTAGGGCAAAATCATAAAGATAAGATGCGAGGGAATGAAGTTTCTTAACTGAAAAACTATGTGTATAGTCTGTGAACAGAGTAATTATGAAGGTTAAGCCCTTAGGGTTTTTAGAAAATACTTTGTAAATGGACTTTGATGCTTTAAAGAGCATATACCAGTCAAACTAAACATGTCCCAAGCACGAAACAAGTGTACTTTGGTTAGGAGTTAGTAAACCAACAAACCCTTATGCAAATCAGGCCTAATTAGGCCTAAATCTATCTGAGAAAACAATATTTGAAGCTTGTGTTGTAAAAATTTTGATACCCATTTTGAATATGTTTTAGATCTGCAAGGAGGGCATTGAAAAGTGTGGATAGACTTGTGTAATAGTGCTTACATTGTGAATGAAGCCCTGACAAATAGGTTGGCAGACCTACAAGCATTGCAAACAGGGTATGAAGGAACCAGTGACAGTAAGAACTTTAAGGGCTTTTGATGATTAAGTGTGAGTTCTTGGTTGTTTTGGTTAAGAGATTACTAAGGTATAATTTGATCTCATTTGATATAAGGTTTGGTGTAAGCATGAAGTTAAAAAGTCCATTGCTTTGACTGATCTGTCTAATAATAGCCCTGTTTTGGAGACCAAAATGAAAGTTTAGTATATGATTTTGTTAAATTGTCAAGAATAAAGGATGGGAGATGGTTTACATTTGTTTAAAAAGTGCTTTCTCTTTCACTGTGAAAGGGCATCAATTTATTTTTAAAGCATTCAGCTTCTAACCGTTGGAAGCCTAGGAAGCCTAAGCTTTTAAATTGTATTTGTGTCAAAAGTGTTAGCCACTTTGCAAACTTAAGACTATAAGAGGAAATAACACATGGCAATCATCCATGAGGCGAGCATTGCTATTCTTTATAAAAAGGGTGGGAATACTTTGTAAAAAGTGGGTTAGAAAATCTTTGAGAAGTGTAAGTGAGTACAATTCTAAAGGAGAAAAGCAACTCTGAGCTCGTGTCATAAGCATTCTCTATAAGATGTTCACATTTCCTTTCTAAAAATTTACTGTAAGACATTTTATAATCTGAAATATCAAATCATTCCCATCGTGTCATTTGTTGCTTCAGGAAATATTAATTTATCTGTACATTTGCTATGTTCTTGTTGGGATTGTGTTAGTTGGTGTTCAAAGAATATTGTAAATATTCTTGTTAAATATATATTTTAATAGGGAAGCTTTCACATTTGATATATGGAGTAAATGGTGCTCACAATGGATTACAGTATTACTAACTAGAGTTCAATTTTTTTAGGTTAAAAGGCAACTGATAACCTAACTCTTGCAAAATAAGACCAAGTAAATTAGGTTGCACAGAATAAACCAAAAACACAAATTATTCTTCTATCATTAGATCTGACACTTGAATTTGTGCACAAGATATAAGGTAGTGATCTTAGCTCTTTTCTAATCACTTCATCCAAATTCAGAATGAACATTGTGATGGAAATGACTTATGTAATTTAATCATTCAAAATATAAGGGAACAAAAGAATGTTGTGATTAGTTGTTTATTTCTTACTTCCTGCTTATGAGCATGTGGATTTGCATTTCTGTATATTGTAATCCTTCCATTGTTTGCTAAGGGCCAACATGATTTAGGTTAGTGACAAAGAAATTGGGTCGTAAGGGTTTGCCTTAGCAAGTAGATAGTTTCAGAATAATTGATCATCTTAGATAGTTTCAACTGCATATTCCTTCTAAATAGAGCTTAGTTTTGCTTCAACCTTTGAAGGATCTACTAGGGAATACTTCTGTGAGCCTTGCAGATGGGGTTTTCTCAATGGGACATTGGCTCGAATTGACCAAAATATAGCATGCAACACCTCGATGGGAACAAACAAAGTCTAAATCACTGTACTTGCAACAAGATTTCTAAATGTGGGGGAAAAATCAATTACAGTCATTGTCCCTTGGTCAATTTTCCCTTTCTGAGTGCCCTCACCTCTTGCTCTGGCTTTCCTCCTGCCAAATGGTTCCTAGTCTTCCTCCTCGACTCAATGGCCTTGCAGCACTCATCCAGTGAAGTCTCGTAACTCTCCACTCATGGGCTGGATGTAGTGGTTCTCGGTGTAACTCTCCAGTTAGGGTCTTGGTGTAGTATGCTATGTCGTACTCCTACGCGTGCGGGACCAAAATTCAAAATATATAGTTTATATATATGCTATGTCAACATATAGTTTATATACAAAATATATATGCTATGTCAACATATAGTTTATTTTATTTTCTACAAAATATAATTTTTTTATGGTGGCTTGCTGAGCTTATATAGTTGGTTTTCTCTTTCTTTATAATTTTTGATGATTTATTTCCTATGACATGATTGAATATTATCTACAGTCCTAGTGATTGTTAAAAAGGCTTATGATATGTGATGTTTAATCATGATGGATGTCTAAGAATCAGTGATTGAAATACTACTTGACTAAAGATTGATCTATCTGATATTTTATCATTTAAACATCATGGAAGAAATGCTTGCAATCAATGTCTTATTAATGTAGCCTACAAGGTTTCTTTTCCTAGTTTCTTTTGGTCCTATTCTTGTTATGACTTATTTTTTACATTGGTCTATTACAGTAATGGGGAGCATATCTAGTGAATCGATTTTTTCAGTCTCTTTGATTCTTATCCTTGTGCATAACGAGTTTTCTTCTATCCTATGATTCATTGATTGTTGGTTTAAAACACTCATTACCACTAACATGGATATGAATTATGATGTGGGTGTGAGAAGGGATTGTTGAATATGAAGGAATGGTTTAGGAAAGTACTCCTTAATCCAAATGAGTCATTTTCTTGTCATAGAATGTGTTAAGAGACTTTAAAATTAATATATTCAATCTAGTTAATATTGACACATCTAAAGCATGCCAAAGGCACTTCAGAGATATGCTATGACATAAAGAAGATTGTTAAGGTGATGTCAAGTCTTGATCCATTAGGGTAGGAAAACATAGATGCATTGGTACAAAAGGTTCCATTCAACTTGGAGGAAATGGATAATTACCTAAGGGGCTAATGTGAGATTGGACCAATTTTATATTATGATACAAATAGCTTGGGAAAAGGGATGATGAAATGGTTAAGTATGGGAAATTGTAGAGATAAATATAACACCAAGGGAAGAACACTAGAACTAATTTTAGCACTATGGATTAATCCAAGACTCAAAATTCCACTAAGAGGCATCCCTTACCTCTTAAATTATCTCCATAGGTGGGTTTATCCTCCAATATAGTGCCATTGGTTAGCTTATCATGTGAACTTCCGCTATAAGTAGGATTACCATACACTTTCATAACATGCATGTGTGGTTTCAAAAGGTTTATACATTCTTGTGAATTTGAAAGAAAGGCATGTTTTGACTTTTCCAATAGGTGTTAGGGGTTAATTTGACTTGGTTTTAGCATTAGAGTGACAAACCTTGTGGTTTAGGTTCCATAAACAAAATATACTCATTTTTTTAGCTTCCTATTATCATCTTTATATTCAATGAGCTTTTTAAAGATCATCTAAATATTCATTGCTAATGAAAATGCACAAACTGATGTGTAATAGATCCAAGGTGAGGCTCAGAGAGCCTCGTCTTTTGAAACTATTAACCAAAGAAATGCTAAGAACAATATATGAAAGAGACGAAGAATAAGGCAACTTGTATTATTAAGAAGGACGAGATGCCTTTATATAGCATGACCTCATGTTTGAGTCTCGAAACCCTCCCATATCATCAATGCATGCATCTAGGCTAACCATGTCAAGTTTCACTCCATACAAGCACAAAATGAAAAAATTTCAACGTTGGCCCCATTCACATGTCACTATGCAGGGTTAACATGAGGAAACGCTAATTTTTTGGGAATGAAATAACCAAAGATATGATCAAATAACATCTAATCATAAATAGTCATAGAGTAATTAGGATTTGATCATATGGAAATTTCTAGGAGAGCTACAATAGTTGTAACATCATGAATTAATAACATTAAAAAGTACATCATGAATTAATTATGTAATGGCATAAAAATTAAAAACATCATGAATTAATTATGTAACCATATAAGTCAAATATAATTCTATCAAGAAATTAATATCAAATAGATAATATAATCACATAACTCATACATTTCAATGTCATTGATCTTCTTCTTCATCCAACTCTTTGTCTGTATCATCCAATCCAGATTTGACATTGTAAGGATTGGTAATATCATCATCATCATCATTGATATTAGTTTTGATAATGTCATCATCCACATGGATATCATCTTCATGAACATTAACTCCTACATCATCATGATCTAGTTCCTCTTCTTCGACATCTTCGTCAGGCACATCATCAACTAACTGTTGATCCTGATCATCATCTACATCATCTTCTAGTTCTTCGGTATCTTCTTCCACCACATTATACTTTACCAGCCTTCCTCTTGGATCATGTCTAACAACAAATGACCAACCCAGTTTACCTGGAACCTCTGAGTAAAATACCTGCTCACATTGGCTTGGAAGAACATAGGGCTCATTTCCAACTCGCTTGATCAACCTTGTATTAACCATGGTAAATCCATTATTATGTTCAATAACAATTCTCTCGGGATCATTTCATTCAATTGTAGCCTATACCATTGGAGGACGAACAGAACTAATTTGCAGGACTTAAAGTCACACGAGCAATTATATCATCCAAAATCCCATAGTATCAATTTTTTGAGACTTCTAGATGTATGTCGCTTCTAGATGAAACATTAGTCACCTGAAAGACTGCAGTTATCCCATAATCACAAGTTTTCTTTGTGTCATCCAACTTTTTGATTCAAAATTTACAACCATTGCACCACATAGCCTTGTGGTGTGTCACCTACAATATGTCAAACATGTAAAAATTATTACATTGTCAGTTGTTAAACATATTTATTCTTGGTCGAATGTATGCAAAGAAAAACAAACTCAACATATATATACATCAATATAATTAAATAATATGGGTGATTAATATATTTATACATACATGTTTATCTCTTAAACCATATGCTAAATCAATTTCCCTTGGTGTAACATTGGAATCTCCATTACGATGAGCTTCTTTAACCAATGAAGCCACACCTTCCCATGTTAATGCGCGACTATATTGTTGACATCATTCAATCCATACCATCATCCAATCAAGATTGTTTGTGGCGTACAAATGTAGTGCATCCCACTCTCGACCAACTGTATCAAAAAAATTAAAATTCACAAATGACGTATAATTAGTTAATTACCACGGTATACGACCTTAATTTATAATTGATGTACTTGAAAACCTAACATCCCACTACCAATGATCTTATTATCTTTTGTTGTTGGATGAATTCAAATTAAAGGAGTATGCACAAAGAATGAATTATGACCCTGAAGGGTACATACACTCTTGTAAGAAAAAGCAGAACCTCAATGGAGACACCCATGTTCCTATACCGGGGGAAGATGTGTTTAAGAACAAAGAAGACAAAGAAGCAAAGGAAGTTATAGAAAATTTCATGAAGGTGTTGGGACAGGAAAATTTCAAAAATTTCCTGTCCTATTCCATCCCCTTATGAGCAATTTCAAAAGTATTATACCCTAAATTGCAAAATTTGGTATTATGAGAGCCATCATTTGTGTGACAAGATCCATAGCATAGCCACCCATAACCATTAGTACCATCGCCCTAGTTACAACTAACCAAAATACCATTACATCCACTTTAGCAAGACTTTGAACCCTTCATACCGACCCAAAAAGCAGCAAGGATTTAGACTCGTGAAGCAAACAACTTACACAAGATTTGAAATCTTATGAGCTAAGGATTTAGACTCGTGAAGCAATATATATGAAATTCAAATTGTAATATTTGATCATCAGCACTTTTTAAGATTTCAATACTTTTCAGCAGTGAAGGACTTATTTTCTAGAGTAATACAATACCAGTACTTTTCTATTTGTGTGTGGAAGATTCTTTCATTTGGACTAGTTCTCTGTTGCTTCTTTTCAAGCAATTGAAGGCAATGTAAAATGTATTCTAATCAATCTCCATGACCATCTTATAATTACCTCTCACTTTCCTCAATCTACCTTTCCCCATCAGGTACTCCCTTCAAATTTGTTAATGGAGTTGGGATCCCAAATGCGATCTACATGGATCTTTGTTGCGAACTTCGGAAGATATTCAGTAATGTACACCATGGTCTGGTATACCATATATCCCTCCACCATAGAACCCTCAGGATGTGCTCTTTGTCTAACCAAAGCCTTCAAAATTTTCAAGTGCCTCTCAACCATCCACATTGACCTCGTGTGTACAGGTCCACACAATTCAATCTCCTCAACTTGGTGTATGAGGTAGTGTTCTTGTGCATTGAAAAATGTCGAAGGTAGACACTTTTACATTTCACACATTAGATGAGGAATTTTTATCCTCCAATAATTTATATCTTCTTAATGGATTTCTTTAGATGACAACCATCTACAAGTGATTCAAGGCGCAAATATATTAACAAGATTTAACAAAAATATACAATATATTACATAACAAGTAAAACAAATGGCAAATATAAGATCTATACAACGAATTGAACAAATATTGCTACTTACCTCGTGTATTTTCCAAGATCATATATAACTTGCTTGACATTGTTGTCAAAGTTGTATGGGAGAGATAGAGGTAGAACGTACTACAACAATTATAAAATGATCTTTTCATTATTTTTCCAAAACTAATAAACATAATACACTAAAAAGTACATGCAGTATACAAATATATATAAAATATACCAGAATAATTACCTTAATGAAGGTATGCCAATCATGCGTTTTCATCCCTGATTCAAATTTACCTTTCTTTGTTATGATATTGTTTATGTTCGCAGCAAATCCTATGGGAAATAAAATTTTTGTATGACTTATTTTATAGCATTGCTTTGCTGCTCCGTTAATAATCAAGGAAGGGCGCTTATATTAATTTGGTCTCCATCACTATTTAATTGAATGACATTTTTTATTGCATGATTGGCTTCCTGAATGTCACTACAAATTTTGACAATTTTTTCTTTGTCATGCCCTCCATCCAATATTTTCCATAACATTTCTATTATATTCTTTCCAATATGCATTGTATCAAACAAATGCACAATTTGTAGCTTCTCATAGTAGGGCAACCTACTAAATTGTCTAGGATAACTTTTCAGTCCCTGTGGAAGCCGGCCATTAATGCCTTGACGACCTTCATGAAGCATATAAGTTAAACAAATTAACAATGACAATCATTGTCAATTATAGCATGAGTAAACAAAAAACAATATAAAAATATAAATTCTAAACATATCATATATGATAGATAAACAATTTGATTCGATGTTTAACCTTGATGATTAATTCTATTATATTCCAACTTCCATAGGCGAGGTGTCATTCTTCATGGTTTTGATGTAATCTCTTCTGTCCCATTGAAAAGATGTTTTTCAGTAGTTTGATACTTATGATTTCTATGGAGGAAGTGCCTATACTCATCAAACACCTACTTTCCTAAACTTGTTGAATGACCAGATTTCATCTTTGGACCACAAAGTAGACATTCAAATTTTCCCTTTGTTTGAAGACCTACAAGATCATATATAATTGGATTAAATATGTCAATTTTTATAATTATATATAATGAATAGATTATTTAAAAAACATGCATGATATCTACTTCATAAAATTAAATACCGTTAAAGTGCAGTCGAATGTTATAACATACCACAAAAATGTGTTAGCCCTGGGGCATCATGAATTGTCCATACAAGCATTGCATGGAATTGAAATTGTCTTTGTCCTATTGGTCTAGAGACGTCATACATAGTGACGCCATTCCATAACTTTAGTAACTCGTCGATAACAGGCTTGATATATACATTCATATCTTTAACTTGGTACTTACCTAGTTGAATGAACATAAACATTACATAATTATTATAACCATTTTACTACAATATATATAAATTAATGTACATGACTATTAAATGAAAAAAATATGTCATTATGCAACAAATAAGACAAATGAGATGCTACTACGTTAGAGAGAATTGATGTAAACAAATACCTGGAACAATCATTGCCAACATTATGTGCTCCCTCTTTATTGACATCCATGGAGGAATGTTATTGTTGATAACAAAAATAGGCCACACCGAGTAAATAGATCTCAGCTCTCCAAATGGATTGACACCATCCACTGCCAATGAAAGCCTAAGATTACGAGGTTCTTCTTTAGAGTGTGGCCATTTTTCCTCCATGTCCCTAAATGCAGAACCATCTGTAGGCATTCAAAGAATGTCATCTCCACTTCTATTCCATGCATGGTAATCCATAAATTGCGCTAAGCTTTCGCACCTAAATAATCGTTGCATACATGGAATAATGGGAATATATCGAAGAACCTTGTGAGGCACCTTTTTTGTTAGTTGATTTGTTTGATATCTACTGATATGACATTCTGGGCATTCTGTTGCAAATTCATGTTGTTTATGATATATAATATGATCATTGGGACATGCATCTATTGCTTGATACTCCATTCCAATATCTTTCATAATGGCAGATAAATCTCAGTATAAGCGAGGTAAAATATTTGATGGTGGTAACAAAAATTCACCTATCAATCTACAACAAAAAAATAGTTTGTTAATATAAAGAATATTAATGGTACATATTTCATCCTTTATTTACTAGTGATGAACTAACAACAAAAATAGATGAAAAAAGATAACATATATGACATACCTTAACATTCGTGAGATTGCTATGTTGGATAAACCATTCATAACCTTCAATTTCACCAGAAACAATACAACAGAGAGAAGAGTTGTTTGGGAGCCTTCATAAAGGGGCTCAAATGCCTTCTCAAGTATAGGTAAATCATGAACATCATCAAAGTCATCTCGATCATCATGATCAGCTGCGCCACTAAATGTGTCATGGATCAATGTATTTGTACCATCATCTTCAACTGTGTTTTCTGGCGCATGATAATCTTCTTCCATAGGATCATTAACTTCATCTTCGATATTCATAGCTCCATGTTCCTCCACTTGCAAAACCACATTCTCTGGGCCGTGATAATCCATATCATGTGCCCTAGGGCGCCCCACCTTTATAATAATGATTGACACAAATAAACCATGATCATGATCAAGTGATTTTTTATATATATAAAAAAATGCTAAAATGATATAAATATTTACAAATTCAATCAATATAAAGACATATAATGAACAACTTACCAATGGACGATAATCATGCCCCCTTCAACCTGACCATGTTGCCTACAATGTTTCTTAGTTGTTGTGATTAAAAGTCTTCTCGTCTTTAAGCCCTTGCAATTATTGCAAGGACAATAACATTTCCCATCACCCTTTCTTTTCAATCTAGCCCACAATCTAGCAAGTGTCTCTTCATTTTGTTCTGGACTAATATTATCTGACATGATTTTTCTTTACCAAGCTTAATATTTAGATCTTCAAAAAATATCAAACTCACACTCCAATAATTTTTAATCATAGATAGGTAACAAAATCTAATAATTCTGATATTTTGCACCAAAAAAATTCAGCCTATAACCTCTTCAAACTGTCACAAGTATAGCAAATTTGCAAGTATAGTAAAACACTATCACAAGTATAGATAAATTGTCGAACTCACTTTTATTTATTAAAAAACATTCATTGGAACCCCGACGAACACTAACTATATACCTGTCGGCCCACAAATTAAGGAGGCTAACCATATGTCGGCCCACAAATTGATGGAAGGGGATGGTTGACTTTAAGTGTATGTCGAAATAGCGACGAAAATCACAGAGCATCGCAAGTTCGACGAACGCTGGGCATAAATTTTTTAAAAAATTGAAATTTTCACATTAAATACATAGGTACCCGACAATACATCTAATTATACATCTTTCGTCAGAAAGTTTCGTCATATTTTGCTGTCAAATGAGTTAATGTATGTATTGAATATTCTTTTGTCCAGCAAAGTTATAATTTTAGGTGTTAGTCCAAAAATGAACCATTCTATATGTTACTTTTCTATTAGAAGTTATTCTAATTTTCTAGATACCTCTTTAAACTTGTGGTCATAATATTTTATAGATTATCCTTGTTATTGCACCATATCCCTCATTTTACTTACACTTTTAGTGGGATTTCTACACTTGATTCAAAATTTGATAAGAACTCCTTTTTAATTTTTGCTTACTCTTTGTCATGTTCTAGACATGTTTTCCTATACCAATTTAGTGCATCCTTTCGCAAGTGCCTACAAAATCATATAATTTCGTTTGGTCCCTGGTGGTCCTTTTTCTCTAGCATAGTGACTCTAGTAAAAATATGTGGTTATGCTGCCTCTGTTGTGTCCTTACCACAAATTGGGAATTTGACTAGTGAATACATATTTGAATTAGGCTCTTTTTATCTTATGCCTTGTTTGTTTGTAACTAGTGTTCTTTGGTTAATTGTTCTTTTCTTTGTGTATTTTCTATTGCAATATTTTTTGAACTAATTGTTCTCTTGTCTCTAGATAATTGTCTCTCAAAGTATTCTCTTCCTAATATCTCATCACAGTTCTATGCAAATTGTTGTTCTTGAGATTTTACTATTTCACTTGAATTTTTACTTGTATTTGATGTTAAAATCCTCCTTGACTTATATCACATGAGGGATGACTCTTGGTCCAGGGGTTGCAACTCTTCAAAGTGACATTTTATTTTAGGAGATGTCTTCTCATTAGTTAAATACATATTGTTAGATAATGGTGTTTTCCAATCTTCTTCCCTCATTCCAATTGTATTGAAGTTGAACATGTTATTTTCTTCTTGTATTGCTTGGTATAAGCCCTCATCTTTTAATTTCCTCACTTTTGGTAACCAATTGATCTAAATACTCCACATCAAATTTCAACGATTGTAAATTTTGTATGGGATTCAAGAACTCCTCAAATTTGTCATCTATTGTAATCCAAAGATTAGATAAGTCAGGGTCCAAATGCAGTATTTGATTTAATATTGGAAGTGGTGGAGCCTCCATGATACTACATCCTTCTTCCCATATTTTCTGAGATATCCCATATGCTATAATACTTCTGTTAGAGTAAATGCATATTTACTTAAGTTTTACTTAGGTAGACTATAGCTTAGTTGCATTTAATTAATTAGGGTAGTTGTGTTTCTCGTATTGGGAAGTTTCATACATGTCACCTAATTTTCACGGCTTTAAAAAGCCTGTACAATATGTAAATTAGGTATCTCAATTTATTCACTCTGTTTGGTGAAATTGCCTTGTGTCACCTCTCTCGCTTTCTGTGAAGGTTATTTTCTGCAGATGGTGCTCCTAGGAGGTGGATGACACCAACATGGTATCAGAGCCAACCATTCTGCACTCCTTCCTTAAGAGTTTTCATCGAGTGTTTGAGATGGCTTATTTTTCCAGCATTTGAAATTTTTCAAATTTCAAAGTTGCCTTTTATTCCCTTTTTTTCCTGCTATTCGTGATTGTTGCCTACAAATTTGAGCATTGTGAGGTATTTTTGAGCATTTGCAATTTGTTTGAAGTTTTATACAAGGTGTGTGTTGTGAGTTTGAGGTGCCAGCTGATTACAGAAAATAAAATTGTTTGAATAGCAACTTGCAGCAAAGTCTTGATTTCATCTACAAGGCGGAAATGATTGTGGGAGGCGTCTAAATTGCTCTAGGTGTTGAAATTTGCTTCCGTATAGGATATTCCAAATAGCAATGCATAAGAGATAGTGGTAGGACTGCATGGGGCATCCATCTACTGGCATAGATTCATCTAGCAAGCATGATTTGCATTTTTAGGGGGCAGCAATCCAAATTTGGAGGCAATTCATTGTTCTCTTGTTGCTTGCTATTTTCTGTGGGACGTTGCCAGCATTCACACCATTGACATCCATGTCACCATTCATCTATGGTCATTATTTTTGGGCATTTTAAACATTTGGAACAAAGATTCATAGTATTTGCACTTCAAAATCAAGCCACGTTGTTTGTAGATTGGATGTCCAATCATCCACGGCCATGCCCTAACAAATCCATCCTCCACTCCAGATATTAGAAGAGATTTTTCATCAATGCCCTAGTTACAATTATGGGAGGAAAAGGCGGTGTCTGCGAGGGTTAAGAAGCGGTGAAAGGGCATCACCTCGACCACCCTGCAGTATTCAACAACAAACATTCTAAAATTTTTTTTGCAACGGATATATATTATTCCGCATTAGACTTTATATATTATAAAGTTTGCTACAAATATACTTATTTAGGGTTTGTGCACTGAGAAGTGAAGGTGGGCCCATGCATTGTGTTTGGAGTGCCATTTGAGATCTTTTATCCCACATTACTCCGGTGGAGGAGCTATTTCCACTTTATATTCACAAACACTTGGATTGTATGGTGTTTTGCAACATCTTTGTTGCATATTTTTTGCTCACTTGTAGAAGGTAGTCACATGGATGACCTAGAGCTTAATCTGGCTCCCTCATTGTTGCATTGAGTCCCCAAAGGCAACTTTTCTTCCACAGAGCATATCGTGGGCATCCAAAGTCTTTTTTTAGCATTCCACATATCATCAGAAAGCTGACTTTGCTAAGCTCGCAGTGGTATAGGTAAATCCACCTATTTTTTCTAATTTGAAGGCTTCATTTGCAGTATTTGGGAGTTTCTAATTTTGTTGTTGAAGGTTAATGTCTTTGTAATTTTGGAGATTAGTCATAGTTCATTATGGGGTTTTCAATTCATCCTACTGTGATTATGTTGAAAAAGGGAAATTATAAACAATGGAGAGATGGTATCATAAAACATCTTAGATGGCTTCACTTGTTGCCACATTTGTATAATCTAGTTCCCCTTCTCGGTACTGATAGTAATAAATTTGCATGGAATTGCAAAAGGGATCATGTCCTAGGAGTTATTGCAATGCATATTGATGATGCCACTTTGAATGCTATTGATCATTTTGAGTGTCCTCATATTCTTTGGAGTAAAATTTGGGAAATAAATGGAGATCCTCATACTCAGTTATTCCCAGATGATCCCATTTCAGATTGTCTTGTGGGCCTCTTCATTTTTTAGACAGGATACCCTATGATCATGCTACTATACAGGAGTTTGAAGTTTTGGGATACTTTGAATCTTCAGATGAGGATGACGAAGGTTATTCAGATGCTCCTTCTTCTCCATCAAGGATAGTTGATGTACCTTCACCTTCAGTGATTCATTGTGCAGAGTCATTGATTGAGGCTCCTATCATTCCTGTTCAACAGGACCATTCATCTTATGTTGATTCATTGAGCACGTCCAATGACTCATCACAACCTGTATCTCATTGTCTTCCTGATTGGGATTCTTATTTGTCAGACATTAGTTCATTGTTCGTAGAATCTCATATTTCTGAGTTGGAAGACACATTTGAGGGTATATCCCTCCTATTTGATGATAGTTGTGATACAATTGTTATCACTCCATCTTTGTCTTTGGAGAATGTTCAAGATCAATTTCCAGTGGTACCTTGTTTGTCACCTTCTATTGTGATTGGGCATGTTCCTGATTGGTTCGTGGCATCATTTTCCAAGGTCTTGGCGACATGTGAGCAGATTTCAGAGACATCATCATACATTTTCATGCTTCTTTCTTTCAATTCCTATTTGGAGTGGGAAGCATACCTACATTTGTACTTGGTTTTGTTTCTTCCAAAAGGGAGACAAGTTGTTTGTTGACATTGGATTATGTTCTGTCTTCAGACACTTACCATTTTTGCAGGGGATTACACATTGTGGGGGGGCTGCATAGTCTCTCTCTTTCCCTCTTATGGGGGGGCATTGATTATATATACATGATGTATGTAGTACTTGGGGGATGTGATTAAGTCCTCCATCCACCATGTATCATTTTTTGTTTTCTTTCTCTCTTTTGGGGAGGGGTTTTTGATGGCATGTTTGTCATTGATGTCAAAAAGGATTGTCAGTGATCATGTTGATATTGTGTATGCAGGGACAGTGTCTTCTTGTTTAGATCAGTATCAGGATGTTGTTCAATGTTGTTCAAGAAGACGTCAAAGAAGATCTCAGTTTGTATTGGTTTGATTCTTTTATGCTCTGCTTTGAAGGACCTCAGTTGATTAAGGTAATGTTTGGTTTATAATGTTCATATTGTGTGTCATGCTTCTTCAGTCCATATGCTCATGCCTCATACTTCATGGTGAACTATTAAGGTGACAAAATGTTAGCACTTGGTTCATGAAGATGCTCATATCAATGTTGAAGTGTGTTAGTATGATTCAGATGAGATGCTTTAAAATGGAGGTGGAAAGTGTATCTAACAAGTGCTTGGTAACTTCATGTTAAGGCTCAAGTGATTGGATTAAGAATGTGTTTCATTAGTGTTTTGAGTTGATTCTTTCATGTCATATATCTTCATGTTATCTGGATCTCAGTGGTCTGATATTCTGCATCTGAGGAATATCATTTCATAGGCATTATTTTATATGGGCCTTGATGGATCACATGTATGTGATCAAAGTATTGAATCAAGTTTTAAAACACTTAAATCAAGATCACATCTTCTATGCCTCTCACTGCCCATAAAGCATTTTATTTCTTTTTTTAAGGTGACCGGTGCTTGTAGGTTAAGTCACTAAGGGTGACCTGTTCGAGGGTTTAAGGCACATTTCATGACCGGCCCTCTTCACATCTCCTACCAATGGGTTTCGTCTTATCTTTGTATGTTTGGGCGCCGAAACTAAAATTGATGGCTATATTTAAATATGTGTTGGGCACGGGCTTAAGAATCGGTGGTCAGTTTTTAAAGTTGAAACCACCTTCTTTGGATTTCCTTTTGACGTGCATTAAGCTGTCTTTCCTCATATTTGCAAATGAGATTTTTAAAAAAATCTATTTTTAGCTATTAAAGTGGCAGTTGTTGTTGGAATTTTTAAAAGCAATTTTTTAAAGATTCCATCCTATTTTTTCTTTCGTGGCAGAGGAGATAAAGGAGGAAGATTTTTTTTCTAAAATGAGTGAAGTATTGATTTTATTTTTATGAGTGAAGATAGGCTTTTTATGCCTTTCTTTTTCTATCCTCATAAGAGAAGAGTTGTGGGTACAAATATGTTTTTTTAATGCAGATGAACAGATTGGAGATGAAGAGATTATGAAGAATTTTTTTAATGGAATTTATTTTTCTATGATTTATTTTTGTTTGGAGATATTTTTGCAAATTGAAGATGAAAAAGGCTTTTGAAGTACACATAATATGAAGAGTTAGAAGAAAATTGATTGGAATTTTGTTGAATATTTTTGCAGGACATAATAAATATGAATATGCATGTGAAGGGTTATCCTTATGAGGGCAAAAATGAAATATTGAAGTTTTTTTTGTGTAAAGTTTTTGAAAATAAATTATAGGTGCAAAATGATATATGAGATGAATATGCATAGAGAAGAAAAGTCAATCTGAGTTATTTTCAAGTTTTGCAAATGCATGTTGTTATTGAAGACAAAATGAATTCTTGAAGATAAAAAAATATATATAAATAGGCCTTGAAGATGAAGATGAAAGGACTTGATGTCAATTATGTGGGATCTTTATTGAGAAAAGATGAAAATCATTTTGCAGAATGTGAAAGGTCATCTGATATTTAATGTCATCACAAGTGCTTTAATGGTGTTGTTGTTGTACAGATTAATGATGAAGATAATTTGATGATACAGTTGTAATGGATGTGAACCTATATGAAGACAACTTGTATGACACGGATTGAATCAACTCAAGTATGAAGACAATATGCAATTGAATGTGCAGAGATAATCTAAATCAGGTGAATTGATTGAGCATTAGATACAAGTTGAAGACATACACATGGAGAAATTACAAATGGAGTTTGTATTATGCATAGATGGGAGAATGAATTGAATGGAAATAGAGTAATCCTCTGATTTTGTTTATCTTTTCTAATGGTGATTATGTTTGCTAGTGAGGCACAGTATGCCAGTGAGGCTTATAGGTCAGTGAGACCTTACATTTGTCAATGAGACACATATTGTAGCCAGTGAGGCTTGCCTAGTCAGTGAGACCTATATGTAGCCAGTGAGGTAGTTTTGGAGTGGTTTTTCTACCCCAAGAGGGTTTTCCACTCGTGCAAAAACTTGTGTCATGATTCATATTGTTTTCATCTCTATGTGTGTATGTTAATATTTTGCTCATGAGTTTTTTTGTTCACTCCTTTCATTCTCAGTTATGTGCATATGTGTAACAAATCATTGATGACTTTCTCTCTTTGTGTCTTGAAAGTTAAGAAATACAATAAGGTTTCAAAATTTATTCAACACTGATTCACCCCCCCTTCTCAGAGTTGTCCTAGACTCCAACAGTTTTTTCCCACAGGGTTTTTCTCCTTTTCCCCGGTTGTGAGAGATTTCTTTTTTGTATTGTAAATGGGTACCTAACATGGTTGTGTAGCCGGGACCCATATTGCATCTTGATTCTCCCTAAGTTGCACTTAAGGGGGGGTGTTAGAGTAAATGCATATTTACTTAAGTTTTACTTAGGTAGACTATAGTTTAGTTGCATTTAATTAATTAGGGTAGTTGTGTTTCCCGTATTGGGAAGTTTCATACCTGTCACCTAATTTTCACAGCTTTAAAAAGCCTGTACAATATGTAAATTAGGTATCTCAATTTATTTACTCTTGTTTGATGAAATGGCCTTGTGTCGTCTCTCTCATTTTCTGTGAAGGTTATTTTCTGCAGATGGTGCTCCTGGGAGGTGGATGATACCAACAACTTCCTTCTAAATTATTGAGAATCTTTGTTGCTTTGTCAAGATGAGAGTTTAATTGTTTTGGAGTGTTGCATAATTCTAATATTTTATCATTATCTATAACCTTTGTGGCATGCTCAATTGTATCTTCAAAATAATGTCGAGTTTCATTTTATTTTTCTATCATAGCCCTTGTGGTGCACTCTAGCTCTTCTCCTATGTCCTTTTCAACCACAACCCTTTTGGCATGCTCTAATTGAGCCATGTCTTCAACTTTTTCCATTCTTCTACAACATATTTCTTGTCATTCTTGTGATTGTTTCTATTTCTTTTCTTCCTTGTTCAATTCCATTGCCAATTGGATCTGTTCTCTTTAATTTCTCTTAATTTCTTGTTATCTCCTTTCACCATGGGTGTTTAAGATATGGAATTTCATCAGTCCTTTTATGCATCCCATGGTGTTCATGCTTGGCCTACTTTGATTAGTCACATATTTTAGGGATCTCTTCAAGATCCCCCCTTTCCATTCATCATCCCCTAGATGCCTAACCCCCTCTCACAAGATTAGGACCTAGGAGAATCTACCAAAAATCATAAAAAATTTATGCCATGGTTATAATATCCTTCTTAACATCTTCATTCACTTTGCAATTCTTATTTGGTGCTCTGATTTATTTTTTATTATTTTACCAAGGTCCCAGTAATGGAACCAAAATGTTGGCAAGAAAAGATAGATCACAAACTGAAGTTCTAAGCCCAAGAGTTATACATGTTGTGTTTATACCCCAGTTATGCTAGTAAGTGAATGATTAGAGGGTTCACGATAGGAAATAATATTATGTGGCAACTTAATATAATAGATAACCCATCACACATAAATTAAAATTTCATTTTAAGAATCCCAATCATATGTCATCCTTTATACATATACACACACACACACACTTCATGTAATACAATGTCAAATATACAATTTCTTCTTTACTCTTCTTTCTATCCTATATCTTAGGTTATATTCTTCTCTCTATCTTATCGTCTATTCCTAGATTACTTTATACATATAACTATAATGGGGATGTGTCCCTTACAAAAGAAGACTTTTCCAACTAGGCCTACTTGGCCGTATGCTCTGCATTCCATTTGCGGCCAAGTGCAGTGACTTCTAAGTGTTGTCGTTGCCAATAAGAGCCTTCACCCCCACTCTTCAAATTATATTTCACAGTCTCATATCTATTTTTCTCAACCATTTTCTTTCCAAAATCATGCTCATTGTCCTCATGAATACATGATGTAAACTTTGATAACTCACCACATTGTAAACACATTTCATATAAACAATCATTTTTATAGAAAATACAACCATCATCACTAACACAAAAATGAATCTAACAAGTCCCTAAATGACTTTGGTAGTTTAATTGCACCACAATCTTGTAACATTTAGTTAGTGTGCAAATTAGAATGAATATTACATAATATTTCATGATACATAGAAAACTCCACATGATATTTGCAACAACATGTACTATGAATTTTAAGAGGCACACAATAAAAGAACTTACACTTGATTCAAATGCTCTTTTTGATATTCTCAAACATAGATGTTCTTCACAAAATTATTTGTAAATGTTATTTGGCTATATTATAGGTAATGTTTGGGATGTGGTGTGTGGTCTTGATTACTTATTCTTAATTTTAAAACATATTTTACATTAGGTGATACTCTAGTGTTAGAGTACCAAAAATGTTCAATTTCATCTTTTGTGCTATTAATTAGCTTCTTATCAACTCGTGAAAGCACACCACTAAAATCCCAAGTCTCATTTTCAATAGGATTATCTATTCTTGATCTTAATGCTAGTGCTTTTGACAATGTTCTATGATTTAGCTTTAAGTCAAGACAAGTTTGCCTCATTAATCTAGTCTTTCTTAATTTCTTACTTACTATTGAGATTTTTATTACTTTACGAGTGACTCTTTTATCTTTTTCCTTACTTATCTTTCCAATAGGATTGAGTGCATTAAAAATACTTTTAACAATAATTTTATTACAATCAAACACTTTGTTTAACTGAATCTTTAATTTTGTTAGTAAAGGTCTCATTTTATACATTTTAAGTAATTTTACAAAAAGTTGTCATTGTTTAGTTAATGTTTTATTTGCAAAGTCTTCATTGAAAAGTTTCAAAGCCCACAACCAAATGGTTTGTAATGACCTCTTACCTTCAATTATTTTTATTATGTTCTCATCAATTTCAAGTAACCATTTAGGGATTCTTGGGTGTTTTATAATTTTATTAGGCTCATTAAAATATGATGGACATGTGAGATTTCATTTTCTTTTTAACAAAGGTCCTCCCTTATGTAATTTGGAGATACATTCAATTTAATTGTTTCATGTGTGTTATCAATTTCATTATTGTTATTAATAATTGGATTAAGGAGTGTATTTTCAATATCTTGTGGTTCATATCTACAATATTCAAGTAGATGTCTACACTTTTCTTCTCCTTCTTTGTCTAATAGTACTCTTATAAATAGGTGTTTCATGACATTTTACAATATTTTCATATTCATTCTCAATTTTATGTCCATTTCGATTTACATTTTCATGTTCTTTTTTATTTTCATTTATATATTCATATTCATTAAATTTACAACCTTCTCATTTTGAATATGATGGACAATTTCAATTTTATAAAAAATATTCATTAAACTCAATAAATTCATTTGGTGATTGAACATTAAAATATTAATTTTGCATGTTTTTTGGGGGTAAAGAAGAACCTTTGCCTTCATGACTATCTACCAAACCTTTTCTTGCTATCCTCTTCCTTTTTCTATCTTTTTTCTCTAATTACTTCAATTTCCTCCACTAAAAGGTTCCTCCTCCTTTTTTCTTTATGATGACAATCATTGCCCATTATAAAAAGAAAAAATAATGCCTTAATGATTAATAGAATAAAATTTTGTATCAATGATTGTAAAAGAATAGAGTTTTGTCTATAATGTGAATAGATCATGTTTTTCTTGAGAGCAGTGTGTTTGTGGAGGACATTCTTGGGACCAACAACACTTTTTAGGTGTGAAAATAATGGATATCCATTTTACCATAACATATATCCATTATTTATGTGTGAAACCTAGTCCCTCCAATTTTGGCTCAAGAATGCATTGGATTTAGGATTGGGAGTGTCAAACCTATATTTTCTATTCTTCTAATGAGTTTAGAGGTTTCATATGCTTTCTATGACTTCATCCTTGATGTTGACAAACTTTTTTAATCCAATTTTGATAAAACAAAAAGGGTATATGGAAAACACTCTCACTAATTCTAAAAATATAATATATGTTTGATTATAATTCTAATGCATAGTAAATATTTTTTACCAACACTATGTTTGAATTCCTAATAGACACGCTAATTGAAAAACATTCATAACTTTGAAACTGTTTCACCTTTTTCAAATCCAAAAGATGCATCACACTCTATGCTTTGTTGGCTATAGATCTAAAAAAATCATTTTCATATTTTGTTGACCAAGTGAGATTCATTGAAAAATTAATTTTTAATATTTTTAAAAAGTTGTAGTAAAAAATTAATAACTAATTATTTAATTACAAAAAAAAAATCACAAAAATATTTGTTACATGTGGGCATGTGTCCTTTACTTATATCTAATGATTCAAAAAAAAATATATTTTGCTTGTACTTAGGTTGGTCGAAATGACACCTAGTTTTTTTATTATTTTTTAAAAAATTTAATAGTGCCTCATTAAATATCCAATTTTCAAAAAATAATTTTTTTTTTAAAGTAGGCCATAAACTACATTCAATATTCTACAAATTTTATTCCTACATATTTTTTAAGTTGGGCACATAACCCATTCATTTTTTACATGAAGTTTCTCAAGCCTATTTTTTAGCATTTTCATTACCACTTAACTCATAAAGCATGTGGTGACTTTGCATGTTTTTAATTATCTCTTATACTTAGTTAGAGTGTTTGTAGAATGACGATGATGCTTAAGTTGAAAGAGTCTATTTATATGCCTTGTAAGAGGTCTTATGCATTTGTATTATTGCATCTTGTAAAGAGATTTAAAGAGTTGGATAGATTTATTTAAATAGTAAGTGTTGAATTATTTGAAATAAAAATACCTTATGCATAAGTTATTTAAATTATATTAGTGAAAATGTATTAATTCATTTTGTTATTCAAAAATAAAATAACTTGAGTGAAATATTTAATTTTCAAATGCCTAGTTATGTGTGAATGGGAAGGAAAGTCTCGAAGGGTTTAGGGATTTTTAAAGGCAAAATAAATAGAAAATGTCTTTGGAAAATCACTTGTTCATTTGTGTATTTAGCTCTCTATCTATTTTACCTCCTTCATTGTGAGTTCTATCTCTTTAGAAAAGGATTACTTTAAGGATTGTTAGATTTTTCTTGTAGATTGGAATCTTGTTTAGATCTTAGGGTGGAGTGGAAAAATGATTTGTTTGGTGTTGTGTGCAAGAAAAGGAATATCTTCATATTGGGTTTTCCAAAACAAGGTATTTTCCTCTTGAATTGAATGCACTCTAATGATTTACTTTCTCATTTAGCCATGCTCCATAATAGGTGAAAGGCATATGGCCTTCATTCCATAGATTTTATTTTGGAAAAGAAGATATAGTTTAGCTGTTTGTGTAAATTCAAGCTTGTAGGTTTTCATTTTTTTTATTATACAAAATAGAACTATTACTCTGGAAAAAAATTCTCAAAAAAGAATGTGATGTGAAAAGTGTGATGTTTTTCTCCTTATGGTCAAAAGGGTATTCTCATTTTCTTGAAATTTTTGCATTTTGAAAATTGAAGAATTTTGGAGCATTCATAAATGGGGATTTAAAATTTTTCATGTTTTTTGAACTTTTAAAATTATGAAAATTTCAAATTAGACCATGTTTGGTTGTTGTGATTTTTGGGATGAGAAGTCTCCTTATGGGAAAAAATGTTTATCTTTTGGATATGAGTGTCATGGAACTTTCCAACCTTGTTTTGTATGCCTTTTGTCTTTTGGTCCTTTTAGGCCTCTGGCTAGTAGGAAGGTGACCTAGGAAAGGAAGTGGAGTGGCCTCTTATTGTCTATCCAACATTATGACCATGGGATGAGGACTAGGAGAGTACAAAAAAGTATAAAGGATAAAATGAATGGGGTTTTAAACAATTATAAACTTAACAAAGATTTAATCCTTGTCTAGTACCAAAGGCATGGAATGACTATGTAAGGATTTTGCATAATCCTATGTGGTTTTTGAAAGTTAAAAAGGATATTATATTATAGATAGGATCACACTCCTCATCTATGCATGGTTGTAGGACCATCATGATACGTCACAATCCTAGTTCTAATAGTTCTACCTTCTTGTTCCATTGGATTCTATATAATTTAATTGATAATAGTATATCCCATGCTTGTACATTGATTGGTGTTGGTAGAACCCTCACATATACTTTTCTTGTCATGTTTAATATGTGTTTTAATTAATTGGCATGTGTGGTTAACCGCTTGTTTAATGTGAGTGTTGTTGGACTACTCAATCAACAACCTCCTAGAATATATAGGTGGGAATCAAGTTCTCACATGGTTGGGTGGTGTTGAATACTATTGGGATAGAAGGACTCTTGGATATGGTCATAGAAGCGAGTGTTGAGCTCTTTTCGCATCCTATTACTTTTATCTTCTATTTCATTTTTTTGTTGAAAACATGTAAATTGGGATATTATTACCCTTGAATAGAATGATTAATTGTAATATTTTGGACTATTATTTTGTGAATTGAACCATACATGTTTGGGATGAGATCCACTTTGTTGTAATTTGTTAATGTATTTCTTAGAGTTAATTTTGGATTTCATTTTGTGAAGAATTTAGTATATTTTGAGAAGTCCTAATATGAAGATGAGTGCATCTAATTTTTCTTTCAAGTTGAAATGAAATTTATGGACTATTTATGTAGATAATTTGGATTCTAGGAGTAGATATAATCAATCAAAATATGTTTTCCTTTCAACCATTGGGTCTAAGAGTTGAATTGCTCTTATACACTTATGTTGCATTTGATGTATGATGTTAATGCTTTTGAATGGTAATGTGATTGGGTTAAAATTGAATTTGTGGAATTCATGAATGTTTAACATGGTTAAGTTAAATCTATACATAATGGGAATACATGGTTCAAACCATTTTGAATCAACCCTTGAAATGAGAAGTTATGTCATGTTTAAGTGTAGGATATTTTAGGCTTGTGTTAGGCCTAGCCCTTCTCATCTTGGATTTCATGTGCTTGATCATTTCCTTGAAAGGATGACTTATGGTTTTGAGTGTTATTATTTACATGAGGATTGTAGGAGAACCTTTGAATTCCTTTATAAATAATATATATGCTTCTTGAAAACCCGTTGTCCACTCTAGGCCTTGTACATTATAAAAATTAGCTATTTTGCTAGGGACAATTTGGTCTAGAAAAGGGACAATTTGGAGGTCACTTAGGTGAATTTTAAATCACCTAGGTGATTTGGACTAGTAATAGGGGAAATTTGGATCCAATATGGTGATTTGTAGATAATGATCTCTTTCGTTACTTGTTTATAAAAGTTTTCTAAAGATACGTTGTCCCCTAGGTTTTGCCTCGAATTACTAGACCTTGGTTTGATCGTACTTTGTGTACCTTATAAGTTATTCCTCTTTTTTCATTAGAAGTCATGACTTTGTGTGAGAGAAACTAGTTCTTGTGTGACTAGGTGAGGTCTTGGATCTCTCAATCTTGGTTTTGTGTTTGTGTCATGTTAGGTTGAGGTTTGAGAGGATGTAACATTCCCACCCTGTTCCACGTGTTTGTGAGGAATGGAAATTATGGTCTTAGATCCAAATGTCAGATAGAGGGAACTCTACCTCCTTGGAAGGTCCTCATGGTGATATCGTTATGCATCCAATTGTATTTTATTTATGGAATCATGCTTGTGCACTGACTTGGTGATCTATTGAGTGTCATCATGTTGTGTCACAACAACCCTATGTGTAAGAGTACAATTGTGGCATGTGAGTGTCATACTTATAATACAAAAAATTATTCATCTATTCATTAACCACTAATCTCTATGGAAAAAGCTTCAAGAATTACACAATATTGTTCAATTAAGTCTTCAATATAACTAAATTCTAAGCATTTTAGTTATAGGTTTGTTTTATTTTGTGAATCTAATGTCAGAGCCCTATTGTTTGTCAAATGACTATATTAGACTGGTAAAATCACTGTGCCTCACTTAAACCTTATCCCTATAATCAATTTGTGAAATGTAGACTCGATCTAGTAGATGTCGCACTTCAAACTCTTGTTCTCCTAGATATTTGAATCTAGAATACATGACTAATGATATTTAGAAACACCTTTAGGATTTTTCTACACAAAGATGATTTCCTTTGGTGAACCCCTAGTTTTTTATTTAATGGTATTGAAACAATGATTGAATATATGTATATATATATATATATATATATATATATATATATATATATATATATATATATATATATATATATATATATATATGTTGGTGTGAATAGGGTGTTTAACCTAATTGGTTTCACATTAGGTCCTATTCACACTTGTCTAGTTAAGTTTACTTAGGGCATACTTAGGGTACACTAAGAATAGTTATCTATGTGTCTCAAGTCATAATATTAAGACACTTGTCATAATCTTATGTTGTCCTATGTTTCACCTTGGCCTATATAACCAAGGGCTTCTCATTTTAATTTCATATGAAGTATTTATTATTGTAAATATTGTATGCTCATTTGCATTCTTTGATATAATAGAAAGATTATTTCATGTTAGCTATCTACTGTCCTTTCATTGAAGCTACTAGATCTTGGGTGGCTACCTCCATAGACAAATATTGCATGGTATAGAGCATTCTATACCAACTCTTACATGGTATCAGATCTTGTAGGAATGCTTAATGTTAGTCTTTTGAAAGATCTAGGATGCAAGTCTTGGTTTCTCTTGAAAAGTTGATTATGTTCTTCTCTTGCATCATATAATAACTTGGAGAATAAAAAATTTTGATAGAGATACTAGATTTGGGAGGATTTCTTCTTTGTGGCTTTGTATTACAGGTTCTTTTTGGAGCATCTTGGCATAAATTTAAGCTCATCACTAAGTTCAAGATGTCCAAGATAGTCATTTTAGCCTTTTTATTTGTCCAAAATAGATGTTGAAGGATAGATCTAAAAGGATTTGAAGTTGGTAGGTGGTTGCCAAATCTGGAAGGTAGCCACATTTTTGGAGCACTTTGGGTCAAATTTGACCCTACCATCATGTCCAAAAGGCTTAAGAACCTAAAGATCGACTATCAATTCATCAAATTTGGATAATTTTTCCCTAGGCCCCTAGAAGAATTTCCTCCTTCCTATCCATATGGAATGTATGGTCATACTATTCATAAAAGATTCCCTATGTCATAGAATATTCCTCATCGATGGAGTCTAGTTGAATTTTTATTGGTTGTTGGGAAAGAAATTGTATTCATTAGGTAAAAGGTATATTTTTCGGTTAATAGTTTTTTACTGTAGGGTTTAATTTTATAATCTCTATGGATTTATTTCTTTTGCAGGTTTGTACTTGCAAACATAGGTATTGTACAGGGTACCTCACACCTCCCACCAGGCACCATGTAGCCACCACTACCACCACACCAACCTACTAGTCCTTACAAACAAGTGGCTACCTGAATACCACTATAAAGAACCCTCAAATAGATCACACACTGAAAGCACCCTCCTTTCCCGGAGAAATTGGTTTTCCATCAATCAATTAGTGGTTTATGGGACACGAACAATGGTTTTGGTATAAAACGCCATTTTTTTTTCTAAATTGGATGACAATTTCAAAATCTATAGATAATAGTCTAGCCACAAGTGAATATTTTATTTGGTGGTGTGTTGACATCACCATGATGTCATCAACCCTTTTCTCCCAAGCTACCCCCTCTCTAGAATGCAGTTTTAATTTTACACTTGAACTTTGCAAGCTCCATTCTCAATCATATGGGCTCCTTTTTGCGAGAATTTTTTTTATTTGGGGAAGAATTTCATAGGCTTCACAATGGTGCACATAGTTTATGATTTTGATGTTTGGTTTTTTCCAAAAATTGTAGATTTTCACAACTATTGTTGAGCAATTCTCATTTTGGGAACTTCTGAGGCTTTGTTCAAGCTCATATGGAACATTTTTGGGTGCAATTTTTTTTAAAGTGCATAATTTTTGATGTATTTATGGATGGTGTAGTCTTATCTATCTTATTCTATATCAAAATTATACTTTCATCTTTGTGGCCTAATTTGTCATCTGTAATGTACTAAGATCAAGACCACTTTGTTGATTTGGCAAGTGGAAATTTTAATGGCACTAACTATAAAGTGCTAAGATCATATGTTGTTGTGGGATCATTTATTAAGTGAACTCTAAGGGATATTTTTGTGGTTGTGCTTGCATTATTCTTGATTTGTGTTCTTTCTTGCTTCATCATGGAGCAATCTTTGGTTCCACATCTAACTCCTTATAACTATCCTAAATAAAAACATGAAATGAACAAATTTCTAAGAGTTAAGATGTTGTATAGGATAGTTCATGGGCTTGATGATCATGAACCAACTAATGATGAAGTTAGAAAGAATAAGTGGTTGAATAGTTGCGAAGAAGTTATTGGCTATTTGTGCTCGTATGTCTCTCCTAAGTTGTTTCACATTGAGCACCTAGATACACCTATGAATATGTGGACTACATTGTCAAAATTATTTGGGAAAACAAATGAAATCTAAGGATATTTGTTAAAAAAATGAACTAATAAGTCTCAATCCATACAATTTTGACAACATACAGGACTTCATCACCAAATTCAAGTCACTAAGAGCATAATTAAAGGATTGTAAGATTAAAAAATTAGATACATAGTTGATATTAAGTGTTCTCTCTAAGATAGGACCTGATAATTCAATGTTTGTGTCTACTTTCTATGCTACAAAGAGTGCTTTAGGGAGTGAGTTTAAGATGTCTTCCTTTGAGGATTTTGTTATGTCACTCACTAGGGAGCAAGATAAGCTTATTCAAATGGGCACCTTTAATTCTTCAAAATCACAAGCCTTGATTACAAAGGATGAAAAGTATTCTAGTGGCAAAGACAAGAAAAAGAACAAGCCTAAGAAGAATGCACAACAATAGTCCACATCCACTTCCACAAAAGAACATAGAAATTCCTCTTCCAAAAGGGAATCGTCTAAGGAGAAGCCCAAGTTTACATATTACAAGAAATTAGGGCTTGATGAACATCAATGTTATTCAACAAAAAATTGATGATTTCTTCTTCTTCACAATCACAGACAACTAGATTGTCTAATGAGACAAAAAAGATGAAGTGCAAAGAAATTGTTGTAGTTGTAGATTCTGAGTCAAGGAGATGGATCCTTAATTTTGGAGCTTCACATCATATGGCTTCATCACATAGTATGATTTCTTCATTTTAGACTTGTTCATCACCACACATCCTGATGGTCAACAACACATATATGTGTGTTTTTGGGAAAGGATCTATTGACATGGATGAAGGATCATTCAATAATGTCCTTTGTCTACCTTCATTGTCAAACAATATCCTTTCTATCTATCAGATCACACATGGTTATTTAGAATTTACATAGCAAAGATATTATTGCACTTGGGGAGGTAGATCATCAATCATGAGTGTACACCTCATATTTTGCTCATGTTATTCCTTTGGCTGATGTAGATACTCAAGCATCTAGTGCGGACACTTTTGAGGAGATACAGTATGGTCATTTAAATCTTGGTGTTCTTTCATCAACTCAGGTTCTAGAGACATGTGTTGATACTCCATCTCCTCCATCATCTCTTATTTCTTTAACAAATTTTAGTGTTGCTTCAGATGGGGCTACAAGTGATTTAATGCAATAGGACAATCATAATTTTTCATATACAACTACATGGGATGAGTGTTTGATAGACATAACAAGTTTTTTGTGAGTCCTATCTTGCAAATTTGGATGACAAAATGAGGACATTCATTTCCTCTTTGATGTTAGGTCTTATGAAGTTGCATCATCTTCTTCAAATGTGATGAGGGAACATTCATACCCTCTTGTTCTTTCTCCACCTATTCATTTCTCATAGTTTGGTATTGAGTTGGAGATCCTTAAGTAGCATTCAAAGGACACATCTTTATCTTTGGATCATGTTCTACATCCATTTCCACTAGGTTCTAGATTGTCACACTCTTTAGTTAGGTTTGGGACTCTTGATTTGATTGTGGCACCTTTCAACATCAACATGGTGACACTTGAACAAAGTTTAGAGACTTCATATATCTTGTGTTTTCTTCCATCATATTCCTTTTATGAATCAAAAGACATCCTACTGTATAGATCCTTGGTTTTGTTTCTTCCTAAGCGGAGGAATGTCGTTCAGCATTCTTGGATCATCTTCAACATTCTTGGATCATCTTCATCATTCATTGCCAGGCATCAACCATCAGTGTAGGAGATTCTACATTGAGGGGGGGCTACATGATGTCTATTCTTCTCTCTTATAGGAGGACTTTTTCCTCTCATGGGATTTTTCCTTCTCATACTTTGGAGAGCATCTTGTGTTTTCTCTCTTTTGGAAAGGGGTTTTTTCCTATAGGCTTTTCTCTTTTCTCCATTTGTGAGAGACTTGTTTGTACATGGGTACCTAACATGGCCTTGTAGCTGAGACCCATATTTGCATCTTTGCATGTTTTCACATTTTCCCTAAGTTACACTTAAGGGGGTGTTGGTGTGAGTGTTTTACCTAACTGGTTACACATTAGGTCATATTCACATGTGTCTAGTTAAGTTTACTTAAGGAATACTTAGAGTACACTAAAGATGGTTATATATTTGTGTATCAAGTCATAAGATTAAGACACTTATCACAATCTTATGTTTCCTATGTTTCATTTTAGCCTATATAACCAAAGGCTTCTTTTTGTACCATAATTTCATATGATGTATATAGTCATGTACATATTGTATGCATATTTGCATCCTTTGATAGAATAGAATTATTCTTTCATGTTGGGTCTCTCTTGTGCTTTCATTGAAGATCCTAGATCTTGGGTGGCTACCTCTATAGCCAAATCTTGCATGGTATAGAGCATTCTATACCAACTCTTACAATATCAAACAATCATACAATATGTTTAGCTAATGTAGATGTTGATGTTATGCTCTTATGATGATGCAATGTGTAATGGAGCTCTCGTGCTTACTATCAAATGATCAAAAGTGAATTAGGATTTGTCCTTTTATACAATAGCCTAACATAAATTAACATATTTTGTGCTTAAATTGGCAAATAAAGGCTAATTAGAAGGGAGTTAGCTTGAGTCCAATTTGAATTTTAAATTTAAAAGTTTAGAGTTCAAATCCATCCCTTGAAAATGACCCTTGAATCATTTCTAGGATGGCAAATTAAATTTAGAGTAAAAAATTACAATATAAAAATCTATTCCAAACTTTAAAATACATTTTTAAAAAAAAAAATTTAATTAAATTTTAATTAATTACCAATTTTTATGCAATAATTATCAATTAGGGACAACCTAGTCAAAGTTTATTCAAACAAACAAGGAAAAATGAAGGGCGTGCAATTTTCACCATTACAATTGTGCCTACTCGCTTTTTATACTCTAGCCTTTAGGGCTATGGGGGGCATACATTTAGTTGTCTGCAATAATTGGTGCTTCATTATATAGTGTTTTGCTAGTTGATGATATTTTACAGCTTCTTCTCTACACTCTATTGAGATATCATCCACTTCAATAGTCAAATAGTCAATAGCAATTTTAGGTTCCAATTCTTTTTTGGTTTTTGGTTTTTATTTTTTTATTATGCCAAGAGGTGTTTTACAATCACAGCAGGGGTGTTGAAGAGCTGAAAGATTCCAAGATTCCCTATAATTTTATAAGATTCCAATCTAAAAAACAAAAAAAAATTATATGCATGAGATTATTAATAAGGATCGTAATGAAACGCCACAATAAATACACTACTAAACCTCACACCACTCTCAAAAATAAAAACCAAAATCCAAAAAAGAAATTGGAAGATATCTCGAGGCCTAATGTAGATATATTTTTCTAAATATAAATATACTAGTAAATTACTGGCAGCTAGAATGCAAAGGTTTCATTTCCCATTAAATATATTTCTTATTCTTGACGTTTATAAATTACTCCCAACTAAAATATTTGCATTTTGGTTTAAAACAGCAAAAGCATGGGTTTCATTTCCCATTAAATATATTTCTTATTCTTGACGTTTATAAATTACTCATATTTGCATTTTGGTTTAAAATAGTAAAAACATGGTGTGAGGTTTAGTGGTGTATTTATTGTGGTGTTTCATTATATCCTCTATCTTAATAATCTCATGCATATAAATCTTATTTTTTTTGTTTTTTAGATTGGAATCTTATAAAATTACACGGAATCTTGGAATCTTTCACCTCTTCAACTCCACCCCTGCTGTGATAGTAGAACACCTCTCAGCCTAAATAGCCTCTTCTCTACTCGTCTTTCTGCCCCCAAAGAAAAAGAAGATTGAAGAAAAATGTTGAGAGATTACTGGGCTTACCTTTTGGAGGAAATAACTTCTGTAATTGCCACTAACAGAGATAGTATACGTGGCATTACACTGATTCAATGGTACAAATATAGAATGGTTATACCCACAGGAGATCTCAAAGCCTTAAAAGAGTTAAGTGACTCTTACTAATACCATTCTTAACAAAGTAATGTTGAAAACTTTATGTGGATTTATGGTGAAGTTTAGCACATATTCGAAATCTGTCAGCAACGATGGTTACTGGTAGTTTACATCAGAATTGTTGATTCCAGAAAATATCAAGGAATGAAAAAAAAAGTAGGAAGAAGGTAGCCTTAACAAGTCATTCACCTTCGCACAAAAGGAACCATTAATACTTTACAAAAGAAAAAGCAAACGAAGTTGCGAAGGAATGGGAATGGTTTTCCAAAACAAAGGACATACGCTGCAAGCAAGGAACATATGCTGCAATTTGTTGTTAACTGCCGCATTGACTGAGACTACCTTTTCAGATCATAATCATCCTGGTTATCTACTTCATTGACAATGGCCGAGGAGAAAATGAAGAAAGTTGCAGTGTTTATTCTGCTTTTGAATTTGTGCATGTATACGATTGTATGTGCAACGGCAGGGTGGGCACTTGACAAGGCAATGGAGCATACAATCATTACAGATTGTATTCACTTTTACACTCTACTTAAATATTTCATTTTAATGGTCAATCAATCAATCAATAGTAATTTACATCTCATTCACAATAAAAAGCCTTAAATATTTGTCAAATATGAAAATGTAATATTTTCTGTGATACTTAGTCTTCAAAATCATGGTCCATTTATTTGATTGTGGGACTGGGACCTCATTCCATTTCAGTAAACCTTAAAGAGTCCACACCTTGTAAAATGGAAGAGCTTAACCAGTCGGTGTGTTGTAAAATGACCGGCTGGTCGAAAACATGTCGACAAACAGTACAGACAGACAGGTCGAAAGCAAATAAGTCTAACTGTGGCTGGTGGAAAAATCCGTACAAGTTTAAAGTCGGCACTCAAAATTTTATTAACAAACAATAAGGTTGATAAAATTCAAAGAGATGGATTAAACAGATGGATGAGAAAAATCTAAATTCAATGGATGGAACTTTTTATAACCGGGTGTTTACCTGGAGTGTTCCATTTCAACCAATTCTTTTTAATAGATTGTATCTATTTCCTATTTAGACTATACATAGATCTATTTCATTGAAAAAATGCAATGTTTGGTGTGCAATTGCAGGATTGGAAATTCCACTCCTCAACCCATACTGGGCGGTCTACTTTTCAACGGGAAACGCGGCCACCGGATTCTTCATAATCTTTGCATTGAAGTGCTTCCTGCCTTTCTGGCCTTCACCAATTGCGCTCTTGGACAAGGGATAGTTTGGCCTCTGCTACTTCTGCTGCTCTCACAGCCTGGGCTCTCACTCTCTTAGCCATGGGGTAGGCGGCTATTTCGGCCTTAAATATTATCCACTTCAATAGTTAAAGGTTAATTTCGGTTTTAAATATTATCCACTTCAATAGTTAAAGGTTAATTTCGGTCTTAAATATTATCCACTTGGATAGTTAAAGGTTGATTTCGGCGAATAAAAACAGGATAATTATTTACCACTTTTTGTTGTGAATTAGGTGTAAAATTACTATTGATTGTTTGACCATTAAAATGGATGATATTTAAATAGAGTGACTACACTCCTTTATTATTTGTGTGTGTTCAATATCACTCTACTTGAATACCATGTTGTTCAATGTTGTGATATTTATTTCAGGGTCCAACTGCGTAGTATTTTAGTCAAACTCATTGACCCATATTTTATTCACGCTATTCTTAAATATCATCCACTTCAATAGTCAAAGGTCAATTTTGGCTAATAAAAGTAAGACAAATATTTACCACTTTTTATTGTGAATGAGGTGTAAAAATGCTATTGATTGTTTGACCATTGAAATGGATGATATTTAAGTAGAGTGTTTCACGAGTAGTGGTTCACAGGAACCCATCTCTCATGAAAATGAATGGTCCACTTAACACTCATTGCATCTAGGTGATGTTCATAGGGGTGAAGCATTGGGACTTCCCAATACTACTCTGACTCAAATACGCTTAACCATGGAATTTCCCCAAGATCAAACCCACTTAACTTACTACCCCTTTACAAAACTTTCAACAAATGTTATGCCTTATGAACCATTCATTATGTTGTTCAATGGTCATTGTGCCTTCAATGTTAATGGGATGACTAATATTGTGTCTACATTTCATGTAGATTGGCGTGCAAAGAAATCGATTTGGACGGCAGAAACTCGCGTTTGGTAAGCCCTTCATTCTATCTTCCATACAATGAGGACTTCCATTGGTAACAGTCGATTTCAGCAGATTTCAGTTACTCTGTGTTTCAATGTTTGTGCAGAAAACAGTGGAGTCATTTGTGATAATTCTGTCTGCCACGCAACTGTTGTATATACTAGTACTCACTCACATGGGCAGCACTGAATAGAACAAGGTTAACAAGCCCAAAAGTATTTACTGCAATAGTTGCTCTTTCTTGCAGCCGAGAGTGTTTTTTGTGTTCTAGATTTGGAGTCCAAGGGATTTATTATAAGTATGGTTATATTGTTTAAAAATAGTAATTACTATTTGATTTTAATTCGTTAATTTAAAATATTTTTAAAATGTATTGTATAACTATTGACTTCAAAATTAATGTTATGTTTGATTTAAAAATGTATGGTATAATGAGTGATTTTAAAATAAATTGGTTTGATCTTTTTTTAATTATTAGAAATATATTTAAAAGATAATAAAATTTTGTATTGATTGTTAATGTAATTTGTTTTAAAGATGTATTATATATCTAGTATAGATATCTTAAATATGTTTATCCTAAAGAATACTAAGAGATATGAGCCTCCAATCTACTGAAGAGTTATTTTATTTTACTTTAGAATTGTGTGTGTGGGGCTCCAAACTAACAGCTATTCTTAAATATCATCCACTTCAAGAGGTAAAGGTCAATTTTGGCCAATAAAAATAGGACAAATATTTACCACTTTTTGTTGTGAATGAGGTGTAAAATTGTTATTGATTGTTTTACAATTGAAATGGATGATATTTAAGTAGAGTCCAAACTAACCATGTACATAAAAACTAAAACACAATCAACATATTTGAAAAAAAAAATATAACTATAAAATAACTCGTATGTAAATAAAAAACTATAAAATAACTCTTAAGGAAATAAAATAAAATTTAAAAAGTGACAAGAGTGAAAAAAGTAGAGGAAGTGGTGACAAGCACATAGAAGGTGGTGAAGAGCAGAATAATGAAGGGAAATCTACACCAAATGAACAAATCCTTGAGAACAAAAGAGTGGATAAAAAATAGAGTGTTGGGGGGATAAAGAGATAAGTGCAAAGCACAAGATGGAAAAAAATTGTAGATAGTCAAGAGATGGGGAGATTGTTAGAAGAGGTAGCCAAGAGGATCCCCATTGTAGAATCTAAGGTACTAAAAATTTCATGCTCTCTATCTTTAATATTAATGTCACTATAGATCTACAGATCCATAGTATACAAATCTTAGATTGCTTCATAAATTCAAGAGCGGATATCATGAAGAGGATGGCAATAATAGAAAAATGCATTATGATATGGTTGACAATTGATATGCTAAAAGCTTGGATGGGGAGATCTTGGAGTGATTGTCATCATCTAGATATTAGTTTTTTAGCTTTGGAATTCTTACAAATAACTTTCCAGTTAGAGGAGGACATGGATAAAAGCCTAAAAGGTGGGCCTGGTTCATGGGGAATTCTAGATTGTACATGAGAGTGTGCTCTCTAGGATTTGACCCAAGAAAGGATTTAGTTACAAAAACCCCCTTATGGATACGCATGTACAAACTCTTGAATGAATTATGGTTGGAAGATATATTTAGAATAATTGGTAATTCATTGGGGGAATATGTATATAGCTCAATAGCCATAGAACAAAAGGAATTAGCTTCTTATGCAAAAATATGTGTGAGAGTTTACCTCAGCAAACCAATTAGTTTTTCGATTGGGAGGTGGATCTAGGAGATTGATTATGAATGCTTGCTCATCAGATGTTTCAAGTGTTGGTGGGTGGGGCATGTGGCAAGAAATTGCAATGAGAGAATAAGGATAAGAAATAGGAGTAGAATAAGGAGATTAAGGTTTGGCAAGAAAAACCAAAGGAGAATCGTAATTTAAATTAAATATATCAGATATTAATAATGGAAGGGATAATGAGCCTTCGATGAATAGTGTTGAGGAGGACGTCCATAAGGATAAGGAGCAAGAAAAGATCATAGGGCGAGAGGAGTTAGAACCTAGAGAAATCCTTGAGGATAAAGAAGGTGAGATGATTATGAGAATAAGATGAATAATATGGTAGATTGTCTCTTGGAGGGAGAAGATAGTGATGAGGAGTTGGTTAAAGACACTTATGAAGAAAAGGAGGGTTTGAAAGATTAGAAGGTAGTGTATAGGAGGAATACTAGTCAAAGCATGAGAAATCAACAAGCCATAAGGTTATAATGCTTTCAGATTTAGGGTTGAGAAGGACAAGAGGTGGGAACAGGGATGCAAGTAAAGTGAAGTTGATGGCTATGGAGGAGTTGGAGAAAGGTACCTAGACTTCAATAAAAAAAAATTGTAGTTCAATGGAGGTGAGCGCCTCCCTTCCTCCAAGAATAATGGAACATTCGAGGGCTCAATGCCCCTGAGAAATATCATTTAGTTAAATAGCTATTGGAGTCTCATAACTTAGATATTAGTTTTTTCGCAAGAAACCAACGTGAGTAAAGAGAATGTAATAAAATTAATGAAAAATGTTTGGTTTTTAGGTGAAGGAGTGGCAATTAGGGAAAATAGGACAGCAAGTGGTATAGCATTACTTTGGGATAAGGGAAGATTTTTTGGTGTTTAGAAGGGGAATCACATTCTACATTACATGTGAGTATTATGAAGTTTTAGAAGGGAAGTAAGTTCCTTTGTTCTGATCTTTATGGTTCATGTAATGATGAAGTGAGGGAAGGTTTGTGGGGTGAGCTAAGAGATCTCAAGACAAGCTTCATAGAAGTGAATTGGATAATTGGAGGTGATTTGAATATCACTTTGGGCCCTAAGGAAAAAGGAGGTATTCTTAGTCCAATTGCTAGTTTAATTTCTTTTAGATTGGTGTGCTCAAATTTATCCCTATGGGATATCAAACCAAGAGAGGGTTGGTTCACTTGGAGTAATAGAAGAATAGGTGAAGATCATAGTAAATGTGATCTTTGAAATCAACCCAAGCATGATGCAAGTGAGTCAAACCCCAATGCAACATAGGAACTACACCCTTGCTAAGGACAACCCACCCAATCACTCTTGCTCTCGTGGAAAGAGCCAGTCAAGTAGTTGTGGGACTAAGGGGTTGTTCTTCTTGCAGGGAAGTAGAATATCATAGATGGTGGTTGCATTATTTATGTAGGCTATTTGTGTGCATGGTTGATGAGTTTGATTTTTGTTATTTAACTATTGTTGGTAGATACGTTGAATTTCCATTCTAGTTATGTGTATATGACCTGGAGGGTCACTTTCCCTTATCCTATTTAATTCATTCACCTCAAAGAGGAAAAATGTCTCTTATCTCCTTTATTCAAGTTTAATGAGTTCTTTGAGGAGCCTTAGTTCGATCTATTGTGAAGCTTCTTTCTTTGTTGTCTCTGTTCATTCTCTTGCTCAATTTGCCTCAAGATTTTTATTTTTTATTAGGTGATTTCCTCTATAGATTTCCTTGAATTGACATGTTTTCCCTTATCTCTTCCAAGATTGATTTGATCCAATATTCTCTCAATCTAGGGCTATCGAGCATGGACGCTAAATTTGTGAGAGATAGAAGATATAGTTTTTGTTTTGAGTATGATGTGTTGTGTGCCTTTTGATGAATTCAAGGTCTTTCCTTATCTCTTTAATGTTGTTTAACATAATGTACCTTGTGTTGGGATTAAGGGATTTCATGTTTTAATTGAACTAAAAGTTGATTGCCTCGTGATGGGATTTAGGGCTTGCTTATTTGTTTTAATTGAAGGTTATTTGCCTTGTGATGGGATCGAGGGATTAGTTCTTTTTGTGAATGTTTTCAAAGTTTTGAATGTGCCTCTAAATGCAATTATTCTAAATAAATGCAACTTTTTTTGTGTTTTTCCCAAACTTTTAAGAATGATTTAATTACTACTTGCATGGAATTGAAATATCTTACAGATGCAAAAACTAAGATGACTTTTTCCCAGATGCAATTTCATTGTGTTTTTGGTATTTTGTGGTTCAACTTTTTAATGACAACTACTCTAAGAATGAAAAATATAATTACTCTAAGAACAACATAAAGTAAATCTAAATCTAGTAAGCAATAAATTCTAAACCTACCAAGAGAAATACAAATGAATGGTTACTTCATCAAAGGCAAGAGAATGTGCTAATTACTATTGAAAACAATTGAAAAGAACTTGTGAATACATGAAGGGTGACAGTGCCAAGGATTGTGTCCTTAGAGATCTAGTAGCATCAGTCTCCTCCTCTATAGCAATTGTGTCTTCCCCTTCATGATAGAGATAAAGATAGGGATATGAGGGAAATTGGATTGATTATGGCTTAGAAGCAAAAAAATTTAAGCAAAAGGCTCTCAAAGTCATTTATGAGGATAATATGCTATAGGGTTTCTATGCATAAGCTTGACCCTTAAGAGATGAATTAGCTCCTACAAGAAAAAATAAGAATGCATGAATAATTCCTATCCTAGACCCTAAAACAAGAGAGGAGGGGGGTATTTATAGGTACAAAATCAACACCAATGGTTGGGTTGATTAGGGAGTGAACTAGAGAGTTGATTGGAAGATTACTATGGATTGACTACTGTTGGCCTCATTTTTGAACTTGTCAATTTTTAGACTTTTCCCTGATTATCGAGCTTGCAAGTGGCACTATATATTGAGTTCCTCTAATCTGATGACCTATTTGAGTTGATTGTCCCAATTTACATATGTCTTAATCAACTCCAAATACCAAATTTCTTGTTGAGCTCAGGTCATTGATTCTTGTAAAATGTCGACGCCACAAGTTTTTTCACATCAGATTATCATGGTATGTCATCTTAGGAATGCTACTCTTCATCAAGTTTGTGGGAGATTGTTGCATTATGCACAGATGATTTTTTTCATTAACTTTAAGTACTTGAAGGAAAGATTATTCATTGTTTCATTCATAAGCAGTTGTGCATTTTAAACGGTATTCACGGAAACAATTCAATTTGGAGATCTGATTAAACTAGGATAAAATAATTTTACAATGAGTTATGTGATTTCATTATGCACAATGTGGCCAATTTTCAATGCAATATTCCTTTCCATTTGAGACATTTTAAAATTTCATTATTTTTTCCAACAAGTTGCCGAAATAATTAATTTAGGAATTTTAGAGAAGTTGGAGAAAATGGTGTTGGTATGTGGCAACTGATCATGTTATAGGGCTACAGGTACATGTAGCAAGGTAGATTTGGGTGACTTTGACAGCCACGTTTTAACCCCAAATTAATTAACGAGGGAGTTGGTTGTTAGTTTAATAAAGGAGTTGGTTGTTGGTTATGTAAACTGACATTGTAAACCACCAATGGCAAAGCCTCTCAAAAGCTTGTTAAATAAGTGGATGTGGAATATGAAAGGTCAAAGAGAAATAAGGCAGTGGGAGTGCATTGTTATGTAGCACACAACAACGGATTATGTTGTAGGTTGTAATATGTTTTGCACTGGATAATAAAACAAAGGATGGTTGTTTCTTTGTGGATGTAGCCCACATTGGGTGAACCACGTAATTCTTTGTGTTGTATAATTTTTTTTATTTGTGTTTTAATCTGCATTATAATTGGTATTAATTGATTGCTCCAGTCTGTCAAATCCTAAAAAATGAGTTTACAGAGGGCTCTGTGGGATCATTTGGCACCATATGGCCAATTTCTAGATTTAAAAGTCAGCAAGTTAGCTGAAATGCCAAAATCTCAAAAATATATTATAAAGGAAAAGTTAGAAAGCTTTAATTTTTGTCGAACCACTGAAATATTCATGAAAGACACTTTGTGGAAAAGTTAGAAAGTTAGAATTTTTTTCCGAATTGCTGAAATATTCATGTTTTATCAATGTGGTTAAGGAACTTTATAATTGAAATATTTTCAATTGGCAGTTTGTTTAGTTTGAAAACTTTTAACATCACTGAAAGTCAATTGTTTTGGGAAATTATTGTGGTTCACGAACTAATTGCTTTTCTGAAATGTGTTTTAAAAATTAAAGTTCAAATTTTCAAATTCTTGCCAAAGCCTTCAAGTTTTATGAATATTAAAGGTTAAGAAACTATAAAATAAAGGAAGAAATATTTAATCAGAAAATTGTTAAGTTAGAGAACCTGATTTTTCACAGAAAGCCTTTCTTTTTTGGTAGTTTATGAAGTTCAATGTTGAACTGTATGGATTGTTGAAAGCCATTCTTGTTCAATAGTTTGTTTTGTTTGTAAACTAATCATTTCATCAAAATGTGCTCATTTTTGGCAATTTCTAGGGTTTTCAAACCCCCATTTTTGGTCGATTATTGACAACCTTGAGCACATAAATGATAGAGGAATTTGATCCAATCATTGGCTCTACACTGAATCCTTTGAAGAAATGTTATTTCTCAAGGAATACAAAGATTGCATGGGATATGGACAAAATGGATTTGTTTAAAAAGTTTTTTTTAAAAAAATTTAAAGATATGTAATGTTATATTCAATGAGAAAGTGTTGTACAAAGATCAGTTGCAGCAGCATGAGAAGAAAGAAAAAGATTATGTGGTGCTAGATGATACTCCAAATAGTGATGTTCCAGTGGTTCCTCATGCTCCACAACAACAACTAGAAATACCACAAACTCCAGTGAATGTTAGACGGTCAACAAGGATAAGTAGACCTCCTGAAAAGTTTTCTCCCTCTTTGTATTCTATTTTGTTAACAGATGCTGGTGAACCAGAAGGGTATGATGAAGCTATGCAGGTGAATACACAGGTTCAGTGGGAGCTTGCCATGAAAGAAGAAATGGACTCCTTGCTAAAAAATTAGACTTGGGTACCAACTGTTAGGTCTATTTAAATCAATTCCACATAACCCAATAGGAGAAACAAGATGCTAAAACAAACCATAATGCAAAGATCAAATGAACAAGCAACAAGGAACACAAGATATACCCTGGGAAAACCCTTTGCAGGGAAAAACCTAGCCTCCAAAAGCATCCATGCTCAAATGTATTATTCAGCGATATGAAATTGCAATACAATCCATGAGCCTCCATGAATACCTCTAAACCCATCAAGCACCTCTAATGCAACCTCCATGTGTACAAGCTACATTACCAGACTACAACTTATAACTTGTCAACACCATAGAGAATGGAAAGATTTGAAAGAGAAAGGAGGTAGCAGTAGCTTATGTGTCTGATGTATAGTTCATTCCTATAATAATTTCATTATATTATTGATTTGAGCTAGCCACATCATTATATAGGAACTATGGAAAGGAGTGAGTGTTGTGCTAGATAATAAGGAAGGTGGCTACTATGCTAGAAATTCTTATGCCTTAGCCCACAAACCAAAGGTTTAGAACAAGAGTATATCTTATTGATTCATGTTAAGGGAGTTCACAATTAACATTGGTTAATTCAACAAGTGGAGAGTGATGCAGCTTGGTTTTACCAAACTCTTGAGACATCTCAATCTTGTAGAATGATTGGTATTATGGAATTTAGATGTGCAATCTTTACCATTGAGATAGTTTATTAATCTTCAAACTCTAGAAATAAGGAAATGCCTAATCAGTAGATTGGATTTTGGATGTGAATCATTTACTTCTTCATTGAGCAAACTTAAGCATAGGAATGTCCAAGATTTCAATTTATGAAGACCGTTGTCCCTAATTTTAAATTCTTAATATTGAGGTTGACATCCTACTTGTATGTGCCAAATTGGGAGGCCGAGAACAACTTATTGATCTCTATTACAGCATAATAAAAGAGGGAGTTTTATCAAATGTTATAGTCAGAAGTCATCTGTTAAGTATGTATACAAAATGTGGAAGCATAGAGAAAGGCCGCAAGCTATCAAACGCCATAAAGAGGAATGTGGAATGCCACAAACTTGTTGTTTTGTAGATAATAATGTGGCATAGTAATGTAAGAATAAGAGGGCACAAACAAATCAATGTGGTTCAAGGTAGTGTATAGTACATGACATGAAGACCTGGCTATGTATAATTGCATAGAGGTTTAGCAGGGATCACCTAACATATGGATAAAATAGAACAAGCATGGTACACATCAAGATTGTGATGGTGTGAGGAAAATAATTTAGCATGGTACAGAGATATGCTTCAACTGTGAAGTATCTGGTTTCTAGAGATATTGTGTGTAGATCCATGATCATGGAAACTTGTGAAGCCCATGGTGTTGGACCCTTGAAGGACCACTTATATCTACATTTAAATCACCTACATTCAGAGGTCTTGAAAGAGAAGCTTCCTAGTATCTCTAAAATTGTATTAATCCTTGCAAGGGTGGATGTTACAAAAGAGCCAATACCTACCATGCCAACTATCCACTTTAATATGAGTGGCATTCCAACAAATCACCTCGGTGGTATATTAAAGGTGGAGAAGATAACAAGACAGGTGTATTTGAGCCCTAGTTTTGAATATGTCCAAGCTTGTCTGGTCTATTGTCACAACCATATATGAACAGGTACCAATTGTAAGTAGGGGCCTGAGTCTTATGTCTACTTCAATCAATAGCCCCCCAATGACCAAAGATTTTGGAATTTCTAGCAATTGCAACTACCTCCACAATTCCTTTGGTGCCAATGCCAATATCAAATAGGACAATGGCCACAAATTTTGTGAGTGTAGTATAAGCAACAAAGTTAAGGAGATCCTCTTAGACAATCCAAAATTTAAGCTTTCATACAAACAAAATGTTGAATGTGAAACCCAACAGTCATTTGGTTTTTCCCTCCAATGACTCTTGACTCTTCACATTCTGTAATGTTTGCTTATATAAAGCATGCTGCTGTGTATTGTAATGTATCAGATTGAGAGATAGTTAATAATAATATTGCCCTGCTTGAGAGTGGACGTAGCCTTTATGGTGAACCACTATAAATTTGTGTTGTGTTGTGTTCTTGTTTTCTGAATCTCAGTTTTATTTTTCTGCCATTTATTGTTTAACACAAATCACTCATATTGCTAAAAAGAACAACTCCAAGGATTTGAATACACTACGGCCAAAGAAAGCAATTTGGTCTTCATGTGATAAATTTATTGATATTTTTGATGCGATGACTCTTCTTGAACTAGAAAAGAGGACCAGTGAAGGTATTGATACTCTATAAGATATCCTTTTGAATATTGGTGAATAGATCAGCTTATATTTCTAGCCTATTACAATGGATATTCCACAACTTGTTGCAATGGGACTCGGAATAAATGTGAGATGGGTACATTCTGAAAAAAGTGCAAAAGTGGAAACACATCTTGCATCCATGATAGTCATTTTCTAGTCAATCTCAAGAAAAAATGTATCATTTTATTATAAGGTTCATTTTAATAATGTTTTAACTCATTTTATGAGTTAAATGTTGTGTGCAGGAGAAGGTGAAAATGTTTATTTATTGTAACTGATTTTCAAGGAGTGGTTAAGCTCTAGTGGGAAGAAATCTATAAATATATAATTTGAGTAGGAAGAGGGGACTTTTTATCTTTTTCTACCTTGTGTAACTAGAGAGCTTTGTAGAAGGGGTTATTGGAGACTTTGAGCTCTAGTTTTGTTTTTAATATTAATGAATAATGTTGTTCTTATGTTCATCACTTCTTCTTTGTAGTTGATTACTCTTATGTTCAATTAGTTTTTTTAATCTTTATCAACTCCTTTGCTCTCTCTTAGTGTACAGGTGATTTGGAGACTTCGTGCTCCTCTTTTAAGTTCATTTGATTTTTCCCAAAATTCCTGCTATGTTTCTTATATTCACAGCTAGAATTCTTTTCCCTCTTCTCCTATTTTCCTTTTCTTTCCTTCTAGTACTTTCTGGTTAAAAGTACTCAAAAATCCTAAAAACCCCCATCATACGAGGGATTTTCCCCTCTCAAACGCAAAGGATAATTGTCGATCTTGCAACAATTTCTCTATTTGTTGGTGCATTTTGTTGCTGCCCATTGGGCAAGTCTGTAATTTTTGCAACAACAAAACTATTTACCAATAGTTTTTGGTGACTCTACTAGGGAAATAATCAAAGTGCACGTGCTTTTATTTCCTTAGAAATCTGAAGGTACCTCCCCTAGAATGGAGGTTGGTGACTCTATCTGAAAGATGAACCCTGAATAATAGATTTGTATCAAGAAATTCAAAGGCGTAACTTACAGTTGCCTAAATCAGTAACTAACAATGATAGTGATTAGGAAAATTATCCCTCTTGTACCTACTACTCAACAAGATTAGACTCTTGATGACCCTAAGAAAATTCAGATTTTGGAAAGCTTCTACGGTGGCATGCAACTTGCTCTTGACAAGGTACATCTTTGTTTTCTTCAGACATTGTAAAAGGTTGAACAAAAATATGGGAAAGAGACTTGTTTTCTTGCTGGTAACCATGAACCCTTGCCAAGGAAATGTCAACATTCATAGACACTCTTGTTCCTTAATGGAATCCAATGCTAAAATGTATTATTTGCATAATGAAGACAATAATAAAGAGGAGACAATTTTTCCTATAGATGAACTTGTGTTTGACAAAATGCCTTGCAATCAAAGTGTTGAGAGAGGTTCATTAGAACATGCATATACCAAAGAAGATGAAGTTGTTATATTTGCTTATGAGAGCACATGTCAAAAGAAAAGTCAAAAAGAAGAACTAGTCAAAATAGAAAGAAAAGATCATGATGGAACATATCGTCAACATGATGAAGAAGTTTTCCTAGATAACACCATTAAAGTATATTTGGTCCATGCCAAGGTTGTAGAAGAATTTCTAGACCAAATTGAAAATAAAGAACATGAAGATGAACCACCAAATGTCCTTCTAACATGCATGCAGCCTAAGCAAGAGAGGAAGGATGAAAAAAAATAGTACAAGAACTTTCTCATGATGTTTTCATTCCAGATTGGTGTCTTGATACTTTCGATGATTATTTTATTTATGGAGAAGATGTTTTTATTCATCCATCACTAATCATCATAAAGGAAAGCCTTTTTGATGAAATTAGAGCTATGAATTTACCCTTTTATTCTCCTTCACATTCATTGAATGATGAATTTTCTAAGTGTGTTGTTTCAAAGGAAGATGAGGATCTTTTGGTGGGAAATGATCATATAGCTTTTAGAGAACTCAACCATGAGATAACTTTGCAACCCAAACCAGTAGAAGTTTTGGATCACCATTCATCGATTAGGGAAGAGAGCTTTCTCCATGAAGTCAAACTTGCACAAGAAGGGGTTGAAAATGGTATCATGTTGTCATCTCAATATTCTAGTCTTCCCAACATTGATTTAATAAATGGAATACAAAAGATGGATAATGGTGTTGAAAAGTGCAATCTGAATGATGCTTATGGCAATAACAGAGGAGATAAAAGTTTTGATTTTATTAAATATATAGTTGGGGTTAAACAAAAAATCAAGTGGTTGATAAGAAGTTACGTGTTTCATCCTCTTTTTCTTCATCATCTTCAAAGTATGTTGGGAAAATAACTGAACTGATTTTGATTGTTATTCATCACATTCTAATCGGGTTGTAGAAGATAAATTTGAAGAGCATAGATTATTAACAGAACAAATATAAAATACACAATTGGGTGAATTTCAATTGAGTTTGCAGTCTCAGGGTTTGTTCACTCCAAGTCAATGCTTGGGAACTTCCAATAATGATTTTATTTTTAGTAATGAAGTCATTTGTTCTTCTTCATCAACCATGGGAAATACAATCTCAATCAATGTAACTCAGGAAGCATATTTTCCACTATTGTATTCTTCTATGGCATCATTAGATCATGGACTCTCTATATTAATTATAGCTAACAAGGGAGAAATTACTATTACAAATGATGATCATATGTTTCATGGAATTGGTACTTATAAGGAAGATTTAAAATATATATTAGATCATGAGTCTCTTTATGGTGAATATATATTTTTCTACCTCTCTGACAAATACAGGTGAAAATATTTTTGTTGGGGTTTCATTACTTCACAGTGTACATAAAGGGTTTTCTAATCAAGGCTCGATTTCCTCTTATCTAAATAATTCAAAACATATTTAGATAGAGAATGTTGGTATGCTCAGTATGATGTTGAAGGACTTAACCAACACTGCACAAGGCAATGCCAATATGATTTAGTAGAACTCAGAGATTTATGACAAGAAATGGTTGTTTGGCCCATTATTCAGAGAATTCTTGCATCTCATATATTTCAGTTTTGTTAGCCTACTAAGTTCATAGGTGTTTCATGGGTGTGCATTTCTTTTCCACATAGGTTCATATTTTTCTCAGCCTATCAATGGGTTTGTGTGATCATCTTGAATCAATTTGAGGTAGGAGTCACCTACCATGGACATATTTTAGGTAGGATTTTTTGTCAAGTGTCTGTCTAATTTTAGTTTTTATTTTTCCTTTGCTTTTCATCTTGTTTTAGCCTTCCATCAAGTATCATGTATATTGCATTCCTTCCCCTTAACTCTATAGCTTAATATAAAAAGCATTGATCATGACCAAAGATTCTAGGTCCATACTATATCCTTTACAGCCCTTATCCCTAGCTAGAGCTAGTTGTTGGCCTCATTTTTTAACTTGGTATTTTTTAGACTTTTCCCTGATTGTTGAGCTTGCAAGTGTCACTATATATTGAGTTCCTCTATTCCGATGACCTATTTGAGTTAGTTGTCCTAGTTTACATATGTATTAATCAACTCCAAATACCAAATTGCTTGTCAAGATCATGTCATTGATTCTTGTAAAATGTTGGCGTCACAAGTTTTTTTTGCATCAAATTGTCACAGCAGCCCATCTTAGGAATGCAACTCTTCATCAGGTTTACCCCATATTGCTACATTATGATCAGATGAATTTGAGCATTAACTTTAAGTACTTGAAGCAAAGATTATTCATCATTTCATTCAGAAGATGTTGTGTAGTTTAAATGGTATTCACGAAAACAATTCAATCTAGAGATCTGATTAAGCTAGGATAAAAACCATTTTACAAGGAATTTTGTGATTTCATTCCACACAATATGGCCAATTTTTAAGGAAATATCCTTTCCATTTAAGACATTTTAAAATTTTATTATTTTGTCCAATAGGTTGCAGAAACAATTAATTTAGGAATTTCAGAGAAGCTAGAGAAAATATGTTTATAGCGGGTTCCATGGGATCATTTCGCACCATATGGGCAATTTCTAGGTTTGAAAGTTAGCAAGTTAGCCGAAATGTCAAAATCCCAAAAATATATTATAAAGGAAAAGTTAGAAGGCTTTAATGTCTGTTGAATCACCGAAATATTAATGAAAGGCACTTTGTGGAGAAGTTAGAAAGTTAGAAATTTTGTCAAATTGCCGAAATATTTAGGTTTTATCAATGTGGTTAAGGAACTTTATAAAAATTGAATTTTTTTCAATCAACAATTTGTTTAGTTTGAAAACTTTTAAAATCACTAAAAATCAATTATTTTTGATAATTATTGTGGTTCGTGAACTACTTGCTTTACCGAAACATACTTTAAAAATTAAAGTTTAAAAGTTTAAATTATTGCCGAAGCCTTCAAGTTTTATGAATATTAAAGGTTAAGAAACTATAAAAGAAAGGTGGACATATTTAATCAACAAATTGTTAAGTTAGAGACCCTAATTTTTCAATGAAATCTTTTCTTTTTTGGAAGTTTGTGAAGTTAGAGAACCTAGTGTTTTTGCATGTTCCTAGATTGTCTAGAAATTTGATTTATGTTTCAAAGTTGAATGATTTGGGAATGCATGTGACATTTGATAAGCATGGTTGCAGATTGGTGAGAGGAAACTTGGTGGTAGCGAAGGGGAAAAGATTGGGAACTTTGTTTAAGCTAGAAGCCAAGTGCTAATGTTTGTAATGCCTCTTATGCATCTAAGGCTAATACTAAAAATACATGTATGTTGTGGCACCATAGATTGGGCCACATAAGTCAGTCTGGTTTAAAGACTATTTTAAATAAATAATTGTTAGATGGTGTTTATCCTATTCTGATGAGAGTTTTAAATTTTGTGAACATTATGTGTTTGGAAAGCAGAATAGATATCCCTTTCCTTATGGAAATAATAAATCTAATGATAAATTGGGATTTATCCATTCGGATGTGTTTGGTCCAGTGGATGTTGAATCAATTGGAAAATCTAGATATTTTGTTTCCTTCATTGATGATGTCTCAAGGTTTACCTAGATTTATTTTATGTATCACAAATCTGAAGTTTCCACTAAGTTTAAGGAATTTAAAGCTTTATTTGAAAAGAAATCATATCATAAGATAAAGGTTTTGAGAGTTGACAATGGAGGGGAATACTGTTCTAAGGAATTTGATGAATTATGTAAACATACAGGTATTGCTAGATAGAAGACTACTCTGTATACTCCACAACCAAATGGAGTGGCAGAAAGGATGAATCAGACAATAATGGAAAGAGCCAGAAGTATGTAGAGTGAATCATAGTTGAATAAATGCTTTTGAGCAGAAGTTGTGTGTACTGCAAACTACTTGGTTAACAAATATTCATGTAAGGCTCTTGTTTCAACTCCTTATGAAATGTGGACAGGTAAGAAACCTTTTGTTTCACATTTAAGGGTATTTGGCTATGAGGCATATGTTCACATGCCTAAAGAAAAATTAACTAAGTTAGATCCAATAGCTGAAAAGTGTACTTTCAATGGATATGGTGATAATTTCAAAGGTTATAAGCTTTAGAATCCACTAACCTGAAAGATTATCTATTCTAGAGATGTTATTTTTAGGGAACTTAGTGTTATTTCAGAACTTGAACAACCAAAGGATAAAGAAAAAAAGGTTTCAAAAAGATTCCATTTTGAATTAGAGCATGAAGATGCACCTCAGGAAGAACAAAATGATCGATTGGAGGGTGAAGAAGCAAAAGAAGACTCGAGTTAAATTTCTAATGAGGAAGAATTAGTTGTAACAAAAGAAGTTGGTACAAATAAGCATTCAGAAGAACCTGAAGAGTCTCTTACTCCACCTTTGAGAAGATCCACAAGACAACGGAACCTAGATGATAGGTATAGCCCACCAGATTTTTGTTGTGTATTTACTTTATTGAGTACTGACGATGAGCCTAGATCCTATAGGGAAGCTATTTATGTAGATGATAGTGAGTCTTGGCAGAACTAGCCATGCAAGAAGAGATGATGTCTTTAGACTCTTGCAACACTTGGGATCTTGTTCATTTGCCCAAAGGAAGAAAGGCCATAGGTTGCAAGTGGGTCTTCAAGAAGAAGTTTGGAGCAGACGATTCATTAGAGAAGTGCAAGTCTAGACTGGTAGCCAAGGCTACTCCCAGAGAGAGGGAGTTGATTTCGGTGAAATATTCTCTCCTGTTGCTAGATTAACTTCAATTAGATTTCTTTTATCCATTATTACATCCTTTGATTAGGAAATAGAGAAAATGGATGTTAAGACTATGTTCTTGCATGGAGATCTTGAGGAAGAAATTTGCATGCAACAGCCTACAGGATTTGAGGTAAAAGGGAAAGAACATTAGGTTTGCAGATTAAAGAGGTCTCTTTATGGTTTGAAACAATCCCTCAGAATGTGGTACCAGAAGTTTGATTAATTTGTTTTGAAATTGGGTTTTGTTAGAAGTGAGGAGGATAATTGTGTATACATTCATTGTATTGATTATTCTATACTAATCATTGCATTGTATGTTGATGACATGTTATTTTTCAGCAATACTAAGGGTATGATCATTGAATTGAAAGACCAACTTTTAAGTGCATTCGATATGAAGAATCTTGGAGCAGCCATGTATATTTTGGGTATAAAGATTAGAAGGAACAAAGGTAACAGAAAGCTTTGGTTGTTTCAGAGTAAGTATGTGGATACCATTTTGCAGAGATTTAGTATGCAGGACTATAACCTTGTTAGAATTCCTTTACCCATTGGTACTAAGCTTTCATTAGACACGTGTCCAATGCAGGACTATAACCTTGTTAGAATTCCTTTACCCATTGGTACTAAGCTTTCATTATACACGTGTTGTAGGGATTTTAATGTATGCAATGGTTTGTACTAGGCTAGATATTACCCAAGCAGTGGGAGTTTTGAGTAGGTTTATGTCTAACCCTAGTAGACAGCATTGGAATTATGCGAAGAGGGTATTTAGATATTTAACTTCTAGTACTTCTTATTACTATTTGATTTATTGTGGTACTGACAGTGTGGAAAAGACATTGGACATACATGGTTTTTTATGTAAATTGGGCAGGTGACTTGGATAGTCGGAGGTCCACTAGTGGCTATGTGTTTACTTTGTTTGGAGGAGCAATGAGTTGGATGAGCAAAAGGTATCCCACGATTGCTTTGTCCACCACCAAAGCGGAGCATATGGTTGCTACCCATGTCTCTAAGGAGGCAGTTTGGTTGAGAAGATTGTGTACAGGTATTGGTTGTGATTGCAAGGTCATTTAAATTGGTTGTGATAGCCAGAGTGTTATTTGTATAGCCAAGAATCCTATGTATCATGCTTGGATAAGCATGTTGATGTTTACTATCACTTTGTTTGATAAATAGTTGCAAATGGATAGATTGAGCTGAAGAAGGTAGACACTTAGGAGAATGTTGTAGATTCATTGACCAAGCCTATAAGCATAGAGAAATTTGTTTGGTATAGAGAGGCCATGGGAATTTTTTCTAGTGCCTGATTACTTTATGGTTTTCCTATGGGTATTTACAATGTATAATGTCAAGTGGGAGAATGTTGGGATTTAGGTGCCATTAACCTTGTAAATCCTCATAATTATTATTCCTAATATTATTTGTAAATTACCCATAAGCGATGTATAAGTTTCACCAGCAGTGGTAAAAATTAATTATCAGAGACAATAATTATGGAATTACTACATCGGTAAGGTCTAGAGTTACCAGCGGTAGTTATGGAGTAACATTTATTGATGGTAATTGTAAATATCAAGAGTAATTGAGGGTAGATGCCACCTTAAAGGAATCAGCTATTTTTGGCATGTATGGCACATGTCATAAAGTTGGTAAGTGGTTGTAAGAGAATCTACGATAGCTATGAGTTGTCATAAGATTCTATGACAATATGACAACTTATGACAGATATTTATGAGTTGTAAGTTGCTATTCTTGGCTCTACCTAAAATGGGAAGATGCTATTTGGGGGGTGTTATGATAGAATCTATGATGGTTATGACAACATTTATTACTCGGGGTAAGTGACCATTCTTGTCCATGGGTGCCTAAGTTTACATAGTTGACTATTGATAAGTGTCATGAGCTTGTAAAAGGTCATTTAATGTTGCATGTTGGAGTATCCAAGGTGAGAGAAAGTGGATGCTTAGTTTTGGGAATGAAATACTTTATATGTACATTGCCTTGTATGTGTTGCATATCACAATTTATAGGTACTCAGGTTAAGTCGGATTGAAGACTAAAAAAATAGAGGAAGTGCATGTATTGTAATCTCATATTTGAAGATAATACAACTTGAAGCCTCTTTTCTTGGTGGAGTTTTTTAGTCAAAAGGATTTTCTCCAAGTTACATACTCTGTTATGTGTTCAGTTCTTCATGCATGTTATTTCTGTGTAGTGGGTTTTATTTCTATTGCAATCTTCGTTAATATTACACTGCTTTAAGATCATAAACATAGTGTAATCAGATTTCCATTTGGGTAGTTGTTGCCTTCATTTCTAACATTTTTGTCTTCTTTTATGTTTCACTATCTCTCATTTGTTTCCATGCACCAAGTAGAGTTAGCATTTTGATATGTCTTGTGTTTTGTTCTCCCATCCACTTTTACATAGGTGTTTCCTTGTCCTTTTATGTTTTATGTTGTCATTTTATGCACTTCAAAATAGTTTGAGGATGATGGAAAGTACTAAGGACCATCAAACCCTTATTCATGTTGACCCAAAATATTTTGTTTGTCTTCTTTAAAGAAATGCAATAACCAAGGACCAAGAATGCTTGATTTCACAAGTGATATCTTTTATTTATGCACCAAAAATGACCAAGCATTTGCTCAATCCACTTTTCTAAAATATACATGCTTTCCCTTGCATTCCACTATTCATACTATTACCGCATGCACCGTTTGAGCCCTTTACCACATTCATACCTAGCACTTGCCATGATGCGTAGAAAGTTCCAATCATACAACACTTTGGATATTTGAACTATTCATTCTCCACTCCATCAAAACCATTTACTTGGCCTTTACCATATGTTGAGCACCATGTGTATCATTAGGTTCATGAGCACTATCCCTTCTATACAACCCAATATCCAAAGATCAGTAAATCTTAGAACATCATAAGTGGACAAACCCTTCCTCAAATTCTTCCTCACTTTCCTAGAGCCATCAAGAAAAGCGTGTCAATTCCAAAAAGTCAAAGTTCCAAATATTTATGTGGGGATCTTTTATTTTCCTTACCATTAGTAAAGGAAAAATATGCTTCTTATGCAAACAACCTAGGATAAATCAAAAAATAAATATGATAACCCAATTATCTTAGGAGAATGAGCTAATAATGATAATGATCTATAAATGGGGTGAATACTCCATACTGATCCTCATTAGCAATAGGTAGTCCTAGTGCAATGTTATACCAAACCCACTGATCCAAAATGCAACACTAATAATAGTAAAATGGATGGTATTTTTTACAAGTATGTGCCTAACTGGTGTTGTCATTGATGTCAACATATCAGTGTTGTCATTGGTGTCAATTGTGCTCTTGTTTTGATGCTTGCTTGTAATGAGTTAAGTGTTGAAGATAATAAGCATTCTTGATATAGCATAACAATCTAGTAGATTGCTCTGCGTTTCTTGTAGAATGAATATCCTTGTCTGCGGATTGGAAGTTAGTTAGAGACATGTCTGAAGATGCTATGTTCCAAGTTTGAGCCTCTGGTATGAAGATTTGAGTGAGTTATGTTCACCAAAGTGAAAACTATTTTTTCTATATATTTGGTGGTGACAGGGAGAATGTATTATGCTCCGCATTCCTCCACATTTAAGTATTTTAGTATGTGGTTCTGGAATCAAGTTTGTAATGATGATAAGTGCCTTCAACTCGAATGGTTCATGATTTGGTGTGTAATGAAACAACTTGCACAATAAGGAATATAATAGTAAATATACTGCAAATACTTGATAATAATATGCCACTTCAAGGGGCCAACCTCCTAATCCACTTCAAGGGGATACCTCCAACAGTCTTCAATAAGAACACAGTACTCAATATGATGATCCAATAAGGCTCACTACCCCTATATATACCTATTTATGCCTAGGATATCACCCAGGCTGACCTAGATAGCCCTATAGAAGCCTTAGGCTGACTTAAACAACTAAATAACAATATACTAATGATAATTAAGAGTTAAGATAGCCACAAGCCAACTATTCATAACCATATACACTATAGAAGTAAGGGCATAACATGCCCCCCACCTTTACAAAAGCGTTGTCCTCAACGCTAATCAATTGTGGTAGTTTCTCCATATAATCTTCATCATCCCATGTGGCAACTTCAACTAGAAGATATTTCCTTATAATGAGGTAATTTGGAACTGTTGGTGTCCTCAGCTTCTTCATGCATGTCTAGAAAATTAACTTCAGCTCCAAGATGTGTCTTCCCTTTGCATCTAACTCTTGATGGTGATGAATGTGTTCTTCCTTTATTTGAACCTTTTGATGTGACATAGAGGAAAAGGTGAGGAATAGTACATGGTACCCTTGTGTTGGTTGAATAGCTTGACTAGGAAGTTCTTCTTCTTCTTCACTTCTTCCTCTTCATTGCCTTTTTCTTCTTCTTCTTCTTCTTCTTCTTCTTCTTCTTCTTCTTTGTCTACTTCTTCTTATTCTTCTTGTTCTTCTGGTTCTTCTTCTTTTTCTTCTTCTTCTGCTTCTTCTTCTGGTTCTTCTTTTTCTTCTTCTTCTGGTTCATCTTCTTTGTGTGCTGCTTCTTCTTCTTCTTCTTCTTCTTCTTCTTCTGTTTCTTCTTCTTCTTCTTCTTCTTCTTCTTCTTCTGTTTCTTCTGCTTCTTCTTCTTCTTCTTCTTCTTCTTCTTCTATTTCTTCTTCTTCTTCTTCTGGTTCTTCTTCTTTTTCTTCTTCTTCTGCTTCTGCTTCTTCTGGTTCTTCTTCTTCTTTGTCTGCTGCTGCTTCTTCTTCTTCTTCTTCTTCTTCTTCTTCTTCTTCTTCTTCTTCTTGGTTGCTTGAGACCTCCTTTCTTGGTTCCTTCATAAAGGCACTTAACATGCTTCGTATATATGATATATCTCCTCTTAGGTCACACATATACCTCTTGAACTTACTTATTTCTTCATCCTTATCAGAGGATTTCTCCAGTGTGACAGCATTCTTTTTGCCTCTTGTTGTAGGCATCGTCATGATGGAAACTAATATTTTTTAAATAAATCACACAAATGAAATGTAAATTCTCTAAAATTTTTACTATAACTTACTAAGGCCAAGATACCACTTACCCAGAAAAAAATCCAAAAAATTAGCAAATTTGCTGCCTTGAGAGCGAATTTGTTGGAAACCCTAATTTTGCAATAACTCGCTTATTTTTGCTTCAATTCCTCTTAAATCTAGACTATATCTTCTTTAATATGGTCTTCAAAAACCCTTTAAAAATCTTTAAAAAATTCGCTAAAATCTGAAAGTTATGCTCTTCCCAAAATCGCCTCCAATGTTGAGAAAAAATCTTGCCTCTACGGTGCCAAGATCATGCTCTGATACCACTTGTAATGAAACAAATTGCACAATAAGGAATATAATAGTAAATATACTGAAAATACTTGATAATAATATGCCACTTCAAGGGGGCAACCTCCTAACCCACTTCAAGGGGGATACCTCCAACAGTCTTCAATAAGAACACAATACTCAATATGATGATCCAATAAGGCTCACTACCCCTATATATACCTATTTATGCCTAGGATATCACCCAGGCTGACCTAGATAGCCCTATAAAAGCCTTAGGCCAACTTAAACAACTAAATAACAATATACTAATGATAATTAAGAGTTAAGATAGCCACAAGTCGACTATTCATAACCATATACACTATAGAAGTAAGGGCATAACATGGTGGTTCGCAAGTGATCTTTTCTTTATGACAGTAGCTAACAGTGTTGTTTATGTGCTCCAGTTTGAAGAATCTTCTTGGCAGAGTGGTTATAGATTGTACAGTTGTTCCTAGTGACTACAATGTGCTTATGGATGTCTCCTGATCATGTTCCTACCTTTGGATTGGTCCATAAAGAGAAATTTGGATCATGGATGAAGACTGTTCTTAGAAGACTTAATGTTAACACTAGTCTTGGCCAACTTGGTTGATTTCACTACTTGTGGAGATACATCAAAGATTGTGGAAGCATGTCGTGGCATGGAAGAATGCACTTGAGTTCCATCTAAGGCGCATGATCTGCATACATCTTTCCCTTAGCTAATTTTGTTTAGGTCTAGACCTATTTCTATGTATGTTTGTAATGTCAACCTTGGAAATTGTTCCAATAGTTGATGAATGTAATGTCGAACCTTGATGTGCATTCCAAGGTTGATGAAGTGTATAAAACCATGTAATGAAGTTGCGAAAAAGATGTCCTTGTGCGAAAATGAAAAGATAAATGTGAAGGTGTAAGAAGAGAAGAGCAGAGGAGTTATATTGTGCTTCAATGGAACTAAACTCAGACATGGAGTAGATGCTATCAAATCAGTTCACCAACCCTTGGCAATGAACCCTAACATTTGTAGTGAACATTTTGGGTAGTGAGCCTCTATTTTTTGGTATTGCTATTACATATTTATATCTGTGGGCTGATACCCACCATGGTTTTTCCCTTACAGGGTTTTCCATGTAAAATATCTGGTGTCTCATTTGTGGAATATGTTATTAAGTTGAGCTTCTTGTTTCAAGTTTTCATGGTTAAATCTTAATAAAAATAATAAAGCATTTGATGTGTTGATAAGTGATTAAAGTTTTAGAGACAACTGATTCACCCCCCCTCTTAGTTGTCTTGTGCATTTCAACAATTGGTATCAGAGCCGGTTCCTCAGAAGTAAGCCTAACAGCTTGAGGTCGATCCAGGATGTCTTTTAAGAAGGAAGATCCATAGTTTGATGGGACAAATTATGCTTTATGGAAGGTATGAATGAAAAGCCATCTCCTTTGTCTTGGTTATAGAGTATGGAAAGAAATAGAGATGAAGTATACCATGCCTCAAAATGGTTTAACAACTAAAGATGAAATCAAAGAATATGAGTTAAATATAAAAGCTAGATATGCTCTGTTAAGTGCCTTGTCTGACACTGAGTTGGTAAAGATCATGGATCTAGATTTTGCTAATGAAGTCTGGGAAAAGCTGAATAATCTATATGAAGGAGATGAATCTATAAAAAGAGCCAAATTGTAGGGCCTGAAAGTGAAATATCGGGGTTTAAAGATGAGCGAAGATGAAAACATAACAGCCTATGTGTAAAAGGTTGATGAACTTCTCAATGGAATAAAAGGTATGGGAGGAACTATTGATGAGAAAGAAGTTGTGATGAAAATTCTTAGGTCATTACCTAAGTCCTACACTCACAAGGTAGTTGCAATTGAAGAAGTAATGACTATAAAAGAAGTCGATAAGGATCAATTGCTTGGAAAGCTTACAACCTTTGAGATGAGAGAGTTTGGTGATGCTCTATTGAAGGTTGAGACTGCCTAGTACTTCAGAAAAGATATCCAAAGCTGAGAAGTACAAGGTGGAACCTGATGATGAGATTGATGAGATTGATGAAATTGAAGCCAACTTTTTTGATAGACTGCAAAGAGGTTCTGGTAAGTTTAAAGGAAAATTACCTTTCAAATGTTTTACATGTGGTAAGGTCGGTCACTATGCTTGTAGATGTCCTGAGAGAATTGAAAGGAATAGAAAAATATTTGAGAGTAGACCTAGGGTTCCAAAGAAATGCTACTATATTAGAGATCTTGATAATGAAGGTGTGACAGATGATGAATCTAATGATGCTAGTACTAATGCTTGTTTATTGCAATTAAAGAAGAACCTGTGTCTACTAATCATGCTAGTTGTGTGAAGGAAGAAAAACCAGTGGAAGAAAGTGCTTTCGTTGTTCAGGTTGAGAAAGATAAGGATGAATGGATTATTAACAGTGGATGCTCACATCACATGATCGATGACAAAAGTAATTTTGTGAGTTTGGAAAAGTATGATGGAGGACTCGTTAGGTTTAATGAAGCTAGTAAGATTTATGGAAAAGGATCTATTTATTTTGATGGAAAGCACAACATTGATAATATCCTATATGTGAAGGGTTTAAAACATAATCTTTTGAGCATTGGTCAGATGTGTGAGAAAGGTTATGATCTCAGATTCAAAGATAATGGGTGCAAGATCATGGAAAGATTTGAAACAATGATTGCTACCGATAAGAAGACCAGAGGTAACATTTACCAATTAAGAGGAACTAATGATTATTGTTTATTGGCTCAGACAGATGAGAGTTGGTTGTGGCATAGAAGGATGTGTCATATCAATTTTGACAATTTGGTGAAGATAAGCTCTGCCTAAACTTGCAAAGCCTGTCAACACCATTTGCAAGGAGTGTCAATTTGGGAAACAAACAAGAACAAGTTTCAAAAGAAAAGAACAATTTTCTGCTGGATTTCTGGAGCTAGTACACACAAATTTGTGTGGTCCTACAAGAACAAGAAGTCTGCAAGGTGACATGTATTTTATGTTTCTTATTAATGATTATTCTAGAATGACTTGGGTCACTTTTTTAAAAGAAAAAAATGAAGCCCTAGGCAAGTTCAAAGTTTTCAAGGCAATGGTTGAGAATGAGTTAGAGTTGAGGATCAAATGCTTAAGGTCTGATAGAGGAGGTGAGTTCACATCAAATGAATTCAATATTTTATTTGAAGAACAAGGGATAAAGAGACAATTGTCTACACCTAGGACTCCTCAACAGAATGTCCAGTTATTGAAAGAAAGAACAGGATAGTCCAGGGGGCTGCTAGGATTATGTTAAAGGAAGCTGACCTACCGAAAGTATACTGGAGAGAAGCCATACATACTGTTGTGTACATCCTAAACAGAGTTCAAATCAAAGGTAACAGCTCTAAACTCCTTTTGAATTATGGTATGGAAGAGTTCCTCTAGTGAAGTATTTCATAGTTTTTGGTAGCAAATATTATATCAGAAGAGAAGAAGAACTAGGCAAGTTTGATGCTAGATGTGATGAAGGGATTTTTCTTGGTTACTCTACCAAGAGTAAGGCCTACTAGTGCTACAATAAGAGATTGAAAAAGATCATTGAAAGTGCTAATGTGAAGGTGGATGTGTTGCAAGTATGGGCCTAACCGGTGTTGTCATTGATGTCAACATACTCCTATTGCATTGATGTCAAGGATTGGATGAGTTGTATGCTGAGGATGTTGATAAAATTAGTCCTATCAGAAATAGAGAAGATCAATGAAGACAGTGAATCTCTATGAAGTTAAGATCCTAGCTAGATGAAGATCAGAGAATGAGCATCAAAGGTTTTGTAGATATGTGTCTGAAGATGATTCAATCAAGTTTTGAGAGGTCCACATGAAAATGTGGAGGAGTTATGGCCATTAGAGTAAAACTAGTTCTAGCAACAGTTCAGAGGTGACAAATTGACACAAATAGGTCTGGTGAGATCTGGAAATACAACATCATATTCTACAGATTTGATGGCATGTTTGGGAGGCTAATGTGAATTGACAAATCAATTGGTTCATGGTTTGGAGGTCCACAAGCAATCCTTCTAATGTGACAGTATTGATCGACTGTGTTCTTGAGGTTCTGGATGAAGATGTGAATGATTACAGTAAGCAGAAGTTGTGTGGATGTTCTTAGTGACTTGAGCAAGCTTGTGGGGGTCTCTAGATTGTGTCCAGTTCATATTGGTGGTCTGAATTGAAGATTGAGCTCGTAATTGAAGATTTACATTTGGGTGATGGTGTTCTTCCTAGTCTTGGCCAACCAGATGATTTGTACATGTTGCGGATGATCTTGAAGATGTTTTGCAAAGCATGGCGTATTCCTCAAAGAAGATTGAAGTCCTAGTTATGTATGGTCGACTATGTAGTAATGCACATGAAGTGTTTGTAATAAGTCAAGTTGTATTTTTGTAATTGCTCTGTAATAAAATATGTGTATATTGTGCTGACTTTGATGATCATTCCAAAGTCGATGTCATGTATAAATATGAGTTACGAAGTCATTCAAAAAGTGTGTGTCGGGATGATGAGAACATAGTAGTGAAAAGGAGTGAAAAGTAGAGCAGAGGTGTTGAGCTTAAATGGAACTGACTCAAGCATATTAAAGATGCTAATCTTCAGTTCAAGTATGTAATACTTATATTCTTCTAGAGACAGTGTGTCTCTTGTAGGCAGTGGGCCTCTTGTGAGCAGTGTGCTCGGGTAGTGAGCCCTAATTGGCAAGTGTCATTTTATTCATATTATTCTTTTAACAGAGAATACCCTCTTAGGTTAGTCACCCCGTGGTTTTTCCCTTAACCGGGTTTTCCACGTTAAATTCTTGGTGTTATATGTGTTGAATTTGTTTATGCTCTTGAAATTTACATTATTCTTCAATAATTGAATCATTGATATGTTGTTAAAATATAAGAAGGTTTAAAGTGAATAAGGAACAAGATTTTGTTAACAACTGATTCACCCCCCTCTTAGTTGTCTATCCTAAATCCAACAATTGGTATCAGAGCCAGTTCCTCTAGAAGAAACTTAATCGCTTGAGGGGATCCAGGATGTCGACCTACAAGAAGGACAGTCCAAGGTTTGATGGAACAAACTTCACTGCCTGGAAGATCCTCATGGAATGTCACTTACAATGCATGGGAGATTGGTATTGGAACATAACCTCAACTAAATATGTTCCCCCAAAGAATGGTCCATCAACTATAGATGAAGTCAAAGATGCAGACAATAATCTTCAAGCTAAAGAAGCCCTACTAAGTGCCTTGTCTAATTCAGAGCTGACAAATGTTATGGGATTGAAGACTGCTTATGACATTTAGACAAAGCTAGAAAATCTTTATGAAGGAGACAAATATGTTAAGTGTGCCAAGCTGCAAAGTTTGAAAGGAAAGTTTGAAAACTTGAACATGAGTGAAGATGAGAATATCACCTTATATATGTCAAAAGTAAATGAGCTTGTATGTGGCATTAGATGTGCTGGTGGAATATTGGATGAAGATGAGATTGTTGCCAAAATTCTCAAATCTTTACCTTCTGCTTACAAATACAAAGTTGTTGTCATTAAGGAAATCGAATCTTTAACAACTATTACAAGGGATCAATTGGTTGGTCAGATATTTGCATTTGAGTTGGCTGAGTTTGGTGATGCACTTCCCAAGACTGAATCTGCATTCAAAGCTAGTGCCTCTACAAAGGGCAAATAGTGATATGATCCAGGAGAAAGTTCCTCAAGGAAATCAACTTGGTATGATAAAGAAAGGAAAGATCTAAAAGAGGATGAACTAGAAGTTGAACAACTTGAAGCCCTCATTGCAAAGAGACTGCCAAGAGGATCTAGTAAGTATGAAGGAAAATTACATTTTAAATGCTTTGCCTACAATAAGATTGGTCATTTTGCCTTAAGATGTCTGGAAAGGTTTTCAAGGCCAAACCCTAATAGATCAAGGTTTCAAAAGAAGTGTTACTATGTTCAAGAAGATGATGATGGAGTGATAGATGATGAATCTGAGATAGGAAACAAACCCGGAAGTGACTGGGTGTTTATTGCCATCAAAGAAGAAGATCCAATGCCTATTGAATTTGTCAATCATAAAATGATAGAAAGTGCTTTGGCTGCTCAGGTTGAAGAAAAAGATGAATGGGTTATTGACATTGGATGCTCTCACCATATGACTGGTGACAAGAGTAAGTTCTTAAGCTTGGAAAGATATGAAGGTGGAGTTGTAAAGTTTGGAGACAATTCTACTGGCAAAATTAGAGGCAAATGAACCATTTCTTTTGATGGAAAGAAAAAAACTAGTGATGTTATGTATGTTGAAGGTCTGAAGCATAATCTTCTCAGTGTTGGATAGTTGGTGGACAAAGGCTATGATCTCTGATTCAAAAATAGAAAATGCAAGATCTTTGAAAGCTCTGGAACTGAGATTGCATCCGATACATAGACAAAAGGTAACATCTTCCAATTGGTTGGTACTAGAAAAAGTTACTTATTTGCACAAATTGATCAGAGTTGGTTGTGGCATAGGAGAATGTGTCATATGAATTTTGATAATATCAGCAAGATAAGCAACACTCAGGTTGTAAGAGATCTTCCAAGACTAGTGAAACCTACTAATAGTTTGTGCAAAGAATGTCAGTTGGGTAAGCAGAGCAAAGTCACATTCAAAAGTAAGGAAGAATCTTCAACTGGATTATTAGACTTGGTGCACACAAATCTCTATGGTTTGGCAAGAATCAAGAGTTTGCAAGGAGATAGGTATTTCATGTTGCTGATTGATGACCACTCCTGGATGATGTGGGTAACTTTCTTAAAGTAGAAATCTGAAGCACTTGAGAAGTTCAAAATATTCAAGGCTATGGTAGCAAATGAAACTGGCGTAAACATAAAGTGCCTCAGGTCTGATAGAGGTGGAGAATTCACATCCGATGAGTTCATTTCATTTTGTGAGAAACATGGGATAAAGAGACAGTTATCTGCTCCAAGGACTCCACAACAGAATGGAGTAGTAGAAAGAAAGAACTGGACAATCTAGGAAGCATCTAAGACCATGATGATGGAAGTAAATGTTCCTCAGATCTATTAGAGAGAAGTTGTAAGCACTGTTGTCTATACTCTTAATCAAGTTCAAATCAAAGGCAATACTGGTAAGACTCCTTATGAACTTTGGTTTGGCATCACTCCTACTATGAAGTATTTTAGAGTCTTGGTAGTAAATGCTATATCAAAAGAGATGAAGACCTTGGCAAGTTTGATGCTAGAAGTGATGAAGGAATATTCTTGAGATATTCTACTCAAAGCAAAGCATGTCGGTGTTATAACAAGAGATTGAGAAAGATTGTAGAAAGTACAAATGTGAAGGTTGATGAAGGCATTGAAAGACCCTCAAGGTATTATGAGTACGAAGCAGATGATTAGAATGATGTCTCAGACTAAGAAGAACAAGTCCTAACTCCAGTTTAGATTCAGACTGATCCATAGAATCCTGAAATACAAGAAGAAGAGACAAGTTTGGATGAACATGTCCAAGAATTATAAATGCAAGAGAATCCCAAAACTCCCAGGTATGTAAGATTGAATCATTCTAAAGATCAGATCATAGGGGATAGAAGCAAAGGTGTTCAAACAAGAAGAAAAATTGCTCAGGATTTAGTGAAGTATTGTTTGATTTCAAAAATTGAACCAAAATCAGTAAGTGAAGCATGCAATGATGAAAGATGGGTTAAAGCAATGGAGGAAGAATTGATGCAGATTGAAAAGAATCACACTTGGGATCATGTTCCCAGACCTAACAACAAAAATGTGATTGGGACTAAGTGGGACTTCCGGAATAAACTAAATGAAGAAAGTGAAGTAGTAAGAAACAAAGCCAAATTGGTTTGTAAGGGTTATTCTCAAGTAGAAGGAATTGACTTTGAAGAAACTTTTGCTCCGATGGCAAGAATTGAAGCAGTCAGATTATTTCTTGCCTTTGTTGCCTTCAAAGATTTCAAGGTATATCATATGGATGTCAAGTCTGCCTTCCTAAATGGTGATTTGGAAGAAGAGGTATACATTGAGCAAATGGATCGATTTCAATTGTCTGATCATGGAGATATGGTCTGCAAGTTGAAGAAGGCATTGTATGGACTCAAACAAGCCCCAAGAGCCTGGTAAGAAAGATTGGACAAACATCTTTTGAAGATTGGTTTCAACAAAGGTATTGCTGACAGTAATCTGTATTTTAAGATTGATCATGAAAATATCTTGATTGTTGAAGTATTTGTTGATGATATCATTTTTGGAGGAAAAGATAGTATGTGCAAGACTTTTGCGAATCAAATGCAAAGTGAATTTGAGATGTCTATGTTTGGGGAAATAAATTTCTTCTTGGGTTTGTGAATCACTCAAACAAAGAAAGGAATCTTCATATCACAGACCAAATATGTGAAAGAATTGTTAAAAAATTTTGGGATGGAAGATTCAAAGTCAATGAATACCCCATGGCAACCATATGTAAGAGAAGTAAAGATGATGAATCCCTTAAGGCTGATCAAAAAAATACAGGTCAATGATTGGAGGACTCCTCTACCTTACTCAAACTAGACTTGATATTATGAATGTTGTTGGTCTTGTTGCCAGATTCCAAGCTGATCGTAGAGAGTCTCATGTCATGGCAATCAAGAGAATTCTCAGATATCTGAAGGGAATAGCTGAATATGGATTATGGTATCCTAAGGATCATGATTTCTCTCTTCATGCATATACAGATGTTGATTGGGTAGGAGATGCGGATGACTGGAAGAGTACCAGTGGTGGTGCATCTTTTTGGGAAAAAGATTAGTTTCTTGGCTAAGCAAGAAACAAGAAGCAATATCTCTGTCCACTGCAGAAGCAGAGTATATTGCAGTAGTAAGCAGTTGCACTCAAGTATTGTGGATGAAGCAAATGCTAAGAGATATCAGAGTGGAGTATGAAGAACCTATCACAATCTTATGTGATAATTTAAGTGCAATAAATATATCAAAAAATCTAGTGTTGCATTCAAAGACAAAACATATATCCATCAAGTTCCACTTTTTGAGAGAACAGGTGAACAAGAATGAAGTCAGATTGGAGTTTGTGCCTTCAAAGGATCAGATTGCAGACATTTTACTAAACCTCTACCTAAAGACTCTTTTGAGTATTTTAGGGAGAAGTTAGGAGTTATTACCCCTCCAGTTCTGAATTAAGATGCACTGATGTGTATTAGTCCGGTGGATCCCACAGTCATATCTTGTGATCTAGATTGATGTTAGGAGGCTGCTACTCAGGGGGAGCAGTCTGTATGTTTCTAAATTATGAGAAGTGGTTGCAAGTATGTGTCCTTTTCCATTGATGTCAAAGGGGGAGAGAAGACATGTGAAAAACAAAGTGGTTACTAATCAAAGGGGGAGCAGTAAAGGAAGAGAAGACATGTGAATGGTTGTTGTTGATAGGGGGAGCTATTTCAGTCAGTGAGGAGAAGTTCTTGTCTTGATGGTTAAAACAGTTTTTCACATTATATGTTGCCATCAATGACAAAGGGGGAGATTGTTGCAAGTATGGGCCTAACCGGTGTTGTCATTGATGTCAACATACTCATGTTGCATTGATGTCAAGGATTGGATGAGTTGTATGTTGAGGATATTGAGAAAATTAGTCATATCAGAAATAGAGAAGATCAGTGAAGACAGTGAAGCTCTATGAAGTGAAGATCCCAGCTAGATGAAGATCAGAGAATGCCCATCAAAGGGTTTGTAGATATGTGTCTAAAGATGATTCAATCAAGTTTTGAGAGGTCCACATGAAAATGTAGAGGAGTTATGGCCATGAGAGTAAAACTAGTTCTAGCAACCATTCAGAGGTGACAGAGTGACACAAATAGGTCCGGTGAGATCTGGAAATACAACATCATATTCTGCGGATCTAGTCACATGTTTGGGAGGCTAATGTGAATTGACAAATCAATTGGTTCGTCGTTTGGAGGTCCACAAGCAATCCTTCTAATGTGACAGTATTGACCGACTATGTTCTTGAGGTTCTGGATGAAGATGTGAATGATTACAGTAAGCAGAAGTTATGTAGATGTTCTTGGTGATTCAAGCAAGCTTGTGGGGGTCTCTAGATTGTGTCCAGTTCATAGTGGCAGTCCGCATTGAAGATTGAGCTCGTAATTGAAGATTTACCTTTGGGTGATGGTGTTCCTCCTAGTCTTAGCCAACTGGATGATTTGCTCATGTTGCAGATGATCTTGAAGATGTTTTACAAAGCATGGCGTGTTCCTCGAAAAAGATTGAAGTCCCAGTTATGTATGGCCGACTGTGTAGTAATGCACATGAAGTGTTTGTAATAAGGCAAGTTGTATTTTTGTAATTTCTCTGTAATAAAATATGTGTATATTGTTCCAACTTTGATGATCATTCCAAAGTCGATGTCATGTATAAATATGAGTTATGAAGTCATTCAAAAATTGTGTGTCGGGATGATGAGAACATAGTAGTGAAGAGGAGCGAAAAGTAGAGCAGAGGTGTTGAGCTTAAATGGAACTGACTCAAGCATAGTAAAGATTCTAATCTTTAGTTCAAGTATGTAATACTTATATTCTTTTGTAGACAGTGTGTCTCCTATAGGCAGTGGGCCTCTTGTGAGCAGTGTGCTCAGGTAGTGAGCCCTAACTGGCAAGTGCCATTTTATTCATATTATTCTTTTAACAGAGAATACCATCTTGGGTTAGTCACCTCGTGGTTTTTCCCTTAACCGGGTTTTCCACGTTAAATTCTTGGTGTTATATGTGTTGAATTTGTTTCTGCTCTTGAAATTTGCATTATGCTTCCATAATTGAATCATTGATATGCTATTAAAATATAAGAAGGTTTAAAGTGAATAAGGAACAGGATTTTGTTAACAACTAATTCACCCCCCCCCTCTCAGTTATCTGTCCTAAATCCAATAGGATGAAGACAAGGAAAGAATATCAGATCTGAGTGGCTATGAATCAGATGTACCTGTGACTATAGTGAATGAAGAAAAAGTTGAGCAAGAAGATAGTCAAGATGAAGAAGAGGCTCTGAAAAGTGTTGTTAAGACTCCCAGGCATGTAAGGATTAATCATTCTAAAGATCATATTATAGGTGACAAAAGCAAGGGTGTCCTGACAAGGAAAAGAGATGTAGAAGAACAAGTGAATTACTGTTTGCTTTCAAAGGTTGAACCAAAAACTGTAAATAAAGCTTGCAATGATGAAAATTGGATAAAAGACATGGAAGAAGAGCCGATGTAGATAAAGAAGAATCAAACTTGGGAATTGGTTCCAAGACCTGCTAATAAAAATGTCATTGAAACTAAATGGGTTTTCAGGAACAAGCTGAATAAAAATGGAGAAGTTGTAAGAAACAAAGCAAGTCTTGCGTGCAAAGGATATTCTCAAATTGAAGGAATAGATTTTGAAGAGACTTTTGCTCCAGTGGCTAGGATTGAAGCAATCAAAATATTTATGGCATTTAATGTTCATAAAAATTTCAAATTGTATCAGATGGATGTGAAGTCTGCATTCTTGAACGGTGAGTTGGAAGAGGAAGTTTACATTGAGAAACCGGAAGGGTTTCAGTTATCAGACCAAGGTGATATGGTGTACAGATTGAAGAAGGCATTATATGGACTGAAGTAATCCCCCAGAGCCTGGTATGCAAGGTTAGACAAATATTTGTTGCAATTAGGGTTTAGTAAAGGCACTGCTGACAGCAATCTCTATTTCAAAATCAATGATAATCAAATCTTGATTGTTGTAGTTTTTGTTGATGACATTATCTTTGGAGGAAATGAAGGTATGTGCATGAAGTTTGTAGGAGAAATACAAAATGAATTTGAGATGTCTATGTTTGGAGAAATGAATTTCTTTCTAGGTTTGCAAATTACTCAATTAGATAAAGGAATCTTCATTTCTCAATCTAAGTATGTAAAATAATTATTGAAGAAGTTTGGGATGGAGGACTCCAAACCAGTATGCACTCCCATGGTGACTGGCTGCAAGTTGAGCAAAACTAATGAATCACCTAAGACTGATCAGAAAAGGTACAGATCTATGATTAGAGGATTACATCTAACTCAAACCAGACTTGATATAATGCATGCAGTATGTCTTGTGGCAATATTTCAAGAAGATCCTAGAGAATCACATGTGATGGCAATCAAGAGAATCTTGAGGTATTTGAAAGGCACATTAGATCATGGCTTATGGCATCCAAAAGATAATGATTTCACTCTCAGTGCTTATATAGATGCAAATTGGACCGGAGATGTTGATAACAGAAAAAGTACAAGTATAGGTGCTTTCTTCTTGGGTAACAGATTGGTCTCATGGCTGAACAAAAAGCAAGATTCTATCTCCTTATCTACTGCAGAAGCAAAGTATATTGTAGTAGCATGTTGTTGCACTCAAGTGTTATAGATGAAGCAAACTTTGAAGGACATAAGAGTTGTATATGAAGATCCAATTGCATTTTTTTGTGACAATACAAGTGCCATAAACATTTCAAAGAATCCAGTGATTCACTCAAGAACAAAGCATATATCAATAAGGTATCACTTTTTGAGAGAAAAGGTGACAGAGAATAAAGTAAAGATGAAATATGTGTCCACAAAGGATCAGATTGTAGATATTTTCACTAATCCTGTGCCTAAGGATACCTTTGAGTATCTCAGAGAAAAATTAGGGGTTATTACTCCTACACTGAACTAAGATGTAGAAGAATGCATCAGTCCAGTGGTGTCCAAAGCCTCATTCTTTGATCTGGACTAATGTTTTGAGAGCTACTTCTCAGGGGGAGTAGCAAGTGTTTCTGATATGTGTTCTTGAAAAAGAGTAGTAAGTGTTATAGTATTGATGATTTGATCAGAACAGCAGAGTGCAAATATGTGCCCTTTGCCATTGATGTCAAAGGGGGAGAGAAATCATGTGAAAAACTTAGGAGGAGAAATAGTGTAGATGTATAAAAAGAAAGGGGGAGTATCTTGTCTTGATGGTCTTTCCAATTTTTCACATCATATGTTGCCATCAATGACAAAGGGGGAGATTGTTACAAGTATGTGCCTAACCAGTGTTGTCATTTATGTCAACATATCAGCACTATTGTCATTGGTGTCAACTGTGCTCTTGTTTTGATGCTTGCTAGTAATGAGTTAAGTGTTGAAGATAATAAGCATTCCTAATACAGTAGAATAGTCCAGTAGATTTCTTTGCATTTCTTGTAGAATGAATATCCTTGTCTATGGATTGGAAGTTAGTTAGAGACATGTCTGAAGATGCTATGTTCCAAGTTTGAGCCTTTGGTATGAAGATTTGAGTGAGTTATGTTCACCAGAGTGAAAACTATTTTTTCTGTATATTTGGTGGTGACAAGGAGAATGTATTTGCTCTGCATTCCTCTGCATTTAAGTATTTCAGCCTGCGGTTCTGGAATCAAGTTTGTAATGATGATAAGTGCCTTCAACTCCAATGGTTCATGATTAGGTGGTCCACAAGTGATCTTTTCTTTATGACAGTAGTTGACAGTGTTGTTTATGTGCTCTGATTTGAAGAATCTTCTTGGCAGAGTGCTTAGAGATTGTGTGGTTGTTGTCCTTGTGACTATAATGTGCTTGTGGATGTCTCTTGATCATGTTCCTACCTTTAGATTGGTCCGCAAAGAGAAATTTAGATCATGGATGAAGACTGTTCTTAGAAGACTTAATGTTAACACCAGTCTTGGCCGACTTGGTTGAATTCACTACTTGTAGAGATACATCGAAGATTGTGGAAACATGTCATGGCATGGAAGATTGCACTTGAGTTCTAGCTAAGGCATAACATGATCTGCATACATCTTTCCCTTAGCTAATTTTGTTTAGGTCCAGACCTATTTCCATGTATGTTTGTAATGTCAACCTTAGAAATTGTTCCAATGGTTGATGAATGTAATACTGACCTTGATGTACATTCCAAGGTTGATGGAGTGTATAAAACCACGTAACGAAGTTGTGAAAAAGATGTCCTTGTGTGAAAATGAAAAGATAAGTGTGAAGGTGTAAGAAGAGAAGAGTAGAGGAGTTATACTGTGCTTCTATGGAACTAAACTCAGGCATGAGTAGATGCTATCAAATTAGTTCACCAACCCTTGGCAGTGAGCCACCCCTTGGTAGTGAGCCAATCTTGGCAGTGAGCCCTAACATTTGCAGTGAGCATTTTGGGCAATGATCCCTAAGGTAGTGAGCCTTTGTTTTCTAGTATTGCTATAACATATTTATATCTGTGGGCTGACACTTACCGTGGTTTTTCCCTTATAGGGTTTTCCATGTAAAAAATCTGGTGTCTCATTTGTTGAATGTGTTATTGTGTTGGGCTTCCTGTTTCATGTTTTCATGGTTAAATCTTAATAACAGTAATTGAGCATTTGATATGTTGATAAGTGATTAAAGTTTTAGAGACAACTGATTCACCCCCCCATCTCAGTTGTCTTGCGCATTTCAATGGTATTTTCTTAACCCACTTAATGGAAACCACCCTAAAAACCTTTACATAAACCTATAATCTCCTCTCATTGTTATACTACATGTTAGATCCACTACATAATAGTGCAAAGTCAAATGAAATTTAAGAGAATGCCCCATTAACTTGTAAATGAAATAATGTAAGAAAGATCATACAAAACATTAACAACAAACCATACCATAATTATTTGACCTAAAGAAACCCAATGTGAGAAGCAAACTCCAATAGTGAATCCACTAGAACATAGTTTTACAAGTATCATTCCCTCTAGGACTGATTTGTATTCCCATCAAATATGGATCAACTCAAAACCTTGTAAATATCATTTGCAACAACTGTGTAAATATGTCAAAAAAGAGACACAAAGCATCAACTATTAGCCTCCATTAGCAACCTAGCTAATATAACTTTCATCTCTACTCCTCTCAGTATATGACCCTTAAATTAATGAAAATGAAGTATTTAAAATGCATCCAATACTTCCTTCTCTTTTCCCATGCATGGAGAAGGTAATTAATAACTCCCTTTTGATTCCTAATGTCAAAAAATAGAATTAAAAGTGCCAAAAAAGAGAAAAGAAAATACATGACATTCCAAATTCTAGATCTCTACCCATATATAGGTCCATTCACCCTTTTTATTAGTTTTATGTTTTCTAGGGTGGATGTGAGTTTGCTAACAAAACTCCTAATTCATCCATTTTTTCCTACATCTTCCAAACACCATAACTTTTACCTACATACTCAATATTAGGTGACATGTTTCTGAAAGTGTACTATTTTATAGGGTTATTTGAATATGCATTCAAAACCAACTTTTGATTCTATTTATCAATTCATTTTTCCCCTAAAACATAACTATGTCTACAAGGGTCTAAATTATTTGAGTCAATGTCATAAGTTGTCTCATCTACCAACAAAGGTTTAAAGATGTCCTCTACCATCCCAAAACCTCCATAAGTATTTAAAAAATATTACATTATCCAAAAACATCTATATGGCACAAGTTTGATGACACATACCTCAATTGGGCTTCTTGACAACACTTTGTGAGCTAGAATGGCATGACCCTAATGGTCCCAATATCTTCTTAGTCAGATGTTTGTTTGAATCATACCTTCCTAATGGGGAGGATTTTAGTCTCCAAAAAATCAATAATCTATAATGTAAAATGACCACCAATCATCCTTTGGTGGGACTTTTACAAACAATTCCCTTGATAGGTATTTTCAATGTTACAAACATAAGCAATGCAACAAAACTAGCCCTATCAACATAAAAGCTTACAAACATTGCCCATCATGAGTCTTATGTAGAAACATTGATTTCTTGGTATCTCATGTAAACATTTAACAACAAGGCAAGAACTTGCAACAACAAATGCAAGAAACTACTCTCATGCCATGGTTGCTCCATCTCAAGCACATAACACCATTACAAAAGTGAGTGAAAATGCCATAACAATATAAATTAGAGCATTGAACAAATCAAGCCAACTGAAAATGGCTTAAACTAGTGGATTATTTGGAGTTCCACTCACCGTGAGTGTTTTCATAATTCTTTCATTATCCCACATACTTTAGAACTTGTCCTATCCCCCAAGGGTTTAAGCAACTATGGTAGAAGAAGCCATATGAGGGGGCAAACTACAAAGTTATATTCATCTAGGGGATGAATAGAAAATAACATCATTTGGTTGAATAACTAGATCCCATGGCAAAGCCCTAAAAATAGATTTACCTACATTCTAGAAATTCTTTGTAACCACCCTCTTTTGGATCCCATCACTCTTAAAAAAATAAAAAATAATACTTTCTAGATCATCTTTGACATTAACATACAATCTCAACTTTTCTCCCCACAATGACATGACCTAATCACCAAAAACTTGTGAGAGGACATAAATCCTTTGCTCAAACAGACCAAGGAAATACCAATAGTTTTAAGCCGATGTGCTTCATTCTCCATATCCTTTAACATCTCATCATTCAAAAAGAAATTCAAGGTAGATACAAGGGAATTGATTTGCTCTACCCTTCCATCTTTACCAAACACCAAGGAAAATTTGTAATATTTACTAATATTCTCACCATTATTTTGAACTAGAACACCAACTCGAACCTCCTCTACAAAATGTGGCATACTACAATAAAGGACTCTATCCTTGTACCTCACCTCCCCTCTTGAGGAAATTCCCAAAGAGACTAGTGAACACCTTATGCTCAAATAAATAACATGGGGGAGAGAAAAATATGAACATAAAACTAAATTAAAAACCCAATTACAAGCTATCTAATAAAATGTCACATCCTATTTTTAAACTAATGTATTTACTTTCAATATTTTCATGGAGATAGATAGTTAGTCAGATAAAATATTATGATAATAGTAATGATGGGAAATGCACTTGTTTTATATTAATTTGTATGCAAGAGATAATTGTATATGATGTCATTATTGAACATGTGGTTAAAATGATGAAATGGACTAACTACCTTTATGTAATTGAGGTGGATGCAGGAACAATGTTGTTTCCCCTCTGATATGAGGAGAGAGAGTATCACCATGGAGAGGATGATAGATCATGTGAATGCAACGATCCTTATGCCATCTAGAAATACACACATGTACTTAGTAGAGAGTATGTTTTGTGCTAGTCATCTATTTCATCTTAAGACAAAGGTTATTAAATCCTTTTCGTTGTCTGATAGAAACTTGGTGTATGCTTTTTGAAGATAAGTCAACGTGTGTAAATTGACTAATCATGATTAGTTTTGTTGTCAAGATCATAGCCGTCGGATGAGAATTCTTCATCAATAATTGTGCTTTAGATTAACACATTTAGTGTTTGAAAGTACGTAATATCGACATCCAATAGATATGTATGGTATGTCTTTTTATAAAGTTATTATTATTGTTATTATTATTAATATTTTTATTATTGTTGTTTATACTACTATTATTATAGTTGATAGTTATGTTAGTCAGGGAAGTCTCCTTATTCTTCTAGTGAACTCTCTAGATGCTTGGGAGTGAAGGAGGGAGCAATAGCCCCATACTCTCCACTAATTTCTGCATGTAGAGAGTGAGAGAAAGCCACGAGGATAAGGAGAGTGTGGTGTAATGATACTTTTAATGATGCGCGATAATCTGGAGTGGCGGCCCCTTTAGAAAAGGGAGGTGATTATTTTGAAAACAAAACAACACAACACTTGGTAATTTGGCGAGGAAAAAGAAAAGAGAGCAGGGGAAAAAGGAATGAAGGACATAGAGAAACTGTGTTAGTGTGCTTCATGTAGAAGAGAACAGGCAAGTTTATCATTACACTACTGAAAGTGATAATATGTATGTTGGTATTGCTTTACATTAGTTGAAATTGTAAGTAAACATATGTAGAAATCCTATTGTCAATTGTTTTCATTTGACATTTACCTCTACATGTGTAAGTATTGTCTCTCATTAGAAAATGTTATGAGAACAATATCCAAATTAAGAGAGTTGCATATCTTTGCTATACCATAGTACATTCTTTATAGACTGTTGTATATTTATAATAGAAGGATAGTATCAGTCGTATGACTATGTGAGTAAACTAAGTTTTCATATGGCCAAGGCTATGTATTGTGATGTCCAGTTGAGTATATAACAAGGTTATGCATTGTGATGGCTGGTTGTATTATGATATATATATTGAGGCCGACAGTAAAATGATATCAAAGGCTAAGTGTTATGAAATATTTCAGACCAATAGTAAAACCATATTGAAGTTGAGTGTTATGATACATCTCAAGCTAATAGTAAAACTATATTAAGGCTGACTGTGATTATATATATCAGGCCGATTGTGATTATATATCTCAGGCCAACTGTGATCTTGATATCAGAGGCCGATTGTGAACAAATATCAGAGGTCGATTGTGAGGCCGACTAGGATCATATTATAGGAGATCGACTGTAATGATAAAGTAATTGGTGGACTATGATATTATATAGAGGTTGACTAAGTAAATAAAGTCAAGTTGATTGTGTTTTTATTTAGTGCAAGTGTGTTACCACATGAAGACCGTGGGTGGATAGTTTAACCCAAATCTTTTAAGAGATTGATTGATATTGAAAACTAAGCTTAGGTTTATTAACCAAAAAGGGTTGATAGCAATTCTATAAAAGGATCTAAGAAAAGATCATTTATGAAGTATATTTCCCTTACCGATAGTGGTTTAAGAGAATTGAAGATGTGTTTTTGAAAGCTTGAAGAGTTAGTATAAAAGACAAGTCATAGTGTAGATACACTTGACATTAGATCTACTCTATTATTTATCTTAGGCCAAGTATAGCCATAAGAATGTCTTAAGAATCATTCTTTATGCCAACAATAAGTCAAGATTTAGACTAATGTGATAGTTGGAGTTCTCTTTTTGAAATACATAAAGAGGAGTATTAAATTTGTATGACTATGTAATTATAGTTTTATATTGACAGATTCTGAGTCAAATATTTGTTAAGACAGATAAAGTCTTTATTAGATAATTTATATGGCTTAAATGTAAACCTTGTATATGTAGATGACTATGAATGAGCCTGGGAGCAAGCAAATAAGTAATTGAGTAAATGACAGGATGTCATAGACCCATGATTGCAAGGATGCAAAGAGGGACTCAATATATGTTTACACCAGTCATCTAAGCTCTCACCTAGACTTGTCAAGAATGACTAGTAGATAAGGGTTTATGTCTTTATGACTAATGTACCTATAAGTAAGACTAAGAGAAAGTGGTTATGTATAAAGAAAATAAATTTATAATAATAATATTGTCTTCAAGTCAAGAAAAGAGTGAGTGAACATACATCTTTTATATATATGAAACTTTGGCCAAAGTAATGCAAAATTCACTGCTTGCATTGTTAGTTCACAGGTGTACCAGATAGCTAAACAATTAGAATGGGTCATACATAGCTAGAGCTAGACTAGAGTTGTAAACCTGATTGTCTTTAGCTAGGACACATCACTAGTTCTCATATGGCATATGGAATCAGTTGATTCTCATTATCTATTACCCTCGTGAAGGGAAGGGTCACTTCCAGGAAGGAAGGTGAGTGGAGAACCACTGGTCTATGGTTGGAGGAAAAGCACTAGGGTGATGCTCTCTCTCCTGCAGTTGACTTTCGAAGACTTGTGAATAAAGAATACATTGGTTATTTTGTAAATGATATTGATAAAATTGGAAGTTGTAAGAATACAACCATTGTAATTTGTACAATTGCTAGTCGCATGTGAAGTGACATCCTTTGAAAAATGTATATTATATTTGGATATTACAATTTATTGTTTATGGATTTTTTTTTTCTCAAAAAAAATGTGTGAATATTTGCTTAATTTTGTTTGAGTTTTTTTTTTAATATTCCAGTTGGGATGTTACACATGGTATTAGAGCTACTGGGTTCAACACTTGGACCTTGGAGCTCATTGTGAGGTTTCGCGAGATTGGCAAGATATGCTAATGTTAAAACATTTGTTCTTGTTCCAAAATGGTAGGAAATAGAAGGACAAGAAAGCAAGCCAAGAAAACAAAACTCAGTAAAATGCCTAAGATCACTATTAAGAAAGAACCATCTCCTGAACCAAAGATTGAAGATACAGTGAGTTATGCAAAAGAAGCTTGGCTCACTGATTTTGAAACACTAGCTGATGTGCTCAAAGGTATCCTCTTGGAAAGGAGGAAATGACTTGAGGAGGCAAAAAGATTGCCAATCCTTACTACTATTAAGATTATTAAACCATCTACACATTGTGACATGCTTTTTGGGTGTGGTCGGGATGCGCCTATTATGAGTCTAAAGGTGTTGAAAGAGTAGTCATGAGTACATCCACCAACTAAGTTTGTTTTACTTGATTCTAATGGAGAAGAGGAACCTAAGGAATTTCCTCTGTCAAAAAGTGATATGTAGACATTTCCTTTTCATAAAAAGGTTTTGTATTTGAACAAGGATGTAAAGATCCAAAAAGTGAATAAAGTAAAAGTTTTCGATTTTTGAGTACACAAATGTTTGTGTAAAGAATCTCTGAAATTATATATTTATGAACTTGTAATTTTTAGAGTATCAAAAAGTTACATGTTTTGATAAATTTCTATGCAATGATTAGATGTGGTATTGTAATGAAACATTCTGAAAACTAACCAGGAGGGAACTCAGATGGCCCAGATCCTAAGAAAAACCCTATGGAAAAATTAGATCAAATTTTGTCAGCCTTAAATGAAACAAAAGGAAGATTGGAAGCCTTGGAATAAGAAGTTAAAGCGGGAGAAACCAATCAAGGACACTATTCTAAAGAAAGAGAAGAATCCAGTTTTCATGGAGAACCAAGAGTAAATAACAAAGACTCACTGATGCAAAATGAGGCAAAAAATCATCTTACCAGTGAGTTAGCCCGAGATATGAAGAAAGTTATGGGTAAGTGCAAGAAGATGAGTACACTTTTTGGCCAAAAAGTGGAAGTGTTTTTCATATTTTTCAAATCTTTTCATATTTGGAGTGACAATTTGAAGCACTTTCACATAAAATATTAAGATGATGTAAAAATAAGAAATGTAGGATTTTGTTTCTAGTTTTCAAATATGTATTTTTTTCTAATACCCAGATGACGCAAGTTGGTTTTTTATTGGATGTACAAAAAGTGGTTTTTTAAAAGTCCCCTATTTTTTGCCAAAGCATGCATGTGTATGACCAACATAATTTGACCTAAATTAAGGTATTTTTCTAATTCCTTTTGTGGAAAGATACATAGGATGTTGAATTTTGGTCAGGATATTTTTTTGTAATTTTTGGATAAATATATTTTTTAATTAATTTTTTAATGGCCCTAATTAGTGTTTTTTAAAACCCCTTGTGTACAGCCAGTATAATTTGAGCTAAACTAATCAATTCTCTAAAAAAAAATTCATCATGTAGAGAATGATGTCTATATTGGTCAGACATTTTTTTTTAATAAAAAACTTTCAAAATCAAAAGTTATTAAAAATAGTAACGTATGTTATTTCAAGTTTATGAATTAATTTGTTTAGAAAATAAATAATAAATAGAAAATTATGTTCAATAGTAGAAAAAATTACATATTTGAAAACTATACTTTCAGATCTATAATGGGTTTTAATTTTGTTAAAATATTCTGAAAAAAAAGTCGTCAACCATAGTGGTGAAACTAGTTTTTTCTCTTGTTGTTTTCATGATCTCCTAGTTGTAGGTCCAAAGCTAAGGCTTGGGTTTCCAAGCCTAAAAATAATGCAAATTGGTAGGTTTGCAATTCCAAAATTTTAGAAATGGGTACCCGTTATAAATGGGTGCCCGTTCATAACGAGTGCAGAGCCTGATCTTAAATGAGTACCCATTATTTTCAAAGCAGGTACCCATTCCAAGCGGTATTTTCCATCCGTGGAAGACTTCCACGAAATGTATACTCATCTTTGTGCTTTCACCCTTATACCTCCTAAGTTTGATGGAACAATGAGTGGAGATGCAACTGAGGCTTGGCTGACAGAGATGGAAAAATATTTTGAGATAAGAAATTATTCTAAGATCAGCAAGGCTGTATGGGGAGTATACTAGTTAGCTAGAGAATCATCATCTGGTGGATGAACAAGAAAATGGAATTAGGATTGAGTTCCTTGAGTCTAACTTGGGGTCAATTTGTAGTCATATTTAGGAAAAGGTGGTTGCCCCAATTGTACTTTGACCATAAATTAACAAATTTTTAAAATCTACGTCAAGGAGATATGATTGTTACTGAATACTAGGAAAAATTTACTAGGTTATTGAAGTATGTGCCACAATATCAAAAGTACGAGATATTTAGGATAAGGAAGTTTATTATGGGTTTGAATGCTCAAATTGGTGGAGAAGTGGATGTCATGGACTGACAACTATGGATCAAGTTTTTGAGAAAGCCATTAAGCAAGAGTAGAAGCTCAAATCTATCTTTGTGTATCGAGAAAGATCTCGAAGGAAATTTAGATGGAGTCATCCTTCAAAATCTTTCAAAAAGAGAAATAAGAATCAGGAGTCTATAGAAAATAACCATGGTAAAAGTTTCAGATATAATAGAAATGAATCCAGGGATGGAAACAAGGATTCTAATCCCTAAAGGAATGATGATAATACCAACTGATCTTCAGGAAAGAGAGGTCTTCTTGGAGGGTGTTTCACGTGTAGAGGAGATCATTATGCTAATCACTACCCCACAAAGAGCCAAGGAAATTCTTATGGAGGCAAACCTTTAATTTCACAGGAAATGGCTTTTCAAGAAAGGATTCATGTTGCTCTTGATAGTCGTCAAGTTGAGTATCAGGTTACTCCTATTGAAACCACAGGTACTCTTTTTGGAACCCCAATTTCTATTCTCATATATACTGGAGAAACTAAAAATTTTGTGAACCCTAGAATACTTGATAAAATTTCTAGGAAAGTTGGTTTCATGGCTAATTCATGGACAATAGAGTTTGTAAACTAATCAAGAGCTTAGGTAGAGCAATGTTTGTTTGAAGCCAGATTAACCCTACCTACTTTTTCCATGGAGGTCAACCTATATGTAGCACCTATAGGATCCTATGATGTCACGTTAGCGATGAAATGGCTATCTACGCATAAGGCAAAAGTCAATTGTCTTTCTAAAATAGTAGAATGCATTGATGATGAAAGAAATGTTGTCATCATCCAAGGTTTTCAATGAGAAATGAAAATTAGGAAAATTTCCATGATATAATTGAAAAGAGCAAAACGGAAAGGATGCCAGATGTTTGTAGTAAAAATGGAGGAGGTAAAAGATGACGAGAAGAAGGGATTAAAGGAAAATACTTTTGAAGAGTACCCTTTTCTTCAAGATTTTTGGGATGTGTTTTCGAAAGACCTTCCAAGTCTACCCCTAAAAATAGTTTTTTATTTTGCAATAGATATTATTCTTGGTTCCAAACTGATGTCCAAAGTGCCTTATCAGATGACTACTACTGAGTTGATGGAATTAAAAGCTCAGTCCCATGAATTGTTGCAAAAATGGTTGGTTAGACCTAGTGTATCACCTTGGGGAGCGCCAGTGATCTTTGTTAAGAAGAAAGATGGTACATTATGTGTTTGTATAGATTATCGTATGCTTAACAAAGCAACAATCAAGAACAAGTATCATCTTCCGCACATAGACGATCTTTTTGATCAAATGTGTGATGTCAATGTATTTCCAAGATTGACCTTAGATCAAGTTATTATCAGTTGAGATTGAAGGAAGAAGATATTCACAAGACAACCTTTCAAACAAGGTATGGGCATTATGAGTTCACCGTCTCACCTTTTGGTTTGACAAATGCTCCAGCAGCATTTATGAATTTGATGAACAGTGTTTTTAGAGACTATTTAGAAAAAGTCATTCTGGTGTTTTTAGATGATATTTTAATCTACTCTCATAATGAAGAGGAACACCATCAACACTTGTGGATAGTTCTGCAATGACTCAGGGAGCATAAACTTTATGGAAAGTTGTCCAAATGTACTTTATTTAAATTAAAGAGGTACAGTACTTGGGTCATTTCATATCAGCTAAAGGAATTGTTATAGATCCATTGAAGATAAAAGCTATTTTAGAATGGCCTACTCCTAAAAATGTGCATGAAGTGCGTAGTTTTATGGGATTAGCACGATATTAGAAGAAGTTTGTTCTGAACTTTTCTAGAATTGCCCATCCTATCACTTCCTTACAAAGAAAAGGAAAGAGATTTGAGTGGTCTGATAAGTGTGAAGAAGCATTTAATATTCTTAAAAATAAATTAACTTCAGCACTAATCCTTAAAGTGCCATACCTAGAGGGTTATTTTGTTGTTGTGACTGACGCTTCAGGAGAAGGGTTAGGAGGAGTGCTCATGCAAGAACACCAAGTTGTGGCCTATGAGTCCAAGAAGTTGTGACCTTATGGCTAGAATTATGCCCCTCATGACTTGGAATTAGCTGCAATTGTGCATGCTCTCCAAGTATGGAGGCATCATTTGTTAGGGAAGCAATTTGAATTGAAATATGATAATCAAGGTTTGAAGTATATCTTCACGCAACCTAACCTTAACGCCGGATAAAGAAGATGGTTAGAGCTCATCCCTGATTATGATTTTCAGGTTAATTACATTAAGGGTAAACAAAATCAAGTGGTTGATGCCTTGAGTCGAAGAAGGCACATATCAGCAATAGTATCAGTGCACTCTGATTTTAGAGCTCAAATATTGAAAATTTTGACTGAAGATAAATATTATGAGAAAATTTTGAAATCTTTAACAAAAAATCCTCAAGATACAAGGTATGATGGTTTTTATTTTGAACCTAATGGATTATTAAGATTCAATAATAGAATATATGTTCTGAATCAGGGAGATTTGAAAAAAAAATCGTGTGGAAAGAAGTGCATTTTGCACCATATCCAGGTCATCCTAGAGTGACAAAGTTGTTGGCTGATGTAAAACTCTTATATTTTTGGAAATCAATGAAAAATGATGCTGCAAGATTTGTGGCAAGATGCCTAGAGTGTCATCAAGTTAAGGCTGAACACCAGCACCCAATAGGACTCTTATATCCTCATGACATACCTGAATGAAAATGGCAAGTTATTAGTATGGATTTTATCAAAGGATTACCTATATCTCGCTATAAGCATGATGCTATTCTGTTTGTAGTGGATAAACTTACTAAGGTAGCTCATTTTATACTTAGTAATCTTATAGGTGGAGCACCCATCTTAGCCAAGAAATTCATGCAAGAAGTTTTCAAATTGCATGGAATTCTGAAAAGATAAATTCAAGGTTATGGTAAACTTTGTTCTCATCTTTGGGAATGCAACTGAATATAAGCTCAACATATCATCCAAAAAAATATGGACAAACTAAGAGAGTAAATCAAATACTGGAGGATTTTTTGAGTATGTATTGCATGGATCAGCTGTATAAGTGGAAAGAGTATCTTCCACTAGTTGAATTTGCATATAATAACTCTTATCATTCTGTAATTAAGATGGCTCCATTTGAAGCCTTGTATGGCAGGAAGTGTCAAACTCCTATAAGCTGGTATAAGCTAGAGGATAGGATTTGTCTTGGGCCAAAAATGCTTTCAAAAATGGAAGAGCAAGTAAAGTTGATCAGGAAAAGACTGGCAGAAGCAAATGATATATAGAAAAGCTATGCTGATGTCAAGCAAATACCCTGACAATTGTTAGTAGGAGATAAAATTCTCTTAAGAGTTAAACCACATAAGAGCCCAATTAAGTTTGGAAAGTCTTCCAAACTAGCACCTAGATATGTTGGACCTTTTGAAGTCCTAGAAGTGGTTAATCCAATTGCTTATAGGATAGCTCTACCATGGCCCTTGCTATCTAGAATGCATGATGTTTTCCATGTGTCATATTTGAAGAAATATATATCATGATCTAATCATATACTTGATTGGAATGCTCTATAGGTACAGGACCCAGGGTTGGTAATGATTGAGCCTCTCAAAGTGCTTGAGGTACATAAGCTCCACCTACGTCATAGAGAGGTTACCTAGTGCAAGGTCTAGTGGGACCAGTATTTGGAGGAAAATGCTACCTCGGAAGATTATAATGATATTTATCAAAAGTTTCCAACTCTTTTTATATAGCATGATGTATAAGAACATGTTTGAAGTATTTATGTTTGGTTTGGACATAATCATCGAGGATGATGATATCTAAGGGGGGAGATATGTCACACTCCATTTTTAAACTAATGTATTTATTTTTAATATTTTCATGGAGACAGATAGTTATTCAGAGAAAATATTATGATTATAGTAATGATGGGAAATGCATTTGTTTTATATTAGTTTATATGCAAGAGATAATTGTATATGATGTCATTATTGAACATGTGGTTAAAATGACGAAATAGACTAACTACCGTTATGTAATTGAGGTGGATGCAGGAACAATGTTGTCTTTGTTGGAAACAAGGCAGATAACTGAGAGGGGGGGTGAATCAGTTATCTTAAATTTCTTAACTTTATTTTCTTCATTGACAATAGTGCAGTATCAAAACATATAAGCATAAATGAACATGAGAGCAGAAATGAAATCAGCACACATAACACAAGGATTTTTACGTGGAAAACCCTATTAAGGGAAAAACCACTGGGTGACTAACCCAAGATTGTATTCTCTGTTAAAAGAATAAGAAGTACAAAATGGCACTTGCCAATTAGGGCTCACTGCCCAAGCACACTGCTCACAAGAGGTTCACTGCCTACAATAGTTTATAGAAAGTAACTAGGTATTTGAACTGATGAGAAGCATCCACATATGCTAAGGTTCAGTTCCAGTTAGGCTCAATATACTGATCTACTGCACTTCATTCTTCCTCTGTTTTGGTGCTACTATTCTGTCACATACCGGACCTGTATATCCACTTCCACACTTATCTCTGCCTTTTCTCACACACTATTTCTCCACACACACACCTTCATACCGAAACCCATCTGGTATATATATCCACATCAAGGATCTCAACATCTTTCTAGTCGGTATCTGGAATACTCAAGATTTTCCCAAAACACTAATCTGTCAGCTGAATCCAAGCTTACTATGTGATGTGTATCAAGGACATAGATATAGAAGTCATCAATCATGTTGGCCAATAATGAATGATCTCTTAAATAGCTTGATCACCATCAATTTCTCATCCGGATTAAGGTCTGATGCTCTGTCGGTCAGTTCTTTCTCAGTTAACTCTGCCTGTCAAGAACTCAACACTTAGATGCTCATCTCTTTTCACTCTTTCATCACTGGAGGCTCAATCTCTAGAATGTAGTAGTTATGGTACTCCTCTTGACTTCCCCAAGTTCGCACTTTGCTGAGATACATCCTCTGAGAGATCCAGACCTGATTGTCAGACCTTGCTGCATGCTCTGTTTTTGCTCACTAGACCAAAATACTCTTCAATCTGACTTCCGGTATAGACATACCATGTGCTGCGGATGTGTGGGATGGACTTTGTTGCCATCAATGACAACAATCATGAAGCCACACAGTATCTCTTGCCAACAATCTCCCCCTTTGGCATTGATGGCAACACTTAGTGAAAAATGACTAAGTGTCATAGCACACTCCCCCTTGGCTGATGCTCTGTCTTGTGTACACTTTTACCAGAGCTCCCCCTTAGCTAGATCCCACATTTTTCACTACTCCTCACTCCCCCTTTGACATCAATGGCAAAGGGTGGAATCCGCATACCAAAATTTTCAAAAAGTAACCTATACTCAGCCACATAAGTATATATACAAGTTATACTTACATATACCTAAGTATATCCGCAAAGGTGGTCTTCAACTGGACAAATTTTGTTGCCCAACTCTGCTTCATCCTGTCCAAAATTGAGATGTGACCACTTATCAAAAATGCAAAATCTTCTGCCCTTTTTAAGTCTACTAGATCACTGGTCTGGGCTGTGGTTTGAGCATCAGTTAGGGCCTCATGCATTGCCTCTAACTTAGGGATAATTATCCCTCTTAGTTCACTTAGCTTGCTTATTTTATTGTGCTTCTCCTTTTCAAGCCTCTTTATTTCATTAATAGTGGCAATAGTCTGACACTCTTGATTTATTATGGATGAGGTGAGAGGATCAAAATTTTGAGATAAACTTGACAGTTTACTCTCTTGTTCTTCCACCTTCTTGGCAATATATGTTGTCACTGTGGACCAAGATAGACAAAATTTATATAAATCTCTGTAATCTTTAAGAGCATTTTCTAGGCTCTTTATCCCAGTATCCAGATTTCTCCTATCATTTGCTATAAGTCCCTGTACTTTAGAGAATCTCTTTCCCAAAAATTCTCTCCGAACTTTCTTTTTTGCTGATTTCTCCAACGAATCAAAATGTGTGCTAATAGAATTAACAAGAGTTTTCAAGTAACCGGATGAAGAGGTTGAAGGATCCTTCTAGAAGGATGGCATGGTATTTTCCAACACACCGGATGTAATCTCTATCAGCTCACAATCTTCCATGTGAGACTTCAGAAGCTTTTCTTTTGCTTTGGCTTGAGCAAAAGATGCTACCTTCATTGTTTGGACCGGAGAGAGGGAGTCAAAATTGAGTGGTCCATGAAACAGTTATGGTTCATCTATCTCCATTAATTCCTTGGTCAAGAAATTCTTCACTCCTCTGCAGTGTCTCTTGCCGAAGACTTCTTTCCTTATGCAGCCTCAGAGTTGTCATCAAAGATCTTCTCTGTTTGTTCTTCTTCTCTTCCCTTTTTCTCCTCTTCTTGACTTGCTTTCTCCTCTTTTCTTGCTTCTCCTTCAGTTTTGGAGTCTGCTGGGGAATCTGAAAGAGAGATGTTTACTTCTTCATGGACTTCCTCTTCTAGAATAGAGGAATCCAGGTCCTTAGTCTTTTCCTCACCTATCTCCTTTGACTCTTCTACAATTTTCTCATTAGAATCTTCCTTTGATGCACTTAATCCTTCGACATCCATGGCAGAAGATTCATCACTTATGTCCTCTATAATAGGAAGATTGAATCTTTTATATGCATTCCGGACGATGTCTTCAGTCTCTTTTGCCACCTGATCAATCTCTTCGAGCATAAGCTTGTTCATTCTGGCTTTTCTCTAGAACTCATCCTTGCAATCCTTGAAGATCATGTTCATTTGTTTTGGAGTGATGGAAGGATAGAGATGAATAGCTATTTGATCCTGGATCTCCAGAACCTTTGCCTTAGCATTGTCCTTTCTCATTTCAAGTTCCTTCTCTAGGCTTTTGGGAATTAGAGATATGATTTCAATGAATGCTTTATTATAGATGTTTAGATATCTGACTGTAGCATATTGCAAGATCTTCTGGTCAGCTTCATTGTATTCATAATAAAATTTAGTCATTGGTTGCAGATTCCCATCCACAGTGACTAATTTGATGACATCATCAATGCAAAGAGTAGGCCTTTCAACAAATTCTTCTACCTTTTCTTCCTTGTTTTGACTGGTAGAGGATTCACCAAATGTTTTCTTCTTCTTCTTCATTTTCTTGACCTCCTCATCAGTCTATCTCTTCATCCTTTTGACTTATGTATGACCTTGTGGCCTTTGTCTTTATTCTCTTCTCTCCCTTTCTGGATGTCTTGGCTTCCTTTTTTGAGGCTTTTTGGCTCTTAGAGGTGGCCAGTGTAGAGCTCTTGGAGGATCTGGTCCAAGAGGGGGCTTGCACCAAATCACTTTCTTTTTCTACTTCTTATCTCTCTTTCTCTACTCTTTCTATCTTCTCTCTGTTAGCATCAACTACCTCCTTTGATATCCCATATCTCTTGGCAACTTCTTCCACTTCCTTTCTCACCTTTCTCTTGATCTCAGGCTACCTCAGTTCAACATGAATTTTTACACTCAACTCTTGAAAGGTTCCAAACCTTTCTGCCTCAGGGTCCTTGGGCTGGCTTAGCAAGTGTTGGACATGCAACTCCAGGATTTTCTTATCTACTTCATAACCCATTGGCATAATCCAGACTATTCTAAGCTCTACTACCTCCATTAGGCATTGATCAGTGTCTACCATAAAACACACTGCATCTTTATATTTTTCAACTAATGTCTGAGGAATTCTTTCTCTGGCCTGCATCATACCTTAGAAATTCTTGAAATATCTCCAGAGAGCTATGCTTTGAGCCTTGGCATCACCAAGCCCATACATATAATCTCTGATTTGTATGGCAACAGGTCTGTCATTTTGCCATATCCAGCCACTAGTTCTGGGTAGCTCACTCATATAGTAGAAGAATAGACATAGTATCAAGCCACCGTACTTAAATGAATTCTTCTTATCCTTCTTTATTTTCTATAAATTCTCTAACAGTTGGTTCAGGAGAAGCTCACAAAGATCATAGTCAGCATTTTTCCTTAGCATTTCATATGCAGTATATATAGCAGTTCCAGATACTGAATTCTCCCTGCTGGAGTGATAGATTTTGTAACCAATTATCATAGAGGCAAATTTGATATCCGGATCTATGATGTCTTCTCTTGTCATTTCCCTCTTGTCAAATTTTGATCTGGTAACCTCACTTACAATTTGGTTTTTGACTGATTTGAGAGCAGGCAAGCCACCAGATGAGTGCAATCCAGTTACCACCCTAATGGCATCTTTTGTGATCTTAAATGGCCTCATCAACCACATGAAGTTGTCATGCATTCTACTCAGAACATACCAGACCCATTCATCTTAGGTGAAATGGATGCAATGTCCAAAATACTTATCCCAGATGGCCTTGTATTGGGGTTTAATTTCAAATGTTTCATCTATTAATTCCTTGTGATAGATACCCATCAGCTTGGATTCCCCAAATTCCTCAATGTTGGCATGAATCTATACCCTAACATCTTCTACATGCAGAACCCCATGCGGAATGCTAGAGAATGCGCCTAGGGGATCAACTTCTAGGGATTTGTAAGGATGCTTCTTGAACTTAGGGTGTGGCCTATCAGTGATCTTAACAATAATTGGAGTAGCCATCTTTCAGAGAGAGATATTCAAGAGTAGAAATACCTTTTTACGCTTCTAGGGTTCACGATAAGCGCTAAAAAGATCGTTGGTTGAATCAAATTCTGCGGTTGATCCTTGAGAGGGTTGAAGCAATCTTGTTGCAGAGCTCTTTCTTTCTTCTTCTTGAATGCAAATGTACAAATAATGAACAAAAGAACTCTTTTATTTATGTGCAAACCCTAATTCCATATTGCAATAAATGCACAACTTAAGTCATTCTGGTTGCCTTGTTCTCCTTGTTCTGAGAGAGATCCTTCTGGATCACTGAGATGCACTTAGAATGATAACTTACAAAGTATCTCCCTTTCTTGAATCATCCTATTTATCCGCAGATCAAGGTATTTCAATTTTGAATCATAACGGATCTAACTGTGAAAATCCTGCTTTTACCATATGACTGTCAAACTGGATCAATTTTAGATGATTAGCCTCTTCAACCTTCTTGCAGATCTTTTATATTTTTACCAAGGGTTATTTAGATATCTCTTTGAGAACTCTTCAATCCACTACACTCCATGTGCCAATTAAGGCACCAATTGACTAACTGGGGGAAATTGTTTTCTTTTGTGACTCCCCCTGAGCCAGAGCTCATCTATTTAGTTTCCGAAAGGAATATCAGCACCAGATTCTGGTGCGGATCCATCCCCAACATTTTCTATACTTCTCTTCACCCAAATCTTGTTCATCTCCCTTTGAACTTCATCCGCAATCACTTTTCCTTCTCCTTTGTCTTGATTTTGATTATGATGCACCGGACCCCTTTTATCTTGATTCTTACTTCTGCAGAATTTGGCAATATGACCGGATCTATTGCAATTGTAGCAAGCTATATTTCTTTGGATATTTGACTGATATCCTCTTGATCTGCATTGGTTAGCCATATGTCCCATTCTATTGCATGCAAAGCATCTACCATTGAATGAATTATTTATTTGCATATTTCTACATTCATGAGATTTGTGACCATACCTTTTGCAGTTAAAACACTGTCCATAGAAGGATGAATTAGTCTGATTCATTCTTCTTCTACACTGATTTGCTTTATGACCAGAGTTATTGTAATTGTGGCAGTATCCATTGAAGGATGGATATCTTTGAGCATTTGGTTGTCTTACCAGAGGTCTTCTAGGCTTGTACCTTAGATTTCCTAATCCAGAGTTCTTCTGACCGGATCCGAAGCTTTCACCTTTCTCATATCCCAAGCCATGCTTGTCATCTACCCTCTTTTGGCTTTCAAGAAGAACTTCAAGTTGAGCAAAGTTTATCTTGAATTTTTCTTTGTATTCATTTGTTGTTTGAAGATCCCTTTTAAGAGTGTCTATTTGATTTTCAAGTTGTTCTTTATTATCTCTAGCTTCTTCAAGATTAGATTCCAGATCCCTGATTATTCTATCCATTTTGTGGTAGTCTTCTGACTTCTCCTTAAGAGATTGTTTTAGATTATCTTCCATTTTTCTTTTTTCTTCAATTTCTTGGGTGAATTTCATAACCCCTAATTCCATTTCATGTCTTACCATAATGACCTCTTATGATAGCTTCTCACATAACTTGTTTTTCTCATTCAGATCTTCATTAGTATCATTGGCTTCACTTTGACTTGCTAATTGTTGAAGAAGTTGCTTTCTCTTTTTCACAGAGATACTCAGTTTTTCTTTTAGTTCAATTATAAAGTCATCAGCTTGTTTGAGTCTTTCCCTTAGGTTATTGACTTCAGAGTGAGATTGCTCAAGATCATCTAGGGTAGACTGAAGTTGTTCCCTCATACCATACATATCCATTGAGATTCCCAGATCTTCCTCAAGTTGTTAGGCTCTGTTTGGAGGAACTTAGCTCTGATACTAATTGTTGGAAACAAGGCAGATAACTGAGAGGGGGGGTGAATCAGTTATCTTAAATTTCTTAACTTTCTTTTCTTATTTGACAATAGTGCAGTATCAAAACATATAAGCATAAATGAACATGAGAGAAGAAATGAAATCAGCACACATAACACAAGGATTTTTACGTGGAAAACCCTGTTAGGGGAAAAACCACAAGGTGACTAACCCAACATTGTATTCTCTTTCAAAAGAATAAGAAGTACAAAATGGCACTTGCCAATTAGGGCTCACTACCCGAGCACACTGCTCACAAGAGGCTCACTTCCTACAATAGTTTATAGAAAGTAACTAGGTATTTGAACTAATGAGAAGCATCCACATATGCTAAGGTTTAGTTCTGGTTAGGCTCAATATACTGATCTACTGCACTTCATTCTTCCTTTATTTTGGTGCTGCTGTTCTGTCACATACCAGACCTATATATCCACTTCCACACTTATCTCTGCCTTCTCTCACACACTATTTCTCCACACACACACCTTCATACCGAAATCCATTTGGTATATATATCTGCATCAAGGATCTCAACATCTTTCTAGTCAGCATCTAGAATACTCAAGATTTTCCCAAAACACTGATCTATCGGCTGAATCCAAGCTTACTATGTGATGCATATCAAGGACATAGATATAGAAGTCATTAATTATGTCAACCAACCATGAATGATCTCTTAAGTAGCTTGATCACCATCAATTTCTCATCTGAATTAAGGTCTGATGCTCTGCCGATCAATTCTTTCTCAGTTAACTCTGCCTGTCAAGAACTCAACACTTAGATGCTCATCTCTTTTCACTCTTTCATCACCAGAGGCTCAATCTCTGGAATGTAGCAGTTATGGTACTCCTCTTGACTTCCCCAAGTCCTCACTTTTCTGAGATACATCCCCTGAGAGATCTGGACCTGATTGTCGAACCTTGCTGCATGCTCTATTTTTTCTCACCGGACCAAAATATTCTTCAATCTGACTTCCGATATAGACATACCATGTGCTGCGGATGTGTGGGATGGACTTTGTTGCCATCAATGACAACAATCATGAAGCCACACAGTGTCTCTTGCCAATAGTCTTCCCTCCAATATGAGAAGAGAGAAAATCACCATGGAGAGGAGATTAGATCACATGAATGCAACGATCCTTATGCCATATGGAAATAGAGACACATGTACTTAGTAGAGAGACTATGTTTTATTCTTGTCAGCTATGTTGTCATTAAGATGAAGGTTATTAAATCCTTTTTTTTGTCTAATAGAAAATTGGTGTATACTTTTCCAAGATAAGTCGACATGTGTAAATCGACTAATCATGATTAGTTTTGTTGTCAAGATTATAGCTGTCGGATGAGAATTCTTCGTCGACAATTATGCTTTAGATGAACAAATTTAGTGTTCAAAAGTACGTAATATCTACATCCAATAGATACGTATGTTATGTCTTTTTATAAAGTTTCTTTTTGGATTGAAGATCTTTCACTATATATATTAATCAAAAAAAGAGTACATCATAAGGTGATCAAGGTGACCACTAGTCCATATATAGATTACAATCCAAAAAGGAACCTACTATAATATTAAGCTTCAATAATAGGTTCAAAGAGAGTGCTTCTCTAAAAGTATTAGCTACATATAAGAGTGTAACGTCAAAAAATGTCCCCTTGGGAGCTTTTCCCTCATAAGGTTTAGCTCCTAGGTCTTTAGAGTGCATTTAATACATTTTAGTTCATATTTTAGCACCCCGATGGAATGAGACCTAAGTCCCATGGCAAATAGGACCTAGGAGGACCCCTTGAGATGTACCCTACCTAAAATAGGGGAGGACTTGGGAGCCCGCGCCCTAGTCCTACCCTATTTTAGGACAGCCTCAATTTCTGGGTGTCAATTAGTGATTGTTATTGGGCCCCTTTGCCGACACGGTAAGTTTGAATTTCAAATATCTTGGTGGGAGTGCTTGTAGATGCATATATAAACATATGTAGGCATTCATTTGTAAACTAGAGATTTCAACTAGATTCTAACTAGCAAGTTATTGTGTTCTCAAGGTGATTCAATGCTTTCTATTGTGTTACAAGAGCAGACTTGTATGTTTTGTGCATTGATATTTGCAGATTTGAGCTTCAATCTCCTCATGGCATGAAGAGTGTCTTCCGCCATGAGAGATTCACTACAAGGTGACTTATCACTCTATTTTTATCATTGATTCCTTTGGTTTTGGCCTCTTCCTCACAAGGGCACACCCTCTTTATCTGACAATGATGTTTAGAGACTTAAGAGTCCTCCGGGATTAGACTGAGGCAAACCTCTAAACACCACAACCCCCAAACCAAGTCTTGTGATTGCAGTTTATAGGTGTCACATCCAGAAAAAGTGGAGTTACAGGAAGGCTAGAAAGACATCAGGGATTCAGGATCTGAAGAAAAGACAGACAAAGGAGCACTTCCAAGACTAGGGTGCTCACTCCAGTGTCCTCCGCAGACTAATTCCAGAAAATAGAAGTTATAGGGCTGATCAATGTCCAAAGGTTCCCCGAAAAAGTAGGTACCTTGGACTTGGGTGCCCACTCCAATGTCCCCAACTATTCTGCTTTAGAACCCCAAAAATAGGTATTCTATAACTTGGCATTTTACTCCTGTCTGTAAGAGCTTTTTCCGTAATTCATTAATTTATTGTCGTATTTGCGTAATTAGGGTTTTAATGGTCAATTAAGCATAGGAGAAGGAAAAATTGATAATTAATTCCCTAATCCAAGCTTCCCCTCATTTGCAAGTGACTCTAGGGTATGATAGTGCTCGGCACTCGACCCTAGATCCTTCAATGTTAGGGTGAAAGGAGGATTTTAACATCTAAGCCACAAAAGATTAACAAATCCATTTTTACCCTAAACATTTTGGTGAACCCGTGTCTTTGAACTTAAATTACAACTTGTTGAGTGTTTGTCTATAGATTTGGTGTGATTTGATTCATTCATTTGGTCATTTAATCTATTACATTGAGAAATTTTCAAAAAAATTGAAAATTTGGAAAAATACAAAAAAAATTGCATTGTTGGGCTTACTAAATTATGTCAGTTCTTTCTAATTTTTCCTAATTCATGATTTTACATCAGATCTGATATAAAATACAGAAAAATACAAAAATTCAAGATTTTGCATTGCATTTTCATCATTTAATTGCTAGGGTTTTGTGGAAATTTTGTCAATTTTAGATAACCTTGTAATTCCAAAATCTAGGGTTTGTAGGCAAAATCTTTTATCATATTTTTATATTGATTTTAGAGGCTCATTCAAATTTTCATTTATTTGTAGCCTTGCATTTTAGCGTGAATTTTTAATTTTAAATTTAAATTATTTGCATTTTTGTATCAAATATTTCAACAAAAACCAGTAATTTTGGTGCATTTTCATTAAATTTGCATGGGAATTTTGCATGATTAAGCTTAAAAATCATTTTCACATCTGAGAGTATGTAATTTCCATCATAAATCAGACTTCAAACCATTCACATAGCATTTTTTTCCAAAATTTCAAGCCTAGGGCTTTAAAAACAACAATTTTTGCTAAAATCGGCCTTATCGACTCTCTAAATTTGCACCATAGGTGTGTCCTAAAAGATATTTTTGCATTAATTTGTTGCTATCAGGGTAATAATTTTCTTACCCTCATAAAAAGCTTCACAACACCCTTTTAATGGGCTCTTGTAGTGAAAATTCGGTGAAAAACTACACATTTTGGCTATTTTGGCCCTAGGGTTAGACCTAGTTTGCACTCCATGCGTGTTGTGATCAATTTTATGGATTGAGGTGACTGATATTATTGATATTATTTTCTTTCCCTCCTAAAATTCCTAACAACACCTCTTTTGCTAGGTCTTGGAGTTGAAAAACCGTGAAAAAATTGCATATTTTGCTATATTTTCACTAGGGTTTTGCCCTAAGTGGCATTAAAATTGTGTTGTGTTGGGTATTTTGCATCAAGTGGCTGTTATTACTGATAGTATTTTCTTTCCATCTTCATTTTCCTCATAACACCCTTTGTTATGCTCTTTTGCATTGAATTTCAGTGAAAAAAGTGCCTATTTAGACATATTTTCACTATATCTTGACTTGCATTATCTTGGATTAGCATCAAGAGTGTGTTGAGAGTGATTATACTACTGTTTTGGATTGATATCATTTATATAACCTGCTTCCCTTGACTGAAATCCTCATAGCATCCTTTGTTTCATTCATTGGCATTGAAAAAGTATCAAAAAGTCAAGCATTTTAGGCTATTTTTGCTCTTATCTTTTGCACCAATTTTGAAAAGCTTTCAAAATCTAATTTTGCATTGGTTTTAGCATATAAATGTGGCCTCTAATCATAATAGAAACAATAGGTTCCCTCCTAGACCTTACATGAAAAGAAAGGCTCCTGAACCCGAAATTGTCTTCACTCCTCATGATAGAACAATCGGTAATTCTGAAGGACCTCTTTACATCACCATGAAGATAATGGGAAATAATGTGGAGGGAACTCTGATTGATCCTAATTGCATGACTATTGTTTCCACTGAAAAATTCCTCTTTTCAAATCAATTAATACAAGGTCCTTATGGCCCTTCGAGCTTGATGATTAAGACAAATACGGGAGCTTTAAAGAAACCACTGGGTAAGATATCATTGATAGTAACTATATTTGAGAAGCATGTCAAGCAACGGTTTGATATTACTCCTAATTTTGATATCTTTGACATAAAACTTGGGATCCCTTGGTTAAAAGTTATGAAAGTGGTTCCTTCAACCATTTATAAATGTGTTAAATTTCCTTTGAATGGACAAGCACATGCCATCCATCAAAATACATACAAACCTTTGATCACACAACAACACTTCACATTGGATTACTTTTGTAAAAAACATACTAGCGATGAATTAGAGCTACGAACGGAATTTACATTCTTGAGCTATATAAATTACAAGGCAAAACTATTACATTCGGTACCTAGTCCTCCTACACAAGAAATGACAAAAGAGAAACAACCTGCATGTGAAGAGAACTTTAGACCAAAAAGACAAGGTCCCTATGTTGAGGTTCCTCCCCCGAAATCCTTACAAAGATCGGGAGGTCATTGTCAACAACAAAGTGTTCCACCGTGACAAATGAGGTTTGATCTTGGTGCTTCATCTTCTAATTTGCACAAGCCTATGAAAGAGAATAGCCCTATCTTACAAAAGATAAGTGGTAAAACAAAATGAAATAGAAAAGCAAGAGAAAGAAGAAAAAGAAGACAAGAATATGCTATAAACCTTGCCTCTCAACAAGAAAACATCGATCCTAACATTCAAACAAACAATAATGATCCTAACGATGAACAAGATATGAACTTGGCTATGGTACCTTATGTCCCTCTATGCTCCATCATTAGGGAATGGGATGATGACGACGATGATTTGCTTATAGACAATTTCTAGCCTGATAGGGGCCCTACAAGTAAGTATCTATATATTTGTTATTTCTATCATAATGTGCTTCCCCCATAATGTGCTATGTGTTATTTAGGCCTCTTGGGATGACCTCGGATTCTCCTATAAGGTTTGAGATACCAGGAGACCGCTTCTATTGTGACCTTCTTCTATTTGTATCATCATTCTTCCAATTGCTCTCTCTAATTTCATTGTTGTGTGTTGTGTCTGATGGACATAGCATCATGGTTGGTGACTTGGGGGCACCCTCCTACGTGATTGTCCTTAAGACACTTGTTTCTCCTCTCTTATTTATTATTTCCCTTCCTCTCGTGTTTCCATCTAGTGGGTGGATGATGACAAACATTTATACTGATGTGAACCTAGTGTCCCTTTTGAGAGCAATCAAAAATTGGACTTAGTTCCTAATATGACGATGGAGTTGTATATTTTATCCGATGCTTGGCTAGTGGAAGCACTCGTGCTTTCTACATAGTGAATTTTATGATGTTTCTGTCACATTTACAAACCTTAACAATACTGTTGCTTCATGCACCTTTGTTTGCCTTTGAATCTGGCCTTGGCGGTACTCGATTCGAAGAGCTTCGTGATATAACCCCTGGTTATCCTCAAACTCTGACGTCATTGTATAACCTTGGCTCTTTGTGTGGTTAATCATATGCATTGATGTTGTTGTTTATCATGATGTTGTAGACACTAACATGTTTCTTGCAGGGATGTGTTTATGGGAACATTTTGTGATCATAAAGTACATGTCACCTCTGGGGGGCATCGGCTTTGTGAAAGTCAGTTTTCCCTTGTGTGTTTTCTTCCTACCTTAATGTGCTTGATATCAATAACTGATATCAACCACCTTAAGGGGGGGCATATAAGGTAAGATGTCTATTATATATGTTAGCAATGTGTTTGACCTCATATGCATAAACCTGTGCCAGAGTAGTGCATCGTGCGTCCTGAGCTTGTTTGCAATCAATCAATCAATCATACAAGCCCTCTACAAAGGCAGGATATCGAGCATATACTTTTTCTTAAGCCCTATGTGGAGGTGGGGATGGTGTATTTCTTAGAGCAAATTGCATCATTCTATCATTTTTAAAAGTCCTTTGCGGAGGCGGGGAGCGGCTCTATGACTAACTCAACCCTTAAGCATGTCTTCAGCAATTGTTGTGGCAAAGCCCAATCATCGGTGTGTACCTGTAATGTGCCTAAGATGGTGATGAGCCTAGAAATAGGGAACACACCATCACTTATCTGCCATGTTTTCTCCATGTTTTCAAGTGTGTGTGTTTTGGCGTGCTTGTTTTGTATGGCATGTTTGTTGCCCCATATGCATAGACCAGCGCCTTGAGTAGTGCTTCATGTATTTTGGGAGGTTTTGCATGTATTGCGTGTGTGTTGCCCCATATGCAGAGACTAGTGCCATCGAGTAGTGCTTTCTGCATTTTGGGAGGTTTGATTACTTTCCAGTACTTGTGTTTGCATTTCATATATATGAGAAAAAGAAAAGAAAAGTTATCATTTCTATCTTCCATGCATTAATGTGTCTTCCATGCATTAACTGTCTGCTCTGTGTTCTGCATGACTGTAATTCTCTTCTCCATGTTTTGGGTGCATGTTACTGTCTTCTCTGTGATTGGCGTGTCTTCTCCATGCTTGGTGTGTTTGATGTGTTTGTGACCTTACTTTAATGCATGTATGGGCCTCGTGTTCTACATACATTAAAGTGGGGGCTAAATCTAACTTCAAAAAATGTCCCCTTGGGGGCTTTTCCCTCATAAGGTTTAGCTCCCGGGTCTTTAGAGTGCATTTAGGACATTTTAGTTCATATTTTAGCACCCCGATGGAATGAGACCTAAGTCCCATGGCAAATCGGACCTAGGAGGACCCCTTGAGTTGTACCCTACCTAAAATAGGGGGGGAGGACTTGGGCACCCGTGCCCTAGTCCTTCCCTATTTTAGGGCAACCTCAATATCTAGGTGTCAGTTAGTGACCGTTATTGGGCCCCTTTGCCGACACAGTAAGTTTGAATTTCAAATATCTTGGTGGGAGTGCTTGTAGATGCACATATAAACATATGTAGGCATTCATTTGTAAACTAAAGATTTAAACTAGATTCCAACTAGCAAGCTATTGTGTTCTCAAGGTGATTCAAGGCTTTCTATTGTGTTGCAAGAGTAGACTTGTATGTTTTGTGCATTGATATTTGCATATTTGAGCTTCAATCTCCTCATGGCATGAAGAGCATCTTCCTCCATGAGAGCTTCACTACAAGGTGACATATCATTGTGTTTTTATCATTGATTCCTTTGGTTTTGGCCTCTGCCTCACAAGGGCATGCCCTCTTTATCTGACAACGGTGTTCAGAAACTTAAGTGTCTCCTGGGGTTTGACTGAGGCAAACCTCTAAACACCATAACCCCCAAACCAAGTCTTGTGATTGCGGGTTATAGGTGTCGCATCTAAAAAAATTGGAGTTACAGGAAGGCTAAAAAGACATCAAGGATTTAGGATCTGAAGAAAACATGGACATAGGAGCACTTCCGGGACTAAGGCACTCGATCTAGTGACCTCTGAAGACTGATTCTAGAAAACAAAATTTACAGGGCTGATCAGTGTCCGAAGGAGGTCCAGATTCCCTAAAAAAGTAGGTACCTTGGACTTGGGCGCCCGCTCCAGTGTCCCCAACTGTTTCACTTTGGAACCCCGAAAACAGGTATTCTGTAACTTGGCATTTTACTCCCATCTGTAAGAGCTTTTTCCGTAATTCATTAATTTGTTGTCGTATTTGCGTAATTAGGGTTTTAATGGTTAATTAAGCATAGGAGAAGGAAAAATTGATAATTAATTCCCTAATCCAAGCTTCCCCTCATTTGCAAGTGACTCTAGGGTATGATAGTGCTCGCCACTCGACCCTAGATCCTTCAATGTTAGGGTGAAAGGAGGATTTTAACATCTAAGCCACAAAGATTAACAAATTCATTTTTACCCTAAACAAAGAGGTATTGTATAAATCATATCAAAGGACATTTTTTGCTTGAAACTATTTAAAATAAACTTAATTAGCAACTATTACTGCTCCATTGCTACAAATTCAGCTGCAATAAGTTGTTGATCCCTGTCATGTGTTGCAATATAATAATTCCAATCTTCCTCTAGCTCTCTAAGGTTCCCTGAGTACTTTGTCATTGTTCCCTGCTGAGGAGAAGAAGTCTACTAGTTATCCTCATCAATGGTTTCATCTAAATCAGTGCCATCGTATTCTAGGTTTGTCTTGAAGAACTTTTTTCTTGCTTTTGACCTATTTAGAATGCCCCACATTATCCAGGCTTCTAATACATTCCTTGTTGCTGATGCCTTTGGAGTATTCTACACCTTTAGCTATTTTTGTGGGGTGGTAAAGATCAAGAGCTTTGTTGTTCCCATAGAAATTTTGTGAAGTAATTTCCTTTAACCTCTGGTCTTGATTCTCTAGCCAATCTACCTAGTACAACCTGAAGTATTCAGATTGAAAGATGGTATACTCTCTTAGAAAGTTGTCATGCATATTACTCCAACTCTGGTGCCCATACTTTGCATTCTGAATGTCCTCTTTATACAACATTGCCCCTCCATCCATTATCTCATTATATTTGTCCTTAGGAGTCTCAACTATCATCATTACCTACTCAATCAATTTCAAGTTTGTGAGTTTAAAAGCCAACTCAGTGAGAGACCTCTCCTTACCTTGAAACCTCTCATCATTTTTCATCTTCCACAAAAACCATAGGGTCTCTATAGATAAGGATAGCCAGAAAGAATTAAGTTTTTTATTTAACCCTTTGATAAAACCACACAGTATTTCTTTCCAACTAATAACATCCCCAGGTTCCCAGTTTATCACATTGCCCATAAAGATAGCTCAAGTGGATTTGGCATAAACACAATCAAAAAAGGCATGTTGACAGTTTTCCTTAGCATTACACAAAGGACAAATACTATTATCCATTCCTAAAGCCAATTTTTTAAGTAAGAGTAACCATATAAAGCTTCCCTTTTTAGGCTCTATACATTTGGACCAAAAACATTTAAAGGCTTTGGCTAAGGTTTTATGTTCTAGTTTATGATCCCAGACTAGGTTTACATGCTCATGGACCACCAGAGGATTAACCAACATTTTATAAATTTTCTTTGAATTGATTTCTTGAAGTATGGTTCCATCTATCCACTTGATCTTCCTAATGTACTCCACCACAAGAAGGGAAACTTCCTAGGGGAGCCTGCACAAGAAAGAGCAAGAGATTATAGAAAATGTCCTTTTTTCATTCCAAATAGTCTATATTCTTGTTCAACTTGTTCCTAGTTTTGGCTCTGTTCTCATCAAATAGGTCACAAAGAGCCCTTACTCCTTTACCATGCCAATTCTTAGTTAAGTACCCTTGCAAAAGGGCAAGTGGTTTATCCTTATGAATTGTGTTCCACCAAATTGATTTGTGTCATATAATTGTGCCCTTTTCAAAGTCATATGCTTTGCCATTATCAATAACAGTTTTAGCATGTTCCCAAGCCTTCCATATGTTATTAAAGATAGTAGATCCCATAGGTTTAACTTTGAAAGACCCAAACAAAAAGTCATGTAAATGAAGACCTTTCCAGGTTTTAGCCTTGAGAGGAATAGAATTACAAATATTATTCCTAACTAGAATTTTCCAAGGCCCTTCTCCCTCTAAAGACCTGACTATCCATTTTGTAGCCAAGGCTATACCCTAAATTTTCAAGTTTTTCAGTCCCAAACCTCCTTGTTCTTCCCTAGACAACACCACTCCCATTTGACAGCATGTTTCTTTTTAGCACCTTTACCATCAGACCAGAGGAATTGTTTGATAGTCTTTTGATTAACATTAGATTGTTAATTCTGGAACATCCACATAGATGAGTAATAGATAGAGTCAGCTGAAAGGATTTTTTGGTAAACCTAAACCCTCCCACCCAAGGAAAGGTAATGCCTATTCTAATTATTCAGTTTCTTTTCAATTTTAGAGTAGAACCATTCCCACTTACATTTTAAAGAGGGAAGAACTACATAAGGTATCCCCAAGTATCTCACTTGCTTAGAAGGACCCCCCAACTCCATTTGTTTTTGCCCCACCAGTTCGAAGCCTCTTCATTCTAGCTTAACATAATAGATTTAGAGGTAGAAATTTTTTCTCCAGAAGATAAATAAAAGACCTCCAACCTATTCTCCAAGTTCCTCATATTCTCATGCCTGATCTTTGGAAATAAGGCAGTATCATCTGCAAACTACACATTCAATAGCATATCTTCATTGGGAAGGGAAATACCTTTCACTTGGCCTAACAGATTATCATTTCTTAATAGATAATATAAAGCTTCAGAAGAAATTACAAATAAGGCAGGGGCAAGGGGGCAACCTTGCCTAATGGACCTCCCCATATTGAAGGGTAAGGATAGTGATCCATTTACCTCCACCTGTGCAGAGGTATCACTAAAAAGCATCTTAACAATATCACAAAAATATGTGGGAAAACCAATGGTATCTAACATCATTATAATGAAAGACTACTCTATCATATGCCTTTTCAAAGTCTAGAAGAAGAATACCAGTTTCTTGCCCAGATTTTCTGGCCCAATGCAATGCTTCCCAGCTTGTGATGATATTCTCAAGAATATATCCACCCTTTATAAAACATGTTTGAGTAATGTTGATGATCTTGGACAGAATATCCCTTAGCCTTGAAGCAAGGACTTTGGCCAGAATTTTATAAGACACATTTAGTAGGGTAATCGGTCTCTAGTTTCTTAGATTTGTTCTATCACCATCCTTAGGCAAAAGCCTTATAATTCCTCTATTGATCTCTTTCCCTAGAGACCCTTTGGATATTGCTTCTTGATATACCTCAAGTAGGTCATCAACTACCCAAGATAAGTTTGCCCTGTAGAACTCCACAGGGAGCCCATCAACCCCAAGAGACCTGCCATTCCCCATGGAATTGATGACAACCTTAATTTCTGCTTTGGTTATCTTAGTCTCTAATTTTTTTTGCATCTCATCATTTAATTTCTTTTTACAGATCCTTTTGCAAAGCTTCTAAGCCTTTATACATCTTTCATTATTGTCTTCTGCTTTAAATAGGTTCTCATAGAAACTTCTAAACACTTCTTGCATATCACTATCAGTTTGCCATAGATTGTCAGCATCTTGTATTAGACCAATATTTTCTTTCACGTTCTTGTATTTAAGTAACTCAAAGAAGTATTTGGTGCCCCTGTCCCCACCTACTAGCCAATTTAATTTGGCCCTTACCTTAGCCCCTTGGGCATTCTTGACTTGAAACTACCTTAATTTGTGTTTAATAATACTCAAATTGTCAGCCAATTCTAGTCAGTTAGGTTCCCTTTGAATCTCCTCCTCAATTCTTAGAAAATCTTCCCAGAGCCTGAGCTCCATCTTCCTCCTATCTAGAGCATACTTTTTACCAACTGTTTGAATTGCTCCAATAATCAATTGTACTTTTATTTTTGTCAAGGGACTTACAGATCTCCCTCAGAGATCTAATACCATCCAAACAATCCTTATCATGCAAAAGCTCACAATTTAATTTGAATTTAGAATCCCTTTTAGCTTTCACTGAAAAGCATTGGTTTTTCAAGGAGATAATTGTTTTGATTGGGTGGTGATCTAATAGGGAATTAGGAATGACTTGAACAAGATTGTTATCATCAGAATGTAAAAATTGGAAATAATCTTTATTGGCATAAAATCTGTCTAGCCTACAATATATTCTTCTTTTGTCCTTCTGACTATTGCACCATGAGAACCAAATTCCAGAGCTCTGATCTTTTTGTCCAGCTTGTAGATCATATAGGTTTAGCAAGTTCTTCATTCTATCCCCAAAGTATTTTTTTCCATTCATGTTTGATCCCTCCTAATTTATCATCTTTGTGTTCAATCATATTAAAGTCACCCCCCAAGATCCAAGGGATTTTAGGAAGCTCATTAGCCATCCACTTCCATAATTCTGCCATATTGCCATATTCATTTGGAGCATAGACTAAGTAGAGCCCAATTTTGACCTTATCAATGTCAAGTATGACCCACAGACACCTATTACAAGGGGAATAGTCCCGCAAAGAGATGAATTTTTCCCATTTCCTATTTATTAGCATATAAATACCCACCTTGCCTTTATCATTTTTAGAGGAAAGAGCAATTGAGTCTTTCCAAATAAATCTTAAGTTATTTTCCAAATGGAAGCCCACTGCTTTGATTTCTTGTAGCATTAGAACACCAACCTTCTTATTCATGTTACAAAACTCTCTGACAACATATTTTATATCTATGGATTTAAGCCCTCTCACATTCCAACTATAAAAATGGATTTCTAACATTTAAAATCTTCTTATTCAGAGTTAGGTTGATTCCCTTTGTATAGTTTATAAAAACACTTGGGCAAAAGATCCTCTTTGCCCTTTTTACCAAGTTTTACAGAGCTGTTAGTTCTGCTATATTGCTTCCTCTTTTTGCCTTCCTCATCTTTCTTGGGGAGAGATTCATTATTCTGAAAACTATAAACACCCCCAAGTTCAATATCCAATTTGGAGTCACATCCTTTAGCAAGGAGGAGACTATCATCTCCCGGGCTACTCACAGTTAACCCTAAAGGATCAACTATATTTTTAGCACTGAACTTATCTTTTAACATGTCAAGCTTCCTCATTTGTTCTTTGGCCATATTGTCTCTTATTTTTTCAAGTGCCAATTCTTGAGCATTCTTTTTATAATTAACTTTACTATTGTTCATATGATCCTTGTCCATGGACTTATCTAAGTCCTTCTTGCTATCATTTATGGTTATAATCCTATCTTTAATGTTGTGAAGAGTTGAAAATTTGTTCTCTTCAACTTTATCAAAACTTGGGTTTTTATATATAGTAACACCATTCCCCAATAGGGAGCCATTATTAGGGTTAGGAGTGTCTATTAACCTAGCCCTTAGGCAGGTAAGATTATCACTCTTAACTTCATTAGAGGCTTCAAAATCTTTAAATGCACACTCTTTGGGGGGGATTTAGGGTAGCCTCAATAACTAGAGGAGGAACAACCACCACCTCTAAGTCACTATCCATATTCATTTTATTAACCTCATTATGTTCACACTCAGGATGCAGAAACACATCCATATCAATAGGAAGGTCAGCCATCCCTGAAGGGTGGTCACAATGCATGACATCATGTTTATCCAAGGCCAAGGGGAGATTAACTTCACTATTTTTGAGGGAAACCATAGAATCCCCATTAACATTTTTTTCCACTTTATTATCAAACATGTTAGCATCAAACTGACCCCCTTCTTTGGAATTTCTTTTGATTAAAATTAGACAATCTTTTTTTGGTGACCTTCCATCTTGCATAGGAAATAAGAGTTCAATCCCCCTAACCCAACAAGTTCACATTGAATCCTTTTATCATTCCAACAAATTTCAATAATTTCAAGAATAGAAGCATCAGTTTTTAAAGCAACAAGCACTCTTGCATTCATATGAGGAAGAGAAACCCTAGTCTCATCAACCCTCAGGACTTTCCCAATGGGTTCCAACATCTATGGTAGAAAACACCACATCTACTTGGGGACATTTTTAATCAGAAACCATTTTGGCGCTGTGCAAAAATGTATTTTATTGTGGGTAACATTTGCTGACCATGGGAAGGCCTTAAATAATGTTTGGCCAATATTCCAGAAACTTCTTTCCAACACTTTTTCCTGAATATTATGAGATATCAAGAAAATGACAAATAAACTAGGCTTAACCATTCTGCAAAATGAAATTTGAATCCCCAATTTTCTCCCCCAAATCGAGCCCAACCAATTGTCAAAAAATCTCCTTGAAGGAATTTTATCAACCTTCAAGCACACAAAAATTATTGCAACATTTTTAAGTCTAACCTCTTCAGCCGAAATAGCTTTTTTCATATCATTATTTGGATTGAGAGAGAGGATCCTAGGTAAGGAGAAATCCTCACCTTTCTTTTCACTGACCCCTTCATCTCCTCTCTCCTAGCCTTTGGGGATTCCACAGTCTCCTCTGAGTGAATTTTTGATCTCAAAGCCTGCATTTTGAGGCAGTGCTTTGGCATCCTCGGAGCGCAGGGATTCATTGTAAGACTTAGAGGCTTCCTCAAACCCATTAAGCACGTTGGAGTTATGAGCCTCCGGCCCCTCCATTAAACCACTTGACACCTGCAATAACTCCCAATTCAATCGAGATATCCTCCATTTGGCAGCCTGAGAGCATTGGGAATCGAGGGTACATTTTAGGATGTCACAAATCCAGGTGGGAAAGCAGGTTGAAGTGCATTCAAAAATTTAAATCTTATAAAACCATTGATACATAGACATATGAAAGAAATAACCAAACACAAGACAATAAAAGCAATGAATACGAAGCACATCAAAAACCTAACTATTCTAGGTAGATATTATAGAGAAAACTATGATAAAAATGCAGCAGATTTAACAAATGAGAGGAGAATGGAGAAGCCACTACCAGTGTATCATGGAGGGTCAAGAAACCCTTGAAACACCAGTAGAGCCCCCAATTTTTCTTCTCCTCTAAATTCCTCCTCTTTTTATAAAGTTATTATTATTGTTATTATTATTAATATTATTATTGTTTATACTACTATTATTATAGTTAATAGTTATGTTAGTCAGGGAAGTCTCCTTATTCTTCTAGCAAACTCCCTAGATGATTGGGAGTGGAGGAGGGAGAAATAGGCCCATACTCTCCACTATCTTCTTCATGTAGAGAGTAACAGAAAGCCACGGGGATAAGGAGAGTGTGGTGTAATGATGCTTTTAATGATGCCCCATAATTTGGATTGGCAGCCCCTTTAGAAAAGGGAGGTGATTATTTTGAAAACAAAACAACACAACACTCAATAATGTGGCGAGGAAAAAGAAAAGAGAGTAGGGGAAAAAGGAATGAAGGAAGCAAAGGAATTGTGTTAGCGTGTTGCTTGTAGAAGAAAACAGGCAAGTTTATCATTACACTATTGAAAGTGATAATATGTATGTTGGTATTGCTTTATATTTGTTGAAATTGTAAGTAGACATATATAGAGAACCTATTGTCGATTGTTTTCATTTGAGGTTTACCTCTGCATGTGTAAGTATCGTCTCTCATTAGAAAATGTTATGAGAACAATACCTAGATTAAGAGAGAGTTGCATATCTCTACTATACCATAGTACATTCTTTATAGATTGTTGTATATTTATATTAGAAGGATAGTATCAGTCGTATGACTGTGTGAGTAAACTAAATTGTCATATGGCTAAGGCTATGTATTGTGATGTTTGGTTGAGTATATAACAAGGTTATGCATTGTGATGGCCGGTTGTATTATGATATATATATTGAGGCCGACAATAAAATGATATCAGAGGCTGAGTGTTATGAAACATTTCAGACCATAGTAAAACCATATTGAAGCCAAGTGTTATGATACATCTCAGGCTAATAGTAAAACTATATTGAGGCCAATTGTGATCATATATCTCAAGCCGACTACATGATCATATATCTCAGGCCAACTGTGATCTTGATATCAAAGGCCAATTGGGAACAAATATCAAAGGTCGACTGTGAGGCTGACTGGGATCATATTATAGGAGATCGACTGTAATGATAAATTAATTGGTGGACTATGATATTATATAGAGGTTGACTAAGTAAACAAAGTCAATTTGACTATGTTTTTATTTAGGCCAAATGTGTTACCACATGAAGACCATGGGTGGAAAGTTTAACCCAAATCTTTTAAGAGATTGATTGATATTGAAATCTAAGCTTAGGTTTATTAACCAAAAAGGGTCAATAGCAAGTCTATAAAAGGATCTAAGAAAAGATCATTTATGAAGTACATTTCCCTTACTAATAGTGGTTTAAGAGGATTGAAGATGTGTTTTTGAAAGCTTGAAGAGTTAGTATAAAAGACAATTCATAGTGTAGATACACTTGACATTAGATCTACTCTATTATTTATCTTAGGCCAAGTATAGCCATAAGAATGTCTTAAGAATCATTCTTTATGCCAACAATAAGTCAAATGTGATAGTTGAAGTTCTCTCTTTGACATACATAAAGAGGAGTATTTAATTTGTATGACTATATAATTATAGTTTTATATCGACTGATTCTTATTCAAATATTTGTTAAGATAGATAAAGTCTTTATTAGATAATTTATATGGCTTAAATGTAAACCTTGTATGTGTAGATGACTATGAATGAGCCGAGGAGAAGGCAAATAAGTAATTGAGTTAATTACAGGATGTCATAGACCCATGATTGCAAGGATGCAAAGAGGGACTCAATATATGTTTACACCAGTCATCTAAGCTCTCACCCTAGACTTGTCAAGAATGACTAGTAGATAAGGGTTTAAATATGTCTTTATGACTAATGTGGTATAAGTAAAACCAAGAGAGAGTGGTTATGTATAAAGAAAATAAATGTATAATAAAAATGTTGTCTCCAAGTCGAGAAAAGAGTGAGTGAACATACGAATTTTATATATATGAAACTTTGGCCAAAGTAATGTAAAATTCATTGCTTGCATTGTCGGTTCACAGGTGTACCAGATAGCTGAACAATCAGAATGGGTCATACATAGCTAGAGCTAAACTAGAGTTGTAAACCCGATTGTCTTTAGCTAGGACACATCACTAGTTTTCATATGGCATATGGAATCAATTGATTCTCATTATCTATTACCCTCTTGAAGGGAAGGGCCATTTCAGGAAGGAAGGTGAGTGGGGGACCGTCGGTCTGTGGTTGGAGGAAAAGCATCAGGGTGATGCTCCCTCTTCTGCAGTTGACTACCAAAGACTTGTGAACAAAGAATACGTTGCTTATTTTGTAAATGATATTGATAAGATTGGAAGTCCTAAGAATACGACCATTGTAATTTGTACAATTGTTAGTCGCATGTGAAGCGACCTCCTTTGAAAAATGTATATTATATTTAGATATTGTGATTATATTGTTTATGGATATATTTTTCTCTTCTCTTAAAAAAATGTGTGAATATTTGCTTAATTTTGTTTGAGTTTTTTTTTTTTAATATTCTAGTTGGGATGTTACATAAAACATACCAAAACATAAAACATAAAAGACAAAAAATCCTAACTAAGAATACCAAAGACACCAAGGTAGGAAGAAAAAAATCACAACAATGATGGGTGACCTTTTGCCTCCCCTAACACCATTTTTTCCCTTCCTCCTCCTTTTCATTATATTAAAAATAAAAAATAAAAATTGTAGAATAGCAAGTGCTACTGCATTACTTCAATTCTAAGAATGCTATGCATAAATGTGTTATTCATAGTTGGAAGGAGCACCTCCTTGATTGGCTTGTTAAGGATGGACTAGAGTGGGGTGGTCCAAACAAACAAGTGAGATACCTTGAAATTCCATTTGATTTAATTCCCTTATTGAAGAACATGTGGACTTGGGTGATGAAGAATATTGTTAAAAAATAATTAAGTGGCATACTAATTTTTTGTCTATTATTGGAAGATTTTGGGTTTGTCAAAAGTTCTTCTCTTCTTTCTCTACTTATGTTTCCTTTGTTGGGTTGGTATGTTCTTCACATATGAGGTAGTTTGAAAGTTCGATTGGAGCTATCCTTTGGTCAGATGGGAAGTTAGGTAAAAGAAGACATGTAGTCAATTGGGAGTGGTGTTGCAGGCCTAGAAGTTTGGGGAATGGACATTAAGAATTTGTACGTTAGGGGTTTTTCTTTGGTAGTGAAATGGATCTTGAAAGCTCTTGATGGGTGTGGCCCTTGGAAAGTTCTTGTGAGACATAACATTTGTAGAAATTTTCCTAAATCTAAGCCTAAATGGAAATGATTAGGTTTTGTTAACCTATTGTTTGGGAAATTTAAAAGTCGTGCTAGTAGATCTTTGGTATTTAGCTTAATCCAAAAAGCTTGAGAACAGGTGAAAAAAATTGTGGTGGAATAGGATGGGAACAATATTAGAAATGATCATTTTTATCCTTTCAATTCTATATGGTGGTCTGCTGAAATTAGTGGTAAACCTCTTGCTTTGCATTAAGATTGCTCTTCTCTTACGTGGTACGAGAACTTTTAATCAAATTATTAATGAAAATGAAAATGGTATTATTCTGAGAAGTAGTTTTGCTATTCCTGATTCTAAAAAAAGAACTTTTACCTTAATAAAAATGATGCGAGTGACTGTCCTGTTTTGGAGAGAAACTATAATACTAGATTGTGGCACAATTTCTCATGATCCTAGGATAATAAATTGATTAAAATTCCTATTAAAAATGGGTATCTTATGCTTTCTAAATTTGATTATTACCATGTACACATTAATTTCCCTGGGAGTGTGAGTGACACGGATTTGAACATAAAAGAGATTTTTTAAGATGATTGTTGTCGTGTAGAAAGTTGGCTGTGAAGGAGTGTTTGTCTATTGAGAATAGCCTTTGTCTGGTCTGTGGGGTTAGGGAGTAGTCAAGCATCTCTTTCTTTGATTTCTCTTTTACTAAAATGGTTTGGGGTTATTCCTTACCCGTGTGGCCCAAGTGAGTTGATGGCAAAGATATTTTCTGGTGGGATATTCTTTTGGGGTTTATTAAGAAATCTGATAATGTTTCCTCTTACGATTAGCATTGCTGAGAACTTTATGTGGATTCATGGTGAGGTTTAGCACAAAATCTGACAGCAAGGATGATTCTGGGCAGATTACTTTTGAGTTGTTGATTCCCTAAAATATCAAGGTAGCCAACTTTAATGCAGGAATTGAAAGAACAGTAGGAAGAAGTCATCCCTAACAAATCATTCACCTTCACACAAATGAAACAATGAATGCTTTATAAAAAGAAAAGGAAAACCAGGATTGCGAAGCACTGTAGATCTATACTTTTAGATAACAATTGACATACACTCCAAGCAAGAAATGTGTATAAAACTTGTGCAATTTGTTGTTAGCTGCCACATTGAGTGAGATTGCCTCTTCAGATCTTGTGCGTTTTAGTCATAATCATCCTGGTTATCTACTTCGTTCAAAATGGCCAAGGAAATGATGAAGACGGTTGCAGTGTCTATTCTGCTTCTGAACTTGTGCATGTATATAATCGTATGTGCAACAGCAGGGTGGGCACTTAACAAGGCAATTGAGCATGAAATCATTACAGGTAGTATTCACTTTCAGTGTTACTGTTGTTTTATGTTGTTCAATATGAAAATGCAAGGGAAATGCTTAGTCAGTCAGTATATATAGCAACTAAATTTACATACGTATCTATAGCAAGGTTGGTTGGAATGTTAACAGATTGAAGGTTGAATTCTTTTACTATAATGGTATTTCAATTTTTTTCAAATAGATTGTATCATACTTATCAATTAGATTGTATCATACTTATCAATTGATGAGCTAAAGGGGCTCTATAATGAATGGTTCATAAGGCACAACATTTGTTGAAGGTTTTATAAATAGGGTAGCAAGCTAAGTGGGTTTGATCTTGGGGAAACTCCATGGTTAAGCGTGCTTGAGTCGGAGTAGTATTGAGATGGGTGACCTCCCAAAGTCCCGATGCTTCACCTTTGTGAGCATCACCTAGATGCAATGAGTGCTAAGTCGACCACTCATTCACATGAGAGATGGGTTCATGTGAACCACTACTCATAAAATATGGGGACCTCCCGAAAGTCCCCATGCTTCACCCTCATAAGCATCAACCTAGATGCAATGAGTGTTAAGTGGACCATTCATTCACATAAGAGATAGGTTCATGTGAACCACTACTCATGAAATATGGGTCATGTTGTTTTGACTCAAAAACTACACAATTAAATTGTATCGATTTCCTTTTTAAATTATATATAAATCTATTTCATTAACAGAATGCATTGTTTGGTGTGCAATTGCAGGATTGGAAATTCCACTGCCCAACCCATACTGGGCAGTCTACTTTCCAATGGGAAATGCGGCCACTGGATTCTTCATAATCTTTGCTTTGATAGCAGGAGTAGTGGGATGTACTTCCTGCCTTTCTGGCCTTCATCACTGGACAAGGGATGGTTTGGCCTATGCTGCCTCTGCTGCTTTCACAGCCTGGGGTCTCACTCTCTTGGCCATGGGGTAAGCTATGTTTGGCAAGAGTTTAAACAGTTGCATGTTATTTGTTGCATCTAAAATCTTAATGAACATAATTGTAAGCTGTTCACCTTCAACCTTAATACTCTGCTTTTACTTCAAACTCACTGGAATGACTAATATTGTGTCTATAATTCATGCAGATTGGCTTGGAAGGAAATCCATTTGCATGGCAGAAACTCGCGTCTGGTAAGCCCTTCATTCTATCTTCCATACAATGAGGACTTCCATTGTTAACAGTAGGTTTCATTTACTCTGTTTTTCAATGTTTGTGCAGAAAACGGTGGAGTCATTTGTAATAATTCTGTCTGTCACCCAACTGTTGTATATAGTAGCAGTCATTCAATCGCATCACTGAATAGAAGAACATCTATAGATGGTACGAGGTTATCAGATTGAAGAGTGTTTGTGGGTTCTGGATTGGAAGTGAAGATGGTACGAGGTTATCATTGTGTTAGACATTCTTAAGCCAAAAGTAGACCAATTTGAAGTTTCCTTTAGCAAGTTTTAAGATTGTGGGAATTGTTGTTGTTTTATTCTTTTATTTGTCTCAGCTTGGAGTTTTCTAACTTCTATTGATGGAAGATGGTCATGAAAACTATGTGGATATTGTTAATTTTATAAATATAATAAAAGATTTATTATTATGCTTTTATTTTATTTATTTATTTATATTTTGTTATTTTTGCTTGAATGTAATTTATTTACATGTCAATCTTAATATGATTTATGAGAGGATTTTAAAGGTGATGTTGTTGGTTATAAATTATTTATTAAATTGTTTGAATTTTTTTGTCAAGTAAATATAAGTTTTATTTATATTGAAGATTAAACATTTATAATAAGTAGTAAAAGTATTTCCAAGTATTTTAAGGTTAAAAAATGATGTATGAAGTTCTTCATGCATCATGATGGTGATGACATGCATTAGTAATATCTTAAAATGTTGTTGATACAATTTGGTTTTAATAATAAGATTGATATTTTCACCATTAATAATATTGCTTGGAGGTTGTCGTTCTTTTTTACACCAAAGAAGTGGGTTCCATGCATACCCAATATAGGTTACAAAAAGTAGAATTGTAGACTTTGTCTTTGAAAATCCCAAGTAAATAATTTATTAGCATTTCATGATCTAATGAAGTGTAACATTAATCTTAGTTTCATCACCTTCAATACCTTTTTACATGGACTTGGATGGAAGGAAATTAGATCACAAGTTATCACTTCTACCATGTATACAAAATTTTACTCCCTTTATTTTAATTAACACACAATTATTCTAAATCACTTTTCCTCTATTTATATTCTTAAAAAGACACTATGGAGAAAACACAATTATAGTTATTTGTAGTTAATGTTCACCATGATCTAGCCTTGTTCCATGTTAAAGAACTCAACACCATGCACAAAGGCCATGAAATGAAATGTTTTTTCATTCGAAGGATTAATTGTCCTTTCATGCTTATCATGTGTTAGTACATATGGCACTATTTGATATAATCCATGGTAAAATCATGGCGGATTCACTAAGAAGGAAATATGATACCATGTTCATTCATATTGGAGGGTTTAAAACAAGGAAAATAAAATGCAATAAAGCTCTAGATATTTAGGGTTGAAGGGGTCATTTTAATTTATCTTTGAGTCAATATGTATTAGGGGTGGTGGAGTGGAGTTGATATACATAGGATTCATATATTTCACCTTAATCTTCTTGTGGTCAAAGGTCTTTAATATTTTTTTACAAAAAACTAAATGCTAGAATTCATTATATGTACTTTTTTTAATCTAAAAACCTGCAAAGAAGCAAAGGTGCGGAACAATGCTTCCAACACTAATCTATGTGGGGGAGATAGTGCAAATTCATACAAGTCCTTAAACTATTACAGTGAAAGAAACACATTCAAATACATGCATAAAATAATTATCATCATAATGCACATATTTACATAGGGAAAACCTTTCCAGGTAAAAAACCCCACACACCAAAAGCACAGTACTTTGTATTATCAGTAACAAATAATTACAATACAATATGAGCACTAAGCTTCTCCAAGTGTTCACCAATGTTCAACAAAAATATGGGACAATTTTGGCAGCATAATGATGTCTTAGAAATTATCAACTTCCTCTACTCAATACACTAAGGCATAGGATATTTAATAAAAAATATCACCCAAGAGATGGCATTGCAACATGCAATATCTCAAACAAACCTAAGTATTAATGTGAGTCAAAATCAGTGCATGGTATGATCGCACCCACTAGTGGAGAAATAACAATCACCGCTCAAGTAGCAAGTCTACATGCATGTAATTGCATTGTAACATAGACTCGATTGTTTAAACTGAGTCAAAAATAATGCAACCACCTATATGAAAGGATCCACCACTCATGCAGCAATTGCATGCATGCAAATGCTTTAAATTGTGAAAATCTCCACCGTATGTGCTTGACAGTTCAATGCTAAGATGTCTCACAGGTTGAGACACGCTTATCTCAACATTCTCCCACTTGTCAAAGACCTATCATGAGACATCTGTAATCAATTGCTTAGGGCCCCAAGGCCCATGGAAATAGCACACCATCTGACTTCTTTGTGCTCACTGGCTTCATCAGTGCATCTATAACATTTTTTAAAGTGTCATCCTTCTCCAATATCACCTTTCCATCTTCTACCATATCACGAACAAAATAAAAATGAACATCAATGTGCTTTGTTCTGGCATGGAAAGTGGGATTCTTTGATAAGCAAATGGCACTCTGAGTGTCGCAACTGATAGTAATATGTCCTGCATCAAAACTAATATCTAAACACAACCTCTTAAGCCAAATGGCTTCCTTGCAAGCATGAGTAGCTGCCATGTACTCTACTTCTGTCATGGACAAAGCGACTACAGCTTGCCGCTTACTCATCCAACTTATAGCACCACCATTCATCGTGAACACATATCCACTGGTGGATCTTCTGCTGTTAATGTCACCTGCCCAATCTAAATCCACATATCCATGAATACTTACAGAATGTTGAGAACCAGCAGGATAACCATGATAACATAGGGAATACTTGGAAGTACCCCGCAAATATCTAAACACTCTCTTTACCGTATCTGGATGTACCCATCTAGGATTAGCCATATACCGATTAAGAACTCTCACTGCTTGGGAAATGTCTGGCCTCATACAAACCATCGCATACATCAAACTGCCAACAACACTTGCATATGGTACTCTAGTCATGTCCTCCATCTCAGTAGGAGATTTTGGACAATCCTCCACTGACAGCTTCATCCCCTGCATCACTGGAACAACTAACTTCCTACAGGTTGCCATGCTGAATCTCTCCAACACTGAATTCACATAGTTGCTCTGGCTTACCCAAAGTTGTCTGCTAGCTCTATCTCTTCTGATCTCTATCCCTAGAATATACCTTGTTGCACCTAGATCCTTCATCTTGAATTATGCTGACAACTGAGACTTCAGATCTGAAATCAACTCATACCATTCCCAAAAATAGCATACCGTCTACGTACAATGCAATTATGAGAATGCGACCATTATCAGATTTGTAATATACATAATGGTCAGATTTAGATCTCAGAAATCCCAAAGACAACACAAAGGTGTCAAATTTCTGGTACCACATTCTAGGAGACTGCTTAAGACCATATAAAGACTTCTTCAACTTGCAAACTAGATTTTCTTTACCTTTTACCACGAAATGCTCTGGCTATGACATATAGATCTCTTCCTTCAAATCACCATGAAGGAATGTTGTCTTCACATCCATCTGTTCCATTTCTAGATCATACGTTGTTGCAAGTGATAACAGGAACTGAATAGATGTCAGCTTCACAACAGGAGAGAATATCTCACAATAGTCAATTCCCTCCACCTGAGAATACCCCTTTGCGACCAACTATGCCTTGTGCTTTTCAACACTACCATCAGGACCACATTTTTTCTTGAACGCCCATTTACATCCAACAAGTTTCCATCCTTTAGGCAAAGGTACCAAATCCCATGAACTATTCTTCTTCAAAGTAGCCATTTCTTCATCCATGGCTTTCATCCAGGACCCATAGCCTCTCTAACAATCCTAGGCTCATCAATGTTAGCAATCAAAGCAAAAACACAGCTGGAATCCAATAATGAATAACCAAATCTTTCTGGTGAATAATCAAACCTTTCTGGTGGCCGCCTAACACGTGTAGACCTCCTAAATTGCTGAGGTTGAGGTTCTTCTTCTTCAAAACTTTTAGAGATACTAGGGCTCTCCTCATCACCAGGTCCAATAGGAGTACATAGTTCACCTTTCATCAAAGTAAGTGGAATCTGAACTACCTCCTTCTACTTCTCCTCTTTCTCTAGCTACAGCTCAACTGTGGAAGGTTTCATCTCCCAAAATATTACACTTTTGCTATGGAGAACCTTCTCGGCCACTGGATCCCAAAGCTTGTTCCCCTTCACACCAACACCATAGCCAATGAAGATACACTTAACTACCTTGTTCTCCAACTTAGACCTCTTTACACTTGGAACATGAGCATAAGCTTTGCAACCAAAAACTCTGAGATGTCTGATCGAAGGCTTCTTACCAGACCATGCCTCTATGGGTGTCTTTTCAACAAGAGTCGATGTAGGAGATCTGTTGATCAGATAACATGCAATGGCTATAGCTTCAACCCAAAACTTCTACTCAAGACTAGCACCACTCAACATACTCCTAGCCCTCTCCATCAGTATCCTATTCATCCTCTTCGCAACTCCATTTTGTTGTGGGGTGTATGGAGTTGTCTTATGTCTCTCAATCCCATGCTCCTTACAGAACCTGTCAAATTTTGTGGAACAAAACTCATCGTCGTTGTCAGTCCTCAAACATTTAATCTTTTTATCAGTCTAATTTTCAACCAAAGCCTTAAACTCCTTAAACCAATTAAAGACTTCAGATTTACTCCTGAGGAAATAAACAAATGTCCTTCTACTGTAGTCATCTATGAAAGACACAAAATATATAGATTTTCTTAACAAAAGAACATTCACAGGACCAAACACATCTGCATGAATATAGTCCAAAACGCCAGAAGACTTATGAGAACTGGAATAAAAAGAAACATGATTTTGTTTACAATATACGAAATGTTCACAAAAGTCAAACTCGAGATTACAATCATCAAGGCCTTCAACAAGGCTTTTATTTTTTAGGGCTTTAAGACCCTTCTCACCAATATGACCAAGTCTTTGGTGCCATAACATTGTCTTCTTTCCTGGAAGCTTCATCTCCAAAGCATTTGCACCCTTAGGTACCTAGAAAGCACGACCATCAGATGAACAAACAATAGACTTCTTCACTGCTAGATCTAATGGTGAGGATGAAGAATCCAAAGGCCTTTTCTTTGGCATATTAGAAGAACTATTGCACTAAATAGTTCATGCATCCAGCTTGTATGGAGTGCTGATCTAAACACCCATAGCCAACATCATAGCTCCTCTAGTCATCTTACATACTCCACTAGAGAAAACAACCTGCACACCCACATCAATCAACTTACTTACAAAAAGAAGGTTTCATGCCAAACCCAAGATATGCAGCACACCATCAATCCCCTTCACTCTACCATCAAGGAATCTAATCTTGATTCTTCCACGGCCAACAATCTTTAGATGAGATTCATTACTCAGATACACCTTCCCACCATCATACTCTTCATACTTTGAGAACCAACCCCTATGCGAGGTCATGTGGAAAGAAGCACCTGTGTCTATTAACCACACATCTTCTGATGCATGTGTTTCCAAGGCTGCAACAAAAGCATCTGCATCATCCTGAGAGGATTTATTAGAGTCAGAATCAGAGAAGTTCTTTTTACCTCTCTTTTTCTTCTCCTTACAATCTTTACAGAAATGACCAGATTTGCCACAATTCCAACATTTTGCCTTGGACTTGCCACGAGACTTAGATCTCCCCGAAGATTTTGATATTGACTTCTTGTCCTTTTTATTGCCTTTCTCTTTAGGTCTTCCACAAACAGCAAGGGCTTCCTTGGCCATTTCAAAAGATTTCCTCCGCATCTCTTCAGACAACAGCGATGCAACCCCTCATCCATTTTGAAACTGGTGGTGGTACTTCTAATAGTCATAGCTAGGTGATCCCATGAGTCTGAAAAAGAACATAACAGAAGCATGCAACAATCCTCGTCTTTAATCTTGTCACCAACATAACCCAACTACGCAATCAACATGTTAAATGCATTTAGGTGATATACAATTGACCCTCCATCTTCCATCTTTAGAGAATACATTTTCTTTCACAGGAATAACTTGTTTACCAGGGATTTAGCCTGATAAACATATCCAAGCTTCTTCCAAAGAGATTTTGCAATCTTCTCTTCATGGACATTCAAAAGCACTGAATCAGCCAAACAGAGTCTAACCAAAGGTCCTTGGCTTTTTTATTCTTCAGATCCCACTCTTCCTAAGTCATATTGGTTGGTTTTGTTTTGAATATTGCAGCCCACAGATCTCTATGCATGAGCATATCCTCCATCTTCAACTTCTATAACTCGAAGTTGTGTCCATTAAACTTATCCATCTTGATTCTACTAGATGTGTCTGCCATCTTTCTTTCTACAACAAGATTTTGAAATACTTCTACAAAGATTCCCACTCAAATAAAGACCAGTACAAAAAAACCCGCTACCCAACAACAGGACCAAAATTGGCCAAGCTCCAATACCAACTGAAAGGAAGCAAAGGTACAGAACAATGCTTCCAACACTAATCTATGTGGGGGAGATAGTGCAAATTCATACAAATCCTTAAACTGTTACAGTGAAAGAAACACATTCATATGCATGCAAAAAATAATTATCATCATAATGCATAGATTTACGTGGGGAAAACCTTTCCAGGTAAAAAACCCCACACACCAAAAGTATAGTACTTTGTATTATCAGTAACAAACAATTACAATACAATATCAGCACTAAGCTTCTCGAGGTGTTCACCAATCTTCAACAAAAATCTAGGATAATTTTGGCAGCATAACGGTGTCTCAGAAATTATCAACTTCCTCTACTCAATACACTAAGGCATAGGATATTTAATAAAAAATATCACCCAAGAGATGGTGTTGCAACATGAATTATCTCAAACAAACCTAAGTATTAACATGAGTCAAAATCAACACATGGTATGATCGCACCCACTAGTGGAGAAATAACAACCACCGCTCAAGTAGCAAGTCTGCATGCATGTAATTGCGTTGTAACATAGACTCGACTATTTAAATTGAGTCAAAAACAATGCAACCACCTCTGTGAAAGGATCCACCGCTCATGCAGCAACTGCGTGTATGCAAATGCTTTAAATTGTGAAAATCTCCATCGTATATGCTTGATAGTTACAGTCAACGCTGAGATGTCTCACAGGTTTAGACACGCTTATCTCAACAAAACCTTACTACGCATTAACAAAAACCAAGTGCTAGATATTTAAATTTTTCATATTATTGAACTAAGCTAATATTTTGATTCATAAAATTAAAGTATATTCTAACATGAAACTTAAATGCACCATAGTTTTCATTAAACATGGCAAAGACTAACAAACTATCCAATCAAAAAGAATTAATAGAAATTTTTAAGGATGTATTTAAATTAAAATCTAATTATATTTGTATAATTGGCATCATATATAGAATTTTCAAATATGTTGATATTCTTTAACAAAATATTTCAATAAGTCAATAATTTACCTTCTAATATTGTAACTATTGGATATGAGATATGTTTTCATAACACATGTTCAAGTTACTTATGGATGTAGAAATATAAAAAGACTACTTGAAACTTACACTAAAAATGTGTAGGTTTCAAATATCTAGTGAAAAGGGAAGTGTTTTAGTTCAATGAAGTAAATCAAGGTTAAATTGTAAATCATGGGTATTCTTTAGTATTAATTACACTTCTAAGTTCCCTAGAGTGTGGTGGTTCACCTAAAAGGAATTAGCTTTCCTTGACTAAACAAACACAACTTAACCACTTCTACAAATGTGCAAGAATTTATATCACATAACCTCAAAGAGGTTTATCCAATGGTATACAAAAAATTAGCTAACTGATTTAGTAGTCTTGCAACTTAATATCCATAGTGTATATCAATCTAATTAGTGATAAGGTTGCCCCATTCAAACTAGTTTAATTTTAAGTCATAATATTCAAATATGCACCAAAGCACCTCAAGCCAAGAATGAGTGAAATAGAAGAAATTATTGTTTTTTAGCATGTAGCTAGATCATTATATAAATCAATTTAACATACCTCTCAAGTGATTCAAAACAACACCTAATAGGCTCACAATGCATTGAATGTTGTCAAAATAATATGATTGAATTCCACACCATTTTAGTATGTCCAAAGGAGTATTAACATGATGGTTGATTTTGCTACTATTTTAGTATTGTAGAAGATGATTTAATGGTATAAAATCTCAAGTTTTAAGATGATGAATGAACTCCATAGCAAGATCATCCGTTTGTGGTTTTATATATCATATGTAAAAACACAATAATGGCTATATTTTGATATCATTTGGTCCATTAAGAATCAATTTAAAATTATTTTACACCAAGTCCCTATTCAAGGTTATGTCAATTGTTTGTCCTAAAAGATCAAGAGAAAAATTTCCATTATACAAGAATCTAGTTAAAATCTAGGTTTAAAACAACTAGAAAATCTATATGAACCATTCTCTATAGCTCAAACACTTCAGTCTCTTTAAAATGTAAGCAACATATTATTAATAATGATTCATTAGGTTGTGCCCTATTTCTTCCACCTAGGTAAAATGCAAACAAAAAATCTTCAAGAAAGCCATATACCACTGACGCCAACAAAAATCATTTGTATTTTTCATTTAAACTCAAAGGTAGAAACAAAGGAAAAAATCAAAGCCTAACCTCACAATAAACTAGTTGTAAATGGCATCTTTTTTCTTCCTTTGTGCTCTTCCTTTGTGTAAAAATGCCAACAACAAAGTAAAAGATACAAAACCACTCTAATGGCAAGAATAGATCCAACATATGACTTGATAGATTTAGTTGAATACGTGCAATGATAGTTGGATCTATCCCTATTAGGTTGAAAACTAAAAGGGTGATCCCACAATAGTGTGTCTCATTTTTTAGCAATTTTAAATTTGTATCAATTATAGAGAATAAATGGTCAAGAATTTAAGCATGATGTAAACTAATGAGTTGTGGTATTGTCTATGTAGATTCAAGTTGTAATTTTCTAAAAAAAAATTAAAGAATTATTTCTTTCATTTTTTATTTTTTTCAATCAATTTTTATTGAGTGACATCATTCCATAATGCATAACTTTCACTACAAATTAAAAATTTCCACAATTTCTTGGAATTAGATTATTAACTTTAATGTCTAGTACATAAATATTTTTTGGTATTTTTTATTAAATATTTTATTTATTATTAATTTTTGAATTAACTTACTAAAAAAAAATTTAGACCTATATTTTTCCATAACACATTTCTTTTAGCATATATATCAAAACCATTTTTTCTTTTTCATGGGAATAAGAACATCTACGTGTAGTGTAGTTTATTTTTTTGAGATGTTTCAAAAAATGTTTGTTATTTTTCCTAATGTCTTGAATAGAGTATTTATATTTTTGTAATAGACTTCATTATAAAATTTTAAAAACATATAGTATTAAAGAAAATATAATACATATTATAATTCTTTGAAAGATAATAGTAAGGGCTACATACTTACAAAAAGGCATTTCCAAATGATTTCATTTGATCCCCCAAAAGGTGAAGGAAAATTCCTTTTTGTCAGCAAAATGATAGGTGTGGAGGATACTCCATTAGGGGTTTGATTTAAGATTAGTGGGTTTTGATCTAACCCCTTTCAATCAAACATGCTTAGATGGAACACTTATAAGCTTAAATCATTAATTTTTCTAAAAGAAATGTGGTTTCAAGAAAAAACTTAGATGTCGAGCACAAGTGGGACACACTTTTGTAGGATCAACCAAAAGGGTGGCTTAATGGAGGTTGATGATGAAACCCACACTAAAAGCTAAGTATAACAATTTTACCCTCCTGTAAAACAAGATAAGCTAGAGGTCATCGTAGGACCAAATATCATGGTGTGGCACTATAAAATGCTTTGTGATAATTCCCAATGCTTCAAGGTGTATAGGGTTGATCTTAGGGAAATGTCCCTATTGGCAAGATAGAGATGACTTTGTAGCAAGATACATTCACCACAAATAAGATGTGGTACATCCAGTTGACCACCAACACATCCAAAAGACATAACATGTACACGAGACACACTCTTTGAGATACTTATACTTAGGTACAAGTATAGCCTCAAAAGATGTAAATATGTAATGAAAATGAACAAGAGAGAGTAGAGAAGTATAATGTAATAGAAGAGAATATTTGATGTATTAGAGATATGAAATAGTAATGAAATAAGAGAGAAAGATTGATGTGTTGATGGACATTATAATAGAGTTGTACACGATGAATATATTATATTGTACATTGGTATGGCTCATATATTCATGTTATGATGTATGATGTGTATGTTAATAGATGTACTTTGTTAATTTTTCACATTCTTGAATCCTACTACAACCTTTTGTAATCCACCACATAAGTTCTGACCCTCTTTTTATCGCTAACACCAAGATGCAAATACAACATTCAAGTAACTTAAGATCATATCTTTGGTGTGTACCCATTCTTGCCAACATTTTGGTTCCATTGTCAAGACCATAGTAAAAGGATAAAAGAGAGATCTAAACTATAGATATGATTTGTGATAGAAAAGAAATCAACAAGGAAGGATTATAATTAAAAAGAAACAAAATTTTATGATTTATGGTATGAATGTTAGGCACCTAGGGATATGATATTATAATGTATGTAGGTGGATGGAAATGCTAACATGTGGCACACATCCCTTAAGTTAGTTATATTGGCTCATGTGGACAACTTGTGTAATTAATTATATCATGTGATGAGTAGGCCTTCACCCCTCCATTATATAATTAGGAGGAGGTCTATATAAAGGAGGTGATTATCATTGTAAGGGGATATATGTTGAATATGGTATTGTGTTTGGGATCTTTGGAGATATAGTGTGGAGTGACTTCTTCCTTAAGGAGTATTGTACAATGTTACCCTACCTTAAGGGTTTATTCTATTTCTACATATATTGGATATTATGGCATCTTGGCCCACAAACATCTCTTGTGTTGTGTGAGATCTATCTTTTGTATTGTATTATTTCCATTATTATGTGTGGATCTTAACAAGTGGTATTGGAGCTACGATTTGGGCCAAGATTTTTGTTTCCACCATAACTTTCAAACCATTACAAATTTAGACCTAAATTTTTTGGGTGTTTAGATATACATAAATACAGGTTCAAGTAAAAAAATAGCTTTTTGTGATACCTTTTTTGCGAGTTAATTGTTTTATTTTTTCCATTAATTAGCTCTATAGGCTGCAAAATTCAAAAAAAATATGTTTACACTTTTGGAAAGCTTATGAAATTAGGTTGGGTCAGTTCTTCATAATTTATTATTAGAGACAAAATACATTCCATAATCTGGTGGTCAAATTTAGGTCAAAATATTTAATTATTCTACTGTATAGGCTGCAATTTTGAGAATTTTTTTAATGTTTTTACATTTTTGGAAAGATATTGAAAAATTAGGTAGGGTTATTTCTTTATAAATTTTAATTAGGAAAAAAAATCCATTATTTAGTGGTTAAAGTTTGGTCAAAATATGAACATCAAATTCAATCATAGCCCATGTTCTAAAATTTTATGGTCACAACTCACACCAGATACTATCCTCCCAAAATTATTAAAAAAACCTAGAGTTTAAAATCCAGACACATTCAGAATCCATGTCATCTTTAGGATTCAAAGAATTTTCTAAAAAAAATTAAATCCAATGACCTTTATTCTCTACCACCTAAAATTGAGGGAAAATTCCTCTGGGATGTGAAACAATGGTACATTTTATTAAGGATAATTTGTTTGACCCATTTGAATCATCTTTAAATAAAGGTTTAGATAGGTTTAAACAAGAACTATTATATGAATTTAAGCCCCAATAAAACCACCTGAGCAGGTACAACCCTAACAGACAAAATCAAGGGATAAAACAACCTTTTTAAGGTCCAAAATTGAAACTACCCAAAACAGATATCCCTAAGTTTGATGGTACTAATGTAACTTCATGGATAAGTCTCATGGAACAATACTTTAAGCTTCATAATATGCTAGATGATGCAATGGTTGGTGTAGCCTTGCTACATTTAGAATCAAAACCTTATCAATGGTACCAATGGAGGATGAGTGACACACAAGTGCAAATTCTTAGTTGGAAAGAGTTTAGTAATGACTTAGCAATCCTCTATGAGCACCGTGGAATGGAATCTATGTTAACCACCTAAAAGATTTAAAATAATTATGGTATGTAGTTGAATATAATGCCAAGCATATGAGATTGGAAATTTGAGCTCATGGGGTGACACCTTATCAAATGCTACAACTCTATATCAATGAACTTAATGACCAAATTAAGCATGATGTCCATTTATTGGAAACTTGCATAGTTAGGAAATCTATGGAACAAACATTTCATATTGAGAAATATAACTCTACCACTAGAAGTTCCACACAAGGTCAAACCATAGAATTGAAATACAAAATTGTGACTAATCCTATTGATAGAAATGAGGACAACTTTCTTTAACCTAAGAAAAATTAGTGAGCACTCTCGTCAACAAGAGGGAAATAATAGAGAAAAAGATCTATGCTGGAATTGTGGTAGCAAATGGTCTAGGGGTCATAAGTGTGCTAATAGTGATAAAATACTAATGGTTATTAAGAATGAGATTGAAGAAGAGGGAGAAGTAGCTACAAAATAACCAAATGTGGAACTTGAGCATGAGAAATCCAAGGAAGTAGAATGCACTACTATCTCCTTACATGCATTCAAAGGCACAAGTATACCACAAACACTCAAAGTAATTGGTTATATCAAATATCAAAAGGTGAGAGTGTTGGTTGATACATGTAGTATACACAACTTTATTGATATAAGATTAGATAATGAGCTCAATTATTTTATTTATCCAATATCTAATTTCCAAGTTATGATAGTTGATAGGAAACAACTTGCTTGTGATGGTAAATGCCATCATATAAAACTCTTGATGAGAAATTATCAACTAGATTCAGAAATGTTTGTCATCCCAATTGGGGGAGTAGATGTAGTTTTGGGTGTGCAATGGCTTAAATAGTTAGGAATGGTGTCTTTCAATTTTCAAGGACTTAGCCATGGCTTTTAGTACATGGGAAAATATAGACTTATAGGGATTCAATCACTACCAAATGAAATCATTAGCTCCCATAGGATGGAGAAATTACTTAAGAAAGGATCTTATAATATAGGAGCAAAACTACAATTTTTAGAAGTACAAGATGTAAAAACTCAAAATTGACCAAAAATTCAAGAGATCATTCGACACCATCAATAGGTATTTCAAGAACCAAAGGGTCTACCCCCAATTAGAGACCATGATCATGCCATTGAATTAATACCAAGAAGTATTATTCATCCCAAAAAAAGTTTCTATTCATCCCCAATGATTATGGTTAACAAGAAGGAGTCACAAAGAATGTGCCCACATTATAGGGAGCTCAACAAGCTCACTCTTAAAGATAAGTTTCATATTCCTAATATTGATGAATTTGTAGATGAATTGAATAATGCAATTTTTTTACTAAGTTAAATTTACATTTAGATTATCATCAAATTCAACTAAAGGAAGAGGATATAAATAAGACCACATTGGAAAACACGAGGGTCATTATGAATTCTTAGTTATGTCATTTGGTGTCACTAATACCCAATCAACACTTCAAAGCCTCATAAATTTAGTGTTCCACCCATTTATTAAAAAAATGGTGTTGGTATTCTTTGATGACATTTTCATCTATAGTAAATATGGAATGGTGAATAATTCATAGAAAATATTCTCAAGTTGCTTAGCATTGAGGGCAATGCTTTTCTGAAGGGGATGGGAATTTTATGATCCTAATATTCTATATTCCTAATTATAACAAGGATAAGCACTTGTGGCATGCTTAGCCTTAATAGTTTCATTTATTTTGTCTTAGTTGTTCCTTAATTTGACTTAGTTAGGATGAAGGGGTGTGTCCCTACATAGTTATGCATATAAATGAGAAAGAGAGAGATTCTCCTAAACGATCATATCTTCTAATACTAAATTCACATATTATTTTCTAATTATTAGAGGTTGCCCCCTCAAATTGGTTTTCTATTTTACTAATTTTTACAATTATTTCCAAGAAATATCCTAGCAAGTGGTATTAGAGCTACAATTTGGGCAAAGGTGAGGACAAAACCCTATTCTTTTAATATTCACCTATATCTTTCAATTGACTGCAAAATTTTCTACAGTTTGTTTATTAAAGTTGGAGAATCATTTAAGGAAGCTAAAGTTCAAAATCTAGTTTAGATCATCAATATTGAGTGAGTTATTTAAATTTTATGATTTTTCATAAATTCACTTTCTAGGCCGCAAATCAAGGAAATTTTTCTGATATTTTTATATATTTGGAAAGATCGCAAAAATTTAGCAAGGGTGGGGTGAACCCACAATAGTGTGTCCCACTTTTGGGATGGGGCAAAAAAAGAAGGTAACGTAGCAAAAAATGAAAAACACCTTCGAATGAAGGTGCTTTGACCTTCTTTCAAAAGTCTTTTTTTCATTTTTTAATGTTTTCACATTCAATAAGGGAAGGTACCTTCGAATGAAGGTCCCTTTCATGACATTATTTTTTTTTAGTTCTTTCTCTACAAAAATTTATGTTTCAAAGCTTAGGCTAGATAATCAAACTAAGTCACTAAGACATGAGAATTTGTAGGATCGTAGCCCTTAGAAAAAGATTTCAAAAAATTATAATTTTGAATATATTTAATTTAATTATTATTTATTTTTTATTTTCTAGTGAACATAGGTTTTTCCCCAAACATTAACCTATCTCTGTTCCACACACATGGAAAAATAGAAAAATAGAGAAAAAAATATTAAAATATCTATGCACTATGTATTGATATCCTTGTTTTAAAAAATAATAATCTGGATATATACAGAAAAAGTTATGCATTATGGAATAAAGCTATGTATAAATTATAACTAATCTCACATTAAAATTAATAATAAATAAAATATGCAACAAAAAAATATGTGCGCACTAGATATTGGTGTTAGGAATCTATGTTTAAAAATTTATAATTTTATACTTTTTGTAAAAAAAAAGTTATGCATTATGGAATAAATGTCACTTTTTAAAAATATTGTTAACTATAAAAAACAAGTTATTAAAACTTATGTAAAAAATTTCGCAAATCATTTTTTTAAATTTAAAATATATATATATATATATATATATATATATTTAAAATCTACACATGAAATCACAAAAAACACTAGTTCACATCATCTTCAAATTCTTAACAATTTAGTTGTTATAGGTGACAGAAAGTGAAAATTTAGTTAAGAATGTTGATTTCAATGTACCACTTTGGCCAAAAAGTGGGATACACTATTGTGGGATCACCTAGTGTATTATTTGTGTTTTTATTTTTGAGGTTGAAAACATTACGAAATGATTCAATCAAAGTTGGGTATGTAGTAGAACTTTAGAAACCCTAGTTTCAATGGGGATTCTTGATTTTGATGGAAGTGGAGATGTATTAAAATGGTGGCAAATTTTTAAAAGAGCTCATGGTAAAAGTGTAATAAAGCTTATGTATTTTGTGTTATACTTAGAAGGTGAAGTTAAATAATAGTATGAATCATTGCATAAGGATATTTATTTACACACATAAATTGCATGATCATTACTCACACATATGAGGAATTAAGAACCCCTGTCAATAGAAAATGTAAACTACAAATGGATACCCCTAAAATGAACAAGGTAAAAAATAAACCCAACACTTCATGGTTTGAGAGTTTTGAAACAAGCAGTAAGAAGGAGAAGGATGAGCAGCCGGAAGCCTCCTCTCAGAAGACGAATGCTAAGGAGAAGAAGAAGGGTAAATCCATATGCTTTGAGGAGGAGAAGGTTAAGGAGAAGGAAATGGAGACTGGTATTGATGATCTTACCTTGGGTGGTAATCAGAAAATGAAAGGAAAGTGTATGATGGAACTGGAGATGGGAGCCCCCTTCCCAGGTATCCCAGATCTGACTTTGCCAATTCTTGAAGATTTCATTGATTAGGTGGCTAATAATAACAACAAAGATTATATTGCAAATACTTTAAGCATGGTAAGGGAAGCCATTAAAGCCCATAATGTGATGTTGAAGTCATTCTGCCTCAAATTTAACAGAATTAATCTTAAGCTCTCTATAATCCACAAGATATATGGCAAACATGACTAGATCCAAGCCAAGGAGTATATGAATATCTTATATAATTAGGAGGATATTCCCAAGTTTTGGAGCTGGAAAAGAAAATGGTGACTATTAATGAGTACATCAATGAAGAAAAGGAAAACTTGGAGAAGTGGAAACAGGGCATGGAGGATAGGATTGTGGGTTTGGAAATGATATCCAAGGTGATTAATGATAACCTAGAACATATGCTCAAAGTAAGTCATAGCACTATCAAGAACAATGCTTCAAAGTTGAATATTCTCATTGAAAAGCTTAGAGATCTGAGAGAGGAACATGTGAAACAAGGGAATGAGAAAGGTAATAGCAGGGATCAGGCAGGCCAAAGCTCCCAGACTAGGGCTAGTAAAAAGAAATACTTTGCTGAAGAAAGAAGGAGCTCCTTGCTTTTTCCAAGTTGAATGAAGATTTAAAGGCTCAAGAGATGGAGAGTGCGGAAACTCTCAAACAAATGTAGTTTATTCTTTGTTTATGTTTTCTATTGTTCATTATTTTTGTTTAATGATTTGTTGGTATGATGTCGATATGCTATGGCTTATGATATGTCGTTGGTTGGCTGGGTCTTATATTATGTTCAAGATTTTGTATATGAACTATTATATATGGACTTTTTAATCTGTTGTGGTTGGGTTACAGTGTCTATGGTTTGAACAATATTTTGTTATAGGGTTTCAAGATCCCTTCAAAACCTATTTTACCGTTAATAAAAAACAAATGCTATCTCTTATGGATGGATTCTTTAGATACAATCAAATTTGCATCACAGAGATCTATGGGGAACCTTCTATTATGTTGTGATGCCCTTTGGATTGAAAAATGTAAGGGCCATGACCCATATCTTTCACCACCTTATCCACCACACAATCAAGTCCTATGTCAATGACCTGATATCTAAATCTAAGAAAAGGGGAGATCATGTCTTGGATTTACATGTTCTCTTTACCAAGTTACGTGAGTATAAGGTCAAGTTGAACCTAGAAAAGTGTGTGTTTGGATTCGTAGCCTAAAAATTATTAGGCTTCATCATCTCCCATCAATGGATATATGTTGACCCTACTAAAGAGACAAAATTCATGGATACAACCCCACCAACCACTGAATATATAATAAGGATCTTTCTAGGCCAATTACGGGCCATATGATGCTTTATACTAGATCTCACATTTAAAATACACCTAGTCAAGAATCTATTAAAGAAGGATACCTCAATAATGTGGTTATTGGATTGTCAAATTGACTTCAATCAAGTGTAGAAGTTTCTTCTCTCCCCCAATATCATGCCACCTAAGCAAGACCACCCTTTCTTCTATATTTGAGAACAACTGAAATCTATCACATGCATGCTGGCACAAGAAGATTACAATGGAAGAGAAAGGATTGTATATTTTATCAATTGTACCTTAATTATAAAAAAATACACCCAAGTAGAGAAGGAATGTTTGGTGATAGTTTTCATGACATAATGCCTCCACCATTACATGTTAAACTAGGAGACACGAGTTATTATTAGGTCAAAACTTTTGCAAACATTCCTTACACAACCAATGTTATCAAGGAGGGTTGGATGTTTCCTAACCCAAGTTAGTGAATTCAAGTTAACATATGTTAATTAAAAAATACATTAAAGGACAAGTGATTTTTGACTAGCTATAGGAACTATTACCTAGGAGCATCTAATCAACTCAAAGTTCCTGATTGCTCAAAGCTCTTGCTCCTCTCTTACCTGTCACTCTTAGTGATGTCTAATCATGTGGGAGTCTTCTCTCTTTGTGATGGAAGTTGAGAATGGGCAGGGGCCCTATCTTGTGACTAAGAATAGTTTTGTGTCCTAGCTTCTGACATACAATGTGCTTGATGACTGGTCTTAACCAAAATAAATCAACCTTGGCCTCTAGCACATTGGTCTTACTCCTCTAGGTTGGAATCTCCTAATCAACATGATGCATAAGAGTGAGGACATTTGTGTTCCTACCTACAACAAAAAGTGTCTTCACATCAACAAATAGTATATCCCTCTCTTTTCTCATAATGGAGACTAGAATGTCTAAGGCAGAGGTCTCAATTAGGCTTGTCCATCCATCGATGATGCCTACATAACTAGGTACAAAATAAGAAAAGATGAAGGGTCAAACCCATGTTAGAAACATAAACAATAAACATGCTAGATATCATGAGTAAGGAACAATCTTAGATAGCAAAGAGAAACCAAGATAATCAATTAAAAATAAGTACTCTACAAAAGGGGGACCTAAGGTGTAGGTTCTACATACTTTGGTGTCTCCTCCTCCTCCTTTACTAAGGGATCATAGTCCTCATCAAACTCATCCTCTTCCTCATCATCTCACCCTTGCTTGATGAGTCTACCTCAATGATTGTTGTCTCTTTGCTTACATTGGTGCCCCTTCCATAGCCTTTGTTGGTGCTCCCACTCCTGCCTGGCCCTATGACAATACTTGTGCTTGTTCTTGGGTTGGTGCTCGTGGTGGCTACATAATCAAAACACCTAAAGTGAAAGGGGTCCATAAGACTATCCCCACAAGATCTTTGCGGCCTTTTGAATAGATTTGTAATAATAAGCCATAGGGGAAACTCTATTGATCGACTCCCTAAACTATTGAAGAAATTTTCCCACAAGATGAATCTCTTATGCCCCATGGTGGTCCATCATTGAACCCTCCTCCTTGTGAAAGGTTTATGATGTAGAATTACTAGGCCACCTCCCTTCCATCTCAGTGTATGGATCAATGATCATGTCTGCATCCGTAAGGGTGGCCATGCATTGTGTGGTGGAGTAAAAGTGCCCCAACCTCTATTATCTCACAGCTTGGTCTGGTGAATGGTCCAAAACTAGAGTGACCTATTAATAGGGTTAGATTTGCCCTAGGAGCCACCCATGACTAATGAAGCATGTTTGAATGATAATACTCGATCATACATAATTCAATATAGGTCATGGTAGAGAAATGCAAAGATATATGATCCCCATATAAAAACTATGCCTTGCTCCACTTGTTGGATGACATGAGCCTAAACCCAAACTAGAATATGAACCTCCTTATCTCTAGATGGTATAGTAGTAATTAGGCTTATGATAACTTGTTGCATAGGTAGATGTCAAGATTAGGGACATAGGGAAACTAGTTACTCCTCCTATCTCTTGGATCCTCATCTACCATAAAGGAAACCCAAGCATCCCACTACACATTTGAAGTTCACTCTCCAAAAGTGAGGTGCTCCCCCTGAACAGGGATGTTGAGAATCATGTAAACAGCATATAAAGTGATGGTCCACTCTCTTACAACACCTAAAAATTGCAAGGTGTTTTAGTCCACATCTTAGTATGTGAAGATGTCATAGTAGATCCATGCTAAGGTATGCACAATCAAGATTTTTGCAACTTGATCAAACCCCACCCACTGAAGAATGCTATGGTCTACTACAGAAATCTCCTCTATGGTGCATGTGATCCATCCCTATTCTCTAGTGGCATTCCACTGAATGTACAAATCCTATTTCAAAAATGCCAACTTGTTGGAAAATTAAAAAAAATATAAATTCCCCCAAAAAATTCAAAAAAATAAAAAATAAATAAAAACTCCAAAAGTTGGTCAAAAAATTAAAAGATATTGCAAATGCACTATTTGAAATCACCCCTTTTGACTGGAAGTGATCTTGAGAAGTGATTCAATAATCACTTAAGTAATTTGATAATCACTCAAGTGATTCAACATTTGCCTCGTTGATTAGTTGGTCACTCGACCAATCCACCCAATGCCCTGGTGACTAATTGATTGCTTGGGTAGTTACTGTAAGTCAGGGAAAATTAGGCATAAATCACTAACATCAATCATAAAACTCTAACTCAACAATGGAGTACAAAATAAACATAGAAATTCAAAGGATAAAGCAACTAAATCTAAATCTCTATGATAAGCTTGGCTCTCCTCCATTACTCTTCTCCATTTTGAATAGGATGCAAAATATTGAAGATTGTGGTTCTTGGATGAATGTTGATTGCTCAAATCTGTAGCATAACAATATATAGAAGATGAATGAAGAGAGGATCTAAAGTGATTTCGGCAGCATGGTGTTGCTTGAAGATGGATCCCCAAATGACTTGGGTGAGGCTTTATTTATAGGAGATGAGTGATTTGAATTGATGGCTAAGATTGAAAGGTCAAATGAGCAATGTGGACAGCCAAGATTAAATGACACAAGGAATTGTAGTCATGTGACAAGTATACGGATAAGAATAGGGCTGACCTCATTTAAATAAATATTTTATTTAAATTAGTTGGTAGTGTGACAAAGCATTAAATGAAAGTTGTAGTATGGGACGTGTTGGAGTAAGGTTGAAGGTGAGGACTAATTCAAATATTTTATTTAAATTAGTTGGAAAATGGGAGAGGGCTAATTTAAATAAATATTTTATTTATTTAAATTAGAGGAAAGGTGGGAAATTAATTAAATAAATAGGATTTATTTAATTAATTGGCTTGTGGGATAAATAGGATTAAAATGGGATTAGGATGGGATTAGTTAAATAAATAGGATTTATTTAACTAATTAGGTGATGGAGGGATTATGTAAGGGACCTAGAACAAAATGCCATAAGATGTCTCAAGTAATGTATCGACAAGGTGATGTTGTAAGACATGGACAATTTTAGGTGTCTACATTTTGCCCCTCTTTGAGATGATGTTGTGACTAGGAGAAATAACATCATTTCAAAGAAGATAAGGTGTGGATAGAGGAAAAGGATGCATGGATAAAGAAATGTGATGATGATATAAGGATAGGATGATGATGTAAGGGTATGATGATGCCCCCTTGAGAGGATAGGCGGGTTGGACAAACACGGGTATGCTCTCGAAATGAAAGGGATTGGTCAAGGAAGAAAGATAAGGGAATGGATGAAAGAGATGACTGATAGTTTATGCTGCCATGAAGTGAGCAATCATATAGTTTTATATAGCACTAGCCATTATGCACCAAGGTATAAGGACCAGGGTGACGATGTGTCTTGTGCACCCAGTGTAATACAACCTTGTCTAGACGTATGAGGAAGAAGACTTAGAGCATTAAAGTCCTAATGCACAAAAGGTATGATATGACCTTAAATGCAAAGGATAATGCAAAAATCTATTCCAACATACACAAGATATGAATATTATCTCGAATGATATGCATGTGATACAAATGCAAGATAAAATGATAACACACACAAGCAAGCAAGCAAGCATGCACAAATGATTAAAAAACAAACAATGTATTGCCCCTGTCAAGCTGTAAACCAATGTTAATTAATTAATTTCTTGATGATGATGTCTAGTTTTAGGAATGAGACACCTCATATAAGACGCCTGGTTTGGTTTCAAGAGTGCGACAACCTGTATAAGATAATTGATATGATTGATGTGTGATGATGATCGATTGATTAATTGATTGTTTTGGTTTACGACAAGATTAGGATCAAGACCAAAGGATGTAATTGGATAATTTGACAAGATTGATTGACTTGATTGATATGGATAAAGGATGATTTGCATTTGAATCATTGCTTGGATTTTTGGATTGGTTTGATAATGAATTGATGATTGGATTGATTTGGTTTGAGTTTGATGAATTAGTTTGATTTGATTGGATTGATTTGATGAATTTGATTGATGTGATTGATTTGATTTGAGTTGATATGATGGATTGACATTTGTTTTGATGAATTAAATTGATGATTGGATTTGATGACTTGATTGATTGATTTGAAGGATAATTGGATTTGATTGAGTGATTTGATGAATTGATTTGATTTGATTTGATGAATTGAATTTGATTAAGTGATTTGATTTGATTGCTTGGATTTTTATTGGATATTTGATTTTTTTGGATTTTTGAATGTTTTGATTTTTTTGTATTTTGGAAATGGTTTGATTTTTTTTGGATTTTTGACATGTTTTGATTTTTTTGGATTTTGAAATGTTTTGATTTTTTGTATTTTTTTTGGAATGTTTCAGGATGTCAATGGATTACAGTTTGGATAGCCTTTATGCTAGATATCAATGACAAGTGAAAACCAAGTCTAGGTGCAAGGATAATGGTGGGATTAGATAGACAAAAAGATGGATGATAGTATACTGGATGGAAGACACGTGATATATGGATTGATAAAAGGATAAGATATAGTGAAATAGATGTATGCATCATAAGGGAACTAGGATGTGATTTCCAAAGACTATGTCGCATAGGAATAACATGCCCCATTCTTGGCATAATGCTTAGGAAATTACATGACAAAGATTATGACAATAGGATGATGATAGGATTGGTTTGGAAAGGATAAGGTATATCAAGAGATATCCAAAGCATTTGTCAACATTTTGCCCCATATCTTTATCAAGATCAAAAGGAGGAAGGAGGATGGATGGACACAATATGATAGGTATATGTGTATAATGGCTAAGGATGGTAAGATAGGATGGACATGGAAATGATAGGTTAGAAATGATAGGTTGAATGAGACAATGTGCCTCCAAGTGTAGGTGACATAGAAGATCAACCTACACATGACACCTATTTGCCAAGTTTTCATCACATGGTACTTATCCAAGGCGGCACCAAGGGTGGTTTTCATCATTGGACGAAAGGATTTCTCTTTACTATTTTTATTTTTTTCTTCTTTTTTTTGTTTTGAATTTTTGAATGGGATAGGTGGATATGGATGAGAGGGAATCAAGCATCTAGTTCCATGAAAGGTGATAGTCCCATTAGAGAAGGGTGTCATCGCATGGACCATATCAAATGTCATTATGCTCATAGATGTTGGTAGGGGATTGTGTGAGAGGGAGATGGATTAGGTAGATAGTGGATTATGATGTGGATCATGAGAGGTTCATGCAAGGATGGATGGGGGATAGTGGATTATGATGTGGATTATGTGTGGCAAGATAACTTGGATTATGATGTGGATTATGTAAGATTTATGCAAAAGGATGGATGAAAGGTTTATACAAAAGCATGGACCATAGGGAGGTGATGGGGGAGATATGTAGGATAATGGATGAAGGATGGAGAGATGGAGGTATGTGGAAATGTTGTGGAATTGAATGAAACCAAGACCAATGGTTACACACACCATGATAAACATTGAAGCTTTTGATTTGAAGGACGGGTAGGAAGCAATTGACATGTTTGCTTAGGGGATGGTTGATGTAGGAATTTAGGTACCCACATAGACTTAGGATTTTTATGATTTTTGCTTTGCTTGTGGGATGAAGGAATTTGAGATTTTTGAATGGAATGGGATTTTTGGGCTTCTTGGATGGAAGAGGATTGTTGGGATTTTTGAGATGTGGATGCTTCTTTTGACTTGACTTATTTTTTCTTAGGGGCCCAAAGAATTTTAGTTTTGGACTTTTATTTTGGATGTATGGGCTTATATAGCCTTTTGGATGGATTTTCCTTTGATTCTTTGTATTTGTGCTCTATGGCATTAGGATCTTTAGGATTTGTTTCTTTATCGGTAGAGGCATCCAAATTTTTATCTTTGAATCCCATGGGATTAGTGGAAGCTTCTTGTTTATACGATGTGTGCATTTGTTGATCATGATTAGGAATGTAAGGGGGTGTGTAAATGGGTGGAAGGATTAAAAGTGGATTTTTGGAGAAATGGATAAGGGGATTGGACGATAGGGATATTAGGCATTGAGAGAAGTGGAGGTAAAGTGGATGGAGGGATATTAGGAGTTGGAAGTAGTGGAGGTAAAGTGGATGGTGGAAGGTGTATGGTCACATGCTTTTGGGGTTTGTAGGATAATGGAGGAATGGAAACATATGTCTTGGGAGTATGATAGGATTTGTAATGGAAAGTGGTGGACTTAGGAGGCATGGAGGTAGTACCAACTATTACTAAATTATGACTCACACCTAATTTAGCAAGGCCTAAACATCAGTTGTTTAGAGGGAGTACAAATTTGTTTGCTTATGCAGGATCATCCAGTCAATGTCCGATGTCTTGCCAGAAGACAAGTACAAAATCACTTATCAAAATCATGTAATAGCTCAAACTGAGCTGTTACATCATCTTGGTAAGTGAAATCATCTACGGACGAGAAAATAGGCATTCAAAGAATGAAGATAATTGATGGAGATCATGTTCCAGTTGCTGATTATTCATTATGTTTCAGTGCAAGTAAAAGAGGTATTTATAGACTGTTAAATTATACATCATGTTTTTACATATGTTCCAAAGAAAGATCAATTGTTTTAAATGCTATGTATTTGATTCAGAAAGTGAAATATACATAAGTCATTGCATAGAATGAGATAGCTGGTTATATTCAAAAGAATGTATAAAAGTGTCCCACACAAGCCGTGGGAGTAACTGAAATAGGCAACACAAAAGTAAGTTTTACTTTTGAAAGAAAAGCAATTCATAAGAAAAGAAGAGGGACCTGTCATTGCCTGTGAATGATGAATCCCATGGTTGAGCTGGTTGCTATCTTCCTCCATCCGTTTGAGCTCCAACGTACCTGGAAAATAGTTTTTGTTAATGCTCAGGGTACCAAGTCTTTTCATACACAATCAAAACTTCAAAAGTACCATTCACTTTTATGTAGCAGCAATATCAGTAATCAGATATCAACATAAGAGAGGTCAAAATGAGCAGACATAAGTGCTATATCATAAAGAGATAGATCCATACAAGTAACCCCACATCATGAATCAAGGATATGTTTCATATGCTAACATGTTTTCTTCCTGTGCAGGTATATAAGAAATTAGTTTGTTGATTCATCTTTTATTAAATGGTATTGCAATAACCGAAGCAAAACAATCTTTAAAAGATTGATAAAACAATCATTATGGGCAGTTAAAAATAATCATAAATTGAAGAACATTGAAGAAACTGTTGGGAACAATCATAGGGGTTTGTCAAGATTTTGAAAGGAACCCTGCATCACAGTTTTAAGGTTTGATGATAGTCATTTGATGAATATATTTTATTGAGAACCTGTGACAATGACTAGCCCAGCAAGTTTGCAGGGTGAATAGTGGGTTTAAAGGTATGTGAAGTCTACATCTTTATAAATAGGTCCTGTCAAAGGTTATGAGACCATCAAAAATCCTCTTAAGTTAGTGTTGAAAACACATAAGACAACAAGGGACTGTCCACATAGGTCGGTGCATTCTTTTTAAGTTCTTAATATCTTTTCTAAGATCTACTAAATACATTGGAACAGTCAAGGCACCAAATAGAAATGCAGAGAACTTGGAGGATGACCACAAAAGCATGAGAGAATAGTCAACACTGTTATAGCAGTAGTCAAATAGGCTAGTGATTGTTAGACTATGATAAGCTTTGACAAGTCTTGTGGGGTTTGTTAAATATTGTAGGAAGAGGGTTGTGAAAGCTTTTAGAGATTTAATATGGTTATCAAGTGCCTCTTAAAGAGGGCAATGCAGAGATCTAATATCATGTCCTCTTGCTATATGCTCATATGCCTAAGAAGGTTTATCAAATGTCACAGTTAAGGATTGTCAAGATTTGAGATGAGTTATATGATCTCGGGTTGTTGTCTTTGACAGTGGGCAGATGAGAGTTTAGTCACAATCATATGAGTCTAAACAAGAAGGAATAATCAGTAGCAATGAAGAACAGTCCTAAAGAATGGAAAACCCATCACAAAGAATGACATTCATATCAATGACTGTCAAAGGCTTAAAAGAGGTAGTCATATCTGAAGAAAGAGTAGTCTATTAGAATCATGGACAAAAGGGACAGTCTAAAACAATCACCAGCCTATAGGATAGTGAAATACAAGGGCTTGTTGAAAACTATAAGGGACTCTGCATATAGAATAGAAAATAGTCATAAGGAACAATAAGATCAACCACACATCAGCAAGCAGGCTTCTTAATTATCTGAGTGAGTGAATTTCAAATGTAATGCCAATGTTTTCTCATTTTCATACATTCAGGAAGTTTAGAGACAAAGGTTGGATCTCGTGATAGCCTTTTAGATGAAGAAATATATCCAATTAAAGATTATTTTACAATTCATCAATTGAGAGTGTTTATGAGTACATGACAACACCTTTGTGTTGATGAAAAGTGCATTATCCTGTGCCAACATGGCAGTTTTGGTCTAACACATCATTCTAGGACAGATAGAGTATAGTGTCAACATGTAAAAGCTTGCAAATATGTATCATGAAGTATAACAAATGCATTCAATTCATCATCTTCAAGTATAAACACCAATGTGTTATAGATTGAACAAGGAATATTGTCAAAATATATATAGAGTTCAAGATTTATTGTGCATAATCAGATTTCTTTGTGCAAGGGTATCATAAATATCATGAAAAAATCATATACAACTGAGAAGAGCAACAAGACATTTATATATATCATAAGTCCATGAGTGTGCAGATACAGAAAGGGTAAAAGAATATAGGATTGTCAAGCAACAGATTGTAGAGATGCAAAGAACAAAACATATTGCCAATATACAGTATCAAACTTTGAGCTTATGTTTCAAAAAGACCCAAGAGCAAGCACATATGAGTTCTCAGTCACAGATAAAAGGGAGAATCATAACTTTGTTTCATCTTCTAAAAATCTTCATCATACAATGTAACATGTTCAGGTAATGGAGTAGCAGTCTTATGATTGTTTCAAAGACAAATAGAGCTTCAAAATGCATTAAGAAGACTACCTACAGAGAGAGTTTTTTTAAAAACTAGTAGAAAATGGATTTGGGTGCTTTCTCAAAAATCCACTCCTTACAGCTGCGAAAGGAATATGAAGACGCCAAGGCAAGAGGTAAAGACAATTATGATAGAGAAATGGAGGATGTTCTTGAGAGACATATTGGTGAATGTGAAAGGAAAATTACAAGAGCTCTAAGACGTCTTGAGGACGCTGATGCCAAGGTTGCAACTACAATCTCTATGTTTGAAGTTACAAAGTCACTTGAGGTAGAATATTTCATGAAACAAATATAAGAAAAGCTCTAAAAAATCTTGGAGCACTGGGAGTACATGCAGATAATTAAAAAATTACAGATGTTGATGTTTGAATTATAGATCAGAAGCTACGAGTATGTGACATTTGTGATGCTTTCTTGAGCATTTATGATAGCTATCGACGGTTGGCTGGTCATTTTGGTAGGAAGTTGCATTTGGGATATATACAAATTTGATAGAAATTGAATGATCTTCAGGAGGAAAGAAATAAAGCTTGCAAACTTCTAGATGATGAAAGGCATCGACAAAGAGAGTCTTACCTTGTTTGTTTTGTCAAAAATCTTCATGGAAATGCAGAAATACAGTGAGAAGACTAGTATTTTCAAGCTCCAAAACCCTAAATCATGGAGGCCTCAAATGCACCTCAAATGCACAAAAGGAGCAAACAACAGTAGAACAAAACAAATACATCATAAACCTATCATAGTGGCGGCCAGAGGATTGAAAAAACCAGTGATAAGTGAAGAAAATGGTCCAATATGTGACACAAGAGGTTACCTTTCATTTCCGTGCAGAGACTCATGGAGGTTCTGCCAAAAATTTGAGCTCGTGGACATAAGAAAATGGAAGATTTCATGCTCCAAACCCTAGTCATGGCAGCAGCACTAGAGTGTTTTCTCAAAAAATGCAAAGTGAAAATGGGTCGAATATCTTAGGGCCTCCATTGTTTTGTTTTAGGGTTCAATATTGCCCTAAGTCGAGTAGCATTTTTGTCACATTGAATTCATATATTTTTGCTCCAACGAATACTCATCGTGGTGTAGATGACCTTGCATTTGCTAAGTCCTCATGACTTAGATATTATAAACCTTAGGTCCCTTTTTGCATATAATGCTTAGGTATTATGCCTTTGAAACTGATTTGGTTACCTTGGAGATTAACACATATGGTAAGTATACCTTGTAATGCATGGGGAGATCTTGTTTGTGCATGGGAGATATAAGGTGGTATTAAGATATAAAGAATAATGCATACTTTGCAAGGCATGAGTAGTATGATGCATGATGCATGGGGTTTGCAAGTGCATGGGAGATATAAGGGGTTTTATTTTCTTTTGCATGATTTAGAAATGGATATGCAACATTGTAAACAAATGATAAAGTAATGGATTATAAATTACTTTATCGCTTGTCGTAAAAATGCAAAAAGCAATGATAGGCAAATCCATAACACGTAACAAAGTAAGTCTCGTCGATTACTTTATTATTTTTTCGCAATGTTTTAGTCATCTCCAAGCCATGTAAAATTAGGAGATTGAATATTAATGTTCTAGTGCCATTATTTTCTGCATACATTTGTAATAAATTTGAAATGTAAAACATTAAACTAAGTGGTGTAATTATAAACCACTTAGTCAATGTTAATTAAATGCAGAAATAATTGTATTTATGTCATTTATTGTGCAAGGGAAAAGTTGAGGCGGCTTTCAGATGTGGTCAAAGAGATGTGGTTGAGCATTTATTATGCAAATGCCAAACATTTATGATGCTGCAGGAGAGGTTGACAAACAGGTAGAGGAGTTATTTCATGGATTTGACTTATTTTTAGTAGCATTTAAGGGCTTTAAGAGGCTGTTTTTGGAGCTTTTATGGTGGGTGATGACATGCCTTGACTTTTTCTTCATTGCGAACTCATTTTGGAGGGCTTTAAATAGATATTTTGAGGGCTTTTATGAGATGCACGACCATGGAGGTTTCTTGTCCTTATCTTGTTACATCTGTTTGGAGAGTATATAGTCATTCATTTGACTCTTTTGTAGGAAGTTCTGATCATGCAATTTCTAGAGTTAGTGATTTTCTATAGTCCTTACTCAGTTTTGCGCATGTTTTGTAACTCTTTTGGGATATGAAATACATAAAAGACCTTGGATACCATTGGTTATGAGTTTTTGCCTTCATCAAGTCATTCATCAAGTCATTTGTGAGGTAGTTTATTTCCTTGTGATTTTGTCTCATGTTTCAATACCTTTTCTGCAAAAAAGTATGTTTATGCAGGTTACAAACTGTGTCTCAAAGTTGTGTGTGGCTTTTTAACTGTGAAGTTATCTTCCTTTTAAAGGTTAATGCATTTAGGCATTTTTATGAAGTATTTATGCAAAACATGCAGTAACAGGTTGTGCAAATTTAGTTTTTGTTATATGTAACCAAGTGTATAAATCTGAGTTTTCATAAACCATATCAGTTTGGTGTATCACCCTTGTTTTATTTTCTAGTTTTCTTTTGATTTTTTAAGCATTCCTTTTCCCTTTTCCTCTACAAATCCAATAGTTTCTAGGTGATAACCAGCTAGGAAGACGGCCTTCTCCGGAGGTTCTTTCCATCATAGGTGACCCACAAGCCTGGAAAGATCCCATGTTTCTTCAGAATGCTAAGTTCTGCAACTTAGCAAGGGTGCAATTTTGAGAGACAACACCAACATCTTGAGATTGTTTACCTTGGGGTGTATATCCAAGTCCATACAAACGTGGAGGGACTTTGACATGGATAGGCTCCAAAATACCTTGTTCGTGAAGGCCTAAGCCATTACCTTGATAGTTCATTTTTTGGAGTATGCGATGAACAATGAGACTAGGTGTGTTTTGGACACTAGACTTGAGCTCATTATTTGATGGAGAGGGGAAAGTGGATAGTGGTTGTTTCTTTCCTAAGGAGGAAGACTCATGAATGAAGATGGTAAGACCAAGGGTATATGATGGTGGGTTTGTAATATGGTCGATAATGGATGAGGAAGGATCATTAGGATCTTGATTATCATTATGCTCACTAAGATCCAAGCTATTGGTTTGATCATCTATGTTCGCTTGGGAGCCAAGTGTCTCATCAAGGGAAGTGAATGTTTGTACATCATGGGTAGGGCTAGATGGGGGATGGATAGGACCAATTTGGATATCTTGCTCATGGATGGTTATGGCACTATGGATAGGTGGGGTGATGATCTCTTGGTCATGGAATGCATAAAGTTGGATAAGAGGATCATCATGGCTTTCTTGATCATAGATAGGATCTTGATCATAGATGGGAGCTTTATCATAGATAGGAGTGCTTTGATCTTAATTTGGATGAGGGGTTAATGTATCCACGTGCTTAGGATTGGACTCTTGACATAACTCTTGTGGTTTAATAGAAGTGTAAGACTCTTGGAGAGGCTTGATAAGTTCTTGACAATCACCAATATGAGGGTATGATGGACCTTGACTTGGACTCATGGGAGAAGGTTCTTCAATAGGCTCAATGGGTTGTGGACTACATGATGGGGTTGAAGGACTAGACATGGTATTTGAAGACTCTTTGATAGGCTCAAGGATAATTGTTAGATGACATAGTTGATTCTTTGCTAATAGCCATTGGATCACATCCTTCATAAGTGTATGGTGGATGGACAATATAATGGATGGATAATGAGGGTGGAAGGTGTTGTAGGTTTAGGATTAGGATAAGGTGGAGGGATAATAGGGGTATTGGATATATTAGGATTGGTGGAGGAATAAAAGGGGTGGAAGATGTTATAGGCTTAGGATTTTGAATTTGATTGTATGGAGGGTCAAAGGGATTGGATGGATTGGTATTGAGATTGCTTGTGCTAGATGGGATTGACATTGGGTGGGTGGATTCAATTTGCTTTTGTATGATTTGAATTTAGGATGTGGAGTTGATGGAGGATTAGATGGTGGGAAGGATAATGAAGGGCTTGTATAAGCTAGGTTGGTGTCTCCCTTGTCAAAGGTAGCACGAGGAATTAAAGATACTTTATCTTGTTGCAAGGGGTGACTTAGGCTCACATGTTCTTGTTGGGATGTAAATTAAAATAGATGTTGGTTGATATTGAAAGAAGTGGGATAAGTTGATGTATAATGGACTTGATATGTAGATGGACTAAGGTGGTATGATGATGAAGGTGACACATAAGATTGAGGTGGAATTTGTTGATGTTGTGGTTGTGTTTGTTGGGTTTGGGATTGGTGGGTGACTATGAGTTGTTGAATTTTGACTAGGAGTTGTTGTATTAGAGGTGATTAGTTTTGTTGAAGTAGTTGGATGATGGCTTGTAGTTGTTGTATGGTTTGTTGGTCTAGCGGTTTTGGCATTTGGTGAAGTATTTGGATGATGGATTGTAGTTGTGGTGCTAGGATCTTGTTCTCTAGTGTTGGCATGGAGTTACACATGTGTTTAATTCTTTGTATTTCAACTTGTTCCTCAAGGTATGCATAATGATTCTCATCATCATTGGAAGTAGGAGGAGGTCCCATCGAAGTATGAGTTTGGGTTTTGGATTGGTCCTAGACTTGTTAATGATTACAATCATTTTGAAAAATGATTGGCTAGAACTAGAATGATGATGTGGAGTGACTAGGATATGATTAGGATATGAGATGGATGAAATTGATTGGATTAGAACTAGAATGATGATGTGGAATGATTAGGATATGCTCAGTGGATAATGTGATTGATGAAATTGATTAGAAGTGGAACTGATTAGATTACGAGGAAGGCTTAAAATGATTAGGGATGAGGTGGCTAAGAAGGGTGATTAGGATGATTAAGAAGGAGTGATTGGATGATGTGGAATGATGAAATATGATTAGGATGTGATTAGGATATGAGGTGGATGAAAAGGATTGGATAGGTGACTAGGAAGAAGGTGATTGGATGATGTGGAATGACAAGGATGTTTAGGATGATGTGTTCATGTGTTTATGTTGATAACTTGACTTGGCAATTTTCAAATAAATGATTTCACATGTACATGCATGAATCACACACACGACATAATAACAAGTTTGCTTTGAAATTGAATGTTGTGATTATGAAAACACTTGAAGACACATCGACAATCCTAACATTAGTCAAGTGGGTGTGGCCAATAGGTCTTAAGCTAGGATGCACAAGTTTGACTAAGGATATCCCCAATATACTCAAGGTACATGGGGCCCAATTCCGTGAAATGAAAGTGAAATAATGCCAAACAGCTGGGAGAAAGGGGTAACCCACCCTTCGCCTTCACTTCCCCAAGGTATAAAGTTCTTGGGGGCTTAGCTTGAATGACAAGATTTCAACTTCCAAGAGGGTGTCTTTCGATTCACACCTCACTATTTAGACTCTGCCGGAATGCTAGAGTTGAGGTCGTCCCTGGGAGTGGTTTGTCTCCAAGTAGGCCTCCTAAGAAGGGTGACAAAAGCAAATCTAGTGGGTACTTTTTATCTCCAAGATCACCTTGCGGTGCGAGGAGAGAGCATACACACACACTAGATTCACACTCGCAATGTTTATTCCCCTTAGAAATTGAAATGTGTGTTGTGAAAGTGAATGGATGAAAGGTGTTTTTGATTCTCAAGATCACACGAAGTGCATGAGAAGAGCATACACACCTTTAATCACACTCAAATCCACCAAGCAATTGAAAGCATGCATTTGTTTTAATCCCAAAGACAAATGTGTGAATGAAGACACAAGTGTATTTTAAGCCCAATGTCAATGTGTGATTGCAAACAATGGTTTGTTTTAGAGCCCAAATTGAAGTGTGAAGGCAAACAATGATTTGTTTTAAGCCCAAATTGAAATGTGAATGCAAACAAGATCTTGATGAAATGAAAAGACAAGAGATGGAGTGAGTGCACCTGGATAATTTGTCTTCAGATCTGCTATTGAAACTGATGTTGAACAGCACCTTATGTTCACCTAGAAGCCATCAAGACAAAAAATAAGACAAGAAGACTTACAAACTAATGTGTGAGGTGAAAAATGAGGAATCTAATAAAATTTTGATTTAAATGAATAGTGACAGAAAAATAAATGACATGATCAAAATCTAGATGAAATTCTATGTTGTTTGAAAAAAATTCACAAAAAATAGATGAAATTTGCTCAAGTTATGTGCGTTTGAAGTTGCAAAAAAGATTTGACTTTGACTGAAAATAACTTGCAAACCTGATATAATTACCTAATAATTCTTTCACCACTGGGTGAACTAGCTCTCTAACACTACAAGTTTCATGAAATTTTGACCCCGTATGAGAAAGTTATGACAAAAAGAAAAAAATTGCCCCTTTTAGGTCTATGGAGGAACAAGGGCAAGCCCAGACAGTCAATTAACCACTGGTAGTTAGCACTAGATTTGGTCATATGTGGCAGTCTCAATAGGTGGTTAAGATTGGCGGTTAGGGCCTAATCGGGCCCCTGGTCACCCATGTGACAAAGGGAGAAAGGCTAGGAATTTTTTTTTTTTTTTTAAAAGCGAACAATCACCAGGCTTTAGCCCCCCGAGCTAGTCACAAATGTGACTGCTAGTTGTAGCGTTGGGCTATTTCATAGGTCACAGGGAATGTGGGGTGGACAGGTATGTCAACTAAGGGGAATGTGGGGTTTGACAGGTGGGCGATCGATAGATCTCATCGCCTAGCCGATTGACGATAGCAAGGGTGGATTATGGGAGGCGACAAGGTGTCGCGAAGGGTGCCGACTGAGCAGAGATGTGTAGAAAGGGTTTGCAAGAGAAGCGACTAGGGGTGGAGAAAATTCCAATGAGGGCAGAGGTGACTTAGATGGTGGTGACAGAAGTGGTGGGGTTTATAGTAGGTTGGAGGCAGGGATTGGGGCCACGAGGGGTTAGGGTTTACAGTCAGCTGATAGGGGTTTTAGAGCGACAATGGTGGTGGTGGTTTTAGAGAGGCAACCATTCAGGTAAAGATTGTAGAGATAAAGTAAGGTGACAAGGTCAATAGATTGGGGGTTGACTGGGCAGTAGAACCATGGCGACAACAGGGTTAGCAGAGGTCGGCCATAAGATCGAACACAGGTCAATAAGGGATTATGAAGCGGTCGACCACGGAGTAAATGAAAACAAGAAATGCCCTGGTACTGTAGACAACCAAAACAAAGAATCTTGTAGAATATTAATGCACCCAGCATGTCCGTATGGTATGGATCCGTATGGATCTGTACTATACAGACTGTAAAATTTAAAAAAAAATCAAAATTTTGCAAAAGAATTTCTGTGAGTGAAATATAGCAAATTTTATGTTGTTTTTCACTTGCAAGGCCTCTCAGATGCAACGACGAGATTAGATTCGGGCAAGGAAGCAAACTGCAAGAGTCGATCACCAAAACTTGATAAAAAACATGTTAGATTCACGTTGAGTTCATGAATGTAAGTCAGGAAAAATCAGGCATAAATCACTAACATCAATCATAAAACCCTAACTCAACAATGGAGTACAAAATAAACATAGAAATTCAACAGATAAAGCAACTAAATCCAAATCTCTATGCTAAGCTTGGCTCTGCTCCATTGCTCTTCTCCATTTTGCATAGGATGCAAAATATCGAATATTGTGGTTCTTGAAAGAATGTTGATTGCTCAAATCTACAGCATAACAATAGATAGAAGATGAATGAAGAGGATGTAGAGTGATTTTGGCAACATGGTGTTGCTTGAAGATGGATCCCCCAAATGGTTTGGGTGAGGCTTGATTTATAGGAGATGAGGGATTTGAATTGATGGCTAAGATTGAAAGGTCAAATGAGCGATGTGGACAACCAAGATTAAATGACACAAGGAGTTGTAGTCATGTGGCAAGTGTGCGGATAAGAATATGGCTGACCTACTTTAAATAAATATTTTATTTAAATTAGTTGGTAGTGTGACAAAGCATTAAATGAAAGTTGTAGTATGGTTGTAGTATGGGACTATTATGTTGTAAAATGTCTCCTTAGGACTTTTACCTCCTAAGTTTAGCTCTCCGGTCCCTTGTTTTGCATCTTGGATGATCATTTTGATTCCCGATGAAGAATCCCTGAAAACCCATGTCAAATGGGGCTCAAGGGACCTTATCGAGCTGAATACTACCTTGAAATAGGAGCCTAGGGCTTGGACACATGTGCCCTAGTTATGTGATCGTTAAAAGGTTCTGTTGCCGACATCTTAAGTTTGAATTACAAAATTAAAGTGGGAATGCATATATAAGTATGTTTAGAGATTCATTTGAAAACTAGAAGATGATTATGAACTTTTGGCAAACTTATGATTTTATAGCATTCAAGATAATCATTGTTGCAAAGCAGAATATTGTTGTTGTGTTTGTGATTGCAGATTTAGCTTCATCTTCTCGTGTGTTGAAGGATTTTCATCTACATGTGAGCTACAACTATGAGGTGATATCTATTTGTGTTTTTAATCATTTATCAATTTTTTTGCTTCTATCCCATAGGGATACACACTATTTTATCTGACAACGGTGTTTGGAAGACTTGAATGTCCTTCCGGGGCTTGATTGAGGCAAGCTCCTAAACACCACAACCCCCAACCCCATTCTCTGTGATTGTAAGTTACATGTGGCATATCTAAAGGAATGGAGTTGAAGGAGGTTGGAACAAAGTGTTTAGATCCCGTATCAGAGAGAAAAAGTAGGTCCTAGACTTGGGCGCCTTACACCAAAGACCCCCGGATCTCTAACACTAAAATCTCTGGTACAATAGAAACAAGTCTCAGACATCTTTCAGGATTATCAACATAAAACTGTACCTTGGGATTGGGTGCTTGCTCTTTATCCCCTGACTTATCTGCATCTAGAATCTCAAAGTTTGGTATGTATCTACTCTGAATAGTAGATCTTCGTCTGCGATTATTTGTCATGATTTGTCCATCTGTTTACGATTTTGCATAATTAGGGTTTCTAGCATAATTATGCTTTAATTATTCAATTCATCAGTAAATTCCAAGTTTCTGCAGTGTTACAAGTGACTACAAACCTGCAGGAGAATTCTCTTGCAAAAGTTGTGATTCAACTCGGTTGGATGTCCTTGAATGTTTGTAGTGAAAGGAGGATCTAGCTATTTACCCATTTCCCCCCTTTTTCTATTAAACATTTTGGTGAACCCATATTTTTATTGAATTTTGCACCTTGCTGAGTGTTGTACTTCAGATTTACATTCATTCATTTAATTTTCATCTTATTGCATTTGAAAATTTACAAAAAAATTGAAAATTTTGAAAAAAATATATGGCATTTTAGACTTGCATTTTCTCATAATTTGCATTAATTTAATTTAATTTCATTTCATTTTTTATATTTTCATTAGATCTGATATAAATTATAGCAGTACATCATTAATTATTCATTTCCATTGCATTTTCATGCTTAAATTATTAAAAATTGCTTGAAATTGTGCATTTTTCATATAACCTAGTCTTGGGATTAGCTAAGGTTTGTAGTTAAAATCTTGTTTCATATTTTACTACTCTTTTAAACACTCTTTCAAATCTGATTTTGGACTGTATTGTTTCATCATAGTGCACATTTGCATTTAGATTTCACAATTAGGGTTTGAAAACCTTGCATTTTCACTAGATTTCTACTTATCTTGCATCTAAATTGGCATCATAGGTGTGTTGTGAAGGATATTGTTGTATTATTAGACTGATAATAAGCATTTAATTTGCTGCCCCTCTTTAAATTCCTCACAACACTTGTTCTTTTAGTGATTCACATTGAAATATTGTGGAAAAAGTGAACATTTTAGATGTATTTCAATAAGCATATCTTGTTCCTTGGGATTCTTTTATTAGTTTGTGCATTGAGTGTTGTATGCCTTTACATGAATCTTATAACCTACTGCCCTAGTAGAAATATCCCTTTAAGAAGAAATATTAGACTAATGGGTTCTAGTGCCCCTGAAACAAATGGTATTCCTACCTCAGAAAATCTATTAAACACCTTCTTTACAAAAGGAGAAACACAAAATTTGTAAGATAACATACCTTCTACAACTACAATGGAAGAACAAATATTTCATGATGTTGAGGACCCTATTGATTTGAAAACACATGTACCAGATGAGCAAATAAACAAACTTGATAAGGAATTATCCGACTATCAAGCATTTATGGAAAATGAAAGGATAGCAGACAAAGCTATACCTGCGATTCATAACATAAGAGAATTGTTAAAATAAGGACAAGATGGTGTTAATGCAATTCAAGGCTTAATGCATATAGTGCATCATAATGTTATGCCAGTGATTGAATGTGCGAATGTTATTAATAATATGTCATCACCATCTCATACGCAAGTATCGTCACATATACTGACTACTGTAATGTCTACATTTACATCAACAATTTTAACTACTAATGCAAATGCTTGTAGTAATGCTACCACTGGTATTGGAGTATCTAATGGCAATAATTCACAAAATTACAAAGTTGTGGGATTCAACTATCAAAATTTAGCACCTAGGGTGACCTCTTTTATGAATACTCACTCTCAACCACTCTCAACCACCTCTTACATACAACTATTCTCAACCACCTACCATTCACAATTACTCTCAACCACCTTCCATTTCCACTCACAGTCAATCCCCTCAAAATGTCATGCACACGGCTTCTAATTCTCAAATCGCATCTCCTAATGATGCCCTCCTAAACTAAATCTGGCAAGGCACGACTTCTTTACAACAAAAGGTGACAAGCTTGACAAATTATTCACAACCTAATATACCAACTTATCATGCCTGTAATCCTTTATCTTATGCAATCTTGAGAACTGCTATGCCTAAGAAGTTTGAAACTCCTCGCTTTGAAAAATATGGTGGAAAAAGGTGATCCTAATACTCATGTGGTAGCATTCACGGCTATGTGTAGTGATTTCTACTTTGAAGAGGATTTGTTAGCAAAACTTTTCCTGTGATCTCTTAAAGATACTACTTTAGAATGGTTTTGCTCTTTACCTCAGAATTCAATACACTCTTTTTTTGCAACTAGTTGATCAATTCTTACAACATTTTCAAGCAAACATTGGACCTCAAGTTTCTTTGAATGATTTAGTTCATTGCAAGCAAGGTCCAAAAGAAAAGTTAACTGAGTTTATCAGTCGGTATCAAGCTCTTTATGCACAAATATAATATCATATAAAGGATGAGGATGTTTAGAAGGTATTTAATATGAATTTACAACCTAACATCCATGACAAGATTCTCTTGATGAAGTATAACTCTTTTCAACATTTATGTACTGCCCTTCGTGATTACCAACTTTCATCTAGTCAGTATGAAAACCAAAACTCATCGGCTCAAGTTGGTCAATCCACGGGTGGACCTTCACAAAACAAATTTAAGAGGAATAATAAGAGTTTCATCAATATTAATGGACATAATTCAAACAACTTTTCACAAGTATCTGCTATCAATAATCTGAAGAGGACATCGTTTCAAAACAGACAACAACAAAGATAATTCACTTTGATATTAGACTTCTTACATTCTATCATGAATCAAGATGTGAGGAATAACCTCTTGAAGCTTCCTCTAGTTAAATTATTGGATCCTAGTACAATGCAAGAACCTTATTTTGATGCTAATGCTTTTTGTCATTATCATCGACAACAAGGACATGATACTGAATGATGCATATGTCTTAAACATGAAATACAAAACCTCATCAACTCAAATGTTATACAGGTATTTGGTGTGAATGATAATAGAAATAAGTCGGTTGCTCCTTTGAATCATAATTTACAAATCTTTACTAATCCCTTCCCTAAGCATGTAAATAACAACATGATGGATCAAAATACACCTAAACTGGAAGAGGGTTATTTGAACTATGATGAGATAATTGCTACAATAGAGATGGATAAGGAAAATACTAAAGTATTACCTCTTCCACGAAGAAATGGTATATATGTTGAGGTTCCTTTGCCATTATCCCTTCAAGGATTAGGAATCAACCAAAATGCATTGGAAAGACAAACAAAACAACCAAGACAAGAGATTATGACACAAGAAAAGGTTGATACGGTGAAAGATAATTCTTCCCACTATAATAGATGAATTCAACAAATAAGAAATCAAAGGATCAGAAAAGAATAAGATGGTTATCATCAACAGGAAATAATAGTAGTGCTCCCCCTCACAGGCAACAAAAGATTTCAAATTTACAAGGATTTGGGAAACAAGCACCGCAGGAATATCCTAGGAACAAAGAACACTCTAATATGAACCACTCAAGCTTCACACAAAACTTGATGGAGCATCTTTCTAAGATGCTTGCAAGTCACAAATTCTAGAATGGGTATATCAGTAGGTAAGTATTTCTAACCCTTTACCTCTGTGTTGTGTTTCTCTCGTGATGTGTTATGTGTTGTTTAGGCCTCCTTGGATGACCCTTGATACTCTTGTAAGGTCAAGGATACTGGGAGACTGCCTCTGTTGTGACCCTTCTTCTATTTGTATCATCATTCTTCTATCTTGCTTCTCCTCTATTTTCATTGTTGTGTGTTGTGTCTTAGGGGCATAGCGTTGTGGTTGGTGACCTAGGGACACCTTCCTATGTGACGACCCTAAGGCACTTGTTCTCCTCTCTTGATTTATTGTTTACCTTCTTCTAGTGGTTCTATCTAACTAGTGGATGACAAAAAACAAACATATACTGATACGAACCATGTGTCCCTTTAGCGAGTAAGCAAAAATGGACCTAGTCCATACATGACGATGGGGTTGATCACTCCGTGTGATATTTTGATGATGTCTAATATTTGCTAATAAACCATAACAATATAGCTGCTCCATGCACTTTGTTTATCTTGGGTCTCGCCTTGGTTACACTTGATTATGAGATCTCTGCAGTATAGCCCCATGGTTATATTCGATTTCTGAATCCATAGTATAAGCTTGGCTCTTTATGTGATTGTTTTCATGCATTGCTTTTATCATGTGATGTGCTTATTATCTTAGAGAAAGATTTCTAACCTCTCTTCTTGTAGGAAATTGTGTGTTTGTGGGAACATTCGGCGATCGTAAAGTACATGTCACCTTTGGGGGCATGGGCTTTGTGAAGGCTCTTGTTCCCTTGTGTGTTTTCTCTCTACTTTAACATTCTTGATATTGGTACACGACATCAACCACCTTAAGATGGGGCAATATAAGGTAATTTGTTTGATGGTTTTGGTACTAACGAAGCATGTTTATAAGCCCTATGTGGAGGCGGGATGTTGTATCTCCGTGCGAGTGCACATCTTTATTTTATATTGCAATGAGAAAATCCCTTTGCGAAGGCGGGATATTGTGCATATCCTTTTATTTAAAGTCCTCCGCGAAGGTGGGGATGGTGTATCTCTTGAGATAGTACACATCCTTTTTATTTCAAAAGTCCCCCAAGTAGGTGGGGTTGGTGTATCCTCTCTTAAGCGTGTCTTTGGAGGTTGTTGTGGCATAAGCCCAACCGTCAGGTGTGCCTATAATGTGCCTGAGATGGTGCGGGCTTGGTAATAAGTTCCTTCCATTGCCTTGTTTGTCATGTTTAGACGTATAGTATGTCTTTGGCATGCTATATGATGCTCGTGTTTTCTGTGTGTCTTCTGTGTGTTTGTTCCCAAGTATAGTTCAAAGAGCATGGAAAAATGCCCCTCCTATGCTTTGGGATTTGTATGGTGTGTTTGTTCCCAAGTATAGTCCAAAGAGCATGGATAAATGCCCCTCCTATGCTTTGGGATTTGTATGGCGCATTTGTTCTCAGGTGTAGTCCAAAGAGTGTGGCGAAATGCCCCTCCTACACTCTGAGATTTGTATTGCGTGTCTGCTACCCCATATGTAGTCCAAAGAGCATGGTGAAATGCCCCTCCTACATTTTGGGTTGTGTGTTGCATTTTTACTTTCCATGCATCTATATCTACATTCATTTATATATGAGAAAATGAAAAAGAAATAATCACTACATTCATTGTATTCATCATATTTTACGTGTCTTCAATGTTGTCTTCTCCATGTTTTGTGTGCCTGTTACTGTCTTCTCCATGTTTTGGGTGCCTGTCACTGTCTTTGGTGTGTTTGTGGTGTGTTTTCTCTAATGTCTACCTAAGACTGGAGGCTAGAAATAGTTCCTCATTCTTTGTGTATGCATTAGCTTCAAGTGTCTAGCGTGTTTGTTGTGTTTTGACCGTACTTTAATGCATGTATGGACCATGTGTTCATACATACATTAAAGTGGGAGCTAAATGTTATGTCGTAAAATGTCTCCCTGAGACTCTTAACTCCTAAGTTTAGCTCTCGGGTCCCTTTTTTTGCATCTTGCATGATCATTTTGATTATCGATGAAGAATCCTTGAAAACCCATGTCAAATGGGGCTAAGGGGACCTTATTGAGCCAAATCCTACCTTGAAATAGGGCCCTAGGGCTCGGGCGCCCACGCCATAGTCCTGCCCTATTTTAGCTCAGGTCCTAAATTTGAATGTCAGTTATGTGACCGTTAAAAGGTTTCGTTGCTGACATCTTAAGTTTGAATTATGAAATTAAAGCGGGAATGCATATATAAGTATGTTTAGGGATTCATTTGAAAACTAAAAGATGATTATGAACTTTTGGTGAACTTATGATTTTAGAGCATTCTAGATATTCATTGTTGCAGAGCAGAATATTGTTGTTGTGTTTGTGATTGTAGATTTAGCTTCATCTTCTCATGTGTTGAAGGATTCTCATCTACATGCGATCTACACCTCCAAGGTGATATCTATTTGTGTTTTCAATCATTTATCAATTGTTTTTGCCTCTATCCCATAGGGATACACACTCTTTTATCTATCAACGGTGTTTGGAAGACTTGAATGTCCTTCTAGGGCTTGACTGAGGCAAGCTCCTAAACACCACAACCCCCAACCCTATTCTCCGTGATTACAGGTTACAGGTGGCATATCTGAAGGAGTGGAGTTGCAGGAGGTTGGAACAAAGTGTTTACATCCCGTATCAAAGAGAAAAAGTAGGACTTGGACTTGGGCGCCTTGCACCAAAGACCCCCAGATCTCTGACACTGAAATCTCCAAAACAACAAAAACAAGTCTCAGACATCTTTCGGGATCATCAACAGAAAACTGTACCTTGGGCTTGGGTGCCTGCTCTTTAGCCCCTGACTTTTCCAAATCTAGAATCTCAAAGTTTGGTATGTATCTACTCTGAATATTACATCTTTGTCTATGATCATTTGTCGTGATTTGTCCGTTTATTTATGATTTTGCATAATTAGGGTTTCTAGCATAATCATGCTTTAATTAATCAATTAATCAGTAAATTCCAAGTTTCCACAACATTAGAAGTGACTACCAACCTGTAGAAAAATCCTCTTGCAAAAGTTGTAATTCAACTCAGTTAGATGTCCTTGAATGTTTGTAGTGAAAGGAGGATCTAGCTATTTACCCATTTCCCCCCCTTTTCTATTAAACAAGGACATGTGTTAGAATGAGATTAAAGGTGAGGACTAATTCAAATATTTTATTTAAATTAGTTTAAAAATGGGAGAGGGCTAATTTAAATAAATATTTTATTTATTTAAATTAGAGGAAAGGTGGGAAATTAATTAAATAAATAGGATTTATTTAATTAATTGGCTAGTGGGATAAATGGGATTAAAATGGGATTAGGATGGGATTAGTTAAATAAATAGGATTTATTTAACTAATTAGGTGAGGGAGGGATTATGTAAGAGACCTAAGACAAAATGCCATAAGATGTCTCAAGTAATGTATCGACAAGGTGATGTTGTAAGATATGGACGATTTTAGGTGTCTACAGTTACAGTTGTTGAAACCAATAGTTTGAAAGCCAAATTGGCAATTCAGATTGGCGACCCATAAAACCTAAAACTTCACTAAAAGTGCCAAAAATGGGCATAACAACAAAAAAGAGAGGACATCTATGTGACCACAACTTAGACATCGTCCTAATGATTCTAGTGGTCATAAATTTGATGGTCTAATATTCCCAAATATGATGAAAAACTAAATTAGGGTACAAAAGTTTTTCTCAATTGATGCACATGGATCCGCTTATAGTTGAGCCACTGCCATAATAGTAATCCTCTCATCAATACCTCTCTGTAGACCATAACTTCACCTAAAATGGTCCTTCTCACTCCAGAGCTCAAAATCTCTCAAATCATCAGGTGCAAATGGAAACAAAATTAACCTAATTTCACACATATAGGCTAGTTTTTGGTATGGCAATGCGTCGTTTTATCCGTGTAGGTCATCGAGGCAAGACAACACATGTATACCTCAATCCCTCGCCATGATGGTATATCCTCTTATCCCTATTTTTGAAAACTTTTAGCTAACCCCTTTTCTAATTTACACTTGAATTAGATTTTGGGTTTCGTTTTGTAGACCCAAATGAGAAACAAGAGTGCATGACAAAGGTAGTACTTCTCAAAACTTGCATCAATGGTAAGTCCTTTTTTCTATATTTTCTTGCTAATCATGTTTCTAAAATCACTTTATACAATGCATGATCCTTTCTTTAGTTTTTGCAAGTCCAAATGCATGAGAATGACTAGGTACATATAAGTAATTTTTGGGGCCCCACACTCTTTTTGGGACACCTGCTTATGCATGTAGACTACCTTATCCAAAGGGGCAAATATCTAAGTGCCTAAAATTATACAGGTATGCACGGTAGTTTGATGATGATTTGATGGTCTAGCACATGATCCACGTGGCATGAATAACCTTCTCCTAATATTTTGAACTCGACAGAGTGGCCAAGTTAGCTCATAGGATCCTCCACTGCCTTCTTCCCATGTTTACTAAACTTTTACTATTCTCACATGCTTGGTCATCTTCTAAAAACTAGTGTTTTATCTCTTAAGTTGTGAAATTACTCTTTTTATGTCAAATCACCTTAGCAATTTGACATATAGCCTTGACGATTCCTCATTGTTAAAAGAGGTGATTTGCTATTAAAATCTAGCTTGTGTGATATCTTTGATTGCACCATTTATACACTAATTTTGGCTTTAAACTTGAGTTCAACTCACCCTTGGTTATGCCCGACATAGGAAATCTTTTATTTAACCACTCAAATTGTTTATTTGGGCATATTTGTATCTCTTCTAGTGAGTTTATATGAGTCTTTTTGGTGTTCTTTTGGAAATTCTTGCTCCAAATTTCTCACATATAGCAATAGCAATAAGCTCTGGTGCCAAGTCTAAGAAGAATTCATCCAAAGTCTAGCTTTTTGTATAGGCTTCTCATACTACAGCCTCTCTACAACCTCTAGGTTTTGCATTTGATAGCTTCCAAGTCCACAACCAACCATTATAGCTAGCACTTGTGTTTAGTATTTGTTTCTCAACCTCTTTCCTTAGTCATTATACTTCCCTCCATAAACTAGAATCTTCACAGCTAGAAGAAGAGATAAAAGAATTGACATAGATTATTGAGGACGTACATGCCATCTACAACTACATAACCTCAACATTTTGGATTACTCATATCATAGGTGTGAGATTGATTTATATGCTTCTTCTTTCATTCAAATAATTTATTTTTGTATATTAGAATAGATTAGTTTGAAAAATAGAGAATTGCATTGCTCTAGGGTTGTAAGCACTCAACTGCAAGCTCCAAATTTAGTGTAGCAAGTAGTTCATTAATTTAGTTAAGTCACTTTTTGTTAGATTTCATTAAAAAATCAGCAAATTAGTTCACAATGCCACAAAGCATTCAAAAAATAATTGCATAGTCATTCTTTTCTTGAATTATTGTAGCATAGAAAAACAAAACAATTGTAGTTAATTAATTCATTTATTTGTTGGTAGACACATAAAAAAGCAAAAGAAAAAACATACTTTGCGTTCAATTAGTTGATTTGTTTTCTATGTATATGTTATAATTTTTAGATTGCATGTGTGTGATGTACATACACAATCTATAAACTATCAAAAACATAGGTTAGTTATTAAGTTTCATTTTAGTAGTAGTTTAGTTTGCACATATTTACTTTCCCAAAAGTTAATTGGTAAAAGTATTCAGACAAGCAAAGCAACAAAATCTCATAAAATCTAAGACCTCTCATTTTTTAGTTAAGGGATCCCACACATAGCAAACCAACTCAAACAAATAAACTCAATGAGCAAACTCAAGCAAGAAGACTATCCACGCACACTGAAACCTCAACAAATAGCAATCAACCCAAAAACTTTTGAACCCACATTTCTAAAGAGTCATCATTCACATTCTCTCAACCTCAGGCACATCCATATTTTCATGGTCATGTGTCTTGGAGTTAGAGAGAATTGGATAGAGGCTACCCTAAGGGAATTGAGAGAGAATTGAATCCCACTTGAGCTCATCAAGTAACAATAAGCTCAAACAATCAACAAATACAATAGGAGAATGATCCAATTGTTGGAATAAGTATTACATCTTATTATAAATAAATAGGTTAGATAATAGTTAATTTATAAATAAAACAATTGTTAGTTTTGGGAAGTTATATTTCCATAGGTAAGTTCAGTTGTTTTTACGTGAAAATGAAAGGCTTTATAAGCCATTGCAAATCAATGTAAAAATGATCAAATTGAGTAAGAATGTAATCTCGGTGAGCATTAATATCATTTTATTATTTGTTGTGCAATGGTGTAATATGAAAATGTAATTTACTCACCATTTCAATATGGTATGAGAGCAACTACAATTTGTGTCCCTATGTGTGTAAGATATGGAGGTTGCAATTTGCATCTTCTACCTGTGAAGAGTAGAGGTGAGAGTACAAAGACAAAGGATGCCAGTGTAGAGGTTAGTCCCTACTAAATGTGAAAATGGAAAGTAGAATGATGTTGTGGTGGTTGTAAATGTGTCTCTTATGCTTTTTGTGTTGAGGCCACACTTGGTGGTGGAAGAATCCATTTATTTGCATTGTGGAAGAGACCACACTTGATTCTAAAGAGACCACACTTGATTTTGAAGAGGCCACACTTGATGGTAGAACAATGCATGAAGAGTCCCCAAGGCATATTGAGGAGGCACTGTGAAGAGAATTTATCGAGATGCTCTTTGTTCTTATCCATCTAGATAAAGCATCTTTGTTGATTGGATGAAGGCCAGGGTTGCTCGTTATATAATATTTTACAAAGGAAGTCCAAGGATAAATTCTATGGGGAGAGTTTTGGAATATGAATCAGATATATGTCATTCCAGATTCTGAACAGGCAAGTTTGAATGTTTCATGAATCTTATTGACAACAAGTTAAAAACAAGTACTGCTTTAACTGCTACTGAGACCAAAGGAGAAAGATGTGATTTTGCAATACATGATCAAGACTCTCCTCACAATGACAATGAGGAGGAATATCTTTTTTAAGAATTAAACAAGCATCGAAGGTTGAAGGCATTAGAGGTAGGAGGTCTATTACCATCTTGAGGTAGCTTCTTGCTTGGAGATGATAATTTGCATGAGAAGCACCAATTTCATCTTGAGTCCCTTCATGGAGCAAGGGGGCATAGCAATGATTTTTTGGTTTGTGGATAATTGAGTATATCTTGATCCACAAACTTGGTGAGTGGTACCTATGGATAGTTGAGTATGTCTTGATCCATAGCTTTGTAGGTTTGTATTTGTGAAATAATTGAGTTTGTTTCAATCCACAAAAGAGAAGAGTTACTATGGATAGTTGAGTAAGTCTTGATTCATAGTTGGTTGGTGTTTGTGTTATTGTGGATAGTTGAGTAAGTCTTGTTCACAGTTGGTTGATGTTTTTCTTGTGGATAATTGAGTTTGTCTCGATTCACAAGAGGAGTGGTGTACTTGTGAATAATTGAGTATGTCTCGATTCATAGGTATTTTGAGGATTATACATAGGTTTGACAGTCAGGGAATCCACTGATTGGTTTAGATTGGTGTGTCTTGGGTGAGCGAGGAGATTTGGTGGAGATGCTTTGTCAAGTTTCTAGATGGGACGTTGTTGTGTCCAGTCCATGGAGTGTTTCGTCCTTTGTTCAAATTGATGCAATAAGGGGGTGAGGAATGTTTGAATAAGTATTACATCTTATTATAAATAAATTAGATATTAGTTAATTTATAAATAAAATAATTGCTAGTTTTGGGAAGTTATATTCCTGTAGGTAAGTTTAGTTGTTTTTATGAGAAAATGGAAGGCTTCATAAGCCATTGCAAATCAATGTAAAAATGATCAAATTGAGTAAGAATGTAATCCTAATGAGCATTAATATTCATTTTATTATTTGTTGTGCAATGGTGTAATCCGAAAATGTAATTTATTCACCATTTCAATAGCAATTATCTTGACACACTTTAATGCATTGTTTGAGGTGGAATCCCATAGCCTTGAATGCTTGCTAAGAGCTTGAAGCTATAAGAGCCCTTACCACATACACTCACAAAATAGTCACCACTACACTTGTACAAAGATTCATAAGGATAACTCCCTATGTTACTCACCCCACAACAACTCCTATCGTAAACCCTATTGCCACATTCAATACACTTCTCCCTCAGGAAGAAGATAGTTCTTGAGACACTCCCCTGCTCCACTTGCTCTTGCCGCATGAGTAGGAGTGATTTGGTCGTACACAAAACTATACACGAGCAACACACATGGTTTTATTTGGGCTACTAGTGATACTGATGGTGCTTAGTGGGTGCAAAGTGTAGGCTAGCAACACATCAGGACTAAAATAGAGACAAACATAGAGGACTCATAAGCACTTGTTTCCAAGCAAATTGAACATAAAAGCTCTAATTCCTTATAAAGTTCTTTGAGTAGAAATGGGTATCTTCCCTATTGAAGCAACTACTATGGTTCATCTCCTAGGATATTTGAAAAAATAAACAGATGATTTTAAATAAATGATCTAAGGTTGTACCAAAGAAGTTCTAAACAAGAGGAAGAAGACATGGATAAAATAAAACAACTTGTGGATTTACAAATGACACATTAACTTGAATGCATGCCCAAATAATAACAAAGACATAAATACATTTGTTATGGAAAAATTCTGTGTAGATATGTAAGAAAAGAAGTTAGGGAGAAATAGGAACTATTACCTTGGTGAATTCAAACTTACATATGATCATCATCAAAAGGCTTATATAGGAACAAACATCAATTAGAGAGCAAAGATGCTCATGGCCCAATCAAGGACTAAGGCACAACAACTTTGATGTGAAACATGCAGATGGAAGAGATCAAAAGAAGAATGGGAGGAGAGGATACATGCCTTTTACACATCCGAGGTAGTTGAGATAGAGAAGTACTTTATTTTGCAGGGCAAAGCTCATAGTGACATTTGAGCTAGCTATGTGGATACCTTAGTAGTGGATCCATTACATAATTTATTTAAAGAAAAGGTTGAGAAAACGACAGAATTCATCATCAAGATAAATAGTAGAAGATAAAGATTGCACAAAGAAAAACGACTGAGTTAGTTGTTTATAAGTTGGAAACCTCACTTTGTAAAATCGTTGTCCATAGTCTACCTTTGACCTCATGCAAGACTTAAATTTGACGGTCGACCTTACTTGTCAAGTAATTATTTTGTGATAGTTATCTATTCAAAATTACCTTCAAATACTAAAACATCCCATCCATATATGATAAACTGCTTGAAATCTCCCATCCCATGTGATATGGTATAAAAATGGTAAAATACAGCCATGAAATTTAAAGCCAAACCTTGGGGACGTTAAAACCTTATATTTTATTCTATTCAAACATAAAAATAAATGTACACTTTTTTCCGCGCTCCTACGTACAAAGCTCGCCCAAAAGGTGGATAATAAATGTACACGTAAAGGCCCCAGATTACGAACGCTTTGATTTGTAATCAGCTATGGCTGTTACTTCTACAGTTGCACAATCTCCTGCGTTTCATGCACCTACTCTCCACACAAACCGATATTTTCACAGGTCTACACTTCCCTAATTTAAATTATTGACTGCTGAATTTAATTAGGCTGTATATAATTCTCTTGTGTTCTTGATTGTTAAGATGCAGATGCAGAGGAAGTTTCCCTAGGAGGATGAGGATTAAGATGGGTGCCGCTTCCAGCGGGGTCATTTCAGTTCAAACAAAGCCCCTTACACTTACTTACCTCGAGGTCAGCATTCCTTCTCTAATTCCCCCTCATTTAAATTCAGGGTATTCATTTGTGTTTTAACTAAGAGAACCAAGCAAAGATAGATAGGGGAGTTTATTCTCGACATCATTCAATCTCCAAACAAGTAGACAAGTTAAGTTATGATTTATTGGAAATTAATTGAATAGTTTTAAGTTAATCTTTTATGAATAGTGGTTTATAAGAATCTATTTCTGATTCTGATTATGCTCTAATTAGCTTATTGCATCCAGATGATGCTCACAAAAATAAAGCAGAAGAACTTTCGAAGAAATCACCCATCCCAATACACAGTAAATAAACAAGTTTTAATGCAATGCTAGCTTTAACTATGTTAAAATTAGTCAATTAGTTGTACAGTTGGTCATTTTTCAGTGTTTCATGCCAACAAAATCTTACCCGAAAAATTAATTTTTCTTATACTGTACCCGCAAATACTTCATGGGTATTTTTCCCCCAAAAAAGTTGAGCTATGCATCTTTCATAGCATATGGAATCATACTTTTTTTTTCTGCAATTTAGGCAACACAACAGTGCAGTACAAAAAATTTAAAGGCATTGATTGAATGATAGAAACGGTGCAGGCGAATGGTTGGTTGTGGCAAGTAAACGGAGTAAGAATAGTTGTTGATCCCATTTTGGTGGGAAACCTCGACTTCGGTGTGCCATGGCTGTTTGATGGTGCTAAAAAGACACTCAAGAATTTCCGGGTAATCATTTCATTTTGTACTTTCTTTACTTGACAACCAGACGTATGTGCTCCACAATTGAAATAAGGTGTATTCTTAGTTATCAAATTTACAGGGTCTATTCAAATGCAATTCAAAATACAAAAAAAAAAAAAAAAAAAAAAAAAAAAACCAAATATACCAAAAGTTTGTTTATTTTTGTACAAAAATATATTCAAGAAAAGTTTAAATAATTGAATCAGTTAGAAAATAAATAAGTCCTGCTGTGTAAAATACTCCAATTTCTCTTTTAGCAAATGCACATAAAGTGGATGCAATCTATATTTAAGAAATGTATCATTTTGTGAAGTACCCCATTAGATGTTGGATACACCCAAGTATACCATAGAAATAATTCATAATGCTTCAGCCTTGTTTTGAACACATCTAATCTACGGTATAGAGACAATCGATCAGATTTCATATAACCGTGTAAATTCAATGTAGACATGAGCTCTAACATCCAAAAAAATGAGCCATAAAATTCAGTATAGGTATGAATCCTAACATTCAAAATACGAGCTCTTGTCAAGTGGGCCATGGTTCACTGGAGAAGTTACTGATTGGTGAAGGTGCTTGCCAATCATATAGTTCTCTAGGGTTCCATATGTGTGAAACTCATTGAGGCCCTGACAAGAATTTCCCTAAGGGAATGAGAGATGAGGCTGGGTGCAAGTGCTAGAGGGATTTTGGCAGAAGAGTTACCCCCAAACCTTGGCAGCTTGGTCGAAGGAGACATAGTTATTCACATATGCCTAAAAGCTTGAAAAGTTTCATGTCCCCTTTTTCAAAATAGAGCCAAGGAGAAGACTTTGTAGCCTATCCTTATTTCCTGTAGGCTAAATAAAAAAAACAGCAAGGGAAATAATATTTTAAGTGGGTCCAATAATTTCAAATTTAAAGGCCAACTTAATAATATTATTATAATAAAAATAAAAAGTATTTTTAAATACTAAAATTAAAATAAATAAAAGTATTTTTAAATACTTTTAGAAATTTGGTCTCAAGGGCCCATTTTTGAGCACTATAAAAGGAGGCGCCTATCTTCATTCGAGAATCATCATTCAAGTTATCTTTTTGTATCCAAATTTTATAGTTGAGCAATTTGTTCAATCTAGGGCATCGAAGGACAGAAACCCTTGGTTTATTTGAAGTTTGAGAGGACAAAAACCCTCGTGGATTCCACATTTGGGATCAAGGATGAAAATCCTTGTTTCTCATTTTAGGTGATTCCATCCGGGGATCACAATTTTGCTGGTTATGGAGATTTCATGTAAAATCCCTAACTAGATCTGCCCTAAAATTCTGAATTTTATTTTTGCTCAAACCCTAATTTCTGAATTCTGATTTTTATTTCTGATTTGCAAAACAAATATAACAGCGAACATACAAGTGCCAATAATGCCAAATAAGCATGCCAAATAATGCTACTCAATGATGATCACATCAAACATAAATTCCACCATGAAATACACAAGATATAGCCATCCAAATGCAACACAAAAGTTTGATTTTCTGAATATAACTCTGCTGTTACAAATCTAAATATGAAGACTGAAAATTACATCAAATCATGGGCTAAAACATGATCAAACATGGCCCGGAATGCTGCTGTCCAAATCAGATCTAAACCCTAGGTTTGTACATACCAAATGATGAATAATGATGCACAACAAATGGACAAGATCAAACATGGCCCGGAATGCTGCTGTCCAAATCAATTCCACAAATGAATGATGAATAATGATGCACAACAAATGAATTCCACCATGAAATACACAAGATATAGCCATCCAAATGCAATACAAATGTTTGATTTTCTGAATATAACTCTGCTGTTACAAATCTGAATATGAAGACTGAAAATTACATCAAATCATGGGCTAAAACATGATCAAACATGGCCCGGAATGCTGCTGTCCAAATCAGATCTAAACCCTAGGTTTGTACATACCAAATGATGAATAGTGATGCACAACAAACCCTCCAAAATGGCGGCGCTTGCAAGGATGATGGTGGCTGCTAGGTTTAGGGTTTGAAAACCCTCCAAATGGTGAAATCGCCCCCCACAAGCAAAATCACCCTTCTCCAAAGGCGGCGCTCCAATCTAGGGTGAAACCCTAATGCAATGACAACACAAATACCACCAAAGAATGCTGCTCCAATTCTGATTTGAAAATATGAATATGCAAATATGCTCCAAGTCTCCAATGAAGTGCAAATTGAACTCCGTTATGAGTCCACCACAAGATGAGCTACGTTTTCGTCCAACTCACCGATATTCACAAGGATTTGCGTCCTTGGAATATAGCCCAACAAAAGTTGCAGCCAATTGAGAAAACTCAATGAAGAAAATATGATAATGAATGGATAATGAAATGACTCCAAATGAACCTTTATTTATATCCATTCGTTCCTCCCAACTTAACCTTGGCCAACCTCCTCCTAGCCGACCTCCTCTTGGCAAATATATTTTATTTTATTTGTTTTATTTTCTCCAACTTGGCTGACCTCATGCTAGGCGCCAAGAAATATTTTAATTTGATTTTCAATATTTTCTCCAAGAGGATCAAACCTCTTTTGGCACTTGATATTACATTTTTAGGTCCTTGTCTAGGTCGTCCACCTCAAAAATAATTTTCTTTTTCCACACAGCTCACAAAAATATCCAAAGTCATTTTTCATCATCAATTTGCCCGACAAAATTAGTTAAATATATGATTTAACTAATCATAATATTCCCTTGCTTCTTCTACCTAGCCCACGGAAATAAAATAGGCTAGCCGACTCCAATGGGTGATCACGCGAATGTAGAGCATCCTCAAGCGGCAAGTCTCTCCATCTAATCAAGTACTCCTTGATCACCCTGCTCCTTAACTTGTGGCAACACTCCCCACAGTGAATATGAAGAATGACATGCAAAGTGAGTTGTGGTAGCCAGCAAAGAGACAATACGAACCAAACGCACTCAAACTCAGATCTGCCCCATCCTTCAAACCCTGAAATTCCGCTTCTCAAGGTTGGCGCTCTCCTAACCTCTAGAATAGTATCAGGTACAAGTATTAATTTCCCTTCTTCATCCAAAGAAGGAAGCTCGGGAGAAGATGTTAAATGCTGCTCCATTGCCCTCTTGAGGCAAGATACATGAAATATATTATGAATCCAGCTATCCTTCGGTAACTCCAACTCGTAGGCATCCTCTCCAACTCCACTCTCAATCCTGTAAGGGCTGTAGAAGTGAGGCTTCAGCTTTCCTGCACCACTCCTCAATGTAATCTGTCTGTATAGTTGTAGGAACAAGAAAACCAAATCACCAACCTCAAATGTCATGTGCATGTCCTGTATCAACTCTCACTCCGGGAGCTCCTCTGACCCCAAATGCTAAGTCTACAAAAGACAAAGCATTATACCTATCCAAAGCTCTGAAAGGCAACATGCCTATCAACATGTGATAGGTGGTATTATAATAATGCCCTCTGGAATACAAACACTTGATCCAAACCTTTCACTGCTCCACTCTGATGCAAATGTCAGCCAACCAAATAGTGTGAAGCAACTCACCAAGTTTCTGCTGCTCCACTTTGATACAACTATCATTTAGCAAGTCATTGTGAAGCAATATACCAATCATACAAATGCCTGGATCCCAAATTATTGCACCATCATATAAATTGAAAATGAAAGGATAAGTGTTTCTCATCAAGTCAGCATCACAAGCTATCCATCTAAACCTGGATTGTTGCATATGGACTTGAAAGGTGCTCATCATGTGTGCATAACAAAATATACGCATCCTCTCTAGACTGCTGGTACGGATGATGACAACACTATTAGGACTGAAGATCAGATTTGGAATCACCTTGTGAATGCTTCTGCTGACATAAATTGATAGGGTCTCATCAACATGCAATTCCCAAGTGCTGTAATGACAATTTTGTGCACACAAACCCATGCAATCAGCTCCAAACATCAATGTAGAACCTGCAAATTCCGTGAACAGCATTATAGGACAGCCACTAATCATCAAGGTGTAATCTGAAAATTTTCTGCTCTCAGGCTCTCCTCCATGCCTTGGATTATAGTCCAGTTGAAACCCAACATCCATATGCATATACCTCTCAAAATCGGATACCCCCATGACATCCTCTTCACATAATTCAAGTTTTGAAGCTAGGACAGCCTTACGCCCAATCAAAGAATCATCATCATAACGGTATAGTGTCAAAACACAAGTAGGCTCATTGAGCTCTCCCTGAATGGTCAAGTTTTTCATCAAATCTGAATCAAGAATATTCTTCTCCACACATGCATACCTATCACTATTTGCTGGTCCACAAAGTGTATGCGCAACTTCCTCTTCCTTAACCATGAATTGCACCTTCAATTGGCTCTCCAAATGATGTGACTCATGGGGCCTAAGATTAAGATCATCTGTATAAAATGAATTTTCTGATTTGTTTTCAAAATCATGCCTCTCAACAAATTCATGCAAATCTGATTGTTCTTCATGCTCTACCATCATAATTTCTTCCCTTTGAAGTATTGAAGTTTGATGAAGAAATGTCTAGTTGTTGCCTTTCATGATCCATGTGAACAAATTGTTCCTTAATTTTTTGTAGGTTCTGTTTTGCTTGATTACCTAATAATTTGGTTTCCTTAGCCCTCCTTAGCCATCCCTCACACATGTTTTGAGTCTTCACAACATCCTCTATGCCATGATTTACAAAATCAGCTTGTGTGTTGCTTGGATCCACAAACGCTACCTCATGCTTAGCTATCAATTCTTGAGTATCAACAAGGTAATGTTTCTCACCAATGTCATCCACATAGAGCTTATCTATCACCTTATGATTAACAAAATCATGTGAAGATAATGGACTGCTGTTTATAATCAGAAAATCAGTATTTTCTTCATACCTCTTGAGGGCGTCTTCATAGATCTTAAGCACATCTTCAATTGTTGGATGCTCATCATTAGGTGCTGGTCCAAGAAGTGTACATCCAACTGAAAATCACATGCCTCACTAGTTATAATATTTGTCCCAAGGCTGATCTGAACCTCCATCCTCTTGGCTGTCACGTCCCTTGCTGTACCCTTATCTATAGCTTCCAACACTATTTGTGTAATGTCCCCTTTTTTAGCAAGGTTTGGTAAGGGAATGTTTATCGGTTGAGCTAGGACCTTGGAGGCTTGGAGAATGGACTGTTGGATTCTAGTGGCTCAACTAATTTTATTTTATGGGATAAATTGTTTTTTTGGCTATTGATATTTTTATATTATTTTCAAAAGCCAAAAATATTAAAATATTATGCCAAAAAAGGAAAAATACCTAGGTGGGAAAATGGAAAATAAAGAAAAAGATGGAAAAATGAAATATTGGAAGTGAAGTTAAATTATAATATTTTATTATTAAAATATTATAATATTTCTCACAAAAGTTGGCGCTTGTGAGGAAAAAGAGAAAAAATAAAGAAAAAATAAAAGGATGGCAAAAAACAATATATAATATTTTATTATTTAAAATATTATTTTATTAAGCCAAGGGTGGTCGCTTAAGGGAGAAAAAGAAAAAAAGGAAAAAATAATATTATTTTATTATTATATATGTGGGACGTCCAAGTTGGAGGAAAATAAAATAAAATAAAAAGAAAATAATTAAATATTATTTTCTTTTGGCGATAGACTTCAAAAATAATAAAATAATGCTTTATTTGGGTGCCCAAGTTGAAAAGTATAAAAGGAGGTCATTTGGAGCATTTTGCATATCATTGATCATTTGGATTTTTGCATTTTAGAGAGCTTCTTTTGGCCGTAACAGAGTTTCAACGGTGTTCAAGGATGAAAACCCTTGGATAGAAGTGATTTGGACAAAAACCCAATTCATTATGGGAGATGGTTTCACTTAGAAGCCATTATTGAGCTTATTTGCAGGTTATTTGATGGATTCAAGATTCAAACAGCTAGGGTTTGAAGGTTGTAATTCAGATTTGGAGATGTTTTTGATGATATTTCATTCATAGGTTGATATTGGAGGTTTCGACATTGAAGCGCTTGGCATTGGAGGATATATTTGTGATTGTCATCATCATTTAGCAAGCTGGAATTGTGTTTCAGATATCTATAGGTTCATATCAGATTCGGATTTGAGGGTTTAACGGCATATTTTGATGATATTTGATGACATTTTGCATATTGGGTCAAATCGCTCTAACCCTGGACCTAGCGGCCACACTTTGGAGGCATCTTTGGCACCTTACAGCTAGGGTTTTGACTTCAGACTTTGCATCAGCAGCTACAGATCCGAAATCAGAATTTGTTTGGCTTCATTCATTATTGGTTTTCATCATCTATTGGTTGGCACATGTGGTGACTTCATTGGATATCCATTGTACATGTTGTGGGTCATCTTTAGACCCCATTTGCATTGACATTGTAGTTCGATTTTCATATCAGACCTCTTCATTTTGTAATTAGCCAACTTTCATTCAATAAAGAAGCCAAATTCTTCATTCGGGTATGTTCACTTATGTTTTGCATTGATTTTGGATGTATATGTGAGCTGATATCATTACATTTTAGTCATCTTTTGGTATTATTTGTTTGTCATGTTGCAACCTTTCCATCTTCATTACATTGCAAACATATTGGTGAAAACGAAACTTGAAAACCCTAAGTACATTTGAAGAAAAACAAATCAGAAAATTTAGATCAGCAGGGTTAAATTTCAAGACAGATTTAGATAGGGATCTTACAGTGGTATCAGAGCTCATTTCTGCATAGATAATATCCTATTCGGAATATTACAGTGGTATTTTCTGCATAGAGAATTTAGTAAATATCCTATTCGGGTTATTATAGTGGTATCAAAGCTTAGCATCCTGCCAGCCTGCTTGGGTGTGTGATTCAGAAAATTTCAGAGTTATGGCAACACACATAAATTGTCATGAATTGACCCTAAAGTCGTCATAAACCCTCCTTTTATCGATGCATGTCTAAAGTCATCTTTCCATTCGATATGTCTCATGGGATTAGTTTAATGCAATAACTCATTTGATTTAATGACGATTTATTATCATTGCTTGATATAAGAAATTTGCATCGATTTGAAGACATTCATTTCTTCCCACCGATCGGGATTAAGAAAGATATAATTATTATGAAGAACAACGACTAAATACACAAGGATAATATACATCAGCAAACTTGGATTAGTTAAGAATAAACAGTTATATTACAGCGGTGGATCTAATCGTATATTAGAGGCAGCGCTGGATTATAATGTGGGTCTCAAGAGGTGCGATCTATGAAGCAATCACAACCGCTCCCAAAAGGCATCATGTTAGAGGTATAAAAGGTAATACAATGAGGAGAAGAAGGCATCAAGAAAATATTCTTCTGAATAATATAAAGTATAACAGTCTCATCATATTAGCAAGCAAATCATACTCATTAATAAAGAGCAAACCTTGGATCTGCAAAAGAATATATTTATACAAGTCAATTAGATTGTTGAAGCATCAAAAGGATATCATTTAGCAGGTCAAAACAGTACCTATTGAATGATTTATTGATACTACTGTGATTTACATGAATAGAACTCACCAATCATAGAGGGATGATGAGTAGACAATATGGAGGCAACCCTACCATGCCCCCCTAAGGGCCTATTTGGAGGAAAGTCTGATCAACCTTTGCCATACCTCCTTGAAGGGACCTTATGGAGGCCTTGTTGACAACTTACATCCTGCCAAGCCCCTAGTTAGGCCCTGTATGGAGGGGGAACTGAGTAACAGCTTGCCATGCCCCCCATAAGGGCTTGCATGGAGGTACTGTTGACCAGTCATTGTCTTGCCATGTTGCTTAGCACCATTCCCACTATGATTGAGAGGAGTGAGTGAATAAATGGATTTAATTACATAATAATAAATAGTTGAACTGTTGTTTATGAATTTGAATGCATGGATATCTTATCTAACGTTTATATTTCAAGAGGTATGTTAGTATATCTATATTTTGTATATATGTTCCCTATGTTATGATTGCATTTTAGAGCACAAGAATGATGCAGTTTGAAGGTAATCTAAGTGGTAATTCTGAAACCCTAACCCTAGTTTTTGATATTTGAAATTTTCTAGGGCATATTAGGTAGGGTCATTACAATTGGTATCAGAGCATAATCCTGCCATCTTGTGAAAGATAGTTGATGCAAAATAGCCAAAGGGCTCAAAGAGCTTTGGAAAGAGAAAAGAGGAAACTAGCTTCAATTAATAACTCTACACCTAACAACACCATGAGTGAACAAATGAACAATGACTTGAGGATATTCACCCAATCTCTAATGGAGCAAAATGAAAGAAACACTCAACCTTTCCTCCAAGCAATCCAAAACCTAAATAACAATAGCAATTCAAATAATGAAAAAGCTATCCATTCAAACCATTCTGAAAATAATAACTCAATGAAGGACTCAACCACTAGGCCAACTAGACCCTCTTTCCTACCACAAGAAAGAGAGATGGGCGATGAGGAAGAAACCAATCAGACCATGTGTTAGCGTTTAATTTCGCACCTTTCGGTGAGAAAGAAAAAACGGACAGCGTGTACAGTAGGACTGTTCTTCGAATTAGGAGGGGAAGCTCCCTCAACAAGAAAATTAAAAAGACGTTTACAAAATAACCTATCTTTTTGTTTCTCAAGGCACGAGCACAAGGCAATGAAGCTCTTCTGCAAGGCTATAAGATTTGCTAAAGCTTTCCAGAAGAAAATAACTAACTTTATCTTTTAAAACAATTCTGATTTCTTCAAGTAAATTCAAAGCATAAAGAAATTAGAAGAACAACTTGGAGGTTTTCAAAACAAAAGAACAAATACAACTCACAATAATTGCTCATGCACAAAGTCATGAACAATTTACATAACTCTTGACAACAATATAGATCTCTGAAACCGTGATTTGTATTCTCATTAATCAAAAAGCAAGAATCAATAACAGTGCTTGAACAATAAAATGCGAGCAAAAACTAGTCTCAGCATTTACCATTAGAGAGTTTAAGTGTGTAGAATACACTTATTTATACCTAAAAGCCAAGATGCAAGGAAATAAAAGGAAGAGTTAACTAACACTCTTCACTCTAGATCTAATGCTGCATGGGAAGCATGCAAGCTTATTAGCAATTAAAACTAAAAGTATCTTGTCATGCAAATTTCAGTTAACTGAACTTGCATGTTATTACACATTGAGTTCCAACTCAAAGATATTTTGCATGATTTCCAAAAGAAAAATCTAAAAATAAATTTAACTTCAGTTAACAAAGACAATTCTCAATATAGAAGCTACTTTGGAAATCTCTCCTGCTGCCAAAAATAATTCCCTCCTGCAAAATGTGAAAAATAAGCTAAGTCTGAGAATTGAGATTTCTCTCAAATTCCTCAACTTTGGCTTCATCTGGTATGATCGTGGACTCAAGGTAAACTGTCCTCACTTGCAGGTCTATGGCAGCTTCCTCTGTAATTTTTTCAAACACTTCAAAGTCTTTCTCAGCCTTGGCGCACTTGGATGCAATATCAACCAGGAGGTACATTTTGTCAACATGAGGGTCTCCACAAAACTTTCCACGGATCAGCTAAATGAACTCCTCCTGTAAAACATGAATGAGGCAATTTACGCCTTCCTTATTGAAATACCTGCATGGAATGTTTTGGACAAAATCAATGGCATATCTTTCAATGCCTAGGAGCTTTTCTTTCCATATAGCCAACTCCGAGGCTATATTCTTCGAGGTATAAACCAAGAAGGAATACTGGTGAGTCCAGGAGAAAATTGCAGCCTTCTGATCTGCCGTTATAGGCCTCAAACCAAGTGCACGCAACCTGACCATCAATCTATCATATACTGGCTCCATGTCCTTCATACACTCGATCATATTCTGGATTCCAAGGAGGACATCCTTAGAATTGGACACCACTTCTGATAACTTTGCTAGAAAGTTAACATTCTTTACTATAAAATGATCCACCCAATCCCTAGTGTGCTTGTCATACACTACCAGCTGACTTAACTGTTTTTGCTCATTGGTAGGCTCCATCACTTGTGGCAAAAAGAGTGAAGGAGGCAAAGGAGTATGCAGAAGTTGCGATATGTACTGACGTAGTTGCTTGACTTCTGATTTGAGGGCAGCCTTGTCCTCTCCATCTTTCATTACCCTGTTTCTCATAGTATCTGTAGCAGCCTCCAAAATATTCACTGCTGTCTGTCGTGTGTTATGACCAAAACAAGTCTTGACAATATGATAATCCTCAGGTTCAACTTCTTCAATTGCTTTGTCTTGAGGAGGAATGGCTGTCTCTAAAACCAACTCTCCTTCACTTGTCTTTAGAATCCTTGACTGTTTCTTGGGCTTCTTTATAGATGGCTCCTTGAAAGTCTTTGCCAAAGCACTGAAATCCAGCTGATAGGATGGCCTTTTCTTTTTCTCACTGACTGCTATATGAAGCCAAGCTGAAGTAGATTCTCGAAATGTTGGCTTTGGACGGCTTTCCTTTTCAGCACCCAGATTTGGCGTGACTTCGGCCTCAGGAGCTGCAAAATGAATATCCATCTTTGGGTCAAAATCCAACACTATGTTGGGTTCGAACTCTAGGTCTACCTCCATCACGATGTTCACTTCAATTCCTTGCACGACCTCAGGTTCTCCTGCATCGTTAACTCTAGATGAGTTAAGGGGTGTTGAATCAATAGGTATAGGAGATCGGTGAGGCTCAGGTACCCTCTGCGGTGCTGGCAAATTCCCTTCTTCTGAAGAGGAAGAAGAAGAAGAAGAAGAAGTAGAAATAGAAGTGGTAGGCGAACTAGGCTCAGCTGGTGGCAAAGGGGTTGCCTCTGGTTGCTGCTGTGCTGGGGTTTGAGCCATCTTCTTCGGGGTCACCCACAAGGGTTCTTCCCTGATAATGTCGGTTGCTTGGGCCTTCTCACTTACCACCTTGGATTTCAAGCATGGAGTCAAATGAGTAGGTGAAGATGGCGACTCTACTGTAGATGCCTTGTCTTTGGGTGTGTTCGTCCTCTTGCTCCTTTGACTGTTAATGAACATCCAGCTTTTTTTCACCACTCCTTTGGTTCTTTCAGCAATGGAGGTGATTTCTTGAAGTGACCAATCCATTGGCGGCAATGGTTGTGAATCAATTCCCTCTTTGACAAATTTTGGGGAGAGAATTAAACCATCTTCGTGCAAGTCTTTGCCACTCGTCAAGGAAAAATGGAATCTGCTCCAAGGTGAAGCGACTGTAACTCCTTCGCCGAACCTCATACTCATCCTGACAATTAACCCAGAAATCCTCCATAGTAGGTACATGAGCAAATTTGCTGCTAAGTCTGGATTTCATCACTTGATTAGGGTCATATGTGCGTTTCTCCTTGAAGGTCTTTAGGCCGAATTTGGACATTTCTTCACCAATTACTTTTGCATCAGCTGCACTTTTGCACTTGAAAACACCCATTTGAATAGGAAAGGTCACTGCCGTCTTATGTCTACTACGCAGAAAACTATGTACTTCTTCTATCCGACGCAGAAACTCCATGAAGACAACTTCATCGGATGGATATCTTGGGAGCATGTATAGACATGATGTAAACCCGTAGGCTCTGATATAGGAGAAGGTAGGGAATTGAATATACCAATCCGCCCATTCCGAGATTATTGCTCTGGCTTCTCCTGATAATCTGACATGCATCTGGTTTTCCAAGTCACGTACCGTGAACATCAGGAATGCATCGTTGACTCGCCAGAAGTGCTTCTGAGACTCTGAAATCTCAAGCTGAGGATACAGCCTGATGATCCTGGTGTTTTGCAAAGAGCCCACAAAGTTCAACCCGGCAAAGTGATGTTGTTTGGCCACCATGAATAGCAAATAGGACACCATTCTGAACTTGTGAGTTCGTGTGAAGTCTATGATTTGTCGGTGAATGTAATCACTTATGAGAGTGGCCCACTCATAAGTGGCGCTTCCATTGGCAATGGTACTGATCACATAGAACATCCATGTCCTAAAACTCCTTCCCTCAGTTTGGCCTGTAACCCGGTTGAGCATTGTGATCATGATAGCATATTCATCTTTGAATTGACCTCGGCCTACGTTCCTTGGAAGCGTATTCCTCCTTTCTTTTAGCCATTTGCAAGCTAACTTTTGACATTTATCAGTGGCGGTGGTCCAAACTCTGTCACTTTCTTCAAGGTCCAGGGTGAGTGATTCTTCAAAAAGAGGAATGCCAAGGGCCATCTCTATGTCATCAGGCTTCAAACTGGTGATCAATATTCCGTCCCTTGATCTGACTTCTCTTGATTCAGGAACATAGTGTTGAATGCACGAGAGTACAAATTCGAGACTATGGGCAGAGATAGAAAATGATCCGGCTTGAATAAGCCCAGAGTTCTTCAAATTTCTTGTAGCTGCATTCCCTGAGTTTATCAGTGGTTCTAAATCAAAACCCTTAGGTGAGACTTGGCACAAGTCTGTTTCTTTGACTTTGGAATATTCGTGTTTGAGCAAAGATTTGGCCTCGATGGTGACTGACGAATATTGCATGATGACTTAAAGAAGCTTGCTCTGATGACCTTTATGCACTGAAATTGGACAATCTGGGCCTCTGTATGTTTGCTGCCCAAGAAAAAGAAATTTCTTTTTCGCTGTCCAAAATTTAATTTTTTGTGAAAAAATTAAAATTTTGCCCTTGGAAAATGAAATTTTGGAGCCACACCCTCAAAGATTCAACAGATCTGAGATCAAACTGGTCCAGGATGATGGAAAATGCCTTTTGCCGAGGTGGGTATGTGTCAGAAATGAGAAATTTTGGACAAATAAGCCTCAAAAATCAATTTTATCTTGGCTGTAGGTGGTGATTTTGCCTTCGAAAAACCATGACCAGCAGTGAAAATCCTTGAAAATTTGCCAAAAATGGCCTCCTGGGTTTGGACGTTGTTGGGAACATCAAATGGACCCTGTGAAAGAAGAGAATGAAGAAAAATAAGGATAGAAGTGATCGAAATGCCTTCTTTACTCTTTGCTGATTCAAAAAAGCTTCAAAAAGCTTGAAAAACCCTCAACAATGGCCGCCAGTGCAAGAAAGAGACCCTCTGGTGGACAAATTTTCTTTTGAGTGTGATAGAAAGAAGTAAAATGATGCAAGAATGGATGATCCTTGCCCTGTGTGTGAAGATCTAATCCTCAAAGCCTTCAAATTCGCCTTATGCAAGCTTTCATCCGTCCATTAATGGCCGCCATGTGAGAGGTTCAGCTCCATGTATCATCTTCTTGCCAAGCAAATGATGAAAACTATGCCAAATGCCTTCTCTATGGTGAACGCCCTCCTCCTAGGGTTTCATTCTCCAACTTTGACCTTGCTCTGCCTCTCCAACTTTGCACAAACAATAAATGAAATGAGAAAGGTGAAGAGGTATATTTATAGGTTTAACCTTTCTCTCTCTTGGCGCCAATCGTCTCTCTCCTCAACGCCAATTTCCATACAACTAAGACTCCTCCAAAAAGGTGTGCAAATGATGTATTTTAGGCGCCTTTTGCATGAGGTTAGATAGGCGTGAGTTTTGGTGAACTTGAGCTTCATTTGCAAATGATAGAAAGGCGTGTGATTTGGAGGTTTGAAGCGCCTTTAGGGAATGACTAAATAGGCGTGGTTAAAAGACAAATGAAGCGCTTTTTAGGAGTGTTGAGAAAGGCGTGAGTTTTGGGCTTTTTAGGTGCCTTTTTGTTGTGAGGGAAAAGGCGTGGGTTTTGGCTATAATGCACGCCTTTTGGAAGGCAAGGAATGGCGTGGGTTTTGGCTAGAATGGGCGCCTTTTGAGGGTTGATTTGAGTGTCTTGGTGGAAGTATATTTCAAATATATTTAAGTATATGCTTTCCTATACTTTAAATATTTTGAAATATACTTCTAGGATGTTTGAGATAGGTCCCGGATCCATGGGATTTAACATGCAGATTCTAGATTTTTGAGAATCCACCAGATTTCAGACTTAGACAGATTTCAGGATCTCAAAACATCAGGTTTCAGGGCACCAGACTTAGCCAATTTCAGGGCTCATATTTATGATTCTTGACCTTGAAAAACTTTGAAGTTGGCCATGACCATTTTGACGGAGATAGTCTGGATCACCATCAATTATCACTGCTTTTGGATTTTTTTGCCGTAACTTCTTCATCTAATGACGGAATGTCTTGAAGTTTGGAAATCAGGTTCATATGAACTGAAACTTCCATTGAAGCTCTTCCTCTATGGATGATACTCAAAAATGGTGCTCATTCAAGGCAAGAACGCCCAAAAAATGCCTTAGAAAATTTTCAAAATTTTCAAAATTGAATTTTGACTTGTCAGATGTATTTGCATTGCTTCCCTTGGTTCCTTTATGTCATTTTGGCTTCCAATTCACCACTTTGACCTCCTCTTTTTGACGTTCTTTCAATGCTCCGTGCCTGATTAGCTTGTCAGAATCTCCTTCATTCAGGCATTGGATCAATATCTTTTAATATATCTTTGTACCTGCAGGGTTAGCGCAGTAATGACAAGGCTACACGGTGCTTAGGAGGTATGTTTGGGCACATATACGAAAAAATTTGTATGGGTACAACACCATGAATAGTGTGGAAGAACTAGCATAAGCTTATTCAAAACTAAGTTCTGCCATAAAGAAAGATGTCTCCTTTAGGGACTATTGTGATGCCAAAGGACGAGATAAACCAAATTAGAAAAGAGGGAAATCTGACAAAGACCTAAAAGGAAGAATTAGTAAGATGGTTGTCCCAAAATTTGATGGATCCGGAAAGATAACAACACGTGCTTGGGTCCAAACATTGGACACATACTTTACACTTAGCCCTATGACGGAAAAGAATGCCATAACTTTTGCCGTCTTCCACCTAGAAGGGGCAGCCCATGATTGGTGGCATCATGGCCTCATCACCGAAGATCATCAACATATAACATCCTATGATGAGTTCACCCAAGAACTCATCCAAAGATTCGATCAAAAACACCCCGAATGGTACTTCAGGGAACTTACACTCCTAAGACAGTAAGGAACCGTGAAAGAATATGTAACCGAGTTCCAAAACCTCTCGGTAATGGTACCAGAAGTATCCCAACGAAGATTGACATACCTATTTGTCCAAGGATTAGCAGATTCTATCAAAGGTTTGGTAAGTCCCCTCAATCCTTCCACACTCAAGGATGCCATTCAACAGGCATTAAGTATGGATACCCCACCTACAAAAGACAAATACTCGATAAAACATCAAACCTTAAAAACTATTCATAAAGATGAAAGGCTCGAGAAGGAATTCTGAAGAGGCAATTGTTTTCGTTGTAATGAACCATGGGAATGCAGGCATGTATGTCAAAAAGAAAACATCCAAAAATGGCGAGATGATCTAAAAAGGAAAGGTTTGTGCTTCAAGTGCAAAGAACCATGGGAACAAGGACCTATATGTGGAAAAAGTAGCCGAATACATAACATAGAAGCAACAGTCAAAGAGGAAACCGAAGAAAACCCTAGCAAGAGGGCAAAGCACAATAATCAAGAGTTGTACTTATTTAAGTGAAAAATTGTTACTCCCTCAAAATTGAGATACAAAAGAGCATTTCATTGAGAAAGACATTCAAGACATCATTAAGAATAAATTGTTTTACTCCTGTGGAACAAGGTCAAATATACAATCAAGTGATCTATCCCACACTCACTGAAACAATGGCGATACAACCCAATCCATACCACAAATGATCTATCTTGTAACCTATAAAATTGATCTAGTGCACTTTGTCTATGGACCAAATTCACTTCTATATGAAAATCTAGAGTAGATCATTTCATCCAAGGGTGTTCTTCTCCTAAGTTCTTTTTCTTGATTAGAGTAACTCATCATTCATGATTAAAGATCTTAATATTAGGCCCATAACCCTGAAATCCCAGGAATTTAAGACTTTGGGAAAATATACTCAAAAGATTATCCAAAACTGAAATTGCTTGAGGACAAGCAAATTCGGGAAGGGCGGACTATCATGAACCGACCCTAAAGTCGTCATAAACCATTCTCTTATCGATGCATGTATAAAGGCATCTTTCCATTCGATATGTCTCATGGGATTAGTTTAATGCAATAACTCATTTGATTTAATGATGATTTATTATCATTGCTTGATATAAGATATTTGCATCGATTTGAAGACACTCATTTCTTCCCACCGATCGGGATTAAGAAAGATATAATTATTATGAAGAACAACGATTAAATACACAAGGATTATATACATCAGCAAACTTGGATTAGTTAAGAATAAACAATTATATTACAGCGGTGGATCTAATTGTATATTAGAGGCAGTGCTGGATTATAATCTGGGTCTCAAGAGGTGCGATCTATGAAGCAATCACAACCGCTCCCAAAAGACATCACATTAGAGGTATAAAAGGTAATACGATGAGGAGAAGAAGGCATCAAGAAAATATTCTTCTGAATAATATAAAGTATAACAGTCTCATCATATCAACAAGCAAATCATACTCATTATTAAAGAGCAGACCTTGGATCTGCAAAAGAATATATTTATACAAGTCAATTAGATTGTTGAAGCATCAAAAGGATATCATTTAGCAGGTCAGAACAGTGCCTATTAAATGATTTATTGATACTACTGTGATTTACATGAATAGAACTCACCAATCATAGAGGGATGATGAGTGGACAATATGGAGGCAACCCTACCATGCCCCCCTAAGGGCCTATTTGGAGGAAATCTGGAGGCAACCCTACCCTGCCATACCTCCCTGAAGGGACCTTATGGAGGCCTTGTTGACAGCTTACATCCTGCCAAGCCCTCCATTAGGGCCTATATGGAGGGGGAACTGAGTAACAGCCTGCCATGCCCCCCATAAGGGCTTGCATGGAGTTACTGTTGACTAGTCATTGTCTTGCCATGTTGCTCAACACTATTCCCACTATGATTGAGTGGAGTGAGTGAATAAATAGATTTAATTACATAATAATAAATAGTTGAACTATTGTTTATGAATTTGAATGCAGGGAAATCTTATCTAACACTTATATTTCAAGAGGTATGTTAGTATATCTATATTTTGTATATATGTTCCCTATGTTATGATTGCAGATTTAGAGCACAAGAATGATGCAGTTTGAAGGTAAACTAAGTGGTAATTCCGAAACCCTAACCCTATTTTTGATATTTGAAATTTTCTAGGGCATATTAGGTAGGGGACATTACATAAATGATGATATAATGGTTCCTTACGATGAGTATGATGCACTTCCTAACAACATCAAAGAACGTATAGACTTCAATCAATATATGGAGCATTGAATGGACAGAAAGAAGCAAAGACAGGAACAAAGAACAAAAAAGTATCATGGGAGTCATGGAAGGCATGCATTGTTCAGCACTGAAGACATCTTGAACAACATTGCTCGATTAAGGCGAAATATTAGGCAGTCTCAAAAGAGGATAGCCCGTAGCTTGCAGCGGTATGAAGATTCCCTACCAAGGCAATCTAGGCATTACGTGGACTCATACACATCTACAAGTGAAGTATCCAGGATCCTCTATGATGAGTTTGATAAATGCAATGTTTGGGAGAATGGTACATCAGTTGTCATTGATCAGCCTATAGGTAAACAAGATTCTAGATCAGCCATTGAAGAAAAACATGTTGTAGATGATTCTACTTTCTATTGTGATGATGATTCCTTGATTGAATATGATCTTGACTTAGCTTCACAACATGGATTATGTGAAAAAGATGGCATGAAGGTAGTTGACCTTGAGATGGTTAATTGTGAAGACACCTCACAAAGGTATGAAAACAATTCTAATTTTTGGAACATTAGTCTTTTTCTTTTGCATAGTCATAGGATAGCAACCCCGACACATGAGAATAATAATGGGAAGACTCCTATTGTTGGCACTCACGATTTGGGTGTTGAGCATAAGGAATGTATTGAAGATGTAAGCCACTACAAGTCTCTTTTTATACATCATACAACAGAGGATGTCAAGAAAACTCAAGACATGTGTGATGGATGGTTACAAAGAGCTAAGGAGGCAAAGTTGTTGGCTCCCCAAGCAAGACAACATCTACAAGAGGTCAAGGAGCGTTGCAATCAACTAGATCAAGCAAGGAAACAAAGAGAGACACACCTTAGATCTCTATTTCTTCCAAGGGAAGAATGCATAGAGGATGAGCAAAACATGAAAGAGCTTCTTGAGGCAAACAAACAAAAAAGACATACAGATTTAGGTGAGCAAGAAAGAGGTATGATATAGAAAATTTTGTTTGTCTACCTAATTTGCATCATAAGGTTCATGAGTCACCTCTCTTTGAGAGCCCATTGAAGGCTCAAGTCATAGAGGTGGATGGAGTAGTGGAGCACACGCCTAGTGGATCAACCACTAGTGTTTTGCCTACACATGAAGAGGGAGACATAAGTGTTTTAGATTTGGTTGAGCCCTTGATCATTCATGGTTCACTACTTCATGCATTGATGAGAGATGGCTGTTCTACATTCTTGATCATGAATTTTTCAGAGTTTACGTCGATGAGTGTAGTTGATTGCATGGATTTGTGTACATGGGATTATCACTACAACACTTGGAGGTTGAGTAATGATGAGCTTGCATCAGTTTATGACTGTGGAAGCGGTCCTAGGATGAATTTAAATCAGATCGTCATCTTTTACACCAGCAGCCTTGAGGATGTTATGTTGAGAGATGTTCCACATTTCATGTTGAGTATGTAGGGTGATACAAGAAGAATATGGGATCTTGGTATTTTGTAATCAGCCATTCACATGTGATTGCTTGAGGGCAAGCAATCTCGGGGTGGGAGGACTTGTAATGTCCCCTTTTTTAGCAAGGTTTGGTAAGGGAATGTTTATTGGTTGAGCTAGGACCTTGGAGGCTTGGAGAATGGAATGTTGGATCCTAGTGGCTCAACTAATTTTATTTTATGGGATAAATTGTATTTTTGGCTATTGAGATTTTTATATTATTTTTAAAAGCCAAAAATATTAAAATATTATGCTAAGAGAGGAAAAAATACCTAGGTGGGAAAATGGAAAATAAAGAAAAAGATGGAAACAATGAAATATTGGAAGTGAAGTTAAATTATAATATTTTATGATTAAAATATTATAATATTTCCCACAAAAGTTGGCGATCATGATGAAAAAGAGAAAAAATAAAGAAAAAATAAAAAGGATGGCAAAAGACAAATAATATTTTATTATTTAAAATATTATTTTATTAAGCCAAGGGTGGCCGCTCAAGGGAGAAAAAGAAAAAATAATAAAATAATATTTTTTATTATTATTTATGTGGGACATCCAAGTTGGAGGGAAATAAAATTAAAAAAAAAAGAAAATAATTAAATATTATTTTCTTTTGGCGGTGGACTTCAAAAATAATAAAATAATGCTTTATTTGGGCGCGCAAGTTGAAAAGTATAAAAGGAGGTCATTTGGAGCATTTTTCATATCATTGATCATTTGGATTTTTGCATTTTAGAGAGCTTCTCATGTCTGTAACAGAGTTTTAGCAGTGTTCAAGGATGAAAACCCTTGGATAGAAGTGATTTGGACGAAAACCCAATTCATTATGGGAGATGGTTTCACTTAGAAGCCATTATTGAGCTTATTTGCAGGTTATTTAATGGATTCAAGATTCAATCAGCTAGGGTTTGATGAGAACAGTTAGGATTGAAGGTTGTAATTCAGATTTGGAGATGTTTTTGATGATATTTCATTCATAGGTTGATATTGGAGGATTCGACATTGAAGCGCTTGGCATTGGAGGATATATTTGTGATTGTCATTATTTAGCAAGTTGGAATTGTGTTTCAGATATCTACATGTTCATATCAGATTCAGATTTGAGGGTTTAATGTAATGTTCCATTTTTGGCGCATTGATTAGTGTGAGCATTTGTGCTTGTTCCTAGTCTCTTGGAGGCTATCCAACATGTTTGGGAAGAACTCCAATGTTCTTGGAGTGGTCTTAGTTCGGTCTGCAGAATAGTTATTTGGGTTTTCCTTGTGTAGATGGATTATTTTTCATGGCTTTGAGCTCAATTGATGTTCTGGGTTATAGTGTTGGTTTTTGAAGTTTGATCGGGCTTCTGGTTTGCTCTCCAAGATTCTTGGAGGAGCTTTCTATTTTTGGAAAGTCAACCGGAAGGCACCATTGCACATCCCAAACCATACAGAGCATATTGGTTCAGTTTATTTTGCACTCAGAGGCCGTTTGGGATTTTCCACAAAATTTAATCAGAGTTGCATGGACACGGATACGGTATCGGATTCAGATACGGTATCGGGTACGGATACGGCCATTTTCCGAGATCCCTAATATGAATACGGCAGGGTACGGCATTATATATATAATTTTAATATATATGTATATATAAAAATATATGTATAATATTGTTAATTTTATTTTTATATATACATATATAAAATTATTAATTTAATATATATATATATATAATTCATTTTAATATATATATATATAAATAAAATTAACAATATTATACATATATATTAAATTAATATATAAATATATATAATATAAATAATATATATTTAACAATTTAATAAATTACCATAATAAATTTTTAATAAATTAAACTTAAAGTAAAAGTTAAATTATTTTAAACTTAATAAATAAACCAAAAAAAGTCAATAACGTAAGAAAAGGAAAAAAATTTAAAATAAAGGCACATTTAGATTTGTATGCCGCCGTTTATATCATTTTAAAGTTGTAAAATTAAAAATATTCGAGGTTTAAGGAATAGGCCGATAGAAATAACCGACGAGTTAAAAAAATTTCCCGCGTGGTTTTTTTACGGGTGAGACAATTCCGAGCAGTATAATGCTCGCATATAAAAGCCTATCGTTAAATATTTAACATTTTTAAATTACAAAATATAAAAAATAAAATATTTAGTATACAATTATCAATACAAAGTAAACATTTTAAATTTAATAAAATAAAATAAAAATTAATATAAAATTATGAAAATAAAGTTAAACATTTTTAATTTAATATAAAGTTAAACTTTAAAAACTGAACAAATCGCTCAGCCTCAGTGGAAGAAATCGTAGCGGAAAAAATCGCAGCTGAAGAATTGCGGAAAAAAGCATTGGAAATCGCTGCAATTCATTAACATTGAATCCAGTTTTTTAATAAATTCTCACTGGTTTTACCTGCAATTTAAATATATTTTTACAGATACGGCGCAATTTTTTTACAACCCCGAATCCTTGCGAATCTGGCACGTCTGGAGATTACAAAAATTTAGGGTACGGACAGGTACGGTATTTGGGCCGTATCCGCCCCGTACCGTACCCGAATCCGTACTTGGTACGGTGATACGTGTGCCTGTGGAGGGGTGGGGGGCGTATCCTACAACTCTGAATTTAATATTTAATGAGCTATTTTAATTATTATTTTCACTTAAGTTCTTAGGGGTGAAAATAATTAAAAAGTTATTAAGTGTTATAGTTCATTAGAAAGGGGAAAACCTATTATGTTGTTTAGGCACATAAAAGTGAACACTTAAGTGGAGGAAAAAAAGAAATAATTTAAGTTAGAAGGAAAATGTTATTATTTTCAAGAAATAATTCATTTCCTTTGTAACTCCTCCAGTGCCTTATAAAAGAGAATGAGCTCTCATTTGGAAGGGTTATGTTATGTTTTTGATATTGATTTTGTTTGCAGATGGATTGAACCTGTGAGTTCTTCCATATTCTCTTGAGGATGAAAACCCTCTTGTAGAAACCTCTTGAGGACGAAAACCCTCTGGAGTTGGAGTGTGGTTTCACACAGAAATCACCATTGTGCTGAAGCTGGAGATATGGAGCTGATCAGAGATTGACAGATTTTGGTTGTGCTATGTTTTGTATTCCATTTTGTATGGTTGAAATTCAGTTTTGATGTCAATGAGAGTAGTTTTGGTTTTATATCTTGATTTGCTGAGAGTTTCCTTGCTTTGGCCGTACATCCTAGGCTGTACATTGCTGAAATGGAGTGATGTTCATGAAAATTTATATCTGCTGTTGATGAATTTTCCGATGCTTGCATTTGGTTTATTTCCACTAGACGTCCCTTTCAAGGGTGGATTTATAGACTTTAGTGAAGATTTTGAATTATTATGAGTGTCGTATCATACACAGTCCGTACATAGTAGAATTGCATCGATGCATGAAGAAAAAAAATGGTGAAGTCTTGGTAATTTTTGTTGATTGCAAACATATTGTCCTGCCCAAACGCCACCTTTGGGAGTGGTTTGAAAGATTTTGGTTAAGTTTTGAATTTTTCCTTGAATGCCGTACTTGCACCCAGTCGTACGGTCCAGTATGAGATGTTCTTTATTGCTGCTGGCTATTTGTTAGTGATTTCAGTCTCTAGTCTGCTCAGAATCCAATTTTTGGTCAGTTCAATCAGATTGGTTGTGGTTTTAAGTGGTTTGGTTGAGTATTTGCATTTATGTGATTTCCAGACCTCTTCTTGGCTGCCGTATAGTGCTACAGTCAGCAATAGAAAAAGAAATCAGTCACAGTCAGTTGATATCAGAAATAACACTCTCCATCAGCAATCAATATCAGCTATTTGATGATTATTTGTCACTCATATTGCAGGGTATGATTCCATATTTATGATTTCAGGGGAAATGGCTCATCTAGTTCTAATGTATGGTGAAATTGTTCATATTGAGTATTTTATACTTTCATTGTAATCAATTTCATATTAAAGGACCCCTGGATGGTTTACCACCAGTGTGAAGAATGAATCCTTATTTTATTTCTTTACCCACTGGAAAAGTGGAATATTCCCACTGAATAAGTGGATGGCATTGTATTGTTCTTTCGCTCTCTACCCACGGAAGTGGTGAATCCCCTCATTATGTGGATGCCTGCCGCAACGGATGAAGCATAGATTTTACATTGCATAGTTTTCTTGTAGCCAAATCACCGTATGCTCTCACCTTGGCCATTCTGGGATTTGGGTGATCAAAAAGTGTGAGCCCACATTATGTGGATACCTGCCGCAATGGATGAAGCATAGATTTTGCATTGCATAGTTTTCTTGTAGCCAAATCACCGTATGCTCTCACCTTGCCCATTCTGGGATCTGGGTGATCAGAAAGTGTGAGGCATTTTAGTTGGTTTATGCAATTGATGCTAACACTGTCATATCATTGTATATCATTTTGAAAAAAAAATGGGGTAGATTGTTACATTTAATGGCATATTTTGATGATATTTGATGACATTTTGCATATTGGGTCAAATCGCTCCAACCCTAGACCTAGCGGCTACACTTTGGAGGCATCTTTGGCACCTTACAGCTAGGGTTTTGACTTCAGACTTTGCATCAGCAGCTACAGATCAGAAATCAGACTTTGTTTGGCTTCATTCATTATTGGTTTTCATCATCTATTGGTTGGCACATGTGGTGACTTCATTGGATATCCATTGTATATGTTGTGAGTCATCTTTGAACTCCATTTGCATTGACATTGTAGTCTGATTTTCATATCAGACCTCTTCATTTTGTAATCAGCCAACTTTCATTCAATAAAGAAGCCAAATTCTTCATTTGGGTATGTTCACTTATGTTTTGCATTGATTTTGGATGTATATGTGAGCTGATATCAATATATTTCAGTCATCTTTTAGTATTATTTGTTTGTCATATTGCAACTTTTCCATCTTCATTACATTTCAAACATATTGGTGAAAACAAAACTTGAAAACCCTAAGTACATTTGAAGAAAAACAAATCAGAAAATTCAGATCAGCAGGGTTAAATTTCAGGACAGATTTAGATAGGGATCTTACAATTTGCTTTCCCTTTGATGTGAACTCTAATTGCATCTTTTGGAAGTCCTGAATATACCTGCCAAGTGAATGTAGCCACTAGACTCCCAACACAATCTCGGTCTCACCAATTCCAACTACATAGAATTCATCAACAAATGTATAGTTATCCAACTGAATGCTCAATTGTGAAATCTTCCTAGTGCAACTCATTTTGAATCCATCAGCCAACATGACACTGAATTTAGGAAAATCCTCTACTTGCAATCCTCTCTTGACCACGAAACCCTCATCAATGAAGTTATGTGTTGCACCGCTGTCCACCAAACATGAGACCCGTTGTCCCTTCACAATTCCTCTCACTCTAAAAGGATGACCGATCTTCAAGGCCACAAATTGATCCTGGGTTCAACTCACCAGTAGAGTCTCCAAATGATTTTAACCTAGCAGTAATCTTTCCTTGGCAACGACGCCAGAATGTTGGTGTAAGTTGACGGGCTGCCAACTTCAACACACAACAAACTGCACCCGGCAACAGCTCCAAACTTCTTTAGTGACTGTGTTGCAAAGGTCTTTCAAAATCTGAACCAAAATATTACATCCCTGACAACAATGCCAGAATGTTGGTTCCCAAAATAACTACAACCCGAAACCCTAAAACATTTTACAATCACCCAGGCCAGGGGTGTCGTTAAGGTGATTGAAAGAGGTTTATCAACAGGTCAAGGGCGATTTTGGCCAACTGACAGGAGTGGGTATGCTTCTCTACACTTCAGGCTTAGCTAGACCTAGGAGGGATATTCCTAGAGGCATGAAATAGAACACAAACAAACACAGCCATACCCAATGTACACTTGACCCCCAAAGCTATCATTGGGTTAAGACAAACTGGCTGCACAGTGCATTTGCACCCAAACATGGCAATATTACACTCCTTGAGATGACTCCACTTAACTTCACATACACAAGATACACAGTGCAAACATACATGTACATGATTCACCAATGATTAAAATAGTTTTGCATTACTTCAGATTTATCCCTGGTTATTACACTGAATCATGGATAGCATGAGGAACCCTAAACTAAACCTACTCCTACTCCTACAACTAACAGGACGAGGGTTTGATTAAAATAGTGATTGATCCATCGCCAATATGGAATGGTGCCTACTGCATTGGGCAACTGAATCATAAACAATAAAGAGGAAAAAATGGATCGAACCAACATCAACAGAAAACTAAAATGTATTCACATACATTTCTCAGATTACATTTCATACACTGGGCATACTTATTAATCTCGAGCAAAATTACAATGATCCACTTGCAACAAAAGAAATGACCCAACACAAAGCTTGTATTGATTTAAATTCTGTCATACATTATCAAATCCCTGTTACAACATACCAGCAAGTGTGGTACAAGAAAATACATAACTGGGTTCATATATTCCCCTGAATCATCATCATGTGCCATGGAGACACACCACTACATGAAGATGTGCCTTACAATCCTTTCCTACGTTGTATTAGATGCATTCCTCCATTCAATGCCTAGACTGGTTTGATTTGAAGCCCTAAAATCAACCTGAGGCACTCGCAGACCAGACAATTGGTTCAACGACCAACCCCTAAAACATTTCTGAATCATGTATATATAGCAATTTGTTTTCTTCTGCATTCTAGGTGGGAACAAACTACCCCACCAACTGCCATTACTCCAGCAATTAATTTCACCTAACTCTGCCACCAACTTGTACATCCTCATCAATTCTGCATTCATGGTGGCCAGGGAGTAGATGGGCGCTTTGAAATACAACGCCTGCCAAAATAACTCTGTAAAGCCTTTACAACATTCTAAAATATTTTAAACTATTACATTTATATTATGCTTTACACAACATTTGATTTTCCTTTGATTTTTACTTTTTATCTCCATTTGCCTTTTATTGATGAATTTTCTCTATCACGAACTACCTTGTCTTTCGTTTCTTCACTTATCCATCCTTCACACATTAGCTTTCCTCCTTCATCGGCAATTTCGCCCATCGGCAAACTCGGCCCGGTGTGAACCATCCTTTCATTTCTTCTTTCGCTGCCATCCTCTAGTGCCTTTCTTTTTGTTTCCAAAAACTCCTGTTGGCGAACTTGAAGGTTCGCAACTTGGCTTCTCTTCCCTTTTCTATCTTTCTTCACCTTAGAAAATTTTCATCCACTTCCTTTATTGGCGAAATGGGATGCCGGCGAACTTTGCAGTTCGCGAACTCCCAACTTTGCCGACAAAGGCCTCATGTCTCTTCATTTTCTTCTCTATTGGTTGATCAGTGAAACCATGAACTGACGAACCATTGTCGGCGAAATCGGTGGTTCACGAACTAGCCAATTGGTCGACAAAGAATCCAAACTTCATCCTTTCCTTCATCTTCTTTTCTTGTTGGCAAACTGGCCAAATGACGAACCAAAGGACCGTAGTCGGCAAAATCGGCGGTTCGCGAACCAGCCGATTTGCCGACAAAGGCAACAAAAACCAACACTTAGAAGATTTTTCAAAGGAAGAAAAACACAAGGATTTGGAGGGATCTTTACTTAGAATTTTTCTGAAGGGAACCCATGGAAAATAGTCTCGAATAGGATATAAATGATGGGTTTAAGGAACAAAGGCATAAGTTAGGTTTTTTGATGGATTTGGGGTAAAATGATGCATGTTTGGGAACTGGGTTTTTTTAGGTCCCAACAGGCACAATCTCATCAACTCCTATGATGAATTCAACAGGAGATTGATCGAAAGATTTGATAGAAAAAACCCCAACGTTCATTTTTGGGAGTTGGTGCAGTTGAAGCAATATGGAACTGTGAAGAGTTATGTGGCTGATTTTCAAAAGTTGTCTCTAATGGTTCCTGATGTCACAGAAAGAAGGCTGATTATGTTGTTCATGGAAGGTCTGTGTGACCCTCTCAAAGGCTTGGTCAAATCTTTTGAACCTCCATCATTGTAGGAGGTCATCAAGAGATCTTTGGCACTTGAGACTTCTATTCTAGAAAGTAAATTTCAGCAGAAATATTTTCCTGCAAAGAAACCTTTCCACAAAGGTTTCAACTAGCCAAAGAATTTTCCTTCAAGGAAGGATGAGGAAGCCAAGAATGAACTAAGGAGGAAAAATCTTTGCTTGACTAGCAAAGAACCTTGGGCACCTGGCCATAGATGCCTCGGAAAGGGGCAAGTGCATTACATGAAAGTGGTTTCAGATGAAGAATCTAGAGTTGAAGAACTTGAGCTTAAAAGTGAAGGAGAAGAACTAGAGCATGAGGTTTGGGAAGAAGAAGAAGATACTTCGGGAGGTACTCTTGCCAAACTTTTCGGTACTCCCAAGTACAACCCTTTTATAGTCCATGGAGTCTTGCGTGGACAAAGAGTCACTGTGCTTATTGACATCAGAGCTAATCACAACTTCATTGATGAGGGGCTCGTAGCCAAAAGAGGGCTAAAAATTGAAGACTTCGAAGGGTTCAATGTGATTGTTGCCGATGGCTTCATCATCCAATGTATAGGGAAGATTTCCCAATTGAATATCACTTTGGGAAATTATGAAATGAAAGATGATTTCTATGTTGTCAACATAGGAGACACATATGTGATATTGGGAGTACAATGGCTACATTCTTTGGGAGAGATGACGTAGAATTTTCAGACCATGGAACTCAAGTTTCAATTTAATGGGAAGGAAGTGGTGCTTCGTGGAATGACGAATGGGGCACTTAGAGTTGTTTAAGCCAAGAGGATGGAGAGAACATTCCGTCATGGGCAAGTAGCATGGGCTGCCCAATGTTTGGTGACCACTGTAGAATGTCCAAGTGGTAAGAAGTCATATCATGTGGATGTTCAAGCTCTCTTGGACAAGCACAGTAAGGTTTTCAGTGATATACCTCCAGGGAGACCACCTGATAGGGGGTTTGAGCATGTCATAGAGTTGGAGGAGGGTGCTAAGCTCATAATCACTACACCTTGGCGCCATCCTAGATGGCATAAGGAAGAGATAGAAAAGGCCATCAAGGAGCTTCTCGACATGGGTATCATTCGACCTAGTTTGAGCCCATTTGCTTCATCAGTAGTCTTGGTCAAGAAGGATGGGACCATGAGGGTGTGCATCGACTACCGGGCTCTAAACAAGAAGACGATCAAAAATTAATACCCAATCCCCAAGATTGATGAGTTGATCGATGAGCTACATGGCGCAGTCTATTTTTCAAAGATAGACCTTAGATTGGGGTACCACTAGATATGAGTTAATGAAGAGGATGTTCATAAGACAACCTTCAGGTGTCATTATGGACACTATGAGTTTCAAGTCATGCCATTCAGTTTGACTAATGCTCCTGCTACTTTTCAGTTATGTATGAACCAAGTGTTAAATAAGAAACTGAGGAAGATTGTTTTGGTCTTTTTCGATGACATACTCATCTACTGCTAGATGTGGGAAGAACACTAGAGGCACTTGGATGAAGTTTTGGGCATTTTGGAAGCACAAACATTATTTGCCAAAGAGTCAAAGTGTGAGTTTGGTATGACTGAAATTTTATATTTGGGGCTTGTTATTAGTGCTCAAGGAGTGCAAGTTGATCAGAAGAAGATTTGTGCCATCTTGGATTGGCCTCCCCCAAAAACATTGACACAGTTGAGACGGTTCTTTGGCCTTTGCAGCTACTACCAAAGATTTGTGAAGGGATCTTCTTAGTTGGCAGCTCCCTTGACTGATTTGACAAAAAGATGGGCTTTCACATTGTCCAATTCAGCAGAGCAAACTTTTGACAAACTCAAGGAGGCGATGAGTGTAATGTCCCCTTCTAGCAAGTCCAATTTTTTCGCAACCTTGCACACAGTTTCAACTTGCGAGAGGGAACATTAGTACATAGTTCACTTTCATATCTTAGTCATCTCATAAAATTCATATTCTTCTATTTTCCATTTAGGGTTAGAACCATATGTTTATGCACATTAATATCATATTCATCATAATAATCATGTCATCTTTCTCTCATAGGGATGATGAGTTAGGCATGAGTGGTCATCATGGGCTTGATATTCAATTCCTTTGTCTCAAGTGGGAATAATCCTCAACTTAGCCAAAGGCCTTCATGTATTCTTGGGTTTGACCCCAAGTCCTTCATAAATAATCCTTAGGTTTTACCCTAAGGCCTTCATTAATCTTTAGGTTTTACCCTAAGGCCTTCTCCTTAGGATTCACCCCAAGGCCTTCATTAATCTTTAGGGTTTACCCTAAAGCCTTCTCCTTAGGTGGTTAACCTAAGGCCTTCTCCTTAGGGGATTAGCCTAAGGCCTTCTTATCAAGCACTCATGACGAGCCATCATCCTACACTCTCATCCTTATGCCTTAGAATCCTTCTATCTATCTCGTGATCCCTTGGATCACGAGATAGTATATTTAATCATACTATTCATGTAATCATATAATTCCCAATGTCTTTATTTATTCTTCATTTCATGTTATGTAAGTTTCCTTTTTTATTTCTAATGATATCTTTTATCCTTTCCTATATAATGACATTCTTTTCAATAGCCATATATACTTATTCACATTCAAATCTATAGGTTCAGTTCTTGTTACTTCATAATGCAGATGGAGACATTTATAATGTCAAGGCAATTTCTGATTACAATGATCTCTATAGATACTGATTTCCTTATTTCAATTATAGTTCATTAGATATGATCAACATTTATATCCTATTAATCTTCCATATTGAACAACAATGAAAGCATTGCATCATACAAATTGTATATTATTCGATATTGACTGCCTATTTCTTTAACATGCTCCTTAATCATTTCACTATATTAGATGTTATGCAATCATATTTTAATCCATATGCAAATCGATTAGAATAAGAAGATAAGGAGATCGTATCATACCTTGCGATGATGTTATTTGATGGCTGTTACTCAGACGTGCCTCTGATTACTCGAACTAGATTATATATATATTTGATGATAATTATAGCTTGAATGATTTATCTATTGTAGGACTGTATTAGGTAGTCTTTGATGCTTAATTTGTGCCTTGAACCTTGACAATAGTTAGCCAATTCGAAACGCTGGAGATATTCGATATTCACTTGGTCGATGCTGATGGATAATGCCTTCGTATGATGGTTCTTGCTTCAATCTGTAACTCTCTTTAATGTATTAAGTGATAGTTGCTTACTTGATACTTTCTTCTGTTCCATCGAATGCTCTTTTATACTCCCCGATCTTTGGAAGAGTCAACATGTTTCATTAAACATTACACCTTATCAGCGCTCCTTATGGAAACATAATCATTTGTTAAGTTTTTTGTCTTATATGTATTTTGTCTTATCCTTTATGGCTTGGGCGCCGATTGCCAACTTGTGTTCCACGTCCATCTCTCTTAACTTGTTTAGATATTTAATCATTATATAAGGTATCATCATGCATAATATGTAATTGATGTAGTTCTTCGATTTGGATTGATGGATCTTGCAAATTTGATGTTGCCATATCATTTCAATCTTTAATTGGAATGTAATGCTCGAGTGATCGAGGAACATGACAATGAGTTCATGTCCTGTGTTGGCCATTCCAAACTCCTCTCTTCCTTTTGTGTTGGAGTGTGATGCATTTAGTGAAGGGATTGGAGGTGTTTTGATGCAAAATAAGCATCCCATTGCTTTTGAGAGCTGCAAACCCAGAGGAGTTGAAAGAGGGTTCTCCATTTACGACAAGGAAATGTTGGCCATCATGCATGCTTTGGCCAAGTTCAAACAATACCTTGTGGGTGGAAAGTTTGTGGTAAAGATTGACCATAATAGTTTTAAGTATTTCCTAAGCCAAAAAGATTTCAATAATAGGCAACAAAAATGGGTAAGTAAACTTCAATTTTATGACTTTGACATTGAATATGTTAAAGGAAAAAAGAACATAATGGCTGCTACATTGTCAAGAAAACCCACTCTATGCTCTATGATGGAAATTACAGTAGATTGGGAGGCTCACATTTTGGTAGAATATTCTAAGAATGCCTTTGCCATTGACATATTGGAAGGAAAGTTGAAAGATGATAGGTATGTAATGGCTAATGAACTCATCCTATACAAGGATAGTCTTTTTTGTGCCCGAATCTAGAATGAAAAGTAATATTTTAAGGATTGTTCATGATACTCCTTTGGCATGATAGAACCATCGTAAAGCTAGTATGGATAGTAATTAATGACAAATGGTTGGGTTATTGCCATGTATAGGGTATGGTTTACTTTCTGCAATCAAAATCTTCATTACCTTTAATTGTCTTGTAGGATCTTATAGGATCACCCTCCTTGGCCTAGTAGAGCCTAGAGTGTAGAAGGGTTACATGTCCTTGTCAAGTGGCCTAGATCCACTTGTGATTTGACCATGAGAAGTAACTTGATTTTAGCTTAATGATTATCCTTGGGAGCTCTATCCAACCTATTTCTCTAGAATTGTAGGAAGTGAGCTTGGAGCACCAACACAACTAGTTTTCATTGTTTACAAGCTCGCGTAGAATTGTACAATACAAATACGAAATCAATCATGCCTTCCATACTGAAACATGTGTTAAGATGTAATAACACACCCTTAATTTTTTCTTTGGTTTAGTTGAATTTGGTGCGTTTTATGTGTTTGAACGTAGCACTTGTCTTTTGTATGCATACAAATAATCAGAAATAAAGCATTTTCTAACTACCCAGATGCTTATTTATGTGGGAAACATTCACACAATTAAAAATATCAAATACCCAGAAAGATATTTCTCATTAAACTCAATTTCTGTACATACCCATGTCATGTCCCCGTTTCCGGTTTGATCATCAAGTGTATAATGGATTAGCCTATTCCTCATTCCCGGAGGCTAATTCTAATTGATGAGGGAATGAATTGGTTTCTTGACTAACTCTGTTTTAATAATTTGCAAGATCTAAGTCAGAAACTAAAATTTGGTTAAGTCTGGAGGCCGAACAAGTTGAAAGTTGTCTAGGCGCCCATTTCAAAACGAACCTCCTGAATGAGCGCCTAGCATAGAAACATCATATTTTGAAGCTCCCTAAACATTTCAACTAGGGCGCCAACTCACCTCTCCACAGACACCCAGTTGCGCCTAAGGTGGGAGCAGGTCTTCAAATCCAATCTAGATGCAGGGCGCTCCATCAGGAAATGAAATGATGATCATTTAAAGTCAAGTTGCTCTCGAGGATCTTTGAAAGGGATGAAGGCGCTAGAACCACTGTGAATCCTCCAAAGTTGGCGCCCAGTCAGAAGTCTCATACCAAGCATACTCCTTGAGGAAAGGGATCAAGTAAACTCTAGGCGCAAATACCATGACAAATTCACCTGATGTGCGCCTAAGTGGGAAGGTAGCTCCCAATCACTTCAAGTAGTCAGGGCACTTGGTGAGATAGGTGTTTTACTTCACCACAAAGACTACAAGTGTGAGCGCCACATGTATGAAGGTGAATCCAATTCAAGGCGCTAGTTTCCTCCTACACAGACTCAGAAGTGCGCCTAAGATCAATTCCTAGAAGTGCGCCTTAGCAAGAAAAGTCATTGGAAGGGTAAGAGTGCATCACCAAAGGTTAAAGATGAAGTTTAGAAGACATCCACTCAAGTGGAATCATTAAAGAAGACAAGATCATGGATAAGGCGCACCTTTGGTGAAAAACTCCTCAAATATGCGCCTAAAGGGAAAATGAGTATCAAAACATCCTTCAAGATCAAGGCGCTAGCATTGAGGAAGATGCTATCATTTTCAGAAACCTCAGACTTTGCAAATAATGAGTAGAATTGGTTAAGTCACACACTAGGCGCAAATCCAATGTCGAATTCTCCAAATGTGCACCTAGATGAAGAATGAAGTTAGGGAAGTGAGTTTGGACATTCTAATCAGGGCGCTCAACAAGGTATGTTGCATTGCTACTCTCAAGGATACAAACACATGAAGACTTGGTAAGATAAATCATCAAACACCCAAGGTGCAAATTCTCCATTGCAACACCTAAGGCGCCAATCTACACTTTTTCTACCCACAAATGCGCCTAAGTGAAGATGAGGACTAAAACAAGGTTTTAAATACTCTGGATATGGGCGCTTGGATAAAGAAGCATCAAAAGGTCTACAAACAAGTGTTTGAAAGTCTTGAATAGAGTAAAATATCATCACAAAGGTGTTAGGCACAATACCAAGTCTCTGGAGCACTAAATATGCGCCTCAAGTAGATTGACTTAGCATTGGAGCTAGTAGACTTCCTTCGGAATGTGAAGACAACACAAAGGATCATTCCCTAGTTACATCACCTCCTGTTGGCACCTAGTCCTCAGTTGAGCGCAAGTTCATGATCAAATTACTTCAATTGGGCGCCTAGAATAAGCTATAGCAACTTCAAGCACCTGAGCTCTCATTGGTCGACAGGCTGACATTGGGATCCGTTCCACTGCATTGGGTAAGGTTGCCACCTCAGACTGAGTTGTTAGATGGAATATTCTCTATGGATATGCTTCTTGGAAAACGTGCCTTGGTTCCTCTTTGTGCATTGAAAAACGTGCCTTCATTGCCTTTGGAAGGCCTATAAAAGGAGGAGCTCTCTCATTCATTTGGCATCTGTTCATTTTGACAAAATTCTCTCTGCAAAGCTGTTGAGCTTGTAATCTTGAGGCCTGCGAGTTTCAAGTGTTGAGGTGATGCTCCCTCAACAAGCAAGGTGATGCTCCCTTGTGATATTGTGAGATGTTGACATTCAGTTGGCATCATTGAGTTTGACTGAGTTGATCAAGTGTAGGCGCTATTGTAAACATCAAGGCTTCAAGGCCTTTCCTTTTGTAATTCCATTGAATAAGTTGTACTTCATGCTATTGAAAGCATTAGCCATGTAATAAGACATTGCAAGTTGATTGAATCAAGTAACTAGACAAGTACCCAATTCTCATTCAAGTAGTTGTCTTTGATGTATATCTTTGTATTGTTGAAGTAGTTGATGAATTGATAGCAAGTAAATTTATTTAAGATAAGGAAAAATTTTAGTAAAATTTTAGTAGAACTGGTTGGGTATCTTACAACCCATATGGCTGTTATGATTTTCTGAGTTGATTACAGCAGATATCATAAATCTGGGTGCTCCAAAGACTTCATACACTGCATATTCTTTGCTGTTCCTGCATTCGAATGTCTTCTATCAAGAAATAAACACTAGAAGCCTCCAAAATGTGATAAAATGGACCCCAAAGGTAGGTGCTCAGCCTCAAGAAACCCTCACGCGTCAAGCTAAACCTGTACGGCCTGCTTTCAGATCTGTAGCAGCAACAGAGCTCCTAAAAAATGCTCTGAATATTGCCCCAACTCGCCCTCAATGGCCTCATGCCCTGTCAAACTGCCAAAGAACAACGTTTGATAAATTTCTTCACTCCCAAGATGCATCCATGAGAGGGTATGGCCAGCAAGAAGGGTACGGCCTGCTGGTATTTCAAAACCACCCCAAAACTCACACAAATCTGCCCTATATTGCATAAAATGTTCTTCAATATCTTCCTCAAAATACCATGCCAAAATCCTCAAGATTTGTCAATGTAAATTCCTCCGCGACAAGCTTCCAATCTGCAAATGAACCACAAATGTGATCCCTGAAATGAGACCACCAGCAATACCCTAGAAAGGTCTTTCACTTCTGCAGGTATTCAACTTCGTGAAGGTTTTCGTCTCCACAAGTTGTAGGTTTTCAAACCCTTGGCTCAGCCAACATGAATTCTTCTTTCAAAATGAAATGTCATGAATGCAAATAAAATGAGCTCTCCACATATGTTATTTGCCTTCCCTTTTCCAACGCACAACTTGGGATACTAAATACTTCAATATTTTCACTTTGATATTCCACATTATTCACTTACCATGGGCGCCCACATTAGATAATTATATGACTTTATTTCCTTTGAAATATTTCCATCTATTATAAAGTCATTTTAACTATATTACTAAGTTAAATATTTAATTAAACTTAGAAAATATCACACCATAAAAAAATAGCTGAAATGAACTCCGAATGTGGATTTCATAGTACCGATAAGAAGGCCAAATAAAATCGAGTGAAGTCCAGGAATATCGCACCGACTCGCACCAAGTCCGGGGACCCTTCTAAAAATAGTAAATTCGGACTACGTGCCCGAAATCACTCTAGAAAAAGTCAGAGATGATATCCTGCCGAAAAGAACTCAAAACAAAACTCCAAATGTGCCAACTCAACCTCGAGATGAGCAACCCCAACATTGGTTCCCTAACCATCCATGTTAGTGTACGAGAACCCAATGATAGACTAACCCAATGTACTGAGCTGCTTAGGAAGGGGACATTACATAAGAGGTATTGAGTTCAATAATACAATACATCTTCCAAAATGTCTCATACATTATCACATACAAGAAGTATACAGGGAACCTTTATTCTCTTCCATATTACAAAATGAGGTCTCATCTCATGGTCAAGAGATGATCAAAACAAAATATTAGTTTTCACATGTAAAACAAGGTGATAGTTTTCATGGTGTCTATTTGATTTCCTATTTATCATTATTGAATTATTTACTACCTCACTAAAATCTTATTTGAGTCTTTAAACAGTTTTTTCATGCTTACTAGCTGGCCCATAGAATGTGAGATGGCAAATATGGTGGCCATTATTTATATTATGTAGTGTTTTTTTTTTTAAATTTCTGTTGATGTGGGTCAAATTGAGAATGATTTTACTTTATTTTGTAAATGCTCATTCCGTTTGTCTTTATTTGGCAGCTGGAGGATCTAGAAGAGCTTGACTGCTTGCTAATAACACAGAGCCTTGATGACCATTGCCACAAGAAGACACTAGATGCATTATCAAACATATATCAGGACTTGCATGTGGTTTCTACCCCAAATGCAAAGCCAATTTTGGAAACACTTTTCAAAGAAGTATGGTTTTGCCTTTCTGGTGAGATAGGAATTTCAAATTTAATGGTACATGCTTTATCTTTTCCTGTTTCAAGTGAACTTGAGTTGAACATTTGATATTGCCATTTTTACATTTGCTCTAAGCTGATATTTGTGTCTTGCTTGGATCTCCTCTCCTTGCATAAAGAAGCACATGGATGTAGTTTGTAGATGGTATAATTCATTTTTATTTACATATTGTGTTGTATTTTACAAAGGAATTATTGGTAGTCTAAAAAGTATTGCAGTAGAACATTATTGAAAATAGACAGGTCTTTGGTTGTCTATGTGAAACTGGGATGATGACTGACAATGGTCAGATTATGAGGATGGTGTGGCTTCTAAAAATTTAGCATTACTCATTTGCGCTGCAAATAACTTAAAAATTGTTTAGAATTTGAGAATAATGTAAGATATCAAATGTAGTTTTTTGAGTCAGAAATCAAATGGCAATTTTTTTGTTGGACAGAATAATTTCTTGCTTTCCAAAGTATTTTTAAAAAGTTATCATTTCTTTAGTTAAAACTACATATTGAGTGACGTTTTTGGATCAATTTGGTGCCCATACAATGCATGTTTTTTCCTTGTTTGTCATTTTTAACATGTTCTAAAGATGTTAAAGATTGCCAAGTATAAAGCTGAAGTCCATTGGACCAAAATCCATTTTTTTATAAAATTCATGAAAAATGAAGCATCAAAATTTAGTTATAATTTTTTTTGCTCAAAAATTGAATGATTTCACATTGGTTTTTATTTTTATCATGTTCAAGTGTGAGAAAAAAAGTTCTACTAATTTTGGATCAAATTTAATTTTATATGATTTTTGGAAGACGACTATTAATTTTGTTAAATTTAAAACATATGTATAAGAGTATATCAATTACAAAATTATATCAAAGCAACATAAAAATTAGATTGTAAGATTCTCTGATTTTTCCCTGCCACCCTCCAAAATTTTATTGAAATCGATTATGATTGACCCCTTTGTATGCCATTTGAATTTGAATATTTGGCAGAACAGTTGCCAAGGTGTTTCAATTATATTTTGTAGAATGGTCAATGGATGCCACAAGATTTGTGCCCAAACTTTTGCTTGAAGGTAATTTGTAGATAAACATTGTTTTTATTATCACTAAGGTCTTTTGGGTCCCATCAATTGATGAAATAGATCATCAATGTGCTGCAGAGGGTAGTGGTTCTTGATAGTAGCTTTATTGAGCATTCTATAATCAACACAAAATCGCAATGAGTTGTCCTTATTTACGAAGAGTACAAGAGAACCCTAGGGAGACACATTGGGTCATATTAGGCCTTTGTCTAACAATTCTTGTAGTTGGACCTTCAATTTGAATAAATCTATACTAGTCATTTGATAAGGAGCCTTGAACTGTGGTCTCGTGCTTGATGGGAGGTCTATTGCAAAGTTAAACTTTCTTTTTGGTGGTAATTGGCTCAATTCCTTTGGGAACACATCCCAATAGTTATTTAAGGGATATTGTTTGAAGGTGGGAACCTTCTCCTCATTGGTTTCTTCTTCATGAATTGCATAAAGAGTGCACCCCTTCCTTTGTACCTTTTTGATTTGCATAGCAAAGATATGTCTTAAACTAATTTTGCTTTCGATATCATCAAGGCAATCTACTAATTTTGCATAGCTTTCTACAAGTTCTCTATGCTGGCTTCATAATTTGGTTCCTAAGATTATATTGCAGGATCCTAAAGGGGTAACATAAAGGTTGACCATAGTTTTTAAGTTTAGTGATTCTACTTCTGCTTAAAGTAAGCATTGTTCCACTCTTCTAGAGGCCCTATTCGTGTACTCAACCATTCATGAATGTTCCATGTTCCATTCTTTCCTAGATAGTATAGAGATAATTTCAAGTGATATGCAACATGCGGTTGAACCAGTGTCCACAAGGGTAGAAATATTATGATCATAAAGTGTACCTTGTGCTTTAATGAGTGTTATTTGATGTTCTTCCTAAGGGTCATTGTGGGTGGATTCTTTGTTGAGCTTGTTGAGTTCCATGGGCTTGTTGCTAGTTTTGTTATCGTTTTGGTCTTTGAGGGCAATAAATGGCAAAATGATTTTCACCACAAGCGTAACATCCTTTCTTGGGCCCATTGTGTAGGAATTCTGGTTAACTCCATTTCCACTTTTGTTCCTAGAATTGTTAGGGAGGTTGGACCTATTATTTGGGCCTTACAAAATTTATTATTTTTTAAATTTCTATTGAATTGTTTGCTACATTTCTTATTGTTAAATAACTTATTAGGCTTCTTCTTGAAGTTTCATGAGGAACCTTGCTGAGAGATTTTTTGCACTCCTTTGCATCTTTACAAGAGGCAGATAAGAAATTGCATTTTGCGTCCTTGCTTCAAAGCTTTCTCAAATACTCGCTCCATTGACTTGGGTCCTTGAAATTTCTTTTTTGCACTGTTCTGGGAGTTCAACTTGTAATGTCCCCTTCCTAATCAGTTCAGTGTTTGGGGCTAGTCTATCATCGGGTTCTCGTAGACTAACATGGATGGATAGGGAACCCTTGTTGGGTTAGTTAACCTCGAGGGTCAGTCAGCGTTTTCAGAAGAATGATTTGAACTCCTTTTGGCGGGATGTCACTCTTGACTCTTTCTGGAGTGATTTCGGGCCATGTGGCCAAACTTTCTATTTTTAGCAGGGTCCCCTGGACTTGGTGTGAGTTGGTGCAACGTTCTTGAACTTCATTCGATTTCATTTGGTTTACTCGGAGGTGGTATGAAGTTTACTTTTGGAGTCTGTTTAAATTAATTGATGGAACGATATACTCCTAAGTTAAATTAAATATTTAACTTAGTAATATAGTCATTAAGTGACTTTATTAAAAGGGACATGAAGCATTTAAATAAAATAAAGTCTTATTGTTCCTAATGTTGGGCGCCAATGTAATGTCCCCATTCTTGGAATGGTCGCCATTAGAGAGGACTTGGGCTTATCACCTCGCTTTGGGATTCTTGGAGGTTTGTCTTCCTTGGAGCGAGTTATTTGGGAGAATTGCTATCTTGCCAGGAGATCACTTCATGTTGTGTAGACACTTTGTTGACATAAGGAGATGCCCTCATTCATGCGAAGACAGATATTTGGGTGCTTTGGTTATAACTTCACTTGTGATTTCATAATACACATCATCATGGAGGTTGTCACTATTATCATTTCCTTGGCACCCAATAAAATAGAATACTCCTATGCTAGCGCTTGAAGGAGGAAATATAATAATAAACAAATCTTTAATTTGGTTTATTATTGGCGCTCATATTGGAGGATGGTCGGCCCTCTTGGAGGGAAACTCACATTCAAATTATATCATTTATTGCTTGGGTCGGCCCTATAGGAGAAGAGACGAATTGCATATATATAGGTGGTCATTTGGCATTGCAAAGGCATCATTCAATCATCCATTCATTCGAGTTTATCTCTTGGAGAAGGATTTGAGACGAAAATCTCAAGTTCTTGGAAGGAGTTGGAGGAAACCCTAGCTTCTTCTTGTGAGGATTCCGTGAGGGGGATCCAATTGCACTTCATCATCATTGCGCAGAATTATATCAGCTTGGAGAGCATCTTTTGGTGGCAATATGCCTAGGGCATCGCCCTAGGGCTGGAACACACCTATTGTAGGAGAGGCGACTTGCATCTAAGAGCAGATTTTGAAGTTGTATGGGCTGCTAGGGTTAGGGTTTGGGCAGAATTCATAGCAGCTGTCTTGCAGCCTTGTGCGCCCTCCATTGGAGTCCATAATTATGCATATTTTGGTATGTAGGCATTTTTAATTATATTTGCTATGTTGTGAGGCTTGTGGCTGTTCGCCCTAGCCATATATTTGTATTTGAAGATTGCATACATTCAGATTTACAGTAGCAGACTTATTTATTCATGTTGGAGATGTTTATGATGGTTGCCAATGTGTATTTCATGGTGTAATTCATCTATGTACTTAGGCGAATCAATTGCTATATTCCTTTGATGCTTTGATGTAATGTTTATTAGATTTTTATAAGTATTTGCAATCTGAAAATATAAAAATCGGAAATCAGTATCTAGGGTTTGAGCAAAAAATTCAGACTTGTCCAAAATATCCCCCTTGGGATATTACAGCCAACATCAAGTGGGAAAATAAAGTGAAATGAATATTAAATTGATTTATTTTCCAAAAGGGCGTTGGAAAGAATCTGAAGAGCTTGAACGCTCATTTTCATTCACTATTTTGCATATTTGTGAAAAAAGTAAAAACAGAGTTTGTGGCTGAGGCAAGGGTTTGAACCAGCAACTTGTGGAGACGGAAACCTTCACAAAGTTGAATACTTGCGGAAGTGAAAGACCTTTCTAGGGTATTGATGGTGATCTTATTTCAGAGGTCACATTTGAGCTTTAATGGTAGATTGAGTGCTTGTCGCGGAGGGTTTACTTCATGAAAATCAGTGATTTCTTCGTACAATAATTTAGAGGTGACATTGAAGATCTTCTAGTAGTAATTTTTAGAGGATTTGAAGTGCATATTGGCAAAGATTTTCACCCCTAGCTAGCCGTACCATCTCATATTAGGCCGTACCATTTTGAGGGGCAGCTAGACTTGGTTGGGAGTTATTTGCAGTGTTTCTTCCTTGCAGATTTGGCTTGGATTATTGCAGCACAGAGAAGGGCAGTTAATAGCAAATTCCGTGGCCGTTTGAGGTGGTTTTAACATGTATTGTTTGCTGATTCAGCTTTGCACAGGCCATACTAGCTGAAGCTTAGGCATGGGAGTTTGTGAGGGCTAGCATCTAGTTATTTGCTGTCCCATTTCATCCTTAGATCGCTCCAGTATGTGTGTATTGTGCCATGAAGCTTGGTGTTAGGGTTTATTGTTCCTGTAGGTGTTTAATGGTGACCAGATTGCTGTAATGCTTCAAAAATCAGACTTATAATATCAGATAAGCAATTGGGCATGTCGCCGTTTTGATGTTATTGCATATTTTGATATGGGTATTATTTATATTTAATGTTTAATGTATTTTACACATAAGTAATCATCTGGGTATCTCTTAGTTAATTTCAAGTGAATACTGTTGCATGCAAAACATATATTATGATCAAAACAGAAAAACGCACCAGGTTCAGCTAAACCACAGAAAAAAAAAATTAGGGGTGGGTCAGTACACAACCCTAGGATAAACTTGCAAATGTGAAGTCTTGTTAAACCCCTAAAAGTTTTTCAAAGATAAACAAGTGTTTTACCTATCTAGGGCCAACCTGACAGTATATGGGTTGCTTAGGGCTGACAATATATGCAAGGTTAGACCTTTGTAATTTCCTCATTCATTTTACAACAATCTTTCGGCAGCGAAGGAGCAGGGAATGGGGGCAAATCACAATATTTGAGCAGCAAAAATCAGCATGTGGAAAGACTTTAGTGACAAAGAAGTGGCAAAGTCCTTGAGGAATTCCACCCTCAAAGCCTAAGTGCGCATTTGGACTGGCTGAACCAATTGAAAGTTCTGCCTAAAATCTTTAAACGGCTAAGTTATTCTATTTTTCCACCAGACACACATTTGGAGTGGCTTTGTCACATGAAAATTCCGCCTCTGCTTCCAAAAAATCTGCAAAACCCCCTCAATATTGGCGTCCAAATCATCAAAGGAAATACAACTCGAATCTCATCAAAATAACTATTCAACACAAAGGCAAACTTTGAGTGAGATTGCTCTAATAACTCCGCATTCAGCACCAATGGTGATTCCTGTATGAAACCACACCCAATCTACAAGAGTGTTTTCGTCCTCAAGAGAATCTACAAGAGAGTTTTCGTCCTCAAGAGATAATGGAAGAACTCGCAGGTTCAATCTAATAGCATAACAATATCCAATCAATAGCATCCCCCAACAATGAGCTCCTGTCCTCTTCTTATAACTTTTTGAGGGAAATAGACTAATATTTTCTGTTACCTCTTCATATTTCTCCTCAAAATATTAATATTTTTCCTCTCCAAAAGACCCTTTTTGAAATAATATTAATATTTCATGTGCAAGGCCCCTTTTTTAAGTGTCTATCTTTAAAAACACTTAATCACCTTTCCAAAGAGCTATTACACTTAAGCTATCTTTTAATAATCCCAACTTTAGATAACTTAAGCAAATATATTAATTAAATTGCTTAATAACTCACCCAACTTACGGAAAATCCCATAATGAAGCGAATTGCAAATTAAACCATACCAACATGATTTTGAAGGTTTGGGATGAAGAATGATGCCAACTGGTTGACTTACTATAAATAGACGGCTTCTCCAAGAAGTTTGTAGAGCAAACCGGAAAGCCGAAAGTGCTTTTGAAAGCATCACTGTACTCCTGAACACCAACTGAGCTCAATGCCATATAAAAGAATCCACTCCAAGAAGGGAACGCCAATTTATAATTAATATTACACTAAGTTGCTAATCCTTATTCCAAACCTTAAGCAACCTTAGTGAAATATTAATTAAACTACCAGATAATAGTCCCAAGCTACGGAAAGCATAGAGATGCATTGATTGAACAACTTTGACCATATCAAACTGTAGTAAAAGACTTGGGACAAAAATCGGAGGCCGTCATGTGACTGTCTAAAAATAACATGTTTCTCCAAGAAGGTTGGAGAGCACCTGAGAAGTCGGAACTGAATTCCGAAAGCATCAAAGAACTCCAAATGACTAGCCGAACTTAAAACCATGAACAATTACTCTGCAAGACTGAGCCAAGGCCACTCCAAGAACATTGGAGTCCTCTCAAACAAAGCTAATAGCCTCCTAAAGACTAGGAACGGGCGAAATGCGCACAAAAGATCTATGCGCTAAAAAAGGGACATTACAAAGTCCCAAGAAACATAATGCCCCTTCTTAGATCCTTTGCCATCAAACCATTAAAAACTTTTGATTACCTTTCCAAGCTGATCTAAATGTGTGGAGCACACAAGCCAGCAAGAAGAGTAATAAATTGTGTAAGAAGACAAGATATTCTGGCAGACCAGGAACCTTGCAGCTAGAGATAAGAGGCATCCCCAACACTTTGAGACCTTACTAGAGATCTTATTCATGATCCATCCCACATATCTTTAAATGAAGGAGGGAAAGCAAAAGGAATCCCAAGATATCTTAGCATTTTTGTGGGACTACCCTGTAAGCATTTTAATTTGTCTCTTTCGAGACAACTCAAATTGGAATAGTATGTGATTTAAAACCTCTCTTCAGATTGTAAGGGGAAGCTCCTTGAGATCTAAAACTACCCTAGACACACTATACAATGTACTCTTCAGGGGTTTTGTATAAATGAAATAAATAACTATTTGCTTGCCTTTTTGCCTCAGGTATAAGCACAAGATTGGTAACAACTCATCTCACAAGCGATATTTTAAGATTTTAAGAATGAAACCAACTAATCTAAACATGCAAACACAACAACTTCCTACTAGCTAAAACAGAGACCAACAATCTGATGCAAACAAGATTTCAAAGGAATAACTACTTCGACACAGAAGATGATTACTCATTTCCTCCTAACACAATATAAGCACACTCTAATTGTGCTCTTTGTATTTGCTCAAATTGAAGGAGGGGTAGTAATCAGTTGACACTACCAACCTGGTTTCCCCCACACCAAGGTCTACAAGGTAAATTCCTTGTGTTCAGAGTGTCGTTTGCATTCTGTTTTACTGTTCATATTTCAACAATAGTTTCAGATTAATGTTGCTATAAAAACACTCCAGCACTATCATTTGAATTTCATTTCAAGTAGAAACAACAATTTATCTGCATATGATTTCCAACAATAGGAACTTGGGAAATCATTGATCAAGATTAAATAGATTTACAAGAGTATCCTCCTTTTGGCAGAACAAGGTCAAACACGATGCAGATTTCTCAAGAATTGGGCATGAAAATATACTGTAGTCATTTATACATGCAGTTGGAAAGGCTCAACTGAACTGAACTCTCTGTACAATCAGATATTTACAAGGAGTGGACATAACTATGACGAGTGAGTCTCATGATCATCAATTGTAAATAAGGAAATTGTTGCACTCTTAAGATGTGGAAACTAGACATAAATGCAGAAACTATAAGAGAGAATATGATTCCTGGAAGCATCCAATTCTGGCACCATGGGTGGTCAATAAGTCTTTCATGACAAAGAACTTGCTGATCATGATGACAGAATTTGTGCCTAAGTATTTACCAACAAATAAGCCCAGAGCAGTGGGCTGTAATTATAATTCTGGCAAGGAATCTTAAAACCAGAGTCCAGCATGGTAACAAGAGTCAGCAACAGTGACAAGGGTTGACCTTTGCCAAATTTGTGAAAATGCCAAGGATATCTGTCTCTAATCATCTTGTATCTCATAAAGAGTTAAATTCTTGTATTTCATAAGAGCATATCCTTTATTTTATCTTTATACAGACATTTGGTTTTAAATGTTACAATTTCTGTACCATGGGTTTTGGTATAATTTGAAGGAAAGAGTTTATGGTGAAGTGGCCATCAATGAGGCTGTAGGATCACTGTTTCTCAAACTAGCCTTGATGGTAGACTGTGATGTTTTCATTTTTTTTTTAAAGGTTTATACTGAAATCTGAATTGAAAGATCTTCTTTTATGGTGTCTTTTGGTTATGTTATTCTATTGTTCATTATGAATCTTGGTTGTAAAACATGTTGTATAATGCAGGTAACCTACATAGAACCTGGTCAAACCACACAATTGAAGGGAAGAAATAGTTCAGAGATAACTATTCGAGCATCAGCAGGGCCTGTTCTTGGTCCTCCTTGGCAACGTCCTGAGAATGGGTTAGGCCTACTTCAGTATATTTAAAATAGTGTATAAACTTCAAGTTCACTGTCGGTTTTTTCGGTTGTTTGTCCTTTGCTAAAAAGAGGTTTGCTTCAAATTTCATATGACATAAGTTCCCACATAGGTGGCACAACCATCACCAAGATCTCGAGTTTCTATCATGATAGACCAATATAATAGATGGTTTCACTTGCCTATTACCGTATATTATTGCTACTGAATTAATGTAAGTTTACATGCTCAGTGTTTCAACACAACTTAAATAGCATTTGCCTTTTGATGACTTCTCAATCTTGCTGGTTAGAGGTTTTGGCTAAAGATGTTTCCAACTATCAACAATGCAAGTTGAGTAGGAAAATTCCTCTATACAATGGTTTATTCTTTCTTCAAAGAAATCTTCCTTCTTTTTCCATTTGATAAGTTCAAAATTTTATATTAAACCACAAAAATACCAAAAAGATAAACAAAAAACTAGTTATCATAAGATTACATCTGTCTTTTGGGTAAAATCTTCTTTCTTCACCTGTTCTTAAGAAAGAATATATGATTTTTGTGATTTCTTTCCATAATGAAGCATGATGTTTTGACTTTAGAGGATTAGTTGGGTTATCTGTGAGTAAGTATTTAGTGAATGATACAATTCTTTAATGCCTTTAGATTAGATTGGTCTATTTTATCTATTAGAGAAGTAATTTAAATGGTATTTAAGATATTGCTTCTATGTTCTAGGACCTTGTAGTATACCTATTAGGTACACAGTAAATATAGAATGAGAGTAGGAAATAAATGGTGAGTAGAATTTTTTCTATTTCTCCATACACAAAAAGACAATGATTGTGTTTATTTTAAATGCTGGAAGTATGCATTCCATACTTGCTTATTATGTTCTCTATGAAGTGGTGCAACAAATATTAAAGTATTTTTAGGTATCCACAAATTCTATTTTCTTTCGACTAAAAGTAGTCTAGTTCAAATAATTGTAATCATTTGTTATTTTCAATGTTCTGCAATTTAGTCAACAATGTTTTTCTCTTATCACATGTGTCGACATAATAGTGTACTTGTCTATGTTTTGGTTAATATGGTTTGTACATTCATAGTAGTGGTCTAACCGACGCATGTTTTTGGTCGACCAACCCAAATGTAGTATGATGAAGGTTAGGGAAGGGATCTCTTACATTGTCATACTCTCCCTGTATCATGGCTATTTGTACACTATTTGGGAAGAGATCTCTTACATTGTCATACTCTCCCTATACAATGGCTATATCTCATATCAAAAAAGTTGCATTTATCAAATTCTTTATTGTGTGCAATCTCTTGTATGTTCATTCTTCTATAGTACTTTGCTATCATGTTCTTTATATTGGTGTAACATTTCTTAGGAGACTGCCTAGGCGAGGTTGATATGGGTAGAACATACGACTAACAATAATCATTGAAATTTGAAAACACACTAAGATGGAGTTATAATTCAAAGTGAATGGGCCAATCAGATGAACAACCAAAAGAACCTATTGGGAACTAGAAGATCCTAAAAGGAAAGCATCAGTTTGTGCAAGAATACAACATAAGACAAAGAATTGTTGGGGACATTAGAGATATAACCAATCGATAAACTAAAGAAAAGCTGGTTCATTGACGGCTTGACATCCTCCCTCCCAAGGAAGATGAAGGTGGTCTCACCTTCTTCATATGAGGATGCATGCACTTGAGCAATTGGCAGTAAAAGTGAGAGCAAGATGTCCATGCAGTTTACAATGTGGCGTGACAAATTCGGTGAAATTGTGTTAGTAGAGGCTCTTAGAAAAGATATGTTGAGAGTGAGGGGATAATTGAATGAGGACATGAAGGAGTACAAAAAAGGATTGTGGTGCACTAGCCACAAAAAATGCCAAAGAGCCAACTACTCAAGGAAGATGTTTTGCAAGATTTGTCAATTAGTGGCCATTTTGTGAAATAATGGCTGTACAACTTTAAGAACAATAGTGTGTAGGGATTATTTACTTAGTTGAACCCCCCGGATGTGACCAAGTAATTGATCCAATGATCTTAATGATGAACCTTGCAACGAAAGCTTGTTGTCATGCACATAAAGTTCTAGGGATGACACTTACCAATACCATTGTAGATAGGGGCTCAATGGTGAATGCTCTCCTTGAGGAGACATGGTGGAAGTCCTGGAATCCAACCATTTGGCCACTGACCATCCAACTTGTCAGAGAAAGATGATACAATATCAAAGGGCTAGGTGTAGTAATGGCCTAGAAAGTGTTAATGGATCCCATCCAACTGTATTAACATTGGCAAAATCCCCCCTATGGAAGGTCTATAAGGCATTGTTGGGTCGCAAATGGTTGATAGCGGCAAAGTAGATTGTAATTGGAAGAATTTGCTCTCCATAGAGGAAAAAGGCAAGATGTACGTGATTGACCTCAAAAGCCAGTCAATGAATGAGCATCTAGTGGCATTGACTCTTTACAATTAGATTCAAAAGAAGAAAAACCTAGACATGGGTGCAATGGAGCCAAACAATGAAGGAGAGTTGGAGTTGCAACAATACTCCAAAGATGACACAAATTAACTTGAATTCTTCCATTGGAAGATGGAGGATTGTGAGGTCTTTCAACCTAATTGCAAATGTAGAGAGTTCGTGGAGATAAAAGAAGAGAATGTGGTTTGAAACAACTAGAAGTCAGCGATGCCAAATTTTTCAAAATCATCCACATCACACTTGACTTAAACTATAATACAAAGGTTGGTGAAACAAAACTTGATGATAAACTTATAAATAATTTTGAGAACATAGTCAATATGAAGTAGAGGGAGCCAACTATTTTGAGAGTGAACTTGGGGGGTTTGATGACAAGCCATATATAATCATAGTAAGTGACAATTGGGACCTAGTACTTAAGGCAATCACATTTAGTAATTATGGACTTCAAAAATGTGTCCTTGTATGGACGTACTGTAAGAACCCTGACAAGTTTATACAAATTTTTTCTTTTTGGCTTCTTTCTTTCTCTGTCCTAAATTTCTGATTTACTTTTTATTCAATGTTTCAATATTTTCAAAACATAGGATCAACTTGCAACAAATGAACATGAAACATCAATATTAGATAGCTAATCAAAGCATATGAAGTTATGAACCATGAAAGAACATACCCGGAATCAAACTTCACTTCTTTATTCAATTCAATGAGCTGATTACAAATGTCATTGGCTGTCCTTTACATCAGGCTTGACTGATTTTCAAATCAGACTTTAAACAAATGCAATAAGTGATCAAATGTAGCTCAAAGCCCTAGCCAAATGATACCCAATGATGCCAAACCAAAGTATAATGATATAGCTGATGATGAAAGGCTGTTACAGCTCCTGTAGTAGAACAATAATGGACTGATATCACTAATAACCCTGCTGATATGTCTGATCATAACCCAGATTTTGCAAAAAGTGCCAAACAATGCCAAAATCAAGCTCCAAATGCTAGCGCTAGGCTCTAGGAAGATGGCGATTAGGGTTTAGATGATTCCAAGTTGTTCAAACCCTTCATACAAGTTCACATGACACTCAGATCTGAGAAAATAACCTGCTGTTCCACTGCTGTTACAAAATCTGAATGTGAAGATGACTGAAAAATGCCCAACAATCACTCTCCTTGCCAAGCGATTCAACCAAAAAGCATCAAATATCAATTGAAGATGAACATAGCTCCATATACAAGCCAAATATGCATCACAACCTCCATGAAAACCTGCAAATTAAACTCCATGATGAACTCCACACGAATTCACCTCACAATGTGGAATGGGATCATCTCCAAACCACTAAAAATCAAGGGAACATCTCCTTGATACCACTGAAAATGCAATTCCAGCCAAGAGAACAACTCAAATGCAAAGTTTACCAAAAGATCAATAGTTCCAAAATGAAGCCAAATACCTCTATTTATCCTTCTTTCACCCTAGGTGTCCAAATTTGCCAAATAATGGAGAATTTCAAATCCACCAATGAAAATGCAACTTTCAATTTTACAATTTTAAATGAATTGCATTGTACAACACCATCATTTAAAATAATAAAATAATAATATTTTATTATTTTTTTCTTATACCTCCTATAGACGCCAAAATTGAAAAAATTATTATTTTATTTAATTTTTCACTTCCTCCTTTGGGCATCGATTTCTCCTTGAGCAAATAAAACATTTTTTAATTATTTTTTTCTCCTCCTTGGGCGTTGATCCTCCATAAAAAATAATATTTTATTATTTTTAAATGTTTCTCCTTGGGTGGTGATTCTTGGACTCATCAATAAAAATAATAATATTTTATTATTTTTATTTCTCTTCTCTTCCTTGGTGTCATTTCCTTAGGAAAATAATAGAATATTGAAAAATACCTATGTTCCATGGCGTTTCGGGGACGCGGACGGGGGGACGACAGGGGACATGTTTCGGGGATAGTAGTCCGAGGGCCAATTTTTGGGGACGGCGGGGGGAAGACGATATATGAATTTTTCAATATATATATATATATGAATTTTTCAAAATATCAATATGAAATAGAGATAATATATATGTCAATAAGTGATAACAACTACAAGTTAACGACAATTAACAATATCAATATGTGAATAAATGATAAATCATGACAGCAGTAGTGTAACAGCAGTATATAGTTTAAACTATAATTTATAAACTATAAAGTAACAAGTTTAAACAATAAACAATGAACATTAATGAGTAAACTAATAAACAATAAATAGTAACACTAGTATAACACGCTGCTTTCAAACTTATGTTTGCGATTTCATGTGCATTTTTTTGCTCTGAGTGAGAGTTGATCTCGGTGGCAGCGTGAGAGAAACTGTTGCAGGTGAGAAAAACAAAAACATGTCAATATGACTTTAGTTTTAAGCTTTGTTTAAATGTTTTTAATATTGTATGGTTTGATTTTTCATTTTAGGGTTCTCCAAATAGGTCGCCCCAATTAAAATCACTTTTTTAACTTGTATAGACGTCAGGGACGCCTGGCCGTCCCTGGGACGGTCGAGGGACGTCTTAGACGTCCCCGATCGTCTTGAGGACGGCTAGGCATCCCCGATTCACTTACTGCCGTCCCCTGAAAATTCTGCGCGTCCCTGGGACGTTTCTTTTTTTTTTTCATTTTCCTAGGGATGCCAAGGGGACATCCCCAGCCATCCCCCTGTCCCAGAAACGTCACTGGGGACGGGGACGGGGCTGGAGGAGGTGGGGACGCGTCCCCGTGTACCCCTGAAAAATACAATTAAATATTGCATTTTCCCATTTTTTCAGTGTTCCATGGGGACCCGTCCCCCCCTAAAACCACCCGTCCCCAAGTCCGGGATGTTTCCGAGACTTGGGGACGCCTGCGAGACGTCCCCTCGCCGTCCCCGCACCGCCGCCGGTACGCTAGATTCGTCGAGGAAACTTCGGGGACTTCTAGACGTCCCTGAGACGTCTCGGGGACTTTTGGACGTCTCCTGTGCTGGGGGCAGCAAAAAGTCATTTTAAATTTTTTTTTTTTGTTTTGCCTTGGACTTAGAGCCCAGGTCCGAACCCTAAGGAGGTGTTTGACCATTTTAAAAGCTAAAAACTCTCATTAAACTCTCATTCTTCATTTTATTTGCTCAATATGCCATTTCATGTTTTGCAATAGCTAGGTGAAGAGGAAAACCAGTGAGAAGAGTGGGTGAAAGAGTGAGTTTGAGGTGTTGCAAGTGCAAGAGGGGTGAGAAGGAGAAAGAAGAAGAAGAGGAGGAGCCTCCCTTCACTACATTTTGATTTTTACATTTTGTAGTTTGTACTTATTTTGATATCATCATATGCTACTCATTGTAACCATCTTTAAGACTTTATGATACATTGATATGATATTATGATGTGACATGTTATATTTTCCGTTTTCGATATAATAGAAATCTCAAATTCGACAATTTCATTTGTCTTTTAGTAATAGTATTCAAGTATTTAAAATGTTAGTATTTGCAATTTTGCTATTTTACTAATTTGCCAAAGTTTAATTTGAAATGTTATTCTTAAACATCTTTTTATAACTAGTTATTCAAGTACCATATGTATATCAGCGCTGCCCCCCTGCCGCCGTCCCCCCGCCGCCCCCAAACTTAGACCCTTTGTCCCCTCGTCCCCGAGACCCGTCCCCGACAGGGGACGCGTCCTCGTCAGGAAATTCCGTGGAACATTGCATTTTTTCACCTTTTCAACTTCAATTTGACCAACATTTATTTTTCCCATCCTTAGCTAGAAAATCATAATATTTTGGCTAGGAATAATCACATAGTAACGCTTAGCCAAAATCACAGATTGAGCCAACATTATAGTTTTCCATCTTTCAATGTTCTAGCTCAACCCATACATAAGTCTGGCTCAAAAAGGAGACATTACACGTACAAAGACTTGAAGTGGGTATCGATGGAGCTTTGGATTGATATAATCCCAATTGTAATACATCTATGACTCGGTTCCCAAGGTTCTTTGCAAGAAAAACACAACTTTTTTTTGCGAAGTTCATTCTTTGCCTCAAAATCCATCTTTGATGTACCTTCACTTTTTGTAGGAGTGGGCTACTCATGAGATTGCTGGTCTAAATTTTCATTCCTGTTCTTCTTTTGGGGCTGAAATGAAGGAGTAGTGTCCAAGTTAAGTGCAAGCTCAATCACATCATCAAGTGTCCTAGGCTTGTGAACCTTCACCAAACCTCTCAACCTGTCATTCAATCCCTCAACAAAGAGCATAGTCACTTTCCTCTCTGACATATCAGGAACCATCATCGCTATCTTTTTGAACTCATTGACATAGGAGTCCACTCTACCAACCTGTTTCAACTGAGCCAAATCCCTGTAGTAAACTTTCACATCTTTTTTGTCAAATCTGGTAATGAGTTTGTTTGTGAACTCATCATATGAAGTAATCCTGTTATGATGCTGTGAGACAAGTCTATGATGCCACTATTCGTATGCTAAACCCTCAAGATGCATAGTAGCAAAGTGAATAGCGTTTTCCTCACTCATTGGCTTGAGTGTAAGGAAAGTGTCAAGCTTGTGTACCTATGCCCTAGCACTGATTTTGCCGCTGCCATCAAAATTAGGAAGAGATATTTTGTTCAATGCATCCTTATACTCCTTGGGTTGCTTAGTTTGTCTTCTATGTCTTTGCTCAACCCTTGCCCTTTGTCTATCCTTCCTTTGGTTCATGTAGTTGTTGAAGTTTAGATGATCTTTGACATGATCAGGAAGTGCATCATAATCATCAACCATAGAAATCAAATCCTCATCAAATGGCGGCGCCTCCTCCTCAACCTGTATCTCATCCTCAACCTCTTCTCTAGGAAGAAAAGTGGGCTGCATAGGTCTATCTGTAGTAGCTGTGTGTGATCTCCTAGCACGAGGTGAACCAACAACACTACCATCACCTGTATTGGTTGGATTAGCTGGATTGACTCTCATATTAGCCAATGATTGGGTAATGAACTGCATCATCTGCTGTTGGTCTGCTATCAATTGTGTGATATTCTCATTTGTAATATGTTGTTCCGCTGCCATTATTCTTTGACCAGCTACCATATCTCTCATCATATCACCTATATTCCTATCGTTCCTTGGTGGACTACCTGCTCTTCGATCTCCCATATTGTCTTGATTTGTACCTGCAATAGTACACTGTCCGGACCTTCTATGATAATGAAACCTGAGTGGATCAACTTCCGGTATGTGCATAACCCAATAGGTTGGCAGGGTCCAAGCTTTGATACCACTGTAAGAATCCTGTCTAATTCTGATCTGAAAATTAAGCCCGTTGTCCTGAATTTTCTGATTTGTTTTTCTTTCATTTCACTTAGGGTTTTCGAGTTTCATTTTCACCAATATGTTTGCAATGTAATGAAGATGGAAAGGTTGCAATATGATAAACAAATACTAACAAAAGATGACTGAAATGTAATTATATCAGCTCACATATACATTCAAAATCAATGCAAACATAACATAAACATACCCGGATGGAAAGATTGGCTTCTTTATTGAAATGTAGTTGGCTGATTACAAAATGTAGAGGTCTGATATGAAAATCAGACTTGTATAAACATGTAGATGATGCCCTAGATTGACCAAATACTCATACAAATGATCCTCCAATGAAGTAACATCAAATGCCAACTCATAGATGATGAATGCTAATGGAAACTCAAGCCAAATGCCAATGAAGAAGTCCGATCATGAAATCTGTAGCTGCTGTTATAAAATCAGACCTGTAAAACCTAGCCAAAACACCAAAATACTCCTCCAATGTGTAGCGCCTATGTGTAGAAGGGAAGCGATGACACCCTAGATGCAAGATTTGTCTTTGAACCTTCAATTCATGCCATAGAACCCTCCGATTTGAACCTGTTATATGAAAATCAGAAGTCTGAAACACAACTCAGCAAACCCTAGGTTCATGCAAAACTCAAAATCGCCTTCCAATTCCAAGCGCCACAAATACAAACCCTTGCCAATTGATTTATTGATGAAATATATGCCAAAAACAATGCCAAATTTGAATATCAATGTAATGTCCCCAATTTTTACAAGTAACTTAAATGTGTCTAATTGTAAATTAATTTTAATATTTTATAAAGTATTTTAATTGTTTTATAAAATTAATATTTTATTAAGTTACTTGAAAAATACTTTATTAAATAAAGTATTATTGTACACACACATTTAAAATGGGTCATGTAAAAACATGTAATATTGTTAGGTGTGATTGTGTACATAAAAACTTTCATTTAATAAAATTAGGGCCTGTCCTAATTGATGAAAGTTTTAAAAGGGCTCTTGAGAGTCATTGTTGAATATATATGTCTGGATATTTGTATGTTTTGGTTTTGTGTTTATGACTTTTGTCAAGTTGTATTCGGCTCATGTCAAGGGGATGTTCCCTTGCATTTGCAGAAGTCGGTTTGGTGATGCTCCCTTACCGTCATTGAGTTGAAGTTGTTTCAGACTTCACAATTGTGCTCCAAAGTGTTGTTCTAGGTTTTCAGTGGGTTTATTGCTGATTGTTGATCATTGTGCTTCATTGAAGACATTGTATGAGGATTTGAGAATAAAATTTATGCAGAAGGTTTTGTTTTCAAATTTATTGATTTGTAAAATATAAATTTGCAAAAGATTCGATATTTATGTTTGATTCAGATATTTGATCTCATATATTGAAATGTTATTTTGTTAAGTCATATATTGAGCTGTTACAGATTAGGAGACAAAAGTCTGACGGATTTAGGAAAACTTTCATTTTAATAAAGATTATTCCAGTTAGTGGATTGTGGGCCCTCATGGCATTTGTATCGATTCATTCATAGTTGTGGGGTATAATCATTAAAGATAAAGCTTTGTGGAATGAATTCGCATTAATATATGCAACGTCTTTGAACAAGTGAGCCGAACGCCATAGAAGGATCGCATAGCATCATTGTCAGGGACAACCGCAACACATGAAGTTTGAATCGCCGAATGAGTAAAGTAATCGTAGGTATTAAAATGGACACGGCAGTTTGAAGAGACTATTCGATCTTTATTATCCCATCGCCATATGAAGAATCATCACATTGTATTTGACGGGTTTATTCAGAGCTTTCATATTTCAATGTTGGTTTAGTCACAGAGTTCATATTACTTGTTCGTTGATTCCAAGATAGTCAACGCAGGCGTCCGTTGGTGGTCTACGAGATAGCCATTGCATATGAGGGAATTCGTGAGTTCAAGGAATTGAAGGAGAATTCATTGAAGGCCACCATCAAGGCGTGAATCATCATTGGGGGATCGTATGTGCTTAAGACGTCAAGGAAATCATTAGGATTAATCTCTAGCAAACGAAGACAAGCAGTTTATTAGTGTTGAAGAGTTTTATTTGCCTTTGGCCCTGAAAGTATCGCCGTTCCTTATGGATAAAACAGTGATCGCTGGAATAGCTTTGATCGTAGATCAGAGAGATGACCGTCATTGTTGAAGTATGCAAAGAATATAAATGAGCGATCACTATATTCTCACCCTTATTGAAGTCGTGGCACTCACAGAAGGTGGCGGATATTGCTAGTGATAGAATCCTCTCATGTGCCATATTGGAGCCTTGCGTATATTTCCAGCGAATGTATTGGGAAGCTACGAACAACATTAAGGAGTTTTCCAATCTACCTGAAGACATAGCATTATCAGATACATGAGATCTCCAGTAATATACTTCATCATCAGTGAATACCATTTTGCAATAAAAACGATCTCTAGATATAACAACTATCTCTACTTTGAAAGGAAGGAATAAGAGTTTTCTGAGGTGATATAGAGTTTCAGAATAGAAGAAGACAGGTATAACTTAGCTACAATGGTTGTTGGTATGTAAAACAAAGATTTAGTTTATCACAGTAAGCTAGCAGTTTTGTAATTCATTTCTGAGATTAATTCTAAGTTGGTTCTACATGTATGAGATTGCCATTGTAACTTGCAAAGTCTGATATGTAAGTAATTTGATAAATCTACCACGGTAATCTATCATTCAAATCTTTAATTTGAATGAATATATATCTATGACCTCTAAATTTGTGAAATATATAACAAGTCCTTGATCAGTGTTTAAGCCAATATCCATCAGGGATATTTCAATCAATCCTTTAATCTGGAAAATGCTTCAAACCCTAGTTGATGTAATGCATTCCAATCCAAACCCTAGCTGAAATGAAGCCATTATCTCCTCAAATACCTACAAATAGGCTCAATGATGAATTCTAAGTGAATCCATCTCCCATAGTGAATTGGGTTTTCATCCAAATTATTACGGAGAGAAATTTGGTAAAATATGATATATTAACAAAATGAGCAAGAGCTCAGATATATACAAGACTGACAAGTTTCTAAAATAGAAATTGCAGAAGAAATATAAATACAGCTAATATATAGGATTGACCATTAACTAAAATAGAATAAATAATTAGTCTAATACCCTCCCTTAATGGTCAATCTATCAACTACACCAAGAGACACCCTGAATTTTACAAACTTATCTGGACCAAGGGACTTGGTGAGGATATCAGCGGGCTGATCCTCCGTCGGGACATACAGCAACTGAACTGATCCGTCTTCAACAAGCTTTCTGATGAAATGACAATGAGTTTCGACATGCTTGGTTCTTTCATGGAAGACTGGGTTTTTGGCAAGTTTGAGAACTCCCTGATTATCACAGAACAAGGGAGTCGGACCTGCTTGAGAGATTTGCATATCAGCAAGCATCCGGCGAAGCCAAACTGCCTCACAAGCTGCCTTAATTGCTCCCCGATACTCTGCTTCTGTCGAGGAGAGAGCTACTGCCTGCTGCTTCTTACTAGTCCATGTGACTGCACCGGATCCCAAACTGAACACATACCCAGAGGTGGATTTCCTGTCATCAACTGAACCTGCCCAATCTGAGTCTGTGAAACCACTGAGTCTAGGATCGTGACTCCTTGAGTAAAGAAGTCCATAATCAGAAGTGCTCTTCACATAATGCAGCACACGCTTCGCTGCTACCCAGTGATCAACCTTGGGGGCTGTCATGAAGCGTGAAATGTAGCTCACTGCAAAACTGAGGTCAGGTCTAGTGGCAGTGAGATAGATGAGGCTGCCCACTAGTTGCCTGAACAATGATTCATCTACTACAGGGGAGTCTGACTTGGCTGACAATTGAAGCCCTTTTTCCATGGGTGTGGAGGCAGGTTTGCAATCCTGCATACGGAACTTATCCAGAAGACTACAAGCATACTTGGACTGGGAAATGAAAATACTGCTCTCAGTCTGCCAAACCTCAACAACTAAACAATAATGCAAGAGGCCCAATCTATCATGTCAAATGTGTTGCACAAATTCTGTTTGATCTCAGCGATCAAATGTGCTGAGCTACCAGTAATGATTAGGTCATCCACATAGACAACAAGAATCAAAATATCACTACCAGTGCGTTTGACATACAAATTAGAGTCAGATGGACTCCTCTGAAAGCCATGATTTGTGAGGTACTTATCAATCTTGATGTACCAAGCTCGAGGAGCCTGTTTCAGGCCATAGAGTGCTTTGACCAATCTACACACCTTATGTTCTTGACCAGCAACCTTAAACCCTGGAGACTGCGTCATGTAGACTTCTTCCTTCAACTCACCGTTGAGGAAGGCACTCTTAATGTCCATCTGATGGACTTTCCAACCAAACTGGGCTGCTAAGGCAAGGACAAGCCGAATTGTACTCATCTTGGCTGTAGGAGCAAAAGTCTCCTCGTAGTCAATGCCTTCCTTCTGTGAGAACCCCCTAGCAACGAGACAAGCTTTGTACTTGTCAAGGGTTCCATCAGCTGTGTATTTCACCTTGTACACCCATTTGCAGCTAATGGGCTTCTTCCCTGGAGGAAGATCAGAAAGGACCCAAGTGTGGTTTTTCTGAAGACTTTGGTATTCAGACTCCATAGCCTTTTCCCACTCAGGAATTCCTTTAGCCTCTGAATGTGTTTGAGGCTCATAGACACTGTGAATGTTAGCCATGAGAGAAAAGTTAACTGTATGCTGCTGTTTGCTCTTGTTTCTGGATGATCTACCCTCAATGAGCTCATCGTTATGAAGATCTCCTATAGTCTTAGCCCACCATTTAGGCCGAAGAGTAGAAGTGCCAACATTGGATGTAACAAGAGGAGTTGGAATAGGTGCAACAGGTGGAAGATCAACATCATCCAGAGGAAATTCGGTTGAGCATCATCAAAATCAGAATCTGCATCATCATCCCTTCCATCAGGTGGACCTAACAGAAGATGAACACCCAAATCAGCAGCCTTCAAAGGCTGATCCTCAGAATGCTGCACAGACGAGGAAGAAAAAGGTCCTCGTTCTTCATCAAAGACAACATCCCGGTTGAAGGTAAGATGATCAGTGTTGATATCAATCAACCGGTAAGCCTTATGGTTGTCACTGTACCCTGTGAACATAAGCTTTTGACTCTTGGAATCCAACTTGGAGCGCTTGGCATCTGGAATCCATACATAAGCTAAAGAGCCAAATATTTTCAAATGACTGATCCGAGGTTTGCGGCCAGTCCAAGCTTCTTCAGGAGTCTTCTCCTTAACAGCATAAGTCGGAGACCGATTAAGGAGATAGACGGCAGTGTAGATTGCTTTTGCCTAGTATTTTTTAGGAACACTCCTGTGTTCTAACATGGAACGGGCCATCTCAGTAATTGTGTGGTTGTGCCGCTCTACAACACTGTTTTGCTGAGGAGTAAAGGGGGTGGTTAACTGGCGTTTGATGCCATGTATGTCACAGAAGTTGGAGAAGTCAGTAGAACAAAATTCCCCCCCATTATCTGACCTAAGAGTGACTATGGAACAGCCAGACTCTTTCTACTAAGGCATTAAACTTTTGAAATACAGTAAACACATCTGATTTCTGTCTGAGAAAGTACACCCACATTTTACGACTGAAATCATCAACAAAAAGTAAGAAATACCTGCAACCAGTAACAGAAGGTGTATTCATTGGCCCACATACATCAGTGTGAACCAACTGTAGTACCTTGGAGGCTCGCCATGAGTCACCAGTTTGGAACGGTGTCCGATGCTGCTTCCTAGCCTGACAAGCTCCACAAACACCATGATGTTGGGTCTGGATCTCAGGTAAATTGACTACAAAGCCCTCCCGAGATAGCTGAGAAAGATAGTGCACATTTAAGTGCCCATAACGTTGATGCCAAAGACTGGTGATGGAAGAATTTCGGGCTGCCATGGCTAACTCTGGAGAATCACCTGTATCCACAAGTCTGTATAGACCATGATCCTCAATACCAACAGCCACAGTGCTACGAGTCTCCCGATCAACAATAGAACATTTGTGTCTACTGAAACCACATCCAACTGAGGAGAGTGCCGCATGATCTGACTGACAGAGAGAAGATTAAGTTCCATGCCAGGAACATAGTAGACATTCAGGAATATGAGATTCCTCCCACTAGACTGAATCTGAACAGTGCCCTTACCGACAACTGTATATTCTTCTCCTCCACCAAAAATAACTGAGTCACTGAAGGGAATAAAGTCTGTAAATCAATCACGTCGATGAGTGAAGTGACGTGAAGCACCTGAATCAATGTACCAGGCAGAGGACTTCACATGATCTGCAGGTCTTTTAGCCATAAAAGCATAGAAGGCAGATTCCTTCTGCTCAGTGTGCTCGGCAATATTTGCTTTCTGCTGAAAACCTCCCTGCTTCTTCTGTTCAGAAGCCAAACGCTGACGACAATCCTTTTTGATGTGACCATATTTATGATAGTAATTACACCGAATATTCTTTTTCTTGTTGCTGTCCTGAGGGTGACCTGAGCCTTTCTGCTATGGAGGCTGACTTTTGCCTTTATTCTGAGCCTGAAACTTGGCTGCAAAAGCCTGCTCTGAAGAGGACGAAGAAGCACTACTACCAAACTGTTGTTTCCAGCGATCCTGCTGCAAGAGGATAGTACAGAGTTCTGGAAACTTCAGATCAACATTAGCTGATGTAATGTTGAGAGTCTCAATGAAATGTTCATAGGACTTAGGTAGACTTTTCAAAGTGATCACAACCATGTCTTCTTCCTCCATTTTTTGACCAATAGCCTCTAGCTGATCTCTGATCTCCTGGATCTTGTTCAGGTGCGTCTGCAAAGATGTCTTCTCATCGATCATGATAGAAAACAGTATATTTTTCAGGAAGAACACATGGCTCTTGTCGGAGGTTTCATGCAAACCCTTCAGATGGTCCCAAATCTCCTTTGCTGTCTTTCCAGCCGGAATCTATGGTAGCTGATCATCTGTGACTGACAGCTTAATGAGCATGACTGCTTCACGAGTTTGTTTATCAAACTTATCCTGGTCTTTACCTGCCGTTGCTGGACGAGTAGTAGTGCCTAGAATGATCTGAGCGAGGCAGCGATATTCAAAGATGGTCATCATTCGCTGCTTCCAGGTATTATAGTTTTTGCCATTAAATCGCTGACTGCCTTCCAACATGATGTTGGTCAAACTCGCCATCTTGCACGCTTTTCGAGGTACGAAGAGGCTGAATGCACGGAACCTGAAGCACAAATTCCAATGCACAAGATGCTGAGGCAGTTTACAGGCACAAAATTTGAGACAAATCCATTGGCACAAATTTCAAGGCACCAAAAAATTCGACAGGTACCCATAAATTGTCTCAAAAAACCCACCAAGAATCTGCAATTGAAAAAATTTTCGGACTTGAACCAGAGGGTCAAAACCCTAGCCGAAAATTGCAGAACCCTAGGCGGCCATGGAAGCACAGAAAAAAAAAAAAAAAACTTCAAACAGAGTGGCACACGTTGCAGATCAAACCCTAGCCGTTTTACAAAGAATTGATGTTCTTTTTTTCTGCAGACAAGAACAAAATGCGCCCACCAAACCAGGAAATCGCGACCCTTAACACAGAATCCCGCACAAAAGAGTGACTGAAAAAAATGTAGTAGAAAACGCGTCTGTAAGGAATGCGATTTAACCAGAGGTGAACACAAGAAGACACGTCCCGTCAGTCATTGAAAAACGCGTCCAGGAACAAGAAAAAAAACGCGGGTCGAATAAGAGAAACACTGTAGAAATCGGGAATTTAAACCCTCGATTTGTCCTTGAAAAGAAGAACTCCACGATTTTTAAAACAAAACCCACAACGAATCCTTAAATGAAGACCTCCAAAATGTTTATGCAACAAAAAAAACGAAGAGCAGGGATGAAAACACGATTTTCCAGACTCATACGAAATCACTCAAAGAGATTTAAAAACGCCACAGAAATTTGCGAACAAGCTTGAGAAAAAAAAGCGACTCCCAATAACCTGGCTCTGATACCATATTACGGAGAGAAATTTGGTAAAATATGATATATTAACAAAATGAGCAAGAGCTCAGATATATACAAGACTGGCAAGTTTCTAAAATAGAAACTGCAGAAGAAAGATAATTATAGCTAATATACAGGATTGACCATTAACTAAAATAGAATAAATAATTAGTCTAATACAAATCACTTTTATCCAAGGGTTTTTGTCCTTGAACACTGCTGAAAACTAGTTACAGCCAAGAGAAACACTTTAAAATGCCAAAGCCAAAATGATCAATGATATGAAAATGATATCAACTCATGTCCTTTTATCCTCCTCAAGTTGGGCGACCCAATAAACCAATATTTTATTAATTTTCAAGTCCACCACCATAATAAAATATTATTTATTGATTTTCATTTAATTTATTTTCATTCTTCCTCCATGGGCGGCGGCTAGGAGAGAGAAAATAATATTTTATTATTTTCTTTTTTCATTATTTTTTATTCTCTCTTGGGCGGCGATTTCATGGGAAAATAATATAAAATATAATATTTCATTTTCACCTTCCAACTTATCCATTTTCCATCTTTAAGTAATTTTTCGTTTTTCCAATTTGGCCACTCCAATACTTGGCTAATAATATTATTATTTTTGGCTATCATAAAAAATAATATAAAATACCACTACCCAAAAATATTATTTTATTTCAGCTTGCAAAATTAGTTGGGCCATCATTCCTTTCTTTAAACCTCAACAACGTTTGTTTTTCCCACCTAGCTCAACCAAGACATTCTCTTACCAAGTGAATTAGCCTACAGGAATGGTGAATAGGCTAATATCCAATCTTGCTCAAAAAGGGGACATTAGACTTCCCGAGGATGAAAACCCTTAGGATTTGTGAAGCTTCGAGGACAAAAACCCTCCTAGTTTTCAGAGTAATTCTATGCAGGGATTACTAATGTGCGGCAAAGATTGGTTTGGGGACGAAAACCCTCATTCCATTTCGAGTGATTTCATGCAGGAATCACCATTGTGCTGAAAGTTGCAGATTGTGTTTTAGATTCAGTTGGTATTTTGTTGTGGGGTTTGCAGAGATTTTTCCGGGTTTGCAGTGTGTTTCAGATTTCCAGTGTGGGTTTGTGATTTACCTGATTTCAGTTTGTTTTATGGTGCAATTTATCTAGAAAATACAAAAAAAAAGAAGTGTGCTGTTCCAGATTTTCATGTTATGTGATTTTATGGTTTTGGTGTGAGTTTTTTTGATATTGGTGCTGGGTATTTGTCAATATTTATTTTTATTGATAGAATCATTTATAACTGATGTTTGTAACATCATTCCTAGTTTATATTTGAGTTCGTAATGGTTTTTATTGTGGCCACTGGCTGTCAAATTAAAAGGAAGTTGGGTAGTTTCATTGTTCATATCAATCATAGTAGAATGTCTATATGATTTATTTGGTTGCTGCAATCATATCAGACCAGTTCACATGCCCTTTTCTCTTCCTATTTGCCTCATATAGCATATTTTCTTGTGTATGCACGGGAGTAACATTATTCTGGTTATTTTAGAGTATCATGCGCTCCTTTAAGCTATTTCCCATGATTCCTTTTAATTTTAAAAGCTCACATACCGTATAGTATTCAATTCCCTTTCCTAGTATGAAGCGACTAGGAAGAAATAATCCAAAGTCTTCAATAAACTTCAGTGACACTTTCTAATCTCACATGCATCTTTTAAAAACATACACTTACAATATTATATAGAATGTGGCGGTTGGCATTAGGTGTCTAGAAAAAACTCTAAAAATGCATCAGTTCCTCCTTGACTTGTCTCACGCCCCTTTCTTGATCTGTATGGCTTATATATCATGCATGCCCAACGTATATATATATATATATATATATATATATATATATATATATATATATATATATATATATATATATATTATATTTGAAGTTGGGAGACCAGCATTAACCAAACCTTGGATTGGTAATAAGAACAACATACAATTCCTTCACCCATATTTTCGATAATAATGCAACCCAATGATTTATCTTGATAAACTTTCAGTCTTCAATATCCAACTGTATTGGAAATCCAATTAAGCAAACCTGGAATGATCTATCAAATATTCAACACAAATCTCCACTAGAACTCATAACCAAATATTGCAAAACCAAATGGCACAAACTTTCAGCACAACGATGAATTCTGTATGAATCCACTCGATCAGCTAGGTGGGTTTTCGTCCACGAAACTGATTGCCAAAAGGGTTTTCGTCCTTCGACTGAAGAATGAACTTGGTTCAATCTCCCAAATAAACAATGGTTTCATAAAATGTTTATAATGAACTTTCTCTCAAAATCCCCTTTTATAAGCACTTTTTGGAATAACAAAATGTTATTATTTGTGTCCTCTTAATTTCCCTCCAAAAAGTGACTTTAAACTCCTTTTGAATAATTAAATATAAGTTGTCTTTTAATTTTTACTTTTCGACAACTCACATTTAATTATTTAATTTTTAATTATTTTCCACACAACTACAAATGTTGCAGAAACTAATAAAATGACTTCAAATTTGGATTCTGACCATACCATAATGATCCTTAGCTCTTAGGATGATGAACTGTATGCACATAGATGCTTTCTATGTTGGCGTTTAATTTTACACCTTTCGGTGGGAAAGAAAAACGGACAGATGTGCAGTAGAACCGCTCTTCAAATTTGTAGGGGAAGCTCCCTGTAAAATAAAACTTAACTAAAAACTTTACAATCTTTTTGGGTTTTGCAATGTGTGAGGTAGAAACGCACATTCGACAGTGAAGCAAAAGATTTTGTGCTTTTTAACTGGAATCACCTAGGCTACACGCTTATGCTACTCAACTAAATTCAGAGGCTGAGAAGGGTAAGTACACAATTTGGATTGATTGAACAAATTAACACCACAATTATGAATGCCAAGACCAAATCAACTATAAGGCGATGCAAAGATACAACTTATTCTTTCAATTTCACCTGCAATGCAAAGTTTGCAGATTTGTTGAATCAACCTAACCTTAAGCACAAATGACACATTTTAATGGATACATGGAAGCAAAAATAGGCATACTAGAATCCATTAATGAACAAAACAAGAACACGATCAGGAGAATATTAGATAAATAACAATTTAAGCAAGTAGAGGCATGAGAATTGCCATTGCTTTTATTCTTTGATTGAACACAAGACTGGATATTGAACATTGAATACTTTTGATTCCTTCGATTAAATCCAGAGATTAAAGGAAACAAATGAACATAGGTGAGCTGATTTTACATGGAAACACTTCAGAACAAAGAAGATGTGAAACAAATGCCTAAGCACAAAGTCCTAAACACTTACTCTCCATCTCAAGAACACAAAAAGCTTCCAGAAAGACAGTGCATATATTCATTCTCAAAGTAATAAAAATATGCAACACCATTGAATAGTAATATGCGAGCAATAAAAGCTTCAACCTTTACCATTATCCAATAAAGTGTGTAGAATACACTTATTTATAACTTAGAACAAAAGGTGCAAGGAAATAAAAGGAAGAGTTAACTAATACTCTCCAACCTAACCCTAATGCTGCACTCAAGCATGCAAGCTTATTAGCATTTAAAATAATAAAATAAGTCTCATGCAATTCAGTTAACTGAACTTGCATGTTATTACAAATTGAGTTCCACTGAAAGATATTTTGCATGATTTCCAAAACAAATCCAAAAATAGATTTATCTTTGAAAAGCAAAGTCAGTTCTCAAAATAGAAACTGCTTTGGAAACCTCTCCAACTGTCCAAAATAGAATTCTCCTGTAGATATTGAAAAATGGCTAAGTCTGAGAATTGATATTTTTCTCCAATTCATCAACTTTAGCCTCACTTGGAATAATAGAGTCAAGGTGAACAGTCTTCATCTGCAGGATGACACTTGCATCTTCAGTTATCTTCAATAGATCCATATGCTCCTCCATGGTGATAGAAGAATATTACATGTTGACTTTAGGCTTGGAGAAGCTTTCTCCTTCACCGTCCCGCGTTGAAAAAGGCAAAATCAGACCTTTTTGTGCTTGCTGTCCTAAAAAATCAGGGTTTTCTTTTCGCTATCCAACTTTGATTTTTCATAAAAAAATGTATTTTTGCCTTTGGAAAGTGAAAATATAGAGTTGTACCTTAAAAAATGCACCGGATCTGAGCTCTAGATGATTGAGAAAGATGGAAAATGCCTTTTCCCGAGGTGGGTATGTGACAGAAATGAGAAAAAATGGATAGAACAGCCTTCAAAATCTTTTTTTCTATGGCTGGAAGTGGTGATTTTGGCTTGGAACAGTCATAACCAGCAAATACAAAGCTTGAAAACCCTAAAAAATGGCTGCCTATGTGAACCGCTGCCCTTCTAGCATGCAAATCTATCTTGGAATGTGAGAAAGGTGAATGAAACCATGCCATAATGTGTCAACTTAGTCCTCTAGGTGAAGCGCTGCTCCAAAAGTGCCTTCAATCTGCCTTGGAATCATGAAGAAATGCCTTTATTTGATGGAAAAAACCTCCTCTAGTTGAGCGCTGCCCTCAAATCCTTCTTGAAGCTCTTGTAAATGATGAAAAAAAGAGCAAATGGCTCCTTTATAGCTTGGTTTAGCCTCCTAGGGTTTTAATATGCTTTTCCTCTATATTTAGAGTGGCTCCGTGCACAAATGAAAAGCGAAGTTTGAAGTGAAAGTTTGGCTTCTATTTATAGCTTTTATTTCCCTTGACAAAGCGCTTTTTCCCTTATGTTTTGGCCGCCCAAATTAGAAGGGGGCGTTGGCTTGTTTTTGAAGTGCTTTTTGGGAGGAATGTGTGCCAAGGGAAAGTGCGCTTTTCCCTTGGTGCGTGCACCTTGCACTTTTCCCAAGGCACAAATTTGCCTTTAATTTTTTTTTGGAATTTTGTCTTTCACTTTCGCCAAAAAAAACTTGGTGCTCTTTCACCTTTTGCAATGCTCTTATTCACGCCTTTTTGACCTTGAAAAACTTGTATTTTGCCTTGGGAATTTTTTGACGAAGATCTCTTGGATCAATGTTGACTTTATCCGCCAGTGAAGCCTTTTGAAAGCACATTTCCAGACGAGTTCACTATGAATGACGAAGAGGAGTCTTGAAACTTGAAATTTGGACTTTTGAATTTTGAAGCCTTTTCTCCTTGGTGCGCGCGCCTTGGGCAAAGCGCTCCAAAATGCCTTACAAAATTTTTCCAAATTTTTCAAATTTTCAAATTTTTCAAAATTGAATTTTGAGTCGCCAGATGTTTTCTCGTTGCTCTTCGTCATTCCTTTGCATCGTTTTGGTCTTCAATCCATCACTTTGGCCTACGCTTTTAGATGGTCTTTCACAGCTCCTAGCCAATTTGGCTTCTTTGAATCCTTCTCCATTTGGGCCTTGTATCAATTTCCTTTGATGTATCTTGTACCTATGGGGTTAGCAAATAATGACAAGGCGACATGGTGCTTGGGAGGTGTGTTTAGGCATCTTTTTAGGGTGTTTGTATGCATAGACGAAAAATTCGTATGGGTACAACAATCCAAAAATAGCAGTCTCCTCCAAGAAGTTTGGAATGCACACATAAAGTCGTAATTGCATATGGAAAGCACCATAGAGCTCATCTTGATCTCCCAAACTTACTGCCATTGTCAGATTCTTAGCATGATCAAACCAACACTCTCCAGGAAAGTTGGAGTTTTCCAAAGATGTTGGAAATGTCCCAAAAAAGGACATTACAATGAAGCACAGGGTTGAGCAGCTCATAGGAGAGCGAAGAGTTTTGATAGAGCAGGACAAGCATCTTTTGGCTGAAAGAGAATCCCTAAAGACTCATTTCAAGAAGACCATGCTTGATCTCCTAGAGCCAAGAATTGTGGGAGATAGAAGCGTTGGCTGGGTCACTATGGGATCAATAAGGAAGGCAAGAAAGATCTCCAGTCAGTAGAAAAGTGCTTCCACCCAATTGGTAGATATTAAGAATAAGTGGTCTCCTCGATTTGGGATGGTCACCAAAATTGCCAATTAAGTTAGCTGGAACTGGAAGAGGACATCTAGGAAAAGGGATATCCTTTTGGGCAGCAGCTCAAAGATTCCCTAAAGGCCTTGCAAAACAGCTGCAGGGTATTTGTAACATGCTACCCCAATTTTTATCAATTTTAATACAATGATATCACAGCAGGGTTAGCACAAGTATGCAACCAAATAGATTACCTCCACACTTCTGATCACCAAGTTCTCAAGATGGGCGAGGTGAGAGCATATAGTGTTTTGGTTTACAAATCAAAGTTGTGCAAAGGAAACTAAGTACATTCATCCACTATATAGCAAGCATCTGCTTTTCAGCAGGCATCAACTTATTCAGTGGGAATACTCCACTTATTCAGTGGGTGATTAAGAAAGAATAAAATGTTAATTCCTCCACACTGGTGGTAAACCATCCAGGGGTTACAAATGTGTTTGCAACATAAGAAAGTTTACAATGAAATTATCAATTACAATACTGAGAATCAGTACCCCTGCTGAAATGAATCATATATGCAAACAATTAGGATATAAGAACTATGGTGTAATGAAGAATGAACACACAAGATTAGACATAAATCACCATGTAAACCATAAGAGGAAAAACTTCAAGGAGATTCAGTTTGCTAATCAGATGATGTCACTGTGTGGTTTGCAGGTCTTGTAGACAGCCATGAAGAACCCTCATATCTGCCCCCAACACTTCATATTCTACTCTGAATCCTTCAATGATCACTTCCTCCTTCTAAGACGCCACCCTATGCATGAATTTCACTGCTCATACTAGGCATTTTTCTCCTTTAGCACTCATACACCCAGCACTGATTGGTACGGACCAGCAAAGTGAAACTTTCCTGGCTGCTCCAAAAACTCCAACACAAACTCCCTGAACTGCTCAGAAATGATTGTTAGAATGAGGTGAAGACAACTCAAAAAAACACTTCACTTGAAAATATACATTACTACGCAAACTTCCAACATCCCATGTAATCATACAGTCCAGTACAGGCTGGTGATATCAACAGCAGATGTATCAGCAACAAATGAAACCCCCAAATACCATGAAAGTTGGCACCCAAGCTAGCAGATTGTATTCTAATACTAAACTTGATGAGCAGCAGTCTAAACTTAATCAACAATGCACATTAAACTTCACGATAGTAGCAAGACCCTCTTACTATGGTACGGCCATGAAAAATGTCTCTCATACAGCAGCAAGCTAACTTAATTCTGGTCTAGATATAGACGCCTAAACAAGATAGGAATTACACAACTAGGAACAAGCTTTTCAAACACTAGATTCTTCACAAACAAAGCGCCAATATCCCATGTATGGCAAGCTCATGTATGGCTGTCATAGGAACAAACAATCCTCCTAACAACATAAAAATTATTAATGAAATGTGATCTGTAATAGGCGCTTCAACTGGGTATACATCTTCCAAGAATCGATTCACACATGCAAGCCACATTCAATCTAAACTCCAAATCGCGCTCCTCCAAGGGTACGGCCTGGAAAGGAAAATTTGCATCAAAAACTTCACCAACCACATCAAATCTCTTCAAGAAATACTTCCATATCATTGCAAATCTAATAATTTCAAGTGCGAAACCAAAATCTTCCAAAAGTATGCAAAATCCACGAAGCTTTATGTGATTCCTGAGTGAAATCACCACGCACCAGCTAGGGTGGATCTTTCACCACTGAAACTGATCATCTTCATGAGGGTTTTCGTCCTCAAGAAGGAAAAATGGATGAACTCACAGGTTCAATCCGGCAGAGTAACAATATCAAATCCAAAAGCTCCTTCAAATGAGCTCTCATTCCCCTTTTATAACTTTTTTTAAAAGAAATATATTATTATTTTCTTTTTAACTCTTCATATTTCTTCTCTCAAAAAGATCTTTTTTGAAATAATAATAATATATCATGTGTGAGGCCCTCTTTTTAAGTGTCTATCATTTAAAACACTTAATTACCTTTCCAATGAGCTATAACACTTAGGTACTTTTTATTTATTTTCACCCTTAGGAGACTTAAGTGAAAATAATAATTAAATAGCTCATTAAACCACCCAACTTTGCGGAAAATCCCAAACTTAAGCGAACTGCAAAATAAATCATACCATTGCCTTCTATGATGTTTGGGATGAAGAATGATATCATCTGGGTGACTTACTATAAATAGACGGCTTCTCCAAGAATCTTGGAGAGCTATCCGGAAGCCCGAACAAACTTCCGAAAGTTGCATAGCCATCTTGAGATATCACTGAGCTCAAAGCCAAGGCAAAACATCACAAATAACTGAACCTGTGCTCTTCACAACAAACAAAGCTCCTTAACCAACCTAGATAGCCTACAGAAGCTCAAGGGAATAGGCTATTGGTCTCAAACTTGGCTAAACGCCAAATAGGGACATTACAAGTCCTCCCTTCTCAAGATTGCTTGTCCTCAAGCAATATATACCATCCAACAGAGATATTTGTATGATTAGCAACAATATACCTAGATCCCAAATCAATTTCAAAAATGCTCCACAACACTTCTGCTGTGCTACTCTGATATATCTGGGAACTGCACAGCTGACACTCTGTATAATCCTTTGAAACATTCTTCCAATCACACATCTGTTTGGATCCCAATCATCTGTATCATCATTAACCCTGGGAGTGAAGGAGTTAGCATTCATCAACAAGTCGCCAATACAATTTATCGAATATGAAATTAATGTTGGGAAACAAAATCTGGAATGTTCCTCCAAGGAAGACCACAAATCAGCCTGAACACAAGTTGAAATTAACTTCGAACAGCCATGAATCACTTGGTTTTCAAGAACCAAAGGAGCAATGTTAGCTGAAACACTTATTCTTTTCAGCTGAAACCTTCTATCACCTTCCCACAAGGAGCCAAAGACAAACAAAAGAACAACCTCTTGGTAGCAAAAATCTGAAATTAATTGCTGAAAACCAGATTTCAATAATTTTCGAATAGGACAGCAATAACAAATCTGAAATCTTCTGAAAATATCAAGAGATTTGGGCCATTTACAACCAAAATATATTAAAGTCATGACTAAAATTTCTCTCCAATCCATTAGTAAGAGTGCAAATTGAATTACCAAATAGCTGGTAGAGAAAGACACAACACTACAATGTCTAAAAATCTGATCCTTATCCCTATAAGGATCATGAGAATTGGTGACTTCTTTGAAAATCTCTTGTATCCCATCCCTGAAAGCATCAATCACTAAGGAACATGGAGTGACTGCTGTCCCCAAAACCAGCCCCAAAGAAGAACTAGATTGAGTTAGAACACCATTCATTCCAAGGAACGGATTGTCCAACAAGTAGATATCACAATTAGGTCCTTCTTCCTTCAGAATTTCATAAGGAACAAGCTTGAAATCTCTTCTATTAGCTGCTGTAATAAAATTTCCAGCAACTACACAACCACATTTTGACATCTCAATGTCAAAGAGGTTGGAGTTACCATGAACCACCACATCCCAAGCTGAAACTTCATTGCCAATAACATATGATGGCCATGACATGCAACTTATCAACTCTACCGAATCCTCATTTGCACACTTCCAATCTGGTGGTCTCCTAGGGGGATTACCAATCATAAGGTTTGGTGCAACCACAAAATGAGAACTCAAATCAGCACCAAGATGAAAAACACATTCTAACTCAATTTTTGGATCAACTCCTTGATCCCATATCTTGATGTTTTCATCAAGTGTGTTGCCTCTATCAGGGGTTGGCTCATCCTCCAATATGAAAAGAGGATTATCATCAGTTGCTTCTGTATGTATGACGAGAGAATTATGAAAATCATGTATATCATTAATTTCCTCTTGCTCAGCACCATCTAAAATTGCATCTGCAACTTCTGAACTTCTTGGCATGGTTTCCAATTCATACTCCTCTTGAAGAGTATCATCTACTTCGACCACTAATTGCATTTCTTCAACCATTGCACCTTTTTCAAGCTCCCTCAAGTTTGTAACAGTAGCAAGCTGTTCGTCAACTTCATGAAATGCCAATTGGGTACCTTGTAACTTGTCTTTTGTGGCATTAAGCTCAAAGATGAGCTCATCTATTTTTCTCTCCTTTTCTCTTGAAATATCAATGGCATGATCCCGATCACTAATCAATGTAAATATTTAGATTTCATGGCCTCTATTGTTTCCTTGATGATCTGCAATTTTGCAAGAGTTATTCCATTCTCAATTCCCTTCAGTCTCTCCTCAATTTGGGCTTCCCCAATGAGGCCTTCAACCAACTCATGTGAGCTGTCCAAACTTACCAGGACATGAATAACCTTCTCATCTGAGATAAAGAGTTGATCCTTTAACTCACACAACTCTCTAGGCCTTTGTTCACTCAAATACCTTGGTTCTTCAAGTAGCAAGGGTTCTGAAATTTCCTCTTTTTCATCACTTTGATCGAATGATATGGCAGCATCAAATTCAAGCATTGAGTCATCACCAAAGGCTGATTTGAAGTCTTCATCGGCATACTCTTCTTCCGAGATCTTTGAGGAGTCAGACTGTTCTTCACTCTGCATGGGCAATTCCCACTCATAATCAAAACTACAATCACAAGCATGGTGAAGATGCTCCTCATTAGGTGTTCTGAAAATTTCAGCAGCATCAACCTTTCCAACCTCTATAAATTCACCTTTTCTCATGCCCCCATCAGGACACTCTGCCACAAAGCTCTCAGGCTTGCTTGCTAAATCACTTTCTAGCAATCGATCAATCATTCTCAACTCATTTTTTAATTAAATGACATGTAATGTCCCCTTTTTGTGAGTCAAAATTCTTCTTAACCTTGCACACAATTTTAACTTGTAAAAGAGAACATTAGTAACCAATAAATCCTTATAATATCAACATATTGCAATTAGGGTTAATAACCATATAATCATAATCAATATCAAGTTCATTAGCATATATACCTTTCACATTTCCTCTTAGGGTTAGTAACCTCATAATCATAATCAACATTAAAGTTACTACATATATGCATTTCATATTCTCATTTTTTTCACATAAAGTTTTCCATGATATACCTCGGGAGAGTCATTATGGAGCCTAATCGTTAATCTACTCTACTCACGCACCCCATACGAGTACGATTACGTTAAGGCGCTAGTTTAACCATCCCACTATAGGCCCAAAGGCTTCATTGCAACATGCGGCAATTCTTCACCATTTGGCTCAAGGGGCTTCATGCTACACATGGCATTCCTCACCTTCTTGAGAGTCACCTAACATTGGGCACATTTATTAAGTTTACGTAACCTTAGGCCCAAGGGCTTCACACTACATGTGGTGTTCTTCGCCTCTTGGCTCAAGGGACTTCACACTACACGTGGTGTTCTTCATCCACTTGAGGGTCACCTAGGTCTATTAGTCCGCCCTTCCTTAACTACCACCATACTCGTAGGGTGATAGAGAGATTAAGGGTGAGGCTACTTGCTCTTCTCCGAGTATATCATGGTTTTATGAATCATGTCGTGTAAATTTTATCATCACTATCTTATTGATCACATTAAATGGCAATATCCAATATGCTTCCTTATAGGAATATTATTCATCATATAAACATTCTTAGGCTATTCATTCTCATTCTATCATAGTTATGAGCATTTTCATGTCAGGATTATAACATTTTCATCCTATATCTAAATCTGTTCCATATACTTATTCATTCTATGATAATCTTTCCAATCGATTCTATACTTATTTATTCTATGATACATTTCACTCTACATTAGCATTTCACTCTATAATTGTTCTATGATAGCAATCAATCTATGATTCATACATATTCATAACATTCATCTTATATTTCATTCTCTATGTATTCATTGACAGCATTCATTCTATTTATATGCGTTCGATTTTATCATTATTCAAGCTGTTATTCTTTTGTCTTTATTTCTGCATTAGAGATTTCTGTTTGATAAGATATTATTGAAGTAAAGGATCATACCTGGTATGAATGATTGCTCTTAGTAATACTTGCTGATATAATACCTTGGCTGATCCAATTCTTGTATTTGATGAAAGACCAATCTGCTGCTGCTGATTTATTCTGTGGATCTGAATATATAATAGACTTGCTGCGCTGCAATTGTTTAATGAATATATGCTTGATCGATAGATGAGATGTATGTGTGATTGTTCGATGGTTTTTGGAGTTGTAGTGTTCTTCCAAATGTCTGTTCCGATTGATATTATTTCACCATTATGATAGGGGCAGATCTCTGCCTCCAATTTAAATTAATTTGATAAAAATTATATATATTTATGACTGCTTTGTTGGCTGAGTCAATCCAGTAATTAATGCTGATTCTTCTATTAAATATTTTCATATCGAATGCCCTTTAGATTGTGATCTGTATATTGCTGATTGATGATTCGATTGATGGTGGATGGCTGAATGATGAGATCATTCAATGTGTATTGCTTAAGACTCCCGTGTTTATTGTTAATTCTCTATTGATGATTCCCCCTGATTGATGGGTGAGATATGCCTATTAATATACCTTTGAAAGATGTCTTTCTTTATTCGTTGCCTCCTTTCAAGGAGACGTGGCTCTCCTTTTGTTTAGTTTGCTGTTTCTTAACAGCAGTAATCACTTCATATGATGATTGCTATTCTTCAAAGTCTTAATTGCATTACTTGTCTTCATTATATAATTGTTGTATGCACTGAGACTTCCCCGATGCCTTTTTGTTAATCGCTGTTCCTTACATCTATTCTTTTATATCTTAAATAAGACAAAAAGTTACCGCATCTTATTACTTTATGACTTGTCTCAAGGCAGCGCTTATGATATTCGCTGTCCTCTTTGGGCATATGGTATATTAATAATTATTTCTTATGTTGCTTTATTCACTGGTCTTGTCTCCATGTGAATTGACTCCTTGTTATTTATAATATAATTATTATTATATTTATATTATATAATAATAATAATAATAATAATAATAATAATATTTCTTATTTATTTATATTGATAATTATAATTATATAATGATAATAATTAATATTTATTATTATATAATAATACTTTTAATATTGATTTTAATATCAAAGATATATCTTTGATTGAATGAATAGTACATAATTGATTTAATTATAAGTTATTGATATGGGGACATGACATGACATCTTCAGGCTCCTCATCAAATGAAGGACTTACAAAGTCCAACACATATGATTTAGCAACTTTTTTGTCTTCTTCAAAGCTGGGCTTAGCTTCACAAATTTCTGTAGTCTTCCCCAAATCAGCTAACTCCTCTTGATTTGTGTCTTTTTCTTCATCATATAGAGGCTCAAATCCATTTATTTCAGCGATCGGGTTTTCACCATCTCCTTCTTCTGTTGCCATGTAACCTTTCAATTTCTCCTCACATTGGTAAGCCACCATTTCAGCTAGCACATTAGCAGCTGATAAAGAATCTTGATCTTCCCTTCTCAAGTTGTTTAACAAGGCTTCTATAAGATGCTGGGAAAAATCATCTCCGTCATTAATCACCAATGTCATGATACTTTGCATGGCCAACATAATACTCATATCATGATCCTTTCTAATTTCAACAAAGAAAAAGCCAAACATTTGAAGTATTAGGCTTTCACACCCATAACACACAAGCTTGCATCTTGGCCACAGTTTGTAAGATTTTCACCCTCTTATCAAAAGAAGGGCTCTTGATGTCACTTAAACCTCAGATGCTTTCCACAAGCAATTGTAATATCTCCTTCATCTTTCCATCATCATAAGGAGACTCAGGAGCTGATATTCTCATGACTTCACTGATACATGTGATAACTGCCACTCTTACATCCTTGTCTGGATGCCTCAACAACTCCGGCTTACACAACAAAGTCTTTGAAGGAATTAATGCCACCCACATAACCTCAGAAGGTGACTGAGGAACTTTAGATAAACATTTCTCAACTTCTTCCAAAGGGCTGAGAAGACTTTCATCTGACCATTGCAAAGTTTTCAGCGTCAATCTTGCATCAAAAAGTCTTTCACACAAATCATCCTCCATGAGAGATGTCATGATCTCACCTTCACTGATCAAAATCTTTCATTGCCAAACACTGAACACACAATGCAAGTGCTGATCACCCACATGCAAGGCTGAAAATTTTGACTCACACTTGAAGATCTGCAAGGAATGAGTAGCAACCCAAACAGGCTGGCAAGATCACTAGCTCTGATACCACTGTAACGTGCTACCCCAAATTTTTTCAATTTTAATACAATGATATCACAGCAAGGTTAGCACAAGAATGCAACCAAATAGATTAACTCCACACTTCTGATCACCAAGTTCCCAAGATGGGCGAGGTGAGAGCATATAGTGTTTTGGTTTACAAATCAAAGTTGTGCAAAGGAAATTAAGTACATTCATCCACTATATAGCAGGCATCCGCTTTTCAGCAAGCATCTACTTATTCAGTGGGAATACTCCATTTTTTCAGTGGGTGATTAAGAAAAAATAAAATGTTCATTCCTCCACACTGGCGGTAAACCATCCAGGGGTTACAAATGTGTTTGCAACATAAGAAAGTTTACAATGAAATTATCAATTAGAATACTGAGAATCAGTACCCCTGCTGAAATGAATCATATATGCAAACAATTAGGATATAAGAACTATGGTGTAATGAAGATGAACACACAGGATTAGACATAAATCACCATGTAAACCATAAGAAGAAAAACTTCAAGGAGATTCAGTTTGCTAATCAGATGATGTCACTATGTGGTTCGCAGGTCTTGTAGACAGCCATGAAGAACCCTCATATCTGCCCCCAACACTTCATATTCTACTCCGAATCCTTCAATGATCACTTCCTCCTTCTTAGACGCCACCCTATGCATGAATTTCACTGCTCATACTAAGCATTTTTCTCCTTTAGCACTCATACACCCAGCACTGATTGGTATGGACCAGCAAAGTGAAACTTTCCCAGCTGCTCCAAAAACTCCAACACAAACTCTCTGAACTGCTCAGAAATGATTGTTAGAATGAGGTGAAGACAACTTAAAAAAACACTTCACTTGAAAATATACATTACTATGCAAACTTCCAACATTCCATGTAATCATACAGTCCAATACAGGATGGTGATATCAACAACAGATGTTATCAGCAACAAATGAAACCCCCAAATACCATGAAAATTGGCACTCAAGCTAGCAGATTGTATTCCAATACTAAACTTGATGAGCAGCAGTCTAAACTTAATCAACAATGCACATTAAACTTCAGAATAGTAGCAAGACCCTCTTACTATGGTATGGCCAGGTACTAGATGGTACGGCCATGAAAAATGTCTCTCATACAGCAGCAAGCTAACTTAATTCTGGTCTAGACATAGACGCCTAAACAAGATAGGAATTACACAACTAGGAACAAGCTTTTCAAACACTAGATTCTTCACAAACAAAGCGCCAATATCCCATGTATGGCAGGCTCATGTATGGCTGTCATAGGAACAAACAATCCTCCTAACACCATAAAAATTATTAATGAAATGTGATCTGTAATAGGTGCTTCAACTGGGTATACATCTTCCAAGAATCGATTCACACATGCAAGCCACATTCAATCTAAACCCCAAATCGCGCTCCTGCAAGGGTACGGCCTGGAAAGGAAAATCTGCATCAAAAACTTCACCAACCACATTAAGTCTCTTCAAGAAATACTTCCATATCATTGCAAATCTAATAATTTCAAGTGCCAAACCAAAATCTTCCAAAACTATGCAAAATCATCACGCACCAGCTGGGGTGGATCTTTCACCACCGAAACTGATCATCTTCAAAAGGGTTTTCGCCCTCAAGAAGGAAAAATGGAAGAACTTAAAAGCTCCTTCAAATGAGCTCTCATTCCCCTTTTATAACTTTTTGAAGAGGAATATATTATAATTTTTCTTTTAACTCTTCATATTTCTTCTCTCAAAAAGACCTTTTTTGAAATAATAATAATATATCATGTGTGAGGCCCCCTTTTTAAGTGTCTCATTTAAAACACTTAATTACCTTTCCAATGAGCTATAACACTTAGGTACTTTTTATTTATTTTCACCTTTAGGAGACTTAAGTGAAAATAATAATTAAATAGCTCATTAAACCACCCAACTTTGCGGAAAATCCCAAACTTAAGCGAACTGCAAAATAAATCATACCATTGCCTTCTATGATGTTTGGGATGAAGAACGATGTTATCTGGGTGATTTACTATAAATAGATGGCTTCTCCAAGAATCTTGGAGAGCTATCCGGAAGTCCGAACAAACTTCTGAAAGTTGCATAGCCATCCTGAGATATCATTGAGCTCAAAGCCAAGGCAAAACATCACAAATAACTGAACTTGTGCTCTTCACAACAAATAGAGCTCCCTAACCAACCTAGATAGCCTACAAAAGCTCAAGGGAATAGGCTATTGGTCTCAAACTTGGCTAAACGCCAAATGGGGACATTACAGTATTTATTAAGATGGAGGCTTACATATCCCACATTGGGGGTGTAATAAAGGATAAGATGGAGGCCCTAAATGGCACAATCAGTGCTGGGTTGGCATCTCCCAGGGCTGAAAATGCAGCTTTAAGAAATAAACCAGAATGGCTAAAGGATATTCAGTTCTTGAATCACATTTTTGGGAAAATTGTAAATAAGAGCGATCTCCATGGACTTCAGGATGTGAAGAGTGTGGTTGAGGGAGTCTGTAATGTCCCCTTTCTAGTGGAAACACTTAAACCTGAATCTACATTCAAAGTGATTCTCAAGGAGACATTAGAAATATTATAGATTAATAATTTCAATGATAAGATCAAATAAGATCAATGATAATGCTTTCATTTCATTGCTTGTTAAAGGATTATTTATTTCCTAATTGTTGTATATTGATAACCATTCCATAATCCAATCATTCATATTTCTTATTACTTTTCCTCATGGAACTAGGCTTTATATGTATAGGGCGCGCTGAAACCATCTCTTAACCTAGCCTACGGGAACTATGTCCCAGTCTACGGGCTTTAATACGGATGGGATTACTCCGCCTCTCCCTCATAACACCTATCATTCCTTGAAGGATGAAGTAATAGAGAAATATATAGAAGTAATAACTACGTTTATCTCTCCATGTCATCTTCCTTCTATTCCTTAACCATGGATGGGGAATTATATGTCTAGGGCGCGTTGAACCCTCTCTAGTGCATTATGAATGGAATTACTTCGCCTTTCCCTAGCATTCTTGTCTAGGGTGCGTTAAACCCTCTCTAATGCATTGTGATGGAATTACCTCGCCTTTCCCTAACAAGACCGCCTCTCCTATAGTTATAGGAAATAGAAGTGATGAGATGGTTATGTTTTTCTCCTCAAGTTTCATAATGTATATTTATGTTCATATATGTCTCAATCATGTTTCTTTATTTAAGAATGTACTTTCAATCAACTATTTGTTGACATAGTATAGTTCTATTTTGCTATATAGTGGGTTTCACTATTTTTATATATAATTTTGTTTACCTTACTTAACCAATATCTGAATTTTATGCATACAGATCTCTATTGTAATGGAGATTAATCTTACACATATATATTTACATTGGTTCCTATGCACATAATACTCTTATTACTTGATTTTCTTTAACCATAAATTATACACAATCTAACTTACCTGATCGCTGCCCCTTGAATCTTATTTCCTTCTGTTGATTGTTATTTTCTGATTTTTTCTGCTCTTTCATAATTATTAATTGCTGCCATGGTGATATGTATAATATAACATTAATATATATCAATATATCTGCTGCATTAGTCCATGCCTCCCCATTGTATATTCAAACTTCTATATATGTATATCTTGAAGCATTGCATTTGAGGGAGACATCCCTTGTCAAAGGTGATGTCCGCTGCCTTAACTAATCTATTCATTTGTTAATAGAGTCTTTACTTCTTTAAAATGCATCGCGGCCTTCTTGAGTAGTAAGTCCTTAATATAAAATCTTCCTTTATTAGATTTGCTTATCCCTTTATTTACATATATTTATATTATTATATAATATTTAATAATAATAAGATTTAATTTATATTTATTATTATATAATAATATATATTATGATAATATTTAATTATTAGTATTTATAATCGTATTTTGATATTTATATCTATCTTACATTTATTATTTATATTTATAATATATCTTGTTAATTATATAATATATTATATATTATATTTGTATTTATAGTATATTTATTATTATATTATTATAATAAATGATTATAATAATATTTAAATTATTAATATTTATTTATATATATATTATAATTATTATAATTATAATATTATTTTATAATATTTATAATTGTATTTATTATTTATAAATACAATAAGTGTATTATATTTTAATAAAATAATATTATTATCTATGGATAACATTATATATGTTTATTAAATATTATTATATACATGATCATCATCAAAAGCGGCTTCTCTATCTTATCATGATGTTTTAATTTAAATGATGCCTTAATATCGGGTCATGACAGCCCTCCCCACTCAAGATTGCTTGTCCTCAAGCAATCATATTGAGTTTTTTCATTACATTTTAACGTTTACTTTCCGATGTGTTAAGACAAAATCGCGATTTGATCTAGAATGAATATTGCTTTAGTGAAGAGAAAAAAAATTGATTGTGATTCTATGAAAAGAGAAGAGTATAAGTATTTGTTTGATGTTTTGAATATCTTTCTTAGATGAAATGTTGTTCCCTTTTTCACCTCAAGGTCGAATGGTGGTGAGTAATCTCTTCAGGATGTTAAATATAGAAGTGATTGCATCAATTTGTAGGATACATGCATTGCCATTTAGTTACATAATAAAATTTAAGTAGACAACCAAGTAGCTCAAGAACACGAGCAACTAGTTCAAGCAAGTAAGCAAGTAGCTCAAGTGTACAAGCAAGTAGCTCAAGTAGTCAAGCAAGTAGCTCAAGCAAGTAGGCAAGTAGCTCAAGCAAGTAGACAAGTAGCTCAAGTAGACAAGCAAGTAGCTCAAACAAGTAGGCTAGCTCAAGTAGTCAAGCAAGTAGCTCAAGCACGCAAGCAACCAGCTCAAGCAAGTAGGCAAGTAGCTCAAGTAGACAAGCAAGCAGCTCAAGCAAGTAGGCAAGTAGCTCAAGCAAGTAGACAAGTAGCTCAAGTAGTCAAGCAAGTAGCTCAAGCAGTCAAGCAAGTAGCTCAAGCACGCAAGCAACCAGCTCAAGCAAGTAGGCAAGTAGCTCAAGCAGACAAGCAAGTAGCTCAAGCAAGTAGGCAAGTAGCTCAAGCACATAGGCAACCAGCTCAAGCAAGTAGACAAGTAGCTCAAGCATGTAGGCAACTAGCTCAAGCAAGTAGGCAAGTAGCTCAAGTAGACAAGCAAGTAGCTCAAGCAAGTAGGCAAGTAGCTCAAGCACATAGGCAACCAGCTCAAGCAAGTAGACAAGTAGCTCAAGCATGTAGGCAACTAGCTCAAGCAAGTAGGCAAGTAGCTCAAGTAGACAAGCAAGTAGCTCAAGCAAGTAGCCGAGTAGCCTGGGCCACCGGAAAGACAACATCTTAAACACTCTCATAGTTTTTTTTTTAAGTATAAAGTAATTATAAGAACACATCGTGTTGAAGATACATGAAGTAACACATCACTACATGTGATACATGAAGTATAAATAGAGTACATACAAGAAGCATGAAGCATATATGTGAAGCATACATGTAAATTGTAAAATATACAGATATACACCTAAATACACTCGAATACACATAAGCCACAATGTATACACTTGAATACACATAAGCCGCAAAATATACACTTGAATACACATAAATCATGGAGTATACAAATACAAAGTCAGAGTATACACTTGAATACACAGTCATGAAGTGTACACTTGAATACAAAGTCACAGAGTATACAAATACAAAGCCATAGAGTATACATTCGAATATAAATACAAAGTCATAGAGTATACACTTGAAGACAAATACAAATCATAGAGTATACACTCGAAAACAAATACAAGTCAGAGAATACACTCGAATACATAATCATACTTGAATACAAAGTCATAGAGTATACACTCGCATACAAATACAAGTCATAGAGTATACACTTGAATACATAATCATACTTGAATACAAAGGCATAGAGTATACACTCGCATACAAATACAATCACCAGTCATAGAGTATACACTCAAATATAAATACAATCATAGAGTATACACTTGAATACAGTTGTAAGGTCATAGAGCATACACTCGAATAGAATTGCAAAGTCATAGAGCATACACTTGAATACGATTGCAAAGTTATAGAGTATACAAATACAAATACATTCATAGAGTATTCACTCAAATTCAATCATAGAGTATACAATTACAATTAGAGTATATACTTCAATACAAAGTCATAGAGCATACACTCAAGTACAAGTACAATCATAGAGTATACACTCAAGTACAAGGTCATTGAGTATACAAATACAACACTTCAATACAAAGTCATAGAGCGTACACTCAAGTACAAATACAATCATAGAGTATACACTCAAGTACAAAGTCATTGAGCATACAAATACAATACAATCATAGAGTATACATTCAAATACAAATACAATCATAGAGTATACTCTCAAATACAAATACAAGTTGAAGAGTATATACTCAAATACAGTTGCAAGGTCATAGAGTATACACACGAATACATAGTCAAGTCAGAGTACTCACTCGAATACAATTGCAAAGTAAACCTTTGAATACATGTAAGGCACACATAGTATACACAGGATGATAGGATGACTGCTCTGATACCACTTGTAATGTCCCCTTTCTAGTGGAAACACTTAAACCTGAATCTACATTCAAAGTGATTCTCAAGGAGACATTAGAAATATTATAGATTAATAATTTCAATGATAAGATCAAATAAGATCAATGATAATGCTTTCATTTCATTGCTTGTTAAAGGATTATTTATTTCCTAATTGTTACTTGTATATTGATAACCATTCCATAATCCAATCATTCATATTTCTTATTACTTTTCCTCAGATCTCTTAACCCAGCCTACGGGAACTATGTCCCAGCCTACGGGCTTTAATACGGATGGGATTACTCTGCCTCTCCCTCATAACACCTATCATTCCTTGAAGGATGAAGTAATAGAGAAATATATAGAAGTAATAACTACGTTTATCTCTCCATGTCATCTTCCTTCCATTCCTTAACCATGGATGGGGAATTATATGTCTAGGGCGCGTTGAACCCTCTCTAGTGCATTATGAATGGAATTACTTCGCCTTTCCCTAGCATTCTTGTCTAGGGTGCGTTAAACCCTCTCTAATGCATTGTGATGGAATTACCTCGCCTTTCCCTAACAAGACCGTCTCTCCTATAGTTATAGGAAATAGAAGTGATGAGATGGTTATGTTTTTCTCCTCAAGTTTCATAATGTATATTTATGTTCATATATGTCTAAATCATGTTTCTTTATTTAAGAATGTACTTTCAATCAACTATTTGTTGACATGGTATAGTTCTATTTTGCTATATAGTGGGTTTCATTATTTTTATATATAATTTTGTTTACCTTACTTAACCAATATCTGAATTTTATGCATACAGATCTCTATTGTAATGGAGATTAATCTTACACATATATATTTACATTGGTTCCTATGCACATAATACTCTTATTACTTGATTTTCTTTAACCATAAATTATACACAATCTAACTTACCTGATCGCTGCCCCTTGAATCTTATTTCCTTTTGTTGATTGTTATTTTCTGATTTTTTCTGCTCTTTCATAATTACTAATCGCTGCCATGGTGATATGTATAATATAACATTAATATACATCAATATATCTGCTGCACTAGTCCATGCCTCCCCATTGTATATTCAAACTTCTATATATGTATATCTTGAAGCATTGCATTTGAGGGAGACATCCCTTGTCAAAGGTGATGTCCGCTGCCTTAACTAATCTATTCATTTGTTAATAGAGTCTTTACTTCTTTAAAATGCATCGTGGCCTTCTTGAGTAGTAAGTCCTTAATATAAAATCTTCCTTTATTAGATTTGCTTATCCCTTTATTTACATATATTTATATTATTATATGATATTTAATAATAATAAGATTTAATTTATATTTATTATTATATAATAATATATATTATGATAATATTTAATTATTAGTATTTATAATCGTATTTTGATATTTATATCTATCTTACATTTATTATTTATATTTATAATATATCTTGTTAATTATATAATATATTATATATTATATTTGTATTTATAGTATATTTATTATTATATTATTATAATAAATGATTATAATAATATTTAAATTATTAATATTTATATATATATATATATATATATTATAATTATTATAATTATAATATTATTTTATAATATTTATAATTGTATTTATTATTTATAAATACAATAAGTGTATTATATTTTAATAAAATAATATTATTATATATGGATAACATTATATATGTTTATTAAATATTATTATATACATGATCATCATCAAAAGCGGCTTCTCTATCTTATCATGATGTTTTAATTTAAATGATGCCTTAATATTGGGTCATGACAGAGTCACCTCCTTGAAGCTTGCGACTTAGATGTCTGTAAAGAGTATTGCATCAGTTGCAGAGGCCCCATGGAACATATCTCTGGAAGAACTCACAAAAGTGCTCTATGTACTTCCCATCAGAACTAGAATGGGAAAAGATGGTGACAGATTTTGCACAAGTGGGACCAGGCTGGAAATTTTTGCCAATATTCTAAATTATTCTTTATATTCTTCTATCCTCAATTCTCTATTCTGCTGTTTGTTTGTCCCAAACTCCCATCCTTTAGGAGTCTTGTGCCTTGCATAGGCACATTAAATATTTATGTTGACATATTTTGTAACATAGTGTACATAATGCCTCAAGTCTACACGTGTGTTTACCCACGGTTTGGAATTTTAAGGTTGCAAAGATGTGCCTAATTATGTCCTTTTGTGCCTTGATATCTATTTTGATTCTTGTGCGAAGGGAGAGCTCACATGTAAAAGGAACAAAAGGGACGGCTGCCAACCACCCATTGAGTGAGCACTATTTGCTCAAGTTATAAATAAAAAGCTTATCCCTATGCTCCATATCTTTTTCTTCTACTTTGGGTGTCTAGATGGCAAAGGTTTGTTTTGTTTTGTAGAGAGTCATAGTGTCAGGAGCTTTACATTGTCTACATAGATGTGAGTAGTCTATCTGTAGTACTTTGTCAAAGAAAGAAAATTTGAGAATTGGCAAATGTCATAGCGGATCAGTTGTTGCTGATCTTGGGCTATTTTGTTAGTCATATGTTTCGTTGTGAAGAGTCATTTGTTAGCAGAAGCTAGTCTGTAGGAAATGCTTTCAAGCACATTGTAAAAATCTTTTCAATTAATATACTATGGCATTTGGATCAATTTTTGGTAATGATGATGTCTTCTTTGATTTGATATTTTTGTTCCTCTGAGTGTGATCTAAATTTGAATGCTATTAGAGTTCATTTCTAATCTAATAGGATCTAATGTGTTGTAATGCTTATTGAGTAAATTGAGCACATAGTAAGCCATTCAATAATCTAATGATCTCTGTCTTTTGGTTCAATGGATATTGGCACTGCTCTGATTGTATGAAATTGATCAAATGTGTTTCCCTTTTCTGCATAATAAGGACTGTAGTTTTTGATATTAGTAAAAGACGGGAAAGGGCCCGGACCCATTACATAAAACAGCCAAGAAAGCAGATGAGGAGAGTCTCACAAGGAGTGAGACTGATAAACATTACAATGCCAACACAAGAAACCAATAAGGACTCTATAGTTAATAGATACTAACCATTGTGAATCTATTTAACTTAATCTTCTAGAAAATGTGCATTGCTCTAGGGACTTCATATTCAGTGGATCTATCTATTGCAAACTTTAAAGGTCTCTATTACGATGAGGGCATTGTTAGATATCTTTCATATTTTTGTTTTAATTAAGTTCCTGATCTGCATATAGGGTAAATTTATGAGCAAGATTGCTAGTGACAACCAATTGGGTGCCCTTGCATTAGAGGGTCCTGTTTGTCTACAGATATGTCTGATTCTTGCATAAGTTTATTATAAATAAACCTTTGGGACAGACGCCTCCCCCACTCCTTCCCTCCCATGGCCTTGCAGAGCCGAGAGTGAGGAATGGAGACCTCCTCTTGTCAAGATGTAAGATCCCTAACAAAATCTGCCCTAATTTTCTGCTCAAAACCCTAGATTCTGATTTTATTTTCTGATTACAAACAAGGGTGGACAGCGAACTATGTTACCGGGTTCTTGCCTGCAGGGTCCGGGTACCGGACCGAACAGGAGCGGGCGCGGGAGGGGCGAAGGGTGTGGGCAGGGAGCGGCCCGCCCGCCCCGGGTTCTCTGTGGGTTCGCCTGGCCGGCGGGCTGCTCCCTGCCCGCACCTGGCCGCTCCCACCCGCGAAAAGCCAATTTTTTGGCGTTAAAACTAAAAAAAAACGACTTTAAAACTCATTTTTTAATGAAAAAAAACAAAAACAAAAACCCTAAAAAGGTCAATATAACTAAAATGCCCCTATTCACTTCTTATTTTTGCAACTCCTCCTCCATTTCACAAGAGTTTTTCACAGTTTATTCATTTTGGCATTGTGGAGGGAAACCGGAATCGATTGCAAAGCACCAAGGAAGGATTGTAGCTTGCCCAAAGGTCATCTATTGATCTAAGGTAAGTAGTTTAACCTGTTTTTTCTAGTTTTTGTTGAATTTGTTCAAGTTTTTAATGGATTTTTAAATTTTTTCAAATTTTTTTTCAAAAATTTCAACTTTTTTTTGAAAAAAAAAACAAGTTTGAACATTTTTTAAACCTATTTTATTGTTTCTCTTGAATGTTTAGGTGTTTTATTAGTGTGTAGGGTTAGAATATTTTTATTATATTTCAATTTTTATTATTTTAATATAAATTTTGTAATTTTTTAAGCAGCAATCTATTTGAAAGTGAAATGGCTACGCCTACTAGTTCAAGTTCGGTGGGTTTTGAGAAGAGTAAACAATTAAAATATGATCAAGGATCTCCTCTTTGGAGACATGTCAACATGATTGAACAACTAGCAGGAGGTGGGGCTTTTGTTTGGGTTTGTAATGAGTGCAAAGTCACATTTAAGAGCTCATATACTCGATTGAAAGCTCACTTATGTGCCATAAGTGGAAAAGGAATAAAAATATGTGAAGGGCCAAACAAGAGGGGGTTGCCAAAAGCACAAATTATGGCATACATTAAAGAACAAGAAGAAGCTAATGAAAAGAGTGCAAGAGCAAAATCAAGAGCTCATCCTTTAACAAAGAAAACATCAATGAATCCACCTACAGAAGCTCCTTGTTCCAGGCCACAACATCCTTTCTTGGACTTGGATGTAAACCAAGATGATGAACCCTCTTCTTCCTGCAAAAGAGGTCCATTGGCAAAGGCATTTCAAAATGAAACGAGAGATATTGCAGATGAAAAAATTGCACGTTGCATTTATGCCAATGGTCTTCCTTTCAACTTGGTGAGATCACCATATTGGCGGGAAATGGTGGTAGCAATTAGTAATGCACCTTCTGATTATACAGGTCCTGGTTATGAAAAGGTGCGAACCACTTTTTTGGCAAAAGAAAAAAGTTATGTAGAGAAATCACTAAAACCAATTAGAGATTCATGGATTGAAACAGGAGTGTCCATTGTTTCTGATGGATGGAAAGATTGCAAAAACCGACCTTTAATAAATGTTATTGCTGTGTCCCCCAAAGGGGCAATGTTTTTGAAGTCGGTTGATTGTGAAGGGGAAATCAAGGATGCACAATTTATTTCTAAAATCCTCATTGAGTCCATAGAGATGGTGGGTGTTGATAATGTTGTCCAAGTCATTACAGACAATGCAAAAAATTATAGGGCAGCAGGTGCTTTGGTTGAGGAAAGATACTCACACATATTTTGGACACCATGTACCATACACTCCCTTAACTTGGTGATGCAAGCAATTGGCACTCAAATAGATTGGGTGAAAAATACATACAATGAGGTTGAGGAGATTCAAATGTTTGTGACAAACCATCATATGTCACAAGGCATCTTCAGGTCTTTCTCGCATTTGGAGTTGTTGAAGGTAAATTTAGTTTATTTTAATTTTAATTTATGCCATATTTTTATTTACTTGAGTTGCATAATTCATTGATTTAGATTTTAATTTTTAATGTGTTATTAACTTGTTTTTTTACATAACATTAGGTTGCTGAGACCCGATTTGCATCACACACAATCGTTTTGAGACGACTTGTGAAGGTGAAAGAGGCATTAGGCTCCATGGTCACTAGCCACCAATGGAGTATATGGAAGACAGCTAATTCAGAAAGGGCTCAAAAGGTGAAGTCATTGATCCTAGCTGATGAGTTCTGGGAACGTGTGCAATATGTTTTGAGTTTCACGGAGTCTATCATGAGTATGCTTAGGTTTGTTGATACAGATCAGCCATGTTTGGGGGAAATCTATGATGGCATTGACTCCATGGTAGAAAAAATAAAGAGCATAATAACACAAAAGGACAATGACCCCAATGAAACATTTTTCCTCAGTGTCAAAAAAATCATTGATGACCGTTGGGACAAGATGAACACACCCTTGCACCTCCCTGCATATGCCTTGTCTCCCAAATATTATAGTACCGAGATACTTGCTTTGCCGGGGAGAACCGCACCATATAGAGATAGAGAAGTTGCTTCTGGCTGCATGAAAGCATTTCGAAGAATCTACTCCGATCCAGAAATGGTGAATGGTGTTAGGAAAGAGTTTGGCAAGTTCATACAAGGATGAGAGCATAGTATGTGTGCTATTGCAGACATGTACAAGGAAGATGCACATACATGGTGGTACCTCCATGGGCAAGATTATGTTTTGCTCCAGCCTCTTGCAATCAAAGTTCTATCACAAGTAAGCATGTTTTATTTTAACATTCTTAGTACTTACCATTTTTTGCATTTTAAAGTTGTATTGACTAGAGCTCTAATTTGAAATTTGAATAGGTTGCAAGTTCTTCTTCGGCTGAACGTAATTGGAGTACATACTCCTATATCCACTCAGCGAAGCGTAATCGATTGGCTGCTAAAAAAGCAGAAGACTCGGTCTATGTCCACTCCAACTTGCGTCTTCTATCACATAAGCAAGTTGTGTACAAGGACGGGGCAGCGAAGAATTGGGATATAGCCCCTGAGTGTGCCAACTTGGATGCATCTATTACAGAGCTTGCTACAATCACTGTAGATGATGAGGAGAATTTTCTACATGATGTACATAGTGCGAGTGGCACTCCATATGTTGTTGTTTCAAACGATTTGCAACCAACCAATGATGATGACTTAGATCTAGATCCTTTTGATGAAGATTGAAGAGAGAAAGATTGACTTTTGAATCTTGATTATAGACTTATACTTATAGTATTTTACTATTTTGAAATTTCAAATTTTGTAATACAGTACTAACTACTGAGTATTTGTAATGATTTTCAATGTTTCATTGTTCATTGGTCATCTAAATTATCAATCAAGATTCAAATGTATTATGTATGTTCAATTCTGTATATTTTTTAATTTTTTTGGTATATACAGTTATACTATATAAATAAATATATATATATATATAGTACAGCCGTACCCACAGAAAAAAAAATTTTCGCCGTACCGGCATACCAGAACCCCGCTCCCGAACCCGTTCCCGTACCAGAACCGGCAACTTAGACAGCGAACATACATATGCCAAAATGCTCAAATAAACATGCCAATAATGAACCCTTATGATAATAGCATCAACCATAAACTCATCCACAAGATATGATTATCCAAAGACAAACAAAATGGCAAACAAGTCTGATTTCTGAATATATCAATCTGCTGCTACAAATCAAAATATTCTGAATTGCAATTACATCAAATACATAGGCTCAAAGATGCCCAAACATAGCCCAGAATTCTTCTATGACAAATCAGACCTAATTATTGTACATACCCACAAATGATGAAGAATGAAGTCACAAATCAAACCCTAGATGGGCGAACTCCTTCAGCTAGGTGGCGCTCCCTTGGAAGTGGCAAAACACATCCAAAATGAGGGCGGTGGCGGCTAGGGCTTAGCTCCCACCAATCACAATGAAGTCACCCTCCTTGGTGCTCAACCTAGGGTGAAAACCCTAGCACAATCAATGCTAAAATACTCCACAATGATGGCGCTCCAAGTCTGATCTGAAAATCTGATTTTATCTTCACTCTTCCAAATTGTATTTGGCACAAATCTCACAATTTGACCTTAGGGTTTCTGCAGAAACAAATATGGCTTTGTCGCTCCTTTCCTTCCAAAACTCCAATGAAGTACAAATATGAACTCTGTATGTGTCCACCTCCAAGATGAGATTGGGTTTTTGTCCAATCCACCTATATTCCTAAGGGTTTTCGTCCTTGGAATATGCTGAACCAAAAGTTGCAGCCAAAGAGATAAATCTCCAAAGAATGATATGAATGGATGATGATGGAAATGCTTCAAATGATCTTATATTTATACATAAATTTTCTTCTCTCCTCAAGCTGGCTGACCACCTCTTGTAATAATTTCATTTTTTTCCCTCTCATAGGGCCGACCTCATGCTAGGCGCCCAAAACACAATGGAAATATTTTATTTTATTTTTCTTCTTCTTCCTTGGCCAACCCAGATAAGATATTTTATTTTTCATGTTGTTTCTTTCCCTTCTCCAAGTGGGGTGAACCACTTAGGCATCTTTTACATCATGTTTTTGACCTCTAATCAAGTCATCCTCCTCCAAGGGAAATATCATAATTTATTCTTATTTTTCCAAAGGCATTTTTCCATCTATTTTCTTCTCTTTTCATTCTCCTCCTTGGTCGCTCATCATTAGGGCAAATTATTTTATTTGTGTCGACTTCACCAAAAGCCTCACAAAAAAATACCAAGTCATCTCCCACAATCATTTTGCCCAAATAAAATTGACTAAGTATGAAATCTAGCCAATTAGGTTATTCCCTTAGCCCTTCGGCTTAGCCTACAGGAATGGAATAGGCTAGCCAACTCCACGAGGTGATCACTCGGAAAATGGGGACATTACACAAGACTGATTTCTTTCTTTGCGTTTGTGAAAGATCAAGGAAAGGTGATGATCTCATGTCTCGTGATAATCTATTTTGATAAATCTTGAGGTGCAAGACCAGGAATGAACAGACAAGATGATGATGACAACTCACTCTCCAAAAATAGAGAGATTCTCACAAAGCAATGAGGTGACACCTCACACTTAAAAAAAAGAAGCTTTAATATACCTAAGTAAGCTTAACCTAAGGTTTAAGAAATGTATAACTACACCGACACTTTGTATCAATCACCTACTTATGTTGCAATTCATAGCATAGAGGAATAAGTGTAAAATGCTGATATGGACCAAAGACAGTAGTGTGGCATGCTTTGCCAACCTGTTTTATACTTCTTATCAAGCACCCATCAATGTAGTGATTTGTGAGATATAGGATACTAGAATGAAGTCCAAATTGGTGGAGATAGGTCTGTGCTAGTGGTTTGGCATGACATTTCCAAGGCCATAAAATGGAAACCCTAATTCATAAGGGAAGATATCTATTAAAATATTTAAGAAGTTGATCTTTCTACGAAATTCCCCAACTATCACTTCGGAGAATGGTCTGATAGTGGGAGAAATAGACCAAAAGACACAAATGTGTTTCTTTTGACGTATATAAATCAAATTCTACAATTTAATCATAACTTTCTAAAGATATTTCTTCACCATTTAATCCAGAATTAATTTGACATAAAAACATATTCGAAGACCTTTATAAGTAAAACCTCATTGCTGCACTTCCATCATATAGTGATTTACCTGCTCTTTCCTTGGAAATCACTTAAACTTTATCTTTGCAACTCGTACATAACCTCTCGCTTTGTTGATATGGTTATCCATGCAAATGATCTGCAGCTTACAAAACTATTCATAACCTAAAATATGCAAATAATATCTTAGTTTCTTTCTGTAAAATAAAATGATTCATTCTTGTTAGTCTTACCAAACTAAAGAATCAATAATTAGACTTATAACCAAAAGATATGAGTTGTACTTCAATTTTTAGCATCGATACATTCTTCCTTGATTTTTTATAGTAATGACAGTATTTGGTTATATGCGAACGGATAAAGTTTTTGGTTGAGTCCTTGAAAGTTTATCAAGACTCAAAAGTTAAATCCCTTTTTGTGTTCTTAATGAGCACCAATGGGGTATCAGTGAATGTTGGACAATTCTTATTGTAGAAATCCCTAGATTGATTAACTCATGTGAAGTACCATACATCTTTTACGTTGTTTCCTTGTGGCAACCAATGATATTGAAAGGTTTATGATTAAGCTGTATAAGGAAGATGAGAAGTTATATGATTTCAAGGGAATTATTTTAAAAAACAACGTTGTTTTAAGATATTCCAATGCTATTAAAAAAATACTACAATGATGACTTCCTTATTTGATACGGGCATCATTTTGTCCAAACAAATTTTTACCAGCTAGGCATTTTCCCCTTCTAATAAAGTTAGAGTTGTGGTTGAGAAGGATTTTTCTGTAACACCAATGTAAAAAAGTTAAAAACCATCATGTATCTAATCAAAACAGCCACTGTCAAAATGGAATTATAACATGTTTTACATATCTGATTGTATTTGCTTAGTTATATTATGAGGGAATAGATAATGGCTTTGTAAATAATTGTGATTGGTATACTTTACTTTTGGATTGCATAATGATAATACTACTGTAATAGACCGTTAGTTAATTTTCATGGAATTGTTGTTCTTTCTCTTGTAATAATTATATATGCACTGTTTTCTGAGTCATTTTTAACATAATGGCATATTATGCTTTATCTTGCAGGTACTTTATACAGGCACAAGATCCAAAGTTCACATTATATTATGAGCCTCATTGTGTTTATAACAAGTCTTTACTAGAAGAAGAATATGCAGATGTTGTTATAACTCCAGTAATCAAACAATTACTCCCTGCATTTACTCTTGTATCTGGGCAAGAAGATGCAGTCGAATTGGCACGATTATTGAAAGCAAGGTATGCATATTTTCTAACCTAGAATTCAAAACATTGAATTCAAATTGTAATATTGTAATTTTTTTTTTATAGAAGTAGCAGAATTCATATGCATTTTGTGAGTTCGGAAATGATATTTAAGCCTTCTTGTTAATGAGTTTTTTTTTGGGCATAGGTATGTAGTATCAATGAATAATGGAGAACTTGAGACCAAAGGGTTGCTTTCTAACATTCTGTATGCGGATGGAACAATCGATTCTTTCAAGGTTAGTGCCTTCCCCTTTGTTGGAATAAACCAAATTAAAAGGTAAAAAAGATTTCCATGTCCACTATTTGCTTCACTGGTAGTTCTAGCATTGTAAACCTGGCTTGCAGTGTTTTGAAGGTATAAAATATTAGTTAGTAGAAAATGAATAATGTTTTATTATCAAATTGATAGGTAGATACTTTATATCTACTTTCAATCTAAACCTCCAAGAAAGGAAGAAAGAAAGAAAGAAATTATATTAATGTCCATAGGTGACCAAAACAGGTCAATGGGACTCGGAAATACAACTAGAGACAATAGCAAGAGGGAGCCAAAAAGAAGCTGATTTATATGCTCTATAATTCATATATTTTGATGCAGTGCCCATTATTAAGCTGATTTATATGTTCTATAATTCATATGCTTTGATGCAGTGTCCATTATTATTGAGAGAAGGTGTTGTTTGTCCAGTTAAATAAATTTCCATTATTCTCATGCATTTCACTTGCCTACAACAGTTTGAGCCGCTTGATGTTTATGATTAATGGATATCAATTCAAATTGAAAGAAGACTTTCGTAACTTCTTTGGTTTTCTGTTCTTACATTTGTAGTGTTAACCTTCAAATTAGTAACATATTTTTGGCCCCTTAAAGGTATCAGTTAGTGAGGCTGGGAGAGATTCGGTTGCTTGTCTAGGGTTGTGCATACTCTCATATTGCTTCTCATAATTGTAATGTTATGATGTGATCATTAGGAACAAGAGCTTGTCTAGTTCTCGTTGGGAATTTACAATTGATTCAAATTTTGAGAGGTGTAGTCATGTTCAGTCATTACATAAGTTGTTATCATATATGACCATTCCTAAGACAATTCAGTAATAGAGGAATGATTTAAACATTGTGTAAAGTCCTTTGTGTGCTTAATTCAATCTTTGATTATTGTAGTAGGTTAAGTACATATGTGTTGGATTGTTGTGGCCAACCATCATGCTTACCTATTCTTTTTCTTTATATATGATATTTATTGCTATGATCTGAGTTCTCCACCATGAATATATTATCTATCTTGAAGTCAGTTTTGTGTTCTTGAGACAATATAAATTATTGCTACATTGATCCACAAAGAGATCCCTGTTCTTTTTTTTCTTGTTAGTCATTCATTACAACAGACCTTGATTTGTATAAGCACGTGGAAAAATTGATACCTCTTCTACCAAGATTTCTTGTGGATGCTTGAAAACCACATAAACAAGAGGTTGAACATGTTAGGAAGAATCTATACACTAAGATGAAGGTCTCTAATAATATCAACCTCGAAATAGGGAAAAGGTAAAAGTCATCTCTTAATGGACACACAAACAACCACCTAAGTGGGCACATACAACAACAATCTATATAGGATATCAAGATGGACAATGTATTTGACAAGAAGGTAAAAGGGCAACAAAATAAAGGATGGTTAAAGCAGGGGCTATGTAATATCCCTAACTGGATCTGCCCTAGAATTCTGATTTCTGCCCTAAATTTCTGATTTCTTTTTCTGCTCAAACCCTAGGTCTGAATTCTGATTTTTATTTCTGAAGTATAAATAATCATGAACAGCGAATATACATGTGCCAAACACTCAAATAAACATGCCAAACATGTATGCTTATGAAGATATCATCAAACATGAATCCAACCATGTAATATAACCATCCAAGTGCATATAAATCTGATTTCTGAGTGTAAAAGTCAGCTGCTACAAATTTGAATATTCTAATTGAACTTACAACAAATTCATAGGCTCAGACATGCCAAAACAAAGCCCAGATTGTTAGAAAGACGGTTGTCGTTGCACCAAAAGATTGACCTCTTAATGCCTGATACAACTGCTAGAGTTAATGAATCCATGGGAGGCGGTTAAGCCTTGTCACGAACCTAAGTGCTGCGTTGCACAACACAAGGAGACCAAGGGCGCACACCTTGCAATAATGCCCCTCCAGTGCAAGCGAGGGGTTCGAACCTGTGACCTAGGCTCTGATACCAATTGTTAGAAAGACGGTTGCCGTTGCACCAAAAGATCGACCTCTTAATGCCCGATACAACCGCCAGAGTTAATGAATCCACGGGAGGCGGTTAAGCCTTGTCACGAACCCAAGCGCTACGCTGCACAACACAAGGAGACCAAGGGCGCACACCTTGCAACACATATTTCTGCCATTAAAATGATGTCAAACAACAAATCCTAGATGGGCGAACTCTCCAAATAGGCGGCGCTCTCCACAAAGATGACAAATGGCATGAATAAAAGGGCGGCGGCTAGGGTTGATCAACACATGCTCCAAAACATGAAATTGCCCTTCCTTGAGGTGGCCCTCACTCCTAGGGTGAAACCCTAGCAAGTATCTCGCTGAAAGATGCTCACAAAACCCTCCAAAGGTTGGCGCTCACAAGCTGATCTGAAAATCTGAATATATCTCTTCTCCAATTTGTATTTGGCACAAATCTCACAATTTGGCCTTAGGGTTCCTACAAAAACAAATATGGCTTTGTCACTTCTTTCCTTCGAAAACTCCAATGAAGCACAAATATGAACTCCGTATGAGTCCACCTCCAAGATGAGATTGGGTTTTCATCCAATTCACCTATATTCCTAAGGGTTTTCATCCTTGGAATAAGCTGAACTAAAAGTGCAGCCAAGAGTAAAAACTCCAATGAATAAAATCAGATGTGAATGAATGATGCAAATGACCTTCAAGTACCCTTCTTTATAGCCAACAATTGCCCAAATCAACCCTAGCCGACCTCCCTCTTGGTCGACCTCCTTTTTGGCAATTTTAATTTTATTTTTATTTCCTTTTCTCTCACTTGATCGACCTTCCTAGGTGCTCCACTTATTTTATTTTATTTTCTTTTTTACTCTCCTTTCTAGGTCGTCGACCTCTTTGGCCAATTTCTTTATTTTATTTTATTTCACCAAGTGGCTCACAAAATTATTAGAAGTCATTCCACATCACAAATTAGTCCAACAAAATTAGTGAAATATAAATAATCCGAAATGATTAGGATTACTTATTATTTAACCAATTAGATTATTCCCTTGCCCTTCCGGCTTAGCTTACAGGAATAGAATAGGCTAACCGACTCCGTTGGGTGATCACTTGGAAAAAGGGGACATTTGAAATATCTTGTATAGGATATCAACTATTCTTTCTGATTTTAGGGTTCTGATTTTTGCCCTAATTTTCTGATTTTCCAAATCTGATCCAAAACCCTAGTTTCTGCAGTTCTGATTTTCTGTTTCAGACTTAATCAAACACTTATAACAGCCACTTAAATCATGCCAACACATGTGCCAATATCATAGTTGAATTACACAATGAAATACACAATGATTCAATACCAAAATGATACCAAAATGACTGGAAACTCAGATCAGAAGTCTGCTGTTATAAATCAGAAATATGAAGTCTGCAAGTACATCAAATATCATGGACAAACATGCCAAACATGCCCAGCTACAACCTGCTACAAATCCTAGGGTTTATACATACCCATTTCATGCAAATTTGACCTCCAAATGATGGAATAAGTCCTCCAAGTGTGGCTCTCAAGTTAGGGTTTGAAACCCTATGTCAATGACTCTCCAAAACACCAAAGAGGCTGATCCAAAGTGGCACACTGGTCTGATATGTTTGCTGCTCCAGAGAATGATGTCAATGATGCCAAATGGATGCAACAAAACCATAAAAAATTCCTCCAAGTGTAGGCACTCCAAAGGAAAGATGAAACCCTATGCATATGAAGTCACAAGCATACATCTACAGTCCTCAAACAAGGCCGAATGAGATCTGATCTGCTGCTGTACCAAACTGAGTGTATCTTCAAACCCTAGCAGCCCTCAATCTTCACAAAGCGCCTCACAAATGAGGTCGCTTCACTCCTAGAAGGTGGCGCTCCAACCCTAGGGACAAACCCTAGTCAATATGCCTCCAAACTCGCCAAATGAAACCTTCTTCAAGTCTGATCTGAATATCTGATGTAGCAATCTGCTCTTCTTCACCAACGGACAACAATGAAGCACAAATGGATCCTCGTTACGGAATCTCCAAGGATGAGCTAGGTTTTCGCCTGACTCACCTTGAACACGAGGGTTTTCGTCCTTGGTTCCATTGCACAACTTTCGTTGCAGCCAAGAGAGTAAAAACTCAAATCAAATGAAGTATGAAAGATATGATGAATTGCCTTCAATGCATCTTACATTTATACAAGTCTCAACTCTCTCCCATAGCCAACCTAGAGATATTATTTTCTTTTTATTTTCAAAACACTTTTCCCTCCAATTAGGCCAACCACCTCCAATTGCCTTGAGCGCCCAAATTCAAATTGAAGATTTGAATTAAATATTAGTTTACCTTTTCTCCTTGAGCGCTCCAATCATAAAATAAAATATTATTATTTTTCTATTTCTTCAATTTGCCAAGCAAAAATAGTTAAATGCATGATCTAACTACTCAGAGTATTCCCTTGCTTCCTCGACTTAGCCTACGGGAATAAAATAGGCTAGCTGACATAAGATGGGTGATCACTTGAAAAAAGGAGACATTACAACATTACAGGCTAAATGGAAGACAATAAGGTAAAAACATATTTAAGCCATGAGCTAAATGCAGCACAATATGGTAATAATTAAATAAATTCAATAGCAAAGTAACAAGCATACAATGAGAAATCTGACCTGTATAATAAAATAGGTAGGGTTAGAGATACTTGGGATTGACTTGTTGACACATTAACCTTCCCCTTTGGTTTAAACACTTGCAAAGAGGTGGTTGTAAGTGAAGTCAAGGTGTATAGGAGAAACCCTAATAGACCACAACTAGAGACACTAGAGACTTGGCATACATCAAATTCAAGGTAGATCCTCTATCCTTGAATTCTCAAAGGTCCCTGTGAAAAACTTGTCTTCCTTTGGTGGTGTATCCCCTTTGGTGGTGTATCCCTAAAACTATTTTTTTGATATGGCCAACTAGGTTCCCAAGACTCTAGAAAGTTATATTGTAAGGTAAACATTTAAGTAAAACTTATACTTTTATTCTTAGATTTTACAAATTCCTTCAGACTTTAAACTCCTTAAAATTTAATTTTGAAAACCCCAAAGTTCAGAAATAAACTGCCCCCTTTTTTTAAAGAAGACTATGAAGTTACAAACTGCTGTTAACAAAAATGCCCAGTTGCAACTACAAATATACTTTACCCTAGCTGTGACAGTGCCCTAGTCAAGACTCTTCCACAACTATAATTTCTACCCTACTCGTGTCTATCTATGTTCTGCTGCAATTTGATTTCTTGTACCTCGTGACTCTTTCCCTACCCATGATGATTTGATTTCCAAAGTTTTGGTGCCCTAAAAACTCTATTTTCTTCCCATGTGATTGGTAAAAATTGTGTGCCCTACCTTGGTGAAAAATGCAACCATAAAATGTCGCCCTTCTTTCTGCTTGTGAGCCACAATCCTTTTGCTTGCTCCTGTAGGCTTACCATCTAGTTTGTGTGACTCCTTGCTTTATCTTTGTTTGCAACACATAGCTTCTATAGATCATGCAAAACCTTCACACGGGCATTGCAGATTGTGCCATAGAATTTACAATTGGTGCAACGATTGTTGACCTTTCACATTCATCGCCTAGAGAAAAATATGTTGTGATTCTTCTTCATGATTTGCACACAGATTTAGCTCAACCTTCTTAAATTCTGCAATTTTTTTTTGATTTGAGCCTTGCACCTTACAACTTCCTCTCTTCCTAACCTTCTTCAAACTCTATACGATTAGTGTTGTACCTATTACCAGGCTTCCTCAACATGATCTGGCTTTGATACCAATGTTGGTTAAAATTGAAGAAATGATATTGAGAGGAATTGGCGTGCATCTCATGGAGAGAGTGTTGCATTATATAGATTCAAGAAACTTCTTGTTACAATCAATTCATTAAAGAGCACCTTACAACAACCTTATTAATGACCTACAACCACTGACCCATTAGTTATTACATACATGTGTAAAGTGTAAACATACAATTTATTATATCATTATATAATAGTTCAAAGGTGTGTCAAAGATGGTATTGTCTTTTAGCTTGCTCAAAGGCTTCTTCTAGGGTTCTAAGAGAGAAGGAACACACTTGGTATTGGAGGTTGGGCTTTAGAGATGGATAGAAGAAAAAGTCTAAATAAGCTATGCTCATCCATGTTGTGCTTGACTTTGTTCGCTAGGTATTTCCAATGTTTGATAAAGTCATGCGCATATTTGTGTTAAGATTATTTGGCAGTCATAAAGTTTCCTTGGTTGTTTTTAGGTAAAGTGCTAGATTGAAACTCTTGGAGGAAGTCATTAACTAGTTGCCCAAGCTTTGGATGGAGTGAGTTGTTGGTTGATTATGCCATCTAAAACATATTTGATAAAGGTTTTGGCAAGAGTTTGGTTGCAGCATATTGGTTGGTATTGACCCAATCTTTGTAAAGATTGTGAAATGCTTTGAGATAAAGGGTGGTTTCCCTAGTACCATTATAGGTAATGATGGTGGAGTCGGAGCCAACAGATGGTGGTTGAGGGAGAGGTCTTCCACTAGCATTGGTAATAGGTGGTGGGAGAGGAATTTGATTAAGATTCTGCCAAGTGATTTGTTGATGAGATTGCTATTTACAAGATTTGTTGTTGTAACTAGAGCATTTGGGTATTGGCTAAGGTTTGAATTTGGGCAAAGTGATTCATGACTTGTGTAAGGGCTTGAGTGATACCTACTTAGGTTGGCCAGCCTTGAAAACTCTCACAGAACTTAGGAGTTTCTTGGGCCTAGCCAACTTCTATTGAAGGTTTGTGCTTGGATTTTCTCACATTGCATAGCCTTTAAACCAAACAACAAAAGGGAGGGCCAAAGCAAAGTCATATGGACAAAGGCGCAACAATGACCATTTGCACAATTAAAGTAGAGGCTATGTTTAGCACCCGTTCTTGTTTTGCTCAATCTGCAAGTCTTTTGAGATCGATACAAATGCCTTGAAGTTTACACTTGGAGCAATTCTCACTCAACACGGCCATCCTATTGCCTACCATAGTGAGACCTTTTTTGACATAGTGTAGGCATATGATGTACAAGAAAGAGCTTTATGCTACTGTCCAAGCTTGTAAGTAATGGAAGCATTATATACTATGGAAAAAAACCATCATCTACACAGATTGCAAGCCTCTACGGTTCATGAGTTTAAGTGAGATTCATTTTGCGTACAGCATGTATATTTCCTATTTGTTCAACAATTCCCTCTCTCTAACAACTATCATTTGAATTACAAGTAGCATAGTATTTTATCATATAATTCTTGATTTGTAGATTCTAAATTCAAGAATTTATAGATCAAGTGGCACCCATTGATCTAGCATTGTTTGTACTTTGTTGTGTTAGATGAGACATCACCAAATGTAGAGAAAAAATTGGATAAGGCTACAAATTTTGTTGAAAGGATTCTACACGTTAAACAACAAATTCACAAGATCTTGTAGCAAACCACTAGAAAGTACAAGCAACAACATGATTGGTTTTGTGCCTTTCAGTTTCAGGTGAGAGACAAGGTATGGTTGCACCTTTGGAAAGAAGGCTTTAGGGCCCAAACAAAAAACTCAAGCCTTTGTGATATGATCAATACACTATTACCAAGATGCTGAGTGCTAATGCATTTGGTCTCAACTTGCCATCTTATCTTAGGTTTCAACCAGTGTTCAATGTAGAATTTACTCTAGCAATATTTTCTGCCATTGCGGAACACATTAGATGTTGATGAATAGTTGTAGAGCACAAAACTGAACCCTAACACTGCCGCTCTAGTCCCTATAGATTGGATCATTGATACACTGGTCAAGGAGATGAAGAATCATGAAATGTCACTATATTGGGTGGTGAAAACAAGGTAATTTCTATATTAGGGCAAATGGTTCACTAGGAACTAGATTCATCGAAGGTTTTTCATCTAGTGCAAAAACTAGGAGAAATGGGACCCATTGCTTCTAAAGGAGGAAAAATGATCTGAAAAACATCTTAGATCATCCAAATGGCAGTTTTCGATGGAATTCTGATTTTTTTTTTAAATCTATTTTTTTTGCATTTTCTATGTTTTTGTATTTTACATTTTTGGGGTCCTTTGGAGTGGAATTTGACAATGCATCTATTGTATAGAGCTTAAATTATGGTCCAACCTGGATTGTTTAGTTCATAATCTAAGCTTTCTATTTCATATACAAACTTTGAATTTTGATTAACAAGCTAAAAGTTTTGACCCTAACAAGTCTGTGTACCAAAATTAAATAAATCGAACAAACATTTTTAGTTTTCTAATAAGTTTACCCTTATATGACCTATCCATTTTAACTTCTGAGAGGGACATGGGTCACTACCATGTGTGGTGACTCTTCGATTCTCACCTAGAACCCTAATTTACTATTTTTAGTAAGTATTATGTTTCTTGTATTGTAAAGCTATATAATAGCTGAATTTGAAGCATGTAATCAAAGTTGGAGGCATACATCTCTCCTATATAGTTTGTCCATTTTGTATGTGCTCTCAGTTGAAATAATAATTTACTTTGTTTAGCAAGTCAATAATTGTCAATCTTGTTTTGTTTTTCTGTTTAGTTGTTGCTTATAATACATTTAAGTTCCTCAACTAGTGTATTATCCCCTAAATTAACAGCTTAATTCAAATCAATGCATTGTTGATCTGAAAGACTTACTACAATGTTACACAAAACAAACTGTTAACCGCTCCAACTTCCTACCAACAAAGAAGAGTGATTGTCACAAAAAGATGGAGAACCCTGAAAGTTAGCTTTTCACATGCTGAAATGGAAGACTGGTTCATGAGCTCCTTCCCTAGCCCCCATATTCCAAAGATTTGTATATTGGAAAACTAGAAACCTTTGGGATCCATAGAAGCACTCATGATGCTTGGAGGATATTTTATGGTGGTCTTCACAACTAATCAAGAGAGTGAAAGGATCTTCTAGGGAGGATCCTAGTTTCTTAATAGATCTGGATTGTTCATGAAGCATTGGGCACCTGCCTTCAATCCCATAGAGGTTCTACCCAATGTTGTTCCTTTATTGGTTTGGTTATCCCTTATTCCAAATGAATACTGACAGGAACAAGAACTGATGAAGATATGCTTGGCAATTGGAGATTACATAGCAGCCTCTAAAATGACCAAGAATCCTTGTGTGGTCAACTATCCCAGATCTGTGTTAATCTGAACCTTGATGAGCCTCTCCTTGATAGAATAATCCTAGCTCTAGGTGAATTCAGCTGTGAACATTCCTTTCCTATGCCATTACTATCACGAATATGGTCACCTTGCTAGGGCCCACTCTTCATATTTGACCCAGCACCATAAAGAGCCCACTTCATCAGCTAGTATGCCAAGGAACAGCAAGAGAACTGTAATGTACCGAATATAGAGTTCTTTGTATCTTCTGGTTTTTTAGTATTTTTTTGAATTTTGAACAAAGTAAAAACTGAAAAACAACAACTGGAAACAAACAAACCTCTTAATCAATCAAGCACAACACTTCATACAATTTGGCATATATATTTTGATATTTTCTGAGTGTATATGGACTGAAATCTCTGATTGCTTACAAGCTGAAATAATTCAAATGCAGATATTCCCAGCAACTATGACAATATGAAATCTCTCCTCAGATCATAATTGCATTAACAATAATGTTGAATAGACAGACAACAGTCTTTGATATATAAGGAAATATAAATTAGATTTACAAAGCCTCCATCATGGATCTTACAGCGCCAATGTTGCGGCTGTAAATATGGATCAGTATAGATCCCTTTGAAGATGATAGAGAATCCCTATCACAAGCTACAGCAACTCACAAACTCCTCCGCCACCCAGACAAGTATGACAGACCTGCGGTTAGGTGTGGGGTGTGGCAGACTTGTAGGTAACCTCTGCGATTGTATCACCTGGCTAATGTGGACAACAACTATAATTCCTACGATACCCTTCCAATGTCGATTCATATTTGCTGTGCAAATGGGTATATGATGACTTAGTGGCACAACAGAACAGCTCCAATCTCATCAATACAGAACTCTGAACAATGGCAAATTTGTCCTGGTGAATGGATCAACAACCAGCAACTAAGATGGCTGTTGCAACACTGAATCAGCTACAAATCGGCGCTCTGAATATAAGTAATGAATTTGGGTTTTCAAGCAGCAAATGGATGATTCTTCTCTTAGCTGCGATCTCACTTGTGGGGGTGCTGCAGATAATGAATTTGGTATGGTACACCCATAATGAGTTCAAACTTGGAAATGGTGTTCTTACATGGCGCAGCAAATGGAAATTAGGCTTTCCAATTGATTTACAATATCCTCAAGAACCAACGAATGATGTGGAACTCCTTCCAATGGTGGCGCACAAGGGAAATGATGTTAGATCACTTCAAATAGCCCTGAAACCCGGTGATTATGATTTGCTTGCAAATGCTCCAACGCCCAATCTTGAAAATTCGTACAAATCTCTGATTTAGCTCAGCATGCAAACCCTAGTTGGGATTTGCCAATGCCAAAGATGAGGGTTTTAGTCCTCACCTCTGGAGAAGAGAGCCAAGAGTGTTTTTGTCCTCTTGGATTGCAGAAATACAACCAAGGGTTTTTGTCCTAGGATGCAAAATCAAACACAAAGCTCGCAATGAAAATGCCAAATGAAATCCTGATAATGAAATGAAACTAGGCACCTCCTTGATATACCTTTCCAAATCCGGATCTTGGATTTAAATTTCTCTCCAAGTATTTAAAAATACTTTTTATTTTAATACTAGTGTTTAAAAACACCTTTTATTTTATAATAATATTATTAAGTTGCCCATAAAATTAGGAATTATTGGGCCCAACTTAAAAATATTATTATTAATTATTTTAGTCCAGAAAAGGGGACATGACAAGAACATCCATGCATTACTTGTAAAGAATCAACAACAACATCATTAGGTAAATATTGAGAACAAATTCCAAAGAATTTATGCAACAAAAAGTGAAGACATCAAAGGACCAAAGGTAGCCATTTCCACTGCAAATCCTTTTGTAATCTTAAAGAATCTTGAATATGTTGGCGCCCCTACAAAACTTTGCCTACAATCATGTTGGTAGTCTTAGATCAAGTCATTCTTGTCATGTTATTAATTTCAATTGAGTTCTTCTCTAGTTGAGTTGCAAAGATGTCCAGTCATGGTCTAGTTTTTCAACTAACAGCTCTTGTAGATTGTTCGAGGTTGCATTATGCCAAGTGAAATACGAAGAAGTTTCTAACTAATGGAGGAATAGGCAGTGAGAAGAAAGAGAAGGGAATGACAAAGGATTGGGCCTAAAATTATCAAAGATCGGTAGATGGCTTAGCAACTTCCTCTAAAACTCCATTCAAGTGACACAGGGAAAGGGTGCCTAAAGTGGCAGACCTCGTCCAAAACTGCACCAAGGGTCAAAAGGTGGTGAAGAGAAGTGCAAGTTCTTCCAATACAAAAGAGTTAAGTGAAGATTATGAGACATAGGGCAACTTTGCCTTGGCAATGCATGTCTAAAACTTTAACAAAGGTGGCATAGGTGTTGCAGAAGTGTGTCAAGGAGGAAATGCATCAAACTTAAAGTGAAAGTCACACTTTATTGATGGCAATACCAGTTTAAAACTCTGATCAAGCTAGCAATGGCACAACAAAACCGTGACAATGAACTAGGAAGATAAAGTAATTAAGTTAGAGCCATTTTGAGGTGGCGAAGCTAGTAAGAAAACATGACCAAGCATATGAGTGAAGGAAATAAATGGAAGACAACTTTTAAGTGGTTGTACAAGTAATGAGTAAAATTGCGATCAACATGAAGTGTTTGAAAAACAAGGAAAGTAGTTGCACTTTTTTCTTGGCAATGGTAGCTCAAAAGTGCGATGTGAGTGGCAATTAGTTGTCAAAATTCCGCCATTCACTTTAAATCAAATTGCCATTTAAGTGGTGCACAATTAGAAGGGTTGAACTAGTCTAAAGTTCCGGAAAAGGTAGTAGAGGTGTTGCAAAAGTGTGTCAAGGAGGAAATGCATCAAACTTAAGTGAATGCCACACTTTTTTAGTGGCATAGCCAGGAGAAAAATGTGACAAAGGAGATGAAGACAGTTTAAAAATACAACTCAAGTAAAAGTCAACTAAAACATAAAAAAATTGCACTTTTTGAGTGGCATTGCCGCATGAAAGTTCTATCAACGAGAAAAAAGACAACTTAAGTTAGGCACCATTTTGAGGAAAACTCCACCTTGTCTCTTAAATCAACAATTTCAGATATTCAATGCCAAGTCAAGTGTTTTAAAGCAAAAATCAGCAAATCATAGGATGCTTTTTTACCAAGCGGCCTATGTTAAGAAGAAAGTAGGGATATAAAGCGGGAAGAGGCTATTTGACTGATTTATTTTCTTTTTGCAATGGATAGAGATAGGGTTGCTTTAAAGCGGGCTTTATTGAGATTATTATATTATTATTTTATCCCTTAAAGCTGCCTCTGGAGAGCTTATAAACAAATACCTTGAGCACAATGATATTGGAGTGCAGATTTATGCTGTAGGAATTATCAATCAAGTTGTATTTTCATGAAGGTTAATGAATGTTAGTGGAAGTGATGTTTATATTGCAGAAGCCATTATTCAGTGATTGTTAAAGCTATGTTTGTAATTACCTGAAATGAATAGAAAGTAGATTATATTGAGTCAAATTTTGTATTGGTGAAATTTATCTTTTTAAATTACAGCTTTGAAGGTAATTTAACAATTTCCCTCATGAAATAGTGTGATGTTCACTCGTCTAAATTTTTCTTGTGAATGCAGATTTACTGGTGTCTGATTTAGCAGGTAGTCTGCATTCTGTGTTTTTCCTTCAAATTTGTGTCATAGCTGAATGTTGGTCTTTGGTTTAGCCAGTGTAAAGTTGTCTTTGTTTGTGCTTGATAGTTTTCCCTTCTTTAAATCCGAAATTTCATTGTAGATCTTGACTGTTGACAGTTCAATGCTTGCATCCGAGGCTAAAACATAGTCAATTAGATATTTACATTTATGTAAAATGCCCCATGAAGTATTGTACATTGTGCATACTTTAAATTTAGTTAGATCTAAGGGAGCTTCCTATTATAATTTGAAGAACGGTTCTACTGTATTTGTTGTTTCATTTTGTGTTGTCTAGCAACAAACAAATTAAAACACTAACAGAAGACATGGATCAGAACAAGTAGTTGGCTTAGCTAGGTTCTTTGGACCTTGCAAGGATACTTCAGTGTCATGCAAAAGTATTTGTTTCAAAGCCCAACCTATTACCAAAGGACATAAGCAAAAGGTTAGAGGTACAAGTAATAGCACTTTGACTCTAACATTCCCCACAAACCTTAGATCCAAGAGAGAAAATCATCTCTTAACACCACAAAAAAACGAGGAAGTGCCAAATCTCTGACTTCAAGACCATCGTGCAGCTACAAGCTACACAAAAGCTATTCAGATTTGGACTCCAAAATTCTAACAATTCTTGAGGATGAGAATCTAAAAATCACAAACCCAAACATTACCCAATGATAACTCTATCTTGGAATATTAGGGGAATAGGTGCCACTAACAAGCAACACTTATTCAAAAGAAAAATCATCAAGCACAAACTTGGCATGGTCCTTCACGAAACTACTAGGATTAGTTGCATGGAAAGAACAAAGTTCACAAACCCTTGGTGAACAAACACATGCATTTCTACAAAGAAACCAAACTAGCAATCCTTTTGGATTTCCAATGGTATGTGGCAATATCTCACACAACCCACCATTGGGGAGTGGCAAGTGTTTTCTCTTGAATATAATATGCATCTCTGTATTGTGAATATCTACATCCCACCCTAGGTCATAATAGGACTCTACCGTTGGATCATCTCCAACTTTGGGTGGAAACCACCATGTTAAGTCCTATCATCCCAATGGGAGATCTTAGTTCCATCAAATCACTAATGGGAAAAAAGGGAAGATACAGATTCAAAAAGAGAATGGTTGATTGCCTCTCAAATCACATCTCTTCAACAAGGCTGATTGACATGGATCTTGAGGACAATTTTTTCACTAGGACAATCAAAGATTGGGAAGGAACCACATTGCTGAGGAACTGGATATAATCTTAACCTTTCAGCATTGGTTGCAAAGCTATTGATAAGTCAAATGGTTTCATCCATGGTTTGAAAAATTGGATTCGGCAAAAACTCAACAGACTCAAATTTGACTTAAATTCCTTAAAAAGAGTACAATGTTGCATCATTATGCAACAATGGCTAGCCGATAGCTATGATATGTATTATGAATTTATGATGATTGTCATTGAAAATCATCATCATAAATTGCATATCCATGCAAGTAATAAGAATTTACAATTCCTCTTCCTTGTTCTAGTGAAAAATTGGGGCTAGGGCCTACTTGTAGTTCGTCGAGGCTCCACTCTTGTACTAGATTGTTGTGGCTCCACCTTGGAACTAGATGGTGATGACTCCTCCCTGCCTTGTGTTCAACATTATCTGCAATGATGTCATCCAATCCAATGTCTCATTCTTTTGTTGTAGCTACATTCTCCATAGCTTACCTTTTGAAATTAACAATCTTGTCTTCTGTAAACAAATGGGTGTTCTCATCCTGCACAGTTTAGTCTCTATATGGATCAATCTCATCCAAGTCTATCGACTCCTAAGCAACTGTATTGTCGACTTTTATTGTGGGAAGGCAAAGGTTGTATTGCACAAAAACTAAGCCATTAAGACATGTTTGAGACAACTTATTGGGCTTGGCCTCAAACAAACTTGAGTTACACTCACATCTAGAAGTGTTACAAGGTTGATTCAAAATACAAAGGGCTATCTTTTGAAGATTTGGGGTATTTCCACCCCAATCTTCCCACCAAGAAGCTGCAAATAAGGTATTCAAAAGTTTGTAAGCAATAATTGTAAGATATAAGTCAAGACTCCAATTTTTTGTTACTTGGTGTTTGGGTGGATCTCACTTAAATAGTTAGTGCCAAAGAAAAGAGTCTCCCTCTAGTTTGTTGTAATTTTGCAACTCTAAAATAATGAAGTCCCTCACCTCAACCTTAGGTGTAATTTTCTCAATGCCTGTTGAGAGGCCCTCCATAACCCCCTAATTAATATTTGACACGTCATCAGAGAAGAAACACTTGGGTTTGAGGTAATACCCTGTTGCATGAATGAGCTGATGGAAATGATTGTTCCACCTCCAATCAATGATCTCCCAAACAAGATCAAATTTATCTCTCCCTTGTAATAGTTTTGGATGGCCTTCTTGGCCTCATAAATGTATCCCATAGGGTTTTTCTCCTTGTCCATCAAGCACAAAACCCTCACCAAAGCCTGTGAGACCTACAATCAAATGAAAATTACAATTAAAATAAATACTTTAAAAAATTGAAATTGAAGGATTCAATTTGAAATTTAAATTGAAGTTTGAATTTACCTTGATGATCTCTATAGCTCCGTTCGCAAAGACATCAAAGACTATCTTTGCGACCCACTCTCCATCAACCTTCTTTGAATACGATGAATCTAGCCATGTTTCACTCACAAACATTTGCTTCAAAAGTGTTAACAAATTACAAATGCTTTGCAACGTGAGAAAGTTAGTTGTAAACCTTGTCACAAGCTCTTTCCTTATGGTGTGATCTCTCATCAAGTTGAGAATTGAAGAGTGATTATAAATGTATTTTGTGATGTTTCTAGCTTCTTCCACAATTGGTCTCACCCAATCAATTTTGCCTATGTCCTCTAAAGGAAGGTCAAGGCACTAGGCACTACAAGGGGTCCAAAAAAGTGATGGATGCCTTTCCTGAAGTAGTTTCCATGGCACCATGTATGCTGTTGCATTATTGGTTAGAACTTGCACCACATTTTCAATGTCCACCTTTCACACAATCTCCTTTAGCATTAGACTCAATGTTTTTGCATTCTTTACCTTATTACATGCATCTATAGACTTAAAAAAATCATTTCACCATTTGAAGCCGCTAGAAAGTTGATGAGGGTGTGATTCCTTCTAAATTGCACAATATTTACTTGCTTATTTACAATATTTACAATGTTTTCTGGAGTGATTTTGAGTATGCAATATGAACAAAATAAATAAAAGCCCATCTTTTTGCTTTTTAATTTAGAGTACAAGACGATTCAATGCATTAACACTAGATAAGAGATTTTTGGGTTTTTTGACTGAAAGAAATCCCTAGAACTGCTTACATTGTTCAACTAAATGTAGAGACTGAACAATACAAGTACACATATAGATTGAATAGACAAATACATAAAAACACAATGGCTTTGATAATGTAAATGAAGGACTCGGTACAAAGCCACCATATCCAACTTTGAAAAGATCTGCAATACACAACTTGCAAATTTGGTAGAAGCTATTTAATATAGCTTAGCACACAACAAAACATCTGAATAGACACTTAGAAGCGAGATAGGCATAATAAATTCTGTTGAGTGAATAAACATTGTGTAACAAGCTACCCCAAATTTTTTTTTTTGAAAATTTAAACAATTATAACACAATGTTAGCACAATATTGCATGAATCCAACTAAACACCTCCACACTTCTGGTCACCAAGTTCCCAAATCGGGCGAGGTGAGAGCATATTGTGTTTTGGTTTACAAAATAAAGATTGTGCAACAAATTAATTACATTCCTCCGCTACTGAGCAGGCATCCACTTATTCAGTGGGGATTCACCACTTATTCAGTGGGTGGGAAACAAGAAAAATAAAACTTTATAAATTCTCCACACTGGCGGTAAACCATCCAGGGGTTATTTAGTGAGTTTGCATCATAAAGAAGAAATTACAATGACTCAAAATATTGCAACCCAAATCAGAAATATCAACTAGGTTATTTAAACCAGCACCATTGAAGGTTATGAGTCATGGAGTTATCCTGCAGCCATAAAAAATATCAAATATAATCCATGATATATCTGTCCTAGCTGATGAAAATCTGAAGATAGTTTGATGATGACCAATGCTCAGAATTTCTGCCTTATGCCCAACTGTACGGACATCCCAGCCACATTTAGAAAACACAAAGTACTATGATAATCCTCTAATCCTTTTTAAAACATATCAGCTCTGAATGACTGCCTTTATACATCCCAAAACTGTGCCTACAGCTCAAAACAAATCAAACATGCATCCAGAAAACCCCTACATCTGCTGTACGGCACCATTATTGAGGAAGTACGGATCAGCATGTAGAATATGATTCAGACCACAGAAAATTCTGTGAATACATGGAATGGCAGCGCTCGAGGATAGGAAAAAAGATCCATTCATATAGTTTCAACAAATCTTTCATCTGAAATCACAATGAAGGTTATTCTTCTCAGCATGGTACGGCCCTAGGAGTACGGCTTGCATCAAATACACTCCAAAACTTAACAAAAATCTGCATTAATATCTCAGAAATCATTCTTCAATCAACATCTTTAAGGGAATAACAAAAATCAGATCAAAACTCCAAAACATATCAATCCAAAATTTGCCCAATGCAACCCCTGAATGAAGTTACGCTTCTTCCAGCTAGGCAGGATATTTCACCAACGAAACTGGACATCTTCTAGAGGCTTTTCGTCCTCAAGACTGAAGGAAGAACTTTCGTTCAATCCCAGCAGCATTTCAGTACAAAATCCAAAGTATAACCTTCAAGATGAGCTCTCACTTCACTTTTATAGGCACCTAGAGTTACACAAGAAATTAATTTTTTCTTAGAAATAATACTTTTTTCCTCAACCTTAGAATAAGTCCATTTTTTCTCCACTTAAGGGCTCACTTTTAAGTGCCTAAATAAAAGAATATATTTTCCCCTTTCCAATGAGCTATAACACTTAATGTCTTATTAATTATTTTCACCCTTAAGAACTTAAGTGAAAATAATAATTAAAATAGCTCATTAAATATTACTTTTTGCGGAAAATCCCAAACTGCATCCAAACGCCAAATAAACTGAACCAATACGCTCAGTAGGGATAGGGATGCAAAACGATGCCTTTCGGGGAACTTTCCAAAAATAGACGGCTTCTCCAAGAATCTTGGAGAGCAATCCAAGAAGTCCAATCAACTTCAGAAAGTTGCATAGACACCCAGACACAACACTGATCTCAAATCCAACATCAGAGATCAACAATACAACTGAACCAAGAGTTCTTCGAAAAAGGGGAACCCCTTACCATATCGAGGTAGCCTATCCGGATTTCGGAAAATAGGCTATCGGGCCCACATCTGACTAGGAAGAAAAAGGGAACATTAAACATTTAATTTTGGATTAATAATCACAAATATTTGATGAACAACAATTTCAGCAATATGCAGGGTTGACAATTACTATTAGAAATCTAAGTTATTACAAAGCTATTGCATGAAAATAAATGAAATAAACTAATTGAAGTTTGACTCTAACTATGACTGCTTACATGATGTGCAAGCTTTATTACAAATTATCTCATCCATTAAAGTAAAAATTAAAACATGCGACTATGAGTTCAACTAATGATTTTATCTCTTAAAAGTTCACATATCTCACATGATGAGATAGACAATCTAAGAATAGCGAACTCTGAGCTATAAATAAAGAATGCTAAAAATAGCATGGGCTCCGGCTAAAAATGACAAATCCTAGAATATGTTCTACTCTTCAAAATTTGTGATCGCTAAAAATAGCATGGACGCAAGTTAAAAATAGACTTCTCTGAATATATGCGGCTTTGGATGATTTCAATGAAGCTTTCATGGTAGATACTTTGCTTTGATGAAGTTTGACAAACCTTCTAAAACATTCTGAAACTTTAACAAACTCTTGATGCATAGATATCTAAGACTAAAAACCTCTTTTTTGTTAATCTCGTTGTATCTCACCATTCGTTAATACTGCTTTGAATCCTTGGAAATTTCCTTTTCAAACTACCCCCTTTCAATTGATCTCAAAGGTGAATGAAGCATTGGCACATCTGGTTTGATTGTAATTATAACTGACTTCGCTATGCTCTAGTTTGTTGACAATTACTATTAGAAATCTAAGTTATTACAAAGCTATTGCATGAAAATAAATGAAATAAACTACTGAAGTTTGACTCTAACTACCAATGCTTGCATGATGTGCAAGTTTTATTACAAATTATTTCATCCATTAAAACAAAAATTATGAGATAAACGATCTAAGAATAGCAGACTTTGAACTATAAATAAAGAATAGCGGACTTTGATGAAATTATTATAATTTATTCCTTGAAAGTTCACATCTCTCATATGATGAGTTAGATGATCTAAGAATAGCGGACTTTGAAATAAAAATAAAGAATGCTAAAAATAGCATGGGCTTTGGATAAAAATGGCAAATCCTAGAATATGTTCTACTTTTCAAAAATTGTGATGGCTAAAAATAGCATGGACAAGTTAAAAATAAACTTCTCTGAATATATGCGGCTTTGGATGATGATTTCAATGACGCTTTCATGGTAGATCATCTGCTTTGATGAAGTCTGGCAAGCCCTCTAAAACACTCTGAAACTTGAACAAACTCTTGATGCTTAGATATCAAGAAACCTCTTTTATGTTAATCTTGTTGTATCTCACCATTTGTTAATATTGCTTTGAATCCCTCGGAAATCTCCTTTTCAAACTACCCCCTTTCAACTAATCTCAAAGGAGAATGAAGCATTGGCACATCTGATATGATTGTAATTATAACTGACTTCGCTATGCTCTAGCTTTTTTTTAAACAGAATAAGACTGTCGTTCGCAAGCACTGCTGCTGTAGGAAAGAATGAATCTACAAGAGAGATGGGTTCATGTGAACCACTACTCATGAAATATGGGTCATGTGTTTGACTCAGAAACTACGCAGTTAAAATCCTAAAATAAATATCATAATTTGACATGCTGCGAAAAGTACCTCCTACTTATCAATTGATGAACTAGAGGGGCTCTATAATGAATGGTTCATAAGGCACAACACTTGCTGAAGGTTTTGCAAATGGGGTAGCAAGCTAAGTGGGCTTGAACTTGGGGGAAACTCCATGGTTAAGCGCGCTTGAGTTGGAGTAGTACTGGGATGGGTGACCTCCCGGGAAGTCCCGATGCTTCACCTCTGTGTGCATCACCTAGATGCAATGAGTGCTAAGTGGACCATTCATTAACATGAGAGATGGGTTCATGTGAACCACTACTCATGAAATATGGGTCATGTGTTTGACTCAGAAACTACGCAGTTAAAACCCTGAAATAAATATCATAATTTGACATGCTGCGAAAAATACCTCCTACTTATCAATTGATGAGCTAAAGGGGCTCTATAATGAATGGTTCATAAGGCACAACACTCGCTGAAGGTTTTGCAAATGGGGTAGCAAGCTAAGTGGGCTTGATCTTGGGGGAAACTCCATGGTTAAGCGCGCTTGAGTCGGAGTAATACTGGGATGGGTGACCTCCCAGGAAGTCCCGATGCATCACCTCTGTGTGCATCACCTAGATGCAATGAGTGCTAAGTGGACCATTCATTAACATGAGAGATGGGTTCATGTGAACCACTACTCATGAACTATGGGTCATGTGTTTGACTCAGAAACTACGCAGTTAAAACCCTGAAATAAATATCATAATTTGACATGCTGCAAAAAATACCTCCTACTTATCAATTGATGAGCTAAAGGGGCTCTATAATGAATGGTTCATAAGGCACAACACTTGCTGAAGGTTTTGGTAATGGGGTAGCAAGCTAAGTGGGCTTGATCTTGGGGGAAACTCCATGGTTAAGCTTGAGTCGGAGTAATACTGGGATGGGTGACCTCCCGGGAAGTCCCGATGCTTCACCTCTGTGTGCATCACCTAGATGCAATGAGTGCTAAGTGGACCATTCATTAACATGAGAGATGGGTTCATGTGAACCACTACTCATGAAATATGGGTCATGTGTTTAACTCAGAAACTACGCAGTTAAAACCCTGAAATAAATATCATAATTACAAGAGACTTCTTTAAGCATCATTTTCTTCCTAAAATGGACATTGCCTCCTTTTTATAAAGATTTTGCTCTGAATAGACATCATTTCTACAAAAAAAACAAATTTATCTTCTGTTGAGAAGTTACCCGCTTTCCTTTTAAAATGGTGCCTCATCTTCGAATAGAAAAAACAATCTTTTTCTGGCTGAGCTATTTTGAAAAGGCATTTCATCCATTAAAAGGAGAAAAACACTTACTCATAAACACCTCTATTTGAAGCAGTGTCAGCACGTGACATGGATAGACCTTTGAACTTTCATTAGCTGACTTAAGACAAGTATGTGCTTATGAACCAAGCCCACCCTGGAATACAGAAATTTTGGTTTGTGCTTGATTTAATTTTTTTTCCTTTTAGATAGGTGCGCTCCCAGCTCCAGGCGCGCACCCAAATATGGCAGAATTTTGGCAAAACTTTTAGCTTTGTTCGCGAGCCCTTCACGTCCCATTTTAGACTGAAATTTCTCTGTAATAAATCGTACCCCTACAGTCCAAGCGCGCGCCTCTGAGGGCAAAGATATTGACAAACCGAATTTATTTTTTATGCCCTTTCATCCTTGCGCGTTTCTGTAAGCCTGCAATTTTGTAAAAACTTATTATTCTTCCACTTTGCCTGCACGTACCTCGTATTGGCCGCGATTTTTTATCAAAAAAATCTGTTTCGTGCCCTAGACTTCTGCACGTGACCTCATAGGCATGAGTTAGAACTTTCAGTTTGCCTGTTCTGACTCAGCAAGGCGCGATTTTGACATTCCTAGTCAGCCCTAAAAATGGCACGACTGTACATAATAGAGGATTGTTTGTTTTGAAAAATTTGGCTATTTTGATGCCCTAGGACACGCTTGATGCTCGGTATATTTGTTTTCATCCTTCCAAATTGTCTTCCTTTATTTGGTGAGCCCTCTAGTGTTGGATGACAATTTTCATGCCTTGATAAATCCCAGCATACCTCTTAATTGTTTGAAGCCTCATTTTTCACTCTGACAAATGTAATTAAAGACTTCCTTCATTGGTTTTGCAAAACTATAGGAAATGACTAACAAAACACATAGACCAACAGGGAGAGAGTTTGGAACACGACGCTGTTTTAACTTGAAATTTGCCATCATACGAAAAATTTCGTATGGTTCGTGTGGGTACAACAGTACATAAAACTAAGACCTGAATAAAGCTACTAATTGGGATGTCCCAACTAACCATCCTCACGGTTCTTCTAGAAATGGCTGAGCGACCTGGTTTGAAGCATAAGGGACCTTTCATCCAACCTAACTGAGTTAAAGACTTAAAACGGCGCTGCACATCCTACAGATACACTTAATCTTCCCTGAATTTCCTTTTGCTAAATCAATATATAGACTTTAATCTTGTAAATGGGATCGTGCTCTAAGCAAATGTATTATATTTTCCTATGATTTTAGTAATTCTCTTAATCTTGTTCATTGTATATATGGCTATGCTCTTGGTACTCTTTTCACCCTCCATAAGCTCGGCTCTTTGATGGTGACAATTTGCTTCTTATCAAAGTTTGTCAATTTATATATTCTGCTGGTTATTGTGTTCCAATGCTGCTCTAGGGAGCTAGTTACTTGTTTTACTTTCCTTGTGTACCCCATTAGCTGGCTGTCTTGCCTATACTTATGACTTCTCATAATTTTGTCTCTCATGAGAAAGCTGATATTCTGTAACAGCTCCAATTTTTAAAATAAATTTAAATATCTTATTTTTTTCCCGAAAGAAATAAACTTAGACCTGAGTCAGACAAAACATTATATACTTGAATTTTTTGTTGATAATCTTCAAGTACAATGTATCATCACATCAAACTAGGGCTAACAAGAGGTACACAGGCTGAAACAAACTATACGCACGATGTATAAGTAGAGGAAGGGTCAGGATGATGGATTCATAGGGGAAAAAATGGATGGAAAGAAAAAACCTCTAGATATAGAAAGGTTATAGAAAATGATGTTAATTTTCCTTAAACGTAAAAATGTGCTCTAATACCACTTGGAGGAGGCATGCGATCTGTCACATTGAATTCAAAGTTTGAGTATGCAATCCATTACGTTGGAGGAAGGATATTTTATTACCAGTGTTGCTTTTTTAAATAGACGTGTCCTAGAATAATAAATTATTATTATAACTATTCTATTTTACATGACTAATACTGATTTTTGAATTCCTTCACAAAATTGTGACTGACTTACACGTTGTAGTAGAGAAAATGACCCATAACTTATAAGAAATGTTACTTCTATCTTTATCTCTTAAACAGTTTATTGCAAGCATGTGTTAATCGAAAAATAAATATTTTTCTTTAGCAAGCAAGATGTATCTGCGATATTGCAAACATAGACCATTGATTTCTATTACTTATTTGTAAATTTGTACCACTGTTGTAAATAATGCGTTGGATTATTATCATTGGCATAAATTGTTATAGATATTTTGGACTGCATTTGTTTGATACAAAATCTTTTCATGAACAGGCTTTGTTATCAAATGCATTGCCACATGTGCAATTATTAGAGCCTTCTCCGGGGTCACCTTTGGATGTTCCCATACCATTATAATTGGTGATTCTTCTCTTCTATTGGATCTATATAAGTAAGTCAAATTTTTCTCTGATGTGTAAGTTAAATGACCATAGTGATGCTTCATTTTCTATTTCCACTTTAGTCCTTTCTTACCTTTTTCTATTGATCTGAGCATGTTGTTTATGGTCTTATTAATGGTGTGAACGTATTAATTGTATATGTCATTATCAAAGTTTTGTTGTACTTCATATTGTCTAATGGATATGTGGATTAGCTTTCAGGCTAATTATTATTTATTTGTTTGGAAGTACTTCAAGTTTTATGGTTTTATGTTCATTAGATACAGCTACAATAGTCGTACTTTATGCAAGCATGGAATTTCAAATTTAGAAAAGAACCTGAAAATTAAGTTGCCAATTGAATAGTGTATGCTTTATCATTTATATTAGATGAAAGCACTTTATTTGTGCTTTTGTAGATTACTCCGTTTAGACACCTACAAGAATTTACATTGTTTATATTGCCGTTCCTAGGCCTTAGCTAGATCGTAATCATTGTCTTATAGAGTAGAAAATTTTGCTAAATAGATCCTCCAAAGAAAAACGATAGGATAAAGCAAGGTGGTGAGATGGAACAGTAGGAGCAAAACATTTAAGAAAATTTCCTCCTGACAAATAGAAAGATTAAGGACCTTTTAATGATATACATAGAGAAGATGGTTCCATACGGAGGAGCTCTCTTACTGATTTCCACCTCATGTAACTAAAAAGTATTTTCTCTTTTCAGTGCCCTATTAAGTTTAATTTAAAGGAAAAATGCTAAGTTGTAAGAAAAAACAAGCAAAATTAATATAACTCATACATCACAGATGAGCAGGAAAACAATAAGAATAATGCTAAATTTCTGAACCTCTTTGCTAAATTTCTGGCAAGCACATTTTCATATCAAGCGTAGTGTCTTTCAAGAGTGGGTGTTGGAACTCGGGGGTTAAATCTTTTGCAGGCCTGACTGCACTTCTTCCTTTGGATGCAGCTCTTTTTAGGATTTAAAATTGTTAGCTATGATAAACTAGTAAGCAATAAAGGTGTATACCTTACATACATGTTAGGTAGGTGTAGAGTTAGCTTTTTAACTGCTTGACACTACTAGTATGTTGATAATATAAACAAGAGTCCATTATATGTACGTAAGATTGCATTCAATTGAATACATGTACCTTCACTCACTCACCATTCATTTATGGTCCTAAATACAGCTCGAGTGATATCAGATTGAGATTGGGGTCAGCAGGGTCCAACAACGAACATATGAGCATAAAATTTGTAAATGATGTGCAATGTAAAAAACATAAAGTTGAGTCATATTTATTGTGGTGAATATTGTCAACATTGGGATCTTTGCATGACCATGAGAGGCAAGCAAAAGACATGGTATGCCTTGAATGTCATCTATAATTTTTGCAATTATAGTGGTGTCATATTGTAGAATGCTCGAGAAGCCACATAACGGATTTGAGAATATTACACATTCGAGACAATCCAATAGGGCATGAGAAGATGATTGCAAATGGAAGGTGATTCAAGGTGATTGAAGTTCTGATTGTATAACAAATCACCAACAAATTTGAGAAACATTGACATGATGTGGTATGTGAAAAGTGAACATAAGACATGGTACTCCTCAAATGCCATCTACGAGTTTTGCAATTACAATGGCATCATATATAGAATGTTGTAGAAGCTACATGATGGATTTGAGAATATTATGTATTCAAGACAATGCAAAAGGGAAAGAAGATTGCAAATGCAAGCTGATTGAACTTGTGATTCATATAACAAATCACCGACAAGTTTGAGACACATTGATGTGATATGATAAAAGTTACTTCAAAAATGGACGTGTTTATAATATTTGAACATAATTTAATCTCGCGACTGGTAAGGTTGGGAATCATGGTCTACCTTAGCAAGAAAATGTCACTCAACACTCTTTGATTTTAGCAAGAAAGGCATGGATTAAGAGTTGAGCTTGCATGATTTGAATACCAGATTTATAGTTATTTGAAGAGTGATTTGAATTCAAGTAACATTTCTACATGGTCAATGAATACAAACATGAGGCCACCCTATTAGTGGTCCAAATTTAATCCCACAAACCTAGGGATTTGTTTTGATTTAGATTGACAAGACAATACTTGTGGTCAAATTGTGAGTAATTGTGGGCCAACTGACAAGAGTGAGTAACTCTTCTACACTTTTGGTTGTACAGAACCAAGGAGGGTATTCCTAGAGAACTTTATAGGACTATTAAAGAGAAACAAAAAAAGAAACTAAGTTCAACAACCTAGCCATACGCTTTGTGTAAAGATATCCCAAGGATTTGTCACTAAGTACCCCTTACACTGGCTTAATGGTCTTGTAGACCTAAAGATCTCTCAACAAAGCAAATTGTTATTAGGTTATATATGTGACTAAAGATGCAAATAAGATTTATATCCCCAAATGTGATATCATTTACAAAATCATACTTCACATATAACCCTTGAAAACCAGAAATGCATTACCCTCTAATGATGATTGATATGTGAAAGCTCTCAAAATATATTGTCAAGGGTAATATTACTGGATTATGCAGACTAGTAGAATGCTAACTAAACTAACTAACAAAGAACAAACTATGCATTTCAAATATGGAAGGATCAACTACTAGAAGACCAATGCCTTAATCTATTGGTGATAGAGTCAAGATTTGAAATCAAGTGCAAACACATGTAAGTCTGAGCCTATACGTATGATATGAATCAACATAAAATAGAGAACCAAAAATATATTTTAGAATCCCATTAGTCGTCTAAATGCACTTCATAAACCACTTGAAACTTGATATGACCAAATATACTTTAATAATCCATAGTTGATCAAATAAATCTCATATGTTATGATGAAAAAAGTCTTTAGAGACATTGAAGAAGTTTTACAGCTATTGCAACAGTTAACAAATCAACAAACAACAATAGACTAGCAAATGTAGTCCTAGAGATATTATTTCCTGATATTCTTATCCAACTATGGAGACATTGAGATCATGGAGAGGATTTCTGCATGCTAGTATTCTAGATTTTATAGACATGAGAGGCACAATAAATCAGACTTGAACTAAAGATTGACATCTAAGAACATACAAGATTAGAGGACACACAACCAATTTCAATAGATAGAGATCCAACACTAACTTCATGGAAAGAAGTTATATTTATAATCCATTGATTTAGAGTTGGTTTGTTGCATATTTAATAGTTGTCCTAATCCTCTCGCACAAGGCATCGCATCTTTCTTCAAGTATGCCATTCCTTTATTAAATTTGTTGCAAGAGCCTTTCCTAATTAGGTTGCTTTTGGCACTTGTTGCAACTAGGCATTCAATTCATCATAGGCTGAATAATACACTCAATCTAGCTTTAGGGGACAAAATTAACGCCTAGAGGACCTAAATTGTCATGTTGCCCATAACCCTATGCACAATAGGACACCCCATTAGATTGGATTTTTTGCAAAAAGGAGAAATTTTTTCTTAAATGTGCATGCATGGTGCCTGTTGCAACCTAATTCCATTGATTTTTGATGTTAATAAATGCTTGGAGTGTCACCCATACCGTAAGGACTCAATTACCACCTTAAATTCTGCAAATAGTGTGGTCATTGTCTAATCTCCATTAATTCCCTAGTTACCTTCACTTATAGTGACAACATGACCTGCTGGATTGGATTCACCTTTGTAGAAACCCATCTTGTCACCACAATATGCCAACTATTGTCGTAGAACTTCTTACCAACTAGGCATTCAAGGCTTGGCTTTTTCTCAATTAGTTTTTTGTGGGCACAATCAAATTCTTCAACTACTAAATCAACTTGCTTTTACAAAATTCTACAATAGGATCTACAAAATTCTAACTAAGGCTTTAGCCTCAAGAGTGAGTACTCTTATCCCCCAAATCGTCTCAATAGAGCAGGGTGGCTTTGTAGTAGGTCGGGAAATTTCGGAAGGTATCCTCTTAGCTCATGAAGTAATTCACTCGATTAAACGAAACAAGACTTCAGCTATGGTCATTAAAATTAATATGCTAAAAGCCTATGATAAAGTTAGTTGGAGTTTTTGCTACAAAGTTCTAATCAAGTTTGGGTTCAGCTTGGATTGGTGCAATCTGATAATGGAGTATATTTCTACAACAAGATTTTTAGTTTTGGAAAATTGTTTACTCTAATAGAGAAGATGAGCTCAAGTGGATGGGTGATAACATTGGTCTCTATTTAGTGAAGTCAGGGTACCTATGCACAACAACTAATAAGGAGAATTACCCATGGCTAATGCATCTTTGTTGGGATAAATCTTGCCTTCCTAGGGTGAGATCTTTTGCTTGGTTAGCTGTCCAGAACAAGATTCTCACAAGAGATAGATTACAAAGATTCGGAATAGATGTAGACTTGAAGTGTTCCTTTTGCAATGAAGCAGAATCAGTTGATCACCTGTTTCTTCACTATGAATTTGCCTCTAAATGTTGGTTTTGGATTTGGAGCAGATTAAATTGGCATTGTGCTTTTCCTAAGACCCTTATTAATCTTTTTTCAAGCTAGCCAGAGTTACACATAAACTCAACCTACGAATGCCTATGGAGAATCCTACCATCTATATGACAATTTGGCATATTTGGAAGGAGCGGGACTCCAGGACTTTCAAAAGTGAATCCAATTCTTGGGAGAGGGTAATAGGTAAATTGGATCAAGTTATATCTGAAAAGGTAATGTCTTCAGTGATCCATTCATCTCAAAAAAAAGGAGTTTTTCCTCTTGGGATCATGAAATCATCAAGAAATGGCCTCTTCTTAGACCTCCCCCGTCCCATGGATCTATTAAGGATAAAGAATCTTCCAATGTTAGAAGAAATGTAAAAAGGATTCCTCTTATTGACCCTCCCATCAAATTGAACTTTGATGGAGCTTCAAAGGGTAATCTAGGAGTTTCAGGGGTGAGATGCATTTTTAGAAACTTTGAAGGTAAAGTAATTCTAGCTACTTCCAAGAAACTTGAATTTGGTTCCAATAATGAAGCCAAAATTCAAGCTTTACACTTGGGCCTTTCGTTGGCTGTAGAAAATGGTCTTCCCAAGATAAGGATAGAGGGAGACTCGATGATCGTGATTAGTGCTCTAAAGAAAAAACATTTAAACTCTTGGAGATTGAACTATTTAATGGAATCAATATGGGTCTTGCTAGAAAAATTAGATTATTTTGACTGCATTCACTGCTTTAGGGAAACCAATTCGCTAGTTGATGGTCTAGCAAATTGGGCCATAGCGAATGATAAAAATCTTTTCACAAATAATGAGATTGAAAATTGGCATGATGTAAGCCTTATGAAGATTGCGATAGATGAAGCCAACTTCAAAAAGGACTAATGGAAATTTGGAGTATCGAAGCAAAAGATTGATATTTGAGGAAGTTATGGGTCTCAATCCTTCACTCAAGTTTATACATGAGTGGGTAGATTGGTGGATGATCTCACATATGTTCTTTATATGCATAACTAATCATGAATTACACTGCTCCTGGAAGTTGGGGAGGTCACACACATTAATGATTATTCTAACGTTTGTTGTTTTTTTAATAGGTTTCCTTGTTCTCGGTACTTAATCCTCTGTTGATGGTACTGCTCACTGGAAGTATGAAGATAATGGCTATGATTTTAGCAGCAAGTGAAAAGATAGCTATTAATTATCTCAAGCATGTGTTAATCCATAAAAGAGTAAGTTGGATTTCGGAGGAAGGAGCCGATGTGCACGTAGTGGAGCCAACTTTGTTGTGTGCTAAGTCACTAAGTCGCTAGCGTGGCTAGTGCAGCTTTGTTCACAGCACAAGGAGTTAAGTTGCACCCGTGCGCTAAGTCTCTAGCGCATCTAGTGTAGCTTTGTTCAAAGTGCAAGGAGTTAAGTTACGCCTATGCGCTAAGTCTAGTGTGGCTAGTGCAACTTTGTTCAAAACAAGCAAGTTAGAAGTTGCGCTCTAGCGCTAACTGCTATTGACTAAGTCACCTTGCGCTTTGGTGTAGCCTTGTTTAAGGGAGGAAAGCCAAAGTTGCGCCCATGCACTAATTGCTTTAAAGGAAGCCTGTCATGTCCCTGCAGTATGTATTATTCATTCAAATCAAAGATATGAATGATATTATAAATTGAATATATTTAAATAATATTTATTTAAAACAATTGAAAGATATATTATTATTATATTTATAAATAACACAAACAATAATAATATATTATAAATATATCTAATAATATAAATGTAAATATTCTTATATTTATCTTATATTATAATATAAATATAAATAATATAATATAAATCATATATCATTTATTATGATATAAATGATATAATATAAATAATATAAAATAAATAATATATCATTTAGTATAATATAAATACACATAATATAAATAAACTATGTTAAGGGAGCTATGTATGGTTAGAACTAGCCCATAAAGGGAATAACATAAAGTAATAAAAATTATAAAAGGGTAAGTATGTCTTTTACCACCAGACATAATAAATATCCCTTGAAAGGGAAATAAATAAAGGTTGTGGGATAGAAAGAAAAGAGGATGGGCAATAAATTAAAAAAAAAAAAATATTCGATAAATAAATATATTTAGATCCGCATTATATTAATATATAGATATCATAAATATATATAGGGAGGAATTATTCAAGTAAATATATAATAATAATAATAATAATAATAATAATATATAATAGTAAATATATATTTATTCATTGCATAATATAAGGGCATTCATATATGGAATCGCGCTGTTGAGAAGATGCCGATCTCATAATAAGGAGCCCTTAACTAATACAAACAAATATCGAGTATCAAAGTTTAATAATATTTATTTATTAAGGGTGGTGACGGGTGGTGAATTGCACCTCTTCAAACTTATAAATATTAACAAGCCCATCTAACAAAAGAAGGGAAATGAATAGAAAAAAGAAGGGAATAAATATTTACCGCAAACAAAAAAGGTACCTGCAAATCGTCTAAACAACAGGTAAGCATTTTAATATATTTAATAATTAAGATGTAATATATCTATATATGTGTAAATATATATATATATATATAATAATAATAATATTAATAACATATATATTAATACAATATAGAGATATTATGAATATTATGACAAATATTATAATATATAAGTATTAAAGAATAGGCAAAAGATAATAGAATCCAGTACGTCATCTAACCTAAGATTAAAAAATATATATATAATGTTAGATATGTATATAAATGATAGAATAATAAGTATATCTCTACAAAGGGATTGATTATGAGATCACCTTTAAGAAGCAATCAACATGACCCTGGAGTACCAGGCTAGGATTAGTAGCCTTCCCCTTAATCCACCTACACACCTTATTAGTATGAGACTGGTGGTCAGAAGGAATCTAGTGTCTAGCACTCGAGCTGGCAAGTCATTGCCCCTCCGAGCTAAGAGCGAAGTATTGCCGGGTGTAGCATGAAGCTCTTAGACGTAGGGTAAAAACGAAGTATTGCCAGGTGTAGCATGAAGTTCTTGACCTTATGGTTGCGTAGGACCTAGATAATATTAATGGCCTAACGGTAGGTGAACCTCGAGCTGGGTATAAGCCCCTCCGAGCCAAGAGTGAAGTACCTCCGGGTGTGAGGTGAAGCCTTGGGCCTACGGCCGTGGGTCTTGGAATCCTTAACCCATCCTCTCATATTAGGTGAGTGGTTTGATTAATGGGTAGGATCACGAATGTCCTCCCCGAGGTATGTCCATGACTAATGTGTGATTAAGGATCTAAGATAGATCATGAACCAATGATGACATGAATTATATGAAACTTAATGTAAATATAATCTAATATGTTTTAGTCTTACTGATTATATATTGAAAGAAATGATTAAAAGATTACTAATGTTCTCTTTTACTAAGTTGAAGTTGTGTTAAATAGTGAAAAATTTCGGCTTATTAGAAGGGGACATTACAGTGGTATTAGAGCCATCCTGTGAAAAAATAAAAAAAATAAAAAATAATAAAATAAAATAAAATAAAATAAAATAAAAAATCAATGAAAATCGTAGGTATGAATTTCGGGAATTGTAGGAATAATGTTGTTTAATACATTGCTAAAATATATATTTTAAAAAAATATATATTTATGATGTAACATTAGAAAATTAAAATTTACTTACAAATATGTAACAAATAATGAGTAAATGAGGTAAAAAATAAATAAAAATAAAATAACTCTTTAATAACAATAAAATTACATTAAGTAAATACTCTAAATGAAATAGTAAAATAAAGTAACTCTATTGAATTCTTATAAAGTAATATTTGACAAAATTATTTTCATCTTGATGTTATTTTATAACTATAAGATTATATCATAATATATAATATTATAAATATTATGTGTTGTATAAATACATCATATATAGTTTATATATAGATGTATTTTCAAGAAACACATATAAATTAATTAAGGATGAATATAAATATAAAATTTGTGATCATAATAACCATGTGATTAGACCCACAATCCTACTAAACATAACTATAACTTTTAAAATAAATAAATTAATAAATAATAAAAAATATTATATACTTTAATATTAAATTTATTATTACCATTTTTAATGTATATTTTAATATTAAATTACTTATACTTTGGCCTAATCCTTTAACCATAATAATTGTGATTGCTTGAGGACAAGCAATCTTAAGTGGGGAGGGTTGTCATCTGCAGTATGTATTATTCATTCAAATCAAAGATATGAATGATATTATAAATTGAATATATTTAAATAATATTTATTTAAAACAATTGAAAGATATATTATTATTATATTTATAAATAACACAAACAATAATAATATATTATAAATATATCTAATAATATAAATGTAAATATTCTTATATTTATCTTATATTATAATATAAATATAAATAATATAATATAAATCATATATCATTTATTATGATATAAATGATATAATATAAATAATATAAAATAAATAATATATCATTTAGTATAATATAAATACACATAATATAAATAAACTATGTTAAGGGAGCTATGTATGGTTAGAACTAGCCCATAAAGGGAATAACATAAAGTAATAAAAATTATAAAAGGGTAAGTATGTCTTTTACCACCAGACATAATAAATATCCCTTGAAAGGGAAATAAATAAAGGTTGTGGGATAGAAAGAAAAGAGGATGGGCAATAAATTAAAAAAAAAAAAATATTCGATAAATAAATATATTTAGATCCGCATTATATTAATATATAGATATCATAAATATATATAGGGAGGAATTATTCAAGTAAATATATAATAATAATAATAATATATAATAGTAAATATATATTTATTCATTGCATAATATAAAGGCATTCATATATGGAATTGGGCTGTTGAGAAGATGCCGATCTCATAATAAGGAGCCCTTAACTAATACAAACAAATATCGAGTATCAAAGTTTAATAATATTTATTTGTGGTGAATTGCACCTCTTCAAACTTATAAATATTAACAAGCCCATCTAACAAAAGAAGGGAAATGAATAGAAAAAGGAAGGGAATAAATATTTACCGCAAACAAAAAAGGTACCTGCAAATCGTCTAAACAACAGGTAAGCATTTTAATATATTTAATAATTAAGATGTAATATATCTATATATGTGTAAATATATATATATATATAATAATAATAATAATAATAATAATAATAATAATATTAATAACATATATATTAATACAATATAGAGATATTATGAATATTATGACAAATATTATAATATATAAGTATTAAAGAATAGGCAAAAGATAATAGAATCCAGTACGTCATCTAACCTAAGATTAAAAAATATATATATATAATGTTAGATATGTATATAAATGATAGAATAATAAGTATATCTCTACAAAGGGATTGATTATGAGATCACCTTTAAGAAGCAATCAACATGACCCTGGAGTACCAGGCTAGGATTAGTAGCCTTCCCCTTAATCCACCTACACACCTTATTTGTATGAGACTGGTGGTCAGAAGGAATCTAGTGTCTAGCACTCGAGCTGGCAAGTCATTGCCCCTCCGAGCTAAGAGCGAAGTATTGCCGGGTGTAGCATGAAGCTCTTAGACGTAGGGTAAAAACGAAGTATTGCCAGGTGTAGCATGAAGTTCTTGACCTTATGGTTGCGTAGGACCTAGATAATATTAATGGCCTAACGGTAGGTGAACCTCGAGCTGGCTATAAGCCCCTCCAAGCTAAGAGTGAAGTACCTCCGGGTGTGAGGTGAAGCCTTGGGCCTACGGCCGTGGGTCTTGGAATCCTTAACCCACCCTCTCATATTAGGTGAGTGGTTTGATTAATGGGTAGGATCACGAATGTCCTCCCCGAGGTATGTCCATGACTAATGTGTGATTAAGGATCTAAGATAGATCATGAACCAATGATGACATGAATTATATGAAACTTAATGTGAATATAATCTAATATGTTTTAGTCTTACTGATTATATATTGAAAGAAATGATTAAAAGATTACTAATGTTCTCTTTTACTAAGTTGAAGTTGTGTTAAATAGTGAAAAATTTCGGCTTATTAGAAGGGGACATTACAAAGCCTTTTGTGCATAGCATAGCTTTGCTCAAACTACATAGGACTAAGGTTGCACCATCACGCCAAATCAGGTATTTCTACATTAGCGCAACTTTACCTAAGACGTAGGGTTATGAGGTTGCGCCATTGCACTAAGTAGTTTTTTGTGCATTAGCGCAGTTTTGATCCAACTTAAAAGGGTTTTCATCATCTAGTGTGATATTGTGGAAGTTTGTCTATGAACGGTCGTGGGTTACAATACGCTGGCAAACGGTAGGCATTTATTGTTTACATACATTGCTTCCATATTCCTTTCTAACTGTATGGACTTCTTGAAAGACGAAGGCATGGTCAAGTTTCTGGTAAACACTTACAGTTGTTTATCTTTGATCTCCAAAGTTTGGAATTTGCTCTTTCACAATACAATGTAGAAAAGGTTTGTTCTCTTTTCGGGGGATTCATCCCCTTACACCTTATCCACTCTTTTGAAATTATGAAGACGACTATTCTCTTTGTTAGATCGGGGTTGATATGTGACTTGCCACTGATAACTCTGGGAACTTTGGAGCTTCTAAAAACATGGTTGAGAATTATTTTGTCCATCTGGTTGATGTTTTTAACTCTATCCATTTTCTACTTAAGCATGTAACTAAGGGTTTTCATGAAGTTGTTGTTCCCTTACAAGTAGATGTTTCAGAAGTAGCTAGCTCTAATGGGAGCTACCATTGACCTTTGAATGAATCATAATTGGTAGCTAGTAATGTTTTTGGGAAGTGTGCCTCTTTTCTTATGTATATGATATACCCTGCTAATTATTTTGTATGGGCAGTATACGATGTATCCCCTTTGGATCTCTGGCCTATGGCCTTTCTATGTAAACTTCTTATCTATTAATGAATTATAGGTGGGTCTCCACCTTTTGATCCATTAAAAAAAACTTGCTTTTACATTATTTATGCAGGCTAAACCATTTGAAATTTAATCACATATTAGTGGTGCGAGCTTATCGTCACTCAAATCGATGGCCACAAGTATTTGTGAGCTCAAGAAATGTTCATTGCTTCACAAATCACACTACAACCAATTTGATAATATCAAGTTTGTCCTTTCCTTTTTCCTCCAAACTCTTTTCTTCCATAGTCCATTGCAACATGGCTACAAACAAAGTCTCTACCATTTTCATTCTGACCCATGGGTTCCTAATCTATGAGTTGCTCGTCTTATTTCCCCTAGGCAATTAAAGAACCTATAAATTTGATCATCATTTTGAAATACTTGACAATTGTAGATATTGTCTGGTATTGTTGGCCTTGCAAGCACTTCAACTCCATAAGTGCATAAAGGGGAAAATCAAACTTCATCAAAATGTGAGGCTAACACAACAAGTACATCAACAACATTTCTAGTGCTATCACCCATTTGATGCCAAAAGTGTCAAATAATTCAATGGTGTCTTATGCAATATTTTTATATTACTTAAATATTTGATTCTTTGTTGCATAGGCACCTCTAACTTGAGAAACTATCAGCTCTAAATCACCACAAACCTTGAGGCACTTGATTCCATGCTTGAGAGAAATGTTCAACCCTAACAATAATGCTTCATATTCTGCTACATTGTTAGTGCATTGAAAAAACAACTTGAAGGAAAATCTAAAGCTCTTACCATCAAGAGAAATAAGTACCATTCATACACTTGAACCTTCTTTAGAATATGCACCATCAAAGAACATTGTCCATAAATCATCAACCAACAAGTTTGAAGGTTGAGGGTTTAAAATTGGATCAATTGGATTTTCATTAGCTTGACAACAACCTACAAATTGATTAGGTCCATTCGCAATGTAGAGAATGTCATTCAAAGCTCTATTTAGATCTTCTATAAAATACGACATCCTCTTTTCTTTTTACAACTTATCATTTTCTCCATAGAGGGAAATAAGACTAGTTTATTTGAATGCTACCTCCAACAGATGTTGCCCACTTTCTAGACAAGAGCATACCTCATTTTGCATAATAATCCACTACATTAATATTCATTAGCAATGTTTTTTCTAGGGTATCCTGTTAACTAGACTTTGACTCTAACTACCACTCAAATTACATGAACTTTTGTGGAATCCATTGCAAAGCACTTACCAAATAAGTTAGATATTTTCAGCCGCAACTGGTTCATGACTTCAAGGGGCATAACATTGCTTGATGCACTTGAATCTAACATGCATTTATGCACTATCCATCCATTTATAAGCAAAGAAGTATAAAATGGATCTATATTAGTTTGACTTTCAACCATTGATGTTCCTAAAAATATCTCCATTTATCACATTTTGAAGATTACTTAAACATTCATTTGATTGATTATTATACTTAGTATGGTTATTCATATAATCTAATATTTTGTTTTTATGCTCTGGGATTCTCAATAATTCTATTTTAGGCACTTGTATCTTTACTTGGATTAAAACATAAGCCATGTCACACTATATAATTTGGGAATGGGGTAGAATGTGGCACTATAACAACATTTGTGTCAGGGGTGTATTGAATTACGTTCTTGGCTATCATCTGATCACTCTGTATGAATAGGGACTTCATTCCTTTTCTAATTTGCTTGTCCCTTATCAGCTTGGTCTTTTATTTCATTTGAGGTTAGGTTCTTTAATTTTGGTATATCGACATTAGTCACATGCAAACTCACATTTATGCTTTTGGGTATTAACTTCTTTTGTATGATAGGGTTTTGCATACGAGCTCATCTTTTATCTAGAACTTTCACTGTGGGAGCTTTAGTCTCGATTTTTGTATCAACCCTTTATTTCACTTTATCGATATAAAGCATGGCACCAAACTATAGAACTAGAGTTGGGAATAGGGGCTGCTTGCTTGCTCCTTAGATTGTAGTCACTTTGAACTTGGGTAACCATAGCCACAGTCAATGCTTTGATGTCCTCCCTAGAAGGCTTAACTCTCTTATACTTTTGCTACATCAACTCCTTGAAATGAGAAAAGTCATGAGCAAGTAGTTCATATTATTTTTGTACATGGATATATTGCCTCCCACCCACCCAACTAGGAAGGGCCGGGGTTGGGTGGGACTAGAAGGTGCTCGACTGCTAGTATGGTTCTAATTGAAGAGACCTCCAAAATCTTGGGTGTAAAGTTATTTGTCATCAAGATTTTCAAGCTCAAGTTCATAATCACATTAATCAACAATGTGTACATATTCACAAGAATAGACCTCTTCACCGCCCCACTCCAGTTCATATTCATTTTCATATTTCTCTTCCTCCATGTATTCTTCCTCTTTTTCTAATAACCCAACAACTATTGCACATTGGGCAAGAATGTGGCATGTAATAGACCTCATGTTGGAATGTGCCGGACAACTGAGAGGGGGGGGGTGAATCAGTTGTCTCAAAAACTCAACCATTTCTGCACTTAAACATTAATCACTTGTCCACAATTATTATGATTAAACAATGAATGCATGAAATCAGAAACTTAAACACAGATGCAACATTAAACACAAGAGACACTATATTTTTACGTGGAAAACCCCAAGGTGGGGAAAAAAACCATGGAGAGGATTAGCTCTCAAAATATATTGCAATCTTTGAAAAATGATGTTCAGGCTTGGTCACTCCACGGGCCTAGAACATAGTGGCTCACTGTCATGAAGTACAACTAGGTTTAGCAGGCTCACTGCCTCAACCCTAAACCTAGAAAGATTACAATAAGGGCTGTTAAACCCTACTGGCGGCTCACTTCCAAGATCATCATCTTCTTCATGTCTGAGATTAATACATTGAAGTACAATAGTTCCTCTGCTCTGCTTTGCCTTTCCACTTCTTTTTCTTGTCTTCCCATCTTCGCACAAGGACACCTTTTCCACGACTCAATTACAACTATTTATACACTTCATCAACCTTGGAATGATCATCAAGGTTGGCACTACAATCATCAACCATTGGAACAATCTCCAAGGTCGGCATTACAAACATTTACAAAATAGGTCTTGACCTAATACAAAATTATGCTAAGGAATTGTAGTATAGATGTATGCGGATCACGCCACGCCTTAGCTTGGATTCAAACACGATCTTCCACACCACAACACACTTCCATAATCTTCAAGGGATCTCCGCAATTACTGGAATTAACCAAGTCGGCTAAGACTGGTTACACGCTACGTTATCTGGGAATAATCTTCAAACACATTCTCAATTCCTTAACGTGGACCAATGTAAAGGTAGGAACATGATCAGGAGGTATCCACGAGCACGTTGAAATCACCAAGAGCAACCACACAAACTCAAACCACTTTATTCATGAGATTCTTCACACCAGAGCACATGAACTTCACTGTCTTCGATTGACATAAAAGAAAGATAGCTTGCGGACCACCAAAACATGAACCATTGCAATTGTAGGCACTTATCATCATCCCAGACTTCCCTCTAGAACCGCAGAGCAAAACACTTTAATGCGAAGGAATGCGGAGCAAAATACTCTCTCAGGCACCGGTGAATAATCAGAAAAAGCAAGTTTTACTCTGGTGAATGTAACTCACTCAAATCTTCATATCGGAGGCTCAAACTCAGGATTTAGCATCTTCAGCCATGCTTCTAAATAACTTCCAATCCACAGACCAAGATATGCAGTTAGCAAGAAATGCAGAGCAATCTTCTAGACCGTTCTTCAGTATGCAGCTCACTGTCTTCACTGTGATTCACTGTTTACTTTCTGATTCTTCAAGAGGGGCTAATTTTCTCAATATCCTCAACATATAGAGCTTCTAAACAAATAACAAAATAGGATACAACTGACACCAATGACAACAAAGGTGTGTTGACATCAATGACAACACTGATTAGGCACATACTTGCAACAATCTCCCCCTTTGTCATTGATGGCAACATATGATGTGAAAAACTGCAACAATCATCAAGACAAGATTCTCCCCCTATCTCTTTACACATCTGCACTCTTTCCCTCTGAGTTTTTCACATGACTTCTCTCCCCCTTTGACATCAATGGCAAAGGGCACATTACTTGCAATCTGCTGCTTCTGAACCAAGATCTCTTCTGAACTTTCTTCAGCTGACTACTGCCCCTTACTTGATTAACTTCTCTTCTTCTTGGTTTGTCAAGCCTCAACTTCAAATCTTGTTGCTATTGCACTATTTCCTCTGTCAGCAACACCGCAACACTTTACTGCTCTTTATTAGATACTCATATCTTATGATCCTCTTGTCCTCAACAACCAACTTGATTACTACTTGCACTGCTACACCCTTTTCTTTTTGCTGTTCTAAATACTTGCTTTTAGAAGTGCACATTAGGGTGTGCATGAATTTTCCTTCTTCTTCCTAGGGAACATAACGTTTCATTATCAATCATCATGACACCGTACGAAAACAATGCTTATCAATCAACGACACCACATATAGCCAATAATTTCCATGGATCAACATTCTTCTGTCTATAGCTTTTCTTCTGCAGCCTTGTCTCAATGTCAATTGCACTTGTCAATTCCTTATTGGTAGCTAAAGCAGTGTCTTTTTCACCTTATCAAAATTCATGACCTGTCAGCCTGTCCCTTTAGTGCATGAGTTACCAATTTATCTGTCACATCATATCTCCCAGTGCAGATCATATGAGACTCTAGAATTTATATCCATGTTCATTTATCATTGACCTCTTAACATGTTTTCAGAACCGCAGAACAAAATATGCAACAGTGAAGAAATGCGGACCCTTGTATTCTGGTGCTGCACACTTTTCTAGGCTTAACTTCATCCATTTGGATTTGGACAGTTCACAATGGTACTTCTTTGCACACTGCTCATACTTAGTCATTTTAGGCTTCCGAACCAAAATCCTTTCAAGGGATATAACATATTTTTGTGCCGAATCTCTGCACAGACTATCTGGCTGGGGGATTTAGAATTTTCAATATGGCTCCCCCTGAGCCATAGACCACAATCTACTTCTCGGAGGAAGTAGCTACTCCAGAGTCTAGAGCAGACTCATCTCTTACTTCATTTATTCCCTTCCTAACCCAAATCTTATTCATTTCTTCCTTGACTTTTGCTGGATCAACTTTTTCAACTGATATCCTCGACTCTGATTGATCATCCTTCTTCATGTTCTTATTTCTGCAGTATTTTGCAGTATCTCCAGGTTGTTGCAATTGAAGCATACATTATTTTTCTTATCATTGTTTCTTCCATTTATCCTTGACCTGCATAGGTTGGCCTTGTGCCCAAATTCATTCCATTATCCTATTTGTGCCATAGCCTTTTCTCCCTTGGCTCCTGCACTCACTTGCCCTGTGTCCCATTTTATGGCATGCATAGCATCTAATAGAGTTCTGGCTTACTTTACTTTTGCATTCGGCAGCTTTATGACCAATTTTATTACATGTGAAACATTGACTAGAGAATGATGGAACATTTTGATTCATCCTATTTCTACACCAAGTAGCCTTGTGACCAAACTTGTTGCATGAATTACAATAACCATTGAAGGATGGGTACCTTTGAGAGTTTGGCTGCCTGATTGATGGTCTTCTAGGTCTGTTTCTTTGATTCTGTCTGTTTTTGTCCTCTTCTTGACTTGCTCTGAAATCTTTACCTTTTTCAAGTCTCATGCTTTCTTTGTCATCATCATTTTTTTGGCTTGCCATTAGTTTACCATATCTGGTAGTACTCACACTGAATTGGCCTCTTTGAGCCCGTACATGTTTTAGATCAGCTTTTAGGTCTACAACTTCTTCAAGTTTCATGCAGTCTTTAGTTTTGTTTTTCAGACATTCCTCAATTTTTGTCTTTTCTTCATTGTCCTCTTTTAGTCTTTGCTGAAGCTGCCTGATTTGCTTTCTTAACTCTTTGATGTAATCATTTGCCTCTGTTATATTTTCTTTTAAATCCATGTTTTCTTCTGTAGTTTTGGAATTGTTGTTGTCAATACTGGCAATCAAGCATAGATTCATTTGATTCACAGCAACTCTGTGATCTTCCACATCACATTTTGTTTTGTCACTGATGGTCTGGGAACCCTCTTGTGCTTCAATTTGCAGATCCTCATTGGTTGGGTCCGAGTATTCTTGAATGTTCTCATAAACTTTAACATTTGTACTTTCAACAATCCTTCCTAATCTATTGATGTAGCAGTGGTAGGCTTTGGTCCAAGCTGAATATCCAAGAAAAATGCCCTGCTCATACTTAGCATTATCCTTTTCCATTTTGATGAGGCATTTGCTTCCAAAGATTTTGAAATATTTCACAGTGGGTATTGTTCCATACCATAGTTCAAAGGGAGTCTTTTCATCTTTGGTTTTTACCTGAACTTTGTTTAATGTATAGACAGTGGTTTGAATTGCCTCCTTCCAAAATGTATTTGGCAGATTTGCTTCTTCCAACATTAGTTTTGCAGTTTCCTGATTAGTCCTACTTGCTTCTTCCATTACCTTATTTTTTACAGAGAGCTGTTTCTCTATCCCATAGGTCTCACATAATATATTGAAATTGTTGGAGGTGAGCTCTTCTTCTTTGCCAATTCTCAAACTCTTGATTTTCATGCTTAGCTCATTTTCAACCATTTCTTTAAAAGCTTTGAGTGCATCTAGAATCTCTGATTTATCCTTGAAAAAGCTAACCCAAGTCATTCTAGAAAAATTATCAATAAAAAACATGAAGTACCTGTCATCATGGAGGCTTGGTATTCTTGTAGGACCACAAAGGCTTGTATGGATCAATTCCAATCATTCAGTGGAAGATCTTTTTTTATCCTGCAATATTTTACTTGACAGTCTTTTATCTTGACATTTCCTACAAATGATGTTGTTCGAGTAATCAATTTCTAGTAGATCCTTTACAATTTGAACTGAGCTTGTTTTTATTAAAACATCAAGATTTGCATGACATAATCTTCTATGCCAGACCCAACTTTCATTGGTCTAAGATGTGAACCCAAGAAAGTCACTTTTTCTGAGATGATAGAGATTCTCTTATGTCCTTTTTCCAATTGCTATTGCAGCTACAGATTTTTCTTTGATTTCAAGGGTATCATTTTCAAACACAAAACTAAAACCCTTTTTGCATAATTGTCCAACGCTTAAGAGATTTTGCTTCAGGTTTTTAACATAAAGAAAATCTTCAAAAAATTGTCTGTTGCCAAAATTGATTGATCCTATTCCACATATTTCAGTAGTGCAGTCATCTCCAAACATAACTAGCCCTCCATCACATCTTTCCAGACTTGCAAACTTACTCTTATCACCAGTCATGTGGTTTGAACAACTACTATCAATAACCCAACAGTTCTCACCTTGAAACATGGCTTTATTACTGGTGCATACTTCTGGATTAAAACTTTTTCGATGGTTAACACTCTTTTCTTCATGAAACGCTTCCTTGGACAATTCTCCTTTATTATCTCGTGATGAGCATTCGGGTGCATCGGTGTGTAGCTGTTTTCCTTTTGACTCCATTTAGGATCTCCCTTGAGTTATTAGACTCTTTCCGAAGGGGCTTGGCTCTGATACCAATTGTTGGAATGCGTCGGACAACTGAGAGGGGGGGGAGGTGAATCAGTTGTCTCAAAAACTCAACCACTTCTGCACTTAAACATTAATCACTTGTCCACAGTTATTATGATTGAACAATGAATGCATGAAATCAAAAACTTAAACACAGATGCAACATTAAACACAAGAGACACCAGATTTTTACGTGGAAAACCCCAAGGTGGGGAAAAAAAAACCACGGAGAGGATTAGCTCTCAAAATATATTGCAATCTTTGAAAAATGATGTTCAGGCTTGGTCACTCCACGGGCCTAGAACATACTGGCTCACTGCCATGAAGTACAACTAGGTTTAGCAGGCTCACTGCCTCAACCCTAAACCTAGAAAGATTACAATAAGGGTTGTTAAACCCTACTGGCGGCTCACTGCCAAGATCATCATCTTCTTCATGTTTGAGATTAATACATTGAAGTGCAATAGTTCCTCTGCTCTGCTCTGCCTTTCCACCTCTTTTCCTTATCTTCCCATCTTCGCACAAGGACACCTTTTCCACGACTCAATTACAACTATTTATACACTTCATCAACCTTGGAATGATCATCAAGGTCGGCACTACAATCATCAACCATTGGAACAATCTCCAAGGTTGGCATTACAAACATTTACAAAATAGGTCTTAACCTAATACAAAATTATGCTAAAGAATTGTTGTATAGATGTATGCAGATCACGCCACGCCTTAGCTAGGACTCAAACACGATCTTCCACGCCACAACACGCTTCCATAATCTTCAAGGGATCTTCGCAATTACTGGAATTAACCAAGTCGGCTAAGACTGGTTACACGCTACGTTATCTGGGAATAATCTTCAAACACATTATCAATTCCTTAATGCGGACCAATGTAAAGGTAGGAACATGATCAGGAGGTATCCACAAGCACGTTGAAATCACTAGGAGCAACCGCACAAACTCAAACCACTTTATTCATGAGATTCTTCACACCGGAGCACATGAACTTCACTGTTTTCGACTGTCATAAAAAAAAGATAGCTTGCGGACCACCAAAACATGAACCACTACAATTGTAGGCACTTATCATCATCCTAGACTTCCCTCTAGAACCGCAGAGCAAAACACTTTAATGTGGAGGAATGCGGAGCAAAATACTTTCTGTCGGGCACTAATGAATAATCAGAAAAAGCAAGTTTTACTCTGGTGAATGTAACTCACTCAAATCTTCATACCGAAGGCTCAAACTCAAGATTTAGCATCTTCAGCCATACTTCTAAATAACTTCCAATCCGCAGACCAAGATCTTCAGTTAGCAAGAAATGCGGAGCAATCTTCTAGACTGTTCTTCAATATGCAGCTCACTGTCTTCACTGTGATTCACTGTTTACTTTCTGATTCTTCCGGAGGGACTAATTTTCTCAATATCCTCAACATATAGAGCTTCTAAACAAATAACAAAATAGGATACAGTTGACACCAATGACAACAAAGGTATGTTGACATCAATGACAACACCGATTAGGCACATACTTGCAACACCTCACACCAGGGAAATTCTTCTTGCACATTTATATCACTCTTTCTCAACGGATCTAAGGTCTCTTTCTTATGAGATCTATGATCTAGATGCTTTTGTGTTACATGGTTCCTACCTTGTATTGACTTCTTGATTCTATTTGGATGGTAGGATATGTTAGCTAGGCATGGCATATCTGGATTATACTACCCAATCTAGAGGATGGTAACCCTTTCTCATTTCTTGCCACTACATAGGGTAGGTCTTTCAATGCACCCATGAGCTTGTTTAATTTATCGTTTATAGTTGGAGGCTTGCTATGATGAGTCTTTTCTAATGGAGATATTTTTACATCAAGTATTTTGACATGCTTACTTGAAGCCTTTATGTTTCCTTCAGTTTTTACAGCCAAAGCATATGACTCTAAGATTTTGAGGATTTTTGTCCCTCAAATAGAATCATATTTTTGAATCAAGGGCACCACAGTTCAAAACTAAGCACATGGATTCATTTGGTCTTAAATCATGGGACACCTTTCTCACTGTAACAATAAATCTATTGTTAAACTCAATAACAAATTCATTAATTCCTTTTCTTATAGCTATTAATTCATGAATAACAAACTCGGGATCTTTTCTATCTTGATATTGCATTATGAAAACCCTTATAAATTCACTTCATGGTAATGCTTTGATTAGGTAAACTCCTATACCATTCACTAGCACTCTCTTCTAAAGATTGAACAAATAATTTCATCATAACATTTTCATCTTGAATTTCATAATTATTAGTGATGTTGACAAAGAGTCTCAAGTATTCTTCACGAGTGATTGCATTATTTCCTTAGAACTTTGGAACTTTTATCTTTGATTTCATTAGGCATTGGGTTAGAATAGTTTGTAGTTCCAGTGAAATCCAATTGTCTATAACTATCAACTCCCAAGGGTGGTCTCATAGGTTGAGGTCTTTGCAAATATATATTCCTTCTACATGGAGGTTTTCTATTAATTTGAGGATAGTGTTGTTTATATGTTGGATTAGGTTGATAGAAGGCATGGTTGGGAGTAAGTTGTCAAACATTTTGGGCTGGTTGCTAAGCATTTGATCTTGCTTCTAAGCAAACAAAGCTTGCTAGTGGGCATACCGAAATCTAAGTTCATCAAGTAATTCTAACCGTTCATCAATATGTTGAGTAATTTGCGTAGGGCTTCTTGTATTTGGTTGAGCAAATTCTTGGTTTCAAAGTGGTTCATGAGTATCATGAGTATCTAGAATAAATGTTTCTTGCTTTGGTTTTTCAAGAGAGGGGATGGGTGATGTAGGGTGTTGAGTTTTTCAAAAGTTCTTTCAAGGGGGTTTACTTTAGACATATCCTAATGTCTATCTGGAATGACTTGAGCGCTATCCCTATCTCTCCTAGCCATTAAACTTTGAAAATCATAATTAAATTGTTGTGTTCTTTTAACAAATTTTAGATTTTTACTAACTAAACCATTGGATGAATATTCCCCTCTAAGATCTACTATAAGCTCATGTTGCTTAGAAGTGCCCATATTATTTTCTTGAGAAAATTTAGTATTAGACTTACCTAAATCGTTAGCTTTCCATGTTGTTTGTTACTTCCTCATAAGAATGTTTGGATCTTCCACTTGAGGAGCAAGATTTAAGCTAGGATCCTTTCTGAAGGTAGATCTACTTCCATCCATCTTCAATCTTCAAACAACTAATTCTTTGAAAATCATAATTAAATTGCTTTGTTCTTTGAACAAACTTTAGAGTTTTACTAATTGGATTATCATATGAATATTCCCCTCTAAGATCTACTATAAGCTCTTGTAGCCCAAAAGTGCCCACATCATTTTCATGAGAATAAGTAGTATTAGACTTACTTTAATCCATAGCTTTCCATGTTGTTTGTGACTTCCTCACAAGAATGTTTGGATCTTCCACTTGAGAAACAGGCTTTAAGTTAGGTTCCTTTTTGAACGTAGACCCACTTCCTTCCATCTTCAATCTTCAAACATATGTAACATATATATCCATCTTTAGTTGCATCTAATATAATTCACATAATCATACTTCGTATATAACTCTAGACATGCCTAATCCTCTAATGATGATTAATATGTGAAAGCTCTCAAAATATATTGTAGAGGGTAATATTACTAGATTATGCAGGACTGGTAGGACACTAACTAAACTAACTAATGAAGAACAAATAATGTATTTCAAATATGGAAGGATCAACTACTAGAAGACCGGTGCCTTAATCCATTAGTGACCGAGTCAAGATTTGAAATCAAGTGCAAAGACATGTAAATTTGATCCTAATAGCAACATTTGAAATTTGAATCAATATGAAACAAATAACTATAAATGCATTTCAAAATCCCATCAGTCTAGCTGCAATTTCATCTAAATGCATTTTACAAATCACTAGAAACTTCACACGACCAAATCTACTTTAACAATCCGTAGCTAATCAAATAAACTCCATATGCTATAATGAAAAGAGTCTTCAAAGAAACTAGAAATGCTTGATCCTCTAGTGATGATTGATATGTGAAAGTTCTTAAAATATGTGTCAGAGGGTAATGTTACTAGATTATGCAAACTAGTTGGACACTAACTAAACTAACTAATAAAGAACAAATAATGTATTTCAAATATGGAAGGATCAACTACTACAAGACTGGTGTCTTAATCCATTGGTGAAGAGTCAAATTTTGAAATCAAGTGCAAACATACATGTAAGTCTGAGCTTATTAGCAATATGTGAATGAGTGTAAAACAAAGAACAAAAAATGCATTGTAGAATCCCATTAGTCTAGCTGCAATTCCATCTAAATGCACTTCACAAACCACTAGAAACTTCAAATGACCAAATCTACTTTAACACTCCATAGCTAATCAAAGAAACCCCATATGAGATTATGAAAAGAGTCTTCAAAGAAGTTTTGCAACTGTTACAACAATCAGCTAATAAAAAAATGACTATAGATTAGCAAATGTAGCCCTAGAGATATATTATTATCCCCTAAATTCTCAGCCAACTATGGAGACATTCAGATCATGGAGAGGATTTCTAAATGCAAACACCTACAAATTTTATAGACATAAGAGACACAAGAAATTAGACTTGAACTAAAGATTGACACCCCAAACATATAAGACCAGGCATATCTGATATTTGTCCTAATCCTTTTGCACAAGGCATCACATCTTTCTTCATGTATGCCATTGCTTTATTAAATTTGTTGAAATAACCTTTTCTAAATAGGTCCCTTTTCACACTTGTTGCAACTAGGCATTCAATTCATCACATGCCAAATAATTCACTCAATCTAGCTTTAGGGGGCCCAATTAATACTTGGAGGACCTAAATTGTCACATTGTTCATAGCCTTGTGCACCACAAGACACTTCATGAAATTGGATTTTGTATTGAATAGGGGAGAAGGTTTCCCTTAAAATGTCCATGCATGGTGCTTGTTGCAACCTAATTCCATTGATTTTTGATGTTAATAAATGTTGGAGTGTAGCCCATACCTCAAGGATTCAATTCCCACTTTGATCTCTACAAACAGTGTGGGAACTTTTTATCCTAATTAATTCCCTAGCTACCTTCTCTTCATGTGATAGCATGACCCATTGGATCAGGCTCACCTTTACAAAAACCCCTCCTGTCACCACAATGTCCCAAGTACCATTGCAAAACTTCTTACCAACCAAGCATTTGAGGCTTGGTTCTTTCTGAACTAGTTTTTGCAAGCACGATCAAATTCTTCAACCATTGGCTCAACTTGCTTTTACATTATTTTCGTGAGCTAAACCCTTTAAAATTTTATCACAAATGAATGGTGCGAGCTTACCACCACTCAAATCAATGGCCACAAGCATTCGTGAGCTCAAGAAATTCTCACAAATCGCCCCCCACATCCAATTGGATAATGCCACGTGTCCTTTCTTTCTCCTTTGAGCTCATTTCTTTCATAGTCTACCACAATGCAATTGGGTCTTGCCATGTGGCATTGCTTGATTTGATGATGCAAAGATGGACCCCTCAGAGAAATCACATATTGGTCTTTCGACCATAGAAAATGGTATGTGATTATAGGTGTCCCTTCATATTCCTTTTGAGCCATCACTGTAGCTCATTAAAGTTTGACCACAATCAACAACTTGCATTGATCACAAACAAACAACGATTAGGAGTAAAGGGGAAAACAAATGTGAAGGTCACTACCTTTTGTTGCTTTGCCGAGGTGCATAAGAAATGAACATGTCATCAACAACATTATTAAGTGGCTTAACATTAAGCCAAGCCTCTGTTGAGTAGAGTGAATGGGGCCACCATCGTTTGTCATTTGATGACACATGGCAACACTTAATTTGTTCCTTATGAGTACGAGCCCATCCAAATCACCCACATAGTTTAGCCTTGGACAAATGATATAGATACACCTTGCTTCCACTAAACATTTTGCTTTGGCTGCCAATGCTCAACAAAAACTTGAAAGGAAGCAAGGTATGCGGAAACAACTTCCTACACTGATCTAATGAGGAAAGTTATGCAAATTTCAATCTTTACTAGTTACAGATTATTAGATGCACATTCACAAAAAGGTAATAACACATCAAAAACAAGTACAATGCTCACAACACAAAATATACGTGAGGAAACCATTTCGGGTAAAAAACCCCACACTCCAAAACCTGCACAATGTATTATCAAATCAAAAGATGATTACAACACACTTGCAATGCAAGCTCTTTTAGGAGTACACAAATGCCAATTCTCATTTGCATCCAATGACCTTTCACATTCTCCAGCCACTTATTTATCAAGCCGCTTTGGTGGTTATCCAATGTTGGTTTTTCATGTCGGCCAATAACAAACTAACTGTCGACGCCTTTATTAAATATAGGTCAATTTTTGCTTCAAGGGTGCTGCCCCTATACTTCGCCCCTGGGCCTCCGCTAAGGGGGTAGTCCCCCAGGGCCTTGTAGGAGGGGCAATGCCCCCCTGCACTACCTCGTTAATTATTTGGGGGGAAACTGTGGTTGACAAAGTCACCAAAATTTATTTTGTGGCATGTACACAAGGTGTTGACACATGGCAAAACTATGCCACGTCAACATGAGATCCTACAACATAGTGCTGAATAAATAAATACAACATTAGGAACTTGTAAAGGTTGAGACACCTTAATTCTCAACATTCTCCCACTTGTCGAACAACTTTCAAGAGCCAATAGAATAACAAGACTTAACTGCTAGGGGCCGAGAGGCCCATAGACTCTGAACACCATCTGAACTTCTCCGTGCTCACATGTTTTGTCAAGGCATTTGCAACATTTGTCGAAGTGTCAACTTTCTCCAAATTCACCTTTCCATCCTCTACCATGTCACGAACAAAATGGTATTGGACATCAATATGCTTCGTCCTCGCGTGAAAAGTAGGATTCTTCACCAAACATATGGCACTTTGACTGTCACAACAAATGGTCATCTTTCCTGCATCAAACCTAACATCAGAACACAATCTTTTAAGCCAAATGACTTCTTTACAAGCATGAGTTGCTGCCATGTACTCTGCTTCAGTAGTGGACAAAGCGACCACAAGTTGCCACTTACTCATCCAATTAATAGCACCACCGAACATAGTGAACACATAAGCACTGGTGGATCTCCTGATGTCAATATCACATGCCCAATCTGAATCCACAAATCCTCGAATACAAAGTGAATGCCAATCCCTTGTAGGATAACCATGATAACATAAGGAATACTCAAAAGTAGCTCGCAAATATCTAAGCACTCTCTTCACTGCATCCCAATGTACCCGTTTAGGATTAGCCATAGATCGACTAAGGTCTCCCAATGTTTGGGCAATGTCTGGTCTTGTACAGACCATAGCATACATCAAGTTGCCAACTACACTAGCATAAGGAACTTTGCTCACATCCTCCATCTCAGAAGGAGACTTTGGACAATCTGTAATAGATAACTTTGTCCCCATCATAACAGGAACAGTCAACAGTCTACAAGGTGCCATGCCGAATCTTTCCAACACGGTGTTCACATACTTACTCTAGTCGAACCACAGTTTTCTGTTAGCTCTATCTCTTCTGATTTCCATTCCCAAAATTTATATGGCTTCCCCTAAATCTTTCATCTGAAACTGTTCTGACAACTGAGACTTCAAATCAGAAATCAAATTCTTACCATTCCCAATGAACAACATATCATCAATGTATATAATGCAATAATGAGAATGTCATCATTATCCATGTTAAAGTAAACACAATGATCTAATTTCAATCTCAGAAATCCCAAACTAATGTAATGTCCCCTTTCGATTGGAAATACTTAAACTTGAATCTGCATTCAAAATGATTCTCAATGAGACATTAGTAACATTAGAGATCAATAAACTTCAGTGATAAGATCAAAGATAATATAAGTATTACATTTGTATCAAGGATTCTTCTTACCATTCATAACTATTATATAATACATTCCGTAAGTACATTAGGATGAATATTGAATCTAATTCAGATCCATACTCTCCCCTCTTACTATTTACCAAGGAATTAGGATCTTACATGCTAGGGCGCGCTGAAACCACCCTTGGACCCGGTTTCGGAACTTAGTCCCAGCCTTTGGGGTCTATAAACGGAGCCTCGGATCCGGCCACGGGACTATGTCCCGACCTTTGGGATCAATACAAGACCTTCAGACCTGGCCATCGGAACTAATTCCTAGCCTTTGGGGTCTACACAAAAGATGGGATTACTCCGCATTTCCCTACAATACCTACTTGATGAAATAATAAGGGCTACGGAGACATGGTCTTCATTTCAATATTCTCTTGTACTTATTATTACCATAACACATAGATTATAGTCAGTATATTCTTATGATTAGAATGTATGTTCATTTATGATCCAATCATGTTTCTTTATATAAGAATGTATTTTCCCTTTCAACTATTACTCACATGGTAGACATAGCATAGTTTAATTTCACTATATTGATCTGTAGTGGATTTCACTATTTAACCTATATATTTATTTATCTGACTTGACCAATAACTGAATTATATACCTACAGATTTCTATTATAATTTAAACTTATCTTCACATCTATAAATATATATTGGTGCCTACCATATAATACAATTGTTATTTATTTTCTTTTAGCATAAATTACACCATACACCACTTACCTGACCGCTGCCCTTTGCTGCTAATATTATCTTCTGCACTTGATTTTCCTTGGTCCGCTGATATATTCTTCTCTAATCTTTCCCCGTTCTCTCCTTTCCTTGCTTCCATCTTATGTTATTTGCTGCAGACTGTATTGTAATGACTTGATTCCTAATGATTTTCTTCTTCCTTCGATTCATGTTCCTCCTTATAATTTGGTTAGCATATGAATTGATTTATATGTATCTCTGCCCCAGGTCTTCTATTGGGTCGCAGCCCTTCCAAGTGCTGCCTTTATCGATTCATATTAATCTTGTTTTGACTTCTTTTCTAATATCTCTTTTAATAAGACTTGTCTTTATATAATTATTATTATTTATATTACTAGACTTATATGCAAGTAATTGCTGCACTTTATATAAATATTTATATTTATATTACTTATATTTATAATTATATATTGTTACTATAACATATCTAGTTTAATAATATTTATATCTTTATTAATATTATATTATTATATAATAAATGATAATAATTAATAATAATAAGATATTTATTATTACACAATAATATATATTATGATAATAATTAATTATTAATATTTATAATCCTATTTTGATATTATATTAATTAATATTGATACTTATATTTAATATCATAATAATTTTTATAATATAATAATTTAATATTTATATTTATAATATAAATATTTAGACATGTTTTATATTTGTTATTTTATATATATATATAAAATATTAATACATGCATAATTATAAATTATGTGGACATGACAACTAAACACAAAGCAATCAAATTTATGGTACCACATCCTAGGAGATTGTTTCAAACCATACAAAGACTTTTTTAACTTGCAAACCAGATTTTCTTAACCTTTTACCACGTAGTGCTCTGACTGCGACATATAGATTTCTTCCTCCAAGTCACCATTACAGCAAGTGATAACAAGAATCTAATAGATGTTATCTTTGCAACGGGAGAGAAAGTCTCACCATAATCTATTCCCTCAACTTGGAAATAACCTTTCGTGACCAAACCTTGCCTTAAACTTCTCAACACTACCATTTGAACGAAATTTCTTCTTGAACACCCATTTGCATCCAACAGGTTTACGTCCATCAGGCAAGGGCACTAGATCCCAAGTATTGTTTTTCTCCAAGGAAGCCATATCTTCTTCCATGGCCTCTTTCCAAGAATCTGCATCACTCATACCCATAGCCTCGTTTACGGTCCTAGGCTCATCAGTATTAGAAATCAAAGAAAAAATACAACTGGAATCATGCAATGAATAACTAGACTTATTAGGTTGCCTCCTTATCTGCGTGGACCTCCTCAAAGGTTGAGGTTGAGGTTCTTCATCTTCTTCTGAACTTTGAGATACTAGAGTTTTCCTCATCATCAGGTCCAACAAATGTCTTCGGTTCAACTTTCTCAGGGGTGGAAGGAAGCTGAACCACATCCTCTTTCTTTTCTTCTTTCTCTAGCTATAGAACAACATAAGAAGGATTGAGCTCACTGAAGATCACACTTCTGCTATACAAAACTCTCTCGTCGACTAGATCCCAAAGCTTGTACCCTTTCACATCGATGCCATAACCGATGAAGATACACTTTACAGCCTTGTTCTCCAACTTAGACCTCTTCACCTTAGGCACATGTGCATATGCCTCACAACCAAATACTCTAATGTGTCTCAATGAAGGCTTTTTACCAGACCACACCTCCATAGGTGTCTTATCAACCAACATCGATGTAAGAGACCTATTAACTAGGTGACAAGCGGTAGCAATAGCTTCAGCCCAGAACTTTTGTTCAAGGCCAACTCCACTTAGCATACTCCTTGCCCTCTCCATCAACATTTTGTTCATCCTCTCTGCAACTCCATTTTGCTGAGGGGCATATGGAGTTGTCTTGTGCCTCTCAATCCCATGTTCTTTACAGAACTTGTTGAAATCTGTTGAACAAAACTCACCACCGTTATCCGTCCTCAAACACTTAGTCTTTCTATCCTTCTGATTCTCTACGAGAGCTTTGAATTCTTTGAATCTACTAAAGACTTCAGATTTGCTTCTAAGGAAATACACCCATGTGCTACTACTGTAATCATCAATGAATGAAACAAAGTAAACAAATTTTGAAATCAAATGAACATTAACTGGGCCAAACACATCATAATGAATCAAGTCCAACACCTCAGAGGATTTGTGAGAATTGGAATAAAATTGAGCACAGTTTTGTTTACCATAGATGCAATGTTTGCAAAGATCGAACTCAAGATTACAATCATTCATACCCTCAACGAGGTTTTTATTTTTCAAGGTCCTCAAACCCTTTTCACCAATGTGACCAAACCTTTGGTGCCATAACATTGTCTTCTCAACTGGAAGTTTCATCTCCATAGAATGAGCACCCTTAGGTACCCAGAAAGCACGACCATCGGAAGTAGATGCAACAATCCTCTTCGCTGCTGGTTCCAATGGTGAGGATGAAGACTCTGAAGTTCTCTTCCTTGAAATAGAGGCACTATTGCACTGTACTGCGCATGCATGAAGTTGAAACAGAGTGCCAATCTGAACACCCTTAGCTAGCACCATAGCTCCTCTAATCATCTTGCATCCTCCATTTGAGAAAACAATCTGCACACCCAGATCATTGAACTTACTTATAGATAATAGGTTCCATGCCAAACAAGGGATATGCAGAACACCATTGATCCCCTTCACTCGTCCATCAGGGAATCGAATCAAGACTCTTCCACGGCCAACAATCTTCAAGTGAGAGTCATCACCCAAGTACACCTTCCCACCATCATATTCTTCATACTTTGAAAACCAACCTCGATGAGAGGTCATGTGAAAAGATGCACCAGAGTCAATAAGCCACACATCTTCTGATGCATGCGTTGCCAAGGCAGCGACAAACGCTTCTCCATCATCATGAGAGGACTTGTCAGAATCCGAATCATAGTTCTTTTTCTTCTTCTCCTCGCACTCCTTGCAGAAGTGACCAGGTTTGCCACAATTCCAACATAGAGCTTTGGACTTTCCAAGAGACTTGGATCTCCCATGGGATTTGGATCTTCCTTCTTCTTACCCTTTTTCTTTCCCTTCTCTTTAAATCTACCACAAACCGGAAGAGCCTCCTTAGCCGACTCAGAAGATTTTCTTTGCGTCTCTTCAGACGACAACGAAGAAACCATTTCATCCATCTTGAAGGTGGTAGTGGTACTCCCAATGGCCATAACAAGGTGGTCCCACAAATCTGGTAAGGAACACAGTAATGTCATACATCGATCCTCCTCCATCTTCACACCAACAGAGGTCAACTGGGCAACAAACATATTGAATGTATTCAGGTGATCAGTGACAGATCCTCCGTCTTCCATCCTTAGAGAATACAATTTCTTTCACAGGAATAACTTGTTCACAGGGATTTAGCTTTATAAACATCTCCAAGTTTCTTCCAAAGATCTTTTGCAATCTTCTCTTCATGGATATTTTGGAGCACTGAATCAACCAGTCTTATCAAAACCTTAGCATTCCGATCCATCAGTTCCCAATCTTCTTGTTTCATGCCCGATGGCATGGTTCCGGATACTTTGAGCCATAGATCTCTATCCACCAATAAGTCCTCCATCATGAGTTTCCACAACTCAAAGTTGCCTCCATTAAACTTCTCTATCTCAAACCTCCCAGATGTGCTCGCCAGATCTCTTTCCTGCAACAAAGATTTCAAAATCCTTTGCACAAGCTCCCACTCAAAACAAAGATCAGCTCAAAAAACCCTCTACCCAACAAATAGAACCAAAGGTGATCAGACTTTGATACCAATTGAAAGGAAGCAAGGTATGCGAAAACAACTTCCTACACTGATCTAATGAGGAAAGTTATGCAAATCTCAATCTTTACTGATTACAGATTATTAGATGCACATTCACAGAAAGGTAATAACACATCAAAAACAAGTACAATGCTCACAACACAAGATATACGTGGGGAAAACCCTTTTAGGTAAAAAACTCCACACTCCAAAACCTGCACAATGTATTATCAAATCAAAAGATGATTACAACACACTTGTAATGCAAGCTCTTTTAGGAGTACACAAATGTCAATTCTCATTCGCATCCCATCACCTTTCACATTCTCCAATAGCTTATTTATCAAGCCTCTTTGGTGGTTATCCAATGCCAGTTTTTCATGTCGATGAATAACAAACTAACTGCCGACACCTTTATTAAATATAGGCCAATTTTTGCTTCGGGAGCACTGCCCCCAGCAACCCCCACTGGGGGCATTGCCCTTAGACCCCTACCATGGGCTCCGCCCCTGGGCCCCGCAGGAGGGGCTCCGCCCCCCTGCACTCCCCCGTTAATTATTTGGGGGGAAACCACGGCTGACAAAGTCACCAAAATATATCTTGCCACATATACACAAGGTGCTGACACATGACAAAACTATGCCAAGTCAACATGGGATCCTACAACATAGTGTTGAATAAATAAATACAACATTAGGAACTTGCAAAGGTTGAGACACCTTAATTCCCAACAAAACTAAGCCCACCACTTGCCATCTAAGAGCACTTGGCACTTCTCTATTAGTTGCTTATAGTATAGGCTCACATGAGTAATCCATGTACTCACCCTTCCTCCAATGGAGTGAAGATAAACCAAGCCAAGTGTCCATTAAAAGTTGCCTACTTACCTTTTGGACCTACACTTGATTTTGTAAAAGGCACATAGATTTGATGACTTGCATTGATCATTATAAGATCAAAGGTTACGGGAAAAAGGGGCAAACCTGAAGATGCAAGCCACTACCTTTTGTTGTTTTTCCTATGGGAATAGAAATTGGACAAGTAGCTAATATCTACAGTGAAGATTTTGCTTGAACATTCATTGAATAGACATAAGGGACCCACCATACCCAATTCATTGGACCACTTGGCCAACCTTTACTTGTTCTTCATGACATAGGGTCACATGGGCATCCACATACCTGCCTATTGACCAATAAGATGAGACATATAAACCATGTGTTGCACTAAGCTCTTTACCAACCTTGTCAACTTGCCGCTTCATTTGTTAAGCAACAACAAGATCCAATGGTGCACGTTGATCAATGCATGGTCAACACTCAGAGGCAAAACAGTAAGACTTGAACTTTATGCTATTACCTTTCATCATTTTGTTGAGGTGAACAAGATTCTGACACATCATTGGAGATCAATGGTTCCTGGGCTTTGAGAGACTAACTTTGCATTTGCTAATTCTAAATTTCTAGGCTTATGACATGTGGCATTAGTTTGATCCATGATTACCCTTGTAGCCTTCCACTTGTTTTAGCAATCTACCAACTAGAAACTACCACATGTCCTATCTTCTATTCAAACGCTCCAAGCTATATGCCAAATGCCCTGATGATATGGATACCTTAGTGGATATGAAGATGAGCATGCACTGCCATTGCTAGTTGGTCAATATTCACACTTTGGTAACCAGTCATTGAGAAAGCATGAACAAACCACTTAAGTGTTTTGTGATTCTCTATAACAAGTCAATGAACGAGTAAAAAAAGTGCAAACTAAAAGGAGTTAGGATTTTAGAGCTAGGTCACCATGGATGCAAACTATGAGCTCAACAAAAAGAAAACTCACATGTAGGCAAAGAATAAAATATAGGGACACATGACTTGAATCTTACAGAAGCTCAAGGTGAAGCCTTATAGTATATCTCGGGTTAGTTATTGACAAGAAGGGGACCAAGACAATACATAAGTCATAAAAAGGGTTTCTCAGATCAGGTGTCAACACACCCAAAGTTTAGTAAATTGACCATAGCAGATGGTGTATATAGATTTTAGGCAAACATTGTGTTTCAAGTGCCAAATTTTGGACACCAATTGTGAAACTAAAGGAGGGTGCTAGAAATTTGATGGTGGGTTCCAAAGACTAGGTAGAGAGGTGTCCAAATTTATTTAAGGAGATCAGATGAGTGAAAATTTGAAGGCAATGCCAAAAAATCTCATTTTGTCTCTCATTTATGTAAATCCAACATTTACCATTCTTGTGCAACATATAAATTACAAATTATTTGGAATTTGAGAGTTATATTAATTGGTTAAATATAATATCTTGTGTTAGGAATTAAATAATATTTTTTATTAGAAGATGGGAATTTTTGTGTTTATTTTCTAATATTTTTAAAAAATTGTGTCATTTGTTAGGTCAAAATTATAGAGATAGTGAAGTTTAAAAAAAAAAAATCAATTTGGTGCCTATGTAATGCATTTTTGTTTGTTATTAATTACATGTTCAAAAGATGTTCAAGATTTGCTTGAATCAAGTTTAAAGTCTATAGGAACGAAATTCAATTTTATATAATTTGTGAAAGTTAACATCAAAATTCAAGTATAGATGTTCTTTTAGATCATAGTTTTGCCTACCTAAGAATGATTTCACTTTGGTTTTTATTTTTTAAATATTTTAGAGATGTATAAATGTGTAAAGGTTTTTTCTTTTTCTTTTTAACTAATTATGGATTGATGTTCAATTTTGTATGCTTTTTGGAATATGAATGTTGATTTGGTTAATTTTATTAGAATTATGTAAAAATATTAATATTAGTTACAAAATTATATTGAAAACGACATAAAAAACAGATTTTGAGCGAGTTATATTTTTTTTTCTCTATCATCTCAAAAATCATTTTTGAAAAATATTCATATTTTCTAATTCCGAATTTGTGAATTTTCTTAGAACTACTAAAAAGGCATTTCAGTTGTATTTTGCAGAGTGACAGATACATGTTACAGACCTTGTACATAAACTCTCACTTGAATGTACCTTTATTCCCTAAGGTAGTTAACATAAAACTGTTGTATTTCATGTATGCCAAGGTCTTTTGGGGGAAGGACCATAGGGGAAGAACTTTAGGCTGAAGGTATTTGGCATGCATGCCCAACTCAAATGTTGAGTTTTGCCTTTTACACTATGAAAAATAAGCACTAGTTGGTGACACAATCAGCCACAACATCTTCATAATTTCATTGAATTTCATTTGATTAGTTAAAATTAATTAAAGAGCTTTCTTCACTTCTCAGTGGTTTCTCAAGTGTAATTTACATCCATGGCACTAGTGAATCAAGTGCAGTTTATTTCCATGGTACCATTAAATGCTTATTTAGAAAAAGGGCTTATAATTTATTTTATACTATTCCTCCAATCACTTTAAAGAGGATTCTAAAAGAGAATTTTTACTGGTATCCCACTCTTCATGGAACTGTGCTTAATAATACAACTAGATATGTTACAAGGTTGAAATATTAACCAAAGGTCTAGCTGGAATAAGGTGTAAGGCTTCCTTAACAATTTCTATGCTTCTAGGACAATTTAATTTTTTCCGAAAACTCATCACTACTTTTCAAAACCTAGAAAACACGACGGTAAGGGAAATGAATTATTTACATGTCTTTTAATTGACACTATGGAAAAGACTAATTGACAGCAATTAACCTACCAAGTCTATGCCTATCTATAAACAAATGCCATTAGTAGAATTGGTGATTCAAAATAAAATGCCATGAAAGAAAATAAAATAGTCTAGAAAACAATATTTCATGTGCAATCATTTCTTTGTGCTTCAATTCTACACTTCATAAAGTAGTAAAATTCACCTTTACAATCATAGAAAAAACCATAGTCCCCTTTTTATTTCAATTACTTAATCAACAAACATTTTTGAATATATTCCTAAAAGTATACTAGTTATTCTACTAGAACTAACTAAATGATCGATGCTTACAATGTTGTGGTCTTCAATTTAATATGACAATGTAACGATAAAGATATTGCATTAAATCCAAAATTGTACTAGGTATTATTTTTTATTTGATGAGTGATGTTGATCACACTCAATATTGTTTTAATACAAAAACATTATTTTTGACTAGATGTCAACAATATATGGGCAAGATTGCAAGCTTTTCTTAGACTAAGTTTATTATATGAGAATGTACATTTAATCAACTGTAGATTTTTGATAAAATGGAAGAAAATGAACAAGATAAAAAGAATAGTTGGTTCTACTTGCAAACTAGAAAATAAATTATTTTAAACTATAATTGAAATGCAATAGACAAAAATTTAAATAAGAATAGTAACTTTAATATTCACACACTATTGATAATGAGTAAATCCAAATGTGAAATAATAATAAACAAGCACACACAAGCATAGAAATCAAACCTAACTTGATCACCAATCCTCTTGAGTGGGCTTTGCCTCGATTAGAATTACATCAAAAGTCTTGCTTATAATCTCTAGACTAGTAAACTCCATCATTTAACTGTGACATTATATAGATACTAGTGGTGGTATACTGTTGCAATAACAACACAAAATAGAATTCCATCTATATTAGAAGACAAACAACAAAATAATAACTCCTTTACAACTTAGCAAAAGTTTGTTGTTTGTTCAACTTCAACAAATGTGATTCCTTCTTGGTAGCTACTGAACATCCAACTTAACAACCCTTGGAATCTTGTGCAACAATGTAGCCTCTTGTATCCTATTTTGGAGCACAACATATGTTGGGACACATACTGTCATGAAAAAACATGGTTTTAGTCTCGCACAACATAGTCAATGACTTTCACAACATAATCAATTGTTGTTTTAGGACAATTGTAGCATTGTGCAACAATTACATTTCCTTTTGAACCTTTAGAAGCACACAAAAATAATTGTACTAAAGCATCTTAAACAATCGAAATTTAGAATATATTTTATTTGATCTTATTCTACTTAAAAAAGCAATCAATTCATCTATAACAATCATAATATAAAACAAAAATCACTTTATAAGTACATATGTATAAGATGGGTGAAAATGAGTTTGTCAAGAAGATTTTTTGATACAACAAACATACTAAGAGATGTAAAAAGGATGTTCAACAATGTACAATTCTTGGGCTTATCATCACCCCAGATTCAAAGTATGACACTCTCATGCAATGTTAATCACTTTATACTAGATGGGGCAACATGACAAAAAGACAAACTAATCTAAAATTATAGGGCTAATGTTTGAGGCTCTTCTGTGACATGATAATGACCCTAATTTTCTTCAATTTGTTGCCACCTTCAAGTAGGCATCTAGATTATCTTGAATTCTACTAGTCCAATCTAGGATAGGATACCATAGAAAAGGGAAATGGAATCTCAATCCTATCTACTCATGAATTTGATCTCGTGCAACATCCCTATACAATTATATGCTTGTTGTTGCAGTTGGGAAGTTCTTGGTAGAGAATGGTTCCTTCTTTTTTAATGCAATAGGGAGCTCATTCTGTCTTAGTTGACAACCCACAAAAGCTTCTCTTCCTACTTGTGCTAATAAGTTTTCCACATCCTCTATTGGTGTTGTGCTTTTTTCCTAATTTGGGCATTTTTCATCAGCTCATATAATTCATGTATTATCTCATTGCCCTATGAAACTCAACTCTAACCATGAGTTTTGCACTTCCTTCTTTGGCCAAGTAGGGTATTGTTTGTCATTACAAAGATAAGAAGAAAGTGCTCTTAATGTTACATCCCACACAAAAGGATTGGGTTCCAGTTTGTTTCCAACTCAAGAATGTAATTATGTTAGTAAAATTCACACATTTGATCCCTATTCTCTTATGTATGGGAAACATAAGTGTTTAGAAGGATCTTAGTCTATTTATACCACAAGGGAGAACTAAAATAAAAAGATATTGCTAGAACTAGTACCATTGCTCCTTAAGGCAAAGTGCATAAGCCCTCCTTGGAGGTTGGTACTTAATGATATGACTAGACAAACGACAAATTTCTTTTGCTTTTTGCTTCAGAGCTGCAATAATGTCTACCCCTTTTGTTACTTTGTTTCATTCTTCCAACAATTTCTTCTACATCTTTTATTTTCTTAGGGCCATCATCTTCTCTTTTTGCCTTGCATACACCAAACACCATTTCTTCTTCATTGTATTTATCACCTTAAAAGGTTCATCGAGAGTAGGTTTAAATGTTGTGTTTGCTACTCATGCTCTATCTTCTAATTGGAAAACCTGTGTTTTGAGGGCTTCAATTTCTTTCTTGTGCTAGTTGTTTTGTCGTTGCAGATGCCAATTCCTCAGTGGTATAGAGGATTTATGTAGCGATTTTATATGAACAATTTTTTAACCCTACAAGGTTTATTTTTGGTGCCCTAACTTGCATAGTGTTCAAATTGCAAAGGGATACAATGACCTCCTTGTGGGTTGCATAACAACATGGTCTTCATGAAAGGTTGTGACATCTTTTGCCTCTCCAACTAGTTTATCCTCTTTCTCCAACTCGCACAGGAACCATATTTTCTTCAATAGTTTCCTCAGCTTGTGCAATAATAGGGTATGTATTCTCTACCTCACTGGCTTGTGTAGCTTCAAATCCTTCCTCCTAGATAATAACAACATATTCCATTTATTCTCCTTGCATAGCTATAAGATTTTCTTCCTAGATAATTGCAACATTCTCTACATCCATGGCTTGTGCAACATCTAGTTCTATCTTAGGTGATCACAATTTCCTCCATTTCCATAGCTTGTGCAACATCTGGTTCTTTGTCTTAGGTGATTGCAACATTCTCCATTTCCATAACATGTGCAGACACTAGAAGATCCACAAGGATTGTTGCTTGCACAATTGTGTGTCTCTTGGTTTGGAACTGTTGCAATCTCATTTTTGGATCAAGCTCTAGATAGCTCCTCAATTACAAAAGCAACCCTCCTCCACTCTAGTGCTAGCTTTGTAAGCCCTACTAGTGCAACAAGAAAACTTTCCATAGAGTGCACATCTTGGATATTTTAGTTCCTCCATAATTACTAGCTTGATTAGTTTCTTTTGAGCCAAGAGTTTTGGATACCCCTTTTTGACTTCTATAGTTGTCTTTTGTAACAAATTTAATAGAAAGTATGGCATGTTGCTATGACACTCATAGTGCAAATGGGAAAGTAGCTTAAAATGGTAACCATAGAAAATGCTATCCTACCTTCACAAGTCATGTACTTCTAGATATTAATGGCTACTTTGTGTCATGGCTACAAAAGGTTTGTATGGATGACTTTAGTGGTTGAATGTTGAGGTTTTTACCCTTTAGGAAGAATGAATTTGATGTTGGCATTGTTTTCACTTTTAATTTATACCATCTCCCCCATGGGTAGGCTATCATGTGCCCCTTAAAATCAATTATTCCATGAGGGTTACTTGAAGGACCCTCACAACTACTACACCATCCCTCAATATACTAGAAAATTTGAGGGTGATATCATTGTCTGAGATGCTATATTTCTTGAAGAATTGAATCCAACCTACATTTTCAAAAATCATTATAATTATTGGGTTGTTGCACAACCCCTAATGGGTAGTGGGTTCCTTTTTGGTTCTGTTGATTCCCATTTTTTCACATCTTACTCTACTCACAATATCTTTTTTGCATTATTGGTGTCATCTTTGTTGTATTTTCCATCTATTTATAATGGTGGCATTAATCTCCCTCAAGCTTCTTGCGTGGCTCTTTTGATATAATTACTAGCTACTTGCATATTTTAAAAACATTATCATCACCTTTCATTATGCGACACATCATGTGACTTGATTTATGACTATTCCTAAATTAATTTTTTGACCTGGCAATAATTTCTTGATGTCATTTGATAATGACTCTTAGAAATAGTTTTTTCTTAACATCATGTGACTTTCAATTGAAGATTGATACTCGTCCTTTGACATCAAGGATTTTTTTGTATAAATAGGTTGATATTGACTAAAAATGGATTGTCAATTGGGAAGGTAGAAAGGACAAGGAGTGATTAAATTTAAATATTATAACATTATAAAGAAAATCATGATATTTTAAAGAGAAAAAGACAAAATTTACCTTTAATTTACTTGAATTGGTTTTACAAGTAGAAGTTATGTTGGAAAATGGTCATCTTCATATTTGGATATGCAAAACAAAGTCAATTTGAATATATTTAGAAATCATAACCTTCTAAAGATTTGTTAAAAACATGTTAAGAGATGTGCTTGTGCAACCACTTAAGCAATTGATTAGTAAAATGTGTCATTGTTTCATGATTATATGATTAGATACATCCATTTCTAGTCAAGAGTCATTTCAAGATCTACCTTTGTGGGGGGATCGTGATCATCACTTTTAGGAGTTAAAATGCTCATATACATGTCATATAAGGTCTTGGGGTGAATCAAAGCATCTCACAGATGTTGGGGATGTGTGTAGGGAAGAGAAAGAAGTGCTTTCTATGAAATAATGAATTTGTTACTTTCTATAGTGTGGTGAGAACAACCCTACTATTGTGAAAATGCTTTTGACCCTTGGAAAAAATGGTAAAAATGTCTCAATCATGACATTTATTGTTTTGCTAACTAGCATGAGTGACAAAAGCATCATAAGTACTTGGAATTTGAAGGGTCTTGGACAATTTTTTTCACCTTCCAAGCAAGGGAAATGCCTTTCAAGATGCCACTAGAGTGTTTATTGGACTACATATGACTATTGCACATCTTGTGGAAGGGTTAGCTCTCATGTAATCCTCATTTTATGTTCATATTGCAAGGTTTTAGGACTATGGAACATGGTTTAGGGTGTTGCAGAATTCAACATAGTGTTTCTATCTTAGTTGCCATGCTGAAGAGCTTGTATTGACATCATGGCACTTTACAACAATGTATAAATAATTGGATATGGAGGATTGAGGAGCTAGTAGCTCCTTCCTATTGGATTTTTCCCCCTTTTCAAGGTTTCTCCAACATATATTGTGTGTATCAATTATTGTCTTGCATTTTCTTTGTTATCATTGTTTTACATGTCTTTTCATGTTCTCTAATACTGCAAATGAGTTAGGATTGATTACGTAGCAGATAATACCACTATTTAGTCAATTTGAGGTGTTTAAGTTGGACTAATTGCAAGAAATTTGTTGTTGACGAGCTATTAAGGAACATTTACTTCAGTTCATGGATGAAGTGGTATCAAAGGCATATTAGAATTACATGATTTTTCTCAGATTTTAGTTGGTAGATTAGAATTCTAGTTTATGCTCGTCACTAATTCAAGTGGGAGTGGAGATTTGAATTTGTTTGAGCTTGAAATGGAACTCAAGATTGGAATAGAGAAGGATGGTGAGTGATGTGGATGATGGAGAAGAAAGATTCATGAGGTTGGAAGAGGATGTTTTAGAAATTTGTAGGTCTATAGGAAAAACAAACATGCTAAAGAGTGTTCTTCAACCCATAACGGACAACTTGGGAATATGAGTTGAGCAATAACAAGAGGAGCAACCTAGCGTAAGGCCTGGCCTTACTTGTGACCTCATAGTGCTTCTCCCTATTGGTTGATTTTGATGTTGCTAGCTAATTGAATCCTTAGTGAACCTTATTGCTTCTGTTCTAATGTGAACTATATGAATAACTCATTATATTGGAAACTTAATGTTAATTGTTATCATAATTAGGGTCTTGGAAATTGTTACTTGACTCACCTTATGGTGTGAAACTCACTTCTACAAAACTAATTGAAACCATTATATCTCCTATTGATACTTGGACATTGTTATATACTTTCATAATTGTTGTTATAGTTGAATTATGAGTTCCACGAGATGAGCAACAATGTTAGGTTTTGATACGCTATGAAGAATTCAAAACATCTGGAATAGTTTAATAGAGATAATTTAGAGGAAACTTCCAACTTGGAAAGGATGCCTCTTAAGTTAATCAAGAAAACTACAACTTATCATTCAAAGCATCCCAATGTATTTGTTATCTCTTTTTAAAGTTCCCTTGTTTCTTGGCTAAAAAAGTGGAACATACCCAAAGAAGATTTTTATGGTCAAGAAAAGCGGATAAGCAAAGACTATCATTGGTGGCTTGGGATAGTGTTTGCCTTCCAAAGAGACTTGGAGGATTGGGGCTATGTAAAATTAAGGACATGAGCAAGGCCTTGATCACAAAAATCAGATGAAAACTCATGACTACCAGCAATGAGCGGAGCTAAATTATGGGGGCTAAATACTTGAGTAATCAAGATGGCCTATCTCTCATTTATTTGCCCAGTCTCCTTATTGGTTCTACAATATGAAATAATATTATAAAGTCTAAACAACTGTTAAGAAAAGGCATAAGATGGAAGGTAGGTAATAGGGAAAGCATCATTGGATTTCTCAGGTGCCTTTTGATATCTCTTTTCCTTGTACTGAAATCAAAGAAGAGTTTTGTGAAAGATTTGGAAGGTACATTAAGGATTATTAGAAGCATGACATGCAGGATACTTCATGAAAGTGTTGGAAAGATGGTTGTCGTTGCACCAAAAGATCATCTTGTTAATGCCCGATACAACCACCAAAGATAATGAATCCACAGGGGGCGGAAGCCTTGTCACAAACCCAAGCATTGCGCTGCACAACACAAGGAGACCAAGGGCACACACCTTGCAACAACCCCCCCTAGCGCAAGCGAGGGGGTTCAAACCTGTGGCCCAGGCTTTGATACCAATTGTTGGAAAGACGGTTGTCGTTGCACCAAAAGATCGACATGTTAATGCCCGATACAACCGCCAGAGTTAATGAATCCACGGGAGGTGGTTAAGCCTTGTCACGAACCCAAGTGTTGCGCTGCACAACACAAAGAGACCAAGGGTACACACCTTGCAATAGAAAGATCTCTAGAAACCTACCAAGTATCTCCAATTCAGTTACATTGGATGATTTAATTACTAAACGTAGGCCTTCCAGATTTAATTTATTTCATAGACAAGATGAAATTGTGTGGACAGTAGACCCTACTGGAACCTATACAGTCAAATTTGGATTCAATATGTTATAGACTCCCCAATATTTGATTTCAACTAGAGCTTTATATGGAATAACAACCTCATCCCTAAGATTATTTTTTTCTAATGGGCCGCCTATTAGGAAAAGATACTCAGAGTTGATAACCTAAAAAATAGAGGATTCTCCCTTGCCAATAGATATATCTTATGCAAAAAAGTCGAGGAATCCATTAATCATTTGTCAATCAAATGCCCCTTTGCATGGAATATTAGACAAACTATCTTGAGAATTGATTCAAAACCTAGTGGGTGGGGCCTAAGGATATCAAGATTTTGGCTGCAAGTTGGGTTCCTCCTTTTGGTTATCCTACTATTAGAGAAATTTAGATGCAAATCCTTCCACATATTTATTGAGGCATCTAGAAGGAAAGAAATAACAATATTTTTAGAAAAATGTAGGCCTTGGGATGTGGTGCTCATGAAAATTTGCCATGCCATTCAAGAGAACGTTGATTCTTACCAAATCAAAAGACCCAAAAATCTCCCTATAGTTATTGAGAAGAAAATTGCTGCCAATTGGAACATCCAATCCATCTTGGATAATGTGAACAGAGTCAAAATTCATAGAAGAAGAGCTACGATGTGGACCACCATGATTCAAGATGGGTTAAACTAAATTTTGATGGTTCCTCTAAAAGAAATCTTGGGTAGGTTGCTGGAGGAGGAGTGCTTAGGAGCAACAAGAGGGAGTTCATTGTTGTAGTTGCTAAGAACTTGGGAGTCTAAAGCAATAATAATGTTGAAGCGTCTATGGCTCTTCATGGTATAACAATGGCTAGGAACATTGACATAATCAACATCGAGGTAGAAGGGGACTCAAAAATCATTGTAGACATGCTAAACTCAAAGGTTGTTCCTCATTGGTAATACAAGAACATTATAGATGATTCCAAGGAGCTGCTAAAGTCTTTCCAAAACATTAAAATCATGCACATTTATAGAGAAGCAATCAAACTGCTAACCTTCTTGCTAACTTGGGTGGCATAAGTGGTGATTATTCCTATTGGCACAAGGAGGGGTCACTTCCTCCTAATGTTAGAGAAAACCTTTTGAATGAACCCAAAAATATCCATTAACTCCCAGTTTTGAGTTTCTATGGAGGAATGGATTATCACGGGGAAGTTAAGAGATAGGTACCATAGCAATCATGATAACATAGATTTCACTACGGAGTGGGAGATTCACAATCATGACAGGCCCCTTCAAATTGGCAACAAGAAACCTCTCAATAGTATACTTATGATTTTGTATTGCAAAAACTTTGGTGACGGTCTGAGTTTGAATATCAATCTTTGCAAGAATGTTAAAGGAAACAAAGACATGGGAGGAGACATGCTCAAGATCGAGCCCTCATCTTGTGTGAAGGTTAGAAAAATACCACCATCTGGAACATTCTAAGGAGGGGGGTCCCAATGTATTCTTGGAATCCATCAACGAGTATGACCATATGTTCTCTTATGAGTTTGGTAAATCCTAGAAGAAAAGAATGGTATATGTATGAGGAATCTCATTCAAGATCTTAGAGGAACTAATTTCTATGGCTATGGGGTTATAAATGGAAGGAATGAAACTGTAGAAAACAATTAAAACTAGGGATCACCAACACATGGAGGCATTTTTGTAAAAGGGGGAAAAGATCTCAAGATTCTAGAACAACTTTAAAATAGAAGACCTTCCTAAGTCATGGGTGAGCATGGCAAAAATTCTCATGAGATATTTCACTCTTGAGGGAAGGTACAAAAGAATTTATTCATATAATTTTCCAATGCTTAACCACCTTCACCATAGGAAGAAAATGAGTTCTCCATTCTTCTTATTACGTTCTCTTGAGATTTTTGTTCAAAATATGTTCCTTGGGAAATATGAACTACCCCTTCATTAGGGCCTAATATATTGCCTAGATAGATTTGAGTAGGCTAAAACTCCTAACCCCCTATTCTTCCCTAGGATTATCAACCCTAGCCTAAAGTGAAGGATGATTCCCACCTAGTCTCGCCTTCTTCCCTTGTCAACCCAGAGTGGTGTTGTTATTGCTTCTCCCCCTCCCTTGTAGCCTAAAGTTGTTGTTTTGGACAAGCCTAATCTTCCTCACTTTCAAAATCATGTGCCTAAACATACCTCTATGGTCAAAACCCTAGTGCCCTTATCACTCCTTAGCAAGAGAATCTTTCAACCCTGGTCTCCATTCATACTATGCCCCTTGATCATAACAAGTTTCAACTAGTAGATGAGGAAAAGAAAATCATGGAGGAAGACCTCCTACTAGCCCCCTTCTGAGTTCGTTTATTCCCTATGTTGAGGCTTCCAACCCCCTTTTAACCTTCACATGGACAATGCTAAGAACTCAAACTCCAAGTCTAAGACTTGGACAATGCCAAACGCTCGTCCTCCAAGTCCAAGAACCCTAGAGATGATGTGACTGCAAAAAGAAGCAATCAATCATTCGTGTCAACCTAACAATGTGCAAGCTCTAAATTGCCTCAACCACACCAACCTGAAAGGCTATATTGGCACTCTTTAGTAAAGTCTTATCTTCAAAACAATGTTGTGAAGTGGTTCTTATAACAACACCAAAACACTAGGATCAAAATTCAGGAGATTGAGATGGAGCTCTTCAAATAGGTTAAGGAACAGACTAAAGCCCAAGTAGATAAAGAGATTTGGTAGGAAGTGAACAATATCTCTACCACTCTCTATAGATGGGAAAACCTGGAGCATAAGTTTCTCACTTTGCAAAAAAACTCTAAGGAGCTGAATGAAAATTTAACTCAAGTGGTGGCTTTCAACAAACACACTATAAAGAACTTTGCTACTAGTCTTTATGTGCTTTAGAATGAGCTCCAAAAAGGCAAACGAAGATCAAGTTGGAGGGACCAGCCAGAAGAGTAAGAGTTAAGATTGTTTCCCCGAAAGCTAACACCATTGTCATTGAGGAGGACCCACTAGAAGTCTCTTTTGTTGATCAAGTAAACTTCTTGGCCAAATAATGTCAGGTAGCCACAGGATTGCAGAAACTTGTTGACAACAAATATATGGTGCTATTTTATCTCCTTTCTATCTTACTATTGTGTTATCGTTGTTCCTCTTCTTTTACTTTGTTCCTATTGTTTTGGTTAGTTTTGGTGGTTCCATATCTCATGGAACTTGTTCCTCTTGCTTGATGGCTACTTCTATGTAAAAGGGTTCGGTCCTTTTCAAAAACCCACTTTTTATTAATATCAAAAATATGCCCTAGTTTGTAAAATGGTTTGAGCCCTTTCAAAAAACCATTTTTTATCAATATCAAAAACAATGTTAGGTTATGAGGTAACCTGAGAAAAGCCATTGTGATGCTTATTTAAACAATTGGATTAAATTTCGTATGTGAATGCTAATCCTAAATTAGAAGCCATATTCTTAAATTGTAAATTATTCCGGTGATATGATCAATCAGTGATTAAGTGATGCATAGATCTTGTGATATCTTGATTTCCATTTATGCAAACCTAGTCCTGTCATGCTATCACAACTTAACATTAAGATGTGATTCTCAATAATATGTTTAATGGTGAGTCCAATGTAGATTGCAATCCAAAGCTCATTTGTTTTTATCTCATTGTAGTTGTATGTGAAGATTCTTTGTTAAAAAATGATTTTTTAAGATGTACAATATTGGAAGGGAATAAATCAAAACTAATGAAACAAGTGCCATGTAGTGGCTTTTCTCTGTCATTAGTTTGTTTTTGTGATTTGTTTTGTTTGTGAAATAATTTTGTTTCCTAAACGAATGATTGTAGTGATTTTGAAAGTTTGTAGAGAGTTTCTTTCTACTTTCGTTAGTGATGTATAATGTGGTTGGATTATTGATCTTGGACCAAAAGCTCCTATGATGAGATTTTTATGAACTTAGATTTGACCAAAGGAACACCATCTAAACATTGGTAAAAGGAAAGGAATTTCTTTTGAATCGTGGATTGATTCATATGTAGTTTTGTATTGTCTTTACATTGCTTGTTGAGAGTGATCAAGATATAGTATTTCGTTGAATTAATCACCACTTATATAGTTGAAGTTGGGTTTGATTGTTAAAACAAATGTCCAATACAAGTGTAACAAATATTTATTAAATACAATTGCAACAACTAAATTTAATCTTGAGTAATTATTATGTCAAGAGGTGTCCTATAGTGGCAACAATGCATAAAGGGCCATGTTGTGACTGTGTACATAATAACCAAAACACAACTGACATATATTTAAATAACTAAAATGATAAAATTAAAAATAAAATAAAATAGTTATGAAGTAAAATAAAATAACTCTAAAATATAGATATTTTAAATACATCCATCTAAAAAACATGGAGAAATGCTATTTTATTTACTTAATTATTTTATTTTACTTTTGACTATTTTATTTACTACATACATACATGGACACATAACTTTTAATTTTTTGGTAAGAATTATTTTATTGTTTACTTTGTTTTTAGTTTTACTTGAGCTATTTTGTTTCGTTTTTACTTTCAAAAGTGTAGTGAATACAAGTATAGATTTGTTAAATATATTTATCAAAAAATGTTGAGATATTAGTCTTGAGTTATTTTATTTATTTAAGAGATATTTTATTTTATTTTATTTTAGAACTATTTAAGAATTATTTTATTTTATTTTTATTTATTTAAGAGTTATTTTATTTAGTGAAGAGTTATTTTATAGATTTTGTTTTTTTAATATATGTTGGTTGTGTTTTGGTTTTTATGTACATGGTCACAAAATGACAGTTTGTACCTTGCTGCCATGCCATTATAGAAAACCTTTTAGCATAATAACACTTAAGTAAATAAAATAGCTTAAATATTTCTTAGATAGATGTATTTAAAAAAATTAAAATTATAAAAATAAACTTTTAAAAAGTAACGAATAAATCATATTGCAGTGTTTATATTATATTACTTGCCATCATTCAAATGTTATTGCCTATCATTTGAATGCCCTTACACTTTATGTTATGTTAGCTCTTTGATCAATTCATGAGTTTCCTTAGATGACACAAGTTGCCACTTGGAACGCTAGGTATGAGATGGAAGTTACTTTGTAAGAGCATGATGGAGGGAGTTACAAACAAATATATAAGAGAATATATGACAAAAAAAAGGAGTTACATGTAAGTTGGAATGCTTCCTAAAAGAGAAGAATTGTGACTTGAACTCTCATCGTAGGAATTGACAAGTGTACACTTGGACTTTAATATCTATCTCTGTATATTTAGTGTTGGCATTAGAAAAGAAATGTGAATATTTTATGTAGGAAGATGTCAGATTATTGCTAAAACTCCTTCAAAATATGGGTGTAGAACTCTTAAGCTATAAAATATATCATTGTATTTGTAATCTCTTGTTGATTTAATATGGTGCCTGGTACAAATTTGAGGCTACATTTTTTACCCAAACGGGTTTTCCAAGATAGATTCTAAATTATGTTTCGATGTTGTTTACATTATATTTCTATTCATATATTATCTTATTTTCATTAAGTTTTCTATCATTTAAAAACTTTTATGTTTCAGTTTACCATTACTTATGAAATTTACTCTATCATAGGGCGGAAGACGAGGCTTGTTGTTATTATATGGAACATAATTTTTCTCAAAGGCGCTTGGCACTGCTAGATAGGGACAGTATGACGCATCTATCTTTTCATGATGGTTGATTTGCTACTTTCTATATATAAGAGGATCATCATAAATTTTACAAGTGGTTGAATCAAATTCTTTTTCATCTGGTGTGACGTAATCATTTTATCCTCCATCATAATGAATTGATCTTGTGCTTCTTTTAAGTTAGTTATTAACCCACTTTAATGAGAAAAGAGATGTTTAGCAATAAAGTATTCACAAATCAGCATAAGAGGATGGCTAGAAGGTAGTAGAAATCTAATTTTCTAGCCAATTGAACTAAGCAATGAATTCCCTTTTTGGCAAGAAATACCATGCCAAGCGGCTAATTGTATCTTGTTAAGAAGTGTAAAATCTTAGTGTTAAAATTAGAGGAGAATATAGACTGATTAAAATAAATTTATTAATACTCTACTTTATTTACTCATCACATAGACATATACATATATATAGCATAAAATGGATATCATATATTATATCTTCCAATCAATTGTATCATATCCATGTCATTCATTCCTTGGTATCTTGGTATCTTGCACTAACCTATTGTGTACATATACACTATAAGATATTGGGGGACATGATATGGAGATGTGCCCCTTCCTAACCACATGATTAGGTAGTACCACATTATCACTATTTGTGACACACCTAACTATTAGTTATCTCTAATAATCATTCTTGACAATACTAGTCTTGGTAAATTTAAACATGTCCTTGGAGGTACATATCTTGCCAACATTACCCTCAAGCCTGAAACATTGTTTTATCCTAAATAAAACTTGGTCTTCCTTGGTGTAAAGATTTAACCTAGCTCCATTTACATAGACATTTCTTAGTTCACCATTTAATAGTTTTAATTTTACTACTCTACAGTCTAGGATGTGATCAACTTCATATGGGCCTTTGGCCATCTAATTTTTTAGTTTCCTAGTCTTTTTAAAACTGTTGTCATATAATCGTACTATAGAACCTAGCTCAAATGGTTTAAATGAGTGATTACTATCATACTATGTTTTTTGCCTTCCCTTTTCTAGGGTCAGATTATAGGCTATCAATAGTCATTTCCCATCTAAATTTTCTAATTTTGTCTACCTTTCTTTACCTGATTCCTTTTCATTTAACCAAAATGTTACTATAATTCTAAGGTTTTCTACTATGCATTGCATGGAAAGAGTTACATCAATCCCATATATTAACTGGAATGGGAAATACTTTGTTAAAAAAATTGTAAGGGGTGCAATATGCCCATAAGATTGCTAGTATTTTTAAGTCCCAATTTGTGGTACCACTATATAGCATTTTTTGTCAAGATTCATTCCAAGACCTTTCTGAACTCTTTTGTAGTACCATTATATTAAGGTTTGTACATGGTACTTCTATGATGAGCCAATAAATTTTTTTGGAGTAGTTCTTCTATCGTTTCAATCATAAAATGTTTTCTCTAATCAGTAGTAATGCTTAAAGGACATCCAAACCATCTTATGATAGTTTCATAAGTAAACTTGGTAGCAGTCTTGTGGTATAGGCCTTTCTAGGAATAGCTTATGTCATCATGTAAGATACTTGGTTCCTATTAAGATGAACCAAGCTTCTGATTTTTCACTATAGGTTTGATTGGACCTGTTGGGGATTTTTGTTGTCTAGTACTCTTAGTAACTCCTAAGAAGCTCATTAAGGAATTTATACCTATCACCTGTAGGGATTTGTTAGATTTCAAAGGTATGATGAACTTCTATTATTATGTTGGGTGAATATTTTGTCATCAACTCACTGATGACAAAATGGTTATATCAACCACAGCGTGATGAGATAAATCTCTCCTCTCAGCAAGGGGAGGTTCCCTTCTTACTGTTTATTGAAACAAAACTAAACTACTTATTTACACTAGCTCTAACCATGTAGGCGGTGTGTTACATTCATCCTTTTCTCTTCTTTCAGAAAAGATGTTTACAATGTTTCACGGTAATATTCAATAATGCTTCTACACTTCTAATATTAACCTAAACAGTAATCACCAATATTCTTGTGAGTTGAAGCACAAAGTCTTTCAACTCACTTCACAAAAAGATTCAGGAACCAAGTGAATAATCTCAAGCACAAAGTCTTCAAATTATCTCCAGAAAGATTTTAAAAGTAACTGTATCACCAATTGGAGCACAAAGTCTGTCAACTAACAACATCGTTGATCTACATGAATGTGATTGAAAATCATAGCACAAAGTCTACAAGTTATCAACACGATTCATATACAAAGTGAATAACTACAAGCTCAAAGTCTTTATAATCCTCCATCGAGAAATGCTTTCAACACACATAGATTCAAGGAAATAATATAACACAAAATTTATATAACTTATCTTGAATGTCCTCCAATTATGATAACCAAACACCGCTTTATCCAATCAATCAACAAGAGAAATCAGCAAAAATGCCATATGTACATCCTCACTAATACAAATTTGATTCAACACAAAGTTTGATATCAAAAATTGTCTTCTTTATTGCTTGGAATTGATCATACAATTTGAACACAAAGTCTCAAAGTTGAGTATCAACTTGGGTAGCACTTTGTTTTATAAGATTAAAGATAAAAATTACAATAGAGGCACTATTTATTTATAGGGAGAGGCCTTGAGAAAATTTAGGAAAAACCTAACTACTTTGACTCATTCAAAAATAAGAGTCCTTATTGACTTGGAACTTCCTATGTTTTTACATGTAATTACATATGAGAAAAGTACATGTAAAAGTGTCTAAAACTAAATGAAAAGTACATAGGAAACTACAAAAATGTTCTAAGGCATGATGGCTTTCATCAACTCCCATTCCTTGTAATCTGCACACATCTTCATGATGATCGGTCCACGAACCCAATTCAAGAGTAACTTGCCAGGTTTGATGACTCAGCATCTTTGTGTGCCACTTCCATTGTCACTGCTATTCACTCTCCAATGTCTATTGCACTGTCCATACATGATTGCTCATCTCTAAACACAACTGCTCCTCCTTGACTACAAGTGGCACAATACATCATTCTCATTGTCATGACTATGAATTGAATCAATTGTCTCCATGAGTAATGGCTTTCAACATCCTTCTTTGTTGTCATGTGCATGCTCCTATTATCAACCCCTGCTATCTTGTGCTTCATTACTTTGGCCTTCTCAAGAGATGGGCCAGTCATTTGAAAGATAGACTCCTTCGGATGACGTGATGACCTCGGCAGCTTGCAAGAGAAACTATAACAAAAAGTCATGATCTTGCAGTTAGGGGAAATACTGGTAATTTTGGGAAACTACATGTTGTCGATCATGACCAGAGGAATGAGCTTGAAAGGGCTAAAGAGCAAGCGGGTCGAAAAAATGGATGAAAGCGGGCTCAGGATAGCTTTTTGGAAAGTTTTCCAGAGTTAGAAATTTTTTGAAGAGTGATGCACGGGAGACAAAATTTGCCGCCCTTGCATTTAGGAGGGGATTGCATCTCATGTCAAAGCAGAAAAAAGGCCCACTCCTGCATGTGGGAGGTAAAACTGTGCTTCATGTTTGGGCAACGATTTTTTCCGCCCTTGCATTTGAGGGGTATTTCTGGGCTCCATGTGTAAGAGCGGTAAATTTTACCGCTTGTGCATTAAACAAGCTTGAGCGAACATTGAAGTGTTGGAGCGGTGATTTTTACCGCTTGCGCGTATGAAGGAAGAACATGGGATGTTAGAGAGGTGAATTTTACCACTTGCACAAGGTAACTTCATTGCTAAAGATTTTCATGTAGGAGCGGCGATTTTTGCCGCCCCTACACTTAGGGAATACCTCAAAAAAGAAACAAAGGCACAAGCGGCAAATTTTGCCGCTCATGCAAAACTTACAAAACCAAAACAAAAATACATCAGCGGTAAAAAGTGCCGCTCATGCACTTGGATCAAACAACACAAAACAAATACATGCACGAGCAACAAAAAATGCCGCTCCTACATGGGAAACTATAAAAGCAAACAGATGTGCTATGGCGGTACAATTCGTCGCTTGTACACAACACAGACAAATAATATGCATGGGCGGCGATTTTTTCCACCCTTGCATGACTCAAAGACTAAAACATGCACCGGCGGCAAAATTTGCCGCCCCTGCATGTTAACAAAAATTTTGCTAACTCCTTAAAACTGCGAAAACTAGTTTAACAACTTGCATGAATTTTGAGAAATCAAAACAAGAAGATACTCGAATAGATACTCAAGAGAAAGAGGACTACACACGAGGACGAGATGACTCACCTTGATTTGTGAGCTTAGAGTGTAGGCTACGGACCAAACAAGTTTCGTAGGGGTCATCCTACAAAATGAGCGCAACTAATTTTGAGGACAACAACTGGCTCTAACTGGGGAACTTCCTTCGATCGTTCTTTGAAATGATCAAAGGGAGAAGAATCCAGTCTCTAAGTGCCTTCATCCATGCCATTAGGCCATAGAGTCAAGCTACCAAAACAAAAAGACACAAAAAAACACAAAAAGACTGAACAAAAACATAAAAACACTAAAAATAAAAAGACAAAAACTATACAAAAATTCACAAACTTATCTGTCACTTCACTTTGAGAAAAGCTTCAGATGTTGTCTACTGTGAGGCAGCAAAAAAGATGTTCCACTTCTTTTTCTTTTATTATTGAAAGAGTAACACTTCCCAGTGTTTGCCATTCTGGGATCTTCTTTTGCATCCAAATTGAATTGTCCCACTCTTGCTGATGAATTCGGTCCCAACTGTCATCGCCGTTTGACAAAGCTATCATGCTTATCAAAAAGTTCCTTTGGAGAAACCAATCCTTTGGAAATGCTATTTCCTTTCAGTTGCAAAATCCCTTCGCTTGAAGAGGAAGATTCATCTATTTCTAGACCCTCATTTGAAGCATTATCCATTAACTTAGTATATTTATTAGAGATCAAGAAGTAAGTACCCATATCAAAAAACTCAAAGAGAATCTGAGCCTTCGGATCCTTAGATTTTATCACTGTGTACTTGGGCTCCCTTTTGAGATGATCCACCTGCATAATACCCTTAACATGTATTCTTGCTTTAGACATTTGAATCCTTGTCTCCTCAACATGATATATGGTACCAACAAGCTGATATGGACTTGCTACAGAAGATGGAAAACTCTCATCTTGAGGTTTTACATTGGGGGTACTGGTCTTGGGAACAAGGGATGAAGAATGAAGATCTAATGTACTTACTTGTTTATCACCAGCCACATCTTGATGATTTGATTGATTTTGTGACCATGTGAGAACAACATAAGATTCACCAAATGCATCTTCTTCTTGCCCCATCTCATCTTCCAAGTTTAGGAACCCAATGGTAGAGTCGCTAGCTAACTGCTCTTCACTTTCCATGAAAAGATTAGCATCTTCTCCCTGATCATATTCTGATTGAAGAAGATTGTCTTGCTTTGATTCGTAATAGAAGATTGCTGCATTCACAGGTGGTGCTTCCAAAGCAAGTATTCCTCGTTGTGGAGGAAACCTGTTTTGATTCTGATCCATTGAAGCATTGCCTTGGTAATTCGGAGCATTTGGGAATGTCTTCCTCGAAATGTCCTTGTAGAGGGGAATGGAAAAACTCTGTGACATCTATTTTTTCAGAGCTAACAGCTCATCAGCCAACTTTTGCACCATAGGATCCGTGGTGCTGGTAGAAGGTAAAGTCGAAGAGGGCTGCTCATTGGGCCTAATAGAATCCTTCTTCAACTTTCCCGCCAAGATCAAATCATCCTCTACTTCAACTGCCAAACTTTGAGCAATTGCAAGATCAGCTGGTGCTGCTCTTCGTAAAAGAAAACTTACTTCTAGCAACTGTGAATTGATGAAGAAGCATTTTAGGTTCTCAGCTATAAGTTGAGCAACAGTTGGGATCCTATTCTTTAGCATATTGAACTTTGCCACGAACTCACGCATGGGCTCATGCGGTTCCTTTTTCATTTGAGTAAGTTGGGCCAACAAGGCGTAAGCATCTTCTGCTGACTTGAATCTGGCTTCAAACTGGGTTCGAAGTGTATTCCATCCAGTGATAGTTCCTGGCGCAAGGTGATAGAACCAGTGAGCTGCAACACCTTGGAATGTTTCCACAAATAGTCTCACAAAAACATCTTCATACTCCACTCTGAGAACACCGCATGTAATGTAGAATGTTGCAATATGCTCATCCGGATGTTGTTTACCATCCTTGTAGAACTTGGGAAAGTTCTTGTGTGAACCCCGAGGTAGTTCATGTAGAGGCTGAGTCATATTCAAAGGACCAAATGTATGTCCCCACGGACTTGGGACAACCATATTCCTTGATAAAAATTTAACAAACAGTAGAGAAAATATAACAAAAATATATATTACAAAAGATGAGGCCGGTATACTTCAACCAAAGGCAAGAGGCTCTTGGTTGCGCGTTCAATCGCCTGGCAGCGGAGTCGCCAAAAACTGTTGGGTGAATATTTTGTCGTCAAATCATTGACGGCAAAATGGTTATATCAACCACAGTGTGATGAGACAAATCTCTCCTCTTAGCAAGGGGAGGTTCCCTTCTTACTGTTTATTGAAACAAAACAAAACTACTTATTTACACCAGCTCTAACCATGTAGGGGGTGTGTTACGTTCATCCTTTTCTCTTCTTTCAGAAAAGATGTTTACAATGTTTCACGGTAATATTCAATAATGCTTCTACACTTTTAATATTAACCTAAACAGTAATCACCAATATTCTTGTGAGTTGAAGCACAAAGTCTTTCAACTCACTTCACAAAAAGATTCAGGAGCCAAGTGAATAATCTCAAGCACAAAGTCTTCAAATTATCCCTAGAAAGATTTTAAAAGTAACCGTATCACCAGTTGGAGCACAAAGTCTGTTAACTAACAACACCACTGATCCACACGAATGTGATTGAAAATCATAGCACAAAGTCTATAAGTTATCAACACGATTCATGTACAAAGTGAACAACTACAAGCTCAAAGTCTTTATAATCCTCCACCGAGAAACACTTTCAACACACATAGATTCAAGGAAATAATATAACACAAAGTTTATATAACTTATCTTGAACGTCCTCCAATCATGATAACCAAACACTGCTTTATCCAATCAATCAACAAGAGAAATCGGCAAAAATACCATATGTACATCCTCACTAATACAAATTCGATTCAACACAAAGTTTGATATCAAAACTTGTCTTCTTTATTACTTGGAATTGATCATACAATTTGAACACAAAGTCTCAAAGTTGAGTATCAACTTGGGCAGCACTTCGTTGAATAAGATTAAAGATAAAAATTACAATAGAGGCCCTCTTTATTTATAGGGAGAGGCCTTGAGAAAATTTAGGAAAAACCTAACTACTTTGACTTATTCAAAAATAGGAGTCCTTATTGACTTGGGACTTCCTATGTATTTACATGTAATTACATATGAGAAAAGTACATGTAAAAGTGTCTAAAACTAAATGAAAAGTACATATGAAACTACAAAAATGTTCTAAGGCATGATGGCTTTCATCAACTCCCATTCCCTGTAATCTGCACACATCTTCATGATGATCAGTCCACGAACCCAATTCAAGAGTAACTTGCCAGGTTTGATGACTCGGCATCTTTGTGTGCCACTTCCATTGTCATTGCTATTCACTCTCCAATGTCTATTGCACTGTCCATACATGATTGCTCATCTCTAAACACAACTACTCCTCCTTGACTACAAGTGGCACAACACATCATTCTCATTGTCATGACTATGAATTGAATCACCTGTCTCCATGAGTAATGGCTTTCAACATCCTTCTTTACTGTCATGTGCATGCTCCTATTATCAAACCCCTACTATCTTGTGCTTCATTACTTTGGCCTTCTCAAGAGATGGGTCAGTCATTTGAAAGATAGACTCCTTCGGATGACGTGATGACCTCGGCAGCTTGCAGGAGAAACTGTAACAAAGAGTCATGATCTTGCAAGTAGGGGAAATACTAGCAATTTTAGGAAACTGCATGTTGTCGATCATGACCAGAGGAATGAGCTTGAAAGGGCTAAAGAGCAAGCGGGTCGAAAAAACGGATGAAAGCGGGCTCAGGATAGCTTTTTGGAAAATTTTCCAGAGTTAGAAAAATTCTAAAGAGTGATGCACGGGCGACAAAATTTATTGCCCTTGCATTTAGGAGGGGATTGCATCTCATGTTAGAGCGGCAAAAAGGCCCACTTCTGCATGTGGGAGGTAAAACTGTGTTTCATGCTCGGGCGGCAATTTTTGCCGCCCTTACATTTGAGGGGTATTTCTGGGCTCCATGTGTAAGAGTGGTAAATTTAACCGCTTGTGCATTAAACAAGCTTGAGCGAACATTGAAGTGTTGGAGCGGTGATTTTTACCGCTTGCGCGTATGAAGGAAGAACATGGGATGTTAGAGCAGTGAATTTTACCGCTTGCACAAGGTAACTTCACTGCTAAAGATTTTCGTGTAGGAGCAGCGATTTTTGCTGCCCCTACACTTAGGGAATACCTCAAAAAAGAAACAAAGGCATGAGCGGCAAATTTTGTCGCTCATACAAAACTTACAAAACCAAAACAAAAATACATCAGCGGTAAAATATGTCACTCATGCACTTGGATCAAACAACACAAAACAAATACATGCACGAGCGGCAAAAAATGTCGCTCCTGCATGGGAAACTATAAAAGCAAACAGATGTGCAATGGCGGTAAAATTTGCCGCTTGTACAAAACACAGACAAATAATATGCATGGGCGGCAATTTTTTCCACCCTTGCATGACTCAAAGACTGAAACATGCATCGGCGGTAAAATTTGCCGCCCCTGCATGTTAACAAAAATTTCGCTAACTCCTTAAAACTGTGAAAACTAGTTTAACAACTTGCGTGAATTTTGAGAAATTAAAACGAGAAGATAGTCGAATAGATACTCAGGAGCAAGAGGACTACGCATGAGGATGAGATGACTCACCTCGATTTGTGAGCTTAGAGTGTAGACTACAGAACGGACAAGTTTCATAGGGGTCGTCCTACAAAATGAGCGCAACTGATTTTGAGGACAACATATTAGAATCACTAAATGGACAAGCCCAATGATGAGAAAAGGCCCTCTCTCCTACACTTTAAGCTCTATAAAGTCTCAAGAGGATGTTCCTACAAGATCTTACGGATGTATATGCTTGGAATTAGAAGCAATTCATTAATCTAAATAACTTTGATCAATTATTGTGAAAGTATCCACTAGTGAAGAAGGCCTTTGAGGACACAAAGCTAAGTCTAATTTATTGTCACTAACTCATAATTTGTTAATTCTTGGTGCAATATGAAAGTGATCTTGAAATAGGCAAAAAGGGTACATTCACAGGTGTCTAAACAGATGAAGAAGAATCAAGGTGAAGTGAATATATTCCCCTATACCATTGTATAAAATGTGAATGAATAAACAAGATAAATTACTATTCTAAAGGATTTGTCATTTAAATTAATATAGTATGTGCTTAGAAACTTGTATATTAGTGTCTATTCATGTGCAATAGAGTAAAAAATGAATTCATCTAACAATTTCATTTGTATACTATACTTTCAAAAAAACATGATTTACTAGGCTTTGTCTTGCAAATCTCACTCTTAAATGTAGTCCAATTCATTCAACACAACTCATTCCTAATTATTCATTAGTTAGACTAGATATCCCACACATTTTTGAAAATATTTAAAAACAATAATTGGTTGAAAACTAATCAAATTCCAATACAAGCACAACAAATGTGTACCTACAAATATGAATATTTTTTCCTCAAACAACCAATCAAATAATGGAGATATTTTTGTATTCAATAAATTGAAACATGTCTTGTACTAGTTCTTTGATAAAAGTATACATGTTCATTACAAAAGACTTGTTTAAAATTTGATTTCTATTATTTCTCACCTGGAGAAAGTGTCTTAGATTCCTAGCACTGTGAGGCTACATAAATTTTCTAACTCCTATTATATTGAACCAACAACTTCTATTTATAACTGAATGGCAAGGCTCATCTCACTTGGATGATTGACACTTGTCAAATAGATTTACACTTAGTTTCATAAAGTGATTAGTACTTTTAAAAGTGCCATCTATGTCCAACTTCTTCAGAGGCTAGAAGTTGTGTGCTAGCTTGAGAACTATTTCTAAAGATACCCCTTATGTGAAGACCAACAACTTTTGATATTAGTCACATTGCACCAATGACGGAAGGAAATTACCATAAAGATATTCCTTAGAGACATTCTTTCATAGTTAACTAGAAACCCTTCCCTGAGATAAAAGTGCATCTATCAATGTGAATGATGTGAGTTTCAAATGGCCTTCTCCTTTATAATTGATGAGATTGAGTGCCATGTGAATCCCAAGCCCCCATCCAACTCTTAGAACCATATTATTTAGCAATTTTCTTTAGTTTGCAAAGAGAGATGATCCAAGGTTTCTTGGACTTGGTTTCTTACCAAATCTTTGTCTTTTCCATATTAGTGGTTGAATCTAGCAAGACATTGGAACGTACTTTGGCTTATCCATGATGTCTTTCATGATGCCTGATGTTGAATCCAATATGACTTGATAACTACACTCTTCCATCTCCATGACTTATCTCAAATCTAACTTTGATATATTCCTTCATGAGATACTTCTAAGTGAACTTTGATTCACACACTTGTGAGGATATCCAAAACCCCATATTGCCATATAGGAGTCCCCCTAATGACCTCTCTTTATTGATCATGCGATTTATCATGTAACATTAATGTACAATTAACTCAACTCTGCCATGTATGTCCTAATTTGGTGGTGCTCTTGCAGCCATATAGCATTAATTGTAGCAATGCATAGAGCTATCACACTTGCCTTGACTTTGACTGTAGTCTTTGACCACCTACTTAGTTGTTTTAATCAACACATGTGGCAATTAATTCTTACTTTCTAACAATAGCATATAAGTAAAAAACAAAAATTTAGAAAGAATAAAAATAATGTACATGAATAATCAATAACCCTTAGCATAGGCCTTTGTCAACTCATCAAATAATTTATCCCTAGGCCAATCTACCTCAAGGATCAACCTTATTTTATCCATGCTAGTAATATATCTAGCATGTAAAGAAACTCTAGTCTCTCTAATGAAGTTATCCATTTTTGTTTCAAGGGCTAGGGCCTTGTCAATTTGACAACTTAACAAAATGGGGTCTACCCTTGCCTCCTATAACAAAGGGGTGACAAAGACAAATATTAAACAATCAAACTCATTCTTCCAACTCCACAACACTCTTTTTCTCCATTTGGCTTTGCCATGGTAGGGATGCCAGAGTCAACAAGAGACTAGAGCTCTTCTACCTTCTCTCTTAATATGCTTTTTATTTTGTTTAAAAATGTAGACACGTCATATAATATTTATGATACTTCATATGTCTACAATTTTAGTCTACTGATACAATACTAAGCAATACTTAGTATTACCCAAAACTTCTTATCTAGGCCAACACAGCCAAAACCTTGATCTTCTCAATTTGATTCTCCACAAGAGACTTAAACTCCCTAAACCTATTGAACACCTCAGACTTTTGTCTCAGAGAGAACATTCACATTTTCTTGGAAAAATCATCAATAAATGACACAAATATAAGTAATTTACAGATGAAGGCACATTTACAAGTCTAAAACATCACTATGAACCAAGTCCAAATTCATTTGATCTTTTAGAGCTCAAATTAAATTTGACACAATTTTGTTTCCCATATATCCAATGTCCATTTAATAAAAATCTAGAGAACAATCTTCAATCAACTCAACCAAGTCCCTAGACTTCAAGGTCCTAAAGGTTTCTCATCGATGTGACCCAATATTTCATGCCACATTTTTAATGCATCATGGTGATGATAGCTTGAAATTTTTACTTGGTGAATTATCAAAAAAATTCAAGTCCAAAAGTTTGAGGTATCACCGAAGTGATACCTTGAAATTTTTCCTTACCAACAACTTGAGGTGTTGCCTAAGAAATACCTTAAAATTTCTCCTTTCCAACACCTTAAGGTATCACCTTGGAGATACCTTGAAATTTCCCTTTGTCAACAACTTCAAGTGTCATTGGGGCAATACTTTGATGTCTCCTATGCCCAAAACCTTGCGGTGTCGTCTAGGTGATAGCTTGAGGTATCCCAAACCCATGACGTGTCACTTGGGAAATACCTTGGGATCTTCTAATCCTAGAAGATGTTTCTTAGGTGATACCTTGCTTAGATATCCTCTTGCAACTTATAGAAGCCATAATTTATTTATATAAACTTGAAATGAGGTGCCTTTTTTAAATTGCATAATTTTTTTGAGAGGAATTAAAATATAAAATCAATTCTTCTCCACTAGGTGTCACCATGGAGATACATTGAATTTATCCCTTAGAAGACCTTCCCAAGAGACTTCTTACCTCTTCTTCTCCACTAAGGTCTTGCCAAGGAAATAGCTTAACATGCCCTAACCCTCTACTGAGGTATCACCTAAGCAATAGCCTATCGTTCCTTTTCCCTCCAAAGAGGTACCACTTCAATAATAGTTTCTCATCTCTAAGTCCTCATAGAATCACAATAGTGATAGTTTCAAGTATGATAAAATAGCTAAGGAATTCCACACAGTACTAGCATTAAGTTTAAACAGAGTTCCAACCTAAATCCCCTTAGCTAAAACTAAATTTCCTCTTACCATTATACAACCTTGTTTACAAAAGACAAAATGAAATCACAAATCATCTATCTTGCTCACAAATAACAAGTTTCTTGCCAAACCTAGGATGTGTAAAACACCAAAGAGAGTCTTGAATCTTCCATCTTTGCAAACAATCTTGACCTTTCCACAGCCAACAATTTTAGGAGATGTATTGTCTCCCAAGGAAATTTCACCTCCATTATAAATTTCATATTTAGAAAACCATTTCCAATGAGGAGTCATGAAAAGATGAACCATAATCTATTAGCTATGCATCATCACATGCATGCATAATAGAAGACGCAAGAAACACATCTCCTATGAATTCTCTATGAGAGGATTTTTTAGAGTTATCTCAAGAGTCGGCTTTCTTCATCTTTTCCTTATTAAAAAAGGTAATTCTTAAAAACACTCAAAGTCTAACCCAAGTTAGTTTGATTTTTTAAAATTGAATTATAAGAAATAAATGTTTCTAAAATTTTAAAAATAACTCAATATATATTATTTTATTTTAAAGTCATGCTGTGATTTTTTTAATACAATCTTTTCTAAATTATAATTTAAAAAATTGTAAATTATATGTGTGTATATATATTAATATAAAGATATATTAAAGAAGTGGGTAGCAAAATAAATTAAAATTAAAGAAGCCACAACAACATTAGGGGTTGTGGTATTTTTATATGCAGTTGTAATATAAAATAAATGAATATTAATTTTTATTTATTTTTATATATAGTTGCAATGTAAAAAGAAATGAAAATTAAAAAAGTTGTCGAGCATTTGTTGGGGCTTCTTTAATTTTAGGAGATGTAATGTCTCCCAAGGGAATTTCACCTTCATTATAAATTTTTGTAACATCATAAAATGTGTACACTAGCATTTTACACCTTGTTTAGCTCCTAGGTTGGACCTATCTTATTGCCTTTGCTAATTGAGACCTATTTTAACATCTTCTTGAGCTTATAACGATGAATATCATGATCCTGACAATTTAACCCGACTTAATAAATATAGGAATTGACTAAGCCCTCACAAAAAGACACCTTTTGAGATTTTAGGACCAAGGGCCCAGGGCACCCAAGCGCCCTGGTCCCACTTGGGAGCCTTGGTCTAATCTCAAGGTGTCAGCTTAGGATAGTACTATAGTTTGTATTTGTCAGCCTAATCAAATTTTAGTTGTTGAAGGTTAGCGGGAATGCATATTTAAATGTGTGTTGTGACTCATTTTACACCTAGAAGAACAAGAACAAATTGGATGTGAATTTGCTATGATATGCTAAAAGATTCTATGTGTTTGGATTGTCTTCTACTTGTGAATGCTACTGAAGTTGTTTGCAGGTTTTGAAGGAAGTTTGAAGCCCTCTTCATCATTCTCCTTTGTTGGTGCTAGGTCTTCATCAACTAAGGTTGGACATCTTGTTATTATTATCATCATTATCCATCATATTGTTGCAGATCTGGCCTCAGCCCTGCAAGGGCAAGCACTCTTGGATCTTATCAATCACTGTTGTGGAGGTGGGAACACCAACACAAGGTTTGACTAAGGCAAACTCTTAAAACAACACAACCTTTTCCCTCTTTGCATGTGTGCAGGAAAGATGAACAGGTTTCAGGAGCTAACAGTCGGAAGAACCGAAGTGTAGACATCTACAGACCTGATCATCCTGAAAGTTTTGTCCGAGCTCGAAGGAGGACTAGGGTGCCCAAGCGCCCTGTCTTGTCCATATCACCACTAAATTTACCAAGTACCGATCTGTTCCTTGACCTCTGCTCTACTCTTTGATAGCTCTGATCTTTTTCTGTTACTCTGCGGTAGTCTGATCTTCGCATCTTTTATGGTAATTCATACATCTTAGCTAGTTTGCTTGATTGTGGTCAAGTTTGGTTGAATCATCTCTATACAGCTCAAAGGAGTAGAACATCTGTATCTTAAGTTCTCCCTCTTGGGTAGAAGCTAGGCTCGGTCACTCTCTCTGAATGTTGTGTTAGAAGAGGGTTTGATCTAGTTTGGTCCATTAAGCTAGTCACCCTTTTCCCCTTTACATTTTGGTGAAGCCATAGTTGCTTACACTCTATTTTTGCATCCCTCTTCTTTCGGATCTGAGTTGTCTATCACCCTAGATCTGATTAAGAGTGTGATCCTTAATTACTTTGCATTCATACTTGCTTGAACTTTGCACAAATTTTGAAAACTAGGGTTTGAAACCTTGCATTGAAAGTCGTGACCCTAGCGTTTGTAGTTTGAAAGTGTTTAGATCTTGTTGCATTCATCTTAGATCTTGGATTAAAGTATTTACATTTTCTGTTATTCTTTATTAGTGGTTGTTCAAAAGTATTTTGCATCCTTGCATTTTTTAATTTGAAAATTGAATTGAAAAAGAAAAGAAAAATTTTGCATTATAGAGGTTGCATAGTTATTTTGCATTTGGAAAAGAAAAATCATCATATATTCTTGTCATTCTCTGATTTTCATGTCAGATCTAAAACAAATTACATTTATTAGACATTCTACATGGTTGCATTATGCATTTAAAAAATATTTATTGCTAGAAAGTGTTGAAAAAGTTGCATTTTTTGAAACCTAGTTAGTGTTGAATTTCAGATTTTTCTTCTGTTGTTTGCATCCTAAATCTGATTTTTCCTTACTCTATAATATTATAATCATCATCTTGCATTGAAAGAAAAGATAGAAACAATTTGTGCATTGTTGCATTTTGAAAAAAGCATTGAAAGTTGTGCTTCATTTTTGCATTACTCTTGTTGACATATAAGTGGAGTTGAATTGAATTTAATCAAGGGTATATTGCTTCATTTAAGAGGAAAATTTGAAACTTTTGCACCTTATATGTTATTAATATTTGTAATCACTTTATGAGCTTGGTAACTTGGTGCCCTAATTCCAACAAGTTTGTAAGAAGTGTTCAAATAATGGGTTCTAGTGAGGATCTTTATGCATCTCAAATCCTTAGTCAAGTCACACAAATTCCTACCGTAACTGTTCATGAAATATCAAGTGCTCAAGAATACATTGACATTGATGACCTTATCGTTCATGTGCCCGATGCCCAAATTCAAAAATTAGACACAAAATTGGCTAACTTTCAACAATTTGTGAGCGAAGAGCATATAACTGAGGAGATCGTCCCTGTTGTTGAGAGTCTTAGAGGTTTGTTGCAAGAAGGACAAGAAGGAGTGGAATTCTTGTGTGGCCTAGCTCACATAGTGCATAACAACATTATGTCGGTAGCTAGTTGTGTTGAACTCAGGGAGAATGTTATAACTCCGCCTAACAACATAGGGACTCAAGTGTCGATACCTATGCCCACACTCCCTATGCCTACATATTCATCTACTATTCTCACCACTACTACACAGCCAAGTATTGATGCTACCACTTGTGTTGGTTTATCCACTGGGAATCCTATTCAACACTATAATAATGTTCCTTACAATTACACGAACTTTGCACCTAATACTACTCCACCTACATCTAAACCTCCTATTGTGTTTCAAAAGGTTACTTAGACACCTTCAGCTAGTCCATCTAGTTCATTCCAATCCATATCTAATTCAAATTTTGATCCCGTCATAGACTAGATATTGAAAAATATGAGCTCCATCCAACAACATTTGGCTAACATGAGTAGTAGCCCACCTAAAAATAGTATAATAACACACCATCTTCATAGACCTTTGTCTTATGTCATCTTGAGAACTCCTATGCCTGAGAAATCTAAGACTCCTCACTTTGAAAAGTATAATGGGAAGGGAGACCCAAACAATCATGTGGCAGCCTTTACCGCTATGTGTAGTGATTTCTACTTTGAGGATGCGCTCTTAGCAAAACTCTTTCCTAGGTCACTCAAGGACATAGCCTTGGATTGGTTTTGTGCGCTATCTCCTAATTCAATAACTACTTTTTCATAACTAATTACTAAATTTCTTGAACATTTTCAATCTAACATTGGACCTCAAGTCTCTTTGACAGGAATGAACAAAAGATAAAGTAACTCACTTTATGGGTTGTTATCAAGCCCTCTTTTCACAAATCCAGTGCTCTATTCTGGATGTGGATGTACAAAGAATCTTTATTGGAAACTTACAACCTCACATCCATGATAAAGTATTGTTGATGTGATATGATTCATTTACTCATCTTTGCATGGCGCTTCGTGATTATTAACTCTCGGTTAGTCAGTATGAGCATCAATCCTCATCAGCTCCATTTGGTCAATCTAAGGCCTCTAATAATCATTCATTCAAGAGAAATAATAGAAATTTCATAAAGATAAACAAAATTTTAGTGGATAACATTAGAAAGCATGTGGTGGCAGCATCATCACCTACTCCCGACCCTTATAAATTGAAACAAAAAACAAGACACTTTATACCATTATTGGAATCTCTTCATGCAATCATGACACAACTTTTACAAAATGATCTCATAAAGCTACCACCTATTAAGCCTCTTGTTCCAAAGAAGATGCAATCATCTTCATTTGATGCAAAGGCTTTTTGTCAATTTCACCACTCCATTGGCCATGACATTGAAAGATGTATGCATCTTAAACATGAAGTTTAAGACCTCATCGACTCCAATGTTATCCATGTTGCGGGTGTTAATGATAAAGGGAATAAATCAGTGGCAGATCCTAATCAAAACCTTCAAATATAAACCGACCCTTTACCTCATCATGAGTCTAATGTGGTGAATATATTTGACGATGAAGATTATGATGAGGACATTTGCATGGTAGATGCCCACCCTCACAAGGAGCGAGCGAATGTAGAACCTGTTATTTCCTTCACTCCACATGATGCTACTATCAAAGCTCCTGATGGACCTCTATATATTACTATTTGAATCAATGATAAGCCTATTCAGGGTGCTATGATAGATCCTATATGCATGGTGAATGTAGTAACTAAAGAGATTCTCTACATGCATGGTTCACATCAAGATACATATGATGTATCGGAGATGGCTATTAGAGCACATGATGGGTCTATCCATCCAACTCTTGGTGCTTTAACTCTTGAGGTTAAAGTTGGGCCTAGAGCTTTGGATGTCATTTTGTTATCATTCCTACATCGGACTTGTTTCATGTGAGGTTGGACTACCCATGGCTCTGCTCCATGAAGGCAGTACCATTTATGTTTCATAAGTGCTTAAAATTTCCATTTGAAGGATGAGTGCATGATGTACACCATAGTCAGTATCACCCCATCACTCGCAATAGACATTTTTCACTTGACTACTTCTGGCAAAAACCAGTGGGAGTCGCTAAAGAAAGAGAGGATATATTTTTCTTATCATATTAATGATTTAAAGAAAAGAAGATAGCAGAATTATCACTTAGTAATATTCCTCCTGGTGCTGTTCCTGAACCTCTTTGATCTTCTGAAGCTCCGACTGTAATTCCTCTTGTCCCATAGGTAGTGAATGAGGTTAATCCTGAATCGAAGGTTCTTCCCCATCCTCGAGCATTTGGTAAATATGTTGAGGTCCCCCCTTCTCCATCCCTCCAAGGACAACGAGGCAACCTTCATGCAGAAAACAGACCTCCCTGAAATCGCAATATAACTTTTTTGCCAACTACCTCTAAGGAGACTAGTGGTGATAAGTCAGTTGCGAGAGTTTTATTTCCTAAAGTTTCTCAACCGCTTAAGGATGCTCCTATACTTCCACCTATTTAACAAGTTGAGAAGGAAGAGCACCCCGCATTGAGGAACCCTCCCCCTGTAGCCTCCAGCCTTCGGTGGTTCCTCCTATTTCTTTTAATGTTCCTGACGCAAAGGAAGAAAAGGAACCCATGTTGGAAGATACTATGGTTCCCTTAAAGAACATCACGAATAAAGATAAGAGAAATAAGATTGCACGAAAAAGAAAGAAGCGTCATCATGCCATGGCTCGCCTTGCTGCAGGAGTGGAGAAACTCCCTCCTCACAAGCGTTCATCACTTATGAACGTCGAAGAGACAGCTACTACTACCATGTCTCCTATGTAAAGAAAGAAGAAGATTCAAAATCCGCTATGGAACCTATTGAAATACATTCTGATAGCGACTCTAAAAAAATATAGGTATGGCTATTGTTCCTTATACCTCACGTGCTATAGTTCCTCTTGCATCAAGTGTTCTCCTTTTCAAATGAATAATGAGCTAGATTGGGAGGAAGATGATTTTATTTAGGTTGATTCACATGTAAGGTACCTTGTTTACTATGTTGAGTGTGCGTAATGTTCTCCCCCATGATGTGTTGCTTGATGCTTTATCTATGTTGTAGTTAATCTTTTTTGTTTTGTTGTTGTTTTTTGTTTGTTATTATTGTTGTTGTCTTGTTAAGTTCTCTTTGGATGACCCTTGACACCCTTGTAGGTGTAAGGATACAAAGGGAATGAAATTTGTTGTGGCATTCCCTCTATTCGTATCATCATTCCTCTATATGTCATCATTCTTATTGTTGTTGTGTCCTTTGGGGATGACGCAAGGCACAGGATGCTTTAGCATTCTCCCTTGTTGACCCAAGACATGTTTTCTTATAGATTTCATGTGATACTTCCTCCTTTGTCTATGTAGTTCTGCTAGTTGGCGGATGATGACAATTCTAGATATATATATATATAGTCTTGAAAATTCTCCTATTATACAACCATTCTTATACTGACACCAGTTGGGTAGATCCCTTTGTGTTATCTCTTTTTTATTTTTATGTTGTGATTTCTTTTTGTGGCTCCTTGTTGCTATGCTCAACGTCATACCATGACTACATAAGCCATTGTGTATCATGCCAGTAGCATCACCTTAGTTTTCCTTGTTTGGGGGCAACCCCTCAATGCGATGAAGTTTTTGGAAATGCATATCTTATGGGCATGTGCTTCCGGAAAGCTCTCGTGTATGTTTGTGATTTGTTCTACCTTAAAGCAATTGCTCCCTAAGAGGAGTTAGCAATCACTTTAAGGTGGGGCCATACATCATGCTATGCTCCTTTGTGGTTGTGTGTTTTCACCTATTGGCATGGAACTCACCTAGTGATTCGGTGGTCCTCACTAGCCTATGATGCTTCCTCTTTTGTCCATGAGCCACCTAGTGCAACGAAGTTGGCTAGTCTATTGCTTCATGTGATTTTTTGTGGTCACCTAGTAATTCAGTGATCCTTACTAGTGTGTGGTCCACGTTGGCACTCCTCTTCACATGACCCCTAGCGACAAAGCAAGCTAGTGTCAAAGTCATGTGCCTTGTGTGTTCATACGTGTGTATTTTTCATGTTTGTTTTTCCTTGTATTTGTTCTCTATGTATCCATTGTGTCTTATGTTCTTTATGTGTATTCCTCGTGTATACTTTATACTTTGTGCCTTATATGTATGCTTCGTGTTTGGCGTGTATGCATTGTGTATTGTGTGTCTTTTGCGTGTATTCTTATGTATGCTTTTAGTACTCCACGTATGTGTTAATTAATGTTGCAGTGTCTTATGTGTCTTCTCTTTGCTTATGTGTTTACAACCTTAGGATCCTAAGTTTGGAGGCTACTTGTAGTTCACAACTTGGCGGTATTCTTTGGTCTTTTATGCCTTGTGTGTTTGATCCATCCCTTTAGTATAAGTTCAAGCATAAGTTCAAACCCACACTAAAGTGGGGGCTAAATGTAACATCGTAAAATGTGTACACTAGCATTTTACACCTTGTTTAGCTCCTAGGTTAGACCTATCTTATTGCCTTTGCTAATTGAGACCTATTTTAACATCCATTTGAGCTTATAACGATGAATATCTCGATCCCGACAATTAAACCCGACTTAATCAATATAGGATCTGACTAAGCCCTCACTAAAAGACACCTTTTGGGATTTTAGGACCAAGGGCCTAGGGTGCCCAAGCACCCTAGTCCCACTTGGGAGTCTTGGACTAATCTCGAGGTGTCGGCTTAGGATAGTCCTATAGTTTGTATTTGTCAGCCTAATCAAGTTTTAGTTGCCGAAGTTTAGTAGGAATGCATATTTAAATGTGTGTTGTGACTCATTTTACACCTAGAAGAATAAGAACGAATTGGATGTGAATTTGCTATGATATGCTAAAAGATTCTGTGTTTGGATTGTCTTCTACTTGTGAATGCTACTTAAGTTATTTGCAGGCATTGAAGGAAGTTTGAAGCCCTCTTCATCACTCTCCTTTGTTGGTGCTAGGTCTTCATCAACTAAGCTTGGACATCTTGTTGTTATTATCATCATTATCCATCATATTGTTGCAGATCTGGCCTCAGCCCTGCAAGGGCAAGCACTCTTGGATCTTATCAATTGTTGTTGTGGAGGTGGGAACACCAACACAAGGTTTGACTAAGGAAAACCCTTAAAACAACACAACCTTTTCCCTCTTTGCATGTGTGTAGGAAAGATGAACAGGTTTGAGGAGCTGATAGCTGGAAGGAACAAACTGTAGAGATCTACACTTTGTCTGAGCCCAAAGGAGGACCAGGGCACCCAAGTGCCCATGTCCTAGATATCACTACTAAATTTACTAGGCACTGATCTGTTCTCTGACCTCTACTCTTCTCTTTGATAGATCTAATATGTTTCTGTTACTCTATAGTAGTCTGATCTTTGTATCTTTTGTGGTAATTCATACATCTTAGCTAGTTTGCTTGATTGTAGTCAAGTTTGGTTGAATCATCTCTATACAGCTAAAAGGAGTAGAACACATGTAGCTTAAGCTCTCCCTCTTGAGTAGAATCTAGGCTCGATCACTCTCTCTGAATGTTGTGGTAGAAGAGGGTTTGATCTAGTTTGGTCCTTTAAGCTAGTCACCCTTTTCCCCCTTTACAATTTCATATTTAGAAAACCATTTCCAATGAAGAGTCATGAAAAGATACACCAGAATCTATTAGTTATGCATCATCACATGCATGCATAATAGAAGACGCAAGAAACACATCTCCTATGAATTCTCTGTGAGAGGATTTTTTAGAGTTATCTCAAGAGTCAGCTTTCTTCATCTTTTCCTTATTAAAAAAGGTAATTCTTAAAAACACTCAAAACCTAACCCAAGTTAGTTTATTTTTTAAAATTGAATTAGAAGAAATAAATGTTTTTAAATTTTTTTAAATAACTCAACTTAAAAACCAAACTATTTCTAAAATTTTAAAAATAACTCAATATATATTATTTTATTTTAAAGATTTTTGTAATACAATCTTTTTTAAATTATAATTAAAATTGTAAATTATATATGTGTATATATATTAATATAAAAGATAAGTGGGTAGCAGAATAAATAAAAGTTAAAGAAGCCACAACAACATTAGGGGTTGTATATTTATATGCAGTTGTAATATAAAAATAAATGAATATTAATTTTTATTTATTCTTATATGTAGTTGTAATATAAAAATAAATAAAAATTAAAGAAGTTGTGGAGCATTTGTTAGGGCTTCTTTAATTTTTATTTTTATTTTATATTAATATATATACATACATTAATATATATTAATATAAAATAATAATTCAAAAAATAAATATATACTTATATTTATAAAATAATATTTTTAAAAAATAAATATATACGTGTATATATATTATAATTTATATATAATATATTGAACTTTCTTAAACTATGCTTTAGATTTTTTCCTTTCCTATTTTTTTTATAAAACTAAAAACAAAAAAAGTTAAAAGTTTACAAAAACAAAAGAAATTCAATTCTCAAACTCCAAATCGCTATTATAAAATTTTAATTAAATTTATTATATTTTAATAATATTTAACTGACATTTAACCTTAACTTTTCCCATAAATTTGCAAGGTTTTAAAAAAAAAAAATTGAAAAGTAAAATAAAGCATATTCTTACAACAAGAAATCATATTTTGACAAAATAAAAAACTTTTATTTTTTAAAATTGATGAAGTATTTAATTATTAGGAGAGCTCAATAAAGATGTGATAATCTTATGAAACTACGATCAAGAGTTGACGAAGGGAATGATGAACATAATCCCACTTAATCTTCATAGAAGAGTTACTACAAAGTTACAAAATATAAAACCATTCAACAAAAAAATAACAAATAACACGGAACTTAACCTTGAAAACTCTTATTGGACAAAATCTAGTAATGCTATTATTTAGATTGTAGTGATAGTATCAATATCACAATACAATAAGAATCAAGAATGTGTTTTTTTAGGAGATCTTCAACATGAAAAGCTTCAAGTAGCATCACAACCACCAAAGCAATTACCTATTCCAAAATATGTCTTACTGACTCCAAACCTAGCATTAGATTTATACTCAAAATTCAATAATCACTCATGCAACTTGAGCACCCAAATTCATGCAATAAAGCAAAGCAACCTCTCAAGAATAACATGATTTTACCTCCTAAGAATAACATGCATTAAAAGTGAAATTGAGTTGCAAGTTAAAGCAAACTTTCAATATAAGCAATCTCAACTCCCACAAAACTAGGAATTAAATTCTTGTAGAATTCCAATAATTATCTAGAGAACTGTGCTCAATTTAGATATCCTAAGTGTGAGTTACAATATTTATAAGGCTTGCAAGTTTTACAACACACACCTAACCCACCTAACCTAACAATACAAGAGGCAAGGACATTCAAACTAGAGATGTTTTAAATCATGAATTTAATATGAAAAGGTAAGATCTACTTTGATTGGGGTATTTTAATCAGTGAATGCATTCATAGGAAGTTATGTAAGTTTGAGAGAAAAACCAAAAATTGCACATGATTGTATATCTAGTCTATGCTATGGAAAAAACTAGATGCTTTACCACTTTGACCAAGCTAACATAACTTGGATTGACAAACACCACCAATAGTTCGAATATTGTGAATCCATAAAGCACAATCGTAGGGTGAATGATTCCTTCTTAATGTATTTCAAAAAAAAACATTGGATGATCATTTACATATCATGATCTTAGAGAAAACTAGTGAAGTGAGTTTAGAGTGGGAGATCGGTTCATCAAGTTCCCTATCTTCATGTATATCAAGGTTTGTGGCTTCTCCTCTTACCCTTACATGCTTCTAATATATCCTAGTGATCATGTAATCATGATGGAGTATTGTCAACAAATTTCAAAGGTGCATTTTCTTTTGAGAAGGGCATAAGATAGGGATTCACTTCCAAATTTAGATTGGCATATACAAGTGTCCCACCTCCATTGATTCCAGGTACCTGAGTGAAGATTGTGAAGTTATACTTCAAGATTTTCTATTAATAGTGTATGATATCAAGGGTCTCATGGTTGAATGGTTGGGAAGTTGATTGAACATATTAGAAGACTATTGGGATAATTGTGTCAATGAGTTTGAGGTTAGGAGATGAGATTATAATCCAACTAGCTAACATCTCTACTGAGGAAGTATTGGAAGGACTTTTTGATTCAAAATTTGAGGTTTTGTCTCCTAGGTTCATTGAGCCACATATGGATCACCATCCCTTAACCTTGGTAAACATGTCAATCAAAGAGAATGCCTTAATTTAGGACAAGACCAAACCAATAATGGATCAAAGCATGAGCTATCTACAAGGCAATGTTTCAAAGAGATCTTCAAGGACATTAAAGAGTACGAATCAGAAATTAGGGAGCACCTTTTAGCCTACTCCAAAGAATGAAGTGCATACTTCCACTTCTGACACAATGATAGGTTCAAGATCTATTGGAGCAAGAGGAGGTAATGAGGAAAAGAGGAGAAAGAAGTTTAAGGCCTCATGTGAGATGGATGCAACTCCAAAAATAAAAATTCATGTTGGTGACAAGGAAGAGTGTGAGATCTCCTCCACATATACAAATGTAGCCTAGCTTGGGATTCTTACCAGATAGCCAATGCTAGCAGCATGCCCACAAATCATTCACAAACAAAACCACTTTCATTCTTTTACTTATTAATGTGTAGCTATAGGAATACCTAATCAATACAAGACTCTACTCTAATATATTAGCAATCGATTCATACAATCAACAGAAAATGAATGTCTATATCTATTTTTCAACTTCAATTTATTTGTATTGGCAACATATTATGGTTCAAATGTACAATTTGACCAAAATTAGCTTACTCAGCTTGGGATTCTACAAACTCTTCCCTATGCAGGGCAATTCCAATCAAATATACAGTGACTGCTCCCTTCAATGTCTCTTTGCAACTTCATTTACAACTCCTTTGTTTCTTTCCTCTGGTCAACCACATCCTCATTGAACCCCACACATCCATTCTACTATTTCTTCCCTGTTCAATTGTTGAACATCCTCCTGTCGAGCAGCTATGTTGATCTTCTTGCTTCAATTCTGAGTGAACCTCCCAAATCAACCTCCTCTTCTCACTTTATCTATTTTATTTCTTCTCTTTGGAAACTAAACTACAATTTCTTCATCTCTTGTTTCTGTTTTGGGCAGGGAACCCCTCCTCATGTTTTATTTTTTCTTTTATATGGATACTTTGATCTTTCAAATTCCATCACAGGCTAGATATGAGGCGTCGCCCTCCTTTTTCAGATTCTAATTTGAATGTTGAATTAATTCAAATCCATGATGGCAATTTTTCCACACGCCATCTGCCATATGGGCGTTCTAAATCGTACCAAGCTACACTCCTTTTAAAATAACAAACATATGCACATTGGCAGTGACATGTTGGGATTTTCAAACAAAGAAATATCATCATAGCAGCAAATGATTACAATTAACTTAACACCCAAACAAAAGATTTAATTCCCTAGTGCCATACTGAAACTATCACCCTCCAAAAGGAAGTAGAGGAATAGGTTTTTGAAGTGGATCAGTAACAAGAAGTCACCCAACTAAGTCACGACTAGCAAAGACCATAAAGGCTTCACATTAAATGTCAATGCTTTTGATTTCTTGTGTTAACACATCTCCAAGCATCAGAGAGCTACTCCACAAATACATAACTTTGTAATATCAATGTCACAATATTTCATCAAGAAATAGCAATAGAGTGCTCTGCCTCCCTCAAATTGACTGCGACTCACCATGATACTCCAAATTGAACTAGTAAAACAGAGGAATGATCCATTTCCACAATTGACCGATGACACTACCAAAATGATTGCGACAACCAAAAGTGAACTGAAATCAACCAAATGGAAATATTTTTGTGCGATGTGAGATTGTGTATTCACCTGGATGCTCCTGCATGAGACACACAAGGTAAGAAAAATGCTTCATGAGTGCGGAACTCATGAGAATTTTGACAAATTTGGGACTGAAATCCCAAACTTTGACAAATCCATAGTACTGACCCATGAAGCTTCATTAGCTGCTCAATTCTTCTGACAGGCCAAATATTCCTAATATTCTTTCCCTCTTGTCCTTTTGGCTACATGGGAATCAATTACCTTGTCAACTTCCTCAAGTTTCTTTTCAAGCAACTGTTGAATCCATTCACGTGCATCTTGCAAATATGAATGTGTATTCCCATGTCCACTTGTCTCTTCTTCATAGTATTTATACAAATCAGCAACATTAAATATTGGTGAAATATATATACTTGTTGGAAGTTCAATTTTATATGCATTTGATGAAAACTTCCATAAAATTTTACATGGGCCTATTTTCTTCCACTTCAATTTGTTATAAGTTCATTGTGGGAACCTCTCCTTCCGCAAGCATGTCATCACCAACTCACCAATCTAAAATTCCTACTCTCTCTGATGCATATCAGCATACTCCTTGTATTTGATGACACTCTTCTCCAAATTCTCCACTTCTTTGTGCAAATCATGGATATATTCCGCAAAGTCTTCTACTACAACACTCTTTCTACCCAAATCTGCACTATCTCTCAATTCATCCACGCCCCTAGGGTTGTACCCATATACAATTTGAAATGGACTCTTACCTAGACTTTGATTGACCGAGTTATTGTAGGAAAATTCTGCTTGTGCCAATGTCAAATCCAATTTATTTGGTTTGTCACCTACCAAACACCTCAAAAAATTTCCCAAACTTCTATTCAGAACTTCAATTTGACCATCGGTTTATGGATGGTAGGCTAAACTAAACCACAATTGTGTTCCCATCTTCTTCCACAAAGTGCACCAAAAATGACCAACAAATTTGGTGTCCTGGTCTAAAATAATACTCTTTGGCAAGTCATGCAATCTAACTACTTCCTTGAAAAATAAAGCAGCTATGTGGGAAGCATCATTACACGTTTGGTCCATGAGATAAAATGAGCCATCTTAGAAAACCTGTCAACCACAACAAAAACATAATCGTTACCTCTTTGTGTTCATGGTAACCCCAAAACAAAATCCATGCTTATATGTTCCCACAGTCTCTCCAATATTGGCAATGGTTGATACAACCCTATATTTTGCCTTACTCCTTTAGCATATTGACACACCCTGCAACCTTGCACCATCTTCTTTACATCTGCATTCATCCCTGACCAATAATAACTCTCATTCAGTTGTGCTAAAGTTTTGTCCACTCTGAAATGACCACTCAAACCTCCACTATGTTTTTCCCTTATAATCAAATTCTCCCTCATCAAACCATGAGGTACACACAATCTCTTCCCCTTGAATAGAAAACCCTCTTGAACAAGATACTCCAACCATGGAGTTCTATCCCTCTCCACGATATTATTACACGTTGTCCATGCTTCTTTGAAATCAACATCATCCTCATACAACTCCCGCATACAATCAAAACCAACAACATTTACTCTCATCTCATTTAACAACAAACACCTCTGACTCAATGCATCAGCCACTCTATTTGATTTCCCACTTCTATGTTTCAAGACAAATGAATAACTTTGAAGAAATTCAACCCACTTTACATGCTTTTGATTGAACTTACCTTGGATTTTTATGAACTGCAATGCATGATGGTTAGTGTACAAAACAAACGCCTTCGGTACCAAGTAGTGTCACCACTTCTTAAGTGCTTGCACAATGGAATAAAACTCTTGGTCATACACATAATATTTTCTTTTTTCTTCATTCAACTTCTCACTGAAATATGCTATTGGTCTACCCTCTTGACTCAAGACTCCTCCAATCGCTCTCCCACTTGCATCACAATCAACTTGGAACACTTTTCCAAAATAAGGGAGTGCTAACACGATCTGTTCCGTCACTTTAGTCTTCAAAATTTTAAAACTTTGCTCTACTGTTGTTGTCCACACAAATTCCTTCATGTTACCCTTCATAGTTTCTGTAATAGGAGCATAAATCCCACTGAAATATGGGATGAACTTCTTATAGAAGCTTGCTAGTCCATGGAAGCTTCTTGCTTCAAACATACTCCTTGGTGAAGGCCAATATACAATTACCTTTACTTTTTCTGGATCCATTTTTAGACCACTTTTGGAAACAAAAAAACCCAAATATACTAGCTTCTCTTTCATAAAGCTTCACTTTTTCACATTCACTAACAATTTCTCTTCCTTGAGTCTTTGCAAAACTTCCCTAACATGCTACAAATGCTCTTATTTTGTTTTGCTAAAGACCAAAATATCATCTAAATACACAATGACAAAATTACCAAGGTATGGTTTCAGCACTTCATTCATCAACCTCATGAAGGTACTTGGCGCATTCGTCAAACTGAATGGCATCACCATCCATTCTTACAATCCATCCTTCGTTTTGAAGGTGGTCTTCCACTCATCTCCCTCTCTCATCCAGATTTGATGGTACCCACTCTTCAAGTCAATTTTGGTGAAGTACTTGGTTCCACTCAAACAATCCATCATATCATCCATTCACAGCAAGGGAAACTGGTACTTGATAGTTATCTTGTTTATGGCTCTTGAGTCCGTACACATCCTCCATTCACCATCCTTATTTGGTGTCAACATTGTTGGAACCACACATGGACTCAAACTCTCCCTAATCAGCCCCTTATCCAGTAACTCTTGTACTTGCCTATTTATTTCTGCATTCTCCATAGGCGTCATTCTATACAGTGCTTTGTTGGGCAAACTTGCACCGAGAATCAGATCCATACAATGTCTTATGCTCCTCATTGGTGGCAATCCATCAGGCAACTCCTTCATCATTATGTCATCATATTCTTCTAAAAAAATTTGAACTTCCATTGGTATTTCTTTGTTTTCTTTCATTGTCCCAATTGCTGCAAGCTTTTGAATGATGGCAAAACATGTTCCTCCTCCCTTCAAATCTTTCAAAAATTGTTTACCAAAAACAAAACAAACCTTGGAGCTATTCTCCACTTCTTCCCTATCTTTTATTGGATTTAGAGTGTACTCTTTTCCATCTTTCTTGGTTTGGTATGTGTTTGTCCATCCATCATGAACAACTCTTCTATCAAACTACCAAGGCCTTCCAAAAAGTAGATGGCATGCATCCATTAGCATCACATCACATATTATTTCATCCATATAGTTTCCAATTTGAAAACTCACAAGGCATTACTCACGTACCATCAAACTATGATCCTTTTGCAACCATGAAACTCCGTATGGGTTGGGATGTTTCAATCTTTTCAAATTCAGCTTCTCCACCATCTCTTCAGATACAATGTTATTCATGCTACATTGTCCACTATGACTTTGCAACACTTGCCACCTGCCTTGCACCTTGTTCTAAACAAATTTCTTCTTTGTATTGGTTCTAATTTCTCCTTTTCAAGATTTAACAAAACCCTTCATAGCATGAGAGACTCTCTATCTTCGGGCCTCTCTCCATAATTTTGTTCAGCCACACTTTCACTTTCAACCTATGCTACATGAACTCTTACTTCCTTCCCTTTACCATTATTTTGTTGTATTTGTGGACATTCAAATGCCCTATGACCCATCTCTCCACATTGGAAGCATGTACCTCCAAACCCTCTTCCTCTACCTCTTCCAAAGTATCCTCTACCACGAGAATGATCTCCTCTTCCCCTAGAAGATTCTCCTCTTCCCTTGTTTTCTTGCATACCCGTGTGAAATGTACTTGCTTCATCTTGCTTGTTTTGGTAACCTCTACCATCACTGTTTTGTCCTCTTCCTCTCAAAAATCTACCTCTACCATGGGAATTATATTGTTTTTTCTTGCAAGTTTCTCTTCCGCTTTCAAGGCATATTGGTATGCCTCTTCTACACTAGTTACCCGAAGCATGCTCATTTCATCTTGAATTGAATTATGAAGACCATTTACATACCTTAATACTTTTTTCTGCATCATCATCTACATGTCCTGCCCAGATGTTCAACCTATAGAACTCCTCGGTGTACTCTTGTACATTCTTCTCTTTTTGCTTCAAATTTTGCAGCCTCTTGAACAAGTTGAGTTGATAATCTACAGGCAAAAATTTTGCCTTCAATTTCATCACCATTCTCTCCCATGTTTTGATTTTCTCTTTGCCTCTTCGTTGTCTTTCAAGTTGCACATGCTCCCACCACAAGGAAGCATGTCCTTTCAACTTTGTGCCAACATACTTCACCCTTTTTGGGTCCTCAATGACTCCAAGTCAATGTACTTCTCCATTTCTGATATCCAATCCACTAATTCTTCTAGATTTAGATTGCCATTGAAACTAGGGGGTCCAATTTAGGCTTGTTGTAAAGCCTAGCGATTGCTCTCAAAAATCTCCCTTCTGCTTCATCTATATGATCATCTTCCATATCAAATTCTGATGCTTCCTCTTCAGCCTCATCATCACTAACATCCACTATCAGGATTTCTCTTCGCTGCGTCATTTCTATTGCCTCCAACCTCACTCCTAACCTAGCTTCGAGCCCTCTCATCATTTCCCTAAATACCTCATGATCAACATTATGTGGTCCTATTCGTCCATGCCCTCTTTGCACCATGTTCACAACCCTCTTCAATTGCAGGTCTCTGTCATGTCCCGATATTAAGACATCATTTAAATTAATGATTTAAACATCATGATAAGATAGAGAAGCCACTTTTGATGATGATCATGTATATAATAATATTTAATAAACATATATAATGTTATCCATATATAATAATATAATTTTATTAAAATATAATACACTTATTGTATTTATAAATAATAAATACAATTATAAATATTATCAAATAATATTATAATTATAATAATTATATTATAATATATTAAAAATATATATATAATTTAAATATTATTATAATCATTTATTATAATAATATAATAATAAATATATTATAAATACAAATATAATATATAATATATTATATAATTAGCAAGATATATTATAAATATAAATAATAAATGTAAGATAGATATAACTATCAAAATAGGATTATAAATATTAATAGTTAAATATTATCATAATATATATTATTATATAATAATAAATATAAATTAAAATCTTATTATTATTAAATATTATAAATATACTTATGATTTCAAAGGCAGCAAACACCTTCCAAATAAGTCAATACTTATATATAAAAAAGGACCGATCACATTAAAAGAATCGTTAGTATGAGTTTAACTTATTAATGAAATAAAAAAAGGGCAACGATTCATAAATTAAAAAAGACATCATGAGGACAACGATCAATATTTGGAAGACAACGAATTTCATAATAAAGGGGCACCGATCAATGCTAAAAGTGATGCTTAGTTAATGAAGAGCTAACTATTATAGAGGTGTTTAATTAAGGTTGTCTTCAAAAGACATAGCCATTAGTTGAAGACATCTCTCTTAAGATGGTGTAAAGGATATAGACGTTTGGAAATAGAGGGATATCTGATTAGTATCATCATATGACAGGATACATACATTTGGAAAAGCATACAGAAGCAATAAAACACATACACAACTCTGCTAAAGAACTATACTAGAAGTTTAGATCAATCAGACTCTTACCAGTCCAGCGAAGGAGTAATAACAACAAAGAAATATATTTCAAGACAGCATTAATAAATATATACAGCCACCCAGCGAATCACAACAGGTATGTATAATTGATATTAATTATAAATGGAAATTGTAATATATATGTAGTGGAAATAGAAATGGTAATGGAAATACATTCTATATATGTTATTATATAAATGAGTCAAGATTTCACCAATGCCTATGAATGAGAACAATTAGCATATAGAAGTTACAATGAAACATATTACCAATACGAAACATGATATTCAAGATACTCCAAATATTTCATCATATCTCCTTGATTACGTCACTCTACGGGAATGATGAGCATTGCGGGGAATGGTAGAGTAATTCCTACATGTGAATGGTATCTTGGCACCTTATATATCCATTGATGGGTATGTTAAGGAGGGGCAGGTGTAATTCCTTCCATGTATTGGTATCTTAGAGCCACATAATGTAAATCCTAGTTCCTAGATGGAGGACAAGAGAGAGGATATAAATCTGATTATGATAAGATCGTATACTTGTTCCCCTATCATTCCATCTATAAGGAAATAATGTAAGGAGGGGCAATGTAATTTCGACACGTTGAATGGTATCCATGCGCCTTATTGCTAATTCCTCGATGGAGAGTTAAGAGGAAAAGGATAAGAATCTTAGAACATGCTTTATGTTTACTTTACTTTACTTTTAGGATATGATATAAAGAATGACAAATTGAAAATGACAATCATGGAATAAGTAATCGTTTAACAAGTGAATGAATTATTTTTACATTATTATTGATCTTATCTGATCTTATCATTAACATTTAATGATTTCTAATGTTACTAATGTTCTCTTTTACAAGTTGAAATTATGTGCAAGGTTAAGAAAATTTTGACTTGCTAGAAGGGGACATTACAAGTGGTATCAGAGCAGTCATCCTGCCATCCTGTGTATACTATGTGTGCCTTACATGTATTCAAGTGTATTCAAAGGTTTACTTTGTGGCTTATTTGTATGCTTTGTAACATATGTTCATGTGAATACTTTGTGTATTACATATGCTTCATACTCATGTGTAGACTTGATGATCTTGCGATGGTGGACGTGTCCACGGTGTAGTATGGGATGCACTGAATCCCCTTCCCAATTGTCCTACGGTATACTTCATTTGAGGGTACTTATATTCAAGTGTGTACTCTGACTTGACTATGTATTCAAGTGTATGCTCTATGACTTGCAATTGTAATTGAGTGTATACTCTATGATTGTATTAGTATTTTTGAGTGTATACTCTGTGATTTGTATTTGTATTTGAGTGTATACTCTATGATACTCTATGACTTGTATTTGTATTTGAGTGTATACTCTATGACTTTGTATTCAAGTGTATGTATTGGAGTGTATACTCTATGACTTGTATTTGTATTCGAGTGTAAACTCTATGACTTTGTATTCAAGTGCATGTATTGGAGTGTATACTCTATGACTTGTATTTGTATTCGAGTGTATACTCTATGACTTTGTATTCAAGTGTATGTATTGGAGTGTATACTCTATGACTTGTATTTGTATTCGAGTGTATACTCTATGACTTTGTATTCAAGTGTATGTATTGGAGTGTATACTCTATGACTTGTATTTGTATTCGAGTGTATACTCAATGACTTTGTATTCAATTGTATGTATTGGAGTGTATACTCTATGACTTGTATTTGTATTCGAGTGTATACTCTATGACTTTGTATTCAAGTGTATGTATTGGAGTGTGTACTCTATGACTTGTATTTGTATTCGAGTGTATACCCTATGACTTTGTATTCAAGTGTATGTATTGGAGTGTGTACTCTATGACTTGTATTTGTATTCGAGTGTGTACCCTATGATTTTGTATTCAAGTGTATGTATTGGAGTGTATACTCTATGACTTGTATTTGTATTCGAGTGTATACTCTATGACTTTGTATTCAAGTGTATGTATTGGAGTGTATACTCTATGACTTGTATTTGTATTCGAGTGTATACTCTATGACTTTGTATTCAAGTGTATGTATTGGAGTGTATACTCTATGACTTGTATTTGTATTTGAATGTATACTCTATGACTTTGTGAATTATGTATTCAAGTGCATTCATGTATATAACTTGTATTCAATCTTATTCAAGTGTATATTTTGTGGCTTGTGTATTCAAGTGTATACATTGTGACTTATGTGTATACCTTGTGGCTTATGTGTATACTTGTATTCATGTGACTTGTGTATTTAAGTGTATTCTTTATGACTTACATGTGTGCTCGAGCTACTTGCTTCCGTGCTTGAGCTAGTTGCCTACTTGCTTGAGCTAGTTGCTTGCATGCTTGAGCTACTTGCTTGTCTACTTGAGCTAATTGCCTACTTGCTTGAGCTGGTTGCCTACTTGCTTGAGCTACTTACCTACTTGCTTGAGCTAGTTGCTTGCATGCTTGAGCTACTTGCTTGTCTACTTCAGTTACTTGCCTACTTGCTTGAGCTGGTTGCCTACTTGCTTGAGCTGGTTGCTTGTGTGCTTGAGCTACTTGCCTACTTGCTTGAGTTGGTTGCTTGTGTTCTTGAGCTACTTGGTTGTCTACTTCAATTTTTATTATGTAATTAAATGGCAATGCATGTAACCTACAAATTGGTGTAATCACTTCTATATCCTGAAGAGATCACTCACCACCATTCGACATAGAGGTGAAAAAGGGAAGAGCATTTCATCTAAGATGTAGGGACTTCCGAAGATCATAACTTTTGACTCGGATGTGGGTTTTCTACAAAATTTTACAGGTGGATGCATTATGAGGTGACCAGTGGTTTCCTAACCTGCCCTAATGGGTTGGACCTCGTCTTGGCACTTTTTTAGGGCTTGAAACTTTCATCTTGGCCCTCAAAATGGCAATTTAGTGTTTTTTTCTAGATTTTTAAAAAGTTGCTTTTGTAATAACTTGAAACTCATGTTTCGAATTTAGAATATTAGTTGGCCTTTCGTCCTACCTTAGTTTTAGGAAGCTTTTGGGAAAAAACTGGATTCTCAAGATATGATTGTAAAATTACCTAAAATGGCAAAATCTGACAATTGTCGAAATTTGCCAAAAAAGGTAATTTTTTGTTTTCTGTTTTTTATTTTTGTTTTCTTGGATATAAGAGAGTTTTCTCTCATTGTAGTGGCAAAGTTAATGAATAGAAGTTTTTTTTTATGTTCCAGCTTCCAAATCTTTGGCTCTCATATGTTTAATGGCACAATTCTATTGAGTGTATGTTGTGTGTTGCATCAATTTTTATTATGTAATTAAATGGCAATACATGTAACCTACAAATTGGTGTAATCACTTCTATATCTTGAGGAGATCACTCACCACCATTCGACATAGAGGTGAAAAAGGGAAGAGCATTTCATCTAAGAAAGACATCCAAAACATCATTGAAGGATTCAATTGAGAATAGAAACCTAAATTTTACAAGTAAATAAGAAAACAAAATGGAAAATAAAGAAGTGGAGATGAATATAATAAGTAACACAAGAAATTAGCATACAAGGAGAATTAGAAAGGGAGCATGTAGAACTATAATAGACAATACAAATTCGATTACTAAAATCAGATTCAGATTTTTTTCATCAACTACATTTCATTCAATTCTAAATACACTTATTTGTTCCATCCTCCATGTCGCACTTCAACATCATGGCTCTTCTCTCTTCTAATAAACTTATCTGTCATCGATTGTCTCCATGCTATCTTATCATCATTCAGTGGAGCCTTGGAATCTCAATGCTCTCAAAATCTTCTCTAGCATTGAAAATATTTTCGTTGCTTAAAACCACATCTTCATCTATGATACTTTCATCGTTGTTATTCAAAACATCAAACAAATGCTTATCTATACTTTGTCTTCATTAGACCTTTCAAGTATTCTTTGGTTGCAAATTCTCTTTCATAAATCACAATCATTTTCTCTTCACTAACGCATGTTCATTCTGAATCTCAATACATCGGAAGGTAGTGTGAGTTAATGGAAGAACTCACTGTGATTGCTTGAGGACAAGCAATTTCAAGTGGGGAGGGTTGTTATGTCCCGATATTAAGACATCATTTAAATTAATGATTTAAACGTCATGATAAGATAGAGAAGCTATTTTTTATGATGATCATGTATATAATAATATTTAATAAACATATATAATGTTATCCATATATAATAATATTATTTTATTAAAATATAATACACTTATTGTATTTATAAATAATAAATACAATTATAAATATTATCAAATAATATTATAATTATAATTATTATATTATAATATATATATATATATATATTATAAATAAATATTAATAATTTAAATATTATTATAATCATTTATTATAATAATATAATAATAAATATATTATAAATACAAATATAATATATAACATATTATATAATTAGCAAGATATATTATAAATATAAATAATAAATGTAAGATAGATATAACTATCAAAATAGGATTATAAATATTAATAATTAAATATTATCATAATATATAATATTATATAATAATAAATATAAATTAAAATCTTATTATTATTAAATATTATAAATATACTTATGATTTCAAAGGCAGCAAACACCTTCCAAATAAGTCAAGACTTATATATAAAAAAAGGACCGATCATACTAAAAGAATCATTAGTATGAGTTTAACTTATTAATGAAATAAAAAAGGGCAACAGTTCATAAATTAAATAAGACATCATGAGGATAGTGATCAATATTTGGAAGACAACAAATTTCATAATAAAGGGGCAACAATCAATGCTAAAAGTGATGTGATTTAGTTAATGAAGAGGTAACTATTATAGAGGTGTTTAATTAAGGTTGTCTTCAAAAGACATAGCCATTAGTTGAAGACATCTCTCTTGAGATGATATAAAGGATATAGACATTTGGAAATAGAGGGATATCCGATTAGTATCATCATACGACGGAATACATACATTTGGAAAAGCATACAGAAGCAATAAAACACATACACAACTCTGCTAAAGAACTAGACTGGAAGTTTAGATCAATTAGACTCTTACCAGTCCAGCGAAGGAGTAATAAAAGCAGAGAAATATATTTCAAGACAGCATTAATAAATATATACAACCACCTAGCGAATCTCAATAGGTATGTATAATTGATATTAATTATAAATGGGAATTGTAATATATATGTAGTGGAAATAGAAATGGTAATGGAAATACATTCTATAAATGTTTTTGATTAGATAAGCGAAAAAATAAGGGTGTTGAACCCTATTACAAAACCAAGCCCTGGGGGCAGGAAAATAGAGCACAAACAAGACTCAGACAGCACAGAAAAAAGGCTAGCAACATAGGCACAGCAGCCCTGCTGTAAAACAAAAACCAACCAGAGGATCTACACGATAGATCTCGAGCTAATAAGCCTGACTCCCCGAACCCAAGGATGCAAAGCTGCAACAGAATTAGGGAGTCCTTTCTTTTTTCTCTGGACCACAGTCCAAGAGTCTTCCAATTCCAAATCCTCCAAACGGGGTGAGAGGGGAACCTCACCTGACACCTCAACCAAAGAGGTCTCGCGTAAAGAGGAAACAATAACACCCCCAGTGGTAGACGGCACACCAGCAACAATAACAGCCCCTGCCTCAGACGGCACACCAATAATAGATGACACACCAACAGTAGATGACACACCAATAGTAGCAAGAACCTGAGTCATGGGTGACACATCAATAGCAGAAGTAAAAGCAACAGGAGCAACATAAAGCTCCAACTCCACAGAGGAACCATCCCCTTGAGACGAACAGTCCTCCAGCGTAGCACTAACAGTCAGGTGATCCACGGGAGCATCCTTCCACCAAGTAGCAGCCCCCTTGTGCCGCGAGAGAGGATAGCCAGAGGCTAAATGACCGGTAGCAAAACACCTTCTGCATCTAAAAGGAATACCCTCATAATCCAAAAGTTGTTTCCATGGCCTTTCCCCTACCATCAAGACCACATCCCTATGAAGGGGTTTAGAAATGTCAATATCCACAAGGATGCGAGCAACCATGGAATGTCCCAGGAAGGAGGTTGTAGAATCAACCTTGAGGAAATGGCCAATAGCATTACCAATACTCTCATAACAAGTATCCTCCTAGAATTGGAGTGGGAGATTTGGGAGATGGACCCAAATAGGTCTGATGTTGAGCAGCTCAGTTAGGGGATTGAAGGAGAGAGTCTAGGGTTTGATGGAGAGGGAATGCTCCCCCACAGCCAAACCCTGCCATCGAGCACTAAGTCTCGTTGTTCCAAAGAAGCAAATGTTACAATAAAAAAACCTCTTGCAGAGGGAAACAACTCAATCTTACCTTCAACAAGAGGTTTCCAAGACTCCATAACCCAATTGTGAAGATTAGGCAAAGAGGGCCAGAATCCATTAAATCTGCAGATCACACCAGTATTATAATAAAATTCTTCATTTTTAGTGACCTCAGGTCCACACACCACCACCAGGGACTCCCGAGCACAAGGGATAGGCCAAGCACCGAGCTGGGGAGAGCGAGACCGAGAGCCAGAACCAGTCACAGCAACAGAGAAAGATTTCTTAGGGCCCCCAGGAGCCCAAATCTCCACAGTAGGCCTGCCAATAGTAACAGTCCCAGCAGGCTGCACGCCAACACCCAAATCTGAGTCATTAATCGATTCCTTGAGAGTCTGAACCCCAACACCTTCTATCTCTGAGGCATTTCCTTGCCCGACCGCAGCAGTCTCCCAACCACCAATAGACCCCAGGGTGCCCACCTTCTGCACATCATCAACACCAGGGCGTGACCCATCCGGCTTAGGATCCTTTGCCAAATGGGCATCAACGCACAGAAGTTCGCCTTCCCGCTCAGCACCCATTTCAAACTTTTGACTCATATGAGATTGTTAAAAAGCTTGTTATTATATAAATGAGTCAAGATTTCACCAATGCCTATAAATGAGAACAATTAGCATATAGAAGTTACAATGAAACATATTACCAATACGAAACATGATATTCAAGATACTCCAAATATTTCATCATATCTCCTTGATTGCGTCACTCTACGGGAATGATAGGCATTGTGGGGAATGACAGAGTAATTCCTACATGTGAATGGTATCTTGGCGCCTTATATATCCATTGATGGGTATGTTAAGGAGGGGCGGGTGTAATTCTGTAATGTCCCCTTCTGGCAAGCCAAAATTTCTGCAACCTTGCAAACAATTTCAACTTACTAAAAAAGAACATTAGTATTCCACTTTTCATTTCTTTTTAATCATAAACATAACCATATACTAATTTCCATTTCATAAATCCATTTTCCATACATCATGATTCTCCTTGGGTGAGATAATCCTTAGGCCTCTTATTAACCTCACCTTCCACCTTGTGAGAGAAGATTCGTTAGGTAGGTGATGTCATCTCAATCCTATGGGTCCATTAATATAATTCCTTAGTTCGTCAACTAAGGCCTATAATTCCTTAGTTTGTCAACTAAGGCCCATTCCTTCGATACTTAAATCGAAGGTCCATAGTAATATCCTTGATTCGTCAATCAAGGCCCATTATATCCTTGATTCGTCAATCAAGGCCCATTCCCATTGATTGATCAATACCTACCATAACTATCTACCCCACCTTCTTAGTGTTAGGTGGTTAATAATAAGGTCTCCTGTCTAACCCTTGGGTTATCATGCCCATAGTCATTAAGATCATTTTAAGATCATATCCACAAATCATGATGCCAAATTTGTATCATGCCATTGCCATATATCCCAATATTGAACTCTTTTATTTATCTAATATAATGCAATTATTCAATCCTTAATTGAGGTATGCATACTAGATATCTATGTAGTCTAATTTCATTTCTTCTCTTATTTAGTCACATTTAACTATAATCATTAATTTAATAATGAGTGCACATTCTAAATCATGAACAATACATATCCTATTCTAATTCAGAGATAGATAAGTATGAGATTCATACTATGAACTGATAAATTTCTTATGCTTATTATTCTTAAAACCCTCATATAAAATCAACATATCCTAATGCCAATTACAAAGACTATATACGTAATATCATCTTATTAAATTTTCTATCCTATATACTAGTCTTACTCTACCATTGTAATTTACCATTTAATGAATTCTTATTTACAATATATACATACCTGTTTCTGATTTACTTATATTCTTATAAATATAGATTGACTAAATGGAGGCTTACCTATAGCCTTGTTTGAAGGCTCTTGGCGGATGTGCTATAGATCTGCTCCTTTTCTTTTCCTGTCCGCCTGTTGTTAATTACTTTCTCTTTTTGTGATATCTTCTCAAAGACTTTTTCATTCGCTGATCCCTTATTATGAAAACTTGTTTGTCCGTATTTATTCCTTTTTGCATAGAGAGAATTGTATCTTCTTCGATGAAGACTTGTTATGGTTCGCTCCTTATTCCTATTTTGAAATGAGTATGCCATTTGAATTGCCATTTTGGAATGGCAGTGCCACTCAATTTATGCACTTCTCATATATTCAATCTTCTTTCCTCTTATGTGGATATGCCACTTGAACAAAGTGTTGAAGGGACCTAGTAAACCATTTGCCAACCTTGTCCTTGCCTTCCATTCTTCGTCACCCTCTTATTTTTAGCTTCATTCTGGAGCTATCAACCTTTGAAAGCTTGATTCATCTTGGTTTTTCCTGCCTTATGTACAATCAATTTGCACACATTGTTAGTAGATGAACAAGGGGCACACCTAATAACCTGATGGATTGTGTAATTATCTGCATTGAGATCTTCTAATGGTTCGACGCTTAGTATGATCACATCCTATTTTGAATTTCGCTGGCATAGTATTCTTGTTACTTCTAATAACCATGACTACATCCAATATGGAATCATGGGGCTCTAGAGTGATTAACCGATGGATGATTCACCCCGTCCTTCTTGATTCTATTTATACTTCCTATCTATTGATCGGTGCCTTCTTGCCTGGGTCGTGACTCTAATCATAGTCGTCACTTGTTTGTCTTATTATCGGTGTTAATGATTATTGACTTCACCGATGGCAACGAGTTAGCTCGATGGCTTTTATAATATTGTTTATTAATAATTAATTTATAATATTTACCTTGTAATATTTTTAATAATAATTAATTTACAATATTCGATACATATTTATTATAATATAATAACAATATGTATCACGTCAATATTTAATTATTAATATAAATATATTATATTAAAATATTCATATAAGAATATTATTTATATAATTTTATATACATATATATAATGATTTTTTCCCTTCTAATTACTACTTTATAAAAGCAGCTTCATCGCCTTTTAATATGATGTTTAAATCTTTAATTTAAACAATGTCTTAATATCGGAATATGACAAATTCCTTCCATGTATTGGTATCTTAGTGCCACGTAATGTAAATCCTAGTTCCTGGATGGAGGACAAGAGAGAGGATATAAATCTGATTATGATAAGATCGTATACTTGTTCCCTTATCATTCCATCTATAAGGAAATAGCATAAGGAGGGGCAGTGTAATTCCGGCACGTTGAATGGTATCCATGCACCCTACGAGATATCGTAGGGAGGGGCAATCCATCCGTGTAAGGTATCCATGCCCCTTACTGCTAATTCCCCGATGGAGAGTTAAGAGGAAAAAGATAAGAATCTTAGGACATGCTTTATGTTTACTTTACTTTACTTGTAGGATATGATATAAAGAATGACAAATTGAAAATGATAATCATGGAATAAGTAATCGTTTAACAAGTGAATGAATTCTTTTTACATTATCATTGATCTTATCTAATCTTATTATTAACATTTAATGATTTCTAATGTTACTAATATTCTCTTTTACAAGTTAAAATTTTGTGCAAGGTTAAGAAAATTTTGACTTGCTAGAAGGGGACATTACAGTCTCGTTGTCCTCTCACACACCCACAACAAATTCATTAGGGTTCTTTTTCCAACACAACACTGAAACTTGGCTCTGATGTACCAATTGATGCAGCCTAGCTTGGGAGTCTTACCAGACAGCCAGCGCTAGCAGCATGCCCACAAATCATTCACAAACAAAACCACTTTCATTGTTTTACTTACCAATGTGCAGCTACAGGAATCACCCAGTCAATACAAGACTCTACTATGATATATTAGCAATCGATTCATACAATCAATAGAAAATGAATGTCTATATCTGTTTTCCAACTTCAATTTATTTGTATTGGTGGCATATTATGGTTTAGATGTACAATTTAAACAAAATTAGCTTACTCAACTTGGGATTCTACAAACTCTTCCCTATGTAGGGCAATTCCAATCAAATATACAGTGACTGCTCCCTTTAATGTCTCTCTACAACTTCATTTACAACTCCTCTGTTTCTTTCCTCTGGTCGACCACCTCCTCATTGAACCCCACGCATCCATTCTGCTATTTCCTCCCTATTCAATTGTTGTTCCTCTTGTCAGGCAGGTATGTTGATCTTCTTGCTTCAATTTTGGGCGAACCTCCCAAATCAACCCCCTCTTCTCACTTTATTTGTTTTATTTCTTCTCTCTGGAAACCGAACTGCAATTTCTTCACCTCTTATTTCTGTTTTGGACAACAAACCCCTCACGTTTTATTTTTCCTTTTATATGGATACTTTGATCTTTCAAATTCCATCATAGGCTAGATATGAGGCATCGCCCTCCTTTTTCAGATTCTGATTTGAATGTTGAATTAATTCAAAGCCACGATGGTAATTTTCCACACGTCATCTACCATATGGGCGTTCCAAATCGCACCAAGCCACACTCCTTTTAAAATAGCAAACATATGCCAAAACATATGCACATTGGGATTTTCAAACAAAGAAATATCATCATAAGTAACAAATGATTACAATTGACTTAACACCCAAACAAAAGATTTAATTCCCTGGTGCCATACTGAAACTATCGCCCTCCAAAAAGAAGTAGAGGAATAGTTTTTGAAGTGGATCAATAACAAGAAGTCACCCAACTAAGTCATGGCCAACAGAGACCAGAAAGGATTCACATTAAATGTCAATGCTTTTGATTTCCTGTGTTAACACATCACTAAGCATCGGAGAGCTACTCGACAAATACATAACTCCGCAATATCGATGTCGCAATATTTCGTCAAACAATAGCAACAGAGTGCTCTGCCTCCCTTAAATTGACTGCGACTCACCATGATACTCCAAATTGAACCAGCAAAATGGACAACTGATCCATTTCCACAATTAATCAATGACACTGCCAAAATGATCTCAGCAACCAAAAGTGAATTGAAATCAACCAAATGGAAATATTTGTGTGCGATGCGGGATTGCGCATTCACTTGGATGCTCCTGCATCATATACAACTAAATCTGGAGCCTTCTTGTACATTATTTCTTCAGCTCCTACTTCTTCCCCTCCCATTCTGGAGCCTTCTTGTACATTATTTCTTCAGCGCCTACTTCTTCCCCTCCCATTTCTCATCCTTGCAGATACCCTTCTAAGACATCTTCCCATCACTCTTCACCACCAACACCCAAAAATAATGTATCCACATCCACTTCCAAAATGCCTTCCATACCTCATCCTTCTCCACCTCACCCTCAAAACACTTTGCTATTCTTTGTGTTCATCCTTCTCCAAAAACCCACCATCTCCATCTCATCTCTCATCTCTTATGATAATCCCTCTTAGGAGATAAGCCCAAGTGGGAGAAGCACGAAATTGGGTTAGAGCAAAAGTTTCTAGGAAGAGAAAGATTGTGCTTTCACATCCTCTCAGCATTATAGCTCCTACTCTTCTCATAAAGTTGGATAATATAGAGGGCCATATGATAGTTAAGACAATGATTCCCCTTGAGGGAAAGGTTGCACATGAGGTGGAGGCTTCTAATTTCCAAGTTATAGAGACAAACTTTAGCCCACAATCAAGATAGGGAGAGACTTGAACTTGTTCCAAATTGCTTCGAAGAATATCAGAGAGATTCCTCAAGGATGGTGAGGACAAAGTTGCTCTCAAATGTGAGAACAAAGAGTTGAATATCAGAGAGATTACTGCACCTAGGGTGGTTGGTCAAGGTTTCTAAGTAGTGGTTTTTAGTTGTTGATAATTTGGGAGGATGGCTAATCTTAGATGACCTTGTAGAAGGTTTATTTTAAGATTATTATTAATTGAAATATATTTGAAGATTTCTTTTATTTTGGATAATCTATTTCAGATTTATATGTAGAGCTTGTTTTGATTGCAAGCAAGTTATTTTCAGCATAGAATTTTAGTTATTTGTTTTTATATTTATCTTGAATAAATTGCATTGTGTGAGTATGCAAAATCTTGTAAAATTTATAAAATAAGTGTTTTATGCACTTAGATTTGAGTCAATAGTAATTTTATGTCTACTTGTTATTGAAATTATTGTTAAGTTGGTTTGTGTTATCTTATGTATATTAGATTTGAGTCAATAGTGATTGTATACCTACTTGTTATTGAAATTGTTGTTAAGTTGGTTTGTGTTATCTATGTATGTATAATTTGATAAATTAAATAACTTTTAGTGAGTATTGTAAGCTTTATATTGTAGTCTTCACTGGAGTGGTTATTGTAGCTTTGTATATGATTTTCTCTATTCAGTCTATTAAATCTAATGCTTATTTCCCAATTTAGTTCTTGTGTGTACTCATTCTTTTTGGCCTCTTCTTTTAGCTAGAAAGTGTGTGTGTTTTAGCTATCATAGATTAGGTCATTCATGTTAGTCAAATGATCATAAAAATCTCTCGTCTTGTGTAGAAAAGTTGATGTAGCCTTGTGCCCATACTCGAGAAGAAAAAGACAAGTATTTACTTTACTTTATTTGCATTGCATTCTAAAACCCCCAAATTTATCTTGTGCATAGTGTAGAAAGCTAAAGCTCGTTCCCATAATTTTTAAAGTTTAGTTTAAATTTTTAGTTACAATGGAGCTTCCCCTTCTAACTCAAATATATATTTTACCTTACATGTTCTATTTTATGTTATCCCAGAAGAACAAATACAATGCCAATAGCATGGACAGTGAATTTGAGGCCAGTGTGTCACTTTTTCCTCCTTAAAACAAAACACTAAATTACGTGAATTGCAAGTGTTTGCCACTTTTGTTCACTTTCTTATTTTTTTGTTAGATCATACAATCACAAACAATACACTTCATCATCACATTCGACACTTTTGAATTGCCTTGATTTTTGGTCCTCTTGTTCTTATATTGTACAAATTACAGTTTTCTAACCAGGATGACACTATCAATTTTTGGTTTTGGTCTTTCCAATCTCATGATAGTGTGATTCACACATTTGTGGCCCATGTGACATCTTCCAAAAGTTGTCAACTTGGAATGCAATTGTGCATGACACAATCATCTACCACTCATCATTGTATGTTTATTGATCACTAATCTTCATTCAAGTAGAACTTGAATCGAGCTTTGTTCTCAGTGCTAGGAATGAGTGGTAAGTTTAGGACATTAAAGATACTAAATATGTGAGAGAGCCAACAAATGGCTCTCTCAAGTCTTTCTCAAAGGTAGACTTAGGCCTAACAAATTTGTATTAGCATTCATCTCTAGTCTCTATCCTAAACTTGCAAGAGGGGAGGAAAAATAAAGGATCTAAAATCTTACAAACCATAAATTAGATGAAAGAGACAAAATAATTCCTCAAAGCGAAGAATCGTAGAGAACTCCACTAAGAGAAAATCAATGAAAAATTACCCAAAAAGTTCAAGATCAAAAGTAAAGACAAAAATAACATCATGAGATTACCTTTCAATTTCTATTAGATTAGACAAGTTCTAACAATAGGGACTTCAACATATTTATAAACATTGTAAGATTAAGCAAATATCATTATAGGCAAAGAAATCAACTTGAAGATTTTTATATTTTTAAATTTCTTAAAAAATAATTCACAAACCCTCTTAAAACATATGGCCTTACACTTTGTTCAACTCTCTGTCACCACCACCTTACACTAGCAACTTAGACATAAGTAAACAAGTGGATGGATCATTATTGCTCTGAAGATGAAAAGTGTAGGCATTCAAAAGTTCGCATACTATAATAGTCATGTCAAGTGTGAAAATATAATTCATAGATATTACGCTCACTAAAGATATAAAAGAAACCTGCCTGGGCAACAAAAACACTAGAAGCTAATGCCATAAATCTATAAAGTCTGGGACCACTTACCTAATTGTGGTGAACGTTCCAAGGCCAAGCTATGCAAAGGAGAGGTATCAAATAGATTGTACATAGCATTCAATCCACAATTCTGAACATGTAGTTGTAAAACTCAGCAATAATCTTTTTGTCACACCCCTATAAAACCGACTTCTAAGATACCCATAGTCTCATTGTAATTTGGACTAAAGGTGGGAATGTGTCAACCATGGTGTTTTATTTTAACTCTATGTGTGTATGAATGTGTGTGTGTGTGTGAACAGTTAACGATTATCACTGATGAATTTGGATATTTAGTTTATTTTACTTGTTAAATTAAATACACTTGAGTATCTCTAGAACTAGGAAATGTGTTTGGTTATTTTTCTCTAAATATACCCTCATTTATGAATGCACATATATCATCGTGGTGATAATGACCTAATTTTAAATGCCATCGATTAGTCATAGGTAATCTTTAATATTACATGTATAAATAGAATATAATAAAATATATTTTATAAATATATATAAATATAAACACAAATAAAATAAATAAATAAATAGTATCATTTGTTATGTAATAGTTTCTTTCACCGACCATGGAGGAGTGATTGATAAGTCAAAATTTAACAAGAGACTCATTGTGTCAAGTTCCTGCCAATGTTGAATGTTGAATTTAACTCTTTTAAATTGTTGGGGAAGAACATTGTTAAGGTCATTCTTGCATATAAATAGAGATTTACCTTAATGATGTGCAAACTGAATTTATTGCTCCTTGCCAAGAGATTTTGGGTCCTTCTACTTTTCTTTTGGCTGTCTACCAAGAATTCATCCTTGATAGACTCCACTAGAAAATAAAATAGAAGGCAACCCTACTATTGTCGCTTGTGCAACACACCCAATGTTTCATCACAACATTGGGGCACTTTTTTGACCTCTAAGTTGTGTTTTCCCAGTGCTTTGGATCCTCCCATGGCTCATGTCATTTTTTGTTTTTCTCAAGTGTCGTGAATCAATTTACATGAGATCCTTGTGTTCTGCTTGATAACTACTTCAAATATGTGAGCTTTCATGATTGACATTCAATCTCTATTTATGTGCATGTCTTGTTGCTAGAATCGTATCCACCTGTTGCACTCAATTTTATCTACAATTCTCTTGACTACATTTCCCAAATGTGTGGCTGCCTATCCACAAATTGAGGATGCGTATTCAAATCTTTGAATCCTAGTCTAACTTGAAGATGTACTATGAACGGAAATATGATTTTAAAATTCAATGCTTATAAAATTGGGTTGAGCTATCTGATGTGTTACTCTTACACTCTTTTTGTGTTTTTATGCACTTGGTGCTTGTTTTAATTGCACATGGAGGATGGCTACTCTAGGGATGTGCATATTGTCAAAGGGGTAAAAAATTGAACAAGAGTAGCAGAGAAACCCAAGGGAGGCATGGTCGGTCTCATCCCAAATTCCATATCCATGGAAGGTGTCGCAATATTTGATCCAAAATTCTTTTGAGTCCCACATCTAAGGGGTAAATTGTGTATTTTCAAGAATCCATCCTAGCGATTTAATGTCATGTCTTACTGCATAGCTATCAACAAAATTTGGATCACGTGAATGCTTTAATCTTGGTTGGCTTTACAAAAATGGAAAATATAACAAGAGCTTTGTTCTTGAAAGGAAGGTTACATGTAAAAATGAGGCTATTGTTTTCTAAACAAAATTGAAAAAAGGGCACCCACATTAAAAAAAAGTGTTTAATTTAATTAAAAAACAAAGAAAAAAGAGACAAAATGACATTAGAAAAGATGACATAGGCACCCATATTTAAAAATTGTTCACCTATTTAAAAATGACAAATATAAGGAGGGGGTGTGTATTTTAAAAGGACCCTTTAATTTAAAATACGAATTTGGATCATAAGAAATGAAAAAGGAGGCATGGGAATAAAGTAATTCTATTTCCATGGGAATAAAGTAAACATTGATATTTTAAATCAAAGATCTAAAACTTGGAAAGGGGTGAAATATGGTCAACATTTCTGCACATTTGTACAAGTCAATGGGCATGGGGTGAAGTTTTATTATTCGCATGTGTTTTAAACTTTAAAAAAATACATAAATCACATGAAGTAGTCAGATGAGGAAGGTACAAATTCATGTGAGCACCTATGTCATTAAAACCATAGAGATACAAAAAAGATTTGGATGAGGATTTGTGTGAGGTAAGGAAGATTTGCATGGGCGATGATGAGATAGGGACTGTACCTGAATCATTAATATATTTAAAATTGTGTCATATCATTTAATGCACCCTTTGATTTTAAAATGTAATAAAATTTAAATAATAATTTCTACATTGTTTGTTCACAAGATGAACCAATAGGAAAATAGATAAATGTTATTTTCTAAAGTATTAAATAAGAAAATTAATTATAAACTATAGCATTCTTCCTAAAAGAATTTAATTATTTATGTTGATTGGTTAAATAGATAAAAGAAATTGCATCAGGTGGATGCAGTAGTATTCCTACCTTGGTAGGAACTAATAAGGAGAGGCATAGGAAATAAGGGAAATATGGCCTGAAATGAAAGTGGGGTAGACAAAATTAAATGCATGGTCAAACTACAGCATTGCGACTCTAAAAACTCATGCCCCATGCAACTAATCTACCCCTTATATGCCTCGAAGGAGGGTGTCCAGCCCAGAAAATATATGGATAATTTATCAAGTGCCAAAAGGAGTCAAGAGGGGGATTTAAAGTGAAATGATGGAGGGATTTGAGGGCACATTTTCATTTCTAAGTAGAGGAAGGGAGGCATGTGGAGTGAAGGAAGTCTTTTTTAGGCAATTTGGCTGAGAAAGGAAGGCAAAACTAGAGCAAACCTATGGGAAGCAAAAAGGGGCAAGGTCAAGTAGGAGGCTTTGTTTGGGGTGCCACAATAGTTTTGTTGGGAATTATGGTGTCTCAAACTTGACAAATTCTAAGTTTATTTCTTATTTAATATTTTTTATAATGTTTTGGCATTAAATATTTGTGCTCCATCAAAATGGGGCATGGGTTTTTTAGTTGGAATTTTTGCCACATGCCTGTGCCTTGAAAATTGGTTTATTAGTTGTTAAAAGATGCTCACTTAGTGGTATATTATGGAAGGTCTATTTTTAAGGATGTTATGGCAGATTCTATAACAACTATAAGGGTCAAAAATAGGGAATTACTTCGGACATGAGAGCCTAATTTTAGATTGGAATCTTGCCTATCTTGGGCACCACACCTCATGGGAGGTTTAGCACATGGTTTTGGTAAACCACAAATGGTTTCTTGGTTGCTAGAAGTCTATAAATTGAAGGCTTGAGGAGAAGTTTGTAATGATTGTTTAATGTAGGTACCATTATGTTGCAAAAATTACTCCAAAAATTATATAATGGTGAACTCTTGTAATAAACTTGCTCTGCAAGTGTGTGTAATCTTGTATTGGATTTGTAATACATTGAGCAGTCTTTTGGAGTGTGGGATTTTTCTCCTAAAAAGGTTTCCCCACGTATATCTAGTGTTATGGTATATTTGTTTATTATTGATTTTATGTTTAAATGTTATGTATCTTCTTCATGTAACTGAAAAGATTAAAACTTTACACAACACTCTCCTCATTAGATTGGTGTAGGAAGCATTTCCATACACCTTGCTTCCTTTCAGTTGGTATCAAAGCTTGATCACCTTTGATCCTAGTTGTTGGGTAGAGGTTCTTTTGTACTGAACTTTATTTGAGTGGGAGCTTGCTCAGAGTATTTTTTGATCTTGTTGTAGGAAGGAGATAGCTAGCACATATGGAAGAATAGAGATGGAGAAGTTTAATGGTGGCAACTTTGAGTTGTGGAAACTTAAGATGGAGGATATGCTCATAGATAGAGACCTATGGGCTGCAATATCTAGTACCAAACCATTGGACATGAAACAAGAAGATTGGGATCTGATGGATCAAAAAGATAAGGGTCTTGTAAGACTCTGTTTGGCTGACTATTTTGTTAAATGTTCATGAAGAGGCTATAGCAACAAGTCTGGAAAAACCTTTCTAAAATTTATGAAGTAAACTCCCTAGTAAATAAGTTATTCTTGATAAAGAAGTTGTATTCTCGAAGAATGGAAGATGGAGGATCCGTAGTTGATCATGTGAATGCTTTCAATATGCTAGTTTCCCAACTAAGCTCCATTGGAGTGAAAATGGAGGAGAAGGATTGTTGTATGACTTTGCTATGTTCTTTGCTGGATTCGTGGGACCACCTTGTGATGGACATTGGGATTACTACCACCAAGTTCAAGATGGATGAGGTGGTTGCATCCTTACTTTCTGAAGAGATGCAAAAAACTTTTGAAATGGCTCTTGTGGTTCATGGTAGATCCAAAGAGAAAGGCAAGAAGTAGGATAAGGCAAGATCCAAATCCCATGGGAGATCTAAGCTTCCTGGTAAGTCTAAGGCATTATGTTGGAATTGCAAAAAACCAAGACATTTCTGAAAAGAGTGTAAAAAGGAAAAGAAAAAGAAAAAGAAGAAGAATGATTTTGATTCTGATAAATCCTCTCAAGATGATGGTGAATCTTGTGTTGTTGCTTTGGCTACTCATGCATCTAAAGATGTGTGGATTATTGACTCTGGTGCATCTTTCCATATGACCTCACATCAGGGTTGGTTCATGAAGTATGAAGAATTTGATGGTGGGAAAGTGTACTTGGGTGATGACTCTCATCTGAAGATTGTTGGCCATGGAAGAGTCTTGATTAGATTGCCTGATGGATGAGTGAAGGGAATTAGTGGTGTATTGTATATCCTTGGTTTGTCACAAAACCTTTTATTAGTGAGTAAGATGAATGATGTGGACGTGCAAGTTGTTTTCTTGAATGAAGGATGCAAGATGACTAAAGGAGTTATGGTGCTTGCGAGGGGTGTTCAGATTGGCACTTTGTTTCAGTTAAATGTATGCACTATTCAATGCAATAGTTCTTCTAATACAAAGAAAAGAACTTTTGAGTCTTCATCGTCACCTTTGGAACCAGCAGTAAAGAGGTGTGTTGCATCTACTTCTAATGGACATGATTTATGTGTACCTAAGGGTGCTCATTCTTTGGAAATGAAACTTCTTGCTAAGAAAACAATGTTATGGCACCAAAGACTTGGACATATTGGTGAGAAGGGTCTTAGAGCCCTAAAAGATAAAAAACTTATTGAGGGGTTGAATGATTGTAAACTCAAGTTTGATTTTTGCGAACATTATGTTTATGGAAAATAGAACCATGTTCAGTTTTATTCTAGTTCTCATAAATCTTCTGGGGTGTTGGACTTGATACATTATGATGTTTTTGTTCCTGTTAATGTTCCTTCAATTTCTAAATCTATTTATTTTGTACCATTTGTTCATGACTACAGTAGAAGGATATGGGTATATTTCCTTATAAGTAAATCTAAAGTCTTTAGTTGGTTCAAAGAGTTTAAATCTTTTGTTGAGAATCAAACTGGTTAAAAAATTAAGTGTTTGAGGACTGATAATGGTATTGAGTTTTATCCAGCAGATTTCAGTAGGTTCTATAAAGAACATGGGATTGAGAGGCACAAGACAACTTTGTATACCCCTCAACAAAATAGAGTTGCAAAGAGGATGAATAGGACATTGATGGAGAGGGCTAGGTGTATGCTTAGTAAAGCTGGCCTAGAACAAAAAATTTGGGTTGAAGTTGTAGCCACTGCTTGCTACCTCATTAACAAGTCTCCTACATCAGCTCTTATTGAAAAGACACCTATGGAGGTGTGGTCAGGAAAAAATCCTGAGCATTAAGACATCTTTGAGTACTTGGTTGTGAGGCATATGCATATGTGCCTAGGGAAAAGAGATAAAAGTTGGAGAACAAGGCAATTAACTATATCTTCATCAATTATGGTATTGGTGTGAAAGGATACAAGCTTTGGGCCTTGTTACTGAAAGAGCTTTGTATAGCAGAAGTGTTATCTTTAGAGAGATGAATCATTCTTTTGTTGTATAGCAGCTAGAAAAGGAAGAAAAGAAAGAGGATGTGGTTCAACTTCCCCCTACACCTGAGAAAGTTGAACCAAAAGCCCACGACGGACCTGAAAAGAGGTGAGATCAAGTAGTTCAGAAAGTTCAAAAGAAGAACCTACACCTCGACTTGTGAGGAGGTCCACTCAACAAAGACAATAGCCATAAATGTATGGGTATTCACTCGATGATTGCATTTGTATTTTTTCTTTGATTACTAACATTGATGAGCCTAAGATTATAAAGGAGGCTATGGGTACGAATGATGCAGATTCCTAGAAAGAGACCATGGAAGAAGAGACAATAGCATTAAAGAAAAATAATACATGGGATCTAGTACCTTTGCCTAATGGATGTAAACCTGTTGAATGCAAATGGGTGTTCAAGAAATTACTTTAGATAGCAGTATTGAGAAGTACAAGGCGAGGTTGGTTGTGAAGGGTTATTCCCAAGTTGAGGGAATTGATTATGGTGAGATTGTTTCTCTAATTACTAAGCTAACATCCATTAGATTTTTATTATCACTTTCTACAGCATATGATCTCGAAGTTGAGAAGATGGATTTGAAGATAACTTTCCTTCATGGTGATTTTGAGAAAGAGATATATATGTCACAACCAAAGTACTACATTGAAAAAGGTTAAGAACATTTGGTTTACAAGCTAACGAAATCTGTGTATGGTTTAAAATAATCTCCTAGAATGTGGTACCAAAATTTTGATGCCTTTGTGTTGAGTTTGGGATTTTTAAGATCGAAATCAAATCATTGTGTTTATTTCAATATGGATAATGATCGCATTCTCATTATTGAATTGTATGTTAATGATATGTTGTTATTTGGGAATCGTGAAAGTTTGATTTCTAATTTGAAGTCTCAGCTTTTAACACAATTTTAAATGAAATATTTAGGGGTTGCTAGGTACATCTTGGGGATGGAAATAAAAGAGATAGAGCTAGCAGAAAACTTTGGTTGGGCCAAAGTAAGTATGTGAACTCAATGTTGGAGAGATTCAACATGGTAGCTTACAAACCATTATGTGTTCCTGTTACGATCAAGACAAAGCTATCTATTAAGGATTGTCCAAAGTATCCTACTAAGATGGAGGACATGACTAGAGTACCTTATGCTAGTACGGTTGGCAGTTTGATGTATGTCATGGTCTGTACAAGGCTAGACATTGCCCAAGCAATGAGAGGTCTTAGTCAGTTTATGGCTAATCTTGAATGAGTACATTGGGATGCAATGAAGAGAGTGCTCATATATTTTTAGGGTACAAGTCTGTTATGTGACTTTTTCTCCAAAATGGAAAAGAAAGATATTTATGAATAACCCTCTAAATTATAAGAGGATAAAGTTTATTTACCCTTTATAATTAAAAGAGAGATGGAAAATAAAGGATGTTATGATCCTTTGGTTAAAAGGGAGATAAATAAATAATAATTATGAAAAAACCCCTTTAAAAGGGAGGAGTTATTATTTTGATTAAACCATTATTAATGACAACCTTTGTGAAAAGGTGTGATGGTTTAGAAATCGCCCTTAAAAGGTTATATAAGGCATTTGTGTGAGACTTGAAATGGGCATAAGAACACTCAAGGAAGATAAGGAAATGAATACAAGAAGTCACAAGGGAGAAGGATTATAGATTTGATAGAGGAAAGTATACAAGAAAGTATACATGAATCAAAGGGCACAAAGGAGTGAGGATTAGGGTCTTTGGCTGGGTACTGAGCATTTGGAGAAGGGGAACACAGAGTGTGTCCAATTTAGGGTACAGTGTACACTTGGGAGTGTCCTGGCCATGGCTATGTTTATTTTATGCCATGAGGCATGATTGGTTCTATGTAAGAATTGGTTCCTCTGGGGGTGCTTCTTTGCCAAGAATAGCTGAGACCTATGATCATTCCTTTGAGTGTCGTATAACAGCATCTTAGTGCTTCACAGATAAGTGATATATATATTTATTTGCAGGAAATATTACAAATGTTGCATCGATTAAATTATTGTTGCAAATTGATGTTATTAAAGTTTATTGATGAAATATTTGGCTATACAATGTCATTTTCTATGTTTTAACTTTTATTCAATATATGGAAAATAGATTAATTTATTTCTATTTCAAATAATTTACCTTAAAGTGCATTAAATATTATATGAGGACTTTATAGTTAAGAAATAATAACTTTCTGGTAATTGAATGTTACTTGGGTGAAAAGGAGATCACATTTGTATCAGAGCCAAAAACTAGGCTATTGAGTTGTTAACTGTTAAATTGGTTCTTGTCTCTTTATGTCCTAACAATAGCAATAAGACTACAAGGATAAACACATACTTAGATCACTTCAACCAACCTCCTACTAAATTGAGATTTAATTTGCATTCCTTCTTATTAGATCTATCTTCAACATTGCAAAAGAAAGATTAATTGTGTTAGAAGAAAGGATAGTGTCAAGTAAATTATTCTTGTTCTCCTACTAAACCTTTGTGTGTGTATGCCCTACAAAGTTGTAAAAAAAAAGAAGGTAGTAAGAATTAAGTCATATTAATTCATGGGTTTTGATCACAAGACATAGCATAAGGAATCATATCCAATCCACACTATTATCTTTTGGTTTAGAAACGTATTCAATGAAAGCACTAGTTCAAAAATCAAAAGAGGAATAAACCATACAATATTTATCAAGCCTTCCTATCTCAAAAAATTTACTATAATTTATGAACCATCTTTGGATATTTTTAAGTTAATATGACAAAAAATACCAATTAGGTGGAGGAATCCACCATACAAAGAAAAACACATAATAAGATATTTACAACACTTGCAATATTTAAAATTTACAAATGAGATTTATATGATTGTTATCCTTCAATGATCAAAAAAATTATAGTGACTTTCCAATCATAGACCATATAAAATATAGTTGAGAATATTAACAGAAAGGGCATGATACCCTTGTAAGGTTGTGACTAACTATGCCTAGATATGGCTCCTTGATAATGACAACACTATAAAAACACCATGATATTCATATTTGAGGGTCTTCTTCAAGTGTGTCATCTACAACTTACATGATAAGCTATCCTATTAGGAGATCCATTGAAATACCAAATATACAAAGATTGCATGTCAAGTGATTCTATTCGTAAATATTCATTCAAGATTCAAATAACATTATTTTATATGTAAAACCTAACTAGTTTTTATAGATCAAATAATTATAAAATTCAAAAGAAATTGTAATGTCATTAATAAATTAAGTCTTCATAAAAATTGAAGTCAATATAGAAGTCGAAGTCTTTAATTATTACATAATTAGTTGTAAATCTTATTTTGTAGAAAAACATATTTCCTTAGGAACAGATTGTCAGAACAGATTATAATTATAACTTTGGTTGGGCCAGAGTAAGTATGTGAACTCAGTGTTGGAGAGATTCAACATGGTAGCTTGCAGACCATTGTGTGTTCCTGTTACGATCGGGACAAAGCTATCTATTAAGGATTGTCCAAAGTATCCTACTACGATGGAGGACATGACTAGAGTACCTTTTGCTAGTGTGGTTGGCAGTTTGATGTATGCCATGGTCTGTACAAGGCCAAACATTGCCCAAGCAGTGGGAGGCCTTAGTCAGTTTATGGCTAATCCTGAATGAGTACATTGGGATGCAATGAAGAGAGTTCTCATATATTTTAAGCGTACAAATCTGAGCATTCCTTATGTTATCATGGTTATCCTACAAGAACTCAACATTCAGTTTCTATTCGTGGATATGTGGATTTTGATTGGGTAGGTGACATTAACAATAAAAGATCCACCAATGGATATATTTTCATGATGTTTGGTGGTGCTATTAGTTGGATGAATAAGAGGAAATTTGTAGTTGCTTTGTCCACTAGAGGAGTAGAGTATATGGCAACTACTCATGCTTGTAAAGAAGCCATTTGGCTTAAGAGATTGTGTTCTGATGTTGGGCTTGATGCAAGGATGATTACTATTTGTTGTGATAATCAAAGTGTTATATGTCTAGAAAAGAATCTAACCTTCCACGTGAGGACAAAGCACATTAATGTTCAATAGCACTTTGTTTGTGACATGGTAGAAGATGGCAGAGTGAAATTGGAGAAAGTTGGCACTTTGATGAATGTTGCAGATTCCTTGACAAAGCCTGTGAGCATAGAGAAGTTTAGATCATGTTCAGAGTCTATGGGCCTCTTGGCCCCTAGCAGTTGAGTTCATGATGGTATGGTTTCCCCTGTCTCTTGCAAGGTATTCAACAAGTGGGAAAATGTTGGGAATTATGGTGTGTCAACCTTAACATTTCCTAAATTTATTTATTATATTTAATATTTTCTTGTAATGTTTTGGCATTAAATATTTGTGCTCCATCAAAATGGGGTGTGGTTTTTTTAGTTGGCACTTTTTCCACATGTTGGTGCCTTGAAAAGTGGTTTATTATTTGTTAAAAGTGCCCACTTAGTGGTATTTTATGGGAAGTCTATTTTTAAGGATGTTATGATAGATTCTATGACAACTATAAGGGTCAAAAATAGGGGAATTTACTTTGGACGTGAGAGCCTAATTTTAGACTAGAATCTTGTCTATCTTGGTCACCACACCTCATGGGAGGTTTAGCACATGATTTTGGTAAACCACAAATGGTTTCTTGGTTCCCATAAGTCCATAAATTGAAGGCTTGAGGAGAAGTTTGTAATTGTTGTTTAATGTAGGTACCATTATGCTGTCGAAATTACTCTGGAGATTATATGTTGGTGAACTGTTGTAATAAACTTGATCTGCAAGTGTATGTAATCTTGTATTGGATCTCTAATACATAGAGTAGGTTTTTGGAGTGTGGGGTTTTTCTCCTAAAAGGGTTTTCCCCACGTATATCTAGTGTTATGGTATATTTTTTTATTGTTGATTTTATGTTTAAATGTTATGTATCTTCTTCATGTAACTGAAAAGATTAAAAATTTGCACAACACTCTCTTTATTAGATTGGTGTAGGAAGAGTTTCCACACACCTTCCTTCCTTTCAAGTTTATTAGGTGCTTGGGCTAATTCTAGATGCCATCTCAATGGATTCCTTTCTATTTTTTTGTTGTTCAAAACCTGCACAATGTATTATCAAATCTGAAGGAGATTACAACACACTTGCAATGTAAGTTCTTCCAGGAGTTGTAACAATGTCAAATCTAGAGTAATTTTGGTAGCATAACGATACCTGCAAAATGAACCATACAACTCCAACTCCAAGCACTTGTATTTATAGAGAAGTACTATGAATGGAGGAAGCTTCTTGAGCAAGTCAACATAGGAATCTCATCCAGATCCATGTGGCCCAATTTCTAAGGCCATAAAACATGCGTATGACACTTGTAGGAGATTCTCTTTCATCCCTTACAACCCCCCAACTTGGGCGTCCCAAATTTTCCCAATTAAGGTATGACAGATGCTCTTACAATGTCATAAAATCCATCATATATGACAACTCTTACAACTGTAAGAATATCTGTCATGACTGACTATTAATAGCAGATTCTCTTACAACCTGTCATAGTCAAACTTAGGTGCCTACTTCCTCCATGCAAGATGCTTTCTGACACTCGGCTCTTACATGTCATAGATTCTGTGATAGGAATCTGTCATAACTCTTATGCGTCACAAACCTCTTACAACACCCAAAAGATGTCGACACATGGCAAAAGTCTTCTACCATAAAGTGGGACACCTATCTCCTCATATGAGGACAAAAATACACTTAGTCACCTTCCATGTAGGATGACACATTACCGTGCCAACTCCCACAAAGTGACAAAATAAGATTTGCATACAAATTACAATAATAGGCAAAAAATAAATATACAATTAAATAATAAATGCTAGGAACTTGCAAAGGCTAAGACACCTTAATTCCCAACATTCTCCCACTTGTCAAACACCTTTCAAGAGGCAATAGAGTGACAAGATTTAACTTCTAGGGGCCAAGAGGCCCATAGACTCCAAACTCCATTTGAACTTCTCTATGCTTACGGGCTTCATCAAGGAATCTGCAACATTCGCCAAAGTATCAACCTTCTCCAAATTCACCTTCCCATCCTCTACCATATCACGTACAAAGTGCTACTTCGCATCAATGTGCTTGGTCCTCGCATGGAAAGTAGGATTCTTTGCCAAACATATATCACTCTAGTTGTTACAAGAAATGGTATTATTCCCTGCATCAAACCCAATGTCAAAACACAATCTCTTAAGCCAAATGGCTTCCTTACAAGCATGAGTAGCTGCCATATACTCTACTTCAGTCATGGACAAAGCGACCATAGGTTGCCGCTTACTCATCCAACTAATAGCACCACCAAACATAGTGAACACATAAGTACTGGTGGATCTCCTGCTGTCAATGTCACCTGCCCAATCTGAATCTACAAATCCATGAATACTCACAGAATGCTGAGAACCAGTAGGATAACCATGATAGCACAAGGCATACTCAGAAGTTCCATGTAGATATTTGAAAACTCTCTTTACCGCATCCCAATGTATCTGTCTAGGATTATCCATGAATCGACTAAGGACTCCCACTACTTGGGCAATGTCTGATCTTGTACAAACCATCACATACATCAAACTTCCAACCGCACTAGCATAAGGTACTCTACTCATATCCTCCATCTCAGAAGGAGACTTCAAACAATCTGCAATAGATAACTTTGTCCCCATAGTAACAGGAACACTCAAAGGTCTACAATCTGCCATGCTGAATCTCTCCAACACGGTCTTCACATACTTACTCTGGCTCAACCAAAGTTTTATGTTTGCTTTGTCTCTTCTGATCTCCATCCCTAGAATGTACTTGGCTACCCCTAAATTTTTCATTTCAAATTGTGCTGACAACTGAGACTTCAAATCAGAAATCAAACCTTTACCATTCCCAATTAGTAACATATTATCAACATACAATGCTATAATGATCTAATGCGATCATTATCAAACTTGAAGTAAACACAATAATCTAATTTCGATCTCAGAAATCCAATACTCAATACAAAGGAATCAAACTTTTGGTACCACATCCTAGGAGACTGCTTAAGACCATACAAAGACTTTTTCAACTTGCAGACTAGATTTTCTTTACCTTTTACAATGTAGTGCTCTGGCTGTGACATATAAATCTCCTCCTCCAAATCACCATGAAGGAATGTTGTCTTCACATCCATCTACTCGACCTCTAAGTCATATGCTACTGCAAGAGATAACATGAATTGAATAGATGTCATCTTTGTAACTAGAGTGAAAATTTCACCATAGTCAATTCCCTCCACCTGTGAATACCCCTTCGCAACAAACCTTGCCTTATATTTCTCAATGCTGTCATCTGAACCAAACTTTTCCTTAAACACCCATTTACATCCAATAGGCTTTCTTCCTTCTGGCAAAGGTACCAAGTCCCAAGTATTATTCTTTTCCAAAGAAGTCATCTCCTCTTCCATGGCCTCCTTCCAGGAACCTGCATCTTTCATACCCATAGCCTCCCTTACGGTCCTAGGCTCATCGACATTAGAAATCAAAGCAAAAATATAATTGGAATCATGCAACGAATAACCAAACCTTTCAGGTTGTCGCCTTATTCTCGTGGACCTCCTCACAAGTTGAGGTTGAGGTTCTTCATCTTCTTCTTCTAAACTTTTAGAGCTACTAGAGCTCTCCTCATCATCAGATCCAACTGGTGTCTTTGGTTCAACTTTCTCAAGGGTGGGAGAAAGCTGAACCACATCATCTTTCTTTTCTTCTTTCTCTGGATGTAAAACAACAGAAGAAGGATTAAGCTCTTTGAAGATCACACTTCTACTTTACAAAACTCTTTCATCCATTGGATCCCATAGCTTGTACCCTTTCACACTAATGCCATAACTAATGAAAATACATTTAACTACCTTGTTCTCCAACTTGGACCTCTTCTCCTTAGGCACATGTGCATATGCCTCACAACCAAATACTCGAATGTGTCTTAACGAAGGCTTCTTACCAGACCATGCCTCCATAGGGGTCTTGTTAACGAGCGCTAATGTAGGAGACCTGTTAACTAGGTAACAAGCAGTAGCAATCGCTTCAGCCCATAACTTTTGTTCTAGGCCAGCTCCACTTAACATGCTCCTAGCCCTCTCCATCAACATTCTATTCATTCTTTCTGCATCTCCATTTTGCTGAGGAGTATATGGAATTATCTTATGCCTCTCAATACCTTGTTCTTTACAGAACTTATCAAAATTTGCTAAGAAAAACTCACCACCATTATCAGTTCTCAAACATTTAATCTTTCTATCTTTTTGATTCTCAACAAGAGCCTTAAACTCTTTGAATCTTGCAAAAACTTCAGATTTACTCCTAAGGAAATATACCCATGTCCTTCTACTGTAGTCATCAATAAATGAAACAAAATACACAGATTTTGAAATCAAAGGAACATTAACAGGACCAAAAACATTAGAGTGAACTAGATCCAACACCTCAGAAGATTTATGAGAACTATGGTAAAACTAAACACGATTTTGTTTTCCATATATGTAGCATTCGCAGAAATCAAACTCAAGGTTACAATCATTCATACTCTCAACGAGGTTTTTATTTTTCAAGGTCCTCAAACCCTTTTCACCAATATGGCCAAGCCTTTGGTGTCGCAACATTATTTTCTCATCAGGAAGTTTCATTTCCATAGAATGAGAACCTTTGGGTACCCAGAATGCATGACCATCGGAAGTAGATGCAACAGTCTTCTTGGCTGCTGGTTCCAATGGTGAGGATGAAGAATCTGAGGATCTCTTCTTTGAAATAGAGGCACTATTGCACTGAACCACGTATGCATCAAGATGAAACAAAGTGCCAATCCGAACACCCTTAGCCAACACCATAGCTCCTCTCGTCATCTTGCATCCTCCATTCGAGAAAACAACCTGCACACCCACATCATTCAATTTTCTTATAGATAACAAGTTTTGTGCCAACCCAGGGATATGCAGTACACCATTGATCCCCTTCACTCGACCGTCAGGAAATCTGATCAGGACTCTTCCATGACCAACTATTTTTAGGTGAGAGTCATCACCCAGGTACAACTTCCCACCATCAAACTTTTCATACTTTGAAAACCAATTTATGTGGGATGTCATATGAAACGATGCACCAGAATTAATTAACCACACATCCTCAGATGCATGTGTTGCCAAGGTAACGACAAATGCTTCTCCATCATCTGGAGAGGACTTGTCGGAGTCAAAATCACGGTTTTTCTTCTTCTTCTTTTTCTCCTCCTTGCAATCCTTGTGGAAATGACCAAGTTTGCCACAGTTCCAACATAAGGCCTTGGACTTTCTAGGAGACTTTGATCTCCCATGGGATTTGGATCTTCCTTTGTCTTCTTTCTTCTTGTCCTTCTTCTTTCCTTTTTTCTTGGACCTACCACGAACACAAGAGCCTCCTTAGCCATTTAGGAAGACTTTCTCCACATTTCTTTAGACAACAGTGAAGAAACCACTTCATCCATCTTGAAGGTGGTAGTGGTACTCCTAATGGCCATCACAAGGTGGTCCCACGAATCTAGTAAAGAACACAGCAATGTCATGCAACGATCCTCCTCCATCTTCACACTAATGGAGGTCAACTGAGCAACAAGCATATTAAAAGAATTGAGATGATCTTCCATAGATCCTCCATCTTCCACCCTTAGAGAGTATAGCTTCTTTCTTAGGAATAGCTTGTTTACCAAGGACTTAGCCTGATAAACATCACCAAGCTTCTTCCACAACTCTTTTACAATTTTCTCCTCGTGGACGTTTAGGAGCACAGAATTAGCCAAACAAAGCCTTATGAGACCCTTGGCCTTCTAATCCATCTAATCCTAATCTTCTTGTTTCATGCTCTGGGGTTTGGTGCTGGATATCACGAGCCATAAATCTCTATCCACCAGCATATCCTCCATCTTGAGTTTCCACAACTCAAAGTTGCCTCCATTGAATTTTTCAATCTCGAATATCCCAGATGTGCTTTCCATCTTCTCACTACAACAAGATCACAAAATACTCTGCAAGACTCCCACTTAATCAAAGATTAGTACAAAAAACCCTCTACCTAGCAGCTAGGACCAAAACTGGCCAGGCTCTGATACCAACTGAAAGGAAGCAAGGTAAGCGGAAACAGCTTCCTACACCAATCTAATGAGGGAAAGTAGTGCAATTTTTTCTCAAATCTTTATAGCTATAGTTATGTTTCACATTAACAGAGAGATTAACACACATTCACAAGCAAGTATAAATGCAATGACACAAGATATACATGGGGAAAACCCTTTCGGTTGAAAAAAACCCACACAATGTATTATCAAATTTGAAGGAGATTACAACACACTTGCAATGCAAGTTCTTCCAAGAGTTGTCACAATGTCAAATCTGGAGTAATTTTGGCAGCATAACGATACCTGTAAAATGAACCATACAACTCCAACTCCAAGCACATGTATATATAGAGTACTATGAATGGAGGAAGCTTCTAGATCAAGTCAACATAGGAATCTCGTCCAAATCCATGTGTCCCAATTTCCAAGGCCATAAAACATGTGTATGACACTTGTAAGAGATTCTCTTTCATCCCTTACAACCACCCAACTTGGGTGCCCTAAATTTGCCTAATTAAGGTATGACAGATGCTCTTACAATGTCATAAAATCCGTCATATATGACAACTCTTATAGTTGTAAGAGAATCTGTCATAACTAACTATTAATAGCAGATTCTCTTACAACCTGTCATAGTCAAACTTGGGCACCTACTTCCTCCATGCAAGATGCTTTTTGACACTTGTCTTCACCTATCATAGGATCTTCTATTTCTTGCTCTTACATGTCATAGATTCTGTCATAGGAATCTGTCATAACTCTTACTCATCTTAAACCTCTTACAACACCTAAAAGATGTCGACACATGGAAAAAGTCTTCTACCACAAAGTGGGATGCCTATCTCCTCATATGAGGACAAAAATACAATTAGTCACCTTCCATGTCGGATGACACATCACCGTGTCAACTCCCACAAAGTGACAAAATAAGATTTGCATACAAATTACAATAATAGGCAAAAAATAAATATATAATTAAATAATAAATGCTAGGAACTTGCAAAGGTTGATACACCTTAATTCCCAACAAATGGCACCTAGGTGTATAAGAATAAGAGATTAGAAAGCTCTAGGCTAATTGGAAGTTCTTTCTGCTAGCTACAGAAACATGGAAAGTGACTTGTTTATACTCTTGGTTTTGGCTTCAAAGTCTCCAACCGGCTATGTTTCATCATCTTGTTTTGTAATAATGCAATAATCCCCTACTATACTTGAAGTTTTTGCCAAGAAGTTCAAAACCCTGAGTAACAAAATTGTATCTAGCCAGTACTATTGATCATATAATTTATGCTAAGTCTTAAGCCCTTCTATTGCTTGCTTCCTTCTACAGTTTGTTAGTAAACAATATTACAAAGAGTCAAGATCAAAACTACCAACGTATTGTATGAATAACTATACCAATTGGAACATTGTCGTTTAGCATCCCAATTCCAAGAGTTTGGTTAAGGTTTTTACCTTTAAACACAAGACTGCAATCCCTTGACAATAGTGAGCTTGCTTGTAGTTTGTTTAATAGTTTGTATAAATCTAATTAAGATAAATAACTAGGGATGCCAACATATCTCTATTACTTGGACAACCAACCATCACCTAAGTGATTTAAATAGAATACATAGTTGCTACTAGTGTAGGATAGAACCAGTAATCAAGAAAACAATACTAGGACTTCAATAGAAATCACGTGTATCCTCTTCACAAATTCAATCCCAATATCCCTTCTCTGAGAAATGTAATATGTAAGTTAAATTTCATATGACATATTGTTGGGTGTCATTGATTAGAATCTCTAGCTCATCTCCATCTCTCTTTATAACAAAAACACTATGAACCTAGCATTATACTCAAATCACCTATCAAGAGATAGTAGGTAGGTTTATGCTCTTTTGCCATTTCTCTTACCAATTTATTTCCCACATTAATATGTGATCAAAACATGAACAAAAAGGTTAATGAATCTTAACATGTAAAGAATCTTTCCATCACTAGACGTTTGTGTGATCCTTTTCCAGTATCTAGGTTAAATTACACACCCTTTAAACATCATTAACAAGCAGCTTATAGAAGCTTTTGTGTGTGTGTGTATTCTCTAAAATTAAGAGGGAATGAGCTGGTCTAGTGAGTATGGTAGTAGAAAAGTATAATACTTTATCTGAAGTCTAGACCAACTTTTTTAGGTATGTTCCATGGTTGATGTTTGTCTATGAACTAATTACAATTAGAATGATATTTTATATATCTGCAAGCCTTTACTTCAGGGAGGCTTTAGGATGAGTCATTTGAATTACTCATTATTAGTGGGTCATGTTGATCCGTCACCATTAATAGGTACACTTGGCTAAGCCTAAATAGTGATTTGAGTTGTAAGGTAAGAACCCTATGGAAGTCTTAAGCTTGCTTTTAGTAATGCCACATCAATTCACAAGTTCCTAAAGTTCTACTCTTGAGGCCTATATGCAGATTGGTTTATCCTTACAACTCTTACCATAACTTACAAAGGCTAAATATTCCCTAAGTGTTTGTACAACCATAAAATAATTGACCATATGACTATGTATGGTTCCCTAGAAAACATGTCCAAGTGCGTAATATATCATCTACTAAATCAGGATGAAGTAAACTATTAGACTTTTTGTTTATCATTTGTCTTGCTATAAGAGAACTTTCCCCCATTTGATAGAATTGAGTTTGATACAAGAGTTGACTTCTATGGAAACACATGAAGGTTGGAGTTAAGGACTCTACAAGGGTATAGGTAGAGGGTTGCACTACCCCTTGAGGCATAGCTTATCCTTCTCCTTCCAAGGTGATCACCAAAATAGTTAAACCTATGACTCACTCATAGATAATCTTATCATGGCTCCATTGTGATAGAAGTTAGGGAGTGTGATCTACAAGTAGAAATGATTTGTTCATATCCTAAAGTTAGTTAGCCATCATCTTAAGCATGCAGGTAATGGAGCCAGGAGATACCCAAGTGGTTTGGATGGCTTTCACCAACATCACGTAGACAATGGAGCTAGTGGCATGCAGGTGATGGATGCCACAATCCACCTACTTAATATTTGTTATATGGACTATGGGAGAGTCTTACCAAAAGATAATCAAGAATATACTGGAGCACCAAGTTGTTCCATTGTACATGTTATAGTATCTCTTTTCCCTTCTGTTTGTCAAAGGTACATGTGTGCTAGTCAAGGTGGGAATAACTTAGAGAGTGTATGTGTTGTTACTTAGTTCATGAAATAGAGGCATTAAGAACCTCTTCCTTGATAGTCCTTGGAATCCACTTGGATGGGGTGGACAAGGATTTCTCATCTACATGGTTGGGATCATAATGCACCCTAGAACCCAAACCAATAGTGATGCAAATATATATAGGAAAAGTAATGAATCTATCAAACCACCATAGCGAAGGCATTATTCTTTTGATTGGTGATATTTATATTTATGGTAGATGTTTATTATTGCAAATTCTTATTTGAGAAAAATACATGTATCCTTCTAGTATTTCACATTTAGTAGAAAGATTTGGGAACATGGTTTTCATTTATGACCAAATTAGGTTAGACTATCATTATCTGACTTTCGGGACCGATGTGATAAAATTATAGCTTGAGGTTTAGCATGTGGTGCTAAAATTTGTAATTGTGCATTACCAATAACATTCTTTTATGATTAAATGTATAAATATAATGGAATTAATAGTATAATTCATTATTGCACTAGTAGAACTACATATGGATAGAGATTTAAGAACAAGTTGTTTTAGGATTGTTCATATATAGAAAAAATAAATTGGTAGTGACCAAGGGTGTTTATTACATTGGTATCAGAGCCTAGTTTCCAACTTTGGGAGCATGGTGCTCATGATTTCTAGATGTACTGAATTCATTTTTTTTTTAAATCATGGTCATGGAAGAAAAGGGAAAAACAAGGCCTTGGATAGTTCTATAGAATATGTTATGACACAACCTAAGGTGGAGATAGAGACAATATCAAACTCTAAAACCCAAGTCATCACTCTTAAATACTTAAAACTTCAAAAGATAAAAACATGGTTGGGCCCTCTAAGAGTCCAAAACCATAAAAGGAGGACCCACACCATATAACCAAACCTAAGCCACCAACAATTAGAGATTTTCCTTTTGGTTATGGGCATAATGTATAGACCCTATCCAAAGAGATAATTGCAGAATATGAGCATGTTCAATCAAACATGATTGTAATGGAGGAAACCTCTAAAGAGGGAGACCGTGAAGAGGAACCCCCTACTATGTTATAAAAAAATATTTATATTAATGATATAGTATTAAATAACTATCATGATGCTTTTGTAATTAGTATATACTAATGAGAAAATGATAGTAATTAAGCCTTATTATGGTTGAAAATGAAAACTCTAGCATGATTACTGGGCACTCTAGATGTCTTACTGTGATGAGTTCAATCAGGTTTCTAATTTGAATTCTAGATTTACTTGCAATACTTAAATTCTAACAAGATTTGATAAAAGTAATTTGTTAAATAATCGCTAAGTTGGGTATAATTTCTTCCTCACAGATATAAACATCTAGAACATGAAGAGAACATTAAGGAGGGGAGCAAGTCCTAGTTTTGCTAAGATCTTTCATGCTAGCAGAATTGTATCATCCCCACCACCCATGGTACCCAAGGAGTTACAAGCTAAGATGAATACCCTTCAAGCAAAAATAGCATTAATGAAACAATGAATGAATGAGGTTGAAAGAAGTACTAAAATGTTAAACTAGATACAAAAATGAAAATTATAGAAAATAAAGAACCTGACATCAAAAGATGAATTTCACTATCTCAAACACTGTCGTGATGTGCAGATGTTAACACGATGCATTATAGTCCAAATCTCATGCTATCATCCCAATCTCGCACTGTCGTCCAAAAAAGTTGTAAAACTCAAAGTTTTCACTAGATTTTCAACCCACCTACACAATAGGAAACAATGACAACGAGAGTAATATTCCAGGTGACAAGAAATGATATAGCAATGAAAGGAAATAATAAGATCTATGTATTTTAAATGAAAATAAAATTAAAAGCAAAGGGAAAGACACCAACAAACCTCTGTGCAGTTGAATGCCTCCCAAATACATGTACTTGAGGATAACAAAAATATTTAGGGTTGTCTGGGAGCTTTCCAAGAGTCCTCAAGCCCCTATGTTGGTCTATCAACCTCCATGTGTAGCTAATGATAAAGAGAATGGAAAATAGTGTGTGCTCTTAGCCTAAGTGCATCTAGGAAATAAGAACAACAACAATAAAATAAATCTATAATTATTAATCAGTGGTCTACAGGGAAGAATACCTTAGTGTGTGTATGTGATTATATAAAAGGAGATGATAATCACCAAGTGATTTTCCAAGGGAAGATAAAAGAAAAATGTGATAAATAAGAACACTACAATAGTATTCAAAATAAGAATAAAAATAATATTACCAATATGATGTAGAAGAGGGAAAACTAAGCTCTTTGGAGGAGTCAATCGAAGTGCAGCAATGTGAATCTTTGAGAGAGATTCAACAATGGTGTTGTTTCAGCAGTATAGAGCCAAGAGTACCAACAAGAGAGCCAAGAGAAGCTGAGAAAGAGAGGTTGTAAGAAGTTGCATGAGATTGTGAGTTAGATTCCAAGATTCTTTTTGGATGAGGCTTATGAGGAAGCTGAAGGGTTAGATTCTAATGTCGAAGGCTTTTTTCTGATAGACGAGCATTACAACAGGTGGTAGTAGATAGCTAGGTGAGAAGAAACATTTTAAATTTTGGAAACTCATAAGATGCTAGTGAATCACATAGACATCCATGCAATGCGCTAGTTAACTAGAGAAATCACTCAAAATTTAGCACATGATCCTAAGATGGTGAGAAAAATTAGAATCTAATAAAGAAATTTAGCAATCTAGTGAGGAAAAGGCTAAGGCTCGGCTAAAATGATCCCTAAAACATGCTAAGGGAATAGACACTAACGCAAGTGCAAGTGTATGCAATTTTTTATGTTATATTTTGCCCCCATTTTAGTGAGTTGATGATATTAGGTGATAAGATATGCTAAAGTACATGAATGAAATGCTAAAAGTAAATATCATGAAAAAGAATACCCAAAAGGATGTCTTAGAGGATGCAAAAAATTCTTCAAATGGAGGAATCATGCCCCCAAGCTGAGAACTTGTAAAACAAGTACATTAGACAAAAAAAACTTGCAAGACAACAACATTAGAAAGAAAAACCTGCAAAACCATAATGTCAAAGCATCACAAGCATATATGAAATAATGAATAACATAAAACCTACAACATAGATAAAACAAAAGCACATAAACCCACATCATACATGTTAGAAAGAAGGAAACAATACATGAACAACATATGGGAAGAAGACACATAGTAAATAAACAAAGAAAATTTTAGATCAACATGAAAGAGACCTAAATGTGAAAGTTGTCTCGATACTTTGAGTCATCCCCACAATGCAATGAAAACAAGAGAGATGACACATAGAGGAATTCTTATATGATGACAAGAATGTAATGAGTTCATCGATTGCTTTAGAGAGAGAATATACCAATGCATACAAAGACAAAAGGAAGCAATCAATACTAACAAGAATACATAACTTGGTCTATATCTTGCTCTATCACTAGGGGTCAAGAGGAGAGAATGAAGAGAAAGGAAATTTGTTAAGAAGAATTGCATGACTCAAGGTCTAGCTTAGTCCATCACTAGGAGTCATGAGAAGAGAGAAAGAGGCATTTTCTAGTGTGTTGTATGTTTCTAGAAAGGATGCCAAGTGTGGTTCAAGTTCTAGCATTGTGTTGCTAGGAACCATACAATACTATCATGAATCACAAGCACTAGCAAGCTTTGTTGTTAGGTGACTCACAAAAAGTATGAAAATTAGTTCGTATGGAGCACAACACTCAAGCATAATCTGTCACTAGGTGGCTCACATGTAGACACAATATCAGAGACTACATGAAATAGCATGGCTAGGTAATCCTAACAAGGGTGGTTAGTCCAAGTAAATGTCTATAATTGCAACTACCAGCTACTAATGTTGTAGGGAGCATCCTAACAATGTGAGAATGGTAGATGTAAGCCCCCCTTAAAATAATTACATAGAAGAAGTGTTTGCAATTTATCTTAAGGTAGATGAAAGAGGATAAAGAAAGAAGAATGTTCCTAGGAAGGATACATGTAGGGAATTTTCTTCCAAACCAAGTTGTCATTACCCCCCAAAATATGGGTGAGGACAGCAAAGATGAAGAAGGTTGTGTTGTTACTCAAGAAAAGAGAAGGTGGTTGCACCTAAAATTGTACTACCATGAATGGCAACAAGGAAAAAAAGAAAGCTATGTGTGCCACATAATAGGTACAAGCACAATAGAATGATAGTAGAGTCAACCAATGATAAAGGTGAAGTGATCGAATGACTCATCCACATCCACCTCACAAGGAGAATGAAAAAGAGATTTCTCTAGAGGTAGAGCTTTAGCATGAGTAAATGTAAAATTTATATGAGGAACATTAGGAATGGACTTAAACAATTTATCATTACAAGAAGGGACAAGTGTATCAGGTTCATTGTACTTGAGGTGATGGTGCTCCAGAAGGATTTGATCAACTTCAAGAGAACGAAGAACTAAGTCAGAAAGAGAACAAAATTGCTCAAAAAGAATAGCCTATTGGATATGTGGCCACAAGTTCTCATTAAAGAGAGGTAGAAGAAGACCGTCAGGTGGATGGTAACCCCATCAAACAAGCAAGCAAAAGAATTGAGAAGTGAAGCCCTAGACGCTCTCATCAACAACTTGTTTACATTGGGCAAAGTGTGTAAGACAGACTCTAGGCTTTATGTTATATTGAAAGTGAGATATGAAGGCATGAGAAACATCAAAAAATGAGTGTAAGGAACCAATAGGTATGGTTTAGAACTAGTCTAAGGCAATATCTCTCAATGTTCTAGGAAATAATTTTGCCAAGACATAGTCATCACATGTATGAGTCAAGCATATGGTGGAAAATTGTTTTAAATAATGCAATAGATCACTGGCCATTGTATTTGTTAAAAGGAAGAGTTCACATACCAACTAAAGAGGGGTATGCAAGAATCTCAAAAGATAAAAGAGAGCATAGCCATGTTAATGTAGAAGGAGTAACAGAAGGTAGCTCACAAGAAATCGATGGTGATTCCTTTGGAAAATAAAATGTAGAACTGGTAGTAGGTACAAAAGGTGGAGAAATATAATGGTGAGGGTCAAGGTCTAGAAGAGAACGCTTTGATGTAGTAGAGGAAATAGTAGATAAAGGATCATACAAATGATGCTCAATATTTATTCAAGTAGGAATTTCAGCTAATGTGACTTTAAGGAAGAGACGAATGATGCTATCATGTCCAACATTGTCCACAAGAGGGAGTTCATCCTCCAAACAAAAGGAGGGAATGAATAAGAAAAGATTCTATCTAATGAGGTTGTACTCCACCCAACACACTCACAACAACAAATTATAAGCTTCAAACCACAAACACAATGATTTATGTGGGGAAAACCCTTTTAGGTGAAAAACTCCACACTTGAAAAGCAGCTCAATATATTATTTAGAAACTCAACAAGATTACAATATATTTGCAAGGCAAGTTTTCATAAGAGTGTCTCCAACTAGAGATCCGGGTGAAACTCAAAATCTACCATACTCCCCCCTATAACCTCTATCTTAAGCACCTAATGTATACGAGCTACAATACATGAAAACATCAAATGGTATTACAAAACCATGAGCTAAAACCACCCAAAAGTGATGCCCAAATTATCTACCTATAAAATATGCCTTATGATATGTCAAAACACTCATCAACACAAGCAGCTTCCCTTAACAACTCTTTTTTGTGTCTGGCATGTTTTTTTTATATTCTCTAATACGGTAGGACCAATGTCCAGAGGCCATAACTTTTGATCCGGGTGTCCGATTGATGAATTGTTTGATGCATTGGAAAGCTCACAAAAAACTGAACTTCCTCCAAACATCCTTTTAGGGACATTTAGAATTTTTCCCAATTTTTGGGCCCTTATAGAACTTCTAAGTGCCTCAAAATTGATTCTGAAACTTTTTCCATGAACCTCAAAAATTGAAACTTGAAATTCAAACATGATCTTGGGCTGAAATTTACCAAGAATGTTTATGTTTCTATTCCAAAGCTTTGTGGAAAATTTCAGTCCCAATTGCTTCTCAAACGTAGGCTTACTAAAAATAGTAATTCCTAGTATTCTCAGCCTTTTTGGAGACTTTGAAGGTTCTGAATCATTATTCAAGCAAATGGATATTTGCAAAAACCAAAATTGAAAAGTATAGAAAACAAAATCATTTTTTTGGTGATGCAAGATTTCCCTACACCTCTGGATGTTCCTACATCAGACACTAGGGTAATTTGAGAAGTGACCTTGTCACATCCCTAGTGTTTGAGGAATAACAATACGGTCAACCTCTGCTTTGGATAACCATGATGAATCTTCAACAGGTCATCCTCTTCATTTGACCAGATATTCTTCATATTGATTGTTTGTTGTGCTCTTTCCCACAGGGCTATCTAAGATTGTTTCAGTTTCTTCCTTATTTGAAATAGGTGCTAGAATATTCCACTACCCATATGCTTGCCCATCTTCCATACTTCCTTCATGATATTCTGTCAAATCAACAATATTGAACATAAGTGAAATATTGATCCCACTCAACAACTCAACTTCATAGGCATTTCTTGATTCATGCTTCTTCAAAATCTTAAAAGGTCCAAATTTCTTCATCTTCAACTTGTTATATGTTCCTATGAGGAACCTTTCCTTCCTAATGTGGACCATGACCTCATCTCCAACATAAAACTATTTGAATCATCTTTTCTGATTTCCCTTCTCCTTATACCAATTATTAATTGTATGGATATGCTTCCTTACCTCCTCATGCAAATGCTTCATGTGTTCTACAAAATCTTTTGTATTTGCACTCATCTTTTCCTCCTTATCCATCTTCCTCAACTTTGAAACATTTCTGCGACTACTTCAATATAAAATCTAGAATGGTGATTTTCTTGTACTCCTATTAACTGAGTTGTTGTATGTGAACTCAGCCTGTTGAAAAATCAAGTCCCATCACTTTGGCTTTTCTCACACCAAACATCACAAAAGGTTTCCCAAACTTTTGTTTACCACTTCTATCTAACCATCAATTTGTGGATGATGTACAAAATTAAACTTCAAATCTGTATCCATTTTCTCCTACAATGTCCTCCAAAAATATCCAACAAATTTTATCTCTTTCTGAAACCATACTCTTCGGTAGACCATGAAGTCTAACCACCTCCTTGAAAAATATCTCTGCAATATGAACTGCATCATTTGTCTTTCGACAAGGAATGAAATGTGTCATCTTGGAAAATCTGTCAACCACCAGAAAAATGGAATCATGACCTCTCTAAGTCCTTGGCAAACCAAGTACAAAATCTATGCTAATGTCTTCCCATGGTCTTTCAGGTACAGGTAAAGGTTGATACAAACCAATATTTTGACTTACTCTCTTAGCCATCTAACATACCCTGCAAATCTATACAAACTTTTTCAAATCCTAATACAACTATGGCCAATAATAGTTCTCACTTACTAATGCAACTATCCTGCTAATCCCCCACTATGCTTTTCTTTTATCAAGTTCTCCCTCATAGAACTTCTTGGAATTCATAACTAAATTCCTCTAAATAACATGCCATCTTGGATTATGTAATACAACTACTGTGTTCTGTCCATGGTGATAGGCTCTAGGCAAGCTTTCCATGCCTCTAAAAAATCTAGATTTTCTGGATACAAATGCTTGAGTTGTTTACCCAACAAATTCAATTCTCATCTCCACCAAAAAATTCTACCTCCTACTTAAAGCATCTGCAATCCTATTAGACTTCTCACTCCTATGCTTCAACACATATGTATAGCCTTGCAATAATTCAACCCATTTCAAATATCTTTGATTCAAATTCACTTGGCTATTTAAATACTATAAAGCTTGATGATCAATGTACAAAACAAATTCCTTAGGCAAAAGATAATTTCTCCATTTCTTCAATGTTTGAACAATAGCATAGAATTCCTGATCATAAACATAATATTTCTTCCTAGCATCATTGAGTTTTTCACTAACATATGTAATGGGTCTTCCTTCTTGACTTAATACATCTCATATGGCACTGCCACTAGCATCACAATCTACCTGAAATACCTTGTTAAAATCTAGAAGTGCTAAAACAGTTTGCTCTATAACTTTTTCTTCAACAAATCAAAACTCTTGGCTACCACTACAGTCCATTTAAATTCTTTTCTATATCCTCTCATTGTTTTAGTTAAAGGTGCACATATGCTACTGAAATTTTTAATGAACTTTCTGTAAAAACTAGCCAATCCATGAAATGATCTTAGCTCAGTAATATTCCTCGATGTAAGCCATTATATGATAGCCCTTAGTTTCTCTAGATCCCTCTTAAGACCCTCCGCTGAGATCACAAATCCCAGGTACACTAACTCGTTCACAAAGCTGCACTTCTTCAGATTTATCAACAATTTATCTTCCTTCAACCTCTCAAAAACTCTACGAACATGCATCAAATGTTGCTCCAAGGTTTTTCTAAAAGTTAGAATATCATCCAAATAGACAATAAAAAAAACTTACCCAAAAATTCTTTGAGTACCTCGTTATGAGCCTCATGAAAGTGCTTAGTGCATTGGTTAGTCCAAATGGCATCACTAACCACTCATACAATCCTTCTTTTGTCTTGAATGTTGCCTTCCATTCATCTCCTTCCTGTATCCTGATATGGTGATACCCACTCTTTAAATCTATCTTTGTAAAATACTTTGCTCCACTCAAGCAGTCCATGATATCATCCATCCTTGGCAAAAGAAATTTGTACTTGATTGTGATTTTGTTGATGGTCCCAGAATCGGTACACATCCTCCATTCTCCATCCTTCTTAGGTGCTAGTACTACAGGTATTGCACATGGACTCAAACTCTCTCTGATTAGCCCCTTTTTCAACAATTCCTAAACTCATCTCTTCAGTTCCTCACTTTCTCTAGCTCTTGGTATCAAATCCCTCTGATGACTTATGCTTCTCACTGGTGGAAAACCTTCAGGTACATTATCTAAAACAATATCTTTAAATCCATCCAACAGATCTATAATTTATGCAGGTACATCTTCTCCTTCCTCTTTATTAAGTTTAGAAATCAAGGAAAAGCACATATGTTCGTGTTTCATTCCATCCAAATATTTTCTACCATCTACCAAACAAATTCTAGCATTACTATATGCCTTTTCCTCTGCTTCCCTCACAAGTTTCAACTTATGTCTCACTCCATATTTTTTCAAAGAATAGGTGTTAGCATGACCATCATGGATAGCATACCTATCATACTATCACGACCTTCCCAATAACAGGTGACATACATCCATTGGCATAATGTCACATAACACCTTATCATGATAATCTCCAATATTAAAATTTACCAAACATTGTTCATTAACCAAATATTTATTATCTTTCTACAACCAAGCAATCCTTTAGGGGAATGGATTCTCTATTCTCTTCAAATTCAACTTTCTGACCACCTCTTCAGAGACTAGATTATTTGTACTTCCACTATCAATAATCACATCACAACACTTACCTCTTGATTTACACCTTGTTCGAAATAGGATCTTTCTTTGTGTCAGTTATTTTCCCTCTTCTTTTAGCAACACTCTTCTGATAACAAGATCTTCTCTTTTTGTATCTTCTAAATGTTTAGATCTAGCCTCCTCATGAACATGGGAAACTCTAGCATTACCCTCTAGTTTTCTGTTTGTTCCTCCCTGATTTTGTTGACAGTCATATGCTCTATGCCCTTCTTCACCACATCTAAAACAAGTTCCTATAAATCCTCCTCTTTTAGGCCCTCTTCCAAATCTACCTCTTCTTCTCTGGTACCCATCATTCTACCCTTGAGGGTGGTGTCCATTTTCACCACTGTTATTTTGATTGGTACCTGCATCTTCAATTTTATTTTGCTCATCTTGTTGTCCATGACCCCCATATGATCTTCCGCTAGTTATTCCACCACGACCCCTTCCTCTTTGTTTCTTCTTAGATTTTATGTTCAACTTTTCTTCTACTTTCATTACAAACCAATATGCATATTCAATAGTTGTCAATCTAACTAGGCTTAATTCTTCTTGGATACTTGGTTTCAACCCATTGATATACCTGGCTACCTTCTCTTTATCAGCCTTTGTGTGACCTGCTCTAATGATGACTTTGTAAAACTCTTCAACGTATTCTTTGACTGTCTTGTTCATTTGTCTTAGACCTTGCATTTTCTTCAAAAGTTCCAACTCATAATCCATAGGAATAAACTATCTCAAATTTATAAACCATTCTATCCCATCTAGTGACCTTCTCTTTTCCTTTTTGGTTTCTTTCTAACTGCACCTCCTTCCACCAAATTCTTGCATGACCTTTGAGCTTGGTCTTGGAAAACTTGACCCTCACAAGATCTTCTATTTCTTCATACTTAAAATATTCCTCCATGTCATTGATCTAATCTATTAATTCTTCCAGATTGAGATTACCAAAAAATGTAGAGATGTCAACCTTTGGCCTTTTCCCAATTTTTGTTATGGCCTTCAGTAATCCAACATGTTCAAGTTCTGCTTCTCCATAATTTTCTTTAGATTGTGCATCACCTTGGGGTGCATCATCTTCATCTTCCCTTTCATCTCTTCTTGGTTCAAACCCTCTTTTCAGTTCCTCTTGGATTTCATTAATCTTTCTCTATAGAGCTCTAAACCCTTCTTCTGTCACAACTAGATTTCTACCAACATGGTTTCTACATGGAGGCATCTTGATTTTCTTCTTTCTTCTCTTATACTTAATGTAAAATTCCTCAATGTGAAGCTGCCTCAAATCGGTGGTTTTGTATCCACCTTCAAACACATGATCTCAAGGTCCTAGCACAAACTGCCTCATTGTTTGGTGATCTGTTTACACTCTCAGGAAAAACTCTCTCTGATACCACTTGACGAGGGTTTACTCCACCCAACACACTCACAAAAACAAATTATAAGCTTTAAACCACAAACACAATGATTTATGTGGAGAAAACCCTTTCAAGTGAAAAACCCGACACTCGAAAAGTAGCTCAATATATTATTCAGAAACTTAACAAGATTACAATATACTTGCAAGGAAATTTTTCACAAGAATGTCTCCAACTAGAGATCTAGGTGCAACTCAACATCTATCATACCTCCCCCTACAACCTCTATCTTAATCACATGATATATAGGAGCTACAATAAATGAAACCGTCAAATGGTATTACAAAACCATGAGCTAAAACCACCCAAAAGTGACGCCCAAATTATCTACCAATAAAAGATACTTATGATGTGTCAAAACACTTATTAACACGTGTAGCTTCCCTTAACAACTCTTTTCTGTGTTCGGCATGTTTTTTTACATTCTCCAATATGGGAGGCCCAACTTCCAGAGGCCATAACTTTTGATCCGAGCATCCGATTGATGAACCATTTGATGTGTTGGAAAGCTCGTGAAAAATTGAACTGGACATTTGGACTTTTGGCCAATTTTTGGACCTTTATAGAACTTCTAAGTTCCTCAAAATTTATTCTAAAACTTTTTCCATGAACCTCAAAAACTGAAACTTTAATATCTTTAAACATGATCTTGGGATAAGATTTACCAAGAATGTTCATGTTGCTATTTTGAATCCTTGGGGAAAATTTCTAGCCCAACCACTTCTCAGATGTAGGCTTACTAATAATAGCAATTCCTGGTATTCTCAACCTTTTTGGAAAGTTTGAAGGTTTTGAATCGTTATTCAAGCAAATGGGTATTTGTAAAAACCAAATTTGAAAAGAATAGAAAACAAAATCATTTATTTGGTGATGCAAGATTTCCCTACAACTCTAGATGCTCCTACATCACTATCTTGTTGATAAAAAGGATCAATAGAAGCATGAGCCTCATCATCACTCAAAGAAGAGTCATCAAAGGCACTAAAAGAAAGATTATCAATATAAGTTTGAGACCCATGTGGTGAAGAAAGTATCATCAACCACAAGGATAGAATCCTCACAAGTGATGAAGAGAAAGATGTAGTGCCTCAACTTTTACACTAGGACATTAGCTTAAAAGAAACCTGACGAACAATTTTTTTGCAATGCAATTGCAACACTCTCATGTCACAATCGTACTCTCAAGAACACAAGACCACCGAAGTGCCACACAAAGGCACAAGAGAGAAGGTGGAAACAAGGACACACACTTCTCTACATAACAGAAATAACCAACATTGACAAATAGCCAACAAGCCAAGCAATGTTGACAAACAACTGACAATCCAAAAGGAGGATCGATCACAATACCTCACAAGGAAAAAAATCCAACATGGATCCAATTACATTGCATCAAATTACTAACCATCTCAATAAAAATAACAATATATCAACTCATAAGTAAAGGAGATGCATTTTTCCAAGTCGTACTGACATACATGCCAAATATGAGAAACATCATACATAATTCCACACTTGTTTGACACCAATGTCATGATAGGCCAAATACAAGTATGGGAATCACAACCATAATGTGGGAACAATACAACCCAACTCATAACCATGACATAAAGCAATAAAATCATATATCAAAGATGGCTCCAACATGCCAATTTAATCATTTTCAACAAGACAACTTTCTTGACATGACAACTTCCTTCCAAAATAAGGTTTTCTTTCCAACCAGATGATAGCATTAAATAATAACATGGTGGAGACTACTTCCTAAACATGGAAGGATCACACTCCAATAATAAAATGATATAAATAATAATTATACATCAATAATAAGCCACCTCCAAGGTGCTCCAATAATCAAAAAATACATGACATCACAATATAAAATAATGCACAAGGAACTCTTCCATCTCCCAAGAGATCTTCCTAAAGGACTAATGGGAAAAATGTTACCCAGCACCCTACTATATTACCATCGTCGAGTGCAATAGATGTATATGTTACTCTAGGAAACCCTCAAGCTATAGGGAAGAAGATCATGGCAACACTGCGATCAAAGCCAAACTCACACTCATCCAAGGAATACAAAAGTCTCAAAAGGCACCATCACTCACACAAGAGTCACAAGATGGATTCACACAAACAATGGTAAAACATGGCAATGTTCATGCTAATCAATGCACGCCACACATGTGGCAACTCACACCAAACCAAGCATAAAGGGCAACATATGCACTCATGCAAATCAATGCACACAGCACGTGGAAACTTACACTACAACCATCGTATAAGGCTACACATGGCTACACTCAATGCAAATGTTATGTGTATCTACCCAATACGTAACCATAGCCAAAGTGAATGATTAAATTACATAATTCAATCATAAATATTAACAGACACATTTCAATTAAATCATTCATCTAAGCAAAATGACCAAAGTGCAATTACTCAAATAAAACCATAACACTGAAGGAACTAGGTCTACCCACCCAACATATCATTTAAAAGAAAATAGTGAAACTAAAGCACTGTAATAATCTAGCATACAAAAAAACAACATATGAATCCCACCTAAAGTTAATATGTTTTGGTGGGTTGTTGTTCATAATAAAATTTTAACCCAAGATAATTTGCAGAGGAGGGGATTCACTCTAGTGAATAGGTGTTTCCTGTGCCTTGAGAAGGAGGAAATTGTTTCTCATTTAATTCTTCACTGTGATTTTGCCATGGAAATTTGGAGTACAATTTTAAAGAACTTTGGCATTCAATGGGTTTGTAATCCTAATATTAGGGAAGTCATTGCTAATTGGTGTCCTACTTTCTCACATCCTTGGCTTGTGGAACTTTGGAACCAAACTCTACCCTTCCTTGGTTGGACTTTATGGAAGGAATGGAATAACAAAATATTTAGGGAAGCTATCAGGGATTCCTCTCAAGTCTTCCAATCTTTTTCTAAGATCCTCTTTGAAAGTGTTGTTAGCTCTCACATCAAAACCACTGACAAACCTCTTACTCAAGAGGAAGAACAAATTGCAGTCAATTGGAGAATTTTAAACCATATTCCGGTATATGATAACTCTAAACAGATTTAGAGATTAAATACTAGATGGATCCCTCCGAGGCCCCATTGGTTCAAACTTAAGATGGAGGTTCTAAGTCTAATGGTAAGGCTAGTGGTGGTGGGATTATCAGGGATGACAAAGGGAGGCTGGTTGTTGCCTATGCTGGTGGGATAGGTATCCAAAGTAATAATTATGATGAAGCCTCTACTCTCTTATGGGGGGTGATATTAGCTATTTCACTCGACATTCTGCATTTGCATATCCAAGGGGATTCTAAACTGATCATTGATGTTGTTTCTAAGGTGTCGACATGTTGGTGGAAACTCAAGGACATTATTGTGGACATTCAAATCCTTGTGTAGAGGATCTATAGAGTGGAACTCTCTCATATTTATAGAGAGGGGAATGGGGCTGCTAATGCCCTGGCTGAGTATGGTCAGCAATTTTTAAATTGGCGATGTTGGCACCAATTTAAAAATATTCCCAAGAATATAAGGGAACTGATTCAAAAAGAGATGACTTGTCAAGGATGACTCATCATACTGAGAGTGCCATCCTATTCATTCGACACTTTTGGGTGTTGCTGATGTGTATTTTGAAGTACGGGCCCTATTGTACTTCTTTGTTTAATGTCATGTCAGCCTTATCACTCGCGTTAGGGCGAGTTGGTTATATAGTAATCATAGGAAATTTATGATTATCATTCTCGAGCATGGGAAGGGCTGGCATCATTTGATTTTTAGAAAGGCGCTCCTGATTAATGATGACCCGTGCAGCTTCATTTTCATTACTCCTTCCCAAGTTGTTACCATTACCATTCGAAAACACTTGTAAATTCTTGGCTTGGTGTTTTATGTGTCTTTGAGAGAAAGTAGAGAATGGGGGGAGACAAGATTCGTACAGAGCCAATTTCTTGCTGCGAATTCAAGGATAATGTTGTGGTTTGGCATTATTGCAAGGAAGGTAGAATCAGCACTTTTCTGGAACGCCTTAATGGGTTTGATGAAAATTTGTCTGAGCAATTTGCTCGATCCTGGCAAAATCGCAGGGTTACTGTAGGAAGAATTGGTTTTGAGGTCTCTGAGCAAGTCATTGCCATGGTGACTAGTCTGTCTACTAAGGGAACTAAGTTGCAAAGAAAGGCAAAAGTGGTTGATCATTCGAACCAGAAGCTATTTTTGGGGGAAGGAGAGGAACTTGTTCCCTACAAAGGAGGGCTTGAATGGGCCAAGCTGCCAGGGCCGTGGGATGAAATGTGCTTCCTTCTCATGAAATACTTCACATTGGAGGGTCGGTTTACCAGGTTATATAATTACCACCTCCCTTTGCTTAATCATTTCAGGCGTAATGCTCTTATCAGTTTCCCTTTCTATTTATTGTCATCCCTTGAACACTCTATTTTTAGGGCTAAAGCTAAGTCAGATAAGAAACCCTCTAAAAAACTTGTCCCTTTGCACCAAGGTCTTATCCTTTGTCTTTATAATTTTCATCTTGCTTTGGAGCTGCCTAAGCCAATTCAGACTGCTAGTGGTGAGGTTTCTGCCAATCTTGACCCCCTTGATCTTGCTGCCTCTAAGGAACCTTGCCCTTCCCCTGTTTCCCAAAAAATGAAAGGGGTTTCTTTCTCTATGACCACTGAGGAGACCACCACGGTGAAGGCTACTCATACTCCTGCTTCTAAAGGGAGTGTGAAAAGTAAGAAGAGAAAAATCAAAGAGTTGGATAATGATATTGTGGGGGACTCTATGGGGACCCATAAAAATCTGAGCAGTGACCCTGTGGGACCTAGCAATAAACATAAAGCTGATTTGGCTGCTAAAGATAAGGAGGGATTTTCTTCTGGGGTGAGGAGGTCTGGTAGGATTGCTGGTAAGTCTGCACCGAAAGCTAAACTGATTGTCTACTCTGAAAGTGCTTCTGATGCCTCCATGCAGGGGGATGATCAACTGAATTCTAAAGATTTTGATATTCAAGAGATCTCTAAGGATGATGTAGGTAAGAATGAAAGGAAACAGGTTGATGACTTGGGAGGTGCTGACGGGAATCCTGTGGACAATGCTGGCAAAGAGGAGAGGATGATAGTGGAGGAGGTTGGTGACGAGACAGAGAAAGGGGAAGACCATAGGCATGAGCTTGTTGTCCTGAGGGGTCATGTGGAGGATCTGAAGTAGAAGGTTTCTTCTATGGGAGAGCTCATAAGCAGCATGCTCAGTAGTACGGCGCTGCTTAACGTCTCTCTGTTACAGGATCTTAGGACTCGTGCTAATGGAGAAAAGGAGGAGAAATTCCAAAAGCTTGATGAATTTGTTGAATTTTGGGCTAAAGACTGGGAGAATGTATCTCCTTAGTTCTATTTATTTCTATGTTGTCTATCATCTGCTACTTACTATCTACTGTCTATAAGTTGTTTATGTTGTAATGGTCTTGTGGCTCTTTTTGTCTTAATGTTAGGGTTTGGCCCCTAGTTTTTGCCAACTTATATAATCAAAAACATATGCATCCCATAATGCATAGTCAAAAATCCAATGTCATAACATAACCTCATCAAAGACACCTTGATAGTCATGTAAAACATCTCCACAAAGCATCCAAACTACACCATTAGAACACATGGATGGAAAAACAACCTCATCATCAAATTCAGTGCAATCACACAAAATCACAAGAATCACACAATACATTACAGAAACACTAAATACAACATATCTCATAAAAGTCTAATAACATGATCAACACACAATTGATCATCTATAAAACATGATAGCAAGGGTCAACAAAGGAAAGCTTTACAAAAGAATTATCCACATCCTTTGGGATGTCCAAGGAGTTTGAACATGAAGCCAAAAGAGGAAGAAAAGTGAGAAGAGACATAGTACCATCACATACTATGGAAGATGTGATGGAAGTATAAGGAGCTAAAAAAGTATGTTCAAGACCTCTTCGATCATCATCCAACAATACTTCATCGCTAAGGGGGAGAGCATTGGCATGAAGAGAAGGTAAGGTAATGTTAAGAAAATGATTGATGATTTTATCATCCCTTGAACTATCTCTAGAAGTAGTAGGAGTTTCAGGAGAGAGATCGAGAGCATAGAGTGTCATAAGAAGAGCTAAGTCATTTTTGTATGCATGAAAAAAAGTATCACTATCAACAACTTTTTGAGCAAAGCTAGAAAGTGATGTAAGAAAAGAAGAGAACATGTCCATTGTATTGAATAGAAGGAGAAGATTAAGAAAGGTGTTTTAAGTGTTAAAGCAGCAAGTTTACTAAAATGTAATGAAGAAATTAAGCTACTACTAACTTTTGCATTACATTAATGAAACAATGAATGAATGAGGTTGAAAGAAGCGTTGAAATGATAAACTAGATACAAAAATAGAAATTGTATAAATAAAAGAACTTGGCATCAAAATATGAAGTTCAATATATCAGACCCTATTGCGATGTACGGACATCCACACGATGCATTGTAGTCCAAATCTTGCGTTGTTAGCTAGAAAAGTTTCAAAACTCAAAGTTTTCACTAGATTTTGAACCCACCTGGACAACAGGAAACATGGACAATGAGACTATTATTCCAAGTGACAAGAAATGATACAGGAATGAAAGGAAATAACAAAATCTATGTATTTTAAACAAAAAATAGAAATGACAAGCAAAGGGACAGACACTAGTAAACCTCCATGTGGCTTAATGTCTCCCAAACACCTGTAGTTGAGGACAAGAAAAATATTTGGGGTTGTTTGGGAGCTTGCCAAGAGTGGTCAAAGCCTTATATTGGTCTTTAAACCTCCATAGGTAGCCAATGATAAAGATATTGGAAAATAGTGTGTGCTCTTGGCCTAAGTGCATCTAGAAACTAAGAACAACAACAATAAAATAAATCTATAAGAATTAATTCTTAGTCTATGGGGAAGAATACCCTAGTGTGTGTATGTGATTAGATAAAGGGAGCTGAGTATCACCAAGTGATTTTCCAAGAGAAGAGAAAGGAAATATATGATAAACAAGAGTGTTGCAATATTATTCAAAATAAGAACAAGAACAATATTACCAGCATGATATATAAGAGGGAGAAGTGAGCTCTTTGGAGGAGTCAACTGAAGTGCAACAATGTGAATCCTTGAGAGAGCTTCAACAATAGTGTCATTTCAACAACATAGAGCTAAGAGTACTAGCAAAAGAGTGAAGATAAGATAAGAAAGAGAGGTTGTAAGAAGTTTCATGAGATTTTGAGAGTTAGATTCCAAGATTGTTTTTGTATGAGGCTTATTAGGAAGCTAAAGGGTCAAATTCAGATGTTGAAGATATTTTTTGACAGACAGGCATTATAACTTAGGTAGCAACAGGTAGCTAGGTAGGAAGCAATGTTTTAAATTTTTGGAAACTCACAGTATGCTAGCGTGTCTCTCTAGTGTCCTACAAAAATTGCTCAAAATTTAGCACATGATCCCAATATAGTAAGAAGAATTAGAATCTGAAAAATAAATTTGGCAATTTAGTGAGGAAAAGGCTAAGGATAGGATTAAATGGTCCTTAAAACATGCTAATGGAATGAACACTAAAGCAAGCTCAAAATATAGCCTGAAATTGCAAGGGTATGCAATTTTCTATGTTACAAGAACAACGAATTGAGTAGTTAATGAGGTTCAAGGAGCAAGGAACAAATCATGATGCTAGCCAAGGAATTAAAGAGCATGCCATGGACACCAATGAGCCCTTTGACCCTAACTATGGAAATAGGTCCAAAATACCCACTCGTAGTCATTCACCTAGGGAGTAGCAACTAGAGGTGGAAAAAGATCAATTGATCTGAGACTTAAAGAAAATGCAAGCTCCCAAGTATGATGGGATAGGTGGTAGAGATACAGTTGAATATTGGTTGATAGGAATGAACAAGTACTTTGGACTGTTGGAGTTGAATTCTAATACTAAGGGCTAAATTGCAATATATTAGCTAGAAGGGGAAGCGTCATTTTGGTGGGACCACTTGCTAGAAATTAAAAAGTAATACTTGAGATAGTTGACTTGGGAAAGGTTCATGAAATGATTTTGCAAGGAGTATCTATAGGTATGTGCACAAAGATGGGGGGCCAAAAAGTGGCCAAAAATATTTTTGAGTCAAAATAATCAACAACGTACTCACATTATAAAAACTATAATAGTTATGATTTAGTAGTGCCAAATCGAAGGCTTGGTCAATACCAAGCCTAAATGCAAGTGTGTTATAACCTACATAAAAGAAAAAAATAGTCATGAGTCATTTCTACCTATTTCCTTGAGAATGACTGAGGTATTTCACAAGCGCATTTTAGGAGATTTCAAGAAATTTATTTGGATTAATCATACCACCACGACATACAAGAGGTAAGTTCATTCAATTTTTTAACAATTTTAGTTAAAATAATTTTGAATTGCATTTATGTTGATTCATAATTTTTAATTTTCAATGAATCTAAACCCCTCATCACCTCCAAACCCTCATCCACTCGATGAAATGTGTGACAAAAATCTTGTAGAAGAGCATGAGGAGAATAACCCCCCTCAAACTTCTCCATCAATTATGACACATCCTCCTACAACCTAAGAAAATATTTTAGAGTAAATCAAACATAATAAAATGGATCTTAAAACATTAATAGAAACCCTAAAAAATTTAAATATGACAAGCACACATTGGCAAGTTCTTGTAGTGTTGTTAGAGTCTATGGTATTTCACATAGATTCAACTAGTGGGCAAATAAATTCATGGGCAAATTATAAATAAAATCCGCATCAATATTATGCAACAAAACTATCTTCTAAACAAGTGAAAGATAAAAAAAAAAATTGAAAAATATTTATGTGTGCTATTTATAGACCCAAGAACTAATGTACCTATGCATACAAGTTGCAAAAGATTCTCAATTCATTAGTACCAACACAAGGGGATAAAGAAAAACTTTTGGATAAGTGGTGGATGGTTTTTTACCATCCCCCATGTAATAACAATGAGGTGTCTCAATATTTTTTGAGAAAACTTATTATAAGTTTATTTTCAATGAAATTTAAAATTATTTTAATATATGCACAATTTTCAAGGCAGAGGTAAAGGCTCTACATAGGATAGACAAGGAGCACATCATGCACTAGGCCAGCTAGCGAGACCCCTTGCTTGCCCATCTATTCACCATGTCACAATCCCTTATGTTGTGAAGATGAGTGTCAAGGTTCAAACTTTGTAGTCCACTAGTTCACTAACATAGACCTTGATTTAGCATAGCAAACCTTTCTTAGGGTGAGCCTTCAAGACGTCAACTATCACCACACATTTGTCATACTTGTGAGTTTATATGTGATTATGGGTCTGAGGATTCTATGATGAAGTATACAACATAGGATGTACATGGTTATGAAGTTAGTAACATGTCAAAGAGGATGCTCTGCATAGTGAGGAGTATGCCACATAGAGTGGGCCACATCATTCTTCTATTGGACAATATGGTCTTGACTAACAATTACCAGATACAACCTTTGGTATTGAACAACAAGTAATTTTCAATAAGGTTGTGCAATTTAGGATATTTCCTATTAAAATTTATAATTAAATATATTAATCCATTATGAATGAAAATAAATGTTAAAAAATTTGTATGTAATAAAATTCTAGGGTCAAAGTATGCATCATACATCTATTAGCACTTCATCACATGCTTATGTGGACATGTCAAGTCCTTAGATATCTAATTTGTAATAAAATAGTGAATATACTACATGTGATTTTTTTTCAATATTAATGTTAATTTTAAAATGACAATTTGATGATGAACATGTGGATATTGGACCTTTGACATTGGGACATGGTGGTAGTACTCAATTCTCAACTTACACTAAAGTAAATTTTACTATTTTTAATCATTATTGTAGACACCTAAAAATGAATAACACATTCTGGTATCACTATTCAACATTAATTGAATCATTCCTAATTATTTAATTAAATCCATCATTTGCATCAATTAAATTTCCTATTCAACATTAATTAAATAATCTCTAATTATTTAATTAAATCTAACATTTCATCCAATTTTATTCTTCCAAATCCACTCTAATGAAATAATTTTAATTATTTAATTAAATCATCCATTTCAACCCCCAATTTCACATTAATTAAATAATTTCTATTATTTAATTAATTCATCAATTTTATTCCTCTTGTCGGCAATAAGTAAATAATTTTTAATTATTTAATTAGCTAACATTTCCTCCACAACTAAATAAATTAAAATAATTTATTTAGTTGACTTTTCTATTTTTCTCTCTCACCAAATAAATAAAATCAAATATTTTATTTATTTTCCACTTTCATCTAGCATGCACATGAATTAAATAAATTTGTTTATTTAATTCTAATAAAATCTTCTTATCTTCTAATTATATCCCTTCTTCCCATAAATCACTCATACACATGAATTAAATAATATATTTATTTAATTCTTTTTCTTCCAAATCCATTTGCATGTCAAAAAGCAAATCAAATATTGAGTTAACTTAGATTTCAAACATTTATCTCTATTAATCAATTCATTAAATGGAAAAAGCATTCTACTTATGAAAATCAAATCAGTTTTATTATCCATGAAAGCAAACAACTCTTTAAAACAAGTTTTTTACATGGACACATGTCATGTGCACATTCTTCATGTCCTCTCAAATTATCTCATCTGTCAATTCATTCTATTTTTCTCCATGGTTGATCAAAGTCTTGTGAAAGCTATAAACACGTACATCCTCACATTCACAAACCCTCCACGATCTTTGAGCTTTGAGTATCCATATTGAGCTTAGAACATTCGTTGAGCACTTCACCTCCATTTTGAGCACTTGAGCACTTATCATTCATCCATTACAACAAGGATATGCCTTTGTATTGAGAAATCTATATCTATAATACCAAGAAATAAATATCAAGTGGTAACATCTTTTATTGTTTATGCATTATGGATTTAGGTTATGCTCTTGATTTTTTTTTGAGGTTATGATTGATTTTAGATTTGAGTCTTTGATTGTTATTCTCTTATTTGCATTCCAAATTTCATCATATACATTTTGGCACACCCGGTGGGACCCACATCCTTCACACTAACGATTTTTCTTGAGAATTTTAGGTTTTTGAGCTTACAAGTACATAACAGTGTTATTGATAGACAGAACGACGCTTGTGATCAACAGAATGACACTTTTGATAGATATATTGATGCTTTTGATCTATTTTGCTAGGGTTTACTTTCTGATTGTAGGTTTGTTAAAGTCCAGATAAGTTTGGCACATTTGACAAATAGAAGCTCGCATCTGACAGATAGAAATTCACATCTGACAGAATTTTTGATTGGTAAAAGCTCACATCTAATTAGTAAAAGCTCGCATCTGATTGATAATTTTTTTCTTTTGATTGGTAAAATCTTGCATATGATTGATATAAGCTCGCATACAATTTACAGAAGCTCACATCTAATTAACTTAACAACCTATCAAACTTAAAATGGTCATAACTATTGCAAATCTTATCGAAATTCAGTAAAATTTTTTAAAAATTATATAGAAAATCATATGGAATCTATTGGTGCCATTTAATTTGACTTATCTCAACATCTATCTCTTTGATCTTGTAGATTTATCAAACTACTAATAGGTGTTTATGCATCTTGTATTTCGCTCTTTAAAGAACAAATATCAAACTACTAACATCATTTGGTGTAGGACGATCATCGAAGACTTATTTTTCACACTAATTTAGTTGCACACTTCAATTTCTTAAGGGAATGAACTTTGTATGTCGTGTTTGTTAAACTATTTAGTGCGTGTGCTCTCTCCTTGTACCGCAAGGTGATCTTGGAGATCAAAAGCACTATATGGTTTATTTACTTGCTTTATTTACTTTCAATCCCAAGGACCCAAGATCAATTTGTATGCTCTTCTCTCATGTCGAAAGGCAATCTTGAGAATCAAAAGAACTTGGTATCCTCTCTAGGAGGCCTGTTAAGGGATTTCATCACCCTTAAGGATGACCTCAACCATGTGTTATGGCGGGGTATATCAAAAGGAGGAGAGCAAAAGTTGTACCTCAATAGTGAACACAACTTGTCCAAATTGATCCTTGAGACCCTCGATCTATCGAGACTTGTGTCAGTGACGTTTGTGGTACGTTGCTTGGAATCATGTTCATAGACTTGTGCCTAATTGTACCTAGTGTATCTCAAGGACTCCCTAGATGCTTGTAAATCCTAGCTTAATACCATCATCCATTTTCTAGTGTGGTGCAAGGTGACAGAATCTAACCTGAAGTTACTCACCATGTTCCTCGTGGAGATGAGATAGATGTTTTCTTTGGGTAGGGTGTAAAAACCTCCAAAGAAAGGGTGAAGGTGAGGTTGTGTCCCACTGGATCCCTAGCTAACAGCTCTTACAGGTATTCTTTGTAGGTAAAAATACTGAGAGGAATTGAGTTTGGGCCCACATTACGAAAACATGCCTTATTTGATTAAATCTAGGAATGTTCTAAAGTGTTTGACGTGTCTTTCATATGATATACTTGTAAAAGCCACTTGTTATTTGTAGGGTTAGCAACCTTTTGCATCATTATACACCTTGAAAAATCATCATCCATTAAGTCTTTGTTTGATCTCTTGCCAAAAACAAGTTGTCTACAAACCATTTACATTATTTATGCTAGAATTGTGCATCTGATCAATACTTTGCGCTTCTGAGTTCTACTAGCACTTCTAATCAGTATCTTAGTGTTTTTTATTAGAAGTTTGGTTCTTTGATCAGAGGTTTGGCATTTTTTATCAAAGGTTTGGAATTTCTCATCAGAAGTTTGGTGCTTTTGATTAGGTCCTGAGTTTCCAACTAGTCCATTACAACCTTCGTCCTAATCCTTCCAACTAGATCCACCTCATCCTAAATCTATCTAAATGAATTCCAAATTCATCCCCAATCCAACCAAATTCATCCCCAATAAATTCCAAATTCATACCTAATCAATCCCAAATCATCCCTAATACATTCAATTTTGTCTCTAGTCATTCCTATTCAATCATATTTCATCCCAATTTATTTCTAATCCAATCAAATTCCATCCTAATAACCCCTAACCACCTCCAAATCAATTTAACATCATCCCTAATCACTTTCAAATCAACCCATTTCATCTCAAATGTCATCCCTAAATCATTCTAATCATTCCCAAATCATTCCTAATCTAGTCAATTTTGTTGGAAATATAAAGCCATAGAGACAAATTCCTCATAACCTAATAACAGATTCAATGTGCAATAAACCATAAATCTACATACAAAAGAAATAGACAAGCATACCATCAATGGTGACACAAGATATACCCTAGGAAAACCCTCATAGAGGGAAAAACCCAGCCTCGAAAAGCATGCATCTCTCATGTATTATTTAGCAATAATCAACAAATACATATGCAGAGATAACCTCTGAAACATCAAGCTCTCTCTACCTACAATCCATGTGAACAAGCATGTAACCATACATCCCATACCATGTTTCAAACCATCACACATGCAACCTGTAAGAGAAGCCACAACCTAGCCAACAAGCCAAATGGCTAACTCAACCAAATGTACAACCTCTACAACTACCCTTGTGTTTTCTTTTATAGAGATAAGCTCACACAAATACAACATGTGGTATTACAATACCATTTTCCCCAATACCATGTGTCTACAAAACCATTGACCCCACATTTGATTATTGGTACTAAGTTTTCCCAATTAATTAAATAATTACAAATAAAGTATTTAACCCAATGTTACATACAATGATTACAAGTGGCATCCAAATAAATATCCAATGTGGCTAAACACATCACATGATGCACCACAATTAAATATTTATTTTACATAATAAAATAATATCAATGTTATGCAAGGTGTACAACACACCTACTCCAACAAATTTTACCTCTTATCATCCAAAAACCAATTTGTTTCATCCCAACTCCATCCCAAATCAATCTAAACTCCATCTCAAACCATCCCAAAAATAATCAAAATCAAACAAATACCTCACTAGCACCATTCTAAACATCAAATGCACCATCCTAAACGTCATATGCACCAATCTGCTCCTCAGTAGTGCCTACCTATCAATTACAAGCACCATTTTGCACCTAGCCACTCATAGGTGTCATTCTACCCTTTTCCAACAATAGGAGCCATCTATAACATCATATGTGTCCATCTATCAATCATTTACACCATCCTTAACATCAATATCACCAATCTAATCCTCATTAGTGCCTATATGTCAATCACAAGTGTCATTCTTCACTCAACTACTCACAGGTGTCATTCTACCCTTTGTCAGTCACAGGTGCCATTTTGAACATCACAAGTGCCAATTTGTCAATCATTTGCGCCATACTAAATATCAATAGAGCCAATTTTCACCTCAGTAGCGCCACTCTACATCTTATTAGTGCCACTATGCATCTCATTAGTGCCACTATGTATTATACGCATCATATGTGCCATTATGACCATCAATTGCACCCAGATACATAACTTGCACCATTCTAAGCATCAGTGGCACCCAGAGACATCACTTGTGCCATTCTAAACATCATTAGCACCATTTTGTCCATCATATGAACCATTCTAAACATCATTAGCGCCATTTTGTCCATCATAAGCTCCATTTTGCACATCATTTGTGCCCATCTACACATCAAGACTTCTCATCAAAAGAAAATCATTTTTTTTAAATGACATAGAAAATCATAAGGAATCTATTGGTGCCATCTAATTTGATATATCTTGATTTTTTCAATCTCCTTATCAAGATTCATCCACATCCTTTGAAACATCACTAGTCCATCCATAATCAAACCTACACTTCCACGAATCAAACTTTAGTCACATCATCAAGAATCCTCATCAAAATGGTTGTGATAATCAAAAATCCTATGTCAAACCCCACTCCATCTCAAATCCAACCAATACGCTTATCAGACCAAGATTATGCATGAATATAAGAACTTAAACACCTATATGGATCCTAGCCCCAAACCATATCTTCAATCCAACCCACATCACTATCATACCAACCTAACCCATGCACTCCATCTCCAATCACCCATCATTATGACCAAAGAAACACTAGTTGAACACATGATCTTACCAAACAACTTATGGTTGAACTTGACATCTTACGTGCACAATATTTGGCTAAAAATCCTCCACCTCCCAATCCGTTGATCCCCATGGACCTTTCATCACAATATCCCTTCAACCCTCATAATGATATCACATCAACATCATCATCTTATACGTCCATTCAAAAATCCAAGTCATCAAGTCATAAATCCATACCTAGACATACAAACCCCTTGCAACCAAACATTGGAAAGCACAAGTTACACCCTTATACCTAATTGCATACCCTATGACAAGGGAAATCAAGGTCGTCCCCTATCTACATATATCCCTCCATCCATTTCCCAACAACCATTTTCATATGTAATTCCTCCATCTCCTTATTCCTCTTATCCAAGTCCATTATGTTATGTACCAAGGGATATGATATTATAATGTATTTAGGTGGATGGAGATGCTAACATGTGGCACACATCCCTTAAGTTAGTTATATTGGGTCTTATGGGTAACTTGTGTAATTAATTATATTAGGTGTTGAGTAGGCCTTCATTAGGATTACCCTCCCATTATGTTATTAGGAGGTGGTATATATATATAGGAGGTGAATATCATTGTAAGAGGAGGGGGGTATGATATTGAGTATTGTGTTCTCATTGAAGACTATTGGAGGTATCCCCCTCGAAGTGGATTAGGAGGTTGCCCCCTCAAAGTAGCATATTATTATCAAGTATATTCAACATATTTACTATTATATTCAGATATTGTGCAAGTTCTTTCATTACACATTAACCCCTTTTATCCCTCCACCATGGGATCCTTCCACTCCTCCTAATCCTAATCTAAGTCCATTAACCCCTTTGATCCTTCCACCATGGGATCCTTCCACTCCTAATCCTAATCCATTAATCCACATACCTTCTAATCCATCCAATCCTCTACCACCCACACAATATAATCCTCCATCTAATCTGCCATATAACTCACCATATAATTCACAATCAAATCCTTCTACTAAATCCACAATAGATACTCCTAATTCCACCATATCCACTCCTATTATCCCTCCACCTGATCCTAATCTTAATCCTAAAACATCTGCCCTTATCATCCATCCATTATATTGTCCATCAACTCATACACTTATGAAGGATGTGATCCAATGGCTATAAGCAAGGAATCCAAAACCATCATGCAACCCAATGCCTATCAAGCCCATTTAAGAGCCTCTTACCATAAATGCACAACAAAATCCCTCATGCAATCACATTGTCGAACATCCAATGTCTATCATGTCCATCCAAGCCACTTCTATCCCTATCCCAACTCAAGAGCTATGTCAAGAGTTAAATCCAAAGCATGAAGCATGATCCACATTTCTCCTTACCAAGTCAAGATAAAACTATTGAAACTCCTCAAGATCATATTATCCAAGATCAAGGTCCTTATTATGATCAAGCTCCCATCTATAATCAACAAAACCATGATGATCCTCTTAGTCAACTTTACGCATTCCATGATCAAGAGATTATCACTTCACCCATCTATAATCCCACAACCATCCATGAGCAATATATCCAAATTACTCATATCCACCATCCCACTAATCCTAGCCATCAATCCACAACATCCACTTCCCAGGATGAGACACTTGGTCCTTAAGAAAACATCGACAATCAAATAAATCATCTAGATCATATCACCCCCATCTTAATGAGCATAATGTTAGTCCAGATCCTACGTTATCTCCTATTGATCCCCCATCAACCCCTATTGATCCATCACCATTTCCTATCGACCCCATTCCAAATCCATTATCCTATCTCTTTGGACCCAACACCTTCAATTGTGGTGGTTCTCTTTTCAAAAAAACACTTTCATCCACCACTCCACCTTCTCCATCTAATAATGGACTCACATCTTGTTTCCAAAACAACAAACATCCCATTGCATATTGTATATTCCAAAACATGAAATATATCAAGGCAAAGGTTTAGGCCTTCATGAACAAGGCATCTTGGAGCCCATCCGTGTCACAATCAATCCACGAGCGCATGGCCTTGGTTCTACATCCCAAGAAAAAAATCCAACAATGTTGGTACCATCTCTATGCGTCCTAAAGCCACGTATTCCAATCAAAAACCTATTGCACCTCATTGCACCTCCAAATCATATGTTTCTTTCCCGCCTCCATCGTCATACCATTCGCAAAGGCATGTGACCATACATCTCCCTCCATCCACTCTTCCTCCACTCCTTTCAACTCCTAATATTCCCATCCTTAAATCCCTTAATTCCTTCATCTACCAGTACACTCATCCCTCCATCCATATTGTGTTCCCTTACATCCCCTATAATCCCTAATCATGACCAACGAATGCACACATCAACCAAACATGAAGCTATCCCTAACCCAATGGGATTCAAAAATAAAAATTTGGATTCCTCCACACATATAGAAAAATATCCACAAAATCCTCAAGGATAGCATGTCATAGGCCATCAATACACAAAATCTAAGCCAAATCCATTTCAAAAGTTACAAACACCCACACACCTAAAAGCAAAAATGAAAATGGTGTGGGTCCCCAAGAAAAATAAATTAATCCAAATGAAGCATCTATTGGCAAAAGACACTATATGGATTCATGATTGTTGTCATTGATGGAAACAAAGTTCATCCCACACATCCATAGGACATGGTGTGTCTCTACCGGAAGTCATAATGAAGATTGTTGAGGTCCAGTAAACAAGAACAAAGCTTGTGGCAAGGTCCGACAGACAAGTCTGGATCTCTCAGAGGAAGTATCTTGGTGAAGTGCGGATTTGGGAAAGTCAAGAGGACTACCTTGAGTAATAGATTCCAAGGATTTAGCCTCCAGTGATGGACAAGGAAAAAGATATGAATAGTTGAGTACCGGATTCCTGAGTGATAGTGTGAACAGAGGAAGAACTGACTGACTGAACATCAGACTATTTTTCGGATGTGTTTCTGATGGTGGTAAAGGTTATGAAGACATGAATTATGTTTGGCCGACATGATTAATGATTTCTACAAGTATATGCTTGATCCGCATTACTTGATGTGCAAGGATTCAGCCAACAGAATAGAGTTTGTGAGAAGATTGACTGTTCCGGGTGCTGACTAGAAAGATAATGAAATCACTTGTGCGGATATATATAGGATGGATTTAGTTGTGAGAAGTGGTGTTGTGACATGTGATATGCGAATAAAAGCAAAGCAAAGCAGAAATAGTAAGGAAGGTCCGGTATGTGAAAGGAAAGTAGCATAAGAGAAGAGGAAAGATGAAGTGCAGTAGATCAATGTACTGAGCCTAACCGAAACTAAAATCCAGCATATGTGGATGCTACCAATCAGTTCAAGTATTGTATAACACTCTTTTGTAGACAGTGAGTCTCTTGTAGGCAGTGTGCCTCTTGTGAGCAGTGTGCTCGAGCAGTGAGCCCTAATTGGCAAGTGCCACTTTTGTAATTCCTTATTCTTCTAACAAAGAATAATCTTTGGGTTAATCACCCCGTGGTTTTTCCCTTAACAGGGTTTCCACGTCAAAAATATTGTGTCATGTGTATCTCCTTTCATGGTTATGTTTGCTTGTTTGAATTAATGTTGCATTGATTAAAAAGAAAGTTCAAAAAAAGAAATAATTAGGATAACTGATTCACCCCCCCTCTCAGTTATCAACAATTGGTATTAGAGCTAAGTTCCTCCTAACAGAGCCTAACAGCTTGAGGAAGATATGGGAGTTCAAATGAATGCATATGGTTTAAGAGAGCAACTCAAGACTGCCCTTGATGATCTTGAACAGTCAAACTCTAAGGTCAATGAATTAAAGGAAAGACTCAAACATGCTGATGATTTCATAAGAGAACTAAAAGATAAATTAAGTCTCTCTATGAAAAAGAGAAAGGAGCTGCTTCAGCAATTGGCAAGACAAGGTGAAGAAAATAATGCAAATGAAGAGTTGACTGAGAAAACCAAGTTATGTGAAAAGTTATCAAAAGAAATCATTATGGTAAGACATGAAATGGAATCAGGAGTTATAAAGTTTACCCAAGAAGTTGAAGAGAAAAGAAAAACTGAAGATAATCTAAGACAATCTCTCAAGGAGAAATCAGAAGATTGCCACCAGATGGATAGAATTATCAGACATCTTGAATCTGATCTTGAAGATGCTAAAGATAATGAAGAAAAACTTGAGGATCAAATTGTCTCTCTAAAAAGGGATCTTCAAACAGCAAATGAGTATAAAGAGAAATTCAAGATAAGTTCTGCTCAACTTGAAGTTCTTCTTGGAAGTCAAAAGAAGGTAGATGACAAATGTGGTTTGGGATATGAGAAAGGAGAAAGCTCTGGATCTGGTCAGAAGAATTTTGGATCAAAAAATCCAAGGAACAAGCCTAGAAGACCTCTGGTAAGACAGCCCAATGCTCAAAGATATCCATCCTTCAATGGATACTGCCACAGCTGCAATCACTTTGGTCACAAAGCTAATCAGTGCAGAAAGAGAATGAATCAAACTAATTCATCCTTCTTTGGACAGTGTTTTAACTGCAAAAGGTATGGTCACAAGTCTCATGAATGCAGAAATATGCAAATGAACAAATCATTCAATGGTAGATGCTTTGCATGCAATAGAGTAGGTCATATGGTTAATCAATGCAGATCAAGAGGATATCAGTCAAATATGCAAAGAAATGTTGTTTGCCAAATCTGTAATAGGTTGGTCATAATGCAAAAGTCTGTAGAAGCAAGAATCAGGACAAAAGAGGTTCGGTATATCATAATCAGAATCAAGATAAGGGTAAACAAAAGATGAATGCGGATGAAGTTAAAAATGAGATGAGCAAGATTTGGGTGAAGAAAAGTACTGAGAATGTAGAGGTTGGATCCGCACCAAACTTTGGTGTTGATATTCCTTCCAGAAACTGAAAAGTGAGCTCTGGCTCAGGGGGAGACACAAAGAAAACCTTGTTCCCCCAGCCAGTCAATTGGTGCCGGAACTGGCACAAGAAGAGTTGTGGATTGAAGGAGTCATAAGGGATATATTCAAACAAACTATGGTTAAGATTTGGAAGATCCGCAAGATGTTTAAAGATCAGGGTTGATCCGGTTCTTCAAATCACCTAAATAAGGCAAACTGGAATAATGTAGGTCGAGCATTTATTGCAATCTGATATTAGGGCTTGTGGAGCAATATAAGGGTTTTTCATTAATCACTCATTCATTCTGCACTCAAGAAGAAACGAAAAGCGGAGCTCTGCAACGAAATTCCTCAAGTTCATCGAAGATCACCTACAGAAGTCATTACTTCTAGAGATCAATCCAACCAACTCCGTGAAACCGATAGGCGCAAAAGGTATTTTCCGTTTTCAAATATCTCACTGCAAATCTCTTGATAATCGGTACTCTGAATATTGTAAAGATTTCGGATAGACCTCGCCCTACATTTAAGAAACATCCATACAAATCCTTGGAGGTAGACCCCCTAGGTGCATTTTCCAGTGTTTCGCATGGTGTGTTGCACACCAAAGATATTAGGGTTTATATACATGCAAATGTTGAAGAGTTTGGGGAATTCAAACTAAGAGATATCTATCACAAACAACTATTAGATGATTCATTTGAGCTCAAACCCCAATACATAGGCCTCCGGAACAAGCACTTTGCATAATACATACATTTCCCCTGTTTTACGGAGGATGAATGGGTTAGGTACATTTTGAGCAGAATACATGATAGTTTCATGTGGTTAAATGGACCATTCAAGATCACTAAAGATGCCATCAGGGCAATTACCGGATTACACTCATCCGGTGGGATTCCTGTTCTTAAATCTGTAAAGAACCAAACTGTGAGTGAGGCTACCGGATCTAAGTTTGACAAAAGAGCAATGACAGTAGATGACATCACTGATCCGGATGTCAAGTTTGCTTCTATGATCATTGGATATAAGATATATCATTCTAGCAGAGAAAATTCTGTACCTGGAACTACCATCTATACTGCTTATGAAATGTTAAGAAAGGATGCAGACTATGATCTTTGTCACTTCTCTTGAACCAACTCTTGGAGAATCTGCAGAAAATCAAGAAAGACAAAAAGAATTCATTCAAGTATGGTGGATTGATATTGTGCTTATTCTTCTACTTTATGAATGAGCTTCCCGGATCTAATGGCTGGGTATGGGAGAATGATAGACCAGTAGCCATCCAAATCAGAGATTATTTACATGGACTTGGTGACAACAAAGCACAAAATACAGCTCTGTGGGGGTATTTCAAGAACTTTCAGAACATGATGCAAGCAAGAGAAAGGATTCCCCAGTCTCTTGTTGAGAAATACAAAGACACAATCTGCTTTATGGTAGAGACTGATTAGTACCTAATGGAGGCAGCAGAACCAAGAACTGTATGGATCATGCCCATGGGGTATGAGGTTGATGAACAAATTGTGGAGCTGTATGTTCAACACATGCTAAGTCAGCCTAAGGATCCAAAAGCAGAAAGGTTTGGAACCTTTGAGGAGCTGAGTATAAAAATTCATGTTGAACTTAGAGAACCAGAGATCAAGAGGAAGGTGAGAAAAGAAGTAGAAAATTTTGCCCAAGGCCTTGGCATCTCAAAGGAGGCACTTGATGCCCACAAGAAAAGGATGGAAAGGGCTGAGGAAGAGAAGAAAGAGGCAGAAAAGAAAAGCAAGGAAAGTGCTCTGGTAGAAACCTCAACCCGGACCAGATCATCAAAAAGATCTGCACCTGTCACAACCAAAAGCTCAAAACTGGAAGTCCAGGCATCCGGTAAAAGAGAGAAAAGATCCAAGACAAAAGCCACAAGGGCTTATGCAAGTCAAAGAGATGAAGAAGAAACTGAATCAGATGAGGGGGTAAAGGAAATAAAGAAGCAGAAGAAGAAAGGATCCGGTAAACCCTCCACAGGCCAAGACAAGGAAGAAATGGTAGAGGAATTTGTTGAAAAGCCCACCCTGTCTCTAGAAAGTGTAATCAAATCAGTCACTGTGGATGGAAACCTTCAACCAATGGCCGAATTCTATGATGATTACAATGAGGCTGACCAAAAGATCCTGCGGGAAGCTACAATCAGGTATCTGAACATATACAATAAGGCTTTCATTGAGATTATATCTCTAATTCCTAAGAGCCTAGAAAAGGAGTTAGAAATAAGAAAGAACAATGCCATGGCAAAAGACATTGAGATCCAGGAATAGATAGCTATTCAGCTATATCCTGCAATCGATCCCAAAACAATGAATATGATATTCAAAGATTGCAAGGATGAATTTAGGAGCAAAGCAAGGATGAATCAGCTCATGCTTGGTGAAACTGACAAGGTGGCAAAAGAGACTAAAGAGATTCTCTGGAATACTCTTAAAAAGTTTAACATTCCTATCACAGAGGACTCCAGTAAAGACAAGAGCTTTGAATCCCCTATTCCGGAAGAAGTGGTTCATGGACAAACAAATATCTCTCCTCCGGTTTCCCCTACAGCTTCTGGATCTAAAGGAGAAGACACAATACAGGAGAAAGAAGCAGGAATGAAGGAAAAAGAAGCTGACAGTACCAAGGCTGCAAAGAAAGAGAAGACCCCAACAGAGAAAACCACAACTGATAGTGGTAAGAATGTAGAAGGAGAAAAAGCTCCAAGGGACAGCCCTAAGACTGCAGAAGAAAAGAAAAATCTGTCTCCAGCAAGAGACACTGCACAAACTGTCCAAGAATTCCTAAACAAAGAAACAATGGAGATTGATGAACCAGAGCTTCTACAAGGTCCATTCAATTTTGATTCTCTTTCTCCAGTACAGACAATGAAGATAGCTTCATTTGCTAATGCTAAGGCCAACGAAAAACTCCTAAAGTCTCATATGGAAGACTGTGAGTTAGTAGAAGCTTCTTCCAGAGTGCTAGAAAAGATTATGCCATCGTTTCAAAATGATCCCATAGCCTCCTCTTCCAGTAATCTCAAAACCTTGGTCAGCAGTGTTAGTACACATTTTGATTCTCTAGAAAAATCAGCTGAAGAAAAGGTCCGGAAGGAGTTTTTGGATAAAAGATTCTCTGAGGTACAGGTTTGATTATTAATGATAGAAGAAACATGAATATTGGAATAAAGAGCCTATAAAATGCTCTTAAAGATGGAGGAGAAATGTATAAGTTTTGTTTATCATGGTCCAAAGTAACACTGGACATTGAGAAGAAAATAAAAGAACAGGAGGATAAACTATCAAACCTATCAAAGAATTTTGATCCTCTCTCTTCCTCTATAACAAATCAAGAATGTCAGACTATCACAATCTTGAGTGAAATCAAGAAATTGGAGAAGGAAAGAAAAAATAGAATAAGCAGGTTGAGTGAGCTCAGGGGGTTAATTGTCCCTAAGCTAGAGGCCATGCATGAGGCCATAACAGAAGCCCAAATTACAGCCCAGACCAATGATCCGACATATCTAAAAAGGGCAGATGTGTTTCCATTCCTGTTGAGTGGGCATATCTCAATTTTGGACAGGATGAAGCAAAGTTGGGCGACAGAAGTTGTACAGTTGAAGAACACTTTTGCAGACATACTTAAGTATATGTAAGTACAACTTGTATATATATACTTATGCGGCTAAATATAGTTAAATTTTTTAAAATTTTGGTATGCGGACCCTACCCTTTGCCATTGATGTCAAAGGGGGAGTGAGGAGCAGTGAAAAATGAGGAATCCAACTAAGGGGGAGCTCCAGAAAAAGTATATAAAGACAGAGCATCAGCCAAGGGGGAGCATAGTGTAAACACTTAGTCATTTTTCACTAAGTGTTGCCATCAATGCCAAAGGGGGAGATTGTTGGCAAGAGACACTATATGGATTCATGATTGTTGTCATTGATGGCAACAAAGTTCATCCCACACATCCGCAGGACATGGTGTGTCTCTACCGGAAGTCAGAATGAAGATTGTTGAGGTCCGGTAAACAAGAACAGAGCTTGTGGCAAGGTCCGACAGACAGGTCCGGATCTCTTAGAGGAAGTATCTTGGTGAAGTACAAATTTGGGAAAGTCAAGAGGACTACCTTGAGTAATAGATTCCAAGGATTTAGCCTCTGGTGATGGACAAAGAAAAAGATATGAATAGTTGAGTACTAGATTCCTAAGTGACAGTGTGAACAAAGGAAGAACTGACTGACTGAACATCAGACTATTTTTTGGATGTGTTTTTGATGGTGGTAAAGGTTATGAAGACATGAATTATGTTTGGTCGACATGATTAATGATTTCTACAAGTATATGCTTGATCCGCATTACTTGATGTGCAAGGATTCAGCCAACAGAACAGAGTTTGTGAGAAGATTGACTGTTCCGAGTGCCGACTAGAAAGATAATGAAATCACTTGTGCGGATATATATAGGATGGATTTAGTTGTGAGAAGTGGTGTTGTGACATGTGATATGCGAATAAAAGCATAGCAGAGCAGAAATAGTAAGGAAGGTCTGGTATGTGAAAGGAAAGCAACATAAGAGAAGAGGAAAGATGAAGTGCAGCAGATCAGTGTACTGAGCCTAACCGGAACTAAACTCTAGCATATGTGGATGCTACCAATCAGTTCAAGTATTGTATAACACTCTTTTGTAGACAGTGAGTCTCTTGTAGGCAATGTGCCTCTTGTGAGCAGTGTGCTCGGGCAGTGAGCCCTAATTGGCAAGTGCCACTTTTGTAATTCCTTATTCTTCTAACAGAGAATAATCTTTGGGTGAATCACCCTGTGGTTTTTCCCTTAACAGGGTTTCCACATCAAAAAAATTGTGTCATGTGTATCTCCTTTCATGGTTATGTTTGTTTGTTTGAATTAATGCTGCATTGATTAAAAAGAAAGTTCAAAAAGAAGAAATAATTAGGATAACTGATTCACCCCCCCTCTCAGTTATCAACAGCATCCACATCTCAATCCATCCTCAAATTCCAAAAATCCCGCTGCCCATCAAAAAGTCCTAAAAATCCTAAGTCCCTTTAGGTTCCTAAATCCCTAAATCGGTGATTCCTAAATCCCCTATCTCGTTTCCCCTTACTCCCCACTCCCCGTCAAAGTCAAAGGCTTCAAAATCTATCAAGATGTGTGCAACCATTGGTCTTGGTTTCCCACGACTCCATGACATCTCCACATTCCTCCATCCCCCTAGCTTATATCCCTTATCCAATAGATTTCTCCCATCATACCCCTATGGTCCATTTTTTTGCTCCATCATTCATTTATCCATCCATCTGCATCCATCATCCACATCCTAATCCACCATCCATTCTATTTCCATATTCTCGCATCTACCAACATCCATGCACATAATTCTACCTGATATACTCCATGTGCAACACGCATCCCACATGAGAAAATACTATCTTGCTATTGGAAATAGACGCTTGAGTCCTCATCCTCCATCCCATCCAAATAGTTAAAAAATATAAAAAAATTGAAAAGAAAAAAAAATCAAGAGAAATCATTCATCCAATGGTGAAAAACTGGCAAATAGGTACCTTGGATAAGTACCATGATGAAAACTTGGCAAATAGGCATCATGTGTAGATCGATTGTCTATGTACCTTACACTTGGGGCATATCGTCTCATTTCATCCTATCATTTCTCATTTCATCCTAGCATTTCTCATCATATCTTCCTTATCCATTATATCCGTATAACTATCCCATTGATCCACTCCATCCTCCTTTCCTCCTTTTGATCTTGATAAAGCTAGGGGAAAAATGTTGAACCAAGATTTGGACAACTCTTGATGTATCAAATCCTTCCTGACCCATTCTATCATCCTATCGTTGCGAGCATTGTCACGCTACATCTTGAGTCTAATACCTAGAAAGGGGTATGTTATTCCTATGTGACATAGACCTTGGAGATCACATCCTGAATCCTTCTGTCCATCTATCCTTTATGCATTTCCCCTCCATTATCCACTATCGCCCATTCTTCTACCTATCCATCCATTTTAAACTTCCTATCCCTCCAATCAACTATTGCCCATCCTTCTACCTATCCATGATGTTCCCTTGTCATTGGTATCTAGCACTAAGTCTATCCAATATAAATCTAATGTCATCCAAAAAAAATCTAAACATTCCAAAAAATCCAAAAAAAATTAAAACATTCCAAAAAATCCAACCAAAAATCACAACATTCCAAAAAATCAAAAAAAAATTAAAGCATTCCAAACACCCAAAAAAATCAAAACATTCCAAACATCCAAAAAAATCTAAACACTCCAAAAATCTAAAAAAAATCAAAACATTCCAAAAATCCAAAAAAAATCAAAACATTCCAAAAATTCATAAAAATCAAAACATTCCAAAAAAATTAAAACATTCTGAAAACCCAAGAAATAAATCTAAATGTCAACCATCCTTAATCCATATCAACCCAGTCAAGTAATCTAGCCAATCATCCAAAAGCATACTTTAGTTTTGTTCCAACCTTGTTGTCAAACCTATCAATTGATCAACATCATCAATCATTAACGATATATATTTTTCCCTCATCATTATGTTTTTCTAGGGATATATCATTCCCCACAATGACAACACTATCCTCAATCAATCAAATCAATCCTTGATCAATTAATCCTCATTTTTTAGCTTGGTAGGTGCAATAACCTTGTTTGTTTTTGAATCATTTGTGCATGCTTGCTTGCTTGCTTTTGTGTGTTATCAATTTATCTTGTATTTGTCTTATCACTTTTTATCATTTATCAGCATTATCTTGCATCTTGCATCTTTTCTTTTGCATCTACATTAGTCCTTGTAACCTACCTACCACAACAGTATCATGGTCTTCAATATCATGGTGCTATATAGTATAGGGTTGCTTGTGACCTTTATCTTTTTGTGTGTCTGTCCTATGCATTGGATACATCGTCATCTTGGTCTTATATACCCCAGTGCATAACATCCATTGCTATATCAAAATAATGATTGCTCTTTATATTTTTCAAGCATGACCTAAGCTTATCATCCCATCCATCTCCCCAATACATCCTAATAACTATCTATAGCTTTCGCAGTTTGATCAATTATTCTATTCTTCTACATCCTACGTAGGTTATTATATCATCCTACATCACTGCATCCATTCTTCTTCCATCATTCTTCCATCTTTCATCTAACTTTTTCATCTTCATCTACATATCTCTACCTACTACCAATTTCCTCTCCTTTCATTTTGAGAGCACACCTGTGTTCTTTGAACCCACTTGTCCTCTCGAGAGGGCATCATCATCATTCATCTTAATTCATTAACTTACCATTATATTTCCTTGTCACCCTCACTTCGAGTGGTTGGGCCATCACCATCTTTAATCCAATCATTTTTCTTCCAACCATGATCTTCCAAATCAATCTTCTTCTAATCCAATCAAACACTATGTTTTAAATTTCTTTAAAATGTTGTTACTTCACAACATCTCAAAGAAGGGCAAAATGTAGACATCTAAAAATGACTAACACATTCCGATATCACTATTCACATCATTCTCTCATCATTTTCATCACTAATTCTTCTAATTCAACATTAATTAAATAATTCTAATTATTTAATTAAATCCATCATTTGCATCAATTTAATTCCCTATCCAAAATTAATTAAATAATCTCTAATTATTTAATTAAACTTAACATTTCATCCAATTTTATTCTTCTAAATCCACTTTAATTAAATAATTTTAATTATTCAATTAAATCATTCATGTCAACCCCCAATTTCACATTAATTAAATAATTTCTATTATTTAATTAATTCATCAATTTATTCCTTATCCACAATAATTAAATAATTTTTAATTATTTAATTAGCTAACATTTCCTCCACATAATTTATTTAGTTGACTTTTCTATTTTCCTCTCACCAAATAAATAAAATCAAATATTTTATTTATTTTCCCCTTTCTTCTATCATGCACATGAATTAAATAAATTTATGTATTTATTTCTAATAAAATTTTCTTATCTTATAATTATATCCCTTCTTCCCATAAATCACTCATGCACATATTTATTTAATTATTTTTCTTCCAAATCCATTTGCATGTCAAAAAGCAAATCAAACATTGAGTTAACTTAGCTTTCAAATTTTTATCTCTATCAATCAATTCATTAAATAGAAAAAGCATTTTATTTATTGGTCCAATATGGCCTAAAAGAATCGAGATGCTTAGGCACTAAAAACATACCTCCAATAGCATCTCACTTAGACATTTTGGCACTATCGGTTCAATTCCATGACGTGTAGAATGCAAAATATATCACCTCTAGCACCCTTTCACTAAATGAAGCTAAAGCATTTTGTAACATTGGGTTTGTCGCCACTGTGAGAAAAAAAATTTGAGTGTATAAAAACTAAGATAGATATTTGTAGGTGGACCCAACGTCCACCTATAGGTTCAAATGAGACATTCCTAGGTGCCATGATTTGAGAGAACAGTTGTGTCAAAGTTTTGCACTTTCTTGGTCTTATGGATCTTAAAAGACTTTGTTCGTCTAATGTAGCCCAAAAGCATCAAAATTCTTGGGCACTAAAAAGACACCTCCAATAGTATTGTTGTCGTTTGGAATTGCACCCTACTTGGAATCTATTCAAGCATTCCAATGACACAATGGGATTGGTCTCAAGGTGTGGGACCTTGCAGTTGAGACCAAACCTCCAGAGAAGCTTGGTTCTTTTGTCTGAGCTTAAGACTTAGAAAATGATAGCTAAATCTAATGCTATTACTCATACCTAGAAAAGGGATAAGGAGAAAGTAAAATTGAAAGGGGTGATGCACCAGATTTATAGTGTTAGCTGGAACTGACATAACACAACAATGATCTCAAATATTGGCATGGATTCACACAGACTTACCACTTTAACAAAGGCTCGAATTAGAAAATAGTAAATACAGGAGGGGTCATTTTGTCCACAGAATAAGCTTACAGATTTCAAATAAACACAAAGTAAAAGTATAAGAGAGGCAAAATATCAATGATTATATTGATCATGAAGGCTAAATAGCCATTACAGAAGAAAGACAATTTGTTACAAAAGAAGTAGACACAAAATAACCAGTTACATTCATAAGTGAACCACTATCAAAGACATCAAAGGCTCAACTTCAAGCACAATGTATCAGATCTGATTGGTTCTTGTAAATGTGATACAAGGTTTGTGACTACAACAAACTTCCCAGCTTGTGTAATAGCCCAAATGAACAACTAATAGCAATTACATCTTTTTTACATGTATATATAACTTTTCAAATCGATGTGCAGCTACAAGCGCTAAATTTTGGTCAACTGTCTTGCCCAGGCGCCCACGCTGCAATAAATTTACTTTTGTGTCCTTGGAGCACACCCACATGGCTCTGCCCTAGAAATCTGCTAAAGAAGAGCGTTCGCCCATATCTTAGGTACAAGAAATTTGATGCAAAGGAGTTACAGTGGCATAGGGGGTGAGAAATTCATTTTCCACAAGTAATTGGGCTCTGAAGAAGCATTAATGGTGGCCAAGAAGGTTGTTGAGCAGTCCCATCGCGTCCTGAATAGTAAAAAGACCTGGGAAGGTGAAACTAGTCAGACCCTGACCAATCGGGCTTCCTCTTATCAGTCTTTCTTTGATCGGGCCTTTGAATGGTGAAGAAGGAAATCCCAATCTCCAAAGTCTGAAAGAGGTAGAAAGGAAACCGTCGGGCTTTGGAGGTCGGGCCTTCACCATGCATCATGCTTTTGCAAAGAAGAAGCGCTCAATCCTCAGCTCCACAATACTTATAAGGAACTATGAAGTTTGATGGGAATTGGGCCTCAAACCTTCCGTCTCCTACCTTCCAAAAGAAGTTTGAGAAAAAAAAAGACCCCCGCTTGTCAAAGTCTGAAACACTTAGACAGATTTAAAAGTTCGGCAGACTTCGGCGATCAGGCCTTCCATTTATCATTTGCTGAAAACAAGGAGGAAGATAAACCTTCTGACCTCCAGTGCCTGAAGTACTTAGGAACACTTCAAATAACTAAGGCATATTTTGGAGCTAATAAGAATGGCATGATGAAGAGGAGAACCTTGAACTCTGAAACTCCAAAAAGGAAAAAAAAACACAAGGAAAACACTTAGGATTTTGGACTTAGCCATTTTGGGGGCTTTTTCCTTGTACCTAAAAAGGGGAAAAACTTATAAATCTCATAGATCCTTGGGCTATTTGGCCTAAAGGCAAAATAGGACAACATTTTAGCGACTATGCAGGGGTGTTTGCCTACTAAACACAGGGATCCAATGACCTTATCAATCCATTGGGCACAAAGTCAATAAGGGCACTGCAAGAAACTGAAATAGGGGGTTGGCCAGACCAACACAAAACTAAACATGCCTCCAGACCACAAAACGAAACAAAAAAAACAAGGCAAACAAGCTCCTAATGAGGATGATGCCTACGCAAGAGCACTTATTGAAAGGAAAAACTATACATTTAACAAACCTGTCCTAAACCTAAACTAACAAGGAAATGACCTCAAATAAAGCCATTAATTGGTTTTTCAAAATAACTACCCTTTCTCAACAATTTATAAGTCTTTTCATGCCTGTGGGCAGTAAAAAAGAGGTGGGGAAGGGATGGGCATACAACAAAGTGGTGAAATGCTTCCCCAAGGACAAAGATAAACTCACCTATCCACCTGCACTAATTGGAAATATAGTTGCCTGGAAGTGGATAAATGGGTCGATCTAACCCTTCTTGATACTCAACCTCATGTTTTGAAGTATGCATGATAGGTGGGGACTCTTTCTCATATGTTTCTAGCTAGGCCAAATGCCTTATAGGCCATCCCTTTGAGATGGCATGCAAATCAACAGAGTTAATCTCATGCCTCCGCTTTATTTTTGTCTTCTTTTGCTGGTCTGAATCTTTTGACTCTTGGAGGAATGACTGCCTCCTGAATCTAGTCAAACTGCTCATGATCTACCTCACTAAGAGGAGTTGATTTACTATCTAGATTTGAGTAGAAAACATCAAGCTCATCCCAGAAATGAGCCTCCTCCAAGTCCTCTGCACTCTTCAGTATAGGACTGCTTAGATGCTCCTCCCCATGAGATGGGACCTTATTGTTATACTTGGCCTCAACCTGTAACAATTTGCCATCATTTTCACTATCCCCATGTTGCTTCAGAACCTCTAGCATATGTTTGTCCTCTTCATATTCAATGAAATTGGGTAGTTCTTGAAATAAAGTGTCATCATCAACCTCAACAGCAATCTCTGCAGCAACTTCCTCCTCAACGTCCTCATCCTCTTGCTAATTCAAAAACAAACATTCAGCATGCATTTGCCTTTGTACTCCCATAGCCTGTTGACTAGGTCCAATCTGTTGTTTTGGAACTACTAACAGATTCTAGACCATTGAAGCTTGATCAAAATCTCCATTTCAATCTGTGTTTTGGCTATGGGACTGATTGCATGGATGGTGCCACTCATAACCCTGAGCTAGGTTGCTCTGAATTGGAACAAGTATGCCTGATGTACTTGTAGCAATTGAATTTATGGAGTTCAAGGGCCTAACATAGCTCAGTTGATTTTGTCTTTGACTGTTCCCTTAACAAGGTTGCTCGCTAGGCTGATAGGGCTTATTAGGAGCTTAGTATGGCACATTAGCTATAGAAATTGATGTCATAATTGGTTGAAGGACTGGGGCCTCTAGAAATAATGGCATTGGAGGCTTGGGAGCAATCTTTCCATCCAGAATCAAACAATTCTCTACCCTAATAGCTACCTCATATGCATCACGTAACACATCTCCTCCTAGAGACTAGATCATGACAACATTAATATCACTATTCAGGGATCTCAAATAATACAAGAAGGCAGCATTAGGGGAAGGTCTCACCAATGGGGGATTCTGTACCAAGTCTTTTGAAACCTGAAATTAAAATCTACCATGAATTCATAAGGAGCCCTTTTAATGGTGGTCAGTTGCTCTATTAGGGACAAATGTTTGACATATCCTATCTCCTAACTCATCCCATTCATGAATTGAATTTGTAGGTAACCCCCTGTACCACTGGAGAGCTTTTCCTTTCAAGGAAGAAGTAAGGAGCCTTACCACAATATTGTTTTGGGTAACATTGTGAACAGAGCATACATTGGCAATGTCTTGGATGTGCTCAGCTCAAGGGGTAGTGGAATTTCCACCAGTGAAAAAGGGAATATCCTTTAGAGCTAAAACTGGGATGTCATCATATTGTGCAAGGTCGAGAGGGCTTTCACCATTGAAGGCCACAAATATTTTGTTTCTTGGCAGAGCCATGACAGTGGTGTGAATGTTATGATGGGTGTATGGAAGCCTATTCTTGATGGAGGAAAAAGGCCATGACTTCCATAATAGCTTGACATACTAGAGCATTGAAAAGCAGAGATGCATCAAAATATTCTTTGAAAATAAGGGTAACAGGTCTTCTTTTGGAGACTGTGAACATACCAGAAGAGAGTCGCTAGGTGATTTGAGAACCCTAAAGGCTGGAAAAGACAAAGAACATCACTGAACTCTGATCCTTGATGGAGCTTTAAGCACTTAGGTTGCTTTCACTAGCAGATTTGTTCAGCAGAGTCACCATGGTGCTTGTTGAATACTTTCACAACTGCACATGAACTAAGAACAACACCAAATCTTCGCAAAGCAGAGAGTCCCATTAGGCGTGCCAGAAACTATTGTCGCTTGGAATTTCACCCTTCTTGGAATCTATTCAAGCATTCCAACAACACAATGGGATTGCTCTCAAGGTGTGGGACCTTACAGTTGAGACCAAACCTCCAAAGAAGGTTGGTTCCTCTTTTTGAACTTAAGGCTTGGAGAATGATAGCTAAATCTAATGCTATTACTCACAGGGAAAAGGGATAAGGAGAAACTAAAATTGAAAGGGGTGATTCACCAGATTTATAGTTTTAGTTGGGACTAACATAACACAACAATGATCTCAAATTTGGCTTGGACTCACACAGACTTACCACTTTAATAGAGGCTCGAATTAGAAAATTGTAACTACAAAAGGGGTCATTTTGTCCACAGAATACGCTTACAGATTTCAAGTAAACATAGAGTAAAAGTATAAGAGAGGAAAAATATCAACGATTGTATTGATCATGAAGGGTTAATTGCCATTACAGAAGAAAGACAATTTGTTACAAAAGAAGTAGACACAAAATAACCAGCTACATTCACAGGTGAACCACTATTAGAAACATCAAAGGCTCAACTTCAAGCACAATGTATCAGATCCTATTGGTTCTTGTAAATGTGTTACAAGGTATGTGACTGCAATAGACTTCCCAGCCTGCGTAATAGCCCAGAAGAATAGCTAACAACAATTACATCTTTTTTACATGTATATATAACTTTTTTATTGTTGTGTAGCTATAAGCGTTGAATTTTGGTCAATTATCTTGACCAGGTGCCCACTCTACGATAAATTCACTTTTGTGTCCTTGGAGCGCACCCACATGGCTCTACTCTGAAAATTTGTTGAAGAAGAGCATCCGCCCATGCCTTGGGTACAAGAAATTCAATGCAAAGGAGTTACAATGGCATAGGGAGGTGAGAAATTCATTTTCCACAAGTAATCAAGCTCTGAAGAAGCATTAATGGTGGCCAAGAAGGTCGTTGAGCAGTCCCATCACATCTTGAACAGTAGAAAGATTTGGAAAGGTGAAACAGGTCAAACCCTGATCAATCTGGCTTCCTCTGATCGGGCCTTTGAAAGGTGAAGAAGGAAACCTCGATCTCCAAAGTCCAAAAGAGGCAAAAAAGAAACCATCGGGCCTTCAATGTGCATCGTGCTTTTGAAAAGAAGAAGCACTCAATCCCTAGCTCTGCAATACTTAGAAGGAACTATGAAGTTTGGCAGGAATCAGGCCTCAGACCTTCCGTCTCCCGCCTTCCAAAAGAAAAGAGAAAAAAAAAGATCCCCGCTTGCTGAAGTCTGAAACACTTAGACAGATTTAGAAGTTTGGCAAACTTCAGCAATCGGGCCTTTTGTCTACCGTTTGCTAAAAAGGAGGAAGATAAACCTTCCGACCTCCAGTGCTCGAAGCACTTAGGAACACTTCAAATAACCAAGGCATATTTTGAAGATGATAAGAATGGCATGATGAAGGGGAGAACCCCGAACTCCAAAACCTTGAAAAGGCAGAAAACACAAGGAAAACACTTAGGATTTTGGACTTAGCCATTTTGAGGGCTTTTCCTTGTACCTAAAAAGGGGGAAAAAATTATAAATCTCATAGATCCTTGGGCTATTTGGCTTGAAGGAAAAATAGGACAACAAGTATTAACCCACCCACCCAAACATGTTGACATTGTTGATTTGGTGCCACAAGGTGTGAAATACAAAATATCACTCCTATAACACTTAAATGCTAAATGACACTCAAACATTTTGCAACATTGCATTCATCACCATTGTGGGAAAACAAATTTGAGCTGACAAAAACTAAGATAGGTATTTGTAGGTGCTTATAATATCTATCCAATCACTCACTAGCATAGATGAACTAGCCCTTCATCTAGAGCTCGAGCGATAACAGCTACAGCCACTTGCAGGCTCAGATGTTACATTCCTAAGTGCCACTATTTGAGAGAATGGTCATGCTAAAGCTTGGTACTTTTTTGGTCTGATGGCTCTTAAGAGGCTTTGTCAATCCAATATAGCCTAGAAGAGTCGAGATGCTTGGGTAGTGAAAAGACACATCTGGTAGTAGTAACCTACCCACCTAGACATGTTGGTGATGTTATTTCGATGCCATGAGATATGTAATACAAAATACAACTCCTCACCCTTTCACTAAATGAAACTAAATCATTTTGTAACATTATGTTCATCACCACCGTGGGAAAACAAATTTGATTTGATAAAAATTTAGGTATTTGTAGGTAAACCCAACATCCACACATGTATGTTTAGACAAGACATTCCTACATGTCACTATTTGAAATAATAGTTGTGCCAAAGTTTAACACTTTTTTGTTCTTAGGGATCTTAAGAGACTTCATTGGTCCAATGTAGCTTAGAAGGATCAAGATGCTTGGCCACAAAGAAAACACCTCCAACAATAGTAACTCATCCATCTAGATGTGTTGGTGTTGTCAGTTTAGTGCCACACAGTGTCAAATGCAAAATATCACTCCTAGCACCCTTTCACTAAATGAAACTGAAGCATTTTGCAACATTACGTTTGCTTCTACCATGAGAAAACAAACTTGAGTTGATAAAAACTAAGATAGGTATTTGTAGGTGGACATGACGTCCACCTATATGTTCTAATGAGATATTCCTAGGTGCCATGATTTGAGAGAATAGTCGTGCCAAAAAATGTAACTTTTTTAGCCTTAGGACTCTTAAGAGACTTTGTCGATCCAATGTATCCAAAAAGGATCAGAATGCTTGTACACAAAAAAGACATCTCCAATAGTAGTAACCTACCCACCTGAAGATGTTGGCACTATCGGTTCAATGCCACAAGGTACAGAAAGAAAAATGTCACTCTTAGCACCCTTTCACTAAATGAAATTGAAGCATTTTGCAACATTATGTTTGAATCAACACCACAATAAAATAAATTTGAGTTTGCAACAACTGAGATAGGTACTTGTATGTGCTACATTTTGAGAGAATAGTCATGCCAAATTTGTCAATTTTTTAGTCTTAGGACTCTTAAGAGACTTTTTTGATCTAATGTAGCTTGGAAGGATCAAGACACTTTGGCACCAAAAAGAGACCTCCAATAGTAGCAACCTACCCACCCAAATGTGTTGGAGCTATCGAATTGGTTCCATGAGGTGTAAAATATCACTACTGACACCGTTTCACTAAATGAAACTAAACTATTGTGCAACATTACATTCATCACCACCGTGGGAAAATGAATTCAAGTTGATAAAAATTTAGATAAGTATTTGTATGTGGACCCTATGTCCACCTAAAGGTTAAGACAAGACATTCATAGGTATCATAGTTTAAGAGAACAATCATGTCAAAGTTTGGCACTTTCTTGGTCTTAGAACTCTTAAGAGACTTTACCAATCCAATGTAGTCTGGAAGAATTAGGATGCTTTGGCATCAAAAAGACACCTCTAGTAGTAGTAAGCCACCCACTTGAATGTGTTGGTACTATCAATTTGGTGTCATTAGGTGTGAAATGTAAAATATCACTCTTAGCACCCTTTCATTGTTCTTTGTTAATTCAATTACATTCCCACATATACATGTTAGCATGTTATTAGTTCAATGCCACAAGGTGTGGAATGCATAATATCACTCCTAGCACCCTTTCATTGAATGAAACTAAAGCATTTTGCAACATTGTGTTTGTACCACTGTGGGCAAATTAATTTGAGTTACAAAAATTGAGATAAGTATTTGTAGGTATACCCGATGTCTACCTATAGGTTATGATCTCTCTCTCTAACTCTCTCTCTCCCTCACTTCCTATCTCTCCCCCTCACTTCCTCTCTCTCCCTCTCTTCCTCTCTCTTGATCTCTCCGTACTATAAATGTTGATGTTAAATTGTAAATGTTGAATGATAAATTTTGCATCCTAGCCTTAAACCTTAAATCTTGAACAATGAGCTCTAAGTCATAAGTCTTGAGTCTTTAGCCCTAGTCCATGAATCCATATCAAACTTAAACTATAAACCCTAAAAATGAACCTTAGCATTTAATCCTATGGATAAACAACTAAATTTGACATTAATTAATGAGCATTGGACACGTACCACTAAATCTCAATGCTAAATATTGAATGTTGATCCCTTAAGGTTGAAAATTAAACTCATTGTTAAAGCTTCTCTTCACTTCAAGAATATGAAATTCTCTACTAATGGCACCAACCAGGAGAAGGTGGAAGCTTTTTTGGCACCACTAACCTATATTAATAGCATTAGTAGTACTAAATAAATAAAATAAAATAAAAATATTCTCAAATCACAAAACTTAAGAACTTGATAAATACTTACAAACTATATAACTTATGTGTCATTCTACCAATTCAATCCAAGGAACCATGCAAACTTGCTTTACTCCTTATGGTGTCAAATATTGTTTTATGATCAAACTCACAAACTTTTCATAAGTTCTTATTTAGTGGTGTACCCCCATGTTTGATCAATTCAATGTTCAATACAAAATAAGGTTAGAATAATGAAGAATTATTCTGTGTCAAAGTCCTCAAACAACCACATGTTGGAGTTCTTCATTGGGTGCCTTTTAAGCCATGTTTCAGTAACAACCACAAACCTTGTAGGATACTCAATGTCTTCTCAATTTTTTTACCTCAACAAAATGACAAAAATAATAATTCATTCCTTCTTCATTATCTTCATCTATAATAACTGCATAAACATGTCTTACATTAAATTGCATAAAAAAATTGATTCAGTAAATGATACAAAAATGTTACATAATGAAATAAAATATTATTTTTAATTAAATAATGCATCTTTAATACTTGTTGAGCTAGAGGTAAAATATAATCAAAGTCAACTAATAAAATCCATCTCCATGAGTTGTAGTGCTCTTAGAGGTCGATATGTCACAAGTGGATTTAATGTTCTAGAACACCAGTCATTGACCCATTATTTTGACTCACACTCATTCTAAGCAAAATCCATACACAAAAACAAAAGCATATCATCTATCTCATATGAATAGTCCATGAACTTGCATTTGAGTTTCTAAAAGAGTGGAACTCACTTGATCTTATCACTATACAACAATCTTCATATTTTGTAATGTTAGCTTTTTCTACCAACCAAAAAAATCTATGAACTATTAGTTACCTTAAAATTACCTAGACCCATTGTAGAGTTACACTATTCAACAATGGATGTTGCATTTGTCAACTTCACACCATCTTTATACGTCAACTTTTTTCATGATAAGGCTCTTTTAATACATGCTTCTACACTATCATACTCTCATTTTCCATGCCCGACATCGAGGAAATTTCATATATGTTAAACACTACTCATCATATGCATCATATTCAACTAGTAGAACATCTATGAGTTTTTGAATTGTGATGCACAATTATCTAGACATTTGATATGCTAACCAAATATGTTGTTCCTTCTACTCAAATTATCATAGAAAATCTTAAATTAACCTTGCACAAACTCTATAGAATGTGTATGATCATCACTAATATAAAAATGATACTCCTGTTGTCTCTCAAAATTGCACCCTTGCTAAGTTGCAGAACTTGGCATTCTGGAGAAACATGGGATCTTTCCAGGCTTGTGGGTCACTTATGATGGAAAGAACCTCCGAAGAAGGCCAGCTTCCTATTGATACTTCACCTATAATTGCTTGTACTAATGCCTTTGCAGAGAAAAGAGTAAGAAGGATTGCATGAAAATAAAACCTACTATCTAATGTGATGCACCAAAAGATTGTCTAAGACTACACAAAACTGACACACTATAGAACTAGTAATATCAAGGCTCTTATACACAACCCAATAAATCATAATCTTTGAATCATCAATGTGTAAGAAGGCTAAATAACCATAGTGCTTTAAAGGAGAAAGATGTTTTCTCACCACTTAAGACTGATTGTTATTACTAGTACATCTCACAACTTGCAAAAATCTATGTATTTCTACATAAAGGTAGCAACATGAAATACAGCTCCAAGGACAAAGAACATCACAAAGATCTGTACTAACACTAAGGACACACAATATCAGAAGAAATGGGAAGGTATAAACTGCTTATTACTACTAAAATGGTGTTACAATGCTGTGTTATTCTCAAAATGAGTTACAAAATTGTTCACTTCTGCAAAACAACTCAGAAAATTACAATATGGTACAAGTGAAAAAACAGAACACTTTGAATAATGAACAAGAGAGAAGACGAAATACTTCTCCAAGCAGCTATCATAGGATAAGGATAAGAAACCTCCTTGGTTGTGCATATCATAAAAGCCCTCAAAATATCTATCCAAAACCCTCCAAAGTGAGTTCTCAATGAAGAAAAAGTCAAGGCATGTCATCACCCATCATAAAAGCTCCAAGAACTGCCTCTTAATGCCCCTAAATGCTACTAAAAACAAGTCAAACCACCACAATAACTCCTCCATCAATTGGCCAACCTCTCCTGTAGCATCATAAATGTTTGATATTTGCACATAAATACCCAACCACATCTCTTTGACCACATCTTGAAAGCCTCCTCAACTTGTCCCTTGCACAATAAATGAAACAATTACATTTATTTCTGCATTTAATTAACATTAACTAAGTGGTTTATAGTCACACCACTTTAGCTTAATGTTTACATTTCAAATTTATTACAAACCTATGTAGAAAAGAAAGCACTTGGACATGATAGTCAATCTCCTGATTTTGCATGGTTTAGAGATGAATAAAACATTGTGAAAAAATAGTAAAGTAATCGAGGTGACTTACTTTACATGTTATGGATTTGCCTATCTTTGCTTTTCGCATCTTTACGATAAGTAATAAAGTAATTTATAATCCATTACTTTATCATTTGTTTACAATGTTTTATTCATTTCTAGATCATGCAAAAAGAAAATCAAACCTCTTATATCTCCCATGCACTTGCAAACCCCATGCATCATGCATCATACTACTCATGCCTTGCAAAAATATGCATTATTCTTCATATCTTAATACCACTTTATATCTCCCATTCACTTGCAAACCCCATCACCTTATCATTTTCTTTGAACCATTTAATTTACCACCCTTAGTCCTTATGCCAGAAAGAAAAACAAAAAGCATCAAGCCTTATTGCTTCATGATAATGTGCTTTGACTTCATGAAAACGATTAAAATGTGACAAGACCTAAGTCTTTGGCCTCACGGGATTTGGCATAATCACTAGGTTCTAAGAATTTTACAACTCTTGACCACGTCTCCTAAAAGGTTTGCAATGATTTAATGAAAACAAAGTCAAAAAGGTGAAAAAATGCTCATTCGAGCTCTAGCAAAAGAAAGGGTTTTGAAACCCTAAACATCATTTGCCTTTGTCGACTCTTGGAGAAAAATGACTCTCTACCCAGTTGTGGCCTCTGCTAGGGTTCGATGCTTCTCTTCACTCTCCTCTGCCATTTTTTGAGATTTCCAAAGGCATCTTTCTTTTGCATTTTCGGTAGGGAAAAGAAGGTGATTATCTCCTCTGTCGAACTGGCTAATTCTTTGACTTTATTCACTTTTTTGAGCATTATGGCAGCGGCCACATAGTTATATCTTGAGCATTTTATGACATCTTCTTTTGCCACTATTTTCCCTCTTTGGGCCGCCATGGACAAGGGTTTGGGAGCTTGTTATCCATCAATTTCACGTTGTTCCTTGAGCAGTTTGATGAAGATCTCTAACAAAAGAAAAAAGAAAAAGAAAAAAAGATAAAGCATTATAAAACTCAAAACTAACATTTTTTATCATTTTCTATGCGATCTGACCCTACAGGCCACGAACTCTATCTAGTATTTCTGAGCATTATGTGTTTGTATGAGCTCAAAAACCTTTGATTTTCCCTTGTATCTACATTTTTGGCTCCAAATGAGCTCGACCCATGATATAAGAATGAAAAACTTGCAAAAGAAAATGTCTATGCACTCGGGTTACTATTTTTTGAGTATTATGAAATCAAAGGTCTTCATTTTCATTTATATCTGCAACTTTTCTTGCATTTCCTGTAGCATGAGGCTCGATCTGGCACTAGAGGCCATGACCATAGTTGCTCTTCTGAGTATTTCTTTCCTTTATGTGAGCTCGAATCCTTCATCACTTTGTATTTGGGATTTTGCTTGAAAACCCAAAGTGGATTCAACCTGGTGTAACAAAACTCTCTGCAGACTCTCTCTGGCCGCGATTCTGATAGAAAAAAGGTCATTTCATGTGCGTAGAAGATGATACAACAATATTGTCCTCCATTTACAAGATTTGCAAAATATAAACCTTCTATTAGGTTTCGGTTATATTCGATCTATCTCACATTTCCTGAGTGTTCCTCTTCCCTTTGTAAGCAAAATACAAGCTCGCATAAGCTTAAAAACTCTTCATTCTTGAATGTAGATACTTTTCTGTTGGCTCAAATCAGCTTGACCCATTATATAGGAATGAAAATCTTGTAAAGAAAACATTTCTGCACTCCTCTATATTTGAGCTCTGTGTAATACAATGTGGGTTTTGACTTTGTATGAAGAAAAAAGTATTTTTAAGCTGCAGCTTTCATGGCTCGAACTGGGTTTTCTCATTCATACATATAGAAGACAATAACATCAAACTTGGAAATGGAAAATATAACTCTCATGAGCTCAAACTGTTTATTTTCACTATGCTTGTTTTTCCTTCTGCAATTCGATGTGGCTTTTTGACCTTGTATGAAGAACATACACTCTGACTATTCCTATGAGAACTCATAATACAGTTAAGTTGCATTATGTCTTCTCCTATGCAAAGAGAAATTGATCTATTTCCCCAAAAATGCAAAAGATAATCTTTTCTTTCATTACTGTGCAATGGCCTTTGGTGTGGATGCAATTTTTATTCTTATAGCAGCATGATGAAAGTTACATGACTAAGAGTATATGACGATCAATAACCTACATTTTAACCCTCCACTGTAGAAACAAAAGCTATTGTTCTTTACAATTTCATTTGTCTTTGTATTTCACAGAAAATACTATGAGATATGGCTTTTGAAGGAAGATTACAATCTCATTTTTTGTTGTTCCTTTTATATGTTGTAGCATAAACATTGTGAGTGATTTGATGCACTATCCACAGACCTGGACTTGACATTGATATACATGAAGAAACAAAAGGAAAACTATGAAGTTTTCTCCCATGCATTACACATTTGGCTGATCTAAATGCATCTTCATTTTGATGTTGTCATGAGTCCTTATTTATGATAGTTCCAGTTGGTCGATGTCCCATATGCTTCATGTTTTTTTGTATTGATAAAAACCTGAGGCTATATGCCTCTGCTATAGGTGATTATACTTCCATCCTGTCTTCTTGTCTTATGGTGACTATGGAAAACTTCTTGACTGAGACACAAGACCACCATGTAAAGTCTTAGGATTCCTTAAGATTAAGGGTAGCATTCTAGAATCTTGATAGGATCTTCTTCTCTTTGATAGGCCTGTAGATGACTTTATGGTCATACCTCTTAGGGTTTTTACACACTAGCTCTATATTACTATGTACTGTTTGCTACCTTTTAGACCTTTTATTAGTCATTAATACTTGACTATTCTTTGTCATAACCTCTGTGGTCTTGCAAATGGTCTCTATTGCACTATCCACAAGAAGCTGACTGCTTCAGAATACCTGGTGACTGTTTCACTTAACTCCTGTGTTGACCTAGCTTAAGCCCCTTCTCACCAAACCTAAATGACTTCTTCTTCAAAAAGGCAAAGACTTCTTCATGCATTGTAATGATGACTATTCCTTTTTGTTAACTACCATTTTATTGACTGTCATTTGTCATGCTGCTCATCATTAGCATCCTACTACTTCTTAACTTTTTGTTGCTCAACAGGTTTACTTTTAATTGCATATTTTGTCATGACATCCCTATAACCTTTGTTTCTCTTTTGCATGATTTCTACTGCTCCCTCGTCTCATTGTTTATCATCTAAATTTCATCCAACATAGCAACTTCAAAGTTTTCTTCTATAAAGATCATTTCTACAGTGCATGAAATATAGTCTAAAACCTAAATGTTATCTTCTTCATGCAAGTATGTTGAATGTCATATACTTCTGGATGTCTACCTGTACTATTGATTTTGATGAACTGAAAGCATTTGTTATACTTTATGATACATAATTGCAAGCTTTCACATGTTGATATTGTACTCTATCTGTCCTAGAATGATGTGTTTAGACCAAAACTACCATGTTGGTACTGGATAATGCACTTTTCACCAGCACAAAGGTGTTGTCATGTACTCATAAACAATTTCAATTGATGAATTGCAAAATGATCTTTAATTAGATATATTTCTTCATATGAAAGGCTATCACAAGATCCAACTTTTGTCTCTGAACTTCCTGAATGTATGAAAATGAGAAAACATCTGCATTATATTTGAAATTCACTCACTCAGATAATTGAGCAGCCTGCTTACTGATGTGTGGTTTCTCTTATTGTTCCTTATAGTTGTTTATAACATGAAATTGTACTTATATACGTTGTTCTACTATGACTGAAACCTCTGCTTCTTTGATGGCATCATAGGCTCTTAATGATAGTAACACATGGCATTTCATTTGGCTGTCCCACATGGCATTTGTTCCAACTTGACTTTTACTCTCTTGGTATAGTGAATACCCTGTTGTAGCTTTATGATGATTTTCCATGAATGTTCTTATAACAGCATTGTGTGTCACTGTTTGTCATCCAGTAGTATTTCTTTAACTTCAATGCTAATTTCTTTGACTAAATTGACACTGGCTTGCTTGTATTGAGATTGAAAATCAATTCCTCCTTGTATCAAAAATAACAGTATGTTGGGCTCAACCCTTATGGGAGCCCACTTTACCCACATACTGTAATATAATATGAAGTAATCAGCAATGAAACTTTACTTGTATCTGCACATTGGACAAACTTGTTAGACAAAAATATACCTTTGTTTATGATGTGAGGTGACTTCTATGATCTCTCTTTCTGATATGGTATTTGTATCTGTTCATTATGACTTCTCTTATGCTAATATCTGATTACTGATTACTGCTGCTATATAAAAGTGAATGGTACTTTTAAAGTTCTGATTGTGTATGAAAAGACTTGGTACCCTGAGCTAACAAAATTTGTTTTCCAGGTACGTTGGAGCTCAAACGAATGGAGGAAGATAGCAACTAGATCGACCACAGGATTCGTCATTCACAGGCAATGGTGGGTCCCTCTTCTTTTCCTATGCATTTCTTTTCTTTCAAAAGTAAAATTTACTTTTATGTTGCCTATTTCAGTTACTCCCACAGCTTGTATGGGATGCTTTTATACATTCTTTTGAATACAATCAACTATCTCATTCTATGCAATGACTTATGTATATTTCATTTTCTAAATCAAATACATAGCATAAAACAACTGATCTTTCTTTGGAACATATGTATAAAATATGATGTATAATTTGATAGTCTATAAATACCTCTTTTACTTGCACTGAAACATAATGAATAATCAGCAACTGGAACATGAACTCCATCAATTCTCTTCATTCTTTGAATGCATTTTTTCTTGTCCGTAGATGATTTCACTTACCAGGATGATGTAACAGCTCAAGTTGAGTTGTTACATAATTTTGATAAGTGGTTTTGTACTCGTCTTCTGTCAAGACATCAGACATTGACTGGATGATCCTACATAAGCAAAAAAAAATGTACTCCCTCTAAACAACTGATGTTTAGGCCTTGCTAAATTAGGCCTTCTGAAATCCATTGGGCACATGAGTCTTTTTCTGCCTAAAACCTTGGAAAAGCTTCTCACATACTTGTTGTAACTCCTCAAAACAATGTAAAACACCTTCCAACCTTATTCCATCTACCAAAACAAGACTCAGAGAAACCTAACTAATTGTATAGAAATGCACTTAGGGAAATGAAAACTGCATGTAATCTATTGTGCAGCAGCACTTAGAGGAAATAAAATTGAACCTACCCTACATCTAACTAGCAAAGGTGGTGCTCAAACATGACCATTTACTGGTTCTTTGAAATAGCTTCCCATCCTCAACAATTTACAATATATCACATGCTCATGAGTAGCCTCAAGGAGGTGAATAATTGACAAAAGTATAACCAACTGCTATAATGAGATCTGGAGAAAGAAAACAATTCCACCTACCTCATGATTTTGATCATACTTGTTGTTGTTCAGAGGCATATAGGCAAATTGGACATTCTACTCCTCAGTTTCAATCTTCCCCTCAGGTGCAAGCATGACTGGAAACACCTTGTTAGGCTTGATTGGAGCTAGATGTTTGCTAGGACATCTGTTTGAACTGATGAACCTTAATCTCACTTTGTTGGCTTCTTACTCATGTATTACCGATTCCTCATCTTGCTGATTGGAATGCCCCATTTCTAGTGATTCCTTTTGAACTATAAGCTCCTCTACAGGTTGTTCCTATGGCTCAAGACTTTCCTCCTTCAAAGATGTTGTTTCACCTTCTGATTGTGGAAAAGATAACTCAAAGTTATATTCAAACTGGTCCTCTTTGTAGCAGCCCTCTTGAGGAAACAAAACATGAATGAGTTCCTCATGTTTGTGGCATTCTTTATTTTTCAGAGCTGACTTGACATCAAGGTTAGTACAAAACTCCTCCAAATCATCCCAAAAACAAACTTCATCATGATCCTCTTGAGGAATGTTAGCCTCTTGAATATGCTTGATATCTTTGGGCTTCCCTTCAAGGTCTGAAATCTTTTTGGTTGGGGCACCTTCTTTAACCTCAAGAACAAGGTCATCCTTTTCAAAGTACTTCTCCAAAGTGTTGTCTTCTTGTTGATTCAATGAAATATCTCCGATGTCTTGAAGAATATCATTTTCACAAGGCTGAGTTGAGACATTAGCTTGTTCCTCTTCTAGGTCAAGAAAACATGGTAGCTGCTCAAACAACCTATTTGTCACCCCCTCATCACTTTCAAGTACCGATTGTTTCTGTGGCATAGCACAAACACTTTCCTCTTCCTTTTGCTTTTTGACTTCCCATGAAGAAGACCACACAACAGGCCCTCCTTTGTAGAGACAAATAGTATCTGGACAAGATGGTATAGGTTGTTTTATCTCCTCTTCTTTTGCTTGCTATATGCTAGAGCACGGTTCCATTTGTATGTTTGGTGGACTTCACAGGGTGAAAAAGATGGCCCTTTCCAACTTGGAATATTAAAGGTAGAAGGCTGCCTGAAACTTGGAATTTCAAACATTGGAGAAGGCTCATTGCTAGGCTCAACTTGACTTATAGTGTGGATTTGCATGAAATTAAGAAGAGGAGAAGGGTTTTGGACCTTAAGCTCTTGAACCTGAGCTATTAATTGCCTTATTTGCTCTTCCTTGGCAGTAATCTGCCTACTCAAGAATTCCTCTTCACACGTTCTTTCCCTTTCCACCTCCTGCTGATGACAAAAAGCTTGGTAGGATTGCTCCTCTTATTGCATATTATACTCCTGCTCCTTTGTGACAGCCTCAAATTTCCTTTACAAGTCTAATGCTACCTCCCTGATACTTATGTTGTTAACATCTTGAGGCTGATTCATAGAGTAGTTATGTTGGTTATAAGCAAAATAATCTTCTTGCAAATGATTATAGGCATGGATAGGTTGCCAGGAAAGCTAAGCAGGGGTGGGAGGGTGATAAGCATGATGATTATGTTGATAATCTATTATTGGTGGGTTACTTGGGACAAAACTAGCAGCATATTCTGCTTGGTATGGCTGATAGGAAGTGATATAAGCAGGATTTTCATGGAATGGAGGGTTATAAAACCTATCTTCACCAAAAGAAGACATTATGCAGCATCAAACCAACTAAAAATTCATGAAATGCTCACAATAATAAAAATTAGGTCTGATTTTTAGTAAAATAAGTACATATCAGCACTTGTCTTCCTGAAACCAGTAGTTATTTCTTTCCAGAGTCACCAAGTGTGTAAAGAAAATGCCTCCAAAAGGCTGAAACTACTGTTGTACACACCAAACAGCAATAATAAAATGTATAAAATGGACTGAGAAACAGTTTCACAATCCCACCGGGCGTGCCAAAAATTGTTCTCTCAAAATTAGACCCTTGCTAAGTTGCAGAACTTAGTATTCTGGAGAAACATGGGATCTTTCCAGGCCTGTGGGTCACCTATGATGGAAAGAACCTCCGGAGAAGGCTAGCTTCCTATTGATACTTAACCTATAACTGCTTGTACTAATGCCTTTGTAGAGAAAAGAGTAAGAAGGATTGCATGGAAATAAAACCTACTATCTAAGGTGATGCACCAAAAGATTGTCGAAGACTACACAAAACTGACACACTATAGAACCAGTAATATCACGGCTCTCATACACAACCCAATAAATCATAATCTTTGCATCATCAATTTGTAAGAAGGCTAAATAACCACAATCCTTTAAAGGAGAAAGATGTTTTCTCACCACTTAACACTGATTGTTATTACTAGTACATCTCACAACCTGCAAAAAAGTATGTATTCCTGCATAAAGGCACCAACATGAAATATAGCTCCAAGGAAAAAGAACATCACAAAGATTTGTAACACTAAGGACACACAATATCAGAAGAAATGGGAAGGTATAAACTGCTTATTACTACTAAAAAGGTGTTACAATGTTGTGTTACTCTCAAAATGAGTTACAAAACTATTCACTTTTGCAAAAGAACTCAAAAAATTACAATATGGCACAAGTGAAAAGCCAGACCTCTTTGAATAATGAACAAGAGAGAAGACTAAATACTTCTCCAAGCAGTTATCATAGGATAAGGATAAGAAACCTCCTTGGTCATGCATATCATAAAGCCCTCAAAATATCTGTCCAAAACCCTCCAAAGTGAGTTCCCAATGAAGAAAAAGTCAAGGCATGTCATCACCCACCATAAAAGCTACAAGAACTGCCTCTTAATGCCCCTCAATGCTACTGAAAACAAGTCAAACCACCACAATAACTCCTCCATCAGTTGGCCAACCTCTCCTACAGCATCATAAATGTTTGATAATTGCACATAAATACCCAACCACATCTCTTTGACCGCATCTTGAAAGCCTCCTCAACTTGTCCCTTGCACAATAAATGACAATTACATTTATTTATGCATTTAATTAACATTAACTAACAATCAGGGAATGGGGGTAATGAGGAAAATGTTATTGCAGAAGAGTCTATAGAGAGGAATATGGAGATGGGTACTCAGAAGGTTGACAGTGATGAATGCCAGAAATTTGATCAGCAGGATACACATAATCCTCTGGTGCTCAAAGATGGTGAGATTCAATCCCAGTCAGCTGAGGCTACTGATGAGGATGACGAGTGCCCTGTAACTAATGGGCTTAATGCCCAACTCCCATAATCGGATTGTAATAATAGTGTTGCAATCATTCAACCTTCTTCCAAGCAGAGGTCTTCCCCTATTTTAGACAGGACTACGGTTGGGACCATGAAGGAGGGATTTTTTGGAGATCAGTCAGCTATTTCTTCCCTGTCCACTAGAATTGGACCTAGTGGTAATTGTAATGACCAAGATGAGTGGATTACCCCTAAGAAAAAGAATCGTAGGACTAAAAATTCTGCTGATGTTGGAACAGACTCTAGGCAAGGAAGACCGACCCTTAGAGAAACAAGGCAATGAGAGATTGCCAGGGAGATTGCTAGTGATAAACAAAAAACACTAGAGATTCAATCTCAAAAACTTCCTAAATGAGAATTCTTTCTTGGAATTTGAGGGGTTTTAATAGCCCCACCAAACAGTTTGAAGTTAAAAACTGTATTCTGGATCATAAGATAGATATTCTCTTACTTCAGGAAGTTAAGATGACTGAGGAGAACTTTAAGATGATAGCTGATAGAATCTAGCCCAATGTTGCTTTCTATGTTAGCCCGGCTATGGGTGCTTCTGGAGGGATTGTTACTATGTGGAATGATGCTAAAATTCATGGTACTATTACTGCTTCCAATAAGTATTTTTTGATTGTCAACTTCTCTTTGCCTTCCTTTAATTGGTCCCTAATCAATATTTATGCCCCAAACACTAGGGCCCTACGGAAAACCTTATGGTTGATTTGTCTAATACCCTTTCCACTTCCCCTCGTTCTCTTTGGATGTTGGTTGGAGACTTTAATACACCCTTGTATCCTTCAGAGAAAATTGGGGGTATTCTGGACAATTCTGACAGTATGTTTGATTTTGCGGAGTTTATCAATACCTTTGGGTTGCTAGATGTGGAGCTTCAGATCAGAATTTTACTTGGTCTAACAGAAGAAGAGGAGATCAAATGATACAAGTTAAGTTGGACAGATTTCTTATTTCTAACAATTGGGATAATCACCATAATCTGAGTTTGGAGGTGTTACCAAGAACCGTTTCTTATCATAATCTTATTCTCTCTAATTGGATGGCCCAGCATAGGCGTGGTCCCTTCCCTTTTAGATTTGAAGTTATGTGGATTAAATGAAATCTTTTGGCTCATTGGTGGCAAATTCCGGTTCAGGGTACTCCTATGTTTCGACTGGTCAAGAAGCCCCTTCATATTAAACAAGAGGTTCGGGGTTGGAACAAATATAGTTTTGGTAATGTGTTTGTTCAGAAGAAAACTATCTCTGGTAAATTAGCTGACCTTCAACACTTAATGGCCCAAGGAATTATTACCGATGACATTACCCAGGAGGAAAGTAATCTGATTTCTGACTAGAAGAATCTTATGAGTAAAGAAGAAATTTTCTGGAAACAGAAGTCTAGAGTTCAGTGGCTCAAAGAAGGGGATCGGAATACTGCTTTCTTTCATCTTTCAGCTATGAAGCGTAGGAAAGCTAATTCTATTTCTAAATTATGTTTGGAGGATGACAATATTATCACAGAGGACAATGAGATTGGGAATCAAGTTGCTTTGTTTTTTTAGAATTTGTTGCTGGAACAAGCTGATAATGTTGTCAATGGGCAGATTATGGATCGGTTCCTAGATAAAATCCCCTCATTGATTATGGAAGATGACAACATAGAAATGTTAAAACCAATTTCTAAGGAAGAGGTTCGTGCTGTCTTATTCTCCATGGGTCCTTTCAAAGCTCCGAGCCCTGATGGCTTTCCTTCGATATTTTTTCAGGAATATTGGGATATTGTGGGCTTTGATGTAACTGTTGTTGTTTGGGACTTCTTCAGAACTGGTAAACTTCTAAAGCAGATCAACAATACTTTTATTGTTCTTGTTCCTAAGAAGCCTAAGCCCATGCACCTGACTGATTTTAGACCTATTAGCTTGTGCAATACCATCTATAAGTTGTGCACTAAATTGCTTGTTCTGAGATTTTAGCCTTTTATATCCCCTTCTCAGAAAGGCTTTGTCCCTAGTCATCAAATTCTAGATGTTGTTATATCCACTCATGAAACAATCCATTCTATGGACAAGAGTAGGATCCCTGGTATGGTTCTAAAGTTAGACATCTCTAAGGCTTATGATAGAGTTTCATGGAAGTTCCTTTTTAAAGTCATTCAAAAATTTGGTTTTAATGATAAAATCTCCCTTCTCATTCGAGAAGTTGTCTCTACTGCTAAATTCTCAGTTTTGGTTAATGGGGTACCCAGAGGCTTTTTCTCTTCCATGAGGGGGATTAGACAGAGAGATCCTCTTTCTCCATATTTGTTTATCATGATGGCTGAGACCCTTGGGAGATATGTTCACTCTAAGATTACCTCTAAGGAAATTGTGGGTATTGAACCAGCCTCTTCTATATCTCCTATGTCTGTGCAGTAGTTTGTGGATGATACCATCCTTTTTGGTATCTCTTCTGTGGTAGAAGCTAGAAGTTGGAAGAATATTCTTAATGACTATGCCAAAGCTTCTGGTCAATACATAAATTTCTAGAAAAGCAATGTGTATTTTTTTAACACTCAGGGTGATCTCCGGAGAAAAATTATTAATATCATTGGTTGTGTTGAGGCTGATCTTCCTTTTGTTTATCTTGGCCTCCCTCTCACTGTTAAAGAGGTCTCTTAGGGATTTTGGAATGGAATTCTGGAATGAACTCAAAAGAAGTTGATTGGCTGGAAGGGGAAGCTCCTAAGTAGTGCTGGTAAATTACAGCTTTTAGGAGCTTCTCTTCAAGGTATTCCTACGTATGTCCTATCTCTTTTTAAAATGCCTAGGTTTATTGCTGACAAATTGGAGACGATCCAAAGAAATTTCCTATGGATAGGTGTGGAAGCTAAAAAGAGAATGTCTTTGGTTAGTTGGGAGAAAGTTTGTCTTCCCAAATCTCATGGGGGTCTTAATATTAGATCTGTAAGAAATATGAATAAAGCCCTCCTTTCCAAAATTAACTGGAATTTAGTCCATAGTCATAAAGAATGGGTGGCCATCATGCAAGCTAAGTATTTACATGGAACTGACAATCTTAGTTTCCTTTATCAGGAGGGGCTTCCTCAGGGCTCTGTTATTTGGAATAAAATGTTGAAGTCTAGAAGCTTACTTAAACAAGGGCTTAGATGGAAACTGGGGAATGGTAATTCTATCAACTTCTAGGAGGACATTTGGGTCGATGATAAGGCCCTTGATGCTCAAGGAGATTATGGGATAGTTGCTGGTATTGCAAAACAGTTTTTTGGGTCCAAAGTTTGTCATTATATCCATAGTGACAATGGTATCAGACGCTGGAAAAATCTTCTTGATTGTTGTGCTCAATGCCCTAAGTTTATCCCTAGGATGAGTTCTATTCAACAAATGCTACTGGGTGTCAGAATTCCTCTCTTTCCTAGAGAAGATGAGTTGTATTGGTGGCCAAATAAGAGAGGTTAGTTTTCTGTTAACTCTGCTTACCATTTGTTGATCCCTGATGTTCATAGAAATGAGCTTTGGAGGAAAGTCTGGAATCATAAGCTTATTCCTAAAATTAATATGTTTTGGTGGGCTGTTGTTCGTAACAAAATTTTAACTCAAGACAATTTGCAAAGGAGGGGATTCACTCTGGTGAATAGGTGTTTCCTGTGCCTTGAGAAGGAGGAAACTGTCTCTCATTTAATTTGTCACTGTGATTTTTCCAAGGAAATTTGGAGTACAATTTTAAGGAACTTCGACATTCAATGGGTTTGTAATCCCAATATCAGGGGAGTCATTGCTAATCGGTGCCCTAATTTCTCTCATCCTTGTCTTGTAGAGATTTGGAACCAAACTCTTCGATGTCTTGGTTGGACATTATGGAAGGAACGGAATAACAGAATATTTAGGGAAACTGCCAAGGATTCCTCTCAAGTCTTCCAATCTTTTTCCAAGATCCTCATGGAAAGTGTGATTAGCTCCCACATCAAAACTGCTGACAAACCACTTACTCAAGAGGAAGAATAAATTGTGATTAATTGGAGAATTTTAAACCAAATCCTGACATATGATAACTCCAAACAACTTCAGAGATTAAATACCAGATGGATTCCTCTGAGGCCTCATTGGTTCAAACTTAACTTTGATGGAGCTTCTAAGTCTGATGGTAAGGCTAGTGGTGGTGGGATTATCAAGGATGACAAAGGGAGGCTAGTTGCTGCCTATGCTAGTGGGATAGGTTTTCAAAGCAATAATTATGCTGAAGCCTCTGCTCTTTTATGGGGGGCAAAATTGGCTATTTCACTTGGCATTCCATAGTTGCATATCCAGGGGGATTCTAAACTGATCATTGATGCAGTTACTAAAGTGTCGACTTGTGGGTGGAAACTCAAAGACATTATAGTTGATATCCAAATCCTTGTGCAGAGGATCTCTAGAGTTGAAATCTCTCATATATATAGAGAGGGGAATGGGGTTGCTGATGCCCTTGCTGATTATGGTCAGTAATTTTCAAATTGGCGATGTTGGCATCAATTTAAAAACATTCCTATTAAGATAAGGGAATTGACTCAAAAAGAGATGACTTGTCAAGGATGACTCATCATACTGAGGGAGACAGTTTTTCCGTCGGCTTCTTTGGGCACTGCTGACATGTATCTCGAAGTACAGGTTATATTGTACTTCTTTGTTTAATGTCATTTCGGCATTATTAATCACTCATGTTAAGGCGAGTTGGTTACATGGTAATCATAAGAAATTTATGATTATTATTCTCGAGCATGGGAAGGACTGGCTTCAATAGGTTTTTAGGAAGGCATTCCTGATTAATGATAACCCGTGCAGTCTCATGATCATTATTCCTTCTCAAGTTGTTACAATTACCTTTCGTAATCACTCTGCAAATTCCTGGCTTTGTGTGTTCTGTGTTTTTGAGAGAAAGACGAAAATGGGAGGAGACAGGATTCGCACGGAGCCAATTTCTTGCTGCGAATTCAAGGACAAGATTGTGGTCTAGCATTACTGCAAGGAAGGTGGAATCAACCCTTTTCTGGAATGCCTTAATGGATTTGATGAGAATTTGTCTGTGCAATTTGCCCGGTCCTAGCAAAATCGTAGAGTTACTGTTGGGAGTATTGGTTTCGAGATCTCTGAGCAAGTTATTGCCATGGCGACTGGTCTGTCTACTAAGGGGACTAAGTTGCAAAGGAAGGTGAAAGTGGCGGACTATTCTAACCAGAAGTTATTTTTGGGAGGAGAAGAACTTGTTCCCTAGTAGGGAGGGTTTGAACGGGCCAAGTCGCTAGAGTTGTGGGATAAAATGTGCTTCCTCCTCATGAAATACTTCACTTTGGAGGGCTGGTTTACTAGGTTTTATAATTACCATCTCCCTTTACTTAATCATTTTAGGTGCAATGCTCATATTAGTTTCCCTTTCTATTTATTGTCGTCCCTTGAACACTCAATTTTTAGGGCTAAAGCTAAGATGGATAAGAAACCTTCCAAAAAGCCTATCCCTTTATACCAAAGTCTTATCCTTTGTTTATACAATTTTCATCTTGCTTTGGAGCCTCCTAAACCTATCCAGACTCATAGTGGTGAGATTTTTGCTAACCCTGATGATATTGTCGTTCCTAAAGAACCTTGCCCTTCCCCTGCTTCTCATAAGATGAAAGGGGTTTCTTTTTCTATGTCCACTGAGGAGACCACCATGGTGAAGGTTAGTCATACTCTAACTTCTAAAGGGAGTGTGAAAAGCAAGAAGAGGAAAATTAGGGAGTTGGAGGAGGATATTGTGGGGGATGCTATGGGGACCCCTAAAAATCTGAGCAGTGACCCTGTGGGACTTGGCAATAAAAATAAAGCTAATTTGTCTGCAAAAGATAAGTATGGTTTCTCTTATGGGGTTAGGAGGTCGGGTAGGATTGCTGGTAAGCCTGCGCCACAAGCTAAACTGATTGACTACTCTGAAAGTGCTTCTAATGCCTCCACATAGGGGGATGACCAACTAAATTCTAAAGATCTTGAGGTTCAAGAGATCTCTGAAGATGAAGTGGGTAAGAATGAAAGGAAATAGGTTGATGATCTGGGAGGTGCTGACGGTGATCCTATGGACAATGCTGGCGAAGGGTAGAGGATGATCGTGGAGGAGGCTAGTGACGAGACTGAGGAAGGGGATGACCACAAGCATGATCTTGCTATCTTGAGGGGTCGTGTGGAGGATCTGGAGCAGAAGTTTTCTTCTATGGGAGAGCTCATAAGTAGCGTGCTCAGTCGTACGGTGATGCTTAACCTCTCTCTGCTACAGGATCTTGGGACTCATGCTAATGAAGAGAAGGAGGAGAAATTCAAAAAACTGGATGAATTTGTTGAATTTCTGGCTAAAGGATGGGAGAATGTTTCTCCTTAGTTTTGTCTCTTTTTATGCTATCTATCATCTTCTACTTTCTATCTGGTGTCTATAAGCTATTTTTGTTGTTTATGTTGTTTATGCGGGTTATGTTGTAGTGGTCATGAGGCTCTTTTTGTGCTTGAGCCTTTGGGGTCTCTTCTTGTCTTAATGTAAGGGTTCGGCCCCTGGCTTTTGCCGACTTATATAATCAAAAACTAAGTGGTTTATAGTCACACCACTTTAGCTTAATGTTTTACATTTCAAATTTATTACAAACCTATGCAGAAAAGAAAGCACTTGGACATGATATTCAATCTCCTAATTTTGTATGGTTTGGAGATGAATAAAACATTGTGAAAAAATAGTAAAGTAATCAAGGTGACTTACTTTACTACCTGTTATGGATTTGCTTATCTTTGCTTTTCGCATCTTTACGACAAGTAATAAAGTAATTTATAATCCATTACCTTATCATTTGTTTACAATGTCTTATTCATTTCTAGATCATGCAAAAAGAAAATAAAACCTCTTATATCTCATATGCACTTGCAAACCCCATGCATCATGCATCATACTACTCATGCCTTGCAAAAATATGCATTATTCTTCATATCTTAATACCACCTTATATCTCCCATGCACTTGCAAACCCCATCACCTTATCATTTTCTTCGAACCATTTGATTTACCACCCTTAGTCCTTATGCCAAAAAGAAAAAGAAAAAGCATCGAGCCTTATTATTTCATGATAATGTGCTTTGACTTCATGAAAAAGATTAAAATGTGACAAGACCTAAGTCTTTGGCCTCACGGGCTTTGGCATAATCACTAGATTCTAAGACTTTTACAAGTCTTGACCATGTCTCCTAAAAGGTTTGCAATGATTTAACAAAAACAAAGTCAAAAAGGTGAAAAAATGCTCATTCAAGCTCTAGCAAAAGAAAGGGTTTTGAAACCCTAAACATCATTTGCCTTTGTCAACTCTTGGAGAAAAAATGACTCTCTACCCAACTGCGGCCTCTGCTAGGGTTCAATGCTTCTCTTCACTCTCCTCTGCCATTTTTTGAGCTTTCCAGAGGCATCTTTCTTTTACATTTTCAGCAAGGAAAAGAAGGTGATTATCTCCTCTGTCGAAATGGCTACTTCTTTGACTTTATTCACTATTTTTTGAGCATTATGGCAGCAGCCACATAGTTGTATCTTGAGCATTTTATGACATCTTCTTTTGCCACTATTTTTCCCTCTTTGGGCCACCATGGACAAGGGTTTGGGAGCTTGTTATCCTTCGATTTCATGCTTTTCCTTGAGCAATTTGATGAAGATCTCAGACAGAAAAATTAAATTAAATTAAATTTTTAAAAAAATTTAAAAAAAGCTAAAGCATTATAAAACTCAGAACTAACATTTTGCATCATTTTTTATGCGATCTGGCCCTATAGGCCGCAAACTCTATCTGATATTTCTGAGCATTCTGTGTTTGTATGAGCTCAAAAACCTTCAATTTTTGCCTATATCTGCATTTTTGGCCCCAAACGAGCTCGACCCATAATACAAGAATGAAAAACTTGCAAAAGAAAATGTCTCTCCACTCGGGTTACTATTTTTTGAGTATTATGAAATCAAAGGTCTTCATTTTCATTTATATCTGCAGCTTTTCTTGCATTTCCTATAGCATGAGGCTCAATCTGGCACTAGAGGCCACGACCATAGTTGCTCTTCTGAGTATTTCTTTCCTTTATGTGAACTTGAATCCTTCATCACTTTGTATTTGGGATTTTGCTTGAAAACCCAAAGTGGATTCGACCTGTTGTAACGAAACTCTCTGCAAACTCTCTCTGGCCGTGATTCTGATAGCAAAAAGGTCATTTCCTGTGTGTAGAAGATGATACAACAATATTGTCCTCTATTTACAAGCTTTGCAAAATATAAACCTTCTATTGGGTTTCAGTTATATTCGGTCTATCTCACATTTCCTAAGTGTTCCTCTTTCCTTTGTAAGAAAAATACAAACTCGCATAAGCTTAAAAACTCTTCATTCTTGAATGCAGATGCTTTTCTGTTGGCTCAAATCAAGGTCGACCCATGATATAGGAATGAAAATCTTGTAAAGAAAACATTTCTGCACTAGTCCTCTGTATTTGAACTCTGTGTAATACAATGTGGGTTTTGACTTTGTATGAAGAAAAAAGTATTTTTAAGTTGCATCTTTCATGGCTCGAACTGGGTTTTCTCATTCACACATATACAAGACAATAACATCAAAATTGGAAATGCAAAATATAACTCTCATGAGCTCAAACTATTTATTTTCATTGTGCTTGCTTTTCCTTCTGCAATTCGATGTGGCTTTTTGACCTTGTATGAAGAACATACACTCTGATTGTTCCTATGAGAACTCATAATACAGTTAACTTGCATTTTGTCTTCTCCTGTGCAAAGAGAAATTGATCTATTTCCCCAAAAATGCAAAAGATAAGCTTTTCTTTCATTATTGTACAATGGCCTTTGGTGTGGATGCAATTTTTGTTCTTGTAGAAGCATGATGAAAGTTACATGACTAAGAGTATATGATGATCAATAACCTACATTTTTATCCTCCACTATAGAAACAAAAGCTACTGTTCTTTAGAATTTCATTTGTCTTTCTGTTTCACAGAAAATACTATGAGATATGGCTTTTGAAGGAAGATTACAATCTCATTTTTTGCTGTTCCTTTTATCTGTTGTAGCATAAACATTGTGACGATCTGATGCACTATCCATAGACCTAGATTTGACATTGATATACATTAAGAAACAAAAGGAAAACTATGAAGTTTTCTCCCAAGCATTTACACATTTGGCTTATCTGAATGCATCTTCATTTGATGTTGTCATGAGTCTTTATTTATGACAATTCCAGTTGGTGGCTGTCCCATATGCTTCATGTTTTTTTGTATTGATAAAAACCTAAGGCTATATGCCTCTACTATAGGTCATTATACTTCCATCTTGTCTTCGTGTCTTGTGGTGACTATGGAAAACTTCTTGACTAAGACAAAAGACCACCGTGTAGAGTCTTAGGATTCCTTAAGATTAAGGGCAGCATTCTAGAATCTTGATAGGATCTTCTTCTCTTTGATACGCCTATAGATGACTTTATGGTCATACCTCTTAGGGTTTTTATGCACTATCTCTTCATTACTGTGTATTGTTTGCTACTTTTTAGACCTTTTATCAATCATTAATACTTGACTATTCTTTGTCATAACCTCTGTGGTCTTGCAAATGGTCTCCATTGCACTATCCATAGGAAGCTGACTTCTTCAGAAGACGTCGTGACTATTTCACTTAACTCCTATGTTTGACCTAGCTTAAGCCTCTTCTCACCAAACCTAAATGACTTCTTCAAAAAGACAGACTTCTTCATGCATTGTAATGCTAACTGTTCCTTTTTGTTGACTGCCATTTTACTGACTGTCATTTGTCATGCTACTCATCATTAGCAGCCTACTACTTCTTAACTTTTTTCTGCTCCACAGGTTTACTTTTAACTACATATTTTGTCATGACATCCCTATAACCTTTGTTTCTCTTTTGCATGATTTCTACTGCTCCCTTGTCTCATTGTTTATCATCTAAATTTGAGCCAACATAGCAACTTCAAAGTTTTCTTCTATAAAGATCATTTCTACAGTGCATGAAATATAGTATAAAACCTAAATGTTCTCTTCTTCATGCAAGTATGCTGAATGTCATATACTTCTGGATGGCTACCTTTACTGTTGCTCTTGATAGATTGTCCTTTATCTGAAGCAACATTGTGATACACATTTGTTTTCTCGTGAAGATGATGAATTGAAAGCATTTGTTATACTTTATGATACATAATTGCAAGCTTTCACATGTTGATATTGTACTCTATCTGTCCTAGAATGATGTGTTTAGACCAAAACTGCCATGTTGGCACTGGATAATGCACTTTTCACCAGCACAAAGGTGTTGTCATGTACTCATAAACACTTTCAATTGATGAATTGCAAAATGATCTTTAATTGGATATATTTCTTCATCTGAAAGGCTATCAAAAGATCCAACTTTTGTCTCTGAACTTCCTGAATGTATGAAAATGAGAAAACATCTGCATTATGTAGTGCCCCTCCGTTTTCACTTTGGATGTGTTAGGTATCTTTGGCATTTGGTTATTTGGTTTGTGATGCAGAGGCATCCACACTAAAACCTTGACATACAGCATGTATGTCTAAAACCCATCATCATCATCATCATATTTTCCTTAACACTGTCAGCATCATCATATTTTCTCTGCCGACCGATATCCTCCTGCAGACAAACCTTCGCCCTTTCACCTGTCAGCAGCATCATCATATCCGGCTATCGGCAGCATCATCATATTCGGCAAGCGCAAACATCCTCCTGATGTTCACTGTTCATCTTACCGCCAACCTCTTTCTTCATCATCATGATGTTCAACATCATGTTCATCAGCAGGATATAGAACATCCAGTTCCTCCCATATATCCTGATGACGACAACCTCATGCACCTTTCCTTCAATGCTTACGTCACCCTGATATCCTGATGACGATTATCCTGATGACGATGACGTCACATGCAGCTCCTTCAATATCCTGCTGCCCGATATCCTGATGACGATTATCCTGATGAGGATGACGTCACATGCAGTTCCTTCAATTTCCTGCTGTCGGCCAAACTTAACATTATCGGCCCGCGATGGTTTTATCAACCCGATCTTCTACCTTATGCCGATACGCTCCTCCTCGGCAACACCTGATGATGATCACCCCAAAACACATTCACCTTATGCAAACGATTGCATCATGCTCACCTCCATCTACTCGGATGACGCCTGAAGTACCTGCAGGATATACACAGAAATATCCTGATGATGCCGTTGCGATGGATTTTCTGACCTTAGCGAATTTCAATCTGCCGAACCTCCTGAGGTGACCCGATCTACTTTCAGGGTGATCTTCCAGACTCTAACAACCAACACGACCTAGCACATACCCATGCTAGGGTCCTCAACACCTCTTGATTGCGATCCTGCAAACATGCACATGAACAAACACAAAATGCAAACTAAATCCTAAACTACTGTACATAGCCATTCCACCGATTCGACGAATCAACCGGTGGAATGGATCAGCGAATCCATGAAACCACCAAAACAGCAAATCGATTTCACAATGGAGATCAAACAGAAAATGAACACAAACAGGATCTTTATTGATTTCAAAAGATGCAATACAGTACTCTGTCTCACTCTCTGCAATCTAGCTTCTCAACATCTATGTCTAAAACCAACCGATCCTCATGCATAAATAGGATCTCTTGCGAGTACTACTGACCCGACTCCAAGCGGCTGGGAAATCTCTCCAGGCGGCTGGGAGATCCAACCGGACCTACAGCATAACAGCTGTCTTAACAAACTAGCTAAAAATAGTAAAGTATGGTCAACATGACCTTATTACATGCATTGGTCTTATCAGACCTTCTTGGAAACATTAACAAGACTCAAAACAAACTAACTGCCTCATGGAGGCCAGCTGTCAGGTAGGTGCTCCTGCACCAATTTGGATTGTTTATTTGATGCTTTGGTTAATCATGGCATTAAATAATATTATTAGTCATAAAGACATTTTTGATAATTAAATAAATATAAATGCCTTTATGTAATTTAATTTATTGAATATGTATATTTATTATATTAGTAGTTAAGTTAATAAATAAATTTATTATTATTAGTAAATATTGTGTTGAATCGCAAGTAAAATAGGTAGCGTTTATGTGTTGTCATAAAATCTATTTTTAGAAAATACTAAAATAAATTAAGTTAGTGGAAGTTATTGGAGAAGTGGTAGATTTTATTTATTATTCTTCCATTTTGGAAGGGAGGAGGGGATTTGGAGTGAGGTGAAGTTATGGGAATTAAATACCTTCACTAATTTATTTCAGAGCATGCATTTGAGAAGAGGCTTTGGAGATATAATTAGGGGATTGTCAAATGTAAAAGGGAAAAAAAATAGAAGATATTGTTTTCACTTGTTCCAACATTATTCTTGGAGGATATTCATTTAGATCTAGAAGAATTGTGGATGGGGAAGTTGGATGGGAGGAGATTTTTGTTCTGAGTTTCGAGAATTAATTTATGACACAAGTTTGAAGGAATTATAGATTTGGGGCTGCTAAGAATTAATTATCTCCGTGCAAATTTTATCACAGGTATGTTTTACTGGATTTTATAGAATGTCTTTTTCTTGATAAATGATGAATGCCTTAAAGTTGTACAATTAATAAATTGATCATTACTGCATGATTAAGGAATTAATCTTGTAATCACTATACTAAATTTCAGTATAATTCTTGAATGATTGATTCCATAATAAAATTGGATTTCATTGTATTTCCTCTATAAAAATTGTTCCTTTCTCTTATTTTGAAATCTATTAATTTATCCCTTGTCTTTAAATTATTAATTGAGGAATCAGATGATCTCAGGAAGAACCATTGTGTTGAAACCCTCTGTTTAATTCTTTTGCATTGTTACTGTGTGGAAATTGTATTCTGTATTGTTATTCATTCATCTGGGTGCTCCTAAATCATATGAATGATTTAATCTGCACATTTGATGGTTTCAATTGATCAGTAGATAGAGTATATATGTTTGTATCTGCTTAAACTTTCCAATTCCCTAGGCATCAAAATTATTAAAGCATCTGATTTAAATGATGTTGTATTAATCCAGAGACATTTGGTTTCTTTAAAGTTTTGTATTTGATTTAATTTGCATCTGACTTCATTAAAAATTATATGAGTTTCTTTTATATCTTTAGTCAAATCCATTATGTGCATATCCTGCAATTATTACATTTCCTAAGCTGAGGTCTCTCAAAGGCATTTATTTTATTTCTATCCTGCAGCTTGAATCATTTTATCATTGCACCATGTTTATTAAATCTCTTTATTGATTCATTGGTGTAATTGAATATTATGTCTGAGTTGATGATTATACTTAAGTTTTGCAGAGAAGTAGAATTTATATTTTGTTTGTGGGTTAAATCTAGATTGATAAAAGGGGTAGATTGCAGAAAAAACTGCTCATACCTCATAAATAATTTTTTTAATTGCTTTCTGGGTTTTGTTGCCTCATTTGTTATCTTTCCGATACATTTTGAATTTTTAAATTTTATTTAGAATCGAGAAAGTTATTGTAGATTTACTACTGTCTTTTTTTTTGTGGCAGGACAGCTTATTTATTTATTTTATTATTTTATTATGTTCTTATTTCTTTTGATAATTTAATTCATTAAATTAAAATTGAGATTAAATATGCCACAACTAAATTGTATGAATATACTTCCTTTTGAATGCATTATAATTTCATAAATTGTGTCTATATTTATTTTGAGGGAGTGGCACTATAAATTGGTTTATTTATAAAAGAGAGATTATTTTGTATTAAATATAAAAGGAATATTATCTTGTGTTTTACATATATGAAATTGTCTTGGCTATTTAAAAGAAATTAAAGAAAGTTATTTTGTTTTAGATAGAAATTCTCTTATTTAAATAGAAGATTCTATTTTCCTTCATTAGAAAGATTTTAAGATGATGTAGTTAAATATGAGTTTATCCAATTTATATAAAAAGAATTTATCTCATATATTATCATGTTTATTTGATTTGGTATTTAATTTTGATATTGATATAATTATGTTCTTATTTAAATTTAAATTTAATAAAGATATTTAGTTTGACAAGTATGCCTTGGTTAGAGTACTTTCTTAGTGTTCTTTTTAGTAAACTAACTATGGTTTATTGCTTGTCATCTTGGTGTTTCCACATTATATTTGTGATTGGACTAATAATTTCAAGTCTTTTGATAAGGATCATATAGGTACCTTACTTAAGTCATTAATTGATTAATGTCCTTCTGGGCAATGCAAAATATATCATTGCATTTAGAAGATGAAATGTCTTTGAGTGAATTAGGTATTTTTTATATGATTGTCATGTTGATGATTGAATGAAAGTAAATTAATTGGTTAAGTAATATTTAAGTAAATGGATTGTTAGGAAGAATAAGTTTTCTTAGATTAATAATTTTCTTTTCTTATATGGTGGTTGTAAAGAATGAAATATCACTTTCTAATATTTTCTTACTTGTACGTTAAGACTTATACTATGTTCGATTACTAAATTAGTTCAGAAAAAAAAATAGTATTGTTTACATTGAAAAGAAGATCTATTGTTAACCTTGCATGATTAGTATAGTGGTAACTTGTTTACTAGCTTGAAGAAGATCATTTTTGTGTAGAAAAATTTTATGAGATTATTATTAGATAGGTAAACCCCAATCTTCTTCTGTCCGCATGTATGGTTCAAAATGCAAATGTGTATCTAAGTTTGAGAAGGTGTCGATGTCATATGAATAATATTCTAGAAGTTTTGAATTGTATAATACTGTCATGTGGTTATAAGTTCAAGTCCCAAACTACGAAGTCTCCGCGCTACGCGTACGTAGGCAAGGCCATCATGAATGAGCCCCTGAGACATTAGGTCGGGCCCTTAGTGCCTTAGGTTGTCACTTCATGAAATTAATTTTTGTGTAACTAATAATCATGCAGGACTCAGAAGCTAAGAAAGCACCTTTCCAATTGGTGTATGGATGATCATCTGGCACCATGATAAATGGGTATACATATGTATAATTTAAATTTTAAATCTTTGTATCTAACATTTCAATTATGAAGAATGTCATAAACTCTATTATGTAATCTGAGCTTTACTAAGTTAAGATTTGTAAATTGTTTCTATCATGCAATTAATTTCATTATTGTTATCTATCAATATTTTCAGAGATAAGCATTACAAAAAGGTGTGTGTGTGTGTGTGTTCAATTGATGCATTTAGACTTAGAACAAACCATGGTTATTTAGATCGTGTTCATGTGTAGTAATGAGTTTTGTATATGGTTGAATGTTGCTTAATTTCAATAATGCAGTCATGTTATCCCTAGAGAGGTTAGTTAACTTGTTGAAACAGATTATGTTATATTTTGTTACCATTACTTCTATAAAAAAAATAAAAATACTAAATATATATATATATTCCATTTTTTTTTGTGGTTGACTTATCTCTAGGGTTGCATGGCGAGGCATTACATTTGGTATCAGAGCCAAGTTGCAGCATTGGGATCTTTGGTTAATGTTGTCGCCCATGTTTAGTTATAGTAATACTTCTTATGCATATGGAGGAACTCTTGTGTAGGATACCATGCTTTGATCTAAACACCCAGTTTGATGTATTGGATAGCTGATCATGATATTGACTTTCAGCATCATGTGAAATGTAGAAAAAGTAGAGTGAAAGGAAACTGGAATAGGGAAGTGGATAACAAATAATGTTACGATTTTGCAAATATGAATCATATTGGTAGTAATGGAATTGTGTATGTAAAAGTAATCTTCCCCTGTAAATGTGAGAAACCAGTAACTGTGCATTGGTTGAGTGTTGTGAATACCTCGTACTTGCTTTGTGTGCCCATGGGATGGTGATAATGGGTACCCATCCTTGGGGAATATGTGTATTTTAGGTGTGGAATTAACCATACCATTATGTGTGTTTCTATGTTTGTTACCCAATTGAGGGCCAACCCTTGTGTGGTTGAAAATATATATATATATATATATATAAAGAGTAGCCAAAAGTTAGATTCATAGATTCTCTTTTTTTGGTTCTCTAGTCCCTCAGTCTATGAAGGGGTAGTAGCAGCCACAAAGTTCTGGGCGGAGTGTGTAGCGTACGCTTATGACAGTGCAGAGTGGTCTCTTGCTCAACCGAACCTGAGGAAATGTACTCACTACTTCCCCTTATGATGGATCAGGGTACTTGATCCTTAAGTGCTAGCCTAATCCCCACAGTTCTTGAGAATTTGGATGGTATTTCTTGGATGATCAGCTACCTTGTCTTCACGAAAGGTATGATATTCCACATGAGTTGTCAGTTGGGGGCCGGGGTCTAGGACCTGGATGGATAACCCAAGTGAGACCAGGTGCCCCATGTATGTTTTGAGGTCCAACATGTGGAGGGAGATTTGTTACCCATGTTGAGACAAGTTCCGTATCTGCACATGTTCTGACATGATGCAATAGGTACGATGCCACACCCCACTGATGTTCCGACACAGTGTTGGTGATGATGCCGTGTTACTGATGGTAGCGAGCTGGGCTCGAGGACACAATGCCACATGCATAGACACATGAAGGTGCACTATGAGATTGTGTTATAGCCTACTTGTGTGATGATCATAATGGGGCCTCACACACTTGTAGAGGGATACTCATGTTTTCTTTCGATAGTGTTTGGGTTGGTTAGCATATGGGTATGTCCTAGCCATGTATACCTCTGGCTATGGCAAGTCCCTGTGTGTGCCTTTTCCACGAGGTGTCGCTATGCAGGGTGTGTTCTGCACGTGCCTACTTCCGCGGAGCCACAGACACACTGCCATGCAGTATACGGCCAGTACGTGCCTTCTCTGGTTGGCATATGACCATGCCACGCTGAGACGCGATGCGAGATATGGCTGAGGTGTACATTCCATGCAGGTAGCCAAGGAGTACGTGGGCCACTTGGCTAGTCCACGCCGCGTGACGACGTGATGCAGGGTGTAGCCGAGGAGTACACTCTGAGCCATGTGGATGGTGTGTTCACTCCGCACCACATGAGGGCTACTTCTATAGCCTAACGTTGTTCCCTCCTTCCTCATTTGGTGGCTAGTATCTAGTCACATAGTGTTGTACAGTGCAACTTCGAAGATAGTGGACTTTCTCTATGGTTATTGATGATTTTCTATTGATTGTGAAGGTCGGCACTTTGTTTCTATTTGATTGTGATGGTTTAACCACACCTTGTGATCTTATTTGCAAGTAACCCTCATGGTTACATTTGATTTAGTGTTAAAATTGCGCGTATTTCTTTCTTTATTGTTGAAACTAATTTTTTATTTAATCTTTCTTTATGACTGGTGGCTAAACTAGTTTATCCTTGTTGTTTTTGATGTCGGCCATGTGTCGTATTGTGATTCCTCTCCAAGGACGTATGAGGTAGACTTGGTGAGTGTATATGAGGAAGCAAACATAGGGAACCTTGAGGATGGAGGTATGTGAGGCTGTTATACAGCTAGGACCCACTACCCACCTATGTGTGATGACTATCTCTTGGAGGCTAACCACCTTATACAACAAGAGTGGTCTCACCCTGTGAGTGTGGCCTAACACCAACAAGTCACTGAGTGTGAGGTATGGCTTATGTGAGATGGATTTTGGCTCTTGGCTCATGGATTAGTATGCTGCTTTCCAATGTCTAGATGGACCCTTGTGTATCCTTGTGATGTGATTCCCGGTGATGTGAATTGATGTGTATGTGAAGAATGTATGTTAAATCGTGAATATAGTACTTATGAAATGACAAATGGTGTTTGCATGCGTCAAAAAGGTGAAAAATCATGATCTTTTGTTGAATATGTTATGAGATTTAGTGTTGTAAAATAATTAAATTAAAATGTCTTGTTTATAAATGATGGATATTTAATGGAAAATGTGTGTGTTGTGTATAAATATGTTGATATTTTGTGAAAATGTAGCATTCTGACTTATTGATTGCTTAACAACAAATCGGTAGACGAATTACAATGGTGGTGTATTTGAAATTGAATACTTTATATGTTTAAGATATGAGAATTTGTACCGGTAAGATTAAAAAGAGCGTAATGTTTTCCTTATCCTGAAAGAAATTGATGGGTGTCAATGTTAACATGTAAGAATTTTGGGTGATTTATGTATTATGAAATCATTTTTTTGAAATACAAGACTTGTTTGTGTTACTATTGTGACATTGGAAGTAGACGAGTAAAGTATGTTTGAAATGGAGTATATAAGATAAACCTCTTTCCATGGGCAAACTAGTGTATATTATTTTTATGAGATGAATCAACTTTGATGTTGGTACTAACGTGTTATGTTTCTACTCTAATTGTGACTTCCAAGAGTAAGTCAAGTTTTAGGGGGGGAGGATGTAGTGCCCCTCCGTTTTCACTTTGGATGTGTTAGGTATATTTGGCATTTGGTTATTTGGTTTGGATTGTTTATTTGATGTTTTGGTTAATCATGGCGTTAAATAATATTATTAGTCATAAAGACATTTTTGATAATTAAATAAATATAAATGCCTTTATGTAAATTTAATTTATTGAATATGTATATATATTATATTAGTAGTTAAGTTAATAAATAAATATATTATTATTATTAAATATTGTGTTGAATGGCAAGTAAAATAGGTAGCATTTATGTGTTGTAATAAAATCTATTTTTAGCAAATACTAAAATAAATTAAGTTAGTGGGAGTTATTGGAGAAGTGGTAGATTTTATTTATTATTCTTCCATCTTGGAAGGGAGGATGGGATTTTGAGTGACGTGAAGTTATGGGAATTTGTTAGATCTAGGGCACACAACTGAGAGGGGGGGTGAATCAATTGTACAAAAACTTGCTTCTACTTCAAACACTTGATTCTTCTTTGTTAGTTAATAGCATATCAGTTAACCATTCATGAAAGCATAATGCATAAACACAGGAGCAGATAAACATCAACACATTGGACACCAAGATTTTGATGTGGAAAACCCGGTTAAGGGAAAAACCACGAGGTGATTAACCCAAGGATTATTCTCTGTTAGAAGAATAAGAAAACATGAATGGCACATGCCAATTAGGGCTCACTGCCCGAGCACACTGCTCACAAAGAGGCACACTGCCTACAAGAGACACACTATCTACAAAGTGATAAGAATCACAAACTTGAACTAGAGATTGACATCTTTACCATGTCTGGATCAGTTCCATTTAAGCCTGAGATACTTATGCTCTGCCCTACGCTCTTTCGCTATACCACACTCATCTATTCCACACACACTTTGAAATGAACTCACAAACCTTTATTTATACAAGGCATCGACTTAGGAACAATCATCTAAGTTGGCAATCATCCATAAGAGCATTCGCAAGTCGGCAATCATCCACAAGAACATTCGCAAGATGAATAACTCATCCGGTCGGCCAGTCTGAATAAGAATATCTTCATCTGAAAGAATATCTTCAATTCCGGGCTCTAACACTAATGCGGACCGACAACACAACCTCAACATGATCCAGGAACCTTCACAAGCTTGCCTGAATGACCAGGCACATCCGCACTTCCTCTACTCACAGGAATCTCTTCTCCTCTTCATCCGGAACTTCAAGAACATAGTCTGTCGCGACTGTCAAACTGAAAAAAGTTCTTTCGGACCTCCAAACTTTGTACAAACTGAGATGACACATCACAAGGACATCCCAAACACTCCTTCCAATCCGCAGAGTCTGATAATGCACCTCCGGATCTCACCGGACCTTTTTGTAACACTCTGTTCCTCTGGAGCATCTCCCAGAACTAGTTCTACTTGACCGATCACAACTTTTTCATATCTTTGTGCGGACCTCTTAAATCCTAACTGGATCATCTCAAGACTCATATCTACAAACCCTTTAATCCGCATCCTCTGATCCTCAACCTATTGAGTACATTTGCCTTCTTCTCATCACCGTTCTTCACTGTTCCTGATTGAGACTAATTTTCTCAATATCCTCAGCACACAGCTCATCCAAACCTTCTTACCAATGCAATATGAGTATGTTGACATCAATGACAACACTGGTTAACCTCATACTTGCAACAGAATTAAATACCTTCACTAATTTATTTCGGAGCATGCGTTTGAGAAGAGGCTTTGGAGATATAATTAAGGGATTGTCAAATGCAAAAGGAAAAAAAAAATAGAAGATATTGTTTTCCCTTGTTCCAGCATTATTCTTGGAGGATATTCATTTAGATCTAGAAGAATTGTGGATGGGGAAGCTGGATGGGAGGAGATTTTTGTTCTAGGTTTCGAGAATTAATTTATGATACAAGTTTGAAGGAATTATAGATTTGGGGCTGCTAAGAATCAATTATCTCCGTGCAAATTTTATCATAGGTATGTTTTACTGGATTTCATAGAATGTTTTTTTCTTGATAAATGATGAATGCCTTAAAGTTGTACAATTAATAAATTGATCATTGCTACATGATTGAGGAATAAGTCTTGTAATCACTATACTAAATTTTAGTATAATTCTTGAATGATTGATTCCACATTAAAATTGGATTTCATTGTATTTCCTCTGTAAAAATTGTTCCTTTGTCTTATTTTGAAATCTATCTATTTATCTCTTGTCTTTAAATTATTAATTGAGGAATCAGATGATCTCAGGAAGAACCATTGTGTTGAAACCCTCTGTTTAATTCTTTTGCATTGTTGTTGTGTGGAAATTGCATTCTGTAATTGGTTGTTATTCATTCATCTGGGTGCTCCTAAGTCATATGAATGATTTAATCTGCATAATTCATGGTTTCAATTGATCAATAGTATATATGTTTGTATTTGCTTAAACTTTCCAATTCCCTAGGCATCAAAATTATTAAAGCATCCGATTTAAATGATGTTGTATTAATCCAGAGACATCTAGTTTCTTTAAATTTTTGTATTTGATTTAATTTGCATCTGACTTCATTAAAAATTATATGAGTTTCTTTTATATCTTTAGTCAAATCCATTATGTGCATATCCTGCAATCATTACATTTCCTGAGCTGAGGTCCCTCAAAAGCATTTATTTTATTTCTATCCTGCAACTTGAATCATTTTATCATTGCACCATGTTTATTAAATCTCTTTATTAATTCATTGGTGTAATTGAATATTATGTCTGAGTTGATGATTATACTTAAGTTTTGTAGAGAAGTAGAATTTATATTTTGTTTGTGGGTTAAATCTGGATTGATAAAAAGGAGTAGATTGCAGAAAAAACTGTTGATACCTCATAAATCATTTTCTTAATTTCTTTCTAGGTTTTGTTGCCCCATTTGTTATCTTTCCAAGACATTTTGAATTTTTAAATTTTGTTTAGAATCAAGAAAGTTATTTTAGATTTACTACTGTCTAGTTTTTTTGTGGCAGGACAGCTTATTTATTTATTTTATTATTTTATTTTGTTCTTATTTCTTTTGATAATTTAATTCATTAAATTAAAATTGAGATTAAATATGTCACAACTAAATTGTATGAATATACTTCCTTTTGAATGCATTATAATTTCATAAATTGTGTCTATATTTATTTTGAGGGAGTGGCACTATAAATTGGTTTATTTATAAAAGAGAGATTATTTTGTATTAAATATAAAAGGAATATTATCTTGAGTTTTACATATATGAAATTGTATTGGCTATTTAAAAGAAATTAAAGAAAGTTATTTTGTTTTAGATAGAAATTCTCTTATTTAAATAAAAGATTATGTTTTCCTTCATTAGAAAGATTTTGAGATGATGTAGTTAAATATGAGTTTATCCAATTTATATAAAAAGAATTTATCTCATATATTATCATGTTTATTTGATTTGGTATTTAATTTTGATATTGATATAATTATGTTCTTATTTAAATTTAAATTTAATAAAGATATTTAGTTTGACAAGTATGCCTTGGTTAGAGTACTTTCTTAGTGTTCTTTTTAGTAAACTAACTATGGTTTATTGCTTGTCATCTTGGTGTTTCCACATTATATTTGTGATTGGACTAATAATTTCAAGTCTTTTGATAAGGATCATATAGGTACCTTACTTAAATCATTAATTGATTTATGTCCTTATGGGCAACGCAAAATATATCATTGCGTTTAGAAGATGAAATATCTTTGAGTGAATTAGGTATTTTTGATATGATTGTCATGTTGATGATTGAATGAAAGTAAATTAATTGGTTAAGTAATATTTAAGTAAATGGATTGTTAGGAAGAATAAATTTTCTTAGATTAATAATTTTCTTTTCTTATATGGTAGTTGTAAAGAATGAAATATCACTTTCTAATATTTTCTTACTTGTACGTTAAGACTTATACTATGTTCGATTACTAAATTAGTTCAAAAAAAAAAATAGTATTGTTTACATTGAAAAGAAGATCTATTGTTAACCTTGCATGATTAGTAAGTTGGTAACTTGTTTACTAGCTTGAAGATCTTTTATGTGTAGAAAAATTTTATGAGATTATTATTAGATAGGTAAACCCCAATCTTCGTTTGTCCGCATGTATGGTTCAAAATACGAATGTGTATCTAAGTTTGAGAAGGTGTCGATGTCATATGAATAATATTCTAGAAGTTTTGAATTGTATAATACTGTCATGTGGTTATAAGTTCAAGTCCCGAACTACGAAGTCTCTGCGCTACGCGTACGTAGGCAAGGCCATCATGAATGAGCTCCTGAGACATTAGGTCGGCCCCTTAGGGCCTTAGGTTGTCACTTCATGAAATTAATTTTTGTGTAACTAATAATCATGCAGGACTAATGTTTCTTTAGATATGCAGTACGAGACCTTTAGCCATGCAGGACTCAGAAGCTAAGAAAGCACCTTTCCAATTGGTGTATGGATGATCATCTGGCACCATGATAAATGGGTATACATATGTATAATTTAAATTTTAAATCTTTGTATCTAACATTTCAATTATGAAGAATGTCATAAACTCTATTATGTAATCTGAGCTTTACTAAGTTAAGATTTGTAAATTGTTTCTATCATGCAATTAATTTCATTATTGTTATCTATCAATATTTTCAGAGATAAGCATTACAAAAAGGTGTGTGTGTGTGTATGTGTTCAATTGATGCATTTAGACTTAGAACAAACCATGGTTATTTAGATCGTGTTCGTGTGTAGTAATGAGTTTTGTATATGGTTGAATGTTGCTTAATTTCAATAATGCAGTCATGTTATCCCTAGAAATGTTAGTTAACTTGTTGAAATAGATTATGTTATATTTTATTACCATTACTTCTATAAAATAAAATAAAAATAATATATATATATATATTCCATTTTTTTTTGTTGTGGTTGACTTATCTCTAGGGTTGCATGGCGGGGCATTACACATTACATTTGAAATTCACTCACTTAGAAAATTGAGCAGCCTGTTTGCTGATGTGTGGTTGCTCTTATTGTTCCTTATGATTTTTTATAACATGAAACTATACTTATATATGTTTTTCTACTATGACTGAAACCTCTACTTCTTTGATGGCATCATAGGCTCTTAATGATAATAACACATGGCATTTGACTTGGCTGTCTCACATTGCATTTGCTCCAACTTGACTGTTACTCTCTTGGTATATTGAATACCCAACTGTAGCTTTATGATGACTATCCATGAATGTTCTTATAACAGCATTGTGTGTCACTGTTTGTCATCCAGTAGCATTTCTTTAACTTCAATGCTGATTTCTTTGACTGAATTGACACTGGCTTGCTTGTATTGAGATTTAAAATCAATTCCTCCTTGTATCAAAAATAACAGTATGTTGGGATCAACCCTTATGGGAGCTCACTTTACCCCACATACTGTAATATAATATGAAGTAATCAACAATGAAACGTTACCTGTATCTACACATTGGACAAACTTGTTAGACAAAAATATACCTTTGTTTATGATGTGAGGTGACTTGTATGATCTCTCTTTCTGATTTGGCACTTGTATCTGTTCATTATGACTTCTCTTATGCTGATATCTAATTACTGATTATTGATGCTATATAAAAGTGAATGGTACTTTTGAAGTTCTGATTGTGTATGAAAAGACTTGGTACCCTGAGCTAACAAAATTTGTTTTCCAGGTACGTTGGAGCTCAAACAGATGGAGGAAGATAGCAACCAGCTCGACCACGGGATTCATAATTCACAGGCAATGACGGGTCCCTCTTCTTTTCCTATGCATTTCTTTTCTTTCAGAAGTAAAATTTACTTTTATGTTGCCTATTTCAGTTGCTCCCCCGACTTGTGTGGGATGCTTTTATACATTCTTTTGAATATAATCAATTATCTTGTTCTATGCAATGACTTATGTATATTTCACTTTCTAAATCAAATACATAGCATAAAACAACTGATCTTTCTTTGGAACATATGTATAAAACATGATGTATAATTTGACGGTCTATAAATACCTCTTTTACTTGCACTGAAACATAATGAATAATCAGCAACTGGAACATGAACTCCATCAATTCTCTTCATTCTTTGAATGCCCATTTTCTTGTCTGTAGATGATTTCACTTACTAGGGTGATGTAACAGCTCAACTTGAGTTGTTACATGATTTTGATAAATGATTTTGCACTCGTCTTCTTTCAAGACATCAGACATTGACTGGATGATCCTGCATAAGCAAAAAAAATTGTACTCCCTCTAAACAACTGATGTTTAGGCCTTGCTAAATTAGGTGTGAACATAATTTAGTAACAACTCCCTCAAGATCTTTCTATCTTCATATATACTATTTGGCGCATGAATGAATGTTGTATGCATAAATATGACAACCTAAGTGGAGTTGTAGTACTATTATTGGACTTCATCATGTGGTTGTAGTGTATAATTCTTCACAAAATCTACAACTAACATAATGGTATGAAAAAGAAATGTCATTGCATAACTTGAACTGCAAATCCAACCATCAAGTTTCACGTGTATGTCTTGCATACACATACACTATCTGCTCTTGAAAGATAGTCATAAATTATGATACTCTAATTTCTTCACTCACTAATTCACCTCTTAGCCTCTTTACCATATTTTAAAGCACAATCCACTAAGTTATATTGTTAAAAACTTATAGTTCATTTCCAATTGCATGTGTGTTATTTGTGTGTACACAATCGTTGCAAACCACAACTATCACATGTTTCATTTAAACATTTTTTTTAATGTATATCTCCTATTTCATAAAAAATACTTGAAATGAAATCTCTTGTCGATCCAAGTGGAGCTTCTTTCATACACTTATGTAAAATATCATTAGTATGCAAAGTAGCATTTATATGTCAAAAAATGTCATAATATATAGCAAATTCAATGTTGACCCTACAACAAGTAGTGCATGTGTGATTTATTTTAACATAAAAAAGTTTTATCATTTCAAAATACCTTTGACTAATTTTTACTTGAGATTAACTCTACAAATTTGGAGAAATTTTTTTTGAGTCTATCCAAAAAGTGTTTTGAGTGTGGTTCATGGTTTTGATAACCAATTCATTTTTACGTCTCTTTGGTTAGGTGATGCTCTTATGCTATTTTTTCAAAATCTTTAAATTAAGAAATTTAAGGCTTTAACTATGACTATTTCTTTCCATGGGAGTCTACTAGAGAATTCTATAGTTCATTTTTATTCAAATCCTTAACTCTTTCACCCCTCCTAATGGATTTCATTAGTATTTTTCTATTTATTTTTAGTCTTCTACTTGTTTTCCTAATTAAATGAGATTTCTTTGTTTGATTACTTACTATAGTTGATGTAATTACACATCACATAGCATTACTATCTTTGGTACACAAGGTTGAATCTGTTTTTTGGTATGTATTAATTTTTTTTTCCAATAGTTTTTTTTACTATCGGTATTAGATATTCTTAGACCAAGAGTCTTCATGGTGGGTCTAAACTTAAGATTTTTTTATCATTTCAATAAATGATTGATATCTTGTTTCATTTAAATTTTCAAAAAAATATTGTCCATATTTTATTAGCACTTCTTTTACAAGTACGTTCAAGAATCTTCTAGTCATTGGTTTTAGAATGTTCTCATCAATTTCAATGAAAATTATTTTTTTATACAAAATTTTAGGTGGTGTTCTCAATGGTAAACTTAATTTATTAGATAATTTTGTTCATCTTCATAATTTGATAAATTTTGTATATTTTCAATAGGTTAAAAAATTGGTGTAACATCTAAATTTATATTTGAAATTACATCATCATTTATTGGTTTATTATTTATTGATTCAATCAATGTTTGAGGATTTACTACAATATCAAATTCAATTGACAAAGATGATGTACCTTCAACTCTAGGGTTTAATTTTCTAATTGCATGAAGTTTTTGCATTCATTGTCTTTGTTCTTCAAATTTCTCTTCCATGGCTCCAATGTATATGTGGGAATCTATTTGAATTTCCAAAGATGGTATATCTTCAACAATGGAGTTCAATTCTTATTTACACGAAGTTCTCTCATTCATTATATTTTCTTCTCATTCTTGGCTTCACGCTCCTTCGGTGTTTTCTTTTTTGTTCATTCATTGGCATGATGCTAACTTCTATATCAGTCTAACACAATTTATCAAACTAATGAGAAATGTGATTAACAATATCAATTGAAATAAAAACATGCAATTAGAATGTTTTATGTCAATGCAAGACAAAAAACTAATTATTTTTGCCAAATGATTATTTGAATTCCTCAAAATAATGAAAATAATGATTGATAATATCAAATTCAAATAAAAACATACAATTAGAATATTTTATGTCAATATAAGATTAAAAAAACTAGTTAGTATTATTAAACAATGATTGTAATTCCTCAAAATAATAGAAAATATGATTGCATGTCACAAAATACATAGGGCACATAGAAAAATAGAGCATGTGGGTCTAAAATCCTGAGTTTCTCTCTTTTTTACAAATTGTCGCTCTATTTTTCTATGTCCACAAAAGTGCATGTGCGTGCATTATAATTTGCTTTGGTAATTCCAACCCTTAGGGTTGGAATTACCTTGAAAATCCAATTCAAAGGGTTGGACTTGCATGTGAGGTGTCCAAATACCTGTTTTGTATAAAACATACAAAAACAAGCAAATGTCAAGCGTGCTCTCCATTAGGTTTGCACATTTTAAGATATTTTTTAAAAATGCCATGACAACATTAAGCTCTCTCTTTCATTTCTAACAATGTAATTTTTTCTATATTTCAAAAACATTAAAGTTTTGATCTTCAATTTATTTTGCTAGTCTTCATTTTTTGCCGAAAACGTATGTATAGCTTTTTTGCTGCATTATTTATCCACTCATCTAAATTTGAAACAAATTACATTTTTACATTATATACTCCATTCTATGCACATTAAAAAAAAGCTATTTTCGATTAATTTTCTCAAATTAAGGGGGGAGCACGCTCAATTTTTTTTATTTTTAAGATGTGTCCACTTTAAAATTAGTAAAATATTATATATTCATTAAAAAATTAACAAAAAATATGGCATAAACCATGTGATATTAGCTAACTTTCCACAAAAGGGATTTGTGAAATACTTTTAAAAAGTTAACATTTTAGGGGGAGCACGCCTAATGCTATGTTAATATTTTTCTAAAAAAATAGGACCACTTTGTGTGCTCCCCCTATTTAATCATCTTAATCTCCACTATTTTTTTTAAATTAGTAGTTTATAAACTACATTCTAAGCAACTAATCTTATTCTAGTCACATCTTAAAATTTTGAGCGTGGGTATCTTGAATTTCTCATCCAAAATCATTTTTTGTTGATTTCAGGAAAAAATTACACATACCCCTTTTGGCTCACCAGTGTGACCAAAAGATAACAAAGTTTCACATGTTGTACCAAGGAGGTATGATAGTAGCTGAGTATAAGGCTAAGTTCATGAGTTTACTCTATCATATACATTACATGAAGAAAGAGGATTGTGTGAATAGTTTATTTTGGGTCTCAACAAGAGAATATTGTACGCAACCAAGCTTACTCTACCTAAGAACTTGAGTCAAGAATTAGAGGCAGCAATGTTCGTTGAGAAAAATTGGAAGAACAAGAAAAAAAGGAGACAAAAACACCTTACCTCTACCTACTTAGACGATAAAAGGAATAAATTCAAGTAAGCCATGCACATAGAAAAGGCACAAGGAAATTTAAAAGGAGCCAAAACTTCAAAATGAACAATGGTTTAGCAAGACCTAAAAACCATGAAGAAAATGGTAGAGACTATCAAAGCAAGTAGCACAAACAAATTATCCTAAGGAAAAGGAAGCAAAAAGAACAAGACTAGTAGCAAGATGTTCGACATGTGGGGGTGATCATTATCGAAATGGATGTCCAAGGAATCTAGATAAAACCACCAAGCCACCAACTAGAATTTATGCAACAATGGGTAGTCATGAAGTAAACAATCAAGCTTCACTCATAGAACTTCGAGATACTTTCCATGGATAACCTATTTCTATTTCGGTATATTTATGAGCAACCAATAGTTTTCTTTCACCAAATGTGCTAAGTAAATGTAATGTTAATTCTAAAAATCTAAGTTGAGAAAAGATAGAGGTAGAGTTTGGGTCTAATAAGACTCAAAGGATAAAATTCAACTTAAAAGAAGTAGAAATTGACCTAGATATTAAAAAATCCAAAGTAAACCTATGTCTTAGACCTAAACCTAGGGATGGACTAGTTTAGGAAACACCAAGGTAAGTTGGATTGTTATAACAAAAAGATCATATGCCTAGATGATCAAGAGAAACCAGTGGTGCTCTAAGGAATCTAAAGACCAATAGTGGTGAGAATGGTCACAACCATGCAAGCCAAAATGGTTGTAAGGAAGGGAAGTAAACTTTTCTTAGTTAAGATTGAGGAAGGTCGTGAGGACCTAGTTTCGAATATAGAAGATCATATGATTTTACAAGAATTATAAAATATCTTTCTTAAAGAGTTGGCAGGCTTACCCTCTAAGTAGAAATTTGATTTCTCTTATTGATCTAGTTCCAGGGACTGGGCCTATTTCAAAGGCTCCCTATCCATAAACATTGTTGAATTGTTGATATTAAGATGCCATTATGGGATCTAATGGAGAAATGTCTAATTCGGCCTAGTGTGTCACCATGGGGAGCTTTGATGTTGTTCATTATGAAAAAATATGGGACTCTAAGACTGTGCATTGACTATCAAATGTTTAATAAGGTTAGTGTCATTAAAAATAGATGCCCTCTTCCCCAAATTGATGACTTGTTTGATCAAATGAAGAGAGCCACAATCTTCTCCAAAATAGACCTAAGTCTAGATATCACCAACTAAGAATCAAGGATGATATTCCGAAGACATAATTTCAAACCAGGTATGACCATTATGAGTTCTTAGTGGTACCATTTGGTTTTAAAAATGCACCATCTACCTTTATGAGCCTCATGAATCATGTATTCCATGGCTATCTAGATAAATTGGTGTTGGTATTTTTGGATAATACTCTTATTTATTCCAATAGTCCACAAGAACATGAAGAGCATCTAAGAATTGTGTTACAAAGTTTGAGAGAGTATAAACCATATGGGAAATTGATCAAGTTATCTTTCTTCCGACCTAAGATACATTATCTCAAACACATCATAATTGTCGAGGGAATTTCAATGGACAGAGCAACTATCCAAGAAATAGTAAACTAGCCTACCCCCCAAGAATGTATCAAAAGTAATAAGCCTTATGGGATTGGTTAGGTATTATCGAAGGTTTGTAGAGAATTTCTCCAAAGTAGTTTACCCCATAACCTCTCTTAACAAAAAGGGAAAAGTTTTGAATGGACAAATAAGTGTGACATTACCTTTCAACAGCTAAAGGAGGCTCTTGCCACTACCCCAATCACGTAAGTACTTGAGCCAAAAAGGAATTTGTTTTATGAATAAATGCCTCCTTGGATGGGTTAGGAGGAGTTTTAATGTAGAATGATCATGTGATCACATTTGAATCCTAAAAAATTGAAAGATCAGGAACTCAATTGTTATACCCATGATCTAGAGTTCACAACAATTGTGCATGCATTAAAGGTTTGGAGGCACTACTTGGTGGGAAGACCATTTAAATTGAATATTGACCGTAAGGGAATCCAATATTTATTCACACAACCTGATCTAAATGCCAAACAAAAAAGATGGTCAGAATTCCTAAGTAATTATGAGATGGACATTTATATGTTAAAGGAAAGAAGAATCGAGTTGTTGATGCCCTAAGTCATAGGGCCAAATTAGAAACAACAATGCAAGTAAGGTTTACCCTACAAGAAAACATCAAACAAATGTAAGGAAGAAATCCCTTTTGTCAACAAACAAAGTTAGAGCTACAACAAGGGACTAACACTCTAGAATATCATCTAGGGAATGATGATATCCTTCGATACCAATGGAAAAGAATTATACCCTACCAAGCACATCCTCGAGAAAGCCACAATGTACCCTACCAAGTACATCCTGGGGTAATCAAGATGTATGCAAATCTAAAGATTCAATATTTCTAGGCAAGAAGGAAGTAGCTAATTTTGTCACAAAATGCCTAGAGTGCCAATGAGTCAAGTCTAAACATTGCCATCATGCAAGAACATTATACCCCCATGACTTACCATGGCACAAATGGTCAGTAATTTCAATAGATTTTGTGATAACATGTCATTATCATGATAGTATTTCGGTGGTAGTTAATAAGTTAACCAAGGTAGCATAATTCATACCTAGCATTGTTAAGGACAATGTTTCAACATTGACAAGAAGATTCATAAAGGAGATAGGTTGCATGTGATACCCAAGGTAATCATATTCGATAGGGATAAATTATTTACTTCTAGGCTTTGGACCGCTCTCGTGGCAACTCTTTGTACTAAACTCAATTTTAGTATTGCTTACCACCCCAAAACAGATGGTCAAACTAAGAGAGTTAACCAAATTATGGAGGATATGCTCTAAATGTTTGTGATGGATCAACCCATGAAGTGGGAAGAATATCCACTCTTGGTGGAAGTTCACTTACAACAATTCTGACTGCTCCTCCATTCAAATGGCACCTTTTGAATCACTCTACAGCAGAAAGTGCAGGACCCCAATAGGATGGGATGATTTAGATAACCACATGACCATTGGACCGAAATTGCTTCATGAATCTGACAAATAGATAAAGATCATTAGGGGAAGGTTGAAGAAAGCTACATATCAACAAAAGAGTTATTTGGACATAAAAAGAGCACCAAGGAAATTCATAGTAGGTGACAAGGTGTTCTTTGCATCAAACCACAGAAAATAAAATAAAATTTGGAAAGGCTGTCAAATTATCTCCATGATATATTGAACCACATACTAGAAAATATTAGCCATGTGGCTTATAGCCTAGGTCTTATGCCATCCCTCTAACATTCATAATGTATTTCATGTATCACTATATAAGAAATATATGTTGACCCCACACATGTAATTGATTGGTAGGCACTGCAAGTAGAAGAGGCCGAAGACATCCACCTTGACCCACTTGCAATCAGAAACAGACCTAGATACAACTTCACAATAGAATAGTAAAGTGAGGGTCCTTTGGGACCTATATGGTGAATAATGAGCCACATGGGAAGATGAAAATATAATTAAAAAGAAATATCCAAATTTGGTTAGTTAAGCCAAGCCGACTTAATCCTTAAGAGAAGAGGATGTCACTTCTCCATAAAACTGACTTCTCAAGCATCGATAGTCCTAATGTAATTTGGACTAGTCATGGGAACTTATCAACCATGGTGTTTTATTTTGACTGTGTATGCATGTGTATGGGTGTGTGAACAGTTAAGGATTATCACTGATGAATTTGCATATTTGGTTTATTTTACTTGTTAAATTACATAAACATGAGTATGTCTAGCACTAGGAAATGGGTTTGCTTATTTTTATCTGAATCGACCCTCATTTATGAATGTACATATATCATCATGACAATAATGACCCAATTTTAAATGTCCTCTATTAGTCATAGGGAATATTTAATATTGCATGTAATAAATATAATATACTAGAAATTATATTTATAAGTATATATACATATGAAGACAAAAAAAATAGATAAAAATAGTATCATCTGTCACTTAATAGTTTATTTCACTAACCATGGAGGACCGATTGATAAGTCAAAATTTAATAAGGAAGGAGGGGCATAGGAAATAAGGAAAATACGGCCTGAAATGAAAGACAAGTGGCCAAAATTAAAGGCAGATTGACCTATAGCATGTGTCTCTAAAAACCCACACCCGATGCAATTAATCTACCCCCTATACACATGGAAGGATGGCATCCAACCTAGAAAATATATGCATATTTTATCAATCACCACAAGGAGTCAAGAAGGCAATTTAAGTTGAAATGTTGGGAAGGTTTGAGGTCACATTTTCATTTCCAAGAAGAGCAAGGGAGGCATGTAAAGTGAAGGAAGTCTTTTTTAGGCAATTTGGTTGAGAAAGGAGGGCACAGCCAAAGCAAATCCATGGGAAAAAGGAGTGGAAAGGGTGCAAGGTTGAGTAGGAGGCTCTATTTGGAGTGTTCTAGTAGTTGTCAGGTGCCTAGGTTGATTCTAGACACCAGCTTAGTAGGTTCCTTTCTATTTTCTTATTATTCACATATTTAAGTTTGTTTTATCTGTCAGTTATGATGATGTCCAAGTTTAAGGTTGTCCTTTTGTTGGGGTGTATGATTAAACTATTAGTAGTGGCATACACTATCTTCAACTCTAAGGTAATTTTAGTGAGTTGTAACAGCCCCTAGAAATTACATTTAGTTTGTAAAAACACTTGATTTGTTTTATGCCATAGGATGTATAGGTGACCTTCCTAAGTTAATATAAGTTACTCCTTCACTTATGGTCGAGATAATGAGAATATGTTTGTTCAACCTCACCTAGGTGTGTGAAAAATAAGAGATTATAAATCTCTAGGTTGATTGGAAGTTCTTTCTACTAGCTACAAAAGCATGGGAAGTGACTTGTTTATACTCTCAGTTTTGGCTTCCAAGACTCCAACCTATTGTGTTTCATTATATTTTTTTGTAACGATGCAATAATCCCCTGGTCTACTTGTAGTTGTTGTTGCCAAGAAGTTCAAAACCTTGACCAACAAAATTGTATCTAGTCAGTAATATTGATCAAATAATTTATGCCAAGTCTTAAGCCCTTTTATTACTCACTACCATTTATAGTTTGTGATTAAACAATACTAGAAAGAGTCAAGATCACAATTGCCAACTTGATTACATGAAGAACTATCATGATTGGAACATTGTGGTTCAAAATCCCAATTTCAAGAGTTTGGTTCATGTTTTCATCTTTAAAGACAATGTTGGAAATATTTTTTTCATTGATGTCGAAGGAAGAATGAAGTAAATCCTCAAAGGCCAAAGGCCACTAATCGTATCAAAGATGGCCGACTTCTAATGTATGGCAGCACTGAATTTATTCACTATTGTCTAAGGCAGAAATAAATATAAATTAAGAAGGTTGTGATGTAATGCCCCTCGCTTTTTGGCTTGTGATAGATGTTATTTTCATATTCCTTATGATAGTTCTGTTATAGTTGATAGCCTTCTATTGCACATTTCAGCTTCGAGACATCGGATTTACATGTTTTGGGTTTATGATCTCTTTGATTTGATGGACTATGTTCGATGGATACACTTAGACATCTGTTATGAGTTATGATGACATTATGAGTACTTCAGTTATGATGTGTTGAATAAGTTTAGTAATGGATTATTATTTACATGTTTTATTAGATTCGTAGATATCTGTTTTCAAATGTTATGATTATAATCTTATCCAAGAGCAGGGATGGTGTAGCATTACTTGTTTTGAGTACCCTGCTACACCGTGATTCTCTGACTCTCTGTGTGTTGACATTTACGTACCTGATCGTATTTAATCACTTGTTTGGATGCAGGCTGCAGGTACCGAACCTCGACTCCACCTGATATAGCAGGTTTGAGCAGGCTCTTGCACCAATGGATATTAGTGATGGGAGATAACACGAGGACTGTTCCACTAGGTCGGTCGTTGTCTTCTGTTGTGGTCTCGAGTCGTGTTGTGTCTCTCGGTCCGTGCCATTCATGTTAGGTAATCTCATGTTGAGATGTGTAGTCAAGTTCTGTTATTAGGCTTATGTGTGTGGTTGGAAGATACTTTAGTGATTTATTATTAATTAATAATGCTCCTAATATGATTATTGCATAATATTTGTTTGTCTTAGAACTTAGATTGATACCTTAGCTAATTTTATAACAGTCTAGAATTAAATTATCTGCTTCCAGGAATATTTTTGGTCATATTGGGTTACGGGTAGTTAGGGGATATTTGGTAGAGAATATTTTGGGGATCTGCAAAATTAATGTTGTGTGCTGTCAATTTCAAAATTGGGGAATTTGGGAATTTCTTGATATGGTAAATTTTTGAATCTCACGAGAGAGTGGGTTGTTTGGGAAGAGAGAAGCATGTCTTCTGCATTTATTCGGGAAGTTGAATCCTTGTTTTGAGGAAGTGCGTTGTTGGAAAGAGAGGCATGTCTTCTGTACTTATTCGAGGAGTTGAATCCTTGTTGGGGGGAGTAGGTTGTTGGAAAGAAGAAGAACAGAGAATTTTGGTGGCAGAAGTTCAAGAAATTTGCAGGGGACTGAAAATTCAGGTATGTGAACTGTCTCTCTCGGGGAAAATTGCATTCGTTGTAGCTTGTAAGTTAAATTTTATTACAGCATGTGCTATGTGTGATCTAGTTTGTCCTGGTTGGGAAACTTGCATGTAATGGAAATTTATTTGTCCCTGTGTACCCTATGTGTGTTTAAATGTTGCCCCTGCCCCTGTAGATTCCTCCAATGATGGACTCTTTTGGTTCAGCCTTTGGCTTAACCCTTCTGAATTCTTGTGTCCATATTCTGTAACCTGTCTTGTAACCTCAAACCTGTGAAATGGATGACTCAATGTGAAGCTATTACCAATCTCTTGTCCCTGTCATTCTTACATGATTATCTCACAGTCTGAAGTAGATTGCCCATTAAGAAAGAAGATCCAAATTGCACACCAATGTGCCTTTCTCCATTAACAAAATTCTTCTGCTCTTGTCCTGTGACAACTTGACTGAGTTGATTGTTTATGAGGCTATTTAATTACTCCACCATTCCTCAGAAGACCTGTTCATATGTTTTCCTTGACACCTTGCATAGAAAGCAATACCTTGCTCTGGGAATTGTAGTGGTAATCGGGCCCCTTATGTACTGTAGTCATTATACAAATTAAATTATATTACCTCGTTTATATCATAGGGTAATGCCAACCCAATTCTCAGCTATCCAAAGAGCACCTTTAATCTAAGAATGTATGACTGTCCTATTATCGTATGCACGCTTTGATTGAATATCTGCTCCTAGACAAATTGCTTGTAGAAGAAATTTCCTTGTTACTCGTATTGTTGCTATAGCTATTACTCCTGTCACCATCTGGATTCAATATCGTCTGTATGATCACAACATTGTGCGTAGATGCATCCACTACATTGTAGTCTTATCTTTCTACCTAGCACTTCTTCGATTCATCTCCTTATCTATGAATGATTACCACTAATGTGTTTAAGTTGAGCAATTTTGGTTATGACATGTGGTTCGGTTGTCAGTTCATTTCCATCCTTGTGAGTCGTTGTCTTTTTGGCAATGATCCTTTATTATTAAGTTTTGTTTCCTTCTTTTGCTGGCCAACTATGCCTTGTGCAGGGAAGTGGACTTGGATTTCGAATAGGAATCTTTCAATTTTCTGCAGTTCCTACTTGTATCGATTCCATGTTTAACTAATAGATTAGCCAATCATTTTCAATCATGATCTGAGTGTCTCTGTAGGAAGTGAAGTTAGACGAGTGTTTAATGTTGTTGTTTTATTGTATACTGTCGCAGATGTGTTAGTGTCAGTTGAAACTCTAACCAGCATCCCGTGGTGGATCGACACCATAGCATCGTTGAAGGGTTAGTTTTTCCCACAGTTTTTCATGTCCATTGAAATCATTTTTCTGATGTCAGGGTAGTTCGGGGTATTACTTCTGTTTCGGTGTTGTATTAGAATGTATAATGTTTTTTTTTTAGTGGCTGGGAGTTGTGGTAGTACTGTCCCTCAATGATATTGAAATCGTTGTGTTTTGGCACTACTATCGGCAGTCGTAGCAGCTCTTATGTTAGTGATAGCTGCGTGGTCTATGGGTCATGGCAAGCCGTCTAATGTATTCGTTGCTTTCGCCTTTTGTACCTTCAAAAATTGTTAAAAGTTAAGTCGACGTTCCTTTAAGTTAAAGGTTGTAGTCAAATTAGTTGCATGAGGTGCTTCAATAGAGGTTCGATGGGAATAGATAACACAAAAATAATGCTTTCATAAACATATGTTTTGTTAAAACTTTTTATGTCAGTCTGTCAGATAGAGGTGGCTTTTAGCAGTTTGACTTGTGTTAGACCGTGATCTCTGTGGAAGGTCATGTAGGGCACACTTTATGTCTGTCGCTGGCCTTAGACTCTGCCATCGTTATGGGTTACTTTATCATTGTATTCGCTGGTTCTGTCTGTCACTGCCGTTTAAGGAGCAGTTGTGTATAGTCGACCACCATAGCAATGTTAGAGTCGTTGTTTATATTCTTTAAAGTCATGGTTTATTCTTCTTATGCCACTAGGGTTTGGCTGTAGTCGTTGGTACCACAGCTTATCGTCAGCCTTGAGTAGGCTGGTGTTCATAGCTTTTAGAATGTAGTAGGTCAGTATCAAGTGAGCCAAGTGCCGCCATTTGGAAATGTAGGGGGGTCGATATCAAATAAGTCAAGTGCCTCCGTTTGGGATGTAGTTAGTCAGTATTCATATCAATTAAAATAAAGTAAGTCTAGTGCCTCTATTAATATGCTTTTACGTGTACCAAGTGATAGCTAGGTAGTTAGAAATCCTTTGTGATTGCTTGAGATTGGAAAGTGGTGTTATGTTAGCAAATCTATAAAGATTTATAGTGGTTGGACAGAAATTGTTATAGGTTTGTTAGAATGTTATGCTTGTCGTGCGTTCCTTAGGATTTGTAATTGTCATATGTTAATAGGAGATGGTTAGAAGATTTACGTTATTCTATTTTTTGTTTGTTGCTAATGGATAATGTTAGTTAGGAAGTTAAAGCCATAGAAGACTATTAGAATGATAATGTATGTTTAAAATCTTAATATGATAGCGAATGGCTTGCGCATTTAGAAGGATCATAATTACTTGTAGTTAGTCCAATAGATGTTATGAATGGTAAAATAGGAGCAAATGTTGTAGCAAAAGATGTAAATAGTGATAGTTGTTTTGTGTGTTGATAGTTATTGAATTTTAGAAATAGGTTTTCTTACATTGGTGTATTAGATCAAATGTGGTCTAGTGTGAGTAGACTAAAAACTTATACAGTTAGATACTTGTATTTTGGAAAATATTCGTAATATGTTATGTTGGGAATTGGTAAATTCTAGGTAGAAATTTAAGTTTGTAGAAAACTATTAAGGGTTGTTTTAAAACTTTAACATGCTAGATAGTCAACTTTTGTATGGAAAAAGGATTAATTTTGTTTGTGAAGGTTGTTAGATGTTGTTAGAAATAGTAAATGCGGACTAGTGACTCATGTTGATAGGTTGAATCATAGATGCTTATAGTCGTATTGTTGTAAAAGTGTAATTATCTAATAGAAGATGGAATTTTATGTTCTTAAGAAAAATATATTTGTGGTTAAAGTTGTTTATTAGAATTTGAGATAGTTAAACGACATCAAAAGTTCATTTGCATATTGTAGTTGTTCGTAGTGCGAAGTGCTATTAGAAGGTGGACGAAAAGTTATAGCAGGAATATGTATATATATATATATATACTTGGGAAAGGAGGATATATTGTTTTGAAGGTATTTTTATGTCAATGGTAAATCGTCTATAGGATTGTAATGGATTTTTCCATGCTATGCATGTGTCATAGTGTTTACTTTAGAATTTGTTATTGTAAAACATTGCTTGGTAGGTAAATTCATGCGTGCAAATATTTATAATGACGGTAATGGTTAGGAGGTTTAGTTAGGGAATTTTATTTTATAATTGTAGAGAGAATTGTAATGTCGTGAACCTGAATGTGTTTATAAATTGTTGCTAATTCTTATAAGTTGTTTTCATGATTGAATCCGGGAGTACATTGAATATCTTATGTTCGTTTTTCCTTCTAGTCTTAGTTATATGCTTGAAATGGATCTTTGTGTCTAATTGGGGGTTGTGTTTATGTCTATGGTTGGTAGATTGTGAAGTGGGAATCTTGTGAGATGTCATGTCCACTTGGTGTTGCGGAAGCGTTGTTCTTGTCAAATAATGGTTACTTTGTTATGGTTCGTACCTAACTCGAGAGGTGTGGTGTCTTAATCTTTGGTTCTGACAGTGGCATGTCAATGTATCGGGTTCACTGGATTTTCGTGTCTTGTAAGGAATGGGGAAATGGTCTCTTGGATATAGTACTTGGCTCCTAGAATGTTATTGCTTCAAATTTTTGGAGGGAATCTAAGGACTTATTGTTGTGGCCTAGTGAATGGCGTAAGTTATGGGTTGGAACTGATTTGTGACTTTTAGACCTGTATGCGGGGGTATGTTTGTTTGATCAGAGAATGCTATGGGAGTGGCTTTCATGGTGGGGCCGGTGCCTAGTGAGAGGCTGCCTGGGTAACCCCATGGAAGTTGTAAGCATGTGGAAAACTTAATAACTTAACCAAGAGGGTTGGGGTATTAAAACACTTAACAAGATAAGTAAGAGACCTCACCCATGCCTTGAGTGCTCTCACAGGCTAAGGATGGGATGAGAAGGCCTGGTTGGCAAGGCCGACCTCCTTGTCTCCATGAGAGGCTTGTCAGCTCCGCATGTGTCACCCTATGGGGCCAGTGCCTAGAGAGAGGCTGCCAGGGTAACCATAGATGGGGGCCGGCTTCTGGTGACTAATAGCCTAGGTAACCCATGTTAGGACCATGCGATGACACTTCCCTTACGCAGCGCTGTCATTTCTTGGTAGTACCTCTAGAGTGGTGCCTTGGCTTGTGCTGTTATGTTGATATGGTCAGTTGTGTCAAGTCAGTTGTTGTCCCTTATTTTTGGATGTTGTGTCTTGGCTTAGTGGAATCCTCATCGTTATCTCCTAGCTCGGAGGGGTGGACCTCAGGGTTTCACATGGTTGGGTGGCAGAGCTATCCATTGGTCATCTGGGAGATGCGGTTCGAGTCTGGTGCAGAGGTGTTCCAATTCCAGTTTGCTTCCTACCTTCGGTGGTGTTGTATACCTTCTTATGTATTCTTTTGTAAACCGACATGTTCGGTCTTATAATCTTGTAATCATGTAATCCTGTACTGAGACTCTGTGATTGACCTATTCTGCTACAGTAAAAGTTATTTGTATCTATTTTTGCAGTGTAATGGTTATTGCTTCTGTAGTTTAATTTTCTATATTAATGCAGTTATGTTGCCCTAGAGTTGTTAGAAGAGTAATTTCGTTTATGCAGTGTAATATGATATGTATGGTTACTACTTTGCACTATCTTGGTCAAAAAAAAAAATTATTAATATTATTTCTGTAACTTTTGCGCTTTTAGTCTAGCACTCTAGGGTTGCATGACAGGGCACTACATGTGATTAGAGTAATATTATTGTTTTAAGGGCCGACCCCTTCAAGGAATCGCCACCTCTTGGAGCGCTCTAAATAGGAACAAGTCATCCCACTTCATATGGGGTGCCATCATCAAAGAGACGCCTCCCATTGTAAAGGTCGTCCCTCTCTATGTGGTCACCTTTTTTTGAGATGACTAAAATAAATTAAAGAGGCCAACCCCCTTCAATACGTCGCATCTCTTGGGACAAGTCGTCCCTCCTTGGAGAATTTGCACCTTGTGGGTATGGGATGAAAGGAGATAAAATGGTGTTTGGAACATCAAGCTTTGCAATGATAATCATGTGATTTTGAACAAACTTAGAGCAGAATTATTTTGAAGGAAAACATTGGTGGAAAATGCTATATTATCAATAAGTTGATTTCTGAAATAAAGCATATATGGTGCATCTCCTAAGAGCATATTTGTGAGAGAAAGAATATGTTATAAGCAGATCTAGAAGAAGAATATATGCAGATCTTGAAGGAGAGTATATGTGTTGAAATATCAATCATTGAGTGGATAAGAAGAATCATTAAGTGAATAAGATGAAGGAGATCATAATGTCCATCATCCATTGAAGAAGCAACATTCAGGAGGTGGAACCTTGTTTTAGAAGTTGATGCTTCCTAAAGAGATTGGTGTCTCTTGCTGGGTTGGTGCTCAGTAGTGGGAATTGGTGTCTCCAATGGGTTGGTACCTACAAAGCTTAATGGGGATTGGTGTCTCCTGTAGGTTGGTGCCTACAAAGTTTGTAAGAGAATTTTATATAAACAATCATTTGTCGTGGTTTTCTCCCAAAAGGGTTTCCATGTAAATCTTGTGTTCTTCTTGTGTTCTTCTTGTGTTCTTAATTGATTAGATCTTGTATGGTTGTTGTTGTTGTTGTTGTGGTTGATTAAGTTTTAAAAAGTAAAAGATAGTCTTATACCAATTCACACCCCCTCTTAGTATAAGTGTGTGCTCATCAGACAAGACTGCAATCCCCTGGCAATAGTGATCTTGCTTGTAGTTTGTTTAATATTTTCTATGAATCTCATTAAAATAAGTAACTAGGGATGAAAGCATAGCTCTATTACTAGGACACCCAACCATCACCTAAGTGACTCAAATAGAATACAAATTTGCTACAAATGTAGGATAGAACTATTAATCAAGAAAATCATACCAATACTTCAATAGAAAACACTCTTGTCCTCCTCATGAATGCAATCCCAATATCCCATTCTCTGAGAAATGTAATATTTCAGTTGAAGTTCGTATGACATATTGTTGGCATGCCATGGATTAAAACTCTAGCTCATGTTTGTTTCTCTTTATAACAAAAACATAGCAAACCTAGCATTATACTCAAATCACCTATCAAGAGATAGTAGGAAGGTCTATACTTTTTTACCAATTCTCTTATTGATTTGTGTCTCCCATTAATATGTGATCTAAACATGAACAAAAAGGTTAATGAATCTTAACATGTATAGAATATTTCCATCAATAGACTTTATTATAATCTCTTGCCAGTATCTTGGTTAAATAACACATCCTTTAAGCATCCTTCATGAGCAGCTTATAGAAGTTGATATATATAGGCAAGTTGCTGCCATGGGGCAACTCCCTAATATTAAATTTTAAAACATCCCTCAAAGAGGGTTTACATGAGTTTGATACAATACTAGGAGAATTGAAGAAACATCAATCCTCGCTTCAGTTCCTCTAACCTTTCCTATCGGTGCACCGAAAGCAAATTCGGATGCTCCATATTGAACTTTTGGAAGGCCTTGAAATTGCGTAGCAGAAGCTCTTTGTGAACAAGTCAAGGCATTCCCAAATGATCGCATTAGTCTTCATTTTTGTGCTTTCAAAGACACCACCATAGACTCAAGTCGTATTTTTCCTATCATAGTTTGCAATGGTCGCTTGGACCTTTTTCACCTAGACCTCCTGCAGAAACTAACTTGTAGCAAACCTAACAATCAGTTTCTTGCCCGATAGATCCACATATGTCATGAGAAAGTTTCCAACAAGCACATGTTCATGGATATGTTCACCTGCAAGCCTTCGCACCCTAATGACTTCCATAACCGCCACCTCCATCTCCAGATTCCAAATGGCGAAGATGCACCTAAGCTGCGCAGAGACTTCCTCCTATTTTCAATCACATCTGATCCCTTCGATAATCACCTTGTCCGCCATCTTTTGCAGGAAACTCCCATACTGTCCATAAATAAGATGTTGCCCTAGCCGAACAGGAAACTGATGGGATTCACAAAAACTGTCTACAAGATCTTCACCGTAGACCTTGGGATATCCCAACCTCCCAAGTACGTCATCATCATTACCCTAGGACATTTTAGAGTCCACAATCTGGCTCATTCCAACCCAACTATTGGACCGATTTGATATAATTATCTCCACTACTTGCTCGCAACCATGATTTGCCAGCAAGTTCGCCGCCCTGTTAGACTCCCAAAATATATGTCGTATTGAGAAATCCTAGAACTAGTTCAAAAGTGAGTCTATCACGTCAAGTTTTTTTGCTAAGTTTCCAATTCATCACCCTCTGTGACGGCTGTTCTTAAATATCATCTACTTCAACAGTCAAAGGTCAATTTTGGCCAATAAAAATAGGACAAATATTTACCACTTTTTGTTGTGAATGAGGTGTAAAATTGCTATTGGCTGTTTGACCATTGAAGTGGATGATATTTAAGTAAAGTGCTCCGTGACTATGCAGCGTTGATGCATAACATGGAGTCTCCTATGTCAACGGAGACAATGTTCTTCTCCGTACAAAATTTCAAGCTTTCAATCAAAACATCTAGTTCCACCTCATTATTTGTATTGTGGGGGAGCTACTTCGACGCCACCCATATGAGGACTCTTAATTCATTTCTTATCATGCACCGAGCTCCAACAATCCTAAGATTGTCTCGTGAGGCCCCATCAAAATTTAGTTTCATCCTACCTCTCAGAGGGGCCGTCCATTTGGTGTTCCTATGCAATTCTCTTCTTTTGGCAACATCGTGAGAGACTGAAAAGTTGGTTGGGAGTCGTAACATATTCCATCTCTTTAAAATACCATCATCCCATGTCGAGAACTCCTTGGGTTTTGTAAAGATGATCTATGTATTAAGAAATTCACATATACCCACCTCAATTATGTTAATGATCTCTTCCACATAAAGAGATTTATCATTGAAGATCCGTCGATTTCTCTCTTTCAACAAGTGCCATATCATCATCAATGGGCTCACCACCCATATCCCTCCCCATGTCAAGTTCCTGTGTAGGCACAACCAACTACATAAGAGATCATATATATCTCTTACCAGTGGTCCATACCAACCAATCTTTTCTAGCAGCCATAACCAGCAATTGTATGCAAATGGGCAATTAAGGAGGAGATGATCCATGGTTTCTTCACTGGCCAAACAAAGAGGGCACCGGGAAGGACCCAAGATCCCAATGGACATAAGACGTTCACCAATCAAAATATGCTTATGAAGGGCAGTCCAAGCAAATGCACCTACTTTGGGAAGAACCTTATGTCCCCAACACAAGTCAACAAGCCATAACATGTCTGATTCCAATTTCTCCTACATCAAAAAACCCAATTTTACCGAGTATCGACCAGATTTGGCCCCCGTCCAAATGATTCTATCCTCCCCATTTGATAGGGAGATTGACCTTCCATTAAGGATCTCAGAGAGTTTTTCTTTGGCAATCTGCGGTATGGGAGCCCCATTGAAATCCCTCCTATGCCATCCAACATCACCTCACCCTATATATATTATATTAGTCTAGTGAGTATGGTAGTAGGAAACTATAATTCTTTATCCAAAGTCCAAACTGTATGTTCCATACTTGATGTTTGTCTATAAACTAATTAGAATGAGAATGAGATTTCACGTATCCACAAGCCTTTACTTCATAGAAGCTTTAAGAGTAGTCATTTGAAATACTCATTGTTGGTGGGTCATGTTGAGCCCTCACCATCAATAAATAGACTTGGCTAAGCCCCAATAGGGATTTGTGTTGCAAGTTAAGGGCCTTGTGGAAGTCTTAAGCTTGCTTGTAGTAATGCCACATCAGTTACGAGTTCCTAAAGTCTTACTCTTCAGGCCTATTTGCAAATTGTTTTATCCTTACAACTCTTACGATAACTTACAAAGGCTAATCATTCCACAAGCATTTGTACCACCATGAAATGATTGACCATATGATTGTACGATTGCCTAGATTACTATGTTAACCCTGTTCGGTTGAGTAATATATCAGCTACTAAACCTAGATGAAGTAAGATTTTTTGGTTATCATTTATCTTGTTATAAGAGAACTTTCCCTCATTTGATAGAACTAAGTCTAATATAAGAGCCGACTTCTACAACAACACATTAAGGTTGGAGTTAATGACTCTACAAGGACATAATAGAGGGTTCCAATACCCCCTGAAGTCTAGCTTGTCATTCTCCTTTTGAGGTGATCACTGAAACAATAAAATCTATGACCCGCTCATAGATAAGCTTATTGCTGCTCCAAAATGACAGTAGTCAAGGAGCGTGCTCTACAAGTAGAAGTGATTTAGTTGTATCCTAGAGTTAATCGTCTATCACCCAAAGCATGTACATGATGGAGGCTAATAGCTACCACGGGATTTGGATAGCTTTTAATAGTAACATGTAGGCAATGGACACCATGATCCACCCACTTAATAGGTTCTATGGATTGTGTGAGTCTTACCAAAAGATAAACAAGAATAGACTAGAGCACCAAGATGTTCCAATGTAAGTGTTACAGCATCTCTTTTTCCTTCCGTTTGTAAGTGGTGCATGTGTGTTAGTCAAGGTGGGAATAATTTAAAGAGTCTAGGTCTTGTTATTCCGTTATTACTCAATTCATGAAACAATGGAATTAAGAACCTCTTCCTTAACATGTCCTAGAATCCACTTGGATGGGATGGATAGGGATCTCTTATCTACATGGTAGGATCATATTGCACCCTAGCACCCAAACCAAGAGCAATGCAAATCTATGAAGGAAAAGTAATAAATCTCGCAAACTACCACAACAGAGATATTATTCTTTTAAATGTCGATATTTATATTTATGGTACATGATTATTATTGCAAATACTTAATTAAGATAATTGCTTGCTTCCCTCCAAGATTTTGCATGCAATAGGAAGATCTAGGAGCATGGTTTTCTTGTGAGTTGTAAAGAGGATTTGTGACCAGATTAAGTTCTACTATCATTATTTGACTTTTGGTACCAATGTGATGAAATTATAACTTGAGATTCAACATGTGGTACTAAAACTTGTAATTGCGTTATCAATAACATTCCTTGATAGTTAATTGCATAACTATAATGAAATTAATAGCATAATGCATTGCTGCACTAGTAGAACTACATATGTACAGAGGTTTAAGAACAAGTTGTTTTTGAGAAAAGAAAAAAAAAATGGTAGTAACCGAGGGTGGTTATTATACCTTTTGCATATTTGAAATGCATCAAATCCATTTCCCTTGGTTGCTAACAAACCAAAAGAGTGCATGAGTGAGTTCAAAGGCACCAAGGAGTACAAATGCAAAGGCCAAGACACCAAAGTCTGCAAATTCATTTGGCAAATATGTGAGCAAGTCAAAGCAACTCGATTGCAAGACAACATGTTGGAGCAGCACACTTTAAGGGGAGAAAAAAATTGTCACTCGATGAAAAGTAATGAACAAAATGCTTCCCACTTTAGAAGGTAGAAGGTAAATTCTTATCTTTTCATTATGTAGCTTTTGTAGAAGAATAGCCTCTAAATATGGGAGATATGATCCGAAACAAATCTTGAAAAAAAAAAATATTTCAATTGATTGAGTTGGTCAGTAATACTCTTTAGGTCTCAAGACTAAGAAAAGTTAGAAGGCATATTTTCATCCTCCTTAAACAAAATCGTGTAAGACAAACATGAAGTTAAACATAGAATAGATAAGACGTGCACTTATCTTGTAGATGATTTGAACATCTTGAAGATGATTTGAACATCTTGTAGTCACACCATTGGAAGAAATTATCTAGAAGTGAGAATCCACTATACTTGAAATGGTACATATTAGACTATAGAAAAAAAAAACGTCAATGTGAAAAATATTGCTCTTATAAGTTCAACTTAACCAAAAATATTCCAAATGAGACAACATAGCAAAGCAAAACATTATGAAGTAAGTTGAATTGACTCTTCTGCTTCACCCCTTGAACATAAGTATATCATATTGGATTCTTGTAAAGGGTTTGAAAAGGATTCTTAATGAGTTGGTATCTAATTATGGTGAAGATTGTTCTCTAGGAGGAAAATGACTACATATCTAAGAATAGTTGAAGACAATAGTCAAACATGTTAAGAAATCAAGTATCCACAACATTTGCTAGTGTTAGGACTCTAATGATATATGGTCGGTACCCTTGAAGGTCTTAAGAATACAATAAGTTTGTGACTTTGTAGTTAAGATGGTAGAGATATAAATGGCTTAACTCTCCAAGAGTCTTCCCATATTGGATTTTCTCTAAGGTAAATCCTTGAGCTCATCTCTCTTTTCATTTGTGTTTTTTCCCTTGCTTCCTCACTTTTACCCTCTGCAAACACTACGCTAACTCAAACACTTAAAAAAGAATCTAATTGATATGTTCAACTAGCTAGTGTCCTAGCACTTGCTCATTACAACAAATAGATGTTGAATACAATCTTCCGTAATATCAACATTTTTTTTATTGCATCATTGGTCTTGTGGAAACAAGGCAAGCCGCAATTCACATGTTAGTGGCAGCATGGGAATATGACATATGAGATATGGGCATTATCCGAATGCATGTATGAATGCTATGGCATAATAGATATATGATGTAGATGGCAGCCACGGAGCTCAAGAAACAACACTTTTGCAGCTTTGGAATGTTGTTTCAATGGCATAAAATTTTCAAACATGTGAGGAATGTTGTATCAGTTTTGATGAATCATGCAATGACATACATATGCCAGGACCATTATGCAGTCAATATATCGCAGGCAAGTTTTAAATCTCCTTGAGAATCAACTTTTCTAAGGACAAAGTTCATTGTGACTAAAGAACAAATGGAATGTTGTTTCAATGGCATAAAATTTTCAAACATGTGAGGAATGTTGTATCAGTTTTGATGACTCATGCAATGACATACATATGCCAGGACCATTATGCAGTCAATATATCGCAGGCAAGTTTTAAGTCTCCTTGAGAATCAACTTTTCTAAGGACAAAGTTCATTGTGACTAAAGAACAAATATTACAACAATAATTCAATGTTGCAAGGATCATGGGACCAAAAGGAAATAAATGGGAATAAGAATCAAATAAACACAAAATTATAAATGCTTATTCAACCACCAACCTGTCAGGTGATATTTCACTGCCTTCATATTTATCACTAGAAGCAAGTTAAAGCAACTAGCTCAAGGAAATCCTTGATTGATAGTGTGAATGAGACCAATGCTCGTTTTCAAGCCAGGCTAATCTGATTTCCTTTGAAGTTAGTGCTGTTGTGGATTAGTAAGATTCTAGGTACCTAAAGTCAATAATACTGCAGAACAAAATACTTGCTATAGAACTGTGAATCAAAATGGAATGTAACAACATTTTTGTGGATTGATACCATGTGAAATAAGAAATTTTAAATAGTATCATGGAATCTGCATAGGAATCAGAATTTGTCAGTAGTCACTTATGTAAAGTTGTGTATGAAAAAGAATTCTGTAACTAAAAAAGTTTAGAATTATCATCTAAATCTGGAATGCAACTTTCCAAGTTAACTATAATCAGTTACTCTAATAAAAAATTCCAACATTTTGTGTTGTGAGAGAGTGGCTCAATGGCCAAGTCAAAATGACCCATTGCCTCTACATTTAAGGCTTCTCAAATAAAGTTGCATGTTGAGTTGTAAGAAATATACAACTGTTTACCAAGTAGTGCTATACACATAATAATATCAAATACAAAAAGGATGACATCTAATCACACTGGAAGATGAGAAGTCTACATTTTGGCTGACAAATACATGCATACACGCCTTCAATATGATTTGGTGATCCCACCGATGGAAAGCAGAATCTGTTAAGCCTTCAAGATGATTCAGTAGTCCCACCAAGCAAAAGCAGAATTTAATAAATTGTCAAACATAACTTGGTACATATAAACAGCCTTTTGCTTCCAGGTTAAGTACCTTCACTTGAGCATTCAATCACTTTTTGAAATGTTTGCTTGTAGATTCAAAATTTTCAGCCATGAAAAAAACTTAATAATTTACATTTGTACATCTAGAAGAACTGCTGAAGCCAGGGATTACTAACAGCATCTTCCTCCAAGCCAGATTTCAATTTTTGCACTTCTTGCAAAGCTTGTTCATAGTCCAATTTATCAAGTGGCAATGATGAAAACTCCTGCAAAAACTTCCTTGCACGGGATGCACCTCTAACCATGTCATCCGGTCCACATACACGTTTCCGTTTGGCCCTTACCTGCCAAAAACCAGAATAAGCAAATTATATTTCAAGGTAATTAACACAACTAGTTCTTCCAAGGCTCTTAAGATATATTAATAGTGACTTGAAATGAAATCTGCCTTCTAAGTATGAAACCAATTACTTAGTTCTAACAATGCCCGTTTGATCATCTCATAGTTGATGTAAGCTTCAGGGTTTCAACCAAAAAATAATAGAAAGTGACTGCAACCTACTGGATTATGAACTTCAATCTCAAACCGAATTTTCGGTATGAATTTGTAGCTTATAACAGTGGCTTGTAAGGTAGAAGTTTGATTTTATCTGGCAATGTTGAAAATGGTCTAATTTCTACCTAATCTTCATCAGAAATTGTAAATTCTTTCAATGACAACTTTAAGCATTTGACCTAAAATAGTGAGTTCAAATTAGTCGCTATCATTTGAGAGCGACAGGAAGACAATGCTTCTTGGAAAAAGACAATTTACCCCATTAACTATCCTCCCATAGTCGTTCATTAAATTGCAGACAGTGGGTTCATGAAAACTGTAGTTCAGTATATATATCAAACATCCTGAATAAAGGGAGCAATCAAATTGAAAACACTCGTTCTTTTCCATAATGAGAGTTTCGAATTCTCTGGAACCGTAATGTCCCAATTCTCAAATTATTTATATGGCTATGCTGAGTATTCATTATGAAAAATTGTGATTTCAAAACACATGCAATATACATTCTATTGTGGTTGTTGAAAACAACAAATATCAATAAGATTTAGTTTAAGGAATTATAACAAGAAAAACGCTATGCAAAAATAGGTATCTTATCCTAGAGACAGTTCCCTAGTTTATAAGTAATTGAGACTAATTGTAATTGATTGGTGATTTTAGAAAATTCAAATTGTGTCATCTGGTTGAAATAGCACCTATACATGGGAGATGATTGTCTTCAAAATTGGAAGTGACACACCTGCGAGCTTTGGCTGTTTTGATTATTGGTTGTAATCAGATCAGAGTTTTGGTGTCTGTGTTCTGCCACAAAAATAGATTTTAAAATCTAGACTCTAAAAAACAATATATTTCGTTTTTTTTGGAAAATTTTCATTTCCAAAATTGTTTCAAATTTTTCAAAACTTAATCTGTCCCATAATGGTGGTATCAGAGCTATGATTCTGCCAGTCTGTGAAGTTATAAAAGAGCCTTATAGGAGAAAGGCTCCAGTACTTGGTTTACAATATGGATAGTATGAGCAAGGACTGGAGACAGATGACCCAAACAACACAACAACTACCGTTGAGCATAAGCAATAATTGTTTTTTTCTCATTACTCTTCACAAAGGGCTGAATGCATACTAGTCATTGGATAAACCTAAAGGGCAGCCTTCTTTTGAGTAATAAAGATCTTCTCTTCCAACCCATAGGTTCAAGATGATGAAGCTACTATTGATATGAATTCATCAGTTCATCATAATGTAATTTCTATTGTCCATAATGCTAAAGAAGCTAAAAGTACAATTGGACATAAAGAAACAAAAAAGTTCTAACTTGGACCAACATATGCTACATGAGATATATGTGCAACAAATATTGCAACCTCTGCCTTCAAAACTCATAGATACTGTAAAAATGGTACACAAACTCTCCATGGATGAAGAAAAGTATGTTCAAGTTCTGTTTTCTCATGGAAATTCTGAGACTCAACACATTAAGCTAAGACAGACTCAAGAAACAGTAGTGCAAATATATCCAAAGGGTATACATTATGGGCAAAATGCAATCTTTGTCCCAGGGTCAAAGCATCAATAGAAGTACTAGTGGTTGAGACGAACAAACCTTGTGCCAGGGTATCCAAGCTCACAAGAAATTAGCATGCTACTTACTGCAGCTTCAAATTCTCAAGTCAAAGCATCAATAGAAGTACTAGTGGTTGGGATGAACAATCCTTGTGCCAGGGTATCAAAGCTCACAAGAAATTAACATGCTACTTACTGCAGCTTCAAATTCTCAAGTTGAAACATCAAAAGAAGTACTAGTGGTTGGAATGAAAAAAACCACAGATCAGGTGCAACTATAACAACCGTAAAGTAATAATGACTGTAAAAGAACAAATGCCTCTCAACATGAAGATAAGCAGCTGCACTCGGGACATGTAAATGATGCCAAGAGTTTAAACATGCAAGGATTTAATGTAATCATAGGAATATATCTAATAGATCCTGCAAACGCTATCATCCATTCGTTTGAAACGTATAAAACATTAGTTTTGACAATGGTGAGTCAACCCCTGCTATCATTTTTTGCCATGTAATTCAACAACTAGATGACAGATATACCATTTCATATGAAAACCAGATTATCAGATTTTCATCTTGAAGATAAATGGTCTCCAAATAGTGATAGAAGACAAGAGAACCAGAGCCTAGAAGAATATTTGGTGCAACTGAAAGATTTAGCTTCAGTACTTACAATGGTTGCAGATCAATCAATTCAAGTAGGACATAATTATAATGAGCCTAACACATCCCATGAGAAATGTAGAAATAAGAATCAAACATAAAATTGATACACATGCAAACAAAAGTTAAAAGATATTAGAGATAATATCTACGTTATTCAAATCCTTATATCATGCAGATGTATCCTTTATTAATTATTTGCATGGGCATTTCCCTAATATAGGCTATGTTTGCATGATATAAAGATAAAACTTGTTCCAATTTGATCAGTTGCATTGTTAAGAGATAAGGTTCAGTTTATTTAGGAAATTAGAACGAATAAAGCCATGTCTTTCCCCCATTTTGACTTGGTCCCCTTTGAAATTTTGTGTCATTTTTTGTTTTGGGTTGATTGAATCCTTTGGAGTTGGAAAGCCTTCCTTTTTCTCGGTCTAAATCACTTGTGAGGCTTTTGTTCTTGGTCTTGTTTAAACCACTGCAAAATTGTTTAAATCTTTCTTTACCTTTTCAGCAAAAACTCACTTTGGTGAACCTTTTCGGAATGTTCATCAGTTCGCAAACCTCTCGAAAGCCCGAAAGTTCCTTTGTTCCTGACATTTTTTGGGTGTTTTCAAAGTTTGCGAACCGTTCAAATCGCCGAAAAAGATGTTTCCTTTGTTTTTCAAAAAGTTCGTCTTTTCTAGTCTTTTGGGCATTTTTTCAAGTTCACGAACCTTTCTTTTTTACAAAAATGGTCTTTTCTTCACTTTTCGGAAGGTTCGTAAGTTCGCAAACCTCCCGAAAGTCCGAAAGTAACATTTAATCGAAAAATTTAAAAGTTTTCTAACCAACGAAGAAGCCAAAGGAAAGAATGGAATTCAACAATGTAAAGAAGGGAAGTTTTTCAATAGGTTTCAAGGTTCGCAAACCATTAAGAAAGCCAACAAAGTTTCAAAATTTGTGAGTTCATCGAATTGCCAAAACGCCGAAAAGGGAAGAGTTTTCGTGGTTTGAAAGAGGAATGGTCCATGAGTTCGAGATTTCCAATTAGCCAAAAAAGTTTTAAAATTCCATGGTTCACCGAAAGCTTGAAATCCTGAAAAGGCTTGAAGATTTTGGAGAGCTCAACGACAAAATGGGTTCGGAGGTTCACGAACTTCCCCATATACTTCGCCACTGCTGCTGCTACAAACATTCCCCATATACTTCAAATTTCCTAGCTTTGCAAAGTGAGGTAAGTTTGTCTGCATTCTATTTTAGCTTCTATTGCATTTTGCACTGCTTACCTCTAGCTACATTTGAGTCTAACGATTAACCCAACTCAACTTTCATTCAAAATTTTCATGAGCTCTATACACCCTAGTCATTCCCTCTCTCAAAGCAAAATCATATCCTTAGCCGCACACCAAAATTTGCTTGAAGCCTTAGCCTGCCTAACCTAGTTACTGTCCAAACCGCACAAAATGAAATACAAGTACCGGGATTATGACCACTCCTCAATAATTCAAAACTTGATAGCCGAAGTCAAGGATAGTGAATTAGGTCATATTGACCTAGATGATTTATGGCAACGAATGAGGGCAAATCCAAGAACCACAATGGCAGAAACAACTTTTGCAAGTGGTTTGGTTCATGCAGGTGAATTTCCAGTTGCCATCCAATGCCCTGATTTGATTTTAGCTTGCGTAAGAAACTACCATCCAAAATCCCGTGAGGTGAGGACTTATGAGGGCAAAGCTATTGCAAGATTAGACAGCCCTTCACTTGGTATCACCCTCAGGTTGCCAATAAGGGATGAATATGCAAATATGAGTATGCAAAAAGTATGGGATTACTTTCAAGATAAGAAAGATCTATGCCTCAATAACATTGCTAAACACTGGCTGAGGAACCCTAAGAAAGGTAAATCTCAAATTCCAAAGGGTCTACAGAGAGCTCATTTTAAAGAAGATATTTCAGACAATCATCTTGTTCCATAGGGTGGTTGGAGACAGATACAAGTAAATTTAAACATTGGATGTGCCACTTCATCATTACAATTGGGTATGCTTCCCAATTTGTAGACTGGGCCAAGATGATAAGTGACCACCCGCATGATCAATTGGTTAATATTCAAACTAATCAATTCTTCTATATGTCATCTTATCTAGTCTATGCCATAGAAAGCATGAAAATGTGGCCAAGCTTGCAAACTGTGGGAATATTTGACAACTCTACACAAATATATGATTTCTACCCACAACTTCAGATGGAGATGGGAAATAAAGATTATAGAAGAGTGAATGACGCCCTCTGCATGTTAAATGTAAGAATATTGGAAGGAGACCTAGGACTGAGAATCTCTCCCGAGGTAGCTCAATTGATTATGCAATATGGCAGCTACTTCATTCAGTACAACAAGTTCACATACCTGAGATTAGGAGGGTTTGAAGGTACTCCTTATAAGTTGCCACATTATGCCAATGATTACCTCATCTTCCTTGAGGTCTACAAATAGATGGGTGAGGTAAATAAGAAGTGCAGTGAAAAGAAGGTAGGGTACCCTTTCCCTATGCACCTAACTTATTACACATGTAAATCTTCTGAAAATGCCCAAAGTGTGGATAGGATTTTATCTAAATTCAATTTTCATCCCTTCACCACAAGACTATCTTATGACAGCAAGAATTATGTCAAAACTAATCTATATGTTGGAACAGCATTTGATCATGATTCTCATTTGGAGAATTATTGGGAAGACTATACAAATGAATATGAAGTGAGGAGAAGAGACTGGATGAGACAGACAGTTGACCAAATGAAAGCCTTCAAGTTGGGATGGAAAGTTCCTGACATGGTGGATGATGCTACTTAGTTGGTTGATGAAGCCTATTCTTCTATTCAATCGTAGCCACTCTCTCAAATCAATTGGTTAGAGAAGGAAATTACTGATATAGGGAGAGATCCTTATTCGTGCTAAGGAAGAGCCAAAAGTAGTTGAATGCTAAAATTGCAGAGCATACTGCTTCTAGGCCATTGCCAAAGGATCGTGTGCCAAGGAAACAAAAGCAGGTTGCATCATCCTCTTCACTTCCACCTCCCATCATCACATATGCTACTAGATCCGGATCTACCCCAAGAAGAGATGATGATGAGGAAGATCCAAATAAGGCTGCTAATTTGAAAAGTCAATGTGAAATTGAAGATAAGGAACCAAGGAAGAAACTGGAGGTAAAAAGACACTCTCAAGCACAAAAGGGCAATGATGATATGCAAAATCATACAGGAGAACAACATCAAGTAAATCCAGTTTCATCTCTTGTTCCTCCTCCTCATGTGCCAACACCTCCACCTTCACCTCCAACTTCACCTCCTCCACAACAAACAATAGATAACCCTATTATTGATTCTAATCCAAAGGCCACTCTTCCTCCTTTGGCACCTAATTCTCAAACAATGTTTATTTCCTTCTCCATGGCTAAAGGAAGCAAATAGGAAACAAGAGAAAACGTTCTCAATTGGTAGATCTCAGTTTTGATAAAGTAGCAAAATTGTTACAAGCTACTCATCAAACGGAGAAAATTCTTAAGATGTCTAGAATGATGATGAACTCTTCCACGGGTCATCAATATGTTGAAATTGAAGAACCAACTACAAACAAGAGTGAAGAAGGGGAAACTAAAGCAGATTTTAATATTACCAGCGTGGACCTAGGCCCATCAACACACGAAAGCGATATACATGATGCCAAATTGTTTGTAGATGTGTTGATTGAAAAAGTTGAGGAGAAAAGAATAAGGGAACAAGTGGAAAATTTGACCACTTATATCAAATCCATCATTGATACTATTGTTGAACCCCTTGATGCATTAACTGTAAATCCCACCAAAGCCTCTCCCAAAGGAATAAACTTAGAGGTTATAGATAAAATTGGCAAATATCAAGCCTATGGAAGGGCAATAGAAACTTGGGTGGAGAAGATAACCATTAACGGTCTGCTTTATATTGAAGAGGTTATGAAATTATATAAAAAGGTCTTGGCAAAGAAGAAGGAAATCAATGCTGATATTCAGATTGCCAAGAAAGAAGAATCTGTGTTGATGGTTATTGTCAAAGATTTGCAAGAAATAGTCAAGGTTGATGTGAAAATTTTGGTTTCTGAGAAAGTCATCAGCAAACCTAAGGAGAATGAAACCGTCAAATGGTTAAAAGGAATTGAATGGAAAATCATGGTCATCAAACAATCACTAGCTCAATGTAAAAAGTTGATTAAAATGTCTGATTCGATTTTAATGGATGTCCGAGCAAACTACCTCTCTATAGAAGCTGACATCTTGAATGAAGTTGAAATCAACTTAAGTCGAGATTGAAGTTGTGAAGAAAAATTTCAAAGATTTTATTTTAGAAGAATTGTTCAAGAAGTATGTTGTAGATGGAAATACTATGGAGAAATTGAGCAATTTGTCCACTTCCCTAATTTCCTTTAGAAAAGAAATTCGTGATATCCACAAAAAAATTGAAGAGATTGGAGAAATATTGTCCATATGGAAAATACATCTTAGCACCATGACAATACCCAATGGGATAGCTATAGCACCAACAGTAGCAAATTTCAAGAATTATAAAACAAAAATGGCTTCTTCCCAAGCAAAGTCTCCAACTGATGAGGCAATCAGCAGACGAGATTTTGAAAAAGATAAAGATAAAAAAGTGGAAAGTTAATATGTTTCTTTTTTTTATCTTTATTTGAAAAAGTGAATTTTTAAAGTCATATTGTAATTATAAAAACTAAACTTTATTCTTATAATAAAAGAAAAAGAAAAAGAAAAAAGTTTATTTTAATTATTTTCCTTTTTCAAGAAACAATTACAAATCAAGAAACTGTTTCATTTGTAAAGCTATATAAGGTAGAGGGGAGAAAGGAAAAGGATCTTTTGGCCAACCTTTTATTCTATAAGCTTCAAACTTTCTGTAAGGGTTATCCATTTTCTGTTTTCCATCGTTGGGATATATTTTGCACAGACATTTGTAAAGAAATCAAAGAAGAGACTTTGGGCTCTCAAATTTTGAATATTAGAAATCGAATGAACTTTGAGTCATTGGTTTTGTAGTGTTGTGAATTTTTCTTATGTAGTTTACAACAACATTTTACAAATTTCTTTCATAAATTTGATGTGGAATATGAACAGTAAATTTCTTTCATAAATTCTATGTGGAATACGAACAGTTTTTCATAGATTTTGAATTAAATCTTTCATTCAAATATCCTTATTCTTATGTTTAAGTAATATCTAGTGAACACCTTTCAGATCCTCATCATTAATTTCATTCTTAAGCAATAGAGCTAATAGTGAGACTTTGTGCTCGCCAATTGTAATTTTTCCCATCCTACAGAATAGTTTGTACACTTTTCCTGCTTTTTGGTTTAAAGCATACTCAAAAATCCTTAAAATTCTATTATACAAGGGAGCTGCCCTTTCAAACGCAGAGAAAGATTGTCAAATTCATAACAATCTCTCCATCTATGGTAGACTTTGTCACTACCCATTGGGTGAGTCAGGCAAAGAATTGTAGTGACAACTCTGTTTAACAACACCATGCAAAGGCTATAGATAGATTTGTTATAAAAAAACATTAAGCTAATTTATAATGAAGAGATTAGTTACTTTTGAAGAAGGTTTCCTTATAGGTGATTGTCATGTCCCTATAATTGAATCGATTATGAATCTATTGTTATAAACCGAAAATTAAATATATTTAAATAAGAAATTAAATATATTAAATAGAATATACTTAATTTAATATTACAAAGCAAATGTATTTAAATATGTTTGGATTAAATATTATATAAATCAAATATGCTTTTAGATACATAAATATTTATTATAAACTAAAATAAATATGTTTAAATAAAATATTGCATATTAAATATATATTATATATTATAAACATTATAAGTTAATTATTATAGATTAATTATTACAATTTAATTGGTATAGATCAGTGCAACGAAACTCGCCAAGACTCGCGAAAACTCGGCGAGTCCGAGGCGAGGCACCCTGGCCGAGTCTGGGGGGCTCGGACTCGGACTCGCCGGACTCGCCGGACTCGCCAAACTCGCCGATTCCCGTCATGTAGACTCGGCCGCTCAGAAAAACGCCAAAAAGTTTTAAAAAACTCACTTCAACTTGTTCTTTTTTTCACTTATAGCTCCTCCTCCACCCTAAAAGCAACATTATTTCATTTTGAAGCCAAAGGGGAAGGAGAAAAGAGAGTTGTGAGAAAAAATTGGAGTGCATTGTAGGGAAACCGGCAAGGAGGTAGAGTAAAAATCAATTGTTGAATCGCATTGGGGCAGCTTCGTAGTTACTTTTGGTGCATCTAGAGGTGTCTACAAAGGATTGGAAGGAGCTCTTTATTGATTTCAAGCTATATTTAGAGGTAAGTTTGTATTTTGAAGGGTTTTTTGTGTTTTTTTAAACCAAAATTTGCATTTTTCTTTACATTTCATTTCTTCTTTCTATTTTATTTTAGTAGATCAAAGAAAGAACCCTAGGTGTTTTTGTAAGCAAACCCTACATTTTTTTTATTACTTTAATAATTATAAATCACAAATGTTAATTTTTTTTGTATTTATAAATTTTAAATGTTATTGCAGCAGTGTTGAAACTTGAGATTTTCAAATTTTCAAATCATCTTTATCACAATGTCCAAAGAGCCAGTTAGAAAGGACCCTTCTTGGAAACATGCTGAAATTATGCCTGGCCAAAAGAAAGGAGAAGCAAAATGTTTTTATTGCAAAACAATTTTTCGTGGAGGCATTAATAGATTGAAATACCATCTTGCACAAATACCAATCCATGATGCTAACCCATGCGGAAAAGCGCCTCTTGAGGTTATACGAGAGGTGAAAGTGCAACTAGAAACATTTGAGCAAAAAAAAGAATTGAAAAGGAAGCAAATAGAGGAGATGGCAAGTGTTGGTGGTAGTGGAGAGTCTTCTTCCATGCCTCCATTTCGTCCTCCAGTGTTGGAAGTGGAACACCTGCTACTGCTACTGCTAATGCCACTGCCAGTGGCAGTGTTCTTGGGCCTAGAGTTCGTAAATCTAGGACTCTTGATTCATATATTTTGCCACGCACCACTCCAGGTTCCCAACCGTCGCTTGAGAGCATGGGTTGGAACAAGGACGTACATGATGCAGCTAAACATGCAATCGGAGACTTTTGGTACTATTGCACCATTCCATTCCATGCAGCCAGGTAATTCTTTTTTGTTTGATTGTTTTAAAATTTATAGCTTGATTCTTTCTCTTGAGTTTTTATATTTAGAGATATGTCAAATTCAAATTTAAACTCTCCATTTTACAATACTTATTTAATTTAATTTATTTGTGACATATGTTAGGTCTCCTTATTGGCAAAACATGGTTGATGCCATTACTGTTTGCGGGGCGGGGTTCAAAGCCCCTAGTGAAGATGACATAAAGGGCCCAATTTTGACAGAAAAGGTGGCCGATGTAAAAGCCACAATAGAGGAGCAACGGTTGATATGGAGGATGAAGGGTTGCACTATCATGACCGATGGTTGGACTGATAGGAGAAATAGGACATTGCTAAATTTTCTTGTTTCTTCCTCAGGTGATTCTACTTCTTACAATGCATTGATTTAGTGATTAATATTTTTTATTTATGCTTTATTGAATCATTGATTTTGTTTCTTTTTCAGGTGGCACCGTATTCATCAAATCTATTGATGCTTCAGGACATGTTAAAAATGCCACATTCCTTTGTGAAGCTATAGAGGAAATCATAGCTGAGGTGGGTGAGGAGAATGTGGTGCAAGTGGTGATGGCTAATGCAGCAAATTATGTTGCTGCGGGTAGACTATTGATGGAGCCTTGACCTCACATTGGAGGATATTGGCAAGATTCCATGGATCAAAACATGTGTGGAGATGGCAAGAAATATTTGTAAATTCATATACAATCATGCATGGGTCCTCAACCTAATGAGGCAATTCACGCAGCAAAAAGAGTTGGCTCGTCCTGGCATAATCCGATTTGCAACAAATTTCATCACATTACAATCCTTGCTTCAGTCAAAAAAAGCTTTGAGGCGCATGTTTGTTGATGAGGAGTGGACTTCCTCATCCTATGCTCATACCAATGCAGGGGCTGAAGTAACAAACTGGATCTTTGATGAGGCAAGATTTTGGACACCTGTTGAGGAGATTGTAAAGGTAAATGAAAATCTAATTATATATTATGTTTTAATTTTTATTCATATTTTTCTTTATTTGCCTGTTTTTGTTCACACTTAAGTTAATGTTTCACAGTTCACTTTCACAATAATTGTAGGTCACTGAGCCTCTAGTAGTTCTCCTACGAGTTGCTGATGGGGAGAAGCCCACAATGGGCTACATATATGAGGGCATGGATAGGGCCAAGGAGGCCATTAGATCCATCTATGGGGGAGTTGAGGATAAGTATCATCCCATTTGGGAGATCATTGATAGCAGATGGCACAACCAGCTTCACAAGCCCCCTACACGCAGCCGCTTATTACCTCAATCCGGCATTTCAATTCCGCCCTGAATTCAAGGCGGATGAGGAGGTTTTGAGTGGGCTCTACACAGTGTTAGAGCGGATGTCGGCTAATTCAATACAGATAGTCCATGAGCTTGAGACCTTTAGACTTGCACAAGGAGATCTCTTTTCTCGTGAGATTTGCAAAAAGAATCGATCAACATTGCAGCCAGGTAAAATCATATTAAGAGCATAATTTAAGTTTTAAAATCTAATAAACTTTTCCTCTTTTTATATTATTATTAAATGTTGAAACTTAAAGTTGGATAATGAGATTGATTTTTTTCTTTTTCTCATCTCAGATGCATGGTGGGATATGTTTGGTGCTAAGGTACCAAATCTTCAGAAGATTGCAATTCGAATATTGAGCCAACCATGCAGTGCTTCGGGTTGTGAGCGCAATTGGAGTATGTTTGAGCACATACACTCCAAGAAGCACAATAGACTGTCTGTGCAGAAGTTGAATGATCTAGCCTTTGTTCATTACAACCTTCGTCTTCGCCACAGACAAATTTTGGGCACTGACACCACCCCCATCATGCTAGAGGAGGTCAATCCACAATCTGATTGGATCACTGAGGCTGAGGATCCTATCTTTAGTGATGAGGACCTTGATTGGGTTGACCAGGCGGATAGAGAGGCTAAGGCTGTAGCCATGGCAGAGGAGGAGGTTAGAGCACGAGCAGAGTCAACAGACACATTACATGTTGGTGTGGGTGGCACAGAGACAGAGGCAGATATTATAGCTGCATCATCATCTAGGACCTATCTTAGACGCCTTCGTAAGCAGGGTGCACTTGCAGACTCCTCTGAGCCATAGTGGCATAGACTTCTAGTTTTTGTTTTGATATTTGTTTGGAACTTTTGATGCTATGGATTTCATATTCCATGAGTTTTGTATACATTTGACAATATTTATATATCTAAGTGTGTTATTTCCTTCAGCTACAATTTGCGTTTATACTTATGTGATCAATGTATACTTGTGTATGTGATCAAATTAGCTTCTATTTGATGATGTTATTGTGTCTTTACGGTTTATTTATTAAAGGGTGCATGAAACAAGTTTTAAATCCTTAAAAATCTTTGAATTTCTTGGGTTTTTCAATTTGCTGAGTCTTTGCCGAGTCTAGGCGCCGAGTCCGAGTCCGAGTCCAAAATCAGCTTGTCAAGTCCGAGGCGAGTCCGAGTCTCGTATCTATGGTATAGATTAAATATTATAAAAATGCTATTAAAAGTTTTCAAGTTAAAGGCAAATGGAGGATGGGACCCACGCAAGGGTCATAACAAATCAATGTGCAAAATATAAAACAAAGGCAGCGCTGATGGTATCAAGGGATGCGTTGAAAAGTCAGCCTGAATAGAAAGGACATAACCCTTGACCGATCCCATACCTTTTGGACAGTATAAAAGGGAAGAATGGAAGGCAATCGAAGGGAGAAGGAATGAAAAACAAATATTAATATCTCTGAATATAGAGTCAGCAAGGATCGGGGGAAGCAACAGAAGCATTATAAAAGTAATAAAATATTAGAAACAAAGAGTCCAAATTGATATCTATTATCAGATCAGGCAATCAGCAAGTAAACAATATTTAGTATTGGAAAAATATACAGCAGAAGCAAGCAATAAAGGCAGCCAGGTATGTATATAACAGCAATGGTATACATAATTTTAAAGGTAACAGCAGAATGGTAATGTAATCTGCCCCTTTGAATAATTATACTTCTGCTCATTTAATGAATATAGAAATGAATAAATATATTTATATGCACTTATAATTATACCAAGTAAAAGCATTGATAATTGATGCCAATACTATTGATATAATGAATAGTAATAATTTGATTCTAACAATGATTGGTCAAGGAGGGTTGAGGTAGGACTGCAAGGAGGGGGAACGGCGAATGATCCCTCACTAGGCATGCCACCTCATGGTGATGGTTAAGGACCATCGGTTAAGGACCACATGAGGCCAATAGAGGATAAGGTCCTGCTGTTGGGCCTAGGGTTGAAGATCTAGGACACCCTATTGCAACCTCCCGTGCTATTCCCACTTGAATCGATTATTGAAATAAACAAAAGGAGGATCTTCAATCATAAGAGGAAAGGATGGTGTGATGGAGGGGAACGGTGTAAAGCCCTCACTAGGTACGCCACCTCATGATGATAGTTAAGGACCATCGGTTAAGGACCACATGAGGCCAACGGAGGATAAGGTCTTGTTGTTGGGCCTAGGGTAGAGGAAACTTGAGACACCTCATCACGTTCCGCTCCCCCCTCTTTATGGTTGAACCTTGAGACTTGTTACATTGCTATATATGATCTCTCTGTTGTGTAGACTTTAGTATTATGTGTACTTATGTGTATACTTGGTGACCTTGGGATGGTGGACGGGTCCATGATGTAGTATGGGATGCACTAAATCCCCTTTCCAATTGTCTAACGGTATACTTACATGTATTAATGCAACTTATGTGTATTCATACCTTGTGACTTATGTGCATTCAAGTGTATACCTTGTGATTTTATGTGTATTTGAGTGTGTTCAAGAGTATACCTTGTGGATTATTTGTATTTGAGTGTATACTCTATAACTTTGTACTCAAGTGTATACTTCATGGCTATGTATTCAAGTGTATACTTCATGAGGCTAATGTAATATTGTAAGTGTTTTCTAACTTGTTTGCAGGAATTAAATCAAGTTAAGGTACTCTCTAAACCTTTGTTTGTTTGGAAATTGATAATTTAGGGAAAAATTAGTATTGTTCCTATAGGGAACATTACAGTGATCCAAGAGGATCAAGAACACTTGGAAGAAAATAATTCTGTCAATGCCAACACTTAGCTTTCACAGCTCTGTTGGCAGCTTTGTCATCACTTGCAGAACACATGGCAGTAACACAACAGTCAACCCCCTCTTCAATCTTGCCCCACACATCCAGTGGCATTTGTTCTAACTTCTAAGTTTTAACACACCTATTCAGAACTGCTGGTTACAACACCATTCCCAAGTAACTATGACGTGGGAATGTCATCATTGGAGCCAACATTATCAGAGTTGCAGACAATCTTGTAACTACCTAGCTGCTTCTTCACCACCCTCATTTATATTGTTGAAAACTACCATTGAGGATAGCTTAGGCATTCAATACATTTGACCTCTCAAATCATGTACAAGTCAAACTTTGCACTACAGTTCTTATTGAAGTGTCTAACTTGTTTTTGTTACTCCTTTCCCTAGCTCTCTACACTTTGATATAATTCTCAACCTCTGTCATTCATATTGTGTGCTTCCACCATAACACATTCATTCTGATGAATATCTATCAACTGGGTTCAATCTCGGGCCCTAAATCAATGGTATCAAAATCATTGCACTTTGTATCACATCCAATGGTATTGAAGACCTTGAAGAGACATACAACTCGGTCAAAAACTATGGAGGATCAATACATCAAGTTTGCACAACTGCGCCAAACGAAGGACCAATCTGTGCAAGAGTACACTAACATCTTTCACACTCTAGTTTCCAAGCTAAGCATTGAAGAGATCAAGCAAAATCTCATTCTCAAGTACAAGTCAACCCTGAGACGATACATTCAATCAGACATGGATTTCTCCCAAATCTCCACTCTTGAAGATGCTTACAAATTTGCCTACAAATTTGAGGCCAAAGCCAAGCAAAAGGCCAAGAAAGAGTCTTCGAACAATGCATAAACGAAAAACACCAGGTATGGAACTCAACAATGTTCTAAGAAAGGAAATGGACCCCCGTGACAAACTCAGAAGGGTACAATGTCTAGTGAACAAAAGAAACAATCCAATACCAGCAAGTGGTGCACAGCTCACAACAATAGCAATCACTTAGTTGAGGAGTGTTGCGCTATAAAAGCCCTGCTTGCACAATTAGATTCCACTGAAACTATCATTGCAACACCTAACAAAGGCAAGCAAGACATGGATGCAAAACCTAGTGTCATGGTCGATACTACAAAGTTACAAACATCTCTTCCACATCCAACACTAATTCAGAGGAAGCAAAAAAGTTGTTCCATTCTCAAATGCGGTTCAACTGACAACTAGTGCACTTCATAGTTGACAACATGATTCAAAAAAACATGATTTCTCCTAAAGCAATTTGCAAATTGAAATTGCCACTAACGCCTCACCATTGGTCATACTCCATTGGATGGATCACTTTGGGTTCAAAGAAATGTCACTCAACAATGTCGCTTGGAGCACAAAATCAAGCCTTTTCAAGTTGTAATCTTTTGCAATGTTGTACCATTAGAGGTATGCGATGTTTTACTTGGGAAACCATATCTATTCCATCCATATGCAATCTATAAGGCAAACCCTAGGAAGGTTATCATAGAATTAGATGGTATTGAGCATAAATACCGCATACCAAAACTAGTCCCTAAGTTGTCACTCGTCAATGCCAAGCAATGCAAGAAGCTAGTCAATACCAACAAAAAGTTTATCCCTCTCATGGTCAAACATGAAAGTAATATGGTCCTTGTAGCTCAAACCAATACTGCAGCTCCCTCAACAAAGTTGCAGCAATAGCTAAACATGATGGAGGACTAAAAGGATCTCTTTCAATCACCAAATGCCTCAACATTGTGCAATAAAGCATGCCATCGATTTGATAACATAGCTACGTCTACCTAATGCATCTTAATATCGTAGATTGTTTCTTGAGCAAGAGGAGATCAAGCAATAGTATCCAAGTACTCATGGACAAAGTACAGATCAGACCTAGCTCCTCACCTTGCAACAGCCCAATTGTGCTTGCACTAAAGAAGGACATCACCTACCAACTACGCATCGACTATAGAGCACTCAACAAGGTCACAATGATGACCCACTATCCTCTTCTCCAAATGCATTTAGTCCTATAACTGCCCAACCTCTCCTTCACCCCCATGTATATTATTGTAAACTATCATTCTTTGTACAATTAGAAAAAGTAAAAAGTTAATGGTAGACAAGAGAAGATAGCTTAAGTATTCGATACATCTAACCTCTCAAATCATGTACAAGACTATTACATAATAAAACTTCACATCATAGTTCTTAGGGTGTCTAACTTGTTTTTGTTACTATTCTTTCCCTAGTTCTTTGCACTCTAATATAGTTCTTAGCCTCTATCATTCATACTTTACACTTCTGTCATAGCGCATTTAATTTGTTGAGTGTCTATCCCCTAGCTTCCATCCTAGACCCCAGCTCAATAGGTAGTCGAGACTAATTATAATAGAGGATGATTGACTACTAATTATTTATTTATAACAATTGAAATTGTGTGATTCTTGTTGAACTAGCACCCCTACAAAGGAGATTGGTTGTCTTCTAGATGGGGGTGACTTGTGAGCTTTGGCCCTTTTCATTATTGGTTGCATAGTTTTAAAACTTGAACTCAACTCAAACTCAAGACTTGGCAAAAACTTGGCATATTAAAAAATACATAAATTCACAAAACAAACTTAAATAAAATGCAAAATATTGTTTAAAAAAATAAAAATTGAATTTAGAAAACTCGAATATATTTTCTAGTGTTTTAGGCCAAAAAGAAGAACAATCTACATCATAGTCTCACATGACGACTAATCATCATCATAGAATTACAAATCCATATAATATTTTACGAATTTCCCCTCCAATTAAAGCTCCTCATTGGTTGCACCCTTAAACTAGATGGTAAAGATTCCTCACGAACAAATTCATCCTTAAGCATATCATCATCCAATGTAGCCCCTCCTAATGCTTTTTCTCCCGCTTGTGCTCGGACTTTTTGCTTCAATTGCCCCTTTTGTTGCTTCCTTCTCAAAATTAGCAATTTCCTTAGTAAATAAGGCTCCACATGTTTGACAATCTAATTCAAATACTGATCAATGTCATCCAAGTCAATCACATCATGTGTCTCCTTTTCCTCCACTATTTTGGTCCAAAGATGAAGTTTGTATTGCACAAAAACAAACAAGATCATTGAGATGCTTTTGGTTCATCTTATTGCACTTCTTCACGTGAATGGCCTCACACATGATTGAATTACACTCACACCCAAAAGCAATACCCACAAAATGCAAATAGCTAGCTTTCAAAGATATGGTGTTTTTACACCATAATCTTCCCACCATAAATCTACAAAGAAACATTTATAAATATGTAGATAAACAAGATTTGCACTTATTAAACAAACCTACTATCTCAAATTTTAAAGTATATTTTTACCCATTTGTTGAGTATTCTCCTTTGAATGCATAGAGGTGAAAAGATAACAGACTCCACAAAGTTGTCATTCTCCCTTGATAAGTGAAGAGGGCATAGAGACAAAAGTGGCAACAAGGTTGCTACGAGGTTGTGAGATTGTGGGCTTATTGAAACCACTTCTTTTCCTATCTCCACTCAAAATTCACAACTTATGATTGGCTACGCAAAGCATTGTGACCTAGAAAAGTGGGAGACTCATATGATAAGCAATCAAGTCCTTACAAAACTTGATGTTGATTCCATTGAAGATGTTTTCAATTTGATGTTGTATAAGGAAACACAAGATGTAAACATTGAGGAATGTTAAGGAAAATGGAATGAAAAGCTTCAAGAATGCCTTAAACAACTTGGTAAACATTCAAGAGGATGAAACAATTGCTGAAAGCAATAAGGGGGAATGAGTTCAAGGATGAGTTCTCCTTGATGATTACATTGTTGAACCGTATAACAAGTCAAGAAGAGGCAAGGGCATTCAAACCATTGATGTTTTTCATTACAAGTTAAAATTGTGAGGGCAAGACACACTTTGATTGGGGAGCTTTGATCAATGATTCGATAAACCACTTCTTTTCCTATCTCCACTCAAAATTCACAACTTATGATTGGCTACGCAAAGCATTGTGACCTAGAAAAGTGGGAGACTCATATGATAAGCAATCAAGTCCTTACAAAACTTGATGTTGATTCCATTGAAGATGTTTTCAATTTGATGTTGTATAAGGAAACACAAGATGTAAACATTGAGGAATGTTAAGGAAAATGGAATGAAAAGCTTCAAGAATGCCTTAAACAACTTGGTAAACATTCAAGAGGATGAAACAATTGCTGAAAGCAATAAGGGGGAATGAGTTCAAGGATGAGTTCTCCTTGATGATTACATTGTTGAACCGTATAACAAGTCAAGAAGAGGCAAGGGCATTCAAACCATTGATGTTTTTCATTACAAGTTAAAATTGTGAGGGCAAGACACACTTTGATTGGGGAGCTTTGATCAGTGATTCGATACACAAGCAATTGTCAAAATTTGAATAGACCCAAGAGTTTTACAAGGTGTCCTATTTGGTCTATGTTGTGGCCAAAGCAAGGTCTTTTTTTGGATTGAATAGGATTGGAGGTTTTCACACAAGGATTTATAATTTGTTCAGCTACTTTTTCTTTTCGTTTCATTCTCTCTTTTTCTGCTTTTTCTGCTTTCTAGTGTTGTGAACGAGTGAAACAAGTGAAAATTGAGAACATTCACAACTTCTTTGTATTTGGATTCAAATTCCATGAAACCCATTGTAGAGTTGCCATCGAGTTCGTCTAAAAGACACTAAGCACTACATGAGCTTGTTGGATCAAAGCCTGCAAATACAATAATTTGCTTGTCTATGCATCTCTAGACATGTATTTCCATTAGGGGAACCTCTATCATGCAAACTACAATAATTATTTGCCAGTGAAGATCCCTCAATTGTTTGCCCAGTCAATGGAGATGGCAAAACATGGCCTATTACTGTTATTATACTGCTGAAAATTATCCCTTCTTGGAGGTGACTGCTACTACTGAATAGTGACAGCTACCTCTTCATAATTGTCAAATTATTGACCACTCCTTGCAATAATAGATATCTTGAACTTTATATTATCTTTCAGCTTGTGATCATATAATCTTTCAGCACAATCGCATTTTCTTGAGCCTCTATCAAGTTATCAGTCTGACTTGTTTTGAGAAAGAATGCAATATCCAGCAAACAAGCATTAATAAAATAACTTAAAAAAATCTCAAGATAAGGCTTCAAAGTGGTGTTGATCCCATTGAACAGATGATTCAACCATGCAGTAAACTCTTTCATAGGTTAATAAACGTCTCCCCTAGCACTTGACAGTTGTGCAAACAAGATATGACCATCTTCAAGAGGCTTAAAACACATCAAAAATTTTCTCTCATAGAATCCCAATTAGTAATTGAACCAGTAGCAAGATGATGGAACTAATCTATTGCACCACCCACCAAAATCTTCAATAATAAGTAGATTACAACATCTTCATGTACAACCCCCAAAATACTGCAAGTTGTTGTGAATGCTGAAAGATGTTCATTGGAATGTTGGCTGCCATCACCATAGAACTTTGAAATCTTTTTGTTGATTAGTGTGCAAACTCTTGATATGTTGCTAAGGCTAAAGGACTAATATTATCTCCCCAAGCCAAGGGAGGAGGTGGATTGTTGTTGTCGTTTTGTTGATTGGCCATTGCTTGAAGCAGTTCTTTGTCAAAAACTGAATTAAGAGTAACTAGTTCTGCAGAAGATGAAGTAGAAGCTCTTATACTTTTGGAAGGCAAAGTATAAGTACAGTTGTAAGACTTCATAAATTCATAGCATTGATCTATCTCACCCACCTTGTGCCTTGACCATGTGTAAATCTCATATACCAAACTTCTTCAATTCCAATTTGGAGGAGGTAGGACTAGTCTTCCTACTTCGACATCACTTTTATTTCCTCTTTGTCTAGATTTGCTGCATCAGCTCACCAATGTGCAGAATTTTTTTGTAATCAAAAGCAAAATGCCTTAAGTTGTCCATTAGGCCTTCATCCTACTCAATACAATTCATGTTAGTTGTAAACGGGAGTATTTGCACCACAAATAGGCATTTGCTACAACAGGATGGCTGAATTCTTTTCTTGCATCCCACCATGGGCACCAAAAACTGTTAGTATTTTAATTTGACCCTTTTAGGACAACACAAAACAAGGCATTAAGGATGTATCTTTCTTCAAATTCTTAGGGGAAGCTTGTTGATCTTAGATAAATCATTCATGGAACAAGAGCATTCAAGTTGATCTTATGAATATACAAGGCATCCATTATTGGCCTACACAAGTGTGAATTTTATGGCTCCAAAGTGCTTTGGGCAGTAAAAGTTTTTACCATTGATTCATACTAAACTCGTATAGCCCTCAACAAATTTTCGCACCTAAGTACAAAAGCAATTTTCAAGAGGGAAAAAACACAATAACTTGCCTTTGAAGAACTTGAACCTTGACTCTATATTGCTCCATTATAAGCATTGCACAATTTATATAAACCATTTCAAAACATCTATCTAAAAGTCATCAAGGCATCTATCTAACCTATGTGAAAAATCCAATATGGGCACCTTGAAATTGATCTTTTGCATCTTTTAGATAGATGTATTTAAGACAATATGCTAGATATAATTATATAAATAAAATATATATCATTATATTAGAATATATTTATTAAGATATATCTAGACATTATATCTTTATATAATATAATTTATAGATACTTTAGATCTAATGGAAAAAATATAGATGAAAGTATTTTTTAAGTATTTAAATATTTTTAGAAAAACTGAAAATATTCTTATATGGATATTAATATATAATTATCTATACTAAATATATTTCATTATATTAGAATATAACTACTAAGATAAATCTAGACATTATATTTTCTATATAATGAAACATATAGATAATTTAGATCTAACAGAAGAGAAACCTAGACGAAAGCATTTTTAAAAATTATTTAAATATTTTTTTAAATGAAACTTCCTTTATAAGGTGCGGTCGCTGCAGTGGCATAGTTGACTGCGCAGTGCAGCCATTGTGCAGTGGTTTTGTATTATAGAAATATTATTCATGTAAAAATATTATTTATATTATTTGTGGCTTATAGAAACATTATTCGCATTTTGTAATCATTTGATCCTCTATTTCTTCTTCTCAGCTCCTCTACTTCTCTACTCTTTTCTCTGGTGTAACTGTTTTTATTTGAAATTTTAAAAGGCAATTTGTTTGTTATATATACAATTTTTGTTAATAGTTTTGTTGTTCACTGAGAGTATATTTGAATTTTGTAATATCAGCAGTAAGGGGTTTTTGTGAACACACTCACACCATTACAACCCCCTTGTTGTCATTGTAGGTTATGCCTCTCAATGTAATTACAATTAACACCTCTAATTATGAACTTGAGAAATTTGGCAATGTTTGAAAATACTCAAGCTGCAACAAGGAGTTAGTTGCCCTTTTTCAAGTTCATCCCCAAGCCATTGGGATCATCTGCAGCATTGCATACACCCATATTTGCAAGCTATGTTACACCAAGTTTCCAAGACGAACACGGGAGGACACATTTCTATTACCAAGTTTTTGGGAGGTTTTTTAGGGGATGACAAGGGACGACAATTGGAAAAATTGGATAACTTTTTAAAATATAAAAAAATTTAAATATTCATATGATAACATTGATAAGGCATTTATCATATACGTTATAGAACCTTAATACATAACATTAGAGTTGGATTGAGATTTCACATGAGAGTCAACAAACAAATTAACAAAATTTAATTGCTTTCATTGTCAATGTGTATATATATTATATAAAATTACAACAAAATGCCCAAAGGCTGCAAGTTTCAACTACAAAATGACAAAAGCATAGAAAATATACATTTGTCTCTAATTAGCATCTAGTAACACTGCATCAAAATCGGAGTCTGGGTTTATCACTGCCACTATGAGGAGCTGCCTCATCCAAGGGAACCCCAAACAATCCCTCATGTGCCTCCTCCTCATCAACCTGTGTGGCATCTTCGGGATCAACATCCCAACATGCGGCCAGAGTCTGATGATACTCAAGAATCTGTCGATCCTGAAGCCACAAGGCACCATACATAGTCACCAACTTCTTCGATTGTCAAGAGGTAAGCTGTAGTATCCCCCTATGGATATTTGTTCCAATTTTTACCAAATGATCCACAGAAATTTTAACAAACAATTTGCATGCAACTGATTTCAATTTATCCAACAAATTATACTAAAAATCATATAATATCAGACTGAAATAGAGACTCTGAAATTAAATGTTGCATTTAAATCTTCAGTAGAACAACAATAGCAATATCCAATTGTAGTCACAAAACTTATAGTCAAATTGGATAACCAGAAATATGAATTTGAAGCACAAGGTGAGACACCTGAGTGATATCTCCAACAGACAATGGGTTTCCATCCACTGCCTCCAAGCTCGAGGGTTTCTGTCCTCAAACCTGCTGAAAGCCAAAGCTTCCCACAATTCTCAAAGAGAAAACCATAACCAAGCATAAACCAAGCATAATCCAAGCCTACTGAAAATGAGCTCCTGGAAGTCTTTTATAATGCCCACATAAGAGCTCACTCACTCAACTCGCCAATGTGGGATAAATTACATTAGTCCCATTTGTGTTTTAAGTCTCCATGTAATAATAAATAAGAGGACCTTTTAATATTTAAATACTTCCCACTTAACTATAGTCCTCACATTAAAAAGTTAAATATTTATATTTAACTTAAGAGCTCAACTTTATCAACGCACAAATAAATCATGTCAATGATATTAACCTCCAGTCAATATTGAACATTTACCATCGACATGATACCATCACTGATGATCCAATCCTAGCCCAACTGACTTACTATAAATAGTAAGTATCCCAAATACACATCAAAACACCTCAGAAACACCTGCAACTGAAACTGCCTGGGCCAAATATCCTCAAGTTCCCTTAAATGTCTCGGTTAGCCTACAGAACCAAGGAGAAATAGGCTAACGCAAAACATCATACTACATGTGCTAGAAAGGGGACATTACAGTCCTCCCTTCCCAATATTGCTTGCCCACAAGCAATCATGAATCAGCATACCAATACCAGGATCCCATATCATCCTCAGGAACACTGTTCCACTAATCCGCTGCACATATCATGGTCCACAAGAAACAATGCACCAAACATGTCAGTGCCCGGATCCCATATCCATGTGTAGAACCTGTTGTAAGTGTTGAAAGAGTTTGTCAACCATCCAACCTGAGGTAACCATCCATGCATGTAAGACAGTAAGACAATATGAAGATGAACCCTCATATGCTAATAAACCATCACAGAAGGATACCGAACCTCGCTGTCATAACTCTGATCAGCAACATAAATGTTTTCAAACATGTCACCAAACCAATACCAATCAAAGAAAAACGCTCCACACTCCATCTCTATCCAAAAGAAACACCCCTCAACACTCCCATACGGCTGAATCGCTGATGTGTTCAATGCAAAATCAGGAGGTGCTATATAATTCCAACTAGGACAGCCACAAGTCCATAAGAAATCAAAGATAATGAAGTTGCCAAGCAACAAAGATATCGCTGTCCTCTCAAGAGAAATAGGTGACAGACTCAAGAATGAGGTGTGTATGCCATCACTGCCCAACACAAACAACCAGTGAGTGGCTGGCCCACTAAGAGAGTCATCAATTAAATCACTGTCACCGTCATGAAAATGATCAGCTGCCTCAACTGGAAACTCTGGGTTAAACAACTCATGTCTCTCATCATCAAAAGATTGGTGAATATCATGAACATGTCGAAAGTCAGGCTTAGCTTGTTGAGCAACAATCTTAGCTTGTTTAGCTCCTTCCAACCATTCTTCATTCAAAGCTTGAGCATGTTCTATGTCAGCTGTATCAAAAGGTATAAACTCAGTCCTATGACAAGAGACATCATCAAAATTACCATGTACTATACTTGCCTCGTGCCCATCAATAGTAGAAACTGTACCATTACTTTCTTCATGACTATCAGAAGTCATATCATGGGAAGGGCAAAGTATGCTACTGATGTTCTCAAACTAAAAGTTAAGACTGATTTCAACCTTTGTGTCCTTGCCCATGAGATTTTCCTTGGATTGATGAGAAATTTCCATACCATTGTGGCATGAATCCACCTTCTATTCCCCATAGTTTTCACACTCGATTTGGGTATCATCATAGGAAGATTCCATAATGCTATCCACCCCATGTAACCAAGTTGTTACCTCTTGATGAAGGAAAGAAGTATTACTGCTGTCATTCAAATCAGAATTATTGTCATGTGTTTGAGTCATGTTTTTGTCCCCTTTAAGTGCATCATCATTCAAAATTTCATGACCAACACTTGTAATCTTGGCTTCATGAGTAATCCCAAGTGTATGAGCTGCAATATCAAGGGGAAGATGTAGATTATCGCTGTCCCAAATCAGACTTTTGGGATTCTCTTCTTTGCTTCCGCTGGAATCATCAAACATTATTTCATCCTTACCAAGTGCATAGATCCCTTCTACAAGTTGCATGATTTCCGTAGTTCTACTGCTTGATTTCTGTTCCATAGAGGTGGCTGCTATAGGAGACTGATCTTCTGCTTTGTATAATGCACCATGAGCCATACTTAGCTGCAAGCACAAGTCATCAACTTCTTTTTCTCTGTCTTCAGCAAACTTGATTGCAAGATCCCTATCCTTGAGCAACTGGAAGTAATCAGATTTCATTCTTTCTAATGCTCCTTTGATTTTGCATAAGAGGGTGCTATTGAATCCACTTGCCCCTTCTCCTTTCTTTTCCTTACTCTTACTTTCCCAAAGAAGACCTTCAATGCCCCTATGAATATTGTCATAATGAACCAAGGCTGCCACAATCAAGTCTTCACTAACCCTCAGCTGATTCTTGAAACCATATAGTTCAAAAGCCTCATCTTGAAAGACGTTTTCTGATTTGCCTTCCAATTCAGTCCCTAGAGTGTCATCTTCTTGGCATGTTTCATAGCTGCTCATGTTTTCCATTCCTGAGTTCATCAAATAAGCAACATTATCTTCATTCACTTCTTCAACAAAACCACTATGCTGAGCTTCACAAACACAATCCTATATGAGTAAACTACTACTACATGATTCATCAAATCTTTCAGTAGTGTTGTAAATGTCTTCATAGGCCTCATACTCATTGTTGGACTGATCTAAATGCATGGTCATGATTGTTGTTATGTTACCATTCTCAAGAGATTCTTTGTCATAAGAAGATGCACGTTCTTCATTAGAAATACCCTGGAACTCTTAACTTATTCCCGTCTGGTATTAGATCATTTTTTAAAGGAACAATATCAGCAATTTCACAACAAGTGTCAATGCATTCTTCATGAAGAAATGGAGAGTTTAAATCAAGAGGACTTATCTCTTTACCAAGTTTATCTACATCGATCTCGAAACCTCCAACAGAAAGCTTAGAGTGCCTCTCACCTGAAGCAACTTGTTCTCCATCCTCTTTCCGGCTTGTTCCATCTTCTTTTTCTGTAACCACAGCTGATTCCATCTCCTCACAAACATTCGAGTCATTCTGTTGGGACAAAACTGTGGAATTCCGATCTTCTTCATCACTGGTCCAAACTTCTTTGGTTGGCTTATCTTCCTCACTAACCCCACAATTATGATCGGGTGTCCAAGTCTCCAGACATGTGAAACAAATCTGCTCTCTCCTCATTTGGTTCTTACTTATTTTGGGAGATCCTGTATCCTGTAAGCCCATAGAGATTAGTTCTTTTTCAATCATCTGTTTCTTGAACCTTTCAACTTTCTGCTCAATCAACCCTTTTGAGAACTCATAAGCCATAGGTGAGATATTATGCTCCTTTCTCCAAATGGCTAACAAATTTGATTGCAACTGCCTGCAGATATCATCATCTTCATCCACAAATAAAGACAAAATAGTTTGCATACATGCTTTAACATTGTCTGAATGTTGTTTTCTGATTTTGGTTAAAAGGCATTGAAACATCTGAAGAATCAATTTATCACACTTGAGATCAATCATAATGACACATGATCTCACTCTTGCCATAATTTCTAAAATTTTAGCCCTCTTACCAAAGGTAGTGTCTTTGACATCCTATAACCCATGAAAGCTGTTCACGAACAGCTGAAATACCTTCCTTAGTACATCATCTTTATAGGGTGCTATAGGAGCTGTTATTCGAGTGATCTCGCTGAGACAAGAAGCAACTGCAAGTCTTACCTTCTCACAAGGATGTTCCAAAAACCTGTGCTGAACCAATGTTAGCATTGATGGTTTCAAAGCCCAATTGAAGATCTTCAAATCTGATTGGTCTACCTTGGACAAATATGAGTCTAATTCTTCCAACTTAGGAAGGATATCATCTGAAGGTTTCATAGACTCCAATTCCAACCCAAGTATAAACACCCAATTTCCTATTTCCTCTTCTTTCTGCAAGTTCCTCTGCTGAACACCTTTAAATGTATCATTGAATTCTTTTGAGAAAAAATCACTTTTCTGATCTGCCATTGTAATGTCCCTATCTGGATAATACCTCTAAACTATCAAATTATGATTTCTATAGTGTTGACATTCCGTCAAACACTTGGCCTCATGGCGCTGCTCTGATTTTTACTGAGTTTGTTTGTTTTCTAGAATGTTTGTATTGGATGTTCTTGCATGTATAATGAGTCTCCAGTCTTATATAATTCAATGAGCATTTGTATAACACATGACCATGATCAAACCTTTCCACTCCATGTACTATCTATCTAACAACTGCTAAAAGAAGCAGAATATTATAACAGCAGATAAAATATTATTTGTCTATTCAAATTAAAGATTTGAATATCTGATGTGGCTGTCTACAAGATTCAATTCTTCTGCTGTAGATGACTGCTGATAGCCCTTTTTAATTCTACTGTGACACTGAACCTTCACCAATCAACTTCTTCAGGGGACAATCTCAGTTCCAAACTGTCATACAAAGATATATTGTAGACTACAGTATCTGTCCATGCATCAACTTGACTGTATTCTCTGATGAAGATGCATCTCTATATTCGCTCAGCAAGGAGCTGTGCTTCAAGACTCACGATTTGACTACGGCCTTAATAAACTTCAGAGAGAACAATGTAATTCTTGAATACTAAAGCTGCGATTTCATTCTTATCTTCAATTATATTGTGGTGGCGATTCCTAAGATCTGATATGTTGATGCATATCACCTGAATAGCTTACGTTTCCCTTCAACTGAACTCCACGATAAAATATTTACTGCATACGGCCTCTAAATGAATATATTGATCTTGATGACGGCTGGGATAAACAGGGAATTGTCCTTAACCAGTGGCGATCATTTTCAACAGATACCTCTGCTTTATCAAATGTTGATTCTTCAATGAATTCCTGTGCGTCGTCCTGGTGAAATAAGCAGCATCCTTGATTCCCTTCTGAAGACTCCTCTTCAACTGGTGGCGGCTAAAACCCATGATTTCCTTATACTTTAATTTCAATTAAATCTCAAACATAAAATGCCCTCTTCATATATTCGATGACCAATCTTATAGCTACTTTCTTCCAACTTCAGAAAATTCAGAATGGAGATATTGTGAACAATTTTTGATTCACGGGCTTTCAAATGAATTTTCTGAATTCTGCCCTAATTTTCTGCACTTAAGTTTTATGCTCTAACCTTAACTTCTGCTCTAAAAATCAGACTTAAACAATTGCATATAATTTACATAAAATATGCCAAATCACCATAATATCATTGCCAACAACATTTCCAATATTATATTTGAATTCCACCACACAATATGCAATTAAACCGCTTCAAATGGCATCCACAAATGACTGAAATATAATTTAGAAGTCTGCTGCTATAAAAATCAGAACTGAACAAGTCTTCAATTACATCCAAAAGCATGTGCAACAAGACAAACAAGCCCAGCTCAAATCTGCCCTAAACCCTAAGGTTGTACATACCAAAAAAATGTAATATGACCTTCAAAAATGGTAGGAAATGGCCTCCAAAGCAGCTGCTTCAAAGATGATAATTTTCTGCTCACAAAGGTGATGAAATGCTGCTCCAAAAGCTGATTAGAATTCTGCTCCAAAAGATGATGAAATGCTGCTCCAAAAGCTGATTAGAATGCTGCTCCAAACTTCGTAATCCTCCAATGAAGTGCATGTAGGCCTCCGTTATGACGTCTTCCCAAGATGAACTAGGGTTTCATCTAATTCACCTCATATTCAAGGGTTTTCGTCTTTAGAATATGCTGCTCTAAATTGCAGATCCAAATGGTATAAATTGATAGTTGAATGATGCTTGAAATGATCCAAATTAACTTGCTTTTATACATGTTTTTACTCCTTTTTCCATGATGGTCGACCTAGGTCATAAAAGTACTTTTTATTTATTAATTTCCCTTTAGAGAGGGCCAACCTCCTTATGCTTTGTCTCTGGCTGACCCAAGAATGTGCATTATGTCTTTTTCTTAACTGGGCCGACCTAGTATGAGAACTCTAGGCACCCAAGAATCAAATCAAAGGTTTGTTCTTTTATTCTTCTCCAAAGCCATCTCCCATTCGCTCTTCCATGGTGATCACTCTGAAAAACGGGGACATTACATGGTTGCAAATGAACATTTGTATGTCTCTAGCTTTTGCTACCACTGCCTTCACCCAATCTATCTTCCCAATGTCTTTCAAAGCATTGTTCAATGCATATACACATGGGGTCCAGAAAAATGTGCTTGTAAGCACCCTCCACCATCAAACCAACTTACATACATGAGATGAATCAATCACTACTTGTACAACATTAGAGGGCCCAACCTCTTCTATGGCATCCTTCAAAATCTGAAATTGGAAGTTTGTATCCTTCATCTTCCTCGAACAATCAATATCTCTTTAAAAAAAAGAGTCAGCGAAACATGTGAAAATGGCATTGATGAGTGGTCAATATCTAATATCAATCTAACCATCCATGATGATAGAGCAGCCATCTCTTATCCAAATTTGTCTCATCTCCTCCATCACTATACTCACCTTAGAACTCTCTCTATCAAGGAGGAAGGTGTGTAACTTGTGTTCTTGAGGGGGGGCAAATGGAGGACCAACAACAATTGCATCTTTGAACATTTGTTTAAAATATGGAAAGCATGCCATATGAAATGGTATGACATTGGCATAGAAAAATTTGGCAATAGAAGACTCGGCCACTTCTCGCAATTGCATATTAAACATGCCTACAACACTAGTGGCCCTTTTCTTTCTCTTGGTAGAACCCTTTCCTCTTTGACTCTCAACATCTATGCACTGGGTAGGCAATAACACACTAGGCTGCATAGATTCTATTGACTGCCTCACCCTCCATGTGCAACCTAGCCACCTCGGCCTTCTCAAGTAAGGTTATTTGCAGTGTTTCTCCAGGTTTCCGGGACGGGGGGATGGGGACGGCAATTTTTTTAAAAAAATTTTGGGACGGCGAGGGGACGGCAAGGGGACAGCTATATATACATTTATTAATTTTTCGAAAAAAAATAATATATATGTATATGTATAATTTAGTGTTATAATATATTAAAATTTAATATAGATAATTATAAATATAATAATAGTTATAATATATTATAATATTATTAATATTATATTATAAATAATAATATAAAATAATAATAAAATTTAATATAGATAATAATAAATATAAAAATATTTCTAATATATTATAATATTATTAATATATATTATAAATAATAATATAAAACAATAAATATAATAATAAATATAATAATAATTATAATATATTATAATATTATTAATATAAATAATTAGCCTATAGGCTTTTATACGAGCATTATAGTGCTCGGAATTGTCTCACGCCGTAAGAAAATTCACGCAAGAAAATTTTTTGAACGCTTCGGTTGTTCATATTGGTGTATTTTGTTTTCAGGCAGACCTCCGCTGCGAGCATCGGCCATTTCCCATGCTCGCTCGCCCGGCCCTTATCCGACCCATACAGAAACCTACGCACATCTAACCCACTATAATATGGCACATAAAACGCATCTGCCGCCTCCATGGACTGCACCAGACAGGGATATTCCATCATCCGCCTGTCAAAATCCGAGGCATACCACCTGCTTCTATTGCCGCCCAATGCCCTCCCATGACCACCACACCAAGAGATTGACAGGAGATAGACATGAGGTTGGAATAATGTCGATTAAACAAATGCACAGAACGAGTTTTACCTAAAAATTAAAAATAATATAGGGGACGTTGCCCATGTCGAGGGGGCGTCCCTGGGACATCCCCAAAAAAGAATTAAAAAAGGGGTCTGCGGGGGGACGTCCTATCCCCAGCACCACGTCCCCGAGGCGTTCTGGCCGAAGGGAGCAAAGGAAAAATGGGGGGGACGCGTCCCCCCATAACACTAGAACTTATTTGTTCACACCCTTTTACCCCTAGTCCACCTATGCACAAATGACATAGCCATACTCTACTCCCCCCTAAAAAAAAATCGTCTTTGTCTATGCGTGTTGCAAATTGTGAAAGAGATATTTTTTGAATTAAATGAGCCTTTTGCATAAGTTTTGAGGAGTTCAGGAAGGCACTCAAATATGTTACTTGGACTAACTATCCCTACAATACTCCCTTTCAAAAGAACCTCCAACATTACTTCTACCACTACGAGCTCTTTGTTGAATTTGAATTTCTTCACCCTCACTAACATCAGTACTGCTGCTCATTGAATTTTTTGTTGAAAATTCAAATGACAAATGCAAGTGCAAACTTAAAACAAAAAAGCCTCCCTAAGTGTTCAAAAATTTGAAGGTGCTCTCTTACCTTCTTCTCACTATTGTTCTCCTTCTTTGTTTTCCTCTTCACAAGTTGAAAAATGGCAAAATGAGTTTCTTTTTTTATTTTAGTTGTTAGTGTTGCAATTTAGGTTTAGGTATAGGTTTTGTGTAAAGGGATGTGAGGGTCCATGTGGATCCCCCAATCCCCCCCACCTTTTTGTGTGTGTGTGTGTGTTTTTTAAAGAGTGTTTTGTGTGTTGGGTCGTAATCATCAATGAGATGGTCAGGGGATGTCCCCTGGCCATCTCGAGGTCGGCTAGTTGTCCCCTAATGTACACTACTATTTCGTGTCAAAATTTTGCCATACCAGAAACATTTGCTAGAATTTTGAAAATTTGGGGACCAGTGGGGGATGTTTCCTACCCAAAATGTCCCCTATAAGGGGCAGGTCCAATTTCGTAGGGGAGGCATTCCAAAGTATATAGCTTGGAAGACAACCAGAACACCATTTGCATAAAAAGGATAACACCTTTCAATGAAATTCTATACCATCCTTGCAATGGGTTATTATATAACTTTTTGGCGTGTACCATGCTATTCATGACTTATATACAGCATGATGTGTGATAGGAAATGTGCAAATTTGCACCCTCTATTTAGAAAGCACATCAGCAGCAATGCACATTTGTAACATACTTTATAGAACAAAATAAAATAAAACAGAAGTTTGCCAATGGTGACATTATATAGTTGAAAAAGGTAACTATAATCATCCATTGATATTCTGATCACCAACCATCGTTGTTCATCCAATCTAAAATAAAATGCAGAGTGTGAGGCGAACACGGTGGATGCACATAACCATTTCACTTAACATAAAGCATAAGAAAGGAAGTGCCAAAACGTTGCAAAATGCCTTAGTCCCAAATCTGTCCATACCATGTTATGGTCTTGTATGCATGTAAGCAATAAATGAATATGTAATAACAGATATGTGAAGAAAATACAAACTATTATGTGTAAATAATGAGAAATCTTCATGGTGACAAATAAATTACAAATTATAGTATAAGCTGATCTCATTTTCACCTTTTCATTCCATAGCAAGAGTGACAACTAAGTTCTTATGGGAAGCACATGCTTCTGAGATGGTAGGACATTTTGATGTCATAAACCCTAGCCTATTTCTACTAGCAAAGTCTCAAGATAGCTGTAGAGGCTTATATATGTGCATGTGTTACTTGTGTCAGACAAATCTGCATTGAAAAATAGGGCTTGCATGTAGCCCTTCCAGTTCATGAAGGTTCTTCGGAATCAGTTTCAATGCACTTCCTACCATGATTGACAACCACGAAGCAGGTTTGGCAGTTGTTTGCGAGGATGCATGCATATTTCATGATGGCAATTGGCAACCTTGCCCCTTGTGATCAGAAAGATTGAATGCAAGATATTCCCAATCTCTACTTTTCATAGGTATGGATTTATTTCAGACTTCCAACAACAATAAATTTCAACCTTGAAGCAGTGTTTCTTGATTCTTTCAAGGGAACCCTTTGCAGGGTGTTGGATACCAAGTTGGATAGGCATACAGCATTTCATCCAGCAAAAAATTGTCAAAGGAGAGTCATAAACAACACCGTAGTACAACTCTTGAGGTCATAAGAATGTTCATGAAGAAAGTAATCAGATGTATAGATTGGGGATGCACAATGTTTTTTCCAATTGAGGATATACAAAGGGCATCAAAATGTCTAGAAAATATTAACAATAAGTACAATGTTTCTTCCATTGTTTCCTTGATGCCATCCAAAGAAAACATCATGCACAAATGCTTATCATTATATATAAAGAATGGCAATGCTCAAACGCATTTGCTTTAAGAATATCTTCTCCGTTGTTATTTCAGGGAATAGACCATAAAACTGAAATATTCAAACAAGGGAGAAACAAATATCTTGTAAAATAACACTCATACCATTCTGATATGTTTTAATAAAGCTTAAAGATGCAGTAGTTCCCTCATACTGATGTGAAAAATGTTGTGCAGGCAGAAAGCACAAGAAACAAGCAGTAAGCAACCTAGAACAACCCACAGCCAGATGAAGAATACATTTGCTAAATTACTTCTCTGAGCACACATATAAACAGAAAACAAACATCATATGACCAATCTGGGTCATTTCAACCAGGAACATGATGTTGCACAAAACCCCAAAGTTTGCAGAGTTTAAATACATAAACACTAACCATCATGCAAGTGATGGCAATGCCTATTTTCATAAACAAAAATAATAATTGATTCTTCTGGATTCCATTTACAGGAGAAAAGCATTTATAATTGTTCACTTGACTAGATCATTTTGGCTTTTCAACTACAAATACAAAACATCCACTAAATGTATCATTCAAAAGTTCCAAAAACGAAGCCAAGTTTCATCCTAGTCTATATTGATGGTTCCAGGTGATGTTAAAATGCATGGACATATTTATGGCGACTATCAAAACATTCAAGCGTCAAAATGGCAAAACCCATTAATACATAAAAGCAAACAAAACTCAATACCAACAAATTATCTAGAAATGATTAAAATTAAATTTTACTCAGCAATCCAGAATACCTCTTCCTTTAGATCATCCACAAAAGCAAACAAAACTCAATACCAACAAATTATCTAGAAATGATTAAAATTAAATTTTACTCAGCAATCCAGAATACCTCTTCCTTTAGATCATCCACATTTCCAGAAACAGGAGAAAAATCTTCTAGCTCAGCAGCTTTCTCCCGAGCAAGAGCAACAACACTTTCAGGAAACTTTGCAAATTCAGCAACATGAATCCCAAAACTCTGGTCACACGGTCCTTCCTCTACCTATAAGAAAATGTGCAAGAAAAAAAATGGTAAGAAGAGCTAGAACAAATAAAAAACTACCTATGTTTCATAGCCAAATTTAAACTTTTTAAGCAAGATGTAGTTGCAGAAGACCCACATGCATATCTAGTGCCTTGAGTTGAGGACATTTAATATTTATAAGATCCACAAAACCCATCATTCCACCATTCCATTTATTCTAAACATGTATCCTATCTTAAACTTGGAATTTTTAATCTTAATTGATTTCTATTTTAAATTGTAACAGTATCTAGTTTGAGAAAAACATGCTTCTTTTTATTTATTAAGAAAAATAGGTGTCAGGACAAGGTAAATATCCGTTGCTATTTCAGACTGTGGGTCCATCATCTGCAGTGTTCAAATACATGTTGGTAACTATTTAATAAGCAAACCTTACACCTTTCAGACATACAAATAAATCTCAATGAAAAGATTATGCAAATGCGATGCAGAAGTGGTTCCCCTTCAACCAATTAGAACATTATTTTGACAAACTGCACAGTAGCCCATGAAAGGATCAAAAAAAGAGGTGATTTTACCCTTGAGCATGAGGATACTTTAATCAAAACTTGGGTAAACTTTGTAGAGAACATTGTTGAATCCAACACAAACTTGTCAAATTTCACCAAGATCCGCCTTGCTCACAAATCCTTCGACACTTACATATTCAAACACAATTTTAGCAAACAACAAAGAACCCAAAACTACATTAATCTACAACATGAATCATTGTACAATGACATTATCTATATATAACAACTAAAAATAATTTTGTCTAACTATGGTTGTGGATATTCATAGAATTATCCATACATTTGCATTATTAAATGTATGAAAATGGAAATAACTTACTAAATTAGAACAATAAAAGAAATTCCAAGTCTAATGTGTATGGGTCCTAGAAGACATATACACCAACTTTCTCCATTATGATTAACTTAGGAATTGGGGGAAGAAGGAACTATAGACTATTCTCCATCCCTAGCATTGATTGAAGTTGAACATAGTTGGACACTACCAACAGTTTAGTGAATATGCTTGCAAGGGATCAATGAAGATGTCTGCAAACTAATCCTCTATGTAGCACTATTGCAGAGTGATCACGCAATACTAGATTAGTTGCCAAATGAAATGCATGTCAATCTCAATGTACTTGGTGCACTAGAGCTCTATTGGATTGCGAACCATGTGGATGACACACTAATTGTCACACCAATGGGTAAGAGACTGCTCCTGATAAAGGCCACACTCAATAAATAGTTAGAATATCCATAAAACCTCATGGCCAACAAGAACTACTCCTTTGTACTCTATCTTTGTCGATTATAATGTAACAGTTGACTGCTTCTTAGATGGCCAAATACTGGATGAGTTGCCACTTACAGTTGACAAACTAATCCTCTATGTAGCACTATTGCAGAGTGATCAGGCAATACTGGATGAGTTGCCAAATGAAATGCATGTCGATCTCATTGTACTTGGTGCACTAGATTTCTATTAGATTGTGAACCATGTGGATGACACACTAATTGTCACACCAATGGGTTAGAGACTGCTCCTGATAAAGGCCACACTCAATAAATAGTTAGAATTATAGTTGAAAAACTCGCCAAGCCCAAAAAACACGACTCGGCAAAAACTCAGCAACTTAAAAAATTGCTTAAATTTCATTAAAAATGCATTTAAAAAAAAAAAAATCAATGATGAGATGCATCCAATGAGTCAATAAATGAGTACATAAAAGAAAAAAGCTGAGTCTAGTTGTATTTGATTGATTTGAAAGCAAATTGGGTACAAAATGGCATCCTCATGTGGAATGCGTTGATACTGATAGTATGAAACAAAATGAAAATAGCAAATTGTTTTGTAAAACTGAAAGTAAATACTACATTAATATATTTTACAAATTTACATCTTCCTCTTCCCATGTCTAGTGAAAACTAGGGGAGAGGTAGAACTAGAGGGTCTAGTCCTAGGACTCTGTTGTGGCTCCTCCATCGTCGGCATGACACGCTGTGGCTCAACCTCCATCCTGGATGTAGATGCCGGTGGCAATGACTCCTCAGTCTCCTCATCCTCAATGTCATCCAATGAGAATCCCAATCCACCCCCCTCCTCCATTGCCTCTCTCCAAATCATAGATATCATCCTCAGAAAACAATGAAGGTTGCTCATCTCGCCTTGTCCAATCATTGTAAGGATCTATCTCATCCAAATCAATTGGATCGCCTGATATTTCCTCTACCTTTCTTGTGCGCAGCCAAAGATTCCTCTTCAAATCTTGTTTCCTTGATGCAAAATTGCTACAAATACATGCTAAACACTTGGGAGGGTGTTTTTCGTGTAGGAGAGCAACTGATGAGTGAAAAAATGAAATGAAATTGCTTTTTTAGCGGCTGCGGAAGTTTTTTTTTTTCGACGGCCGAGTCTTTTTGTCGGACTCGCCAAAACTCAGCGAGTTTTTTGCCTTGACTCGACGAGTAATATCGGCGGGTACTTGCAGGAAAAACCCGCCGTGTGAAAAAACTCGTGAGTATTTTAAAACTCACCGAATAATCGGCGAGTTTTTCAACTATGGTTAGAATATCCATAAAACCTCATGGCCAACAAGAACTACTCCTTTGTACTCTATCTTTGTCAATTATAATGTAACAATTGACTGCTTCTTGGATGGTCAAATGACAAGAACCAAGATGATAAACATAGCTAGAATTGGACTTGTGATCATCAACATCACATGCCCAATCCAAGTCAGCATAGCCTACAAGTTGAGCTAAAACCCCTAAAGTGCACTCTTTGCCACACTTGGGAGTACCATAGATTACTTAAGTATGTGCTTTGTTTCTTTCTAATGGCTCTCGTGATTCTTGCATGAAGTGAGAGATGAGGCCAACAACAAAAGGAAGATTGGGAGCTATGAGACATATATAAAAGACTGCCCACCAATAACTATTACAAAGTGGCATCAACTATTTGAGTAAAACACTTGGCAAATAGCGTGTACTCCTTATTAGAAAGGAACTAGGGTTGGATTACAATCAAGCATCTAGAATTGGCAAAGAAAGTCTATGGCATACTCAAACTATGAAATATTGGTGTTGGTCTTGAACTAGGCCACCTAAAGACCAAGAAAATAGTAAAGTAGACCCTAATAAAACATCTTGAAGTGCTTCGTCAAATTCAACTTGGCAATCTAAACGAAGGAGGAAGAACTCTTTGTGATGATCAAGTCATCTAAATAAGTATAAGTATCAATGCATTTGCACTAAACCTAATTTAGTATAATGTTGAATTAAAGTGGTAGTTGGAAAAACCAGAGGCAACAAGCAAGAAACTATCCATTATCTCACACCAAACCTAAGCATACAGAGATTACTGAAGCCTACAAACAAGTGAAAGGTCCTTAATAGATCCCTCCAATTGATCCATGTGATTTTCTCCTAAATATCTCAATACAAAAAGACTCTTTGCATCCATCTCATGCACTATCCAAAAATGTGATGCAACAAGGAAGAACACAAATTGGATAGAATTCATCTTTCCATCAAGGGCAAATGTCTATGATTAGTCAATCCCCTCAACTTGGGAGAATCTCTTTTCAAATAAGTATTGTCATCTAAGCCATTTGCTACATACTTAGTCCAATCAAACTACTTACATTGAACCAACTTTCTTCATTTCAAAAAGCGGCTAACTCCAAAAGTGATTCTTAATTAAGGAAGAATAGTCCCCTAACTTCACTTCAACCCACTTAGCTTTATCAATTGCAGCTCTAAAAGTATGTGAATCCTCTAAAACTGAATGTGTAACAAGATCCATAACAACTATATGAGATCTTTGGTGCAGCAAATGTTTATGAGATCATCCATCAAGCTACCTCCTTGTATTGTACTTCTAATGTATGGTGGAAGATTTTCTGTAACAAGCAAGAAGGTGTGAGAGCAACTTGTGAAATTCCTCATCATCATCCAACAAGTCATCATTATCAAGGGCAAGAGTTGGTAGAACGAGAGAAGTAGATGAAGGAGAAGTGAAGTATTTTGGCTTGCAAGCAAATGAGTGGTCTTCAACTTTAACATCTCGTTTAAATATTATTTCGAAGTACTTGGATATAAAAAGCAATAGCCTTTGACATATTAATAATGGACGACAAAGATGAAATGTTGGCTTTTTTTCTTCATAGCCTTGTGCTTCTCGCCAAGAATAAAGACTCAAACTTCACTGCAAAATACCCAAAATTGGAAAACACCTAACTTTTGAATGTAGTTAACACAATTGATAGGCTTGCCCCAAAACTAAGGGACTATATTTTTGGTTTGGATCATATAGATCACTGTTTCTTTCAATGCGCAATTGTTTTTCTTTAAGTTACAGAATCTCCCCCCCCTCTCTTGGCATTTCCGGGTACCGGTCCGTACCCGATTCCGGCCAGGAATCCCTGTGGATTCGAACAGGAATCTGCAAAACCATTCAGGAAGCGATTCTAGGCGACTTCAAAGGATTCCGTGTGATTCTACTGACGTGGCACTTCCGAGAGGTTTCGAGAGGTTTTTTAAAGTTTTTTTTAGATTTTTGATTTTTCACTTTAATGTTATTTTAATCGTTGGGTGTCGGCATTTTTAACTTTTAACCTAAAAGCTAAAAAAATAACAAATTTAATACAAAACGCGTAAAGTTTTATTTACACCGACACAAAACGCCGCAAAAGGTTTATTTACGCATACAAGGTTTATCTCACACCAAAAGACGCCGCCGCTGCTGCCGCCCAGACCAGAAGAAGACACCACCTCACTCACTGCCCAGACCAGAAGACGTCGCCTCACTCGCTGCCCAGTTGCAAGTTTTTAAAAAAACCAATTCGAATGCTTTTGTTTGAAATATTAAATTCCAATGGTTTCGAATGGTGTTTTTTTAAAAATTGGAATGCTTGTAGTATCTTTTAAAATAATAAATATTAAAAATTAAAACTATACAGTTTATGTAGGAATGGTAATACCGTAATAGCCAATAGGTATAGTGATATAAAAAAATATTTTTTTTTATTATAGTAATATTATATATTATATAAATTACTAATTACTATTAGTAATATTTACTATTTAGTATTATTATTACTATATTTTAATTTTGAAGTTAAAATTTTTTATTTAAACTTTAAAGTTTAAAAAATTAAATTTAAACCAATTTATATTATAATATTATATGAATTATTAAATATTAAATATTATTATATTAATAATAAAAGTAAAATAAAACTAGACTTACACTTGTTTTTTTAATTATAATTTTTAAATTTAAAGTAACAGTATATTTAATTTTTAAATTTTTAACCGTATGTAACTTTAGAAGCTTTTATATTTATAAAATTATATGTAATAGACTAATAGTATATACATTTAGACTTAATTTTTTATATTTTTAATTTTGATTATAAATAAAATTTGTATATGCATTTTTTATTAAATATTTTATATTTATTGTTCAATAATTGTTTCTTGAATTTATTATAGATAGGGAGCAATGGCAGCCGGCACTAGTTCTATTGGTCGACCCACCTTCAAAACCGACCCTAGTTCACCTTTATGGAAGCATGTAGAAATGATACAAAATGTTCGCGATGGTGGGACATATGTTTGGATATGCAGTATCTGTAAGCTTAGGTATACTAGCTCGTACAACCGAGTGAAAGCTCATTTATGTGCCATTTCAAACTTGGGAATCAAAGCATGTCCAGGACCGGATGGTAATGGTTTGCCACCTCATCAAATAGCAGAATATATTAGAGAGCAAGAGGAAGCAGATGCAAGAATTTCCCGCAGCGCAAACCATCCTTTGAGGAGAGGAAGGGGATCACAAAGGCCCCTAACTTCTCCTAATGCCTTCCCTGATGTTGTAGTAGAGAGCCACCCATTTTTGGGTGGGAATGAAGAAAAGCCCGTTAATGTGAAGAGAACAAAGGGTCCAATGGAGAGGGCATTTCAGAGTGATGCTAAAGAGATTGCAGATCAAAGTGTTGCAAGATACCTCTATGCAAACAGTTTGTCTTTCAATGTTGTTTGATCACCATATTGGCAAGATATGTTGAGAAAGGTAAATGAGACTCCAAAAGGGTACAAATGCCCAGGTTATGAGAAGGTGCGTAGCACACTACTGGCAAAAGAGGTAAAATCTATACACTCTTCATTGGCTCCCATTAGGAATTCATGGAAACAAATAGGGCTGTCCATTGTTTCTGATGGATGGAAGGATACAAGAATTCAACCACTAATCAATGTGATTGCAATATGCCCTAAAGGGGCAATGTTTTTGAAAGTCGTGGATTGTGAAGGGCAAGTGAAGGATGCATAATTTATTGCTGACATCCTTATACAATGCATTCAAGAAGTTGGTCTTGAAAATGTTGTCCAAGTCATAACAAACAATGCAAAGAATTGTAGAGCAGCTGGTATGTTGGTTGAGACACGATTTTCACACATATTTTGGACACCATGTGTTGTCCACTCACTTAACCTCATGTTACAAAAGTTGGGTAGGAAAATAGATTGGATCAAACAAGTCTATGCTGAGGTTGAAGAGATCCAAATGTTCATCACAAACCATCACATGTCTCAACCCATTTTGAGATCATTCTCGCAATTGGAGCTGTTGAAGGTAATTGAAACACTAAATGTTTAAATTTTACATTTAGATTTTGTAATTAGTAATTTGAAATTTCTAATTTACTTTTTAAAATTTATTATTTAAGTATGCTTTTGCTATTTGTTTTAATTTTTTTAATAGGTTGCTGAGACTCGATTTGCATCCAACACAATCGTCTTGAGATGATTTGTGAAGGTGAAGGTGCCACTTTCTAGCATGGTCATTAGCCAAAGTTGGTCCCTATGGAGGCAGTCCAATAGTGACAGGGCAGCAAATGTAAAGCGGTTGATCCTAGATAACAATTGGTGGGACCGCATGAAATATCTTCTTAGTTTCACCGAGCCCATCATGAGTATGATACGTTTTACTGACATGGATAACATGTTTAGGAGAGGTGTATGATGGCATCGACTCAATGATTGAGAAGATGAAGTCCGTCATAAATGAAAAAGAGCAAGATCTTGAAGAAACTTTCTTCAGAGAGGTGCAAACAGTTTGTGTTGAGCGGTGGAACAAAATGACCACCCCACTACATCTTCTTGCCTTTGCATTGACTCCCAAGTTTTATAGTGATGAGATTCTTGCTATGCCATCAAGGGTTCCACCATACAGAGATCCAGAAGTCAATGAAGGGTATAGGAAGGCACTTACTAAACTCTTCCCCGATCCTGAAATGGAGGATATAGTTACAAATGAGTTTGGTGAATTTGTAGCCTCCAATAATCAAAGTGTTTCAGCTCTTCGTGACAAGTATAGGAAGGATGCTCATACTTGGTGGTACCTCAATGGTGTAACATCACCACAATTGCAGATGCAATCAAAGTTTTATCACAAGTAAGTTTCTTAATTTTTATTGCACTCTCTAAATTTAAAATTTGAATTGTTTTTCATTTTTAAAATAATAAACTTGTTAGTTTAAAATTTTGAAACAAATTTGAAGTTTGATTTACAATTTTATAACCGTAACTCTCACTTTGCCTCAATAGGTTGCTAGTTCCTCTTCATCTAAGCGGAATTGGAGTACATACTCCTTCATCCATTCAGTGAAACGCAATCGATTGGCATCAAGTAAGGCAGAGGAGTTAGTTTTTGTGCATTCCAACTTGCGCCTTCTTACTCACACACAAAATGAGTACAAGGAAGGGGGCACAAAGTTGTGGGATGTAGATCCAGAGCGAACTGACTCGGATTTTTCAGCTGCCACAGAATCTTCACTTTTTGTGGACTCAGATAACTAGCATAATTTTAGTGATAGTGTCAACACTGCATGTTCTTCTCATCTACCTGGATTATCTATTGACAATGTCAATGATGATGCTGATGTTGGTCTTCATGATGACCAATATGATGTTGATTAGTGATTACTAGTATTATTTTAATATTGAAGTTTTGAACCAATGAACAATGAATATCTATCATGACATTCAAGTTTTGACAAATTATCGTTGATATGAATATCGAATTTGGAATAGTATATTGTATTTCAAATGTGTAACATTTATGGTAGTTTTCAGTTTTGTTAAGCTGCTAGCAAATGCATGATATGTCACTCTGAATGTAATTTTTGTTTTTAGGCTGCAAATACATATATATTTATGATTTTTTTCTTTTTTTTGCACGAACCTACCCAAACGTACCTAACCCCCCCAAAAAAAAAAATTTGTCATACCGGCATACGGTACCCACGTACCCATACCCGATTCAGCAACTTAGCAGTTTTTCTCTATGACAGACCGATGACGAGTGTATGGAACTATGCATTGCATTTGAATGTTGTGAATAGTGAAGAAGTCCTAATAGACAATGTTCACATACTCTCTCGTTACCTATGTAGAATTGCTTGATCTAAAGCCCTGACTGCTTCTCAACAAAGGCTTTTAAGTCTTTAAAGTGTTTAAAGACTTCTCTCTTGTATTTAAGTACACCCACGTGCATCTTAAGAACATGTCAATGAAGGTGAGCACAAACTTGGCACCAAAAAATGATGCCTTTGGGAAATTGAAAAGGAGCCTTGGCTCTTCAACACTTTCCCTCATCAAACTTTTCCCTATAATGTTTGTTGAAAACACAACCAAGGCAAACACCATCTCTGCATGTTACCTAAGGAGGGCTTATAAGCCATAACTATATTTTGTGTGCTAGACTAGTGCAAGTATTGATCTGCCATAACATGCCTAAGTCATTGATATGTGCAATGAGAACACATGAAGAGAGTGAGGGTTGAAAAGAACTAAACTTGAAAAATCAAGTCAAGTCATTAACTCTCCAAGAGGCTACTATGTAATATCCCCAATGGGATCTGCCCTAAAATTCTGAAATTAATTTTCTGAATTCTGCCCTAATTTTCTGCACTTTAGTTTTCTGCTCAAAACCTAAATTCTGATTTTACTTTCTGCTCTTAAATAAATTATTACAGCAAACATATATATGCCCAAACATGACAAATAAGCATGGCAAATGATGCTATAAAATGATCTTCATAACAAACAAGAATTACACCATGAAATACACAATGTAGGGCATCCAAATGCAACAACCAAGTCTAATTTTCTGAATAAAACCCTGCTGCTACAAACTGAGAGTTCTGATCTGATTTTTACAATAGAATCTAGGGCACAAACATGACAAACAAGGCCCAGATTTCTGCACTATAAATCAGACCAATAAAATATGTTGGTACATACCAAATTACATGCAAAATATAAGGGAAATGATCAACCCTAGCTGGGCGAATTCTCCAAGAGGTGTGCCTAGGGTTTGCTGCTCCAAATCGCCCTCCAAACAAGTGAAAATGTCCTCAAAGATGGGCGCTCCAAATCTGTCCAAGTGTGGTGCTTAAAGTAGGGTAAAACCCTAATGCAAGATGCTCCTAAATGCCACCAAGGTGCTGCTCCAAAACGGATCTTCAAATCTGAATATGCAATGAAGTTCTTCTCCTTCAAATGACGCCAATGAAGCACAATTAGGACTCCATGATGAATCCTCCACAAGGATGAGCTAGGGTTTCGCCCAACTCACCACATTCGCAAGGTTTTCATCCTTGTAATGAAGGCTAGCAATATTGCAGCCAAAGAGTATAAAACTCGAGAAAATGAGAGGTGAATGATGATGAAATGACCTCCAAACATCTTATATTTATAACCCTTAAAAAATAACCTCCTCAAGCTGGCCGACCTCCTCTTGGCAATTTCTTTTATTTTCTTTTTGTCCTTTCCCATGAGGCCGACCTCATGCTAGGCGCCCAAGACAAATAAAAATTATTTTATTTTATTTCCTTTTCTCCTTTTTGGCCGACCTAGACAAGGTATTTTGTCCTTATCTTTCCATTCTCCAAGTGGCGCGAACCACTTAGGCATCTCATACATCATGATTTTGACCTTCAATTTGGTCGTCCACCTCCAAGGGAAAATATCTTAATTTATTCTTATTTTTCCTCCAAATCTCCAAGGCATTTTCCCTCTTTTTCTTCCTTCCTTTCATTTTTCTTTTCTCTCCCTTGGTCGCTCATCTCTAGGGAAAATTATTTTAATTACTTTGACTTCTCCAATAAACCCACAAAAATATACAAAGCCATCCCTTATGATCATTTTGCCCTACAAAATTGACAAGTATGAAATCTAGCCAATTAGGTTATCCCCTTAGCCCTCAGGGTTAGTCTACGGGAATAGGATAGGCTAGCCAACTCCACTAGGTGATCAAGTCAAGTCATTAACTCTACAAGAGGCTACTACAACTTCATGTTCCTACAACTCTTTAACTACAATATTGTGTAGAAAAAACTCTATTGTTTTGCCTCTCTTAGAACAACAAATGTGGTATATGAAATCAGGTTGACTAAGAGATCAATTACATATAGAACATCATTGATCTAACCATCTTAGATTTCAATTGTGTCGGATACCAAGAGTTCAAGCATAAAAGCACCATTCAAGTACCCATTAAGTACTACACCCAAATAAAGTAGAAAAGGCACCCTTGCACTTCACCGTGCGATAAGAAGTTTAGAATCCAATCATCTTGAGAAAGAGTAGTTGCAGTCAAGGCAAAAGCACTAGATAGTGATACTACAAACAATTTATTTCAACAAATGTGTCAAGAAGTTGAATCTACCAATAGTACCTCACCCTCAATACTACACAATCAATTGGTTGAATCAAGATAGCAACATTAACATCAATCAATAAAACATCCGTTCATACATAACCAAGCCATTTCAAGATGAAGTGCTCTAAAGATGTGGCACCCTTGGACATATATTATTTTTTGCTTGAGCAAACACTATACATGGAGATGCCACAACAACTACACATTAAGGCCCCAAAGTATCATTGTCACTCCTTGTTGATCTCCACCACTCCCCCAAGACCTTTTGGTGCACTCTTCTCCTAAGAAAAACACTACCTCCGACATCAAACCCAAGGCATGGTTTCTTATGTTAGTTCGTTCCTCTAAGAAAATTGCTTCTTTGGGCTCTCTTAGACACCAACATTCGTACTCTGAAACTAGCTTGCCCCTTCTTTCTATTGACATCTCTATTGATAGACTACCTCCTTCATATAATCCTTAGACGCTCCTACTCAACTCCTTCCTTCAAAAGGAACCATCACTGAAGTTGCTAGAGAGGACATTTATAGATAGTACATCTTAGTCCCCTAGACCTCTACTCTTGTGCCACTCAACCCGAAGCTTGCTTTTTATGCAAAGCATTTCCTATAGGTAGAGAATGGTATTTCATGTCATCCTCACCATCTCCAACGTTATGGGTCACTTGACTTGAGGTTTCCCCTTAGCCAACTGAGGGTGTGTTCCCACCAATTATGAGTTGAGATTAATCATCATATACTTTGCCAGATCAGATCTACCGTCTTTGCTCCCCCCAAGAGGTGGAGACTAAGGAGTACTTCATCTTCAAATGCCCTATTTAGTATGAGATCCAAGCCTCATTTGTCACAAGCTTGAGATTTCCCTTTAGCCAACTAAGCATGTGTTCCCACCAATTACGAGTTGAGACTAATCATCATATTCGTCGCCAGGACAGGTTCTGTCATTGTTGCTCCCTCTAGCAGGTGAAGACCAAGGAGCACTTCATCTTTAGATACTCCATTTACTATGAGATTCAAAGGAGATACCGCTACCTCTACAAGAACCTAGGCAATACTCTCCCTACTTTCTTTAGATATTTAGACCAATGATGCCTGGCCCTTTATCTATGGGAGGCCATCACCCTTCGACGCAAATCCTTGCAAGGTGTCTCTAGGGATCATGGAGCCCCCAAGATGATCACCTTCTTCTAGCCCATCTAGGAGACCAGTGGATATAAATGACTTTTTGATACCACTACTTCACACATAAACACCAATAAACCCGTGAGACAATGTTTTTCACAACTTATCTCTTCTACACAAATGCCACAACACATTCCCTCTCAACAATGTGGTTCTACTTCTTTCTGGCAATGTAGCTCAACTCCTCAATGACATAGACCTACTCCTCTCCAACCACCCACAACCACATGGACAAATGCATCTTATGAGCTTCTTCATTACTACAAGAATTACATTAGCCTTCGATGTTAGGTATGATTCTAGAGGGAATGCCTTGCTTCCTCTTAAAATCCCTCAAATCAGCCCTCCTAGCCTTAGACACTCCCCAATTAGCACTATTTGATCTCATATAGGTCCTTTCACAATAATCGACAATGACACTAATCACTCCTCCATTTCAAGGCCGAACAAAGATATTTAATGAACATGCCTCCTATCTCTTCAATACTCCTTAGCTTATGCTCTTTGGACGTCTTGTTCCCCCTACTTGGCCATTTGTGTTGGTTTCTTGACCACATGCGATTGTGGTCCACAATTGTGTTGTATTTTTGTTTTTGTTCCTTCCCCTTTTTGGGCCTTTCTACAAGATTTTCTCTTCCTAGAATTTTCTATTGTATTCTAATCTACTCTTTTGTCCCATTGCCTACTTTTGGTCATTTGTGGACATTAATACAAATTTTTTCTTTCTTTGTTTCTACGATGTACCCAACCAACCTATTATCATTGTCCCCACTCCACCACCATCCTTCACTATTTTCTCCACTTGTACCATCAAAAGGGCTATTATGAAGTTGTGGACCAGCAAAGCAATAGATTGCGAAAGCCACCATGCTGAGTTTATCAAATATGGTGTGGATTCTCTTGCCTTGCCATTGGCAAAACTTTTTAATGAGGTGTTTTGTTCAAGTTTTCCTCATTCTTGGCCCTAACACATAATTCATCATATTCCTAAATCTAAAGATCTCTCCAACCTTTGCAACTACAAGACCATTATGATTGGGCATACATTTGCCAAACTTTATGCCACGGTGTTAGACATGTAACTTTCAAAGCACTTGGAGAGAGGTAATCTCAAAGCTAGGGGGCAAGACAACTTTAACTTTAAGAGAGACTACCAAACTATTGACCACATTTCTACACTCCAGGCTATTATTGACAAAGCTCGTCACCAATCTTCCAAAGTCTTTTGTTGTTTTATAGACTTCAAGAATGCCTTTTACTCAATTCTTGGACACTTGCTTTTCCAAAAGTTGTGCAATGTCAACATTTCAAATTCTCTCATCACCGTAGCTTGGAGGCTTTATGAGACAATTCTTGGGCAGTTCAATAATTCTCACAATCTTTCTAACTTTGTGAAGAGTACCATTGGGGTCAAGCAAAGATGCCCTCTCTCACCAACCCTCTTCATTATTTACATTGACGAGTTTGAGGAGTTTCCTTGGCAACATACCTACAATGGTGATGGTTGTCTTTACATGGGGTGGTTATAGCCATAATACTTTTCAACAATGATGTTCTCCTCTCTCATTCTACTGAGGGCCTATAGTGACAACTTGATGCTCTTGATCATTTCTATGGGCTTCGCCAACCTATGGTCAACCTTAGTAAAACTAAGGTCAATATTTTCAACATCTCCCAGCGCTCCCTTTCCAAATTCTAGCTCTACAAAGTGGAACCTTTGAAGATCACATCAACATACCTACTTGGGGGTCTAATTTTCTAGTACATCCTTTAGCATGAAGTTTGCCTCTCAATCGTGCCTTCGCAAGGGATATGCCTCTCTTTCTATCTTGGAGCATCAATGTTTTCAAACCTAGTTCTAGGATACCCCTTCAGATACGCCTTTTTGATACAATCATCAAACCTACAATTTTATATGGGTCCAAGGTTTGGCGACCTAGTTTGGGGTTCGTCAATTGGGCTTGTATTGAGAGGGTCTAGACTCTCATGTTGCAATGCATGTTTAGTTGCAAATAAATTGTTCCTCAATGCATCATCCAACCCGAGTTTGCTGCCCAACCTCTAAGACTTGAGACTATCTTAAAGCTTACTCTCTACAACCACAGACTCAAATCCATGGGAGATCCAACTTTAGATCATGAGAGGTATCCATACCTATCTCTTTATTTTTCAGATAGGATTGCTTCATTGGACCCCACTAGACGCCTACATTGTTGATATTTCAAGACTCGCTTGCTCCTATCTATCAATGTCTCTACTCATAGGCTACCTTCTTTCATGTACTCCATGTACACCCCTCATCAACTACCTCCCTTGAAGGTGGTCAACACTAGAGCTACCAAAGAGGATATCTATAGACAATACATCCAAGTCCCCTGGACCTCTCCCCCTGAGCCACTTAGCTCCAAGATGTTTTTTACACAAAGCATTTCTTACAAGTCTCCAATGCCATTGGTCCCACGAATTGAGGTTTCCCCTTGGCCAACTAAGGGTGTGCTCTCACCAGCTACAAGTTGAGATTGATCATCATATTCTCCGCCGAGACGAGATCTGCCATCTTTACTCTCTCCAAGAGGTGCAGACTAAGGAACATTTCATTTTCAGATGCCCCATTTACTATGAGACCTGGGGGAGATACCACTACCTCTACAGAGACTCAGGCAACACACTATCTAATTTCTTCTAATATCTAGATAAACAATGCCTAGCCCTTTATTTGCAGGAGGTCATCACCCTTCAACACAAATCCTTGAGGGGAGTTCGTACAAGCCCTAGAACCCTCATGCTGATCATAAAAGCCAAGATTATTTTTATGTTTTAGAGGCACAAATATCTTGGCTTTGATATATATATTAGGAATGTTAGTAACTTAGTATAAAGGTGAAAAGTGACTTAGGGTCAAATTAGATATTATCTGTAGTATCCCTAATAGGATTTGCCCTAGAATTCTGAATTTCTGCCCTAATTTTCTGATCTAGTTTTCTGCTCTTTTCTGATTTAGTTTTCTGCTCAAACCCTAGGATTGAATTCTGATTTTATTTCTGAAATATAAATGCTTATGGGCAGCAAATAAACCTGTGCCAAACATTCACATAAATATGCCAAACATGTAGATAACATCAACCATGATTCCAACCATCTATAACAACCATACAAATGCCAAACATATGACAAACGAATCTGATTTCTGAATAAACAAATCTGCTGCTCCAAATCTGAATATGCTGATTTGGAATTACATCAAATTCATGGGCTCAAACATGCCAAACATATGCCCAGATTTCTGCTTATACAAATCAGACCTAGATGGGTGATTCCTCAAATGGCAAGCGCTTAGGGTTTGCTGCTCCAAAATTGTGAAATAACCCTCCAAAATGGGCGCTCAAATCTGCTCCAAAAAATATGTCGTGAATGCTCAAGAACTCCTCAAAATCTCCAATGAATTGCAAGTGTGAACTCCGTATAAATTCACCTCCAAGATGAGTTAGGTTTTCATCCAACCCACCAAATATTCCCAAGGGTTTTCATCCTTGGAATTGCTGAACTAAAGTGCAGCCAAAGAGATAAATCTCCAAATGAAAATGAATTGATTGAATGATGAAAATGACATGGCCGACCTCCCTTGGCAAAAATATATTTTATTTTATTTTTAATCTTCTCCCAACTTGGCCGACCTCCCTTGGGCAATTATTTTTTTATTTTTTTATTTCTTTTTTCCCACAAATTGGTCGCCCACCTTCTTGGCAATTTTCTTTTATTTATTTTATTTACCAAGAGGCTCACAAAAATAGTAGAAGTCATTTCCCATCTCAAATTGGCGCAATAAAATTAGTTAGATATAGTATTTAACCAATTAGGATATTCCCTAGCCCTTCCGGCCTAGCCTACGGGAATAGAATAGGCTAACCGACTCTATTAGGTGATCACTCGAAAAAAGGGGACATTACATTATCTCTTTGTTGGATGTGTGAAAATTAAAGAGTTATTTTTCAAATAGTTTTTTCTTAAATAGTACAAAGGAAGATTCATTGTTTACCTTAACTTGTTTTTACCTTGCTTTTTACCTTATGCAATTTGAGAAAGGAATAGAGCAAAAGGAATTTATTCCAAACCCTAAGAAGTGTTCTTGGAGATTTTAAAAGAGGTTTTTGCTTGGAAGGAGATTGGATTTCTTTGGACTGGCTTGTGATTTTGTGCTCAAAGATTTATCAAACTCTTGGACTCTTTGTTTTGAAATAGACTGAAGGTATTCCTCTTTTTATGTTTTTTGTGAATTCTAGAATAAGGAAAGATTGATTGTCATTACTCTGTGCTTGTGATAACTGTTTAACATCTTTCCTTTGTTTGAGAAAAACAGCTTGAGACTCCATTGGTAGGGGTTTAAAGGGATATGTGTTTATGTATATTTTGGGAAACTTCAGAAAGTTAGATTTCGAATTTTTAAATTAATGAGAGGGTTTCATTTTATGGGTATTGCTAAAATAGAATGGTAAAGGGAGAGCTTAGGTGGTTGGTTTGCTTGTTGCTTGTTTGTGAATCCTTTTATCCACCTAAGAGCCATTAGGTAGACTTGGCATTCTTAAAATGTTGTAACAATTGAGGAGAAAGTAGGAGGCTTGGATTGACCATTTTTGTCTCAACTCTACCAAATCAAATCTAGTGCTTGAGTGAAGAAATGGATTCATTAAATTAAATAAAAAAATGGGTTCATTTAATCAAAAAGAAAAATATAATTGCAACTTTATTTCTTAAATTGTATAGGTTTATATCTAGTGTTTGAGGTAAATGTTGTAAGCAAGAAAATGATTAAATAAGCATTGCTTCCCAAACACCATTGGATTATATCTCGTGTTTGATGGAGATGTTCAATGAGAAGCATCCATAGTAGAGGGGTGTTCACTTGAGATTACTATCTCCCTAGCTCCATTTTACATCTTGGGTGGCCAAAGTTTATATTTCATGCCTTAGACTACCCTTCTCTTCTTTGTGTTAATTGGTTCATGTGAGAGACTGATCTGTCATTGAGAAGCCGTGCTTGCTTGTGTTAATTGGTTCATGTGAGAAACAAATTTGTGATTGAGAGGCCATGCTTCATTGTAGTAATGCTTGAGGTCAATCTTGTGTGGATGATGTGTGTGCTTTAAAACCATGAGCTCATCTCCGTAGTCAAGAGGGGTGGAGATTTGGGTTCCACATGGTCGGGAAGTAGACTCTCTATCGTTGGTTTATGGGAGGATCCATAAAGAAATCAATTTGGAAGCCTGGGGATTCATTAACTTATTTATTTCATTTATGCACTTTGTATGGAGTAAATGGAAAATCGTAATTGTGATCAATTGAATTCATTCATATAATTGAAATTGAGGTTACAAGTTAGCCAACATTATTGTCATCTTAATTGGAACAAAATTGTATTACATTTGGATCCAAATTGGTATTTTGTACTTTGTTTTGAAAGAGGGAAAAACTATGCTAAAATTGAAGGTTGTTATTCTGTTGTTTTGAGAGTTGTACCTTGTTGTCCTTGGAAATTGCAATCCAATGGGCTATTTGGCAGGTCCATAGGACATCCCTACCTCTTGAAATGTTAAGTTGCAGGTTTAGAGGCCATGCTTGTGAAATTCGAAGTTTTGGAAACCATAGATGTATCCCTAGGTCCTGAAATATTCCAAGTAGTGTTTTTTGACCATCTTAAACTCAATTTTAGTATGTGTTAATTTGAAAGCTTGGGGAATAATATTAGAAAGACCTACATAAAATCTAACTTCCAAAGAGCATGTTTTTCCCTCTTTTGGAGGTTTTGTGGAAGCATCATGTCATTTGCAGAATCACCCAGAGTTATGCAGAAACGTCCTACCCATCACAGATGCATCCTAGGCTTGGAGTTTTCTACTGAAAATTTCTAGGCCGGTTCTCTTTAGGTTTGGCCCCCTTTTTCTATGGTTAATCCCCAAAATGAATTTTTAGTATTCTTGTTTTGGCAAAGATTTGTCTAACAGTTCAACAAGCAATTGTTGCCTTGAAAAGCACATTCTAACCAACTTCTCCACGTCGTCGGAAAGCTCCCATGATGCTTTATCTCTGTTTGGGGCATTGTAAAGGTTTCAAGTATTTGTTCTTAATCTTAGGAATGATTCTCTGATTTTAGGCTTTCTTTCCTTTGTAATTGAATGTGTGCAATGAAGGAATTAAATGAAATAATTAAGGACTTGATCAAAAGTATATGTTATAAAATGATGTTGTTTATTTTATGTATTTCATTTATGCTTAAAGTAAGTAATCGAATAATGAATTGTTCTTTGGTTTTCTTGGTTTGCATGTCTTGGTGGTGGGTACAAGTACCTGATCATAGGAATAGGGTGAGAACCTATCTCCCCTATTGGACTGTGTGATGGATTATCTCACAATGGTTGAAGTCTGCCGCTTGTGCATTGTGCCTTTGTGTCTCGTCGTCTTGTGTGACGACATCCTTGGTGTATGTGCATGCATTGTGACATGGTTATGTTGCAACTAGCATCACGAAAAATTTGTTAGTCATGCTTTTACCCGTTAATGTCCTTAGTAAATTTTGTGTCACAACCATAGTTCCGAGACTCGAACTCGGCGAGGGTGACTCGGCTCGGGACTCAGCGCCCAGACTCGGCACAAACTCGACAAAGTGAAAAACCGAAGGAGTTTAGAGATTTTTAAGGATTTAAAACTTGTTTCATGCACCCTTTATTAAATAAACCTTAAAGACACAATAACATCATCAAATAGAAGCTAATTTGATCACAAACACAAGTATACATCGATCACATAAGTATAAACGCAAATTGTAGCTGAGCTGCTGAAGGAAATAACACACTTAGATATATATATATATATATAGTCAAATGTATATAAAACTCATGGAATATGAAATCCATGACATCAAATGTTCCAAACAAATATGAAATATCAAAACAATAACTAGAAGTCTATGGCTCAGAGGAGCCTACATCCTTCGCCTTCCTACGAAGGCGTAAATGGTAGGTCTTCAATGATGCCAAAATTGACGAGTCAACAAAAACTCGGCAAATCAATAGGATCTATCTCATCCAAATCAATAGGATCCAGTGATTTGTCCTCTACTCTTTTTGTACGAAACCGAAACCCTGAATTTGACTAAGTCTGAAACCCTGAAACCTGAAAAATTGGTTAAGTCTGAAATCTGATGGATCCTCCAAAATCTAGAATCTGCATATGGATCCGGAGCCTATCTCAAACATCCTGACAGTATATTTCAAAATATTTAAAGTATAAGATTATACAAACTTATACTTAAATGTATTTTGAAATATATTGTCATCGTGTTCCTGATTTTTTAAGAGATTGAAATGGCAAAATTGTATACTTAATGGCTGAGTTTCCCTTAAGGGACTCACCTATAACCGGTGAGTCTGGCAAGTCTGGTGAGTCCGATGAGTCTACAAGCCGAGTCCGAGTTCAAGTCCCCAAGACTCGTCTGGGGTGGCTCGGCTCGAGACTCACCGAGTCCAAGCTAGTCCTAGCGAGTCTCGAAACTATGGTCACAACCATCACTATTCTAGTCAATGTAATTACCAGCAGTCAATGCACTAGTTGAAAATTAGCATTTGATTTCTCATCAAACAAATGCATAGTTGAAACTGCAAAATATGTACCTTGCAGCAGTAAATACTAAATCATAAACTGCAGATGTCAAGTCGGTTCTGGAAATGCCACTCTCTATGATTTCTATTCCATGCCCTAACTTCTCTAGCATGACAATGGTCATGTCAATCAACAGGTATGAGTTATCAATGCTATCATAATTCTCAATTTTGATGAGATAAAAATCCATATTAAAATTAAAAAATCAAAAATTCCACTTTATATTTGGTGCTGATGATAAGGTTTAATGAGGCCACAACAATGCCAATGATGCCATTAATTCTTTTTAAGCCTAGTTTGAATCTTGTGCTGCACCTCTGATCTCAGCTTTTCTCCAATTAATGAATATGAAGTAATGGTGTCTAGGTCAGAGACTGAAGTGGTTCCTTTTCACTTTCTTTCTGATACCTGACAAAAGCTGTCTGGCCCTTTTTCTTGAAGAGACTCACATTTTCAAGGATAACACTTTATAAGGGACCCCTAGAAGGCTAGATCTACTAAGCTGATGACATGCAATCATTGCATACTATTACCAAGAAGCCCCAACCTACCTATTATCTATCTAGGAGCAACACATCTGATTCATTTTGGCATTGAAACCTTCTAACCTGCTGCACCCACAGCCCAACTCATAGAGATGACACATTACTAGACTTTTTCTACAACCAAACGTTAATCAGCATTGAGTATTTGGAAACAATTTAGGAGTAGCTTACTTCTCCAAGGATTGTCCAGCTTGTCCCCCTTAACCCTAGAGACTTCCCAACTACCATTATTATAACATGCGTTGGCCATCTCTTGGTGAGCAGATGATGATTTTGTTGGATCTTCCAGCCCAAGCCTTGCTACAAATGAGTAACAATGCTGGTTTCTAGTCTAGACTCCTGCTTTGATTTTCCCTCATGTGGCTGTTGTACATGCACTTAGATCCTACGGCTTGGAGTTTAACCACATTAGATTTCCCATTGAATTTTGTTTCCATTGCTTAAGTGCCGGGTGTCAAGTTACTTTTCAAGACCTAGGGTCCTTTTAACACTAACAAATTTCTAATGTAGATGTAATTTCAAGTATAGTTGAAAAAATTGTGAAGAAATCGCTAAACTCGAGAGTACTTTCAAGCATAGTTGAAAAAATCGTGAAAAAGTCGCTACTCAAAACTCATTCAAGCTTACAAGTTAATCACTGAATAACTTGCTGGTGAGTTATCGGTGAGCTTTTGGCAAAATCTCACCAATAACTTGTGAAATCATGACAAAAACTCAGTCACAGCTTCTTGAGTCACTCCCACCAAAAAAAACCTCACTTTTTGCATCATTTTTTTCTAGCATTCAAGCTGTTTTTTTGGAGCCTTCGAACATGCGCCATGAAGGTTCGTGTGGTCTCAAAGGCCTTAATTTGGGCTTGGCAAAGAGGGTGTGTTCTGTCATGTCTCCATTTTCGGAGTGATCACCTAGTGGAGTTGGCTAGCCTATTTCCATTCCCATAGGCTAAGCCGAAGGGCTCAGAGAATGACCTAATTGGCGAGTTTTCACACTTAGCCAATTTTGTAGGGCAAAATGAGCATGGAAGATGACTTGGCATATTTTTGTGGGATTTTTTTAGAAGTCAACATTAATAAAATAATTTGCCCTAAGGTGGAGCGACCCAATTGGAGGATGAAAAAATAGAAGAAATTGTGGAAAATGCATTGGGAAAAATAAAGAATAATTTATGGTATTTTTCTTGAGGAGGATTACTTCATTTGAGGTCAAAAATATGTTATATCATGTGCCTAAGTGGTTTGCCCTTGGAGGATGGAAAGTAGAAAATAATATAAAAATTAACAAGGATATTTTCTTATGTTTTGAGTGCCCAAAAGGAGGTCAGCCTAGGAGAAAGGAAATAAAAGAAAATAAAAAGGATATATCCCTTAAGGTCAGCCAGCTTGAGGAGAAAGGGAAAATCATGTATAAATATAAGTTGTTTGGAGTTCATTCGATCATCAATCATTCATATTCCTTTTCATTTGAGATTTATCTCTTGGTTGCCATTTTGGTTCAGCACCTTCCTAGGACGAAAACCCTAAGGAAGATAGGTGGATTGGACGAAAACCCAATCACACTTTGGAGGTGGACTCATACGGAGTTCATAATTGCACTTCATTGGCGAATTGTTGAGGAGAAGAGCTTGATTGCATATTTTTGGATCAGCATTGGAGGAGGTTTCCTTGTGGCATTTGTGTTCATTTGGCACTAGGGTTTACCCTAGACTTGTGCACCACATTTGGTGGACCATTCTTGTGGCATTTTGTTGTTCATTGCACTAGGGCTTGCCATAGTTTGGAGCGCCACACCTAGAGAAGGGTGATTTGGCATTTGGAGGCAATTTCACCATTGATTAGGGTTTCTAAACCCTAATCCTAGCAGCAGTCCAAGCGCCATCATTTTGGTGGGTTTGTGGAGCATCATTCTATATCATTTTGGTATGTACAAACCTATTATTAAGTCTGATTTGTAATGGCAGAATTCTAAGATGTATTTGGGCATGTTTGAGCAATTGAATATTCAGAAGTTCTGATTTGTAGCAGCAGACTGATTAATTCAGAAATCAGATTTGTTCCATATATATGTTTGCATTTTTATGTCATGCATTGTTGGGTGAGTTCATGATTGAAGATATAATCATAAGGATTCATATTGGGCATATTATTTGAGTGTTTTGGATGCATATATGTTTGCTGTTCCTATTTGTTTGAAATCAGAATTCTAAGATTTGACACAGAATTCTAAAAGTGCAGAAATCTAGGGCAGAAATCAGAAAATAAAATTCAGAATTTAGGGAAGATCCCATTGGGGATGTTACAGGTTCTGCCCCTCAACCCCACTGAGGGCTCTGCTCCTAGACCCTCGCATGGGATGGTGCCCTCAACCCCACTAGGGACTCTGCCCCAAACTCTCACGAGAGGCGCTACCCCTTGACCCCACTAGGGACTTTTTCCCCAGACTCCTGCAAGGAGCGCTTCCCCTTGAGCCGCTGGGGGGACCCCCATTGTGGTTTTAATTTTAAAAAGAAAAAAATAAAAATCCCATGTTTTCCATAGATGAAATTTGTAAAACATTAATGTGGATATGTTATTTATAACCATGTGGCACTGTGATGTGAACTGACCTCATCTTTTGATCTATAAAAGAGGAAAAAACTAATTATCACCTTTGTAAATTCAGTTTTATGCATGCTTTTTAAAAGATTATTTTACAAACTTATGTGTTTTTAATGTTCAGAAATTTTGCCGAGTTTGCATTTTTGAAAAATTTTGGGTCAACTAATTTTTTGTCGAGTTAAGTTTTTCAACTATGCTTTCAAGTCACATTGACCTACTTTGGTCATCTGTGTACATGAAGATACTTTGTTTCTTTCTTATGTATGCTTACTACTCCTATGCGATGATAGATTGGCCCTCAAATGTGTCTAGAGAGTTTTTATTTTTTCATTTTAAGCTCTAACATATGCTACAACCCAATAACTTGTCTTTTATGTATTGTTTTCCTACCCGTCATTTGTCAACTTAAGTACAGTTCCTTAGAAAATCCATATCAGTATTAGTGGCATCTATTCAGGATAGTTCAGCGTTTGGTCTATTAGCATGATTGCTAAGATCAGTGTGGCAATGAAGAGCTTTTTCTACTAGATTAAAATCATATTCAAGATTGGAATGATGTCCCAAATACTAATTTCTATCTTTGTTAAAATGAGCATGTGGAGGTTGACTCTGCATTAAATATATTAAAAAATCATTTTTCGGAAGATTGAAGCTACTTAACCAGTTTCAATATAATAACCTTGATCTCCATTCAATCCTGAAAAATACATCTAATTGTGCGATCATCTTAAACCAGAAACAGATTTGTATAATATATATCTGCCTTATAAGATGCAAGAGTCTGAATATTTTTCCTAGTAGCTTCATATCTTTTATTTTTTTGCAAGTTAAGAAAATTATGAAACAAAGAGCACTTGGAACAGATGCAATACTACAATGCAATATAAGATGAAATAAGCACCTTGTAGAGCATAGTCAACTTCTGTGTACTTTCATCAATATGTGCACTGACATGATAATTTGCTATGCCCACGGGCAGGCCCTTAGGAGGCCCATGAACAGGTGCTCCTTCTGAATGAGCTAGGGCTGTAAGCTCATGAAAGTGAGTTGCAAAGAGCGTGGGAGCTCGTGTCACTTCAACTAAGTATTCACAAATTGCCCAAGCCAAGCCTGAACATCAAAAAATAAAGCCTAAATCATTATAGGATTAAATGAAAAAATATAACAATCTTTCATAGTGAACATAGGATTATGACATCAAACACAAATTACAATTTAATGAAAATAATTTCTCAATACCATAGTTAACGAATTGAATAACTCAGCACCATCAATGACTACTTCCCAACAGGCATAATCAACCAACAAAATGACATACCCTTCACCCTCCCCCATTTGCCACTGTATTATTTACTTGTATGACAGCAACAAGGGTGCTTTCCTGGACCCAACTTCAGGATGATATGGATTTTTATTTGTTATATTAAATATAGCACAGCATCAGTTTTCACTCTTATCCATGATTGTACAAGTTGTTTACCATTGCTCCCACAGTATCTAGTGCATATGGATTTCTCAAAAAGGAGACCATTTCGCAAACAGCAATCTCAAAAGTATAAGTACCCTTAAATCAACACACAACAGATGAACAATCAAGCTTGCAGCTGATGACTAAAACATAATCTCCTTGAGAATAAAAATACACAAGCACACACCTATAATCAAAGATTGAAGCAAAAGCAGAATATCAAATATTCTGACATCAAATAACTGATCATTGCAATTAATCAATGAAGCCTTCTAAAAATTTTAAAAAGTAAACCAAAATTTTTAACCATATGCTCCTTGTAAGGATATGCTCAGAAATCATGTTTGTAAATAGCAGACAATGGTTTGAAAAATGTATTGAAAACTCCTTGGATAAATATTATAAAATTAATAAAAAAAAAAGCTGTTATGGAGCCTTATCCAAAGGGTTGTGGTCTGACAGTAACAAAAGGCATTCGGAAATGTTTGACTGAGTTTCAAATCCCTTTCAATGCAGTAAGGCATTGCCCTAGGAAACATGTTGTGAGGTCATGGTGTAACAAATGAGTGTGACCAAAACACTGAATGTGACCCAGGTATAATGGGGCACATTTAACTGTCACCCAAGTTCACCCCACACAAGAAAGCATTCCAAACTTACCCTACACCACATTAAAGGCGGCCCATAACCTCCTCAAGATTTACCAGCAAAAACAGATGCTGTGGAGTCTGTTGATTTGGAAATTTCCAACAGGTTTTTTGTAGCATCATAGTGTAATGGAATGTAAGGATTTTGTATAAACTATATAAGAACTCAATGATGCAGTGTGCTATACATACTTATTACCTTAACAAGTAACTGCAATGAGTTTCAGAAAGTGAACTCCAAAGAAAGCCACTTGAATCCACAAAAATATGAAATATGCAAAACAAGTCCCAAACAACAGAACAACTGAAATGAAGCCTCCATGTGATCACAAGATAAAAAGAGCAAAAGAAAATTCAAAAGAATAAATAGCCAGGTAAGATGCAAAGATTTGAAAACAAAAAGAAAAATACTATAGCAACAGTTCTACTTGGAATCAGCTCCAAACCATCTAGTTATGGCATTATACCAAGGTTTATTAAGCAGTATGAATACACAGATGTTTCCATAAAATAAATATACAATCTTTACCAAATCCATCATATGTTGATGTGCCACGTCCAAGTTCATCAATTATTATCAATGACTTGTGAGTTGCTCCCTTTAAAATAGCTGCAGTCTCCAACATTTCTGACATGAATGTGGACACACCTCGAAGCTGCAAAAATTGTGTTCAAAAACTTATTTATGGATTTCAATCACATAAATTTGAAGAATGGTTAATCAAGTATAAAACATTTTTTGACCAAGAGTGCTTTTGTTATAGGGCTTGTGGAGAAGGAAAACAGCTTTATCCAAACAAACCGATCCAAAAACAAGATTTCCAAAATGAAGCATTTATGCTCTCAAAATTCAAGCCTGAAAGATCTTTCTTTTGAGTAGATTACACAAAGGAGCAGAACAAAAGTAAATGATGAAGACTTGAAGCAGTTTTCTATGATACACGGCTAGATATATGATGAAGGAAAACAACTTTATCCAAACTAACCCAGCCATAAACAAAATTTCCAAAATGAAGTATTTATGCTCTATCAAAATTCAAGCCTGAAATATCTTTATTTTGAGCAGATTACACAAAGGAGCAGAACAAAAGCAAATAACGGTAGGCATGACACACTTCAAAAGAATGCCCATAAAATTTACACCTTCTCATAAGTCACATGACCTCTTACCTTCTCAATACTAACCATTGAAAAAATGAAATAGTATTTGAACTTTGAACTATAAATTTCAACACTACTTAAAGTACAAAAGATGCACACCAGGAAATCTTACAAGGCTGGTCCATACCTAAAGTGCAAATTCAGAAATAGTTGCCTAGATGATCAAGCTTGGAATCAAAAAATAAAGTTTAAAACTTAAGGCTCTTGGCAAGTACCTAAGCATACATATCGCATATGTCTGAGAATTCCCATGGCCATAGTGGTTAGAAATATGAAAATATATGGTAATAAGGCAGTCTACTGATTCATATGAGCAGATGTCAACAATTTGTATTGAGAAAATTTTCAAATACATTATTCCACTACTACATAAGAGTTAAACGTTTGATGACCCAAGGAAAACATGTGATGATCAAGAAAATGTCAACTTACCCCTCTTAGTCCATTATAGACCTCATAGCCTTTAGAGTCAAGTGTTCAACTTCAGATAACAAAACAAGAAAAAACATCAACCAGAACACCAATAACAACAGCACTAGCATTTTCCTTACATGCTCTTCTTTTTCAAGTAAAAAACAAAATCATTACAAGTACTAAAACTCAGGGAAAGTTATCAATAAGTTCCTAGTAATGAGGCAATCTAGCAGCCAAAATAACAGCAAAAATCGATAACCGTAGTAGTAATAAAAGGAGTAATTGTAGTAGCAGTTACAATACTAGGAATAATATAACTAATGGTAATGGTTATAGTAATATTAATATGGTCATATACCTTACTATGTCTTTTTCCACAAAATGCCTCACATATAGATAACTCTTTAACATCAAAATACAAAACAATTGAAGCAAGTTATTGGCATGCTATACAAAAGGTCAGTTATTCGCATGCTATACAAAAGAAAATATTGTGAATGCTCATTTTAAAACACAAAAAACAAATAGATTTAAATATTATGATTAGAAATGAACAGCCAAAACCTTCTCTACTCACTTGACAATCGCCTGCTCCAACACGAGCAAATATACAATCACGAATACTTATTGTTGCTTGATCACAAGGAACAAAACAGCCAACCTGTGCCATGAGCACATTAACACCAACCTGCCAAAATACAATCAAACAGAACTTAGAACTTAATGTTAGCAACTAACACATCCATCCCAAGGTATATTGGAACAAATATAAGGTCAAAAACAGTGATTGAAATCAAATACAATCAAGTGGAACATCCTCCAGACAACTAACCTCAGATAACATTTGCAAAGTAGATTCTTATTGAAGAGAATAATAAACTTTAACTAGATTTTAATTTGTAATTTTCTCACTCTGGAAAATAATAAGAACAAGAGTCAACCTTATAAGTAATAATCTGAAATTGTCTTACGACTCTTACCATTATGCAATATCTAATAGATGTATGCAAATTTTGAATCAAATTTGGGAAACTCGGGCGAAGGATTGGTTTCATGTTGACATGAGATGAGTATGAAGAAAAGAGCTTGTATTAGGGGTCTACTCAAACAATCTACTACTAGATTAACACTTCCCTTCGTACTTGATGTTCAAGTGGAACCGCTAAAGGTATGAAGATCATTTTTGATGCTGCACTTGCTGCTCCTTGTTCTGCATCTACAAAATTGCAAGGGTTTGTAATCCACATGGATGATGTTCTCCTTTCCCAATATCGGTGTTTCCAATGCTTATATGCCTAGAGACTAGATAAAGGTCTTGGTCGCAAGTCCAATATTTTCTCACCTGAACAATGAATGCCTTAGTGGTAAGCAACTAGGTGTCTAGATTGAGTGATGGGTACTCCAAGCACATTCTCAAATGCGTAAATCTCAACCTCAAATGGTTGTTGAAGATCAAGTTATATGCTACGTTTCAATTCCATTGTCAATTCATTTATGTCAGAGATGAGACTCAAGAAATTTCCTATCATCTATAGGGGCCCCAACTACGTTCCAACAATCAAGGCAGGGAAGTGGACATGCCTTAAAAAGCATAAAGTCAAGGCTATGTCAAGTCCAATGCAAAGTGAATCCTTTATAGTGGCCCTACTCTGCACTCTTTAGCCACTATAGAGGTAGGGGAGGTGGGTCGGTGTGTATGTACAGTTACCCCTGCCATTTATGTAGGAGTAACTATGCTAAGTGGCTGGGCCTATTCTTGTCTATGTCTATGTGTTGTAAGTAGGGCCCTATAGATAGTAGTGGCCGCTTCCATCTCTGGGCCCTACCTCCACCATAAAGATTGAGGTGGGAAGAAGACCCTATAGATAGTAGAGTATGCCTCTATCTGTGGGCCCTACCTCCACTATAAACGCACGGGTGGGAAGAACGCATTTGCTGAAATGATTGTTCTGAAGATTCGCATGCCACATCTCTAAACATGAATGCTAAATGGAATGAGTGCTCAAGATTGCATGCTTCAATATGCAAATTCCAATCAAAGCCTTAGTTAGAATAAGCACCATTCCATTGTATGTGTCCATCCATTGATCATTCGACAAATGCTTTTTGTAGTGCAAGTGACTAGGTAAAAGTTGCTTTGCACAACCTTTCGTCACCTAATTCAATGACCAAGAGATATGAGAAAAACCAAGAGTAAACTTCCTATAGAAATTTGCCAAACTCCAAAAAGTACAAAGTTTTGTGAGGGTCTTCGATATAGGCCATTCTTGAATGTCATGAATCTTAGTTGGATGCACATGGAAGATGTGTGAGAAAAACCAAGAGTAAACTTCCTATAGAAATTTGCCAAACCCCAAAAAAGTACAAAGTTTTGTGACGGTCTTTGGTATAGGCCATTCTTGAATGGCATGAAACTTAGTTGGATTCACATAAAATCCATGTGCATCAATGACATAACCAAGCTATTGCATCTCCCCCGTGGAAAAAATACATTTATCTATGTTGGCATACAACTTGTGTTGCCGCAAAGTGTTGAGCACTAGTTAAATATGATGCAAATATTTCACCCATGTTTTGCCAAAAATGAGAATATCATCAAGATAAACAACAAATACAGTTGTGAAGGGCCAGCTAATATAATTCATCATCCACATGAATGTTGCAGGTGCATTCATTGAGCCAAAGGGCATAATCAACCATTCAAACAAATTTTCCTTGGCTTTGAATGTTGTCTTCTAGGCATTCGAGATTTCAAAAAGAATTCGATGGCACCTTGACTTAAAATCTACCTTAGTAAAGAATTTGGCACCATAGAGTTAGTCCAATTGGCCTTCAATATTGGGAAGAGGATAGCAGTTCTTCATGATGTTCTTGATGAGAGCTTTGTAATTGATCCACAACCTTATAGTGCCTTCTTTGGAGTGCACAATATAGGGTTGCTTCAAGGCAAAGAGTTGAGCTAGATGTTTCCTTTTTCCACATGTTCATGGATCTATCTATTAGCCTCTTCAATCTCTAGGAATAAACACAAGTATAGAGAGGCAATAAGAAGAGGTAGTCTCAAAATTACTTTAATAGTATGATTCTGTAATATCCCACCCCCTTATTGTTTTATGTGGTTTAGTTGAACCTGCTGTGTTTTGGTGTTTTTTGCATGTAACATAGAACTTGCATGCATGTGTAACTCAGATAATAACATAAAATAACAATACCCAATCGCTTATAATCAATGGAAATGCATTATATCCCAATAATAAACAACACCCATGTGAAAGATGAGCAAATAGATTAAACTATTAACATACCAATTCACTGTTATGGAGATATAAGTCTGAAAAATGGCTGTTACAGCAGATTGTAGTTTACAAACCCTTCCAAATCTTTGCAAACTAAGACTATTACATCAACACAGCAAGGAACAGCATGCATAATAGTTGGACGCCTCCCATGGTGACTGAGGTAACTCTAAACCCCAATCGCTGGCCCTTAAATGCTGACCCACGACCTCTAAATGCACTGGTACGGCCTGTGTAGCAGGAACAGCAGAAAGTAATATCTTTATTGTCTCAAAAACCCTCTAATATGTAGTCCAAAACTCTTTTCAACCTGTGCACCTAAGATAGGTGGAATCTGTCATTCCAAACAAGCTCAAAAAACCCTCTTTGTTGTGGTACGGCCTCCCTAGAATGGTACGGCCAGCTGAGGTACCAAATCTCTATCACCAAGGGCTCAAAAATCTCTGCCTCAACTTGATAAATGATCCTCAATATCAGTCCTGAATTATCATGCGAAGAAACTAAATATTTGCAATGTATGAAGCCTCCACGACAAGTATATAAACTGGAAAGTGTAGCTCAAATGTGACCTCTGAAATAAGATCACCACAAACACCCTAGAGATGTCTTCCAACCCCGCAGGTGCTCAACACAGTGAAGGATTCCGTCTCCACCAGTTGCTAGTTCAAACCCTTGGCACAGCCAATACAAAAGCTCATTTCAAAAAAATATGCAATGGTAATATGCAAATAAGCCTTCACTTTTCCTTTTGTCTCTCCTTTACTTCCCAACGCCACTTTTGGGGAGTCAATATTTTAATATTATTTCACTCCTTTATGATATGGGCACCCGCTTCAAAGATAACACTATGTTAAATATTTAATTTAACTTAGCTATATCGATTAATTAATATTAAATCAAACGGTCTCTGAAAGTGAGTTTCATAGCACCACCAAGTTGGCCAATAGAAAAGGAATTAAGTCCAAGACCTTTACACCGACTTGCACCGAGTCCCGTGAGCCCCTACTAAAAATGGAAAGTTTGGCCAAATGGCCCAAATTCACTCCAGAAAGTGCCAGAAGAGACATCCCGCCAAAAGAAGTCCAAGTCACCTCTCTGGAAAAGTTGACTAAGCCTTGAAGAACCAAAACATCGTGGGTCCCCTAACCACCTTTGTTAGTCTACGGGAACCCAAGTAGTAGACTAACCTACTGAGTTGTGCTGCTTAGGAAGGGGACATTACAGATTCACTATACATGACTTAAGACACTCCAATAGGGGGATTGAAAAATATCCTTGTAATCTTGTAACACTTTGTTGAGTTATTATCTTGTTGAAGGAGTTGCAGCATTGGCTTGTAAGACAAGGGTGTCTCTCGTGTTAGCTGATTTACTTCTTGCACTATTTGGCATTGATGAGTGAAAGCTAAGGGACTACTACTAATATGCAATATCTATGCCTACTAACATATATGATAACATTTCTAGGATTTGCTTCATAGATTGCTTGGTACTAGAAAAGATATGGTTTCCCAATTAAGACAATGCATACCTCTAATGGCACTATATTACAAAGAAATACTTCTTGAAAAGCCTTGATTTTGTACACCAAGTGACATTATGAGTAACGCACTTCTCACATAACCTAAGCTAAACCATCCTCAAGAGTATTGTTGTTGTGCATGAGGCATTATTAGTATGTTCAATCTTTACTTTGCCTAAAGAGTCATCAAATTCTTCTAACCACCATTGTCAACAAAGACGTGTCTAGATTCTCTGTTAACCCACATTTGAGAATGGAACAATCTTTCTACTTCTTTTTTATTAAAAGTTTGAAAACTAGGGTGTAATGTCCCCATTTTCAGGTTCTCTTGCAACACAGTTGGACCTGACTTTCTGGGTTTGTGACACGGCCTGATCAAAGGGGTATTTAGATGTCACCAGTGTGCTCAGGTGATCCAATGGAGCTGTATGACACCTTTCGGATGGATTTCGGACAACTTGTCCGTACTTACTATTTATAGTAAGTGCTTGCATGGCGACAATCTTTTTGGGTTTTTCTGGGTTTGTTCTCTTTGGTCCTTGAAGAACACTGCTATTTATAGTAAGTGTCAGTTTGGACACTGTTTTGGTGACATGGCAGTTCGGCCGTCTCGAGGCCTTTTTAGGTATTGCATTGAGCTTAGTAATGTCAGATGGTTTGCGGTGATGTCTTTCCAGGCGATTTCCGACATTTGGGCCATTCTTACTATTTTTAGCAGGTTGCTATTTTTAGTAGGGTCACCGATCAGCACCGGTTTCTTCACATGGCCGTTTCCATGTCACTGCATGATTGGTCACTCCTTCGGTTGTTCGTTGGGCAAAGTTATATTATTTTAATTAACGTTAATGTCATTTAAGTTAAATTAAAGATTTAACTTAATGTTAATTAAATTATTAAAATGACTTTATTAAAGGGGCGTTGGGGGAAAAATGTAAAGGCATTTTTTAATAAAGTAATGTGGAGTGCCTAACTTAGGGAGACATAAGGGGAAATAAAGTGAAATTTAAAATGTTATTTAATTGCCCAAGATGTGCGTGGAAGTGAAGGAGAGAATAAAAGGGGGTTTGAGCTCATTTTTGCATATGCTTGGAAAATATTTTCTTCTACAAGTTGGAGACTGAACTTGGTTCTTGGCTTTTTGAGGACGAAAACCCTCACGAGGAACAATATCCGCATGTGTGAAAGTTCACCCAAGAATACTTTGCTGATAATTCCATTCAGGGTTTATGTTGGAGCTTTCAATGTTGAATATTTTCATTATTTTGAGCAAGGATTGTTTTCAAATCATTGATGGGGTTGTGAAGTGCAGATCTAAAATGCTTTAGCTATGAGTATTGGGGTTTTTGAAAGTTTTTTGAAGTGTGATTTATTACCTTGCTGGGCCGTACCATTTTCCATGACAAGCCGTACCATATAGAGGAAGATTTGGAGTTTTTGGTGCCTGCTTATACTCTTCATTTTTGGAATGAATGAAAGCAAAGCTGATTGCAGGTGTTAAGGGAGTTTGAGGAGGCATTTGGAGGGGTTTAAAAATCATTTATTGCTGCTGCTACAGTCCACAAACAGGTCGTACCAGACCTAGGGCATGCGGTGAGACCTTGAGGCTGAAAACGCCTAGGGTTTTGGGCACTTCTTGTCACCATTGGAGGCATTTAGTCTCATTCTGTTGCTGGTTTGTCACTTCCAAGTGGGAGAACTTAGGGTTTGAGAGTTTGGTGATGGATATATGACTCCATGTTGTTGTATTTTCATATATCAGACTTGCAACACATAAACCAGCAAATGGGTATGTCTTATTTTGTATTGTAATAGCGTTTTGGCAACTAGGTATCTTGGGTTTTAATTATATATTGCATTTCCAGCCCATTGCTGATTGTGGGTACTTTAAATATCACTTTGTAAGGGTTGTTTCAGTTCTGTTATTTTATTACAAATATAGCTTTGTGAAACAACTTCTGTATCTCCGTCTATTTCTATCAAACACTTCAAACTGAAAACAAATAACAAAAACAAACAGTGAAAAAATATTGTCCAAACTAGGGTGGGACATTACATAGGCTACATTAGCAATCAGTAAGATAGTGCTTGACTTAGTACATGATTCCATTTGCCCCTACATTGGCAATTGGTAAGATAGTGCCTGACTCAGTATATGATTCTATTTGCCTATGTCATGTGGCATTGTGAGCAGACACTTCTATCTATGCAAGCAGAGCTTTCTAAGAAGAAAACATTCCTCAATAGAATGTCTAAAAGAATTGCACATTGTGCACCATTTGCCAATATTAAATTGCTTCTTTTGTTCCTCAAAAGATGTGTTCTTCTATTAGGCTTTTAACTTGGGATTATTATTTTGTCACTTCTCTTGGGACTTAGAATCTTCATTCTTAAAACTTTTTCTTGGCTTTTGCTTAGAATTTGCAAGCATACCTATAGGTTTCCCCTAAGGAAGAAATGGAGAGAAAAGTCTATGTCTCAACCAAGCCTATGCTTCAAAAGGACTATCTCCTATATCTAAGTCATAATTTTAAGCACTTCATTATGATTACTAATGAGGAGTTGATTAACACAATGACTTCAAAGAGATGTCTACCCCTCTAGCCTATCATTTAGGCATACAACTCAAGTCAATTGCTCCTTCTAGTACCATTCTCCCCATCATCACAATCAACATCCAAAAGATGGCTAACAAAATTATGATGAAAAAAGCCTCCACATTTCTTTCTTGGAAAAATAACCTACTCTTATGGTGAATTATATTTGCCAACAAAAAGATTGCACCAAAGTATTGCAAGAATCCATGTAGCATCAAAAAGATTCTCATATATCCAAGTCATAATTTCAAACACCTTCAAAGCAAAATCAAAGAGAAGATGGGGTCCAAGACCAATTTGCCCTCAAAAGAAGATCAACCCATCATAACTGATATTGAGGAGCCAATGAATACACTAAGTTCAAGAGAGTAATGCAATCACAGATAGAGGGTCTAGTGAAAGACTATCTATTCATGCAGCCCAAACCCAGAAATTGAAAACTCAATGCAAGAGTACATAACAGAAACTAAATTCTTTAGACAAAAAAGAAGAACACGATGTCACAGAACAACAAATTATATATCAACAAAGGTTACACTTGATTTAGGAACAACAATACATGCAAGATTCTAAATTCATTTAGATCTCTGGTCTTCAATCTATTGTCCCTCTTCCTTTTCTACCTTCTTCCAATCTGTTGTCACCTTCTTATAGAGATCCCTTGATGTAGTAAGGCAATGCTGACCAAAGCATGGTACAATGCCCTATGCACGTGTGACGGTAAACATGGGGCCAAATTTAAATGATTTTAGCTCTTACCCTTCCAACCTTGATGATTGCAAAGTGACCCCTTCAAACATAAGTGCAACAAGATATATGCTTCAAAACTTGTTGAGGCTTCCACTATGAGCCTATCTAGGACTAATGCTTATATATATGACCTTATAATTGGTACACAATTCAAATGTATTCGCATGTAATCTAAAAGATCCTTTTTTGACAAAAGAACATGCCACAACTTACAATAAAGAAACCAAATACAATAATTGACATGTGGACATGTTCTCAATCCCAAAAAAATGCTATGACCACAATTTGGGGAAACTACATTTAATATGCAATATTGCACAGGAGAAACACTATTTGTAACTCAAAATGCATAGTCAATAGACTATAGTCAAAAAATGAATCTACAATAAGAAAAAAAACACCTACAATAACAAATAAAACCTAGCAAATTTTTGGGCGATGCAAGATTCTTCGACCCTTAAGATTCTCCTACATCACCTACTCCACCTACTCCCAATTCCAACATCAAGGTGTACAATAACTTGAGTCAATTACTCACTTCGTTATTTCCCCACCTCTACATTTAATATTCTTGAACCAAGACACCCTTCTCCACACCCAAGGCCTTATCAATATGTCCAAGTCTTCTCCACCCATCACATACAATTTGCCTCAATTTAGGCACCATGCTTTTAACCTCCACTATTGGTTCCATAAAAATGATTGCATTCACCAACAAGAAGATTGCATCAAAGTAGGAATGCATGCAACATCAAAAGTATTATACTTGGATCCAAGTCATCATCTCAAGCACTTCCTGTTGGCACCCAGGTTTTCAACCTCATATTTACAAAATCTTGCCAAATTCATAAATTTTCCTAAGGGGTCCTTGTGCCTTTACCCTGATGCATGTTGTTGAAACCCTGATTTTGGCTAAGTCTGAAACCCTAAAAGCCTGAAACTCTGGCTAAGTCTGAAATCTGATGGATCCTCCAAATTCTAGAATCTGCATTATAACTCCTATGGATCCGAAACCCCTCTCACACATCCTGATAGTATATTTTACAATAACTTAAAGTATAAGAAAGGTAAATGATATTTTACCTTTCTTATACTTAAATTTTTTTCTAAAACATATTGTTCTGTTAGGATTTCGGAACCCGCAGGGACTTTTGGACAAGGTTCCTATGAGATTTCGAGACCAGTAGGGACTTTTGGACTAGGCTCCTACGGGATTTCAAGACCCGCCGGGACTTTTGGACTTTTCCCAAAAGTTCCAAAATCACTCCGCGACCCCGCGACCTACCAAAAAGTTCAAAATCTTTCTACACCCCCTGATTTTCCAAGACGAATTTGGATGTGCAAAAAATTGAATTTTCAAGTAATTTTTTCATCAAAGGGCTAAGATTTTTATGCAGTTTTGGGTCAAACTTTCAATTTTGACTTTTGCCACTTTTGGTTCCGATGGGGTTTTGGGACCCGCAAGGACTTTTGGACTTTTTCCAAAATCCAAATGTCCTCCCGCAGCACAAAGTCTTGCCAAAGTCCATAAAAGCCCAAAAACACGCAAAAATGCGCCAACAACTTCCAGGATCGCCATTAATGCGAAATGGGTAGTTGAAATTTATGTTTTTATTACAATTGGTGGGGTTATTGGGGTCTTCCCGCCCATTTAATCCTCAGATCCGAGTTGTAAAGGCTATAAAGGCAAGATTGAAACTCATCTCAAGGGTTGGTCATTTTGGGTGAAATTTCTCTCTACAAGTGCCAAAAGTCCAGAGGCAGTTAGGGCAGCGATCAGTGATCAGTTTTTGTTCTTCAGAAGCAATTATCAAAAGTGTGTGAAATATAATGTAATCTTGATATCAATCATTGTTTTTCTCCACCGCTATAAGTGCTCTTTCAAGAAACCTATATCGCAGTTAAGGCTTTCTCTTGCCACATTTAGTGGTATGATTGTAAAATCTGATTTGAATGAATGTGACAGTTCTTAATCCATTTTTGGCCTTGTAAATGGTTATTTCAATATTACACATGGAAGAATGTTGTATGGTGTTGGATTACTAAGTATTCTCATGGTTTGGTATTGATTTTTATGCATCTAAATATTCAGATAGGCAGTCATATATATCCTTGTAATTGTTTTCCTTTGATAAACAAGAGACTCTGCGGCCCAATGGATAGGCACCGATCTGAAAAACCTGTGATCACCCAAACTCATAAAAAATCAAAAGAATATATCAAGATTTAAATGCGGTTACAATTCCATAAGCATCCTCACTCTGTAGGGTTGCTCTCATCAGCTTAAAATGGAGGTTATTAAGTGTAACAAGTGTGTTTTAGTTCAGTAACAGATTTTGGAATTAAAACAATGATCTGGGTATTGTTGCAAAGTCATAAATGAGATAATATATTTTGTTGATCTCAATCCCTATTGAGGGATACCTCCAGGATTACCCTCCTAAGCCTAGCTAAGCTTGAAATGTAGAGAGTCTACCCACTCCTGTAAGTTGGCCAAAATCACCCTTAACTTATTGATAAACCTCTTTCAACCACCTTGAAGACACCCCTGGCCTAAGTGGTTGTAAAATGTTTTAGGGTTTCGGGTTGTAGTAATTTTGGGAACCAACAACTCCTATGCAAAACTAGAGAGAAGACAGGGCTTAGGAGCAACTCACCCTCAAGGGAAGATCAACCATCAAGATTATTTATGAGGAGCTAGAAAACACATTAATTTCCAAACAGATGCATGCCCTTCCAGCCCAACATTAACATATACAATGCCTCAAGTCAATCGTTTATTGAAGACCATTCTTCCCACATCTGCATTTAACATCCCTGGACTTGGACATTCTCTGCTAGAGCCAAGGTCTTTTCACCCACCCAAGTCTTCTGCACTACTAACTTATGTAACATGCCTCAATTTGGACTTTTAACCTCAAGTTGTTTCCAACAATAATATTTTTTTGGAGTTAACGTTGGAATGGGAAGTAATATTCAGGGAGGTCATAATAACTAGACTGCCTCCTCTTTTTTTAAGCTCCCCCTTCCCAAGAAATTTTCCTAAAACAATCGGTAAACTTCAAAAGGCCTACTACGGGGAACAAGGACAATTCTGATTTGATTAAAGCCCTTGAAACCATCCCAGTCAAAATTCTAAATGTGGCTAAAGAAATAAATGAAAGAAAACCTTGACCTCTGTCATAAGCAAATCCCATACCCTAATGCTGAATGGCATTCACCAACCAAAAAACTGCATCAAAACACTACAAGAATGCATGCAGCATCAAAGAGATTGTCCCTTATATCTGAGTCATAATTTCAAACACCTCCCAAGCAAAATCAAAGCTATTGAACAACTCCTTACAACGGGAGGAATATGAAAAGGCTTTCTGAAGGTATGCAACAAAATGCACAGCTTGCAAAAGGCAATGAGATTTCAGTGGAGATCACTATTGGGGTGTCGGGGGGTGGGGTGGGGAACCCTTCCCTCTATAGGCCTATCCTTGTTACAATATCCCCATCTTGGACTCCTTAAGACATGGTGCGCACTACAATGGATGTTCAAAACCTTGAGCAACCTAAAACTCTCTACCAAAGTCCTAATTGAGGAGAAAAATTTAATTTATACCAATGGTTTACTATTGCTTGCAACAGTTCAAATAGTCATTGTTTGGTCTTGCTGGCTATTGACCAGCTATTATAAATGTTGTATTTGCTTTCTTAGTCTTGTACTAGTTTACTTATTCAACCACATTTCATTTTCTAATTGTTACCTGATTTGTTCACACTTTGCACTTTGATTTGCATTTGTCCTAAGTTCCCCCTATTTTGGGCTTGGGATGATTATCGAAAAAATTATTTTTTTTTTATATTACTTCTCTTTTATCAAAAGAAAGGCACACAAACAATGTAATAGGGTATATAACTATAATTATCCTTTTATTTGATTTTCCTGAACTCCCAACAAAAGACTGATAGCAAAGCCTAAGAACTGAAAGATATTGGCAAAGTCTATGAAGAAAAGGACATGGTCTAACTACAAGAGGAGAAAGAGAGACACTAGCAAACGAAGTACAGAGAATAAACAAAATTTTACTAGGAGAAGGTTGAATGTCAGAAGAGACATGGGATGAAAGGATAGAATGAATTGTGATCAATGAAATCATGTAAGAAAACAATAATGAATGAATATGTCTACTATTAATTATTTAATAGTAAACATGAAAGAATGTGGACTCGAATGTAAGTATTATAGCAACAATGGAAGTGGTAGGAGATCACAAAACACAATTGATGTAGAGAACACAAAAGCAACGGTCTAAGATGATCATAAGAAGTAATTTTGCAGCAAATTAAAACAAGAATAGTGGAAACGAACTGGAGCATGGAACAAACAAAAGCAGAAGGTTACAAGATAAGAGATATCGAGAAACTGATGTAAATGGATATTGGTGCAACTGGAAAAAACTAGATGAACTAAGGGAGAAGCTTTTATGCTTCTCCACCATGTGGGATATCAATAGACTACTGTTAATTTGTTTCCCAATTCAACTTCCTTTGGATACCCCTTCCTATGTTCTTCCCCTTGTGGAGAGACTAATTTAATGATCAGCATGTGCCAAGGATATTTACAGAAGCCTTATTAAGATTTCATTGGCTACTCTTTCTATGCCCCCAAATCCCAAATTGACCCTCCATTCAAAAGTCTTCACAGGCTTGAATAAGCTAATTGAGTGGCCTAGCTACTTGAGACATAGATGATCACTAGACCTCAAGTTTCCTCTTGACCAATACAAGGTTGACAAGCACTTGCAATACTTGGAGACCAACCATGACATCCCTCAAATGACAAGATTAGAAGATTAGAATCCTTTAAGAACAATATTTGTCCAATTTTCCTAGGAGAGGGAGACACAGGGATGTGGGGACGTGCTTTCAAGGATGGCAAAACATATCCCAAAATTTGTGAACAAGGAGATGGTAGGAGGATGGCTATTATAATAAGTGAAACAAAACCAAAAGCAGCTGAAATTTTAAAAAGTAAATAAAATGTGTTGAATTTCCAATGACAATCCACCCCCTTAAGCATATTTTTTCCTTTAAAAGTTACCTTTATTTACTGTCATGCACCAAGTGGAACAAGTTGTCCAGTCCTCAAAAAGGGGTGTCCCCTCTAACTCCTTAATAAGTCAGTGAATCACCCAAACCCCCAAGGATGAGTCCCTGTGGAATGTTGTTCGAGAGGTGGAGGTGAAGGAGAATTTCATTTCTAGCTGCCCTATCTCTTATAAAATCAAGGGAAGATACTAATTCCATTCAAAGTATCAAGATTAGACGCAAATACATCCGAGGATAGGCTTATGCTAAACAGAAGACATCACCAATGCGTTCAAAACTATCTTCCACATATTTCTAAGATAAGGACATAAAGAAACATGGAAACATGTTTCAGAGACAACTGTCATAGGAAGCCATTTTTTGGGGGATGATGGTACATTGAAATTTTAAATATAAAATGGGGAAATTTAAAACAATAAAATTAAGAATACAAGAAATTATAACTTAGATTTAAAACAAGTATAGTTATACATTAAAATTAGGATTTGCCAAAATTAAAGTTTAGAGTCTGACTCGTTAAATATGATGCATCAAGATTCAACGTTCATTGATTCAAGTATAGCAGCAATAAAAATTTCATAGGCTGGGATCTTGTTTAAGGCAGAGTTATAACCAGTTTATGCTTGGCAGTGGTACAGAACATTGTTTATTACCTGTATTTGGCCGTTGGAATATGGGTAGCAGCTTTCTTAGGTATTATTTTTTCTAATCCTTTTACATGTTATATTTTTTAGCCTTTAACAACATAATGCTTTTAGCTTTATAGATAAATGAAAAAGTATATGTTCGGGAACACTTTCAACTCTCGAGTAATAAATATTTCAGTTTTGATTGTGTACATTTTTACAACACCTATAAAGATTTGTGCAGCTACAGTCTATCTAGTATGGTTTTCAGTTTCAACCGGTGTTACTCAGCTCGGACTTGGCAAGCTGATTTTTGACCCAGACTCTGACTTGAAATCAGCGCTCAGACTTGGCCAAGACTCGGCAAATTGAAAAAACCATGAAATATAGAGATTTTTAAGGACTTAAAACTTGTTTCATGCACCCTTTAATAAATAAACTTCAAAGACACAATAAACTAATCAAATAGAAGCTACTTTGATCACATACACAAGTATAGATCAATCACATGAGTATAAAAGTCAATCTTAGCTGAAGTAAACAACATTTTTAGATATATGAATATTGTCAAGTGTTTTAGGTGTACAAAACTCATGGATTATGATATCCATGGCATCAAAAACAAAAATCACAATATGGAGTCATGAACTATGGTAGAAAGGAGCTTGTATCGCTCAACCCAGCATTGCTATCTCTATGTGGAATCATGTGTTTGTATCTCGGACAAGTCCGTAAATGCTTCTCCAGCCATAGGACCATTACTTAGGATAGGGATTAACTTAGCAAACCTGAAGTATAAATGTAATTCACTTGGGATTTAATTGCAAAAAAGTCAAAAGAATAAAAAAAATGTAGCTTTTCCATCCAGCATGGCCCAAAATGATTTTTATTTTTTACTCTCTAAAACTAGAGTGGGGGTTTGGGGGCAGCACCCCTAACAGGATCATGGGGCAGCACCCCCAGCAAGGTCGAGGGGCATTGCCCCTCACAAGGTGTGGGGGTAACGGTGCGGTTGAGGGGCGAAGCCTCCACCACCAAGCCCAAATTAAAGCCTCTAAGACCACACAAACCTTCACGGTGCATGTCATTTTTCATAATTTTATCGCTTTTAACCGTCCCTCAAAAGTCCTCCAAACACTTGACTTTCACGCTTTTACGTTTAAACGTTTTCTGTTTTTTAATTTTTTCCCCCTTGACTTCGCCAAGTCTTCCTAGCAAGACTCGCTAGGTACCCGGGTCATGAGTCCCTGGGCCCTGTTTTGACCTACTCACCTCGGGACTCGCCGAGTCTTGGCGAGTCCTAGCAACTCTTGTAACTATGGTTTCAACCAGTCAACCAACTTGTGAGTTGTATTCCTATGCATGTAAACCACTAGAAATTGAATATTTCTAAACCAGTAGACGAATATAAAAACTCAAAAAGCTTCATCTACACCAAACAAAATATTTAAAATTTTCTTTTTTTTTTTGTTTTTTATTTTTATAAAAACTCTTTTAAATTGATATCCCCCATATGTTTCCTTTTCCACGCCCTCGTTTTGGGGTTATTCCCAAAAAACTATTAAAATATGAGGATGGCTAGCAGACATTTCCTGGCCCTCCCCATAGACCCAAATGGTACAAGGATTGGGGACGCCAAAGAAAGGCCCCATGTATCACTAGTTTAAACCATAGTTCACAAAAGACTCACCATGTACTCGCCATTTTTCTCTGCTCCTGAGATTTTTCACAGTAAACTCACCGAGTCTCAAGTGCCAAGTTTTTTCAAAGTCTGCACGAGTTTTTTGGTGAGTACTCGGCCAGTTTGAGGATTTGACTCACCTGCATGCCCAACGTGTCAAAAATGATGAAAAAACAAGTTTTTTTGCCTTTTAAAAAATTACTAAAATGGCGTGCACCATGAAGATTTGTGTGGTTTTGAAGGTCTTCATTTGTGCTTGGTGGTGGGGACTAGACCCCAATGGGAGAGCTACCTTTAGACCCCCACCAAACTCATTTGATACATTTTGTGGTTATATTTTGCATAAGATTTATGGTTTTTTCAAAAATCTAAATATTTTTGAAGTTGCCAAGTTTTTGCCGTGTCGAAAATTTTTGATCTGTCGAGTTCAAGTCAAGTCCAAGTTTGTGAACTATGGTTTAAACAAATCAACAAGAGTTATAGGAAGAGACAAGATAAAGCATCCAAGTTTGAAGAGAGATGAAATAATGACATCATTTACAATAATACCACAATTGATTTATGACATTGTTAGCACTCATTTGTAACATGAGCATATGACTTTGTCAAATGGGATGAGCCAAAGTTGTCAAATATCAAAGCTTCCAAAGTAGTGCCCTAGGTTCAAATTTCAAAAAGACATGATATAGTGTTGAAGCCAAACAAAATACACATTGGATGTGGTGTACACCAACAAATGAAGCCGAGTGCAAGTCTCGAGTGAATTTGTGACAAAGATACCCACTGGTCATGGTATCTTAGTAACCCCACAACAGAAACATGAGTATATGACTTTATTGGAAATACAAAACTTAAAATTTTGAGTATAAACTTTATATTCTTTGCTAAACAACTTGACATTTATTGCAATAGTTTTATAGCCATAAATTATTGACTATGCCAAACATCAGTCACATCACCATCATTAGTGGAATTCAAGAACTGTAAACACACTTGCTTAACTTCATTAGTGACATTATTCCAAGCTTCAAACTGCAATTAAATATCAACAAACAAGACTTGGGGAGAATGCAAGTAGAGTTTTGATCATTTGACATCAACAAATAATGTGATAACATAAGTAAGAAGTTTTGACCACTAGATTTGCAAGCTATTATCTAACATCAATAATACTCAAAAACCAAAACTTTTTAACCTGATGAAAGTTAAGACCCTATGGGCAACCTAAAACTTAATACTATCACCCAATGAATAGCACTTGTGAGCACAACTTAACAGAGATAGCTTATGACCATCAACCAACGATCACATCTAACCTCAATAAAGATACTAAAATGGTTAATAGTTTGGCCACCAAGCAAAGCATGACATGTTGGGGGTGAGATCAATAGTGAGGAGAAAAATGCACCAGTATCAAAATTTTACCTAGTTTACCAAACTACAACAACATGCCTTGCCACACACTTCGGGACAAACCAACTTCATTCCAAAGAAGATATTTTAGATTGGTTAGTGATACCACCAAATTGAAAACACAAAAAGCCGTGGCAGTGATGATGAAAGGAAAACATAGCAATGTTCAATCATTTATCAAAAGGGGAGATTGGGAGACTTTTCCAACATTTTACTCAAATTACCCTCTCATGTGGCATACTTTATTTAAAGGATTCCAAAGTTTCCAAATCTCAAGCAAATGATAACCAAGATCTCTTGCCATGTTAGAAGGTTAAGACTTTGTCCATATAAGCCCAACGCTACAAGAGGTACTATGAAAACTTGATGCAAAGATTGCAGAGGATGAAGCTCTACATAAAAAGATAAAAACTAAAAATTGAAGTCAAACAAGAGAAAATCAAACATAAAGAATCAATTAGAAAAACTGAGGGAAGATAAAAACCAAATGCAATCTACTAGTCCAATGGGATGCATGGATCATTATCACATCAATCCAAACAGTTCTTCATGTCAATCAAATTAATACAACAAGAATAGGGATCTTGTCCATAAAAGCCCAACACTACAAAAGGTACTATGAAAACTTGATGCAAAAATTAGCAATGTGTGAAGGTATACATAAAAAGCTAAAAATTTGAAGGCCAAAGTCAAACATAAGAAAATAAAAAATAAAGAATCAACTAGAAAAGTTGAGGAAAGACAAGAACCAACTACAATCCACTTGACCAATGGGATTCATGGATCATTATTTGATCCCAAAGGACTTGGAAAATTATGTTACAAGAACACAAGAACGAAGAACAAGATTCAAATACTAGGACAAATGTTTGACAATGCTATAGACTATCCTAGACATAGACAACAGCACCAGTGAGCATATGACGGCATGGGCGTGGTAGCGTCTAGACCACAATGTAGATGCGTTAACATCCTTGATTGCACTGACATTAAAACTCAAAATCTAAACCATATAGGCATCGATTTAACATCCAATGACTGTTGATCTTCATCTAAGGCCTGAGAAAACTCAACTGTGCATTGGAAAATCTATAAACAAGGCTTGTATGTGAACATTCGAATCATCAGTCATTTGATAAGTTGGGAATTATTGTATGTTTTGTTCTTGTAGGAGAAATAAGTAGAAGTAGAAGGCCAGATTGTCTGCCTGCTCTAATATCTCTTTGCAAATTAATAAAGGAGGGTAGCAAGGCACATTGCCCTTACCAAAACTAGTTTGTCCTCCACATTGGGGGTTTTCCAAGATAAAATCAACAGGTTGTGAGGTGTTCCATGATAAGATCCACACATATAAAAGTGGCAATTAGACAATGAAGATAGATCTCACACAACACGAGATGTTTGTGGGCCAAGATGCCCTAAAATCCAATATATTCAAAACTAGAATAAACCCTTGAGGTAGGGTAACACCGTACAATACTCCTTATGGAAGGAGCCACTCCACGCTATATCTCCAAGAGATCCCAAATACAATATTATACTCAACACATATCCTTACAATGATAAAGACTTTCTCCTAATAACATAATGGAGGGGCAATCCCAATAAAAGCCTACCCATCACCTAATATAAATAATTACACAAGTTGTCCACATGACCCAATATAACTTAGGGCATCTCCAACCACCTACATACATTATAATATCATATCCCTAGATACATAACATGACATCTCTCCTTGACATGTTCATTCTCCAAACATGAGAAGAAGCCAAATAATATGACTGTCGCAAGTCATTACAAATATGATGCCATGACCAATTATCCAACCATCCATAGTTGATCTTTGTGGTGGTTTTAGCTTGATGGTACCTAGATCCCATCCTTGATCCACATTTTGTTGCATTCCCTAGATGGTACTTAGATCCCATCCTTGATCTTCTTGTCATTTCCATAAATCAAGGATGGGATATTGGTACCGAGAAAGTTTGAATGCAAAACATATTTATCCATAGAGAGCTTCAAATCTTCAAAAATTTGAATATCCTTGCTAATTGAATATCTTTGATGTACTTTGATTGTATGTAATATGCAGCCTTGATTTTTTTTTTTTGAAAACCAGACAACACTAAAGTTAATTGCAGCAATGATTCTTCCACACTCTTCTGATCACCCAGATCCCGATGTCGGCAAGGTGAGAGCATACACGTGCCTCCGAGTTAACATTCAACTCCAAACCAACAATAAAAACAACTTCCACTTATTCAGTGGCCATCCGCTTATGCAACAGGCATCCACTTATGCAATGGGCAACCACTTGTTCAGTGGGAAAAGCAAGAAGAAAAACTAGGCACATCCACTTATTCAACGGGAAGCCATTAAGCCATTACAAAAACCACTTATTCAACGAGAAGCCATTACAAAAAACCACTTATTCAGTGGGGTAAGAAAACCAAAGCATTAAACTATCAATCCCACTATTGGTTCTACCTTCCAAGGGTTACAATGAAATATTGCAACTAAATTAAGTATTCACAATGTAAACATAGGCTGCAATAACATTCAATAACCCTGATTTTCATCTTGCTATCACTGTTGCAACAGGTTAGCACTAGGAAAACACCAAAACATGAAAGTGAGCACATATGATCTGTCCAAACTGAAGCATAATAATTTATACCATACAAAGAGCCAAACTATTGAATCAAACAAGTCTGGTATGAGTCTAAGATCACTGTCATACTATTGTGGCAGGTCTGATATGTTATTTTCAGCATGGTGAATCCCTACCGGCAGTCCCAAACTCATAGAAATCCATCATCAAACAGCATAGACATTCAATGAAACCCTAGGCGCCTTCATTCCAAGTATTAAAGCTTCAAGAAATAGGGGTGATTCCCCTCCAATCCCCACACATCCAACTTCATGCCTGTACGGCCAGCATAGGTAGTACGACCTGCCATAAGCTAGGCACTAAACAGCGGCAAAACTCTTGTTTATCTCAAAAAATCTAGGTGGCTAGGTGAATAGGAATTTACCACAAACTTAGCAATTGATAAACATCAAGATATCACCAAATGAAACCCACACCATGGTGCAACTGTACGACCTGTAGGAAGTACAGCCTGCATTATACTCATCAAAAACCTCAAGAACATTCATCAATCTCATTCTAAATCACTCCAAAAATCTCAAAAGTTATAATAGCATCAAACTCCAATCAAAATCTTTAGAAAACATCAAAATCCACTCAGTTCTGTGTGATTCCTGAATGAAATCACCCTTAACCAACTAGGGTGGATTTCTCACCACTGAAATTGATCTTCTTTTAGAGGGTTGATATCCTCAAGAAGGGAAGGAAAAACACAGGTTCAATCCAACAGCATAACAGTATCAAATCAATAGCATAAACCAAACAATGAGCTCTCATCCTCCTTATATAGGCACCTTTTAGGTTGCAAGGGAAATTAATTCTCTTTTGAAAATAATCAACTTTTTCCCTCACATCAATAATTCCCAAGCTTGAGCGCTCACTTTATGTGCCTAAACAATTAATACATATTTTAATTTTTAACCTTTCCAATGAGCTATAACACTTGTCACTTTTTTAATTATTTCCACCCTTCGGAGACAAGTGCAAATAATAATTAAATAGATCATTAATCCACCCAACTTTACGGAAAATCCCAAACATAAGCAAACTGCAAAATAAACCATACCAACGTGCTCCAAGAGGTTTGGGATACAAAACGATGTCATCCAGATGACTTTCTAAAAATAGACGGCTTCTCCAAGAAGTTTGGAGAGCAATCCGAGAAGCCAAAAAAACTTTTGAAAGCTACACTGCAATCCTGAACAACAACTGAACTCAATGCCATCAATTGGAATCAAAAATAACTGAACCAGTGTTCTCCACAAAACAAGGAATCCCTTACCATACCAATTAGCCTATCGGAACTCAAGAAAATAGGCTATTGGACCCACAACTGGTTAGGCTCGAGATGGGGACATTACATTGTACTTGTAGTTTCTTGACTAATTCCATGTTGATGAAGTTATACTTGTTGCTAGGGTTTATAGAAACATTAACCTTTTCCTTTTGAATGCATCCATCAAATTGAAGGATTGAATCTTCCTTCCTTGGAGTTAAAGTGCATGTACTTATATCCTTCATCTTCTTGTCATTTCCTTCTCCTTCTCCTTCTTTTTCTTCTTCTTCCTCTTCCTTAAAATCCTCCTCTTCTTCTATTTCTTCTTCTTCTTCTTCTTTTGGAGCCCGTCTATCTAAGAAAGCTTGTTCAAATTCATCCAAAGAAGAAAAGCTATTTGGCAATGATGCATACCAATGCCAAGCTTCACATGTTAAGAGGAAAGAAAGATATGATTTCCGATTTGTATTTTTACCAGCAAATATTTACATTGATGCCACCAATCTAATGCACTCCACTTCCATCAAAAATAAGACACCCCATTGAAACTAGGATTTCTAAATTTCTACCACATACCCAACTTAGATCAAATTATTTTGTAATGTTTTCGAACTCAAAAATAGAAATACAAATAATAGACCCTTGATGAATTTACAAACTTTCTAGAAATGTAAAAATGTCATAAATATTCCTTGATTTTCAGCATGGAAAGCGAATTTATGAAAAATCATAAATTGCAATCACTCACTTAATAATCATGATAAAAACCTGATTTTTTGTTATTGTAGCTTCCTTATATGATCCTCCAACTTTAGTAAAAATAAAATTGATGAAAAATTCACAACCACTTGGAAGATATAGGCAAATCTTCAAAAATTAGGGTTTAATCCTCACCTTTGCCCAAATTGTAACTCTGATACCTCTTGATAAGGTCCACACATATAATAATGGCAATTAGACAATGTAAAGGATAGATCTCACACAACACAGGAGATGTTTGTGGGCCAAGATGCCCTAATATCTAATATATGCAAAATAGAATAAACCCTTGAGGTAGGGTAACACCGTACAATACTCCTTATGGAAGAAGCCATACCACACTATATCTCCAAGAGATCCCAAATACAATATATTACTCAACACATATACTTAGAATGATGATCACCTCCTTTATATAGATCTCCTCCTAGTAACATAATGGAGGGGTAATCCCAATGAAGGCCTACTCATCACCTAATATAATTAATTATACAAGTTGTCCACATGACCCAATATAACCAACTTAAGGGATGTGTGCCGCATGTCAGCATCTCCATCCACCTACATACATTATAATATCATATCCCTTGGTACATAACATTTCATGTTTGAAGCACAATAATTCCTTCTCTTAACAATCTGAAATTTTCAGATGCAAATCAAAGAGTTAATACTCTTAACAATCTGAACTTTTCATATGCAAATCAAGGAGTATTCAATATTTAATTGATTTCTAAATCTGTTGGGTAGAGATAAATCATCGTTCAGCATCACTGTAGACAACTACCCCAATGTAGAACAATCTACCAAACATAGGAATCCTTGGATACAATAGCCAAAATGGAAGTCTGCGATACACATCGCTCGTTGACTTCCACTGCATTACTCTGATATATTCTTCACCATGCAAAGAGTGGTGAAGCAACTCATCAGGATCTAGTCGATCTGATGTGCCAAACCTGTCACCACCTGGATCCCAACACATCAAACCCTCACATCCATCAAACATGAGAATATGGAGGTAACTCGTAGTACCAGCATCATAGCACCTCACTCCAATCTCTACAAACCTCCTATGGATGTGATGGCCACCCCTCATTGGTACCGAAAAAGATGTAACAGCTCCTCTTAGGTTGCTGATATAGGACAGATCAGCACCCTCAAGACTATAAGACTGACCTATGGAGATGCGAATGACTGCGCCAAGGCCTTAGGGTGATAGAGTATCATCCCTATGCCACTCTCCCATGCTGAGGAGATGATGCAACTCTCCTTTGAACTCTTGAACAGCTGTTGTCCTCCAAAAATTATGAATGAAATCCTCATCCCATGGAGTAGGATAGACGTTTCCTACCAAAACATAGAGTCTATCGGTACCATCATGCTCACTGAAAACACAACTCCCCTATATCGTCGTTTTCCCACGTGTATGTCACACATGGGTAAGTGCCTTCAACAGAAATCCCTGAAACAAGGAACCTGCACTCATTGCCAAGGAGACATCTGCATGATGTAACTCTGATTCCTGTCCTTGTAAACAACCAACTAAAAGTAACAGAGTCGGAGTCCCGCAAATCCTAGTTCCCATCCTCCGAAGATGGAATCACTCCATCCCAAAATGGATGATATGAATCTTGAGCCAACCCACACTTACGCATCATCAAACCATCCATGTGTGGACTGAAAGAGAAATGATGAGCACTCCTTAGTATGCAGTCAAGGTGGAATACGCCTGTTTGCGCCAATGGTAGTCCTGCATAGTCATTGGGAATGCAGGCCTCATCACTCCCATCACCTGAATCAGCAGGTGGCTCACATCTCCGATCCTGAAGGGTTGATTGGGTAGTTGCTCTACAAGTCCTCTCTGCGAACCCGATAGCAAAGTCCCAATCTGAAAGTAATTGGAGGTATTCTGATTTAATCCACTCTATGGCATGCTGGATAGTTTGCAAACTAGATATAGAAGTGCCCACTACTACCCCTGTCTGCCTTTCCTCCAATTGTGTCGACCACAAGAGGTGCTCCACAAACTTGTGTGTGTTGTCGAGACGAGTTAAGGTTTGGACAACCTTATCCTTGGTAACCTTCAGTTGTCCCTTGAGACCATGTGACCCACTAGACTCATGACTACCCACCAACGCATTACCCGAACTGCTAGTCAATGTAGGAGTCATGCTCCCACTAGGAGATGTCATGTAATCCTAATGCAAATAAGACGGAACAACGTGACCATTCAACACGCTAGTCACACTAGACTCTGCCTCCTCAGCACAAGAATCATCAATGTCAATCTCTACCTCGCCAATGTAGAGACTGGAGCCCTTGTCGCGTGTGGATACATGCACCTACTGTTGGCTGGCCCACAAGGTGTATGCATCACCACCACTGACGTATCTATGTCTTGAGCCCTCAATTGGCTCTCCCTCAAAAGTGACTCATGATCACAATGGTGCAAGCTGTGTGAAAACCCAGAAATGTCAAAATCATTCCTACACTCAGGCCCCCATGCAAGCCTAAAACCTCCTCGTGCTCGACCACCACTAAGGGTTCTCCCCTCAAACCATGAGTGTCGCTACCATCCGCAAGTGTCATGACAACTGTAGAAGACTGGATATCTATTGTGGATGATGAAGATTGGACCAAGTTCAACTCCTCACAGAGCTTGTCAATCTGAACCTCTGATTCTTGACAGGCTTCCTGAGTGCTCCTCAAGGAATCCTCCGTGACAATAAGCTCAGCAATAAGCTTATCCACTTCCCTTTCTTTCCCCTTAAGTGTTTCGTAGTAGATCTCACCAAGATGGAGTAGGTGATCTCTATTTGAGAGTAGCTGCATGTAATTGGTCTTCATCTCTACTATCGCTTCTCTAAGCACCTGTGAATCTAAAAGGGGAAATTCTCCATAAGGGTCCATATGTTCTCCCGAAGACCAACAACAACATTTGGTCATCATCATGAGGGTGTCATCAAAATGTCTCATGGCTGCACTAATCTGGTCTTCATTCACCTTCAATCTCATATAAATTTTTTGATTTAGGATCAGCATCATGCAACATAAAATCTGATTTGTTTTCAAGGCTGATAACAACTCCATGATCGCTGAAAATGCCATCCTGGGGTTCTGTCAAACATCTATCATGATGTAAGGCATTCTCGTCATCAACCACTTCAGATTTGAACCCCTTTTCTTCCACCTGCTCCTCATCAAACAAGTAGGGCCTCAGCTTACCCTCACATTGTTTGAACACTTTGTTGACCAACTCATAAGCAACTGTAGAAACACCCTATTCTTGCCTCAAAATACCCAATAGAGAAGGTAAGAGTGATTCATCACTCTCATTAATAATCGAAGTCATAATGGTTTGGATAGAGGATATAACATCTTCCATTTGATGCTCGCAAACAACAGCCAAGAAATGTTGAAACGTTTCAAGAATAAGATCTTCACAACCCAAATCTAACATAATGACACAAGATCTGATTTTTGCAACATTTTCTAGGATTAAGAGCCTTTTGGTCAAAGTTGGGCTGTTAAAATCATGCTGACCTTTGAAACTTTCTACAATCAACTGAAGCTTCTTCATAATACTGTTATTATAAGGTTCTTGTGGAAATGTTAGTTTATTAATTTCGTTAACACAAAAAATAACTGCAAGTCTAACCTCCTCATCTGGATGTCTCATGAGCTCTAGCTTAACCAAAGAATTTACTGATGTAGCCCAAGCATATTGCAGCCTCTTAGAATCTTGCTGATCTATCATGAATAAACATATCCCCACTTCTTCCAAAATACAAAGTAGATCCTTCCTGGACTGCGGAAAGTGTTCAAGTTTCTTAGCTGCTCTATACAGCTTCCTTCCCACATCTTCTTCACTGAATGATGCCATAATTCATACTCTAAGAATCAACCTTTGACAATCCTCTGAAAGATAACCCACTACTGAAACTAATATACCGACCGCCCAATAGGCTGGCAAGATATACTGAGCTCTCATACTCCCTCTCATAGAAACTTACATGCAATCACTGTTCGGCCATGGAAACTGACATGCAAGCATATGGGTGCTCTCCAAATGGACATGCAAGTACTGGATACTAACATGCAACTGCAAAAATTGACATGCAACTATGCTCAAAGTAATAATCCAACAGGCTGGCAGGAAAACCAGCTCTGATACCACTATAATATGTTGCCCCTGTTTGATTATTTTTTTTATTATAATATGTATTTTTTTATTATTTCTTTTTGTGGTCTTTCAGAACTAGACAGGAGTTGCAGAAGGGTTTTTGTTTTGCATGTATTTGTTTTTTTAATATAACATAGAAATATGAAGCATGCAATGAAACCCAAAAAATGTATGATAGATTTGTACAAAATAGCAATGACCCAATTCATAAAATCACATGAAATGAATTATCATCACATACCCATTTCAGAATATTCAACTTCGGACTTCTGCTGTAGATAGGCCAGCAAAATTGATAACATAGAACACCTCCGAATCACCCACAAATTGACATATTATTTGCATACAATTGATAGCAGTAATATTGAAACCCTAGGCACCCATATTGAGGTGATAAACCCCTACCAAAACCTACAAATGAAGCTCCCAGAGTGTACGGCCAGGTCTGATTTGGTACGGCCAGCAAGGAAATCAATGTGCAGTCCCAAAACCCTCTACAAAACTGTCCAAATCTGCAACCATAAATTTGTTCTCAACTACTCATAAATCTGCATAAATATGTGTGCATAATCTCCTCAAGTCTCCATCAAAATGTATCAACATGAAGCACAAATGCAAACACTGAGCGTATTTGCCTCTTCAAGCACCCGAGGATGGTCTTTCACACCTGCAGAATGCTATTACTGATGGAAGTTTTCGTTCCCAACAGCCTTGGTTTTGAATTCCTCCAAAACCCTCAAACTCTTTCCAGAGCCAAAAAGCCAAAGCAAAGAATAAACCATACATAACAAAAGAATGGCCTTTTTCCCTTTTTATTTCCTCAAGAGGGTCGATTAACTTTTGGAGGGAATAATTTATTTAAAATCACTTTCTATAATTTCCCACCTTTCATTCTTTTAATTTCGGTGCACAACTTTATAATATAAGTATACTTTTAAAGTCACTTTTATCTCCCTTTTTAAAAATGATGCTTAACTTATATTATAAAGTATACTTTAAAATTCACTTATATCCCCTTTTTAATATGAAGTCCTTTTAATATATTTTAATAACGCATAAAGTTAAAATATTTAATTTAACTTTATTATTTGACGTTATTAATATTAAATGCATAGGACCCATATAAAACAATATAACTCCAGGATATAACTACGCCATCATACCAAATATAGAAACTCTGCCAGCTGACTATACCAGTGATTTACTATAAATAATAAGTATGAGCAACACATCCGAGTGACTTACTAAAAATAGTAAGTGTGGGTCAAAGTGTCCCACTGTCCAGAATAGCCTCCGGAAAGCACACCACAAATACACTGGGACACTGAGCTGAAGAGTACTGAAATAAGCACCAAAGGGTCTGTTGAAGAGCCATAGATCACCCTCAAAGGGGTCCCCTAAACACCCTGTTAACCTACGGGGACCAGTTGGTAGACTAACCACTGCATCTGACCACTGCCTAGGAAAAGGGGACATTACAGAAATGTACATTTTAAGAGGCTCAACTTTGGTGGCTTCTCCTTGCCATTCCCTCAAATGGTGGTGGTTGTTTAGTGCAAGACAAATGGATTCAAAAGTGTCTTGTCACCAAGAAACGACAAATAGAGTTTTTGGGTGAGATCTATAATATAAGATGAACAAAAATCTTCAGATGCAAAGCAATTGTGGTATTGCGTGCAATCAAAATGGTGTTGGGCAAAGAACTTCTTAGCACAACACATTGTTATTGGGTTAATTCTGATCTGGCATCCATGTTTGTGGGTGTTATGTTGGATATGGAAGAAGACATTGGAGTTGTCAAGTCGATGGCAAAAGCCTTCATCAAGAAGGGATTCCTCAGAGATTTGGACGACACTTTGGGCTGCGTTATTTCACTGGTGGGGTTGAAACACTCAAACTTGGACAATCCTCTGGTTGCTGGCTCTTTGGCTGGCATGGTGGTACCTTTCCTCATCACCATCGATGGCAGGGTTGAGAAGGAACGGAAAATCTTTGCAAATAAGGCTATTGCATTCCTCAAATTTTTCACTGGGCCGGTTAATGCAGACAAAACACATTAGAGTTTTGCAGTTCAAGATTATTCAGACTCCAGCATAAAATGGCTTGTTCCCCGTGCTACTAGGGCAAGGATGGTACTCAGATGAATACTACAGCATGCCAAGATAACAGGTTTCTTTTTGTGGTTTCATAGAGGGATGGTAGAGCCCCTGTTCATATGTATTAGTTTCTTAAATCCTCTGCAGAGTTTGGTAATGTATCTCCTGCTTTTTGCTTTGAAGGAATTAGGTCCCCCGCTAGTTCTGGGTTGGACAGCTGGTTATGCTCCCCTGTTCATGGATCAAAGCCCTGTGTACTGTTCATATTTTCTGATTATAATATAATGGGAACGGCCCCCAAGATCACACTTAATGAATCAAAAAAAGAATATACATATATATATATAGGGCCGAACCCAGGAGAAGAAAAAATTGGCAAACAAGAGAACCTAAACCCAAAATCAGCAACTTAGGTTCCAAAGCTTCAGGTCTCTCTACTGGACCCATCGAGATAAACAATTAAATCCAATGCTTTGTATTTTGTTGTTGCCGTGCAAGGATTCCAGTGGCATGATCCATTAGAGATACCATAAACCGAAACCATTGGTGGCCTTTTTTCTCAGAGAAGTTATTATGTTCAGATGCAATCCTCTCAATGGGGATGTTGAGTCTGCCAGATATATTACATTTTTGTAAATGAAGATACTTACAATGGTAGCGTTGCTAAAAATTATTAATTGGAATATTTCATGAGTGGACATTGTTTTGACTCTTAAGGAGCTGTGAACTTGACAGGATGAAGAGTGCTTGCCCACTAATGATGTTAAGAAGTTCTCCTGTGTCTGCAGAAAGCAGCCTTTGCCTGTGTGGACACCACTACTAGTTTCTATCAATTTAAGCCATTCTCTGGATGGCATTTTTAACAGCAACCTTAATGAATATGGAGCAGCCGTTCATGCTGAAAATATTTCTGTTATTCAAAAAGACTAGAAATAAGCTTCAGTATTGGATTATTTCAGGGAGGAGTCATTTGCACCCATCACTTGGGTATTTATTTTTTGTCCCATTGATCTGTTTTGCTTATGTCTAGGCAATAACCAAAACAAGGAAATTCTAAATCTCTTTGTAGCAAATAACAATAGAATGGCCTGGGTACAACTACAGTTTTAAGGCTCAAGCAACAAGAATCCTGATTTGCTACACATAAAGACACTATCATCTTTGGCAATTCTCAGCATATAGGCCCTACAATGCTAGATCTAACAATATGCAAACCAACAAAAATTACAAAATTTATCTAGTTTATGTTGACTCGGTTCACTTTTAAAATATAAATATAAATGCAAACCATACTAAATAATGTAACGAAAAACAAGCAATAGACCATGCCATAATTGAAATAAAACATCATACCTGCCTGATGAAAGTTGATTTACCTCCCATGTTTGGTCCAGTGATGATTTGGAACCAGCTTTTACCCCTCACCTAGAAAACAACTGTTATGATTAACATTCTTAAAAGATGTCAATAGCATTACTGTAATGTTAAGAAGGAAAGTAATGATGAACAGAAAAGGCATTCATCTGAATCTGGTTAAAACAACTCACAAGACAGCAATCATTTGGTATGAAATTTACACCATCTTGAGCTTCAACACAAGGATGCCTGCTCCCTTGAAGTATAATATCCCCTTCCTCCTAATAAATTGAAGACATGGAAAACATATTTTTTATTTAATAAGGCACAGCCATGCTATATAATTTAGAGATAATTCAAATAAGAGAAAAAAAAATGAAAAACATATTCTTTGGATAAGGAATTACCGGTGAAGTGATATCTGGCCTCACATATGGTGTCGGACAGCTCACAGCAAGATCAGAAAAACTGAGCAAAACATCCAATTCAGAAAGTATACTGGCAATCACTTCAAAAACCTGCATACCAGATTAGTCATATAAAAAATTAGAACTCTGAATTAATATTAATCAAGACACTTCTGAAACACTTCAGACTATTTGTAAAGGAAATGGTAAGTACCATTAACAATATTGCGGATACATACAGAATTATTACTAGCATTATCAGTTTAGCACCTCAGGATTGAAAAAATTAGACAGTCAATTTCAAAATCAATTTTCTGTTACACCTGCTAGGATATGATAGGCTCTCAAGTCCTACAGAAAAGTATAATCCATGTCCATTAATATGCTCCATACTAAAATAGTCTAAACAAACCGAAAGGACACATAAATGAAGGAAATGGAGCATGACAATTGGAACTAAGGCATCAGAATTTAAGGTTACACTGCCAGCTTATACTAAGCCATCCTTAAAAAAGCAAGTTTTTTCCCAAGATATGTTTCTCTACACCGACATATAGTCTGCTATGTGGGCAAAAAGACTTAGCTCGAATAAAATTACCCCTCTTCCAACGATGAACGGTATCTTAAATGATTCTTCACTTAGATGCCATAAAGGGGTAAAGGGGTAATTTTAAACTAAAAAAATAATCCTGCTTTCGGGCTACTGCTGAAAAGAATATTACCATGAGCAACTCTCTCCTATCCATTAAACATACCAATCTTGAACATTTCCTAAAGAATATGAAGCATGGTGTTCACTGGTTAAATGTTAACATAAACTGTCATCATACGCTAACAAATGTTTATAGGTTCAAGTAACAAATCGTCGAAAATTTGTCTTACAACATTTCCTTGATATTCAGAGCATCAGCAGTTTGGCATACAGAAATTTTCAAATCAATCATTACCCACGAGAAATTTAGGCTTATTGCAATAATACATTCTTCTTAGAAGATGTGAAGAGCGTGTAAAGGGAATAGCTAAACCTTGAAAAAAAAATCAACAAAGGCAATTGTTGTCCTAAAGGCTAATGTCTTCTAACAAGAATTAATTCTTTAACATTGCATCAATCACACAACAATTAAAATTTCAAACAATGAAAGTATAAACAAATACACAGATAATTACACCTTCAAATCAGCTTTTCATTCCTTTGAAAAACTTCAAAAAGCTCTACAAACCTCTACAAACTGTTCCAAAGACAGCTGCATGGTATTTTATCACTCTATTAATTTTCTTCTATCTTGCACCTATCTTTATACTACTTAGCTAAAAATCTAATCTTCAAAAAGCTCATCTCTTGCAAGAGATGAGTTGGAAGATAAGTCTAAATCATTAATGTATATCTACATTTTATTAGACTTAATTGGCTAAATAAAGGACTTTCTCTTTTTCACTTAAGTGAAATGCAAAATAGAATAACACGAACCACTTCTAGCACATTCCCACTGAACCTGTGTAGAAGTTTCTTTCCGAGCTAAAATACTCAACACTCCCTCGTAATGAGGAAGGAAATCTACACCAAACCAAGTTTGTCTCTAAATGCTTCAAACTTCCCTTTTGCTAAGGCCCTGGTCAAAATATCAGCTATCTGCTGATCTATGGAAATATACTGGGGCTTAACTACTCCCTTCTGAATCATGTCTTAATTGAAGTGATATCTAATCTCTATATGCTTGTACCTGTCATGAAATACTGAATTCTCAAAGAGTTTAACACAACTCTGGTTATCATAGTAAATGACCGTGGGATCCAACTTCTGATAAACAATCCTGCAAGTAACTTGCGAAGCCAAATGGCCTCACAACTGAAAATACTAGCTGCCATGTATGCTGCCTCTGCTGAGCTAAGTGCCACAAAAGTCTACCTCTTGCTGATCCAGGATATCATCGCTGAACCCAAGCTAAAGCAACACCTTGAGTTGCTCTTCCTATCTACTGCACTACCTACCCAATCTGAAACTATATACCCCTACAACTTCACTTCACCAGCTCCAAGATATCTCAAACCATATTCCACTATGCCCTTCAAATATCTAAGCACATGTTTTGCTACTATCCAATGCTCCTGCCTTGGATCCACCATGAACTGACTCAAGGTGTTAACTGCAAAACATATATCTGGTCTAGTGTTGAACAAATACATCAAAGAACCTATCAACTGCATGTACAACGTGAGATCCACCAACTCTGAATCTAAAGTTGTCACTTTCTTCAGATTAGTGATCATAAGTGTGGCCATAGGTTTGTAATCCTCCATCCGGAATCGCTTCAAGATCTCAACTGTATACTTACCCTGCCCAAGGAAAATCTCCCCTAGTTTCTACAAAACCTCCAAAGCCAAGAGGTAATGCATCATGCCGATGTCCTTCATCTCAAACTCAACAAATAAATCTACTTTGTACCCTGCAATAAGTTGCTCTACACCTATAAGAAATAGGTCATCTACATATAATATCAAAATAAGCAAATCAGTCCTACCAATTATATAATATAAATTAGTATCTACTTCACTTTTGGTAAAGCCCATACTTTGCAAATATCCATCTATCTTGGAATAACATGCTCTCAATGCATGTTTGAGTCCATACAAGGCTTTCTTAAGCCTACAAACATGGGATTCCTTCCCATTTACCTCAAAGCCCTAAGGTTGCTCTATATACACTTCTTCCTCAATGATACCAATAAGAAAAGTTGTCTTAACATCAATCCGATGTATCTTCCATCCCATAAATGAAACTAAAGACATAATTGTTCTAATGGAAGTGTACCTAGCGACTAGAGCAAATCTCTCCTCATAGTCTACTCCCTCTTTTTGAGAGAACCCTCTCACCACAAACCTCACTTTGTTAATTTCAGTGCTACCATCTGCAACATGTTTGATTTTGTAGAGCCACTTGGAACTCTCAACTAATTTACTCTCCGATCTTGGCACTATGTCCCATACATCATTTTTCATGATGGAGGTATACTCCACCATAGCAACCCTCCAAACCTACTAATCTATTGCTTCCTAAAAGTTGGCTCTAAATCCATGATGTTGCTCATCAATGCCATGTAGTTTGGAAACTTCTTCGAAGGCCTACTCTCCCTAAATGTGCTCCTAGAAGCCTCAACATGCTCCTGAACATCCCTCAATGTCTGTGTGAACCATCAAGGTCTCCTAACAAAAGTAGAAAGGGCTAAAGTCTCTTCTGAAGATTGTTGTTCTGAATTGCAAACAACTGGTATCTTGGGAGACAAAGACTCAACCTTCGAAGCTTCCTGCTCCTCATCCTTTGTTACTGCAATGAGTTCGAGAGACTTCTTGGATGCAAAATCCTCCTCAAACTTTACATCCCTATTGACTACAACCTTCCTTTGTTCTGGAATATTTACCATGTAGGCCTTAGAAGTCTCACTGTAACCCACAAATAAACCCTTCCTGCTAGAAAGTTCCAACTTGGTCCTCTTCTCTACAGGTACATGAATATGAAATGGACAACCAAAGATGTAGAAGTGACTCGCCTTTGGCTTCACACCGATGAATGCCTCCTCTGGTGTCTTGTCCTCCAAGATCCTGTGAGGACACCTATTTTGGATATAGACTACTATATTGCATGTTTTTGCCCAAAAAAGCATCAATAGGTCCCGATCATGAATCATGGCCTTAGCAACCCCTATGATAGATCGATTTTTCCATTCTGCAACCCCATTCTGTTGTGGGTTGTACAAAACAATTAGCTCCTTCTTGATCTCTGCCTCCTTGCAAAAACCTTCAAACTCTTTGGAGGTATACTTACCTCCATTGTCCAATCTCAAGACCTTGATTTTCTTCTCTATATGATCTTCAACTAGAGATTTGAACTCCTGAAACTTGCGAAAGACCTCATCCTTTGTCTTTAAGAAGTAGATCCAAGTCTTGCAAGAGAAGTCATCACTAAAGGAAACATAATGCATGCTTCCTCAAATTGATGCTACTGACATTGGTCCACAAACATCTAAATGCACTAAGTTTAGAATTTCCTTTGATCTATGCTCACTGTTTGGGAAAGTAGCCTTGGCATGCTTGCCAAGTGTGCATCCTCTACATACTCCCTGTTGTTCAATACTAAACTCTAAGACCTATGACAATCTGCCTTAGAATTGGCAACGCTTTCTGATGCAGATGCCCCATCATCTTGTGCCATAACTCGCACAGATTGTCATTGTTATGAACCAAGGCTAGAACCAGTTCACCTTGTAACCTATAAAGATTGTCTTTTCTAACCCCTACAACTTGTGCAATATCTAGGCTAGATTTTTTCAGCCTAATAAGGACTTACTGATTTTTGAATTCTACTACATAGCCCTTACCTTTCATAACCGAAACTAAAAGCAAATTCTTCCTAAGACTAGGAACAAACAAAACATCATCAAAATCTAAAGAATTACTTGATTGGAGTTAAAAGGGAATTGTACCAACTCCCGCTACTAACTACTTGGCATCATCACCAAGCTTAACTTGAACTAAAGAGTTGTGTTCTTCTAGTTTGGTAAAACATTGTCGAGCTAATGTCATATGTCTAGATGCCCCACTGTCCACATACTAGGCATCCCTCGAAATCGTGCTTGTAGGAAGACAAGATACCATTAAGAAATCTTTCTCAAACTTGGCAACAAACTCGTTCATCTGAGTTTCTACAAAGGCTAGGCTACCACTTGCTTCTGTTGCTGCTTCCCTTTGCCCTTCTTCTTGTCTAGACACTGTGATGCATAATGACCAAACTTATAACGAATGAAGCACTTAATTTTACTCAAGTCCTTCTTCCCTGGCTATGAGTATGAATCCTCATCCATTCCCTTACCGAACTTATAACAAATGAAGCACTTATGAAGCACAAATGAGGACGCATAATGACCGAACTTATGAGAAATGAAGCACTTAATTTTACTAAAGTCCTTCTTCCCTGGCTTTGAAGATGAATCCTCATCCTTTCCCTTACCCTTACTGGGTCCTTTTCCTTTACATTTCTTGGTCTATCCAAAGAGAGTTAAATTATTGTCACCACCCTTCTTGTTGGCTTTTGACTCCATTCGAGTTTCCTCCTATATAGAGTCATCCCACAGTGTTTCAAAAGAAGAAAGATTCTCACGAGCACAAATACCCTAAACAAATGCTTGCCATGAAGATGTGAAAGCATTTAACGCCAAGTTCACAAGCTCTACATCTTCAACCTTTTCCCCAATTGTTGCAGGTTGGTCACAAAGTTGTGTGACCTTCATCAGGTAACTAGTAATTGTATCCGATTTAGTCATCTCTATGGATCTGAGTTTATTTCGCAAAATCATTTTCATGTTTATGTTCTCACTCTGGTAAAGACTACCCAGGGCATCAAACATCTCTTTGGCTTTTTTTTTTCCTAGATAAATGTGGAATTACATTCATGTTCATCTGCTTGGCCTTTACCTCTTTCTTATTATGAGTTGCCAACTACTGTAGATCTGTAGGTGGAGACAGTTGATCCTCAACGATATCCCAGAGATCATTTTCTCCAATCAACAAAGTCACCATGACTTTCCAAGGCGACAAATTTAAAGCACCTTCCAATCTATCATCAAATCTAAGGCTAGTTGATGCCATTTTTTAAAAAAATAAAAATTTGTGCAAAACTCCCAAATCTGAAAGTAGTAATTGCTCAAAAGATTTTGAAAAACTTGTAATAATTTCCCTAGCTACGGGCTGTAAACACCTGCTCGAAATTTGTTTAAATACCTAGGACAATACCTGCAAGATTCAGCCAAAACCCTAGCCACCCAAAAAAACCTATCTTTTACTAAAAAATCCGTCGCAAAACCCTAGTTGCGGAACTGTATTTTTTTAAATACGTGATTTTTCACTTTGCGATTTCTAAATTTGTGTGATACCCGCTGTGATTTCTAAAAAACCTTAGTCACAATTTCTTTCTGCTCTAAACTTGCGCAATTTTGTGAAGAAATATTGTGTGATTTTACTTAGAAAACCTGCACGATTTTTAGATGCTTTCTGGCCGTGATTTTCACCTTTTCTAACTGCAATTTATCACAACAAAATGGCACAATTCTATCAAGAAACCAGTCGTGATTTTAGATGAAAATGACGCCACAATTTTCCTTCTTTTCTGACACGATTTTCACCTCGAAAATAACCTACGAATTGGTTCAAACCTAGCCACGAATTCTTCCTGCTTCAAGCTCTGATACCATGAAAAGAAATTCAACAAAGGCAACTACTGTCCTAATGTCTTCGAACAAGAATGAATACTTTAACATTGCATTAATCGCACAATAGTTAAAATTTCAAACAGCGAAGGCATAAACAAATACACAAATAATTACACCTTCAAATCAGCTTTTCATTCCTTCAAAAAACTTACAAAGAAACCTCTACAAACTGTTCCAAAGACAGCTGCATGATATTTTATCACTCTATTAATTTTCTTCTATCTTATGCCTATCTTTATACTACTTAGCTAAAAATCTAATCTTCAAAAAGCTCCTTATCCCTTGTAGAAGATGAGTTGAAAGATAAGTCTAGGTCTAAATCATTAATGTATATCTACACTTTATTAGATTTAATTAGCTAAATTAAAAGAATTTCACTTTTTCACTTAAGTGAAATGCAAAATAGATTAACTCGAACCACGTCTAGCACGTTCACACTGAACTTGTGTATAAGTTCCTTTCCGAGCTAAAAACTCAACAAACCTAGCCTAGGTTAGATGAAGTAAGTACATAAGCTCTGAGGATTTTAAATGAAAACAGTCAAGACACAACAGCAAGGAAGGACAAATGACTTAAAGCCATAAAAAAGAAAGCATTATATCAGAGGAAATTTTACTAAGCTTGAATAGAATTATTTCTTATGAAGGCTAAATAAGGAAACAACAAACAGACCAATATATAACTTACCTCAGTAAATGTTGCTGCTGTCTGTACTACACGGGTAACAAGTTGTTTTTGACTACTTGAATACTCATCTGATAACTTAATATATTGCTCCCCAAGTCGTTTAAGTTTTGCATTTGTGAATTTGACCCCATCCTTCCTTGTTTCTAAGACTATGTACTGTGTACTCAACTTCTTCCGTACTTTTGGTTCCTCCTTCTTTGTAATCCTAAATACATGTCCAAATTGTGTGCCTTTGTCCAGTTTTAAAGCCTTGTCAACAGGAAGATCCAGATCATCTGCTGCTTTCTGATGTACCTTTTGTATTTGTTCTTCCACTTCATCTCGTTCATTCTTAAGTGTCATCAGACTAGGATCATAACCAGCTGAGATCATGTACTCTCCATTATCAAGTTGATCAAGATCAACAGCAGCCTCCACAAGAGCTGCAAACTTTGTCAAATGCTCTTCGTCTGTCCAAAGTTCAAAGGCATCCAAATATCTTTCCCTGATCAATAAAGAAAAGTCTCCATGATATCGTTCGAGCGAACTTTTGATAACAGGAAGCCGTATGCTTGTCTGTCACATGTACAATAAGTACAGTCAACAAAAACAATCCAAAAATAGTTCAAGCACTTGAAAACCATATTTCTCATCTTGTAAAGATGTGATATGTACTAAATACAAGTGTAAGCATGGTAGCTAAAAGAGCAACTATAGATGACATAATACACCATGTTATCAATGAGTGCATTTGTACAGCACACAAGTATAAAATTAAACACAAAGCAATGATCCAACATCCATTCAAAAGCACAAGGCTATTGTTGCGAAAGAAACACAATTTCAGTGCAATGGCGTGCATGTGCTCATAGAAGAAAAACACACAAAGCACATTTATTTCAAATGCATATATAATGGAATGTTAAAGGTCCTTGCCTGATAGAGCTTTACAATATCTTGTAGGTTGCCTCTACCATTCTCAAGTTTCCGCACAAGTCGGTCAATATCCGCAATTCTTTTTAGATGAAGTCTTAAATCTTGACGTAATGCTGCATCCTCCACAAATGCCTGCACCATATCCTGTCTACACTTGATCTCTTCTACATCTAAGAGAGGTTGTTTGAGCCACCTATTCAACAGCCTCTTCCCCATGCCAGCAGTACAAGTCCTGTTCATCAATCCAAATAAACTAAAGTTCTTGTTTGCATCTGTTTTACTTTCAAGAACATTCAATGCTCGTAAAGCCGCAGCATCCAGCCGCATATAACTGCTTATATTATAATGTTGAATAGTAAACTTTCCATAATTGCTGTCATCTGCAAGCAAATCTGTGTAAGAGAGGAGGGCCCCTAGAGCTCCAGCGGCACATTCCGAACTTGCAACTAAGTCCTTCAATGACTCAATTGAACCTTTTACAAGCCGACAAAGATCTTGATCAACATCCCTGGACTTGAAATCAGATTTCTTCTTCTCAGTTAAGAGTACATTACAACTTGTCAATACATCATGCAGACGTTTACTATTAGGGGACTTCCCACTTCCTAGAGGCAACAAGCATTCCCTACAACCAAGAGCTATCATAGCAGATTCCAGGTTTGAGTATTGGCTGTCATCAAGAAACTCAGTGATGCCTAAAGTTCTCTTTGTCAGATCAACATAGGCCATACCCACAAGGTTTTCATTCTCATGAACAACATATTGCAGAGCTATAATCATTGGTGTATCTTCCATGTCATTGCTAGCAAACAGAATGTCCTCAAAACTGCCAAGCTTGCCGGGGGTCCCAGTTTTTGCCAACCTCCAATTTGACCCACTTCCCTCAAAAAGCTCCACGGTATGGTCAGTCCTCTCTAACAACAAGTTTCTGATAATCGTTTCAAACATATTCCTGCTAATGCTCACACTTGAGAGAGCATCATGTCCATTACCCAACTGACGAAGAGCAGTTGTAGTATGGTAGTATGTTTTTGCAATGAAGAGTGCATCATCACCATGAGCAGTATAGTAATCCTGATATTATGAAATTTTTAGTCAATTCTTAGATCATCTTATCAGCTGTCAACTTGAATAATTCAGTACAAAATATATCTACAGAAATCACGCTTAAGTTATATTCCTCTTAAATACTCAATGTCTCACAAACATCAAAATAAGCTACAAACCAGAAAAAAATAAAAGCAGCAAAACCATGGCATCAAATTATACTTTTCCCTGTACAAAAAATTGAAATGCCACCCTATGTTCATTTATTGTTTAAATACATGATTTAATTTTAAAAACCAAATATGTTATTTTCTCCAAATAAGCAAGAAAATAAATGAATTGGAACATCATTGAAATTTACACTCAAACAAGTGCAGATTATTCAAACCATCTTAAGAATATACATGGGTATGAATATAGCATTTACATCGGAGAGGTTAGAGATGAAATATACCAGTACCCTATAACTGGACGGATATACTATTAAGGTGACACCTTAGAAATTTCAATTCTACCTTTCACACTGATCAATCCTAAACTAAAACCAGCACACCAGTGTTAATGCATTTCAACACTCTTAAACTTCACAGATTATAAAATGCAATGCTCAGGAAAGATGCAGGAATTAAAAGAAGGATAAAAATGAAAAAACATTTAAAATACACGTGTTCTTTAAATAGAAAGAACAAAATGCAGCCATTGTTGCATAAATACTGAACACTCACATTTTTTCTGATTAACTGAATCCTTAACTGTATCCATCCCTTTATTTAATATTCAGATAAATTAATAGTTTATCAACCTTTAAGACAACTGTAGGAATAAAGAAAATTAATTTAATTGATCCAAAGACACTTGCATATCCTTGAAAGGGGTAGAAAGATCACTTGAGAGCACTGTTTATAGACCCCTCGATTGGTTGGGGAGAATGGTATAATAATTATTGGAGGAACAAATGTACCACATGAAGCAAACTAGAAACTCTTCTACAAATAGAGGATAGTTAAACCTCAAATAACAAGCGCCAAACAGGGGTGGGACCCTATGGTAGGGCACAGTGAAAACAGCACAGGTTTGGCAATGGAAAACCAATCATCAGCAAACATAAAAAATGGAAAGGAAACATTGGGTTTTGTGGAAACAAACTACTTAGGTCAAGTAAAGATTGCTTCAGCAGATAAAACTGGGAAGTGGGTTTGGGTAAATGAAAAACAGTATTGGGGTATCCTAAAGCGTAGGCTTGCCCGCCTAAAATGGGAATAGACAAGGCGAAAACAGTCCCAAAGGGAAAAAAAGGCGAAGGGCAGCAGAAGCAGAGAAGAATCAACCATTTACAGTCCCACTTCCACACATCTTACCTGGTCATCAGAGCTTTATGTGCAAGAGTTGTTAAATGCCAAGAAGAGGTTAGAGGCTTTGGAAACCAAGGAGCATGCAAGGGACATCAAAATCGACAAGATCATGATAGCAAAACAGTCCTTAGAGGAAGGTAATAAAGTTTTAAAGGAACAGGTGGCAGTGTTGCAAGAAACTCTATCGGTAGGAAAGCATGAGTGCCAAAACATGAAGTTAGATTGGAAAACCATGAAAGAATCAATGGTAGCACATAGGGGTGTGACAAATTCTAAAGTAGCATGTGTTGAGGCCCAAGCACCTCAGCATATAAACTTTCAAGGAGGGAAGATAAAAGAAGATAGCAGGGAAGGCATATCGAAAAAAGTCTGAACATGGGCTCAAGTCGGTAGTGGTTCCACAAGTAGGGAGGAAGAAACAAACATAAGTTATGACAGAATGCAAGAAAGAGAGATCAAAGAAAGGCAAGATAGAGAAACAAACGTAATTATTAGAGGAATAAGAGACTATGGGAAAAATGAAAGCACTTTCAATCTTGCAAGTGACTTCTTAAAAGACAAGCTGCATTGGCAAGGACAAATCTGCCAAGCGAGGAGAGTGGGAAAGATATGTGAAGAGAGGGTTAGACCTATAAAAGTAGTTATGGCAAGTGGGCATGACAAGCACTATCTTTTAAGCAAGAAGAAACTCTTGAGGGGCTCACGCCTCTTCCTAGACGAGGATTTAACCGTTAAACAACAAGAGGAGCGAAGGGAAAAAGTAGCAAAAATCATAGCAGCAAGAGATGAAGGCAAAATGGCATGGTTGTACAATGGAAAAGCAATTATTGCCACTTTTGGGCCTCACAGTAAGGTAGGGCAGCAAGCTGGCAGCAAAGAAAAAATAGTTGATCCTATAGTAGGAAGGAAAACAACAAGGCCAATATGGGAAAAAAGGGATGAAGACTCAGTTTTGAGTCTTGTGTGCCAAAATGCATAGCAATCAAGGCCCACCCAAGTATTATGCTCCTTTAAGTAATACTGATCATTTAACTATATCATTTCAAGAAGGTGTAATTCCCTCGACCAAGGGGTCAGGCCATCTTCTATGCTTTGAGTTTATGGGTGTCCTACCACATGGTCCTATTAATTTGTCTTGTGATATGAGGTATTGACAACCAGGTACAACTATTTCCAACAAAGCATGCCCCAAAATGTGCTTTGTGTGGAGAAGCTTGTTAATCATTGCTAAAATATTGGGTCTCATATCTTATCAAGTTGTGCTTAGATTTGTGCTCAGCTTGATTTGAGCAAAGGCATTCCAAACATATTTTTTCTACACTTAAATGGTAACTCTTGGTGCTAACATGGGTATGTTGTGTTTTCAAATGCAAGAATGTAAAACCTATAGGCATCTTAACAAACTGTGCCTAGATTTGTGCTGAGATTGATTTGAGCAAACTGCAAAGCATTCCAAACATATGATTTCTACACTTTAATGTTAGCTCTCAGTGCCAAGATGGGCATGTTGTGTTTCCAGATGCAAGAATGTAGAGCTTATACGCATCTTGCTGCAAGCAATCCCAACAGATCATTCTATATATCAAGAACCTAACTACACTTATATTACAATTGAAGTGATGGCTTATTTCCTTTGGCTAAAACTTGAGTTCCTTTGCTGGTTGACTTGACCATCTTTGAGTTTCACGAATTCCTTTGTACATGAACTTTATATGTGAAAAACACCAACCCTTTCACTAGACATTATGCTAACGTGGTTCAAAAAAAAAAAGGTAAAGATCAAACAAGTATCCCCAAGAATAAAAATAGACATTAAACAATATAGCAAACACACAATACACATACAGATTGAAAACAGATTACCTCAAAATGATTATATGAGCTATGCATCAAATAGCAAAAAGTCAAACAGATTTATCTATTACTTGGTCCATTATGAACAAGTTTTGATTGACCCTTCAAAGTTAATTATAAATGTCAAAAGCAAAAGAGATAAATCCTTTTGTAAAAAAAATCTCACATCCCTCAACAATAATCAAGATAAAATCTTGCACAAGCCCCTCCATTTGCTCTATAAGTTTTCTATATTTAGACTTACCAAGCACATTAGAAAGAACTGGAAGTAATATATTTTTACCCTGAATGTGCAGCACAAACTAGGTCCAACACCGGTAGAGATTTTAAGGAAAAAAATTTAACCATAAATATCATTCCATATCTTCCTCCTCATTTAAAAAATGAAAAAACCACACATAAATGAGCTCAATATAAATTATAGGTAGACGAATAAAGAATCTTTTCTTACTACTACTTGACTTTTGGAAATACACAACAGACTAGAGAAATTTAAGAGGAAGAAGAAGATGACAAAACAAAGACTTCATCACCTACCAAAAATAACAGAGCTAAAACAACTCAAAGAAGCAAAATTAGGCAGCGAAACTAAATGCCCCAACAGCATAAATACCAAAAAAAAAAAACATATACTACAATAAAACTAAGGTATGAGTTAGGAAACTTGTCACTTGGACTTGGCTATTGTAATGTGCTACCTAGAAATTAGGCAACTTGTACACTAATGTGCAGGCTTCAGTTACATAATTCATAAAATGCACTGTATTGTGAACAAAGTTAAAGGTCCATGTGATCAAGATGAGGTTTCAATGAATAGCATAAGTAAAGAACATTGCAAGATTGTAGGTCAACACAATATCTTTAGTTACGATACTACAACCACCGGTGACCTTGGAGAACTCAAACCTACATTCCCAAATCGCTATGTAACCAACATTCCAAGTGCTCCAGGTCCTTCCATTGGCTTTTATCTTTTTAAGCTAAGTTGCCGGTTCTGGTGCGGGTGCGGGTTCGGGTTTGCGGGTTCGGTTCGCGGGTTCGGCCAAAATTTTTTTTGGGGTTTGGGTTCGTTTTTGGGTTCGTTTTTTTATATATATAAAAAAATATATGTATATGCAAAAAAATTAAGCATAGAAGCAAGAATTAAGTGTAGAAATGCAAGAATAAAGTGCAGAACACCACATAGCATCATATAATCAACAAGACCACCATCAACTTGAATATCATAAAACATAAAACTCGAACTTCAAGTTCAATAACAAGATTCAAAATAATAATATCATGTTCAACAATCAATTTTCATTGTTTCAATGTCAAATGACAAGTGTCAATCATCATATGGATTTGCTAAATCCTCCACATCATCATCATCTTCTTGGACATTAGCAGGATCATTTGAAGAACCACAACCAGCAAAAAAATTCTTGAGTTCAGCCACAATGGGCAATTTTTGTGTTTTGGAATGAAAGAATGAGTTGAAAATGGCAATAGTGTGTTTATAATGACTTTTTAGGGTTATATTTGCATTTTTGAATGTTTAAAATAATATTAAATTGTGTTTTAGTTGAAAAAAACATAAAAAAAAATTGAAAAGTGCGTGGGTGCGCTCCGGGTGCCATGTTTTAAGGCTGGGTTCACACCCAGCGAACCCGGGTGCGTCCGGGACGCACCCAACACCTTTGTGCAGCACCCTGCCCGCACCCACAGGGTACCCGCACCCGCACCCGCACCCGCACCCGATCCGCACCGCACCCGCACCCGAGCCTCTAACAGGCGAATCCGGTAACTTAGTTTTTAAGAAAATTTTATGTTTATTTTGTCATGAAGTTGCTTTGAATTTTTTCTTTTGTAGAACTTTAAAACTAAATATATTTTTATGCATCTTATAAAGTTGATAGTAGTTAAATCTGGAGGTAAGCGTCATACACTTTACAATAAAGATGATAATAATTAAAAATAATGGATTTGCTAACTAAGCAAAACAATTCATGAAAAAGCATTATGAAAGGATAGAAGCTTCTAAAGTTCAATTTATTCTAATTATGCCACAAGTTGTCTAGAACATCTGTGACTTCTCAATCAATTTGTGCCTTACCATTCTTCTAAGGAGTTTAGAATATCTTCCTTGTGTTGAGAAGATTGAATCAATGGTCACTTAAAACAACAATATCCAACAAACATCTAACAAGATTAGTGATACAGTACTTATTATAAATTTAAAACAACACAGATAGAAATGAAGACTGCTTAAAGTTGCATTGTTACATACCCTACCAATCCCTAATAACAATCCTAGAGGATAGTGTAAAGCATTATGGCTTTGATGTGTTAATTTATCAAAGCAGACACTTCATAGAATTGGATAATCAGGCTCCCGAGCAGATTTTTATTCATTCCAAGTAGTGTATGTTAGATTGAGATCAAAATTAATTGTCCAGTAAGTTGTGGTGTAATGGAAATGAATGACAATCTTAAAAGCAACATTGAGATTGAAATCTGTTCCACTGCAACAAATTGGGCCAATGCTGCAATGAACAAGTGATACAGTGTACTTCAGGTTTTATATCTTTAAAATGTGACCCAAGCTTACCTCACAAAAATGTGTTTCAGGCATTGTTATCCAAGCTCACCCCCACGAGAATGTAGTTCTGAGTCTGACACACCACACTCCACCTTAAACCCAACGCACAATCTCAACCAAAGTTTGCAAAGTCAAGAATAAAGTAAAAGCTTAAATTTGACAGAGTTGTGTTTAAGTTTTACTGTTTTTTAAACCATAGTTATAAGTCTCAACTACTCTTGAGTTTCGGGGAGTACTTGCTGAACCTGTCGAAGTATGCCCTCAAAAGAAAAAATTTGAAAATCAATTAAAAATAAAAATTTGAAATTTGAAAACAATTGTTAACATGTTAAACTGTGTAAACCTTCAAGCCTTTTACAAAATATCTTCAAGTCCGAGTCTGAGACCAGTATCGGCTCACCAAGTTCTCAACTAGTCCAAGTCTTGTGACTATGGTTTAAAGTATCTAATCAAAGTATGTTAAAGAACTACAAATAGCCCTGGGTTTGTGATCTTGTGGCAAGTTATGGGTTATAGGCTTTATTAGCATTGGACATAGGTTCAAACCCCTAGCAAGTGCAGATGAGGGCAGCTGCAGGTCCTGGGCGAAATTGAGGGCATAGATAAGCCCCTAACAGTAGCTTAGCTGAAGGATAGCTCCAAAGGGTACTCACAATATTTTTTAATTACAAGCCATTTTGCAGAGAAAGGGATGCTTCTAGATTACAGTGAATAATCATGTAAAGCAGCTATAATATATAACAAGGTAGCCTTTTTCTAACAAGGAGAGAAAAAACCCCTTAAAAAACCCAACTCCCGCCTCACAGAAACGGGAATGCAGGGGCAGTTAACGTAGAATACTTTTGAAGCATTCAGGAGCCTACCCGTCGGTCGAAGAACCGAACAGCCTGAGCATTCTGCAAAATGTATCACCAAAAACATATTAAATGAAATGAAATTAGCACCCAACTTTCATTACCAAAAGAAAAGAATGTAAGGACTCACTTGCGGTAGCTTTCGGTAGAAAGCTATAAATCCTTGTGCCTGCTTTGCATCTGAAACAAAAAATAACACTTAGAGAAAATCGAAGGATTGTGGCATGAATGTGAATAGTGGGAAGATATGAAGACATAGAAACCTAATTTGAGGTCGGGAAGTTTGGAATCGTCCTTCTCCATGCTGATATTGATGTGGTCTGTTCAGTCTTCTCGGCAGAGGAGAGCGAGAAGGGTGATTTTAATAACGCAGGCTAGCATGAGGTGCCATATATTGTGGCGGGAAAGAGTTATAATCACATTGTAGAGGAAAAGAATATAATACAATACAATAGGGAAGAGTATGGCACATCTAACTTGGGGCACGTCAAGTTGGTTCATTGGATTCTCATGAAATTATTTTTGTTTTTATTTTTTTAAGAAAATGCATGTACCTTCATATTAAGTAAAGATAATTAATACATTTTTACAAAAAAAAGATGGGTGGTGAAAAGGCACACCCCGACAAAACATGGGCGGAGCCCAAAAAGAAACTACAGGTAGCAAACATTGAAGCTTCCTTCCCTGCCAAAGAAGGAAGCAAAAATAAACAACTATTCAAAAACAGGTACCGACAGACCACCGACAAAACCATAGAAGGCATCGATATAACCGGAAAAACCAAGCACAAGCAAAATCGTAGAAGCTCCGACAAAACCATAGCCGTCACCACCACTGCCAAACACCCCGCAGCCACAACTCCATCTGCCTTGAGAGCAAGGGCAACGCCGGCACAACCGCCACCGACAAACAGGAAACTACTACACCCTGCCAGCCATGAGAGAAAGGATTTCGCCACCACAACCGCCTCCGAAAAACAAGAGAGAAGACAAAACTGAAACCCACAACAAGAAGCAGAAAAAAAACCAGCAAGAAACCACTTCACCACTTCTGCAATGAGAGCAAGGGTTCCGCCACTGACAAACAGGAGAGAAGAAAAAACCAAACACAAACAAGGAACTGCCACCGACAAGCAGAGCAACAAATCTTCTATTCTCAGCTCACACCCGTCGGAACAACACACCACAAAACCCACCGCCACCATAGCCACAGCCAAAAAGGCCAGAAACAGAGTCTCACCGCCGCCATCAGGAGAAAAAAAAAGTGTAACCCTGCGAAAGAAGACTACTTCACCGTACCAGGCTACTCAAACGGCTATGACTGCAAACCGCAGCAAAGAATGGAGAAAACCATATTGGTTCCTCCCCCATGGAGAGCACCGCCAATGGCAAAGGCAGGGTTAGGGTTTCTCCCCCATGGAGAGCACCGCGAGAGCTCTCCAAAACCCAATCATTTTCTCATGAAAAATTCATTGGCATATGTGAGTTAAGAGTTTAAAGCTATTGATTGGGGTTTTGGACATCAACCATATAGCCTAAACACTTATATCTTGTCAAGTTCTCAAAAAACATCCTAAAAAAAGTTAGATTGAAACATGGGCAACAAAGCATATATTACCAACCGCCTTATGTGTCACCATATGATTGGTTGTTTCTTTGATGTGACTTGTGAAGTGTATAAAGGAGAGGACCCGATCATGGGTATAATATGTGACATCCTGGGGCCCACTTTTCGGCAAGAAAAATACCAGCAAAAATTCCAAATATGCTTTTTAATATGATAGGATAGGTTCATATAAAATTCAAAAAATGTCTTATCATAGGTAGATTATTTTTTTACCACCTTCTCAATATTAGGTGAATGCAACTTGACATTTATTTGCCACCATCCCAATATTAAGTGAATGCAAGTGGACAAACTTATTTCCACAATATAAATAATCTTTGCCACCTTCCCAATAGGTTATTACAAATAGTTTGTTTTTTATCCAAAATATATATCTTATTGCATTAAAAGTGAATTGACATATACATAAGTCATTGTCAACTAAACAAGATGTAAATATTTTTTAACAAAATACATTAAAACACGTTATATTTCTCATCTTTTTTTTACAAACTACTAGTTCCGCCATGTCCATTATTACCAATCTTTTTGTGAATGAGTTTTTTTCTTTTTCTTTTTTTTTAGGTAAATTCAAAAAAAGAAAAAGAAAAAAACTCTCAGGCTCACTATGCATTGCAATTTATCAATAAAATACGTAATTATTATAGTATTATTTTCAAATAACCATAAAATTATATATATTTATATAGATATATAAAACTAGTTAGAAATACATTTTTTTTAATATCATTTCAAATCACCAACCAGAATTCCTACGTACCCACTTCCTATCACTTCTACCATTAATTCCTTCAATGCCATATCAAATTCCCTCCCACAATTCAAATTTCAAATTCTATCAACCTATTTATTTATACAAGCAATGCTCAATTGTGCGATGCAAGCTACCTATTCACAAATTCAAATTTCTGACTTTGTGTTGGATACACCTAATCGACAATGAGCTCCTCCAACGCGATGCACTCTCTTCCTTCAGCTTCTACAGTAAGTCTCAAACCTACCTTCAGTATTTCTTATGCATTCATGTATGAATTCATTACTTTCAAATGCCTTGTCCATTTACATTTAAATGAATCGAATTTCTTGTTTCATAGCCCATGTTTATGTTGTCACATTCTATACCTCCGAAACAACCCCTACCCCATATCGGCCACTCTCCCTTAAAGCTATCAGAATTATGTTTATATACCTTCAAACTGCAGTATGGTACAAATATTTATTAGACTTATGTTTATATACCTTCAAACTGCAGTATGGTACAAATATTTCCAACTCTTTCCAATACAGCATTATATATATATATATATATATATATATATATATATATATATATATATATATATATATATATATATATATATATATATATATATATATATATTGCGAAGATAAATAGATACGTATGTTTCATATAGCCTTGTTCATTTTCATTAAACTTACACATCTAGCCAAAACACTATGCATGTTAGATCATATGAGCTTGACAGGGAAATCATCAAGGCCTTCATAGCTTAGCCAAATGATATATATATATATATATATATATATATATATATATATATATATATATATATATATATATATATATATATATATATATATATATATATTGCAGAGATAAATAGATACGTATGTTTCATATAGCCTTGTTCATTTTCATTAAACTTACACATCTAGCCAAAACACTATGCATGTTAGATCAGATGAGCTTGACAGGGAAATCATCAAGGCCTTCATAGCTTAGCCAAATGGTAGATAGATATAGCTAATATATATATATTGAAAGGCATAATGTAAAAGCTTAGAAAATATAGATAGATTTAGCTGAGTCAGATATATAGATAGATATAGCTGAGTCAGATATATAGATAGATAGATAATTTGATATAGATAAATAGATAGATATAGCTGAGAGGTTTTCATATAGTTGAGTCAGATATATATAAAAGGGGGGTGTCAGCTCGACTGTCAAGGGATGTGGCAAAAAAAAATGTCTGACTCAGATGCTACTGACGTAGACCCCTTTCTCAACATCGCCCTACCCACCACCGGTCCATCTCCCTTACATAAGTTTCCTATCTAGATATAGTTTCCTATATCAGGATGTCACATACTATACCCACTATATGTCATATGTCACATACTAAAGAGCCCCATACCTGGTATAGAATTTACATTCAACTTAATTAGATGTATGCTTTGTTTGTTCTTCAATTAAAGTGACTGTAAATATCGCCCCCTCTCCCTTATAGTGACTGTGATAGTCCTAGTTTATAGGTTCCTTCATGCATTTAGATATGGTTTTTGAAGCCATCTATTTCACAAATTATTCATGCTATATTATAGTTTTCTTTAACCATATATTATAGTTTAGACTAGTTCATATGGGGAGACTTGATAATGCTAAAGCACTTTTAGTGTTAAGCTATGTTGCAATTATCCACAAATCAATTCAATATGTAGACTGTAACATAGCTTAACCAAAAATGCATTTGGATAACCAAGTCTCCCAAATGCTACTGCCTCATACTATCTTAGGTTTCTTCATGTTTAACTTTAGGTATTTGAATGGTCTCTTCATGTAGTCAAGTTCTCTAGTGGAATGTAGTCCTATTTGATAGGTTCCTTCATGCATTTAAATCTAATTTTTGAAGCCATTTATTTCAAAACTTATTCATGGGTATAGGAGTTGACCAAAGTAAGGTCAGGTGTACTATGCTTATTAGATGTATGCTTTGTTTATTCTTCAATTACTGTAACATGTATGGTAACCATTTCTGAAACAACATTATGAAACATTTACATAACTTGAAACAGCAGTATGATAGAAATATTTCAAACCCTTTCCTGTATCATACTGTTATTTCAAGTTATTTCATATTGTTGTTTTAAGATTTATCTATATCATACTGCTCTTTCAAAATATACATATTTGTATCATACTGTTGTTTCAAGTTTATATATATTTGTATCATTATGTTGTTTGAGGAAGGGTTTAACACGATCACCCAAGTGTTTATAAGAGGTAGAATTGGGGATATGATAGTATACCATGCATTGCTTGTTTCATTGCACACATACCCCTGATCATTTGCAATCAACTCAATTAGATGCATGGTTAGTTTATTCTTCAATTACACTCACTCTTACATGTATGAATTTGTTGTTTCATTTTGTATCATTCTTTTAATTGTATGATGTTTACTAATCACTGAGTTGGTTCAATGCAGAGGAAGAATAAAGCGACAGCAAATTCCACGCGACCTTTAACAAAGCGGAGGTGGACAAATCTACCTGCACACAAGTGAGGTGTGCATCTGCCACATAGCAATGAGGAGGACGTAGTGATTCCTCTTCAGCAGCCAACTAAACCTATACACCAAGTTAACCAAGTTGTAACAACTAAAAAGGTTGTAGTGCGGCGGGAATGGACTATGGCTGACATGGAACATGCCCTTGAAGATGTCAAAAACAACAGCATGTCAACAAGACGGGCAACCAAAAAGTGGGGTCATCCAACTACAACATTGTCAAATTGGGTGGGTGGTGTCACCACTACAAAAAAGAAAGGGCCCCCAATAGTCCTAAATGACGAGGAAGAGGCATTGGTTGTCCAATGGTGCAAGGAGATGGCTGCAGTTGGCCACCATTTGGAGATTGTCAATCTCAAAGCAGAAGTGGCCCAAATATGCCAAACGAGGCCTAATCCCTTCAATGATGGGCTTCCCGACGAGTCTTGGTGGACGGGGTTCAAAAGAAGGCATCCTGATTTGTGTTTGAGAGCAACCCAAGGGCAAGATAGAGACTGTGCTGTGAATCTTAGGCCTGCAGTTGTAAGTGCATTCTACGAAACATTGGAGAAGACATACACAGCCAGGAATTATGGACCCCAAAGGATTTGGAACTGTGACAAGACAGGGCTGCAAAACTGGGCAGAACGGTAATATGAAGGTGCTTGCCAAAAAGGAGTGTTACATATATTATCCCTAAGAGCAGGGAGTGGATCACAATTTTGGCATGTGTAAACACTCCAGGTCAGAAAATTCCAAGCTTCTACTTGTTTAAAAGCAAATATCACGTGCACAACTACATAGCCAACTGTGAGCCAAGAGCATTAATGGCTGTTCAGCCTCGTGCATGGATGACCAAAGAGCTTTTTGTGAAATGGCTGAGATTTTTTACTATGCAAGTACCTGGGGGTTGCTCGCCCAGCCATAGACACCTCCTCATATTTGATGGCCATGGCAGCCATGTAGCCTTTTCTACCATTTCTGAAGTAAGGGAACTTGGTATTGACTTGCTCACCCTACTAGTCCACACATCACACAGGTTGCAGCCTCTTGATGTGAGTGTTTTCTCCTCTTTCAAATCTCATTTCAAAAAGGAAAGAATAGAATGGACTACTAGACATCCAAATTTGGAGATAAGAAGGACAGAATTGGCTACACTTAGCAGCATCGCTTTTCAAAAGGCTTTGACAGTTTCAAACATAACAGTTGGCTTCAGGAGGACAGGTATTTGGCCTCTTGATCCAAATGCATTGGACAACGACATGAGGGTTAGCGAGACTTTTCAGTTTGCTACCCCCGAGGAAGCATCAGTTGCTGAAAACATTCTAAGCCTATCCAACAATGGTTTGGTAGTGAATGATGGTGACTGTATAGATGGAACAACAGTACTTGGAGACCACCAAAGCCCACTTGAAGTAACAGAATCTGCAAGCCACCAAAGTCCTCCACAAACTTCAAGTTTGTCAGACCAATAATCACCACCAACAACAATTTTGGGAGAGCCAAATAGTATTGCAGACATTTCTCTTTCCCTACCAACTCCACCTGAGGTGCCCTCCTGGTTGTTAGAGAATGTTGCTAATCTTAGTTGTGATTTGCATGTAGACACAGAGCAAAGTCTTACGATGCCATCTCCACCACACAACATGGGTCCAAATAGTATAGTTCATTTCTATGTTGATTGGGGAGACAATGAAGTTGATCAATTAGGAGATGAATTGGATGATACTGCTACTGAGGAGTAGGAAACAAACAATGAGGATTCAACAGAGCCTTTGGGAGGCCAAACAAGTTCACACATCTCAAAATTTTTGAAGCTACCAGCGCATGTAGTCAAAGACAAGTCTAATAAGGTAGCTGACCGTGGGATTAAACTACCAGGAGGATCCCAACTCTTGACCGTTGATGACTACATGGCCTTGCTAACTGAGCAAGAGGATAGGAAGAAGGAACTTCTGGAACTGAAAAAGAGGAAGAAGGAACAGAATGAAGAGCGCATGATAGAAAGGATTGCATCATTGGAGGTCAAGACTCTAATGAGAATTGAAAAGGAAAAGCAACGAGTAGCAGCAGAGGTTAAAAAAGAAAAGCAACAAGCAGCAGCATAGGTTGAAAAAGAGCTGCAAAAGAAGGAGAAGAAGAAGAAAAAGGAGCAGCAAAGGATAGTAAAGGAAGCTGCAAAAAGGGAAAAAGAATTGGAGAAGGCACAAAAAGAGGCTGCAAAGGAAAGGTGACTCAGCAACCCTCTAAATCCCTTGCCTGACCGTCATATGATGTTCACAGATTTTGTATCTATTCTATGCCCCCAATATTGTCCATCACCTACCCAAAGCATCAGCCAACCATTACAGAGTTGGAGTCCTTCTAATTCGCAGTCCTATCCACCCTCACCTACCCCAAGCATAACCCAACCAGACCCTTCTTTAGATTTCATTTTTCCTACCTTTTTCGATTGATTCTTCATGTTATGTGTGAACTTTTTTGTCCTGAAGGTCGTGAAGGTTTTGAAGGTTTTGTCGTGAAGGTTTTGAACTTTTTTGCCTAAATGTTTGTAACTTGAAACAACAGTATAATTTGAATACAAACAACATATTCCATCATGTTATAGTCACTAACTATTTGAGTTACTTTAATTGAAGAGCCAGCAAGACATACATCTAATAATGCTATATTAGAAAGAGTCGGCCATTATCACAATTAGCAATAAGGGAGAGTGGCTGATAATTATCGTCATTGTAATTGAAGAACAAAAAAACATACATCTAATTAAGTTGAATGTAATATATATATATATATATATATATATATATATTTGTATCTATCTATCTCTGCAATATATATAAATGTATATATACATATCCATATGTATATACATATGCATATATGCATTATCCTTATGTATATACATATGCATATATGCAATATGCAGATGCATATAATATGCATATGCATGAAAACTAGTGAAAGGAGTCTTAAGTTAATAGGAAAGAGCCCTTCTTTGGTAATAAGAGTGGGATTAATTGAAGAGCAAACTAAACATGCATCTAATTGAGTTGATTGCAAATGATCAAGGGTGTGTGTGCGATGAAACAAAAAATGCATGGTATACTATCACATCCCCAATTCTAACTCTTGCAATTAAAAGAATGATACAAACTGAAATAGATAATTCATACATGTAAGAGTGATTGTAATTGAAGAACAAACTAACCATGCATCTTATTGAGTTATTTGCAAATGATTAAGGGTGTGTGTGCAATGAAAAAAGAAATGCATGTTATACTACCACATCCCCAAGTCTAACTCTTACAAAACAAAAATATTGATACAAACTGAAACAACAAATTCATACATGTAAGAGTGAGTGTAATTGAAGAACATACTAACCATGCATGTAATTGAGTTGATTGCAAATGATCAAGGGTGTGTGTACAATGAAACAAAATATAGGTGCAATATTGGTACATAATAACATTTGTTCGTCATATATATATATATATATATATATATATAGAGAGAGAGAGAGATATGTATATATACGTATATATCTGTATACATATATATACACACAGAAGCGACCATGATAAAGCTGCAATAAAGCTTTATAAAACGAGCATATCATTACTTGTACACTGAAGCTATTTACACAAAAAAAGATTGCATGAAAATATGAAAAAAATCTTGCAATGCGTAGTTTCTGCCTGTGTGAGGTTGGAACACAACCTCACTTGCGTAACCAAAAGGTAAATGGTTTCCTTATGCCAAATGTGGTGTTGATAAACACCGAAAGCTCGAGAAATGTATCACTAGTATTGGCCCATGTTCTCACCACCGTCGACGTCCATATGAACCAGGATTGGTCCTAAATGCAACTGCTCCAAATGCAAATTGTTCTCATGAATAGAGTATTTGAGAAGCTAAATCAAGACTAAGTGAATGGTGTGCATGCGAGGTGGTAGGCATTAAGACCATCGGCGGTAGGACGTTGGGTAGTTAATGCACATTAACTGGTAGTAAAATGAGCCAATATTGGTGTGGCGCCAACCCACGCAGAGACCCTACACATGTCCAATATCAGTCGATGACATATTTTATCAATTTTGCGAGGTTTTTTTAAAAACGCACTGTAAACATTGATAAACGTGCTTAAAAAATGCTAGGAAAAAAAATGGGGGGGTGCCAGCTCGACTGTTAAGGGACGTGGCCAAAAAAAATAATCCAACTCGGATGCTGCTGACGTGGACCCCTCACTCAACATCACCCTACCCACCATCGGTCCCTCTCCCTTAGTTACAGGTATATGTGCACATGTATTAGTTCCTTATTAAATTTTTACTAGTATATTATTTCTCAACTACTAATTCTTTTAATATACTTAACTAGGGGTCTAGGTGTGTGGCACCATAGTGGCTATTGGGACGTGGTTATCTACTGGATCCTCTCCCTTATAAGGTTTACACGTTTAAGATAATTTAAGGGATAGTTGATTAATTATTTTAGTTTCTTATTGTTAATCTTCTATTATTCTTAGTTCTGCTATACCGATGTATCCATTAGGTTTTATTACTTTGTATCTAATTAATTAATGAGAGTATAATTAAATTAGTTTGACTAAATTTTCTAATGAATATTGTTTTCCAAATTTCTCTCAAAATATAAAAAATTAACCAAAGGGTTGTAGCTCAATTGGTTGAGCACAATTAGTGAAGGTGATGGTATGTTCCTTCCATAGGTTCCTTGATTACGCCATCCACCAAGGTTCAAAACCCCTGAAGGTATGAAATATAAGGGATGAAACTAGGATTGTGTCGCAAGCAACTTTGGCGGAATGGATACCCCTCATTCCTTGGCTCTTAGCCAAATAGGTATCAACATAGACTTGTGCTCATATATCGAGTAGCAAAACACTCTTGTGGATTATATAAAATCCTCCAAAAATATATATAAATAATTTTATTTGCCATTATATTGAATAATAGTTGTAAATAATCTTATTAGTTTGATGTAAGCTATTGGACTCATAATTAGTTCTTTTGTTGCTAGAGTCATCAATGTAAGAGTTTTTTACTCTATTATGTTGATAATCCAACCCATCCAATGCGTTGAGGGATAAAAAAAATTATTCGCTTCATGGGGACTCCACTTTCCTTCAATGCAAGCATTCAATTTTAATGGCAGGTCTTTTTCATTGTCCTCAATGTTAAAGGAATATCCTTTTTGATTGTTTTTTAACCTCCATAACATTATAGTGGGAGCTTCATAATAATATTGTCCACTATTATCTGGTCTCTCATTCATCACGTACATCAAAACAATAATCTTATATTAATAGAGCTACACATGCCCCTGATTTATCTACCTACATGTGCTTGTGATCTTGGATTTATATATTAAATGGCAAAATTTATAAGTGTTAGTGTTAGGTAAGTGCATAAAACAATTGACTATTCAAGCATGCATAGAAGATGGCTTTTCTGAAAGAGTGAAAGATATAATCATTTTAAAGACCTAATAATTATTTCATTAAATTTGAATGGGTATGGAGAATTTAATATTAGATTTTCTTCAATTTTTGCATCTATCTATGATTATTAATTTATGTATCCTTGTAGTTGATAAGCAATAGTTCACAAATTCACGTCTTTTTTACAATCCATTGATCACAAGTGTGTAGATTGGTATGTGCTCATATTGCATCTCTTTGGAACTTACACTAGTACATATTCATCTAAATGAGTTAAGTTCATTTGCCTTTGTGTGTAAAGTTTCTATCAAAAAAAAAAATGGCATGTGGTTATCCTATATAGAGTTTAGAAATTAGAGTTACATGTAGGGCATCTTTTAAAATCATACACAACTCTAGTTTCCTTGTATATTTTGGTCGATAGGCCATTGTATGTGCATTCATTTGGTAGTCCTTCATCTGAGAAAAAACAACTTTTTTATTTTGTAGTTTTTTAAAAAATAGAAATATATTGACACATCTTTTTGTCCTCCAAAAAATAATTTAAATACGAAAATCTCCTTGTTTGGCATTTTGTCTCTATTTTGGCATCTAATTTTTGGCAAACTCCTAGTAGTGACTCTTCTAAATCAAGCACCAATCCTAAGCCGGATTTCCTAATTTTATCTCCTATGCCTCTATTTATACTGTGCAAACCAAGAATTCAAACATCAAGTTTTTTTTTTATTCGTAAGCTGGAGATCACAAGGGGGATCTCCTCCCCATCAACATACTCAACTTGGAAACCACTTAGTCAACTCAACCAACTTAGAAGCCACATAGATGTTACTTGGGGGATTCAAACTTGGACCTCCATTGTGAGAACCTTATGGCCTTGCCATTTGAGCACAACCCCGTTCACAAATTCAAACATCAAGTTTTAGAATAAGGATGAAGTTTCATTATCTAAGAATTTGTAGTTGTTAGTGGAAGAGAAAATATTATTAAAAGATAGGAGAAGAAGAAAGGGGAAGCCAAAGCATTCAAAAGGTGGCTATTTCAATAACAAAACAAATTATCGTCAGTAAGATAGAAGTGGTAAGTAGTGTGGAAGTAGCAAAGAGTTTGGGAGTCTTAAGAGGAACTAGTGCCACCCACACTGAATACTCTTTTTCTTTCATTAGAGGGATATACTAGCCACTCGCCAAGTTCATTTTCTTACTTTTTAGATTCTTTGTTTATGTTTTGATTGTTGCAAATAGAAGCTAAAGGAGTGCATTAGTAATGTTTTTGTTGAGCTCTCTTTCAATATTTAAATTGTAGGTATCAAGAAAAAAAGAATAAGTGAGATTCTCCATAGGTGTAATGGTGCAGGAGCACCCCTTCAACAAGCTAAATATACATATGAGGGAGAAGACTAAGGTCTAATATTTCTGTTAACATTTTATGTTGATATGTAGTATTTGTGTTAACATTTCATGTTTGTAAGAACCGACCCCACCATATGAATCGAGGTCACAAATTTGGCATCCCAATAAGCCAATTTGGACATCATTAGACATTTGGGGTATGTGGAGGATTAAATCAATGTGTCGTATGATTAGGTGTTTTGTTGTCTTATGCTAAACAGGTGTCGTGTGATTAGTTAGGGTTTTTGATTATAATCTTCGTTTAAGCAAAATCAGAACAGAGGAGTTGAATATAAAAACAGGTAGAGGTGATTGAGAAAAGGGTTGTTGTTGTTGATGTTGTTGGTTTTTCACTTTCTGGAATTATCAAATGTATGAATCTATGTAATCGGTCTGTGTGAAGTTGGAATGAAGAAATAGAAATTTTGTCAGTTGTGTTTTACAAATTCTGAGGTTCTGTGTAAGTACTATATATATCAAATTGTTCTGTGTATATTATATATATAGAATTATTTTGTATTTAATTTAGTCTTCCTGTTGTCGAGATGCATGATTAAAACCATTCCACTAGTGGATTTTTTGCGAAATCAGTGGAATGGACTTGTAAAATAGTTTTTTGTTTTGTTTTCCTTGTGTTCATGGTCATGGCAAAATAGACTGCGAGTTTGGTTGCAGAGGACGTCCTCGGCGTTAGATTTTGCTGTTATTTCACTGGAGGTATATTTCTTGTGTATATAGCAACTGTATGCGAATATACATTTCGGTGAGGGTGTGTTGGAAGTTCACCTCCTGCGGATACAAGTGTCAACCTGCTGTAGCAGTCAAAGTGCATGAAGATTCATCATGTGATCAGCGATAGAAGGTTAAGTAGTGCATATTTGAAGTTGGGAGTATTGGGTTGAAAACGTTTGGTTGAACCAATTCAAGGTTCAATAGGTTCATTGGTTCATCGTAGTAAGCATTGCCGACAGTTGAACCGACGGTTGAACCAATTCAATGGACACAGCAGGTTCGTTTGGTTTGTCGGTTCAACAAGGAGCATCGGGTTCAACGGTTCAATGAACTCGGAGGTTCAATCAGCAAAGTCTAGGCGACAGGGATATATTGAACCGGTAGTGTATGTTGAACCAAATAATTAAAGGTTCAACGGGTTCATTAGTTCAACGGGTTCATTGGTTCAATGGAGTAAGAGGTGCCGATAGTCAAACCAACGGTTGAACCAGTTCAATGGTTCAATGGTTCAATGGGTGCAGCGGTTCATCGCCGATAGTGTTAAGTGTTGCGATAGTTGAACCGACGGTTGAACCAGTTCAACAGTTCAAGGAGTTCAGCAGGTTCAACAAGATACCAAGGTTCGTTTGGTCTGCCGATTCAACAAAACATAGATGGGTTCAATCGGTTCAACCGAGAGTTGTCGACAATGTTAAGACTGTGCAATGGAAGTGTATTGAGCTGATAGTTGAAGGTTCAAAGGTATCAAGGGGTTCATTTGGTTCGACAAGTTCACAGGTTCATTGAACTTGGAGGTTTCAAGCGGTTCAAAGGTTCAACCACAGAGACAGTTCAGCAATTCTGATCTACAAAACCAAATGTATCAGATTGACTCAAATTGGAGAAGTCGATAGCTCATGTGTTGCTGATAGGCAACCAATGCAAAGTGCATTCATCGGTATAAGATATGCGATCAGAGGAAGGTTGTTTTCCCCGATCAATAGTGTGATATCTGACCGATGAGTAAATAGACAACGGTAAATGTATGTGGGCGAGGGGTTGACACCTAAGTTACACGTTTCTGTTGGTTAGCTCTGCATCAAGTGGTGTCAGAGCAAAGGAGTATCCTTTGGGTAGAAGAAGTTGACAAGATATCAGACAAAGAGGGGTCACAAGAGTACCTAGCAAAGATGACTGACGCTGAGTTGGCAGCCTTAGTTAGAAAGCAAATGGCAGAAAGCAGAGTAGCTCGGGCTCAGAATCAGGCCTTGAAAGAAGAAGTAGAGAAGTTGAGGGACAGAGTAGTGAAGGGAGAAGAAGATTCTGGTAAGCGAGAAGACAGGGATAAAGAGGAGATCCCTAAGCAGGAAGAGATAGAGGTTCCTGCAGACCAGAGACCCTTACTTAACGCCCTCAAATCCATGGAAAGAAGGACCGTGGATATAAAAATAGACCTACCAGTGTTTGCAAGAAAAATGGAACCTGATTCAGTGATGGAGTGGATAGACTCCTTGAATAATTTCTTTGAGACCGAGGAAATACCAGACCACCAAAGGATGAAGATGGCTCAATCCAAAATGAAAGGGGCTACACTAAATTGGTGGAATTTCATCCAAGATGATAGGGTGAAAGAAGGAAAGAACATAGTTACTACTTGGAAGAAGATGATGGCTTTAGTGAAGGAGGCCTATGTTCCATTGGATTACAACATCCAATTACATAAGAGGAAACAAAATTTGAAGCAGAAGGAGTTAGACGTCAGCTCATACACAGAAGAGTTCATGAAACTATGTGTCAAGACAAAGGTAAAGGAGAATGAAGAAGAGAAGGTGGCAGGTACCTCAATGGATTGAGGTTTGCCATCCAAGAAGACATCAATCTGCATAACCCAGAGACAGTCCAAAAGTGCTACCAATTGGCACTCAAAGTGGAAGAAAAATTAAAGAGAAGACAAGAGCAGAACAGTAGGGGAAGAGGGAGACAGCAAAGAGGGGGAAGAAGTCCTTTCAGAGGTAGAGGAAATGGATTTGGATACCAAGGTGAATCAAACCAAGAGAGCAGCAAAGGAGACAACAGTCAAACCCAAAGGGGAAGTTACAATCAAAGAGGAAACGTTAGGGGCAGAAGACCACCGTTTAGAGGGAGATCTAAGGGCAGAGGACCTATCAGATGTTACAATTACAATCAAGAAGGCCATATAGCCAGCAGATGTCCATAAAAGGCAACAAGATCAATAGGAGAAAGGAGGATAAATCTGATCCAAGAATCTGATTGTCAAAGTGTGACCAGCTCAAACACTTTTCAAAGTGTGAATGCTCCTGACAATTATGGATATCCTGAGAAAGGAGAATCTTTGATGATTAGGAGAGCAATGACCACCATGAAGGTGCTTGACAAAGAACCCCCACAAAAGAAGTCTCTCTTCAAAACTACTTGCAAGGCAGGAGGAAAGGTATGTAAAGTTCTAATTGACTCCGAATCCACTGAAAATTTTGTGTCAATTGAAATGGTAGAAAAGCTTAAGCTTAGAAGACTGCCACATCCTCGCCCATACAAGATCTCATGGCTCACCCAAGGCCAGCAAACAGTTGTGGAAGAACAGGCTTGGGTGGAACTTCAAATTGGACCATACAAGGACAAATTGTTGTTTGACATTGCCAAGATGGATGCTTGCCATCTCCTATTTGGAAGACCATGGCAGTATGACTTGAAAGCATACCATGATGGAGTTAGAAACACATATTTGATCACCAAGGATGATAAGGTGATAGAGTTGCTACCGTTGATGGAGAATGAGGTGGAATCAAAAGGAAAAGAAGTCAAGGCGATGATGGTAGAAGGCAAACAATTCATGAAAGAGATAGTAGAAGAAGGAGCAGTTGCATATGCTCTAATTCCATGCCTAAAGGTGAACAAGGAGCAGCAGTAAGAAGTTGAGGGAGAGAAGAAGCAAAGGTTCGTAGATCTGGCTATCCAAGAGCTATTGGACAAGAACAAAGGCATCATCTCTGATGGAATGCCAAGGTCCCTACCACCTATGAGGGACATCAGCCATTGCATAGATTTGATCCCAGGATCTACACTTGCAAACAAAGCAGCATACAAGCTTACCCCATAACAGAATGTAGAGGTAGCAAGGCAGATTGAAGAATTGTTGGAGACATGCCTAATTGGCAAGAGTTTAAGCCCATGTGTAGTACCAGCTGTACTAGCACCAAAGAAGGAAGGCACTTGGAGACTTTGTACTGATTCAAAGGCTATCAACAAGATAACAATCAGGTATAGGTTCCCAATCCCTAGGATAGAAGATTTGCTTGATTGCTTGGGGGGTGCTAAATATTTCACAAAAATAGATTTAAAGAGTGGCTATCATCATATTAGGATTAGGCCAGGAGATGAATGGAAAAATGCATTTAAGACCAATGAGGGGTTATATGAGTGGAAGGTCGTGCCTTTTGGTTTGTCCAACGCCCCTAGTACCTTCATGAGGTTGATGAATGAGGTCTTGAGGGAATTCATGGGAAAATTTGTCATAGTATATCTAGATGACATCCTGATTTTCAGTAATATAAGGGAAGAGCACCTCAACCATATAGACTTGGTCCTCAAAAGGTTACATGAAGAGCAACTAATGATCAACTTAGGAAAGTGTTTGTTCATGCAGGAAGAGATCATCTATTTGGGTTTTGTCATCTCACATAACAAACTGAAAATGGATCAAGAGAAGGTAAGTGCCATATTGTCTTGGCCAACTCCTAAAACCTTGATTGACGTTAGAAGTTTCCATGGGTTAGCAACCTTTTATAGGAAGTTTATAAAGGGGTTTAATCATGTTTGTGCACCCATGCTTGACACCATAAAAGGAGGACAAAAGTGTAGATTCACTTGGACAAAGGAGGCAGATGATTCATTTGAAACATTGAAGAAGAAGGTGGCAGCACAGCCAGTCCTTGCACTTCCTGACTTCAACAAGATTTTCCAGGTAGAATGTGATGCAAGCCACATGGCAATTGGAGCAGTACTCAGTCAAGAAGGTAGGCCTATTGCATTTTTTAGTGAGAAACTAAAAGATGCAAAGAATAGATACTCATCATATGATTTGGAAATGTACGCTCTAGTACAGTCACTCAAAAAATGGAGGCATTACTTAATGCCAAAAGAATTCATAGTGTTCACAGATAATCAGACCCTTAGTTTCATAAATAGCCAAGAGAAGATGAACCATAGGCATATGAAGTGGGTGGAAACTTTGCAAGCTTTCACCTTCACACTCAAGCACAAGAAAGGGGTCAAGAACAAAGTAGCAGATGCTTTAAGCAGGAGGGCTCTAACCATAAATCAGATCTAGTTGGAGAGTGTTGGCATTGACTCTTTGAAGGCCATGTATGATGCTGATGAAGACTTTGGGGAGATATACAAGGTATGTACTTCCTTTGGTGACAAATATCATGTTGAGTTCTCTGAATTTCTAATCCAAAATGGATTACTTTTCAAAGGTGGACAGTTGTGTATTCCAAAGTGCTCTATGATACTGAATATCATTCAGGAGAAACATTGTGGGGACATGGCAGGACATTTTGGTCTGGGTAAGACTCTTGATCTTGTAAAGAGGCATTACTATTGGCCCAAGTTATAGTCAGATGTGAGGAAATTTGTGGAGGCATGTGTGATATGTCAGAAAGCAAAAGGGAGATCCACTAATGCAGGTTTGTATCAGCCACTACCCATTCCTTCTAGGTCGTGGGAGAGCATAAGCATGGACTTTGTGTTGGGTTTGCCTAGAACAAGGAAAGGATATGATAGTGTTTTTGTTGTAGTAGACAGATTTAGTAAAATGGCACACTTCTTGCCATGCAAAACCACTTGTGATGCTTCATATCTTGCAGATATGTTTTTCAAGGAAATAGTAAGGATACATGGATTGCCATTGAGCATAGTGTCAGATAGAGATGTGAAATTTATTGGCCACTTTTGGAGGACTCTTTGGAAGAAGCTTGGAACCAATTTATCCTTCTCATCAGCCTACCATCCTCAAACGGATGGGCAGACTGAAGTGGTTAATCGTTCCTTGGGAAATCTGCTAAGGTGTTTGACAAAGCAGCATGGAGAGAAGTGGGATAACATCCTACCACAAGCAGAATTTTCCTATAATGACACCATTAATGGGAGTACAGGGAAGTCACCTTTTCAAGTGGTCTATGGTATTCATCCAAGAGGTATTTTGGAGTTGAGAGATCTACCTATAGGAGAGTCTATTAGTACAGATGGAGAACCTTTTGCATCAGCCATCAAAGAGGTGCATGATCAAGTCAAGACCCAACTCCAACAAACTACATTGAAGTACAAAGCATATGCTCATGAGAAGAAGAGGGATGTACAATTTGGCGTGGGTTAATCTGAAGAAGGAGAGGCTCCCAAAAGGTAAATATACCAAGCTAATGCAGAGGAAGATTGGACCATGTCAGATTTTAAAGAAGTGTGGGCAGAATGCTTATGAGATCCAACTTCATCCTGATCTTGGATTGTCACCCATTTTCAATGTATATGATTTAACTCCATACAAGCAGAATGCAGATGTAGAACAGGAATCATTGCAGGATGCAGCAGATGATGATATTCCTAAGCATGATCCACCAAAATTGAAGAAGATATTAAACTCAAGAGTGACAAAGAAGACAAGGAACAAAGAGTACATGGAGTACTTGGTGGCTTGGCACGGGAAACCTGATTCAGAGGTAGTTTGGATGACTAAAGATCAAATCACAAACTATGGTGCAGACCTTCAAACTTTGATCTCAAGTGGGCTTGAGATCTCTTCTCCCGGGGAATATGGTGCAGGAGCACCCCTTCAACAAGCTAAATATACATCTGAGGGAGAATACTAAGGTCTAATATTTCTGTTAACATTTTATGTTGATATGTAGTATTTGTGTTAACATTTCATGTTTGTAAGAACCGACCCCACCATGAGAACCGACCGCACCATATGAATCGAGGTCACAAATTTGGCATCCCAATAAGCCAATTTGGACATCATTAGACATTTGGGGTGTGTGGAGGATTAAATCAATGTGTCGTATGATTAGGTGTTTTGTTGTCTAGTGCTAAACAGGTGTCGTGTGATTAGTTAGGGTTTTTGATTATAATCTTGGTTTAAGCAAAATCAGAACAGAGGAGTTGAATATAAAAACAGGTAGAGGTGATTGAGAAAAGGGTTGTTGTTGTTGTTGGATTTTCACTTTCTGGAATTATCAAATGTATGAATCTCTGTAATCGGTCTGTGTGAAGTTGGAATGAAGAAATAGAAATTCTGTCAGTTGTGTTTTACAAATTCTGAGGTTCTGTGTAAGTACTCTGTATATCAAATTGTTCTATGTATATTATCTGTATAGAATTGTTTTATATTTAATTTAGTCTTCCTGTTGTCGAGATGCACGATTAAAACCATTCCACTGGTGGATTTCTATGAAATCAGTGGAATGGACTTGTAAAATAGTTTTTTGTTTTGTTTTCCTTGTGTTCGTGGTCATGGCAGAATAGACTAAGAGTTTGGTTGCAGAGGACATCTTCAGCATTAGATTTTGGTGTTATTTCACTGGAGGTATATTTCCTGTGTATATCCCAACTGTATGCGAATATACATTTCGGCGAGGGTGTGTTGGAAGTTCACCTCCTGCGGATACAAGTGTCGACCTACTGTAGCGGTCAAAGTGCATGAAGATTCATCGTGTGATCGGCGATAGAAGGTTAAGCAATGCATATTTGAAGTTGGGAGTATTGGGTTGAAAATGTTTGGTTGAACCAATTCAAGGTTCAACAAGTTCATTGGTTCATCGTAGTAAGCATTGCCGACAGTTGAACTGGTTCAATAGACACAGCGGGTTCGTTTGGTTCGTCGGTTCAACAAGGAGCATCGGGTTCAATGGTTCAATGAACTCGAAGTTTCAATCGGCAAAGTCTAGGCGACGGGGGTATATTGAACCAGTAGTGTATGTTGAACCGAATAATTAAAGGTTCAACGGTTCAACGGGTTCATTGGTTCAAAGGAGTAAGAGTGCTGATATTTGAACCAACGGTTGAACAGGTTCAATGGTTCAACGGTTCAATGGGTGCAGTGGTTCATCGCCGATAGTGTTAAGTCTTGCGATAGTTGAACCGACGGTTGAACCAGTTGAATGGTTCAATGGTTCAAGGAGTTCAGCGGGTTCAACGAGATACCAAGGTTCGTTTGGTCCACCGGTTCAACAAAACATAGATGGGTTCAATCGGTTCAACCGAGAGTTGCCGACAATGTTAAGACTATGCGATGGAAGTGTATTGAGCTGATAGTTGAAGGTTCAACGGTTCAAAGGTATCAAGGGATTCATTTGGTGCGACGGGTTCACGGGTTCATTGAACTTGGAGGTTTCAAGCGGTTCAAAGGTTCAACCACATAGACAGTTCAACAATTTTGATCTACAAAACTGAATGTATCGGGTTGACTCAAATTGGAGAAGCCGATAGCTCATGTGTTGCCAATAGGCAACCGATGCAAAGTGCATTCATCGATATAAGATATGCGATCGGAGGAAGGTTGTTTTCCCCGGCCGATAGTGTGATATCTGACCGATGGGTAAATAGACAACGGTAAATGTATGTGGGTGAGGGGTTGACACCTAAGTTGCACGTTTCTGCTGGTTAGCTCTGCATCATGTAAGTTACATGTTGTCATTGTGCCAAGGAAATGGATTTACCCACGTGATAAAATATGTGATTGTCAACTTGTTACTATCTCTGAGTGAAATTTGAAACCAAATTGTTTGTTCCTCTTTATTAAGAAATGAGTGTCTCCACCTGGAGTTTTGGCATTGGTTGTAATATTGCTATTTGTCTTAATAGGCCTAACATTATTATTTCTTACACTAAAACATTATGTTTTCAGCTATCTACTCTTCAAATAGTCTTGCATCTTGTCCAACATTCTTTTGAATTTACATTTGGAGCTTGATTATTGGAGAGGTCTTGAGTATCTTTCTATATAAGGAGTCTATCGTTGGTAGCAGTTGACTTCAATCATATTCTAATTTTAGCAATGTTATCTATTTTTTGGCCAATGGACCATTATATGTGCACTCATTTGGTAGTCATTATTTTGGATTCTAGTGCCATATTTCTGGCAACACATTATTTGTTTGAGATTTTGAGCGCCATCTGTAGATTTGTAATGCCTCTTTTTAGGCAAGAGCAAAACAATTTTTATTCTTACTTTTAATGCTATGATAATGGCTATTTTTTTAAAATCACTTCTATTTTCAAACACCCCACTCTATTTCTAGCGGAAATTAAAATAAAGAACATTTGTTTGGTAATTCAAATGCATTATTTTTCCATGCAAAAGAGTGGTTGTCCTCCAATTTTCAATACTTGGCTATTTAGGGCTTTCAACAACAATTATTGGGATTTTTAAAGACCATTTTAGGTGCGAGGCAGGTTGTTTTCTTGTTCAAACACACCAACCTTCAATTCCCATGCCATACTCAGAAGTCATTCCTCACGTTACAACAGTTGAGCACTTTCATTTTCTATTACATGCAGCCTCTTCTATTTTCACTTCTAATGCCTACTTGGCAGGATTGTTACAACTTTGACAAAAGGTGTTTTCTCTTCTATGCATGCAACATTTCATTATGGTTGTAATATCATAATACACGACGTTGCTATTTTGTCTGGATACACTTGAGATTATTATTTCTTACACTAAAACATTATTTTTGCAACTATCTACTCTTCAAATAGTCTTGCATCCTATCCAACATTCTTCTAAATTTAAATTTGAAGCTTGATTGTTGGTGAGGCCTAGAGTATCTTTCTGTATAAGGACTCTCTGTCTTAATGGTATTTTGTCTTTGTCTGGAGTATCTTTTTGTATTGGCGGCAGTTGTTTATGCTCTGTCTCAAAAGCATTTTGTCTCTATCTACAATATCTTTTTTTACTGGTGGAAGTTGTTTGTGCTATGTCTTAATGGCATTAAATTATCTCTATTTTTAGCGTCTAATTTTTGGTAGACTCCTAGAAATGACTCTTCTAAATTAAGTGCATGTCCTAAGTCAGATTTTCTGATTTTATCTTCTATGCCATTAAAGCAAACTATCTAATGCCATATTTTTATAAAAATGTTACTATTAAAATACATTAAAATATTATTTGTAGCAAGATGTTCCATAGATACTTATTCTAATGACATATTCTTTCACGTCTTCTTTTCTAGAGTTGCATTAATAATTGTAGAGTTGCATATATTTGTAGAGTTTTGAAATGGCTCGTAACTTTTATTTTGGTTTAAACTTAAATTTAATTTCTAATTTGACTCTATAATTTTTGTAGTGCTTATCAATGGCAAGAAAGATAGAGAAGGAGCCCATCATAGAGAAAAAAGGTCACGACTGAGAAATCTCCAGAAAAAATGTCCCTAAGGCTAAAAAGAAGGTCCCCAAAAAGGCCAAAGACAAGAGAGGTACTAACAAAAATAAAAAGAACAAGCAAATCTACAAAATCTACTTGATTAAAATTCTCAAGGAAGTGCACCCTGATATCAATATTTATAGCAAGGCTATGGGAACTATGAACAAATTTATCAATGACATCTTTTAGAAAATTGCCAGTGAGGTAGCCAACTTTGCTCACCACAACAAAAACATCATCAATATATAAGAGATTCATTAATGTTTGATCTTCTTCTCTTTATTTTGAGTTAGGGTTTATCAAATGTTTTAGTGTTAGGGAATTTAGTTTGTTTAAAGGGTCATAATCCTTAAGTTTTGTATAAGGAAAGTTTTCAATAATTATTTTCTTCTACGATGGTTTGAAATAACAAATAAAAGGATAAATAGTTGTCCTAAAAGAAACATTCATGGTATTTAATGCTACATTTATGTAACCCAAATCATAAACATTATCTATGAAGGAATTTTTTATTTTAGATTAGGTACGTGTAGGATCATGATGGGCCAAACTATACCTCTAAGTGGCAATGAAAATACAAAAAATCAGACTTTATCAAGTTCATGTGAAATTTTGAATGGATTATCTATACAATTTGAAAAAGATGTAAGAATGAAATTTGTAGAGAATTGAATCTAGTTTATAGGCTACTATTTAAAAAAAAAAAACTAAATTTACTTAGTGAAAATTGAATATTTTGATGAACAACTATTAAATTTTTCAGAAAAAAATAAAAAGTGGGTGTCTGTCCAGCCAACCTAACTATGAGTAAAAATATATATATTTTTTTGAAACTTTCAAAATAAGTAGAGGACTCATGTCCGGATGTGATGCATATTTATTTGAAATTTTTTTCTAATAAAATAATTAGTTATGATTTTTTTACTGTGACTTTTTTTTTAAAAATAAAAAGTAATTTTCCAGCCAACCTAACTCGATAAAAAAAAATCAAAATTCAATTTTTTTTTAAACCTATAGCCAGAAAAGCATAGAGTGTGACGCAGGTTTCGGATCTCAAAAAGGTGAAATGGTTTGAAAGTTATGGATGTTTTTCAATCAGTGTGTCCATCAGGATTTCAGAGACACGGTATATTGAAAATTATTACTAATTATTTAATAAAATGATAACCAAATAAATCTTATATTTTTAGAAAGCTAACAATTTTTTCTATAAACCCTTTTCGTTTTATCAATTTTGCATAAAAAAAGTCGTCAGCACGAAGGGTGAAGTTTGAAGAAGAGACTGAAACATTAAAACACGTTACAATCCATAAAAAGTCAACAATCAAAACAGATATCCATCTTGCTTTGTACCAAAGAAAGACGGATATCCGTTTTGCTTCTGTGAAAGCAACTAGAAACGGATATCCGTTCTAGAAACAGATATCCGTTCTAGAAACAAATATCCGTTCTGAAAACGGATATCCGTTTTCAGAACGGATATCTGTTTTGTTGATCTATGAAAAATTTTGTGCCATTGGTTTTAGATGAAGAGAAGCAACATATTTTGTACCATTGGTATTGTTTCACCGAAGATACAATCCATGGGTATATCGTTTATGTATGCGTGGACATTTCGTGTATATCCTGCTATCGTTTATCGTGGTTGTAAACGGTGAATGTACATGTCAAAAAATACAAAGGTTGACCGGCCATATCGGGAAAATTGGGAAAAGATACGTTAGTTGACCGGTGATAATAAGTCATGTTATGTATAGGCTAAATCGAAGACATCAGACTGACAATAGTTATCAGAGAGACAAAGTTCCATTGAGCCGACAACATTGATCTCACAGATCAAGTCATATCAGGGTGACAATCATTAAGTGTCACCGATGGGTTATTTATCGGCACATCAGAAGAACAGTTGAGAACTACACCGATGAGAGGGAGTCACACCGACAGAAGGAACATCGGAAAGAGATGGACTCTCAGAGGTGAGAAGAAAAGTGTCACCGATAGAGGCGGTCTGGCCAATGGTGTAGTTCGGTGTTTATTCTGTCGGCGTGAGATACAATATCGGAAATCGAAGAGAATGTTTGACCGATGTAGAAGTCTTACCGATGACTAATGGACGGTAAACACATCGAGGAGAGTTATAATGTCAGAATGCAAGTAAAAAGTCTCACCAAGGGTATTGGTCTTACCAATAGACAAGGGTGGTGAATCTCACATCGGAGTAAGTGTGTATATATCCTGCAATCATCTTATTCAATGAGACCACATTTCTTTGAGGCATTTTTTCAAACAGTTCATGTGTCCTGTCTATGCTTCCACACTTTCCGTACATGTCTACCAAAGCATTTCCAACTAGAATATCTACAAAAATCCCACTTCCATTATGCTTTGATGAATGTCCATACCCTATTCCAAAGCTCCCATTTTGGTAGAGGTAGAGAGGACGCTGACAAAGGTTGCAGAATCTAGCTTTACACTTGCCAATTGCATTTGCTTGAAAATTTCTAAAGCCTTTTCAAGAAACCCGTTTATGCATATCCTACAATAATAGTAGTCGAGGAGACCACATTTTTCCAACTAGACTTCTACCAATTCAGAAAATGTGTGCTTCTGGACCAGTGTTTGGTACAAGAAACATACCAATAGAGTGGTGGCCATAATTCTCCCTCAATTGGAATTAAAAGGTACCCTTTTTCCATCCGAAGGAGGTCTCTCCTTGTTATGCACTTTAAATCTCTCTTTTAGTTCTTTCAAGGGAAGGATTCCACCTTGGTTTGAGCAGTTGAAAGCGTTGAAGATAGTTGACTCAAGAAGAAATGGACTAGAGGGTTCTATTCCCAAATCTCTTGCCAATTACTCACAACTTCACTGGAAAAGAATTTCACACAACAACTTGAAGGGGAGTATACTTGCAGAATTTGGTGGTCTGGGGAAGTTAGAACATCTTTGTTTGTCCTACAATTGCCTGAGCGGAAGCATTCCAAATTCTCTAGGAAACTGCATGTCTCTAATTGATTTGTCCCTTTACAATAACCATCTCACAAGTGCTCTATTCTCATGTCTTTACTTTGAAGGGAGCATGCTAATTACTTTGATCCGTCCTCTTATACATATCGGAGAACAACGGAGGAGTCACACCAACAGCATAAGCCTGAGCGATGGATTCTACACATTGGCGAGAGGTCCCACATCGGGCTAACAAATTTGAAGGTTACCGATAATGATAAGTCTGGCCGATAATAGAGAAAGGAAGAACATATGAAGCATAGTTCGATGAGACATTAGAAATGTCTTGCCGATAGTAAAGAAAGAGTGTATTTCGGTCTCGTTTGGACCTTGGGAAGGATATTTTAAAAGCTATTTGAGCAATTGGTGGGTTAATGGGTATTTTACACCTTGTTTGTAAGCTTTTGCTATGTTGCTCTGCATCACTTGTCTACAACATACAAAGTTTACCTTTCTCACCCATACCTTAAGTATATAAAGGACATTAATAGGGAATTTGTAATTTCCACTCAGTCAGTGCAATCTAGGAGATGATAGATTGTCTAAAGTTGTGATCTATTTCCATTTACACTTGCCATAACTACAAATGCTTAGTGTTTATTCTCAACCCCGGTATATGAATAAAATGTGACCTATTGTTCTAATAGGCCTATAGGGACAAAGAGGTGATAAAGCCTTTGATTTTAAACATGACATGGTTTTGATAACTTCCCATATTGGTAAGGTCCTGGATGACAATCCTTTGATGCACCTAATTATAATAGGTGTTATGATAGTCCTTGGTATCTTTTCATTTCTTTCTTGAATGGCCTGCAAATAAGACATAAGACATATTAGATCCTTCATAAATAAGAATTCTCATACAATACATTTAAACTTAAACTCCCTAAACATCCATCAATCCATCCATTAATATCAAAATGCCATGAATATCCTATGATCAACCATTCTAATTCCTAGGATAGTCATATGTTGCAATTTTGCTTCTCTATGCTAAAATAGCCCAAGGAATATCTAACCTCGAATTTGTATTTTAACAATCTAATGTCTTTACGAATAACATTGAGTCTTCTTTTGGGACAACATTTTTGCCTTTAGAAGCTCCTCATTTGATGATAGCCTAAAATCAAATAATGGCTTATATCCAGAGCTTTATTAAGTTGATACCTAGGTGGATTAGTGTGTAAACATTGAAATTAGATGGTATTTCACAAGTTTATTGAATAATATAATGAATCCATAGTATAGAATCCAAATGTACATAATAAACCAGATATCTATTTTGTAGTAGGCATATGGATGTTGCAAGTGCCATTGCAAAGAATTGGGTTTTCCAAAACGGATATCCGTTTTGAAAATGGATATCCGTTTTGGAAAAGCAAAAAAAAGACAAAAGGAATATTTCTGGGCCCGACTTCCGCAACCAGAGACCCTCTGCTGTCGAAATACTCGTGATTTCTGGCTATGACAGTGAATGGAATATTTTTATGCACTTTTGGAGACATAATTTTCTTGTTACAATCATAAGGGTGATATTTTTGTTCCCCTAATGGGGAGCAACAGTCGTCGTAAAGCAAAAAGGAGGAGGAAAGTTACATTGGAGGAAATTGAAGCAATTAGGAAAAAAGATAGGGAAAGTAAGAGGATTGGAAGGGTGCGTTTGGCGGATGCTCATCAAGGCGAATCTTCTTCTTTACCATCTAATGACATGCAAATTGAAGATGTTAATTTTGATTATAATGAAATGTTAGATAAGAATGAAATTCACCATGATATTGCAAATGAAAATATTGAAAAATGTTATGAAACACCTATTCATAATAGCAATACCATGGGCAAAGAAGAAGAAGAAAAACGAAGACGTGCACTTGAAGAAAGTGGATATGAACATCATGATATTGAAATTGCACTCCATAATCCATTTGTTGATAAAATTGATGAGGTTGAAAACATGGATGAAACAAGAACAATCAATGTATCTCCAAATTTCATAAGAAGAGAGGACATTTGTCAAGAAGAGAATAACCGTGATGAAATTGGAAAACACCCAAAAACCCCAAAATGGTTACTTGAAATTGATGAGAACATAATGGAAAACTTGAAGGCAAGAGGTCATCACGAACGGTTCGGTTGTGGGCTACAAAACTCTTCAATGAATACTTTGAGAAGAAAACATTAACCGAACAATGCCAACTTTTTGTGCAATTATTAAAGATGTACAAAATGAGACCTTTACTAAAGAAATTAAAGATTCGGTTAAACAAAGTGTCCGATCGGAATAAAATTATTGTAAGAAGCCTTTTCAATGCACTTAATTCTATTGGAAAGACTAGCAAGGAGAAAGATAAAAGAGCTGCTCGTAGAGTAATAACAACCTCAATAGTAAGCAAACAATTAAGAAATGCTCGATTAATGAGGCAAACTTGTGTTGACTTAAGATTGAATCATAAAACATTGTCAAAAGCACTAGCATTAAGATCAAGGCTAGATAGTCCTGTTGCCAATGATACTTGGGCTTTCAGTGGTAGGCTTCCACGAGTTGACAAGAAGCTAATTGATAGCACAAAGGAAGAAATTGAATGATTTTGGCACACTAACTCTAGGGTATCACCGAATGCAAAAGATGTTGTAAAGTTAAGAATTGGTGATAAAGACCGCACACCACATCCTAAACATTACTTGGAATGTAGCCAAACAACATTGTACAAACAATATTGTGAAACTCACCCAGGTATGACAATCTCACAAAGAGCATTTGAATCTCTTAAGCCATTTTATTGTGTTCCTCTTAAAGTTCGTAATACATGTTGTTGCAAATACCATGTAGAATTTTCTATGTACCATGAATTATTATGCAATATTTGTTCTACTTTGCATACTAACGAAATGTTACAAGAGTGTGGTGCAATTCAACTACCAAAGTCATCTAGGGACTTATTGGATTTATTTCTATGTATTAGAGATGATGGTTGCATGTTTTACAAGAATGATTGTTTAAATGAAAAGTGTTTACAATGTGGTGGGTTATCAAAGTTTGTATCGTGTTTTCATGAGGGCAACGAGCATGATTTTGGAAAGAGAATGGTTGAGAAAAAGAGATATGAGACAGTGAAATACAATTCGAAAAGTGGAGGTGAAGGTTCTAGATGTGAGTTGATTGTAAGAGAGGTAAGTATTGTTGATTTTATTGATGATTTTAAGAAAAATCTTTTCTACAAGTATGTTAGACATAGCCACAGGTCTTGATGGTTAGATCAATAGTTCAGGATGTGTAAAGACTCTTTCCCGATTGGAACTATTGTCTTTGTAGTTGATTTTGCAGAAAACTACACATTGCAACCCCAAAATGAAGTTCAATCCCAGTACTACAATTCTGTTCAGATTGCTATTTTTGTTCACATCACATATAGACATGCCCCCGAGAGTACAGAAGAGAACAGGAAGATTGTCAGAGAATACCATTTTTACATGAGTGATGATCGATCTCATTCAGCAGAGTTTGTGCAATATTGTTTTCAACAATTTTATGGGTTCTTGCAAGAAAAAGATATTAGAATAGATTAACATCTCATTTGGTCAGATAATTGCACTGGTCAATTCAAGAATGCTTGTAATTTCTATTGGTTGATTAAAATGCATGTAGAGAAGGGTATACCTCATATTTGGAATTTTTTTGAAGCCGGGCGCGAAAAAGGTGAACATGATGGAGCAGGTGCATGCGTGAAGAGAGCTCTTTTTAAAGAACAACTAAAGATTAGAGGTGGTGCTACATTCAATGATGTAGATTCCATTGTTAAGTGGTGTAACTATGCATTGTCACGAGGAGTGGCTCTTGATTCTGAAGTGCGCAGGTTCTTTTGGTTGGTTGATGATGGGATAGCGATAGAGAAATTGGAATGTCAGAGAATCAGTGAATCATCAAAGATGCATTCATTTCAAAGCTCAAATGCAAGTACATGGACTATTTGGACACGAGAATTAGCTTGTTTTTGTCAGAGTTGTATTAAATGTAATTGGAACAATTGTGAGTCAAGTGAGTGGGTAGATGCATGGATTCCACAATATTTAGTCCCTTTATATGAAGGTCAATCATCTTCCGTCAAAGACATGGAGAGCTCATTTGACTATGAACATCTTTCAGACCTTGTACAGCCAGGTCATGTTTATGCAGTTGTTGCACCGCATGGAAATGAAGAGAGGTCAGACTATTGGTTGGCACGATGTGTACAGGGAAAACAAAAGCTAACACAACCTATGACAGATGATGATGGGTTCACATATCGTACAGGATCAGTTGTTATTGTTGGGACTTGGTTACGAACATATATGGTTAAAAAGAATGGCATCCCAGCTTTTGAAGACTTTGAGAAGCATAAAACCATATTGATGTATTCTCACCTAGTTGTAGCAACAAATGTCAAGTTACTAAAGCATCGTGGAAGACCAAAATCAAAAGAACTATGGACAATTAGTAATGCTGATCATGAAGTAATATTGGATACTTTGAAGGTAAGAGATGACTCCTCAGGTACGCTTGACTAGCATTTAAACTTCCAGATGGACAGGTATGACATTTTTTATCTTAACTTGTTCTTGTTTTTTCTATTTTTTAGAATTGTTTTATTAAAAATCTTGTTACTTTAATAACTATAATGCATGCTTTTGACTATATAGGACAACGAATAAAGTTATTTTAGATGGCATCGTAGATTATTTTGCATGGCATCGTAAATTATTTTGTATGGCATCGTAGGTTATTTTGACTATACTCGAGGTATGATTTTTAGTTCTCATTTATATTTCTTAATACTGCACATTTGTACCTTTTTCTACATAAGGCATTCCATGAGGTGACATGTATTTGATGTCTTTTGCCAAATAGTTCATGTGCCTTGTCTATGCTTTCACATATTACATACATGTGTCACATGGCAATTGCAACTACAACATTTGACAAAATTCTCATTTCTTTGAGGTATTCCACCAAACAGTTCATGTGCCTTGCCTATGCTTCCTTACTTTGCATTCTTATAAAAGTCTTATAACAGTCATAATTAATCTTCATACTAATCTTGATAGTAATCTTGCCATCATTGTATTCCATGAGATGATAGTCCTATAACAATCCTATACATGTCTACTAGGATAGTTTTAACTACAACAGTCCTACAACAATTCTAAAATAGTACTAGAACAGTCCTATAATAAGCGCAGCATTTAATGTACATATTTATGATATTCATGTTTACTTTTAAATCTGCTTGTTCATGCTTCTCACAGGACGTCACCTCCCCTACCCATCCAGCTCTATAGAAGAAGAGAGACAACAAATGATCAAAAGGGATCACCAATTGGTGGTAAGTGATTGATTACTTATGTCATGTTATATATTTTGAATATTAAATTCTATATTAATGTGCACATTGTTTGATTGTATTAATAGGTGGAAATTCAAAAATCTCTATCGAAGAGGTCTAGTCGATGAGCGATGGAAGATGAGTCATTGACTGGTTCACCATCTTCATGGCCTAGAAAGAGCCATAGATTATTTGATAGCAATCCATAGGAGTTTTGATTTTGGGACATTTTGTTACATATGTGTATTTGGCTTTGTAAACATACTTTTGTATGTTATTGATGTATATCATTGTATATACCCATATGGTTTTATTTGTACATGCCTATATGGCTTGATATATACACTATACATTATTTTCAATATTTATCAAAAATTCTATTTTGTGCACATATTGCAATCATTGCATTCCTTCATTTATCAAACTAATCTAAAAGTGCGCCTTGGTACTTAGGGCATTAGATTATGATTGATCAACCTAAAATGTGCGCCTAAGGCTAGATAGTGAATAGGAAGGATAAAATGCATCATCAAAGGAGTTTATAGTTATTGAAGGCATCAAATGATGACTTGGGCGCACATCTACCTCTCTACACCATATGTGACTAGTGCCAATTATTGAATAAACAACCTAGAATGAGTGCCTTAATATTTGAGGTGCTAGTTCATGTTTCTAGAACACCAACAGTGTGCCTTGATGTTGAGGCACTAGCTCTTGCTCAAGCAACCTTGAAAGTGCGCTTTCACAAGGAGGTTAAAATGTATTATCAAAGGATTAAGTTGAATCAAGGAATCATCATTGAAGACAAGTAAAACATGACTGTGAATGAGGCACACTTTTCAACATCTTAACCTCACAATTGCGCCTTCCATTGGAAGCTCATATTGTGCCTAAAGGAATAGTACTGAGATATCATCCATGTCAATGATTGAGAATGTGTCAACTGGAACAATATTTTTTGCTCTGCTCATCGTGGGGTCGAACGGACTGCGCCAACGTGTTGGGGTGGGGGGGTAAATGCTAGGGGAGGTCTCATTTCGTACGCCAAGCGTCCCAGTCATTCCGGGCAAGAGGCTACTGGCAAAGTCCCTTAAGATCCCTGAGACCAAAAAACTGCCAAACTTTGACCGGGCAGTTCTCAGAATTCATGATAGTTGGGAATGCTCTGTTTGGACCTACAGGTGCACGTGACATCCTTCCACAATAACTTCTCTCATTTTTGGTCAACTTGATTCCGTTTGATCGTGCCGAAATCAAACGCATTGGCGCAAAATGCTTCAATTTGACGCAGTGGAAAGGTGCTAGGTGCGACATTTTTCATTCCATAGCTCGTGGGGTCGAACGAACTCTGCCAACGCGTCGGGGTGGGTGGGTAAATGCTAGGGGAGGTCTCGTTTCGTGCGCCAATCGTCCCAGTCATTCCGGGCAAGAGGCTACCGGCAAAGTCCCTTAAGATCCATGAGACCAAAAAACTGCCAAACTTTGACTCGGCAGTTCTCAGAATTCATGATAGTTGGGAATGCTCTGTTTGGACCTACAAGTGCACGTGGCATCCTTCCACAATAACCTCTCTCATTTTTGGTCAACTCCATTCTGTTTGACCGTTGTGAAATCAAACGCATTGGCGCAAAATGCTTCAATTTGATGCAGTGGAAAGGTGCTAGGTGTGACATTTTTCATTCCATAGCTCATGCGGTCGAATGGACTGCCCCAACACGTCGGGGTGGGCAGGTAAATGCTAGTGGAGGTCTCGTTTCGTGCGCCAAGCGTCCCAGTCATTCCGGGCAAGAGGCTACCGGCAAAGTCCCTTAAGATCCCTGAGACCAAAAAACTGCCAAACTTTGACCGGGCAGTTCTCAGAATTCGTGAAAGTTGGGAATGTTCTGTTTGGACCTACAGGTGCACGTGACATCCTTCCATAATAACCTCTCTCATTTTTGGTCAACTCCATTCCGTTTGACCGTGTTGAAATCAAACGCATTGGCGCAAAATGCTTCAATTTGATGCAGTGGAAAGGTGCTAGGTGTGACATTTTTCATTCCATACCTCGTGTGATCGAACGGACTGCGCCAACGCGTCGGGGTGGGCGGGTAAATGCTAGTGGAGGTCTCGTTTCGTGCGCCAAGCGTCTTAGTCATTCCGGGCAAGAGACTACCGGCAAAGTCCTTTAAGATCCCTGAGACCAAAAAACTGCCAAACTTTGACCGGGCAGTTCTCAGAATTTGTGAAAGTTGGGAATGTTTTGTTTGGACCTATAGGTGCACGTGACATCCTTCCACAATAACCTCTCTTGTTTTTGGTCAACTCCATTCCGTTTGACCGTGTTGAAATCAAACGCATTGGCGCAAAATGCTTCAATTTGATGCAGTGGAAAGGTGCTAGGTGCGACATTTTTCATTCCATAGCTCGTGGGGCTGAACGGTTTGCTCCAACACGTCGGGGTGGGCAAGTAAATGCTAGGGGAGGTCTTGTTTTGTGTGCAAAGCATCCCAGTCGTTCCGAGCTGTAAACTACCGACAAAGTCAAAAGTTGCTAGGATTGAAATTTTGCATTCCACAGGTCCTGGGGCCGAACGGTTTGCTCCAACATGTCGAGGTGGGCAAGTAAATGCTAGGGGAGGCCTTGTTTTGTGTGCAAAGCATCCTAGTCATTCCGAGCTGTAAGCTACCGTCAAAGTCAAAAGTTGCTAAGATTGAAATTTTACATTCCACAGGTCCTGGGGCCAAACGGTTTGCGCCAACGCGTCGGGGTGGGCGGGTAAATGCTAGTGGAGGTCTTGTTTCGTGCACCAAGCGTCCCAGTCGTTCTGAGCTATAAGCTACCGGCAAAGTCAAAAGTTGCTAGGATTGAAATTTTGCATTCCACAGGTCCTGGGGCCGAACGGTTTGCGCCAACACATTGGGGTGGGCGAGTAAATGCTAGGCGAGGTCTCGTTTTGTGTGCAAAGCATCCCAGTCGTTCCGAGTTGTAAGCTACCGGCAAAGTCAAAAGTTGTTAAGATTGAAATTTTGCATTCCACAGGTCCTGGGGCCGAACGGTTTGCGCCAACGCATCGGGGTGGGCGGGTAAATGCTAGTGGAGGTCTTGTTTTATGCGCCAAGCGTCCCAGTCATTTTGAGCTGTAAGCTACCGGATGTGACTTTGCCGGTAGCTTACAGCTCGGAAGGACTGGGATGCTTTGCACACAACACGAGACCTCCCCTAGCATTTACTCGCCCACCCCGATGTGTTGGCGAAAACTGTTCGGCCCCAGGACCTGTGGAATGCAAAATTTCAATCCTAGCAACTTTTGACTTTGCCGATAGCTTACAGCTCGGAACGACTGGGACGCTTGGCGCACGAAACAAGACCCCCACTAGCATTTACCCGCCCACCCCGACGCGTTGGCGTAGTCCGTTCGACCCCATGAGCTATGGAATGAAAAATGTCGCACCTAGCACCTTTTCACTGCATCAAATTGAAGCATTTTACGCCAATGCGTTTGATTTCAACATGGTCAAACGGAATGGAGTTGACCAAAAACGAGAGAGGTTATTGTGGAAGGATGTCACGTGCACCTGTAGGTCCAAACAGAACATTTCCAACTTTCACGAATTCTGAGAACTGCCTGGTCAAAGTTTGGCAGTTTTTTGGTCTCAGGGATCTTAAGGGACTTTGCCAGTAGCCTCTTGCCCGGAATGATTGGGACGCTTGGCACACGAAACGAGACCTCCATTAGCATTTACCCGCCCACCCCGATGCGTTGGCGCAGTTTGTTTGACCGCACGAGGTATGGAATGAAAAATGTCGCACCTAGCACCTTTCCACTGCATCAAATTGAAGCATTTTGTGCCAATGCGTTTGATTTCAACACGGTCAAACGAAATGGAGTTGACCAAAAATGAGAGAGGTTATTGTGGAAGGATGTCACATGCACCTATAAGTCCAAACAGAGCATTCCCAACTTTCACAAATTCTGAGAACTGCCCGGTCAAAGTTTGGCAGTTTTTTGGTCTCAGGGATCTTAAGGGACTTTGCTGGTAGCCTCTTGCCCGGAATGACTGGGACGCTTGGCGCACGAAACGAGACCTCCACTAGCATTTACCCGCCCACCCTGACGCGTTGGCACAGTCCGTTTGACCGCACGAGCTATGGAATGAAAAATGTCGCACCTAGCACCTTTCCACTGCATCAAATTGAAGCATTTTGCGCCAATGCGTTTGATTTCAACACGATCAAACGGAATGGAGTTGACCAAAAATGAGAGGTTATTGTGGAAGGATGTCATGTGCACCTGTAGGCCAAATAGAACATTCCCAACTTTCACGAATTCTGAGAACTGCCCGGTCAAAGTTTGGCAATTTTTTGGTCTCAGGGATCTTAAAGGACTTTGCCGGTAGCCTCTTGCCCGGAATGATTGGGACGCTTGGCGCATGAAATGAGACCTCCACTAGCATTTATCCGCCCACCCCGACGCGTTGGCGTAGTTCGTTCGACCGCACGAGCTATGGAATGAAAAATGTCGCACCTAGCACCTTTCCACTGCATCAAATTGAAGCATTTTGCGCCAATGCATTTGATTTCACAACGGTCAAACGGAATGGAGTTGACCAAAAATGAGAGAGGTTATTGTGGAAGGATGCCACGTGCACCTGTAGGTCCAAACAGAGCATTCCCAACTGTCATGAATTCTGAGAACTGCCCGGTCAAAGTTTGGCAGTTTTTTGGTCTCAAGGATCTTAAGGGACTTTGCCGATAGCCTCTTGCCCGGAATGACTGGGACGCTTGGCACACGAAACAAGACCTCCCCTAGCATTTACCCGCCCACCCCGACGCGTTGGCAGAGTCTATTCGACCCCACGAGCTATGGAATGAAAAATGTCGCACCTAGCACCTTTCCACTGCATCAAATTGAAGCATTTTGCGCCAATGCGTTTGATTTCGGCACGGTCAAACGGAATGGAGTTGACCAAAAACGAGAGAGGTTATTGTGGAAGGATGTCAGGTGCACTTGTAGGTCCAAACAGAGCATTCCCAACTATCACAAATTCCAAGAACTGCCCGGTCAAAGTTTGGCAGTTTTTTGGTCTCAGGGATCTTAAGGGATTTTGCAGGTAGCCTCTTGCCCGGAATGACTGGGACGCTTGGCGCATGAAATGAGACCTCCCCTAGCATTTACCCCCCCACCCCGATGCGTTGGCACAGTCTGTTTGACCGCACGAGCTATGGAATGAAAAATGTCGCACCTAGCACCTTTCCACTGCATCAAATTGAAGCATTTTGTGCCAATGCGTTTGATTTCGGCACGGTCAAACGGAATGGAGTTGACCAAAAATGAGAGAGGTTATTGTGGAAGGATGCCACATGCACCTGTAGGTCCAAACAGAGCATTCCCAACTATCATGAATTCTGAGAATTGCCCGGTCAAAGTTTGGCAGTTTTTTGGTCTCAATGATCTTAAGGGACTTTGCCGGTAGCCTCTTGCCCGGAATGATTGGGACGCTTGGCGCACGAAACGAGACCTCCCCTAGCATTTACCCACCCACCCCGATGCGTTGGCAGAGTTCGTTCGACCCCACGAGCTATGGAATGAAAAATGTCGCGCCTAGCACCTTTCCACTGCATCAAATTGAAGCATTTTGTGCCAATGCGTTTGATTTCAGCACGGTCAAACGGAATGGAGTTGACCAAAAATGAGAGAGGTTATTGTGGAAGGATGTCACGTGCACCTGTAGGTCCAAGCAGAGCATTCCCAACTGTCATGAATTCTGAGAACTGCCCGGTCAAAGTTTGGCATTTTTTGGTCTCAGGGATCTTAAGGGACTTTGCTGGTAGCCTCTTGCGCATGAAATGAGACCTCCCCTAGCATTTACCCCCCCACCCCGACGCGTTGGCGCAGTCCGTTCGATCGTACGAGCTATGAAATGAAAAATGTCGCACCTAGCACCTTTCCAGTACATCAAATTGAAGCATTTTGCGCCAATGCGTTTGATTTCGGCACGATCAAACGGAATGGAGTTGACCAAAAATGAGAGAGGTTATTGTGGAAGGATGTCATGTGCACCTGTAGGTCCAAACAGAGCATTCCCAACTATCATGAATTCTGAGAACTGCCCGGTCAAAGTTTGGCAGTTTTTTGGTCTCAGGGATCTTAAGGGACTTTGCCCGTAGCCTCTTGCCTGGAATGACTGGGATGCTTGGCGCATGAAACAAGACCTCCCCTAGCATTTACCCCCCCACCCCGACGCGTTGGGGTAGTCCGTTCGACCCCACGATGAGCAGAACAAAAAATATGGCACTGGCAAGGTTTTTGCTCTTAGGATCTTAAGTGACTTTGCTCTTACAGAACAATGTATCGGCAAAGACCCTAGTTTTCATAAGAGGAGACATGTGATTTTAAGAGGTTTTTGGGAATGTGACTTTAGCCTTCCACTCTTTATCTAATGACGAGTTTATTCTCAGAGTTTGATGGCTTTTATGAGCATATACACGATGTTGTTTTAGGATAGTCATACTCTGATGTGTAAATAATAGTAAATAGAGAGCTTCTCGGCCATAAATGGGATTTGCATACACACACACACCCAATTGAAATAGTATCCTTATTGGCCTTATTGGCACCTCCCCCCAAGATGTAAGTTTTTTATGTTTGTAATGTGCCCCCAATGTCCTTGACATAGAGTTTCTTGACATTATTTCATTCAAACATGTCTTCAATTCATCTTCAAAATGTTTTCAATACATCTCCAATGCCTTTTCCACGAAGGTTTATGCATATTTATACATGATTTGAGGGAAACCAATAGTCTCCAACTGACTCTTGAGTACTTGACTATTCATCTTCCATACTTTTGCATTTTTTTTACATTTTTCATATGACAACTTTGACATATTTACAAAATTTGACAAGATGAAGACTAAATACATGATGAAATGGTTTATCATGACCTTATTTGATTAGGGCATATATAAGGAATTTTTTTATATTGATTCTATTGATCTAAAACCATTCTCTTGATCTAAAACCATTCTCAATGCTAAACATATCATCAATGGACTAAAGAACTATCATCATAATGTATGGCATCATGGGAAGTATCATGACTTGCACATAAGTAATTTAAATTATATTGTATATCAAGGTGTATATACATTAAAATCTAGTCCATAATGGTAGACATATACAAAAATTTGGCAAATATGCCAACTCAAAATATTTTTTACAAAATGTGGCATATGCCATGTCTCAAAATCTATATACAATCTACATGCCAAATAGCTACATCAAATACTACAAGTCCACTTGACCCTTAATCTGTGATGGATCCACAATCTGTGATGGATCCTGAAAAAGTGTCCTCTTTGTACCAAAATGTCTAGTAATTGATGGAGGTGAAGTATCCTGCATTAACAAGTCAAAACACAAGTTAAAGTTAGTAAATAGATTCTTATCTACTACAATTAAGAACTTTCATTTATTAACATACATCTAAATCACTACAATCAACTATAAGACCGCTAGATAAACTATCAATTATTTAGAAAAATTCAATTCAATTACCTCGACTCTATGTTGTTGTTCGGACAATCGTTCTGCAAATGATTTTCTCTTAAGACGATCAGGTGTCCTAGTGAAGCATGATGGCAAAGGTGGCACATCACTCACATTCTCAACAGACTACATAAAAGCAAAGTAACATTGAAATAAATTAATATATAATTATTAAACAAAATAGGAAATGCATACATTTAAAATAGGAAATGCACTACACAAAAACTTATCCACTAGAAAACAAGCACATACCACCATCGAGGCCTCCTGCATCAATTAAAAAGGACAAGAATGTAAGACTCTCAATGACTATAATCAAATATTTAAGTTATCTAAATTATCAATTAAAGTACAATTCAATCAAATTACCTCCACCCTTTGTTGGCGTTGAGAAAGCCGTTCTGCAAATGATAGTCCCTTGGGTCGATCAGGAGTTCAAGAAAAGACTATTGGCAAAGATGCCACATCATTCACATTTTCGATTGGCTATAAAATAAAATTAACATCAAGATATAAATTAATATATAATTACTCACGAAGAAATAAATGCATAAAAAAAAAGTTAATGTGTACAACAAATTATACCGGCAAGTCCAAGCCAATTGGATGGCAGACAAAGTTGCATGATGAACTTCTGTCAACTCCTCCTCTGTCATCAACTGTTATCCCACTTAGATACATTAGTACTAATAAAGTTGTTTATATATTCAAATGGAATAGACCATAAAATTTAACTTTAAATTTTACCTGCACAAAAGATTGTTCATGCATTTCTCCTTCTCTAATGTTTACTAATCTAGTAGCTTCTACTCTTGTCGCTGACCCCTCAGCTTGAGTTCTGGACCCCATTGCCTCATCTCGTGAATAGAGATCATAGTCTGATGTGTTCAACGGTGGCTCACTACTCTCCATAATAGGACCCAAGCATAAATGATTGCAAGAAATGCAATGATGGGGCACACATATACGTCTAGACGACGACGGTCTAGTGGTACCAGGTGATCCAATATCATCACCTTCATCATGTGCTTGTGCAAACTGAGATGTTTGAATAGTCAAATGCTCAGTCAAAGAGTGTATGGCACTAAGGCCCTGTTATGTTGCACTTGCAACAACATCTGGGTGCTGCATTGGGGGTGGAGAAGGGATAGCAGGAGGGGGAATATAGGGACCTTGTACTTGTCTGATTGCCCCAGGTCTATCTTGAGGCATTCCTCTGCCCACTCCTTGAAACTCTCTAAAATCAAAATAATTAACATGTTGACCCATGACGGACTCTGCATAGAGTTTACGGAGGAAATACAAAGGCACATCTAAATTATTGATGGGTGGTTTATCAAAAACCATCCACCAACGATCCCAAAAGTTTTGACTAATACCCTCATGAATACACCATTTGATTGAAAATTTGGGCTTACGGACATCAACATGCAATCCGATTTTAGGATTGACAAAGTGTTGGGCCAACATAGTTTTTGTAATCTCTAAATCTTTGACTTCTTCATATGACAAACCGTTAGCATATTCGGCCTTCTTGGCTTCTCGCCATTGCCGAAATGATTCGTGTTGGGTGGACAAGGTTTGAATATGATTAATGATTCCCTCTAAATTTGATGTCATTATAGACAATCGAGGGTGGCGGCGATACATTTCTATGATCCTGCTTATATGATCAATATTTCTTTGAATATTCTCTTCTACTATTGGAGGGGGAGGGTTTGGTGGTGGAGGGTTTAGGTTTTCATTTTGTACATCCATTTTACCTAATTAAATTATAAAACATACCCGCTTAGCATAAAAACCAAAAAAATTGCTTGAAAATACAAAACAAACCAAAAAAATGCATGAAATCTTACCTCTTTGGATCAGATATCCGTTCCTCAACTCTGATATCCATTTTTTTGAAGATGAGACTGCGTTTTTGCAAGCCGCAGGTTTGCAAAAATGCAGTCTTTTTTGCTTTTTATGATCTCCAAAACGGATATCCGTTTTCCTTTTCCTTATTGTATTTCATTTTTTTTTTAATTATTTTAGCATTGCATACATTTTAAGTATTTAGGCATTTTAGCTATAAAATACAAGCAAATTTATAAAGGATTATGATGATATTTAGGCATTTTAGCTATAAAATACTATCAAAATTTATATAGGATTATGATGATATATATAATTGATTTTTATATGATTTACTTATACTAAGGTATCTCATAGTATTTTAAAGGCACTTTTGAATAGAGACAGGAGAGAGTAGATACAGGAGAGAGGTAGATGCGGGTTAGGGGTTAGGGATTAGGGCCATTATTTAGGGTTTACAGATTTAGAGAGAGAGAGGGACTACTTTTGACATGCAACCGTAAACCCTAAATAATGCCCCTAAACCCTAAACCCAAGTAACCCTAAATAATTCTTCCAAATACTAAACCCTAACCCCTAAACCATAGACCCTAAATAATTCCCCTAAGCCCTAAACCCTAAACCTGAGAAAGGGAGTCCTAGTTTTCTTGTTTCCATTTGCTTCGTCGATAAGGGAGAGGGAAAGATAGAGGGGAGAGATAGGATATATAGGAATGATAGGGGAATGACTAGGATGCATGATTAAACCTAACCCCTAACCCCTAACCCCTATTTCCTAACTCCTAAACCTTAAACTTGAGAAACCATAAACCCCTAAATCCTAAACACTAAACCCAAGAAACCCTAAAGCTTTATTGATCTCTATCTCCCTATCTCACTATCTCCCCATCACTATCATTCCTCTACCTCTCAATCTCTCTCCCTATGCTTTAGCCATGTCCCTCACTCTATATCTCCCTATTGGTCCTCTCTCTCTAAACATTAAACCCTAAACGTCTAAACCTTAACCCCTAAACCCTAAACATGAGCAACCCTAAACTCTATCTCCTATCTCTCCCTTATCTCCCTATCTCTATCGTCCTTCTACCTCTCAATCCTTCTCCCTATTTCTCTAGACATATCGCTCACTCTCTATCTCCCTATCTCTCCCCTTTGTCACCTTTATCTCTCCCTATCTGTCTCCTCTCTCTTTCTATCTAAACCCTAAATCCAAAACCCTAAACCTCTAAACCTAACTCCTAACCCCTAAACCTGAGAAACCCTAAACCCCAAACCCATAAACCCTAAACCCAAGTGACCAAAAACCACTATCTCCTTATCTCTCCCCTATCTCCCTATCACCTTTGTCCCTCTACCTCTCAATCTCTCTCACTCACTCTCTATCTCCATATCTCTCCCCTTTGTCACCTCTATCTTTCCCTATCTGTCTCCTCTCTCTTTCTATCTAGCTATCTCCAAAACTAAGAAACCCTAAACCCAGGTACACCCTAAATCCAATCAACTCTAAACCTATATCTCCCTATCTCTCCCCTATCTCCCTATCTCTATCATCCCTCTATCTGATGCAGAGTGAAACGCAACGGAAGCTAACTAACAGGAAGGAGGAGCCAAATATACAAACAGCATGATAAAAATCCCTATCGGCTCAGCATCATCATCATGTTTCCTAAAAACACCAACAGCATCATCATATTTCGGACGATCACACTTATCCTCCTGCCGACTACTGTTCACCTCCTTCGCCTGTCGCCTATCATCATCATCATGATATTCAACGGGCGCAAACATCCTCCTGTTGCACTGTTCATCGGGCACCAAATACTAGTGGCATCATCATGATATGCGACACTCTCTTCGTCAGCAGGATATCCAATATCTGGTTGTCCCAAATATCCTGATGACGAACACTTTAGCACCTTCCCTTCGATGCTCCGCTAACCGACGACACAAGCAACAGCATCATGATATAATTTATCCGGTTCCCTCGAAACCTCCTGATGATGTTTCGCAACTTCCTGCCTACGCCGGTACACCTCCTGATGATGTTTCACCACTTTCTACCGAGAGCCTACGCCGATGCCTAAACCCTTAGCGACGACAAGATCAACATGCATAGGGGGATATCTCAATATCCTGATGACGATGACGTCATATGCGGATGACGATGACGTCACACAATATCCTAATGATCTCTTCAACACTTAGTCACAAAAATTGAACTTTCACTCCCGCATCTGTTAGCGATATGCGGATGATGGGCATTCACAGAAGATGATCCTGACGGCGATATATACACTGAGTATATATCCAACTTAAAACATCCTGATGTACTTGAAATATGTAACCTTCAACAGTTTCATAACCCGATCTTCACCTTATGCCGATGTGCTCTTCTTCGGCAACTCCTGACGATGATGATCACCCCGACGAACTCGCACTTCATGCGCTCAACTGCATCATGCTCATCTTCACTTATCCGGATGACGATGTCCAAAGCGACTGCAGGATATTGGCAGAAATATCCTGATGATGCCGTTTTAACGAACTTTCAACCTTAGCGAAATATCACTTCGCCGATCCTCCAGGGATGACCCGATCCACTCTCAGGGTGATCTTCCAACTCAATCAGCTCGACCTAGCACATGAGGATGCTAGGCTTCTCAATACCTCTCGACCGCGATCCTGCACACCTGCATGCGAACAAACAGAAAACACAAACTACCTCCTAACCTACTGTACACAGCCATTCCACCGATTCGACGAATCAACCGGTGGAATGGATCAGCATGTCCATGAAACCACCAGATCAGCAAAACGATTAAACAATGGAATCCAACCAGATAAAGAACACAAACAGGATCTCTTTATTGCTTTCAAAGATGCAATTACAATGACCAGTCTCTCTCTCTGTAATCTGACTTCTCAATGCGATACAATACTATGATTGATGATATCTCTGTCTGTATGCAATATCAACCGATTCTCATTCTTAAATAGACTTTCCTACGAGTACTACTGACCCGACTCCAAGCGGCTGGGAACTCTCCAGGCGGCTGGGAGATCCAACCGGACCCTACAGCATGACAGCTGTTCTAACAAACTTAACTAAAAATAGTAAAAGCCTGGTCAGCATGATCTTATCATGATCAGCGTGACCTTATTACAAGCATTTGGTCTTAACAGACTTTCTTGAAAACATAAACTAGACCTATAACAAACTAACTGCCTCATGGAGGCCAGCTGTTAGGTAGGTGCCTCTGCACCATACTCCCCAAAAGAAAATAACTCATGTCCCATGAGTTAGGATATGGAAGTCCTCCACCTTTACACTTTGCCTGTGTAATGTTCTGCCCTGTTCCAGCTTTGTCTGCTGCTGTCTCTTGGCTGCTCCAAGACTTCTGAACTGTAACTTGCTTTCTGGCAAGTAAATCCTCATGCCTGTCAATGTAGGCTTTTCTCTCACATACCTTGTGCTTGTCAGGTTGCCTGACCAAAACCTCTTTCTGAACTGCCTCTTGTACTTCTGAAATGTTCAACTCTATCTTCCTGTCAATCTTTATAGGACAAGCAATAGTCCCAACTATGACAACATCCTTGTCATTCTTCGGAACTGGTTGCTGTGTGCAAACCTGGTTCTGCACCTGTTGCTGACCTCTGTCAGTCACAACTGAAACTTTCTTCAGCTTGTTGTCTTTAACAACTCCTTTCCCTGCAGTGTCCTGAACTGCCTTTATGCCTGCTCCTCTAGGCATCTGCACAAATTCCTTCTTTCCCATTAAAATGACTTTGGCTGCCTTCTGTGCTGCAGCTGCTTCCTGTAATGGCATCAACTTAATAGTCTTTCCATCTTTCTGGATGGTGTAGGTATTAGCATACCCATCATACAGTACCCTCCTATCAAATTGCCATGGTCTACCCAACAGTAGGTGACAACATTCCATGGGCAAAATATCACACAAAATTCTATCCTGATATGCTCCCATCTGGAAATCCACATATGCCTGTTCAGAGACAAAAAGTGAATGACTATCACTCACCCAAGATGCCTTGTAAGGGTGTGGATGTGGAATCCTTTCCAAATTCAGTTTATCCACCATCTCTTGAGATACCATGTTGTCTGTTGAACCAGTATCAATGACAACCTTACATACCTTACCTTTACTCTTGCATGTGGTCTTGAAAAGAGCTCTTCTTTGTGGGGATTCTTTGTTAGGTACCTTCATGGTAATCACTGTTTTTCTCATCAGTAGGGACTCTCCACTTTCTGGGTATCCACAATTATCAGCCTCCTGATCCTTTTGATAAATGTTTGGACTCTGCACACTTTTTTCTTCTTTCTCTTCTTGCACAAGTTGTACTCTCTTGTCACTCGTTCTATCATTTCTGGATGATGAACCTTTGTTTTCTGGACATTTGAAAGATGGATGACCAAACTCACCACAGGTGTAACATTTCCCTGAAAATGTAGTAGAACCTCTACCACCTCCAAATCTGCCTTTATTACCTTTCCATCCACCTTTGAAATCAGACTGTCCCTGTCCTTTACCAGTGTCTTCTTGACTCTCATTGGTTTGCCTTGTCTTATGGGCTGATCCTCTTCCTCTATTGTTTTGTTCTTGTTTTCTCTTCAACTTTTCTTCCACTTTCAATGCCAACTAAAAACATTTCTGCACTGTATCTGGGGTATGCAGACTTAGATCATCCTGAATATTAAACCTCAATCCATTAAGGTATCTGGCTACCTTCTCTTCTTCACTTTCTTTCACCTTTGTCTTCATACAGAGTTTCATAAATTCTTCTGTATATGAGCTGACATCTAGCTCCTTCTGCTTCAGGTTTTGCTTCCTCTTGTGTAACTGGATACTGTAATCCAATGGAATATAAGCTTCCTTTACCAATGCCATCATCTTCTTCCATGTGGCAACTCTCCGTTTTCCTTCCTGTACTCTGTCATCTTGAACAAAATTCCACCATGTCAAGGCAGCTTCTTTCATCTTTGACTGTGCTATCTTCACTCTTTGTTGTTCTGGTATCTCCTCTGTTACAAAGAAATTGTTCAAACAGTCTATCCATTCCATCACTGAATCAGGGTCCATCTTACCTGTAAACACTGGCAAATCCAGTTTCACATCCATGGTTCTCCTCTCCATGGCCTTGAGGGCGTTCAACAGTGGTCTCTGGTCTGCAAGAATGACCTCCTCGCTCCAATTAGGGATCTCTTCTTCTTCCCTATCATCTTCTCTACCAGAACCTACTCTGCTCCTCAACTTTGCTAACTCATCTTTCAACTCCTGATTCTGAGCCTTCACGGCCTTGCTTTCTGCAATCTGTTTCTTCACCAGAACTGCCAACTCAGCGTTTGTCATCCTTGCTGGAACCTCAGATGTTCCTTCTTCGTCTGACATCCTGCTTATCTTTTCCAGAAGATCCTAACCTTTGCTCTGATACCACTATGATGCAGAGTGAAACGCAACGGAAGCTAACTAACAGGAAGGAGGAGCCAAATATACAAACAACATGATAAAAATCCCTATCGGCTCAGCATCATCATCATGTTTCCTAAAAACACCAACAGCATCATCATATTTCGGACGATCACACTTATCCTCCTGCCGACTACTGTTCACCTCCTTCGCCTGTCGCCTATCATCATCATCATGATATTCAACGGGCGCAAACATCCTCCTGTTGCACTGTTCATCGGGCACCAAATACTAGTGGCATCATCATGATATGCGACACTCTCTTCGTCAGCAGGATATCCAATATCCGGTTGTCCCAAATATCCTGATGACGAACACTTCAGCACCTTCCCTTCGATGCTCCGCTAACCGACGACACAAGCAACAACATCATGATATAATTTATCCGGTTCCCTCGAAACCTCCTGATGATGTTTCGCAACTTCCTGCCTACGCCGGTACACCTCCTGATGATGTTTCACCACTTTCTACCGAGAGCCTACGCCGATGCCTAAACCCTTAGCGACGACAGGATCAACATGCATAGGGGGATATCTCAATATCCTGATGACGATGACGTCATATGCGGATGACGATGACGTCACACAATATCCTGATGATCTCTTCAACACTTAGTCACAAAAACTAAACTTTCACTCCCGCATCTGTTAGCGATATGCGGATGATGGGCATTCACAGAAGATGATCCTGATGGCGATATATACACTGAGTATATATCCAACTTAAAACATCCTGATGTACTTGAAATATGTAACCTTCAACAGTTTCATAACCCGATCTTCACCTTATGCCGATGTGCTCTTCTTCGGCAACTCCTGACGATGATGATCACCCCGACGAACTCGCACTTCATGCGCTCAACTGCATCATGCTCATCTTCACTTATCCGGATGACGATGTCCAAAGCGACTGCAGGATATTGGCAGAAATATCCTGATGATGCCGTTTTAACGAACTTTCAACCTTAGCGAAATATCACTTCGCCGATCCTCCAGGGATGACCCGATCCACTCTCAGGGTGATCTTCCAACTCAATCAGCTCGACCTAGCACATGAGGATGCTAGGCTTCTCAATACCTCTCGACCGCGATCCTGCACACCTGCATGCGAACAAACAGAAAACACAAACTACCTCCTAACCTACTGTACACAGCCATTCCACCGATTCGACGAATCAACCGGTGGAATGGATCAGCATGTCCATGAAACCACCAGATCAGCAAAACGATTAAACAATGGAATCCAACCAGATAAAGAACACAAACAGGATCTCTTTATTGCTTTCAAAGATGCAATTACAATGACCAGTCTCTCTCTCTGTAATCTGACTTCTCAATGCGATACAATACTATGATCGATGATATCTCTGTCTGTATGCAATATCAACCGATTCTCATTCTTAAATAGACTTTCCTACGAGTACTACTGACCCGACTCCAAGCGGCTGGGAACTCTCCAGGCGGCTGGGAGATCCAACCGGACCCTACAGCATGACAGTTGTTCTAACAAACTTAACTAAAAATAGTAAAAGCCTGGTCAGCATGATCTTATCATGATCAGCGTGACCTTATTACAAGCATTTGGTCTTAACAGACTTTCTTGAAAACATAAACTAGACCTATAACAAACTAACTGCCTCATGGAGGCCAGCTGTTAGGTAGGTGCCTCTGCACCACTATCTCTCTTGATCTCTCTCCCTATGTCCCTGGCCATGTGCCTCACTCTCTATATCCTTATCTCTCTCCTCCATCTCCTCTCTCTATCTCCTTATAATTCCTCTCTCTATAAACCCTAAATCCAAAACCCTAAAACTCTAAACCTAACCCCTAACCCCTAAACAATTTAAATCCTAAACCCTAAATAATGCCCCTAAACCCAAACCCCTGACCCCTAAACCCTAAACCCAAGTAACCCTAAACCACTATCTACCTATCTCTCCCCTATCTCCCTACCACCTGTGTCCCTCTACCTCTCAATCTCTCTCCCTATGTCTCTAGCCATGTCCCTCACACTCTATCTCCCTATCCCTCCCCTTAGACTCCTCTATATCTCCCTATCATTCCTCTCTCTCTATAAACCCTAAATCCAAAACCCTAAACCTCTAAACCTAACCCCTAACCCCTAAACAATAAATCCTAAACCCTAAATTATAATGCCCCTAAACCCTAACCCCTAACCCCTAAACCTGAGAAACCCTAAACCCCAAACCCCTGAACCCTAAACCCAAGTAACCATAAACCACTATCTCCCTATCTCTCCCCTATCTCCCTATCACCTTTGTCCCTCTACCTCTCAATCTCTCTCGCTCACTCTCTATCTCCTTATCTCTCCCCTTTGTCACCTCTATCTCTCCCTATCTGTCTCCTCTCTCTTTCTATCTAGCTATCTCCAAAACTGAGAAACCCTAAACCCAGGTACACCCTAAATCCAATCAACTCTAAACCTATATCTCCCTATCTCTCCCCTATCTCCCTATCTCTATCATCCCTCTACCTCTCTTGATCTCTCTCCCTATGTCCCTGTCCATGTGCCTCACTCTCTATCTCCTTATCTATCTCCTCGGTCTCCTCTCTCTATCTCCCTATCATTCCTCTCACTCTATAAACCCTAAATCCAAAACACTAAACCTCTAAACCTAACCCCTAAACAATTTAAATCCTAAACCCTAAATAATGCCCCTAAACCCTAACCCCTAACCCCTAAACTTGAGAAACCCTAATCCCCTAAACCGTAAACCCCAAACCCCTAAACCCAAGTAACCATAAACCACTATCTCCCTATCTCTCCCCTATCTCCCTATCACCTTTGTCCCTCTACCTCTCAATCTCTCTCTCTCTATGTCTCTTGCCATGTCCCTCACTCTTTATCTCCCTATCTCTCCCCTCGGACTCCTCTATATCTCCCTATTGGTTTGATGCAGAGCACACAGTGGAAGCTCTCAAAACACGGTGAAATACCCATCAAAACCCATAGTTCAAATAGATTAAAGCTTAATTAGCTTTAAGAAACCTTCTCAAAGTCCCAAATAACATCAAATCATATACATTCTTCCTATCGGCAAGATAAACACTATCGGCCAACTCAAAAATTCTTATACCGATGCTCCGATCACTCCACTTTTGACGAGCCTTTGAACCTTTTGTTGTGACATATATCCATCGGCCCAACTTTAAACTAGTCTTCCGATCTCCCATACCACCCATTTCTCACTCCACAACCTGTATTAACACATGATTAAACCTAACCCCTAACCCCTAACCCCTAACCCTTATTTCCTAACCCCTAAACCCTAAACTTGAGAAACCATAAACCCCTAAATCCTAAACACTAAACCCAAGAAACCCCAAACCTCTATCTCTCTATCTCCCTATCTCACTATCTCCCCATCACTATCATTCCTCTACCTCTCAATCTCTCTCCCTATGCTTTGGCCATGTCCCTTACTCTATATCTCCCTAATTGTCTTCTCTCTCTAAACACTAAACCCTAAACCTCTAAACCTTAACCCCTAAACCGTAAACCCTAAACCCTAAATAATGCCCCTAAACCTTAACCCCGAACCCCTAAACCCTAAACCCTAAATGCGAGCAACCCTAAACCCTATCTCCTATCTCTCCCTTATCTCCCTATCTCTATCATCGAGCTCTACCTCTCAATCCTTCTCCCTATTTCTCTGGACATCTCGCTCACTCTCTATCTCCTTATCTCTCACCTTTGTCACCTCCATCTCTCCCTATCTGTCTCCTCTCTCTTTCTATCTAGCTATCTACAAAACTGAGAAACCCTAAACCCAGGTACACCCTAAATCCAATCAACTCTAAACCTATATCTCCCTATCTCTTCCCTATCTCCTTATCTCTATCATCCCTCTACCTCTCTTGATCTCTCTCCCCATGTCCCTGGCCATGTGCCTCACTCTCTATCTCCTTATCTCTCTCCTCGATCTCCTCTCTCTATCTCCCTATCATTCCTCTCTCTATAAAACCTAAATCCAAAGCCCTAAACCTCTAAACGTAACCCCTAACCCCTAAACAATTTAAATCCTAAACCCTAAATAATGCCCCTAAACCCTAACCCCTAACCCCTAAACCTGAGAAACCCTAAACCCCTAAACCCAAGTAACCCTAAACCAATATCTCCCTATCTCTCCCCTATTTCCCTACCACCTTTGTCCCTCTACCTCTCAATCTCTCTCCCTATGTCTCTGGCCATGTCCCTCACTCTTTTTCTCCCTATATCTCCCCTCAGACTCCTCTATATCTCCCTATCATTCCTCTCTCTCTATAAACCCTAAATCCAAAACCCTAAACCTCTAAACCTAACCCCTAACCCCTAAACAATAAATCCTAAACCCTAAATTATAATGCCCCTAAACCCTAATCCCTAAACCTGAGAAACCCTAAACCCCAAACCCCTAAACCCTAAACCCAAGTAACCATAAACCACTATCTCCCTATCTCTCCCCTATCTCCCTATCACCTTTGTCCCTCTACCTCTCAATCTCTCTCGCTATGTCTCTTGCCATGTCCCTCACTCTTTATCTCCCTATCTCTCCCCTCGGACTCCTCTATATCTCCCTATTGGTCCTTTATCTCTCTCTAAACCCTAAACCCTAGACCTCTAAACCTTAACCCCAAGACCCTAAACCCTAAACCCTAAATAATGCCCCTAAACCCAAGCAACCCTAAACCTCTATCTCCCTATCTCTAACATCCCTCTACCTCTCAATCTCTCTCTCTCTATGTCTTTGGACATGCCTCTCACTCTCTATCTCCCTATCTCTCCCCTCTGTCTCCTCTATCTCTCCCAAACTCTTTTAGTCCCCTCTCTCTATCTCTCTTTAAACTGTAAACCCTAAACCCCTAAACCCAAGCAACCCTAAACCTCTAAACCCTAAATAATTCCCCTAACCAACCTCTAAACCACTTCTCTATATAGGTGCAACTAATACCACTTTTTCATTGTTCAACTTGATGTTCATCTTGTTGGTTCTATGTCATATAATGTTCCACATCGAGCTCTTTATCTCAGTCATCCAGTTGTTCTTTATCTTGCTCTTTATTCTCATCAACTGGATGTTCCTCTGTTTCCTGATCTTTTCCAAGATCCATATACACTTCCTGTTGTTCTTCTTGATGCTGGTCATAAGGATGTGTCACTTCACCTTGTTGCTTTTTAAAATAGCCAAGAAGAGGCAACAAGAGGCAACAAATTGTTACTTTTCTTAGGCAAATTTAAGTTTTCTAATTACTACTGAAATCTTTTTAAAATAATGTAAAGAACATGCGAAGCTTCAAGGAATCTTTTTATGGCACCTGTGCTAGCTTTTATCCTCAAGGATCCAACATTTTGGTATCCTCCTTTGTAGAAATTAGAACATCCTCTTGATGACAATGGGAAGAATAAGGATGCCTTGAGAACTTGGAGATTTTATGGAGAGTGTAAGAACCTTCAAATCCTTAAAATTGAAATGGAAAAGGCTCACAAAGTTAGGACTGTAAAAGTATAATAATTATTGTGGGGGTTGTAATGAAAATATGGCTTAACTCTTTTGAGGTGACTCACTATCCATGATGTGTTGGGATCAATGGAAAATGGAATAAGAGATATTAACAAGAATTTGACATAAATGGAAGAAATGGATAGTCTCCCCTAAAAATGATGGCGAGAGATGTATTAATAGTAGAAGAAGCAACATGAATGGTGGGGTTGGTTGGGAGTGGACTAAAGAATTGATTGAGAGATTATAGAAGACTAATTGGGAGTGGACTAAATAATTGATTGAGAGATTATAGAAGACTTATTGGGAGTGGACTAAAGAATTGATTGAGAGTCAAGAGGATAGGAGAATTAGTTAGGGGAAGTAATGGTTCAATCAAGGGTGGAGAGAACTCTCAATCACAAGAATAAATGATGCCAAAATGGATGGAACTAAAAGAAATCATGCATTCCAAAAGATGACAAGGTTGCCCCTTTCATATGATACAGTCTTTCTAAAATTTAGATTGTATTTTATAGCTAAAATGCCTAAATAGTAAAATGCTAAAATAATAAAATAAAAAATAATGAAAACAATAGAGAAAAAGAAAACGGATATCCATTTTGGTTTGGTATCCAAACCAAAACAGATATCCGTTTCAAAGTCAAACTTTGCCAAGTCGCGAATTTGGCTACGTAAAAACACGATTTTTTTCCTATTGCCACTGTTTGGCCCGCGATGATCCTGCACATACCCATTATTGAATGTTGATGTTAAAATGTTGCATTGGGAAGCCAAAGTATTTGAATATTGTGTAATATATATTATCCTTTGCTAAGTTTCACTATGTTACAAAATTACAACCTAACTAATGGGAAGCCAAGCAGGAACAATAAGAGTCCAAAATAGTAGCAAGACTAATATTTTCCACTGAATAGATACATAATATCTAAATGCTTATTATAGTTTTCATGCCTACAAAATTTTGATTCAAAATTTAAATATTAATATCCAATTTTACTTATTTTAAACTAGGTTGAGACTCTCTTGCAGGTTTGCTTGAAGAGCTCTATTATACTTCCCATGACCTTATCAAGTATAGATTTTTTCAATCCAACCCAATCAATTTAAAATAGAAGGATCTGAATGAGATTGTCTAATTCTTCATCAAACAAATCTTCACAAGAATAGAAGAAACATTTATGCTTGACTCATTTTAATATTTTTTCAATAGTATAGGAAACATAACTCTTTGTGCATCACAATAACAACCTCAAAATGAATAAATCAACATATTGCACTATGAATCCTAAACATTGTGTGCCATGACTCAGGCTCAATTGCCCATTTGTCCATGCAACTTTCTTTTTGATAGTAAGTTTTGAAACATAAGCGATAAAATGAACCCTTCCTAAAATAAGGATTCACTGAGTTGGGTTCTCTTCGACGTTGAACCATCCTTGTTGATGAGATATTCATTATCTTCAACTTCAACATAAGGGTGGTTCATCCTATGCCTGAATGACATTTTAAGCATCAAGAAATAAAACCAATTACATGAATCTTGAGGAGCACACTTTATAGAAACTGACATATAACTATATATTTCATCATTACAAAATTTTCAAACAACACAAGGTTACATACCACATGAAGTGTTCATTACAACAGATAAATTTGCAAATAAGTTTAAGACCTACTCCATTCCTGCTTCATACATTCCCACTAACAAATGAAGATAATGACAAGTTTAATTGCATGTATCTCTAACTCATTTGTTTCCAACTGTTGCTATAAAAAATGAATTATTTTTTATTAAATTTTCTAGATAAAAGCCACATGAATGATAATATAAACAATAATACAGTTTTTATATGGAAAACATATTGTCAAAAAGTTAAAACTATGCACCATGGAAACCTAACATTTTAAACCAAATTCTTACCAGGTTTCTTTATACATGTTATAGAATTTATCAAACACTTTGTGCATGTCAGTAATTCTTTGATGTCAACCACATCACATGTTGACTTGTTGCACTTAACCTGCATTAGGATTTCACATAAAATATCAAAAGATGGAATCAGGTCAATGTTATTCAAAATGCATAAAACCTTGAGTATAACATTAATAAAGTATCTCATGCTTTTGAACTTTTCAATATTTAAAATTAAATCTTGTAATAACCAATATCCCGATATAAATTAAATAGTAAAAAAGTAATTACTATTGAACTTAATTGGTATTATTGTCAAAAGTATTGAGCTTATCCAAATATTCAAAAGGAAAAGGTTTAAGTATATATTAAACACATTTATCTAGTGTTTCACATTTTCAAGTAAACAAATCAAAAATTTCTAAAATATTTCTGGCACATAACACATAGATCTACATGATAACAGGGACAAGCTTTCAGCATGACCAAAGGAGAGAAATGATCACTTCCAAAAGTTCATCTAATCTATTGACGAAATTAAAGTTTTGAACATGTACCCATACATAGTGGGATTATACTTTTTTAGCTTTGTAGTAAAGTTTTGATTTTGTAATTCCTTGGTTCAAGCCTTAAGAAGCAAGAATGTCTTGGTGTGAGACTCAAGCTCAAAAAAACCTTAGGAAGATGACTTTCAACTCAAGCTTAGTCTTGGTGGGAAAATCTGATATTTGCTAAGTTTCACTATGTTACAAAATTACACAAAATAGATCTTAAAACCTAATTGATGGGAAGCCAAGTAGGAACATAAAGAGTCCAAAATAGTAGCAAGACAAATATTCTCCCATAGAATAGATACATAATTTTTTAAATGCCTATTTTCATGCCTACAAAATGTTAGATTCAAAATTTGAATATTAAACTCCAATTTTACTCATCTTAAACTAGGTTGAGACTCTCGTTTAGGTTTGTTTAAAGAGCTCTATTGTCCTTCCCATGACTTTATGAAGTACATGTTTTCTCAATCCAACCCAATCAGTTTCAAAGAAAAGGATCTGAATAAAATTGTCTAATTCCTCATCAAAGAAATCTTCACAAGAATAGAAGCAACATTTATGCTTGACTCATTTTAATATTTTTTAAATAGTACAGGAAATATAACTTTTTGCATTGCGGCAACAAACTCAAAATCAATAACTCAACATACTGCATTCTCTCGACATTTCCAAATTTCAAGGTACATAAATCTCATTGTCTTCATCAATTAGCATTTATTCTTTGATTGTAAGTTCCTAAAAAATACCTCTTCATTTATTACTATTTATGAATTTAATCCACTTTACTGATTTTACATTTAATGAATTACCCTAAATTACCCATTTAAAAACAAACAAAAAACACACACATTGTTATTTCCTTTTCATCTATTAAGTGGAACCAATAATAGTGTCTAATTACAAGATATAACATGTGGTATGACCATCTAGATTTTCATCCAAATAAACCCTCTTTCCTCTATTTGAAGAGAGTACGGTCCCTCATGCATCTCTATTTATTAATGTAAATGTTATGAAAACCTTATCCAACTAAGAAACCATTCTTGAACACAAGACCAATTGAAAACAAGAAATTAATCAATGGTATTATTACCCAAAAATAGAAATAATGTATTCAAAATGTGAATTGAAGAACATGCAAAGAAGAAATTACATTAATAGAATCCAAAGGCAATTTTTTTGGGGTTTAAATTTCTATGATAAATTTAGAAACTTATACAACTATGTGGAATCCCGAGGTTTATAGTGAGAAGGCACAAAGCTTCACCATTTATTATTTTTCTCACATAAATTACAAGTGTTTTGTTCTTAAGTCATATTAGACTTGTGTTTCGCTTGTAGCCGTCAATCATGAAAATCTAGGTTTTACAAGTCCAAATAGGAATTGATACTAAAAGTTTAGATCAAATAGTATTATTACAAAGTTGAAGGTGAGGTGTACTATAAATATAGAATGAAGACAAATTTATGTTATGATAAAGAAAATACATAACCTATAACATAGATTGCTTTGTTTCCATACAAATTACAACAAACAAATACATCTCAAGGGATTGAGATGACAAAACTTGCAAGGACTATTATTTGGCTATTTATTTTAAGGAAAACTACTATTATTTATATACAAGTTACCAATCCACATAATCATCTTAGATCAAGAGCACACAGAGACTATTAAGCTTCTCATTTCTATCCTCCCAAGAGATAGCTAAGACAAAACTGTCCACCTGACCATTTATCATCTCTCTCATTCACAACAACCATTATTCTTGTCTAGGCTTCTCTCTCACTCCCTGCCATCTGAATCTCATACTTAATAATGGTTGTGTTTTGATAGTGGAATGATATGAAATAAGAAACACCCCCTCATACACTAAGTATTAAGTAGAATGATGTGAAATTAAAAAAAAAATGTTTAGGCACATGTGTGTAGATGATTTATGATTCAATTGAACTCATCACAATTTGATGCAAGATAAGATGGGGGTCTTATCAAACTACACAATCTTGCAGCCTTAACACATCATCCAACCCACACTCTTGCACACATATCAAATACAACATATATATTGCAACAAAATCTAAAACATATATTTATTACAACTTTCACATGTACATTCATACAACAAAATTCCTCAAGAACAATTACATATAGTGAGGATTTCAACAAGAAACAAAATTCAAAAAAATTCAAGGGTTTCTAGGTGCCTCCTGCCTTCAAGTCTTCAAACCCTCATGCCTCACTTAGGTCTTTTGAAATCTGGTTTTTACCTTCATTCTACAGCTCTCTTGGTTGCCTTGAACACCTACAACACATTTGCAACTTTCTTCTTCTCTTCTTCTATTTCTCTCCTCTTGGCAAGCTGATTTTCTACATTTTTCCTCATGCAATCCTCTAGAGCAACCTATAAATTCATTCTTCAAACTTGATGTTGTTGATTGCTTCTTCTTAACATCAATAAAAGCTATATTTTATAGAGGCTTTTAACTATGTGAGACACCAAAAAGTGGCACCCAAATCTGCGCTTTCATTTCCATCAAATTGACCTCTAAAATTCCTTAAAAAACAATGAAATAAAACATAGTTATTGCTTCCAAATGTGGCGCCAAGGTTTTTGCACCATATTCAACACCTTGTTGCTACATATGCCTATGAAAAATGAATAAAATTAGAAATCAAGTCGTCCTCATTCACCCCAAATTGGAAACTAAAGAGTCATTTAATTGTTTGCCAAAAATCACTAGCTTTTCCTCCATTCTAGACACCCAAATTGAAAGAATAAGACAAGGATGGAATGCCAAATGTCACTTACCTTATGCACACTTCCCTAGGCATCCAAATTGAGTAAATTAATTAATTTTACTTTACAAGTTCCCTCTACCGTGCCAATGGACCCCTTCAACCCCGGAAACCTTGAAATGGTGCAAAATAATAATTTTTAAAATTACATTAAACATCCTGGTTGCCTCTAATTTTTGAAATGGAAGCTAAGTCTTGATAAAACAAAGATTTTATGCTTACAACACTTCACAAGATTCTCCTGAAGCTCAAACCTACACCAAAAATGCTAAAACTAAACATGAAGTTTTTTTTTTTTTGTGATACAAGATTGCCTATGAGCCCGGATGCTCCTGCATCACAATTTCAAGAGAACATAGAAGCATATTTTAGAAGAATTCTGAAATGAAAGAAAATTTCCTTAGAGGATAATCACTATTTCAAGATTTCTCCACAATGATTAAGATTTATGGAAGATTTAAAATAGTGTCAGGATATATTTTAGTAATTCATGAGCCTCAACATCCTTGAAAATTCCACTACAATTCATGCATCCTTAAAAATTCCAATTAAAAATGTCAAACCTTTTAGTGGTCAATCATTAGCTACTCTGCAAGAAGATATCAAGCATATTCAATATATTCTCCTTGATGAAATGAGTTTTATAGGCCCAAAATGGTTTGTTGATATCAACATGTGCTTGACACAATTACTTCCATCACATGGCACAAAAGATTTCGGTGGAAGGTTAGTTATCCTTGTTGGTGATCTTGGCCAATTACCTCCTATGTGAGACATACCACTATACACAAGTGTCACTTATTGTATTACTATCCTTACTAAATTTTATTCGTGTAAATGTTTCATTTCTAAAACTATTTTAAAAATTTGTTCTTTCTATGTTTATAGGTAACACTTATGGTAAAGCATAATGGAAGTTATGTTCCAAATAGTTGTGACTTTGGACACAATTTTTCATCAACAAGGGCATGATTCAAAACAAGTCAAATTTACAGAAATGTTAACAAACATTAGGAATGCAACTGCAAGATATGGTGATTTAATACTTCATGCATCTATGCACTTATTTGCCACAAATAGTATGGTCACTCTCCACAATAAGAACATGCTAAAGTCAATCAACATGTTAATTACACGTAGTGTACATCTACATACCCAGCGTATAAAATCACATGACATTGATGATGATCATCTGGATAGAGTGGTTCTAGTATGTGTTGGAAAATGTGTGATGTTGGTATGCAATTTTTATACTTGTAGATGTTGGATTAGTTAATGGAGCACTTGGTACTGTAAAGAATATAGTTTATCATCAAGGTACTCAATCACCAATGTTGCCATTGTGTGTGATTGTGGAATTTGATAATTATCTTGCAATTGCATTCCTAATGTTTGTTAACATTTCTATAAATTTGACTTGTGCAATTGACATGTTGTTTAACAACTCAAAGTTTGTCCCTCTTTCACCTGTTACAAGAGATAATCGTACACAAATCCCCCTCAAAATGGCATGGGATTTAACAATACACAAGTCATAAGGGTTAATATTAGAAAGGGCCACAATAAATATTGGTGATGTAGAGAGGGTTGGTTTAACATTCACTGATATCTCTCAAGTTAAATCTCTCAAAACTTTGAGAATATCACCATCATTTTCGTTTGAACGATACATTAAGATAGAAAATACAAATTATGTTAAGAAAAGAGCATTGATTACAATCATTGTCTCTAAATTGATCTTTGAGAGAAAATCTAATAAATATTCAATTTATTTGTTATTCATTTACATAAATAAATATTGTGTTGTTAAATAATGTTATGGTCTTTGTACTTGCAATAATAATTTCTCTTATAATTATGTCCATGTAATTATAATTGTATAAAATAAAACATTTGTTGTGATCTTATTTCATATAGCTCACTATTTAATATGATATCCTTATATGATTTCTTATAAGTTATATTCAAAACATTAATATATTTTCATTTTTTTTTTAGATGAATAAACTGCAAACTTGGGGTCTGCTCCCGTATATATTAAAGCTTAACTGTAAAAGTATAACAAAGTTTTTTTCAACCAGAAATTCAAACATCTACCCCTATTCTTCTATGTAGGGTTTCAATAAAATCCCTGATCACCTATATACAACCTACTACAAAGTTTAAATGAATCTCTGTTGTCATAGTTTATACATTATCAGTGGAGGGTTTTATCCTACCCCGTTTCTACTATCTATAAGCATAAACAAAAAACTATATCATATTGTCTTCATGCATTGATGTCGGTTATGTAGTACTATCTCCGGGAAGCTCTGCATCCGCATGTCCTCCACATCAAGCCCTAGAAGCTTCTTCAGAAAACCAACCCCCTGCGCTGCTTTCTTCCTGCGAGACGCTATCTTTTCCACCCTGGCCTCTGTGACAAATAATTTCCAATCCACTGCATCCCCTGTTGCATTCACTTTGTGAAAGTCCTTCGGTAAAGGGATCCCTATTCCGCTTCGAGCCATGCCTAAGACCTCTTCACAACCACCCCTAAACTCTGACTCCACCTAGGTATTCACCAATTTCCTAATAACCTCCTTATCTTCATCCAAATCGAACAAGACCACTAGAAACATCGAAGAGAGATCAGAATTCACCCTATATCTATTTGAATTTTCCATGAAATCCTCACCTAGAATCCATTTGATGGCAAATAAAATGATACCACTTTTAGGCTTGAATACCTTCTGCATTTGATTGTCTAAGATTCTACCTAAAAATGACATATGTCTCTTCTCGTACTCTAGCCTAATGGGCATCTCCATATTCTACAGAGGAAAAAAGCCAAAGGGGAGTCGAGCATCCGAAGCAATCTTCATTTTCTTAAAAAGCCAAGCCATCTCCCTGTAATTAACCCTCCACACACTTCACCAACTCCGTCCAGCCAAGAAGATTGGACTGCGTGTCAGAAACATGAGTGATAAACATCATTCTCAGTCACCTCCCAAAGAAATGCTTGTTGCAAATTGATAGCTAAGTTGGCTAACATGTCCACCTCCTCATTACCTTCCCTGTATACGTGGTTAACTACCATGCTATCCATATTTTCTACTAATTTCAAGGCCTCTAATAATAAAGATTTAAGTTTCCAATTTTTCATGTCCTTTTGCCTAATTGCATTTATAACAATTAGAGAATCACCCTCTATCTCCACCTTTGACACCTTAAGATGATGGCATAGTTGAAGGCCCAAAATAAGGGCTTGAAGCTCTATTTTATTATTTGATCCTGGAGTCAACTTCTTTGTCACTTTACCAATGACCTCCCCTTTCCAATTTTGACTAGACATCCCGCCCCTAATTTAGCAGGATTTCCCCTTGAGGCATCGTTGAAATTCAATCTTACCCATCCTTCCGATGGTGGAGTCCATCTAGCCTCCCTTATTTTTTTTCCTAGAATTCCACTCCCCCAACCCCATTAACGGGAATATATTTTCATATTGTTAGTATACATGTTTCATATTTTTTATAGTCTTGCATAATTGAGCAACTAGTTGCTAGAAGAGAAAGTGATAAAAGTGATGGCATTCATCATGATAGTTATGCATAGAAGGTAAGTAAATTTGTATTTGAAATCTTGTGCAAGACATTGTAGTTGTATAAAAGTATATTGTGATAATAAAATTATACATTAAACATTCAAATGCATTCCATAAATTATGCTGCTACTACAAATATGCATAGTATAAGAAATACACAAGTTAATGTTTCTTTTAAATTTTTAAGAATAATGCATTTTTATGTGTCTTATTGCAGTATGTATCATTTATGTGTCTTATTGCATTATACTATGTTGTTTTTGGAATGGTACATAACTCAAAATAAGATTATAAATTTATCCAAGTTCAATGGTTAATACTAATTGTGACACTCTTGTCTAAAAGTGTTATCAAATGACTCATAAACATATATTTATAGCCTTCTTCAACAAGTACTAAATGTAATAACTTTGCCAAAAAAAAAAAAAAGTACATTGTTTAACAATATGATTATAAATATGTGTGTCTATCAATCTAGGATAATTAGTAACATGGATTTTCCATTATCCTGCATTATTTAGGTACTACGATTCACCTAATGTCTTGATTTCTTAGAATTTATTTAGTTGATGAGTTTGGGGTACTAGTAGGTATGCCACTTCTTCTTAGGTGAATGGGAGACCATAGTTCTCTGATGGTTTCTTTATGATTTAGTTCTCTAATGATTCATTCATGATTTAGTAGATATGTTTTAATTAAAATTTAGTTCTATTAAAATAAATTTATTAGTTTAATGTATAGTGTTTTGTTTTGTAACTTATAGTTAAAATTTAGATTTCATTTAAATTTAGTTATAATTTAATTTAATTTATATATTTATATTTAATTTACAAAAGTGTTTTTTCTATTTTATTTAAATTTATATTAAATTTATCTTATTATAATTTAAAATTTATTTTATTTTATTTTAAGAGGGAAATTAGTAATATGGATTTTTATTTATCCTACATTATTTAGGTACTACCATTCACCAAATGTGAATTTATTTAGTGGATGACTTTGAGGCACTAGTGGATATGCCACTTCTTCTTGATTGAATGGGACACCATAGTTCTTTGATCAAGAATGGGAGACCATAGTTCTTTGATGGTTTCTTTATGATTTAGCTCTCTAATGGTTCATTCACAAATTTAGTTCGATTGGTTATTCATTTAATACCATTCCATTTTTTTTATTTCTAAAAAAAATTGAATTTCTTATAGTATTTATAACTTTGTCCACCAACTACTACATGTAATGACTTTCCAGTACAAATATAAATATAAGCTATTTAGCCATTGGCATATAGGCCTATAAATATTTGTGCCTATCCACCACTTGATAACACCTTTGGTGCTTGTACTAGTTATGTGCTACTTCTCATCCCTTTAAAATTTGGAAGAATTTAAAGTGTTGGTGCATTGTAGTCAATGCATCATTATTATAGTGGGAGCGGGTCCCATATGTAAATAACGGGTGCATTGTTTTTGTGTTGATCTACATGATTTTTGTTTATGACAGTGGAATAAAATTTGAGTTTTTAAATTTTGGTGATTTTGTTTTATATATATAATTTGTACTGATGCAGTTGTACAAAGAAAATAGATTGTAGTTAAATGTCAGGTACTTCTTGTCGTGCAATATATCTCCTTAAACATCTTGCAGTTGCTATTAGCAGTTTTTGTGGTCATTCTTAAATATCATCCATTTCAACAGTCAAAGATCAATTTTGACCAAAAATAGAGTAGGGTGAGTTTTCGCTGAGTTTTCACAATCCCTCACAAACAATCGTATCCATGATCAGACAACGTCGGAGGCGTCATCCCGGGGTGAGGCTGCTGTTGTGTGGAATCCAAACTATTGGAATCTACTCAAAAGTAGAAAATCGGAAGCAAAAATGAGATGCAATTTCCTGAGGCCAGTCCATTGTTTTTTTAAACAAACAATAAAGAAAGATGGGTATTTCACGCGGTAATGACAAGCTGTTCACAAAACTTGTGTGGCCAGAATCGATAGTCCTTCCCTCCTTCGCAATGAATCCTGTGTTGTTCTTGTACCCTCTACATTTAATAATCGTCAGCGGCTAAGATTGTTTTCATGGTCATTCAACACCTCTCATGCCTTCTAAACCATTGGTTTTTTTATTGGGGCTATACTCACAAGAGAAGGCTTTCTCCCACAAGGTAACGTATGATACATGTTTGTCCAGGATCGTTTGTATGGCCGATCAATCCATTTAGCAACTTTCAAGCCGTTGATTCTAAATGTTCCTGTACTTTCGATATGCATATATTTGGTTGTCTTCTTACACAAGTTTTGGTGTTTGTCTGAACACCACCTTCAAATGGTTTGCAACTCATCTTTTTGGGTTATTCTTAAATATCATTCATTTTAACAGTTGAAGGTTAATTTTGACCAATAAAAAGAGGATAGATATTTATCATTTTTTTTTGTTGTAAATTAAGTGTAAAATTACTCTTGGTTGTTTAACCATTGAAATGGATGATATTTAAGTAGGGTGGTCTTTCTACTCCCTCAGCGCTTGTCTTTCATGTTTCAAAAAAATTAGTTCATTCGGATTATAGAAAATGTGTGGAAGAAAGCAAAGTGTTAGTCCATGTCTTTTGTCCAAATCATTTTCCTACTCCAGATCAAAAAATCTTTTGATAAACACGAAGTGGTTACAAAAATGTAATAACATTGATATTCGCTACAAGATAATCAGTCTACAACAAGCTATTAGTAACCCTAACTTTGAAACTATTATTTAAGACTCAAGGATAGATGAAATAACCTAACACGAAGAACATTCAATGAGTACTCCCTATTCCTTAAATTAAAATCCCAATACAAATACTCATGGAATAGTAATTGATGCTAATTGGGTGAGACATAAGACACAACAGAGTATTTATTTTCTAGGACACTTTGTTTTACTGAAAGGATTATATCATTGTAAGCAAGTGTAATAAGACTTTGATTAGATTAAAAGATCATTTGTTTTACAGAAGCGAAGAAAATTTGTAGTTGAATAGGCATTCGAAAGTCACAAATTTTTTAACTCCAACCAATATTTTGAGCTTTAAGCAATCAATAAAAGGAATTTGAGGGAGTTGCATAGCAACAGACAAAACCACATGATATATATCAATCTTATAGTTGTTCCTTACAAACATGTCAAAAAGAAGTACTTAATTAGGTCTGCATGCATCTGCAGTAGGGTTCCATTAGTATGCTTTGGCCCTAAAATAGTGGACAATGAAATACCTAACTTCATACTTCCTTGCCAAGTCAAGAACAACAACAAATACACAAAGCTCACAATTGAAAATTAAGTAAGCTAGAACATGTCAGTAGTAATAAAAGCAATGTAAATAAAAGGAAAAATGTAGCAAGTTGGAGAAAAAATAACAAATCCTCACAATATTACAAATGATCCTTACCAAGCAACTTAAGATTTTAACATTTTGGTAGGTTTAACATAAGCAGTTTATGTCCTTCCTCTAAACTCTGTTCCTTTCGAAAGAGAATCAACATAGGTGATTAAAATTACATCTAGATTCTGGTTATTGCTACAAAATCATTTGGTTAGCTTAAACTTCAAGATTTGTTAGTCAATTTATAGAAACACTTGATATTGCAAATTCATATCAGATAAAGAAATGAGGTAACAGAACCGACTTTTCAAAAGATTGAGTGCCATTGTTAGGTGCTCTAGAGATGTTGAGAATAGAAGTGATGAGATTATAAATCTCAACATTCTCAAAAGATAGTGATCCTGTAGTTCCTCAAGGGTAACCATCCTTACAAGTGAGCACATAAAGCTCAATACTCTTGCAATCTGTGTCATGCACAAACTTTTAAAGTCATTCTTAGTTTGTGATATTTTATAGCACTTAAGCTTCCATATGACAAATTCCAACTTCTTCTAGAAAATAAACATGGATGACCTATGATCAGGCTTCCTTTAGCACACCACAAGGAAATTAGGTGGTTAAAGAGATTCATCCTTGAGTTGGATATTAGCACAAATATGGAGGAGCATTTGAGAAAATTGTTTAATGGAGACTATCTAACCAAATTAGCTAATGATTAGAGCTCTCACCTTCTAGAGTACTGGGTTAAGCAATTGTGTTGAGGTCATAGATCATTTATTGAATCTAAGAAATCTAGATGTTCCACTACATGTATTTGACTAAACTCCCTTACCATCTATAAAAGAGGAAAAATTGTGATTTAGCTAAGATGTATTAGCCAAATGATTTTTCACTACTTTCACACTAAGATTTTACTAGTTTTTTTATTGTTTAAAATAACTATTCTATAATCTCGAAAGTGCTTTGAATAAAGGAAATGAATAGTTTTATATTGCTAAGATAAATGAAAGATAAATTGACAAAGAGATAATTACTGAAAGATGAAAATGATTTACAATTTTTTATTATGGAACTGAAAAGAAGAAGATGACAAAGACCTAGTACTAGACAGAGGAAGCCACTGCCCTGGACGTCAATGCATCATACGGACATCTGCACGTTGTGTTGTAGTCTAGATAGTATAGAAAACCAAAAATCTCAAGTATGCTTTTAACTATTTCACTGAGCCTCCACAACAGAAGACAACAACAAATCTAGGAGTTCATAGGTGACAAATAACAACTGGAATTTGAAAGATATTACTTATATGCTGAAGTAAAGAAAATGATAGGAATAAAAGGGGAAAATCTACAAAACCAATGTGTGGTTGAAATCTCTTCTCTTAAATCTGTAACATGTTGAGGAATTAAAGAAATATTGGGGTTGTTTGAGGGCTTGCCTTCAGGTCAAGCCCCTATGTCGGTCTTTCGACCTCCACGGAGAACCAATAATGGAAAATATTAGAAAATAAGTGTGTGCTCTTATTTCCTAAGTGTATCTAGAAAAATAATCATAGTGACAATGATAGAAATAAGAATATAAAACAAAGCTAATCTACTCAAGCTAGAGCAAACTAGTGTGCTATGGAAAGAGAGTAGGGAAATGAAAGAACCCACAAAATGTTACCTACACACAAGTGGATTACACAAATGAAATTAACAAAAGGAGAGGACAAAGGGAACACAATCACCTCACAAATGAAGATGAAAATCTACCCAACCAAGAAAAAGGCTAAAGGAAGAGCCCAATAGCAAATAGTGGTTCCACAAAACCCTACAAGAATGCACAAAGTTTGAAAGATGATCACATGAATTAGAATAACAAAATATAATTTCGTTGTACGTTGTAGAGAATCACAAAAGATTGCCAAGAATGCGGGTAAAATCGCTTGAAAATGCAAGAGTATGTTGGAATCAACAATGGAGTTGTAGAGAGAGTTTCACAAGATTAGCAAGAGTTTTTTTCAAAAAGAGTAGCTTGGAGGGAGAAAAGGGAAGGTAGGTCAAAAGAAGTCATTCAAGGGTCACGAAAGTGTTACACAATATCCTACATGTTGCAAAAGGTGGTAACTAACGCTCAGAAACGATCACTGAGTAGGAGATAAGCTCGAGACATTAGCATGTCACGCATACATGCACACTAAGCACTAGTGTCCTAGTGACATTAGCTTCTAAACTCTCAAAACACCTCAAGACAAGCAAAGGATTATGACATTTAAATAGAATTTCACAAAAATAAAAGCACAAGGGCTAAAACATAACACAAAGATGACATTTTGTGGGTTGGAAAAGGCTAAGGTAGGGCTAAAAATGAGCCTAAGACATGCTAAGGGAGTAGACACTAAAATGAGTGAAAAACGTAGCATGAACTTGCAAGGGTATGCAGCTTTCTACGTTACACTATCGAAGTGATTCAATCTTTTAATTGGATATCATCATTCATTTGTTTCTTCAAATGTTGCACTTGTTGCACCAAGATAGTAAATGCCATGCTTCTTTTCTAGAGAATAAATATGTTAGATAATCACCATATTTTCTTTCCGTAGTTGTTACACCCACAAATCTTTCATATGTTACCAAATAGCTTTCCCTCTATGTCTCGTAAAAAAACAAGATTACACTAAAGATGGGGACAGGAGCAAGTGTAGAGGTTATGACTATAGTATTGGCTACCTTTATTGGCAAAGATTGATAAACTAAACTAATCGAAGAAAACCAACACACAAAAAAACTGAAAGCAAGACAAGTTTCTTTGTTGATGAAAAACCTTGTATAATAGAAAATTGCCTGTGACTAGTGATCCTTACAATACAAACCCTCTATCATGTGTGAAATGTGGAATTTGAGTTGCCAACGTGTTTAAATCAGTTGACAACCGAGGCTGGTATTAGATTTCAATGCATCTGGATCTCAGCCATCCACGTGCTCTAACCTTTAAACATATAATTTTTATTTATTTTTCTTATAAAAGTAAAAGGAGGTACAATTTTACATGGTAAGATATCAAATATAGTGGACATATGCAATATTCTACGTATATTGTTAGAATTAAAATTAGCACTCAAGTTCTGCAAGTGGGTACAAAGGTTTATTTGTAGCATCGCCATTACCATCATCATTCCTCGTAATTGATTATAAAAGGGAGGAGACCACTTTGGGGTATACACCTACACGAATTATAGTTGTGGTTCTCTCTAACTGAATAGGGTATTTGCAATTGAATTGTATAAAAGTTATAATTAGGGATTTAATCACTAGATAGAATAGTTTTAGTAGTATAAATTTGTTTCTATGTCAATTATAATTCTAAATTCATTTTTGTGTTCATGGCAGTATCTTTGTAGTCATTTTCATTCTTGCTCTTTCTCTTCTTCATTGTAGTTATGAATTTGTACTTCACACTTGCAACAAATGTAATGATGGTTGCACCTTATTATGATGATGTTATGTTGTGGAGCTTTGCCATTCTAATAGTTGAGCTACTCATACTCCTTGTATCTCCCTAATTCATTCATAATACTATTATTTTCATCATATTTTCCATCTACATCCTACTTGTCTTGTTGTACTACTCAATAATTCATTAACTCGACATTGCATATCATCTCTCCACCCTTGATAGGCATTGCATATCATCTCTCCTGAATTGATAGGCATTGTATATCATCAGAGTTTTAATTCAAACAAAGTATGTCATGTAGTACATTGTCTTGATCATGAGAGTACTCTTGTTAACGATCAATCTTTAATCATGAGCTAGTTGTTCTCAACAACCTTATTTTTTGTCGCATAAAATAATGAATGAGTTGTTTGTGCAACAATGCTTGCATAAAATGGTCAGAACTAACAATGACAAAGAAATTTGATTATATGGTAGATAAATTGCTTAAGCAACCAAAGTGCTAACAAGAATATGGGGGAAATAATTTAATAATTTTGGACTTGACCATCAGTCTTATGAAATTGAAACATTCAAGAAAACATGGGAGATATATAGGTGTTAGAAAATGTGCAAATAGATGTCATGGTCCAGAAATCTATGGCTACAAGTATAACCAACATCAATGGCTAGTGACCTTAGATATAACAAAAGACGTTTCTTATGCTTATGATAAGGCAACCATATCCATGAAAGGCATCAATGCCATGATCAATTTCTTCTAGTAACAATTTAGAGGCATACAAGTTTTTTTTCCAGTCAACCTATTGTTCCCTATCCACTTTCTGGTCTACCTCCAAATTATACCTTGTTTAAGTTTGGCCCACCAATATCTTACAATCAAATTCTAAAGACTCGATGCAAAGCAAACATGGAAGTGAAAACTTGCACCTCAGTGCTATCAAATCCAAACATTTTGTGAATGCAGGTAAATACAGAGGTGTTAGACAACACCCATGGGGTCATTACACTATAGAAATCATGGACCCAAACTCTAAGAAATGTTAAATGGCTTGGAACATTTGATACAGTACAAGAGATTGCTTGTGCTTGTGATATTATTGCCATATCAATGAGGGGCATCATGGCAATTACAAATTTCATCCATATGAACTCAGATCCATGTATGTTCCTTTCCAACCAACCTATTATTCCCTTCTCCACTTTCGCATCTTGCTCCAAATTACATGTTGATTACACTAACCATGTACCAACATGTTGCAAGATGTTTACTCTAGTTATACATGCAATAATTTAACCATTTAATATTTTGCATTAGAAGTTGAAATTTACAACTTTGGTGACATGGTCATGAACAATTTCATGCATTCTCTAACAAAAATGACAGAGAAGAATCATCAGTTGCTTGGAGGTGCTTCAAGTAATTTGTAGCTAACCCTCTCTCTTCCTATTGAACCTACCAATGCTAGCACCAACATTCCCATTGAAAGACATCCACAATAATATCCCTCAACTAGTTCTAGTTGTGATCTTGGAATATTTCCTTCATTTGCAACTAAATTTTGTAATCCTATAATCTCTTGTGAAAATGCAACAATTGATGAATTGAACATTCCATGCTCATTTTCACAATCCCAACCTTCCTTCAACTCTATTGTTCAGTCAAGTCACATTACCAATACAATCCCTATCAACAATCTAATCACCCACTTTGTGAAACTAAGGTCTTGTTCGTTTCTTGGAAGGGTCAAATATTACACCACCATCTAAGATTTCTAGCCCATTGCCAACAAAATAATTAACTTTCAACATTGAAAATCCTATTGCTAAGAATTTTGATATAGATTTAGGTTTGTTGGATCAAGTAATCCAAAAGTTCCTCATTCCATCCCCAAAAATAACAACAAAAATAGTTGAAACAATATTGATAGTGGTATTAGCCTTCCATTTATGGCTAGTATTAGTATTCCCATTTAGCACTAACAATGTTACATCTAAATTTTTCAATGTCAACATAAAAGATCCAATACACTAAAATTATCAATGTATGTACTTGAATCAACAACAACAACTATAATTCAAGAAATATAGTGTGCATGTTGCTAACCATCAATTCTCTCTTGAAAGAAGACAATTTAGAGATTGTTGATATGGCCACTTGAAAAGACTTCAATCACATTGAACAAGATTGCTTTCTCATCTATTTCAATTTTGTTTCTCAATATCTATACTTTGGCAGCACCAATATATGACATTTTCCACCATGATGTTTTAATACAAGGTAGTGTTTCATTTATGCAAACTAAATGCTTTCCATAGTTAAACGTTATAATGTCTTGCTCTAATGCATTCATGTCTACCACTTTCGCTACAATACAAATATAAACCAAAGCACAAGGTAGGTACTAGCCCTACTTTCTTTGATATTAGACTATCCAATTTCTTCATAAGATTGTCAAAAGAATGTGACCTTAACTTTATTACAACTTATGTACAAATAGTATATTGATGACTTCTACTTGATCAAGTCATGCATAGGCATTTATTGATATCAAACAAATCAAGATCACATGCTTTTTTGGGCCAATGTGTCAAATATGTGGTCAAGAATAAACATTGATTGATTTGTCAATGGTGAGTATGACTTGTTTTAAATGTCTACTTCTATGAATGTAGCTTCGTTTACTAGATGTGTGATTATTTTTCTCTCCTATTCATCCTTTCACAGCTATGTTTTTTTACAAGGTTCATTCATTCAGTTTCAAATCATCTTCATATTATAAAAGTCAGTTTTTTTGTTAAGCCCTGAACTTTGAATTGGTTAAACTACCTATTGAAACTATGCATTGTTCTAAAGTTAGCTACCATAGAGAACTAAGATTAGAGGGCTTTGTGATATCTATATATCAAGACCTATATAGAATTGAAGGTTATGCCCATTTTGATTTTTATAATATGAAGCTAAAATATACATACGAGATTTGATTGCATGGTTGTACAACTTAGACCAAGAACTTCATAATCTTTTTCTTTCTATTTGCATGCAATAGATAATGATCATATACCCACTTATATATGAGATTTGACAATAACATTAGCTACATTGCAAAATTAAAACAACCATTCAAACATTATTTGCTTGTTTAAAATTGTGTTATTTTTATAAACAACCGTCTAGAGATAGATAACACCATTACTTTCATTTAATTAACATATTACAATTTCATAATATATTACAAACTTTCATGATAGGAATCAGATGTAATGTGTCTCTTTTTTATTATGATGATGAACTTCCCTATTTTTTCAACATTTTTTCTTTGAACATATTTTGTAAAGAAATTGCTGCTAAAGTATTTTTATATTTGGCCCAAATGTTAGTGTAATCTTTGCACCCTAAAATAAAGTGCTCATCTAATTTAATTTCCCTAACTGTGTAAAAGACATATACCCTCTTCTTCCATTCTTCTCTTGGCCTCTTCCATTTACTCGTTTCACAACGAAGATGATGTGAGTTAGTCGTCAATTGAGCCATGAGCATATTTGCTCTCCAAGTGATACTTTACTCTACATAGGCATTGTGGTTGTTGTTTTTTTTTTCCATACTGGATGCTTGTTCCCAGTATCCCTACAGGGTAGCCATCATTGATCAACAGGATTCCCAGGCCAGGGGCCAACAGTGTAGGAGATAGACTCTATAAATATCTCCTCTTCTTCTTTAGGCTCTACAGAACCAAGGGGGGTATTCCCTATTCAACATCTATGAAATGTATATATGTACTAGCTGGGATTTTGACACAAAGCAGATAAATCCTCTCTTATGAAGACCAAAATTGTGAGATAAGTGCAAAGGGGCTAGCTTTGGGCTTATATTCAGTTGTAGACTGAGGATTTCAAATCCTAAACTAATTCTAAAGTCCTAAAGGTTTGTATATGGAGTTTGAGTTTGATTTTATGTATGGATGCAAAACTAGGACTTTGGGTTACAACAGAGATACCAGACCAGATCGGTGCCTATCCAGGGCTTGGAGTCAGTAGACATATATATGTGAATGTTTACCACAGACTTAAGACAGTAATCAGATTTCAAGGGGTTTCTAATATGTCCGCCTTACAGACAATACCCAAGAGAGAGTATTTAATTATTTCTGCTTACAAGCATCGTTACTGCAATGTATTCTTCTTAACACTTAATCCAAAACATTCAATCTACTCCTTGAGCAGAGGTAAGAGACTAAGCATTCAATATAGAAAACCTATATTCTATAATCTATAACACCCCTTAGATGTTCAGAGTCAGAAGAAAAACACATTCAGTCTAGAGACAAATAACAAAACACATGCGATGAAGCATTGCTCATTTAAATCAATATGAAATTGATAATTCTGTGCATAATACATACAACATACAATTCATAAACTCGCAAGACAGCTGAAACAGAGTCATCAGAAGACTGTATTCCTACTGCAGCACCAAAATTTTGTCCAGTTTTCAACAACCAAGAAAAGAGTAACACAGATTGCTTAAAACAGCAAGAAAGTGTACTTTCCAAAAAAATTAATTACAAGGCAAGGTCAAAATTTCCCGTCAGATACACAGCACCATAAATGGCGCTCAAAATAATAAATGCAGCCAGGGACAAAACATGGAGAAGCAAGAGAAGGACGAGGAGCAGATGAGCTCGAGCCTTATGCCACCGCTAGAAGATGATCGTCATGAACCCGATACTTGGCCACTCAACCATCGGCCCATGCCTCTGCATATCGCCATTAATAGCTCAACCAACCGTAGCATCCTTGGAAACTGTCACAGCGTGCCCATGGAAATTTCCCGCTCAAAACATGCTTGAAGACGCAGGGAAGAATTACCACTGCAACTTTGAAATATGGCCGTCGATCATTTCCCTTCACAGGATCTATAGCCTCAAATCGCTTTGAAAAGTTGAGAACCACTGAGAATGTGCCACACAGGGACTTTTGCTTTCGTTGACTCTTCTAACTTTGTGAGATCAAAGATATCCTGCAGGGACCACTCTATCATTTTATAAACGGGGCCGCAAGTACACTAAGTGTCGAGCATTTTACCCTGCTCGACCCACGAACCCTCCCCAACAGCCCATCGGCGTATCTCCTGCTAACATTACATGTTTCCTCGATGAACACCTCCGTCGGCCAGACTTAGACTATCGAAGCGATAAGAAACTCCTTCGCCGACTGCCTCGATCACGCCCATGCCCACTCTCTTGAGAGCCTCACTCCACTCATCATCGGCCAGACAAACCCCATCGAATCAACGCCCCGCGATCTACCCGACGCACCAAGTCATCCCGATGGCACTTACAAGCCACACTCCGTTGACAAGACCCTGTCTCATCGGTGAACCTATCATCTGCCTGGCCGATATGCAATGTCACTTTGATGCCGCTTTGTCAGGGTGACCCTATCCCATCAGCAAATTTGAACATACCTTCACTGATACTACTGCTCTCGCTGGTGACCACTTTGCACGACCCACGTCGACCAAACTATCCCGTTGGCCCAACTCTCCCCGGTCTGCCCAATATACCATATCACACCGATGGATAAATGAAACTAAGGGCTTGAGATGAAAAGTATCCATTATTTTTTAACTTTGAAACCCTAATTATAGGTGGGGCATTACCACATTGCACGAAGGCAGAGACTTGATAACCATGAACCCACCATAGAAAGCCAGCATCAGAACAGACAAAACAATGCAACATCCCATGACCCAAAAATTTTCAGGGCTTGAAAGAGAAAACCTGCGAACATCCAAAGTTTTAAACCCTACACATAAATGAGTACCAACACAGGCTCCGATTGGGGACGTGCATGCGCAAGACTGTAGTGAGGACCAGACCACTTCGGGGTAGACCAGACAAAACACAAAACTCAAAACAAGACCGGCTGTATAAGGCATGTACAAAATATTTACAACTAATTTACAGTGTGCTCAGAAGGTACTCATTTATGAGAAGAAGGCCTTAAGGAATTTACCGTGCACTAGCAATACCAGTAGTTCACCATTTAGGGCTTGGAGGAAAAATGAATCATCTCCATAGACATTGTTAATTTGATATGGGCTGATCTATAAGGGCTCAAATTTGCCATGTTTGCCCTTATCCTGACTCCTCGCATTCCACATAAGGACCAAGTCACCTATCTGAAACCTTCTCTCTGTAGCCCTTTTATCAAACAGATATTTTATTTTTTGCTGTCTCTCGATGTTTGTCTTCTGTGCTTCTCTTCTGATTTCATCTAGTTCAACCAGTTGATTGATTCTTTCAGTCATTGGGTCCTCAATCTCCTCATCATTTTCTTGTATGAACTTATAAACTCAGAGGAAGTTGTTCACAGGCAACCTGGCTATTGTACCATATACTAATTCAAAAGGTGACCTTCCAATTGCTTTTTTCACTATCACCCTGTTAGCCCATAATGCCAGTTTTAACTTTGAATCCCAGGCTCTCTTGTTCTTATCTATCACTCTCTTGATGATCTTCATGAGGCTTCTGTTGCTTGACTTGGCCTGGCCATTTCCTTGTGGATGGTATGGTGACGTATGAGACAAATCAATTCCATAAGTTCTGTAAAAATTGATAAACTCACCAGACCTGAAGCACATTGCATTATCCGTGACCAATTTTATTAGTACTCCAAACCTGATAATAATATTTTCTAAAATGAAATCTGTCACCACTTTTCTTGTAGCCTTCTTAGTTGGAATGGCTTCAATCCATTTAGTGAAGTAATCAGTGGCAACAAGAATCCAACTATGTCCTCCACTTGGCTTTTCTGAGATTTCCCCTATGAAGTCAATTCCCCATTGCTGAAATGAAGCTTCTACAGTTATAGTCCTAAGGGGTAATGCACCTTCATATCTTAGCTTCCCTGAGAACCTTTGGCAAGACTCACATTTTCTTACCATTCAATTCCCCATTGCTGAAATGGAGCTTCTACAGTTATAGTCCTAAGGGGTAATGCACCTTCATATCTTAGCTTCCCTGAGAACCTTTGGCAAGACTCACATTTTCTTACCATTCTATGTGCATCTAAGAAAAGAGTTGGCCACCAATAACTTGCTCTGAGAATTTTGTGAGCTGTTGTTTGGGCAGTGTAGTGTCCACCACATAATCCATTGTGCATCTCACTTAGAATATCTCTGGCCTGACTTTCATCTACACATCTGAGTAGCACGCCATCAGAATTTTTCCAATACAACTCTCACTGAACAATGATGTATTTAATAGCCTGTAGCTTTAAGGTCCTCATTTGATTATCACTGAGATGGGTAGGACAGTTCAAATTCTGCAAATAATATATAACATCCTTGTACCACTTAGATTCTGATAAATTTACAACTTCATTGTGCACTACATTCACTTGGCATGCCTCTAGATTTGATTGTGTCATCAGTTTTGCCAAACCTTGTCCTCTTACCAATTTAGTGATCTGTATTTCAATGTTGAATTCCTGCAATTTGTTTATCCATCTGCATCTTCTTCCAGTCACCTCTTGCTGAGTGAAGATATCTTTGACTACTACATGAGGCACATACATAATTATTTGAGATCCTACCAGATATGGTCTGAAGCTCTTGACTACTCTGACTAGTGCATATGCTTGTTTCTCTTTCAATTCAGCAGCCTGCAATGACCTGCTAAAGAAAGCTATAGGCTGCTCAAACCCTTCTGCATTTTTCTACAATAAACATGTGGCAATAATATGGAAAGAAGCAAATGAAAACAACTAAAATGACTTAGAAAAATTAGGAGACTTTAGCACAGGAGCCATCTTTATTGCTTCTTTGATGCTTTGAAATGATTCAATTGCTTCACTTTCCCAATTGACAGTTGCATCCTTCTTCATCATCTTGGAGATGTTCCTAGTAGTTTCTGCAAAGTTAGGAACAAATCTTCTAACAAAATTAATTTGTCCAAAGAAGGACTAAACTCCTTTCACTATTTTAGGCATCTGAATTCTGTCAATGGCAGCCACCCTTTCAGGATCTATCCTTATTCCATCTTTGGAAACAATGTGCCCCAAGAGTTTTCCTTCTACTACCCCAAAAGCACATTTCTTTGGGTTGAGAGAGATGCCATACTCTAGTGCTCTAATGAAAATCTATTCTAGATGCATACAATACTGCTCCTCTTTCTTTGAATAAGCAGTTAGATCATCTTGATAAACAACCAGAATTGAATCAATCAACCCTGCAAAAGCAACATCCATAGCTCTTTAAAAAGTAGCACCTACATTTGTTAGTCCAAATGGCATTCTTACATATACATAGGTTCCCCATGGAGTGGTGAAAGCAGTCTTAAATTGTTCTGATTCCTTTACCTTCACCTGATTGTAACCTGAAAATCCATCCATCATGGATAGGAGTTCACAACCAGTCACCTTCTGTAACATGACCTCCATATTTGGCAGTGGATAATTGTCTTTCAAGGAAGATACATTAAGATTTCTAAAATCAACACAAAGTCTAATGTCACCATTCTTTTTCCTGAATGGGACAAGGTTAGACACCCAGGTTGAATGCCTGATTGGCACAATTATTCCAGACTCCCTAAGTTTCTTAAGTTCCTCTTGCATTTTTGGAGCTAAGGTAGGGTTAATAGGTCTTTGCTTTAGTCTAAATGGCTTAGCTTCAGGCTTCAAAGGGATCACATGCTAGAATAAATCTTCTCTATAGGCTTTTAGGTCCTCATATGACCAAGCAAAGACATGCTTATACTTTTTCAGCAATGCAATCAGCATGCTGCTAATGTGTGGTTTGAGTTGTTTGCCAATGTATACCTTTCTGGGGGCCTGAGATGTCCCCAAGTTTATCTCCTCTAGGTCATCCTTGTTTGTGGGAGATGTCTTTGTAACAAATTGGTCCCTATTGTCAAATGCTCTTTCCAAAGCAACTAGCCCTCTAGGGATCTTATTTGTCTTGAGTTGAATTATTTCTCTTCCCAAGAGGGTCTCTTTTCCATCTACAACCTCCACAAAGTTTTGAAAATCAATTTCTTTGTTCTCATACTCATCTATGCAGTGCAAAAATTTTAACAAATCTTTGTCACCATCAAATACCTGCCAACTACATATATTTTCTGGTATTGTAGGTCTAATTTTAACTTCAACATTTGTAACATCTGATAGAGTGATATCGTCTAGCCTTAATGCTACATTGGCTAAGAAATCAGCCATGACATTTTTTGATCTCTCTACCCAGCCTATTGAAAATGCATCAAATAATTCAATTGTATCCTAGACAACATACTTATATTGTTTTAACCTTTTATTTTTTGATGCATACTTATCTCTAACCTGGGAAACAACTAACTCTGAATCCCCAAACACTTTGAGCATCTTGATTCCATGTTTCAAAGCAACATTCAATCCTAACAACAGAGCTTCATACTCTGCAATATTATTTGTGCAGGTAAACTTCAGCAAGAACAAGAATTTTAGAAGCTTACCAGCTGGAGACAGAAATACAATTCCAGCACCAGAGCCTTCCTTAGAACACGCTCCATCAAAATACATGGTCCATAGACTTTGTTGGTCAGACTTTTGAATGCACATGTCTCCCCCTTTACCTTCTTTAACACCTGAGACAACTCTGAAATTATCACAGTCGGTGTTCACAAAGCATATATGTTCCTCTGATTCTTGATTCTCCACTGTCTCTAATGATCTTTCCTCCTTGGTTAGTTTGGCATTCCTACCATTCACAGGTATCATGGCGTATGATAGATCTAATTGCATCCTTCCACCAATCAACGCTGCCCACCTTCTTGACAACAACATGCCATACTGTGGCTTGATATCAACCACTGTTATGTTCATTTTATATGTTTTCTCTGGATATGCTGCCAATCTAAAATCCACATCCTTCATGATTCCAATGACAGGTACTTCTCTGGCATCCATAGCATAATATTTTCCACATGCCTTGTCTATCTTTAACCCAGCTTGTTGCATGATAGCCAGAGGCATGATGTTCGTGGACGCTCCTAAGTCAAGCATACAGTTTCTAATTATTCTTCCATTTATGACAAGGGGAGACATAAAATGGCTCCACTTGTGAAGGACATTTTGTCATGGTCATCCCTAGATATACCTCAGGAACTTCATGTTCATCAATATATAGGGCTTGCTTCTTACCCTGAGGTTCATCACTAAGCTTGGCTTGACAGGGTAATCCTGAAATTAAAGATACTGCTTTGTTTCTTAATTCTTCCACTTTCATCAGCTCCATCAGTGGAACAGAGACTTTTATCTGTGATAAGACTTGAGTGATATCAAATGGGGCATGATTTTGAATAATAGTTGTAACTTGCTCCACTGTTTTATCTTTATCTTGGGATGATCCAGCTTTAGTTCTTATAGCTCCTTGACTGTCATTGCTGCTTGGACAATTATTATTTTGATCCTCAACTTGGGGGATTCTGTTTCCTGGTCCATGAGGATCATAACCTGTCTTTTGCTTAAAGTTTTGCCTATTATTACTCCATTGCTTCCTTTGTGGTTTAGTTCCTTTATGATCATGCACTGGCTGGTGTGAGTTGCTTACCTGGGCCTTACCCCTGAGATTGTAATTGCTTTTGACCTGAGCCACTACTGCAGCTGTGAAGGCCCTGATTTCTTCATCAGAGGGCCTTTGCAGGCTATTTAAGTAATTGTATGAATCCTGAGCGTAGGCATAGTTGTTTTCCTCATCCTCTTCATCATAGGGAAACTACTGACAGAACTAAATGTCATTATCTGCACTTGCATCAGCATCATGAAAAGAGTATCCTCTGTTTGTAGATAGCATATTGACATTATCATCTTCCGTGCAATGCGGCTCATTGCACTCATCACAGGAAACAACATTATTGTATAGAGACTGAGCAATCATGCATTGTGACTGCAAGTGGGGCATTTGACATATGATGCACCATGGTGTATCATCAACCATATTAAAACTTCTCTTCAAAGGATCAGGAGTTTCCTTGACATGTTGAGCTCTTTGGTTAGGGTTGCTACTTGGAAAAACTAGTTTACCATTACGCCAATTTGTGTGATATGGCATATCATGTAGTGAAGGTCTTCTTTCTTGCCTTTGGTAAACTGGTCTGTCAGGACCTACTCCCTTTTCATTTTTAGCAAGTCTGTAACTTAGGTCCTTTACAACATTTGTCAATTTGTCTATTTTGTCTTCAGGGGCAGATGTATTACCTTGGATATTCTGAGGTTTGTCTGGATTCTGTAGAATTTTCACATCATCCCTTCTGTTTGTCTTGCCTGATGCTTTCCTATTATTCTCAATGTTTATTGCTATCCTGAAAGCATCCCTGAGAGTAGCAGGACCTTTATCTCTTAACCCATATGCAGTTTTGGCATCAAAAGCATTAATATACAATATTATGCACATTGGTTCATTTGGCCTCATGTGATGTGGCAATTTGTTCAATACTTTAGTAAATCTTGCATTAAAAGCTGCAACCTGCTCATTTGACCCCTTAGTGATACTAGTGAACTCATTTACAAAAAAGCTAGGGTCAGTTTTGTCACCATACCGCTCTTTAAAAATTCTTTTAAAATCGTCCCATGATGAGATACTCCAGTCAGGCAGATTCTTGTACCATTCTCTAGCTTCATCAACAAGGGATTGCATAAATGACTTCATAAAAACATCCTCATGCTCAACCTCAAAGTTATCCATGACATTTTGAAAAGCTTTTAAATGATCCTCCCCAAACACAGTATTATTTCCTGAAAACTTTGGCACTTGGAGCCTTACATGCTTGTCAATGGGGTTAGGATAACCAGGGATACCATAAAAAACCAGCTACCTAAATCTATCCAGCTGCATGGGTTGTCTATCAAACTAATTAGCATTAATATTTCTGCTTACATTCTGATTTCTTACATTATTTAATGGTATCCTAGCATTGTTTGCATTCTGTCTTTGATCATTTTGCTGATCCCGGACCTCATTCCTTTGCTGATTTCTCTGCATATTCGCATTTTCAAGGGTGGGAACTGAATCATTTTAAGCAACTCTCAGAGCTTGCACTTTCTGTCTCATGTCATCTCTGATTTTTACTGCCTACAGATATTCTAATTCTACTTTTAAACTTTTGATTTCTTCAGCTAACTATTCTTCTCTGGGCATAGAAGAGGATGGTCCCATTCCATTCTGGTCATCGTCATCATCATCCCTTAGAGATTCAACCTCTTTAAACCTATCACTGGGATCCAAGAAAGGGCGTTCTTGAAACACTTCTGACCTTATTCTCAGAGCACCACCCTGCTGTTTCTCATATACATTTTCGATTTCAGCTTCTGTGTTTGAAAAATAAGGCCCTGTCCTCTCTGAAGATCCTGGATTGTTCTTAATAAATTCATTTTTTTCTGGGGCTAGGAGAACCATCTTGACTGGCTCGAACAGTCCCTTTTTTCTTATACATCATTTTTATGGGTAACTCTTCAAACAGAGTATTACGCTAGGATCTTCTCCCTTGCATACAAATTTTTGCTTTACCGGTTGGGAGATTGGTTCGGAGTCGCCACCTATACTTAGGAATTGTTTTCTTTTTTAATCAGGGTTCTTTTAAAAAGCAGTCCCCAGCAGAGTCGCCAATTTCTGTTGGTTTTTTTCTAGACTGGATGCTTGTTCCTAGTATCCCTACAAGGTAGCCATCGTTGATCAACAGGATTCCCGGGCCAGGGACCAACAGTGTAGGAGATAGACTCTATAAATATCTCCTCTTCTTCTTTAGGCTCTACAGAACCAAGGGGGGTATTCCCTATTCAACATCTATGAAATGTATATATGTACTAGCTGGGATGTTGACACAAAGCAGATAAATCCTCTCTTATGAAGACCAAAATTGTGAGATAAGTGCAAATGGGCTAGCTTTGGGCTTATATTCAGTTGTAGACTGAGGATTTCAAATCCTAAACTAATTCTAAAGTCCTAAAGGTTTGTATATGGAGTTTGAGTTTGATTTTATGTATGGATGCAAAACTAGGACTTTGGGTTACAACAGAGATACCAGACAAGATCGGTGCCTATCCAGGGCTCGGAGTTAGTAGACATATATATGTGAATGTTTACCACAGACTTAAGACAGTAATCAGATTTCAAAGGGTTTCTAATATGTCTGCCTTACAGTCAATACCCAGGAGAGAGTATTTAATTATTTCTGCTTACAAGCATCCTTACTGCAATGTATTCTTCTTAACACTTAATCCAAAACATTCAATCTACTCCTTGAGCAGAGGTAAGAGACTAAGCATTCAATATAGAAAACCTATATTCTAGAATCTATAACACCCCTTAGATGTTCAGAGTCAGAAGAAAAACACATTCAGTCTGGAGACAAATAACAAAACACATGCGATGAAGCATTGCTCATTTAAATCAACATGAAATTGATAATTCTGTGCATAATACATACAACATACAATTCATAAACTTGCAAGACAGCTGAAACAGAGTCACCAGAAGACTATATTCCTACTGCAGCACCAAAATTTTGTCTAGTTTTCAACAACCAAGAAAAGAGTAACACAGTTGCTTAAAACAGCAAGAAAGTGTACTTTCCAAAAAAAAATTAATTACAAGGCGAGGTCAAAATTTCTCGTCAGATACACAGCACCAGAAATGGCACTCAAAATAATAAATGCAACCGGGGACAAAACATGGAGAAGCAAGAGAAGGACGAGGAGAAGATGATCTCGAGCCTTGCGCCACCGCTAGAAGATGATCGTCATGAACCTGGTACTTGGCCGCTCAACCATCGGCCCATGCCTCTGCATATCGTCATTAATGGCTCAACCAACCGTAGCCTCCTTGGAAACCGTCACAGCACGCCTATGGAAATTTCTCGCTCAAAACATGCTTGAAGACACAAGGAAGAATTACCACTGCAACTTTGAAATATGGTCGTCGATCATTTCCCTTCGCAGGATCTACAGCCTCAAATTGATTTGAAAAGTTGAGAACCACTGAGAATGTGCCACGTAGGTACTTTTTCTTTCGTTGGCTCTTCTAACTTTGTGAGATCAAAGATCCCACATTTGTCCTGCAGGGACCACTCTATCATTTTATAAACGGGGCCACAAATACACTAAGTGTCGAGCATTTTACCCTGCTCGACCCACGAACCCTCCACCAATAGCCCATCGGCGTATCTCCTGCTGACATTACATGTTTCCCCGATGAACACCACTGTCAGCCAAACTTAGACTATCGGAGCGATAAGAAACTCCTTCGTCGACTGCATCAATCATGCCGATGCCCACTCTCTTGAAAGCCTCACTCCACTCGTCGTCGGCTGGACAAACCCCATCGAATCAACGCCCCGCGATCTGCCTGATGCACCAAGTCATTCCGATGGCACTTACAAGCCACACTCCGTCGGCAAGACCCTGTCTCATCGGCGAACCTATCATGTGCCTGGCCGATATGCAATGTCACTCCGATGTCACTTCGTCGGGGTGACCCTATCCCATCGGCAAATTTGAACATACATTCGCCAATACTACTGCTCTCGCCGATGACCACTTTGCACGACCCACGTCGGCCAGACTATCCCGTCGGCCCAACTCTCCCCGGTCTGCCCGATATACCATATCACACCGATGGATATATGAAACAAATGGCTTGAGATGAAAAGTATCCATTGTTTTTTAACTTTGAAACCCTAATTACAGGTGGGGCATTACCACATTGCACGAAGGCAGAGACTTTATAACCATGAACCCACCATAGAAAGCCAGCATCAGAACAGACAAAACAATGCAACATCCCATGACCCAAAAATTTTCAGGGCTTGAAAGAGAAAACCTGCAAACATCCAAAGTTTTAAACCCTAAACATAAATGAGTACCAACAGTGGTGATGATCATATGTAGGGTTAAATTCATTAGGATAATAGTTGGACCTCATTCTCTCTAAAACATTTTCTCATATAGACTTGTAGAATTTGTCTATAACAAATGTCTTAATTTCTTTGTTATTATTTGGACGTGTATTCACATTGATGTTCCATTTTTTTTTTGTTTCATCCAAGTCTTCTTTCTTTCATTCGAAACTTCTTTGATGACAACCTTTGGCCATTTATTTGCCTCCATCTATTCATTTTCAAAAATATACTAAGAGATGAACAATAGCAATTGTCTCGATAGGAACAATTCTTATTGTTGCTAGAAGAATTTGTCACAAACTAAAACTTTTTTTTTGCTTGTGATCAGGCATTTTTGAATCCTATATTATCACTATTTTATTTCTAAAGTGTTGCTAGCCCATAACTCACACTCATAAAGCACCATTGAAAACAAGTTACATACACATAACTAATAATTAACCTAGATTGCAAAATGAAAGCTCTCAAAGTGATAATATCATAATTAAATGCTAAATTAGGAAATTGAATGTGAAGAAGGTTAATGGCACTTAGATTTTGGCTCAAGGATGAGTAATTCTGCTATAGTTCCAGGATCTTGGATTGTCCCAAAACTAGAAATAAGATCTCTCTATTTATGTGTCCCCTCAAATTTTATTCAAGAATAATGTCTTCATCTAGGTCAATTCCATGGGTCTGGGAGAATTTTGTATGCATAGACCTGCTCTAAGGGTTGTGGATCTAATCCTACACTTTGCATGCCTCTACTCTCTAATTCATTAAATTCATTATTGTCTACTTTGCTATTAGGACTAGCAGCATGTAAAACACTTATAAAGTGTTGTCAAATCACTAAGGGACAATTTCTCTTAGGTCAATCCCCAAAAACGTATTGGCCAACGTTTTCCGTTAAACCAAAAGGTCGACCTATCAATTTATGATACAAGTGCCAGAGTTAATGAATCCATGGGAGGGGGTTAGTCCATGTCACAAATCCCATGGGGAGCACTGACCATTTGCCAACAAACTCCCCCCAGCATTACTCGGGGGGATTCAAACCTGTGACCTTTCACTCTGATACCAATTGTTGGCCCACGATTGTCGTTAAACCAAAAGGTCAGTTCCTATCAATTTTTGATACAAGCACCAGAGTTAATGAATCCACGGGATGCGATTAGTCCATGTCACGAATCCCACGGGGAGCATTGACTATTTTCACACAAAAAGGACCATCTTTATAGTTATGGCAATCATCAAAGACAACAATCTTTAGTCATGCAAATGATCATAGGATGAATATGCAGATTCTAATTCTTTTTAGTGCACCAATCCAAAAGATTCCTATAATAAATTCTTCTTGAATGATCTAGGATGGGAGTGGATATTTAGATATGAAAGGATGTGAAATGAATGCAATTGAATGCCTTTAAACACATATACATGGTAGTAAATTTGCAAACATGTGTTTAGTCACCTCACAACAACTAGTGAAATGGGTGGCAGTTAACTAAATTTGAATTTGAATTTTAGAAATTCAAGGATTAGACTTGTAGCTGTGGGATCGATCTTGCACCCATTGGAATGACCCACAACAATGAAATAGTGAAGTTTGTGTATGAAATAACTATCTAATCGTGGTGGTATAATAAATTTGGACACCATGGGAAAGTGTTTTAAAATAGGTAGTGTATGGATAAATGTATGGGAATGTGTGTAAGTGGTGATAGGTGAAGGCTAGGGGAATGATGCCAACTTCACACAAGATTTCTCCATTTGTCAATGTGAAAATGTATTAAGTCATTATCTCAAAATAGGCACAAAACTAAATGGCAATTAACACGGTGTAATGATAAAAATTACCTACTTTTCATTCTCTACCTTACGTCTCTGCACTGACTTTAGTGCTCCTTCCCTTATTGTGTTTTAGGCTTATTTTCACTAATTTCTAGACCTTTCCAATCATCACAAAGGACAATGCAAACACCCTAAACCTTACAAATCTGTCCCTCAACACTCTAAAAAGTGTGGGTTGCAAAATTAACAAGGTCAATAGTACCCCCAATGCTAGTGCCCAAGTTCAAGATTTTGAAAAAAATATTTTGCACTCCTTCGTGCCCAAAAATCTAGTACATTTTCAATGATACTTAGTAAGGATCCATATTTGAGCCTCTTTTTTCCTCTTCTCAAAAAGAATGTCAAATTTGCAAAACTTGGTATCTCTCTCCTCTTAACACACAAGAAAAATAAGAAAGCACCATTAGAGAGAGCAAGAGTAAAATATTGCAAATTTGAAGCTTTTTTGGGGACATATTCACCATTCCTCTGCCATGGATCCTATCTAGGTTTCTTCCTCTTTCATTCTTACGTTGATTTGCATTCTCTATTCCTCATTTACAAATCATAGATCTCAATTTTCTTTTATCGAATGTCTAAAACACTTGCCATAGGCTCTGGGGTATTCACCTGTAAAGTAATACCTTATTGCATGCATGCATATTGGGGTTTTTTAAATAACCAAAATGTGACTCAATATATCTTTTCAATATTAGGGGGAAGGGGATAATTTAATCAATGTGATAGGGTGGGTATTGCGGGTTGGGAATCATGTGTAGAAGGGGGTGGGGTGTTTATATAAGTGGTGTTTCAAAACCTTTATAGATCACTTTTCACAAGTCAATTAGATGAAATGTCATTTGTGAGGGTCATGAAACTATCTGTTTTCTACTCCACAATCTTGTATTGTGTCAAAGCCTCGAATCCCAAGGGCACGTGTTGATTCTCAACTCTAATGTAGTTAACAAAGGAAATAATGGTCACACCAAGGTTGTGCAAGTTTAGTAAAATCCTACCCAAGTTTCCTAAATCCAATTATTAAACACCTTTTAGTAATGTTGTGACCCTACCAGAAGAATCACTAAATAACTCTAAATCCCTCATGTTATAATTTAGATTAATTTGTATACTATAATTGAGATATATGTTATCAAGGGGGTTCACTATTAGAGTTGGTGCAAAAATGGTTTGGGCTTTGGAATGTATAAGTGCTTTTAAATCAAAACTTTATACAAAAAGACATATTTGTCATAGCTTATATAAGTTTTTTGTGTTAAGGCTTTAATGTATGAGATGGCAATAAAAATTGGTTTTGAATTAGACGTAGTTGTTGTCACATTTCTATTTCCTATGCCTAGTTTTAAATACTTTTGATAATGTATTTAATTGTTGACTGGCAAACAATCAGGAAAAATAATTATGATTATGTTGATTATTATTCAACTTGCTAATGATTGCTAGTAATGTTAGACATTTTGTAAAACATTGATGTCGAATTATGACATTCAACATAATTGATATTTTAAATGTTAGATCTAATTATAATTTGATAAACACTAACTACTCTTTATTTTTTAGGTGTTCTGAGTGCGACAAGAAAGAACTGACACTCTTGTGATTGCAAAGTGAGTATCATTGGGGAGAGGGCCTTTAGATGTTTGGTAAGATGGTATGATTGAAAGAATCCCTTCACACACACACACACACACACACACACACACACACACACACACACACACACACACACACACACACACCTAGAAAGAATGTAATTAGATTTCATTTATGTGTGGGTACAATTGGTGAAAGTAATTACTTTATTTTAAAGTAGATTTGATACATGCTTGAGTCTAGTCAATGTAATGTTGGTAACCTTTCATTGACTTTTGATCGAATGAATTTCATTATTTTATTTTGCAAAATTATTGCATAGATTGAGGTTGTATTACTGTGACTTAATGTTAACCAATCAAGCACCGTGTGCATACTCTATACTTTAGCCTATGTTTTCCATTTGAGAATTTACTCAATTTAATATTCATGTGTGTGCGTGTGCGCGCGCGCACGTGTGTGTGAATTTTAATCAAATTTCTTTGATTAAACTCATAATTGCTTATCTAAAGTGTTATTATTTATTATAATTTGTATGTATCAATTACTTTAAATAATATTATAAATAAAAAAGATAAAAGCAAAAAATTTAAATTAGATTAAATTAAATCAAGGAAAGAGAGAAGTGTGATTAAGGAATCCTATGAAGAAAAAGGTGTGGGAAAAGGGAGAGAATATAGGCATGAAAGGAGTTAGTTAATTTTAAGTTAAGGAGTCTATTTTTAGAATGCATGGTCAAGGAGGACAATATTTTTTATGGCAAGGGAAGTGGAAGTGAATTCCACTCTCGGGATGATTTAATAGCCAATAGAAAATTGAAGAGTCGATTATGTATGTTGTTGGGAGGGGATTTGTTTGGGGTTCTTCAAAAAGAAAAAATTAGCATAAACATATGATTTTTTTACTTTTTTTTGGGAGAGATGGGATTTAGGAAGAAGAACAATGGAGCTCTTCAAGAATCATCCCACCCCATATCCAGATTACATTGTGCAATTTTATTTTAATTTATTTTTAGAATAAATTTGGTTGTATTTTCTTGGGGTGTTTAATTCAAAGGATGATCATGACTATGTTTGCCTAGCAAAGTTCAGGTCATAAGTTTTTACAAATTGTTGGATTCTTAGGTGTGCCATGTGTGTATCTTTTTTTTTAAAACATGGCAATAGTGTTGATGGATAGGCCAATAGGCAATTGCTTAGAATAAGCACTTTGACAAAGTTTGTGCATGTGTAAGTGATTGCTTTAACCTTTCTATATTTTGGTTTATTGAGATAGTGATAGCTTTATATTTTAGTGAATTCCTTCTATTTGAGATGCCTGGTCAGATGTCCATTCCCTGTACCAAAGTTTCCATTATGTTGTGCGGTAGGGAGGATGCAAGCAAGGTTATGTAGTTGGGCCTACACCTACCAATTCTGCAATTGCTTGAAAGTTTCTAAAGTCTTTTCAATCAATCCTTTTTGTGCATATCCTACAAATAATGCATTGTATGAGATGACATCTCTTTAAGCAATATGTTGAATAGTTTACGTACCTTTTTGTGCTTCACTTTTACATTCATGTCTACTGCAGCAGTTGCAACTACAACATTTGTCAAAATTCCTCTATCCTTTGTGGTTGTTCTATGTCCAAACCCTATTCCAAAACTCCTATTATGGTGAAGGTAGGGAGGTTTTTCTACCACAGGTTGGGAGATTGGGATCTGAGTGTGGAAATTGGCTTTACATATGTCAATTGCATTTACTTGAAAGTTTCTAAAGCCTCCTCAACAAATCCCTTTTGCACATAATCTGCAATCATTACATTCATGAGTTGACATCTTGAGGAGGCGTTCTATTAAATAGTTCATGCCATGTTTGTGCTTCCCATCTTGAATAAATGTTACCTTACACAAAGCTCTGCACTATGAAGGATATCTAATAAGAGGGTATGTATTGGTTGCCATAAAGTAGGCAATTTTAGTAATTTGGTAATTATAATTATAGTGGATGGCATTAAACTGAATGATAAAAAACTCAATGCTTTCACCTCTACAAACTTTGCAATATCAATGAATCTAATGTAGTTTATGGTAACACTTACAACTGTAAGGATGAGTTCAATGAGAAGTTCAAAATGGAGGTGTTAAAAACTTAATCAATATATGAGACTTTGAGAGAGGAGACTTCTTACCTTTGCAGTTTATCAATTCCCTGATAATGGGGTTGTCCATGGGTCGTGTGCCCTTTAAACTAAGGAAAGAATAAGATTGCAGAGCATCATGCCACTACACAGTATTGGAAATTCGTGCATATCCAAAAAAGCACATAAAATCCCCGCCTGCTGGTATGAATGCTTTGAAGACATTAGAAAACTTATATAATAAACAAGTTGGGAACTTGTATTATAAGAAAATATAGAAAATTGTTTCTTGCATATTGAACCAGGAAACCATCTCTAGAAATCAAAGAGAAAAAAATGAATATGTTGTTTCTAATTATGTGGTTTGAATAAAGGCTTTCAACATGTCCATATTAGGAATAGTTACTAATGATTATCATTTATAAGGTCACCACAGGTTGAGGAATTTTATCAAACAATCAACAAGCCTTATGTAAAGCCATATTTTGACTACAGGTCTATAGGGCAAACACAATAGCAACATCTAGCTTAAAACCATGAAATTCCATCTCCTATTAGGTTTGTTCACCTCTATTAAGCTTGCACATTATGTGACCATAATTATGTAATTAGTGATATTGAAGGCAAAGGCCCAATTATAGAACTTAGATGAATGATTGCTCTGTATACAAGTAGGTTTAGATTAATCTTAAAATGACTTAGTTACTTATTTGGACTTTGGATTCTAGTGAAAAGTAATGAATAGCTTTTAGATATTGATTAGTGACTTTAGATTTTACCTAAGAGGTATGACTTTGCAATGATTTAACTTGTCTTACTTTCTCTACACTTCTCTTCCTAGTTGCATGTGCAAGGGGATTGGTAGAAAATAGTATTGTGCTTGTATTTGAAGGATAATATTCTTGATTATTGAGTTAGTATTAAACTCATCACTCATATGGGCAATTGATATATTGCTATTATTTTTTACAAAGGGACTTAACAATATAGCTTATCTCTATTTTGAAAACCATAGTATCCAATAGTAGATTGTGATACATTTGACCTTTATGCATAAATTGCGTTGTAAACTTGTATAACATTTAAAATGTGTTACGTGTAATGGTAATTGGAAAAATATTTTTAGCTTATGACTGTCATGATATCAATATGAATGATTAGGACTTTATTGCTTGCAACATTATCTGTTGCACACTATTGTTGAGGCATTTTGATCATCAGTTGTCCTATATGGATTAAACTTATCAACCTATTTCAAATTTATGTTGTTATTTTTAATGTTTCATTATAGTGCTATATTAGACACCTAAGAGCGAGTAGAAAAACATAGTTTGATGAATCTTTTCATTATGTATGAAACTTGGAATGAGAGACAAGATAGGTGTCGAATATGGAATACCAAGGAATAATAAGTGCAATATTGAACTTACAATTTAACATGTCAGTATTGTACTACATAAAAAGTGCATTGGCCAAAGCTCTTGAAATTGAATATAAGTGCAAACTTTATTTATTTTGATATTCTCTATTATATCATGATTCCCAAGTACATCTGCATTATTATGTATGCTAGAATGTTAGTGGAACATGTTGCATAGATTCTTTCTTTCATGCTAGCTTCAATCTTTTAGAACCTTCATTGAAGGGTTAGGCTTTCTTCGGTATGGGAGTTAGCATGGGAAAGCTTAGTGCTTCGTGGGTTGGGTGGAAAAATACCCTAATGATATTTTCTCTCTCCTCTAATGATTGGGGAGTACGACATTAGATGTACAACTTATGTTAGTTTCACTCCTTTAATGATTTATGGGTACATCACGACTCTTTATGTGATGGATAAGTGTTATGCTTAAATGATGGAGTTATATCTATTTGACTCTTAATATTGTTATTCAATTGTAAGATTATTTGTAAATGAGCCTATAAGGCCTTATTAAATGTAAAAGGACTAAGTCCTTATTTGTATTTCAAAAGATATATTATCTAGCTTTGGATATTGTTTTGTGAATATGAAAAAAAAATCTAAGCATTTTGCTTAGTTTTACTAAATTTATTTAGTTATTATGATTATTCATGGATTAATTGATAATCTTTTGTAATATTTAATTATTTTATTGAATATTTTTTTGTTATTAAGAGGGTGGAATTTACAACCTTGTAGGCATTGTCCTTGGTTGATAGGGTAGAAATAATAATGGGATGTAAAAATGTAACCAAAATATAGGTACATAAGATACCTACCGAACTTAGGGAGGTAATTTAATTATAGTAGTGTATACAGAGGAGGTATTAAAAACATAATTTTGAGGCATAAAAATCAAAATAGGGGTGTTTATTAGTACCTTATGAATGCATGTGCCTTGCCATTAGTTTATTAAGTGAAATCCCTAGTCCATAAACTTCTACCTTAGATCAATAACTTATCACTCATTTCTCCCTTGTTTGCATCCATCTTGTGATCATTTCCATGTCTGTCTAAATTCTCATCACAAGCACACACCACTTGCAGTAGTCTCGTCACCCCTAGGGTTTTCTCATTTGTAATCACCATTGTTGCACACACCACCATACACCAATATTAAGTTTGCACATTGTTGGCCTTGTTTTAACTTGGACCATTTTTAAACTTCTTGTTCCAAATTGACAAACATATTCAACATCAAGTCCATGCATCATGTCAAGTCTCTCACCGAATTGAAGTCATCAAATCACATAAATTGTAGTCACAAAATGTTGGTGTTATAGGTTTTCCACATAGTTTGACATAGATTAGTGGAAATGATTAAATCAAGGGACTTGTTTGAGTTTAAAATAAATCATTTTATAGAAGCATCTATGAATTCATCAAACATGATGTGGCAAGTTTTTAGGTCAAAATACCTTTCCATTTGGGAGATTTTAATTTTATAAAATTTTCGTCAGGCAGGTTACATAAATAATTAATCAAGAATTTCAGAGAGGCTAGAGCAAAACGGATTTTACAGAGGATTTTAAGGGGTTTATTATCAATAATATGGCTAATTTTTAGTAAAAGCACTCTCCCCATCAAAATATATGAAACTTTTTAAATTGCAAAAATTACTAAGGCAAAGTTTCTGTTGGTGCCTGAATTCACTGTCAATTTTTAAGCATTTTTCATGCAGGCACCTTCCCTAAAATCCAAAAAAATTTAAGTATTGGGGCCCCTCAGCGTTCTTCAGCATCTGCATCATAGTTCTTGAGGTGGTGGTCTTCATGTTTTTCTCCATCGGAATGAGTTTGTATATGTCTTGGCGATCATGATGATACCAATGGTGTGTTTTCTTCTATCGCTGTGACATGGACCATCGAATGGACGGAGGAGTGTTTTCCCGATGGTGTTAGTCTCACCGACGGAGGTGGGAAACCGATGTGTTATCGGCAGGTGTTGTTATGTCGGCAAAGGAGTTTCGTGCTAGGCCGATGGTGTTGGACTGGCCGACGGGGATGTGAGATGTGCCATTAGCATGACATAGACTGTCAGGTGAATGGGCAGATGTTGGACCGACAGTGGGAGGTTTGGCGATGAGTTGTCATCGGCGTGTGTCTCGCCGAAGGTGTTGTGCCATCAGGAGGATTCATGGCATCGGCGAGGGAATTTCATGTTGCTCCGACGATGTGTGTCTGGCCGATGGGAGCGAGGAGTTTGGCCATTAGGTTGACTTCGTGCTTGTCTCGCTGAGGGAAGTGCTATCGCCATGACTTGGCTATCGGGCGAGCTGGCGTGGGGTTCACCGAATGGAGTGGTGTCTGGCCGATGGTGTCATTGGCTTGGTGTTTGGTATCGGGTGGACTGTGTTTGGTTTTGACGATGAGATGTTCAAACGGCGTATGTGGAATGGCGTCGACAAGACTATTGAGGTTGGTCAGAGGAGTTCCAGGTTGGCCGATGGGATTGTCTGGCCGACAAGGGATTGCGATGGGCTTCATCGGTGTAAACACATGAGGTCGGCCAGAGGATTTTTTGATGCTCCGATGGAGGGAGTCACGGCGATGGAGGATGTGTTTTGTTTGCCATTGGCGAGACCGTTGAGATCGGAAGGAGTTTTTTGGAGCGTGCTGATGGTATAGGTCTGGGCGATGGGCTTTGGGCTGAGAGGCGTGTGTCGAGCATGGCAAAAGCGCTCGACACTTAGTATGTGGGTGGCCATGTTTTAAATTGCTAAAGTTGTCTTCGCACCGTGCATGTGGGACTAATTCTCCTACATAATTTGAACCTTCAGAAAATGCATTTTGGTGGGAACTCCCCATTTGAACGCAGCGATGGTTTTCTTGGTAGGCCGCGGGTGGTTGAGGCCTTTAATGGCGACAGTGCAGAGATGTGAGCAAACGGTCAAGCAGTCAGGTAGCCATTTTATGGCATAGCGATTTCTCCAATGGTGGCGCTGGGCTCGAGATCCCCCCTGTCTGTCGCATTTAATCTGTGAAGGCCATTTTCAAATGGAAGGGATGTATCTGGCAAATTTTTGACTTCTGGCCATGTAATTAATTGCTGAATGTACACGGTTCTGTATATAATGGTCTGGCTGTGTTACTTTTGGAGGTTGGACGTTTTTGGGCTTTCTGCTCTGGCTCTAAACATAAGGTGTTCACATTTTGAAAGGCATTTTTTGCTACAGACTCGGTCCTTAGTCTGGTGTACTAATCTATCTTGGCTTGTAAATGATGATTTTCTCTGTGATGGCCTTCTATGCAGATTGATTTTAAATGAAAAACACCTATGTGTGTATTGTTTCTGATTGTCTCCTGTATGTCATTTGTTTTCCTTTCAAACAAGGTTGTCAAGGGCTTCCAAGTTTTTTAGTATGTGCATACTGTGTGTCTGATTTATTGCGTCTGCTCAAGGAGTGGTTAAATAGGCTTTTGATCAGATACAAAGGGAAATAGATTGCATCATAGGATCTGTTAAGCATGATCATTAATGATACTCTCTCTTGGACATGTTGCTGTTAGGCAGTAGCATTATTCTTAGGTCCTCTGGATATGAATTTATGTTGTCATGGGGAGACATTTACAATCTTAGATATGACTCTGCTGCCCAGATAAGGCACTGGTTTGGGAATCTGTCTGTTCAATGGGTCTAGGAAAGTCCCATAACCCCAAACACCATTTCAAACCATTTCATCCTTCCACCTGTTAGTTGTAGGAGTAGGATTAGGATCCCTGCATGCTCTCATACCCAACCAGACATCATGTCCAAGAATGTTGCCAACCTTGTGATTTGTTACACAAATCTTGGTCCATACATGAGAGTATTTTGCCTGTTGCTGTCAAGTTAAATCCTTCTGTCATTGAGCTAGTCAAGGTTATACTTTTATCAAATAGGGACACCCCCCTTGGTGCGGCAGAACCAGAAGTGAAGGGGAGGAGCTCACGCAACCTCCTGTATTCAGTTGGCTGAATCTGCTTGTGCATTAGAACTGGCAAACCCTAATGCCGATTTAGAAGAAAAACCAACAGTTTCCACATGGTTTTAAAACCTCTTCGATGAGCCAAAATGATCTATGTCAGTGCTCAAACATCCAATGAACAATTGTTAGCAAGACGGTTGCCATTGCACCAAAAGATTGACTTGTTAATGCTCGATACAACCGCCAGAGTTAATGAATCCATGAGAGGTAGTTAAACCTTGTCACAAACACAAGCATTGCGCTGCACAACACAAGGAGACCAAGGGCTTACACCTTGCAACAATCCCCCCAACACAAGCAGGGGGTTCAAACCCGTGACCTAGGCTCTGATACCAATTGTTAGCAAGATGTTTGTCATTGCACCAAAAGATTGACCTGTTAATGCCTGATACAACCACCAGAGTTAATGAATTGATGGGAGACAGTTAAACCTTATCACAAACCCAAGTGTTGCGCTGCACAGCACAAGGAGACCAAGGGCACACACCTTGCAACAACAACTTCTTTCAAATTTAATAAATGTTCAAGTGTTCATCGACAATATGAATAGGTTTTATAACCAAAGAGATGGTAAACAACCTTGGTTTTGAAACTTTCATCGGCCTCCACTAGAGTTTTGAAAACTTCATAAGATGACGTTGAAGAGTATTTGATAAATTTAAAGCATTATTACATGTTCTTTGAAAGCTATCTTCATAACTACCATGAAGCCAAAAGGATTTTGAGAAAAGCACAAGTCACAAGTTATAAAATGAAGGGCAGTTGTGAATACCATTCCAAATGCTAATAAAGGAGACTTCTATGTTCGGGCATCAAAATTACTTTTAAAAGTTTCACTTACCTCTGATGAAGTTTTGAAATCCTCCTAAGATGTCAATGATGAATCAACAAATTGCATTCATTAAAAAGAGTCATAATGACGAGGAGAGAAGGTGAAGAGTTTTGAAACTTGTTTAAAACGCTAATATGGTTGTGAAGTGCTCTCAAAGAGCTGATGAACAAAGCGTTGCAAATGAAACTGATCTGTTGAACAGGCTTGAGAAAGTCTCAAGCAAATGCAATATATTGGTGACTCTTGAAGTTGTTCTTGAGGACAATACTATAGTTGGCAAAGGATGTAATATAAGTAAAAAGTCCACAAAGTAAGAAGCAGTCCAACATATATATTAATGCAACTGAAGAAACGTGACATTCACCATCTGCAGTGTAGTAATGTGCCTTCTGATACTGAGGTTAGAGGAACCACTGAATAAAGCATGGAAGAAATTAGTAGTCTTAGAGATATTGCTACTACTTGTGACAAAGAATCAGATGCAAGTGAAAGTATAGAGTTAGCAAAAAAAGCAAAAGCTATTATAACTCCAGTAAACTTCTCGACTCCTTAATATCCTAATGGTGGTGAAAAGGCTATAAAAGTAGAGGTTGGGTGGAGAAGAGAGCAAAGTAATAAAGAAGTTGTTCGTCAATCAAAGATTGTTGATACATGTAAAATAAAATTAGAATTGGGTCAAAATCAAGGATTTCCAGAGAAGAAAGCAAGGACTATTATGGCTCCAACTCGAGACCCTTTTCATGATAAAAATGAGGATATAGTGTGCAATGATGCAGTTGGTTTCTATGAAAAAAATGGTGAATATAATAATCGGATCCTAAACAAAGTAGCTTTAGACGAAACAATTGTGACAAATACGTTATTTGGTAAATCAAGTTCAAAAAGAGTGTGTGTTAATATGTGTATGCAAATGAATCAACTTCTGATAATGTGAATGTGGTGTGAAGGTGTAAATGTATATCCTTGTGAGTTGATCATTTGAATAAGAGGCCCCACTTATAACATATAACTACTAGTCTCTTCTTAAAAGGATTGCAATGTAGTATTTCTCGGAGTGACAGTTCCTTCTAAAATGCATTTGTCAAGTTGGTGCACAAGTTGTCGCTTGAAAGTGGTTCCCTTGAGCATGATGAAGTTCCAAAGGAAGTTAACAAATTACCAAATAGTACATTAGAGGACAAGTTGTTAGTAGTTTTAAAGGAATGACTTTCATCTAAACAACCATCTAGTTTGGATCTTCAATATGTCGACTTGTGAGCTGATGAGAAATGAAGGTGCAAAAGGTGTCATCAATCAACATGTACCACCAATCAATCTAACAAATCCCAAATGATTACATATGATTGTGCACAACAAGATATTCTTTAACTTTGTTGATGTTGACTTCATACAAATGTCATAATCATATAAGTAGAGGATAATTTTAGACAGTGCTCAGTGCCAAGGATGTCTTTAGAAAGTGTCAAAGATGGAGCAGATGGAGAAGGGAAAATGCCTCAATAAGACCAATTAATCGGTCTTTTTTCTCAAAAAGTTATAAGTTTCATGTTGCCTTGTTGGAAAAGTGACTTATGTCACTTATTGTAATTAAAAGTTAGAAAATAAGTTTTGTTTCTGGAAATGTTAGAGTGAAATCTAACCAAAATAAAGTTTTTTTCTTAAAAATTATTGTATTTCAAAAAGGTAGTTATGAAGTGGTTAACTTGTAGTTACTATGTAGTTACCAAAGCTAAGCCTATAAATGCAAGGTTATTTCAAATATAAAGTCGGAAGGGGAGGAACTTTTTGGGGGGACTTTTTGGAGACTTTTGGGCTCACAATTTGTACATAAGGGTTTTTGGGAGTTGTGTAACTTTACAGAGATAATACATAAAGCACTTGGGTCACATGTTTTGAGTGTTTTTTTGCATTATCATTACTAATTTCTTGTATGTTAAATTGGTAATCCCTTTGTGTCATTGTGGAAATCATTGATCATCTACTAAAGCATTAATACAAACTATGTAATTGATGTAAAGAAACACAGTTATTTCTTGGTTTCTTGATTTGAATGTATTCAGACAACTTATCTCTTCATTTGTTGAGATGTGTGTGTTTTCCTTCATTCATTGTTGTTGCATATTAAAACTTATATTGTTGTGAAATTCATCATATAAGTTTAGAAACATAGTTTCTAAATTTTATGGTGAAACCTCTTGTTAATAAATTTGAGGAATCCAAATCAGTATTCGTATGTTTGTTGTTAGGGTTTCTGCAAACCATTTTTTCCTTTAGTTTTTCTCCTTTTCCTTTTTTATACTTTCAGGTTAAAAGGTATACTACTGTTAGTGTGTTGCTTCTCTGTTGTTGGTATGTTTTGCTTGCCATTGTGGCTTTTTGTTAAAGGGACCTGCACCCTTGTTTGCAACTTACCATAACTAAAAACAATTTTTTATACCTACAAACAATAAATATAATAGTTATTTTTTAGAAAAAAAATCAACACACCTAGTCAAATCAACTACATAATTTTATATAAAACAAGTGTTGTGTAGTGACTAATGTCTAGAGAGAGAGAGAGTATATATATATATATATATATATATATATATATATATAGCCAAAAAATATCAGGGTTAAGATTAGGGTTACAGTTACAATTATGGTTACGGTTAGGGATAGAATCAAGGTTAACGATAGAATTAGGGTTAGGGGTAGAATTAGAGTTAGGGTTAAAATTAGGGCAAATATTTATAACAAAAAAGAAAAAGTTAAGGTTATAGTTGGAATTATGGTTGGGTTTAGGGATAGAATTAAATGAAGAGAGTGACAAAGACAAAGACAAAGAGAGAGGGAGGGAGGGAGAAAGTGTAAGAGATATAGAGAGAAAAATATAGAGATATAAATACGAGAGAAATATGCAAAGAGAGGGCAAATATATATAAACATAAAAGCATTCGGGTTTAGATTAGGTTTACAATTATAATTAGGGTTAGGGTTAGGGATATAATTTTGTGAAGAGAGAGAGAGACACAAAGACAAAGAGATAAAAGAGAGAGGTAGGGAAGGAGAAAGCACAAGATAAATATAGAGAGAAAAAGATATATATATATATATATATATATATATATATATATATATATATATATATATATATATATATATATATATATATATATATATATATATATATATATATATATATATATATATATATATAGAGAGAGAGAGAGAGAGAGAGAGAGAGAGAGAGAGAGAGAGAGAGAGAGAGAGAGAGCAAATAAATATAACCAAAAAAATGTTAGAGTTAAGATTAGGGATAGAATTATAATTAGCAATAGAATTAGGGTTAGGGAAAGAATTAGAGTTAGGGTTACAATTAGGACAAATATTTATAACAAAAATAAAATCATTAGGGTCAGAGTTAGAATTATGGTTGGGGTTAGAGATAAAATTATGATTAGGGTTAGAATTAGGGTTAGGGTTAGGGTTATAAATAGGGTTAGGGATGGAATTAGGGTTACATTTATGGTTAGAATTGGGGTGAGGGTTATAATTAGAATTAGGGTAAGGGTTAAGGTTAGAATTAAGGTAAGCAATACAATTAGTGTTACAGATAGAATTAGGGTTAGGCTTACAATTCAAATTTAGGTTAGAATTGGGGCAAATATATAACCAAAGGGTTGGGGTTAGAATTCAGGTTAGGGTTCGGGCTAGAATTAGGGTTAGGGAAAATATTTATTGTCACACCCCATTTGTTTAGTCCATATAATATTGATAATAAAGTACTACAATTACCTTTAAATTTAACTGAAATGGTTATAATATTGTTTAATCATTTACGAAAGTATACTGATGTTGATGTGATGATGCATAATTATGTGATCTATTCCATAGAAGTCCTTCAACCTTGAATCACGTTGGTGTGCATAGTGATATGCCACCAAGCCACTCTATGTATGTGCATGAGTAGGCAATTCTTGAACAAGTTGAGATTGCAAGGGTATGAGTGAGTCTATGTTTGTCCATGTGAGCTTAGATACAAGATTTATGGAGAAAGTAGAGAGATAAATCATATTTTATGATGTAAGACTACTTTTCCAATAACAACATGTGGATTAATGTTACCATGGGTGAAGTTGACCACATCATGAGTCTTGATTAGCACGATAGCTATAAAAGGTAAGAATTCTTCTATTGAACCCATTTTTACCAAGCTTTGTTGAACACACTAACATTAAAAAAGATAGCTTTTGCTTAAAGTTTCTAAAGGCTATGATTTTTTTTTTCTAGACTATGGTAATGAGCCACCATTTCAAAATATTTATGCATTGTGCATGTTATGTTTTAAATAGAATATTTACACACCTAACCTTTAGACCCATCTAACTTTTCATGAAAGTGGCAATGATTAGAATTATTTTCATTTGTGTAAGGATCTCATTCTTTTGTGAGAAATTTTAATTTATTAGCCATTGAGTTATTCTTTTATGCATTTAAAGGAATTTAGAATTTGTTTTGTTGTTTTATTTTGAGAGGCCTTGTCTTAGGAAGACAACGAACATCTTCCTCACCCCTATCACATTGGACAAAATTTGCTTCATTTAGCATCACCAGTAATTTCCACAAGAAAATTGTTCCTTTTAAAAATCATGAAATTGGTTCACGTCCCTCACAACAAATTCTCTGCAACAATGTTGGAGATAAGTTTCATTGTAGTGTGGCAAATTAGCGCATACCGGAGGTTCTTAACAACTCTAATAGTTGTTCTATGGGGTATGTCAAACTGACCAAATGCAATTGCCAACTTCCTACTATAATGGAAGAGAAATAATTATTTTTTCCTCCTTTTCCACAACATTATATAAATGTCTCAAATCTTTTAAAAAATACCCTGTTGCCTTCATCTTCCAAGCCATTTTTCTCCTTCCTTGCATGGGTTTATGTGTATCTAATTTTACTTATTAGCATCTCAACTAAGGAATTGAGATCTTTGAGTCTCTCTTTATCCTTGTTTTAATTTTGTTATTTGTTAGTGCTAACTGAGCCTTAATTATTATGTTCTTTTTGGAGTAGTATGTTCAATATCTTAGTGAAGAATTTGAGAAGACAATGTGTAACAGAGGTATTTTGCCTTATAACTAGGAAGTTTGAGAAACTGAGGAATGGAATTAATCTAATGTATTTTTTTTAGTAGGATCCAACCAGTTCTTTTGGTATGAAGTGGTAACGAGCAACTATGGAGTTTTTGATTTGTCCTCTTGTAGACATCTAGCTATATGAAGTTTTTCGTTAAAGACTATAGTCTAAGAATGCTTAATAAGTTAATATTGTCTTTTGAAATACTGAATTGGTTTTTGGTAAACATATCAAGGTTGCTTGAATATATGGTCAGTTATAAGTTAGAATATATTTGTTTATTTTAATTTACTAAGCTTCTTGGTGTCTCTTGAATATATGTTAGAATAACATGGCATATAGGGTGAAAAGTGAAGTTGCTTTAAAGCTTATACGTAACTAGCCAGATCTTAGATGATTTGATGTGTCAGCTAAGTAAATAGGTTTATGAATCTTGAATGGATAAAATAGATCCAAGTGCTTGTCTTCTTTCAATATTTTCACATAAAAGGAATGTAATAGAACTGATAGATGTTTATGATATGCATTGTTGTACCACATGAATGTGTGTATCACTTTATGTAGATTATGGTGTCGATAAAATATTTAGCATTGAGAGTGTCTTGCATCTATCTATTGAATTTCAGTGAAGGGATAATGTATGAATCCTTTGCTTGGTAAAATGAATTGAATGATTCCTACATTTTAATTATTTATTCTTGTTACTATTTCATCATAATATCAATAATTGAATATGAATGAGTCATGTTAAAATGCTTGGATTGTTTCTGTTGTACTACTTATTTGACACTATCATCATGTAGTATATTTTAACCTCAGGTACTCAAGGAGTGTGCATGTTGTATGACGAGCTAGCTCAGATCATTTTGTGCTTAGTAGCCTTGTCTCTTGATGATTGACTCATATCAGAGAGTTATAAGTCATGTTTTAGCTCTAGTATGGGACTAATTATTAACCCAATGTGAGTAATTGTTTCAAGTCAACCTAAACAGGTTAAAAGCTAAGTGGAAAACTATGAAGCCTCTGTATCTTACATAGGCAAGGCCATCTTGGATGAACCTCGAGGCCTAGGTCTGGCCCCCTAGGACTTGTTTCATTCACTATTACATATAATCATGTCATCCTTATATTATATTTCAAACTTTGAAACTATGCACTAAAATTAGAAATAAAAGTAATGCATTTTTGGAACATGTTGTGTTATCCATTGTTCACGCTATCGTTAATTGTTTATGAGATGGTTAATTCTTGTGATGTTAATTTTGGTTGTTTTGTGTTGTGTCCTTAATGGAATATTTTGAGCATGACATCAAGATGTAGGCTAGTTTGTCTAGCCTTATTATTCATCAATTAAATACAGTTGAGGTGTGTTAAGATTGAATAATGAATTTTTTTACTCCATTTAGGTAATAATTATTGTAATATTAATATTTTATTGATTATATTGGGTCGGATCTTATGTTTATAACCAAAAAAATTGTTAGGGTTGGGGTTAGAATTAGGGTTGGGGTTAGGGGTAGAATTATAATTATGGTTAGAATTAGGGTTATGGATATAATTAGGGTTAGGGTTAGAATTATGCTTAGGGTTAGGGATAGAATTAATGTTAGGTTTACGGCTACAAATAGGGTTACAATTAGGGAAAATATATATAACCAAAAAAAGCATTGGGTTTAGAATCAGGGAAAATGTATAGAACTAAAAAACATTAGGGTTATAGTTAGAAAGCGCGAGACATATAGAGAGAGCAAAAGATATATATATATATATATATATATATATATATATATATATATATATATATATATATATATATATATATATATATATATATATATATATATATATATATATATATATATATATATATATATATATATATATATATAAGGGAAAATGTATAGAACTAAAAAACATTAGGGTTATAGTTAGAAAGCGCGAGATATTAGAGAGAGCAAAAGATATATATATATATATATAGGAGAGAAAGAGGTAGAGATAGATAATTAGGGCAAATATATATAGCCACAAAAATATTAGGGTTAAGATTAGGGTTATAGTTACAATTATAGTTAGGGTTAGCGATAGAATTAGGGTTATGGATAAAATTAGAGTTAGGGTTACAATTAGGGCAAATATTTATAACACAAAAGAAAAAGTTAAGGTTACAGTTGGAATTATTGTTGCAGTTAGGGATAGAATTATGAATAGAGAGACAGACAAAGACAAAGAGCAAAAAGAGAGAGGGAGGGAGGGAGAAAGCATAAGAGATATAGAGAGAAAAAGATAGAGATATCGACAGGAGAGAAAGACACAGAGAGAGGGCAACTATATATAAACATAAAAACATTAAGGTTTAAATTAGGGTTATAATTATAATTAGGGTTAGGGTTAGGGATAAAATTAGGGTTAGAGATAGAATCTTGTGAAGAGAGAGATAGACACAAAGACAGAGATAAAAAGAGGGAGGGAAGGAGAAAGTGCGATAAATATAGATAGAGAAAAAGATAAAGATATAGATAGGAGAGAGAGGTAGAGAGAGATGATTAGGGCAAATATATACAACCAAAAAAACATTAGAGTTAAGATTAGGGATAAAATTAGGGTTAGCAATAGAATTAGGGGTAGGGAGAGAATTAGAGTTAGGGTTACAATTAGGATAAATATTTATAACAAAAAAAATCATTAGGATTAGAGTTAGAATTATGGTTGGGGTTAGAGATAGAATTTTTATTAGGGTTAGAATTAGGGTTATGGATATAATTAGGGTAAAGGTTAAAATTAGGGTTAGAAATAGGGTTAGGGATATAATTAGGGTTATATTAATGGGTAGAATTAGGGCTAGGGTTATAATTAAAATTAGGGTAAGGATTATAATTTAGGGTTTAGGATTTAGGGTTATAATTAGGGTTAGAGTTAATGATAGAATTAAGGTAAGTGATACAATTAAAGTTAAATATATAATTAAGGTTGGGCTTACAATTCAAATTTAGGTTAGAATTAGGGTATATATATAAGCAAAGGGTTGGGGTTAGAATTAGGGTTAGGGTTAGGGTTAGGGCTAGAATTAGGGTTAGGAAAAATATATATAACCATAGGGTTAGAGTTAGAATTAGGGTTGTGGTTAGGGATAGAATTATAATTATCACTAGAATTAGGGTTATGGATATAATTAGGGTCAGGGTTAGAATTACGCTTAGGGTTACAAATATAATTAATATTAGGTTTACGTTTGTAAATATGGTTACAATTACGACATATATATAACCAAAAAAAGCATTGGGTTTAGAATCAGAGTTGTTAGAATTAGGGATATATAGAACCAAAAAACATTAGGGCTAAGATTAGGGTTGTAGTTAGAATTAGGGTTAGGGTTACATATATAATTAGGGTTAGTGATAAAATTAGGGTTAGGGTTAGGGATATAATTAGGGTTAGTGATAAAATTAGAGTCAGGGATAGAATTATAGTTAGGGTTACAATTATGGCAAATATTTATAGAAAAAAATTTATTAGGATTAGAGTTAGAATTACGATTGAGGTTAGGGATAAAATTATGATTAGAATCAAAATTAGGGTTACAAATATAATTAGGGTCAAGGTTAGAATTAGGGTTGGGGTTACAAATAAGGTTAAGGATAGAATTCTGATTACATTTAGGGTTACTAATTCTGCCACTAACTTTCATCCTAACCATAACCCTATGATTACACTTAGCATATATTTCTCTAAAGATAAATATGCTAACCCTAAACCTATTTTAAACCTAAACTATAATCCTAACCATAATCCTAGAACCCTGATTCCAATCCTGAGCTTGACTGTAACTGAAAATATGATTAAAAACCTAAATCTAACCCTTTTTTATAACCTAACCCTAACAGTAACCCTAACCATTATTATAAATCTAATCTTGATTCTAATCCTAACCCTAACCCTAATTGTAATAGCAAAGATAACTTTAACCCTAACTCTAATTCTAACCATAATCCTTATTCTAACCATAACTCTAATTCTAGCCATAACACAATGATTACACTCAACATAGATTTCTCTAAAGATAGATATCTAACCCTAACCCTAATCTAAACCCTGATTCTAATGCTAATCCTAACCCTAACCTAATTCTAAACCTATTTTAAAAATTACGTATAGGGTTAGGGTTAGAATTTGAATTAGTGTTTTAATTAGGTTCAAGATTACAATTAGGGTTAGATTTAGGGTTAGGGTTAAAGTGTTACAATTACAATTATGCTTGCGACTGTGGATGCTACTAGCATATTTATATTTAAAAATATATATCTAAAGTAGGTTGAGAGATATGCTTCTCGAAGCGCCTATTCCACATATCCTTCTCGAAGCGCCTATTCCACTTAATGTGGTAAAGTGATTAAAAAATAGGCGCTTTGAGAAGGATATCTCTCAACATACTTTAGATTTATTTTTTTTAAATATAAATATGCTAGTTATAAACTAGGTGGGAGAGTTCTTGGTAAAAAATGAAATTAAAAAATTATCCAATAATCATTTATTAAATTTTGACAATTGTTGGGTGTATTTACAATTAGTGTTTAAATTTTATGGCTATGTGACTGTATACAAGTATTTTAATCGTAAAATATAATCGAAATATTTAGAAGATTATGTTAGATGAATGGTGAATAAAAATTATGAAGGTTTATGCTTCGATGTCTTTTTAAGCATGCATTGTTTCAACATGACTGTCATTAAAATTGAGTTTGATTTGAAATTACTTTTATAAACGAAACATATAGTACTCCTCATAAAGGACGAACCCCAGACACACAAGTCATAAGAAGTTAAAAGGCTCTCCTTTAAATGGGCCACAATTGCTTGTATGGAAACGTTAAATCCTAACCATGACAAACGACCTACAATATATTCATCTCCGATGCCTAGCTGCCCCTTCACATGGGTAGACTATTTCGTCTGTCTTTAGATGGGAAGATTTGATGTATCTTTTGTCTCTTGGATTATTCGCCACAGGTCTAGATCATAGTACCCCACTACAGTTGCACGCTTGCCAACTTGGTACTTATACAGTGTTAACTTGGTACTTATGTACTGAATGCTTAAAATGCAATAAAATTTAAATAATAATTCTATTTTTCACACTCACTGTTCACATGATTAACTATTAGGAAAACAGATAAATAGCATTTACCAAATCATTAAATAAGAAAATTAATTATCAACTATAACATATTTAGCCGATAGGCTTTTATATGTGAGCATTATAGTACTCAGAATTGTCTAAAATTCATGCTGGGAAATTTTCTAAACTCATCGTATTCCTTGAACCTCCTATAGGCGTAGGTACTAATTGTAAAATGAATTTAATACTCAATGTTGATTGGTCAAATAAACAGAAGAAGAAATTGCATTACATGGATGATAAATATTCCTTCCAGAGGGAATGAATGAATGAATAGATTTTAATGACGTCCACGAGACCAAGTAGCCTAAGGGACCAAGAGCCACAGCCCTAAGAAATCTTCAATATCTTTTCGATGTCACTTCTCCTGCCATGGATTTTAACCAAGAAACCTACAGTTATGTGTAGCCTTGATTCCTCAAAGATCTCGATAATACTGCCCACCTTCAGGTTGTCTTCATATTGACTCCGAATGTCTTCATAGGTATCACATTTAAAGATGAAGTGCCATTCAGTTTCCACCACTTTTTTGTTGCAAAAGATGCAGATGCTGTTTTCCCACTCTTCTTTGGGGACCGTCCATCTACCTGTTTCGCATCTCAAATGATGCGAATCGGTCCTCAACTGTGCCATAAGAATCCTAGCTTTACCTTTAAGAGTGGCATGCAAGTATGCTTTTTCCTCATGTTCCCACGTGGGGTTGAACTCTTTGACATAATATGATTTTTTCCGGCCAATCTGCTTAGTCCACATGGCAGTCCTGAACTTTTCTAACACAAACTTCTTAATGTCTTCTTTAGTTTTAGGACATTCTTGGAGCTTAATATCCCACTTGTCTAGCCACTTGTTGTTCTGCTTCATCCAAGTCTTCTTTCTACGGTTTAACCTGTCCTCCACCACTACCTTAGGCCATCACTGCTCTCCCATGCTCTCCACCTTCCTTGTGTATGTTATCAATCGGATTATAGCATATGCTTCCATTGGGAATGAGCCCGCTTCAGCTAACAAGATCTCATAAGGGACCGTAGCCTTGACCTTAAGATTACTAGTAATAAGATGCTTTTGTATTCTCTCTAATTGCCTCCACTTGTGATTTGACAAGCTATTTCCCCAAACCTCACACCCATAAAGGGCAACCGGCGTGACTAACAGCCCAAAAAGAGTCTTCGTGGTTTTCCAATCCCAGAGCTCTGTTTTCCTACACCTATTCTGGAGCAGATAAGAGGTCCTCCGACCTCCTTGGATCCTTTGTGTTCTACATGTATCCCAACTCATCCTGTTGTGGAAAACAATTCCCAAGTACTTGTATTCTTCTACGATATCCAACGGGCTCCCATCAAAAATGAAGTTGACTTGCTGTTGCTTCCTTTTTAAAGAGAAAATCATAATCTTGCTCTTACTAGTGTTCACATGCATCCTGACCTCTTGGCAAAAGAGCTCTAAAGCCCTCAAGTGCTCTCTCAAACCCTGGGCAGTTTTTGCAATCATAATAAGGTCATCAGCATATAAAAGCAACTTCACCACAAAATCAGCCAACTGGATACCCCTGCCCGCAGATTTTTGTAACCACTCTTCCAGTTTTGTCGATGTATAAGCTGAACAAAGTGGGAGAGAGGGGACAACCCTGCTTGACCCCAATGTCACTACCAAAACACTCTGACATACCCTCTCTAGTTCGGATTTTAGCTCTAACCTGCTCATAGAGCTTGTGAACAGCAACCTTATATTCCTCCAGAACCCCAAGATCTTCCATTTTGCTCCAAAGTTTGTCCCTGGGCACCGTATCAAAGGCCTTTTTGAAATCCACGAAGCAGCAAAAGGCTTCCTCACCTTGCGTGTCCCACACTTTTTCAACTAAATGTCTAAGAGTGATGCAATGGTCTATGGTAGAGTGTTTTGGTCTAAAACCAGCTTGCCCTCTAGCTTTCTTTCCTTCCTTTTCTGCCCAACTGCTGATTCTGCATTCAATCAGGCTCCCGAAAAGCTTTCCAAGGAGAGGATTGACCATGATAGTTTGATAATTGGATGGGTTATTGACGTCACCACTCTTGAAAAGAGGGATAGCGACACTAGTAGTCCACTCAACAGGAAAAATCCCTTTCGAAATGTCGTTAAAAATCCTTTTGATGTGTGGGGCAAGGTGATCAACCCCCCATTTTAAAAATTCAGCTTGCAGCCCGTCAATGTCTTGAGCCTTGCCACTAGCTAAATTCTTTATTCCCTGCTTGATGTCTTCTACCGAGAAGAGCTCGATTGCCGTGTTGGTTACCGGAGGGCGGGTCTTCTCCAGCGACCGCTCATAGAGAAGCTTCGCATATCCTAACCATTGATCTCCTGTGATGTTGTTTTCAATCTGATTTCTCTCTTGTTGCATCTCCCTCCAAGAACTTTTTGGATTGTGTTTACTCAAAAGAAATCAACTCTTTTCTTCTAGATATTACATATATTTCTGTTTTTAGATTTTATCAAATTTTTGTACTTTTTCTTGCTTTCTTTGCTTGCTGCAGTCTTTTTGAGAGATCTTTTAGCCTCTTTGCACTCATCATCAAACTATGGGTTGACCACGGAAGTGTAACTAGCACTTGCAACCATAGAAGGTTCAAGGAATACGCCAATAGGAACCAGTTTAGAAAGCTTCCCGGCGGTGAATTTTTTTTACGGCGTCAGACAATTCCGAGCACTACAATGCTCACATATAAAAGCCTATCGGCTAACTAATAATGTATAAAACAGAAACAAGGGATCAAATAACGAAGGGAGGGGCCCATTGTTTACTTGCAGCTGTACTTCACAGAGACAGGCAACTGCGACGCGGAAACACGTAGGTGTACTAAGCATCGTAAACCCCTTCATAGACCTAAATTCCACCGTGAAAATTGTCTTAGAGTAAACGTTGTAATGGGAATTGAAGTACCAGGTGAAATTGAAAGCGAAGAATGGTGTTAGAGATGAAATCAGCCATGTTTTCCCCTGCTGTGAATCGAACTTCCTTCCTGTCAGCTGTAATCTACACGAGGCACACTTCTCATCGTTTTAATAAAAATAGTCAGAGTATATCATGGGCACGGGGAAGAAGAGAGAATTATTGTGCAGCATCCCTGGTGGCAGAGAAGCCATCCATTTGTACAGCTGATGAATTGCATTATGTAAATGTGCCCAATTCTGATTGGACCCTAGCCCTCTGGCGCTACAATCCTCCACACCAGGTCGGTATTATCATTTCCATTCATATTATCTATATTCATTGCTACTGGGAATTTTATTTATTTATTCGGAGTGTATCATGTGTCTGGATGGTTCAGGCTCCTCCAAGAAATCATCCGCTTCTTCTTCTCTCTGGCGTCGGAACGAATGCCATTGGGTACGACATTTCTCCTGAGGTATGTATATATATCTATGCCATTCTTCATTTCTTTGTAGCACAGAGATACCGTGAGTCAGATTATGAACACACTTTTATGCTTAAACAACTCCTAAATTTATTCTTCTTCACAATTCATGTCAACTGCATCTCTTTTCTAGTATTCTTCCAAGACTACTTGGAGCCTTGAGATGAAAGTACCCTATATGTGTTAGCACAATCCTTCGGTCTGTTGCGATAGCACACTCCTTAACTTGTACGAACATTGTCAGCGGTTTCAGTCATGTCTTGTGAGTCTTCTCTAGCTTGAGATTGTTATCATGTGATGAAATTTACGAGATTCTGATTGCAGGCAGTTTTGAAACCAGGTGGCATATTCCACTAGCTGAGGTTTTAATTCCACTACAATTCCCAAATTTCTAACTTTTAACTTAATTTGGCATAGCCTTAGTCTGCATTTTTTCATGATTTGGCGAATTCCATCCACCGAGCGACCTTCATTGCCACGATTGAAGGGTATCTCTTCTGTCAAATTTGCACTGGACTTGACCTTAGGTTTGGCTCTGGCGGCTTTTGTGTCAAATTTTTATTGCGAAACCTGCAACCAACCTTGCCCGTTGAGGGGGCTATTCTTAAATATCATCCACTTCAATAGTCAAAGGTCAATTTTGACCAATAAAATAAGGACAAATATTTACCATTTTTTGGTTGTGAATGAGGTGTAAACTTGCTATTGACTGTTTGACCATTGAAGTGGATGATATTTAAGTAGAGCCTGTTGGGAGTACGCCATACTCAACAAGTTGGATGTAGTAGTTTACACAGTCACATCTCTTGAAGATTTGAACCCACTTTGTTTTGGAAGGTCCAATGCTGTAATCACTGGAGCTCATCCTGTGCAACAAAACCAAGCGTGCATTACTTGGAAGCGTTTTTTCTCCTTTTCACTTTTTCTGATCTCTGGGAAACGAGGCTTAAATCCTTCAACTGTTAGGTCAAAATCTATCTGGGATTTGAACCGAGCCTCATCACTTATTCCCCTTAAGAGATAGACATGCCCAAGCCTCAGTGCATTCACTAAGAATAGAATCCTATCAGGCTTTACATGAACCAAGCACCTCTATCAGTCAATCACAACCACTCCAAATACGCATGACCAGAAACAACAGCACATACTTTGATTTGACAAAAAATAGATAATATAGTAATTTGTTAGGAGCATAGAGATATTGACGTTATTTTGCAAAATGTTAGCCCTATTCAAAGGAATTAGCACTGTCACCAGAAAAGTCACAGCATACGGATGAGGAGGATGAGGACCTTTTCCCGTATCCACTATTCCCAGTGACATTATTTATATATAATGTAATCGTGTACCCTTATTAATGTATTTATATGTAATTTTATAACGTAGCTGGGTTCTTAGTCATTTATTCCTGTAGCCTTGTTTGAAATGGCATCTCCAATGCATGTATCTCGCATCAGCAGGTAACTGGTAATTAGGAATCTCAGGGTTGCTGTCTCTCAGATGCTATGGAAAATTTTAGTGGCTAATTACTGCCAATTGATTATTTTCAGTCATTTAAAAGGATAAATGTTCATCATTTCGAAATTATGATTTATCTCAATTTCTATAAAATTCTAAAAATATGTATGTACTTTCTAAAAATGTTCCCTAATAGAGACCAATCGATTTTTGTTGGGGGTATTCGGTGGAAATATTACAGCATCTGTAGTGTTAGTTTATTAGGCTAGTAAATAATTAAATAAATATACGTTAGACATGTTAGTAGTTAGTTTGTTGTTGGGTGTATGGAGGTTAGAAAGGGAAATTGACTTTATAAAGCCAATGCTATCATTCTAAGCTAAGTTACTGGTTCTGCACCCCCCCCTCCGGCCTGGGTCTCGGTTTGGTCCGCCCCGGGTTCGGATCCTGGTCCAGTCCTCCTGGGGGTCCGGCTAGGGTTCGGTCCTGGGCCTGGTTCCCCCGGACAGAACCCGCGACCTGCCGCCAGAATAAAGTGGTTTTTGGACTTTTTTAAATATTTTTTTGGCATTTTTTATTGTTTTTAGTGATTTGACTCCCTCTCTAACCCTAAAAGCATCATTTGGAGTCATTTTAAAGACAGAAAACATTCTATTTACCTCATTCTAAATGCAAAATAGAAAACTCTTCCATTTTGAGCTGAACTCTCATTTTTGCTTGCCATCAAAGAAATAGAGTTGAAGATTGATTGGTGAAGGATCCAAAGTGATTGATTTGCTATTCCTACGGGTGTGCAATGGTTGGTTTGCTACAAAGGAGATTGTAGAGGCAGATTTTTGCAAAAGAGGTTGGGTTTTTTGATTTTTTTTTTTCTACATTTTTGTTTTGTTTTGAATTTTTTTTGGTCTTTTTCTAAATTCTTCTATCTACTATGAATCAATGGCACATGTGTAAATCTTTTAAACTCAACTAGGTTCTATATTTTATTTTATTTGTTTTCATTTGTTTGGATTCTTCGAATGTGTTGTTTATTGATTTTGTTAGCATAGGGATTACAATGGCAACCGGTTCAACCTTTTCGGAGAAATCCAAGTTCAAAATAGATCCAACTTCACCTCTTTGGAAATATGTTACTATGTCAGAACCACTTTCAGGCGGTGGGGGTTATGTATGGAAGTGCAATGGGTGTGGGGTTCAGGATAGAAGCTCTTATAGTCGGGTTAAAGCCCATTTGTTTAACATTCCTGGGATGGGCATCAAAGCTTGCCCAGGAAAAAATGGTGTACCCATCCCAGAAGCTCAAGTCCTTGCATATATTCAAGAGCAAGAAAAAATAGAGGAAGCATCAGGTCGTAAATTAAATCACCCTTTGCTAAAGAAAGGATCTCGAGGAATGAAGCCCCCCTCAATCACCATCTATTCTTGAACCTATAGAGAGCCACCCATTTTTGGCCACAGTTGAAGAACCTGTAGCACATAAGAGATCAAAGGGACCATTGGAAGTGGCATTTCACAATGAGTCTCGTGAGATTGCTGATCAACATATTGCAAGATGTGTCTATGCGAATGGATTAGCTTTCAATGTTGTTCGCTCACCTTATTGGAAACAAATGGTGAAAGTAATTAACGAAGCTCCAAAAGGGTACAAGGGCCCAGGTTTTGAGAAGGTGCGTAGCACCTTATTGGAAAAAGAAGTGAAGTTTGTAGAGGATTCATTGAAGCCCATAAGGGATTCTTGGGCTCAGATAGGTTTATCCATCATTTTTGATAGATGGAAAGATTCAAAAAACCGGCCATTGATCAATGTTATTGCAGTGTGCCCTAAAGGGGCTATGTTTTTGAAGGTAGTCGATTGTGAAGGGGAGGTGAAGGATGGTCCATTTATTGCTAATATTCTTTGTCAAGCCATTAAGGAAGTGGGGCTTCGAAACGTTGTTCAAGTCGTAACAGACAATGCAAAAAATTGTAGAGCAGCTGGTTTATTGGTTGAGGAGCATTACACATCTTTTCGACTCCTTGTGCGGTCCACTCCCTCAACCTTATGCTACAAAAAACTGGCAAAAAAATTGATTGGATTAAATAGGTGTATAGTGAGGCATAAGACATCCAAATGTTTGTCACCAACCACCATATGTCACAAGGCATTTTCAGATCATTCTCAAGATTGGAGCTGCTAAAGGTAAGTGAAGCAATTTTTATTTTTTCTTAAGTTTATGTTTTGAATTTTGTAAATTTATTTTTTAAGAAGCCTTATTTATTTTTTTTATTTTGATTTTTATAGGTTGCTGAGACCCGTTTTGCCTCCAACACAATTGTCTTAAGACGGCTTGTGAAGGTTAGAGAGGCACTCTCTAACATGGTCACCAGCCAAAATTGGTCCATATGGAGGCAATCTAGCACTGCAAGGGCAACAAAAATTAAGCAGTTGATCCTAGATGACCATTGGTGGGATCGTGTTGAGTCTCTCCTTAGTTTTACCGAGCCCATATTGAGTATGATCCATTATACCAACATGGATAGGCTTTGTTTGGGAGAGGTATATGATGGCATCGACTCAATGATTGAGAAGATGAAAGCCATCATAAATGAACACGAGCGAGATCCTAGAGAAACCTTCTTCAAACAAATACACGAAATTATTGAAGAGAGATTGGACAAAATGACCACCCCATTGCATCTTCTTGCCTTTGAACCGAGTCCCAAATATTATAGTACTGAGCTCCTTTCTGTGGTGACAAGGGTTGCCCCATATAGAGATGTTGAAGTCAGCCAGGGGTACAAGGCAACATTTCTCTTTTAAAAGATTCCTATAAGTTGCTTCAACTTGCAAAAACAATATTAATTAACTTATATCTTTTAAAATCTTATTTACTTCTTCTTGTTGGGCGTTGCCTTGGTGGGCCCTCCTTTAGTGGTCGCCTATTTTTTCTTTGGAGGAGTGGAGCGCTTGTCATAACTATTAATTGTATTATCGATTTCTACCTTGATCGTGGATTGTATGGAGGGAGTGATATTTATACACCATTCGCTCATTTGGAGAGCTCTTCATGCATTTTGGATTATGAGTTTCTTCTGGTGCTGTTGAATAGAGATATCTTGGAGGTTGTTTAACCCCAACAATCATTTGGTTTCAGTTGTGTAATATCAACCCTAGCTGGATAATCTATGATTTTCACCTAGAAAATCAAAGGAGCATAAATGGAGTTTTTTTTTGTGCCTGGTAAACTTTTTTCACGTGACCGGTGACGCTGGCACGACACGCCCTCCGGTACCACGGGGACTGGGGGAGACTGGACCTCGTGACCATCTTTACCGCAATGGAATTACTTAGCCAATCGAGCTAGGGCCCCCGCCCGTAAATGGAGTGTTTTTACAGTTGTGTGGTTTGGTTTGATTTTGATGTGGTTTGATACTTTCAGATTAATTTTGGATTGGTAAGGTTTTTGGTGTGTTTCTATGCATTTATTTAGTGAAGAATGTATGTTTTACATCAAAGAATAATTTGAGTGAGTTTCTGGAGGAGCCGTACTGCCTGTAGATGTTTGTACCATGAGAAATTCCCAGTAAAAAACAAAATACAGATAAAGTGGAGTTTAAGGGGTCCTTTTGTCCTGTTATGGCCAGAAAAGACAAAAGAATGATGAGTGAGCAGTTTGAAGGACTTTGAAAGGCACTAAAATATGAATCGTACGGTCTAATGCTGCCGTACACCAGCTAGGGACGTGATCTCCCAAATATTGAACCGCTTCATATAAGTGCAGTCTACATTACCTGATGGTGATGCCAAGGTTAGGGGATAGCTTTGTAGCAGGTTTGAGGTGGAGAAACAGTGTTTGGAGGAAGTTATGAACTTTTAGGTGAGTTTCAGGGTGCAACCATGACCGTACCAGCAGGTACAGTTCATTTTCTGAGCATGAGTAGTATATATTAAGTGGTCTAGGGTTGATTGCATCAGAACAACCATGAATATACAGTTAGTACATGTTTCTATCATGATTGGCCTTTGGACAATTCATACCTGAACCATTCATCAACCTGAAGTAGTGGTAATATTCTCCCTATCTTAGCTTTGTTATTTGCTAAGTTAAATGCTGCCGATTTAATGAATAGCAGAAGTAAACTTGTGATATTCAGTCATCATACTTTTTTTTTTGAAAAAATTATGGGTAGACCATTTCATATGGATGTCAACCTCCCTCACTTTGGTTTGATGATACTTTGATCTTAAATCAATCTTTGAAAAGTAGACTGCCCCATGCAATTCATCGATCCTGGGATTAGGGTATCGATTTTTGATGGTCCTCTTGTTGAGAGCTTTGTCGTCTATACACATCCTCATGGTCCTGTTGATGATTGTTTTTAGACAACACAACAATAGAGTAAAACACGGAGTATCCAACTCTCTCTTGAATAAAGCCTCTCGAATGCTAAACAAAGTGATCAATCAAGACGACTCCAAGGTTCCTTTTCTTATGATTCGTGATGGATAGCTCAATGACTTAGTGTGATTTTGCTAATAAACACAAAGGGACTTACACAATTGTTCAAACAACTCGTTGTTTCAATGAAAGAGGCAACCACTCTAAGTACTACAGCTTATGACCTATGATATGGCAATGAAGTACTTGATCCTAAATTCTGACAAGATGGAGAAAGAAAAGACAAAAGATAAAGGGTTCAGTGAAACTAATCTAACCCTAGATGTAAGAGATGATTACTGCTCAGGTGAAATCAACCAACTCTGCTTTGCTAGGTTAAACAACTACACAAAGTTGATGCTATCTTCTAATGTTATACAAGATATTCAAATCACTTATGCTCATGAAAATTCAACAAACATAAACGATCAAAGTTAAGCTCACTTTGTTCAGACTAACCATACACTGTAATTTGCAAGCCACAAACTACAAATGGTGTGAACATTAAAGATTTCACCACAAAACAATAATAAAACCTTCCACCAACTAACATAACACTTAAAAGAAAACTTAATCTAACTTAACATTCGCTTGAAGAGATTAGAAACCATGCAACACTTAGAAACATATAGAGAATTACCAAACAATGAGTCTTATATTATTTCAGAGAGCTCTTGCAACAATTTTCAGAGTCTTCAACCTTCTCAAAAGCAAAAGAAGCCCTTATATAGACCTCAAGAATACATGAAAAGTCAAGATCGATTAGCAAAGCCAATGGACTAGATTATGCCAGCTCACAAGTAGTTACAACAAACTCCTATTTTTAGTATATGAAAGAGGGAACAAAGACACGTTTCCCAAGAAGATAAGGATGACAAATCAATAGCCTATGAGGAATCTCCATGTGAATAACCATCACTAGTGTTATGGCATTCAATGAATCTGGACACTATTTGTTTGATATCATCAAAAGGTACACTTGGCGTATTCCCAGTGGTTCCTTCAGCTTCGAGCACATCATCGGCATAAAGGCCAAGTGTCTTCTCCCAATCGGCCATTTTGGCTCTGTTGGCGCCAAGGTGGATAGCAAGTGAATATATGCTATCAAGCTTATCATCAGAAACATCATCTTCTTGAAAGTAGAAGGCTTGGATTTGTTCTTTCATATTATTAAGAGTCATCTCTCCAAATGGATTGCATATTTTCATCAAGGATGCATGTATTCCATCTTGGATTCTTTGAAGCACACTTCTTACTCTTGACATATCTGTTTCTACCTTATCAAGTAATTGTCCTTTATTGCGAAAGCAATAGTACCAAGAAGATAAATCATATGTTATGCCTTCTTCAATCACTTCAGCATATATCAACTCATCAATTGAAGTCTCCATCAAGCTCTTCAAATGTGGCATATATTGTCCTTTGATAGCCTTAAACTCAGCACAAGTTGTCAACAATGCAAGCACCCTTTCCTTGAGATCAACAACTTTATCATACACTTGCATAATATCCTCCAGATGTCTATATGTTGATTCCTTTGACCTTTTCATCCAATCTTTTAACCTATGAGATGAAGACCTCAACCCCTCAAGATGTACAACTGTTTCTGGAGGAAGAAGAGATGGAGGTGTAGAAACTCTCTCCTGCTGATGGATAGGATGAACTAAGTGTTGAATATATTGCTCCAATGCTTGACACCTTTGCTCAGCCTTAATCTTACCTTCTGTTTCCTGCCTTATGATAGCTCGAGCATTATCAATTGAATCCTGAAGTTCTTCTTCTACTTGTGCTCCAGTCAACGGACCCAAGTCAATTGTATTGATGTCATAATCTTCAGGTGCAATATTTTCTATATTCTTCTCAAATCTTGGAACAGCTACATGTACTCTCCTTACATTAGCTTCATCTTTTGTTATCTTTGAAAGAGTAGTTGTTTTCTTCTTTGGTTTTTCAGTAGACATGTCTAGAAGCAACTCTTCAACTGGAATAGGATGATATTTTTCCACTTCACAACTTTCTTTAATTCTATCCTGTAGCCACTCCGGCAATGATGAAAGATCTCTTGACTGTTGTACTTGCCTTCCTTGCATAGGCAATGATTCTTCTTCAGCTTCATCTTTGTCTTCAGTGTTAGTTTCATCAATGATTTCAGTGTCATGTGGACTTGAAGGCATCTCTTCAAATGGAGTATCCGGGACTGCATCCTCAACAACATGTACAACTATATCTTGATTCAGTGGAGCATCCCCTAGCTATCTAGATGAAGCAGTTTCAATGCTTATCCTTTTCTTTTTCTTACTTGATTCCCTTGTGTAGATTCAAGTTGTTTTCTTTTCTTTGCTTGACTTGAATCTCTTTCATTATCTTTACTTCGTGAACTTCTACCAGGTGCACTATGTTGTTCCTGCTGTTCAACTTCCCCCATCTTGGTGTAAGTGAGCCTCTTACCTTCATCCATCAGTGCTTGTTCTTGCTCTCTTGCATGTTCCTTAGTGATAGCAATGATCGGTTCTATCAAGTCTTCATCATATACTCTCTCTATCAGTCCAATCAATGTCATAAGGCAGGTTCCGGATCTTATTGTATTCATCACTTGACAAAGTTCTAGTAGCTCTCACCAAATCCCATCTTAACCTTAAACATTTCTGCATCCTTATATCATCATCATCAATGGCATTCGCCCAATGATCTTCAAGCTGCTCAACATGCTGGTAGGAAGAATATGATTACTTAATAGCTCCACGTGGATCGAAGTTCTCCCTCCTTGAATCATGAAGATGTAAATGATATACTTGAAGCTCAATCTCTGAATGTTCATCTGCTTGAAGCGATGGACATGAATAATATCTCCCCAGCTTGAGAGGAAACTGAACTCCAGCCTTCTTTCTTGCCCTTTGCATCTTATGGAACTCCAACAACTGTCTCGAAACTTCCAAGAACACCATCCTATTGGTAGGATACCTTGGCAATCTATTTGGAAAGGATGTGAAGCCCTGAATTCTGATATAGGTGAACTTGTCATATTGAATGTAGTACCTTCCATATTGTTCAATGAAGTTCCTAGCAGCACCTGTCAACCTTCTATGCAATTCTCCCTGCAACTTTCTCACTATGTACATGGCAAATGCATCATTAAATCTCTTATAATGGTTTATATTCTTCAAATGGAGTTGTGGATAGTATTGATGTGTTAGGATTTGGCCAGATTTTATGCCTACTTCTCCTTTAGCTGTCAATCCTTTATATACCACATTTCTTACCAGTATGTAAACAAGATAGGAAGTCATGAAGGACTTTGACTCATCAAAATTTTCAAACTGCTCATCAAGGCAATGACTTAAAAGCCCAGCCCAATCAATCATCTTATTCTTCGTAAACACATGATCAAAGTATGTATACATCCATCCTTCAAAAGTCGATGATTGAGGCCTACCTGTTACTCGATTCAAAAACATGATGAAGTAACTTATCTCCTTCTTGAAATTTGCCTTGTGAAACTTCGAATTTTCAGAGTTGTATATCTTGATTGATGAATCTATCATCCACTTCTTCCTCACTTCTTGCATATAGTGCTTGGAATTGCCTTAAAAGGTACGTTGGGCAGTTGTGGGACAAATGAACACTGCCTTCCGGTTTGGAATGTTGAAGATCTCCTGAATGGCTTCTCTTTGCAAGTAGGCTAGGACAGTCCCGTCTTTAGCCACAATTTGTCTTCTCTCCTTGTCATAGTGTTGAATACATTCCAACACTAACATGCTGCTTGAATGATTCCACTCTTTGCAATGGCCTTAATGGCTTCATTCCTCGTGATAGCGAGCAAGAAATCCTTCATCTCCTCCAAGTTGACGTGTCCCATGTTGGTGTCTCCCACATTCTTCCAATGAGTCTCGATCTTGGAGTCGGGTATAGTTGACTTGGCATCCATCTTGATCATTAGTTGACGCTCCTTTGCCATCATACCCATCTACCTACAAAACAACACTTCAATAAGTGACTTGAAATGATGAAATCTAACTTCACAAACCTGATTTTTAGATGATAAAACTATGAAAATTTGCAAATTAAATGAGTAAGAAGGCAATTTTATGAATTAAAGGTGGTTGAAACATACCTTATACCAATTTTCAGACCTAGAAAAGTGCAGATTTCTGTATAAATGATGAAAATCAGTTATGAAATGACAAAAAAATCAGACTCAAAAATGCAGATCTGCCTTCAAAAACTGCTGCTCTTCCTTCTAAAAATCGCTCCTTGGATGAGTTGTGAATGAATAATGTTAAAATGACAAGGAGTGCCTCTTCTTTATAGTGAATCTACCTTCCTTTAATGCTGGTCGGCCAAGGTTAAGGGTCGGCCAAGTTTAGATTTTGTATAATTTTCAAAATTTAAAACAAATTTCTTATATATATATAAAGGTACCAAAATGGGTAGATAAAGGCATGAAAATGCGCCTTGTTTGGGGCCTTCTTAGTAGTGTTCTAGGCGCTAGTTTGATAATTCTTTGAACTTGGATCATTACTCACCTCTCAACGACCTTGTAGAATCTCCAAGTTGACATGATGAGTGCCTAACTCTCCCTCATGCTTGTTAACATCTCCATTTACCTTTTCAAAATTTTCAATGCTTCTTTATATCTAGGCGCGAAAGTTGAATAGGAAACTACACAAAGGGTGCCTAGACATAACATGATATTGACTTTCATACCTTCTAGGCGCTAGAATGAATTCTTCAATAATTGGAATGCGCCTAAACTCCTTAGGTGTTTTTTTCAAAGATTTTATGATTCTAGATCATTGCGAAGGTTCATAGGAAGCCTCAAATACTGATGGAGTTCAACTTAACTTGCTAGGGGTTCAAATGGAGTCATTGAATACAATTCTCCTCTTAGGCGCTAGAATAGGTTGATATTGATGAAAAGTGCGCCTTAGTCTATTACTTAATCTTTCATCATTCCAAACTTGTTTGACTTCCTCTAAGACTCCTTCATTGGAGCATCCATTCCAAAAGTTTCAAGAGTTACTTTCAACCTTCATACCTTTAAGGCGCTTGAATGACATGTTCAATGAACTTTGGGAATCAAAATGAAGTAGGTTTCTTCAAAGCGCCATTCGAGGGAGTTCAAACAAGAATGTTGGCCTATCTCCCTTCATGATTGCTTCCATACTTTATGCCTTTCAAGATTTCATTGTTAAATCATTGAGGTTTAATAGAGACTTCTTAATCTTTGCTCCTTCAAATTGGTTAATGCATGCCTCTTTTTCCTCTTAGGCGCCCAAACTGATAAAAACAACTAAGAATTGCGCCTAGCATAAACAAGGTGTTAACAAATCTCCAAGGCGCTCATTCATTGTTAAAGGCCTTCTAAGTTAGGCGCCCAAACTCCTTTCAACCAACCATTCACTCTGGCGCTCAAAATGACAAAAATAATAAGAAATGGCGCCTTGGCTTATTGTAATATTCACTTTCAATTTTGATAATTCTTAAGAAGTATGCTAACCCTTGTGAACTTGCATCATTCCCCATAGCTTCAAGGTTGGCAATCTCATGATTCCCTCCTAGGCGCATTAGATGATGATAAGATATGAGAATTGTGCCCAAACTATGAGGGCCTTAAATTTGCTTTCATTACTTCAAATACCTTCACTAAACCAAATTTGATGACTCTCAACACCATGCATTCCTAGGCGCCAAAAGTGGATATAGAAGCAAGAATTTGCGCTTAAACTGATAATTGATCACTTCAAAATTTCATGATTCCAAATTATTGCAAAGACACTTAACCTTACCAAGGCGCCCTCTGTAGGTTGTTTAGAGAAGAAAATGCGCCAAACTCCATCATATTTGTTTCCACACTTTATAACATCATTCTCCTCCTTTTGGATCTAGGTGCAAAAATTGGGTAAAAAGATTTGAATGGGCGTCTAAGTTCCTTAGGTAACTAATATCCTATCAAGGTGCCAAAAGTTCATCTCTCCAACCATCTACTTTTTGGGGCGCTCAAGATGATCACAGTAACAAGAAAGTGCGCCTTGACTAATCCTTGATGTTTAAGGGTTTCACATTGTATCCAAACTCTTGAGAGACACTCTTGCATTGAGGCACCTAAGCTTCATACATATCTACTTGATCCCTCATCCCTCCAAGCCATTGCAAAACTCTTATAAAACTTGTCAAGCTCTATTACTTTCTAGACGCCAAAGTTGACTACCTCCAACACGCAGCGCGCCTTGACTAATTCTTGACAATGAACCTTTCCAACTTTCCTCTTGTCAAGGCCCACCTTAAAGGTTGTTTGAACACTAAAAGGCGCCTAGATCTTCTCAATGGTGTTCAGAAACCTTCACTTTACTTAAGGTGCAATGTATACTGAGTTTGAACCTTATATCACAATTACCCTTAGAAGACTTGTCATCACCAATACTAACTTCACCCGTTCTTGGCTTAGGCCCCCCTTTGAGGTCTCATAGATGACAATCTGCGCCTAAAAACACTTAATCAATTTCCATCTTCAAAGCATATTGAGGTCAAAACATCATTTGCACCTAAAGCGCTCTTTGAGGGGCTCTAGACATAAATCAGCGCCTAGGTTTTTTTCAAGCCAATTTCCTTATAAAATCTCAAATGTTCTAAGGCATCCCTTTTTACTAAGGCATCAAAACCTATCATTGATTGGGATCGAGAAATGCCAACTCGCTTGGAATCTTACTTCATCATCATTACTAACTAGACCACAAAACAGAACCATGCAACATCCTTCAAAATTCAACAAAAGTGTTGGAGCTCAAAACAAAAGAAAGGGGGGGGTCCCCATATGCAATGGGGCGATGTGTGATTTGGTCACAACAGGGCTCATCCTTCTTTTTGACTAGAACTACAGAAGAAGCAAAAGGACTGGAACTGGGTCTAATGTGCTCCATATATAAAAGCTCTTTGATCACTTTTTCAATTTTGTCCTTATGCCTTTTTGGTTGGTGGTAAGGAGTAGTGAAAACTAGTTTGGCCCCCTCCTCTAATTCGATGACATGCTAAAAGCCTCTATCCGGTGGCCTCTCTGGAGGAATATCACCAAATACCAAACTATGCTTATCCAGTAGTGACTAGATGTCAACATGATATGCTCTCTTCTCTTCTTAAGAAGTGTTTGTAGAAATGAAATATTGGGGTGCCCATGCAACCTCACCATGACGGAAGATACTCTCCATTCTCTTTGCAGTAACTATCCTGGGGGCCCCATTAGACATACCTTGGAGAACTACCTTCTTCCCATCTGCTTTAAACTTTAACTCTATGGTTTGAAAGTATTGAGAATACTTTCCAAGGGAGTGTAGCCATTGTATTCCCAAAACATCACCTGTTTCCCCAATGCCAATAACATAAAAATCATCAATTACCTTATGTTTTCCCAAGGAAATAGTCAACTAGATATCTTCTTTGTGCAGGGCAAGTGAATCCATCTGCAACCATAACATTGAAGCCTTCAAAGTCTTCAACCTCTAGTCCTCTTTTTACTACCAATCCTTCATCTATAAAGTTGTGGGTTGTCTCACTATCAATCAACATTGTTACTCTTTGTCCATACAAAACTCTAACTCTGAAGGATTGTATTTCGGTGTCCCAAATAATGTAGCAAAAGATCCTCTTGAAACACCTTCAACAATTTGCTTTCTCGGATTAGACTCTTCTTCTTCTTTGTCACTTTCTGACTGTGCTTCTTCTCTCATTTTCCTCGCCAAACAATGCAGACACAACTTCAATATAGTGGACTTTCCCACGTCCAAGACATCCATGGCCTAGTTCCCAAGGTTCTTTGCAAGAAAAGTATAACTTCTTTATTCGCAACTAATTCTTGGCTTCTTCATCCAAGTTTGTTTTCTTGGGCTATTCCTTCTGAAAAAGCTTTTTATCTTTCTTTGCTGGAAGTGTCTTCGAATAGAATTTGTTTTTAGGAGCGGAGAATTCCATGTTCTTTGCTTTTTTGATAGCATCCTGCAAAGAAGGCAAATCAAATGCTTTAACCGAACCATTGAGGGGTTCAGTCAATCCTTCAATGAAAAGTACAATAAGTCTTCTTTCAGAAACATTTGGAACCATAACTGATAGTTTTTGAAATTCTTACACAGTTGTTTACAAAACCATACTGCTTCAGCTGAGCTAATTCTTTAAATTTTAAAAATGAACTTCAAGATCTTTTTTATCAAATTTGTCAGTCAACCTTTGGTTAAATCTACATATGAATCTATCAAACTGTGTCCTTGAGTTACCATCACATGATACCACCATTCGTGAGCATCTCCTTCTAAATGAAGTGTTGCATATTTGGTTGCTTCATTTTCGAACATAGAATTCAAAGAAAAGTAGGTGTCTTTGACCCATCATAAGTAGCTTCACTGCAAATCCTGACTATGGGTACCTCTCTCCTTCTTGGGCCTATTCTTTAACTTCAATTGACAAAAATTAGTCAAGGACATCACTGCATGAAACTCATCCCCTAAGGACTGATATTCATGTAGATAATCTAGATAGCTTTCTCTAGTATTTTGTTATTCCTCATTACCTTCAGGAACCTTTTATCTATTTAAAAAAATTGGCATGAGAGGTTTGGCTACAGATGCAATCACTGTTCTGGTGTTGTTATTATTGTTATTACTTATTGAGTTGCTAGCTTCACCATTGTGATTCTGACTAGCTCTAAGAATATTCATGTTTTGCAACACCTGGGTTAACAAATTAGTCAATTGTTACTGACCCTGTATGAGAGCATTGAGAGCTGTAGTTCTGTGTTATTTCCCTCATTAGGAGTCCTCATTTCTCTGTCTATCATAATTTCTTCTACCTCCCAATCTGCAAATGGAAATCTTCCTTATTGGATTTTTTTCGGAAAATGAAACTATGCCCTTCTGAGTTTTCTCTCATAATATATGTTTGCTCTATCACTGGGATGCATATGAAGTGTAGTTTTGCATCAAATCGTTAGCTTCTAAACAGGCTGGCAGGGTCACCAGCTCTAATACCACTGAAATGTCCCAATCAAATTTTTTGTATTTTTGCAAATATTTAACGAAATGACGAAACATATTAATCAAAACATGAGAAATACTACAACAATGTAATAAAAGCATAAAGTAGATGTAATAGTCTTCTATCATGCTGATACAAATATACAACCCACTATTGTATCTGTTACTGGATTGATAACTAAATTTGATACAAATTAATATTCATGAAGTGCTGATACTATCACAGAGCTGATTCCCAAACACTGGAGGCTAAATCTGGAACTCCAAAATATCAAATCTGCCCATCTAGCTGTGTGGCCAGTCCCAAGGAATAATATGCCCCTTATTATTGTTGACAAACAGCTGCACCACATTCCATGTTGATTGTTTTGTCACTCAAATGCTGTGGCTCGAGGTTAATGGGTCTTAAACCCTTCATAAATGCTGCGCTCCTCAGATCATCAAACGCCCCTCTTCAAACTTGTGCCGCTAGAATATGTAGTGAAAGGTGTGGCTTGATGTTGAACAGCCAGCAATGGAAAAGGTACGGCCTGTTGGGGAGAGGTACGGCTAGCAATAGAGCATCCCTCCTTCAATCATTCAATAAAATTTGCTATGCAAATGATTTTCTATGAAATCTTCAATCTTCTTCTCAACTGGAAATTTAAATACAACCAAAAATCCAAACTGCAAGTACTCAACACTTAGGTGATCTCTAGATGAAACCACTCAAATGGCTAGGAGGTTTTTCGTCCTCGAAACCATTCTTTGCCGAAGGGTATCGTCCTAGGGCAGAAGGATGAACAATGTTAAATCTCAGTAGCCGGTGTTTGATAAAAATGAATACAATGCCTTTTCTCTCCTCAAATCCTCCTTTTATATGCACTTTTGGAATAATAAAATATTATTATTCACGACTCTTCATTTTCCCTCCAAAAGCAACTTTATAAATCTTTTAATTTGATATTACTTTTAATCCCATAAAAAATACTTTTATGGCCCTCTTTTAAAATCATTTTATGACACTGGCCATTCTTCATAAGATAATTAATTAAACATAAGTTGCCTTATAAAATAAAGTGTTCTTTGACAATTTACGTTAATTAGTTAAATATTTCCCTTGCAACATCCCAATAGCCTATGGAAAATTAAATAGGGTAAGGGTCTCCGAAAATTTTCATGCTTGGGAAGGGGACATGACAGATGAGGAAGAGATTAGTAGGGATGGACAAAGTTAGTGCTATTGAAGGTGTTGCATTGCCACTTCAACAAGAAGATCAATCACAAGGAAAGGATAAGACAAAAGTTGCCAAAGCTCTTACAACACTTAGACAACAGAGGAAAATAAATGCTGCCAAAGAGATCTCTACACCACTTTGACATCAAAAAGAATTAAAGGAAATTTCTATGCCATTTCAACAGCAGGCACAACCCTCTGCTCTGGGAAAGGAATAGGCTTGAAAAAAGAACCTAGAAATTGGCCTATGCAAGTTTTTAAAAGTTATAATCTTAGCAGAAAAGAAGAGGAGGAAAGAAATGGAGAGAAAGAATGGATTGCTTCCTTAGATGATGTGGCTCTACAAACAACCTATAAGCTAAAATTCCATGTTCAAGTATTGCAGGGTGAAATTAAGGAACTTACAAAAGAGAAGGAAGAATTGTCCAAGGCCCTTGATGTAGCATGTTCTATATCATTTGAGATGCTAGACCTCCAGCAAGGGTATATGCTCTATACCTTCAGGAGTAAAAGTAAGAATACAGATGGAATTGATATCATTGCGTGGCCTAGATCATTCTGTAATGCATTCTTTTCTCTTTCTGATAAGGGTAAGAATAAAATTTGTGAGCTTTACATCTATAATGTAATTTCTTAGGATGACACATTATGGAACCCCAACCCCTTTGTAGGGAAAGTACAATTTAGGGCTTACATTTCTTACTTGGAGGATGAAATTCATAGCGGGCAGGAACCATCAACATATTTAGATGTTGAAAGAAGGCCAAAATCAATGTAAGAGAGGAATGCCAGTGTCTTGAAAAGATTTATGTAATACTCAGTAATTTGAAAAGGAATGAACAAACTCGAAATAAGATTCAAGAAGTCCAGCAGACTTGTTTACAAAAGGTAATTGAAGGACTAAATAAAATTCCAATGTGCTTTAGATTTGCAAGAGAAAGATGGGAAGAATTGTCCTTCAACCTTAGAAAGAGGGAATGTAATGGCTATTACAATTTTCAGCTTGCAAACCTAAGGGTAAAATATCTTATTGATTTTATAGAAGCTCATGATGGACTGTGGATTGGGCTCAAGTTTTACTCTCTATTCTTGTGGACACCAGTGCCTGGGTGGGCAAATCCATCAGTCACCAATAAGAAAGCTGAAGAGGCGGTTGTGGCTGCAATGAACAAACAACAAGGCAGGAAAGGATATTACAACAAAACAGATATTACATGTGGAGCCCTATAGTTTGACAGCTATGACTGGTAAACCATTACCCCCAGATCCAATTGAGGAAAGAGCAAAGAAAGATGCTGCAGAGGTAAGCAATGAAGGTGGGAAGGCTATTTGGATTGCACGGGGATTTGCAATACTGCTAGTTGGGGGGTATGATGAGACTCATAATTGTACAATCTGGCATATCACTTTTATACTTTTCCTGTTCCTTTTGTTTCCAATTTCCAGCTTTTTATCCTAAAATCCTCTTTCTTACCAAGTGTTGTCTTATAGTAGGGAAGGTTAAAATTACTTAAGTTTTTGAGTAAAATAATCAAAGTATGTTCTTTTTAGGTTGGAACTAATCAATTCACTAACTCTACCTGTTTTTCTACTTTGGTAGCAAAACTTGATAATGTTGTTGAAGATGCATATAAGGCAATTTTGAGGTTTTGAAGCAGGTTTTGGCAAAGATGACATGGAGAAACAAGTCACAGAGGCCAGAGATATGTATAGGACACTTCAACAATGCTTTGAGACACTTCAGCAGCAGTTGGACTTCGACAACATTTTGTGTGACTTCGGCAACAACGTGAAACTGATAGCTCTCATTGATAGTTACAATCATAGTTGAAAAACTCTCCAAATTGAAAAACTTGCCAAGCCCAAAAAACACGACTTGGCAAAAAACTCGGCAACTTAAAAAATTGCTTAAATTTCATTAAAAACGCATTTTTTTTTGCAAAATTCAATGATAAGATGCATCCAATTAGTCAATAAATGAGTACATAAAAGAAACAAGTTGAGTCTAGTTGTATTTGATTCATTTGAAAGCAAATTGGGTACATACTACAAAATGGCATCCTCATGTGGAATGCGTTGATACTGATAGTCTGAAACAAAATGAAAATAGCAAATTGTTTTTGTAAAACTGAAAGTAAATACTACATTAATATATTTTACAAATTTACATCTTCCTCTTTCCATGTCTAGTGAAAACTAGGGGAGAGGTAGAACTAGAGGGTCTAGTCCTAGGACTCTGTTGTGGCTCCTCCATCCTCGGCATGACACGCTGTGGCTCAACCTCCATCTTGGATGTAGATGCTCGTGGCAATGACTCCTCCTCAGTCTCCTCATCCTCAATGTCATCCAATGAGAATCCCAATCCACCCCCCTCCTCCATTTCATGTCTCTCCAAATCATAGATATTAGATATTGTAATATCCCGCTTAGGATATTCTCTAAAATTCTAAATGCTCTGATACCACTGTAATAAGCCCTGTTGGCTTCTAACTCTGTTTTTCCCTGACCTTGCTGATATAAATTTCTGAACTTGATGATTTTGTTGTTTTGTGATGTAAATATGACATTGAAAATAAAATGCTAATAAATGTAAACTATGGCAGCAAATGAATATGCACAATGCTCAAATTTAGAACAAATGCAATTGTTTTTTCCCTTTCATTTGATATGCAAATTATCTACATTGATTGATACAAGCTGGAAATGCAGAAACAAATTGAAAATGTGAAACCTAGAAATGAACATTTGCTTGTGAAACCCTTGAGAAATTGCTGCAGCTTAAACTATTGAATTTCCCCACATTTTATGATGCTACAAGCTTTATCCAACCCAGCTGCCACCAATTGAGAAGAAATCAGACCAAAGTGTGAAGCGATTTGCCTTAGGGAATGACGTCCCTGGCCTAGACTGTACAGCCCTTGCAGCAATTGATATTCTTTCAAAACTCATTCATAAATGATGGTATTCAATGGCATTTGCTGAATATGATCAAGCAATCAAGTTTGAAATGAAATGTCTCCAAAACTTATGAAAATCTCCTCTCATTTGCACAAATAGAACCTCTGTATGAAACTCTCTTGAATGCTATCTTCAATGGGTATTTCACCACCTCAGAATAGCTGCAACACTGAAGAATTTTCGCTCTCCAATGCTGGTATCAATCTGCAGAAGCTGAAACCCTTGGTTTCTCTCCACAAAGCCAAAGCTCTTCAAAAATCATAAGTGTCAAATCAACAATGAATGAATGAAATGAATTCCAAAATGCCCTTTTATAGTCCACCTCAAATTCACTTTTTAATTCATTTCATTCAATTTACTTTCATTTCCCTTTTAATTATGATGCACAACTTAATAGCATAAAATATACTTTAAATCATTTAAGTCCCCCTTTAATTAAGTCCTTATGTCTCCCTTTCAACATATAAATTAATAAAGTATTATTAAATAGATCACTTTATTAATTTCCCTTTAACCCTTATATCACCTTTCATAATAAAGCCCCCTTTAAATAATGACCTTATGTTATAAAATGAACCATATATTATAAGGTCATATAACTCATTAATGATATTCACATTAATATTTAACTATTATTAAAGTAATCACTTTAATAATAATTAAAATATCATAACTCCATAAATAAACATTATTTTTCGATTCTGTCTGAACTTGGGGGTTCACCATGCTACCCTCTGTGCATCCAATCGCCTTACTAAAAATAGCAGGGGTCCCTTTCTACAACCATAGTCTTACTATAAATAGTAAATCCCTCATTACTTGATCAAACCAATTGAGTGAGGGATCGACACTGCAATCAAGACCTGTCTAGGTGCCCTGCCATATATAGAAACTCCGACTCTCCTGAATTGGTGACTTACGATAAATAGTAAGTGTGTATAACTGAGTCCATAAACATCAAATGAAGGCCCAAACTGAACCAAACTGAGCTCTAGAGAAGGAAACACATTGATAATTGCCAAACGGGACCCTCTAAACAACTCCATTAGCCTACGAGGGTCAGATAATAGGCTAATTCCCTCGAACCCTGATGCTCATGAAAATGAGGACATTACAGTTCGCCCTCCCTGAAATTGCTTGTCCCCAAGCAATCTCCATTGCAAAGAAACTCCACTCCACCAGAGGCCCAGAGGAAGATCCATGACATGTCCCACACATCTCTAACTGACTCCTGAAGCACCAGCATAAACACAACTGCGCAAGGATATCCATCATACCGTCTGTCCAATACATGCGCATGAGAAATGTGCATCGAAATCAAAACATGTACAAATAAATCAAAGATGAAACTGAATGCTCTCTGCAAACTGTACATGTTGTGCCAATCACTAGTGAGCTCTATCTGGAATCCTGATGCACCAGAAGGATCCCAAACTCTGCGATCAATTCTTAGCTGAATGCCGGGATGCCAGATCATCCTATAGAATGCCCCATCCAAATCCTGTGGTGTCAACATGATACCACTGTATCCTGTAACTAGGTCAACCCCAACAAAAGAAAGAAGCAATCCACTAGCCAAATCAATCCCTGGATCCCATAGCCAGAATGGAAGTCTGCCATACACATTACTCGCTGACTTCCCCTGCACAACTTTGATAAGATTTTCACCATGCCGAGAATGGTGAAGCAACAAATCGGAATCCCATCGAACTGTCATGCCACACCTATCACCACCTGGATCCCAACACACTAAAACCTCACATCCATTGAACATGAGGAGATGGAAGTAACTCGTAGCGCCAGCATCACAACACCCCACTCCAAACTCTGCAAATCTCGGGTGGATGTGATGAGTATCCCTCATAGGTGCCAAAAACGGTGTAACAACTCCTCCAAGGTTGCTGATATAAAACAGATCAGCACCCTCTAGACTGAATATCCAACCTACGGGAATGCATACAAAACGGCCAGGATCATAGGGTGCCAGAGTACCAACCCTATGCCACTCTCCATTGTTGAGGAGATGATACAACTCTCCTCCAAACTCAAGTATAGCTGCTGTCCTCCAAAAATTATGAATAAAATCCTCATCCAAATTAACAGAACAACCGTCCCTTACCAACTTATGGAGTAGAACTCCATCACTGCGGGCTAGACTAACAAAGCCATCATGCTCACTAAAACCACAACTCCCCTGTAGCCTCGCATCCAATGGAAATTGGAAGTTGCAAACTCTGCCAAGGACACATCAGCATGATGAAAATCTGATACCTGACCCTGTAAACAACCATCTGAAAATAATAGAGTTGGATACCCGCAATCTCTGGTTCCATCTTCCGAAGATGGAAACACCTCATCCCAAAATGGATGATATGAATATTGAGCCCTCAATTGGCTCTCCCTCAAAGGTGACTCATGGTCACAATGGTACAAGCTGTGTGAAAACTCAGGAATGTCATAATCATTCCTGTCCTCAAGCTCATGCAACCTTGAAACCTCCTCGTGCTCGACCACCGTTAGGGGTTCTCCCCTCAAACCATGAATGCCACTACCATCTGCAGGTGTCCTAACAACAGTAGAAGACTGGATATTTGTAGTAGAAGAATAAGATTGAACCAAGCTCAGCTCCTTGTAAAGCCCGTCAATCTAAACCTCTGATTCTTGAAGGGTCTTTTGAGTGCTCTTCAAGGAATCCTCCATGACAATAAGCTCATCAGTAAGCTTATCCACTTCCCTTTCTTTCCCCTTAAGTGCATCATAGTAGATCTCACCAAGCTGGAGTAGATGATCTCTATCTAAGAGTAGCTACATGTAATTGGTCTTCATCTCTACTATCGCTTCTCTAAGAAACTGTGAATTTGAAAGGGAAAATTCTCCATAAGGGTCCATATGTTCTCCTATAGAACTCCAACAACATTTGGCCATCATCATGAGGGTGTCATCAAAATATCTGATGGCTGCACTAATCTAGTCTTCATTCACCTTCAGTTGTCTTGCCAACTGATTGGACTCCTTAGATTGATCAGCCTCATATAAATTTTCTGATTTGCAATTAGCGCCATGCAACATTAAATCAGATTTGTTTTCAATGATAATATCAACTTCATGAGCGCTGAAAATGTCATCTTGGGGTTCTGTCAAACTACTATCATGATTGTAGCAATGCTTTAGGATTAAACTGTGTGTGAGTTTTTTTTTTTTTTTCTCAACATTTCGGATCATACTCCATGATCCATCATCAGGAGAAAGAGCAAGAGAAGAGAAAGTGAGGTAATTTGCAGAACAAGGCAGTTAAAAAGGAGGAGAGAAGGTGGTGTGGGAACCAAGAGTTGTTCATGTGTTCTATTCTCCTCCTTTGAATTCTTGGTTCCCACACCACCTTCTCTCCTCCTTTTTAACTGCCTTGTTCTGCAAATTACCTCACTTTCTCTTCTCTTGCTCTTTCTCCTGATGATGGATCATGGAGTATGATCCGAAACGTTGAGAAAAAAAAAAAAACTCACACACAGTTTAATCCTAAAGCATTGCTACATTCATTATGGACTGTGGAAATTTGATGTCTATCATACTATCATGATGTAAGGTGTTCTCATCATCAATCAATTCAAATTTTAACCCCTTTTCTTCCACCTGCTTCTCGTCTTTGACACTCATATCTCGAGTGCCAACATTGGGAAACTCCTCAACATTGTTCCCTTCATGCGGCATAGCTGCTAACTCATGGTTATGCTCAACACTATGACTGCTGTCATAAAAATCAGAATCGTTGTCATACCCTTTTGTGGTTTCTTCATGTGCCTTGACAATAACATTTTGAAAGACACCCAACTCACAATCTGATTCCTTGCAATTACGATGTTGAGCTGATGAGGTAATACTATGTTCAAATAATGGATCATCGAGTGAATCCAAACCTTCATGTGGCTGATTAAGAACAATCTCTACATCACCAATGTAGAATTTCGTGTTCACTTCACTTGTAGTAGCATCTAGTGGTTCTTTTTTCTTAACATCGTAAAAATCATTCTCAAGTTTTTTCACCTTTTCATCCGTGCATTGGTGGTTAGGCTCCCAAAATCCTTTGCGTGAGAAGCATAGATTTTGTCTTCTCATTTGGTTCCTGCTCATATTAGGAGGTCCTGTAATCTATTCATTGAGTTTAGATGTAGAACCATCATCATTATATGAATTGAAGGTTCCATCATACCTGCTCACACTGTGACCATGACTGAATTTTGCCCCTTTGGATGAAATTTTCTTCTTATACTCTCCTAATATACATTACCAATCCAATCTTTCTGGGATTAATGACAACAAAGTTCAAATAATCATTAAGAGAGTACTGTGCTTTAAAACCATCTGGCATACTTTGACAGTCTTCAAAGAGTCGAGGGGCTTCCCGTTCATAGCTTTCCCTGAACTTAATGTCGTCCTGTTCAATTTCTTCTCTGGATTTCCTACAATACTGTAGTAACCCATAACTGAACTGATGAATGTTGGTCACTCAAATGATGCTAGATGTTAATTCACTGAATATTTTTTAGAAAAAAACCACACATGCAACCATTAAAACTGACATGCAAGCATATGGGTGCTCTCCAAACTGACATGCAAGTACTGGGTGCTAACATGCAACTACACAAACTGACATGCAACTATTCAAATTTCTGATTTTCCCAATAGGATGGCAGGAAACCGCTTTGATACCACTGTAATATCCCGCTTAGGATATTCTCGAAAATTCTAAATGCTCCGATACCACTGTAATAAGCCCTGTTGGCTTCTAACTCTGTTTTTCCCTGACCTTGCTGATATAAATTTTTGAACATGATGATTTTGTTGTTTTGTGATGTAAATATGAGATTGAAAATAAAATGCTGATAAATGTAAACTATGGCAGCAAATGCAGAAACAAATTGAAAATGTGAAACCTGGAAATGAAGATTTGCTTGTGAAACCCTTGAGAAATTGCTGCAGCTTAAACTATTGAATTTCCCCACATTTTATGATGCTACAAGCTTTATCCAACCCAGCCGCCACCAATTGAGTAGAAATCAGACCAAAGTGTGAAGCGATTTGCCCTAGGGAATGACGTCCCTGGCCTAGACTGTACGACCCTTGCAGCAATTGATATTCTTTCAAAACTTATTCATAAATGATGGTATTCAATGGCATTTGTTGAATATGATCAGGCAATCAAGTTTGAAATGAAATGTCATCCAAAACTTATGAAAATCTCCTCTCATTTGCACAAATAGAACCTTTGTATGAAGCTCTCATGAATGCTATCTGTAGTTAGGGTAAAATTGCAAATCAAGGCAAATGAATAAACAACAATGATAAAAACCCTAGCAATGCACAATGAAACACAAAACAACATGAAAATCAAAATAACAAATATAAATGCAAACCGATCTCCACGCTATGCTCGATTTATCTCCATTGCTCTTCTCCACCTCACATGAGCATGCAAGATTTTGAAGGATTATTGTTGGAAGAATGTTGGGTGCTCACTTCTACAGCATAACATTAAGATGAAGATGATAGAATGAATGATAGATGAAGGATGCAAAGGCTCTAATGATATTTCAACAGCATGTGGATACTTGAGGGTCAATGCATTATAGAAAATTTGACAGAATAATGGTACTTGAGGCTCAATGCATGCTTTAGATAATTTGGCAGAATAATGTTACTTGAAGCTCAATGCATGTTAATGGCTTGTAAGGGGTTTGATTTATAGGAAAGGCTTGGTTCAAATAGATGGTTGAGATTAAAAAGCTAATTGATTGATGTGGACGGCTAGGATTGATTCGGTTATCCCACTCTTCAAGGGAGTTGTAGTCATTTGACAAGTGTCAAGGAGAATAGGGCTCATGTGTGCTTGTGTACATAAAAAAGTACTACATGTGAAAGATATTAAATAAAAGGGGTAGTACCACTTATCTTTTTAAATGAAAGAGGCACACATGTCGGCTTAATGATAAGATAAATTAATTGGAAAGTCGGCTTATAATGAGAACTTAATTCAAATAAAATATATGAATTAGTTGGGATATGAGTTGGATATTAATTAAATAAATAAAATTTATTTAATTAATTGGATAGTGGGATTAGGATATGATGTGGAAATTAATTAAACAAATAAAATTTATTTAATTAATTGGAAAGTGGGATTATGTATGTGAAATTAATTAAATAAATAAATTTATTTAATTAATTGGCTAAGTAGGATAAGGATGGGATTAAGTGGGATTTTAATTAAATAAATAAAATTTATTTAATTAATTGTCTAATGGATAAATGGGATTAAGAGTGGGATTTAGGACAAAATGTTACATGATGTCTAGGATAATGTTTTTGACAAGGTGTTGCAAGACATGGACAAATTTGGGTGTCTACATTTTGCCCCTCTTTGAGATGATGTTTGAGATGATGAGCTTTATGTCGAGTAACATCATTTCAAAGAAGATAAGGTATGGATAGAGAAAAATGATATGGGATGATGATAGAAAGATATGATGAGGATGAGGATGAAATGGGATGATGATGCCCCCTCGAGAGGATAGGTGGGTTGGACAAACACAGGTATGCTCTCGAAAAGAAATGGCTTGGCTACAAAAGAAAGATAAGGGAATGGATAGAAGAAATGGATGATGTGTTATGCTGCAATGAAGGTGAGCAACCATGATGTTTGATATAGCACCAGACGTTATGCACCAAGGTATAAGGACCAGGGTGATGATGTGTCTCATGCCCCAGCATAATACAACCTTGTCTGAATACAAGATATGAATATTAGCTGGAAATGACATCGAATATGATACAAATGCAAGATAAAAAGATAACACACACAAGCAAGCAAGCAAGCATGCACAAATGATTCAAAAACAAACAAGGTATTGCCCCTGTCAAGCTGTAAACCAATGATTAGTTGCTGATTGATGATGATGATAGTTGATAGTGTTGTCATTGCGGGAAAAGCTATATCCCTAGATCAACACAAAGTTGTTTACTGAGTTGGTTGGCTGATTGGTTGATTGATTTGGCTTACAACAAAGCTAGGATCAAGACCATGGATTGCATTTGGATAACTTGTTTTGATTGATTAACTTGATTGGTATAGCTTTAAGGATTGACTTGCATTTGGATCATTGCTTGGAATGGTTGGAAGATGATGAAATGATGAATGAAGATTGATTTGATGATATGTTGATGATAAAATGATGAAGGATAGATGATTTTGTGGTGGATTGACCTACTTCTGATTTGCTGAAGTGATTGGATTTGTTTTGATGGTTAGCTTGATGTGCTTTGGTTTTGATGTTTGCTATTGTTGGGCTAATTGTTTTGATGATTAGATTGTTTTGAATGATGATAATGATAGTGTGATGATTAGAGTGTCGATTCAATCTAAGCATAAGCAAGTGTTCTCAGTATGCTCAAAGGATGTAAAATAAACAAGGTATTGTCCTTGTCAAGTCATTAACCAATAATTGATTGTTTGTTTTGTTTGATAGATAGTGTTGTCATTGCGGGGAAAGCTATATCCCTAGATCAACACAAAGATGTGGGAATGCTATATCCCATTGATGATGATTGATTTGGCTCATGACAAGATTTGGATCAAAACTTGTTGATTTGATTGGATAATGTTCCTTGATTGATTAGCTTGCTTGATATGGATTAATGTGACTTGGATTTAAGACTATTGCTTAGATTGATTTGATTGATATGATTAGAAGAAGTGATTGATTGAAATGGATGAATGAATGTTATTGATAGGAAGAATTGATAATGATGATAATGATTTGATTTTGATTGAATGTTGATGGAGTGGATTGTTTTGGATGATATGATTGGTTTTATTGCTTGGATTTTTCGTTGGATATTGATTTTTTGGATTTTTTGACATATTTTAATTTTTTTTGTGTGTTTTGGAATATTTGATTTTTTTTGTATTTTTGAAAGTTGTGGGATGTCAATGGATTTACAATTTGGGTAGCCTTTGTACGAGATACCAATGACAAGGGAAGACCAAGTCTAGGTGCAAGGGATGGATAAAAGGATGGGCTCATAGTAAATGGGATGGAAAGCTCATGATAAATGGATAGATAAGAGGATAGGCCATATAAGAGATGGATGCTTGCCTCATGATAAACAGATAGGTAGGCTATAGTGGAAAGCTCATGACAAATAGATGGGGATAAGCTATACGATGGAAAGCTTGTGATAAGGATATGCCATAGTGGATGGAGCATAAAGGAGCTAGGATGTGATCTCCAAAGGCTATGTTGCATAGGAAGAATAACTTGCCCCATTCTAGGTGGTAATGCTTAGGATTTTTCATGACAAAGTTCACGACCAAGGAATGACATGATAGATTGGTTTGAATAAGATGGATAAATGGTCAATGGATAGGACTTGGTTTGGAAAGAAGGTATGTCAAGAAATATCCAAACATGTTTCAACATTTTGCTCCTATGTCTTTATCAAGATCAAAAGGGGGAGGATGGATAAATGGGTTCAATAGGATAGGCATGTTTATGTAATGGCTAAGGAATGTAGGATGGAAAATGATATAATGGGATAGATAGTTTGGAAATGAATAGGTTGGATGAGACAATGTGCCCCCAAGTGTAAGTGACATAGAAGATCAACCTACGCATGACGCCTGTTTGCCAGGTTTTCATCATGGTACTTATCCAAGGCGCCTGTTTACCAGGTTTTCACCGTTGGATGAAGGGATTTCTCTTTACTTTTTTGATTTTTTTTTTTTTTTGCTTTTTTACTTTTTTTTTTTTTGCTTTTAGATGGGTTGACAATTACACATGGCGCTTGTTTGTCAAGTTTTCACCATGGTAATGGATAGGAGGGACTCAAGTGTTTAGTGCTATGAAGGTTGATAGTGTCCCTTTAGAGATTGATGATGTCTTCGCATGGACCATGTCAAGTGTGCTCATAGATGTTGATAAGGGATTGCATGGATGGGAGACGGATTAGGTGGATAATGGATTATGATGTGGATTATGGAAGGTTCATGCAAGGATAGATGGATGGGGATAGTGGACTATGATGTGGATTATATTGGCTTATGGAATGAAGATGGATGAAAATTTTATGCCAAAGCATGGACCATAGGGAGGTGATTGGGAAGATACGTAGGATAATGGATGGAAGATGGGTAGATGTAGTTATGTGGAGGTGCTGCGGAGTGGAAGGGAACCATGACCAATGGTTGCACACACCATGTTAAACATTGAAGCTTGTGATTGGATGGTGGTGTAGGAAGCAATGGGGTTGTTTTCTTAGGAGATGGTTGATGAAGTTATTTAGGAACCCACATAGATTTAGTATTTTTAGTGCTTTTGCTTTGCTTGTGGGATTTTTGAAGGGAATGAAAGTTTTGGATGGAAGTAGGCTTTTGGATGGAGATAGGTGATTGAAATTCTTGAGATGTGGATGAGGATGCCTCATTTGACTTGCTAGTTATTTGCTTAGGAACCCAAACCATTTTGCTTTTGGGCTTTGCTTTTGGAGGTATGGGTTTGGATAGCTTTGTGAATGTACTTTTCTTAGAAGATGGATGATTTAGAGACTTTTCACATTGATGCCCTAAGGCATGAGGGTCCTTAGGAGTTTTAGTTGGATTTTTAGCTTTATAGATAAAGGCATCCAAATGTTTATTTTGGAATCCCATGGGTTTGGTGGAAGCGGGGTTGGTGGAATGATTGGAAGCTTTATGCTTAAACAATGTGTGCTTTTGTTGGTCATGATTAGGGATGTAAGGATACTTATGAATGATGGGTATGTTAGGTGTTGGAAGCAATGGTGGCAAGGTGGATGGAGGGATATTTGGAGTTGGTAAAAGTGGAGGCAAAGTGGATGGTGGAACGTGTACAGTCACATGCTTTTGACATTCATAGGATGATGGAGGTGGAATGACAACATATGTTTTGGGTAGATGATGGGGTTTGCAATGGAAAGTGGTAGGTTTATGATGCATGAAGTGATTACCAACATCTTGGCCTTGTTTACCTTGGGGTGTGTATCCAAGGCCATATGAGTTTGGAGGGACCTTGACATGGTTTGGCTCCAAAAAACCTTGTTCATAAAGACCTAGGCCTTTACCTTTGTAGTTCATGTTTTGGAGGATGCGATTGACTATAGGACTTGGTGTGCTTAGGGAACTAGACTTGAGTTCTTTATTGGATGAAGAAGATGAAGTGGAGGACAAAGGTTGTTTTAACGAAGAACACTCATGTAGAAGGGTGGTAAGACCAATAGGACATGATAGTAGACTTGAAGTGGGATCGATGGTGGATATGGAAGGAGGATCATTAGGATCTTGATTAGCATTGTGTTCACTAAGATCCAAGTTATTTGTTTGATCTTTTATGCTTACTTGGGGGACAAGTGTCTCATCATGACAAGTGGATGTTTGCTCATTATGGATAGGGCTAGATGGTGGATGACTAGGAGCAATTTGGATATCTTGCTCATGGATGGATATAAGATTATGGATAGGATCAAGGTGCTCATGGATAACTTCTTCATAGGTATCATCTTGATCATAAAGAAGGTAAATGTTATGGATGGGTTGCATGAAAGTGTTTTGATCTTGAGTTGGACTAGGGCTTAATGTTTCCACATGCTTAGGATTAAAACTTTGACATACCTCTTGGGTTGCTTGAATGGAAGTGGAAGGCTCTTGGATAGGCTCTTGGTCAACAACATGAGAACATGATGACTCTTGACATGGATTAATGATAGAAGGTTCACAAATAGGCTGGATGGCTTGTACGTCACATGATGGGCTTGAAGGGCTAAGAATGTTAATTGAGGACTCTTGGATAGGCTCAAGGATAGGTGGATGACATGATGGGATTATAGGATTGGACATGACCTTTGGAAGTTCTTTGGTAGGCTCATTAATGGGTGTTTGACATGGAGGTAGTTTATTCCTAGCTAGTAGCCAATGGATCACATCCTTTGCAAGTGTATGGGTGGATGGGAAATATAATGGATGAGCAATAATAGAGGATGATGTTGTAAGCGTAGGACTAGGATTTTGATTGGATGGAAGGATAATAGAGTTTGATGGATTAGGATGTGGACTAGATGGGTGTGACACATGGGATTGGGATGATGTGGCATGATTTCTTATTGTAGGTAGGTACACCTTGTAAACAATTGAGACAAATATTGGGCATTGATTTGTATTATGGCCTTTGGTCCTATGGTATGCACAATAATCATGTTCATCATATGGACTTTCTTCACATGGTTTGACTTCAGGAAGTTCAATGAGTTTTGCTTCAAGCATCCTTTGTAAAACTATCTCAGCCGCATCCTTTGGTGAAGGATTAGAATGACATGGTGATGAAGGTAATGGAGGGCTTGGTGATTTGGAAGGTTGATGGACCAATGGACTAGGGGTAGGATCACATGGTGGTGTTGGGATAGGACTTGTTGGTTCATGTGTCGGCATGTGATTGGATGGTGGTGGCCACTCTAGATTGGTATCTCCCTTGTCAAAGGTAATTGGATCTTGCATAGGATAACTTGGGCTTGTTTGATTTATGTACAAGGGACCACTTGGAGCTACATGTGCTTCTTGTTGTAAAGGTGGACTTAAGTCTATCAATGGTGCTTGATGGTCTTGTTGAAAAGGTGTACTTGGACCTGCTTGGTCTATGTACAAAGGGCTATTTGGACTTGCATGTTGTTCTTGTGATATCACTTGATTGCCTTGTGGATGGGCTTGGTAGTGCATTGGAATGGTGGCATGAGGGATTGGATAAGCTTGAGGTGGATGTTCATAGGTTGATGTGGCATTGACTTGGTGGGTAGGTAGATTAGGTTGATAGGAAGTGGATGGATATGACATGTGGCTATAAAGTGGATTAGGTTGATATGAAGTGACTAAGAATTGATGTACTTGTTGAGCTTGACTAGTGGCTAAAAGGTGTTGGACTTGGGTTATGAAGTATTGCAGTTGAGGTGATTGGCTTGCGTGGGGTTGAGCTCTTTGGATGAAGAATTGTAATATTTCAATGGCATCTTAGTTGAGGGTTTGTGATCCTTGATAAAGATTTTGGAGGAATCTTTGGAATTTGATTTCTAGGTCCTCTAGTGTAGACATGTTGTCACCAAGTGTTTGTCTTAAGTCCTTTTAGCAAGTGCTTGTTTAGGGATTTGGATGATGTGGATGAAATTGAGTTGGATATGATGTGTGTTGACTAGGATGAATGTTTAGATTGATTTGTTTATGTGCTTGGTGTTTAGAGCTTGATTTGGCAATGTTCAAACAAATGATTATGCATATACACACATGAATCACTCACGCAAGACACAAGCAATTTGTTAGTTTGGAATAATGTGATGATGGTTAAGCAAGCACATGAAGACACTTCAACAAGTCCTAGTCGAGGCAAGGCCACTATCACAAGGAGGTTCTAGTGAAAATCTGGGGGACCGGCACCCCACGAGCATCCAGCAAGCCACTTAAGACTTTAACTAACCCTACTAGGAGTTTTAGTATACACAAAGGTACACCTCCCTTCGAGTTAGCACTGTATGGTGAGCGCTAATACCGGTTAGACTTGGCTTTCGCCTTATCCTCTGATTTTTATAGCGGACCGGATGAAAGTACCGCTTGAGATCGTTCCCTTGGGGTGGATACCAAGGCAGGCCTCTCTAAGGCTAAACAAAAGCAACACAAGTAAATGTTTTTGATCTCCAAGTTCGTGTTGGGACGCGAGGAGAGAGCATACACATTTACTTGGTCACACTCGCATGGGGTTCATTAACCTTAGAAGTTCAATGAGTGGAAGACAATGTAAGCACTTGTTTGTTTTAAAGCCCAAATCTAAATGTGATGAAAAACAATAGTTTGTTTTAGCCCAATTTTTTTGATGTGAATTTGCAAACAATTATTCATCTTATGCCCAAAATCCAAATGTGTGATTCAAACAATGATTAAGATGAAAGATTAGGAGTGCACCTGATTATTTTAGCTTTCTAAGTTGTTGTAGATGATTGATACCAATGCTGCTCCAGCTCCTTATGATCACCTACAACATAAAAAAAAATAATATTATAATGCAGGCATAAAAAATAGGCTCATCAGGCAAGGAAAATTGTAATTTTAGATGCATAGCCAAATTAGATTTGATTATTTCGATATATTTTTGATTCGAAAATTAAAAAATCAAAGAAGAGACCCCTATTAATTTTTAGAGAGCTTTCTGAAAATGTAAAGAAATCAGAAAAATTCCCTGATTTGCGCTCAGAAATGCGGATTTATGAAAACGGTATAGTCGGCAAAGATCTGATTTTTTCGCACTATAAACAACCTCTAAATTAAATCTGCAAAACAAAGACCCCCATTAGAATTTTGAGAGCTTTCCAGAAATATAAATTTTTTTAAAAAATTCGTTGATTTGCGCCCAGAATTGCGATTTTATGAAAAAACATAAAAACGTGATAAATCCCGCAAAAATCGCAATGAACCCAAAATTTTTCTGCTGTAGCTTTCTTATATCATGGACAAACTACTGCTAAAATATTGTAGAAAAATTCATAGCCGTTTGGAAGATATGATGAAATCTTTAAAACCTAGGGTTTTGTCCAAAAAGTAGCAGATTTGCAACAAAAAGTTAATTAAACCTGCAAAACTCAACAATGGGAGTTATATGAATGCACATTTTTATTACAAAAACTTGCAAAAAATATCAAGCGAAGTGAGTCCCACCGGGCGTGCCAAATGTAGTTAGGGTAAAATTGCAAATCAAGGCAAATGAATAAACAACAATGATAAAAACTCTAGCAATGCACAATGAAACACAAGACAATATGAAAATCAAAATAACAAATGTAAATGCAAACCGATCTCCACGCTATGCTCGATTTATCTCCATTGCTCTTCTCCACCTCACATGAGCATGCAAGATTTTGAAGGATTATTGTTGGAAGAATGTTGGGTGCTCACTTCTACAGCATAACATTAAGATGAAGATGATAGAATGAATGATAGATGAAGGATGCAAAGGCTCTAATAATATTTCAACAGCATGTGGATACTTGAGGGTCAATGCATTATGGAAAATTTGACAGAATAATGGTACTTGAGGCTCAATACATACTTTAGATAATTTGGCAGAATAATGTTACTTGAAGCTCAATGCATGCTAATGGTTTGTGAGGGGTTTGATTTATAGGAAAGACTTGGTTCAAATGGATGGTTGAGATTAAAAAGCTAATTGATTGATGTGGACGGCTAGGATTGATTCGGTTATCCCACTCTTCAAGGGAGTTGTAGTCATTTGACAAGTGTCAAGGAGAATAGGGCTCATGTGTGCTTGTGTACATAAAAAGTACTACATGTGAAAGATATTAAATAAAGGGCGTAGTACCACTTATCTTTTTAAATGAAAGAGGCACACATGTCGGCTTAATGATAAGATAAATTAATTAAATAAATAAAATTTATTTAATTAATTGGAAAGTCGGCTTATAATGAGAACTTAATTCAAATAAAATATTTGAATTAGTTGGAATATGAGTTGGATATTAATTAAATAAATAAAATTTATTTAATTAATTGGATAGTGGGATTAGGATATGATGTGGAAATTAATTAAACAAATAAAATTTATTTAATTAATTGGAAAGTGGGATTATGTATGTGAAATTAATTAAATAAATAAATTTATTTAATTAATTGGCTAAGTAGGATAAGGATGGGATTAAGTGGGATTTTAATTAAATAAATAAAATTTATTTAATTAATTGTCTAATAGATAAATGGGATTAAGAGTGGGATTTAAGACAAAGTGTTACATGATGTCTAGGATAATGTTTTTGACAAGGTGTTGCAAGACATGGACAAATTTGGGACAAATTTGGGTGTCTACACTATCTTCAATGGGTATTTCACCACCTCAGAATAGCTGCAACACTGAAGTATTTTCGCTCTCCAATGCTGGTATCAATCTTCAGAAGCTAAAACCCTTGGTTTTTCTCCACAAAGCCAAAGCTCTTCAAAAATCATAAGTGTCGAGTCAACAATGAATGAATGAAATGAATTCCAAAATGCTCTTTTATATTCCACCTCAAATTCACTTTTTAATTCATTTCATTCAATTTACTTTCATTTCCCTTTTAATTATGATGCACAACTTAATAGCATAAAATATACTTTAAATCATTTAAGTCTCCTTTTTAATTAAGTCCTTATGTCTCTCTTTCAACATATAAATTAATAAAATATTATTAAATAGATCACTTTATTAATTTCCAATTAACCCTTATATCACCTTTCATAATAAAGCCCCCTTTAAATAATGACCTTATGTTATAAAATGAACCATATATTATAAGGTCATACAACTCATTAATGATATTCATATTAATATTTAACTATTATTAAAGTAATCACTTTAATAATAATTAAAGTATCATAACTCCATAAATAAACATTATTTCTCGATTCTGTCTGAACCTGGGGGTTCACCATGCTACTCTCTGTGCATCCAATCGTCTTACTAAAAATAGTATGGGTTCCTCTCTACAACCATAGTCTTACTATAAATAGTAAATCCCTCATTACCTGATCAAACCAATTGAGTAAGGGATCGACACTGCAATGAATACCTGTCCAGGTTCCCAACCATATATAGAAACGTTGACTCTCTTGAACTGGCGACTTACTATAAATAGTAAGTGTGTATAATTGAGTCCAGAAACATCAAATGAAGGCCCAAACTGAACCAAACTGAGCTCCGGAGAAGGAAACACCCTGATAACTGCCAAACGAGACCTTCTAAACAACTCCATTAGCCTACGAGGGTCAGATAATAGGCTAATTCCCTCGAACCTTGATGCTCACGAAAATGGGGACATTACAGATATCATCCTCGGAAAACAATGAAGGATGCTCATCCTGCCCTATCCAATCACTGTAAGGATCTCTCTCATCCAAATCAATTGGATCATGTAATGTCTCCTTCCTAGGCTAGCACAACACATAAGGTTAGTCTACTACACAGGTTCCTGTAGGCTAACAAGGGGTGGTTAGGAAACCCACAAAGATTTGGTTCATCGAGGCTCAGTCAGCTTTTCTAGAGGGATGAGTTGGACTTCTTTTGGCGGGATGTTATATCTGACACTTTCTGGAGTGAGTTTGGGCCATTTGGCCAAACTTACTATTTTTAGCAAGGACCCATGGGACTTGGTGCGAGTCGGTGCAATGGTCTTGAAATTAGTCTTTATTCTATTGGCTAGCTCAGCGGTACTACAGAAGTCACCTGCAGAGACCATGTAGATTATTATTTTTTAATCGATATATCTAAGTTAAATTAAATATATAACTTAGTGTATCTTTTAATAAAGTGACTTTATTATTATTTTGGGACTTAATGAACATCAATATTATTAAAGCCATGTCATAAGGAAATGGGCGCCCAAGGCATATGGAAAAGAAATATTAAAATATTAAAATCTCCCAAAAGTGGCGTTTGGAGGCAAGGAAGGATTAAAAGAAAAGTGAAGTCATTTTACACTTACGATTGCATATTTTTATTGAATGAGCTTTGTTCTTTGGCTGTGCCAAGGGTTTGAACCAGCTCCATGTGAAGACAAAATCCTTAATTGGTTTGAGCACCCGCAGGGTTGAAAGACATCTCTAGGGTGTTTGTGGTGATCTTACTTCAGAGGTCACAATTGTGCTTCACTGGCTGATTGCATATTTGTCGTGGAGTGATTTACATTGTCATATCCTGAGTTATTTGCTTTGATAATTATGGAGGAGTATCTGAGAATATATTCCAGGTTTTTGTGGTGATTTTGGAGGATTTTCTGTGTGGTTTTAGCTCCTTATACAGGCCGTACCCTCTTAGGACAGGCCGTACCTCAGAGAGGGAGTTTTTGGTATTTTGGTGGACGTTTTGCTTAGGTTTCCTCATCTCAGTTGAGCGTGGATTTCTGTTGATACAGAACAGGGATTTTAGTGACTGTTTTGAGGGATTTTGATGATATTTTAATGGCTGTTACAAACACCCAGCAGGCCGTACCATCTCCAGCCTAGGTGTGGGTTCTAGAGGATTATAAAATATTCAGTTTGGCCTTGTTTTGGAGGCGCCTACATTGTGTTTTGGTTGTAAACAGTCCATTGACGGACAACCGAGGATTGTATCTCCATTTCCTTGTACCTGGAGTGTATCTGTATGCTGTTCTCTGCTGTTGCAGCTCTGAATTGCCCAGGACAGCGAATGGGTATGTTAATACTTTGATGTATTTGACTATATTGCACATGGGTATTGTTTATTTATGAGTTTTAATGCATTTCCATTGAAAATGAGCAACTGGGTATTGTTATTTCATGTTGTTATTTGAGATATATATGCATGCAAGTTCAATGTTATATGTAAAACACCATAACGCACCAGGTTTCAACTAAACCACAGAAAACCATAAGGTGGTGGGTTATTACAAATCACCTAATATTTCCTATACCTTTCTTGTGCGCAGCTGAAGATTATATTGCACATAGACAAGGTCATTGAGGTGTTTCTGAGCTAGTTTGTTACTCTTCTTCGTGTTTTTCGTGAAGGAGAGCAACTGATGAGTGAAAAAATGAAATGAAATTGCTTTTTTAGCGGCCACGGAAGTCTGTTTTTTCGACGGCTGAGTCTTTTTGTTGGACTCGCTGACTCGGCGAGTACTTGCAAGAAAAACCCGCTGTGTGGAAAAACACGCGAGTATTTTAAAACTCGCCGAATAATCGGCGAGTTTTTCAACTATGGTTACAATAACATGGACTTAGAAGCATAGCTGGTGACATCTTTCGACGGATTTGGCTTCAAGTTGTTAGATTAGATCGAATGTTTTGAGAGGGAAGATAAATTAAAATGGGGCACATTTTTTTATTATTAGCAAAGACAATTGATTTGATCGAGTGTTATCCATGATTTTAAGGGAATGGTTAAGACTATTCTTGTCATCTCCGTTAAAGACTTGTTATAAATACATCTTCATAGCCATGTAAAACATGGTGGTGATAATAAGAAATAATATAGCAGTTTTATAATATTGTTCTGAATATTCATTTCTGTTGAATGTTTCTTGTTCTTGTTCATTATCATTAAATATTGCTGGTGAATTGTGTTTGGGTGATTAAATGTAGTAGCTGAGGAACATGGGAGGCGGTTTCGTTGAAGAGAATGTGCTTTTGCAACAATTGAGCCAACTCCTTGAGTTCCTCTTAGTTTATTTGTTTCTATTTTATGTTTATTTCTATTATGCAGTGTGATTTGTTTATGCTTCTGAATATTAATTATCTTTATGTTGAATTGCTGAATTGCTTTGAATGGAGTATCTAGATTATTAATAGTTTGAGAATTAGAAAGAAGATCATTTTAAGTTATTAAATTGCACTCATCTAGACTCCCAACGTAGATTTGCCACATGTACCTGTTGTTCCCAACATAGATTTGCCACAACACTGTCATCAGTCTACTTCCCTGTGGTTTGACATTGATTTTGCAGAAGTATAATCTTCTTAAGATTGAAAATACCAACTCTTTGAGTTGAATTTCGATTGGTTTGAAAGTCAAATTCAACCTTAGAAAACTATACGTTGTTGAAACTCATCAGATGTGTGAATCATGATCATTCATATGAACCTCATCAACCCTAATATGTTGTCTGTGAGGTTGCTTGGGTCTTGAGATATGCCAGCAGACATCAAATATAAGCAATCCTGTAACTGTCCACTGGTGGTGCTATTTATATTGAGAATTGAGATATTGGTGTCTAAATGAAAGTAGGCTGGGCAAATTGCGATGGATGGTGAAAGATCCTTGCTGATCTGTTGGTTTTCCATAAAATGTTGAAACATACTCGTTATTTGCTGCATAAGTTTGAGTGAAGTTTTTTGAGTAGTTATCACTGGTCATGTAGCCATGTGCAAAGAGCTGGATCAAGTCAAGATTTTTGGTTCACACTCCAGGGACTGTGGGGATTGCTAAAAAAATCAATGATGATATTTTTTAATATAATGAATTCTAAAAGAGAGCAAGAAGACACTTCTATTTTGCTTTCTTTTTTTTAAGCAAAATGACTTTGATCTGAAAAATGACGAAGCAGAGATTTAATGTTTGTTTTGGCTATTGCAGATGCCAAATACAAAGTGATTTTGATGAGAAGGGATGTGTTATAACTTATCAAGGTATATAATGTACAACCAGCTAGGGTCATTGCTAGGTTGCTCTGCAAGGTCTCCACAAACCAGTTACTGGTTTGGAGCTTGAGGGAGAGGCTTGGTACACCAGATGATCAGATCCATGCTTTATGGCAAAAAAGCTTTTGCCATCTCCATTATGACTCTCTACTTCATGTTAAGTGAACAACAAAGGGTATGCCCAATTTCAAGGTTGGAGACATAAATGTTCGCAAGTGGTGTGCTTAAGAAGGCATACAAAGGCAGCTTTTCCAAGAAGTTAAAAGAAGGCCAAGGACATTCTTAATTTGATTTATTCAGAATTTTAGATGTATGTGGGCTGATGTCTTCAGCATGCTTCTTTATGTAGGTTGAACCTAGTCAAGGATGTCCTTTTTCAATTGCAAATTGTCTGCCTAAGTATACCTATCCTTTATCAACTTCGCTTCCCTTACCTGCACTTCATGAATGGTCTGTTGGCTTCCTTATACTTTAGCCTTTTCAGAAGCAAGATTGAGGCATCTTGCCTTCATAGTTGGATTCCCTTTTGTGCTTTAAATGAACTTGAATCCTTATCCATGTACTTCATTGTATTGTTGTTGGGTATTTATCATCATCAAGCACACCATCAACACAATTTTTTGGCAAGGCACTTTATTATTGCAGAAATGAAGTTACAATCGGCACAGATACTTTATGATTGATGTCAACATCAGGAGGCAGAGTACCCGAGTGTAAAACCATTTAGACCTTGGCATCAAAAATGACCTCTCAACATCAATAATCTACCATTTTAACATGAAGTAAGAAAAAGACACGACCTTTGATAGAGATATGACGCTTGATCTCCATAAATATTGCAGACTAGGGGCATTGCAATAACAAGTAGTAGCTTTTCCCCGAATTGCTTAAAGTGGTAATTTCATAAAAAAATAAGGGTATCTCGTTTTATTGCAGAAACCAAGGAACTGTACTTATGCAGATGGTTGGCCTCTTCCAAAACTGAAGTCTAATATTCAATTACTGGAGTTTTCTATTTAAAGTTGTATGTTTAATTATAAAGAAATTTGAAGCTGTCCTGTACACTTGTATGCCATAGCAAGTAACTGTTGAATGTCAGTTCAGTTTTTAGCTTTTTCATTTCATGTGGTAAAATCAACTCGGTCAATAATTTTTCTTCCAAAAATGTGATTAGTGCAAATTTATAAGAATTAGTGTGCTATAGTGAAAAGCAAGAATGCCAGACTGGCTATCCTGCTGTTTTGTGAAACATTGAGTGTTTCTTTTGTATCAGTCTATTGTTTCTTACGAACTCATTTATTATGAATTGATTTAAGATATAATAAGATAGCAATTTTTGGGAAAAACTGTGCCATATTTTTTAAAATAATGCTTTGGATCACACCACGTGATACATCACAAGAATGACTGATCAAAGTCATGGACTGGTTTCTTTGGCTATCCATAATACTCCTCAAGCATGCATTAATATTTTTATCGTTAATTTTGGCTGCATTTAATTGTGACATATTTCAAGCAACTAATATTGTTAACTCTCTGTGTTTTGTCTTTGTAGACTTCATTTGCTCGCCATATGTCTAGACAAGGATTTGACACATGGGTTTTGGAACTGAGGGGTGCTGGCCTGAGTAAAAGAGAAGGGGAAGCTACAGCAAATGAAACTTGCATTAAAAATGGTACCACTATTGAGTTGACGGATAGTCTGACTGAAGATGACTCAAATGGCCCCTTAATCAAATCTGATCAGAGTCTCACAGAAATTGATTCTAAAACAGAGACTGAAAACAACATGGCTAGTGAAGACAAACTTGAAACAGCCCAGGAAAGATCAGAGTTGGTAGCTAGATTGTCAGGAGCGTTTTTGCGACTCTCAGATAAATTGACTAATTTTTTGAATGAAAGCCAATATAAGGCTATGTCTGCTAGATTAGTTGACCAGATATCTGAACTTCGGGGAGATGCTCAACTCTCAGAACGCTTCATGGAAATTAAAGAAAAGCTATTAAAGTTGTTTGAGGAGGGGCAAAACTCTGCTAGTGCTTCACAGATTGCAGAGATGAGTGATAGGCTTGTTAAGATGGTGCTAGATAGTCCATCACAGATCTTTGATCTACGTGAACGCCTCAGCTCAAAAATTGACGATATTCAGAAACAAATGGATCTGATTGTAGAATATAATTGGGACTTTGATAACTATTTAGAAGAAGATATTCCTGCAGCGGTGTGGTGACATTCTTTTTCACCCAGCTTCATTTTTACTTGAACTGTTCTTTTACCTTTTTCCTCACTTTACTTCCTTTTTCATCATCCTCTTTTCTATCGGCGATGTATCTCCTAAGTTTTTCATTGGAAGAGGCATTCAAGTGATTCCTATTGTGATGATGGTTGCATGGAACTTTTCTTTATGTCTTCTTCTAAGTTCTATGTCATCATCAGCACTCACAAGAAGCTTCTATTTACTCAGCATAGATTTACTAAAATTCCAATTTTATGGATTATGCAGATGGATTATATACGGAGCCAGACCAAGCCTAAGGATGGAAAACTATTTGCTATTGGTCACTCTATGGGAGGGATTTTGCTTTATGCCCATCTGTCATCTTCTGCTAGGATAGGTCACATTTTTATATCTTAAATGATTGTTTCACTTACTTTAGTGATATCTGCATTTGAAAGTTGTCCAAGCTTTACATTTTGTTTAGAAATTATTGATTTCTGTGGTGATGGGGGTGCAGAATATTTTTTAGGTTTGAACACGTTAGATATCAAGTTTGCTAATGCATAATATTTAACTCCATTATATGTGGTTTCTATATTTTTGACATGGAAGATGTCATAGTTTTTCCATTTTATTTCTTATTCTTTGTTATGGTTTTTCTTTCCTTAAATCTTTCGTATTCTCTTAATTGCTTACATGCTTCTCAATTTTATTTATATAAGCGCACCTTTGTTGTTTTCCAGCTCATCTTTCCTTGTGTATGATTGATGACCGCCCTGCCCTCAGCCCCTACTTGTTTATCATCACAGGGGAAAATTTAAACAGATTCATTAAGGCAGAAAAAATGTTAGGCAAACTCAATGGTCTCTCATCTGTACTACAAGGACAATATTTCTTAAATTTTCAACATGATGATGATACCCTCCTCCTGTCCACACTCATTGGCAAAGAGATTAAACACCTCCGGTTCCTTCTTGGAAAGGATTAGGCAGCTCTAGAACAGGTAGTCAATAAATTAAAATATAACAACTTCATAGAAACCCAGAACGGAGGAAAAAAAATGCTTCAGATGCTGGGCTTTTATGAAGACAAGCTTCCAATTAAGTATTTGGGATTCCCACTTCACCCAAAAAATACGAAAGAACTTTGGGATCCCATTCTAAACATAATTCAACTCAAACTTTCAACATGTACAAACAGATGGCTAATTTATGCAGGGAAAATCCAATCCATCCAAGCTTTCCCACTTTACTAGATGACTCTGTTGCTAATATCCAATCAAAAGACTGAGTCCTTGATGGTGCTCCAAAGAAAATTTCTCTAGATTGAAGCATAATTACAAGACTCAGGATTGGTAGCCTGATTTTTGACTTGGTCTCGGGCTTGGACTCAGCACTCAAACTTGGCAAATTGAAAAGCCATGAAAAATAGAGAGTTTTAAGGATTTAAAGCTTTTACTATGCACCCTTTAATAAATCAACTTTAAAGACACAATAAACTTATCAATTAGAAGCTACTCTGATTATATACCCAAATATACATTGATCAAATGAGTACAAAAGCAGATTTGAGTTGAAGGAAACAACATTTTTAAATATATAAATATTGTCAAATGTTTTAGGTGTACAAAAGTCATGGATTATGATATCCATGGCATCAAAATAAAAAATCACAACATGGAGTCATGAACTTATGATAGAGAGGAGCCTATATCACATGGCCCAACATCACTTGCTCTATGTGGGGTCCTACACTTGTATCTCAGACAAGTCTGTAATGCTGCTACTGCCATAGTAGCATTACTCAAGATCGGGATTGACTTGGCAAACCAAAAGTAAAATGTAATTCAATTGCTTGGAAAAACTCAAGAGAATAAAAACATTGCTTTTCCATCCAGCATGGCCCAAATGATTTTTCTTATTTCTTTTTAAAACTAGAGTGGGTGTCTGGGGGCAGCAGTCCCCAGTGGGGTTGAGTAGTGTTCTCCTCTGTGGGGGTCTGGGGGCAGCCATTTTTCATAATTAAGGCCTTTTAGACCACACAGACCTTGTAATGTCCCCATTTTTCGAGTGATCACCTAGTGGAGTTGGCTAGCCTATCCTATTCCCATAGGCTAAGCCAGAGGGCAAAGGGGAAAACCTAATTGACTAGATTTCATACTTAGTCAATTTCATTTGGGCAAATTGATCATGAGGGATGACTTTGTATATTTTTGTGGATTTATTGGAGAATGGAAAGATAAATAAGAAGAATAAAATGCCTTGCCTAGGTTGTCCAAGAAGGAGAGAAGAAAATCAAATAAAATAATTGCTACTTGAGTTGGGCCCCTAGCATGAGGTCGGCCTCATGGGAAAAGGAAAAAAATAAAATAAAAGGGATTATCTAGAGGAGGTCGGCCAGCTTGAGAAGGAAAGGAAATTGTGTATAAAGATAAGGTCATTTGTAATTCATTTCATCATCATTCATATTCATATTTTCTCGAGTTTCATACTCTTTGGCTGCAATATTGCTAGCCTTCATTCCAAGGACGAAAACCCTTAGGAATGTGGTGAGTTGGACAAAACCCTAGCTCACCCTTGTGGAGGATTCATCATGGAGTCCTAATTGTGCTTCATTGGCGACAATTGGAGGAGAAGAACTACATTGCATATTCAGATTTGGAGATCATTTTTGTAGCAGCATTTGGTGGCATTTTGGAGCAGCTTGCATTAGGGTTTTACCCTACTTGAGCGCCACCTTTTGGAGCAGATTTGGAGCGCCCAACCTTGAGGGCGATCTCACTTGTTTGGAGAGCAATTTGGAGCAGCAAACCCTAGGCACACCTCATGGAGATTTCGCCCAGCTAGGGTTGATCATTTGCCTTCTATTTTGCATGTAATTTGGTATGTACCACTACCAACATATTTTATTGGTCTGATTTATAGTGCAGAAATCTAGGCCTTGTTTGTCATGTTTGTGCCCTAGATTCTATTGTAAAAATCAGATCAGAACTTTCAGTTTGTAGCAGCAGGGTTTTATTCAGAAAAGCAGACCTGGTTGTTGGTATTGGATGCCCTACATTGTGTATTTCATGGTGTAATTCATGCTTGTTATGAATGCTAACTTGTAGCATCATTTTGCCATGATTATTTGTCATGTTTGGATAGATATATGTTCGCTGTGATCACATGTTTGGAATCAGAAAATAAAATCAGAAATTAGGGTTTTGAGCAGAAACTAAAGTGCAGAAAATTAGGGCAGAATTCAGAAATTTAACTTCAGAATTTTAGGGCAGATCCCACTGGGGATATTACAGACCTCCAGTGATGTTGAGGGGCAGCCATTTTTCATAATTAAGGCCTTTGAGACCACACAGACCTCCATGATGCATGGCGTTTTTTAATAATTTTATTGCTTTTAACCAAGCTACAAGAGTCCATACTCCAAACACTTAAAAACATAAGTGTTGAAGCCATAGAGTAGTAACTAGGCCCTAACTATATTTGCTGCCAATATGTTTGTTAGTTTTTGCTTAAATGGACCATATTTTATGAAATAACCCACCCCGTTCTGTGTTTTGTATTTTCTGATCTGGGTCTATTTTCTCTCACTGTTTGAAGGGTTTTTTGTAGTTAAGTTGTAACCTGCTTGCGTTTTGATGTTGTTTCCATAACATAACAGCACATGCAAGATACAATATTTGCAAAGACTATATTCTAGCAATACCCACAAGTTGAAATACAAAGAAAATGCTTTAAAGAACCTTTCTAAACAACACCCATATGAAGATTAGGCCAAAATATCAAGAAACCTAACATACACTTTTTGCTGTTCCAAAAAGCAAGACTGAAAATCACTGTAACAGCAGCATTGACATGCGATTCTCCTTTATTTTGATGAGAAGAAGATGAACACGTACATGAGAATACATATCAGCAAAATATAGAGAGCATACTGCTCATACAAGGACCATAGATGGGTGAAATGGGACTGTGAGATGATGACTGGGAAGTAGACGCCTCAATAAGCATGCTGGTACGGCCTGTAGCTGCAGATCAGTGCTGGTACATGTGCTATTTCATCACAAATCTGATTACAAACTGCTCAGCATCCTTTGTCACAGCTATACCCTGATATAACAGTCCTCACTTGCACCAAACAACCCCAAATAGTTGCCTCCAATGCTGGTACGGCCCTCAGCCAGGTACGGCCTGCATAGGGAATGTACGGCCTGGGGTTTAGAGCTGGGAACTCAATCAAACACCTTCCAATCTCCTTCAAATCCCTGCAATGTATTCTTCTATGTGCTCCAACAATTATGAAGGCAAATAACTAAAGATATAGCAATGTAAACATCTCCGCGACAACACAACTCCGTGCCATGAAGCTCCAATACAACCACTGAATATGGATGCTCAGAAGCACCCTTGGGTGGTCTCTCACACCTGCGGAATGTTGTTACTAATAGAGGATTTCGTCTCCAAAAGCCAAGGATGGTTTCTTCAAACCCTCGTTCACTTGTAGAGCAAATATCATAAAATTGTAATAGTCAAGAGTGAATGCTTTCCTTTTGATTTTGGCTTTTATATTTTCCCACTAGAGGCTCGACCCACATGAGAGAGGAATATAATATTATAAATTCACTTTCTTTTCCCCCTTGAGGCGTCCAAGTCCCAAAGTGACTTTTATTTGCATTTTTACATTTTTACTTAGTCATCGACATTACATTATAAAGTCCAAATATTAAATACGCAGTAGCAACTTACAGACTTTAAAATGAAGAGTCAAACGGACTCGGAATCCAATGAGCTATAGACCGTTGGAAAGGGCTCTCCGAAATGCTCTACCTCCAATCTTGAATTCCTCAAAACGGTCAAAACCCTAACCTACTAAAAATAGTAAGCTCTAGCCAAGATGTCCAAAACCATCCAACGAAACTCCAAGAGTTCCCTAACCACACTGGTTAGTCTACGGGAACCAAGTATAGACTAACACTGCCTAGGAAAGGGGACATTAAATTTTAACTTCAATTGCTCTTGTTTTCTCCTTGTTTGTGTTTGCAAATGAAATGAATATCATTTAGAAGTGATGTAAGCCCTTTTAAGGTTTTAGGTTTTGGTTTATTTATTTATTTTTTGCTTTATTTTTCACTTTTCCACCTGTGTTCTGAAGGCCGAGTCTAAGGCTTGGGACTCGGGGAGTCATGTGAGTCTGGTAGACTCAGTGAGGCTGATCAGACTCACCAGGAACTGGGTCCGAGTTTTTGGGACTTGTTTCATGCTGTTTGCCTCAGGACTCGCTGAGTTTGGCAAGTTTCTGGTGAGTCTTGTGACACTGTTTTGAAGCACCTTCTCATCGCTTGGAGACATATCATGCAACCTAAAGCTTCTGGAGATTTGAATCTCAGCACTGCACTTGCAACCAAAATGGCATGGAGAATGTGGAGTAACAGCACTTTCCCTTGGAATGGTATACCTAAAGGTAAGTACGCGAACATCATAGATCCTTAAACAGAAGTTTTGGATGCTGTTTGGAAAGCACAAATATCTTAACAGCAATACATTTAAAAAAAAAGATTCTGGTGTCTTATAACAGCATAGGACTTGGCAAATAGTGAATGGTGCATGAACACAATTTTGGGAAGATGTCTAGGATGGATTCTTTCTCCTTTCTTTCCTGTGAATATACCAAGCTCAAAATTTCTTTGTAGGTCAAAGGTTACCAAAATGTGGTTGATTACACTATATCAACCTTCAGAGTGGAACTCTGTGCGACAACCAAACTAATCCAAGAGATAACTTCAGCTTCTGTATTCAACTGTAATGAGGTACTTGTACATAGATAGCCTATGCAGATGAGTGAACCAGATAGAAGAGTGTGGACTAACACTGTGGATGGCATTTACAAGGCTGTAGCAGTTGCTTGCAGGAGGAAAAAAAGTGGAATAAACTTTAGGGAACAAGAACTTGGCTCAAATTTGATGCTTTCTGTGGGTATCTCTTCATGGAAAACTATTAACTGCTGATGATATGAAGAAAAAATGCTTGATTTGTCTGACTTGGTGCACAGACTCTCACAAGAGTAATGAAAATCGAATAACTGATCATATTTCCATCCTCTATTCACATGCAAAGAAATCTGGAATGAAATTGCAATCACAAATAACAGCCTCTCCCATCAAGGATTTGACACATGCAAGGAAGAAGACCCACTTGGAAATGAAAATGATTCCAACATTTATAACGTGGAATTTGTGGAAGCAAAAAAAAAAAAAACACCATAATATTTGAATTGAAAGAAAAAGATGCATGTACTTTGTCATGTACAATCAAAAGCCATATCAGATAACAGCCCAAGTCCAGGTGAAAGAATTTTAGGATAAATAGCAAACATGCAGCATGGAGGACCTTCAGATTGTAATAAATTGTAGTCTCCACTTCCTCTATGAACTGCCCATCCTCCACATCAATGTTAAAAGCAAGTGGTTCCCTCCTCTTTCGGGCTTCCTTAAGCTAAGTTTTGATGGATCTGCAAACAAAAATTCAAGTACTGCCGGTATTGGAGGAATAATTCAGTACAACTTGGGGAATTGATATAGTGATAGTAACAGGTCAAATGAACAACCAGTTATCGAATGCATAGAGTGCACAATGGAAGACACAAAAAAATGATGTCTCAAAGAATTAGTGCCATGATTACCACTATATTAGCTACTCCTCCATAGCAAGTGACACCACAGATGTGCAAAGACTCTTTGCAACGTCAATCCAATAGTGGTTACTGATCACCATCAACTATTAAAACCCACAGTTGAGTGACTTCCTCCTCAAAGCCAATGTGTGCATGAAAAACCTGCTCAATGCATGGTCTGTCAATGCTCAATTCTTGTGTTAGTATCTTGTGCCAACAATCCTTTGTCCTTTGATCTGCTGCACCTATATAGCCTCAGGTTAAATGTGGCCTCTTCATATATATATTAGCTACTCCATAGCAAGTGACAACATAGATGTGCAAAGACTCTTTGCAATGTGAATCCAATGGTGGTTACTGATCACCATCAACTAGTAAAATCCACAGTTGACTGACTTCCTCCTCAAAGCCAATATATGCATGAAAAACCTGCTCAATGCATGGTCTGTCAATGCTCAACTCTTGTGTTAGTATCTAGTGCCAACAATCCTTTGTCCTTTGATCTGCTGCACCTATATAGACTCAGGATAAATGCGGCCTCTTCATCCTGGTACTGTTTCCAAGAGAACTTGTTATCATGCCCGAGATGGTTCATCTTCCAAAGCAATTGATTGAATTTCAAATGCACTGTTTGAATAAATAAATGACAACTGTCAGCATTTTGACACATTACCAAGTCAATTGTTATTATGTTTTTGCTAACACATCATCAAAGATGAGCAGGAACCAAGACTGCATGGGCTTAGAATCAAATTGGGCCCTTAAGGAATGTGTGCATGGCAACTATCTGAGAGCATCCAAGAACTGGTGCGTGTAACTTTAGAAGTCAATGCATCTAGAGAAATCATACCGAAAGTCTTATAACAAAGCAACCAAATCACGGATCAAGAACCTGCACACAAAAGACAACAAAGAAAATAGAACACTGTGTGCAACCAAAACATGCACCAAACATTTTTTTGGCCAATGCAAGATTGCACGACACTTGAGATGCTCTTGCATCAGACACCCTAGGTAACAAAAATTTGAGTCGTGCACTCAAATTTAAGATAGCATAGAAGATTGATTACGCCAAATTCGGCTTATTCTTGCTTTAGAAATACACGAGTCTTCCTTTGGTTCCTTACCCTTTCAACGAATGAGATATTCTTGGTACTTGTTTTGCTAGGCCTTCTTTGCAATGCATGCATCCAAAATCAGCACAATTTCATCTTGCTTCTTTTCTAGAATGTGTACCTTCAAATTCACCTCCTCGTCTTTTCGTGCTTTCTTCAGGGTTGTGCACATAATAAAAATATGGATTAGAAACATTGAATATCGATGAGATATCTATTCCTTCATGCAACTCAATTTCATATGCATTTTTTGAAAACTTTTGTGAAATCTTGTGAGGGCCAATCTTCTTGGGTTTCAATTCGTGATATGTTCCATGTGTGAACCTTTCTTTTTGCAGATGTGCCATCATTGACTCTCTCTCAGTGTAAGTCTTCTCCCTTAGACAATTGTTTGTGTGCAACTTATATTTTCACTACTCTCTTCTAGCTGTCTCTTGATTTGTGCATGAACTTCATATGTTGTGCAAAGTCATTCGTTTCTGCACTGATGCACTTATCACCTTCAATCTTCAACAAGTCTATGATAGCCTTTGGAGATGTTCCATGCACCACTTGGAATATTGTCCTCCCAATAGACATGCTTACTAAGTTGTATGCAAACTCAACCTGTGCCAATAGAGTCCCATTGTGCGCAACTTATATTTTCACTACTCGCTTCTAGCTATCTCTTGATTTGCGCATGAACTTCATATGTTGTGCGAAGTCATTTGTTTTTGCACTGATGCACTTATCACCTTTGATCTTCAACAAGTCTGTGACTCCCTTTGGAGATGTTCCATGCACCACTTGGAATGGTGTCCTCCCAATAGAGCTGTTTACTAAGTTGTATGCAAACTCTACCTGTGCCAACCGAGCCCCATTGTGTGGATTTCTCTCCCACTGAATATTCCAAGAGATTGCCAAGACTCCTATTGACAACCTCAGATTGACCATCTAAGGATGGTATGCATAATTGTAGTTAAACTATTTGCCAAATATCTTCCACAAAGTGTGCCAAGAATGATTGAGAAACTTAGTATCCCTATTTGAAGTGATACTCTGTGGTGACCCATGTAATTTGACTACCTCCAAAAACAAATCAGTTATCCTAGAAGCATCATTCGACTTTTGACAAGGAATGAAATTCACCATTTTAGAATATTTGTCAACAACTACGAAGATAAAATCATTACCTGTCTCAGTGTGCGGTAATGCAAGGACAAAATCCATGATACTTCCTCCCACGACTTATCTAGTTTGTGCAGTGGTTTATACAAACTAGTGTATTGTGACACTCCCTTCGCAACTTGACATGTTCTGCATCTTTCTGTAAACCTTTTCTAAGCTCTAGGCAAACTTGGTCAATGGTATCTCTCCTCCAACATGGCCTATGTCTTATTTGCATTGAAATGTCCTTTGAGTCCACCACTGTGTAACTCCTGAATGAGATTCTCTCTCATTCAATTGCATAGAATACATAATTGTTGTTATCACAACAAGTATCCCTTGTGCACAAAGAAATCTACATATGGGCCTCTATCTCTAGCCTAAGGTTGTATGCATGCGTGCCACACATTTGCAGAATCCGGATCTGCGCCATGAAAATCCTTCATTCCTTCCATGCCCACTAGTTTCATAGACATTGTGGGCAACAATGCTCGACTCTTACTTAAAGCGTTAGCAACTTCATTGGTTTTTCCAGCTCTATGTTTCACCACAAAAGAAAAACTTTGTAGATATTCTACCCATCTTGTGTGCCTCTGGTTCAACTTTGCTTGACTATTGATGAATTTCAATGCCTGGTGGTTAGTGTACAACATGAACTCCTTAGGTAGAAAGTAATGTCTCCACTTGCACAAAGCTTGAACAATGGTGTAGAATTCTTTTTGTAGATAGAGTATTTCTGCCTAGCCTCAATCAATTTCTTGCTGAATTATGTGATCAGTGTATCCGCTTGGCTCAAAATGGCGCCAATTGTATTTTCACTGGCATCGCAATCAACCTCAGTTTTTTTTTTTTTTTGAAAAATCATTTGTGGAAGCACTAGCTCCTTCGTTACCTTGTTCAAGAGTTCAAAACTCTTGGCAGTAGTAGCCATCCACTCAAATCCTCCCTTTCGGATGAAATGCATCAAGGGTGCACATATACCATTGATGTTCTTGATGAAATTCCTATAGAAGCTTGCCAATCCATGGAAACTTAAAAGTTGTTGCGCTCTTTGGTTCTGGCCGCTCAACAATCACATGGACTTTCTTTGAGTCCATACACATTTCGCCTTGAGATATGACAAATCCCAAGCATATCAAGTCCTTCATGAAACTACACTTCTTCAGGTTCATGCACAATTTCTCACTCCTTAGGTGCACGAAAACCTACTGCAAGTGCACAAGATGCTCCTTGATTGTCTTTTTGAACACCTTAATTTCATCCATGTATACAACCACAAATTCACCCATAAAGGACTTTAGAATTTTGTTCATCAACCTCATGAACTGGCTTGATGTGTTGGTCAACTCAAATGGCATTACCAACCATTCATAGAAGCCTTTATTTTGAATGCAGTCTTCCACTTGTCTCCTTCAATTTTGATGATGATATCAACTCTTGAGATCAATCTTTGAAAAATATTTTGCATTTTGGGACAATCCATTAGGTCACTGTGCACAACACTGGAAATTTGTATTTGATTGTGTAATAGTCCTGCAAGTTACTCACCTCCTTGAGAAACTCTTTTGTTCACATCAACAATACTTTGCCTTCTTCACCTTCTTCTTTAGTCTTCATTGGCAACAACTCAAATTTCTTCCCATCCTTTGTGATGGTGAAGGTGTTATTTCTCTTCTCATGGATTGCACGTCAATCGTATTGCCAAGGTCTACCCAAAAATACATGGCATGCATTTGTTGGAATCACATCACACCATACCTCATTCATGTATCGTTTAATGTGGAAGGCAACTTGGTATTGCTCTCTCCCCATGAGTTGCTATCCCTTTTGTAACCAAGAGACTTTGTCTAATGTGGGGTGCACGACAATTTTCAACTCCAATTTCTAAACCATCTTCGTGGACACTAAGTTATCTATGTTGCCTCCATCAATTATCAACTCACAACACTTTCCTCTTGATTTACACTTAGTGTGGAAGATTCTCTTTCTCAACCATGATTCCTTGTCATCAGGCATGGGCTTAAGCAAATCCTAGCATGTCATCAAATTCTCCACAGGCTCTAGGGCAACGCTTTTTGCATTAATTCTCGACATGCCTTCTTCTCCTTGCTTAATATGTATGTGCTTGTTTGTGCGACCCTATTCACGTACGACATTTAGACATTCAAATGCTCTGTAACTTGCTTGACTGCATTTGAAGCAAGTCCCACTAAAGCCTTTGCCACAACCTTTGCTTCCTCTTCCTCCATCCTTCTTGGAGGTTTGCCCATCCTTTGAGCTTTGCATAACATTGTTGGATTCGATAGTCTTCTTTTGCGCATAGGTTTGCATTCCACCACCCTGTTTGCTCTGGCCTGACCTTTGTTACGTGTGCTCTATTGTCTTCGAGACAACTCCTTTGCACAGAGTGCAAGTTAATAGGTTTCCTCCACGGAATGAATCTATAGCAAACAAATTTCATCTTGAATGGAAGCATGCAAATGGTTTACGTACCTTGAGACCTTCTCCATGTCATCTTCCACATGAGACAAATAATGAAATGGAAGCTCAGGCAGTTTTTCTTGGGATTAATTTGGCTCTAAGGTTTGGATACATGAAATTGTATCTTTTAGGTGACTCGATGGTGATCATGAATGCAATTTAGAAGAGAGGCTCTCCTAGTTGGAAATTGGAAAACATCCAAAGATTGGTATGGTCCCTCTTGGATTCATTAGAATCCTTATCTTTTGTGCACTGTTTCTACGAAGCCAAAAAGACAACAGATTTCATGGCCAACTTTGGGATTGACTCTTTGACCTTGGAAGTTGTTGGCTTGAGCTTGGACAATTGGTTGGGCCTTATGGCCCTTGTTGTGGAGGATGCACCTCACTTTCTATCCAAGGTGGTTGCCTAGGTGGCATTTTAGGTTTTGAAGCGAAGGTGAGATGGAATGGATCAGACATTGGATTTCTCCATATCATTTCTTTGAATTGGCTATGGATGTAGACATCTCCCCTTGGCGCTTTCCTTTTTGACATCACTTTGAGCTAAGGTATCAAGTTTGTTTTTTGTGTTTGCCACCCCTTTGCACACTCTACATGCTAGAACAATTGGGTCTCGATAATTTGTGAGGTGGGTTTAGACATTGTAAGTTGCTTGATTGCAGTTATTTTCTATTGTCTTTTCCTTTGTATCATATTTCAATTTTGGCTCTTCCAATGGCATTCTAGAGTCGAAATTCTTGCTGTCCATGGAAAGAGAGATGGCTTTCCAAGGGGAGATTATATACATTTCTTTGGGCAAGGTTTTCCTGTTTCAAAGCGAGAAAAGCATGAGTGCCATTAAAGAAGTGCTTGGGGTTGATTATCTAGAAGGAAATGTAAGGATTTGGTCAACTTTGAAATTGCATCCATGTTTCTATGAAATTTGTCTAGAGGCTATTTTGTGACTTTTTGAGGCTCGTCCTTGACGGCCATTGCCCATAGTAGGTGGGGAATTTTGTGATGTTTCCATGGGCTCCTTTCGAGAATCGGAGACCCACTTCTTGAAATTGGTGGATGGGGTGGTCAACATTTAGTCCCGCTTGGCAAGAATGAGCAATGGGAGTTTCATTCCCATCAATTTGTCTAGCCACAGTCTACCCTTTTGCTCCTCGTCGATGCAACAAGAAAGCTTCAATGCTAAACAGGCGGAGAGAGCACAAGTTCCTTGTTGAAAAAAGCTTTTGAGCTTTTGGTTGTGTGGTGGTTGGTTTTTAGAATTGGGAGGTTTGCGGCCCATCTACCTTTTCTTCTCCTTCGGTGGTGGATGTTGACCTAGATGTTTGATTGGCTTCTATGTAGCACCCTTTTTTGTTTCCTTTTGTTTTCCTCCCCATTTCTCATGCCTATTGTTAGACTGTGTTTTGTTAAGTTGTTGGTTTTCTTTCACAGGCTGAGTATTTTGGCTCACCTATCGTCTAGCTTATGGGCCCTCTTACATACTTGAAATATAATATGTTTTTGGAATGTCTAATACAAACAGGCGAGGGACCCTATTCCCTCACTTTATAATTTCCCAATAATTTCAACTTTTTTATATTTCAATTAAAACATTATAAAGTAACTTTATTACAAATTATAATTTATTTTATTATGCACGAACATTAACCCAAAATAATTATTTATTTATTGTTAGTTTATTTTATATTATAGATTTATATTGTTAATTCTTAATTATATATATATAGCTTATAATTTTTTTTTGATAAAATGTGTAAAACACCTGTAAATATTATATTAATAATAAAAAAAGATACATACACAGTATTCGAAGATTAAAATCAGCAGCTACAGCAGATAGAAGAGAGAACATCTTAAACAGCCAAAAACAACAGTGATAGCGTAAATACTAACAGAAGAGCTAGTATCTTCATTTTCCCGAGGCAGAGCTTGAACATATGAGGAAGGAGCTATTAATTATTTATTTATATATATATATATATATATATATATATATATATATATATAAAATAAATTAACAATAAATAAACATTTTTATATATAAATAATCAATAGCTTATATATATAATAATAATAATAATTTATAAATTGTATGGCCAAACCCAGCTGTAATGAAACTGGGGAAAAATAATTGGCAAACCGCCGAACCTGAACCTGAACCGGCAACATAGCAAAAGAAATACTGCCTTGCTTTAATTGGTTCGATCAATTTAGAAGGCTGAGGACATTAGGCCTCTGCATTGCTTGTTCTAACTAAAAATTTATATCGTATGTCTAGTACCTTGTTTTCGGAACAAGGGAAAGAAAAAAATGTCTTACTAACTACAGAGCAGATACATAAAGTTGCATCATATAATCTATCAGTTTTCCAAACAAACCTAAATGGGGATCTTTAAACTACTTACAATCCAAGTTGCCAACTTCTCAAAGCTACTTGGTGTAATGTTGCAAATTAACAGTACTGTAAAATTCTATCAAAAATTAAGTAGTCTGACAGTACTACCTTTAGCAGTTTTGCGTTTTGGTGGGGAACTGCCAAAGAAAGCTATAGACCATAAGACGAGGGTTAAAAGAAAATATGATGAACATCTAATGATAATACTAGAGGAAATCACATATTAAGCCACATAACAAGAAACTGAACTATACCTTTCTACGTTAGTGCACTACATTCTAGCACCATCTCTTTCAGCTCCAGAATGATCCTGCGTTGGTTACACATTTTGTCCATCATAGCACAGCCCTGTAACAATTTGTATGGTCCACTCCTTTACCATGGATTCTCAGCTTTTAAGCATCTCTGCATGACTAGGTTGGCGCAAAGGTGGGCTTTAAATTATGGCTAGGTTTTTGAAAGCTAACCCCATGTACCAGAACATCCAAAATACACCTATAAAGCTGCGGGATGGACATTAACAGAGATTTCCTAACATTGTTAAGACCCTTCTCTTTCATCTTGCCTATCATGCTAGTTATTCATTCTCAAAAGAGTATCAACATGGCATTCTACAGTCCCTTTCATCTCCCCCATTTGCTTCTGACAGATCCCACAATGACCCTCAGACTTTTCACTTCACCCAGCAGCTTTATCCTGCAATCGACTCCCCCCATCACCAACTGTAAACTGTAACTTTTGTTTTCATCTTCTTTTGGACAGTCTTGCTGGGGCACCCATTGGGACAAGATGGCAGAAGGGCCTTCCCTATCGCATAGAGGATTCAACCTGAGTTGAGAGGTTATTGAGCTCAAAGAAAACCAGATTCCTCATACTCTCAACTTTTCACTCCCAATAACTTACTGGAAGTTACTGTTTTATGTCTTCTTTTGTAGGGTGGGGAGACAACAATAGGGTTGGTTACTGCTAGATCTATTTTCTTACCATCCTTAGCCATATTGACATCATCCGAGGAATTTTCTTTTCCTTATGCCAGCAGTTCACATCCTGAGATCAAGATGCAGGACAATTCAAGGGAAGGATGGAAATGCCTGTTTGGATTTTCCTACAAACTGTCTAATAGAAAGCAAGCATGTGCACACAAGGAAATTAAAATGGAGATGGAGACCAAAGGCAGAAAGCTGACCTTACAATGCTTAAATTTATGTAGACCAAACTGTACACTAGAGACACAAAGCTTACCACCCAATGAGCTTCCTGCAACATTCCCTCCCTTCCTTTCTGGTTTGCTAAAGTGAAATTTAAGTCTCATTCTTCACACTGCCTCAGATTTCTACCAGAGTTGTCCTAGAGAATCACCTTTTTGGTTTGATGATGATGTAGCTTGGGATTTTTCACCTGAATGGTCCACTTGGCAGTCTATCCAAAAAGCCTGTTTTGTTCGTTTTCTGGATTGTAGCCCAAGGAAGTCTTGGGGCAAATTGGACTTCTTCCACCATTTGGGGATGACACCTTGGGCTTTGCTTTCACTGAAGACAGAGACTTTTCTTTTTGTCACCTGTGCTTTTATAGACTCATTCACCAAATGGAACTTGGTTCTTGTGCAGACACTGATGCCAGTTTAGAATTTCAAAGGTGGGCAAAGTATCTTTGCATATGTCATCATCTCCTTGTTTGATACATCACATGTTTTTGAGAATGCATGCTCAATTGAGTAGAGATGTGAAACTGTGGTATGACAATGCACTTATATAGTTTCTGGTTACTTTGGGCTGACTTGGCCCAGGCATGATTGGTGTTATGGTTAATTGGTTCTTCCTTCATCATTATTGGATTGTTTTCAATGTTTTCTTTTGAGACAGATTGGATAGTGGTATCCATAGGCTTTGTTGACTTGCATTTGCCTTTTTCCATTGTGCTCCTTTCTCCATAAGGCCTACAGCTTTTTGTCTTCCTTAATCGTTATTACATGTTTGCTTTTGAGACAGATAGGATGGTGTTGTCCATAAGGTTTTCTTATTTTTGTTTCCTTTTTCTTTCAAACAATGCTTTTCTGCTTGAATTTCTTTACATTTTCTCAGAATGCTGAAATGGTCGACACATCTCATGCCTTGAATCGGACAGGGGTTTCCTTTGTGCCTAAAAGGAACTTTTTGGTTTACAGCATAAAGGTGTGTTCCAAGCTTCGATTGATTTTGTCACTTCCATGGATTGGCTTATTGTTCATCCTGTCGTCTTCATGGTATGGAGATTGATATAAAAGATTGTCTTGTCATCCTCATGTCTGTTTGTCATAAGTTTTAATCTGAATTAGCTGGATTAGATGATTCCCTTTCTTGATTATTTGTAATTAGTAGGTTCTCTGTATTTTTTATGAGCCTTGAATGCGACTTATATGTATTTGTGACTTCTGTCTGGGACAAGTTCCCTTTTGAATTAATACAAAATTTTAATTGCTAAAATTAACCTCAAATGGGCATCCTTTATGTTTAACTTAATACAAGGACTGTAAGAAGACTTGGAATCTTGCCACAATATTGCTGAGCTTGAGATAGATTGAAGAAGAAAGCCTCATGTTTGACTTTGTTTAATAATTGAACTGGTCCATAGTGTAGAGACCCAATTTTTTTTTACCCCTGACCTTCATGAGATCAGGGTAAACCGGAAGCCTAGTGTCTGTGATCAACAAACTGAGGATGATTCAATGTCTCTCTTTTAGAGGCAATCTAGGTCATGCAGTCTATTCCTATCACTTTCCACCTCCAAAACCTCCCCAAGGCCTCCACATAAAGAAGAGAAAGGATCTCCTTTTCTAATGCCCCTAGACACTTTAAAAACTAGGTGATCTATTAATCACATTAGAGGATTCATGAACTGTGGTGTTAACTAATCCATGTTCTCACTTCCGAAGCAAAATGAAAAATCTGGAGGACCTTGTCCAAGGAATTCCAATTCACCTGATCAGAAGCCTTTGAGATGTCCAGCTTTAAAATCAATCCTTTCCTTTTGGCAGCATTGAAAGATTGAAGAATTTTGTGAGGACTGGTAACTCCATCAAGGTTCTGTTTTCCATTGATGAAACCTCCCTATTCCTTCAAAATCAGAATAATTAGGACAACCTTCAAGCAGTTAGCCATATTGGAAAATTGGCTCATAATTACCCAAGTATATAGCTTCATTTTTCGTAGGGGTAAAAGCTGTGAGGGTATGATGGGGCTCTTGCAATATTTCCTAGATCTTTGGCTTTATTATTTCTTGATACCCTCATTCAATCCAAAGTTATGCTGTCCAGAAATTGCATAAGGAACTCTGATAGTGTCTAGCAGTGAAGTTGTAAAGGAATTCAAGTTAAAATCCCCATCTAAGATTTTTGTTAACAAAGGTTACAAATTCTCTCAAAGGTTGCAAAAGTGATGGAAGACTCCATGGCAGGAATTGCATTTGAGGCAGATCCTGTTGTAGTTGTGTTATAAAATAACTGGGAAATTAGAGTTTCTTACAGAAGCCTGGATTCAGAACTGTTGCAGCCTCTTGAAAATTTTAAATTTTTCATTACATTAGAGTCGCTTCTGCTCCTGGGCTGTAAAAGATTGTTATAAATATATGTAGAAATCCTTGTCTGTTGATGTAGGTTAGAAAATTTGAACTATATTTGATTTGAACATTTCTTTCAGATGCCCTTGATGTGATAGCTGTGATTTCCTATGAGACATTTGAAGGCATTTTAATTTAGCATTTTGTGAGTTGTGGTTTGAGTTTAGAATGTAGAGCATAGTGGAATACGAATCTTTGTAAGATGCAGTTTGAAGTTTTCCAGAGCCAAGGACCTATCTTTGATATAGAAGAAGGGACGATTCTGTTGTAGACAACAAATGCAAGTGTGCATGGGGCAACTATTTGAGAATGAAATGGGTTCTAAATAATTTTGGTACATAGGTGATGTTTTTTAAGGATATTGCTGTTGAAGAACCTCTTAAAGATTCGCAGAGAGCCTCAGTTGCTTCTCTTGCAATTGTTGGGCCTATAAATCCATGGCTATTATGAATGGCTATTGAAAGCCAAACATTACAGAGCAATTCTTATTTGCTCTCGTCATTCACAGTGCCAGGCCTTTGTCTGTCTTGTTGGTGCCCTTGTATTTTCTTGATTTTGAACCCTTGACATTATTAATAGTTGCAGAAGGCTCACTGTGAAAAGGCATTGGATAGCCAAAACTACTAATTACAGGGAAAAAGAAACTTGCAATGTTGTGACCCAATTGTGGCAGTTTGAAATCCTTTCAAAAACACTCGTGGCAAAGCCATGATAGTGGTTATGCTTTAAAGAATATGAAAATCCATATTATCTCTCAAATCTCTCTATAATTTCAGAGTTTGGCTGTTGTAGAAGGATTGAAGTACTCCTTAATTTATTTTGCAAAAAACAGTGTTACTCAAATATTAATGCAATTTTATAAGAGACAAGCAAAGAACAAACTCCACATTGAAGAAATGGAGGCTTACGTTGAAGTGAAACTTTTAATGGCTATAACTTCAGATTTAGAAGGTTAAAATGCAATTACATTTAATGCAAAATAATGTATAGGGTACAGTTAGTGAAACAAGTTAATTGTTAGCAGAATGGTAATTAAAAGAATGCAGATATTGAACCACTTGTGTTAGATCTTGATAAAACTTCCAACAAACATTGGGAAGAGTTAAACAAGTTATTCGCATAAAAAGTGAATTTATCTTCAGGCAGCAAGATATAAACTTTGTTCCTTAAGTAGCAATTTCTTGGATTGGAAATTGATGAACACTGTCACTAGGACAAGCAATGTTGAATACATTGAAATCATTAATACCTTGTAAGTGTAGGAGTTAATGCTGAGTAAGAAGATGCTAAAGTATCATTATTAATAAGTTTACTCCTAGATACAATAAAGTAGCTTGGATACATATTCAGTTATCAAATGTAAAGAGGGTTGTTAGGAAGTAACTCAGTATATTCACATGACAAATGTTATTTAGATTGTAGGAGGTTAATGCAGGTGGAGTAGTTAAGGCCATCTGCTCATTTTCTTGTATTTTCTTGAAAAGTGCTCGATCTTGAATTTCATATAATTTGCATTTCCTTTAAGAATTCTCTTTTGGACTTTAGTTTCATCAACTTTTCTTTTATATCTTGCAGGGTTTGATGCCAGTTAGATCTTTGGCTTTCATCAATGAAGAAAGTATTTATAATAAAAAACATGTATGTTTTTATCTTTAATTGTGATTAAGTCATAACTTTGTGATTTATTTATAAGCTTTCATTTGATTAATCATGAATTTCATTGAATCATTAACGAATCACATACAATAACTTAATAATGAGCAGTTATGTGTAATTAGTGATAGAAGTGAGAATGTGAAATGATTGTTAAATGTTATCCAATTATTATGAACTTTCGCATATGGTCCAACTTGAGGATCATTATGAGGCTTACTAGGATCCTCAAATCCTTTCTTTGTTCCTCTTTAAAAGGGATAAATATCTTAACGTAATTTGTTTGGGTAGCAATTGCACCTTGTAGGACAAGGGTGGGCTATTCACCAGCAGGGGATTTGCACAAGGGAAAGCTTCACATCAAATGGATAATCAGATTTGTGAAGGGAAGGAAGCATGGAAGCTGTGAGGCACAATATAAATTTTTTTTCTAACATACTGGCTCGTGAGAGTAAATACTAAGGTTCTTTTTGTATGTCAAAGCACATGGAAAGCTTTTGAGGCCATTGAACATCGTTTGCGATGGCTTGGAGATCAATTCAGAATTTGCACTGACTTTGCATTGTGGTGGTCGTTGGAATTCCTGAGAACAATTCCATTTGCATACAACCCATGGATTTTGGCTCTATGTCTCTTTAAGAAGCATTAAAATGATGAGGGATATCTTCTTACACATAAAGATGGATCAGAGCTTGCCAGGGAAGGTTAACAAGAAATTCAGAGTGTCCAATTCCATTAGAGTCATTGTCAAAGTATTTCAGATTATGTTCTTCAATTTATTGAGCTCGTTGGAGGAGGATAACAAGGAATTTAGATTTTGCAATTATATTGGTGACAATGTCATTTATATCTGATTAAGATCCTTGATTCGTGTTCCCTTAAGCATGCTATCAACATTCTTGCTGCTACTGGAGGGAAGGAAGAGGCAAAAGTCCCTATAGAACTCGACCACCACTACTTGATTAGCATACGACCCATGGATTTTGGCTCTACATCTCTTTAAGAAATATTAAAATGATGAAGGATATCTACTTAAACCTAAAGATGGATTAGAGCCTGTATGCAATGGTTAAAGAACGAGATATTCAGATTGTCCAATTCCATTAGATTCATCATCAAAAAGTATTTGAGATTATGTTCCTTGATTCATTGGAGCTTGTGGGAAGAGGATATCAAAAATTCAGATTTTGTAATTCTATTAGTGTATTTGCCAAAAGTATTTCTGATTATGATCATTGGTTCATGTTCCTTTAAGCATGTTATCAACATTCTTGCTGCTACTGGAGGTAACAGAGATGCAAATGTTTGAGTCTTTATAGAACTCGTCAATTGCTACTGTTTCAAGTTTTAATGTTGGCATGGCTGGAAAATAACAAAGGCCAAGAAATAGAGTAAGAAGGGGGTAATAATGGGGGAGTCAAGTTTAGGTTATTAAGAGGCAATATCTGCATAATAAAATTTATCATATTTTGAATGTTGCTTTAATAGTTGCAACCTCACAATTTGTAGTTCTTGTTGTTTATAAATAGACAATGGGCATTCACCTTTGAATTGTAAATGATAGTTTGGCATTCAGTTAGATCCACTAGCGATAAAATGCTATGTTTTCTGTCTTACCCTTTCACAATAACCATGCTGTCTATTTAAATAACTTTGTTTTCTGAATCAGACTTACTCTTACTAAGTTTTCTGTCTTACTCTTTCGCAATAGCATAATTGTCATTTGTTTTTGGAATCTGCTTTGTGAATGTGTTTTTTTTGTTTTTTGAATAAATTGTTGAGGAACCTATTGGGGCCTCACCCATACTAAAAAATTGAGATACAAAGAAACTAAGATCAGAAGAAAGACTAAGAGTAACATAGCCGAAAACTCCAACATTACAAACAACCATATTTAACTAGTAACAATAACAAAGTACCATGCCTTACCTACAGCTAGAAACAACTAAAACTCAGATTAGGTGCCTACTATAGCCCCCCTATTTCTGCAAGATAGGAGGCTTTGCATCATCCATTGACCACCTTCAGCAATCAAACCTTGGCCTTCAATCTGAATCTTCTCTCCATCTATCTTGTGATCCCACCATTTTTTGGTGCTAGAAGTAGGAATTGAGTTTTTGATAGAATGGATACTGCCCAAGCAATGTAGAAACTCTTGATTGGATAGTATATCCTCAAGCAAACAATCTTCCACCTGTCGAGAAACAGAGATTGTCCTTCTATCATTCTGAACTTGCTGCACTGGGCCTCCAGATGGCTCATGCACAGAAGCATCTGCAGGAGTATTTTTACTAGCCACACACACCTGCTTCTTATCCAACACTGCTTCAGATTCCTCCTCATAGCAAGCTTCTAGAACCTCCAGAATCTGAACACTCTCTGCCTCTGCTGCTGACCCTTGCTTGCTTTGCATAAATCTACCGTGATTCCGCCATAAAAAATCTGCATTTGGATTACCTTTATTAGGTACCCCTTTTTTCAAAACCACTTGTTTGTGCATGGGAGATTTCAGGGAGTTTCCACAATCTTTGGATATGTGCCCCAAGCCATTACATTTGAAGCATTTGCATCGACCACCCTTCATAATCCACATATTGCAATCAGGACCCAAAAGAGGAAAGAATCCTAATAAAGCAAAAAAGTGGCTTCAATAGGTCCAAATACACACAAGCTCTCGCATGCCTATTACCAGAATTGGTTTGATCCTCATCCGTCTTAACAAACTCGCTAATCTGCTCTGATAATGATTGGATCTTTTTATTTGTTCTACAGACAAGGGGCAGACTGTAGAATTGAATCCAGAAAGACATCTTTGTGAGGGATACACAATCTGGATCAAAAAATGGCTCCCATGGGCTTAAGAACAACCCAGTTCTGCCAGAAAACCATGTATCCTTATTCCACACATACTCACAGTCCTCAGCCGAATAGAAAGATAACAGAAAAAACCCTTTTCAAGGAAAGAAATTAATGTTATTTCCATATGAGGCCAAATCTTAGCCATCCAACTAGAGAGCTTTGTGGCACTTATGGAGATGGCGACAAATTTGCCTCCCAACGAATTAACCTCCAAGAAGATATTTCCATTACACAACCATTTGCCAACTTGACTTCAGTCAGATGTTCTAGAACAGAGAGGGGAGTGTCCCCTAAGAACATGCTAGAATCCCTTCTAGGGGGGTTAGGATTCTCTGCACTCATTGGGCTAGAGCACTAATGTATTCTGAAGAATAGGGAGAAGGCCATCCTTCTCCTTTGACAGTTGGGAAAGACACAAATTATTGCAAGAATGAAAACAGTTGCTTGCATTCCTACAAGAAGCATAAAACCTACGACCCTCTGCAGCTTGCACCTGAGGAACTAATTCTGGCAATATTTGTTGCTCCTTATCAATTGGAGCCTCTGTACCACCACCATGGGGCTTCTTGCAGAGTGCTGAGCCAGCCTTCTTCACAACCTTTTCAGCTAGAAAACTGTGCCCTAAACCCAAATCTGCAGATCCTCTGGAAGCTACAAAGCCATCATTAACCTCCTTGACTGCCGCCACTGTGGAGGAAGACAGCTTCTTCCTTGAGCATAGCGCCACACCATGGTTCTACTGTACTGCATCATCTCCTTCCTCATCAACCTCCAGACCGCTATTATTATCTGCAACATCAAACCACTTCCTGCCACTGTTTGCCTTCCTCCTAACCCTAACCATTTCTTATACTAATGCTTTTGCTTTGTGAATGTTAATTAATCTTCATGACCAATATTGCATGAGGTGATGAACAAGATCCGATGCTTGCATGGGTAAGGCACTGGGACTTTTGATAGGCCACCATTTTTTATTATCCGTCTCAAGCATGTTTAACTTGAGGTTTCTCCTTGCTTAGCTTGTTATCCCATTGGTGGAACCTTAAGCAAAGTTTGTGCCTTTTGAATGATTCATTGTGGACCTTTCTAGTGCTTTCATTTTTACGCCATTGGTGTTTCCAGAGTGTTGATATCATTTCTTCAGGGACCAGTTGCATGTTGATATCTAGTCAATCTTCATGAAATATGGTCATGAATTTTGACTTGATATTGACATGCAGCTTTAATGTTCACTTGGCGTTCATTGCATCTAGGTGGTGCTCACAAGGGTGAAGCATTGGGACTTCCCAAGGAGTTCACCCTTCCCAATGCTTCACGAGAGCCCATCTGTTATGAGCTTTAATGGTCCACTTGGCACTCATTGCATTCAGGTGGTTTTCACAAGGGTGAAGCATTGGGACTTCTTGGAAGGTCACCCATCCCAATGCTATCCTAGCTCAAGGGTGCCCAACCATAGAGTTTTCCTCACAATCAGGTTTACTTAGCTTGCTATCCCATTTGCAAAACCTTTTGCAAATGTTTGTTTGGGAGCTCCCTAGCTCTTTCATTTTTATACATTCTACAGTGTATCATTGTGTAATATCATTTTTTTGGGAATCAGCTGCAAAGTAATTCTACTGTGCCTTGTGAACCATTCATTGTGGAGCTCCCTAGCTCTTTCATGTTATTCATTCTGCAGTTCACTGTTTATTTAATGTCATTTTTTTCGAGTTTTTGCAGAAGATTAATATCATAGTTACCAAATCTTGTCAGATCTTGCCCAGATCTTGTTATTGTGAAAGAGTAAGACAGAAAACAATAAACATGCTGTCTATTTAAATAACTTTGTTTTCTGAATCAGACTTCCCAAAATATTTCTGGAATTCCATATGTCCAGAATTTTTTCCTTTCCCCTAGGAAGCAGATTTCTGAACTTGTTAACAATTGTTAATATCTGACAGATCTTCATGATCCATCCCTGCCAACTTGCTCTTCTCAGGTGGCAACAAAGATTTGCATTTGTTTGTAATTATTATTTTACTTATGCATACACAGACACACATAAATATACAAATTTTCATTTTTTTTTTCTAAATCACAGTTTCCATCTTTTTCTGAGAATTTTGCATTTGATGTTTTTTTCTCCCTTCACATACAAATGTGGATTTCTGACTTTGACAAGTAGTTAACAAGAACCCATCTCTCAAGAGCATGAGTGATCCACTTGGCGCTCATTGCATTTGGGGATGCTCATAGATGTCAAGCACCATGATTTCCTGGGAGGTCAGCCAGCATACTATCCTGGCTCAAGTGCATTTAACAATTGAGTTTCCCCCCGCAATCAGGCCTCTTTGGCTTGCTACTATATGTACAAAGGCTTTCAGTAAGTATTGTGCCTTATGAACCATTCACTATGGGGCTCCCTAGCTCTTCTGATTTTATGCAATGAATTATTATGTAATACCATTTTTTTGGGAATCGCTGCATGTTAATATTGAGTCAATCATCATAACTCATATTTCATTAGTGGTTCACAATAACCAACCTCATGAGATCAAATGGGCCACTTGACACTCATTGCATCTAGGGGATGCTCATAGGGGTGAAACACCTAGATTTCTGGGGAGGCCACTCGTTCTAGTATTATCCAAGCTCAAGGATACTTAACCTTGATGTATTTCTTACATGATAGTGCCCTATGAACCATTCATTGTTGAGATATTTTGCTCTTTCATTTTATGCAATCTTTCCATAGTGCATCATTATGCAACATGCTTATTTTGGGTATTGATTGTGTTTAATTTATGTTAGTCTCTTTATGATCCATATTTAAGGAGTAATGGTCCACAAGAACCCATACCTTATCATCTTGAATGATCTATTTGACACTTACTGCATCTAAGGGATGCTCAGAGGACTAGGACTTCCAAGGTGGTCACCCATCATAGTACTATTCCGGTTCAAACACACTTATCCAGGCAATCCCCCCACAACCTTTCTTTTTCCTGCTTGCAATCCTATTTGCAGAACTATCAACTAGAATGGTGCTTTATGAACCATTCATTGTAGTACGTGTTGGTGATTTTTCTTGCAACCCTCAATTCTAAGGGATGAACCACAATATCCAGACCTGGAATCGAGTCAATCTAGACAAAGGGACAAACCTATGATTAAACCAAAGACAAGAAAATAACCAATTCAACAAGAGTGGGATGACTCTTCTGCACTTTAAGCCTTGCCAAGCTCAGGAGGGTATTCCCAGAGCTCTTTAAGTTTATAGGATAAATGCAAATTAACTAGCCACATGGATTAACCAAACCCTATGCACAAAGCTCCATGTCTTCATACTGGTTTACCGGACTTATAGGCCACAGTTCTCTCAACAAGACAAATTACAAACAAGATAAATGATGCAACATCAGATCAGTAAACTGGTTAATAATCCCTATATGTAAAACCTTCACGACTCCTTACTTAAACATTAACCCGGTAATTTCAGTATGCATAGCTCTCTAAGAATTGTTAGCAAATTTGTAGGTTGACAAAAGATATGCCTAAGATTTACAATATTGAGCATATGCATATTGGTGAGACATAATTTACAAATAATTTACTAGAACAGAATGAATGATTTGTCTTTTAAATTCAAAAAGTTGGATCAGCTGCAACTATCAATGACGAGTGCCTAATCCATTGTAACAGAGTCAAAAAAATGAGCTAACGCAAGCAAATGTAACAATGATCTACAATTAAGGAGAAACCTAATTTACCAGAGCTTTGTCCTGCAAAGCTTAGGCCCTCAATTGCCTTCCTATTTCAAGTGATTACATTCATACTTAATAATCTAGCTTCAGATCAAACACCATATGCTAAATCAAAAAGATTTTCTATTAGGGCACACTCCCAATAGAAAGATTTACAGCGTTACTTGAATGCAAACTTACTAGACTTTAACATGGATACTATAAATGTGTACCTAGAAATTTGTTATATTCCTTGAAATGCTCAAGAGAAACATGGAGACAAATAGAAGCAAAAAAATAAGAAATGGTCTTACTATTGATTATCCAAAGAGAAAATATAGTGACAAGTGCACAAATTACACTTAGAATAGGACTCCACTAATGCTCTCCCAAAGTTTTATAATTGATTTGTGCACCTAATTACAAAGTTGATTACAAAACCTAGCCCTAGATTGGCCTAGATATTCTAGAACTTGCTTGAGAACTAGTAGAGACCAACCTCTACAAAACCTAGAAAATTACATCTTATAGCAACTGAAATTTCTTAGATTTGGCACCATGCTAACACTTGGCTTAATATGGTTCCCAAATCTACAGCTGCACATGGGCATATGGAATATGCCAAATAGATGTTTTCTCCATCTTCCCACTTGGAGATTCATAGGATACATATTAGCTACCCCTTATGCTTTGCTCTAGTTGAAAATTATCTTTGCTTGCTCGAGTTTTGTTATTCTCGCACAAAAATCCCCCTTTATACTCTTGGACGCATATGGCCCCTCACATGTAGAATGAAATGAGATCAAACCCATCACCAAGCCTTAGTGCTATTGATGAGTGCATATAGGAAGAGTGAAGTCACTTGGTGTTGTTGTGACACATGGCGTTTGAACAACGGGGGTCTGGGGTTTTCAATGCCCAAATGATGCAAGTAAGAAGCCCAAAAGTTCGACATTCAGGGGTTTAGATATTTGCACACTAGAAGGATGTGATTTTGCCAGAGGGACTGGGGAATTGGGGGTCAAGATACATGGATGCAAGGGTGTAAGGGAAGATAGAAGTTTGTAGGCTCAGGAAGGAGGAACGATAGAGAGGGGGGGGGTATTGGGAACCCAACAAACAATTTTCAATAGGTATGCTGGCATTATGAATATTGAAGGTTTGAGGAGCTAAAGTTTGACGGGGGGTAGAAGTCAAGGAAAAGGGATACCATGTACCATGGAAGTAAGTGCAAAGAGGGAAGGGAAATCTTAGAAGTCCATAGGAAAAGAGTGGGAAAGTAGGGAAGTGGAGATCGAGATGCCAGGATGCAGGGAGAGGAAAGTTTGAAAGCTTGCTTAAGAGCTTAACTGAGAGAGGCTAGAGTTTTGGAACACTCGCGACCAGCTTGCCTCATGTAAGATGGAGAGGGGGATGAAGAAGTTCGAAAGTCTGCAGATGACTTCGTATTGAGTGAGGCTGGGGATCAGAGTTTCAGCATATATGATACCACAGGAACTAAGGGAAAGGAAAACTGAAAAGCCTATCGGGGTGGCTGGGTTTTGGGATACTGGATAGCCTTTAGGTATGGCAATAGGAAAAAATCTGGGAGCTTGTGATGTAGTGGAGATTGGGGCTCGGGAATACTTGATAATGTGGAGTTTGAGGATCAGGGTGACTAATTCCTTCAGAAATAATGCGAGGGAAGCGGAAACCTGAAAGCTCGTGAGCGACTTTGAAGGGGAAGTGGGGATTGGGATCTTGATAGACTTGATGTTGAGGAAAAGGAAGGCTTGAAAGCTCGTTAGGGTTCGGGGTTTAGGGATCCACAATACGACATCCTTCAAGCAAGACGGCAGGAAAAGTCTATGAACCCATCGCGTAGCGAAGATTAGGACTTGGGGAAAACAAATCCATCGGGATTGAAAAGTAAAGAGGGAAGTGAAACTCCAAAAACCTATGGGAGAGAAGGGATTAGGAAAGCAGGAATCGAGATGCACACCTACTAGGGGAATGAACTTTGAAGAACGACAAATGGGCATGAGGAAGTCCGAATGTTTGGGATTGGGATTTGGGGAAACCCCAAGTAATTCTTGAAGTAAAGGGATGCCGACAAAGGAAATCCTAAAAGACCGAAACACGGGGATTTGGGGACTTGAGAGAAAAGCAGTTCAGGAAGGAAAAGTTCGAAAGTTCAGTGGACAAGACAATTTAGGGTTTTGGGGATTTGGAGGCTAGCATGCCTTGAAGGGAAATTCTGGGATCCCGGAATGAATTGAAACGGGGGTTTAGGGAGATGAGGGAAAAGGAGGAAAGGGATGCCAGCAAGGGAAGGCCGGAAAGATCCAAACGTGGGGAATCAGGGATTTGGGGAACTAGAGGAAAATGGTAGCAAGGTAGAGTCAGTCCTGAAAGCTTGTATGAGATAAAGAGGAAACATGGAAGCACGGGGAATCGAGGGAGCATGGATCTAAGGAAAGGTATGCCAACAAGAGAAAATCCGAAACCCCGCCCAAGGTTGGAAATTGATCAAAACACCCTCATACTTTGGAATTTTTTGAAACTTTTGGAATGTAGGCACATGATAAAGATAATGAAGGGGTCCGAAACACAACACTTAAGCACAATTTGACCAAGGGGGCCTATTGAAGGATTTCTTCGACTGGATATTAATGATGGGAAAAGTAGGGCCAAGGCAACAAAGGAGGCACCAAACTTAGAAAATTTTGCATTTTTGGGGCATACAAGAATTGGTGCCAACAATACTCCCTATCTCTTTCATACTTATGTAGTTGATGTTTCTATAAAGCACAATTAAGGAAGAGGAGCCAATAGTTGGGCACCATATTTTGATGAGTTTGCTGCTCTTATTTGGAGCCACATTAGTGAATCAATTTTTAATCATAGAATTAATAATGTGTTTAAACTAATATTTCATTTGGGAGATTTAAATTAAGTGGAAGGTCATTTTTTAAGATGTCTACAAGAGAATTTATAAGCACAAAACAATTTATTGGACCATAACATGTACATTAACTCATCTTTTTGGTGTACCTATATGGCATCACACGATTTGATACTTTTTAGATATTACATATTGTAATGGCCAGCTTTTTTTTAGAAGTATCAATTTTAAAGTTACATCTAATAATTTTATTCAAACAAGAAATGTTCCCTTAGTTTCAACCACCCTCACAAGTATTGGTCCATGGCCAACTATTGGCTCCTCTCCCTTATGTAATATCTTTTATTTGGAAATCAGTTGTGTTAAATGTTAAGTCAATTTTAAGTGATCCATATTTCATGATTAATGGTTCACAAGGATCCATCTCTCAGGAGCTTGTCCACTTGTCACCCATTGCATCTAGGTAATGCTCACAACTAATGTTATAAAACTCGCAAAATCATGAGTACTTGCGAGTTGTAGAGGGCATTGAGTAACTTGACCATTTACTTGTGGGTGAGTCTTGTTGAGTTGAATTCACATCGAGTTCTCACGAGTACATGGCAAGTCTGTGTTGAAAACTTGCCCGTTGTTGAGTTTTTTTGAGTTAATGAATTTAAGTACTTTTTTAAATTGCCAAGTTTTTCCAAGTCATTGAGTTTTAGTCAAAATTGAGTCTATTGAGTTTTGTCGAGTTGTGAGTTTTAAAACTATGCTCACAATGGGGAAGTATTGAGACTTCCTAGAAGGCCACCCTTCCTAGTACTATCCCGATTCAAGTGCGCTTAACCATGGAGTTCCTCATGTGCCTTATAATCCATTCATTGTTTAGCTCCATAGTGCTATATTTTTATGCAATTGTTGTCTCCACAGTGCATCTTATGTATTAGCATTGCTTTAGCCATCAATTACATGTTAATAACCCATATTTCATGAATATTGGTTCAAAAGAACCCATCCTTCATGGGCTTGAACGATATACTTGGAATTCAGTGCATGTAGGTGATGCTCATAGGGATGAAGCATTGGGGCTTCCACAGAGATCACCCATTGCAATGCTAGCCCCTTTCCACCCTTCCAGGCCCTCTCTTGCTACCAAAATCTTGCTTGTTTAGCTTGCTAGCCCATTTGTAAAATGTTAAAACCTTTAGCAAGTGTTGTGCTTTATGAACCATCTATTTGGGAGCTCCTTAACTCATCCATTTTTATGCAATTGGTGATTTTGTAGTGCATCATTATGTAAGATCTTTTTTTAAAGAATAAACTAATATCGAGTCAATTCTCATGACATATGTTTCATGAGTAGTGGTTCATAATAAACCATTTGTCATGAGCTTGAATGTTCCACTTGCCACTCACTGCATTTAGGGAATGCTCAAGGAGCAACACCTGGACCTCCCACGAGGTAACCCATCCTAGTACAATTTCAACTCAAGCACCCTTAACCTTGGAGTTTCCCTCGTTTGTCATAAGCTTGAATTATTCACTTGGTAATTGTTGTATCTAGGTGATGCTCATAGGGGTGAAGCACCTATACTTTGTGGAAGGCCACTTTATCCTAGTATTTTTCCAAATCAAGCATGCCTAACCATGGAGTTTCCCCCACAGCGAGACTTGTTTGGATTGCTACCCCATTTGCAAAACATTCAGCAAGTATTGTGCTTTATGAGACATTAATTGTGTAGCTCACCCGGCCTTTTGTTTCTAATGAAATTGGTATTTTTGTATGCTTCATTATATAATATCACTTCCATGTGAATCAATTGCATGTTACCCTGGTGTCAATCTTCATGACCCATATTTCATGTGTAGCAATTTATAAGAAACCATCACTTTTGAGCTTGAATCTCCCACTCGACATTCATTGCACTAGTTGATGCTCGCATAGGTGAAGCACCAAGGCTTCCTAGGAGGTTACTTATCCCAATGTTATCCCATTTCAAGCATGTTTAACTATGAACTTTCCTCCACAATCATGCACAGCTTGACATCTCTTTTGCAAAATCCTCACAAGTATTATACCTTAAGAAACATTTAGTGTGCAGCTCCCTAGCTCTTTTATATTGATGCAATTGTTTTTTTGTAGTGCTATGGGGCATAGTTTAACTACTTGCCGAGTACTCGTGAGTTTTTTTTCACTTTAACATGGAATTCTTGCAAAATGAGTTTCCCGCAAGTTTTTTTTGCACTTGTGCGAGTACTTGGCATGTGCGAGAGTAAAACTTGCGCTGCACAAACATGCAGTTCAAATGTGGAAAATATGCAAAAAGAATGCATTTTGATACATGGTTTTTTGCCTTTTTAAGCCCTTCACGCCCAAGGGGAAAGATCACACTAGCGTTTGAGCATTCTTGAGCAAATTTTAGTGTTTATAGCAGATGGGATTGCTGATTCCAAGAGGAAAGCTATGGAGGGTGTAGATGTAGTAAAAGCAGGAGGGAATGGACTGGATGATATCAATGTAGATGATGTTGAACATGAGGTAGAGGAGTCATTGCCATCTAGAAGCAGGGTGGAGCCATAGGTGCAACCTTCTAGGCTGAGTGAGGAGCTGCAACAATGTGGCAGGATTAGACCCTCTCCCCAATTTTTCACTAGAATGGGGAAGAGGAAATTGTAAATTCTTGTAATTTGTAACTTGCATGGATATGCAATTTATGATGATGATTTTCAATGACAATCATCATAAATTCATATCAGTTATTAGTTGGCTGTTGTTTCTCATGATGATGCGATTTTGTACTCTAATTGTATTCAAATCTAATAGAAAACACTTTCCCAACATTTTATAGTCTCTTGTAACTGTATTTTGGATAAAATTTAAGTTTTTTTAAGAAGTTTAGGTATTTTTTTAAGTTGCTGAGTTGGAATTTTCTTGGTTTGCCGAGCCCAAGTATGCAAACTATGCTATGGCGTATATAAGCTATAACACCCCGCCTTCCCACTTCGGACACACATTGGTGAAGGTTTATTTTGTCTAGAGTTTAATAAAGTGATATCAACAGTAAAAGATTGCAACCTTTTTGAAACTGTTTCCACATGCTTTTCATTGTTGAAACTTCAGATAAAATGGGTAGCTAAATCAAATATTGCTATCATTCATTTGAATTTCTGATGCTGACCTTTTTCAAGGATACCAACTCCTCTCCCAAGGGACTGATTACCTATGACTAGCACAGATTTTCCACTTCTAACATGTCCCTGAACCATATGCACTATCAAACAGAGATTCTACTCAACTACAAAGGTGCCGAATTTGGTGTTAAATTTTAGCAATGATTACAACTACAAAACAACAGCTTATCCTTATATATTCTCAATCAACTCTGCTACTACATTTTCCCAGCAAGGTTATAACTCTTCAGACTTCTAACCCTTGGCAATCATCTGCTCAACAATGTAGTAAGCTTGTTATGTAGTTCTCATTGTTACTAAAAGTATAGGATATTAGTATTTGAGAAAGATGATCCCATGTTCCCTTGGGTCATATCTGCTAACTCCCTCTATAAATCTGCTTAACAGGGCATCGTTATGCTCAATTCTGTGTTCTTCTGAATCACCTAGCAAAGTAAAGCTCTTCCAGGTTAGCAGTTTCTTACCATGAAGAGCCAAAATGAGAGTATCTTCACTATTGCTTAAAGTTCAGGGCATGAGTATGTAAGAAAGATGATCTCTTGTAACCCTCTAGGTGTATCTACTTACCCCTTTAGAAGTCTGCTAAACAGGGCAATTTAAGTCCAATTGTTGTGTTTTTCTGAATCATCTAGCATTGAAACTCTCCTAGTATGGCAGTTCCTTTCCATGTTGAAAGTCAAACAGAGGGAAATTAGAGAAATCTCGGTTTAAGTACTCTCAAGGTTTTGGGGTTTAATTTGGGTTTTATATTTATGAACCTTTGTCCCATCCTATGTTTTCTTCTTCTTTCATATTGTAAGTATGTGGATCAATTAAGAAACTCGGCTATTACATTGGTAAGGGCTTATACCTTAAGTTATATTAATATATTGTTAGAAGTTGAAAGGGCCTAGTCAATGCGTATCTTTGCGATCACATATCCATTGGCATTCACTCACAAACAATAACAAGCTTGTCCAGAATTTAAAATGCATCAAAAGGAAATAAATGCTGATCAACCATACATCCGATTATATAAATCCATTTTTTATGCTATCATGTCTGTGTGTTTACACTAGAGATATGCCCCTTGATAAAGATCCTTTATCCTGCATTGGTTGTCTTGAGTAGTGTGGCATCTCTCAGAAGAGACACACTGATTAAGTTAGTCCATGATTAGATCCATTAATAAATATAAAATAAAACCTACAAAGCAATAATTAAATATATGTTAGTCCAACTTTTGATTTTGTTGAAGGCCTGAATTCAAGCCCTATATGGCCACTCTGCACCTTCCCAATGTCATGAAGTTTGTTCTCTTAGGTGATGGCCACTGTTGGCCAATCACCTTTGATAAAGTGTGGCATTTGATTAGAATTGAGATTCAATATTAGCCATGGAAAAAAACTGACATATTGCTTTATGGCAATCTAACAGCTAAGTTGCCGATCCTGGTATGGGTTCGGGTACGAGTATGAGAACCCGGTACATGGATACGGCAATTTTTTTTTTGGCCTGTGTATGGTACGGCAACACACACACACATATAATTTAAAAACTTTAAAACTCTAAGACTAAAACAGTAATACTCATAATTGCCAATAAACAAAATAATAAAATATTCAAATACCTCATAACTTGCAATAAGGAAAATATTCATGAATTGAAATTCATAATTTAGTGATTTCTCAAATGTTAATACAAAATGAAAGTTACAATCAATATTCATTGTTCAATAATCATCATATGGGTCTTCATCAAGAGCATCATAGTCAACATTTGGTTCAACTTCATTTGAACCACAATCAGCTGGAACACCACTCCCACTAGCACCATAGTTATTTTGATGTATTTTGTCAAAGAGTTCACTTGCCTTATGTATGCTTCCACATTTTGCATATATATGTACCAAGGCATTTGCAGCTACTATGTCAGAAAAAAATCCTCTTTCCATTCTGATTTGGTAGATTTCCACACCCTATTTTGAAGCTCCCGTTTTTGCACAGGCTTGGAGGATGCTAGAAAATGTTATGGAGATTGGATTTATACATCCCAATTGCTTTATTAAACTATAAGAACAAGATTATCCAAAAAAAATAGATGATTCTGTTTTAGATTCCAACTTCATGCTTCTTATCAAAAAATCTTATTTTCATTATTTTGGAATGCCAAAGCATTAAAATGTTCATTTAAAAACTTTATTTCACTTTTAGTCATACTTGGATAAATTTCACTTTTAAAAAATGTTTAAACCATTTTGTGCATCCCTCCCATGGATTCTCCTGGGTTTGGCCCGGGTTCGGGCAGAACCCTGGGCGAAGCCCCTAGTGTCCCGTACCTGTACCAGAACCCGAACCGGACCCATACGGGCACAACAGGCATATGAGAAGAACCTGGTAACTTAGTCTAACAGTTAACTTCAATTTTAATAAGTTTTGTAATGCTAACTTGTCCCTGTAAATCGTGTGTCAAGCTGAAATGTTGGCAATGGAGTGTACTGACCCATGACAGCTTATTGTGCATTAAGCTGGTACCTTGTTCTCTATTAGCAAAGTATCCCTGAGGGCATTCTCACAGAGGCCATTTAAGAGCTACTCAAGGCATACTGGATACAATATAGCATGTGAGGTAAACAGGCCATCTCTTGAAAATTCGTTTTGATTAAATACCATTGTTGTGTCTAGAAAGTACAACTATTTTGCAGATTCTCTCCTATGTAGGAGAGTCATTATTGAAAAGAGAACTGGTGGTAGCCAACATATATTATAAAGTACAGTCCCAGGCTTTATTCAAGATTTTTTTTGATGCAGAAAGGAATTAACTTGCTTGCTTCTAATGGTAATGAAAAGTTCCTCGCAAGGTTAGTGCTTATGTGCATAATAGTTGATTGTGCTCTGGTCTGTTGTGTTGTTACTTTCTCTATGTTTTACAGGAGTTGTCTTCACTGTCTCCAGGAGTTGGAGATTTAGGATCAACTTTTTTCAGTTGTCCTCTCTATTATGGTTTTTTGGGGAGATATATTAGCTTCATCCCATTTGAAAACAATTTTTAGGCTTTTCCATGAATATATAACACGCACTATATTTTTTTGAAAAGCATTCTTAAAGAAACATTTAATTCTTTTTTTAACTAAAATCATGGGTGCCATGAAACATAATACGATCATAATTGTGCCTTTGAAATCTGTTTATTCATAAAAGCAAATTGATCCAAAGATCACAGAGTATGATTGCAGTTAAGTCTCTGTTGACGTGTGACTGTGGTGAGTGTCTAGCACTTACCTCACCACCCAGGCATATAGTTTTTATGCATGTTCATTAATCTAACTATTGTTTGTTCATTTTGCTTTCTTTTTATCATTTCTTGTACTAAATGAAATTATCAAAGAGGAGTAACACATAGTATGTATGTAAGACAGGAGGTGCCCATATTATCCTGGTTAAATGTTCTTTTGTTAATAACAATGTATGTCTTTTTGATATGCATCTGCGCTATCATGATTGCATCCAATCAATGTCAAATAACATTGGGAAAGATGTTAACTTGCGTTAAAGATCTAGACATTCTACTTTTTTATTTTAATGTTGCAAGGAACTTTTTGCATTCATGTATTCTAGTTGCATGAGGGGGTAAACTTCTCAACTTGAGGGTGCATTTATTGAACCACGAGCTCAGTTTGATTCCCTTATGTGTCTCAAGGATAAATGACGTAAAGTTCTATTAGAAAACAAGCTTCAGGAACAATTGTGTGGAATCAAAATTGGGCCCGAGTTTTTGGGCCACTCTTTGTAGCTCATCATCAGGATGAGTGACTAGGACTATGTTCCACCTACTGCCCTTTTTGGGGGGATGGGAAAATGTAGGGATGCGAAAAGGGAAAGTCTAGAGGTAACCCAAAAATTCTGAGAACAACATATGAAAGGAATTTAGCATATGGACAGGGATTGGAGAAATGGGTGGCAACACATCCCCACGGAACATAGGAATAGGATTACAGAGTGGAGCTCCTTATATAGATAACTCCTTTTTCAACAAGAGGTGGGAATCACTACAAGACAATGGTAAATAAAATAAATGCACAGTAGTGTTTTCTTTAATGTATTACAACAACATATTTAATGCTTTCATAACGTACTGAAAATCAAAAATCAAAGCATTAAATATTTTTAATCATGTTTGTCTGTTTGATCTCTTTGATAATGGTCCATGTTGAGATTATTAGGATGTTTCCTTATCCCTATAGCTTCTCTTGGTTTTCTCTTCATGAAATGATATTTTTTTACCAAAGCATTAGCTTCCTTCATATAAATTGTATATGTGGTTTTACAAGAGTGTTCTGCTAGTGCTGAGCTATTCACTTGTCAATGATGAATGTTTTCACAGTGTTCTTTAATTCTTTTCTGAATAGCTCTCCCTGAATTTTAGTTTTATCAGGCATTATGTGAGATTTGTGTGTTGTTGCAACTACAGATGATGCCACTCTGAGTTGATAGTTGCCCCTAGCTAGATGTATCTGCACAAGGCATTAAGGTCTTGGTTGAATTGAAGAAAAAACAGTGGCGGTTAGACCATCCATGAATTATAAGTTCATTTTGTATCCCGTTACAGTATCAACATTCCTATATTGATTGTTTGTCAGAGTAGAAGTTGAATAATTTAATGTTTTAAGCTTATAAATTTTTGCTGAATATTAATACAATATTTTGTCTGGGATATAAGTATTGGAACTACAAGTTTTGCTCCATACTATTTGCTGTCTCTGACAGAAGAATTCAAGCTTAGTTGCAGTCTGTACCTGATATTTCTGTGCAAAAACTTCATTAGTATTTTTGTGGCAAAGAGCATTGTAGTAATTTTGATGCAGATGGTCATTACTTGCAGGAAAACAAAGTGATCTTGCAGCCATTGTTACATTGGCATCATCTCTTGATTATACGGCCTCAAACTCGTCGCTGAAGTTATTGGTTCCGCTTGTAAGTTCCAAGTGGTAGTTGCTGGAAATCAATGATTTCATTTGGACTTGACATGATGATTTGCCTTTTATTTATAGTCTTGGTGAGAAGTATTTTGTCTTAGTTTGCTGAAGGCTATATGTTGATCACACAGGCAGACCCAGCACAGGCTCTTAATGTTCCTGTTCTGCCTTTGGGAACATTGATGGCAGCAATATATCCACTTTCGTCACGACCTCCTTATGCTTTGTCTTGGCTCAATCGCCAGGTGTCTGCTCGAGATATGATGCATCCAGAGCTGTTTAAGAAGCTCGTCTTGAATAACTTTTGTAAGTTAAAATTTCATCAGTGACTATGAACTAATTTGACTATATTTTCAAGAATTTACATGCTTTACTACCCATATAAAGTTTAATTACAACATTATGGATGATTTACCATCAGAGAAAGTATATTGTTTGCTATTTGGCACAAATTTGTTTGGGTTTTTTAGAAATAAAATAACAGGAAAGAATCAGTATTGCTGGCAAGGGGGCAATATGGTGATTAATACCCCAGCATGTCTATATTAACATAATTTTGCATGCAGAGAAGCAGTTAGATTGTCACAACACTGCTAACCATGAAAAAGAACTTGTCATAATCACATTTATCTCTACTGTTGCATTAGTATTTATTATTTTGACAAAATCTGAGCTCTGCCACATGTCCATTTTAGGGCCACTTTTAGCAACGATTCAGTTAAAATGTTTATATTCCTAACAGGAGAGGTGCGAATGCAAAATGGAAAACAACAAAGCATAAAGGAAAATAAGAACCATATATTGCAGAAACAGGACAGGGATCTCAACTATAATAATGAATATATTTACAGTGGTTATTTTGACCTACTTCTCTTCATTGGTGAAACACATCAAAATAATATTGCACTCCTAACAACAAATATATACGGTCAGTTCTCCAAGTAAGAGACATGCAACAAAATGTATTAATTTGCACTTTGAAATTTGTTTTTTAACAGGTACAGTACCAGCAAAGCTGATCTTGCAGCTTGCGGCAGCTTTTCGTCCTGGTGGACTGCGGAATCGAACTGGGTCCATCTATTACAAGGATAATTTAGGAAAATGCAAAACTCCTGTTTTAGCAATAGCTGGAGATGAGGACTTGATTTGTCCGCCAGAAGCTGTACTTGGTATGTTAATGATCACTGATAAAGCATCTTATCTGAGTGTATGTGTGATACTCATCTGTGGTTGCACTCTTTGGTGGCGTGATGTTTTTATGTGCTTTTAACAGATACTGTGAAGGAATTTCCTCCAGAATTGGTTACTTACAAACTCTTTGGTGGAGAAAATGATGTACATTATGCTCATTATGATCTTGTTGGGGGCCGTCTGGTACACATGTTTGTCTAACTTGTAGTTATGCCTAGCTAAAATTTGTCTTTTACTTATTTTATTAAAATCGTTCTGAATCGAAAAGCCAATCATCTGATCATCATCTACACTGTTATATTGTACTCAGGCAACCAAAGAGGTCTATCCTTCTATTTTGGAATTCCTTACCAATCATGACAGTTCTGAAAGCAGTGACATTTCAGAAAAAAGGCGGGTCACTTTCTCAATGCAGTGCAATTCTAAGGGGACTGAACTGGACTAAAAAAAGGGTGTTACTGATATATGATCAATGTTTTATAATCTGAGAGGCTTTATTATCGAGAAACTACTAAAAAAACTAAATCGTTGTAGTGCATTACATTCATTTAGTGAATCATAGAGTATGCAAATCTCCTAACTCATTTATGAACAATTCTACAATTGTCTTGCAGGTTGCAGACATTCAAATTAGAGGACGATTATGGTTTTGATGCACTGTAATGAGAATCACATTGTTGACTTAATGGCAAATTTGTATCGATAAAGTATGAGAAGGGATAGTTAGGTTAAAAAAAAAACAGTACCCCCAATGAGATCCTTTTCTTGTTGCAATAAAAATAATTGATCTTTTACTTGTCTAATGCTCTGAAAGCAAAATTATAATGCTGAATATTTCTTTTTCTTGTTTTTGCTATGTAGAACAGTTTTATTATGAGTGGGCTGTGATGGTCAATTCTCCTTAATTTATTTTTATATAATTTTTCTATATTTCAAAAAGGTTTGTGGATTCATTTTCCCTTTACAATCTTAATATATAATGAAATTTAATAACATTGTACTACATATAAATTATTAAAAACTAGTGAAACTAATAACAATTTCATGAATATATTTGTATTTGTATTTTATTCAAACAACAATAGAACCAATACTTAATTGAGTCAATTCTTTGGAATGGCTACTAGCACGCTTGGAAGAATTTAATGGATAGACCCTTAAAGCTATTTGTCATAATCTAAGAGGAATTAGTTTTAATAAACACATCATGTACTCATGCACAATAGAGCAAACACTCATCACATATACCTGGCTAGGACAATCCTAGGTGTACTCTATATCCCAAGGTGGACACACTCTGTGTGCACCTTATCCAATGCCCACCACCTGCATATTCACCATCTTCCATAGGTGACCTAGGTTCTCTTCTACACTATTCCAGCCTCTCATAAATGCTTTATATAATGTTTCAGGGAATGGTTTCCAAACCCTCACATCCTTTCATAAAAGTTTAAGTAGATTAATTCTTGTCTTATTTTTCTCTCAAATGTTTTTGTTTATAACCTAACAATCAATTATTTCAATATGTTTGTTTTTTACCTCTAAATTCTAGGGTAATTACATATAACTTTTGTTTTTATTTCTTTTATAACTGAAGTGTCCAATGATAATATTTTTTCTGTCCCCTTTAATTTCGAAGGGTCATCTACATGGGAAATAAGTATTTTTTTCACTGAGGAAAAAGTGCTCATAAAACACTTAGTCAATAAATGAAGATATTGGCTATAAATATATTTATTCTTTTCCTATGTAGCACTATTAATATTAACATTATAATGAGTCCATTCAATTTCTCAAATTTCTTAATATTATTAATAATACTTTTTGGTTTAATTTTTAAAATTTTAAATTAAGTTAAATATAAACAATTAGAACTATTGATGCATTTTTAAAGGAAACTCACATAAAATTATGCATCTTTTGCAATTGTGGAGCTAATACAAGTTTTATATGTTATATCTAAAATCTTTAAACTTTAAACTTTCTCAATTTAGTCATTCATGTACTCCCTTATCTTTAATATAAAAGTTTTATTCTTCTTCAACGTAAATTTTATATAAGTATTATCTTGTAATTATATAATGTGTACTTAATGAATTACATGCATATCCCATACCATGTGATCACCTATTGTTAACTACCATATAATTTACATATTCAAAATACATTCCAAGATAATCATGCATTTCACACTGTTATAGGTTAAAAGAGAGATGATGGAATGTGTGTGAGTACACTAGATCAAACCTTGCTTTCACTACAACATTCAAGGACAAAACCGAGCTAAGTCACTACAAGATGGAAGAGGATTCAACTGTTGATTTTGTGTTCTTGTTTGCAAAGGAAAGATGTGATTCAACCAAGCCTTGATGGTGAAGCCCTTAGGAGGATGAAAATTCTTCAAACATAATGATAATGTCACCTTGGTGGTGAAGCCCTTAGGAGGATGAAAATTCTTCAACTCATAAGGATGTTGATGATGATTCCAAATTTACAACAAACACAATACTAACACAAGTCTGCCACAAACACAATGAATGCCTTGAATTCGCCTTTGCACAATATTATAACCTTGCCATCATCAACTTGCCTATCAACAACTTAGTTACAAATGAATTCAAAAACTTGTTTATATATGCTTATTCATTAAACTTTTGCAAATTAATTGAAAGAGCCGACAAGGGAGGGCCCATTTAAAAGTTCTATGCCGAGATACATTTAATTTTACCTCGACCAATCAGGGTGGACTTGGGCACGAGCGCCCAAGTCCCAAGGGGCCTTTTTGGTCAGGTCTCAAACATAAGATGGGCCCCTAGTCCCCATTTGTCATGGGTTTCGGGGGATTTCTCATTGGGATGATTAATTTGCTCATAGAGTGTAAACATGGGGACCTAGAAGCTAAAATAGAAGGTAAAAAGATGTGTCCACTTTTTACTCCATAACACAGACTACATGACTGTCTTGTCTTCCTCTAGTAAATACAATTTTCTATACTCACAAGATAGAAGTCACATTCAATCAAAAAGAGCATTTTGTAGATCCACAATAATGATATATAAATAATTATAATTCTATTCGATTTTGATAACAAAATTTTCTTTTTTTAAGAGTCCACTAAAATAATATTAAGAAAAATCATTGTATTATATATAATAGTGTTATTTTGAACCCACATGTTTCTACAAACATTGAGCTTTAACTATAGCTTTTAAATAGGTTTCTATCAAAGATATATATATATATATTTCAAATCACATGTTTTGATAATATTATCTTTTGAATTGTAACAAGTACACAATTATCTTTAAATAGAGTTCATATTATTTTACATAGTCACTCAAGCAAATATTTGGGATAAGTTTGAATAAAATAGGTATTCAATATAATTCTAAAAGAGGTTATTTTCTTACATCAATTCAATGATATCAATAGTGTGTTCATAATACTTAAACTTATCACACATAGAACTCCAACATACATCACCTTGTCATAGACTCACATGTAAAAGAATTATTGGGCTGATAAGGCCAACAAAAAAAGTACAATAAATTAAATGATTGTACAATGAATTTCACAAAGCATCTTAAGCAACAAAATGCCAACAAACTATTATTGTTCACATATCACTTCATAGAGAAACAATAGGTCTTATATTTCCTTCTTTAAAGTGATTGGATTAATTGAGTTTTAATTTAATTCAAGGATGGAGATTAGTTTTGATAGTTAAAATAATTTTTTTAGAAAAAATATATTAAATGCATGCATCATATTTAATTCTTGTTAAACTTCCATATCACAAAAAGTTTGTATTCTAGAAAAGGTTTTGATTTTAAGAGATTGTTCCTTCCTTCATAAAATTTGATATGTCCCTATATCTAAGCTTAAGAGAACATATTTGGTTGTACATCCTATAAAAACAGTGTTGTTCTAACCAACTTATTTCAATAGTATCATATTTTTTCAAAGTTTAAGATGTGAAAAATGATCTTAGGGACCTCTGGGTTATGGACCCACAATGCAACCTAGGTTGGGTTTTGGTAACACATTTGGATGCTAGTTTTGCTCATAATAAACATAGTATCTTTACTTTTTCAAAGCAATTAATTGATTTCACATAAAGAAAATACATGCAACAATCATGCATCAGGGATTTCATTTTAACAAGATTTAGTGTTATAGAATTTTTTTCAAGGCACAGTATTCCACCTATTCCAAATTATTTAACATGCATTTTTAACCATTCAAACTAAGTATTTAAAATCATTCCAAAAAATTTATATATCCAACCTCATTTACACAAACCCCCCTTCATACTTTTATAAGGCTATTCTGCAATCCCATTCATTAGAATCCTCTTCCTGATGATGGTTCACTGAGTGTGACTCGAAACATCGATACAAAAGAATACACGCAGTCGAATCCAAAAGCAATCCTTCTTCATTCTATGGACTGTGGAAAGCTCATGCCTACTATTATATATCCACTTAAACTTATGACCAAATATCCAATGCTCTAATACATGAATAAATGGTTTTTGAAATGGAACTCCTGCTCTCGCTCAATGACACTCCTCGGGCTGAATCTCTATTGCCAGGGTTGTCAGCAGCTATCGGTCTCATTGGTGCTCCTGTTGGTGGCGACAATGGCTCCTATGTGGCTTCTAGCGGTGTTCCAAGGCCTTTACCTGGCGTCCTACAGTCGACGTTTGTGTTTGCAAGTTCTGGCGGTGGAACAAGGGTATTCCCTATTACATTTGTCCCTCATGTGCCTTCCCTTGGTGATGGCAAAATCTCTGTGCAAGTTTTGGCGAATGATGAGGGAGTGAAGGCCCAACTTGGAGCTTTGGGTTCTGGTGACTCGGGGGCCGCTATTGGTATTTCTACTCCCGCGAAGGGTGCAGCTTGTGGTCCCCCTTCGTCCTATGTTCACAAGCATATGGCCCTCTCTCCCAGACTTGAATTTGTGGGCTTTGGTGTCTTGGCGGCCTCTAGTCGAAGGGAAAACTGAGTTTACCTCTATGTTAGGGGTTTCTTTATTGCGACTTCCGAATCTACTCATAATAGGGATTTGGTTCTGGATCGCTAGGTGTGGATTTGAGGTGAGCATTCCCTCTTGTTAAATCCATGGTCTATTTCCTTCAATCCACTCTCGAAACCACTCAATATCAGGCCAATGTGGGTTAGACTCCCCCATCTCCCTCTTTAGTTTTGGGTTGAGTCTTGTTACGAGGCCATTGGCAATGCTATTGGTCGTTTTTTGAAGGTCTATGATTCTGCCACTCTCATGAGACATCCTACTTTCGCCCGTATTTTAGTGGACATCGATACCTCTAAGACACTTCATGTGAATATTGTATTATTGGTGGAGAACAGGTCGTGGACTCAACCGCTCGATTATGAGGCTCTCCCCTTCCGTTGCAGATGTTGCTTCTCCATCAGTCACTTGGCGACTGATTGTCCTTCTTGTTGCAAGGCAGGCTAGGTTTCTTGGTGGCGGAATGCCCTCACGGAGCATTTTTTGACTCTTAGGATGACATGTCTTCTTCTCTGGCTTCCCTTGCAGTGGATCTCGTTCCTGTAGTGGTTCCCCCCAGGGTTGGTGCGGAGGTGGTTCCCTTGATTCCCATTGAGATCTCTTCTTCTTATCAATCTTTAGTTGCTCCCTCGTCAGTTCCCCTTTCCCCCACGGCTCGTGGCAGTGAGACTTGTGATCCAGCTATGTCTACAAATTTTGTGCAACCTTCAAATTCCACGGTTCGTCATTCTCCCTCCTCGTAGGAGGTGGTTTTGGTGGACAATGTGGTAGAGGACCCCCTCTCCTCTCTTCCTGTTCAGATGTTTTACATAGTGGTGCTTCTTGATGGTTGTTTGTCATAGGAAGAAGGGTCTTCCCACATTGGTGTCTGACTCTCACTCTTGGGTCAAGGGTGTGTGAATTGCCCATTTGGGATCTAGTTTTGTTTAGATTGGTCCTTTGTGTTATGGGAGAGATGTTCCCATGGGTAGCATGGCTGCAGCTTTGTAAGAGTTCAATAATTGTCAAAACTTGAGGTTTGTACAGGGTTAATGGTCCCTTCAAAACCAACTTACCATAATCAAAACACATGAATAAAAGATAATATTAATAGTCAATATGATACACAAAAATATAATATATTAATCAACCTATGCAAAATTTTATATTCACACACACACACACACACGGATATATATATATATATATATATATATATATATATATATATATATATATATATATATATATATATATATATATATATATTACTCCACATAATATAATATTATAATTAATCATTTATATACACTCAAACTTATAAGACCATGATATAATATTTGCAATGGTGAAATTACATTCCCACATCATTTCCTTTTTTTTTTTAATTTAATTATAATAGTAAATGAGAATAAAATAATAGTCAAGATATATAATAAATAATTTTTCAAATAAAAGAGAATGTAAATAATGTCCAAAATAAAACAACTCTTAAATAACTGATGAAACAACTTTAAATAAATACAGTAAATAAAATAGTTCTTAAGCAATTAATTTTTTTGATATTAGGTATAAGTTAGAGTTTTGAAAGGCCTCCTGAACCTTGTACAATGAAACAAAATTGAATAAAGTATAAGCAACCACTAAAGGTCAACCAGAACAACAAGAAAATAGGATAGAAACAAGAAATGACTGAAGGGTAACCAATAGACAATAAAACATAACCAAACCCAGTGAATAGGACACATAACATAAGATTAGACTATTGTTTGCCATGTTATTAAGGGCAATCACCACTTCCCATTCTTCATTCTTTGCAGTTGATCACAACAAGAAAATAGGATAGAAACAAGAAATGACTGAAGGGTAACCAATAGACAACAAAACATAACCAAACCCAGTGAATAGGACACATAACATAAGATTAGACTATTGTTTGCCATGTTATTAATGGCAATCACCACTTCCCATTCTTCATTCTTTGCAGTTGATCACTCAGGATGCTAACATCCATGGGGTTCATATCATATGGCTTGGTTTGGCTCCTGGTCCTTTTGCTTAGGCCATCTGTGTTGTTATATGGAGCCTAATCAGACTCGGAGGTTATATTTACCCCACTTTTATCGGCGCGGTTTCCCCCCAAATTCCTACGGGGTCAAGGGGCAGCGCCCCTTGTGGGGGTTTGGGGGCAGCACCCCCAAGACGGGGTCAAGGGGCAGCGCCCCTGGCGCGTTCCCTGTCGCGATACAGGGCGGGGTCGAGGGGCAGCGCCCCAGTGGGGGCTTGGGGGCAACGCCCCCGAAACCTCACACGGTTTTTTATTATTTTATAATGCACCGGGAGTTAATTTTTTCATTGACCGACATAAGAAAACCCTATTTTTGTAACCGACAAAAAGCTTGATAAAAAGCGGCTAAGGGTTAGGGTTTTGATATTGTATTGTAGCATTTTGCAGTGGTATTGAGTTGCAGGGATTGCTGATTGTAATCGGTTTGATTTACTGGATAATAATATTGGACTCTCTGTTTGGTGGATGTAGCCCGAGTTTGGGTGAACCACGTTAAAAATTGTCTCTCGCTATTATTATTTCTGTGTATTTCCATTTCTCTGTTTACTCTTTATTTGCATTTAATTGATATCTTCTGCCGGCTAACCCTAACAATCTGTATCCACCCTTCCCACATCAATTATCTTCTTTCCTAGACTATTATGGAACTTTTGGATGTTACTAACACAGTTGTTCATGGTGGTGATGCTCAACTTGATGATCTTATTTGAGCCACTGTTAAGAGAGACCATGACTATCTCCATCTTCTCAGCCACTAGTGCCTCCCTCAGCAGTTTAACTTTCTATTTTAGATTATGAGTTGGAATCCTTGGAAGCCCTAGATTGACCCCCCACAAACATCTGATGCCCTGACTCCTCCTGGTGAAATTGAGACCCCCTTGAATTAATACACCTACTAAGAATGTTCTTGTGGAATGTTGATACCTCCTAAAGAGTGCAATTTTTTTTGTTGGTCATCCACTAGCATCTCCTAGAATGGATAAGAGGGATGACATACTTCCTAGGATGAAACACATCATCACAATCTTGTGGCTCCTTCCTACTCTGTGGAGCATCCTCCTCTAAAGTGTCAATGAGGAAGGGAAGAGCTTTCCTCTGGGTCTCTCTCTTGTAAATGGCTTTACTTTCCCCACCGCATGCTTCTTACATCCAGGAGTGGCATTCAATTCATGTTTTCCTTTTCCTTTGACCTTCCTGGTAACTCCTCACTAGGGGAATTTGAGGTCCTCGAATAATCTTGAGTTTGAATTGTTTTTGGTAGAATGATGATTTTAATTTTCTTTGACCCCAAACCAACCTTTTTGCCTTGGGGCCTAGGAACAAAGATATCACATTTCTTAATCCCTTTATCTTTTTCTTGCAGGGGCTTAACCTCCTTGTCCAGGACAATAAGAGAGATATCAGACAAGGTACCTTGGAATAACAACAAAATTAGAGCTTGATGAATAGGGACTTCTAGGTTCCCCAGTTGAACATCCAACACAGTTCTTTCAAAGAAGAAAGAAGAAAAAAAAGGACGCTTAGTAGCCTATTGTGTCTGAAGTGTTTAAGGAGTGAAAAGTGGTAGGAGTGAAGCATGGAGTAGTTCCCTTCCATCGTGACACACTTCATAATTTGTAGGCTAACATCATCCTAGGGCCAAGGGAGAGTCACCCTAACTATCCCATTGTTTAAGTAATTAAATTATTACTATAACATTGAGGATATTTCTCAACATTTTTTAAATAAATATATATTAATCATATTTATTTACAACTCAACTTAATATCATTATACATATACATTGTCACATATAATAAACTCAATATATATATATATATATATATATATATATATACAGTTTTATTGTGAGCATAACAAATTATGTGCACACTATTTCGAAGAATTTATTAGATCCACAATCTTCTTAATTAAAAAATATATTTGATTTATATTAGATATGTATATATAAAAAATCATATACACCTATGACAATATCTTCTTACTTCACACTTTTTACTTGTTTAACCAATATTTTTTTCATTCTTCATTTAAGTCATTTTTTAATATGTCCAAAACATTATTCTTTATCTTTAATTATTATTAATATCCTAATGATTTCACTCATTTATTTACTCTCTTTAATTATCTTACACTTCCTCGAAAGCTAACCACATTATATCAAACCTCTTCCCTCTATAAATATTTGGTATTTGGTCTTAGAATCATAAGAAAACACTTCACATGGAAATAAATAAATTTTATGATAGTTTTTGGCATGCAACCTAATAGAGAGAAAATTAAAAGGGCTTATAACATGCAAATAGACACATATTTACAACCAAGATGTTAGGCTATTTTATAGATGACTTTGGAAATAGTTGCATGGAAACAAATATTACACAAGAAATATTAAACTTGGAGTACAAAGTAATATTCCAAGGTTGCATGGCAACAAACATTACTTTGTTTTTTTTTTCACTTGGCAACTTTTGCTTTGCAACTCTCCCGCCCAAAAAAAACTTTTGAATTCAAGCGGGAATGTTGTTTGACAGTTTGGGGGGGTTGTGCCTCCCTCGTCTCCTCCGACACACTGTTCACTTGGTACTACCTTGGGTAGCTCCTCTAAACATGTGACTACAACCTTGGGATTAGGGCCTAAAGGATGGAAGAATGTCCTTGTGGGAAAGGACCAGGGGGACAGGGTTTCGAGATTGTTGTCCCTTTGTTGTCAGAGTTTGAGGAAGGAATGACTCTTAAGCTGCCTAACTTGGCCCTAAACAGGATCCTATTGACTATGGAGAATGCTTTGGTTGGGAAAATCTTTTCCTATCGCCCTAACATCGATTTGGTTAGAAGATGGACAACAACCCAATGGAAGTTGAAAGGCAGTGTGACTGCAAGTGCCATGGCTGGAGGTATGTTTCTGTTAAAATTTACTGCTAAGGAGGACCTTCTCCAGATCTTATTGGGGGGACCCTGGTTATATGGGAAGCATTCCCTTTCTATATGTAGATGGAAGCCATGATTTGATCCCAAGGTAGATTTGAATAAATTGGCTCCGGTTTGGGTTAGGTTACCTAGCTTACCTTTAGAGTTTTGGGATGAAGAGGTTTTTGCTTAGATCGGTAACTCCTTTGGGAACTATGTTACTGTGGACAAAGCCACTAAGGAAAAAACTATGTTTGTTTATGCTAGGTTCTCTGTTAATGTTGATATCCTCAAAACCCTTCCAACCTCCATTATCCTTGAGTTAAGACTCAAGAAATGGACCTAGATCATTCTATATGAAAATTCTAGGATTTTATGCCAAAATTGTATGAAACTAGGACATGTCATTACACAGTGCAGAGCCCCCATAAAGTCCAAGGAATCTGTAGAAAAGATGAAGGATATTTCTGAAAAATATCCTTTCAAAGAAGATATTCTAAATATCTTTAGCTCACTACCCACTTCCCTAGAGAAGCCCATCTCCCCGGAGAATGTTACTAAGGAGGAAATCAAGGATGGGCCTTTGCAAAATAGCTTGGCCTTGTCTGACAAGCAACAAACTAACAACAGACCAGAGGAGGATCTTCAACAACAGATTGCACAAATTGTTAAGGGGGGAAAGGAGACCTCCCCACCTGAGGCCAACAGGGAGGAGGAAGAAATCCCAACATAGAATGAGGGTCCTGTTGTTGATGAGAAAGAACCTAAGGAAGGAAAGGGTTCTATGGAAAATCAATCTGAAAGGGAAGAGGGAGAAATCCTAACTCAGAATGAGGGTCATGTAGTTACTGAGAATGAACCTAAGGAAGGGAAGGTTTCTAAGGTGAATTAGAGTTGTACTAAGGTGGCACATAGTCTACTCAAGAAGGTTAATGGGTCACTAGTTGGAAACGCCTCTAAGGATTGCCATCTGGAAATGACTTTAGAGAAAGCAAAGGCCTATAGCTCACTCAAGAAGGGAAGTGGGTCACTAGGTAACGACTGTCTCAGCTCTCCCTTCAGACTCAAATAGTTTTCATCATTCCTAGGGCCAGGGCCTAACAAGACTAATCCATGCGACCTTGAGAGTTAGTCTACTGCCAAAAGAAAGGGCAAAGGGTAGTGTTATCACTTAGATTTGCACCTTGTGTTGAAGCGCCTATGCTGCAACAATCCAGTGAAACATTGGAGTGATTTCTAGGTGTGGGACCCTGCAAAGGAAATCAAACCTCCAAAGAAAGGCTGGTTCCTTTTATAAATGTGAAATTCAGAGTGTGTTAAGACTAAACCTAATCTAATCACTGTTGTGTAAAGGGGAAGAGGGAGAAAATCAAAATGTAAAGGTGATTCACCAGGTTTGAATATAGAACACCCACAAAGCTAAAATGCATAGAATAATGAAATACAGTTGATAAACTCACACAAATCCTGCAGGTTTTAATAGAGGTAAGGAACATAATAGATTTGCAAGGAAATAAACATTCAAAAACAAAGCAGTTCTAGATTACAGAGTTAAAGAACAACATGGAAAGGTAAAAACACAGTGTTGTATTGATTAAAAAGGCACGGTTACAGCATAGGAGGGTTCTGTTTGAACACAAAAAATAAGTCTTTGTATCCAACCCTCATTACATTGATTTTTCATCTATTTATACCATTCTATTCACTGACATAAGTCACCTACTGCAATAAATTCGCCCCATGGGCCTGTCAGAAGATATTTCTACCAAAAGAAATGTTTGTTTGCAAAACATAAATGCAAAAAATATTTTGATCTTGATTTGATCTACAACAATTAATACGGAAATATCTGGGGATGAAGTAGCTGAAGAAAATATCTGCATTGAATGAATGCACAACAACTACTTATAGCTGGTGCTGATCTGATTCTGCATTAATGGTTGAAGAAGATATTTCAAATATATTTTCTTGCCAAAATCCTTGTGCAAAGCTTTTACAACACTTTAAAATATTTAATTTCAAATATTTTAAAGTTTACATTATCATACAAACTTTATTTTCATCGATTTTCACTTTACTTAAAATTCTAGCTTTTTATTTTGCCTTATCGACAAAATCTCTCTTTCACGAACCATTTTGTCTTTGCTTTCTCTTTATTTTCATCTTTATCGGCAAAGTTTCTCTTTCTCAAACTTGGCCTACTTCTATTTTCATCTTTTCTCTTCAGTCGACAAAATCACCATTTTGCGAACTTGGCCTGTTTCATCCTTTTCTGCCCTTATCGGCAAAACCTTCATTTATCAAACTTTGCTTTTGGCTTGCCCTTTTACCTTTGTCGACAAAATCTCATTTTTACGAACTTTGTTGCTTTCTTTATCTTCCTTTATTGGCAAAGTTTTACTTTTCTGAACTTCTTTGCCTTTAGCTTTTCTTTATCTTCCTTTGCTCATGAATTGCCTTATTGACGAATTTAAGAAATTCTGAACTTTTGGCGAGTTCGAACTTTTGTCGATTCACCAATAGAGCTACCTGCTTCCTTTCATTTGTCTTAGCCATTTTTCAAGTCCTCTTTTTGGCCTTCCTTTATCGGTGATTTCTCAATTTCATGAACCATCTTGCCTTTGTCGGCAAAGTTCCACTTTTTTTAACCTTGCCTTCCTCTTTGTTTCCTTTCTCTTCCTTTATTGGCGATTCACTTTATTGGTGAACCTAGAAAAAATTGAACTATTTGGCAAGTTCGAGTTTTCCCCGATTTGCCGATAGAGGCTCTTCTTTTTCTTTGCCTTGTCATTTTTCTTTTATTGGCCCATTCTTCCATTTGTCAGCAGTCCCGTTGATCGAAGAACCAGCCGGTCGGCGAATCGGTGGGTTCGTGAACCACACATTTTGTCGATAAAGGCAACTTTTATCTTGCTTTTGCCTTGGTCTTTTCTCAAAGAAAGATTTCCCTTCAGTTGGCAAACTTGTCGATCGATGAACTTTTTGGTTCGCTAACTCAACTTTTTGCCGACAAAGGGAAACTTGTGCTCTTTTCTTCCTTAGTCATTTTTTATGTTTTTTCCCTCACTTAGTCGGCGAACCGGCGGGTTTGTGAACTTGAACTTTTGCCAACTAAGGCAAAAAATCTAAGGTAAAACTTGGAAATTTATGGGTTTTCTAGGTTTTTTCAGGGGATTTTCCTTAGGGAAATTTGGGGATTTTTACAGGGAAAACACCCTTAGATGAGGAACATTAGGTACTTAAACAATTCAACAAGATTTTCAACAATTTCAAGCTGGGCTATTTGACTCTGGGAAGGTGAAAATAGGTCAACAGGTAGTACAGGAAAACGACTGATCTTGAGGTTACCTAAAGACTAGGAGGCCTTCATACTGGGAAACTAGACAAAGGGAGGTTGCTAAAGAGATAGACAATGGAAGGCATACCACTTTGCATATGCCTTCCAGGAAGCTTCGAAAATGAAGATTCTCTCTTGGAATATTCGAGGACTTAATAGTCCTCATAAATAATTTTTGGTAAAAAACTATATTTTTGAGAATAAGATTGATATTTTGTTGTTGCAAGAAGTTAAGATGTCGGAGGGGAATTTTAATAGTATTGTTAATAATTTTTGATCTAATGCTAATTTTTGTATTAGTGAAGCTTACGAGATGTTTGGAGGCATCGTCACCATGTGGGACAAAATGTGAAAGGTTCCTATGTTGCCCATACCAAACACTGTCTTGAGGTCTCCTTCTCTTCCTGGAATAGAGAATGGACCATTGCTAACATCTATGCCCCTAACACCAGAGCTGCTAGGAAGGAGGCTTCGGCTTATGTGTCTTCTGGAATCAAGGATAACAAGGAGATGCATTGGATGCTTGCCAAAGATTTTAACACCCTTATTTTTCCTTCTAAAAAACTTGGAGGTATAATGGATTTCTCTGATAGTATGGCATATTTTGCTGAGTTCTTGAATGATTTTGGCTTAATGGATATTGAGCTTTCAGGCCAGTGTTTTACATGGACTAACAGACGCTAAGGTGAACACCTAATCCAATTCAAGCTAGATAGATTTCTTATCTCTTTGACTTGGGATAATATTAATTACACCAAGTTGGTTGCTCTCCCAAGAATTGGATCAGATCATAACCCCTTATTACTAAATTGGTTGGAAAGAGTTCATAGAGGACCATACCCATTCAAGTATGAGATAATGTGGGTTCTCATCTAGACTTTAGAGATTGTATTTCTAACTAGTGGAGGATCCCTATCCAAGGATCGACAATGTTTAGGTTGGTCCAGAAACTCCTCAATGTCAAAAATTGTGTTAAAGGATGGGATCATTTCTTTTGGCAACGTCTTGGATCAAAAAAAAGTTTTAGCTACCACACTGTCTAAAGTTCAAACCAAAATGGCTGAGGGAGACAGTTTGGAGGGAGTCTTTCCTCTTGAAAAATGCTTGACTCAGGAATGGTACTCTATCTTAAACAAGGAGGAGCTCTTCTGGAAACACAAAATATTGAATCCAATGGTTAAAAGAGGGTGATAGGAACACCTCTTTCTTCCACCAATCCACATTGTGACATAGAAAAATAAACACTATAACTAGGTTACTGGATGAGAGAGGAATGGAAGTCACAATGGATGTGCAGATTGGGCAATTGACCTCTAGGTACTTTCAGTCCCTTCTTGAAGTTCAACCCACCAATTTCTCCTCTGAAGAAGAATCTCTGTTGGACTCTATTCCTTCGCTCCTTTCGGATGAGGATAACTGCCTTCTCACTAAGCCGACCATTGAGGAAGAATTTCTGGCTATGGTGTTTTCTATGGGGCCTTTCAAGGCACCAAGAACGGATGGGTTCCCTTTTACATTTTTCAAGAATTATGGAAGATTGTGGGAAAGGATGTGATTGATGCTTCTAGAGATTTCTTTAGGACATGAAATTTGTTAAGACAACTGAACAATACTTCCATTGCTTTGGTCTCTAAGAAGTCTGATCCTATATCTATGGCTGATTTCAGACCTATAAGTCTCTGCAATACTATTTACAAGATTTTCACTAAGATCCTAGTCTTCAGACTCCAACCTTTACTGGACAAGCTTATTGCTATTAATCTGAAAGGTTTTGTCTTGGGAAGACAAATTCTAGATGCTTCCATAGCTACTCATGAAATCATTCATTCCATGGGCAGGAGTAACATTCCAGGTATGGTCTTTAAGCTTGATATTTCCAAGGCATATGATAGAGTTAGTTGGGATTTCTTAATGAAATTCCTCAGGTAGTTTGGCTTTCAAGATAGAGTCATACACCTGATTAAAGAATGCATTTCTACTGCTAAATTTCCCAAGAGGATTTTTTCATACTGGAAGAGGTATTAGACAAAGGGATCCTCTATACCCTTATCTCTTTATTATTATGGCTGAGGTCTTAGGTAGAACTGCTAGTAACATGTTGAGGTTGGGCTCCCTTCAAGGTATTAAACTAGCTTCCTCATTACAACCTTTAGCTATTCAACAACTTTCCGATGATATAATCCTCTATGGTATTGCTTCTGTGGTCGAGGCTAGAAGATGGAAAAAGTTGTTGAATGATTATGAGGTAGTCTCAGGTCAGAGTATCAATTTTGAAAAAAGTCAAATATATTTATTCAATACTTATGGTGAGTTGCAGCAAAAAATAAAGTCACTTTGGGCTGCTCTAGTGCCCAACTCCCAACCTCTTACTTTGGGCTCCCTCTTACTATCAAAAATGTTACTCCAGCTTATTGGAACTCTGTTTTGGAAAGAGTTAAAAAAAATTGGCTGGCTGGAAGGGCAGATTGCTCAGCCAAGCTAGGAAATTACAGCTCCTTAAAGATTCTCTTCAGGGCATTCCCATTTACTTCCTTAGTCTTTTTAAAATCCCCAAATATCTGGTTGAGAAGTTTGAACACATCTAGAAAAAATTCCTATGGTCGGGGGTGGAGGATAAAAAGATAATTGCATTGGTTAGTTGGGATAAGGTGTGTTTGCCTAAAACCTAGGGGTGATTGGGAATTAGAAAAATTCATCTATAATGGTCAAAATTGGGTGGAACTTAGTCAATGATAATAAGGACTAGAGTTTAATCATGAAATCCAAGTACCTCAGAGGTATACCAGGTATCAAATTTCTCTCAGAACTTGGTCTCCCTAAAGGTTCTATCATTTGGAACAACACTCTTAAGATTAGAAGTCTGCTACAAAAGGGCATTAAATGGAAGATTGGTAATGGTAGATGCATTAGTTTTTGGGAAGACATGTGGTTTGGGGACTAGCCCCTTAAAGATCTCCCTTTTGGTAAGTTGGCTGATAGATCTAGCAACTTCTTTGGCTCCTCTGTTACTGACTATGTTCTCCATAATGGTTCTATGAGTAACTGGAAATGTATGATGGATTGTTGTCTGGGCTGGAAAATGACTTGTGTCAGCTTGCTTTAGAGCTCTAAGGGAATCTTAAAAACTATTAACTTCCTTTGTTCCCGAAGGAGGATAGTTTTGTCTGGGAAAGAGATAGTAGAGGCATATTCACTGTTAGAACAACCTACATCCTGCTGTTAGACCCTACTGTTGACATATTTTGGAACAAAATATGGAATCATAAATTGCTTCCTAAAATTAATTTCTTTTGGTGGGATGCCAGTCACAACAAAATTCTCACCCTAGACAATCTCCAAAAAAGAGGTTTACAACTTCCCAACAAGTGTGTTTTATGTCAAAGAGAAGAGGAATCAATTTCTCACTTGCTCTTTCTTTGTGACTTTGCCAGGGAAATTTGCTGCCTGACATTGTAGAAACTGGGAATTGTATGGGTCTTCAATGATAATCTGAATGCTTTTATTAAGGAATGGTCCCCCCCATTTTCCTTTCCGGTGGTTAAGGAGCTTTAGAAATAATTTCACCCACACCTTGGGTGGAGTCTCCGGAAGGAAAGAAACAACACATTTTTTAGGGACACTACCAAGACCCTTTTGGGAGTCTCTGGAAGGATAATAGAGGCATATTCACTATCAGAACAACCTAAAGTCTGTTGTTAGACCCTACTGTCGACATATTTTGGAACAAAATATGGAATCATAAATTGCTTCCTAAAATTAATTTCTTTTGGTGGGATGCCAATCACAACAGAATTCTCACCCTAGATAATCTCCAAAAAAGAGGTTAACTTCCCAACAGGTGTGTTTTATGTCAAAGAGAAGAGGAATTAGTTTCTCACTTGCTCTTTCTTTGTCACTTTGCCAGGGAAATTTGGTGCCTGACTTTGCAAAAATTGGGAATTGTATGGGTCTTCAATGATAATATGAATGCTTTTATTAAGGAATGGTCCCCCCATTTTCCTTTCCGGTGGTTAAGGAGCTTTAGAAACAAATTCACCCACACGTTGGGTGGAGTCTTTGGAAGGAAAGAAACAACAAAATTTTTAGGGACACTGCCAAGACCCTTTTTGACGTCTTCCAGGCTTTCTCAAAACTCCTTGAAAATGTATCCACCTGTAAAATTGAAGTTCCCCCCAGTCTTATTGAGGTTGAGATTGTGAACAATTGGGGTATTTGTAAAGACCTCTCTAATGTGGATAACTCAAAGAAGCTTGTTAGGGCTAATACTTGTTGGAGACCTTCTCAAGTGGGGTGGTGTAAGCTAAATTTTGATGGGATTGCTAAGGGCAACCTAGGTTAGGCTAGTGGTGGGGGGATTATGTAATGTCCCCATTTACGGATTCTCTTGCAGTTTAGTCAGAGCTGACTTTTTGGGTTGGTGAGAGCATAATCAGATGAGTACTTCGATGTCACCAGGGCGTTCAGGTGATCCAATGGAGCTAGTTGACACTTTCCAGAGAGATTTTGGACCACTTGTCAGTACTTACTATTTATAGTAAGTGCTTGCATGCCATTAATCTTTCTAGGTTTTTCTGGGTTTGTTCTCTTTGGTCCCCGGTGGCCACTGCTATTTTTAGTAAGTGGCAGTTTGGTGTTGTTTGGGCAACTTGGTAGTCAGCTGTTGGCTATCTAAGTCGTTGCATTGAGCTAAGAGATATTGGATGGTTTGTGGATCCAGTTAGCACCCTCTGTGTGGCCCAGTTTGCTTGTGGCCATTACTTACTATTTTTAGTAAGTTTGAGATTGGCACCGGAACGGGATTTTGAGAGTGGGGTTGGATTCCTCTTGTCAAGACCTTTCCAACGAGCTATAGATCATTGGTTTCCGACATCATCTTGGCCTCCGTTTTAAAGTCCGTAAATTAAAATTTATTATTTAATATTGGACCTTGGTGCCTAGGCTCAACAACTTAATGTTGTTTTAAAAGAGGGGACTTTAAGGGTGATGTTGAGAAAAGAATTAAAGAGAATTATAATATTTTAAAATGTATTTCCCTCTCATCTTTAATCCCATATGCAAGAGGATTTTAGAGACTCCCAGTTGAAAAAGTATAAAAGGAGGAAAAGGCTCTTCATTTGATATGCTTGGATTATTATTTCTTCTCTCTTTTGAGATTTTCCCCTTGAGGGTTTCTGGAGCTTGGCTCTAGGGTTTGGTAATTTCTTGCTGAGATGAAAACCTCTGCAAGATTGTTTTGATCTTGGCTTTTGGGGACGGAAACCTCCATTAGCTATTACTTCATTGGCGGATGCATCCAGTGTTCGCATTTGTTCTTCATTGGAGTTCGTTGGAGAGATTGTTTGGTGCTTATTGTTACATATCTTTGCAGATAGGTGATATTTTCTAATAACAAGGAGGTTGGGACAGATTTTGGTAGAGATTGTTGAAGGTTTTTGGCTGTTGCATATTTCCTTGTCTTGTTGGCCGTACTATCTCAAGGTAGGCCATACCACTTATAGAGGCCATTTTGGAGTTGTTTGGTGTGGGTTCCTCCTTCCTACAAGGTCGCCTTGCTGCTGCTAGGAAGTGCAGACCATATTCAGTGATTGGGGGAAAGATTCATGACTGTTAGATGCTATTTGCACCCCTAGGCTAGCCGTACATGCTTAGGAGTGACTTGGGGTCTGTTGGGACTTGATTCACATCTGTTGCAGTCCATTCTATCACTCATTTCTTGGTGTTTTGGGCCTCTCACACTGCTGAATACATTTGTATTTCTATTCCTTGTACTTCTTGGTAGATTGGAGTGATTTTCAGCCATACCCATTGCTAGTCCGACTATGACCCCGACATGAAGTTGTAAATCTCGATGTGGGTATGTTCTAATAATTGTTTATTGGCTATTCTACTATCTGGGTATCAGTTAGTTTCTTAATATCTGTTGAATCTTTTCTGGGTTTTCCATATGTTCTCTCTATTGTATGGTTTGGCAACACATATGTAAGAAAACTGAAAACCCCTTCTGCATCTTCTACCTATCTAAAAGACCACACAAAAATTAATAAAAATAACACATAAAAGATCTTTTAAAAAAATACAAACAGGTACGACACATTACAGATTATTAGGTCTGACAAGGGAGATATCTTGGTTGCTTTCACAGGTGGGGTTAGAATTAGGACTGATAATGAATCAAAAGCTTTGGCCATGCTTTGGGGTGTTAAATTGGTACTCTTTGGGAATTACTAAACTTCATGTGGAGGGAGATTCTAAATTGATGGTGGATGTGGTGTTAGGCAAAGCTAATCCTAGCTGGCAACTGCTGGATCTTGTTAGTGATATCAAAAGCCTTCTTAGTGGTTTTGAAGAATATGAAGTTTCTCATCTTTTCAGGGAAGGCAACAAAGTCGTAGACGTCATGACCAATTTAGGCATTAACATCACTTCTTGGAGGTGTTGGAGGCAGCTATGGAACATCCTAGGCAATATTCAAATCCTAATAACTAAAGATGTTGATGGTCTATGCAAATAGATTTGTTTATGATTTTCTCCCTTCAAGGGCTTACAGTTGGTCTTTTTGGCTTTGGGCTCATTAGTTCGAGGTGGCATTGGTCATGACTCGCTTCTTTAATCCTAAAGGGACTGCGGGTCATAAATTTGATCCTCATGTTAGTCTTGATCTTGAAACATTTCATTTTGGTGGGAGGACCGTTGCAGAGGAGGATTTTCAAATTCACTAGTTTATTATGAGGAGTAAGTTCATGGATGATGACTGGAACTGTGTGAGTTAGCAGGATGATGTTGATTGTACTGGGAATTCTTATACCGATGCTGACGAGAAGACAGGTTGGATGGGAGGTAATGATTACAAGGCTTTTCAAAGGATTTGCATTAATTTTGATCTAAGGTGGTGGGTGTATTTCCTCTACTTGACGGCTGATAGATGGGTCAGTGCAAGAAGTTGGGTCCACGTTTTGGCTAAAAGGTGGAAGTGTTTTCCCTGAAAATTAAAATTTCTCTCAGTTAGAGTCAAAATTTGAAGCACTTACACATAAAATCTTAAGAAAGTCTAGTAATATGGAATGTATTATTTTGAATCTAGTTTTCAAATATGTAATTTATTCTAAAACGCAGATGATACAAATTAATTATTTTATAGGCTTGAGCAAAAACCACTTTTAAAAGTCACTTTTTTAGGACCATACCATGCACGGGTATGACCAACATAATTTGACCTAGATAAAAGTATTTTTCCAAATCCTTTTGGGGGAAGATGTGTAGTATAGTAAGTTTGATGAGGATATTTTTTTATAATTTTTTCCAAATATATTTTTTTATTAATTTTTTATTGGCCTTAATTGTTGTTTTTGTAAACCCCTCATGTACGACCAACATAATTTGAGAAAAAAAATCATAAAATGAAATTTGTTTTTCATTGTGTAAAGAATGATGTGTAGATTGATAACATATAATTTAAAAAAATAAATTAAAAGTTATTAAAAAAATGCAAACACCTGTCATTTCAAGTTTTTGGACCAATTTGCTCATAAATTAATTAATAAATAGAAAAACAAGTTGAATAAGAAAAAATACATATTTGAAAACTACACAGCGTCATCTATAATGGGTTTTAATTTCGTAAAACAATTTAGAAAAAAACATCGTCAGCCATATTGGTAAAGTTGGCCTTTTCTCTTGCTCTGAACATGGACTTGTACTTGTAGGTCCAAGGCTAGGGGTTGGATTACCATGCCTTTCCTGAGCATAAGCTTTTAGGAATGGGTACCCATTCTAAAACGGGTGCTCGTTCCTTTTCTATGGGAAAAATAAGCGCGCAAGGCTTTTTTTAAAATTCAAATATGAGTTTAGAAATGGGTACTCGTTTAGGCTCGGGCACCCATTCCTAAATGGGTACCTGTTCCTGTTGGAATTTTTTCTTTGCCCACGACTTTCCCTATATGTGGACCCAACTTCTTGTGGGAACCCAGATGTGGGTTGAATCCTTTGATTGATCCTCATTGTTTTAATTTGCACAAGCTCCAATAGGGCAATCATTACTTTGCCAAGGAGAGAGGGGAAGGATCAAGAAACCCCTATCATCGAAACAACTTGCTTATTTTCTTAAAGATTTATAAAAGAGGTGAAGATTTGGATGTGAAGTTGTATTGTTATCCTTCTCAGTGTTTGAATTTGAAGTTACAACTTATTACTAAGAACATATTAGAGGCCATGGGAGGTGACAAGGTAAGGACGAAGCCTTTATCTTGTGAAGAATTTAAACAGGACCCCACATTGTGGTATATTTGTGAGGAGGGTGGTGTTTCATCTTTTCTAGAAGTTCTGAATGGCCACGATGAGAATCTGTATCGACAATTCACTGACTCGTGGAACAAAATCGCCATGTTTGTCTGGGTGGCATTGGTTTTGAAGTAACAGAGGAGGTGATTGGCCAAGTAACGGGTATGTCGTGGAAAGGGAAGAAGCTCTGTCGACAAAGCAAGGTTTTAGACCTTGACTTGATATGACTACCTTTTTCAAAGAAGGAGAATCCATGGTGAAGCTGCAAGGGACTTTGAAAAGGAGAAACTCCCTAAACCTTGGGGTCAGGTTTGTCTCATCATCATGAAATATATAACTTTAGAAGGTTGTTTTAGGGTTTACTTCCAATATCAATTTGCCTTATTGAATCATTTTCAGCTAAGGCTTTAATTAGTTTTTTGTTTTATCTATTGTCATCCCTTGAGAGATCTATCAGTATCTGTGCTGCTAGAGAGGCCCATGATAAAAATCTTGACATCCTTATTATTCCCCTTCACCAAGGGTTAATTTTCCATCTTTATCACTTTCACTTAGCCCTTTGTCCCTCGAGGGCCATTAGAATCAATGTGTTAGAGGAAACCCCCTTGATTATGTTGTTGCTACTCCTCTGAGTGCTAAGGGAAAGAGTAAGAAGTTTGTGTCAGTTCAAAAGAAGGTGGATTTTGCTCCTAGGGCCCTCCTCCCTATTGTTACCTCCAATTTGCCTAGGATTGAAGAGATTGAACTCGAGGATACTCCGTTGGCCTCGTCCCCTAACCCTAAGTCCACTGTCAAACCCAAAGGTAAATCCCAGGGTAAGAAAAAATCCCAAGTGGGTAGTCAGAGTATTCCAAAAAAAGGTGAAACATCCTCTGCCAAGAGAACTTGTGAGGGGGATGAGAGTCAGACTCATAAAAAGTTGAAAGGAAACTAGGAGGTCGAAGGGGTTTAGTATGTGGTTGAGGATTCAAAATTTGTGGATATGGAGTTAATTGCTAAACAAAGGGATTAAAGTCTTAGGTCCAACATGATAACACTAGAAGAGTGTTTCTCATAAACCAACAACTGGATTGGTTGAGAAGCATGTTGACCTATTCAAGGCCATTAAATGAAAACAAGAAAAATCCCTTGGAAAGGTTATGAACCCTAGTGAGTTGATGCTATGGGGCACCCACGAGTGCTTGACCTAAGTAGTTAGGGATTATTTTGATAAGATATGTTCTATGTAGTTTTCATAACATTTACATACATAATCTATGACACCTATTGAAAAAGAAATATCAACCAAGAATCAAAAGCATTATTTCAAAACAAAATATTGGGCTTGCTTTAGTGCTATCCTTGCCATCATTTGCAACAACAATTGCAAAAGGCAAGGTTGGGGCCATTTAAATAACCCTAATTTTCTTGAAAGGTAGGATTGAGGGTGAAATTAATGTGAGAAGCCTCGAAATTACCTCACACAAATGTTATGGGGAAGTAGGAAGGGCCAAATTAGAAACCCTAAGGTGTACCAAGAACAAACCATAAGTTCACATAAGCTAGAATGAAGTTCTATTTTTTCTAAGTTAAAAATAATGAGCATAAAATATTACAAATTTTAATCTAAAGCTAACAACATGGTCCTGTAGTTGTTTTCTACTTAAATTTTGGAGGCAAAGGTTGTCCCATGCACTTTTTATTTAACATAATGTATAATTTGTAATCTTCTCCTAAAATGGTGGAGCAACTAAAATTTAGGAATTGAAATTTTAGTTATGAATAAAGAGGGTTGGAATTGGGGAGCCACTACTTAACCACAAATATACCACATGGTCATATATTTTTCTTTCCCTATTTTTTAAAAAATTACTTGATAACTAAAAAATATATAATTTTTAAATTAAGATTAATATATATATATATAGGAAAATTAGACATCATAAAACCATGACCGAAGAAATCTCCTTGTTGCCACACATGCATACTATTCTTCATGTTGGTGCCTTCTAAAGCATCATACACCAAACTTGAGAAACTTCTACATGATTATCTATGGGATAACTCTAACCACAACAAAGGATAATGTAGGGTTGCTTGGGATCTATGTTATCTTCTTAGAGATTCTAGTGCCCTGGGTCTTATGGATATCCATAGATAGGGAATTATGATTTGCACCAAGTAGATAGTGTATGATATTGAAGGCAATGAAGCCAAACAATTCTTATTTAGGAATTGTATCTCTTTAGGTGCTCCTTATGGGAGATCAACTTGGAATGACTCAGGGTTTTATTCCCTAGTTATCTCTTCTATTCCTGGATCGATGTTTTGCATCACACTCCATGATCCATCATTATGATTATGAAAACATTACATTTTGGATCACACTCCATGACCCATCATTAGGATGAGTAAATTATTACATTTTGGATCACACTTCATGATCCAAAATAATGCAAAAATTCATACATAGCTTTTTCCAGAAGCTCTCTAACTCACTCTAATGGAATATGGAAATAACACATCTTTAATCTCTTATTCCTATCAAAATTATTGGAATCTTTGATTCTAAGAGCATTTGGAAGGCTTGGGAAGCCATTAAACCTTGGCTTATGTGGAATGACAATGGTTTTAGTAAGGGCCTTTTTATTAACCAACAATCTTTGTGGTGGTCTCCTACCATCACCATCCAATATAAACTATTATTTGAGAGCCCTTGGATCAATATGTTGAAATTCTTCAGAAGAGGCATAAGATCCATTTAGGATTTATATTCTAAGTTTGCTTCTAGTTGGCTTTCTTAGTTGCAAGTGAAAGTCAAATATAATCTGAATAATTTAGATAAAGAGTTTTTTGATGCTATTATTAAGGTTGTGCCCTTTCAGTATCATCATATATCCCTATTAGATCTACTAAACCATGGAGGAAATATTGGAAATGGTATTTTGATACCCCTTTTTGTGGATATACTCCTAAAAAAGCTTATAATTGGCTTTCCCACATCTACTAATGATTCAAAAGTTCAATTCTAGATGGCATCTCCAAACTCCCTCATGCATTTGGAGTAAGAAGTTTCTAACTATTTGGAAAGTGGCAGTGAAGCCCAAGCTAGCTAACTTTGTCCAATGCTTATTGTACCAAGGCTTACCCATAGACAAACACTAATTACAACTAGGTGTTTTCAAACCTACATGTCCTTTTTATGACCACTTTAAAATGATCAAGCATTTGCTTTAGTTATGTGCTTGTGTGTAAGTTGTGTGGTCTTGAATACATGATTTTTTCAAACCCTTTAGAGTAGAGCCTTTTGCATGGCATAATGTTATGTTAGGGTATGAGACTCATTTCCTTACTAAATTTGCGTAGCTTTAGAATGCTTTCACACTGGAGATATTATTTTTTATTTGGAGAGATAGGAATTCAAATGTTTTTTAATAAAACAAATTATATTAATTTCTCTACTCACACCAAGTCTTCGGTGATATCAAATGTCTTGATGCAAATCCAAGTCCATGCTAAAGAAGTGGTCTTGGATGTGGCACATTTATAGACATTATTGTATCACTAAGGTAATGCCCTATGTACCATGGCATGTGTTCCTTTGACTTCATCACCTTGAAACTAGTCACCTTGACAAGACTATATATATGGCCACTCTAGCTCCTTTTGACGTAGTTGTAATATAGAAAAAGTGTTACCTTTAACTTTCTACATTACATTCATATAAGCTAGAATAGAAAGTGCTAATTTATAGGAAATTGAAATACATAATCAAGAAACTGAGTTCAAAATTGTAAATAGTAGAAAATAAAGAACATGGCATTGAAAGCTAGAGTTTATTGTCTCGGACGCTAGTGTGATGCACGAACATCTGTGCAAAGTGTTGTAGTTGTTTCATTCGTTGTCATCCAGAACAGTCACAAAACTCAAGGTTTTCACCATATTTTGAACTCATCTACACAACAAGAAACAAGGACAACTAGAATAGCAAACCAACAAATACCGAATAATATAGAAATGATAAAATTGAGCCAAACTAACTAAATTAAATGAAATATGGAAATAACAAGCAAAGAAGAAGACACTTGCAAACATCTGTGCAATTGAATGTCTCCCAAAATACCTGTAGCTGAAACAAGAATAAATGTTGGCATTGTATGGGAGCTTTCCTTTAGGTCAAGCCCCTGTGCAATTGAATGTCTCCCAAAATATCTGTAGCTGAAACAAGAAGAAATGTTTGGGTTGTATGGGAGCTTGCCTTTAGCTCAAGCCCCTATATTGGTCTTTTGACCTCCACAGACAACTAATGATAAAGAGAGTAGAAAAATAGTGTGTGTGCTCCTATCTTATGTGCATCTAGGAATTAAGAGCAATGATAATAAATAAAATATATAAGTATCAACCTTGGTCTAAGGGGAAGAATACCCTAGTGTGTGTATTGAGTTAAAATGGGTGGTGGTCTACACCAAATATTTGCCAATAGAGATTGAATGAAATAAAGAAAAGAAATATTGATAATGCTTTGTTCAAACAAGAAGGAAACTCATCCAAACAAGATTACCAGCATGATGTAGAAGGTGAAATAACACTTGTAGTTGTCTAAGAAGATTTGAGTAGCATGCAACTTCCACAAGTTCAACAATGGAGGTATGTGTAGCAAAGCCTAGCCAAGAGAGGAATAGAATGAGAGAGCATGAAAGAGATTCAAAAATTACTTTTGCATAAGGGTTTGCAACGAAGCTAAAGGGTCAGATTCAGACACTAAAGGGTTTTTTTTTACAACTAAATGTTATAACAGGCAACAACATACGACTAAGTATGAAATCAACATTTTAAATTTTTGGAACTCATGGAACGCTAGTGCGTCATGTGAACATTCACACATAGCACTAGTGTCCTAGAGAAATCGCACAAAATTGAACACGTGTTCTTAGGATAGCGAGAAGAATTAGAATCTGATAGAGAAATTTGGCAATTAGGTAAAGACAAAGGTTAAGGCTAGGCTAAAGTGATCCTTAAATCATGCTAAGGGAATGGACACTAAAACAAGCCCAAAATATAGCGTGAAATTGCAAGGGTATGCAATTTTCGACGTTACAGTAGTTCTTAAAGTCACCAAGGGTGGCCATCCCCTTTTCTTGTTGGCCAACAAATAAGTTGGTCTCCTCCCCACATTAGCAACCCCTCCTCGATGTCTTCTTATTAATGTGGGTGGGCTTTGCCCTAGGGTAGGGCAAATTTTTCTAGTTGAATTTGGCTATTTCACCTCAATGCCAAATTGTCCAAATTGATGGTAGTCAAGATGTTAATATTTTTGCTACTTAGCCATAAGAGAGCAAAGAAAATGTTCTTACTAGATGAAACCCAAGTGATGATGGAAAGGACCTACACAATGGAGGTTAGGGTTGCCTTGATGATAGAGACCCTCCACCACCTATGCGTTTTATAGTTCTTGCAATGTAGTTTTTCTCATTATCATGTTGTTATGACATTACATTGTTGTGATCAACTATTTCCTTTTTTAACCATATAAATTAAATAAATAAATAAATTATAAACATTCAAAAGGAGGGAAGGAAATGTGTGCAACCATATGGCTACATAATTTAACACTCCCTCTTTATTCCCAATTGAAATTTCAATCCCTAATAGGGTGGTCCCACACGTCTACTTAATTTTTAGTAGTATAGGTGGTCCCATATAAATTTTTAGGTAAGCACAAGGGATAATTTAGAATCTTGAGTAATAATGGTGGAGCTACTATAGTTTAGGGATTGGAATTTGAGCTCTCAACAAATAAGGGCTCAAACTATCTTAATAAAAAATATACCACATGACTTCACATGTTTCTTTCCACCTTTTTAATTTCCTTCCCCACTTAAAAATATGTCACATAACTTCACAGATTCTCTTCCCTCATTTTTAACCTATTTCTTTTCCTATTTTGTTGGCACAATCATTAACTCCAAAAAAATAATAATAAATAACTATTAAATAAAATTAACTAAACAAATACATGAAATCATTCATAAATTATAATAATAACTCTTAACATTATAAAAATGAAATCATTCATAAATTATAATAATAACTATTAACATTATAAAAATGAAATCATTCATAAATTATAATAATAACTCTTAACATTATAAAAGAAAATTTCAAATTTTCCTTTATATTTAATTAAAAGTTTATATAAAACGATTTACAAATAAAAAACAACGAAATTAGTTATTAATTAAGAAACTCCATGGGACCAACATGGAATTAAAAAAAATTAGCTAAGCACTCAAGAGTCTTGTAATCACGTGAAGATTAACTGTGTCTCCCTTGCGTGCTCTTTTTGTTTTTTTGGGCTGCTTTCTTATAAGCTGCTCGTGGAGATTATTAAATTCATTCTTTCAAATCAAGGTGTAAATTTGAGAGCCATATAGTCATATTTAATCATTTTTATGATAAAATACAATAAAAATTTTAAGAAGACAAGATGATTTTGGATAGATCAATTTTTTTAAGAAAATTGTAGTTATATATATAATTTATGATAAATTTTTAAAATAAAATATATCTTAAGAGCAACTTTGAATGGATAACCACAAAATTTTTTTGCTTTGACAGGCAGGATCAACCATCAAATTTATTATCTCTGTCGCCCTTTCCCGATAAGTGGCGCTGAGATTCAGAAACGTGTATCGATCCTCATTATTTGCAATGAATATTCTGATTGGAAATATGATAAGTGAATCCCTGGGTTAATCATCTATTCCTTGATTTTGGAGTTCCGATAACATTGTGAATGTATTTCAGAGAAAAAGCCAGGCGGTTATGGTCGAAGCGCACGTCACATCTTTTGACTTCAAAATTTGCAGAGCCCAGAATTAGAATGCCCAGAATTTTTATTTTTTTTATGAGAGATGGAATCAGATAGCAGGAAGCTGGGGTTGTTGATAGAGGCCGCCACAAGTTCTCCTGCAAAAGAATTGGATCCTCTTCGCATTCAATCCATCAAGAATTTAGTGCGTAGTTCAGATTCAAACATCAGCGCCGCAGTCCGCTTTCTCATGGACAGAATGAATAAAAATCATTCCCAGGTATTCTACTTATTCAATTGTATTCGATGCATTTAAATTATTTTTTTTTTTTGGGGTTCCTCTTTCAAACCCTAAAATTCTGTAAAACCCTTATTCACTTAGTTAATCCTCTGGCAGGTGCGTTATCTGGCCTTGCTAATAACTGATGAATTATTCAGTCGATCAAAGTTGTTCCGAAGCTTGTGGGTGCAGAGTTTCCCCCGTTTTTTAATACTGAGCGTGGGGTTTCGCAGAGAACACCCCCTGCCTCCTCCTGCCGATAGAGCAAATCTTTTGCGCTCTAAAACATTGGAATTTCTTGAAAGTTGGAACCAAAAATTTGGGCAATATTACAAGCAATTGCGATTAGGTTATCACTACTTAAAGAATACTATGCATTTACCCTTCCCAAACCCTAACCCTAACCCTAGTTCTGCCAGGGAGTCGGACCTAAGGGCCGCTCGCACCCAGGAACTGCTAAGAAGTAAATTTGAAACGCTAAGGCAGAATTTTGGAGCTTATAAATCTGAGATTCAGTCCACCATTGACGAGATCACTGAGTGCTCTGAAATCCTATGTAAGAAACAAGAAGAAGAGGGAAAGGACGAGGAGCTTGAAGTTGAGGAGTATGAATATGGATGTGCATCATCGCTGAGTCTGAGGAGAATCAGGGAGGAAGCCATGAATGCGGGAGAAACCCCAGTTGAAAGCCAAGACAATGAAGCCGTATTTGATGTTGTCAGAGAGCTTTACAAGCTACTGATCACCAAACATATGACTGCGATTCAGGAGTGGCTGTTTGTTATCATGAGGGTTGATTTGGCTGATAGTAGGGTTTCTGAATCTATGCTGAAAGAGGTTATTGACCTGCGCACTGTGTTGTACTCTGCGAGAGCTAAATGTGAAAGGCTTGGTTGCCAAGCAACTTCTGAGGAGGATGAAGTCATATGGGAGGATGGAGCCATTGGAAATTCTGATCATTCCAGTACAAGATCCGCATCTGCTTTTCTCGATGACAAGGTCCAAGTTTGTCAAAAGGACAGGTAAGCAAAATTCTAAGGAAGCGCATGTTTTTCAATATTGAATTATCACTTTTTAAAGTGTGGTGATAAATAATACAAATTTGTTTAAGAGTTAATATGTTCTATACAAAAAATTCAGAATTTCTGAAGGGAAAAAATTGTCTCATAGAAATTGAGGCAAATCTTCATTTTTCAATGAGATATATTTTTTTTCAAAGAGAATATAAAATAAGGAATTGGTGAAAGTAACCGCTAAAATTTCCTCTATTGTTCTTTATAATGACAGGGATTGGGGTTTCCAAGATGACAAGGCTCAGGCTCAGGCTCAATCTTTGAACACAAAGTCAAAAACTATCCAAGGGGATTCTTCAGGAACTTCTACCTCTATGAAGCAAAAACTTGCAGAGGAAGCACCAGTTCTACCATGGGGTTCTTACCTAGATGCGTGGGGGTTCAATGGTGCTATTCCTGCAAATCAAAGGGGTTTGGAAATTGAGAACCACTGGGGTAGAGTTGACATGGATGCTGTTATTCCTCCTGAAAGAGTCTCAGAACTCAATGTCCGTGCAGTCTATTACAAGGATCAGCAGCATGAAATTCAACCTTGTGGAGCACCATTAAGAAAAGGAGGATTCTGTCAGAGGCGGGATCTTCGTGTGTGTCCATTGCATGGGCCTGTAAGGCTGCGGGACTCCAATGGGAAACCAATTGATGAGAAACCAGACTCTTTGGTTTCTCTCAAGCAGCAGGATGCTTCACAAATAGGAAATGGTGGTAAAAAAAAGAGTACTGCATTGGTATCTCAAACAGAGGATATTGATGAGCTCTCATCTCAATTGAAAAGTGGCATTTCAAAGGAGCAAACTATCCGACTGATTGCAGCCCAGGCACTTGATAATGTGAGAAGTAGAGAAGAAGCAGCAAAAGAACACAAACAGACAAAGTGCAGTGCAGCAAAGCGTGCCAAACTCACAAAAGTTAGAGAACACAATGCTTCAGTTCTAAGAAGTTCTGCAATAGCTTCCACCTCACAAGGTCTTGGAGAGGCAATTGCTGAAGATTTGGAAGGATGGAGTAATAATCCCAACAATCAAAAAAGACAAAAACAATCTTTATCATCTTTGTTGAAGAAAAAACCAACAGCAAAGGACAGGTTGGCTCAAAAGCTTTTGAATTCTAGAGTAAGTGATGCAACTGTCAGACAACTGATGAAAGATGAACATGCAAATTACAAGGAATCTTTTGCTAACCAGTGGTAATAATGCATTATTCAGAGACAACAGGTCAAATATGAATTGATTGGTTTCTCTGCCATTTGGTGATATCATTATATGGTACGATCCCAATAATTAGGAAGCAAAGTTGGGCTGTGTTATCACAAATTGTTTGTTCATGAAGCTGCCAATTGCCACGATCACTAGAGTTATCTATGGAGTGAATCTTTAAACATTTTTCAGCTACTATACTCTAATTTTATACAGTAATTCTTCCATCTCAGGTTAGGGATTTCCCTGAAGTTTAGATTAATCTCAATGGTGTTCTTGATTGAGGTGATACTTCTAAGTTTACTCAAGTAGCAGAAATTGTTCTGGATCATTTATATTGTTCATTTGAAGCCGAAGGTATTACAAGTCACAGTTATTTCTAGAGTCCATCTATTATTTTTAGTCAATACTATCTTTTTAACAGGAATAAAATGCATGGCTGGTACAAAGACAAGACCATCGGCAATTAAATGTGTAGGATGTACTGATTCTTTAACACGGAAGATTTTTCTGTATTACTTCTGACCTTCATATGCAAAGAGAAGGATTATGTGTGTGGAGGGAAGACAATGTGAGCCACATACGATTAATATATAAGCTAGGTATACTCTGAAGCTTATGCATTGAAACAGAAATTTAAATGTGTGTAGCTGATTCTTCTTGGTATATAACATGATTCAGTTGTTTATCTAAGATTTATTTAGCTGAGTGGAGGGAAGTTGTTACCCTCATTTTCAATGTCACAGAAAGTTTTTGAATATGACACTTAACTACAGCTATACTTGACTTCACAGACGGGATGGTGAGAATGGGTTATACATTTGGTCATATTTCTGGACATAACAATTTTAGTTCTTGTGTTTCGTTGGCAACTGTTAAAAAGGCTACTCTCAAGAGTTATTAAGCACTTGGCCTTTGTTGTTTCTCTCTACTTTGCTGAAAGTTTAATTTTTCTTGTATTGTTAAATACTGTAAGCACAGTAGCAGAGTTGGTCTTTGCCATACAAGGCAGACACAATCCTATTGCAAAACAAAGGTATAACAAGGCTGGGATTTTTACAGACAAGGCTGCACATATAGATATAAGATGGTTGCAGCAGTTAATGAAATGGTAAATCAGGCATTTGCAATATTAAATCTGCCGTTTGAAATAATAGAATCTTGATCTTTGGGAATACAAACATTTTTACAATTCAATTAGTTTGAATCTGTGAGCTAATTGAGATATTCTTAGATATCAGAATAGAAACTTGGGGTCTAAGAGTGAAGTGCTGATAGATGATCATGATTGTAAATTTGATTTCGCAGAGGATAAGGATGGATGCATGACTTGGTCCTTTTCTGTCTTTCACAGTATTTCATAGCAAGTCATCACTTGCTTGACTTCAGTCCAGGCAGCAGTTTTTTGTTTTTATAACTTCTACTTGCAGCGAGCATATTATTCTTATCAGCCCTCACATGACTGCAAAATTTACATTTGACAAAACGTCAGCATTGGGAGGATTTAGATCATCTAGCCCTTGTCTATCAAGTATCAAGTCCTTTGATAACTCTCTTGGCCTGCTTCAGATGGTTATTCTTTTGTGCAGCTAGTTAACTACTTTTTTATCACTAAAGCTGCATTTGGATCCACTTTTACATTAATACATCATCCTTTTGTACTCAGCATTATACCCATTGCATTATTTACCATAATTTATATATTGAAATGGGTTAGTGTATTGAGCTCTTGGGTTAACAGGTCACACCAGTTTAAGATCTATTCTAATTGATAGGTTTTAGTAAAGAGTTGTCTATTCTAGAGTTAAAGCAAGAGGAGAGTGCATATAAATCACAACTGGGCAGTGGCAAAGTGCCCCTGACAATGTTTTAGGCGAGAAGGCTGATGCAAATATCACTGTTCCCACTGTAGGCAATTGCTTATTAAGAAGAAAAAAAGAAGGAAAAAAGAACTTGTTCATGGTGCTGATCCATTGGATAACTTAGAATCAACTTTGACACAAGCAGTAGTTTGCTAAATGTTGTTCCAAATGCACATGAACAGATCACAGGAAGAGAGAATGAAAGTCAGCTATGTTTCAGTGTCAACGGGAAAAACTCAGCTATTAATAATTGCTACATATAATGGCATTTATATGGTCCAAGTGAAAAAATTCAAGAGTAACGCAAGGAGGCGTCTTCCCAAGCATTAAGGATTTCTGTGAAAAAATTCAAGAGTAACGCTACATATAATGGCATTTATATGGTCCAAGTGAAAAAATTTAAGAGTAACGCAAAGGAGGCGTCTTCCCAAGCATTAAGGATTTCTGTGAAAAAATTCAAGAGTAACGCAAAGGAGACCTCTTCCCAAGCATTAAGGATTCCCCTGCTCAGAAGACAAACTGGTCCTTGTTTAGAATATTAAACCTCTTAATTTATCCAGCACCATAGGAGGAAAGCAAAGGTTTGATGTGTTTGCTTGCAACTTGTGTGGCAATTTTGAAGCCACTGCCTTTCCTGTCAGTCTTTTTTAGTTCAGAGTGATGGTCACATTAAGAGGGAAAATGTGCTCTGAACATGGCTCTTGTTAAGGATACCAAGTAGAACAATTATGTAACTCAGAAAACTATAACGGAAAATAATTAGGATTATCTTATGGAATGCCTGATTTGTAGTAGCCCAAGGATTGAAATAGATTATAAAAGTTGCTATATTACACCAAGTTTGGGGAAGGGACAGTCAGACGCATTTCAGGGATGGATTTTTTTGAGGCCATTTCTGGGGACGACAAAGGGGACGCCATTGCAAATAAGGGAAAATTTTAAAAATATAGGGAAATTTCAAATGTTCATATGATAACATTGACAAGGCTTTCATCATATACATTATAGATCCTTAATACATAACATTAGAATTGAATTGAGAGTTGACATGAGAGTTGAACACATTAACAAATGTTAAAATTTAATTGCTTTCATAATTCATTGTTAATGTGCATATGATATGTTAAATATCAAATAAAATTAGAAAATACAACAAAATGGCCAAAGGTTGCAACTTTCAACTACAAAATGACAAAAAACATAGAAAATATGTTGCTGCCCCTAATTTACATCTGCCAACATTGCATCAAAATCTGAGTCTGACTTTGAGTCATTGCCACTATGAAGGGTTGCTTCTTCCAATGGAACCCCAATCAATCCCTCGTGTTGCCTCCTCGTCATTCTGGGTGGTGTCCTCGAGATCAACATTCCACCATAATGCTGAGTTTGTCGATACTTCAAAGTCTGATGACCTTGAAGTTGTAAGGCATTATCCATGGCCACCAACTTCTCCATTCGTCTAGAGGTAATCCTATTCCTCTTGATATAGTGGATGAAGTTATATGTGGACCAGTTCTTCTTTGCAGTAGAGGAATTGACAACCTGTGAAAGGAGGTAAATGGCAAGCATCTTCAACTTTGGTGTATCCTTGCCATGCCATGTCCACCATCCAATAGAGCCAGTTTGAGCTAATGCAGCTCTATCTATCTTTGCCTTTGGTTTGTTGAATGTTGGACCATGAAGATTAGTAAAGGCAAGAGATTGTGTGCGAAGTAAAGTTGACTCTTCAATTGAGTACATCTTTCTAAGGGCCTTTGTTAATCCTTCTTTCACATCTTCATCATCACAAGGAGGCAGCGTCCTAGCCTTTGATGTATACCATTTGGCATTTAGAGCAAAGGTTGCCATATGAAGTGGGGTGTTCATAGTTTTCCACCATCGCATCACAATGGGTTTTATATGTTGCTGATATAATTTCAAATTGTGATCTCTATCACAAATTATTTGTTTCATTTGGTCAAACATGCTATCAAACGTCTCATAGATCTCTCCAAGACTAGGAGAGTTTTATCAACATATATAATAACATCTACAACAGGTGAGATGAAGGAGCAAACATATATGCAAACAATTTTAAAAAAAGAGAATAAGACTCAAATGACAACTTAGAAACTTAGAAACAATAAAGTCATAAATTTAATAATAAAATCAACAATTTATTAATAATTATCAATTTTTTATATTTTGTTCAACAACTTTTCTTTCAACAATATTTGCATTAGGCCACTCACTCCACTCTGAATTAACCATCATCAACTGTAGAGGCTCCAACACCTTAAACATCCTCTCTAACAAAATGAAATAACTAGCATTTCTAGTCTCCATAGGTTTGAGGAATTCTTTCTTCGAAAAAGTCCTAAAGAGAGTGAAGTGGGGTGAATGCAAATGAACATTTGAATATCTCTAACTTCTGCCACCACTTGCTTTACCCAATTTATCTTTCCTATGTCTTTCAATACATTGTTCAATACATGAACACAACATGGAGTCCAAAAGATGTGCTTGTAAGCACCCGCCACCATCATGCTAGCTAATTTGCACACGTGCCAAATCAATGACTGCTTGTACAACATTTGAGGCTTCAACCTTCTCTATGACCTCTCTCTTCCCTAAACAATCAATTGCTCTAAGAAAATAAGAGCTAGCTGCAGATGTGACTATGATGTTGATGAGTGGCCAACGTCTAATATTGGTCCACCCATCCATGACAATAGAGCAATCCATCCTAATTCAAGTTTGCTTCATGTCCTCCATCACCAAACTCAACTTACAATATTCTTTGTCAAGAAAGGTAGTGCGTAGTTTATGTTCTCCGATGGGGTAAATGAAGGACCAATAGAAGCCACATCTATGAACATTTGTTTGAAGTAAGAGGAATGCACTACATGAAATGGGATGACATGGGTAGATAAAAATTTAGCAATGGAAGATTCTTCCATATCTCGTGCTTGTATATTGAACCTACTTGCAGTTGGCCCTAACCTCTAACTACCACTAGTCTTTCTCTTTCCTCTTGTGGGAACACCACCACTACCACTACCAACCATGGATGGCATAGGCATAGCTGATTGTGCAGACTGTATTGGCATTGGTACACCCTTAGACCTTGCTTCCACCTCCATATGCAATCTATTAACCTCTACCTTCTATAATGCCCAAGAGATGACAATATACCCTAGTGTAGCTCCTTCTAAAATCTGAGTTGCGAATATGACACAACCACACTTTACACCTCTTTTTTTGTCTTTGTCTAGGGTTGTCACAAATTGAATAAGAGGTTTTTCAGAATTGAAAGGGCCCTTTGCATAAGTTCTCAAGATGGTGGAAGGGCACTCAAATGGGGTTTGTGGTTGTTTCTCTTCATCCACAACTCTCCCACACCCTGATAAAACCCCAGTTGAGGCTTTCTTTCTTCTATTTTGTATTCACTATTTTCACTACTATTGTCCATGTTTGTGAAAAAATAATGCAAGTGCAAAAAAAAAACATTTCTTCTTTAAAACTTTGAAAAAAATAGAAAAAAGAACGAAAGAATCACTTCTCTTTTACATGTTTTTCCATCTCACTACTCACTAATGATGCCCTAGTTTTGATTTTGTTTAGTTGCACCTACAAAGCTTGTTCAAAATGATTTTTTTCCTCCAACTTAGTTGCAAACTTTTTTGACATGTAAAATCAATTACAATGGAAGAGAGAGGCTTCTTTTACTCATTTAGTGCTAAGTGTGGTGTGGGGGACCACAAAAAAACTACTGAAATATTTTTTGATTGTTTTGGGCTTTTTTTATTAAAAAAATTGAGTGTTTTGATAGTTGACGTCCCTAGCCATCTTGGGGACTTAGCAGTGATGGCTATCCTTGATGTCCGCACACTTTTGGGATGACTAGGGCAATTTTTTTTATCAGAGCTTGTAGGTGGATATTTCATAAGCATCCCAACATCCTTGGTACCGGTGTGGGGCAAAAAATCCTAGGAGAAAAGTTGTTATAGAAGGGACACACTAGCAAATGAGGGTCTTAGAGCTGTAAATAAATTGGAAGTAGTTAACTATTGTAAATAATGCATCACTAATTGAAATGCAAAGGATAATTATTAACTTTATGAGCTAATGAAATGTGGAGTTTGGAGACAATTGTATGCTTTAGGGACTGTTGCTATTGAAGGAGTCATAAAAGAAGTAGCTAGAGGGGGATATTCTTTTAATGTACTAGCAATCCACATTAGCATTGGAGAAGTCAAAAGTAGCCCAACAATGAATGTATAGCTGAACTTGCATGCAACAATATTGACAGAGAAATTACTTTATATAAAAATAGGAGAAAAGAAATTATAAACGATTGCAAAGGGCAGATTCTGCTTCAAGAAGTAGAAAAAAAACAAATAAGTAATGTGATCAAAAGGTGGAGTGAACTCAATACTAAAAATTGAGTGCTATTGTGGTGATACTACAAGGAATGACATAGAGGTTGTGACCAACTTCATGATCACTCAATCGAAGATCATCAAATTAATAAACTTTGATGGAGTTGCACCTTTCATGTTTTTTGTATTTGAGCTCTATTAAGATGGCTAGAGGTATGAATTCATTTTTGTGCCATATATTCTCTATGCTGAAGAGCTTTCCCAAGCGATCCGATGCGGTTCCCTGACTAGTGCTTCTATGATTGAATACGTGTGAGTGACAGATCATTCCCTGACCCTTAAACACCTTAGCACCTCTCTCCACACAGAAAGTTTTATAAACTTATAAGTTTGCTTTTAATATATATTATTTAAAATAATATATATTCCAAATTTAATATGTTTAATATCAATCTTTGAAGGAATTATACACTAGGACGGCTCTGAGAGGAATGAGGATCTTTGTGAAACCCTCCATGTTCCTACTTAGAGCCTTAATCGTTCGCTCCTGAATTGATACACGCTTTCTATTCATGTTTTGTCAATAGGTTTTGCCAACCTGGTGCTAGATTAGGTTTATTTTTTTATTTTCTTTTGGGTCCTGCTTATTGTGGTTTCCTTTTTCTCATTATTGTTTTTTAGTTTAAGTTTGAATTTAAAATTTGGACCGCCTCGCTCAACAGACTTGCTGATGTCTGGGCGGGGTGGATGTGTGCACTCCTCGGCTTTCGCAAAGGCCAGTCGGATTGAGCGTTAATGGCTTAGTCGGCGGCATTAAATGAGGATAGTATTGTTAATACAGATGGACAGAAGAGGGACGGGAATGATAGTGAAAAAATTAAGACTTTCAGTGAGGTTGCAAGCACTGACAATGTCGCGCCTGCGCCCAAAAAAGCGAGCTTCAAGGTACCCCTAGCCGTTGCAGATGGTGGAGATGTCAGAGGAGCCATCGGTGGAGTCTCTGGAGCAAGAAACAACGAAGAAAAGGGTGGAGTCGAGAGCTTGGGTAAGCATTCTCCCCCTCCCTGGGCACTACTTTGGTTCCTAATGATGAAATGATTATGGCAGTTAAGAATGAGGAATGCAGACTGTAAAATATTGCTATCTTTCTTGTTTGTTTAAATCTTGATAAGCTCCCTTCTAGGGCCTTTTTTGACAGGTGGTTGGCCTCCGTCTAGGGAAAAAACTAGGTATCCAAGTTAATTTTTGTAGAATGATTTAGCGAGGGCTATTTGTTGTTTTCCTAAAATGCCATGTAATGCAGAAAAAAAGTTTTAAGTAGAAGGTTTTGGAATGTAGGGCAGTCGATGTTTAAAGCACATCCCTAGTCTGTGGATAACTCAAGGGAAGAAATATTGTTTTGTGCCACTCCCAGGTGGTTTGAGTTAAAAGAGGTCCCTAAAGTTTTATGGAATTTTATTCCACAAATGTTGGGTCACCTGGGGGAAATTTTAAGAATTGATGAGGCTAAAATTACTTGCCTCACATGAATGCTAGGGTTCTAGTCTCTATAAACCAGGAGTTTTCATTCCAGAATGGGTTGAGGTTGAGGGGTTGGGAAGAAAAATAAGGTGTGCTTTGGTCGCGTTGGGTGCCCTTAATGCACGCTTTCTCTGCAAATTTGACGAGCACCAAAAAAACCTTGTCCAGTGTTGAGTAAAACTAAGTCACAACTAGACTTCTCCCAGTCTGTCCCTGGGAAATAGGGCCCTAATGTAGGTCCAGATGATAGTAAGGGGGAACCTTCGGGGATGAATGCAAACAATAGTGAGAAGGTTAACCTTAAACATTTCAAAGAGGATGTGGATATTTTAGGTGTCCAGAGGAAATTAAGTGAACTGAGCTTGGAAGAAGAAGTTGAAGGTGGGCATGTCGGAGGGGATGAGAGCTCCTCTCCCTCATCAGGGGTCAGGTATCACTTGGTTCCCCCTGCGGTGGGTGGTGTTGTGCTCGACTGTTCTTCTGATGGGACGAAGCCCGACACGACTCCAACTGACGCGGCTCCTCATCCGACTGTCGATGATTCCCAAGTTAATCACCTCGAGGAGGTGGGGAGTGAGATACCTGTCCTAGCTGGTAAGGCATGCGATGGTTTTGAGGTCCCCAACTTTGGGCCCCCTAATACAATGTTTGTAGATGCCGCCCTGGCTGACTTTGTCAAAAAACAAGGAAGGATAAAAAAATATGATTGCCTCCCTCGTGCCTCCAAAAATTGAGGAAAGAAAGAAAAGGAAGTACGTAAGGAAGAATTCCTCTAATGTCAAAACGAAGAGCAAAAAAGAGGAAAAAGTGCCTGAGTGTTTTAACAAGCTTTGTAAAAAAAGAAAAACAAACCCCCCTGCTATTGATAAAAAATGAACTATTGCTCCTGGAATATAAGGGGACTTGAGTCCCCTGATAGAAAATACATAGTGAGAGATTTTTGTAATAAGAGAAAAGGTTTGAACCTCCTAATGCTTCAGGAAGTAAAAGATACATGATTTACTCTAGAAAACAACGTGAGATTTGTTTGGAAAGAAGCAAAATTTTTCTGCACTAAGCATGAAAGAGGTAAAGCTGGGATAGCAATTTTGGTTGACAAAGTCTGGTCTAAACTTATCACTTAAAAGGGACACTCCCCATGTAACATGTGTCTTTGGGTAATCTTCAACAAAGAAGGAAATGAATTTGGTGTCTGCTTAGTTTATGCCCTGAATGACTACCTTGGTAGAGCGGAGCTTTGGAAATGGATGGAAGAGAACCTACTTAGGATACCCTAGATTTTAGGAGGGGATTTTTACATGACATAAAATGGGGAAAACAAAAAAGGGGGGCTCAAATGGTGTTGGAAGGGAAATGAGGCTTTTTTTTCTGGTCTAGATTGAAAAAAACATTTAAACTTTTTGATCCCCTAGAAGACAAGAAATGTGACAGTAAGGGAATCTGGTATTCTTGGTGCAACAGTCAAGAAGTAAAAAATAGGATCTACTCAAGATTAGATAGATTCTATACTGCAGAAGACAACTTCTTTTTAAGCAAAAAAGATGCAAACTGTGTGGAGCTGATTCCCTCCACCCTTTCAGACCACCACCCAATAGAATCCTTTGTAAGATGGAAAAACCAACTGTTAGGTTGTAGAAATCAAAGGGATAGTACATTTAAACTCAATTGCTCTCTACTTCTTGACCCAAATTGCTCAGATGGAATTGATTCTCTGAGAAGCATAGCCAAATTCTTGCATACCAGTTCTTCTAGGAGGCAATATTGGAATGCTTTATTAAGCAATTGTAATGTTCTTTTCTAGACTGTAGGTAAGAAGTACACAAGATAATATAAAGGAGGAAGCTTTACTCCAGACTACCTTCCTAAACTGTGAAAAGGAATTGCAACAGAGACCTGATGATCACCAAACCTTAAAACTTGTAGGGGAAGCAAAGCATAAGTTAAGGAAACACTAGACTAGAAAGAGTCAAGGAGCCAGAATCAGAGCAAGGATAAATTGGCTAGTCGAGGGTGACAAAGGGACAAAATACTTTTTCAATTGATTAAGGCAAAAAATGTTAAAGAAGACATTGGACCCGTAGTTGAGGATAATGTGTGCTACAAGGACAATGAGGAGATCAAAGAAATCTTTAGGTCTTTCTATCATAAACTATTTTCAGCGGAAGACAACTCAAAAGAATGTAGAAAGGCACAAGCCTTTTGTAAGGCAGTCTTCCCCAAAAGGATTACAGAGGACATGAGCAATATGTTGAAAAAAGCTATTACTAAAGAAGAAATCTCTAATGTAATCAAATCAATGGTGAATGGCAAATCTCCTAGCTACGATGGAATCCTGGTGGAGTTCTATAAAGCCAATGAAGAATGGGTGGTTGAGGACCTTTTGGAAGTATATAGTGAAGCAATATCTACCGGCTCCTTAGGAGAAGAAATTAACAGAAGATTGATTAAACTCTTGCCTAAGGATGGTGATAAAACAAGTTTGAGAAACTGGAGACCAATTACCTTGCTCAATGTGTCATACAAGATTATAGCTAATATTTTAGCAATGAGGCTCACTATATTCTTCCAGCTATTATTAACCCCACTTAAACAGGTTTCATAAAGGGGAGATACGTCTTGGAAAACTTAATCACAAGTTGGGAAGCATTGGACTAGGTCAAGAAGAGTGGGGAAAATGTGGGAATCTTGCTTCTAGAATTTGAAAAAGCCTATGATAGAATTGAATGGTCTTTTATTCACATGATGTTAGATGCTATGGGTTTCCCAGAAGAGTACTGTAGTATGGTTAGAATGTTGTTCAAAGATGCCTCTGTATACATAGACATAAATGGATCACTTTCTAACCCGTTTTCTCTGGAAAGATCTATAAGGTAGGGATGCCCCCTGGCCCCTACATTGTTTGTCATCTCCTCTGAGTCACTATTTTACATCTTAAGAACCAGTATGATAAAGGAGGAGGTAAAAGGGATCAAGCTTCCAAATAATGACTCCTTACTGAATATCTAGTTTGCAGATGACATTGCTTTATTCCCTATTTTGGAAAAAAGGAACCTTGATAATTTTGAGGAAAGATTGAAGATTTTTTGTAGAGCAATAGGGGCCAAAATCTCTCATGCTAAATTTGTCTTGCTTTGCTGGGGAGAGCATCCTCTTGAATGGTTGGATAGTTGGTAAGATTTCTTGGTATCCCATTCTTGGTGAGCCCTTCCTTGAAAGGAATATGGGAGTGGATGTATGACAAAATTAGCAAGAAACTAGGCATGTGGAATAGACAGTATTTATTGCTAGCAGGGAGAGTTCAAGTTTTTTAGAAAATTCTGGTTGCATACCCTATCTACTACGCTTCAACATGGATGTTTGCTAGCTATTAGATTAATATTATACAAAAGAAGATCATGTATTTTTTATGGTTAGACGGGAAAGGAAATAGGAAGCATCACTCGGTGGCTTGGAACTGGTACTATCAGAGTAAGAAAGTTGGGGGGCTTGGGTTGAAAGACCTCAAGATTCAAGGTGCCACTTTGGTGGCAAAATGGATAGTGAGATCTTTAGTGGGTGCTGAGCCATGGAAAGTTCTAATTCATAATAATCTCAGCCTTGTTGTACCTCTTAAGGCTAAAGATTGGTCAGGTCTATGTTTGGCAGACATTGTGTTAGGGGACTTTAAAGTTAGGACCACGGGGTCTGTCGTATTTTCTTCCATCTAGAAGGCTTGGGAAAGTGTCAAGCATTGCGATGAAAATAGAGATGCCATTGACTGTAGCAGAAAATGCATTGATAAAAATAGGTCTATGTGGTGGAATTTAAAGCACAATAATAAAGTTTTGGCCTAGGTACAGGGCTGCTCAACAAAAAAAATGGTTTAAATTGGGCATTAATTCATTTGAAAATATCATGCACTATAACTTTTTGAAAAGATGGATTTAGCTTAAAGAGGAATTTAACATTCTAGAGACCTAAAGGAGAACCTATTCTGTCCTGGAAAAAGCACTGCAAGGATTCTTGATTCAATTTTTTTTTGTAGAATGTTGTAGTTGGGATCTCTTCAAATGGAAGGATGGCACAATGTTTGATAATATGCTTCCAAAGAAACTTTACAATCTGCTAACGGGCAATAGAGATATTCTTGCACACATCTGCTCCACTTGGGGTGTTAAGTTTGATCCTAAAGAGCTAAATAAATCACTGGATGTAATATGGTCCAATGTCCTTGAGCCTAAGAAAAGTTGTTTTAGGTGGTTGTTGTGGTTAAAAAGGTTGGCATTAGGGTTTAGGGGTCCTTTGTGTGTGTACTGCAGTTTGCCTGAATGTTGTGAACATATCTTTTTTGACCGTGTCTTTGCAAAAAGAGTGTGGAGTATCTTCCTTTTGACTATTAAAGAATATCTTAAAGATGTCACTGTGTCTAAATGTAATGTTCTTTGTGGATTTGTAAATAAAGTCGACTCCATGACTAATGTTTTTTGGTTATTGGCTTCTATTGAGGTTTTGTAGTCCTTGTGGAAAAATAGGAATGAATGTGTGTATCAAGGAAGGGGCATAATGCTTGCTAGGTCTCTAGTTAGATTCACACTTTGTTCTATCTCTCAATAGGCTATAGGTACCTTCAAAATTCCTACAGACAGGTTCATGCAAATTTTGGATGAAGGCAAGGTTACTATTTACAGAGCAGACATCATGATTGTCGAGTTTTGGCCTCATGACTATAGACAAGCCAATAATGCAGACCCTGAGGAGAACATAGAACAACAAAACAGACACAAGGAGCAGTTTGTGACAAAAGAAGACATTGAGAAAGAGGTAATTAGTCAAAATTTTGATGAAGGAAAATGTGAAGACAAGCTTGCACACAGAGCTGAGTATCCCAATGGAGAAGGATCCTTAAGTGACAAGGAAGCTAGACTACACCAGACTGCACTAGATATTACTGAACAAATAAGAACAATATGACAAAAATGGAAAATCAAGTTTAAACAGGGAGTTGCTGGATATAAAACGAATGTTAAGTGATAGAATATGTGAATTTTATAGTCCTTTTTGATATGTAATATGTGATAAAACCAACTTTAACTTGCTGTTCTGGAATTGATGCTATTATAAGATGTATTTTTGGTTGAGTGAGTGGCTTCCTTAGCCACCTGATGTATATTTTTATTATTAGTAATAGATCTGCAAGTTAAAAAAAATATCAATCTTTGTAAGCTTTTGTAATCTTTAATATTTATTAATAATTATAATATGTATTATAATTATATATATAAGTATTTAAATTGAATACATTTAATATTTATTAATACTTATAATATGTCATTATAAAATAATAAGTTATATTTTAATATAATACATTATATAATAATTTTTTTTAATTCATATATATATATATATGATTGCTGAAAAATAGCTGTATCCATATTAGATACGCATTGTCCATGCAACATTGGTTGAAGGTAACTCTGACTTGACAAGGCAAGGTAGAGTTTTTCAATATTGAGAAGGCTAGACTCTCACATGTATCAACCTTCTTTTCTAATTAGTGGTAGCAATTATGGCACTTGGTGCCATTAGACTGAGATTGGGGTGGTGTTTGTTTCAATATATTTGAGTTTGGAATTCTTTATTTGATCCATATCTTCATTCTCATTTCCAGTTACAACAGTTTGAAGGTGAAGAAGCTTTGAAGGTGAAGAAGCTAACTACCCAAAGGTTGTAATTTTAAAGAATGGAAAACATGATACATATGCCCTTTGTTTTGGTCCATTGCTTTGTATCTACTTTTTGATGTAGGAAAATTAAGAATATTGAGGTAGAGTTGTGTTTTTTGTTTTATTGGTTGGTCTTCTTCTAGTTCAAGTATGATAAAACTAGACATTCATCAATTTAATGGAAAAATTGTGGGAAAGTGCTTCTTTTCCAAGCATTGATAGCAATGATGGCACTTGTTGCAATCATGATTGGGTTTGGCATTTTGTTTGCCTTCATATTTGAGTTTGGCATTCTTTTTTGATCTGCCTCTTCATTCTCATTCCCAGTATCAATAGGTTGAAGGTGAAGAAGACTAACAACCTAAGGTTGTAATATTAGAGGATGGGAAGCATGGTAAATATATCGAAGTGGGCTTGTTTCACGCCAACTGAGTATTCAATAGCCAATGGTGGGGCTTTTCACATTGGGTTCAAAAGAAAAAAATTACAAACCAAGTAGGAGTCATTAGATTAACCTTATCAATGGTTATTGTGCATTCAAGTCTATCTAGGCCTAGGAATACATGGTCTTCATTTACAAATAATAAAAAATATCAAAATAGTAATCAAAACAAGAATATAATCAAACACATGTTTTTTTTGTGAGTTGTAGAAAGGTGAGGGTAGATTGGCTAGGCCAAGACTTGCAAAGAAAGATTCCTTCACAAAGTCATTTGTTGATTGAAGTGTAGTTACATAGAGGAAAAACCATCAACATGGAGACAAAACAATAAGCACGAATATAGACTCTAGACTCTAAATGTCAAGGATTTAATAGTAAAACAAAACATAAGCGCATAGCAGTCTCTTGGATGCCTATAGTAGTCTACCAGATGAAATTATTTAGAAGTAAATACAATAGAGACTTTACTCAACCAATAGCCCATGACCATTGATATAATCTACACAAAAAATAAATATAGATCGATGAGAAAAATATTGTGCAAGTCTATGCAATGAATTAATTATAATGTTTGATATCAATATCAACACATGAGAAATACACAATAAAAAATGTAGGTTTATGCAATGATAAGATTTAAATCAATATAAACACATGAGAAATATGCAGGTCTACATGAGAACTATAGTTATAGAGATTAATCATACAATATACAATACAAAAATTCAATACAATTTGACAACTATACCTCTATAACTCACTAGAAATGGGAGACTAAAGTAGAGTTGCAATCTTTGTCTATTCACCAACTTTTGAGAAATTACCCTCCTATCTCATAATTGATAGCTCAGGGTGAATTGATCAAATACCAATCTGGAAGACCATAAATCATAGATTCACAATGTGAGAAATGGGTGAAGTGAATGCCTAATGAGTGAATGGATAATTTTTTCTTAAATAGGAATCCACAATTACACTAAGTTTTTGGTTGTCTTAAGCCTAGCCCACAAAAATGTAGTAATTTTTGCATGGGCGATTAAATACATTAATGTTAAATTACCTATAATTTCATGGTGATGGCACATGGTTTCTCTAAAGTGCCTATATTTGAATGGCAATAATACTTGTTTTCCCTAAAATGCTTATAATTGCATGGTGATAATGGATGATTTCTCTAAAATGCCTATAACTTCATTGGTGATAACACCAACCTTTGACCTTAATTGCCTATAATTTCATTGGCAAGTGCACCATGCTTTGCCCTTAATTAATGTAAAAGTTGGGCAATTGAACCATAATATTGAAAATTTTAAATTTAAATAATAGGTGATTAGACCCAGATTAAAAAGTTGCCTCTCTAATATCCCAATGATGGGGAACAAAATGGATTAAACAACATATGATCTAATGTTGTTCTAAGATATTTAAAAATCTATTCTAGGGTGATCAGATGCTACATATACAAAAAAAATCAAATTTGAGCAAAAGAATATGCTATGAAAAGTGTTCTATTCACCATTTTCGAGACCCCAAAAAACAAAAAAAATGTAGACATGATATTTCCACAGTCCATGATATCAGTTTAGATCTTCTGGCACAATTGTGTATTGCTTTGTTTTGCATCGACGTTTCGAATCACACACAGTGATCCATCATCAGGATGAGAAGAAGAGAATGAAAAATGGATCATTTTTCATTCTCTTCTTCTCATCCTGATGATGGATCACTGTGTGTGATTCGAAACGTCGATGCAAAACAAAGCAATACACAGTTGTGCCAGAAGATCTAAATTGAGAGCAAAAAAATTGCTAATTAGTGACAAATCACCACTAAACATTTCTTTGATCGTAATGACTCCTCAATTAAAAAGCAATAGTTATATTGAATATTGGAATTTCTTCCCAAATGATAGTTTATTGAGATTTTATCACAACGTGAATGCTAGATCTAGCTCAAAATATCAACAGGAGTAGAATTAAACTGATATTCTATAGCTCATCGTCTTCAATGTTAAATTAAATAACATAATGAGCATTAGTCAATGATTAGGTGATAGTTAAAAATAATTTGAAATGTAGAACATGTGGATAAGTCATACCACATGGAAGGTGTAATCTAAAACCTTCATTGAGTTTAAGGCCTCCACTTAAAGTGATCTCCTACTACCCAAACACTTAACAACAACATAATAGGGTCTACAATGATTTTATGAAGTATCACGAGCACTATCATGACATTATTTCTACAAGGCATGTTCATATTGCACCTATGTTCGCGGTGCATCATTCTTAAGACATGATTCAAGAATCAAATCACTTAAGTCATAACCAAGAGTTCATAGAAAAATAAAATGAAAGCGATAATAATGAAAAACTAGATTTAACTATTGGTACCTAGCATCCTAAAAAATGGCAATATTAATGTTTTGTAACCAATTTGTAAACTGTGTAATTGATTGTTGAATTGGTTATGTAGAGTTTGGAATTTGTTATGAAGCTAGATTTGTGGTTGAACATATCCATTGAAGAAAATATTTGGTTGGGTATCTTTAGATAAAGTAGAACAGTTGTAAAAACTAAACTTTGGTAGAAAAATTATGTTCTATAAGTCTTCTACAAGTGCTTTGATCCCGAAGAGGATAGTTTTTAGTGTTGTTATGATAATAGGTTATAACAAATTATCTATGTGGTCATGTGAAAATGAATTTTTTTTTTGGTGAATGGCCTTTGTTTTCAAGGAGTTTGTGTATATGGGCTCTAGTGGAATATTCCTTCAAATATCGGGTTACAGTGATATGCAAGGGTCATTCATGAGGTATTTGGTTTTTACATAGATTTTAAACTAATTATTTTTCCTATTGCCATAAGGATTACATTTGCTTCTATAGAGTATTATATATAAAATGAATAAAAGATTTGATTAGACTAGTTTATCATAAATTTATTGCAAAAATATAGAATTATTGCACTGATTTCTATACTACAAAAAATCAATTTAAAAAACTGTATAAATTTTTGTATCATCTTCCATATAATTAAAGATTTGACTATAGAAAAATCATCTACCTCTCAACTTGGGCATTGTTTACCCTATATGTGAAATAATTCTCCATTCATTTTGAGAAGGATTGATTATTTTAGTTTTCCGTGTTTGTGGGGTTGAGGCCAGTTGGATCGAGGGTTGAAAGAGAGGCTACTGCTCCATATAAAGGACGGTAGAGATTCATTCCAAAATTTTTTAAATAGGAATGAATCCCCACCGTCTAGCATTAGGGTTTGGGTGGAAGCATAAATTGGTGAAGGGCAATTTGGCTGAATGGATGCAGAATGAATACTGAAGCACGCGTTCCTAGCCTTTGCACTAAATATTGGTGTAGGAGGCTCTACATGCGTGCAATATCAACACAGTGGCCATGGCTTTCTGCTTCTGTTTGAGCTACCAATGTTACAAGTTCAACACATAAGCCGGCTGCTTACATTGCAAAGCAAACTGAAAGCAATACAGAGCCTTTCCAGGTCCTGTTTGATCCTAAACTATTTGATTTCTCTACTGTTTGTTATTGTTCTTTTTTGCTTGCCATAGTTGCTGATGACTAATCAGATATCCTGAAGTCTCCGTCTCCATTGCATGAATGTTTTTCCAGTTATCATACAAAATATTGATGACCTTGTACAATCAATTTCTCTTTTACCTGTTTTAGAAGTTTAATCAATTGCTGGTCAGTTCAAAGTTTACAGACATTATAATTACGAATGCATAGCTAGGTTTTTGTTTTTGCCTATATGAGGAACTTTTAACTAACAGCCAGTTTTTGCTTTAAATGGTGAAAGTTTTTGTAGCAACATGACTTGAGCCCTAGATTTTTTGTTCTGGAGTCCGAGACTACCAAGAGCTATAGTTTACCAATCTTATTATCACAACCTGTTGTTTCAGCAACTCTGTTATTCAAAAAACTGCAACTCTGTTATTCAAAAAACTGCTTAACAATCAGCCAAATTCCTGTCTTTTTGGGGTGGGGTGGGGTGATGCTAAACTCCTGCTCCTAAGAGCTACAGCTTACTAAACCCCCTTTTACATATTGTCTTGTTGGTTAGATGACGCCCAGGGCTTAAATTGGAGGGGTGGGGTCGGGTGGGGTGGGGTCCTTTTTCAAGTGGTAGAGGTATTTGTTGTGACTTGATGCTAACCTCCTGCTCCCAAGAGCTACAGCTTACTAAACCCCCTTTTCCACATTGTCTTATTGGTTAGATGACGCTCAGGGCTTAAATTTGACTGTCTGTCAAGCAATTTTGGTGGTTATCTATTCAAAGGTACCCTTAAAATACTATGATATATTCTAGTATAAGTAAAATTATATATAAACCATAATTTTGTCTACCCAAAATCTCTCCATCCTTTTAAAATTTTGATTATATTTTAGGACAAAAATGTGGGTCATCAAATTTAAACCCGGATGGGGCTGCTTTTCAATTTTTAAATGGTATAATAGATGCTTAACCAACTAGTAGTTTTTTTCCCTCTTATTTTGTTGTTCTTTATAGCCTTTTAAGGAACTCTACTTAAAAACAGCAGGTTTCTAATTTTTAAATGGTTAAAGGTTTTTCTTGATTTAATCTCTTGCTCCTAAGAGCAAGTGCTGGCTGACCAATTTTGTTGATTAAGCAGCTCTACTAAACCAAAAAATTTAATTTCCAAATTTTCTCCTCTCGGAGTTGGAGCTCTTCTTAAACAACACTCGTTTATAATTTTTCCAATTTTTCCCCGAGAAGGGATCCATAGCATGTTGTTGGGTTAAGTAGCTCTACTAAAATAACAGCAAGTTTCCAATTTTTAAGCGGTAGAAGAGTTTTAACAAAAGGAAGTTGGTTTCCATTTTTGTTTTTTAGGGCCTCTCTAAGGAGCTTTCGTTAAAGAACAGACAATTTTTAATTTTTAAGTAGTACAAGATTTATAAGTAGTAAAAGTTTCTAGCGTGAGTTGAAGCTGATCTGGGGCTGCTTGCTCCCAAGAGCTAGAGCTCACCCACCCCACATATCTGCCTGAGCTCTTCTTCAATAACAGCCGGTTGCCGATCTTCGAGTGGTGAAGGAGGCTGGAGCTGCTTGACCAACAGCCAGTTTCTAATTTTGGAGTGTTAAAAAGTTCCTGTTATAGTTTTAACCTAATTTCAAAGTGTACACAAGTTCCTGTTCTGATTTTAACCTAAGACCTCTTGCCACCAAAAGTTGCGACTTACCAGGCCCCTGTCAAATCGTACGTATATTAGACTGCTAAATATTTATCTTTGAAAGGGAAAAATGTGAAAACCAGCTTTTAATTAGCACAGTCAGTACTAACATGAAGAGTACTGTCATTTTTTAAGCTTCTACAATCCATCAACTATCAATAAGTTTGTAAAGGGAGAGGGCCCAGTGGTGGGCGTTTATGAGATGACATAGAAATGTTTTGGTCACTAGCATAGACATAGAAAAAAGATTTCATCATAATGCTTTTTGTTGAGGTGTCATAAAAGATCGCCCCAAAAGTTAGACCAATAGCTGTGCATTAAGTCATGTTTTTTATTTTTAGTGTGTTAATGTAACATCATATGAATTGTTGCTTTTTTAATCTAATGGACACACTTTATTCAACTATCAGGTCCTCTCTTACAACTATGAGCACCATATTATTTAAAAATTGGGCTTTTTATGCACCAGTCCCATCACAACTATATTATTGTTTTGCCATATTATTTAAATATTGGGCTTTTAATGAATCAGTCTCATCACAACTATATAGTTGTTTCTGCACCTTTTAAAAATTGGGCTTTCAATGTACAAGTCCTATCACAACTATGTTGTCGTTTATGTACCTTTCAAATATTGGGCTTTCAATGGAATAGTCCTATCACAATTATATTGTTGATATTAATTAAATATTGAGCTTTAAATTTACCTCTTCCATCACAATAATATTGTTGATATTAATTAAATATTGGGCTTTAAATTTACCTCTCCCATATTTAAATATTGGGCTTTAAATGCACCTGTCCCATCACAACTATTTTGTTATTTATGTGCCTTTAAAATATTGGGCTTTCAATGTGTTATCACAATTATAATTAGAGGAGTATTTATATTGATGAGTTTCTTGTCATTGGTTGGCTTTGTGAGGCCTCATTTACAATAAAATTAATTCATAAAGTGTACCTAATTGATAAGTGAATTCATATATCAATTTGACAATAATGAAATAATTTGAATATCAATGATCAATCATCATAATAGCTGAAAATTGGAATCCATTTTAAATTGAAATATTCAAATAGCTAATAGCAATAAGTTGAAACTTTTCGTTTGACTTGCATAAATAGAGATATTTTGAAGATGGATCCCAAGCCAAGCATTGGGAGTTGGAGCTTAAAATCACATTATTGGTGGTTGATTGGTTTGAGTGAACCCCATGCAAACAATGTATTGAAAGGTGTAGTTGGAATGATGATTTAGTTGCAAAAGACCTATACATTATTCTAGTGACATGCCTCCTACCCCTACCATTACCTTAAAGTACCAACTAGAGTTCCATTTTTAAAAGTGACTAAAAAAAATGAAAGTAGTCATCATCATTTGAAGTTGCATATGTAGTAAACTCATCATTGGAATTGTTGGAAGGATGTTGAACTATTGCAAGGCTCTACAACCCATTGTTGTGTTGGGCTGAGGGATTTATAATCAATCATCAAATGCAAGCCACTATGCACCTCAACAAGCTTTTCTACTATTGCTTCCTCTTTAAAGTGTGGGTCTAGCTTAATGTGGACCAATTCTTCTTAGCAACACAAGAGCTAGAAACCTATGAGTGAAGATGAATGACAAGTATGTGCAATGGTCTTGGAGGTCCATAACTTGTTAACCAACTCACTTGGCTTGTGCCAAAGTGTGCTTGTCAATCCTTGTTGAAATCTTGTAGCCATCTGGTTTTGTCAATTTTATATTCAACTTTGATCAATGAAGCTTCCTTCGGACTATACATTTTTTGAATGCCTTCATGAGGCAATTCCTCACTTCGTGAACATTAATAGAAAGAATTCTATCTAGTCTTTACACATACCATTTTGGATTCAAAGCATATGTAGCCATGTGTAGAGGGTTGTTCAACTTTTCCTACCATTTTTGGATGATGGGGTGAATATGCTCATTGTAAAACTCTAGGGTGAGGTCTTTCATTTGGCAAAACATGTTATTGATGCATTTCTAGATTTCCGCAAGACTAGGACTATCAAAATCTGCAAATATGATGATGGTGAAAATAGGTTGTACAAAAGATGTAATGTATCTCACATTCAACCAAAAGGTATCATTGATTAGAATCTCCTTAACTTGTTTTTCCATGTGTTGTCTTTGAATTCTTCCATCTAGTCCAATTTTGTGTCATAATTCTTCCATCTTGTCTTTGAATTCTTCCATCTAGTCCAATTTTGTGTCATAACCATAAGTTGTAATGACTCTTGCAACTTAAGCATCCTCTCTAGTAGAATGAAGAAGGAAGTGAATGGAGTCTCAACTAGTTTGAGGAATTCTTAGCAAAAGTTAGAAAAATGCCAATGAGGTGCTGGTTGTAAATGAATGTTTGCACCTCTCTTCAACCACCATTACTTGTTTTACCTAGCCTATTTGCACCTCTCTTCAAACACCATTAGCACCTCTCTTCAACCACCATTACTTGTTTTACCTAGCCTATCTTTTTGTCTCGAGTGCTTTGTTCATAGCATGCACATAACAAGGGGTCTAATAGATGTGCTTGTATGTATGTAGATTGAATTGATGTACTTGTTGCCCTACAAACATTTGTTGCATCAATAATCACCCACACTACATTTTGAGGACCAACCTCCTCAATGGCTTATCTTAGGATTTGAAATTAAAATTCAACATCTTTGCATTTTCATGATCAAGCAATCACATAGTCCATCAATGCATGAAATTATAATGTTGATGAGTAGATGATATCTAATATTTGTACACTCATCCATGATTAAGTTGTCTTGTCGCAATGTGTTACCTATTTGGCTTTCCTCATTAATAAGTTCAACTTTGGAATAGTTTTTTTCAAGAGTGGTTCTCAATCTTGTCTTCCTAGGACCCACATAACTAGGATAGACTTTGTTTACCTTGTCAAGCATTTCCTTATACAAAGGAGATTGAGCAACACAAAAATAAATGTCATTACCAGAATACAAATTAGCAAGGACCCCTTGCTTACCTTGTCAAGCATTTCCTTGTACAAAGGAGATTGAGCAACAAGAAAGGAATGCCATTACCAAAATAGGAATTGGCAACAACTTCCCTTTCACATTAAACATATTTGTTATTAGGTTCGGTGTGGATGAACATGTAGCTTTCTATTTCCTCCTTGACTCCATTGCACTCACCTCAAATGACAAAAATGAAAGTGGTATGCTTGAATCTCGTGGTGTACTAAAAACTGTTGGTATAGAAATGTTTTGTTGAAATAATTCGATCATCTCAACACTCATTTCAAGTTTGAGTTTATCTCAAGGCCCAACACCTTTACCAAGGGTAGGGGTATGCAAAAAGTGTGCATTAATCCTTGTAATGTTGCCATTCCAGCCTAAGCATTGTTGCAATTCTATTTCAGACTTCTATCTAAATTAAATTCTCTATTTGTGTCAAGTATTATTATAAATTGTCAAAAGATTTTTCTTGTTAAATGACCTTTTGGCATATTGTGCTAACTTTGAAGGTTAATCAAATTTCAATACACTTGTACAAAATTATTTGTGGTTGTGCTTGCGGCTTGCATTTGTTTGCCATCAATTAATTCTTCATCAATTTCCTTCTCGAAATCAAGATCAACATTAACATTCAATATGCCAATCTTGACTTTGGAAATGGATGTAACATATAATAACAATATAAATGTAAAAAACAGGGACAACAAACTTTAAAAAAGAAAAAAAGAAAAATGTCTTAGGTTTTCAGCTATTAAAAAAAAACATAATTTGGTTTACAAAAGCTTGAAGATTAAAAAGTTATAAACTTAAAGGTCTCAAATGAAATTAACAAAGCCTAAAGGTTAAAAAGTTAAAAACTTAAAGGTCTCAAATGAAATTAACATTAAATTGCCATAAATCCCATTCTGATTTTTTCATTTTATATGGTATCTACCATCAATGACAACACCAAGTATAAGCATTTAAATTAAAAAACAAGAACCATAAAAAATAAAAGCAATAGGACATTTTGTTGCATAACTATAACCTTTTCCTCTTCTTTGCAAGCAAAAACATTGAAGTGAAATCCTAGGGTTAGGTTTAACTTATGAAGTGTCTTAACAATTATCAAATTGCTACATGGTAGTGATATTGAAGCAATGGAGAATATTGTAGAATTGTAGATGGAGAGACATGATGGAAAATGAAAAGTTTGCATATAAGTTGTAACTCCATAACTCTTTTGAAAATGGAGACAAATGAACAATGTGTTGATATTACAAATATTGAATTTGCAACAAATTGAACAATGTGATGAAAACTTGCTAAAGACACTTGATGCCCTTGTTGTTAATACTTAAATCGAACTAATAAAATGCAAATGATAAAGCATGTAATGAAAAATGAGAAGGCAAATAGAGATAGACCTATTTATTTTAATGTTGACAAAGGATTGTAGGGACCGTAAGAGGCATTAGGGTTTTTGAGAAATTAAAAAAAGAGCAATCTTTTCAACATAAAACTTTGACTTAAAGTTAATAGATGTTCTATCTTGATCCCTCGATCATTTAGGCATCTCCTTTTAGGGAAACATCTAAAAATTAGGGGTGACACATCCTTGGGGAACACTAGAAATTTTGTTTCCTTGTGTTCTTGGCCACACTTCCTAAAACTAAAATTACCATACAAAAAGTTTTTGGCCCACACATGAATATTTATTTCTAATGATATTTGGTCTTCAAAGGCACATAAAACATTACTATATTAACTATAAAAGAATGGATAAAAATTGAGTTGAGATGAAAAGTGCATAATCCTAACACATGATTTTGTTCAATTTGGTGCACTCATCGACTCCAAAGTTGATTTCACATTGAAAAATATGATTTTACTTCCATTTAGATTAGAACTTGCTTTGCCCATTAGAGTTGTACTTGCAACCTTGACCTAATTTAGGCAAGTGCACTTACGACCTTGACCCTCCATTTCCAAATTCAAAATTTATGGTGGCCTCAAGTTGACAACCTAATATTACCATTGCCAACTTGCACACCCAAAAAATTAAATTTGTGCCTAGGACTTGTGTAAAAGGACATCATCCCTAAGTCATTGCACATCATTTGAAATCACTTAATACTCATCAATATCCATTGTTAATCACTATCACCTCTATCATAGCTCTATCTTAATATTAGTCCAATGACTACTACAAATAACAAACTCTAATTATTGCACTTAGTCTACTAAGACATTCATTGCACTTCATATACTGTACCAAGTCTCAAGTACTCATTACATTATCATATCACATCATTGTCAACCTTCTTATGCATTTGTTGCATAGTTGCTAGTGTGTTTCTAACTTATTAAAAAAACATTGAATTGATCAATGGGGCTCAACTACAATTGAGGAATTCTCAAGGATTCTCCATCGTCATAGTAAGTTCTAATGGTGTTTCTTAGTACCTCAAAGTTTTCCATTTGTAGGTATAGAGATAGGCAAACAACTTTTGCAAGTATTGAAAACCTAATTGATAAAAGATCAAAACCATGGGTTTTGGGTTGAAACCATGCACAAGTTCAACGCAACAAAGAGGAAGATAAAAATCGAAGATGTAGCCTTGATTGACTTTACACAAATTCTAAGAATGATCCATTTCAAAATTTGTCATGTTATTCTTCATACACATCTAATTTTAATTGATTCCAAGTTATAGTTGAAAAGCTGTGATCAAAATAGCATACAACTAAGATTTAGAGGTCAAAGCCATTCAAAAAGGTGAAGGCTGCCCAAAAAGGTCTAAGTCACCCTAAGAAGGTTTATGGCCACCTCGACAACTTAATCTAAGTCTTTACACAATTTTTGATTTGATAGTGTGCATTTTGAAAGGAAGCAAGGTATGCAGAAACACTTCCTACACTGATCTACTGAGGAAAGATTTATGCAAATTATAACTTTTACAGTTACATGTTATTAGATGCACATTATCAAAAAGGTAATAACAACATCAAATGCAAATATATAAATCACAACATAAGATATACGCGGGGAAAACCCTTTCAGGAAAAAAAACTCACACTCAAAAACTTGCACAATGTATTATCAAATCCAAAGATGATTACAACACACTTGCAATGCAAGTTCTTTCAGGAGTACACACTGTCGATTTTCATTCGCATCCCTCAACCTTTCACATTCTCTAGCCGCTTATTTATCAAGCCTTTTGTCGGTTATCCAATGTTGGTTTATCCATGTCGGCTAATAACAAAATAACTGCCGATGCTCTGCCCCCTTGCACTCCCCCGTTAATTACTTTGGGGGGAAACCACGACTAACAAAGTCACCAAAACTTACAAGGTGCCGACTATGAGATCCTACAACATATTATTGAATAAATAAATACAATATTAGGAACTTGCAAAAGTTGAGACACCTTAATTCCCAACATTCTCCCACTTGTCGAACACCTTTCAAGAGCCAATAGAATGACATGATTTAATTGCTAGGGGTCGAGAGGCCCATAGACTCTGAACACTATCTGTCTCGGCCCATAGACTTTGAACACTATCTGAACTTCTTTGTACTCTCAAGTTTTGTTAAGGCATTTGCAACATTCGTCAAAGTGTCAACTGTCTCCAAATTCACCTTCCCATCCTCTACCATGTCATGAACAAAAAGGTACTGGACATCAATGTGCTTAGTCCTCGCATGGAAAGTAGGATTCTTTGCCAAACATATGGCACTCTGACTATCATAACAAATTGTAATCTTCCTGGCATCAAACCCAACATCAAAACACAAGCTCTTAAGCCAAATGGCTTCTTTACAAGCATGAGTTGTTGCCATGTACTCTACTTCAGTAGTGGACAAAGCGACCACAGGTTGCCACTTACTCATCCAACTAATAGCACCACCGAACATAGTGAAAACATAAGCACTGGTGGATCTCTTGCTATCAATATCACCTGCCCAATCTGAATCCACAAATCCTCGAATACAAAGTGAATGCCAATCCCTTGTAGGATAACCATGATAACATAAATAATACTTGGAAGTACCCAAGTATCTAAACACTTTCTTCACTACATCCCAATGTACTCGTCTAGGATTAGCCATAAATCGACTAAGGACTCCCACTGCTTGGGCAATGTTTGGTCTTGTACAAACCATAACATACATCAAGTTGCCAACTGTACTAGCATAAGGAACTCTGCTCATATCCTCCATCTCTAAAGGAGACTTCAGGGAATTTGCAACAGATAACTTTGTCCCCATCATAATAGGAACAATCAAAGGTCTGCAATCTACTATGCTAAATCTCTCCAACACAGTGTTAACATACTTACTCTGGCCTAACCAAAGTTTTTTGTTTGCTCTGTCTCTTCTGATCTTCATCCCTAGAATGTATTGAGCTGCCCCTAGATTTTTCATCTCAAACTGTGCTGACAACTGAGACTTAAATAAAAAATCAAACTTTTACCATTCCCAATGAGTAACATATCATCGACATACAATTCAATAATGAGAATGCAATCATTGTCAAACTTGTAATAAACACAATGATCTAATTTCGATCTTAGAAATCCAATACTTAACACAAAGGCATCAAACTTCTAGTACCACATCCTAGGAGACTGTTTCAAACCATACAAAGACTTTTTCAACTTGCAAACTAGATTTTCTTTATCTTTCACCATGTAGTGCTCTGGCTGTGACATATAGATTTCCTTCTCCAAGTCACCATGAAGGAATGATGTCTTCACATCCATTTGTTTCACTTCTAGATCATACGCTGCTGTAAGAGATAACATGAACTGAATAGACGTCAACTTTACAACGGGAGAGAAAATCTCACCATAGTCAATTCCCTCCACCTAAGAATACCCCTTCGCAACCAATCTAGCGTTATATTTCTCAACACTGTCATTTGCACCAAATTTCTTTTTGAACACCCATTTGCATCCAATAGGTTTTCGTCCTTTAGGAAAAGACACCAAGTCCCAAGTATTATTCTTTTCCAAAGAAGCCATCTCCTCTTCCATGGCCTCCTTCCAAGAATCTGCATCTTCCATAGCCATAGTCTCTTTCACAGTTCTAGGCTCATCAGTGTTAGAAATCAAAGCAAAAATACAACTGGAATAATGCAATGAATAACCAAACCTATCAGGTTGCCGCATTATCTGCGTGGACCTCCTCAAAGATTGAGGTTGAGGTTCTTCATCTTCTTTTGAACTTTCAAAGCTACTAGAGCTCTCCTCATTATCAAGTTCAATAGATGTCTCTGGTTCAACTTTCTCAGGGGTGGAAGGAAGCTAAACCACATCCTCTTTCTCTTTTTCTTTCTCTGGTTGTAAAACAACAGAAGAAGGATTGAGCTCTCTAAAGATCACACTTCTACTATACAGAACTCTCTCAGCCATTAGATCCCAAAGCTTGTACTCTTTCACATCGATGCCATAACTGATGAAGATACACTTCACAGCCTTGTTCTCCAACTTAGACATCTTCTTCTTAGGCACATGTGCATATGCCTCAACCAAATACTCAAATATGTCTCAATGAAGGCTTTTTACCAGACCACACCTCCATAGGTGTATTATCAACAAGCACTAATGTAGGAGCCCTGTTAACTAGATAACAAGTGGTAGAAACAACTTCAACCCAAAAATTTTGTTCAAGGCCAACTCCACTTAGCATACTCCTTGCCCTCTCCATCAATGTTATGTTCATCCTCTCTACAAGTCCATTTTGCTGAGGGGTATACATAGTTGTCTTGTGCCTCTCAATCCCATGTTTCTTACAGAACTTGTTGAAATCTATTGAACAATACTCACCACCATTATTAGTTCTCAAACACTTAATCTTTCTATCCTTTTGATTCTCTACAAGAGGTTTGAATTCTTTGAATCTACTAAAGACTTCGGATTTGCTTCGAAGGAAATACATCCATGTCTTACTGTAATCATCAATGAATGAAACAAAGTAAACAAATTTTGAAATCAAAGGAACATTAACTAGACCAAACACATCAGAATGAATCAAGTCCAACGCCTCAGAAGATTTGTGAGAACTGGAATAAAACTTAACATGGTTTTGTTTTCCATAAATGCAATGTTTGCAAAAATTAAACTCAAGATTACAATCATTCATACCCTCAATGAGGTTTTTATTTTTCAGGGTCCTCAAACCCTTTTCACCAATGTGACCAAGCCTTTGGTGCCATAACATTGTCTTCTCAGCTGGAAGTTTCATCTCTATAGAATGAGCACCCTTAGGTACCTAGAAAGCACGACCATCAAAAGTAGATACAACAGTCCTCTTCGCTACTGGTTCCAATGGTGAGGATGAAGACTCTAAAGTTCTCTTCTTTGAAACATAGGCACTATTGCACTGAACTGTGCATGCATCAAGCTGAAACAAAGTGCCAATCTGAACACCCTTAGCTAGCACCATAGATCCTCTAGTCATCTTGCATCCTCCATTTGAGAAAACAACCTGCACACCCACATCATTCAACTTACTTACAGAAAGAAGGTTCCGTGCCAAACTAGGGATATGTAGAACACCATTGATCCCCTTTACTTGTCCATCAGGGAATCGAATCAAGACTCTTTCACGGTCAACAATCTTCAGGGGAGAGTCATCACCCAAGTTCACCTTCCCACCATCATATTCTTCATACTTTGAAAACCAATCCGGATGAGAGGTCATGTGAAGAAGAAAAAGAAGAACTATGATTCAGATGCATGAAGTCAATAAGCCACACATCTTCAGATGCATGTGTTGCCAAGGCAACGGCGAACACTCTCCTTCATCCTGAGAGGACTAGTCAGAATCTTAATCATAGTTCTTCTTTTTCTTCTTCTCCTTGCACTCTTGCGGAAGTGACCAGGTTTGCTGCATTTCCAACATAGAGCCTTGGAATTTCCAAGAGACTATTGGCAAGAGACACTGCTTTGCATGACAGGGGTTGTCATTAATGGCAACTAAGACTATTCCACTCATTCACATAATATAATTTGTTCATACCGGAAGTCAGAATCAAAATTTATCTAAGTCCAGGTAGCCAGAAACAGAGCATGCGACAGGGTCTGGTATCTTGGTTTGGATCTCTCCAGTGGTAAATCAGAATATGCTATGGATTTGAGGGAGTCATAAGGATTGTCAGGGCAGTCTAAATCTAGAATTTTAACCTTCGGCGATGAAGGATTCAAAAGTTATTTGCAGCTGAGTATGGGGTTACAGTTTGACAATGCAGACAACAGAAGAACAGGCCAACCTTGTAATTGATCTTGGTTCTGGATAAATGGAAGTTGTCATTTGGACGATTTGTGATGATCAGTGATAGTGGCCGACATGATTGATGATTTGTGAATGCAAGTTTTGATCTGCGTTACAAGTTATGCATGGATTTAGCCGACAGAGCAGAATCTTCAACAAAGTTCTAAGTGTTCTTGAAGCTGACTGAAAAGTGATTGAATATCATGATGCAAATATATATAGCTGATGGATTTAAGTGATTTCGGTGTGGGTGTGATGCGACTATGGGATAAATGTGAAAAGAGTAGAGATCTAAGGTTCAGATGTTAGCAGAATAGTAAATAGGGTAGAGTGAGAATGAAGTAATGAAGTGTATCAAGTCAGTATTCTGTGCTTAACCAGAATTGAATCCTTGCATTGGTAGATGCTAATTATCAGTTCAAACTCATTGTAATCTTCTTTCTATAGGCAGCAAGCCTTCCTTTGAGCAGTGAGCCCGAATGCATGTGTATTCCCAATTGTAATACTTTTAATAGAGTATAATTTTTGTGGGTTAACCTCCACCGTGGTTTTTCCCTTAATCGGGTTTCCACGTTAAAAATCAGTGTCATGTGTGCTTATTTGTTTCTGCTCATGTGTTGTTGATTCATGCTTTAAATGCTTTAAATGATATTGTTGCAAGTGATAAAGTTTTGGGACAACTGATTCACTCCCCCTCTCAGTTGTCCAGCCTAATTCTAACAATTGCTATTAGAGCTTAGTTCCTTGGAAGAAGCCTAACAGCTTGAGGAAGATCTGGGAAGAAGTTACAATGGGTTCACTCAGAGAACAACTTCAATTGGCTCTAGAAGATCTTGAGTGGACCAAAGCAGAAGTAGATGACTTGAAAGCAAACCTTAAGGATGATGATGATTGCATTGACTTGCTAAAAGATAAATTAAAGAAATCATTGGAAAAAAGGAAGGAACTACTTCATCAGCTAGCTAATCTTATTGAAGAAAATAGCATGAATGAGACTTTGGAAGAAAAAACAAAGGAATGTGAGAAGTTGACAACATAATTTTCTGTTCTAAAACATGAGATAGAATCTAGGGCAATAAGACTAACCAAAGAAATTGAGCAAAGGAAGAAGACTGAAGAAGACTTGAATCAAACTCTAAAAGAAAGAATTGAAGAATCCTGCAGATTGGATAGAATAGCTAGCCATCTAGAGTCTGACCTACAAGAAAGCAGAGACAATGAAAGAGAACTTGAAAGGCAAATTATCATTCTCAGAAATGACCTCGAAGTTGCAAATGAATACAAAGAGAAGTTCAAAATAAGCTCAGCTAAACTTGAAGCAATACTTGAGAGTCAGAAGAACGCTGATGATAAGCATTGTCTTGGGTATGAGAAAGGTGAAAGCTTTGGATCTGAACAAAGAAATTCTCAATCAAGGAATAGAAGAAATAGACCTAGAAGACCTCTCGTAAGACAGCCTAATGCTCAAAGATATCCATCATTCAATGGAAATTATTTCAATTGCAATAAATTTGGTCATAAAGCTATTCAGTGCAGAAGTAGAGTAAATCAAAATGATCCATCCTTCTCTGGTCAATGCTTCAAGTGTAAGAGGTATGGTCATAGATCAAATGAATGCAGAAGTATGATAATAAATAACTCTATAGGAAGTGGCAACGTTTTCAATGGTTACTGCTTTACTTGCAATGGATTTGGACACATGGCTAAGCCGTGCAGATCAAGAAAAAATCAAGTATATAAGCAAAGAAATGTTGTGTGCTTTAATTGCAATAGATCTGGTCATATTGCAAGATTCTGCAGAAGTAGGAATAATAAAAGAAGAGGTCTAGTGAACAGAAAATTGGATGAGAAGAGACAAGACAAAGGCAAGGGCAAAATTGATGTGAATGAGATCTAAAATGAAATGAGCAAGACATGGGTCAATAAAAGTGTTATAAACAATAATAATGGGTCCGCACTGAAATCTGGTGCTGACAATTCCTCTGAGAATTGAATTTGGAGCTCTGACTCATGGGAAACTGTATTGAAAATCAAATTCCACCAGCCAGTCAGTGGGTGCTTGGATCTGGCACAATGAGAGAAGATATTTTGAATTGATTAAGAACTTTTGGAAGGATTTCCAGAAGAAAAGATGTTGATATGAAAATTTGCGGAGTGATTCATGAAGAACTATGTACAGAAACAAAGCAACCGGATATGTTAGGGCAGAGCATTTATTACAAAGACAAATTAGGTCTTGTGGAGCATAAAAGGGTTGTTCATTCTTCATTTGAATCACTTTGCATTAGAAGAAAGCAAAAAAAGGAGGTGAACAAGTTCTGAGCTGAGAATTTTCAAGAGTTGAAGTGCAAAGAGGATTTCCAACCAAAACCCTAACCTGCGGAACAAGGTGCTTCTGTTTTTTGTGAAATCTCTTGAAATTTCAATCTCTGCAAATGGCTACACCTCTAGTTGTTGATGTAACTGAAAGGCCCCGACCAATATTTAAGAAACATCCATACAAGTCAGTTGAAGTTGAACCGTTAGGTGCACTTTCTGGTGTCCCATATGGTGTACTACATGTTGAGGATCTTAAGGCATACATCCACTGTAGCATTGATGAATTTGGAAACTTGAAACTCTTGGATTTGTTTAACAACTAGCTAAGGGATGATAGCTATAAATTGAAACCAGAATACAAAGCCCTAGAAAGCAAACATTTTCTGCAAGTCATTAAATTTATGACATTTGATGAGAATGAGTGGGTTTGATATATCTTGAGCTGAATACATGATGAATTCATATGGCTATTGAAACCATTCAAGATTACAAAGGATGTTATCAAGATTATAACTGGGTTAAATTCAACTGTTGGATTACCCATGCTGAAAGCCATGAAAAATCAAATTGTTATCGATGCAACCGGTGCAAAGTTTGACAAGAGAGCAATGACCATTAATGATATTATAGAACCAGATGTCAAGTTTGCATCCATGGTGATTGGCTACAAGGTCTACCACTCCAACAGGGAAAATTCTGTCTCCGGAACTGCAATATATGCAACCTATCAAATGTTGAAGGAAAATGCTGATTATGACCTATGTGAGCTGCTACAAGATCAATTAATTGAGAATCTGAGCAAAATAAAGAAAGAAAAGAAAAATACCTTCAAGTATGGTTCTTTGATTATATGTTTGTTCTTTTATTTTATGGATGAAGTGCCTGGAGTTCAAGGTGTGCACTGGACATGCTAGTTGCATAACAAATAAGAGATCATCTACTCAGCTTTGGTGATTCCCAAGCTCAGAAGAAAGCTATTTGGGGTTACTTCAAAAACTTTCAGAGTATGATGCATGCAAGAGAGAGAATCCCTAAGTCAGTTGTGGAGAAATATGAGAATGAAATATGTTTTATGGTTGACACTGATTAGTGCCTGATGGAGGCTGTGGAACCTAGAACCATATGGATTATGCCAATGGGCTATGAGGTTGATGAGAAAGTTTTGGAAATGTATGCTCAACATCTCCTGAGAAAATCAAAAGACACATCTGTGGAAAGGTTTGGAACATATAAGGAGCTAAGTCTAAAATTGCATGTGGAGCTCAGACAACCAGAGACCAAAAGGAAAGTGCAGAAGCAAGTTGAAAAGTATGCTGAGAGCATTGGACTAACCAAGGAAGCAATGAAGCAAAACAAAGAAAGAATTGAAAAGGCTGAAAAGGAAAGGCAAGACAAGAAACAAGAAGATGCTCCAGTGGAACCATCCTCCACTTCAAGGACTACTAGAAGCTCTGCTGCTACTTCTGTTCCCCCTAAACCTGCAAAACCAAAAGACAGACCATCCGGTGAAGGAAGTAAGAGAAAAAAAACAAGGGCCACAAGAATGTATTTGAGCACAAAAGATGATGAGGAGATAGAGACAGATGAAGAAGTTAAAGAGATAAAATCTAAGAGAACCAAGACTTCAAGGGCTCCTGAGGACCAACCTTCCGGAAGCAAAAAGGCAAGTAAAAAGAAAGAGATTGGTAATGTTGCTATGACTGTTGATGAAATTGTAAAAATAATTACTGTTCATGGGAATCTAAGGCATATTAGAAAATATTATGATAGTTTTGATGAAGCAAATAGAAAAATCTTGGAGGATGCCATCATCCTGTACTTGAATAAATTCAATAGAGCTCTATTGGAAATTTTGCAAGAAATTCCTAAAAGTTTAAGGAAAATACTAGAAATGAGGAAGGAAGCTGCCAAGGATAAAGACATAGAACTTAGAGAATATGTTCTCTCCACCCTATGTCCAGTAATGACCAGAAGGGAAGCAGATAAAATCCTCAAGGAAGTTAAGGAGAAATTTAGAAGCAAGATCCGGATGAACAAGCTAATGCTTGGTGAAACTGAGAAAGTTGTAAAGGAAACAGAGGAAATTTTGAAGAAGGCACTAGATAAAGATAAATATTATATTGTTTCAGAAGAACAAGTTGTGGAAGGTAATCCTATAGTTCTGGAACTAGAAACCTCAAAAGAAGAAATTGGAAAAGGAAATGATTACCAAGATGATACTCTAGATCCTCCGGAGCAAACCTATGAGGAGATAGATGATGGGATTGATTCATCAATTCTAGATGTTGAAAAAGTAAACATCAATGAGCAACAAATTGAAGTTGATGACTCCTCTATTCCAGAAAAGGAGCAAATAAACAAAGAAGACACAAAGATGGTGAACAAAACTAATGATGCAGGAGATACTCTAACTCCTCTTGATCAATCTGGAAAAGAAGACAATGATGAGAATATTGCTGCCACACAAGATCCTCTGGAACAAATTTCAAATTGTGATGACAAAGGAAAGAATTCCCCTGCAGATGACACAGAGAAAGGTGAAGCAGAGAAAGAAGAAGAAGTTAAAGGTAAGGAAGATAAAGCAGAAGATGGTGCAAATGTTGATGTACCCAAACAAAATAGTTCTGTCACTGAGAAAACCCAAAGAAAGGAAAGTTGTCCAGAAATTGTGGCAAGAGACACTGCAGATGCAGTGAAGGGTTTTCTAAGTAAAGAGATGCTAGAGTTCGATGAACCAGAACTGATTCAAGGACCACTCAACCTGGATACTTTCTCTCTAGTCCAATTGATGAAGTTAGCATCTTTCACACAAGCCAAGGTGAGAGAAAAGGTATTGAAGTCGCACATAGAGGACAATGAGCTGCTAGGCCTTAAATCCAGTATATTGGTGAAGATAATGCCAACTTTCCAAAAGAATCCATTTGATTCTCTCTCTGGAAATCTGAAGAACCTTGTAAGTTCTATGAGTACACACTTTGAATCATTTGAAAAATCCTCAGAGCTTAATGCTTAGAATGAATTTAATAACAAAATATTTGATGCACTTAAAGGCATGATTGGGATAGATAGAATGGTGCAAGATAACAGTATAAAGAGTATTCAAAGTGCTCTTTCAGAGGGGGGCAGTATATACAAGTTTTGTTTATCTACTCTGAAAGTCATAGAGGATATAGAAGATAAAATAAAGGACTCCAAACAGAAATTGTCAAGCATGTCCCAAGCTTTTGATCCATTGACAGTATCAGTGGCAAGTAAGGAGTGTCAAGCAATCAGTCTGTAGGAAGAAATAAAGAAGTTGACAAGAGAAAAGGAGAACATTGAAGCAAGAATGGGTGAGCTCCGGGGATTGATTTCCACTAAGATAGAAGCAATATTCAACCCTATGTTAGAAGCCCAAACTGCTGCACAAATAGGTGATCCCATTGACCTCCAAAAGGCTGAAGCACAAGCATTTTTGTTTAATGGCCACATTTTAACTTTGAATAGTATAAAGAAGAGTTGGGATATAGAGTTGGCCCTGTTGAAGAATATTTTTGGAGATATACTTAAGTATATGTAAATAATAACTTAAGGAATGGTTGTACATATGCGACATTGTATACAATTTTTTGGGGTAATTTTGGTTTGTGGATTCCATCCTTTTCCATTGATGTCAAAGGGGGAGTGAAGAGAAGTGAAAAATTAGAAATCTAGCAAAAGGGGAGCTTTGGAAACAATGGAGAGCACAAGTACAGAGTAAGGGGGAGTCAGTCATGACAGTCATTTTTCAGTAAGTGTTTCCATCAATGGCAAAGGGGGAGATTGTTGGCAAGAGACACTGCTTCGCATGATAGGTGTTGTCATTGATAGCAACTAAGACTATTCCACTCATCCACATAATATAATTTGTTCATATCGGAAGTCAGAATCAGAATTTATCCAAGTTCGGGTAGCCAGAAATAGAGCATGTGATAGGGTCCGCTATCTTGGTCCAAATCTCTCCAGTGGTAAATCAGAATATGCTGCAGATTGACTGAGGGAGTCATAAGGATTGTTAAGGAAATCTAAATCTAGAATTTTAACCTCCGGTGATGAAGGATTCAAAAGTTATTTGCAGCTGAGTATGGGGTTACAGTTTGACAGTGCAGACAGCAGAAGAACATGCCAACCTTGTAATTGATCTTGGTTCCAGATAAATGGAAGTTGTCAGTTGGACGATTTGTGATGATCAATGATAGTGGCCGACATGATTGATGATTTGTGAATGCAAGTTTTGATCTGCATTACAAGTTATGCATGGATTTAGCTGACAGAGCAGAGTCTTCAACAAAGTTCTAAGTGTTCTTGAAGCCGACTGAAAAGTGATTGAATATCATGATACAAATATATAGTTGATGGATTTAAGTGATTTTGGTGTGGGTGTAATGCGACTATGGGATAAATGCGAAAAGAGTAGAGATCTAAGGTTCAGATGTTAGCAGAATAGTAAATAGGGCAGAGTGAGAATGAAGTGTATCAAGTCAGTATTTTGTGCTTAACCAGAACTAAATCCTTGCATTGGTAGATGCTAATTATTAGTTCAAACTCATTGTAATCTTCTTTCTGTAGGCTATGATCCTTCTTTTGAGCAGTGAGCTCTGGGCAGTGAGCTCTGGGCAGTGAGCTCGAATGCATGTGCATTCCCAATTGTAATACTTTTAACAGAGTATAAGCTTTGTTGGTTAACCCTCACCATGGTTTTTCCCTTAACCAGGTTTCCATGTTAAAAATCATTCTGTCATGTGTGTTTATTTGTTTATGCTCATGTGTTGATGATTCATGCTTTAAATGTTTAAGTGATATTGTTGCAAGTGATAAAGTTTTGGGACAATTGATTCACCCCCCCTCTTAGTTGTCCAACCTAATTCTAACAGAGACTTGGATCTCCCAATGGATTTGCATCTTCCTTTTTCTTCTTTCTTATCCTTTTTCTTTCCCTTCTCTTTAGATCTACCACGAACCATAAGAGCTTCCTTAGTCGATTCAGAAGACTTTCTGTACATCTCTTCAGACAACAATGAAGAAACCACTTCATCCATCTTGAATGTGGTAGTGGCACTTCCAATGGCCATAACGAGGTGATACCATAAATCTTGTAAGGAACACAATAATGTCATACATCGATCTTCCTCCTCCATCTTCACACCAACAGAGGTCAACTGGACAACAAGCATATTGAATGTATTTAGGTGATCAGCGACAAATCCTCCATCTTCCATCCTCAGATAATATAATTTCTTTCGCAGGAATAACTTGTTTACTAGGGATTTAGCTTGATAAACATCTCCGAGCTTCTTCCAAAGATCCTTTGCAGTCTTCTCTTCATAGATATTCAGAAGCATTGAATCAGCTAAACAGAGTCTTATCAAACCCTTATCTTTTCGATCTTTAAGATCCCAGTCTTCTTTAGACATTGCCATTGGTTTTGTACCAAATATGGCATCTCATAAATCCTGATCTACAAGCATGTCCTCCATTTTGAGTTTCCACAATTTGAAATTACTGCCATTAAACTTCTCTATCTCAAACCTCCCAAATGTGCTCGCCATCTCTTTCCTGCAACAAAGATTTCAAAATCCTCTGCACAAGCTCCCACTCAAACGAAGATTAGCGGAAACGCTTCCTACATTGATCTACTAAGGAAAGATTTATGCAAATTTTAACTTTTACATTTACAGGTTATTAGATGCACATTAATAGAAAGGTTATAACAACATCAAATGCAACTACAAAACTCACAACACGAGATATACGTGGGGAAAACCCTTTTAGGTAAAAAACCCCACACTCCAAAACCTGCACAATGTATTATCAAATCCAAAGATGATTACAACACACTTGCAATGCAAGTTCTTTCAGGAGTACACACTATCAATTCTCATTCACATCACATGACCTTTCACATTCTCCAGCCACTTATTTATCAAGCCTTTTGTCAGTTATCCAATGTCGGTTTATCCATGTTGGCCAATAACAAAATAACTACTGACGCTTTGCCCCTCTGCACTCCTCGATTAATTAATTTGGGGGGAAAACTGCAGCTGACAAAGTCACCAAAATTTACAAGGTGCCGACTATGGGATCCTACAACATAGTACTAAATAAATAAATACAATATTAGGAACTTGCAATGGTTGAGACACCTTAATTCCCAACACATTTAGCATAGATTGTTAATTCTAGATTGAGTTTTAGATTCTAGGTATAAGATATCTATCACAACAAAACCAGTCTCCTCTCGAGATTTTAGATACACATTCATTTCGGTTATTTTATCTTTGTGTCTAGAGTTAACTCTTTTTTTTAGGTTAATTGTGATATTGATTGTATTAATAAGTGATTAGCATAAATATTTAATATAGAGGTGTTTTATTCCTCTTCACTTACATATGACTACATTATTTTCTTTAGCTCTTTTGGCCCCACTATAGAAAAGCACAATATTTTTTTCTAATGGTATTTGGGCTAATTTTTTTGATATATAAACTAAAAATAGTGGGTTTGTGAGCTAGTGTTTAAACTTTAAATATGGGAATACACAACATGAAAATTGGAGTAGTACCTATGAGAATTAACAACATAAACACTGGATTAATGAATAAGAATCCCTATTGATTATTTATCTAGGAACATGAACAAACAAGGGCTTTGCAACAACTTAAGCCCCTACCTTACGAAATAAATTAATGATTAAATTTATTTTTGCTTAAAGGGGTAAAATAGGTTTTGAAGGGGGCTCTAAACCCTATTACAAAATGCTACCCAATAGATTAAACTAGACTAACCGACAACCCACAAACAAGCAAAAAAACAAATAGGAAACCCATAGCAAAGCACCAACACAATTACAACTTCTTTAAATTCTCAACAACCTCCAGTTCCTGCTTGTAAAACTCTTCATGCAACTTCACAAAGCCCAACAACTCATCTTTTTCAGCTTCAAAAGATTTTTTCTTACTCCCATGAGTACAGGTGCTCGGTCCTCCCTGTTCAACATTTTTAACTTGTTTATCTTTACCAACATTCGTCTGATCCTTGTCTCCAACTTCCTTTTGAATGGCCTTACTCGTGATTTGTGCCTCCTGGAGTTCTTCAGCTTGTTAGTAATGATTAAATTTGTTAATATAGATTAAACAAAAGGCAAGCAAATATATAGTAATAATCGACACCAAAACAAAGAAAATTGAACTTCAATCATCACATTGTTAAGGATTGTAAAGAATTAAAAGAACTATATTAGTTTTTCCTTTACAAATATTTCTATCTAGTGCTAAATAAATGAATACAAATTAATTAAACATTATTAATACTAGATAAGAGCGGCTAAGGCAACAAGATTACATGTAAATGTAAAAAACATATCGACAAGAGATAAGGGATAAGAAAGTGTGAATCTATCTCATTGTGTTGAATGATATGTTGTGATAAATGTTGATTATATTAAATTAGAGGCTAGGAAGATGTACAAATAGTTGTGAAAGACTAATCATGTTGTTCTATGTTTCTAGATAATATTGCATTGTGTCACTAACATTGTGTTATGATCTTGTCCTAATTGTATGATTTCATCCTTCCTATATATTGAATGGGGCCATGTACCAGTGTTGAGAAATACCTTTTGGAGTATGTTGTGTGAGGATTGAGGTATTAGACTTCCTCATGCCTTGGTTAGACCCTTATCATTATTCACAGAATCCGAGACATGATTGGTGCAATATTTGTTCTTGAATGCACATGGTAGATACACATGATCATGAAAATGCTCATAATGTGAAGATAAGAAAGATCTAACATGTAATTTTGCATCCTCTTTTCTACTAAATGTTTTAAGCATAGATTCATTAGTAATATTAGTATTTGAAACAACTGCACAATCATGAAGACTAGAAGCATCTATATATCATCAAAAGAATCATCATGATTTACTTGAAAAGTGTGATCATTATCAATTGAAGTGACACCATATGAGGATGAACATAAACAAGAGGGAACATAACTATCATTAGTGTTAGAAGAACTATAATCATCATAAAGCTCATCACCAAGATATGTAACATCATGGATATGTGAACATTAAGATGTATCACTAGAATGCACATCACTATCACTAGTAGAATAGAAGTCCAAACATTATAAAGCTCATCACTAGCCATAGGATGGATGATATAAGGCACATTGACATCATATGGAAGTAAAGCTAAAGTATGTGCATCAACCAATTATACATTAGTAGGCTCCTCAAGGAAAGATGAATCAATAGATGCACATGTTGGATGATCCATAGAAGTAAGAGAGACTATCATGAGATGTAGAAAGGGTATCATCTCTAGGTACATAATATGAAGCAATTTCTCTAGATGTATCACTAGAAGTTAGGGCTGCATAGTCATCAATTTTCATATTAGGAGTATAATCATAAAAAAATATGTAGACAAATGAGGTGAAGTCCTTGAGACTAGAAGGAAAGGTGCTAACAAGGTCCATGCAGGAGGAGAAATTAGACAAACATTAAACCAACTCACTTGTGGAAAATATTATATCATCTATTGGGTGAAGATGTAATATCATTAAGGATCAAAGGATAAGATGTAATAAATCATGAAAAAACATTATGATCCTTGATGTAAGTATGAAGGTGACCCCAAGGTAAAGGCTCATAAGGTTTCAAGGTATAGTAATCAACAAATAATGGATGAAGAAAAAGAAAAACTAGGGCCAAATCCTAGGTGAAAGGAGAATCTAAGCAAAAGGGAGGATCACTAATTTTAGATCTAAAAAGAAAGATGAATGCAATTAGAAATATTTATAAATCAACAAAGGTAGGAGAAATACTACAACAAAAACCCTAGGGGATGTAAGATTGAAAGGGTTCACCAATACCTAAGGAAATATAAGAACCCTATTGGTGTTTCCTTTCCAAACCTTTCAATCTATCTAATGCTAAATAAATCAACACAAGCTAGTAAAACATGATTAACACTAGATAAGAGGAATTAAGTCACCAAGACATGTAAATGTAAAAAAGTAATTGACAAGAGAATGGACAAGAAAAGTTGTTGGGAATTTTCAATCTTGAATCCAATTTTCTCAATTGATAAGATACAAGGCTTTGACTACTACAAGATAAACATTTGAAAATTGTATGCAAATATGAAATTAAGTTTTCTTAATCTTTGAAATACCATTAAGAGATTTAATTGATTTTGTTGGTTCCCAAATCTGCACACATCAAACTTTAATGATTTGCTAGTTCTTATGATCAAATTCAATGAGAGATTTGGTCAAAAGAGTGGGAGATCACTTTTCACCTATCTCCCATGCACTTTAGGCTTTGCCAAACCTAGGGGGGTGTCCCTTATTTTGGTAGTCAACAGATTAGTACTTTATTACACCAGGTAGATTTGTTCCCATATATGCAAATCAAGATATTGAAGATTAATATCAGACTGACAATATTCTTGATTTATTTTCACAGTTGAAATATGAGAACATGCAACACCTAAATTGAAACAAAACACAAAATAAAATGATTCAGATGGTTTGTCTTTGAATTTTTTGTTCTTTCTAGACCTTTGGGAAAGTAGATTCCTAGATCAGTGCTTTATCAGGGCAACAAAATCAAAATTTTACACTGTAAATGTTTCCTCTCTGACATCAAAACGTCAAATTCAAAGGGTATATTTGTATCAGTGACTTGCAATGATAGACCCAAAGATGAATATTTCCTGCAATTCTACTTCAACAATCCCTAATGTAATACGCCACTTCCTATATCTTACTTAAAGCATGTTTAATCCATTCCTTGAACAGAAGTAGTAAATAAGATATTCAATACAACAAATGTGGATAGGTGAAATCCAAAACCCTTGATTCCTTCATTCACAAAAGAAATGCATACATTCAAGGAGACAATTTCAAAAAACACACACATGTAGTGTTATTCATATATTGCAATCTGAATTGAAAAATGTCATACACAAATTTATTCATACACAGGCATAATTCTTCTCTGCAATCTTGACAATGTGCCTACTTTGCTATAGAAACTACTCCCCAAGATGTGGTTATCTTGTATCCAAAGCCCAAAATAGAATCCCTACCTTACCAACTGTTGGGTTTTGGACCAGTGACAGTAAGCCCTAAAGGTTTGCCACTTCTCATCAATAGGTCCAATGCATGATTCGGCCAATAGAGATGAGAGGTTGTGTGAATGACCTTCCCTTCACTTCAAGTTTTGCCGCACCTAGGGGGGTCTCCCTTCTACGAAAGATTTATCTTTGATGTTCTCAGATCTAAAGATTTACCTTTGCATACCAGGCAGAATGCTCTCTCTTATATACCAAGATTTGTGAGATGAGTCCTAAGCTGGCAACAGTCTTGGATTATCCATGCTGGTTGAAACAGAGAGCATGTGGGGTCCTAATTCTACTCCTACTATCTAATGGATGGAGGTGATGAGATGGTTGGTGAGTGGAGTCGTGGGACTTCCCTAGACCCTTTGAACAGATAAATCCCCAGACCAGTGTCTTACTTGGGCAACCGAGTCAAGCCTAGAAATGTGAATGTTCTCCTATGATAACCTAAATTCATATCCAAGGGACCTAAGAAAATATTGCTGCCTTACAACAATATTTTGACAAAAGAGTATTTCTCATGATCATTCTTCGTGAATCCTTTAATATGACACCCCTCCCTATATCTGATTTAAAGCCTATTTAATCTACTCCTTGAGCAAAAGCAGAAAACCAGACACACAGTACAACAAACACATACTGGAGAACTTAGATACCCTTGATACCCTTATTCACAAGAGGAAAGACAATACCAGAGGAGACAGTCATGAACAAGACATACATGCAATGTTTTTCATTTAATTCAACCTGGACAGAGCATTATCATACAGAAAAATAATCATTCACAATCTTAAGACTACCCTGTACCCAGATAAAGAACCAGCACTATAACAAGATGTGCCTTTTAAAGATGTGAATACCTTATATTTGAAGTCAGAGAAAAGTCTCGACAAACTCACACTCTCCCTTGGTAGAATGGCCATGATTCCTTTTTAAAGGAGCGAACAAGATACCGACCATCTACCTCTGACAGACTTCTTAAATTACATTATAGATCCTTACAGATTTTTAAAATACAACTAGATCTTTGAATCAATTTTTTGCAGCTAAAGCAGTCAGAAATCCCTAAAAATCTGCTAGTTATGTAGCTTTTTCCTCAATCAGATGAGTGGATTTGATGTTTTGGTCCATGACTGTGTTGTAGTTTCAATTACTTCAATATGGGAGGAGGCAGGAAATTTGTTGATAGATAACCGCTTCAATACTTTAATTTTAGCCTTTGATTTGGGCCTATCTTTCACTAAATCAACGGTCGCTAGGCTCCGTCGTACCTTGAAACTCTTCATCAACATCGTTGAAAAGTCCTCTGCTAAAATCATGCCACACTGACAGTCATCCTCATTTGACTTTTTCCTTGTACATCGGTCCTTGCCATGTGGCACCATCTCACAGCATCACGACCGAAGATGGCCCACCGCCTTAAGGCTCTACACAATTGCGCTAAGCCGTCCACTCATCCCCTCTTTACTTGCTTTGCAACCCCTTATTGAATCTTGCCACATGTCACAATTCTGGGTCTGAGTGGTAGCAAGTAAACCATTTTCCTTTTGGCCCCGCAGTTTAATCAAGTGGGAGCCTCCATGTGGCTTTTACCTAAGAATCTTTCCCCAGCTTCCACGTGGAGGGAAGGTGCATGTTTGAAATGAAGCTCCCCTACCTTTCCTTCAAAAGCCTGCAGGAGTGACACTTGGCACCATCCATGACACTCAGAAACTTGGCTTCAATATTCCAGGCCAACCACTTCGTACTCTTGCGCTACTAAAAAAGAAAGAGACACGTGACATACTTTGCATAGTGCAAAAAGAGACACGTGGAACACTGGCGCACATTCTAAATGCTTCTCAAAAGAGTTTTCCCTTGAATCCCTGCAGTAGTGACACTTGGCACTCTTCGTGGCAGCTTAGAAATAAAAGGGGAGAAACACATAGGCCCAAATACGTGGCACACTCTGAGACTTTCAGAGTACAGCGAGCTGCAAAGAAGACATTTGGCACTCTCTGCCATTCTTAGATGCTGATCTAATTGCCTCTCTAACTCTGTGCTACGTGTCTTCACCGTGCATCATTTAGAATCATCTCTTCTCTTGGGTTTTCAAAACCTCGGCATGTCGACACGTGGCACATTCAGGCCCGACTTGAGATTTAGGCATTAAACTTTTGTGATGCGACGGGCTATGAGCGGTAATGCTAGGGAGAAGGGGCTGGTCACCTCATGACTTAAAAGGTTCAAAGTTGTAACTTAGGCAACCGAGAACCTTAGCAGGCAGTCAACAACAGAATAGAAGCTAAAATAAAAACAAGACCATAGGATTTTAGGCTTTAAAGGAGGAAAACATTTCTAAAACAAACCCAAAAACCCTAAGGGGTGCCACCACCAACAATTACTCTCTTCTACCAATCCATCCATTTACTATGATTTTTGGAGCTCTAAATATAGACAAACTATGTCAGCCAGGATTTCCCTAGTACAACCTTTTTAGTTATATTTCATTTAATATTTGTGACTTTGGAAATTACATTTTTTCTTTGATTGGCTATTTTTAGAAAAAACTTCTTTGACCAATCCTTATGTAGTATGAGATGGGATTAATGTTGCTCTTGTGAAAAAAATATTTTGGGGTCCAAGAATGTTCTAGAAGACTTATGAACTCCCAGGAAATTCAAGACAAATGTGCCCCATTTTGTCGCATATTCAGACTTAGATCATAGGCTGCTGGGAAGGCAACATAACTCCCCATATTTCAATCTCCAACAACCAAGTGTCATTGCTCCTGGAACTGTTGATAGGACCACCAATAGTTGAAGCAAGAAGTAATCACGACTACCCTTGAGAATATGACGCTGCAAATGTCACTCTTACTTAAGTAAGGACTTCTTTGACTCTGTGAATAGAGTCCAAATTCTTCATCACTAACTGGGCCACCTAAACATAATATCCTCCCTCTATTGCAAATGTGTCCTTGATGAGTGCCACCAAACAGAGGGAAGGAGAGACAACAAAATGATGCCTCTCTGCCTGTGTATAGCGGTCCCAGGTTTGGCCGAGGCTAGTGAAATTTCACCCAATTGATCCACCCCCACCAAGTAGCTACATGCACTTGGAGTTTCTGGCCAACCTTTAACTTCCCCACCATAAAGACACTATTTAGCTATGGTTCTGGGAAAGCAGCAAGGCTGTTGTAGCCAAAATCTCCTACTTTTTCCAATACCTCCCATTCCTTTAGTCAATAATCATCATCTTCCTTAATTTGAAATGAGCAAACCTTAAACCAAGAGAATAGTGACATACTTCTTTGGGAAATAGAGGACAAAAATAGGGTAGAAAAGGAAATAATCTGCACATTTCCCATACTGAAAGTTGATGTGAATAGTGTTATCAACAAAGTATGCACCTAAATGCTAAGCTATCAACTTAGCTACCTGTTGACACATGGGAACACTCCTAGGCCTGTGGGTTGCCTAAAACTTGGAGTGAACCTCTAGAGTGGGCTAGTTCCCCTGGTAAACCACCTAATCTAAAAGACTTTCTGAGGAAAGGGTTAAGAATATCACTTGTCTTATACATAATATGGCATTGTCGAAACTAGGCTTTACGTCTTATACGACATGATTAATTTCTTAAATCTCAACACAAAAGTATAAACAACACAGGAGACACCAGATTTCTACATGAAAAACCCTAAAAGGAAAAAACCACGGTGCGTATTAGCCCATAGAAATATACAAGTTATATCAATATCAAAAAACAGAGGCTCACTGCCAAAATTGCTCACTGCAAAGAAAGGCTCATTGCCAAAAGGTGGAACTGAGATAATAGTATCTACTCCATGTCGAGGTTCAGTTGTCTTTTAAATTAGGTGGTTTAACAGTATCAATTACCTTTATCAATCATATCACTTGTCTTATACAGAATATGGCATTGTCGAAACCAGGCTTTACGTCTTATATGACATGCTTAATTTCTAGAAACCAGACGCTATCATTTCACACATCAATCATATTGATCAAGTATTATACAGATTGTTACACTCTTAAAACTAGACCATGTGTCTTATACGAGGTGTCTCATATCTAAAACTAGACTCAATCATCTCATTTGCCTTATACAGATGGTTGCATCATCAAAACCAGACTCAACATCTTATACGACATGTTTTCCTTCCTGAAACCAGACGTTATTCAACAATCATATCACACAAACAAACACCCATCACTTGGCAAAAGGATCACAATGGCTATTGAATCTGTTGGTCTAGTCTGTCTTATCTTTTCATTTGATTGATCTTTGGTCTTGTTCTTATGCCCCTCGAGGAAGTCTATAGATGATGAGAGGAGTGATGATGGATCATGACCTTTTTCTCTTTGATTTCTGTTTGTGGTTGGTCTTAGCAATATGACTCGGGCAACTATGTTCCTTGTGTGTGATTGGGATTCGATTTGGCATAATCAAAACTTCTCATGTAAGTGAAAGGTCGTTTAACACTTCCTTGTACTAGGAACAACATGTTTTATGGATATTTCCTCACATATTTTGACAAGGTTCCATGGTAACTAGTCGGTGTCATGACATTCCTTGTTTGTCATGTGCCTATTTTGCAAGGGATTACATTTTGCACCTTGGTCTATGCCATGCCATGGTGTTTATTATCCATTACCATAATAAGCTATATGATGATAAATCATGCAAGGAAACTTAAAGTTCAAAATCTATCAAGCAAAATCTTGTTCCCTTTTCACTTCTCCAATCATTCTCCATGTCTTTTCTTCCGCACTTCCATTTCTTCTATCCATCCCTGTAGTCATCCTGATGGCGTGCTATGACACACAAAATTAAATGTATTAGACACATCATCCTACATAAATAAACATGTTAGAACATCATATAAGCATCATCATAGACATGTTAGGTCATCCATATTGCATAAGAAAATACAAAGACATTGATAACATTGCATCACATATAGAACCATCATAAGCATATCATGAATATCCATTCATATATCATGAGCCTCCATAACATCATAAAGCATAAACCATACATCATCACATAAGCATAATCATACATCGTAAGCCCATAATGCATATCACATGGAAAACATTGCATAATCATAGAACCCATATAGAACATAACATGAATTCATAATGCATAGCATAAATCCATCACATCATGTAGAACCATCACATAACAAACATATAGAAAGATAACATCATATAGTCATCGTACAATAGTGCACTTCATATATCATATATATATATATCTCAAAAAGTGTCATAGTATAGTATCAGAAATGACTGTCAAAAGTGGAGCTCGCAGGTTCAATCAAAAAGAGAGCTCGCAGGATCGATCAAAAATATATCATGTCTACAAAAATAGGCCTAGCCTATGCTGTCTCTAGCTCCAGAAGGTGCCTGTCCTAAGGAAGGTCCTCTATTTTTTGGACCCAAATGGCTTGTCATAAGGTGATGTCCTCCTCGGCTAGGATACTCTACCATTGCTCTATGTCCATCTCGAGTGAATCCAACTCTGGCTATTGCTCTAGAAACTTGATACCCTCTGATCTGTAGGCACAACACTCTCATTTAAGCCCCTGTAATATTTTCTCTCCTGACCTGCTCTTTATAGTGCATGAGCTAAATCTGCCATGGGCCCGCTAACAATAGCCATGAAGTCAATGCATCGCTGCTCAGACCTCTATGCTCTGATGATCACCAGATCACGCTATACCATGAGCTATGCTATCTACCCCTGAGCACCCTATAGCTATCCCTGAATGCCCTGCAACTTCCCTTGCAAACCCTACACCTGAGCCTATAGTGCCTGGACCTGTGCCCAGAGGTCATCCTCTTTATCCTCTGTGTCCTCAGCTTCCTCCTCATCTAGGACTGCATCCCTAATGGGGATATCCTATAGGGCCTCCTCTTAGACCCTCTCCTTAGTATCAATCTCCTCATCTCCTCCTTCTCCTCTTGCATCCTCCATAGCAACATCCTCCTCTGCCTCCCCTACTCTAACCTCTCCCATCTCTATTGCCCTGTCCTACTATTGTCTCACCCTCCTTGTGAATAGGAGAAATTCTAAGATCCCTGCCTCGGCCATCCCTTTCTATACCCTTTTCACCTCTCCCTCTATCTCCTCGACCACCATCACCACCATCACCACCATCACCGCCATCATTGTCATCACCACCACCACCTCCCTAGCCTCCATCTCTCCATTGGCCTCTGCCTCATAGTCTACCCTTGGGTCCTCTCCCCAACCTCTCCATTGGTTCCAGCTCATTAGGATGTAAAAATGGTGTGGGTCTATGCTAGGCCCACCATGCATCATACTTGGGCGTGGTGTCCACATTTGCAACATTAGCAGCTACTCCCACTGCATAGGCTATAACCCTTCTATCTCCTAGATAGCCACCTGAATGCTAATCATGGGCCCCCAGTTGTGTACCTCTTGGGTCTACCATGCAAACTCTGCAATCCTGACAGGCTCACCTTGCCTCTCACCAAACTATCTCAGGACCCACTCTGGCAAATGTCACTTGATAATATGCTAAGACTGTACTATGTGACCAATCAAATACCTTGTTTGCCAACAGTATGACAAGTCATCTCCATCCTCACCCCATGGTATGCAGTCTCTATATGGCCTCCATATAAACACATCCATGTAATCAATACCATGCCGCCAGAAACCAACATCACCGATCCATGCCTGAACAATTTCTCCCCCATATATGTAAACATAGGGCAGCTCCTCAACTACCTCTCTATCCATAAGAGGCCTAAACACAAGAATGCACTCCAATGCCCAAATCATTAGAAGAGTGATCCCATACTCGATCAACTACTCATCCCTATATGCCACACCATGCAACTGAAAGTAGAGCATCACAAGTAGGCAGGGACCCCAAGCATAAATTATAGCCCGCTCCATCATCCCCTTGAACATCTGTCCCCATCTAATAGGGAAGCCATGCTGTGATGATCTAGAATCACAATGCCGCCGATAAAAGTGCACAGAACCACAATCAATCTATCATAACGATCAGGCAAAGTTTCCCATTGGATCTCATAATCCTCCACACCCAGCTCCACAGGACTGTCGGTCTCAAACAATTATTGGATGGCAGCTAGTCCTTGCTCAGGATCAAATATAACACGCTCCCCATGGATAGGAAGCCGCAAAATACGCCAGACATCCTCCAAAGTCACAGTGGCCTCTCCAGTAGGCAAATGGAAAGAACTCATCTCAGAGTGCCACCTCTCAGCCAATGCTGTCAGAAGTCCTTGGTTAGCCTTCACTATGGGCATGAAGGCTACATGATACAATCCCAGGGCATACAAGGTGTCTCGCTCCTCCCAGGTTAGATGATCCCACAACCTATAATAGGACGACCGACTCTCCGTGTGTAAATCAGTGACAATCTCACCTGCACTCACAAAACATCATGACATGTCAGCCAAAATACCTAAATAGACCTATCAGACTCAGGCTCTGTCAAAAATTTTGTCAAACCCTAAGCAGAGACTGCCAAACAATAAGTTGTGTCACACTGTCATTTAAATGCATCACACTTTGACATTTGCATTGCAAAAACCCTTAGATGCCTTGCATCTTTGCAAATGCATCGCAATATCCTTTAGTTGCGTCGTAATTTTGTAATTACGTTGCACAGACCCTCAGCTGCATCACATTTAGCAATCATGCACAAGCTAAAGTGATTGTGTCACATAAACCCATGCATGTGTCGCAAGATTCTAGATGTGGCGCAAGATTTCACATCCGCATCGCTTGCAAAAATAGTTGTAGTACAGAATTCTGCACTGCATTTGTTACCCTTCTTGGAGCCCTAAAATCTACAAAAAATCAACAAAATTACAAAGTAGGGTTTTGGCACTCACTGCCGCGCCTGATCTTGCTGGCTATCTAGATGTCCTGACTCGGTATCCTTGGTGGTGGTGGGATGGAATCGACGACATCTTTGTAATTGCTCTACGACACAGTACTAGCTTAGAGCTTTAAGACTGCTAGAAATTTCTAAAGGCTATGTGCACAAATGACTTATTTGGGCCCCCTAGAGCCTATTTAGAGATCTTTTTGATCTAAGTGGGCCTCATTTCTCCAAACATGGCCATACCAGCTCCTGTTTTCATGCATAAATTACCCTGTGGACCTAGTTTTCTCTCGCCAATGTAGTTTCATTGCTCAATGCAATTTTTTGGGAAATTTCCCAATTTTTTTTGGAATTTTTTAAAAATTTGTAAACCGAGGGGGCACCATGTTATCCCACCTAGTCCGGGGTATGCTAGGACAAATCCAGAGCACAATTTTTTGAATTATTCTTTGACACAATGTCTGAATTGACATTGTATCAAAGAGGGACAAAATGTAGACACTTAAAAATGTCCTAAGCCTGCAAGCAACATTTTCACATCAATTTCTCCCTAATATCACATTCCTCTATTAATTAAATAATCTTTAATTATTTAATTAATTCATTTCTCCTATTTTCTAAATCTATAATTAAATTTTATTTATTTAATTATTCATCTGTTTTCCTCTATTTCTCTTCTATAATTAAAAATATTTATTCATTTCTCCTATTTTCCAACTAATTTAAATAAATAAAATATTTATTTAAATTTAACTCCCACCTCTTAATTAAATAAATCCTATTTATTTAATTAAATTTCCCACTCATTCCTCATTCAAATTAATTAAATAAATCCTATTTGATTAATTAAGTTTCCCACTCATTCCTCATTCAAATTAATTAAATAAATTGCAAAATTTATTTAATTGATGCACTCCCACCTCATCATTTATCTAAATAAAATAATCCCACTCTTGTCTTCTTGTGAGAGGGAAACCCTATTCAATCTCAATCGTCCACATCACTCAAAGTCAACTTTCAATCCTCACCCTTCATTTGAACTCAAGCCTTCTATAAAAGAAGCCCTCCAGCCTCATTTAAGCTACAACCACATTCATTATCTTCAAGATTTTGTTGCATATCACATTGAGCTTCTCATGAATCTTGCATGTCTGCAAATTTAAGAGCAAAGTTAGAGCAAAGTTAAGAAGAGCAATGGAGGAGAGCCAAGTTTAGCATAGGAATTTAGATATGGTTGCTATTTTCTTGTGATTTCTATGTTGATTTTGTACTCCATTATTGGATAAGGGCATCTTAGCTTGCATTTGATAGTTTGTGGTTGCTATTTGATGATGCAGGTCCATTATTCCATTTTTCCCTGATCTACAACCTCAATGCATTAGATATGGGTTAGAAAGGATGAAAATACAGAGGGATCTAAAGTGAAAGGAGACCTCTCACTCACCAATGAAGTGGAAATACAAATCCCAGACAATCTAATTACTCCGCATGTGGAGGATTTGAGACATAAGGTGTTAACTGGTAAGATTTGGAACTTTGATTGTGAAGCAGATGAACTTGTTTTGTGGGTTAGACAAAATTGGGACTATGTTCTAGATATCTTTTTTATGGATAAATCCCAAGGTTTTTTTGTTGTAATTTTTTCAAATAAAGAAATTAGGGACAGGGTTTTAAATGAGAAGCCTTGGTTTTTTAAGGGAAAAGGGATTTTTTGCAAGAATGGGTGCCATATTTTGATCCTGTAGGTGCAAATCAAAACTACATTCCTTTTTGGGTTTCGTTAGAGAATCTGCCCTTTGAATACAAAGATCTTAACATCATTTGGTTGTTGGCTAGAAAATTGGGTTTTTTCTAAAGCTTGATTTGATTAACTTTCATAACCCTAGATTACTAGTATGATTTTGTTTGATTATGAACACAAATTTTCATTTTCCTAATTTTATGAATCTCAAATCTTCGAATGGAATTTGGAAATAAGCTATTTGTTTTGAGGACCCAAAAACTGTTATTCAAAGGGGAATAGAAGATGCAAAGATGGTTTGGGAGGATCCGAAAAGGAACAAAAGTCTTGAATTATCTAATGAAATAGCTTCTAAGAGAGATCCTTCTCTTGAACATTTTGTGAATGTTCCAAAACAAAATTCTGATGCTGATTAGGAGCATTTTTTTGGAGAAGACAACTAACAAGAGTATAGATTTTTCTGGGTTAGAGAGGGAAGAAGGGGAAATTTTTGAGTTTTAGAAAAATGATGTATCAGTTAATTTTTTCAGTCAACAGGAACAAAGGGATGTAACTTTTCTTGATAAAATGGATAAATTAGAGCAACAAGCAGTTTGTTTACAAGAAGAATGCAAGAGTTTGAGGGTTGATAAGAAAGAACATCTTTTAGATCAAAGTCCACAGTGTACTTCTCAGGGAATCATTTATGAAGAAACACAAGAAGGGTCTCAAAAAGAATGTATTGTTGGGGGTAATTTGAATTCTATTCCATTTCATACTATAGAAAACATGATGGATGAAATTTTGGAAAAAGTGGGAGGAGAGTTGGTTGATAAAATTGCTTAGGAGGTCTTGCTGGAAGATTTGTCTCCTACTATTGAAGGGGTTCCTAAGTCCACAAGTTTGAATGATGTATTGAATGATTCTACTTTGGGGGAATGCCAGAAAATGTATGAGGAAGAAAATGGTTTGTTGAACATAAGAGGTGGTGAGAATAATAATTTGTTTAAATAATATCCTTGATGAAATGGATTCAAGGTTTAAGAATGAAAATTGTGTTGAGGCTGGAAAGGAGGATAGAAATTTTGATTTCTCGTAGACTTTTTCAATTTCACAAACTCCAACAGTGGAAGAAATAGATTGTCTTAATACTTATGTTAAAAGGAATAGGAAGCTAAATCCATAGAAGGTTTAGGAAGAGATAAAAGCAAGGAATCAAACAACCATTGAAACATGTTTGAGATCAGGGAGAGTGTGTAGCTCTCCTTGGGGGAAATGAAAATCCTATCTTGGAATGTTAGGGGCATTAATGCCCCTAAAAAAGGTGCTTAATAAAGTGCCAGATTGATTCCTTAGGAATGGGATTGATCCTTCTTTAGGAAACTAAGATTTCTAATCAACAAGCTGATCTCATCTTCTCAAAATGGAAAAAATGGCAATTTCTACACTCATCAGCAATAGGGGCTTTGGGACGAATGGCTATTCTATGGGACAATTTTTTTAATGTGGAACTGATTTATGCCACAACTAATTGGATACTTGTTAAAGTATCTTCAAAGAATCTTAATTTCTGGCTATTCAATATATATGGGCCTAATCCTACATCAGGTAAGAAAGCTTTATGGGATTTGTTATCTTCAGTTATGCATAATTTAAAGGAAGAAAATGTGATATTTGGGGGAGATTTTAATACTATTACATGTTTGGATGAAAAAACCAGGGGAATCATTCCTCCACAAAAAAATAATGGATGATTTCAATGAATTTATTTCTGATAATGCTCTATTGGATTGTCCTCCTATAAATGAGAGTTTTACATGGACTAATAGAAGAAAAGATTTCTTACTTATTGCTGAAAGAATTGACAGATTCCTTTTTTTCCTTGAGTGGTTTTTAGACAAGGAGTATTTTCATACAAATATTCTACCATTCACAGGTTCAGATCACTTCCCTATTGCTCTTAACTTCTGTATTAAGGGTGAATATAAAAGGCATAAGGCTTCATTCAAGTTTGAGGCCATGTGGTTTAGGGATAGTAATTTTATTCATATTTTAGAATCTTGGTGGAAGAAGGCCCCTTTTGTAAATGGATCTAGAATGTTTCAGTTGAATGAGAAGTTAAATTTTATTAGAGGAAAGATCCAGATTTGGAATAGGGATATTTTTGGAAATATTTTTAAGAAGAAATTTCAGCTACAAGATCAATTGAATCAAATAGATGAGCATATTATTAAATTTGACATCAATCAAGTTTCTTTTGATATTGTTAACTCTCTTCAGTCTGCTCTTGAAGAGGTTCTTGCAAGGGAGGAAATTTATTGGAGGAAAAAGTCTAGGGAGACTTGCTTAAGGGAAGGGGATAGAAACACAAAATTCTTTCATTCATCTTTTGTGATAAGGAGGCAAGGAAAAACCATTAATGCAATAAAAGATGCTACTGGACAAATGTTAATGGAACATTCACATATTCAAAAGGAAGGGGTCAAATTTTTTAGTAATTTGATGTCAAAATTAGATATGGTGGATAATTTTGAAGATGTTCAAGGGGTAATTCAAAACATTCCTAATTTGATTTTAAATGAAGATAATAAGGAACTATTAAAGGAATTCTCTTTAGATGAAGTAAATTAGTGGTTTTCTCTCTTGATCCAAACAAGACTTTAGGACCTGATGGCTTTACCCCATTATTTTTTCAAAAATGCTGGGAGTTTGTTGGAAAGGAAGTTTGGTTGGTAGTGAAAGAGTCTCATAGAAATGACACAAATCTAAAAGAAATCAATTCTACTTTTATTTCTTTAATTCCAAAGATAGGGGCCTCTAACTCTTTTGCAGATTTTAGACCTATTTCTTTGTGTAACACTATGTATAAGATCATTACTAAGACAATTTCTTTAAGGTTGGTAGTCCTAATACCCAAAATTATTTCAGAGGAGCAAGGGGATTTTGTTCCAAGTAAGGATACATCTAAAGGGGCATTGGTGGCACATGAAGTGCTACATTCTATTCAAACACATAAGCTAGCTGCAATGCTAACTAAATTGGATATGATGAAAGCTTATGACAAAGTGTCCTGGGATTTTTTCTTCAAGTTGTAAGGCATTTTGGTTTTTCTTATAGATGGTGCAAATAGATAAATTCTTGCCTTTTAGGTGCAAGTTTTTCATTACTTATCAATGGCTGCCTAAGTGAGTTTTTTAAATCCTCCCAAGGTATTAGACAAGGTGATCCTATTTCCCCTTTCCTTTTCATCATTTTGGTAGAAGGTTTGAGTAGGACTATTCAAAATCAGAATTTTCAAAATAAGTGGAGAGGTATTAATATTCCTAGAGTTCCATTTGTAATCACTTATGCACTATTTGTTGATGATACATTGTTGTTTGGATATCTTTCATTAATGGAGGCAAAGACAATTAAGAGGGTGATTACTTTGTATTGCTTAGCTTCAAGTCAACAAGTTAATCTCAACAAATCTAAGGTTTTTTTCTTCAATACAAGTCCTAATATTCAAGGTAGAATCACTAACATTCTAGGGTATAAAGTGGACTCTCTTGTTAATATCTGGGTATACCTCTTTCTTATGGGCCCCATAGAATCAACTTGTGGAAAAAAGTAGTTTTTGTTGTTCAAGTAAAAATATCTTCGTGGAAAGAAAAATAGTTAACATTGGAAGGTAGATTAATGATGATAAAATTAGTGTTATCAGCTGTTCTTGTATATTTGTTATCAGTTTTGAAGATTTTAAAAGGCATTATTCATGATCTGGGAAGTATTTTTAGAAAGTTTCTTTGGAATGGTACTAATGATGAAGGGAAAAATGTCCCTTTAGTTGCTTGGGAAAAGATCTATGTTCCTAAAAACAAGGGGGGGTAGGTAGCCATAACATTGAGGCTCAAAATAGAGACCTTGGTACAAAGCTTGCATGGCGGATGTATACAAAGCCAGATTCAAAATGGTGCAAAATTATGTAGTATAAGTACTTAGATTCAGTCTCCTTGGAGAGAATCTTTACAATAGCAAATCTTGAGGAGGGGTATAAAATTTGGAATTTTATTATGGAGTGTAGAAAGGTTATAATTCCTCATCTTTCATGGATAATACATGATGGACAGACAACCTCTTTTTGGGAGGACTCATGGAATACCTATCCTCCCTTATCTCAGTTTGATGGTCTTCAAGAAGCAAACGAAGTGTTGTGTCAAGTTTGGGGTTCTAAAGTAAAGGATTAGTATTCCATTAGATTCACCTTTATTAGGGGTACAATGGAAGGATTTTTCAAATTTGTCATTCCCACAAGAATAGAAGGATCAGTTGACAAGTATACTAATGAACATGAAAGTATTTTTTTCACCTAAGCAAGATGAATTGATATAGGTTTCGTCTAAATCTGGGAGGTATATAGTTAAGCAGGGTTATCAAAGCATTATGTTTAATGTAGTTGAGGAAGTTTGATTGTGGCCTTATAAGTTGTGTTGGAGTAGTTTATGCCTCCCAAAGGTAGGTGCTTTTGCATGGCTTGCTTTAAAAATAAGATTTTGACAAGTAACAGACTCCTTAAATTGGTTATTTCTCAATCTTTTGTTTGCCCACTTTGTTAGAATGAAGAGGAAGATTTAAATCATCTGTTGCTAAATTGTTCATTCTCTTATCAAATTTGGGTTTGGGTATGCTCAAGATTGGGGTGGCAAGGTCTGTTGCCAAATTCATTAGTAGATTTATTCCAAGGATGACCTTTGTTGCATAAAGATTCTACCTTTTCTGCGCTATGGTTGATTTCTTCCTCTATTGTGATTTGGAACATTTGGTTAGAGAGGAATAACAAAATTTTGAGGAGAGAAAGTTGTTCCATAGTTCAAATCATATTAAAAGTGGAGAAGTCTATCTCAGAGGTCATTATGTCTCACTTACTCTAAAGAACTCAGCCTCTTTAGTTTTTACTTCTTGGGATGTTGAAGTACTTTAGAGATGGAAATTATTGAAGCTCCCAAATTCAGGTTGCTTTCAAGCTAAACAAAGAATTGATAAGAGTCAAATAGCATGGATACCCCCCAGACGCTTTCATTAAGCTAAATTTTAATGGTACTCGTAGAGGAAATCTAGGTCTATTAGGTGCAGGGTGTGTTCTAAGGGATTGTAAAGGAAATGTAAAGGGTGCTCCTTCTATAAAATTAGGGATTTGCATCAATAATGAAATGGAAGTGTTGGCTCTAATTGCTGGCCTTAACCTTGCTTTAAAACTTGGGGTAACCAATATTATTGTGGAAGGAGATTCCTTAAATATTGTTAATGCAGTAAAGAAGTTCTCTCCAAGATGGAAGATTACATATTTTCTACAAGATGTGTGGAATCTATTAAATCAATTTGACTCCTTTTTAATCTAGCATACTTATAGGGAGGGTAATATGTTCACAGATTTTTTTTCAAACATAGCTTGTGACCAAGGGGAAGATGAAATAGAATGGAATGATATGAATTTATTAAGTAATTCTAAGGTGGTGGAAATATGGAATGGAAGGCTTCGAACATGGTGGCGGGAAGTGTTCAAAGCTTAACATGGTTTAGCTGTATCTCTAATTTAGAGATGCAACTATTTTTTAACTAACTCTTGTAGCAGGTGCTATTTTCAAGATCTAATTTATCTGATTTATTTGGGACATGTGCTATTCTGCTATCTCCCATTGGTGTGTGTGAGCTGGAATATTAAGTACAGACTAGTACTTCATTCATTTATGAAAAATAAATCAAATGCCATTCGCTCGATTTGTAATTGAGTTAAATCTTTTTAGCTTTGATCTCACCCATATCACATTCATTATATGGCGGCTCCTCTTCATTATTTCAACATCCGAGAGCTAATTCATTTTCTTGAGTTTGGGTCGTATCTTTCTTTGGTTTTTTTTTTTAGCTCTTTGAAGTTGGTTTGATATTATGGGCCATGTTCAGAGGAATAAAATTTTATTCTTCCCAGTGCAAAAGTGGGAGAGACTGACTTTGGGAGTGCTGCATTCAAACTTGTTGGCTGACATCTTCAAAGTCCATAACAAGGAGGTGGAAAATGCAATTATACAGGTCAGTAGTCGAGAGGTTCTTTTCTTCCCTAGATCTATCTATCCATCACAGGTAGTGACTCATTTTCTGTCTAACTCGAGATAGATTTAATTTAGGACTTTGAGATAGTTATAAATCTTGCACTCAAGTTTGTTAAAGATTTTCTATTTTCTGCTAAAAATTTTGGGGAAGAAATGGAAAACTATGATTTGCATATGGGGTTTGTGCCAATTGGGGGTTTGTTCTGTCATAAGGACATAAACCATCAACCAGTACCACATTGTGTCTACAACGCCCTCCTCCATGGTTTGCAAGATAACTTTGTTATTATTGTTCAAAATTCTCTTCACTATCATGCAGAAAAGTTGGGTGAGGAACTGGAGATGTCGGTTCGTGAAGTCTTCTAGTCTCTGCACTTTCTTGTCCACTTCCAACCACCACCACTTCCGGCTACTATTTTTCTTGCTCCTACAGAGTTTGAGCATCAAGGTTTTATTGTTGAAGATCTTATTGCTAGAAATTAGCTCTGTAATTGATGGCTTGTCTATGTGAATATCTTCTATTATGCTATATAATTTGATGGGGATATATGGATACTTCTCTATTTTGTAATGGTCTATGTTCGTAATCTCTATAATATGTATTGAGATGGTGTAGTCTGTGTAGATTTTGGAGCTTTTTGTTATTCCTCTCTTTTGCTTCTAAGAGGATTGTTGTTATGGCAGGGTTGGGATTGGTATTTTTTGCCCCCACATTCCCTTCATGGGTGTTTTGTAATCCTTCGGGACTCTATTATATTAATATATATGTCTAGGTTCCTAACACCTTTTTCTTTAAATAAAAGATTGACCTATCACCTCATCTACTCTCCAAAAATAGAAGATGCTCTAACCGGTAAAATAATTACCACAATAAATAATACATTATTACTATTATTGGTACCAATAATTAAGTAATTATTGGTGTCAGTTGAACCTTCATCCCTTATGAATAAATTTACAAAATTAACACCCTTTCTCCAAGGACATTGGGACTCTCCAAAAACTTTAGAACTTTCTAAGAACAATGGAAACCATACCATAGGATTTACAAGGTTGATGACACCTTAATTCCAACATTCTCCCACTTGACATCATACATTATAAATGCATATCCATAGGAAAAACCAACAAGAGAAAATCATCTTGATGAGGTCGTTGTAGTTGTCTTTAATTCATCATCATTTAATTTATCAATCCAGAGGTGTTTGGAGTTATCTGTGGTAAGGCTCTCTTGTGTAGGGGGCTGGAGTGGAGTCTTAATCTTTTGGGATGAATGGATTGTACTGGCTAGTAAAGGAAACTTGCTGGAATTCAAGTTATTCTATCTTCTGAAAGAAACGCACATGCTGGAACTTGAAACTATTCTAGTTGCTTTGGAAAGAAACACACATGCTATAATGGAAACTTTTCTAATTTCTTGGAAAGAAACACATGCTTTAATGAAAACTATTCTAATTGCTTGGAAAGAAACACACATTATTTAATCAAAACTATTCTAATTACCTTGAAAGGAAACTCAGATTAACTGCATCAGAATTTATCTTATCAACCCACAACAATGAAATACTCTGAATAGAACAATATTGTTTCACAGAATAACAAATGCTTCTTTTTGGTATTTTTCATAATTAAAAGATAGGCCTACAGATATTTAAACATCTAAAACATTCACACAAAAGAATAACTCAACAACTAACATTAACACACAAAACATTGACAGTAAACAAAAAACATAGAAAGAAAACACAGATAAATACTAAGAGATCTCCTCCTAGTTGGGGAAGTGGGACCTACTTTTCCAGTCAAAGATGATCCTCTTGAATTCAATCAACTTCAACATAAATTCCCTTTCATTTGCATTAAAGAGAAGCCCAGATGGGCATGGATACACGAGTGAATTAGAAAGATTTGTTCCTTGATGAAAACCAACAATACTTGACTAAAAGCTAGAACTAACTTAGTGATTCTATGAGACTCCTACTTATACATTTGAGCCTTTATTGAAAGCAATAACTATACTAGTTCCTAGCTACAATGAACTTATTTAATACATTAACAGTTCCCTTGCATTTGAACTTTAGATCAGAAATTCGTATCAATCTATTTATCAGCAGTTAGGTAGATCCTTGAATTAGCACTGGCGCAAACTGATGGTTACTTTAGTTACAATAAATGGTCACTTTTAGTTATCATAAAACCAAAGTGATATGTGGACTTAGAGTTTGAGAGTTGTCAATGGGTTGTGTAATTGAAATGAACAGTTGGATGTGTTGTTGAGTTTGTATCACTGGATTCTTGAATGACCCTTGGTTTGGCCTCATTAATCATCCACTCAAGGGGAGGAAAACTCTTTTGCATTGTTGTGGGAATTTGGAGCTCTCCAGGGTTTGGGTTCTTCATGCAAAAAGTGGCTCCGGATGGGTTCAAAGACCTCTAGAAAGCCCCTTGCTGTATTCCTTATGCAATCAACATACAATTTAGACAATAATTCTATAAAATATGCATTTGAAAATAGAATTCATAGTAATCTATCAAAATATTTCATCTAAATAAATAAAGACTAAGCATGCATATAATTCATTCAAAAGACAACTATAATCACGATAATATATATATATATATATATATATATATATATGCTAGAGTATAATGTCAATGCATTTAAATAGAGAACATATAGAAATAAATAGAGTCATGGATTTGACTCATCATCTCCCCTAGCTTATTCTTGGCCATGTCCTCATGGTAAAAGATGGACAACGTCCTCATCTGTCACATTCTTTTCTTCTAGGATCAAGTTGCAGTCAAAGTTCTTTGTTTTGTATTCATACAACTATCTCCTTCTAGGTGCAAAGTCATCATTCTCCAATAACTTTGCATACCATTTGTCAATCTTGTGTTGTCTCATTGGTCCTGTAGGAGTGCTGAGCAATGGGGCTGGCATAAATAAATGTGGTGGCCTAAATCTCATTCCCACCTAGGTTTGTTTCTTCTCCTGTATGAGGGCCAGCAAATTTTCTACCCTTGCAGTCATCCACCTAATGTTTGCTGGGGAGATGGGCTCCCTTCACCTTTAAACAATCAGGCATGTCCTCATACTTGAATAGACAACTCCTGGTAGCTGAACTGGGAAGGTAGCTAGCAATTTCTTGGAAATATGCAACACAAGAGTCCAAGTTCTGCACATATAATTCCTTGATACCTTGCCTATAAACTTGGGCTCTGAAGACTTTTGCGAACCATATGGTTTTAGGGCATTCATGCCTCATGAGAAAGCTTATATTTCCTACTGTTACATTATACTCCTCCATGCATTCTTCCCATAGTCTGTTATTTCTCAAGAGGGACAAATAGCTCAAGAGTTGGAGCTCTCCCACATACAAGTTTAGCATGGATGTATTGGCATGGCCCATTATGTGGCCATGTTGGAAAAATTCACATAAGAGATTTTTCTACTCCTTGGGGTTTTACACATAGGTCTCCATAAACTCCATATCATTCGCAAAATCAAATGGTAAATCACAACTAATTCTTAACAAATTCCAATGCAGAAACTATTCTCTTAGAAATAGAGCATACACACCTAAAGGTGGGCGTTGTACTAACAGGGTCTCCCCTATTTCACAAGCTAGGACCAATCTTTGTTCTACCATTGCTTTCTTTGTTCGGAGAGCCTCTAGGTCTCTCCAATGCTACCTATTTTCTCTCCTGAGCTCTTCATTTCTTGAGATATCTATAGATTGAGCTCATAAATCCTTAGTGTTGCTAGTACATGGGATGGATGTGCAGGTCGCTACTGAAGCTGTGTAATTTGAGCATCCCTCTGTGTGATTGTTGCTTATGCTTTTCTATTTTTTTTGAAATTCAAAAATTGTTTTTATCATTTTCTTTCTTCTCTTTAGCAGCTTGTTGTTTCTACTACTCCAGTTCTTCATTTTTAGCTTTCAATTGCAGAGCCACAGTTTCCATATGCTCTTTGTATTGTTTCAACTCATGCTTTACTTTGGATAGAGCCAAAATATGTCAATTTTCTTCTTCCTCCTCATCCTCAATAGGATTATCCACCAGAGGCTCCTTCCCTTTCTGATGGCCAATTTTAAGGATTTTCTCTTCTTTATCTTTAGGGGTTTTCTTCTCACTAACCTCCTCTATTTCTTTCTTCTCAGGGGTTTTCTTTGTAGCGGCCTCTTCTTTTCCTTGATCCTCGGGGGAGGATTGACTCCTGAAAATTGTCACTGGTTCCTATTCTACTACTGCCCTCTCTTCTTCATCAGATGATATAACAAACATTCTTGGGTGGCATGCTGCTGCAGCAGTGGAGGCTATTATTTCCTCACCCAATTCTTTTTGGCTCGGCTACTCTGCAACCCTCTAGAGCCATTTGTATTGTTGTGTTTGGGGCTTAACCGAGATTGAAATAGTGGAAGCCTGATGCTTCTTCTTCTTTCTCTTGGGTTTGAATTCCAAGAAGTCCTCCCATTTCTTCTGGCCATCCTCCTGCTGGATGAAATAATGTTTCATGATCAAATGGATAAGTCCATGGTGGCAAATTTGACCTTCACTGCACTTTATTTTTCCCATCATGTTAAGTAGACAAGTGTGTAAATATGTAGGAAGATTGATCAAACACTCTGACTTGTTGGCTCCATGTCTCAAATGAGTTATCAGCCACATACTTGACCCTAATACAACACCATACTAACCACATGTGAAAAACTTCATCACCCATAGGATAATAGTCTTCCATGGGTTTGGAAGAATGGTCCTTTAAATACCTTTTGTTGCTCCTTTGCTCACAAAATACCTTAGAAAAGGCTCCAGAGCAACATGAAGCTCTGCACTAACTCTTTGTATGATAGCTTGGTTTGAAACAAATTAGCACCTATTTTAGGAATTTCAAAAATTTGACTAATTATAGCAGGACTGATAGGAATCCTTACACCCTTGACTATGGAGAATGTGCGATGGAAGTTGATGACAAATTATTCAACTAATTTTGTTTCAAAACCCTCAAGCTTTTGTAGGAACCCCAACCATCTAGCTTGCCGAAAGATATCCACACTTGTCTGGTCAAAAACTGCATTTTCTAGTTTGACCTTTCTTTTATTTCCCATGGTTGAAACACTTCCTTACCAGTATGATGGATACAAAATAGAGCAAAGAAATAGAAGGTTTATGACTGCGAAGAATGAAGGAACTTGGCTTGTTTTGCTCATCAATCGATGATGAGTTTAGCATATTGAGTATAGACAGTTTGGTAATTATTTTGGCTATCTTTTTAGCAGTGATGGCATGTACCTTGGACCTATGAACCTGAGTTGTTGTGTGTGGAATAGTCATTTCAAGCTGCCACCTTTAATGCCACTTCCTTTCAAATCTGAAGCTGATGATAGTTATCGTCGCTCCACCCTTTGTGCCATTAACTGCCATTTATGATTACAATTTGTAATCATGATTACCTTTCCAAATACTCATTAATTTCTATTTGTGGCATTTATTTGAAAACACTATTATTATCATTAATTGGTACTCGTACGTACTTGTCAAAAGTGCACGGGAACTTAGAACAAACCCTCTTCTGCCATGTGTTGGTTTCTTAATTAACTGTGTCAGTTTTTCAGCTGCATGGGTGCGTGCATGAAAAATAGAGAATACATGTAGAGAATGTGAGGGACACATGACAAATATATACATATTAAAGTGATTATAAGTGTTTTAAGAAAGAAATATATTTTATGCAAAGTACTTACTTCTCGGGATAACATCATTTTAACTTTTTACAGAACTCATTTTTCAAAGCAAATATGATCTGGCGCTCAGTGATATTCTAGTAATAGCAACTGTCTTCATCGAGATCCATCTGAAGTTGTCTGTAGCCATTTATAGCTGCTTTGGATTTTGACATTTTTATGATACAAGACCTGCAAAAACTACAAAAAGGGGCTTTATTTTTGAAAAAGAGGGAATTTCAAAGGAAGGACCACCATTTCTAGTTTTCAATGCTTCCTCTAGGCAAAGCTACCATTTCTAGTTTTTAACTTTGCTTGATATATTTTTTTGATAGAAAAGGCCAGCATTTCTAGTTTTTAACCTTTCTATTTTATTCATCCAACAATTTTCTATTAGAGCATAATCCCCATGGAAGAAAGATCCTCCATGGTGAAATGTTCTATTTGAGATTGTATTTCTGCTGAGAATTCTTCTTTAGAGCTTGACTTGTGATACAACTTCAATCTGTGTCCATTTACTAGAAGAACTCGTCAGTCACTGTCAATAGGTGATAGCTGAATAATGCCATTGCTAAAAGTTTCCTTTATTTCATAGGGTCCCAACCACTGAGTGTGTAACTTCCCCTTAAGATCCTGATATTTTGAGTCATACAGTAGGGCCCAATCTCCCTTCTTGAATTGTCTAGTGATGATATGCCTATTGTGCCACTCCTTCCATTTTTGTTGAATCAATTCTGTATGATGTAGTGCCTCCATTCTCATTTCCTCCAATCTATTCAAATGCAATATCTTGTGTTGCTATGCCTTTGTCAAATCAATACCAACTTCTAGTGATGTTCTTAAGGTTTCCACCTCATATTCAATACGGAGCACTCTAGCTGCTTCCCATAAACTAGTTCATAGGGTGTGAAGTTAGTAGTGGTTCTCTAGTTGGTGTTATAGGCCCAAACAACTTTTGTCATTCTTTCTACCTAATCAGTCCTCTTGTCTGAAACTATTTTTGTGATGATATTCTCCAATTCTTGATTTGTCACTTCCACTTGACCATTACTCTGATGATGATATGGGGAAGATTTTCTGTGACTGATCTGATAGCTTTCCAGGAATTCTTTGATCATGGCAGACATGAATTGTGGTCCTTGATTAGAAACAAGAACCCTTGGGGCTCCAAATCTCTATAGAATGTGCTTGTATAGAAAATATGCAACTTTTTCTTCTTTTGCAGCTGGTAGAGTTTTGGCTTCAACCCATTTGGTGGCATAATCAATACAAACTAGGATATAATCGTTTCCTTTGGACGACAAATCAATTGGTCCCACAAAATCAATCCCCCATTCTTCAAATGGTTTCAGGACCACTTGAGGATAGAGTGGCATTTCTACAGTGGGAGTAGGTTGCCCCATCTATTGGCATTGATTGCATTGCTTGATGTACTGTTGGATTTCTTATGTCATCGTTGGTCAGAAATATCCAACTCCTAGAATCTTGTGTCCAGTTCAGAGAGCTAAAAAGTGGCCTTCTGAGTGTTCATCATGGCAGGCTCAGATGATATCATAGACCTATGTTTCCCACACACATCTTCTCAACACATGATCATGGCAATTTTTAAATACAATACCATTTACCCACTTATACCTATAGCTGTCCCTGATAAGCCACCTTGTCTCTTTCTAGTTAAAGTGTGGTGGACATTTGCCTGTAACCAAGTATTTAGCCAAATTTGTGAACCATGTGGACTGTATGGAAATAGAAAAAAGGAGCTCATCTAGAAATGTATCATCAACTGGTTCATTACTTCCCTATATAGTCAATCTAGATAAAAAATCAACAACCACATTATCCTTTCTATGCATGTCAATAATAGTTATATCAAATTCTTGTAACAGTAGAAATCATCTAATAATTCTACCTCCTACTACAACTTTATTCATGAGATATCGAATAGCAGCATGATCCATGTGGATGAAGACTTTATATCCTATAATATAGTGGTGGAATTTGTTAATTGCATAGAATACCACCAATAATTATTTTTTTGTGGCCGTGTAATTTTTTCTGCAAGATTTAAATTCTTGCTGACATAATATATGGTGTGCATACCTCCAGACTCACTAACCTACCCTAAAACTGCTCCAATGGCTTGGTTGGAAGCATCTGTGTGAATATGAAAAGGCTTGCTCTAGTTTGGACCTTTAATGATTGGTGCAGTCATGAGGGCTTTCATTATAGCTTTGAATGATTCTTGACACTGTGTGGTCCAGCTGAACTTAGAGTCCTTTTTCAGAAGGGTAAATAATGGATCAAATTTTTAGCTAAAATTTTCAATAAACCTCCTATAGTAACCAGCATGTCCTAGGAAGCTTCTTACTTTAGTTTGAGTGCACTTTCATATCTTCCTCAGAAATGTGATGACCTAGGACTATTCCTTTCGTCATCATGAGAAGGCACTTCTCATGATTCAAAGACAATTGATGCTCTTCACATCGTTTAAGAACTTTATTCAGACTATCCAAGGCCTCATCAAATGTCTTCCCATGCACTGTGAAATCATCCATGTAGACTTTAACACATGTGTTGGCTAGATGAACAAAGATTGCCAAAACAACTCTTTGGAATGTGGCTGGTACATTACACAATCCAAAAGGCAAAACCCGATAGGCAAATGCTCCCCATGGGCATGTAAACAGGGTTTTGTCTTGATCCTTTGGAGCTACTTGGATCTAGTTGTAGCCACTAAATCCATCAAAAAAGAAGTAGTGACTACCAGCTAAATTGTCCAACACCTGGTAGATAAAGAGAAGAGGGAAATAGTCTTTCTTAGTGGCCTTATTTAATTCCTTGTAGTTAATACAGACTCACCATTTTCCATTTTTATTTGGTACAATCACTAATGGTGATACCTGTATACGCCTAAAAATGACACGATTCAGTATAAATAAATATTCTTAATATTTATTTTCTGCTAATTCTTCTATCAATAAATAAATAAACAAATTTATTTATTTGATTCATAGTCTTCTAAATTAATTAAATATCGAAATATTTAATTATCTCTTCTAAAGTCAAAATTAAATAAAAACCTTTATTTAATTAAATTCTTCCAAACAATTAAATAATTCTTAATTATTTAATTAAATCAAATTATTCTTCCAAATTTGAATAAATCAAATCAAATTTATTTAAATCCTCTCAATCTCTAAAAATAAAATATAATTAAATATTTTATTTATTCTTCCAAATCATGCACAACAATTAAATAAATTTATTTATTTAATTAGTTTTCTTATCTTCTAATTCTTCAAATATTCTTCCAAATCTTCTAAAAATAAGTCTTCTTCTTCATCACACAAAATTGAATAATTTATTATTTAATTTCTCTCAAATCATGCAAAAGCAAATCTCAAGTTGAGTTATCTATTCAATCAATCAACCTTGTTTTTATCAATATCTCTTAAATTAGAAAAAAAACTTTCTAATTTATGAAAAACATTTCTTATCTTTAGAAAAGAAAGTAGTTAACTCAAATAAAACAACTCTTGTGTGACACTTGTCTTCTTCTTATTCGTGCACATTCCTCAACCGTTCTCAACTGTTGATCTTCTCATTCTTTCTATACCGTTGATCTTCTCTCTCCCAGGTCTATAAATTGAACCCTCTTCTTCCATTTCATTCATCCAAGCTTTAAGTATTGTTACTTTGCAGGAATTACAGCGCACCTTTGGCACCAATTCCTTCATTGCTTGTGATCACACTCATTACCTCACTACTATCATTGTTGTGGAGCTCATCTTCATTGCAATCAACTATCATAGCCGTTCTCCATTGACAATCTTGGAATCATAGAAAGGAAGTGCACTCTTTGAGGGCCTTATTCATACGTGCAAGATTGATTGAGATAGGCAACCAACGGAAGCTATGAAGCTTTGAGGTTTGCAAAGGTTTTTGAAGTTCTTTTGTTTGACTGATCTCTTTGTTTCTATATTTCGTTGAGTTTTGGGTATTATTGATATTGATATATTGATTATTCATGTTTACTCCAATTTTTCCTTAACATTTTTGGTGCCCACCGTGGGGCTACTGACGAGAGACACTATGCTAGGCTGACACTATGGATATGATATGGGATAAAACCTTGGTTGACAAGGCAACAAAGAGATAGAGTATCAAGCCATGATAGGTTATTGTTAGAATTTTATTATGGAACAGATATGGATCGAATGGGACACGAGTGAAGGCAACATGGACACAAGGTGATTGGTTTCCCAAAGATGGAGGAAGAGGTTTATCACAAGTAACACCTAATTACTAGGTTTTCACCACTTGCTTTTATTTGCACGAAAGCTAGAAAGTACACATGACGCCTGTTTGCCAGGTTTTCATCATGATACCTATCCAAGGTGCCTGTTTGCTAGGTTTTCACCAAAGGACAATTTTTTTTGTATTTTTCTAATTTTTTTGTATTTTTCTGATTTTTTATTTTTTTTTTGTATTTTATGCCCCTTTAAATTGGGGTTCTCTTAGGTATAGAATCGACAAAGATGAATGCTGTTGATTGGGTCATCGAATAGCTCACCCTCTGATGTTGCTAACTGATATGCCCTCGATCCATAAGCAGCTGCGATCACATAAGGCCCAAGCTAGTTGGGTTTGAACTTGCCTTTCTTTTCCTGATCCTGTTGATTGCGGGGGTTCTCCTTAAGTACTAGATCTCCAACTTTAAAGACTCTTGGGCGGACTCTGTGGTTGTAGCTTCGTGACATCATTTCTTGATATGCTTTGAGATGATCAAAGGCTTTTTGTCTCCTTTCCTCTAGCAACTCTAGTTCTTGCAATCTAGAAACTCTGTACTCTTCATCTATTATGAGACCTTTTGATGACACCCTGAGAGATGGTAACTCGACCTCAATGGGGAGGATAGCTTCTGAGCCATAGATAAGGGCGTAAGGGGTAGCACCTGTGGGAGTGTGTATACTGGTTCTATAGTCCCACAGAGTAGGATTGAGTTGGATGTGCCAATCACGGCCAACATTGTTTACTGTCTTCTTGAGGAGTTTCAAGATGCTCTTGTTGGATGCTTCTGCTTGGCCGTTGCCTTGGGGGTAATAGGGTGTGGAGAAACGGTGTTGGATTTTGAATCGGTCATAGAGTTCTTGGACATCCTTGTTTTTGAAGGGTCTTCCATTATCTGTGATAATGGATGAGGGAATTCTGTATTTGCAGATGAGGTAATTAAGGATGAATGAGGAGATTTGTTTACCTGTGACGGTGGTGAGGGGAACAGCTTCAATCCACTTGGTAAAGTATTCAGTGGCAGTTATTATGAATTTGTGGCCATTGGATGAGGGTGGATGGATTTTTCCCACAGGGTTGAGTCCCCATTGACAAAAGGGCCAAGGTGTCATTAAAGGTCTCAACTCTTGAGCTAGTGCATGTATCAGGTTCCCATGTATCTGGCACTACTTGTACTTATTCACAAATAGATATGAATTTGTTTCCATGTTCGACCAATAATAACCCAAATGCATGAGTTTCTTAGCTAAGGAAGGACTGCTAGAGTGTGTTCCATAGATCCCTTCGTGTACGTCTTGTAAGGTGGTTTGGGATTTTTCTTGTTCTAAACAATGGAGTAAAGTACCATCTAGACCATGTTGGTATAGGGTGTCAGCAATAATGGTATAACGAGAGGTTTGGCGTATAAAGGTTCATCGTTGGTTTGAAGATAAGTCAGGTGGGAGGGTGTTGTCCTTGAGGTAAGTGTAAACCTTACCATACCAAGGTGAATCAGATCCAACTAATTGGCATATGGAATGGGTTTCAGAAAGATCATAAGATGGTTGCTGAATTGATTCCACCAAGAACTCGTACCATGACTCATTCTCTGGGATTTCTAGGAGAGAGGCAATGGTTGCCATGGCATCTGCTACTTTGTTTTCAATGTGAGGTATCTTCTCAAAAGTGATGATCACAAAGTATTCCTTAAAGTCCTTGACCATCTATTTGTATGGGACAAGCTTCTCATCTTTGGTTTGGTAATCGTCATTGACCTGATTGATCACTAGTTGAGAATCACCATAGACATGTAGCTCTTTGATTTTCTACTCTGTTGCCATTTTGAGACCAATGATTAGGGATTCATATTCTGCTATGTTGTTGGTGCATGCGAATGATAGACAATTGAACTTTGGTATGGTGTCGCCATGAGGAGTTACAAACAAGATTCCTGCCCCTGATCCATGGTTTGTGTAGGACCCATCAAAGTAAAGTTTCCAGGAATGTGTTGATATATTAAATAAGGATTCATCTAGAAACTCAAATTGCATTGGTGTGGTGTCTTGTAGTGGTGCATCTGCTAACTGATCAGCAATGACTTCCTCCTTGATAGCCTTTCTATCTAGATACTCAATGTTGTATTCACTTAGGAGCATTACCCATTTGGCTAGGTGACCTGTTAGAGCTGCTTTGCTTAGTAGGTACTTTAGTGGATCTATTTTTGCAATAAGTTTGACTAGATGTGCTAGCATATAATGTCAGATTTTTTGGGAAGCAAAAACTACCGCAAGACATGATCTTTCTATCTGAGAGTATTGCAACTCATAGCCCACCAATGTGTGACTGATGTAGTAGATGGCTCTTTCTTTATTTTCATAATCTTGTTGTGCTAGAAGGGCCCCAAGAGCTGTTGGTGTAGCCGATATGTATAGTAACAATGGTTTCCCTTGGATAGGAGGCATGAGAATGGGTGGATTCATAAGATACTCTTTCAGTTTGTCGAATGCCTCTTCACATTTCTCATCCCATCTGAATGGAATGTTCTTATGTAGGAGATGACTGAAGGGTTGACACTTGTCTACCAGTTGTGATATGAACCTACGGATTGCTTGTAGCTTGCCCTATAGAGATCTTAGTTGGGTAAGATTCTTGGGTGGTGGCATGTCCATAATAGCCTTGACTTTGGCGGGGTCCAACTCTATTCCATTTTTTGATACAATAAAACCTAGGAGCTTGCTTGAGGTGACTCCAAACACACATTTCTTTGGGTTCAACCTGACTTTGAATTGTTCCAGTCTCTGAAAGACTTTCTCTAACACATCCAGGTGTGATTCTCTTGTGAGTGACTTTGTGAGGATATCATCTACATAGTCTTCCATGGTGACGTGCATCATATCATGGAATATAGTGGTCATAGCACGTTGATATGTGGCTCCTGCATTCTTTAACCCAAATGGCATGACATTCCAGTAGAAAGTTCCCCATGGACAAGTAAAAGATGTCTTATGTTGGTCTTCCGGTGCTATCCCGATCTGCTTATATCTTAAGAAGCCATTCATGAGAGACAACATTGTGTGCCCTACTATTAAGTCGACTATGATATCTATATTTGGCAACGAAAAATCATCCTTGCGGCAATCTTTATTTAGATCTCTAAAATCATTGCATAGTCTGACTTAGCCGTCAGGTTTGGACACTGGTACTATGTTGGAGACCCATTCTGGATAGTCTATAGCTCTGATGAACCCTACATCCAGTAGTTTCTTGAGTTCTTCTTTGACAAGCAGTGCAATGTGCGGATGCATCTTTCTAAGCTTCTGTTTCACTAGTTTCATTCCTAGATCTAGTGAAAGATGATGTAGAATCAAATTTGGATCTAACCTCAGCATATCTGCGTATGATCAAGCAAAATTGACTTGCTTTTTCTTGAAGAATGGTACAAAATTAGTCTTCTCTGGTGGGGTTAGAGACTTAGCAAAGTGAATGATCTTAGGCTATTCCTCTATTCCAATGTTAACAGGTTATGTAGGTTCCACAACAATCTAAGACTTCTCCTGGTGCATGTTATCGGGGAGAGTGTCAAGCCTTCCATCGTCAGGTGCCACAGTTGGGTTTTCATTATCGGATGCATCCTTTTTTTTACTATTTTGGGATTTGACACTACCACGGAGCACTTTTCACCGTTAGATCTAGTTTTTATTTTCATATTTTTGTGACTGGAAGGCTTGGCACCCTCTTCGAAATAAGCCACGGTATTAAGTTCAATGGCAAAGCCATCTTTATGATCTTCTTTAGGTAGGTGATCCCTAAGTTCCATGTAGTCAATATAGGCATCATCATTTTGGAACATATCTAGTTGCGGGGTTCCTTGTAGATCCTAGTCAATAAGCTCAGGATGCACAAGGGGGAGGGAGTTGGAGGATAGATCTGATTCGTTGATAGTTTGAATGGATATGCTAGGAGTATTGGTAGGGAGAGTGTTTGGGATGGTACTTTCCTCTAAATTGTTTATTGCAATAGAACTCAAACCTTCCTTGAAAGTCATATTCTCAGGGATAGGCAAATCACACTCTAATGGTCTATGCGGTAGTGTTTGTCGCTCACGGTAGGGGCTATAAGTTTGAATGGTGTCAACCTCCTTGTCATCATAGGAGTGCTTTGTCATCTCATCTCACTCATACTCATTGGAATCTATGTCACTATCCTCTTGAAGGGTATGGATCATTTCCACAAGACAAGCATTTGCTTTAGTTTTGCCCTTATCTTTATATCCTAGACCTTTTGGAGTTCTAGCCAATGAGGATGAAGAAGGTTGAATGGGTTCTATAATTCCTTCTTTTCTTAGGCCGATGGGGCCTTGTCCTTCATAACCCATTCTGTGTAGGATAGATTCACCTCACCCATAGATTTCTGTTGGGAGCTTAGGTGGTTCTTGTTGTGTGTTCTCTTCTTCTTCAGTGTAGAGCCATTGTAAGATATCTCTTTCTTCTATTTCATCTAATAGGGTCCCCCATTTTACAAAGGGAGCTATGGGAGGTGTAGGAGGAGTAGATGGCTTTGGAAAATGCTTGGGTCACCCGAAGGATCTAGGAGATAGAGGCAATTTGGCTAGATTGAGGCTGTGCTCGATGGAGTATTCCCCTACTCCTGTTTCTTTGGTGGTAATTTTCTTCTCTTTGGGCTTGGATGAGGAAGCTTCAGAGGTAGAATCATGTTGTGGGATAGGGGATGTAGATGCTCTATTGTTTGGTATGATTGAAAGGACAGAGTTGTAATGCTGAAAGGGGTCAGGGTCGCCTTGGATGGTGACTTGCTTGCCATTATGAGGGAATTTTATGCATTGGTGATAGGTAGAAGGTACAACTTTCATGGCATGAATCCATGGTCTATCTAGGAGAATATTATAGGCTAGCTCCCTATCTAGGACTTGGTACACAATGTCTTTTATCATCGGTCCCACTTGTATGGGTAGTACCACTGTTCCTTTGGTAGTTCTCTCCTCTTCATCATAGGCTTTGATAGTAATCTTCTTCCTTGGATCAACTACATTTTTAGAGAACCCCAATGTAAGGACTAACTTGAGCATGCAAATATTTAAACTAGCTCCCCCATCAATGAGAACCCTCTTGATGCAGTGCTTGTGGATGAAGGTGACAATACGTAAAGGGGTGTTATGAGGTTGAGACATTGAGAGGTCATCTTGTTCGGTAAATGATATGGTACTTGAGGAAGTCAGATTACCTACCATGGCTTGAAACTTCTCTTGGGCCAAGTTCATGGGCATAGTGGTTTCCACTAAGGCATTATCAAGAATTTCCTTGTGGGAAGGAGATAGATGCAACAACTCTAAGATAGAAATGTGGATAGGAGTCTTTCGTAGTTGGTCTATGACACTATACTAATGGAAGTTGGACTGAGAAGGTGATGACCTTGGAGGAATGGTATTCAACGTGACCTTACCACTGCGGGTGATGATACTACAATAAGTTCTATTGGGCTTTGATTGTTGGTTGGGTGTGACCACGTTGATTTGTGGTATGTGCTCTATTATGCAATTGATGGTATAGTCGAATGGCACACCTGCATAATTGGTATTACTATTCCCATTATTCTACTTTTGCCTATTGTGGTTGTTGTTGTTGTTGCCATTGTTGTTGTTGTACGACCTGTCGTGATTGAGAAGTGGATCTTTGTAAGCCACGTGTGTCTCATTAGAAGTATGTTGTTGAGCTCCTCCTTGATTTTGATCAAGCACATCTTGAATAACATGTTTGAGATGGATACAATTGTTGGTTGTATGTCCTCTTCCTTTATGATACTCACAATAGTCAGTGTCTTTCCAATAGTGAGGTTTTATTTGAGGTTCATAATCGCTTGTTGGCGGTAGAGAGATTTTATTGTTGGCCAATAGCTTCCTTAATGCAGATTCTTGGGACTCACCCAGCGGTGTGAACTTTCACCTTGGATTTGAGTTGAACCATGGTCTTGGCTGTTGAGAGAATGTTTTGTTGGGCATAACATTGCTTACCTCTCCTTTGAGAGTGAATATTGGTTGTTGTTTGAGAGTTGCCACCTTGGCATCAACTACTCCATCATTGATGACATTTTTGTTCTTAGTCCAAAACTTTGATTTGTTAGTCGTGTAGTTGGAGGTAGGTGTGTCCTTGTATAACTTGATTTGTCCCTTGGCGATCATAGCTTTCTTGATGAACAATCCCATTTCAATGACCTTTGAAAATGAGGTAGGGCATTGAATTTGTATTTGATAGCTTAGATCGGAGTTGAGGTTGTGGACAAACATCTCCATTAATTGCTTTTCGGGTACATCATATGAACATTTACTCACTAGTTGTCTCCACCTTTGTAAGAAGGAGGCGAATGATTCGCCACTCTTTTGCTTGGTATTGCATAGGTCAAGCATGGAGACTTCATGTTCAATATTGTACGAGAAGTGTGTGATAAATTTGTTGACTAACTCATCAAAAGTTTTGATGCCCGATGGAAGTCGTGAGAACCACTCCATGGCTTGACTACCTAGAGATCTAGGGAATAGTCTCATTAAGAAAGTCTCATTGTGAGTTACTTCTATGCATGCGGCATTGAATTCCCTAATGTGATCTCTAGGGTCCCCTTTCCCTTTATACTTGTCGAACTTAGGGACTTCAAATCGAAAGGGGAATGGTATCATGTTCAAACTTTTATCAAAGGGGTACGGTGCAATATCTTCGAAGGAGTATGTTTTAGTGTTTGTACTTGTCTTGAGATCCGTCATTTGTTGCGTTAGACCCTTGATTTGTTTCCTCATTTCTTCCATAGGTGTGTTTGGGTCTATAACTTTCTTTCCTTTGTTTTCACCATTGTGGTGTTCATGATTATCCTCTACGGTCTCTTTGATTTTGCTTAGATCGAAATCAACAGGGAGTTTAATTCCAAGATTTGCAAGATGATAAAAATACTTGTGAGGGTCCTCATGGAGCACTTTCTCTAGCAAGCGTCTGAATTTCCAATCTTGGAGGTGTCATTGATATTCTTCATGAGAGATTTCCTCATCACTATCATGAGTGGTGACAATACGGTCAGATGACCAGGCCATTTCAAGTTGCTTTTGGTATTGAGATCTAGTAAGAACCATGCAAGGTGACGTGGGATGCGGTGGGATGAAACTAGAGATTTTGGCAAGATGCCGATGGAGACTGCTGAGAATATGATACTTATGACAAGATTTGGACAAGGGACTCTTTCGATCAATGATTCTAAGTAAGACGACTGATACAAGACGATAGCCACTAGTGAGGGTACTCGATACCTATCTTACAGTGTAGGGACTAGTTGTGCACCAAGACCACTAGTGAAGTTTTGCGACTTACTAGGGTTACTTGAATCCAAAATGATCTGAAAAAGGGGCCTATGCTAATCTGATATGGGATACTTTGACTTTGGACTAGAAGGACTTGATAAAAGGTGAATGAGATGACTAATGAAAGAGAGATTTTGATGCAAAATGGATGGAAAAATGACTGCAAGGTAAGATCTAATCTCAGAACTTGGAACTAGGTTGAAATAGGTATCCAAAAATGATAAATTTTTTTGTCTCAAAGACTGTGGAAGTGCTCATTGTCATGCATGCGCTGGAACAGATGCGCCACATAAACTGGTAAATGCGCAGAAAGTCAGTGTATAAGTGCAACACTGGTAAATCTCAAATGCACCATAATAGGTTGTAGAAGTGCTATAAGTTAGTGCAGATGTGCCGCAAGTTGGCATAAATGTGCAGCAAAAAAGGACAAATGCGCCGCTCTAGTTTTTTCAGTGATTTTTGCAAGTTTTTGGCAATTTTTTGATGTTTTTGATATCTTTGGTTGCAAGAAGGTCTTTTTGATCTAATTTTCTAAAATTATGGCAAGAAGACATAGCAAACACAAAGAATGTTTTTATGGTTTTTTATTTTTTTGTGATTTTTTGACTCTTTTTGGACTAAAAGAAAGCAAGTACAATCCTAGGTTTCAAAGGATAGTATAAAACCAAATTCTCACTATCTCTAGTGAAGCATCTTTGGGAGGTGATAATCGCCCTTCCCTGCACTAGATTATAAGGGTTTTTGGCCACTAAGAACAAAGGATGAGTAATAAAGGCAACCATTTGAGTGGTTATACATGAGGCAACACTACTCTCCGTTATGGAGTCTCCCAACCTACAAGGGTTGTGCCTTGGAGGGTTTTGGGGGAGGTTGGCTGTTGGTATAACACAACTGCACTTGTTGTTTGAAGCTTTCACTCTAAACACAATTTATTTATAGTGGCTTGGTAGGGCTTGGCGTCTAGTCTGTTACCACTTAGGGTCATTCCTACTTGGATGGACGGTATCCAAGAGCGGGCCCCTCTAAAGGAAAAACATATATGAAAATTATATGTCTGGCATTTTGGTCACCCAAGATAGGGGAGAGCATAGGCCTGGTATCATTCTCAAAACACAGAAGACAGTGGTTCTTTTCCCCTAGTTAAAATGAGAAAAAACTAGATGAGTTATCTACTTGGGCAAGCATAGAAATTTGTTAACTTTGAAGTGATAACAAGATAGCAATGGTCCAGTTTTACCAAGATAGAAATGATGTGTTCAATTTTACCTAGATAGTAGTGATTTGTTAACATTGAAGTGATAACAAGATAACAATGGTTCAATTTTACCCAAATAGCAATGAGTTGTTAACTTTGAAGGATAGCAATATAGCAATGATTCGATTACCACCTTCCTAGTTAAGACTATGTGAGATTTGCATGAGCATCCATTTACTTTCCCATTAGAAATCAAAGTGTGAGTTAACAAGTGCAACTATATGATTCTAAACCAGTACCTAGCCTACAAAACAGATCAAGAGTGTTCCTGCGAAAAGACGTTAGCATTATCGAAAACTTCAAGGAAACCCTAAAAATCACTACCTAGATCAGATGCGCAACTTTAGAGCTTGAATGCACAGAAACAAAGCTTAGAAGTGCCACAGTACATATGCACTAAGACAGAGGTCAAAACTATAGGAAAATAGTGTATATGCACTAAACTGATAGATGCGCGGTGTCAGAGGATAGATGCGTTAGAACAGAGTCTGTGTGCACCGAAAGGATGTATGTACCAGAACAGACAACAGGTATGCCAAATCAGATACTGTATGCACCGAAGGAATGTATGCACCGTAACAGATAATAGATGCGTGTTAGGATGTGTTAGTTGTGTAGTTTCCTCCTATGTACGACTCTCTAAAACATAAAAACTTAGTTTTTGGGTTAAATTTGGGGCTAGGCCCCACGGTGGGTGCCAAAAATGTTAAGGAAAAATTAGAGTAAACATGAATAATCAATATATCAATATCAAAATACCCAAAACTCAACGAAATAGAGAAACAAAGAGATCAATCACACAAAAGAACTTCTAAAAACCTTTGCAAACATCAAAGCTTCATAGCTTCCATTGGTTGCCTATCTCAATCGATCTTGCATGTATGAATAAGGCCCTCAGAGAGTGCACTTCCTTGCTATGATTCCAAGATTGTCAATGGAGAATGGCTATGATAGTGCTTTGTAATTAAGAGGAGCTTCACAACAATGGTAGTAGTATGGTAACGAGTGTGATCACAAGCAATGAAGGAATTGGTGCCAAAGGCGCACTATAATTCCTACAGAGTAACAATACTTAAAGCTTGGATGATTGAAATGGAAGAACATGGTTGAATTTATAGACTTGAGAAAGAAGAGATCAACGGTATAGAAAGAATGAGAAGATCAATAGTTGAGAATAGTTGAGGAACGTGCACAAATAAGAAGAAGACAAGTGTCACACAAAAGCTATTTTGTTTGAGTTAACTACTTTCTTTTCTAAAGATAAGACATGCTTTTCATAAATTAGAAAGCATTTTTCTAATTTAAGAGATATTGATAAAAACAAGGTTGATTGAGTCAGTTAACTCAACTTGAGATTTGCTTTTGCATGATTTGAGAGAAATTAAATAATAAATTATTTAATTTTATGTGCATGAAGAAGAAGACATATTTTTAGAAGATTTGGAAGATATTTAGAAGAATTTAGAAGATAAGAAAACTAATTATATAAATAAATTTATTTAATTGTTGTGAATGATTTGGAAGAATAAATAAAATATTTGATTGTATTTTCTTTTTAGAGATTGAGAGGATTTAAATAAATTTGATTTATTTATTTAAATTTGGAGGAATGATTTGATTTAATTAAATAATTAAGAATTATTTAATTGTTTGGAAGAATTTAATTAAATAAAGGATTTTATTTAATTTTGACTTTAGAAGGGGTAATTGAATATTTTGATATTTAATTAATTTAGGGGAATATGAATCAAATAAATAAATTTGTTTATTTATTTATTGATAGAAGAATTAGAATGAAATAAATATTAAGAATATTTATTTAGACTGAATCGTGTCATTTTTAGGCATATACAGAGTGGAAATGGTGCAAGGTTATATGAGATTTCTTATGCCATTATTGAGCTTAAAATGCATTGTGCAAGTTCTCTGAGCGAATTGGAAATGGATTGCTCACAAGAGGGCAGACAAGAGGGGCTGTTTTTAAACATTATCCACTTCAACAGTCAAAAATCAATTTTGGCCAATAAAAATAGGACAAATATTTACACTTTTTATTATAGATGAGGTGTAAAATTGCTATTGACTATTTGACCATTGAAGTGGATGATGTTTAAGTAGAGCCGATAAGAGGTTATTTCAGCAAGTAGATTTCTTCACATAGTAGGCAATTTCCAGTCCTTGGAGGAACTTACCATCTTCATCAATGAACCCTTTGAAAGGGAAGCAGAGATGGATTTTCCTCTACTGAACCTACTTCACAGGCTTCCAAATCTTTAGTCACTTAATATGTTGGGCTTCTTTGTTTAGGTATTTACTTAAACTTTCAAATCTCAAGCTTAATAGTTTGAAGTTTAAGTTGATATTAGAAGATCTACATTTTGAATATATATAAATGGAATATGAAAGAATTGTGTTTAAGCAATTCAGTAGAACTTGGCTTATAGTTTCTTATTCATGCTACTGCAATGCAGGAGTTGGCAAGAGATCCTATACATGTCTGCCTTGGATCTCCACATGTTAACCTCAAGAAAATCTGTGTAGATATACTTGAATTTGATGACAAGGAAATTGAGGTAATAGGTTGCTTTCTTCAGAGCATGCCCTTTCTTGAAAGAATGGAAATTAAGGTACCCTGTTGGATTTTTCCCAAACTAGATGCTTCCTCCTAGTTATCCCTACAAGGTAGCCATCAATGATCAACAGGATTCCCGGGCCAGGGGCCAATAGTACAGGAGATAGACTCTATAAATATCTCCTCCTCTTCTTTAGGCTCTGCAGAACCAAGGGGGGTATTCCCTACTCAACATCCATAAAATTTGACTAGGAACTGATTGGGATGTTGACACAAAGCAGATAAATCCTCTCTTAAGCAGACCAAAACTGTGAGATAAGTCCAAAGGGGCTAGCTTTGGGCCTATGATCAGTTGTGAGATAGAGGATTTTGATCCTAAAACTACTTCTAATGTCCTAAAAGGTTTGTATTTGAAGTTTGAGTTTGAATTTTGGTATTTGGATGCAAAACTAGGACTTTGGGTTGTAACCTCAATACAAGATCAGACTGGTGCCTATCTAGGGCTCGGAGTCAATAGACATACACATGTGGGTGATTATCATAAGCTTGAATCAATGACTAAGTTTCAAGGGGAGATTTCTAGTATTTGCCTTACAAATACTTCCCAAAAACCAAGTGCTTAGTCATTCATACTTAATGGTATCCCTGCTGCAACATACTCCCTCAATGATTAACCTGAAACATTTAATTTGTTCCTTGAACAAAGGTAGGAGATTAAACATTCAATATAGAAAATCCATATTCCTGAATCTTAAATAACCCTTAGCTATTCAGATTCAAAAGAAAATATGCCCACAACTTGGAGACAAATGATTAAACACATGCAATAGAGCATTTCTCATATAAAACAACATGAAACTAGTTAACTTATGCATAAAACATACAACATGAGATTCATAAACTCACAAGGCATCCAAAATAGAGCCACCAACGAAGTTGTATTTTATTACAACACCAAAATTTATCCAGTTTTCAACAACCAAAAATGAGCAACACAGTTTGCCTTTTATAACAAGACTGTCTACTCAGCAAATTAATTACATGGCAAAATTCAAAAGTCTGCTAGATATAGTGCACCACAAAAATGGTGCCCAAAACACTGAATGCACCAGAGAGAAGGAAGAAGAAAAGCAGGTGAGATTGGGATCTGCACTGCCGCCTAAAGATTTTTCTCTTCGATTGGGTAGTTGACTTGCCAATGTCTTCGACCATACTTCTGTGACATCTACCATTAATGGCATACCAACTCACAGCTTTGGAAATGCAGTAGATTACGCGCCTTGCAACTTTCCCGCCTAGAAACAGATGCATGCACAAAGAAAACCCTCTATTTGAACAGAACTGTCGATTCATTTCTACCCACCAAGATCTGTGGCCCTAGAAATTGAATGGGCAAGCTGTTGACCAATCAGATTGTGCCACGTAGGCATCTCCCTTTATCACTAACTTTTCAAATTATGTGAGAACTGATTGTCCCACATTCACCCTGCAATGACCTCTCTAATGCTTCATAAACAGGATCACACTGAAAGATAATCGTCAGTGATTTTGCTCCCGACGACACTAGTTTAGACCCCATCAGGGTAGCCCAAGCTGTCGGCATACCCAAAAATTCCTCCACCAACACACCGATCTCACCGATGAAAATGTTGAACTATACTCTGTCGGCCAGACCTCTTTCATCGGTGAACCACCTTGTTCATCCTCCGACACGCCGATAGAACCTGATTGGCGAGAAAACCATCATCAGCTCAATGCTCTGCTACTTGCCTGATGCACCCTTTTACCCCAATGCCACCTCCATCAGCATAACCCAAACCCATCGGCACATCTAAAAATCCATCTGCCAATATCACCACTCTCACCGACCGTTTAATCATCAGTGAGACCACAAACCATCGGCGGGCTTGATAACTACTCTACCAATACGCATATCACTCCAATGAAAGCTTTAAACCACACTCTGTCAGCTAGACCAGCCTCATCGGAATGACATCGACCCCGGCTACTGATAGTAACTGTCACACTGACCCAAAGATCAAACCACCCCTTAACAACATGATCGATGAGACAAAGGCCCACTCCTGCTGATGGACCAAGGAAACCCAAGTGTATGAAATAAAAAAAGTCCACTAAATTTTGCTTGAAACCCTAACTCCACATGGGCACCACCATTAGCTCCGACTGGGGACGTGCAGGCGCAAGGCTGCAGCGAGAACCAGACCACCTCCGGGTAGACCAGGCAAAATACAAAAAAAATGCCAAACACTGACTATATAGGGCATTCACAGACAATTTACACTCAATTTACAAATGTACACAGAAGATAATTACTTATGGAAAATAAGCTTTGAGGAATTGACCGTGCACAGGCAATTCCAATATTTCACCATTTAGGGCCTGGAGAAAGTAGGAATCTTCTCCATGAGTGTTGCTGATTTGGTATGGGCCCGTCCATAAAGGCTCAAACTTACCATGTTTGCCCTTATCCTAGTTCCTTGCACTCCAAACAAGGACTAAATCATCTATCTGAAATTTCCTTTCTGTAGTCCTTTTATCAAACAAATATTTTACTCTCTGTCATTTCTTGATGTTTGTCTTGTGTGCCTCTCTTCTGATTTCATCCAATGCAACCAGCTGATTTATCCTGTCCCTCATTGAATGTTCAATCTCTTCATTGTATTCTTGTATGAATTTATAGACTGGCAAGAGATTATTCACAAGTAACTTAGCTGCTGTACCATATACTAGCTCAAAAGGTGACTTTTCAATCGCTTTCTTTACTGTTACTTTGTCAGCCCATAATGCCATCGTCAGCTTTGAATCCCAAGCCCTTTTGTTTTTATCTACCATCCTTTTGATGATTTTCATGAGGCTTTTGTTACTTGACTCTGCGTGACCATTTCCTTGTGGATGATATGGTGATGCGTATGACAAATCAATTCCATAATTGTTGCAAAAGTTAACAAATTCACCAGATCTGAAGCACATAGCATTGTCTGTGACCACTTTGACTGGTACTCCAAATCTGATAATAATATTTTCTAAAATGAAATCCATCACCACCTTGCTTGTAGCCTTTTTAGTTGGAATGGCTTCAATCCATTTAGTAAAGTAATCAGTAGCAACCAAAATCTAACTATGTCCTCCACTTGATTTCTCTGAGATTTCCCCTATAAAATCAATTCCCCATTGCTAGAATGGAGCCTCCATAGTTACAGTTTTAAGGGGTAATGCACCTTCATACCGTAGCTTTCCTGAGAACCTTTGACATGGATCACACTTTCTTACCATCTTTTGTGTGTCTGAGAAGAGAGTTGGCCACCAATAGCCTGCTCTAAGAATTTTGTGAGCTGTTGTCTGGGCAGTATAGTGTCCACCACATATTCCTTTGTGCACATCACTTAGAATATCCTTAGCCTGATTTTCATCTACACACCTGAGTAGTACACCATCAGGATTTTTCCAATACAATTCTCCTTGAACAATGACATATTTGATAGCATGTAATTTTAAAGTCCTCTTCTGACTATCACTGAAATGGGAAGGACAGTTTAAATTTTGCAAATAATACTCAATGTCTTTGTACCATTCAGATTTTGACATATTTACGACCTCATTCTGCACTACATTTACTTGGCATGCCTCTAGATTTGATTGTGTCATCATTTTAGCCAGACCTTGTCCCCTTACCAATTTGGTGATTTATATTTCAATGTTAAACTCCTGCAACTTGTTTATCCACCTGCATCTTCTTCCGGTTACCTCCCGTTGAGTGAAAATATCTTTAACTGCTGCATGGGGCACATATGCAACTATCTGAGAGCCTACTAAATATGGCCTAAAGCTCTTGACTGCTCTAACCAATGCATATGCCTATTTTTCCATGATATCATATTTTAATTCAGCAGCTTGCAATGACATGCAGAAGAAAGCAATAGGCTGCTCAAAACCTTCTTCATTTTTCTGTAGTAAACATGCAGCAATAGTATGGAAAGAAGCAAATGAGAACAACTGAAATGGCTTAGAAAAATCAGGAGATTTTAGTATAGGAGCCATCTTTATAGCCTATTTGATGCTCTGAAATGATTCAGTTGCCTCACCTTCCCATTTGACAGTTGCACCCTTCTTCAACATTTTAGAAATGTCCTTTGTGGTCTCTGCAAAGTTAGGAACAAATCTTCTAACAAAATTAATTTGTCCAAAGAAGGACTGAATACCCTTCACAGTTCTAGGGATCTGAATTCTGTCAATTGTAGCCACCCTTTCAGGATCAATTCTAACTCCATCCTTGGAAACAATGTGTCCTAATAGTTTTCCTTCTACTACCCCAAAAGCACATTTCTTTGGGTTAAGTGAAATGCCATACTCTAGTGCTCTAATAAAAATTTGTTCAAGATGCATACAATGCTGCTCCTCCTTGTTTGAATAGGCAGTCAAATCATCTTGATATACAGCCAAGATTGAGTCAATTAATCCTGCAAAAGCAACATCCATAGCTCTCTGAAATGTAGCTCCTGCATTTGTCAGTCCAAATGGCATTCTTATATATACATAGGTTCCCCATGGAGTGGTAAAGGCAGTCTTATATTGTTCAGATTCTTTTACCTTTACTTGATTGTATCCTGAGAATCCATCCATTATGGATAAAAGCTCACAACCAGTTACTTTCTACAGCATAGCCTCCATGTTGGGTAGTGGATAATTATCCTTTAAAGAAGACATATTCAAATTTTTGAAGTCAACACAAAGTCTTATGTCACCATTTTTCTTTCTAACTAGGACAAGATTGGACACCCAAGTTGAGTGTCTGATAGGCATGATTATTGCAGCGTGCCTAAGCTTCATAAGCTCTTCTTGCATTTTAGGAGCCAAAGTTGGGTTAATAGATCTTTGTTTCTGTCTAAATGGCTTAGCTCCAGGCTTCAAGGGGATTTCATGCTAGAATAAATCCTCTCTATAAGCTTTTACGTCCTCATATGACCAGGCAAAGACATGCTTATTATTTTTAGTAGTGCAATCAACATACTCCTGATGTTTGGTTTGAGTTGTTTGCCAATATATACCTTTTTGGGGGCATGAGATGTCCCCAAGTTTATCTCCTCCAAATCATTCTTATTTGTAGGAGATGCCTTTGTAACAAGATGGTCTCTATTGTCAAACACTCTCTCTAAAGCAACCAGCCCTTTGGGGATTTTATTTGTTTTGAGTTGAATTACCTCTTTCCCCAAAAGAGTTTCTTTTCCATCCACAACATCTACAAAATTATGAAAATCCATCTCATGGTTCTCATATTCATCTATGCAGTGCATGAATCTCAACAAATCTTTATCATCATTAAATACTTGCCAACTACATATATTATCTGGTACTGTAGGTCTAAGTGTGACTTCAACATTTGTAACATCTGACAGAGTTACATCATCTGGCCTTATGGCTACATTAGCTAGAAAATCTGCCATGACATTTTTTGATCTCTCTATCCAGTTTATTGAAAATGCATCAAACAATTCAATTGTATCCCACACAACATGCTTATACTATTTTAACCTCTTATTATTAGAAGCATATCTATCCCTAACCTGGGAAACAATTAATTCTGAATCTCCAAATACTTTTATCATCTTAATTCCATGCTTAAGAGCAACATTCAATCCTAGCAATAGAGCTTCATATTTTGCAATATTATTTGTACAGGCAAACTTCAACAAGAAAGAGAATTTTAGAAGCTTACCAGCTGGAGACAAAAACACAACTCTAGTACCAGAGCCTTCCTTTGCACAAGCTCCATTGAAAAACACGGTCCAGAGACCTTGTTGGTCCAGCTCTTGAATGCAAATGTCTCCTCCTCTACCTCCCTGATCATCAGAGACAACTCTAAAATTTTCACAGTCAGTATCAACAAAACACACATGCTCTTCTGACTCTTGAACCTCAACTATTTCTAGTGACCTTTCTTCTCTGACCAGCTTAACATCCTTGCCATCCATTGGGATCATGGCATATGATAGGTCTAATTGCATACTTCCACCAATCAATGTTGCTAATCTTCTTGATAATAACATACCATATTGTGGCTTTATGTCAACAACCGTTATGTTCATTTTGTAAGCCTTTTCTGGGTATGTTGCTAGCTTGAAATCCACATCCTTCATGATTCCAATGACTGGTACCTCCCTAGCATCCATTGCATAGCATTTTCCACATGCCTTATCTATCTTTAATCTAGCTTGCTACATGATAGCCAGAGGCATGATATTTGTTGATGCTCCTGAGTCAAGCATACAATTCTTGATTGTTTTTCCATTAATAACAAGGGAGACATAAAATGACTCAACCTGTGAAGGGAATTTTGTCATGGTCACCCCTAGATACACTTCAGGAACCTCATCCTCATCAATACACATGGCTTGTTTCTTACCCTGAGTGTCAGCATTTTGCTTGGCTTGACTAGGTACTCCTAAAATCAGGGATAATGCATTATTTTTGAATTCTTCAACCTTCATCAACTCCATCAATGGAACATAAACCTTTATTTGGGACAAAACTTGAACTATGTCAAAAGGAGCATAATTTTGTATACCAATTGTAGCCTAATCCATTGTTTTATTTTTATCTTGAAATAATCCAACTTTAATTTTTACGGCCCTCTGACTATCTTCCTTGATGTGAGCATTTTTGTTTTGATCCTCAACTTGGGGAACTTTATTTTCTGGTCTTTGAGAATCATGACCTATTTTTTGCTTAAAATTTTGCTTATTATTGCTCCATTGTTTCTTTTGTAGTTCAGCCTCTTTATGATTGTGCACTGGTTGACTCACAAATGTGTTCTCTAGTTGGCATGAGTCGCTTACCTGAGCCTTCCCTCTAAGATTATAATTGCTTTTGACTTGAGCTTCTACTGCAGCTATGAAGGCTCTAATTTCTTCATCAGAGGGCCTTCTCAAGTTGTTCAGAAAGATGTGTGAGTCTTGAGCGTAAGCATAATTATCTTCATCATCTTCATCATAGGAAACCTGCTGGCATACCTGAATCTCATTATCCGTGCTTGCATCAACATCATGAGAAGGATGCTCCCTGTTTGTGGATAGCATATTGACACTATCATCCTCCATACAATGTGGCTCATTGCACTCATCACAGGCAACAACATTATTATACAAAGATTGAGCAATCATACATTGCGACTGTGAATGAGGAATTTGACATATTATGCACCATGGGGTGTCATAAACAATATTAATAGCCTTCTTCAAAGGATCAGGAGTTTCCTTAACATTCTAAGCCCTTTGATTAGCATTGTTGTTTGGGAGAATGGGTTTACCATTATGCCAATTAGTGTTATATGGCATATCATGCAATGATGGTCTTTTTTCTTGCCTTTGGTAAGTCTGCCTATCAGGACCTATCCCCTTTTCATTTTTAGCCAGTCTATAACTCAGGTCCCTAACAATAGTTCTTAATTTATCTAATTTCTCCTCAGAAGTGGATGCATTACCTTGAACACTCTGAGACTTACTATTTGGATTTTGCAGAATTTTTACATCATCTCTTCTATTTGTCTTACCAGATGTTTTTATGTTATTTTTAATATTTGTTGCAATTTTGAAAGCATCCCTGAGGCTAGTAGGGCCCTTGTCTCTTAATCCATAAGCTGTTTTGGCATCAAAAGCATTTATGTACAACACTATGCACATTGGTTCATTAGGCCTCAGGTGGGGTGGCAATTTGTTCAACACCTTAGTGAATCTAGCATTGAAATCTGCAACCTGCTCATTTGACCCCTTGGTAATTCTAGTGAATTCATTAATGAAGAAACTTGGATCAGTTTTATCACCATATTTCTCTTTGAATATCCTCCTGAAGTCATCCCATGAAGAGATACTTCTGTCAGGTAGACCCTTATACCATTCCCTGGCTTCATCAACTAAGGATTGCATAAACAATTTCATAAAAATATCCTCATGCTCCACCTCAAAGTTGTCCATGACATTTTGGAAAGCCTTTAAGTGACCCTCACCTGATAGAGTATTGTTTCCTAAAAATTTTGGTACTTGTGGCCTTACATGCTTGTCAATGGGATTAGGGTAACCAGGAATGCCGTTAAAGACTAACTGCCTGAATCTGTCCAGCTGCATAGGCTGTCTACCAAACTGATTTGCATTTGCATTCCTGTTAGCATTTTGATTTCTCATATTATTTAGTGGTACCCTAACATTGTTTATATTCTGTCTCCGATCATTATGCTGATCCTGAACCTTATTTCTTTGCTGATTTCTCAAAACATTTGTATTGTCAAGGGTCTGAACTGAATCATTCTAAGCAATTCTCAGAGCTTGCACTTTTTGCCTCATGTCATCTCTAATCTTCACTGCCTGCAGATATTCTAATTCATCTCTAAGGCTTTTAATTTCCTCAGCTAACTCTTCATCTCTTGCCATAGAAGTGGATGGTCTCATTCCATTCTAGTCATCCTCATTATCCCTTGGGGACTCAGCCTCTTCAAATATGTCTGAGGGATCTAAGAAAGGGCGTTCCTGAAACACCTCTGACCTCATTCTCAATCCACCTTGTTGCCTTTCAAACACATCTTGAATCTTAGCTTCTGCATTTGAAAAATATGGTGCATGCTGCTCTGAAGACCTAGGATTATCTTGGTTCTTATCATGGTTCTTGGGGCTGGGAGAACCATCTTGACTGGCTTGAATAGTCCCCTTTTTCCTATACATCATTTTTGTGGGCAATTCTTCAGACAGAGGATTATGCAGTGATCTTCTCCCTTTCATACAAATTTTTATTTTACTGGTTGGGAGATTTGTTTGGAGTCACCACCTACAACTTAGGAAATATTTTCTTTTAAAACTAGGGTTCTTACACAAAGCAAATCCCCAGCGGAGTCACCAAATCTGTTGGATTTTTCCCAAATTGGATGCTTCCTCCCAGTTATCCCTCCAAGGTAGCCATCAATGATCAACAGGATTCCCAGGCCAGGGGCCAACAATACAGGAGATAGACTCTATAAATATCTCCTCCTCTTCTTTAGGCTTTGCAGAACCAAGGGGGGTATTCCCTACTCAACATCCATAAAATATGACTAGGAATTGATTGGGATGTTGACACAAAGTAGATAAATCCTCTCTTAAGCAGGCCAAAACTATGAGATAAGTGCGAAGGGGCTAGCTTTTGGCCTATGATCAGTTGTGAGACAGAGGATTTTGATCCTAAAACTACTTCTAATGTCCTAAAAGGTTTGTATTTGAAGTTTGAGTTTGATTTTTGGTATTTGGATGCAAAACTAGGACTTTGGGTTGTAACCTCAATACAAGACTAGACTGGTGCCTATCCAGGGCTCAGAGTTAATAGACATACACATGTGGGTGATTATCATAGGCTTGAATCAATGACTAAATTTCAAGGGGAGATTTCTAGTATCTGCCTTACAAATACTTCCCAAAAACCAAGTGCGTAGTCATTCATACTTAATGGTATCCTTGCTGCAACATACTCCCTTAATGATTAACCTGAAACATTTAATTTGTTCCTTGAACAAAGGTAGGAGATTAAACATTCAATACAAAAAATCCATATTCTTGAATCTTAAATAACCCTTAGCTATTCAGATTCAAAAGAAAATATGCCCACAACTTGGAGACAAATGATTAAACACATGCAACAGAGCATTTCTTATATAAAACAACATGAAACCAGTTAACTTATGCATAAAACATACAACCTGAGATTCATAAACTCACAAGACATCCAAAATAGGGCCACCAACGAAGTTGTATTTTATTATAGCACCAAAATTTGTCCAGTTTTCAACAACCAAAAATGAGTAATACAGTCTACCTTTTATAGCAAGACTGTCTACTCAGCAAATTAATTACATGGCAAAACTCAAAAGTCTGCTAGATACAGTGCATTGCAAAAATGGTGCCCAAAACACTGAATGCACTAGAGAGAAGGAAGAAGAAAAGTAGGTGAGATCGGGATCTGCATCGCTGCCTGAATATTTTTCTCCTCGATTGGGTAGTTGACTTGCCAATGTCTTCGACCATACTTCTATAACATCTACCATTAATGGCATACCAACTCACGAACTTGGAAATACAGTAGATTGCGCACCTTTCAACTTTCCCACGTAGAAACAGATGCATGCACAAATAAATCCCTCCGTTTGAACAGAATCATCGATTCATTTCTACCCACCAAGATCTGCGGCCTTGGAAATTGAACGGGCAAGCTATTGACCAATCGGATTGCGCCATGTAGGCATCCCCCTTTATCATTGACTTTTCAAATTATGTGAGAACTAATTGTCCCACATTCACCCTATAATGACCTCTCCAATGCTTCATAAATAGGATCACATCGAAAGATAATCATCGATGATTTTGGTCCTGACGACGCCAGTTTAGACCCCATCAGGGTAGCCCAAGCTGTCGGCATACCCAAAAATTCCTCCGCCGACACACCAATCTCACCAATGAAAACATTGAACTATACTCTGTTAGCTAGACCTCTTTCATCGATGAACCACCTTGTTCATCCTCCGACATGTTGATAGAACCTGATTGGTGAGAAAACCATCATCGGCTCAACGCTCTGCTACCTACCTCATGCACCTTGTTACCTTGATGCCACCTCCATCGGCATAACCCAAACCCATGGGCGCATTTGAAAATCCATCTACTGATATCACCACTCTTGCCAACCATTTAACCATCGGTGAGACCACAAACCATCGGTGGGCCTGATAACTACTTTGTCGATACGCATATCACTCCGATGAAAGTTTCAAACCACACTCTATCGGCCAGACCAGCCTCATCAGAATGACATCAACCCCAGCTGCTGATAGTAACTGTCACGTCGACCCAAAGATCAAACCACCCCTTAACAACATGATCGATGAGACAAAGGCCCACTCCTGCTGACAGACCAAGGAAACCCAAGGGTCTGAAATTAAAAAGAGTCCACTAACTTTTGCTTGAAACCCTAACTCCACGTGGGCACCACCATACCTGACGAGGGATGTGATGACGGTGAATGTATGTTTTTCTATACAACTATTTCATACTTGAGGAGAGCATCCCAACTATGAAGGATAATTGTAATCCATGGTTTGTTCCAACTATAGGCTTAAAAAACTATGGCCTCTGAACTTCATAACTATTTCCTCTATAATAACTTGTTTATGGTATTTGATTCCATGCTCTTTCTGGTTTTTATTTTGAAAGTTGTTTATGTTGTCGAAGCTTCATTTGTTTTTATTGGCAATTAAGTCTGGTGATTTGTTTTAAAGCATACAAAATGATTACATGGATCTTCAATGTGGGGAAGGACTAACCCTTTCTTGGAATAAAGGAAAATAATAGATGCTAGTACATACTTCCACATTTAATGTTATTTTTATGAATGTCTTAACTGGAGCTGTTAAAAACACAATGCTTTTATTGTCTTTTATTGTTTTGTATCAAGGTATTCGAAAGTTCCACTTTCAATGTTTTAAATTCCTACCCTCCCTTTTAACATGGGCTACATGGTTCACACCTGCTTATTGGTCTGTTTGATTGTTTTATTCTTACGTGGCAGAGAAGTATTTTTACTATTAAAATGGCAAGATTTAAGCAGAAGAGTATACTATTTGGCCAATTAATTTATTCGTATATGTTAAAAAATTTGATAAGTGATGTTTATTTTACCCCTCTGATGTAGAGGTTCTCCTCCCTCGGCAACAAGCAACTCAACTCTACACTCCTCTCAAACACAATTTCATTACACATAAGCCTTTACCTTGATAGTTCATAGGTATTTATCTCTCTATTTTGGTACATCTATCTCTCTTCTCATATGAACCTTCATTCATTGTTATATTTCCATAAAAAAAACACCAAATCTGCCCTAACAACAAGTGATTCCTACTCACATTGGTGTCTTCTTTTTCCCTTTGCTGGCATTGCCTTCTTTCTCGCGTTCCTCTGTTGTTAATAAAACAACTTTGGTGTAGCGACTAACACTTCCTTTCTGCATTCAATGGGTTCCACACCTTGTAATTCTCCCAAATTGTTGGCTCCAAATTTTACTTTTCTCAATATCTTGGACAACTACTATACTTCATAGAAAATGAATTCTATTTTCATGAGCACTGAAGTGCTACATCTCCTCCCTTAGACGTGTAAGTGTTTTATGGAAATGTGAACAGTAGCAATAACTAACTAAAATCCAAAAACATAATAGAAAATGAGACAAATGCAAATAAGTAAAAGATAATACCTTTGCAACCTGATTTACCTCTCTGCTTCCATTGTTTGCCTATCTGTTCTTGATCTTAATTGTAATGAAGCCCTCAGAAGTGTATACTCCTTTTTCTCGTTGAAGATGACAAGAATAGAATGGTTGTGATATGAATGTGCTATGAAGATGAGGTTCAAAGTAATGGTGATGATCTCAGGCAAATAGGTGATAGTGGGGGTGCCAAAGGTGCACTAGTAATTCGACAAAGTAATTCTACTTAAAGCTTGGATTATAGAAATGGAGGAATAAGGTTCAATTTATAGACTCAGAAGAGAAGAGATCAACAGTTGAGACGAAATGAGAAGATCAATGGTTGAGAATGGTTGAGGAATGTGCACGAATAGAAAGAGGACAAATGTCCAAGCTCCATCATGCAATAGGGGAGTTAAAAGAATAGATTGAAGAGTTAACAAAATTGATCAAGGAGTTGACTGAATAGATTGAGGAGTTAACTCAATGGACTAATCAGTTAACTAGGTTGATTGGGGAGTTGACTAAATTGACTAATCAGTTAAGTGAATTGATCTATTAGTGAACTCAAATGACTAATTAGTTAATAGATTTGATTGATGAGTTAACTAATTTTGATTGGAGGATAAATAGGACATGTGGGTGAGGGAATATTAGCTAATTAAATATTTAAAATATTTAATTACATGTGCAACATGGTGAGGTGGAAAGGTGAGGTGGATTGGTGAGGTGGGTTTATGGAATTAGGACTTAGGATAGAAGAATTTAGGATTATTTAATTATGTGGGACATTAGAAGAATTTAGGGAAATTAATTAAATAAATTGATTTTATTTAACTATGGGATAATGAACCAATCAAATAAACTTAGAATATTTATTTAATTGATAGAAGAAAATAAGAATTAAGATAAATATTAAAATATTTACTTAATTTGACATGAGCCAATTTTAGGTGTATACATTTTGCCCCTCTTTGAAGCAATGTGTTTTATCATGTTGCTTCAAAGAATAATAATTTTTCTGACAATGATACATGCCCCAGTTTGCCCCTGGTACAAGTTTGATGACATGATGCCCCCTCGGGAGATTGGATGGGGAAGCCAAGGTGGACAGCGTGAGACGGACAATCTCACGATGAATAAGGTGAAAAACATGTTAGAATGAAGAAATTGGTTGAAGAAAGAGCCAAATGATATGTGATGCAAGATAGAATGATAACACACACAAGTAAGCAAGCAAGTATGCACAAATGATACAAGAACAAGCAAGGTATTGCCCCTATCCAGCTGCAAACCAATTTATTAATTGATAACGAGATACAATAGTGTTGTCATGGTGGGGAATGATATATCCCTAGAGCAACACGAAGGATAATGTCTGGTTTCAGAAAATGAAGCATGTCATGTAAGATGTATGTGTTGGTTTGATTTCGACAATGCAACATCTTGTATAAGATAATTGATTGATTATAATTGATTGAGTTGGTTTACAACTAGACAAGGATCAAGACCACTAATTGTGATTGGATCATTTGACAAGAGTGATTAACTTGATTGGTATGGACTAAGGATGGACCTACATTTGGATCACTGCTTAGACTGACAACTAGAACTATTGACGAGAGACACAATGATAGATAGAAATTGGATTTGATAGAAGAAAACACAAATGGCAGAATCACAAGCTTTGAATTGTAAACATTGATACTTTGCATAGAATCTTTATTGCATGGGATATGGATACGGATATGAAATACAATTGGATATAGTATGGGTATGGATATGGAATGCAAATGAATTTTGCTGTCTTGATATTGCAAGTATTTTGAAGTGCCTATTTCATCATTGGGTGATTTAAAATGTTGTAAGAAAATACAAGCATCTAGGTATAATTGAACCAAGATGACTTGAGTATCGCTTACATGGATTTTGATTTAGCAAGTTAATACAAGCATTGAGGTATAATTGAATCTAGATGACCTGAGTATTTCTTGCATATCAATAGACAAGGATTGTACCTATTTCATGTTAGACCCCTGATGTCCTCGATGATCATTGTGTTGATCATGTCTTTAGACAAGGCTTCACATTACTAAAGATAAATCCACAAGCAACAAACAAAGAAAAATGATTATGCCCCCATCATAGCATCTCTAGCTTTTGGCCTCCTTGAGTAGCATAGGAAGACATAATAACAAAAATCAAGACTCTGTAAGTTAACCTGATCAAACACAAAACATTCTTGCATTTAGATGTGTTGTTCTTTCCATGATTGAGATAGAATCAGTTTGAGTGCGTTAGGTACTTGTTTGCCTTGCATTGGTTAGGTTGATGTTTTTGCGTCAAGATTTTGGTTTGGAAGCATGCTTTGCTGCATGTGCGCTTGTCTTAGGTGAGGGTATCACAATATTTATCGGGGGAATGGACCCTAAGGGACTAACCTAGTACCTCAGGGGTGCATTGATAATGGCCTTGCCTATGTGACGATGTAGAGGCAATGTAGTTTGAGATGAACCTATGATAATGACGACATACGCTATACTAGGCTGACACTATGGATAGGATATGGGATAGCTTTAATGCTTGATACTGATGACAAGAAAACACCATGGAGAGTCAAATGTATGTGTGAAAAGGAATGGAATGGGTAGGTATGAGGATGGGTAATAGTGGATAGAAAGAATGCATAGGGAAGAAGGCAAGGATGTGATCGTCAAGGACTAAGTCGCATAGGAATAACATGCCCCATTGTAGGTAGAATACTTAGGATTTTTGATGGTAACATTTGTGATGATAGGAGGATGAGAGGATAATGAAGGATGTGCATGGTTTGGAGGGGTAACGTATGTCAAGAGACACCTAAAAACATTTGTCAACATTGTGCCCCCAATCTTTATCAAGATTAGAAAATAGAGGAATGGAAGATTAGGACAGATGGATTCGATAGTATAGGTATGTAATGGATAGAAGGATAGGATAGGAAATGGTACGGAAGGAAACTGATAGGAGAAGAGTGATATGCCAATGAGACAAGGTGCCCTTAAGTATAGCTGACATAGAAGATCAACTTACACATGACGCCTGTTTGCTATGTTTTTATCATGGTACTTAGCTAAGGCATTTGTTTCCCAGATTTTCATTGTTGGACGAAGGGATTTTTCTTTACTCTTTTTTTTTTGAAACATTTATATAGGAGAAGGTGGATGGATGCTATCGCATGGACCATGTAAAGTGTTCTCACAGATGTTGGTAGGGGATTGCATTAAAGTGATATGGCGTAGGTAGACAGTGGATTATGATGTAGAATATGGAGGGAAGGCTTATGTAAAAGCATGGACCATGGGAGTAGGCTGAGGAAGAGATGTAGGATAATAGTGGAAGGAAGGGGAGATGGAGGTACATGGAAATGTGGAATGGAAGGGAATCATGACCAATGGTTGCACATACCGTGATAAACATTGAAGCTGGTGATGGGAAAGTAGTGTAGGAAGCAACAAAGACTTTTGCTTGTGGATGAATGACTTAGGCATGTAGGGGTCCACATAGATTGAGTATTGTCCTGATTTTTCTTCATCATGTGGGATGGAAGAATTTGAGACTTATGGATGGAATGAGAGAAAGTGGATGGTTGGGATTCTTGAGAGGTGGATGCTTCATTTGACTTGATAGCTTTTTGCTTAGGCACCCAAACCATTTTGCTTTTTGATAGTACCTGTGAAGGTATGGGCTGGGGTGTATGCTTATTTGGTACAGCTTCGGAGGTAATCATTTGTTGGATGAGACCCACACCTTTCTCAGTTTGGCATATAGGTGTGTGGGTGTATGCAGCTCTGGAGAAGGATGTTTCTTTGATTCTTGGCTTTTGTATCCTAGGTCATGAGGACTCTTAGGATTTTTGATTTGATAGGTAGAGGCATCCCAATTTTTATTATTGAATTCATTCGGGATGGTGGAAATAGAGTTGGTGGAAGCTCTTTGTTTAGACAACATGTGCATCTACTAGTCATGATTTGGATTATTAGAGAATTCATAGATGGAAGGATAAGGTGTTGGAAGAAGTGGTGGTAAAATGCATGGAAGGATGTTAGGATTTGGAAGTAGCGGAGCTAGATTGGATGGTGGAAGGTGTATGGTCACATGCTTTTGGGATGTGTATGATAAGGGAGGTGGGATGGCGACATATGTTTTGGGGATATGATGGTTTTTGCGATGGAAAGTGGGGGATTTAGGAGGCATGGAGGAAATACCAACATCTTGAGTTTGTTCAGCTTAGGGTAAGTATCCAATGCTGTATGAAGGAAGAGGAACAGTGACATGGACGGGCTCCAAAATACCTTATTCATGAAGGCATAAGCCTTTACCTTGATAGTTCATATGTTGGAGCATGCGGTGAATAGCGGGATTATGTATAGGTGGAACACTAGACACAAGTTCCTTATTTGATGGAGAAGGTGAGATAGAGGATAATGGTTGTTGGCATTCTAAGGAGGAACACTTATGAATGAAGGCGGTAAGACCAAGGATATATGGTGGGGGATTTGCAACATGGTCGATAATGGATGATGGAGGAGTATTATTGGTTTGATCTTCTATGCTTGCTTGGGAGGCAAGTGTCTCATCAAGGGAAGTGGAAGTTGTTGGATCTTGGATAGGACTAGATGGGGTTATAAGCTCATGACCATGGAATGCATAAAGTGGGCTAAGAGGATCATCATGGTCTGCTTGATCATAGATAGGCTCTTGATCATAGATGGGATCTTAATCATAGATAGGCTCTGGATCGTAGATAGGATCTTGATCATAGATAGGATTAAGCATGATGGGATTAAGGTTCTCTTGTATAGGTTCTTCATCAACGATAATATCTTGATCATCGAAAGGATAGAGGTTATGGAGAGGGTGGAATTGGATCCCTTGCTCATGTATCGGATGCTCATGGATAACTTCTTCATCAAAGATAGTATCTTGATCATGGAAAAGATATAAGTTATGAATGGTTTGAAATTGGATTTCTTTCTCATGTATATGTATAGGATCATAGAAAAGATAAAGGTTATGTATGGGTTGGATGGGGGTACTTTGATCTTGATATAGACAAGGGGTTGATGTTTCCACATGCTCTAAAGTGTGCTCTTGACATAACGCTTGAGGTGCTTGAATTGGAGTGGAGGTAGAAGACTCTTAGATAGGATCTTGGTCAACAACATGAAGGTGTGATGGACCTTGACTTTGGTTCATGGTAGTAGGTTTTTCAACATGCTCGAGTGGTTGCCAATTACATGACAAGGTTGTAGGATTTGACATAGCATTGGAAGAATCTTTGGTAAGGTCAAGGACAAAAATTTGGGGACATGGTTGACTCTCTGCTAGTAGCCATTAGGTCACATTCTTCGTATGTGTAGGAGTACATGGATGAGTGGATTTGGCTCTCTTCATAGCTTTTCTTTTGTTGTATAAATTTGGAAAAACTCTTTTCGATAAATCATCCGAGGATTCTTTGGTTGTCAGTTTAGAGCTTGGGGAACTTGATGGTGGTGTTGGCGTAGGACTGGAATGTTTTGGAATATGTGTATTAGAATATGGTGAAGGAGGACTAGTAGACAGAGTGGTATACAATTTACAACTTGAGGTGGTGCTTGGCTTGTCATGAGCATCATTAAGACGGGAAAGGGATGTATGAGTTTGGGGTGAGGCGCAACTAGTATTGGTCTATTCAGCTTGCAAGATTGCCATTTCTTGTTATAAGACTTGGAGCTCTTGAGCAATTGCTATACAATCTTGGGGTGAGGGACCTAAGGTTATTTGCAATTATAGGTATTGGAGTTTCTGAGCAAGTAGCAATAACTAACTAAAATCCAATAACACAATAGAAAATGAGACAAATGCAAATAAGCAAAAGATAATACCTTTGCAACCTGATTTACCTCTCTGCTTCCATTGTTCACCTATATGTCCTTGATCTTGATTGTAATGAAGCCCTCAGAAGTGTATACTCCTTTTGTTCGTTGAAGATGACAAGAATAGAATGGCTGTGATATGAATGTGCTATGAAGATGAACTTCAAAGAAATGGTGATGATCTTAGGCAAATAGGTGATAGTGGGGGTTCCCAAGGTGCGCTGGCAGTTCGACAGAGTAATTCTACTTAAAGCTTGGATTATAGAAATGGAGGAATAAGGTTCAATTTATAGACTCCGAAGAGAAGAGATCAACGATTGAGAAGAAATGAGAAGATCAATGGTTGAGAATGGTTGAGGAATGTGCGTGAATAGAAAGAGGACAAGTGTCCAAGCTCCATCATGCAATAGGGGAGTTAACAGAATAGATTGAAGAGTTAACAGAATTGATTGAGGAGTTGACTAAATAGATTGATGAGTTAACTCAATGGACTAATTAGTTAACTAGGTTGATTGGGGAGTTGACTGAATTGACTAATCAGTTAAGTGAATTGATTGATTAGTGAACTCAAATGACTAATTAGTTAAAAGATTTGATTGATAAGTTAACTAATTTTGATTGGAGGATAAATAGGACATGTGGGTGAGGGAATATAAGCTAATTAAATATTTAAAATATTTAATTACATGTGCAACATGGTGAGGTGGAAAAGGTGAGGTGGAAAGGTGAGGTGGATTGGTGAGGTGGATTTATGGAATTAGGACTTAGGATAGAGGAATTTAGGATTATTTAATTATGTGAGACATTAGAAGAATTTAGGGAACTTAATTAAATAAATTGATTTTATTTAATTATGGGATAATGAACCAATCAAATAAACTTAGAATATTTATTTAATTGATAGAAGAAAATAAGAATTACGATAAATATTAAAATATTTACTTAATTTGACATGAGCCAATTTTAGGTGTATACAGTAAGGACCTGCTTGGTCCAAACATGGATTTTCAAAAAATTCTACTTTATTAAAAAGTTCATATGTGATATATTAGGACTTTGATTGAGCACTCAGGGAAAACTTTGGCCAATATGGGCCATATGTTCAAACGGAACATTCTTAAGCTAACCTGAGCTCTTCTATCCTTTCGGCAAATACGTTCATACAGAACTAGGTCTAACGGACCTTATCGCTGCCTAAAATGGGGTAGAACAAATGGTGGCCAAATGATCTGGTGGTCAAATGGACTAAGACTCTATCCAATATGGGATAAGTAAACATGACAGCCAATCGGGTTAAATAGGATAGGAATCATTATGCTTTAGCCAGAGACTTTTGACTCCATCGGGACCAATACGGGTTTGTGAGTCACTTCCTGGAGACCACAGTCTGCCTAAGCACTGTACTAAGGATGTCAACAGGGAATACATAACATCAAATTGTAATCACCTCAATTTATGGCAAAGCTGGGTACAAGTAATCCACCCCGAGGATTAATTTGAGTACTAGGAGAGTTTTTAAGTTACCTAGATAACCTTTAAACTAGTGATCGAGATTATGAAGTTGATTAAACAAGAGTATCCTATATCTGAGGGACCTGAGTATTGGGAGCATCTTGCGCTATCTAGACTGCCTACATACTCTGTATCCATAGGATCAAGGCCCTCTATGAATGTGATCAACACGGGGAATGAGAACATGTAGTTCTGTCTTGCACTATGTTCAATGTAACTGTGAGTGGTTACATAGTTCTTTGCCAACTGCCACCCACTTAGGTGATATAGTGACAGAATTCCTAAGAAACTATTTTACAAACACACCTCTCAGGAGTGTTTGACGTTTAAGTTTTTCATGTGTGGATAATTTCCGTAGAACATGTATTTGTCCAATGAGGTTTTCCATTGATAGTTAAAAAGGATTTCGTGTCGTGGTAATCATCCTACAACTATTTTCGATAGCATCATTCTTTCCTTTTAATTAATCTTTTTAGTGAGGTATCCGAGGAGATTTTCCCTTCTTACAGATTTAATTTTGACATGTCCCTTATTACTCCCTGATGATTTAGAGGGACAATGCCCAGACGTCGTTGTTGTAGCTATGTTAGGCATGAGGTACTTGGTTCAACATGACAACATTACCTGTAAACATGACACAAAGGTACCGTAAATGCCTAACACTATGAATAGTTTGAGTTTTGGATGTTTATTCACAAGGTTTACCAATCTAGTAGCAAAGGAAAAACTTGCATAATAATAGTTGATAAGGGGAAATACTTCCTTAAATCAAAATGCAAATAAAAGATGCTTGATCATAATGAATAGAACTAGAAAAGAACTTAATCAATTCTGTAAAACATATGACTAGAAAGATACTTATATTCACTCATAAACTAGAAAAGATATTCTAATAGTAAGGTAAAAATTTAATCTAGGCTAAAATAAAGAATCTTTGATAACTAGTTCCACTACTAAATCAACATATACAATTTCAATAATTATTTTTTATCACATTTCCAAAAGTAGACTTACTTATAATTATTGCATGTATCATAGGAACTACACCTTCTCAGAAGCTTTCATGATAGCATACCCACAAAAATTCCATTCTTACTATATATTTTATTCTTATATTTTCCAGGTATATTCTCACCCTTTGCAAATCATTTTCCTTATACTTTGTTACTAGTTTACCTTATGCCATTAATTCTTTTATTTTCTTATGTACCATTTATTATGTTATCACTTGAAATCCTTTATGTGAATTTCCTTTTAACGTTTTATACCATTGTTTCACCTTATCTTATATATAGGATATTTCATCTCATCTTCTCTTTCTTTAATCATTTACATCTACCCATTAATTCATCACTAACCTTTTCTTCATCTATAATTCTTCTCATATTCTTTATATAATTCGTTCACTTCTTTTCACCTTTTTATAATTCAACACAATTATTTATTATGATACACACATCTCCACCCTTACATTACATCTATATTAATCTAATCTTTTATTCTTATTATTTTTAACCTATTTTCTTCACTTACACATATATAACTCCTCCTTCATATATTTTAATACACTCATATTTTAATAGAACTCTAACCCTAATTATAATATTATATATTTTTAATTAATAAATATTATAATTATAATAATATATTATATAATAAATATAAATATTTATACAATATATTATAAATAATATATTTAATCTATATTATAATATTATATTATATAATTATAATAATTTCTTATAATTATATAATATAGTTAGAATTGGGCTTGCCGCTGTGGATGCTACTAGCATACCTATATTTAAAAAAATATATCTAAAGTACGCCGAGAGATATCCTTCTCGAGGTGCCTATTTTTAATCAATATACCTCACAAAGGTGGAATAGGCACCTTGAGAAGGATATCTCTCGGCGTACTTTAGATATATATTTTTAAATATAGGTATGCTAGTTTAATACACTCATACTATAAATTTTATCTCATACAATCATATTCTATCTTTTATTTACTATTTTTTTTTCTTATTTATCCTCATTTTTTATATTTTCTTTCAATTCACTACATACAATCTTAAATACAAATTCATTTCACAATCACACTATATATTTTCTTACTTTTTGCTCCTTCCTTTCATTCATATATTATTTTTACTACTCTTTTATTTCATTCCTTTGTCTATTCTCATTATACAATAATTATACATATAATATTATTTATATATCTATTCACTATCCTTTTTTTTGATATACATACATTTTTTTATTTCTATAATTTCATTTTCATTACCCTTTTCCTCTCCATATACTTTATTACCTTACCTCTTTTATCTTTTTCATCACATTTTATTATCTTTGCATTCATATATTATGTCTCATTATATTCTAATCTTTAACTCTTACATCTTACTTTTTTTAAATCAATAATACCATTTTATTATTCACCTTTCTTAATCTTTATAACCTCATCTACATTCTTCTTTTGCTACTCTCATTTATTACATTTACTACATGATTATCTCTCAAATCACTTCTTGTCTTTCTATTCATCTTACACACTATATTTATATATTGTACGCTCTTCTATTCTTTCCCCTCTTCTACTCCTTAATCACTTCTTCATTACTATTCTATTATCTCATACACTACTTTCTTCTTCTCTTACTTCCCACCTTCTTTTGAAGAATAATGATCCTTTCAATAATAGTATGTGACGATGTGAAACTGGTTTGCAATAAGAAGATTGAATTGATGGCAACCAAGGAGATGAAAATCCAGGTCATTTGGGGTAACAGTCTTGTGTACAGTATTAATCTAATTGATTAATTTCTCCTTTCACAATAGTTTCACTATTATTATTTCTATTGCCTCGGTGTAAGAAGTAAATGCATACTAGGCATTTTGGTGTCTTGCAAACCTTTTGTATCTAGGGTCCCACAACTCTGGTATCTTTAGCCAAATAAAAAGATATAGACAATATAAAGACTTGATGGGATTAATAAAAATCCAAAACAGTGGAAAATAACAAAACAAATTGGTAATGAGGATGATTTTACAAAGGACAATTCACACAGCTAATATATACCTACAAGCATATATAATTCACAATTGCCTTTCTGTCAAAGAAAAGACAAACCATATCTTTTGTTTGTAAAATATTATAAAATCAACCAAGGAGAACACATCATAGATGCTATTTTAATTTCATAAGATGAACTACTTATTTAACCAACTTCATTCAACCATTTGGAACACTTAGAATTGTATGCTATTTTTGTAAATCTGGGTGTCTAGAATAGGGTATGGTCATCCTGTAAGGAAAGGATAAATTTGTTGAATGTTGTAGTTGCAAGTGTCCTTGTAGACATGTATTCAAAACATGGAAGCACAGACAAGGCAAGTGATCTGTTTTGACAAAATGACTCAAGAAATGTGATCTCACGAATTGCCATCATAGCAAGGTTCATTCAACATGGGTTTGTTGAAGAGGCCTTAGAAATTTTTAACCAAATGCAACTGGCGAATGTAAAGCTAAACTCCTTAACCTTTGCCAACATCCTCCATAGCTCAGACTGGAACTTTGGAATAGGGAATGGACATCCATCAAACCATGAGGGACAGAGAAAGGTGTGAGAACTGTTTGACAAAAAGCCTAAAAAATGTGGTAACATGAAATGCAATGATTTCCGAATCATACAAAATGGATTTGTTGAAAAGGATTTAAAAACTTTCAAGCAATTGACGTTGGCAGGTGGGCATAATGCTAAGTTTACAACCTTTGTCACCATTCCCCTTGGATGCCTTGGAATAGGGCATGGACATAAAGCTATTCGGAAGGGAAATTTTTTATCAGAGATTATAGTTGGAAATCCTCTGATAGACATGTATGCAGGACGTGAAAGTCTAGACAGGCCAGAGTAGTTTGACAAAATGACTCAAAGAAATGTGATCTACAGGGTGCGTTGAAAATGGGTTTCTTGGAAAGACCTTAGAAACTTTTAAGCATTTGCAATTGGCGAGTGTAAAGCCAGACCCCTCAACATTGCTAACGTGCTCCCTAGCTGAGCCTTTGTGGGCCCTAGAACAAGGTATGGACATTCATCAAAACATAATTGAATGTGGATTTTTGTCAGATATTATACTAGACAGGCTCTGGTAGACATGTATACAGAAGTGGAAGTATAGACAAAGCATGGAAACTAATTGCTAGAATGACTCCAGGATGAGCACCAAATGGACGTGTTGAAAAGGAATTGGAAGCTTTCAAACACATAAAGTTGACAGGTGTAAAGCCAAATTCCACTACCATCCTCCCTACCTATGCTTGTGTGGCTTTGGAACAAGGTATGGATAGCCGTTCAAGCAAAAAGGAAAGGGGTGGGTTTATGACAAATGAAGCAGTTACATATGCCACGTCTATTCACAAAACTTACACACAGTTTGCAAATTTCAATCATCCTAAACATTCATCAAAATAAATTTAAAATCTAAAATTAACAAACATTCAAGAACCAAACTTTCAAAAGAAAGAAAACAAAATGAGGGGAGGAGAACTCTTACAGTTTTCTCCAGCACTCCCAAACTAGAGATGAGTGTCTTCTTCCTCAAAAATCCATGCAATTTATAGAAAAAAATTGACCCATTTGGAGGAAACTCCAAGTCCTTGAGTCAAGTCTCATCCATAAATGAGATTGCTCCATTTTCCAACTTGTCATTCAATTTTTGTGGAAAAGGACTTGCAAATCTTAAATGTATTCTCAAATTTTCCAATGGTCTCAAATTCAAGGAGATGAAGGACTCATTTCAGAAATTAGAGTCTTGACTTGAGAATGAGGGGGAAAAGTTCCTCATTTATTACCATTTCTAGAAGTGTCATCACCTCATTTATTCATTTAAAAATTGTTTATTATCTTGTTCTTTTAAATGAGGCTATAGTTTATTGTTTGATTTTACTAGCTTTTATGTTATTTGAAAATAAAATACCTACAATTTTAGACATAGTATTCTAATTCAAATTTAGAACTCAAATGTGGGTTATGATATCCTTCTCCCTTAAATTTATGCATCTTCCTGATGCATATTAGAAATAAGGTCAAAACATACACATATAAGTCCATAGAAATAAGTATCACTTACTATCAGTATACTTGCCTACTTTTAAAGTCCATCCTTCAACAAAGCAATTTATCATAGAGTATCATCTAAGTAAAATTGTCTTAAACATCATTGTCTTTGAGTTTATAAATTATCTAGAGTTTTCAAAATAAGTGCGGATAGAGTTGTTGCATTTCCACTGTGTCTTCCCATGTAGCGTTCTCAGGTGAGTACTGGTCCCACTGAACCTTAGATTGGTCCACTGTCCTATTGTGGAGCTGGAACTGGCGCCTGTCGATGATTCTGCATGGATCTATTGTTATTGTACCAGATTCTTCCACCTACAGAGCATTCCATATAAGAATATGCTTAGGGTCAGGTATATACTTTTTTAACAAGGACACATGGAACACATCATGAATTCAACTCAGTGTTGGAGGTAAGGCCAAATAGTAACCTACAAGATTGATTTCCTCAAGTACTTCAAAAGGATTGACATAGCGAGGAGCTAGCTTTGACTTCCTTCCAAAAGAGATGGAACTTTTATGAGGTCAAACTCTTAGGAACACCTTCTCACCAACTTGAAATCTTCTAGGTGTCCTATTCTTATCTGCATAACTTTTCTGGTGATCCGAGGCTTCCTTCAACCTTTGTCGAATAAGTTACGTCTGATTATCCATATCTTTCAACATTTCAGGGCCAACTAGGATCCTATCCTCTAATTTATCCCAACTCAAGGGTGTTTGACAAGGTCTCTCATAGAGAGCTTCAAAGGGCACCATACCTATAGCTGCTTGGAAGGAATTGTTATAGGTAAACTCAACTAATGGCAAATATTCCTCCCATTTATTCTATTGATCCATGCAATACATATGAAGGAGGTCTTCCAGAATTTGGTTGGTTCTTTCTATTTGGCCATCTATCTCAGGATGACAGGTTGTGCTAAAATTCAATTGTGTTCCTAAGGCAGCCTGTAAAGTGGTCCAAAATCTAGAAGTAAACTTTGCGTCTCTATTAGAGATGATTTTCTTGGGGATTCCATGTAACCTAAAAATTTCCTTTATGAACCTTTTTGCTACTGCAGGTGCATCATCTGTTAGGTTTCTTGGTATGAAGTGGGCTACCTTAGTGAGTTTATCCACTACCACCAAAATACAATTATGCCTATGAGATGTTATTGGTAGCCCTTGGACAAAATCCATACTTATGACTTGCCATTTATAGAAAGGTACATCATGCAGATAAAGAAGTCCTACTGGATGTACATGTTGTGACTTAACCCTCTGATATTCTAAGCATCTGGCAACTATGTCTTCCACATCCTTCTTCATTCCTTGCTAGAAATATAATCTTTTGAGATCTGCATACATCTTATTCACCTTTGGATGTCCTAAATATGGAGCCTTATGTGCCTCTGTTAGGATCATACCCCTTAGTTTTGCATTATTAGGAACGTAATTCTTCCCTGGTATCTCATTAGCCCATTAGAATCAAAAGCATAATCTAAATACTTAGGTTCCATAGAGGTATTAGCTAGAGATGCATTAACTTGAGCGTACCATGGGTCATGTTTCTGCTTAGAGAGTACTTGTTTCTTTAGGTCTATGTGCAAGTTGGATATGGCCATTAGGTGTCTCCTTCTACTAAGAGCATTGGCCACCCTGTTTTCTTTCCCTTTGATATACTCAATCTCAAAATCATACTCACATAGGAACTCTAACCACCTTCTCTGTCTTGCATTCAAATGAGGTTGAGTGAAGATATATTTTAGTCCTTCATGGTTTATTTTAAGTTCAAATGGTTTTCCCAACAAGAAATGTCTCCATTTTTGGAGGGCATGAACTATGGTTGCTAGTTCAAGGTCATGGGGAGCGTAATTGACTTCATGGATTTTTAGTTTTCGTGATTCATAAGCCACTACTCCTCCTCCTTGGAAAAGGACTCTTCCTAGTCCTTCTATGGATGCATCTGTAACTATTGTGAAGTTACCATTAGGCTCAGGCACCTTTAGAATTGGGGGTGACGTTAGCCTTTCCTTCAGTACCTGAAATGCCTTATCGCACTGCTTAGTCCAAATAAGCTTTTTGTTCTTCTTCTTCAAAGATGTGATTGGATTGGCTATCCTTGAAAAGTCTTTCACAAACCTAATGTAGAACCCTACCAATCCCATAAAACTTCTTACTTCAGTCACATTTGTAGGTATAGTTCATTTAGTGATGGCTTTTACTTTATCAGGATCTATCGCTATGCTCTCAGCTGAAATGATATGCCCTAAACAGTGGACCCTCCTTTCAGAGAAGGACCATTTGGATAACTTCCCAAAAAACTTATGCTTACGTAGCCTTTGTATGACTTCTTGTAGATGGGTTAAGTGTTCCTCTTCATCCTTGGAATATATTAAGATGTCATCCAAAAACACAATCACAAACTTATCTAGAAAATCATGGAACACACTGATCATTAGATTCATAAAGGCAGTCAGAGCATTTGTTAGACTAAATGGGACTACAGTAAATTCATATATGCCATACCTAGTCCTAAATGTTGTTTTTGGGATGTCCTCTTCTTTTATCCTTAATTGGTGATAGCCTGAGCGAAGGTCAATTTTGGAGAACACTGATGCTCCTCTCATTTGGTCAAATAGATCATCAATACGAGGCAAGGAATATATGTTCTTTACGGTAGCCTTTTTCAACATTCTTCACAACCTTAGTGTCCCATCCTTCTTCTTTACAAATATGACTGGTGCTCCCCAAGGTGATACACTAGGCCTTATCAACCCCTTCTCTAGCAATTCTTGCAACTGTATTTTCAACTCTTGGAGTTCTGTGGTGTTCATCCTATATGGGGCTTTAGATATAGGTGCGGTTCTGAGAAGTTATTGATTAAAAAATTGAATTCCTTTTTCGGGGGTAATCCAGGCAGCTCTTCAAGAAACACATCCTTGTAGTCCCAAAGGAATAGACTATTCTCAAAGGTAGGGGCTTCTTTCTTTTCTCCCTTCTCATCTAAAGATACTAAGAATATCTAATTTCCTCATTTCCACCTTGCCTTCTTTAGTTGCATAGAAGAAATGGTCCCCACTAATATAGGTTTGTAAATCCCTTGGATCCTAACTCTACACCCCTTATCATCTATACACTCCACCACCTTGTTATATAAATCTATGTTAGCTTTATGATTCGTTAGCCAACTTATTCTGATTATGACATCATAGGCTCCCAAGGGTGCAACATATAAGTCAACTTTGGTTTCTAATTCAGGAAACTTAATGAGGGCTCCTCTTATGTACTTGTTCACTCTCTGTGTAGCCTTGTCACCATACTAAACCATCCATGATGATTCCATATTCTTAGTTTGCAAAGACATTTTGCTTACCAATTCTGGGAAAATAAAATTCTCGAAGGAACCAATATCTATTAAAATAGTGATGGATTTACCAAAAAGTGTACCTTTTGTCTCCATAGGTATATTTTGATGGCAAGTCTGTTGATTCCTAATGGCAGCATGTATTTGATGTTGCTGAGGTTGTTGTGGCTGATTGGACCCATTCTTTTTTGAACAATCCCTTGAATAATGATTGCCTCCACACATAAAACATCTGCTAGGGGGTCCATTAGAACTTTGAGGTGGGGCATTCCAATCATTCCCTCTAGCATTATCATTGTAATTGTTCCTATGATTCTGATTACTAGTAGCTTCTGTTCTACCCCAGTCTCTCCTCTTGTTCTTTTGAGCTCCTTTGTTGCCCCTATTGTCTAGTTTCCTTTTGAAGGCAAATTGCTTGTCCCAAAAGTTTTGCTTTGCCACCAATAGTGCCTATAATTTCTTTTCTTGTTTGAGTGCCTTCTCTAAGACTTGATTCATGTTCTCAGGGGAAAACATATCCACTTCCGCCCCAATATCAGTATTCAATCCCAAAAGAAACTTCCTTGCCTGAGACCTTTCATCCTTTTTATAGATAGGAACATATTTTAGTAGCTTTGCAAATCTATCCCAATACAGTTGGACTGTGAAATTTCCTTGTTTGAGATTCAAAAACTGAGTCATCTTTTCATCATAAAATAGCTGTGGAAGCCATCTTTCATAGAAGTGGCTCACAAACTGCCTCCAAGTTAGGTTTTCCTTTGAATAGCAATATTGTTTCTTTATGTTTATCCACCAACTGGTAGCTTCTCCCTCTAGTTGATAAGCTCCCCAAGTTGCTTTGATATTCTTTGAGTAGTTCCTTAACTCAAAATATTTTTCCATCTCAGTGAGCCATCCTTCTGCAGCATCTCCCACATGTTTACCATCAAATTTTGGAGGAGTTATCTTCTTAAGATTTTGTGAGATATCTAGGACGGTGGTTTCCTATTGAGACCTAGGAATCTTTGGCTCATTAGTTGTTTGAGCTATGGGTACTTCCTCATTTTGATGTTCATCTTGAGGTTCCAGAATGTTTTCTATTGTCCCCTGCCTAGCCTTCAAGTCTTGTATTGTTTGCTCAAAGTTTTCCAATTTTTCTCTCTGTTTTGTCAACAAGTTAATAATTGCTTCTATACTAGCATTTGGATTCTTAGGTGGGTTTTCAGCTGGTTCTTGGTTGACTGGTTCCTCTCCATGTAGTTCTCACAAATTTTAGGTTTTCACCATTTTAATTCTAAAAACAAGGAGAGAGGTGATTTACCACTTGCTACAATTTTTGGTTTACAACATGCAAATTGACTGTAATTAAATCTATTACAATTCTTATCTTAAATACCAATTATTATCAATTTTAAGTTAGTAGGCCTCTAGGCTTAGTGTTTGAACCTTGCTCTGATACCACATGTAAGGACCTGCTTGGTCCAGACTTGGATTTTCAATTTTTTTTACTTTATTAACAAGTTCATATGTGATATATCAAGACTTTGATTGAGTACTTAGGAAAGACTTCAGCCAATATGGGCCATACATTCAAACGAAACATTCTTAAGCCAACCCAGGCTCTTCTATCCTTTGGGAAAATAGGTTCATACAGAACCAGGTCTAACAGACCTTATCGCTACCTGAAACAGGGTAGAACAAATGGTGGCCAAATGGCTTGGTGGTCAAATAGACCACTTGACTCTATCCAATACGGGATAAGTAAACACGACAGCCAACTGAGCTAAATAGGACAAGAATCATTATGCTCTGGCTAGAGACTTCTGACTCCCTTAGGACCAATATGGGTTCATGAGTCACTTCCTAGAGACTGCATTCTGCCTAAGCACTATACTGATGATGTCAACTAGGGGACATAACATCAACTTGTACTCACCTTAGTTTACAGCAAAGTCAGGTACAAGTAATCCACCCTGGGGATTCTTCTGAGTACTAGGAGAGTTCTTAAGTTACCTAGATATCCTTTAAACTAGGGATCAAGATTACGAATTTGATTATAAAAGAGTATCCTATATCCGAGGGACTTGAGTACTAGGGGCATCCTTCGCCATCTAGAATGCCTACATACCCTGTATCCATAGGATCAAGGCCCTCTCCAGATGCGATCGACATAGGGAATGTGAACATGTAGTTTTGTCTTGCACTATGTTTGATGTAACTGTGAGTGGTTACATAGTTCTTCACCGACTACCACCCACTCAAGTGATACAGTGATAGAATTCCTAAGAAACTATTTTGCAAACACACCTCCTAGGAGTGTTTGATGTTTAAGTTTTTCATGTGTGGATAGTTTGCCTAGAACACGTATTTGTCATATGAGGTTTTCTGTTGATAGTTAAAAAGGGTTTACTATCATGGTAATCATCCTAAAACTATTTTTGATAGCATCGTCCTTTCTTTTTAATTAATCTTTTTAGTGAGGTATCCGAGGAGATTTTCCCTTCCTACGGATTTAATTTTGACATGTCCCTTATTACTTCCCAATGATTTAGAGGGATGGTGCCCAGATGTCATTGTTACATCTATGTTAGGTGCGAGGTACTTGGTTCAATGCGATGGCATTACCCGTAAACATGACACAGAGGTACCATAAATACTGAATACTGCAAATAGTTTGAGTTTTGGACATTTATTTACAAGGTTTACCTATCTAGTAGCAAAGGAAAAACCTACACAATAATAGTTGATAACGAGAAATACTTCCTTAAATCAATATGCAGATAAAAGATGCTTGATGATAATGAATAGAACTAGAAAAGAACTTAATCAATTTTGTAAAACATATGACTAGAAAGATACTTATATCCACTCATAAACTAGAAAATATATTTTAGCAGTAAGGTGAAAATTTAATCTAGGTTAAAATAAAGAATCTTTGATAACTAGTTCCACTATTAAATCAACATATACAATTTCAATAATTCTTTTTTATCACATTTCGAAATGCAAACTTACTTATAATTATTGCGTGTATCATAAGAACTATACCTTCTCGTGAGCTTTCATGATAGCATACCCACAAAACATCCATTCTTACTATATATTTTATTCATATATTTTCCAGGTATATTCTCACCCTTTGCAAATCATTTTACTTATACTTTCTTACTTGTTTAACTTATGCCATTAATTCTTTTATTTTATTATGTACCATTTATTATGTTATCACTTGCACTCCTTTATGTGAATTTCCTTTTAATGTTTTATACCATTGTTTCACCTCATCTTATATATAGGATATTTCTTCTCATCTTCCCTTTCTTTAATCATTTACATCTACCCATTAATTCATCACTAACATTTTCTTCATCTACAATTCTTCTCATATTCTTTATATCATTCATTCACTTCTTTTCACCTTTTTATAATTCAACACAATCATTTATTATAATACACACATCTCCAGCCTTACATTACATCTATATTAATCTAATCTTTTATTCTTATTATTTTTAACCTATTTTCTTCAATTACACATATATAACTTCTTCTTCATATATTTTAATACACTTATACTGAAAGGAAGCTAGGTGTGCAGAAATTGCTTCCTACACAAATCTAATGAGGAGAGGACTATGCAAATTTAATTTAAACAATTACAACAACATGAAACATGTAACAGAGATATTGCAGAAATACACATAGAACCAAAAAGAAGACAGAAGAAGAGAGATAAGATATATTGTGGGGGAAACCCTTATCAGGTGAAAAACCCCACACTCAGAAACTTGCACAATGTATTATCAAAACTGAAAATGGTTTATAATACACTTGCAATGCAAGATTCAATAGTCTTCAGCACTTGTGTCTAGAGTCAATCCAAAAACATAATAGTACCTGTCAATCACATACTACAACTCTTCCTCCAAGCACATATTTATATAGAATATACAAGGCAAAATTGGCTCTATCTTGGGATGGGCATCCAACTTGGCCTCATGGCCAAAAACCCATGCATATGGACACTTGGTCAACATTGTAGAATGTATCTAACACTTGTCCACAACTCCCATCCCAAAGAGGTTCCCTATTTCCAAAATGGGCCATGATAGATGCTCTTATGACTCTTACGACCGTCATAGAATCTGTCATAGCAGTTACAACTTACAACTGTAAAAGAGTCTATCATACACAGGCTATAAATAGCATATTCTCTTACAACTTGTCATAGTCCACCTTGGGGTACCCAAAGATACCTTTTTCAAATATGCTCTTTGACACATGTCTTCACCTACCTTACAAGCTTCTATTTCTGACTCTTACATGTCATAACTTCGTCATAGGAATCTGTCATAACCATTTTGGTCAATATTCCCTTACACAACATCCAAGATGCTGACACATGGAAAAATACTCCTACCACAAAGTGGGACACCTATCTCCTCATGTGAGGACAAAATTACCAGTTGTCATCTTCCATGTAGGATGACACATCACCGTGCCACATCCCACAAAATGACAATATGGAATTTACAATTAATTTACATCACAGGCAATGAAAAAATAAATATAATCAAAATAATGCAAGGAATTATCAAGGTTGAGACACCTTAATTCCCAACATTCTCCCACTTGTCGAAGACCTTGTAAGAGCCAATAGAATAACGTGATTTAACTGCTATAAGCTGAGAGGACCATAGAATTCAAACACCATATGAACTTCTTTGTGCTAACTGGTTTCGTTAATGCATCTGCAACATTCTTCAAAGTATCTACCTTCTCCAAATTTACCTTCCCATCCTCTACCATGTCTCACATGAAGTGAAATTGTACATCAATATGCTTTGTTCTGACATGGAAAGTTGGATTCTTCACAAGGCAAATCGCACTCTGACTGTCACAACAAATTGTAAGCTGTCCTGCATCAACACCAATATCTGAACACAATCTCTAAAGCCAAATGGCTTCCTTACAAGCATGAGTTGCTTCCATATACCCAGCTTCTATCATGGACAAAGCAACCACAGGTTGTCACTTACTCATCCAACTAATAGCACCACCAAATAGTGTAAACACATAAGCACTGGTGGATCTCTTGTTGTCAATGTCACCTACCCAATCTGAATCCACAAATCCACAAATATCAACAGAATGCGGAGGTCCTGTAACATTACCATGATAGCAGATGGAATACTTTAAAGTAACCCTCAAATATCTGAACACTCACTTAACTGCATGCCAATGTACCCATCTAGGATTAGCCATAAATTGATTAAGGACTCCCACTACTTGGGCAATGTCTGGTCTTGTGCGGACCATAGCATACATCAAACTGCCAACAACACTAGCATAAGGTACTATGCTCATGTGCTCTACCTCACTAGGATATTTTGGATAATTATTAATAGACAACTTTGTCCCCAAAGAAATGGGAACACACAATGGTCTACAATCTGCCATGCTGAACCTATCCAACACGCTCTTCACATACTTACTCTGGCTTAACCACATTTTTTTGTTAGCTCTGTCTCTTCTGATTTCCATTCCTAAAATGTATCTGGCTATCCCTAAATCTATCATTTCAAACTGTGCTGACAACTGAGACTTAAAATAAAAAATCATATTCTTACCCTTCCCAATGAGCAACATATCATCAACATACAATGCAACAATGAGAATACGATCACCATCAAACTTATAATACACACAGTGATCTGATTTCGATCTCACAAATCCAATTGACAACACAAAGGCATCAAACTTCAAGTACCACATCCTAGGAGACTACTTCAAACCATACAAAGACTTCTTTAACTTGCAAACCAAATTTTCTTTACCTTTCACCATGTAATGCTCTAGCTGTGACATGTAGATTTCTTCCTCCAAATCTCCATGAAGGAAATCTATTTTCACATCCATCTATTCTACCTCAAAGTCATAAGCTGCTGCAAGAGATAATAGGAAATGAATGGATGTCAGCTTTCCAACTGGAGAGATCTCACCATAATCTATACCCTCCACTTGTGAATACCCCTTTGCAACTAGTCTGGCCTTATACTTCTCAACACTGCCATTTGCACCAAATTTCTTCCTGAACACCCATTTGCATCCAACGGGTTTCCATCCAAGAGGCAAAGGCACCAAGTCCCAAGTTTGATTCTTTTCCAAAGAAGCCATCTCATCCTCTATGGCCTCCTTCTAGGAACCTGCATCTTTCATTTCCATAGCCTCTGATACAGTTCTAGGTTCATCACTATTAGTAATCAAAGCATAAGCACAACTAGAATCAAGCAATGTATAACCAAAGCTCTCAGGTTGCTTTCTTATCCATGTAGACCTCCTTAAGGGCTGAGGTTGAGGTTTAACTTCTTCTGAGATTTTAGAGCTGCTCGAGCTCTCATCATCAGGTCCAACATTATCTTTCTATTCAATCTTCTCAGGGGTAGCAGGAAACTAAACAACATCCTCTTTCTTTTCCTTTTCTTCTGGCTGTAAAATAGTGGAAGGTGTAAGCTCTCTAAAGATGACACTTCTGCTATACAACACTTTTTCAGCCACAGGATCCCAAATCTTGTATCCTTTCACACCGACACCATAGCCAATGAAGATACACTTAACAACCTTATTCTCCAATTTTGACCACTTCTCCCTAGGCACATGTGCATATGCCTCACAAACCAAAAACATGAAGATGCCTTACTAAGGGCTTTCTACCAGACCACACCTCCATGGGTTTCTTACCAACAAGGGCTAATGTAGGAGATCTATTTACCAGATAGAAAGAAGTGGGAACAACTTCAACCCAAAACTTTTGTTCTAGGCTAGCTCCACTAAGCATACTCCTAGCCTTCTCTATTAGTGTCATGTTCATCCTCTATGCAACTCCATTTTGCTACGGGGTATATGGAGTTGTCTTATGTCTTTCAATCCCAAGTTCCTTGCAATATTTGTCAAATTTGATAGAACATAACTCACCACCGTTGTCAGTTCTCAAACATTTAATCTTTTTACCAATCTAATTTTTAGCAAAGGCTTTAAACTCCTTAAACTTACTATAGATTTCAGATTTGCTTTTGAGAAAATAAATCTATGTCATACTGTAGTCATCTATGAAAGATACAAAATATACAAATTTTGATAACGAAGGAACATTAACAGGACCAAATACATCAGAATGAACAAGGTCCAACACACAAGAAGACTTATGAGAACTCGAGTAAAAATGAACACGGTTTTGTTTTCCATATATGCAATGTTCGCAAAAGTTGAACTCAAGATTACAATCATCTAACCCCTCAATGAGGTTTTTATTTATCAGGGTTCTAAGATCCTTCTCACCAATGTGGCCAAATCTCTTATGCCATAACATTGTCTTTTCAGTAGGAAGCTTAACTTCCAAGGCATGATTACAACCATCAAGACTAGATACAATAGATTTCTTCACTGCTCGTTCAGATGGTGGGGTTGAAGTGACTGCTGCCCTCTTTCTTGAGTCAGAAGAACTATTGCATTGTGAAATGCATGCCTCCGGCTGAAACAAAGTACCTCTCCTAGTACCCTTAGCAAGCACCATAGCTCCTCTAGTCATCTTGCATCCTCCTTTCAAAAAGGCAACATGCACACCTACATCATTCAACATACTTATAGAAAGCAGGTTTCATGTTAAGCCTGGGATGTGCATAACCCTAGAGATCCCCTTCACTCATTGATCAAGGAATCAGGTAGAGACTCTTCCACGACCAACAATCTTTAGATGAGAGTCATTACCCAGGTACACCTTTCCATCATCAAAATCCTCATACTTAGTGAACTAGTCTCAATGTGAGGTCATGCGGAATGACGCACCAGAATCAATCAGCCACACATCATCAGATGCATGGGTTGCCAGGGCTACGATAAAAGCATCACCATCATTTTGTGACTTGTCAGAATCAGAATATGAATTCTTCTTCTTCTTTTTCTTTTCCTCTTTGCATTCCTTTCAGAAATGCCCAGATTTACCATAGTTCCAATAGAGAGCCTTGGACTTTCTAGGAGATTTGGATCTCCCACAAGATTTGGATCTACCCTTCTCATCTTTCTTGTCCTTATTTTTCCCTTTCTCCTTAGGTCTTCCACGAACTGTAAGAGCCTCTTTAGCTGCTTCAGAAGACTTTCTCCACATCTCTTTAGACAATAGCAAAGAAACCACTTCATCCATTTTGAATGTGGATGTGGTGCTTCCAATAGCCATGACAAGATGATCCCACGAGTTTGGCAAAGAACAAAGAAAGGTCATACATCGATCCTCCTCCTCCATCTTCACACCAACAGATGTCAATTATGCAACCAACATGTTGAAAGCATTCATATGTTTTGCAACAGATCCTCCGTCCTCCATTCGAAGAGAATAGAACTTCTTTCTCAGAAAAAGTTTGTTAACCAGGGATTTGGCTTGATACACATCTCCCAACTTCTTCCAAAGCAAGTTTACAGTAGCCTCATCATGGACATTTAACAGGACAGAATCAACAAGACTAAGTCCTATGAGACCCTTCGCCTTCCGATCCTTGAGATCCTAATCATCTTGTGACATTATAGTTGGTTTTGTTCCACTGATAGTTTCCCAGAGGTCTCGATCAACAAGCATGTCTTCCATATTGAGTTTCCACAACTCGAAATTAGTGTCATTGAACTTCTCCACCTCTATCCTTCCGGATGTGCTTGCCATCTCCTTGCTGTAATAAGATTTAGAATACTCTACACAGACTCCCACTCAACTTAAGATCAACTCAAAAAACCCCTACCCAACAACTAGGACCAAAGGTGATCAAGCTCTGATACCAACTGAAAGGAAGCTAGGTGTGCGAAAATCGCTTCCTACACTAATCTAATGAGGAGATGGCTATGCAAATTCAATTTAATCTTTACAATTATAGCAACATGAAACATGTAACAGAGATATTGTAGCAATACACATAGAACCAGAAAGAAGATAGAAGAAGAGAGACGTGATATATCGTGGGGAAAACCCTTATTGGGTAAAAAACCCCACTCAAAAACCTGTACAATGTATTATCAAAACTGAAAATGGTTTACAATACACTTGTAATGCAAGATTCAATAGTCTTTGACACTCATTTCTGGAGTCAGTCCGACAGCATAACAGTACTTGTCAATCACATACTACAACTCCTCCTCCAAGCACCTGTTTATATAGAATATACAAGGCAAAATTGGCTCTATCTTGGGATGGGCATCCAACTTGGCCTCATGGCCCAAAACCCATGCCTATGGACACTTGGTCAACATTGTAGAATGTATCTGACACTTGTCCATAGCTCCCATCCCAAAGAGGTTGCCTATTTCCAAAATGGGCTATGGCAGATGCTCTTACGACTATCATAGAATTTGTCATAGCAGTTACAACTTACAGTTGTAAGAGAGTCTATCATACACAGACTATAAATAGCATATTTTCTTACAACATGCCATAGTCCACCTTGGGGTACCCAAAGATACCTTTTTCAAAGATGCTCTTTGACACATGTCTTCACCTGTCTTACAAGCTTCTATTTCCGACTCTTACATGTCATAACTTCATCATAGGAATCCGTCAAAACTGTTTCGGTCAATATTCCCTTACACAACATCCAAGATGCTGACACATGGAAAAATACTCCTACCACAAAGTGGGATGCCTATCTCCTCATGTGAGGACAAAATTAGAAGTTGTCATATTCCATGTAGGATGACACTTCGCTGCGCCACATCCCACAAAATGACAATATGGAATTTACAATTAATTTACATCATAGGCAATGAATAAATAAATATAATCACAATAATGTAAGGAATTACCAAGGTTGAGACACCTTAATTCCCAACACATAGTATAAACTTTATCTCATACACTCATATTCTATTTATTTACTAATTTTTTTTCTCATTTATCTTCATTTTTTATATTTTCTTTCAATTTACTACATACAATCTTAAATACAAATTAATTTCACAATCACACTATATATTTTCTTACTTTTTGCTCTTTCCTTTCATTCATATATTATTTTTACTACTCTTTTATTTCATTCCTTTATCTATTCTCATTATACATATAATATTATTTATATATCTATTCAATAGCCTTTTTTTTATATACATACATTTTTTTATTTCTATAATTTCATTTTCATTACCCTATTCCTCTCCATATACTTTATTACCTTACCTCTTTTATCTTTTTCGTCACATTTTATTATCTTTGCATTCATATATTATGTCTCATTATATTCTAATCTTTAACTCTTACATCTTACTTATTTTTTTAATCAATAATACCATTTTATTATTCACCTTTCTTAATCTTTATAACCTCATCTACATTCTTCTTTTTCTACTCTCATTTATTACATTTACTACATGATTATCTCTCAAATCACTTCTTGTCTTTTTATTCATCTTACAAACTCTATTTATAATTTGTACGCTCTTCCTTAATCACTTCATTAATATTCTATTATCTCATACACTACTTTCTTCTTCTCTTACTTCCCACCTTCTTTCAAAGAATAATGATGCTTTCAATAATAGTATGTGATGATGTGAAACTGGTTTTCAATCAAAAGATTGAATTGATGGCAACCAAGGAGATGAAAATCTAGGTCATTTGGGTAACAGTCTTGTGTCCAGTATTAATCTAATTGATTAGTTTCTCCTTTCACAATAGTTTCACCATTATTATTTCTATGGCCTCGGTGTAAGAAGTAAATGCATACTGGCTGTTTTGGTGTCTTGCAAACCTTTTGTATCTAGGGTCCCACAACTCTAGTATCTTTAGCCAAATAAAAAGATATAGACAATATAAAGACTCGATGGGATTGGTAAAAATCTAAAACAGTGGAAAAGAACAAAACAAATTGGTAATGAGGATGATTTTACAAAGGACAGTTCACACAACTAATATATACCTACAAGCATATATAATTCACAATTGCCTTTCTGTTAAAGAAAAGACAGACCAAATCTTTTGTTTGTAAAATATTATAAAATCAACCAAGGTGAACACATCATAAATGCTATTTTAATTTCACAAGATGAACTACTTATTTAACTAGCTTCATTCAATGATTTGGAACACTTAGATTTGTATGCTATTTCTATAAATCTGGGTGTCTAGAATAGGGTATTGTTGTCCTGTAAGGAAAGGAGAAATTTGTCGAATGTTGTAGTTGCAAGTGTCCCAGTAGACATGTATTCAAAATGTGGAAGCACGGACAAGGCAAGTGAGTTGTTTTGACAAAATGACTCAAGAAATGTAATCTCACAAATTGCCATGATAGCAAGGTTCGTTCAACATGGGTTTGTTGAAGAGGCCTTAGAAACTTTTAAGCAAATGCAACTGGAAAATGTAAAGCCAGACTCCTCAACCTTTGCTAGCATAATCCGTAACTCAAACCAGAACTTTGGAATAGGGAATGGACATCCATAAAACCATGAGGGATAGAGAAAGGCGTAAGAACTGTTTGACAAAATGCCTAAAAAATGTGGTAACATGAAATACAATGATTTCTAGTTCGCACAAAATGGATTTGTTGAAAAGGCTTTAAAAACTTTCAAGCAATTGACATTGACAGATGGGCGTAAGGCTAAGTTTACAACCTTTGTTAGCATTCCCCTTGGATGCCTTCGAATAGGGCATGGACATAAAGCTATTCGAAGGGGAAATTTTCATCAGAGATTATAGTTGGAAATCCTCTGATAGACATGTATGCGGGACGTGAAAGTCTAGACAGGCCAGAGCAGTTTAACAAAATGACTCAAAGAAATGTGATCTGTAGGGTACATTCAAAATGGGTTTCTTGAAAAGAACTTAGAAACTTTTAAGCATTTGCAACTGGCAAGTGTAAAGCCAGACCCCTCAAGATTGCTAACGTCCTCCCTGTTTGAGCCTCCACGGGCTCTAGAATAGGGTATGGACATTCATCAAAACATAATTGAAGGTAGATTTTTGTCAGATATTATACTAGAAATGCTCTGGTAGACACATATACATAAGTGGAAGTATTAATAAAGCACAAAAACTAATTACTAGAATGACTGCAGGATGAGCACCAAATGGATGTGTTGAAAAGGAATTAGAAACTTTCAAACAAATGAAGTTGATAGGTGTAAATCCAAATTCCACTACCATCCTCCCTGCCTGTGCCTGCGTGGCTCTGGAACAAGGTATGAACAGCCATTCAAGCAAAAAGGAAAGGGGCAAGTTTATGACAAATGAAGTAGTTATATATGCCACGTCCATTCACAAAACTTACACACAGTTTGCAAATTTCAATCATTCTAAACATTCATCAAAATGAATTTAAAATCTAAAATTAACAAACATTCAAGAACCAAACTTTCAAAAGTAAGAAAACAAAATGAGGGGAGGATAACTCTTATAGTTTTCTTCAGCACTCCCAAACTAGAGATGAGTGTCTTCTTCCTCAAAAATCCATGCAATTTATCGAAAAAACTTGACCCATTTGGAGGAAACTCCAAGTCCTTGAGTCAAGTCTCTTCCATAAATGAGATTACTCCATTTTCCAACTTGTCATTCAATTTTTGTGGAAAAGGACTTGCAAATATTAAATGTCTTCTCAAATTTTCCAATGGTCTTAAATTCAAGGAGGACTCATTTCATAAATTGGAGTCTTGACTTGAGAATGAGGGTGGAAAGTTCCTCATTTATTGCCATTTCTAGAAGTATCCTCACCTCATTTATTCATTTAAAAATTGTTTATTATCTTATTATTTTAAATGAGGCTATATTTTATTGTTTGATTTTACTATATTTATGTTATTTAAAAATAAAATACCTACAATTTTAGACATAGTATTCTAATTCAAATTCAGAACTCAAATGTGGGTTATGACAAGACGCCTCTGAAAACAGTCCCCAAATGAAAATAAGCCAACCTCAAAGAGGCGTTTCCCAAATCCTCTTGGTTTTTCATATATCTCTTTAACTTTTAGGAGCTCTATGATTTTTTTAAAAAATGTGCAGCACACCCATACTAGATATATTAAAGATCCAAATTAGAGAGTACAAAAGGAGGCCCAAAATAGACAAAGAGGCACATGGTCATTTAGACAATCACACTGGCCATAAAAAAAATCCAAAAAATAATCATTTGAAAAAATGCACTCACCGAGGAGAGAAGTACTTACCATAGGCATAATCATATGAAACTTCCTAAGTGGCTAAATACTGGTCCAAATAGCCACACAAGCTTTTTAATATAAAAACATTAACAAGACACCCCCAACATCTACCAACCAATATCGCAGGAATAAATTGCAAAATCTATAGAGGATTTGCCTATTAGGATTAGAGAAGGAGACCAATTTGTCATAAGCCATAAGGTGTGTGATAAGCCATAAGTACTTACCATAGGTATAATCACATGAAACTTTCTAAGTGGCTAAATATTGGTCCAAATAGCCACACAAGAGTTTAATGTAAAAACATTAACAAGACGCCCCAACAACATCTATCAACCACTATAGCAGGAAAAATCCATACAGGAGAGGAGGACACTAATTTGTCACCGATGCGACTGTCCAGGAATGACATATGCTCGTATCGAAAAAAGATGAGATTTGAAACCACAACCGCTACCAACACCACCACTCGGTCCCCAACCAATTTCAGGACCACAACCAAAAACCTCACCTTTTTTGTCTTTATTTTCTACATGTTATAATGTTTTTAAATGAATATTAAATACTTCACCTTTATTTGTTTATATTCATCACATAAGAAAATAAAAATGAATGTTTCTTCCTTAGCTTGGCTCTTCATTATGGGAAATAGATTTCTCCATAACATATACAGATATTAAATAGATAACAGGATCATGGTTGGGCTCTTAAAATGTTCTTTTCAACCTTAAACCAATCCCTTCAATTGTGATTCATATTGGAGCTGAAAACTGACTTTAGCCATAAATTTTATTCAAAACCCTAATATCTAACAAAAACATGTGAAGATTTGTATGATAACTTCCTTAAGCTCCCTGTCAAATGATTTTTCTCCATCCTTCGTAAAACTTCATATTTTAAATTTTTAGAAAATTGCCAGCAGAGAATAGAGAATTTTAAATTCTCCCAAGTCGTGAGAAATTTTACCACAAAATCTTCTCTGTAATTTGTCAAATAGAGTTAATAATATTCCTATAAGAGGAAATTTGAACATCCCTCACCAATTTTCTAAAACAATTGTTTTTGTAAAACTGCCCTATTATGTGTCGGGACCCAAACTGCAGAAAACTGAAAATTTACAATTCTACTCAATCCACCTGCACTATAAGGCTGAGAAATGCTATCAAAGTCACATGCAAATGCCAAACTACCAAAAACTAAAAATTTACAATTCTACTCAATCCACCTACACTAAAAGGCTGAGAAATGCTATCAAAGCCATATGCAAACCAAAACTGAAAGAAACACACTGAATTTTTTTTTGGGTGATCCTGATTGCACATGTGTTCGGGTGTTCTTGCATCACCCTCACAAGAATGAGTCTCTTTTAAAAACTAGGCAACAAAAAATCAACCACTTCAATATGTGAAAGGTGCGTCCAAAAGCAGAACTCATAGGGCTAAGGAATAACTACTTATATAACTCAATACCTGGAAAGCAAAAATATTTCATATAAAAATTTGGAGTCAATCATTTCATACTGTGGATAAACATACTGGTTTTTATTTTTTGAAAAATATCAATTAATAAATTCATGCAATTAGAGAATTTTTATAAAATGTTTCATAAAAAGTGGTTGGGGGTATATCCCCAAATTTCTCAATAAAGTTTGTGTATAAAAAATAGAGGTGTTAAGCTAGAAGTATACCAAAAACCATAATCCTCTTATCAAAATTCACCTTATATGCCTATGTTCCACCTCTACAAAAGTTTGCTTTTGGTTTCTTTCCTTAATCAAATATTTGTACTCTCACATATCAATTTCATCAATGTTTTCTTCTTATTTGCATGTTGATGACTTGGGAGCTTCCTTTTGTTTTCTTTCATTTGTCCTCGATTTCCTTGATGCCTCCCATGGAGAAGCAATGCAAAATTGTACTAAAAAACAATGGATGCACAATGCTTCTTTCCCAAGTATATCATATGGAGTTTCTACTAGATAAGTCTTTTCTCCCACTTTGTGTTTGGGAAGGTATTGTCTTGCCAGTTTTCCATATGACCCGTGTTGATATGTGCTGGACAACTGAGAGGGGGGTGAATCAGTTGTCACAAAAACTTAAACACTTTCTGCAATTTAAACATTCATCACTTATCCACAAATATTATGATTTAACAATGAGAGCATGAAATCAGAAATTTAACCGTAGATAAAACATCAAACACAAGAGACACTAGATTTATGTGGAAAACCCCAATGTGGGGAAAAACCACAGAGATGATTAACTCTCAATATATATTGTAATCTTGAAATAATGATGTTCAAGCTTGGTCACTCCACGAGTCTAAACATACTGGCTTACTGCCATGAAGAACAACTAGGTCTAGCAGACTTACTGCCTCAACCCTAAACCTAGCAAGATTACAATAAGGGTTGTTAAACCCTATTGGTGGCTTACTGCCAGACTCACTGCTACAATCAAATCCTTTTTGTATTGTGAATAACAATTCCTTTGGTCTGCTCTTCCTCTTCTTTCCTCTACCTCTTCTCTACTCTACCTTTGGACCTTTCTTAATATCTTATCATTTTTGCTCAAGGATGCCTTTTCCATGACTCAACTACAAGTATTTATACACTACATCAACCTTAGAATGATCATCAAGGTCGACATCAACCATTGGAACAATCTCCAAGGTCAGTATTACAAATATTTACAAAATAGGTCTTGACTTATTACAATATCATGCAAAGGGAATGAAATGCAGATCATGCCATGCCTTAGCTAGGACTCAAACACAATCTTCCATACCACAACATGCTCCCACAATATTCCAAAGATCTCTGCAATCACTAGAATCAACCAGGTCGGCCAAGACTGGTTACACGCTACGTTATCTAGGAGCAATCTTCACACACCATCTCAATTTCTTAATGCGGACCAAAGTCTAGATAGGAACATGATTAGGAGACATCCACAAGCACGATATAATTATCAAGAGCAACCACATGAACCTTAACCACTTTATCCATAGGAATCTTCTCACCAGAACACATGAACTTTACTGTCTTCAACTGTCATAAAAGAAAGATAGCTTGCGGACCACCAAACCATGAACTATTGCAATTGTAGGCACTTATCATCATCCCAGACTTCCCTCTAGAGCTGTAGAGTAAATACTTTATTGTGGATGAATGCGGAGTCAAATACTATCTTCCTGTCTCAACTGAACTTACAGAAACAGAAGGTTTCACTCTCATGAACATAACTCACTCAGATCTTCATATAGATGGCTTAGACCGAAAATGTAGCATCCTTAGACATACCTCTAACTTACTTCCAATCCGCAGACCCCTATCTTCAAGCAGGAATAAATGCAGAGTAGTTTACTAGACTGATCTTCAACATACAACTCATTATCTTTACTGCACTTCTCTTGTAACTCACTTGTTTCTGTAGGAGTCCGGACAACACTGAGAGGGGGGGTGAATCAGTGTTGTATAAATTTTCAAACATTTTACAACTTTTTGAAAGCTTTCTCTTACAGAACAGATGGAAAGGAATACATTAATGATTTGTTGAGTTTATATGCACAAGACTTACAATAACAGATGTAAACAAAACATGATCAAACCAATAATATGCACACACATAGAAGAAATTAAGACACAACCTTTTTACCGAGTGGAAAACCCTCAGGGGTAGAAAAACCACTCATGAAGTGCCTCACTGGCTTAACTGAGAAACATGCCTCACTGGCAATACAAATTGTCTCACTGACAAATATTAAGGTCACACTGACCTATAAGCCTCACTGGCTAATACAGTGCCTATTAACAAAACATCAATCTTTTGTGTGCAAGACATGATTGCTGTTCAATCGGATTTGCACCATTGTTTACAACCTTATACCTTCTGTTTGATTTTCAAATCAAGACCATTTTCTTTTGCAAACAAGCTCCATATACAAATCTCTATAAACAATTTTCTCTGCAAATTAATCCTGTATTCTGATCCATTCAACAACACTGCATATCAATCCTGTGTTCTAATCCTTCATACAATAACACTGCATATCAATCCTCCATACAACAACACTGCATATCAATCCTGTATTCTAATGTGCTTAACAACACTACTTTTCTCTGTATGTTTCATCTCTACCTTACTAGCCATTCAATCAATTTCACCTGATTATCATTGCAATTGCATATTGTCTTTTTGATCACCTTGTCAGTCTCTGTACCTGTATTTGATCCCTGTCAGTTCATCATTGATCTGCACAATATCACACATCAATCTACCTGCAAAGCCATTATATACAAGATAATCATTTCACCTTCTCTCTACAAACAAAATCATTTCATCTTCTCTCTGCAAACAAAATCATTTCACCTTCTCTCTGTAAATCAAAAACCCTTTCATTTTCAAAAATAAAAACATCAAGAAATCCAAATGCCAATCCATCTGCAAGAAGAAAATCTTATTCACAAAATAAATGATCAACTTTGATATTCTTCTATGTGCAATTTTATCTTCAAAAGACCTTTCAAATTCCATCATTCTCCTGCAAGAAATCATGAATAATTTCCAATATTTATTTTCTCTTCATAAAAGAAATCCGTTCATCTTTCATATCTGCCCTCATTCTTGTCTCTGCAAAAATAATTTCTCCAATAAAATCATCTGAAAAAAAATAAATCTCTATTTTGCAAAAGACTTTTCATTTTCATGCAAGCTCCTCTGCACAATATCTCCAATAAAAAAAAAACTTCATCCTCTTAAAAATCTCCTCATAATAAAAAATCTCCTTATTAAGAAAAACTCCTTAAAAAAAGACCGACCAAAAAGATTACAAGGAAATTACTTAAGTTTTTTTTAATAAAAAGAAACTTTCTATCTTTAATTTCGGGCTTCATAAAGGATTCTAAATACTTCTTAAAGTTTTCAAGTAAAACTAAAACCTTTTCCTTAATGCATAAACCCGTGCCCTTTTTAAACTTTTTGGCGGTGGAAAATTAAATTCAAACATATTTCAAATCCCGCCCACTTCATAGCCTTTGGTAAGCTTTTGCCCGCTAATGTGGAAGACTTACTCTATCGGTGGAAAGGGAGAAAGGGGGCCGGTTGCCTTGTGGTATTAAACCCTCCACCAGGTGACATTTAGTGAAATGACCTTCTGTCACAGGTCAGTTTGAAATTATAACATAAATATATGAAAAATAGAACTTTATAAACTCCTTTGTAAACCTTGAGCTTATAAACTTCAATAAAAAATAATTCCAATCTTGTCATGAGCCAAAACGAAGCACCTTGTTGCTCATTGCCATTTTACCACCTAGTCATGTGATTTAAACAAGAACCTTTTCCTGACTTGAAAATAGCTTGCATAGTATATAGTGAATGTCACTGACTTGAATGATATGTCATTGCCACTGATGAATCATGAAGTATGGGATGAACCTATAAAACACAACAACTATCCTTCTGATGGTGAAGCAAAGAACATCATCATGAAGCAACCATAAATACTCAAAGCAACTTAACTTTATGACACAACTTCTCAATTCAACTCCAAGCAAACTCTGAATTTCTTGAGATCAACCTCCTGTGTGTTAGACAATAAATGAACTTGTGAAGATCATCATTTCACACTGCATAACCATGGACGATGAACATGAGTGAAGCATAACCAATATGACATCAAACTTGAGAACACACTGCAAGTCCTGATGACATTACCTTGAAGAAACTTGCATGAAATCCAACTGATATCTGCATCTGTAAACTCAGTGGTATGACAACTCCTGTGATCACTTCTATCAATCCTTGATATAGAGTATGCCACACAAAACCAATCCTTATTGTACAGAAAGTTAGACAACATGATGAAGGCTCCTGAGATCAAATTATCAAGTCACTACCACTACAAGTCATCTGTAAAGAACACACAAGATAATGTAATCCTGCAACAACACATTTGACATCAATGACAACCTGTTACCATCAGTTTCTTCAGGAGAGGCTAATTTTCTCAATATCCTCAACATACAAGTCTTCTAAACAAGTAATAGAATAAGATGCAATTGACACTAATGACAACAAGGATATGTTGACATCAATGACAACACCGATTAGGCACATACTTGCAACAACCCAACATCATGAAATAGTGAATCTTTGTAGAAAGTGTCCCTCAATAGAAGACATAGTTCAAACTGAAGCAAAATCATCAGAAGTAATGTAACTTTGAACTAATGAAAGATAGGGAGGGAAAATAAATATAAAATCATAGTAATAAGTAGATGGAACAAATCAACTAGAACCAAAAAATGGTGATATAAATAATAGAGGCAACAGGCTTGAAATTAGATGAAGTCTCTTGGGATAAAATTCAACTTTGATAGAACAATAAGAAATCTTCTCAGAAGGCCTTAGAAGGTTTTTGACTAGATTTAAATGAAGCTATCAACAATTTTATGTAGGCTAGAGTGAAAGGAAGATGATAGTGGAAACAATTCCTACATTATGTAATGACCGCTCCATACAGGTTACCAAAATTCACATTGCTGAATTATTAATCACCAAATCATAGTATGACTATCTATTCCACTAACATCCTAATAATGCAATCTTCTTCAAATAATAAAATTAGGCAGTTCATAATAATGTTTAATACATAGCCCATGGTAAACATTTATGAAAAACATATGTTCCTAATTTAAAATATCTTCCCTTTCACTACAACAAAATAGACAATTAGCACCTAAAATAGCGCTGGATTTTAGTGCATTTAAGTTCATGAATTGGAGCCAAATGCCAGAGCAAAACTAGGCACCAAACTGTATTTCACTTTGTCACCAGGTTTAGCACCGATTGTAACGCCAAGTCTAGCGCCGATTTTAACGCTAGGTCTAGTGCCAGGTTTAGTGCTGGGTTTAGTGCTAGAATTTTGTGCCAGGATTAACGCTAGATTTAGCACTAGATTTTGTTGCTTCTTGTTTGGCTTCCAATTTTGCTTCTGGGTTTACTTCTTGTGTTGCTTCCAAGTTTGCTTCCAGTTTTGCTTCTAGGCTGGCTTCCACTTTTGCTTCCAGTCTTGCTTCAAGTTTTACTTCTGGTTCCAATTCCAGTTTTGCTTCCAGGTTTGCTTCCAATTCTGCTTCCAAATTTGCTTCTGGTTTTGCTTCCAATTTTGCTTCCAGTTTTTCTTCTGGTTTTTCTTCCAGTTTCGCTTCTAGTTTTGCTTCTAGTTTTACTTCCGATTTTGCTTCCAAGTTTGCTTCCAATTTTGCTTCTAGTTTTGCTTCCAGTTTTGCTTCCAATTTTGCTTCCAGGTTTGCTTCCAGTTTTACTTCTAGTTTTGCTTCCACTTTTGCTTCTGGTTTTGCTTTTTGTTTTGCTTCTGGTTTTACTTCCAGTTTGGCTTCCAATTTGTATCTGGTTATGCTTCTAATTTTGCTTCATGTTTTGCTTCCACTGTTGCTTCCAATTTTGCTTCTGATATAATGTCGCTTGTTGCTTCCAATTTTGCTTGCATTTTTGTGTCTTTTGTTGCTTCTAAAAATGCTTATTGTTTTGTTTACATTTATTAATTTAATATGTTTTATTTGAATTTAATTAGTTAAATATATCATGCCTCTTAAATAATTCATATGATTATAAAGTAAGTAATTTAATTATTTAACTCATATGATTAAATAACAAGATAATTATTATAACATGATCATTATCTATAATTAAAACAAGTGAGTCAAATATCTATAATTTAATTGAATTTGACAACATCCATCCTGAGTAGTAAATTAAAATCATTATACTTAATAAATATCCATCCAAAAATCATCGACCACTTTCAATATATATAAATTGACAAGTCAATAGGGATAAGATCATCATCATATATAACTAAAACAAGTGAAAGTCAAATATACCAATAGATCAATAACATGTCTAAATGATACATGTACAAATGATATAAGTAAAAATGATAAATTACGTAACTCAAAATTATACAATTCAAGATAATACATGTCCAAATGATATAAGTCAAAATGATACATACATTTAGGATACAACTCATTAATATGGCACTGTAGGCTATGAAAATGATACATATGATAGCTAGCGACTATGAAAAGAGGCATCATAACAATATATCAACAATGATTCATGATGTAGTCTATATGATCATGAATGTCACTGGCTACTACGAGCAACTCCCTCATCATCATCATCACCATTGTGATCATCATCATCATCACCATCATCATCGTCATCATCATCGTCATCGGCCTTAGTGTCTTCTGTATTTGCATCATCATCATCCTCTACCATGTGATCTGTACCAAAACCAGAACCAACATAATCTGGATCTCTATCAGGAGGATCATCTTGATCTTCTGGAAGACCCGTGTTCTGCAAAAAAATATTTAAAATAAAAACTTATTATTTATTTCATGCAATAATTTATTTTTCTGTTATATATCTAATATTACAACATATGAAATGAAACCATAATCATATTACATCATATCAAAGTGCACATACCATAATAAAATTTCAAAAAAGTTACAGCTAATATGTCATTCCAATGATGTAAAACATGCAACAATTCTAATAAAAGTTAGTAAAGATCATAAAAAATTTTTGTTATACAATTTAACTATCAACTGTAAATTCTATTACATAACCTTAAGTGCTACAAATTGCTTGGTCGAAAGCTCCCATTTTGACACAGACAGGGAGGATGGTGGCAAAGGTTGTGGAATTTGGCTTTACACCAGCCAAGTGCATTTGCTTTAAAATTTTTGAAGCCTTTTCAACAAATCCATTTTGTGCATATCTTGCAGTCATTGTAGTCCATGAGACCACATTTCTTTGAGGCATTCTATCAAACAGTTCCTGTGCCTTGTCTATGCTTCCACATTTTGCATACATGTCTAATAGGGCAGTTGCAATTACAACATCTAACAAAATTCCTCTATCCTTTATGTATTGATGGATGTCCATACCCTATTCCAAAGATCCCATTTTGACATAGGAGGGGAGGATGTTGGCAAATGTTGTGGAATTTGGCTTTACACTAGCCAATTGCATTTTCTTTTAAATTTCTGAAGCCTTTTCAACAAATCTATTTTGTGCATATCTTGCAATCATTGCAGTCCATGAGACCACATTTCTTTGAGGCATTCTATCAAATAGTTCACGTGCCTTGTCTATGCTTCCACATTTTGCATACATGTCTAACAGGGCAGTTGTAACTACAACATCTGATAAAATTCCTCTATCCTTTATGTATTGATGGATGCCCATACCCTATTCCAAAGCTCCCATTTTGACACAGGCAGGGAGGATGTTGGCAAAGGTTGTGGAATTTGACTTTACACCAGCTAATTGCATTTGCTTTAAAATTTCTAAAGCCTTTTCAACAAATCCATTTTGTGCATATCCTGTAGTCATTGCAGTCCATGAGACCACATTTCTTTGAGGCATTCTGTCAAACAGTTCACGTGCCTTGTCAATGCTTCCACATTTTGCATACATGTCTAACAAGGCAGTTGCAACTACAACATCTGACAAAATTCCTCTATACTTTATGTATTGATGGATGTCCATACCCTATTCCAAAACTCCCATTTTAATACAGGCAGGGAGGATAGTGGAAAAGGTTGTGTAATTTGGTTTTCAAACAACTTATACTCATAGAGCTATGGTTTTAGGTCACATATGTTATGGTAACAACAAGGGATTCCAACTATGGTTATGAGAGCTAAGACTGCCCTCATTTGTGACCATAACAAGGTTCTTGGACAACACTATCTTGCTCTTCACACTGGGTACTATATAGGCCAAGATTGGGTTGAAGAAATCACTTGATGGTTACCTATATAGTGATACCACACCCTAATACCCCATGCATTCTAAATAGCTTGATATTTATACAATACTCAACCAAGATGAAATTGTATCACTATACCATGCTTAACTATGATAGTCCTTTCTTGACAACAATTTGTAATCTTTAGACTATTGGGATACTTGCCACAAATAAATATTAGGTCAATGACAATGTTAGATCTCAAAAATGTAGGTTGAAAATCCTAAGAGGATGTCAGGCTCTATGCTTAGATTTGTAACATTTTTGAACTAACGAAACAGAGTTAACCTATAGGGTTGATGACTCCCTGCACTTAAGGTTTTGCTAGGCCTAGGCGGGTGCACCTTACCAATGAAGCAGATTAAATGGATGTGTGATCTTGGCTGAGTGATGGATCTACCCATAGTGGCAAATGGTGTGGAATAGATGATTACTTGCTGCCTACTTTTTACTTCTAATGTTTAAATAGTGATTGAAAATGGTATGGTATAAGCAATATCAATGCAAAACTAATGGATATGTTCAACTAATGAAAATGAGTAAGACTATTGCCTAAATCTATTGGGCTATTTGAGTCAGTGAATGGAAATAGATGTATGTAATTGGTAAGCTTATCTCCTAGCTTAACTCTAATAGTTGGGCACCTTGGATATTTACACCTTGTGTAAATGTGTAGGTTTGTATGTGACAGTGCTCTTCTTATATAATCCCAATGATATTCCCTTGAATTACTGTGAAAGTATGAAAGGAATTTAATTCTTGAGTTGATGGAGAACAATCACAATAACCTTTTCAAAAGAATTTAATCTTTGACAAGAACCAATTAAAGTCAATTATTAGAAAGGATTTTTAATTTACATAAACTAGAAACCAATCAAAGAACTTCACACAATGACAACAAATATGCCTTGACAAATGTAAATTTGAATAATTCAATAGAACCACTTTGGAGATAGCACAATATCATATAATCATGAAAATTAACACAACTGTTGAACACCAGAAAATAATCACCATGTAGAAATATTCTGCTTTATTATATTTTTGAGAAAATAAACATGTGTAACTGAAATTCTTTAATTAAAACAGAATTGACAATATATCTTCTTTCTATGTGTAATATATACAGTCTTCTTCAAATTAAAGAGAGATACCTATCAATCAATGATCTTATGACCATCATATGTTTTAACTTTTATATCAATATTAGTGAAGAGACCACGTCTCTTCATAGTGTCTTTTGAGGACTAACAAAATTATGAAAATAAACAAATACATTTAATACTAAGCCCTACTGAGCCATAAGTAGATTTGAGCAAGATGATCCAAATATTTCTGGCTCAGGTGTGTCTCTGCATACTCAATGGCATCCCTAACATCCACCTCTATTGAAACCATCTTCTCCAGAAGCGAGCAAGCTTCCTTGGATGCCGAATCTTCATGTTTTACAATTTCTAGGGCCTCATCTAATATTCCCTGACACTCCTTGACCCATTCATCCTTGCTCTTCAAATCTTTGTCATTCTTGAGTAACATAGGTACACCTATCTGAGAAGTCTGCATGCATTCTTTCACTTCATCTTGGAGCCTGTCATGGTAATTCTTATGCTTCTTAATAAGATTGTCTGCATTAGATGTGCTTGCACTGTCAGAGGTGTGTTTACCCTGTATTTCATGTAACTTATCATGTATTCTATTATTTATTCTTTCATGTTCTTGAATGACCTTTTGGTTTTCAGAGCAAATATCCCATAATTTAGGCATTCATTGCATCAAATGAGCATGCTTGTTCTGCAAGACTGTAGTGAGTATATCTATTCTGACCTATGCCATTTGATCTTTTGAGGGTGATTGGACTTGTTGTGAGCTTTTTGCATGTGTAATCATTTTAAGAGGGACTGAATCCTTTAAGAAATCATTTTCTTTTTTTAGCCTTTCCCAGCTCATTTTGTAGGTATCCCTCTCCTTTATCAACAGCTAAATATGAGCTTTATTTAGTTTTGCCACATTTACTCCAAGTTCTGCTGTAACGACTAGATTAGTTTCTCCAGCTTTTAATGTCATAACATGGCCAAAAGATTTTTTAGTGTCAATGACAACAAGCTTTTTGTTTGGTAGGTATAGAGCCCATATCATGAGGGAGTTCTCATCTGGATTATATTTTGTTCCAGTAAATACTTCAACAACCCCTTCAGAACTAAGCTTGTGTTTTGTATCATTATTGTGCAGAAAATTGTCAAAAACAAATGCTGAATTCAAATCAAGACCTGAGAAGATCATTACACTAGATTCTCTGAGAAACTCCCTTCCTTTCTCAGGAGTCATATCTTCCATCTCCTTTTCAACTTCTACTTTTAAAGCATTCATTAACTGCATCTGGTTGTCTAGTGTAACATCTGAGACTGATTCTCTAATAGCCTTCCCCTTGTGTTTGTACAAAAAGGATCTAAACTCAGGGGTATGAATAAACTGGTCATCTGAAATAAAAGATTTATATGCAACCTATCTAGCATCATTATCCCCTATTTCTTCAATTTCCAATCCTCTTTCCGGGGGCTGGTATGGTTCAATTCTACATTTTGAAATTGTATCAGAAAAGTCATGGGGTTTAGAGGCCACATACCCTTCATTGTCAGAGGAAAACACTTCAATTTCTTGTGCTTCCCTTCTTCTTTCCCTTATTTTCTTATTATATTCATCAATGGCTATTTTAGCATCTGCTTGCTCTAAATTTCTGATTACATCATCATGAGGGTAAGGTACATGAGTATATCCACTCAGTTTTGCTTCTTCTTAGCATAATCAATAAAGCCCTCTGGGTCAAATTTTGTTCCCTGCATTGCTTTCCTAAGATTAAAATAAGACAATTTATCAAGAATGAGATCATAACCTTCTCTAGCTAACACAGTAAAGTCACCAAAACATAAGGTGCTTGGCATAAAAGAATGTTTATCATATGCACTGAGATTCATCACATTTGAGTAGTCAAGCTGTCTAACTATTTCCAAGTATGCCACCCTATCTGGTATAGTTTTAGGCAACAGAAAAGGGGTATCCTCAAACCCGTATACTCTGGTCATTGTGGAACCATGAAAACAATACCAATCCCCCCAATTGTGGTTTACAATAGGTGGCCCATCAAAATCCTTGGGTCTCAAAAACCTTATAACTTCTTTTGACAAAGTGTAACTGCATGGGTAGCCATAACATCTATACAGGGTTTTTACAAAGAATTCTTCAAAGTGAACATAACTAGAATTCACAAACCTACTATCCCATATTGAGGTTCATAATTGTGGGGGTAGTGATTGACCATCTTTATCAATTTGTGAAATTTTCAACTGCTCTGGCCATAGATTCAATTCTTGTCCAAAATACAAAACCATATGCATGAGAATAGAATAATGTCTGAAGCAGACTGTGGGGGGACTATTCTTTAAGGCCTTCAGACTAGAGTCTATTTCCTTAAAAATAAAAGTAGGATAGTCAAATGTCCTGGCGTGATGGCACTAGATATCTGCAGAGATAACCATGGGCACTATGGACATAAATTCTGGAACTTTAGTTCCCAGCACCTGCCCCACTAAGTAATATGTGTATCTTAGGTAAGGTTCAAACAACTCGACATGAAACGGTGGTTCATCCCCTTCTTCAAATGGAACTAGATTCCCCTCATTCCATGGCCTATGTAATGGGATTCTCCATCCCTTATATGTGGTATCCAATTTGAAATATTCCTTTTCTAGGGCTTCATGTATGCTAGGATTGTTATATGTGTCATTTAAATCAAAAATTTCACAAATTGCATTTTTAGATATATGAAACAAGGGCTTTCCCTGTAGATTGCATATGGCCTTTTGGTCGGGATCATAATGGTATGCTAGTAGTTTCAAAAGGTCTATATTGACAAAAACATCTGTGACTATTAATTTCCCTAAATTGAGTTGCCAGGGGTTGTAGACGGGTTTCATCCTATGTCTCCTGTGATAGTGGAACATGAATAATTCATACCCTCGGATAGGAGTCCATATATTTCTGACATATTTGTATTTATCTTTAGTTTTTCTACATTTGCCCTCAATTGTACAGTTCTTCTAGCCTTGGGTCCAGAACCTAGCAATTGGTCCACAAGATCTTGGTTTAGCTTCCTTTCTGGTGTTTTCTCTCCCTTCTCTGTTTCAATTTTCTATTTTTTGCCCTTGGTTTGGCTCTTTTCAGTGTGTTTCGTTTTCTTTGTTTCAAAGGAGCCTTCCATTTTATACCAAAACTTGACTATATCAAAGAAAGTTCAAGCACTTACCTATATATGCTCTACACAAATCTCCTAATTCCTGGTGAATTCCTTCTTCTTCGTCTGCAACCCTTATGTTGATTTTAGTGGGATCAGAATGGATTTTGTGTTGATTTTTATGGGCATTATGTTCAATCAACCATTAATGGCTACCACCAGAATTGAATGTAGGGAATTCATGAATTTCAAAATGTTAGGGCGATGCTCTTTTTATCATATCGGTGAGACCATTTTATTCTTTTGCCGATCTTCATATTGTTTTGGCGCCATTTTCTTTCATCTGTTTCTAGTTGGTTGCCAAGGGTGCATTGGTGTCTCCACGAAATACTCTTTTCATAGAGTTATGAACCCTTTATTGACATTTTGGGGAGATATTATAATTTTTATCTCGATGTCATTTTGATCAAGTGTGGTGAACATTCTCCTTGGCATCGGTGAGTGTTTCTCTGACAGATAGGGGTTACCTCATCTTTATTGACATGACAATCTCCATCGTGAAGAGAATATGATAGTCTCCCAATGGGTAAGGTCTTCCTAATGATCTTATCTCCATCACTCATTTTTATTAGAACATATCGGCGAGAGTCTTACCGAAATCCTTTTATCTCTTGTGTTGGGGTGACTTTTGTGGTTAGGGAAGCTTAAGGATTTCATTCTGATTGTATATGTCATGCCGATAGCCTTAATATTACACGTCGGGGAGAGATTGTTTGCTTCCTGGCAATGAGGCATTAGTCGGTGTGACTTAAAGACTCGGTGTAACTTTAGGATTTCACTTTGATTGTTCAACTCACACTGATGAGTATGCGTCGGTGATACATACAGAATGTCTCCTTGATCTTTTGACATATGAAATTTTGATCGTTCGGACATCAATCATCTCTCACCGATTATCACATTATACTTCAAGAATGTATTTTTCTATTCGGGGTGAGTTACTTAAGGTCTTCCCGATATAGATAAATTAGTATTATAATTAGGCCGTGGTCAGAGAGCTAGGTATATTCATGAGATTGTTTATGTGTAGATTCTGAAATGGATCTTGTCACATAAATTTTTGGTGGTTGGTTTTGAAAATGAGGGACATTAGTCACATTATGTGGAGACTTTGTGAATTCTTAGCAGATGAATAATGTGAAATTTTTTAGTTCCAACAGACACAAGGCTTTTAAATAAAAAAACCATAATCCCAACTCTATATCCATCCCATTGGTAGTCTCAAGGACCACCTTGAGACAAAAAATGCTAATGTACTATTATGATAGTTATGATTGTCCTCCATTGTTTCATTGTGCATTTGAAACATGAGATGAGGATTGGGGAGGTCTCCATTTGTAAAAACATGGAAAATACTCATGGCAAGATCTTTAAAATAGGCATATTCAACTTCAGGCATTTCTGTAGACCCTAGGAAGGTGGATGCAAACTTAGTGACTTCAATTACCACCACAAACACTATTCCCTTTGTGACTATGACAAGGTAACACTGTCATTCTCTTTATGACAATCCCTTCTCCATTGGGTGATGGCCTAATAACATTTATCTCCTTTGTGATTTCAATGCCTCTTTAATGCACTATCATAGGAGTCTTGACAGTCCTTATGTATTAGTGAAGAAGGCTTCCAACAAATCAGAAAGGAGGGCTTAAGATTACATACAAAGTCCTAGTCACATATCACCCCTCTAAGAAGACCTCAAGACAATTGCCCTTTAATACAAGAAGTCAATGTAGTTTTAAAAGATAAAGTGCAAGAGGCCAAAGGACAAGAAAACTTAAGGCCTTAAGGGGTTTAAAGGAATAAAAATATAGGCTTGCAGACTCGACTTAAAACCATAACCCTATAAGGTGGGTACCACTAGATACCACTAGAACCCTTTAACTTGGCATTGTGTGAAGCCAAAATCAAGCATGTACACTGATATATGACAGATAAGTATGCCTACCAAGTGGTTTGACATAAAAATTAATAGGCTTCGAATTATAAGCAAGCACAAGACTAGTATACTCATTATGATCCTAATGGCACCAAGCAGGGTCCCCAAAGATATAAGAGTAAAACTTCAATAGTCCATCGATTCACCTCTAAAGTATAATGTGTAGTTACCTCCCTCACAATCCTAGCAAACAGAAGTATAGGGATAACCAGCTCAAAACTCGTCTACTGAGCAACAATTCCTCTCAGCTTTCTAGATGAATATCGAGTGCCCCCTACACCAGCACTGGCACTGGAAGATTCAATAGCAGTACCACTTCCACTTCTCTTCTTTTGCCTAGCCATTTTTAGATATCTCAGTGGGTAGAAATTGACTCAAAAATTGATGCTCTTAGAGAGATCACACGTTCTTAGCTTTTGAACAAATAGGGAATAGAAGGGTATCAACAACATCTCTAAATGTTAGGGTTTTGAATTTAGTGTCACCTATTGTTTTAGATTAAAGAGATTACAAGCAAGCAAGCACAAGACTAGTATACTCATTATGATCCTAATGGCACCAAGAAGGATCCTCAAAGAGATAAGAGTAATCATTTGTCATCTAAGAGAAATCTTACATTTAAGGGTGCTAGGGCCAATAGAGAAGCTTTTAGAACTCATCCTACGCATCAATAAACAACTCAACACAAGAAATTCAAATTGACATTTTAACACAAGAATATCCAACTAAGTTATTGAAAGTCAACTATTAATACCTCATTCTCCATCTAGATTACAAAATTGGTCCACTTTTTTCTTTGTAACATTTCCTTTTTAAATTGGCTTGGATGCTGGCCATATTTCTCCTCCTGTCAAAACATGGCACATGGACTAGTTAAACTAATTAATATGCAATCATTTCCTTTTTCCTAGGAAATTAAAAAAAATATCATTTAACAGTTTATTAAATGTACAGATCAAGGCCTATAAACCTTTTTGGCCACTGTGATGTGTGGCATGAAGTTTGTCAAGCCTAGACTTGGAGGCCTTGTCCTGAAAAATATACTAATTCAATTTAACTATGCACAAATGAAATTTAATAATCATTTAATAAATTTAATATAATCTTATGAGCAAATTCAAATACCTGCGTACTCTCTTCATTGGACTTCCTCTGTGCATTAGACTTCTCATATGCTTTTACAAGCTCTTTCCATACTTTCAAACTTACATCAATTGATCTTTTTTTGAGCCTTTGCTTGGGAGAGAGTTTTTTTATCTTCTTTTTTTTGTTACACCAAAATCTCTTGTAGTTTTGAGACATTCGTAGCTTTATCTTCTTTACAGACCAACCTGTGCCAAATTGAGTCTCCATGTCTTGGATAACTACTTTTTGTAGGTGCATGGGTATCTTTGAGAATGGAAAATGTAGATGGTCTTTGAACCGTTGAAGACATGATTCCTTCAACCTATTCACAAATGTTTTTCAAGCATTCGTCATTCAGACGTCTCCTGAAACCACATCGTATTCTATCTTCGTATCGTAGGTACCAATGCAAGATACAAAACATGGTGGTTGAAGAAGTTTGTGTCCCAGGAGTGGGTGGGACATTGGAAGTCTATGTTCCCTATTCCACATTCTTAGAGGTTATTGTTATTGATTTACTCCTAGATCTTTTGCTTGATCCATGACTAGTTGGGGAATCAATTGATTCCCTTTGCCACTATTGATTTGGTTGTAATGTTTTAGGGGCTTTACCAGATCATTTTTCTATGTATCTGGCAAGCATTGTCAAGTCCACACCATCCAATTTATTCATTGCCTCTACCCCCAATATGGAAGCCAATGCCTCTTTATATTTGTCAGTATCATGTTCCTATAAAATAAATTTCTTCTTTTAAATTTACAAATAAAAAACTAAAAACTAAAAATCAAAGAAACAATGGAAACATTTACAAATCTATAAATTGACAATGAATTACCTCATTGTGGTTAGAGTCTGCTCCCTTTGCTCTCTTCCCTCTATTGCTTGACATTTTAAGGTGACCTAGGGAAAATTATTTTTGTTCAGTCTGTGGAGGCAAACAAAGTACACACTCCCAGGTATGAAAGTTTTCGTCCAGTTTTCTGTATTCCTCAAGGTTTTTGACCTTTACTTTGTAGAGCAAATTATGAAGTTGTTTTCCTATGAATCAATTGGTGCCTTGGGAGGGAATCTATAGTTCCCAGCCTAATTTTAGTTTGCTCACCATTGTCTCAAAAGCCCTATCTCCTCCTGTTGTCTCGACCAACCTCTATTTTAGTTTTCTCATCCTCATGTCAAAAGCCCTAATTTTAGTTTGCTCACAATTGACTTGTCTTAAAGCACTCGACTACTTTTTTAGGAAGGAAGTGAGAAAGTTGTGTTTAGAGAAAGGTATTGATGGTAATGATAAATGAACCTGGGCATTGGGGTTTGAAAAATACGTTCACTGCTATCAGATGCTAAGGAAATAATGCAATGTCTACAATTTTACCCTCCTCCTTTGCAACCACATGAGACTTAAATGATTCACCTGTAAAAAAAACAATATTTACAATCCTTTCTTCACAATCCTGTCCATTTAATCGAAACAAAAGTATATTTGGGAACGAAAATTTTTTATTGGAATTGTAACCTTACCTATGGTGTCGAAAACTAAATCAAATTTCTCCTCTCTTCACAAGATGTTTTTCTCATATATTAATTCAGGCGAGACTCCAACCCAAACACTCCATCTCTAAACAAAAAATGAACACCAAAAATCAATATTAAAGTTTTGTTTTGTTTTTTTTGTTTTGGGTATGTGCAGGTGGGAATTTTGTAAATTTTTTTTGATCCAGTAGTCAGTGCAATTAACATTGACTTTACCATCAACTTTTAGGCAAACAATGTAACCTATTTGGGGCACCAAAGATGGTGTAAAGTGCACCTAATTTAGTGCCAATCAGTGCAAAATGATGTATTTTGCTTGAAAGTTGATAAAAACGTAACCTCACCAAATTTGGATTGACCTTATAATAAGTAACTATATCTTGTTTCCATGATAGCATTTTGACTTCACCCTTCTCTTATGATTAGCTCAATAATGACTCACTCTTTCATGACCTTACACAAATTGTTGGTGACAATCCTTATACAATTGTTATGGTTTTGGAAAAACCAAACAACTCTTCTCTTACTATCATGATGACAGGATATTGGGACTATATTGGCAGCTTATGGAGTGTGCTTATGGTATTGTGATTTTCATTTCTATGTTCTCATTAACCTATTTTAGGTTGAAGCAAAGTAACTAACCCACTAGCTATTATGACAATCATACAATGACTAGACAATCCTCTCCACTTTGACTATGACAGTCCTATGCATGGTGTTTTCTTCATGACAGTCCCCAATAATGTGAATTATTGATAGTAGCTACTTCAAATGGAGTTTTAGATGGTGTAGTAAGTTGTCCCTATGGCTCATGATAGTGCATGCCTTGGTTATGTCCTTGTGACATTACTATCTAGATATCTCCTCTTTATAGTGACAAGGTTTCAAGAACATGACAACTTAGGTAAGGTATCAACTTGTCTCTTTAACCTCTGGATTGTCATTTTTCAAGAATTGATCTCATTGAAATGCAAAGACAACATGTCATGGATTAGATGAAAAGATCAAGGAGATGCATGTTATAGAGTATAAAACTATTAAAAAAATGGTTTTTTTGGGCCTTTTTCCAACAATATGAGCAAAATTCAAACTTTAAACATGTAGCATAGGTACCATATGACTCATTCACATACATCACACATGTGGGACCACTAAGAAGGGAGGTAGGTTCTTAATATGAGCAATGACAATTGCACATAATGTTTAAGTTCACTTCAACAGATATTTGGGGTTATGATAGCTAATGGAGGGTTTTCTTTTCAAAGGAAACCATTAATTTTGGAGTGAAAGGTAATGGTGAAATATAACATAATGTCCCAATAATTAAAGAATATCCAATGGCTAGGATTAACCTAACAAAGATCTAATGATGTGATTTCAAAATTAACATCCAAATTATCCTTCCCTCTATCAAGAATTTAAAATTTTGGTGCCAAAGGCTCTTTGAGACTATTTTGAGGGTTTTATGGCCACTTGGAGAGATATAGATTGCCTTAAAATGACCCATAAAATAAAAAGGAGAGTCAAATATGAAATAAATGTCTTTTTGATGTGAATTTGTAGTCATCTTGTAATCATAAGATTTGAGCTCTAGTTGTCAAGATTTCGCATGCAAAATTTTTTTGAAGAGCAAAATGTTGCAATGTCCTATTTTGTTTTTCATAGTGCATCTTAATGAAAAGTGAGTGTATTAACAAGATAAATTCAAGAATATTCTCTTGGTGCATAGCTGTTATGTGACTATTGTCATTGTTGTGTATTGTAGGATCCGAAGGAGGCCATGGAGAGAGGACGTGGACAACATAGAACTACTAAATCACAGAGAGGAAAGTGGGTGGAAATAGATATGACAATGGAATTTGTAGATACAATAGAGGTAAGAAGAGAAAGAAACCTCAACCAAAGGAGGAAGATGTTTATGAATTCACAAATGCTACAACATAGAGGAGATAAAGTCATTTTTTGGTCCACGAGGCCTCTGAGGTCAAACTTATTGGTTGAAAATGTAGAGGAATGGTGATTAAATGTGATTCTATGATCAAGGGAAAAGTTTGAAAATTAGGATGGCCAAAACATGATATCAATATGTCAAATATATGACTAAAGTGAGGTTTTGTGTTGGATAGCATATTCGTTGAAATAATATAATTGGTGTACTAAACATTATTTAATATGTTGTGTATTATAGGGTCCAGACGAGGCCATGGCAACATATTGTGTCATATCAAATGAGAACACAACGGATGAAGCGGGAAATCAGGTACTCAAATCCAATTTTCCTAGGAAAATATGATCTGATGGCATTTTGTGATACGTCCATCTTTTTTCACAGTATTATTAAAATTTATAATGTATTATCCAATCTTGACATAAATTAATGCATGTTGTTGATTATTTTAGATGGAGATTGGAGGAGCATTCAACTACAAAACAAAAAATATATGTATGTGGATGTGGACCTAAAATTGTTAAATCACGTAGATGATAGTGGGTGGAAGAGGATATGACAATGGATCCTATAGACACAATAAATGATTGCACTAAACAAGAGGTTGGTCAGGACTATAGTACATGGGATGAATACTTTGAGAAAATTATTGTTTGTGGATGTTATGTATGTTGTGGAAAGAAACAATTCAAACGAGTGATTGTACAAAGACATTACATATATGATGAGCTTCCAGTTGGTAGTATGCCTCTTACTATCAATTCAAATCCAATAAGAATTATGGTAAGGAATTTTCCAAATTAATATAAGTAACATGTATACTTCATTTAAACATTGTTTTATATTATTTAAATAACTAATTTTTTTCTTAATGGATACTTGCAGTTTAAAGTTTCCTTGATCACTGACTTCCAGCCTAGAGGGCAATGATCATTTATCAGATGATACAACTAACAAAAATATGTGCCAATATACTAGCTCGAAAGATGAGGAATTGATGAAAACAAGCAACAGAACAAGAACCGGTTAAAGGATGCATAATTTACTTAAAGACAAGGGGAAGGTGAACTACATATCCTATGAGAATGAATGTGATGGAGATGATGACTCGCCCTTGAGTTTGAGATCAATTTACAAAGAGACATTTGATCATTGACTATATTGCGCTTGGCCTAGTGATCAACAACTACCTAGAGTGTACGAGGTGTTTCAATTTTGGGGATACAGCTGCATGATACGACCCTCCAATATTCATGGAGTGAATCTAGGCCTCTTTATTGTCATGTGGGATCTAAACATAGAAACAATTCAGAACAAACCACTAGGAGATTAATGCCATATTATGGTCCATTATATTACAGTGGTGATTGGAGAAGGCTAGCAGAATATAAGCCTAGCATGTCAGCATATGGTCTAAATTTGAACATGTATACACATCATCTCCAATTGGAAAGTGGAAAAGAAATGAATAGAGGTCATCTTATGTATATAGATGGACGTGCATACACACACAAAAATATTGTAGGATTTATAAATAGTAGTAAGGGAAGGGACCCTACTGTAAGACCGAATTGTCAATTTGTTGAGGTTATAAATGATAAAGATGGAGATATGGAAAGAGAGGTTGATAGATTGATAATGGTTGAGGCTATTATGGACCTTACCATTGGGGATAACTTATTGATTGATTACCCCTTCTTAAAATGCACTCCTTCATGAAAGAAGATGTAATCAATCAATAACTTATCCCCAACGGTAAGGTCCATAATAGCCTCAACCATTATCAATCTATCAACCTAAGGATGTTCTTAAGGGAAGAAAAACAAAGAATAATTAATGAGTGTGGACTGATGTTTTATAAACTATGTTGTCCAAATTGTGTTTTATTTAAATTATTGTATAAAAAGGTAGTCTATAAAATAATGTTCCATTATTCAATTGATGTATATATGTTCATACAACCAATTTTTTAAGCCATATTTGATTATATTTCTTTGAAATTGATACATTTATGATTTATCCAATTGTTTCCAAACATTAAATAATGCTTGCATTTGTCGATAGGTAGAAGATGTTGATGAAACACATACTAATACCCAATATCCAAATGGGTTATTAAGATTTGGACGGGATGATCCAAACCATCCTTTAAACAATACCAGGGTCAAAAGAGCATTATTGAAGAGAACACTACCAACTGAGAAATTTGAAAAGTTGATGAGATCCACATACACTGATGACATGCCACCTAGCCTTAATGATGATGATCATGATAGTGAAAATGTAGTGTATGAAGAAGGATTGAATAAAATGCTTATAGATTTCTTTGGGGATGAAAACAATGATGACAATAATAATCATATGGTTGACAGTAACGATGATAGCAGGGGTAATTACCACCAACATAATGTTGATGATAACAACCTGAAAGACTCCATCAAGCAAGCATCGAAGACACCCATGTTCAAATCAGGTGCAAGTAGAACCTCAAAACTAGCATGCACATTAATATTGTTAGAGATCAAGTCACTATTTGGTTGGTCAAACAAAGGATTCACTACCCTACTGAAGTGAGTTGAAATCTATTTCTTACTTTGCAATTGACAATTGGTGTACATAATTTGTAAACATTCATCAACTTCATTTATATTTCTATAAGGGGATTTTAAAACCATATATTGTATATAAATAGTCCTAGTATAGATTGACATATCAAACATGTTCATAAAAAATCAAAGCATTCAATTGATTTAATCTCTGGCAATCTTACAGGGCACTAAAAACTAAAATATTCCTTGAAGATAATGTGTTGCCATCAACTTGCAGAGAGGTGCGTCTATTGTTCGTTGAGTTGGGGATTGAATATAAGCAAATTAATTCATGTAAAAATGATCGCATTTTATACAGAGATGAATATGAAAACAAGGTAGAATGCCCTGTATGCAAAGAGAAGAGATATCATACAGATGTACAAGGTCCTACAGTTCCAAAGAAGGTTTTATGTTACATGCCAATTATACCTAGACTTCAACGAATGTTTCGTTGCAAGTCACTTGCACAATTGATGGACTGACATGAAAAGAATAGGAGTAAAGATGGATTCATGTGAATTCCAGCTGACTCTAAAGCAATGAAACACATAGAGGAAAAATGGCCAATAAAATTCAAAGATGAACCCCATAGTATCAGGTTTGGTCTTGCAATTGATCGAGTGTGCCCATTCTCTTTCCTGAGCTCAAATTGTAGTGTTTGGCTAGTTGAATTGATAGTATACAATATTCCCCCATGGATGAGTGTTAGAAAAGAGCACCTTATGCTGACTCTCATTGTTCCAAGAAAACATCATGTTAAAAACATGGATGCTTATCTTGTGCCTTTTATTGATGAGAGGCAACTGCTATGGAAAGGCATAAGAATGTATGACATATCACGTCCCCCATCAAATAGGTCCTTCATTTTGTATGGTGTGCTATGTTGGACTATTCATGATTTCCTAGGACTTGGTGTTTGCTCTGGCAAGACAATATTTACGTATTTACACTCATAATTTATTTTCATCCCAACATTAATACTTAGTTTTATACTATTTTTTTGATGTTATTAACATTACTTATTGAATTGAAGGGATTCAAACAAAGGGGATATTTGCATGTCCAAAATGTGCAGAACAATTTCAAGAGTGGTATTCTAAAGATCTACATAAATTTATTTACACAGACAATAGGGTTTTTCTACCACTAGATCATAAGTTTAGAAATCGCCTGAAGAATCAATTTGATGGAAAAGTTGAAAATAGAGGCCCTCCCATGATTATGGGTCCAGGTGATTGGATTAATAATATGAAGATGTTGAATTGAAAGGTTGGGAGGATTTTTTTGATTAGGGTGATTTAATTAAAGAACTAGAACAAGTTGTAGTTAACATGCTAGAAGGAATGAAAATGAAATCCATATTTTATGAGCTCCCTTACTAGAAGGATCTATTAATATCTCACCTATTAGATCCTATGCACATATTAAAAAATGTCCCAAATTCTATACTTCGACATATATCAGGCAAAGAGAAGGACACCTTGTCTTCGAGGAGAGATATTGCTCTTTCGCGTACCAAAATTGATAGAAAACATTTGTGGCCAAACAAGGAAAATGAAACATATGCAAAAGCTCCATGGATTTTTTTAAAAAAAGAGCTAGACCAACTAAAAAATGTCATTCATTCAATAAGGACACCTACTGGCAATGGGTCATCATTGGCTAAAGCTTTTATAGTTGATGGATATATAATAGGATTTAAAATACATGATTTTCATAATTTTATGAAGGTATTATATATCATCATTTATTATTTACTGGTAACATTGATTAAGTACTAAATATATTTTGATATCATTATGTTGTGTGAGAAAAAATTAATAATGACCTTTTCATAAATGTGTTTCATAGCATATCATGCCATTGGCAATTAGGGGGGATTCCTGTCTTATAGTTGACTTAAGGAATGCCATAAGTCGATTGTCAGCATTTACAAGCTATGTGGTTAATGTGTGAGAGAAATATATATATTATATTGCATATTAATTTTTGACTAAAGGTTCATACAATTCACTATTCTTATATTAGGTGGGTGACCTCGAAGGAGATCCATGAATGTGAAGTGCAAAAATGGAAGAAGGAAATTACAGAAATTGTATGTGTATTTGAGAAGGAGCTCCCTACAAGTTTCATGGACCTACAAGTTCATTTACTTATACACCTAGTCGATGACATTGAATTGGCAGGTGTCGTATCAATGAGGTGGATGTTTTTCTTTGAGAGGTATATGAAAACTCTAAAAAGATATGTTTGACAAAAGTCACATCCAGAGGGTTGCATGGCTGAAGGGTATGTATTGAATGAAGCATTTTTCTTCCTATGTGAATTCCTTGGTAAGGATTTTGAAGGTGGGCCAGGCTTCTGGGATGAAGAATGAGCATCAAATATTATTGATGGAGAAAAACCACAATCTAATGGTGTTCAAGTAGAAATTAGTAAGTAAATTCATGATCAATGTCATTTTTTTTCTTGCAATCATTAATTTACTCAGTAATTTATTTGTCAAATTATCAGCATGACATTTGGAGTTTGAAATAAACATGTTGACATGTAATACGTGTAGATGAAAGTGCTATACTCGACAAGTTCATTCTGTACCACATGGACTTTATGAACAAATGGATTGATTTGTATGATAAAAAGAGAGAAGTGTTAGAAGCAAGGAGATAATTTAAGAGATCGAACCCAAGGAATACTCCACTTCCCACTGATCTGCTTGGGGAATGGGGCAAAGATTCCACACTAGAATGGGTTACTGAACAAATTTAAAATCAAATAGAAGATGCAGGTATAGATTCAAACATAACAGAAGATGAAATCAACATGTCTAGAGGATGTGAAAGAAAGGTATAGTTGGAATTTTACAAAATGGTTTTTCCTTACAACTTTGACACTATTAACTATTTTAATATTTGTCATTATATTTGTTTTCACTGAAATAAATGGTCTTTCATAGGTGAGGAAATATCCAGCAATGTGGGCATATGGTCGACATTATCGTGTAGAAAGTGTAGATGTAAAGAGGCGATCCTTCGATTGTGGCATCATGGTTGACTTCAAGTAATCCAGTTGATCAAGCTCAAAAGATAAGAATATAATTGAAGGGAATCTACAATATGTTAGGAAAATACAAGAAATTATTGAGTTGGATTACTGCTCTTTTAAATGTTGTAACTTTAAATGTAGATGGTATGAAGCATTTGAGAGGACACAAAGACATGATACCTATAGTGGATTGTTTTCTATAGATTCCTCATGTTTCCTACCAGAGGATAAGGAGACATATGTTCTACCATTTCATTGTAAGCAGGTATTTCTTTAACTCAAACAAGTAGTAGTGATCATTAATTTATTAATTCATAGTTTATTGCAAATATATACATGTGTTTATTAATTAATAAAATTTTTATACCATATGTCTAATATATGTATGTCGTTCATGTGCAGGTATTTTTCTATGAAGATATTTTGGACCCGAAATAGATATTTGTCATACATTATGATCCAAGATTAAGGCATGTATTTGATGATGCATTAGTAGATACTAAGCAAAACAATGATGGCTAACAAAATGAGAGAGAGGGATTAGAGAACATTGAAGAAATTGACATCCATGATGATGTTGAAGATGGTTATGTTCAAGAACAAGAAGACAACAATCCAGAGTTGGATGATGTGAAAGACAACAATATGGATGGTATACAAAATGATGATCCAAATACATCTGGTAACAATATAGATGGTCTACAGTCAGATTTCAATGATGATGAAGATGATGGAGGTCAAGATGAGGATGATGATAATATTAAATACTTGAAAGAACATATGAACATTGACGATGATACACTGGATGACATTGTAGTAGACAGTAAAGTTAATGACCAAGACTTCTAAATTTTTAGAATTATTTGCAATCCATATTTAAAAAAGGATGATCAAATTGTTGGCAATAATGTTAATTAAATGGATTGTTCAATTGTTGACAAATTACCTATTGCAATATCCTTAAATTGTTCAATCTTTGGTATGAATTGTTGGCAATAATGTTAATTAAATTTGTTTATCTTTAATTATTTTCCATATATATCCTTAATTGTATCTATGCCATGTTATCTTGTGATAAGTACTTAAGTAAGACCATCAATGAAATATGAAGTGGACATATTATCATCTATATTAGCTAATTGATTACACTAATATTTCAATTTATCAACGATCTCATGTTTCTATTCATTTTCAACACTTTTAATAAAGACATCATGATCATAATATTCTTCTTCATCATTAGAATGCAACATGTTATCATCATAGGAAGTAGGAGAAAGAGGTAGTCATGTTTGCAAGGTGAGGGTTTGACCTAGTACTTTATTGAAGGGGACATAAGGATCCTAGATGTTTCTTAGGAATTCAAAATTAAAGCCATTGGGTTGTTTCAAACAAATGCAAACCACAAAAATCTCAAAATAAAAAATCAATCTTTTTTAATCCTAAACATAGGCATGGAAATTGCGAGTTCAAAAAAATGTAGGGAAATAACTCATACCCTATAATAGAAGATTTAAGTCTAATCCTAGATTTAATTAAAACTTAAAGTACAAGAAGTTGATAGTAGAATAAAATATTGAGATATTACGTAATTAAGATAGAGAAATGAAATAGTTGAGAAGAAATACAAAACTTATTTGATCTTTTTAGCATGATGTCAAATGTGAAGTGTGTGATTAACTAATGCATTATGAAAAAGAATGAAAACTAGGATTTTCTACTAGAATAATGATCATGAGATTGTGGCAGTGATTAACTAATTTTTTACATTCTTCTTTAGTTGTCCTCTTTTTCCATATTTCCAAAACTTTACTCTTATCTTCCTAGGGATTCTATATTTTCCTCTTGACTTGGATTGATATTTATACCATTCTTGTTTAGATCCACTTTTGTCCTTGGGCCTTTGCAAAACATGCAAGGCATCCTTAGAACCTTCATCATTGAACTTTCTCTTCATATCTCCATTGAGCATTGTAACAATAAAGGATTCCATAGTCACCTTTGCAACACTACCATTTATAACAAGCATTATGTGTTAGATCTAGGGCACACAACTAAGAGGGGGGGTGAATCAGTTGTACAAAAACTTGCTTTCAATTCAAACACTGAAATCCTCTTGTTATTTAATAGCATATCAATTAATCACTCATGAAAGCATAAAGCATAAACACCAGAGTAGATACACATCAACACATGAGACATCAAGATTTTGACGTGGAAAACCCGGTCAAGGGAAAAACCATGTGGTAATTAACCCAAGGATTATTCTCTATTAGAAGAATGAGAAAAATAGATGGCACATGCCAATTAGGGCTCACTGCCCGAGCACACTACTCACAAGAGGCACACTGCCTACAAGAGACACACTGTCTACAAAGTAACAAGTATTACAAACTTGAACTAGAGATTGACATCTTTACCATGTCTGGATCAGTTCCATTTAAGCCCAAAAACTCTTGCTCTGCCTTTCGCTCTTCTTCGCTATGCCACACTCATCCACTCCCAGACACACTTCAAAATGAATTCACAATCCCTTATTTATACAAGGCATCGACTTAGGAATAATCATCTAAGTCGGCAAACACCTACAAGATCATTCGCAAGACGTGTAATACATCCAGTCAGCTAGTCTCAAGAAGAACACCAATATCCATGGTTATTCTTCAAATGCAAACTCTAACTTCAATGTAGACCACCAATAAGAATTATACATGATCCAAGGATCACCAAAACCTTTCCTAAGTCATCAAGAACATCTGCACTTTATCAGCTTACTAGAATTCTTCTGTTCTTCATCCGAAACTTCAAGAACACAGTCTGCCATCACTGTCATAATGAAAAAGATGCTTTCAGACCTCCAAACCATGAAAAAATCTAGTTGTCACTTTACATGAACTTCGTATACACTCTCTCCAATCTGCAGAATGAGATAATGCAATTCTGGAGCTCACCAGACCTTTCTGTGACCCACTGTCACCTCTGAACACCTACCGGAACCAGTTCTACTGGAGTGACCATAACTTCTTCAGATCTTCACACGGACCTCTTAAATATTGACTAGAACATCTCAAGACTCATATCTACAAACCCTTTAAACCACATCCTCTGATCTTCATCTTATCTTGGACTTTTACCTTAATGTCATCACTATTCTTCACTGTTCTTGATTGAGACTAATTTCCCCAATATCCTTAGCACACAGCTCATCCAATCCTTCTCACTAATGCAATATGAGTATGTTGACATCAATGACAACACTGGTTATCCTCATGCTTGCAACAATCTCCCCCTTTGTCATTGATGGCAACATATGATGTGAAAAACCATCAAGACAAGAACTTCTCCTTTCTGTCACAGCTCCCCCTATCAGCAACAACTCTACACATGTCTTCTCTTTCTTTACTACTCCCCCTTTGATCATCAACCACTTGTTTTTCACATGTCTTCTCTCCCCCTTTGACATTAATGGCAAAGGGCTCATACTTGCAATTCTAACATATCATAATCATACCAACTGTTCCCCCTTAGTAGCAGCACCCCATCATCAATCCGGATCACAAGATATGATTGTGATATCCACCAGACTGATGCACATCAGTGCATCCTAGTTCATCACCAGAGGGGCCATGACCCCTAACTTCTCCTTGAGATACTCAAAAGAGTCCTTGGGAAGAGGTTTAGTAAAAATATCTGCAAGTTGATCCTTGGAGGGCACATACTCCAATCTGACTTCACCCTTGTTCACTTGCTCTCTCAAAAAGTGAAATTTGATAGATATATGCTTGGTCTTAGAATGCAACAGCAGATTCTTAGAAATATTTTTGCATTTGAATTATCACAGAAAATTGTGATAGGTTCCTCATATTCTACTTGAATATCTCTTAGCATTTTCTTCATCCACAAAAGTTGAGTGCAACTTCCTGCTGCTGTAATGTATTCTACTTCAGTTGTAGATAGGGATATTGCCTCTTATTTCTTGCTTAGCCAAGAAACCAACCTTTTTCCCAAAAAGAATGCTCCTCCACTTGTACTCTTCTTATCATCCACATCTCCTGCCCAATCTGCATCTATATATGCATGAAGAGAAAAATTATGATCTCTAGGATATCATAGACCATACTCAACTGTTCCTTTTAAGTACCTAAAAATTCTTTTGATTGCCATGACATGAGATTCTTTGGGATTAGCCTGGAATCTTGCCACAAGACCAACAACCTGCATTATATCTGGTCTAGTCTGAGTGAGATACAATAATCCTCCAATCATTGATCTATACTTTGTCTGATCTGTCTTAGGAGAGTCATCATCTTTGCTCAACTTACATCCGGTAGCCATGGGAGTGTTCATAGGTTTTGAATCTTCCATTCCAAATTTCTTCAATGGTTCTTTCACATATTTGGTCTGAGAGATAAAGATTCCTTTCTCTGTTTGAGTAATTTGTAGACCCAAGAAGAAATTCATTTCACTGAGCATTGACATTTCAAACTCACTTTTCATTTGGTTTGCAAAGATTTTACACATACTGTCTCTTCCTCCAAAGATGATATCATCAACATATACTTCAACAATCAAGATGTTTTCACGATCAATTTTGAAATATAGGTTACTATCAGTAGTACCTTTGTTGAAACCAATCTTCAAAAGATGTTTGTCCAGCCTTTCATACCATGCTCTTGGAGCTTGCTTTAGACCATACAGTGCCTTCTTTAATTTGCAAACCATATCACCATGCTTAGATAACTGAAATCCATCTGGTTGTTCAATGTACACCTCTTCTTCTAATTCACCATTTAGGAAAGAAGATTTGACATCCATTTGATACACTTTGAAATCTTTGAAGGCAACAAATGCAAGAAATAGTCGGACTGCTTCAATTCTTGCCACCGGAGCAAAGGTTTCCTCAAAATCAATCCCTTGTATTTGAGAGTAGCCTTTGCAGACTAATCTGGCTTTGTTTCCAATTACTTCACCAACTTTATTTAGTTTGTTCCGGAAGACCCATTTGGTTCCAATCACATTCTTGTTACTAGGTCTAGAAACAAGATCCCAAGTGTGATTTTTCTCAATTTGCATCAACTCTTCCTCCATTGCTTTGGTCCAATTTTCATCATTGCAGGCTTCATTTATTGTCTTAGGTTCAATCTTTGAAATCAGATAGCATTCATCTAAATTTTGAGCAATTTTCCTTCTAGTTTGTACACCTTGGATTTTGTCACCTATGATCTAATCTTCAGAGTGGTTTAGTCTTACATACCTTGGAACTTTGGGAGTTTCTTACACTTCTGTTTCTTGATTAGGCTCATTCAGACCTATCTCTTCTTCTTGATTTACCAGATCAGTCTAAATTTGACTTTCAGGAGAGAATTGAGCTCCTTGAACAAGAACACCATTTTGATCATCTTCATCATACTCATAAAACCTTGAGGGTTTCTCTATTCCCTCATCAACCTTCACATTTGTGCTTTTTATCATTTTTCTTAGTCTCTTGTTATAACACTGGTATGCTTTGCTTTGAGTGGAGTAACCCAAGAAAATTCCTTCATCACTTCTAGCATCAAACTTTCCTAGATCTTCATCTCTTTTATTGTAACATTTGCTACCAAATACTCTAAAATATCTCACAGTAGGACAGATGCCAAACCAAAGTTCATAAGGAGTCTTACCAGTATGGCTTCTGATTTGAACTTGATTGAGAGTGTAGACTACAGTGCTGACAACTTCTTTCCAAAACATCTGGGGAACATTTGCTTCCATCATCATTGTCCTGGATGCTTCCTGGATGGTCCAGTTCTTTCTCTCAACTACTCCATTCTACTATGGAGTCCTAGGAGCAGATAACTATCTCTTTATACCATGCTTCTCACAAAAATCTATGAATTCACCGGATGTGAATTCACCACCTCTATCAAACCTTAGACATTTCAATTTTAATCCGGTTTGATTCTCTACCATAGCCTTGAAGATTTTGAACTTTTCAAATGCTTCTAATTTCTCTTTCAGAAAGGTAATCCACATCATCTGGGAATGGTCATCAATCAGTAACAGTAAGTATCTATCACCTTGCATACTCTTGATTCTTGTCGGACCACATAGATCAGTATGAACTAACACCAATAATCTAGTAGAGGACTGATCCTTGCTTTTGAATGAGACTCTGCTTTGTTTACCCAGCTGACATTCTTTGCACAAACTATTTGTACGTTTTACCAATTTTGGAAGATCTCTTACAACCTGAGTATTGCTTATCTTGATGATATTATCAAAATTTACATGACACATCCTTCTATGCCATAACCAACTCTGATCAATTTGAACAAACAGACAACTTTTATCAGAACCAACCAAGTGGAAGATATTACCTTTAGTTTGAGTACCGGATGCAATCTCTGTTCTGAATCTTTCAAGGATTTTACATTTTCCATCCTTGAATTGGAGATCATAGCCTTTGTCCACCAACTGTCCAACACTGAGAAGATTGTGCTTCAAGCCTTCAACATATAGTACATTACCAGTTTTGTTTCTTCCATTAAAAGAAATAGTTCCTCTTCCTCTAATTCTACTAGTAGAATTATCACCAAACTTTACCACTCCTCCTTCATACCTTTCCAAATCTAAGAACTTGTTCTTGTCACCTGTCATATGGTGAGAGCATCCACTGTCAATAACCCAATCATCCTTGTCTTCAACTTGGGCAGCCAAAGCTCTTTCTACAACCTTATGATTGACAGATTCAGAGGATATTGGATCTTCTTCCTTGATGGCAATAAACACCCATTCATTTCTGGATTTGTTTCCTATCTCTGATTCATCATCTGTTACTCCTTCATTATCATCTTCTTCATGAACATAATAACAATTCTTTTGGAACCTTTGTCTGTTAGAATTTGACCTTGTAGATCTTTTCGGACATCTTGATGCAAAATGACCAATTTTATTGCAGTTGAAGCACTTAAAGGGTAATTTTCCTTCATACTTACCGGAACCTCTTGGCAGTCTCTTTGCAAAGAGGGCTTCAAGTTGAGTTGTTTCTACTTCTTCCACTTCCATGTCTCTTCTTGTTTGATCATACCATGACAGCTTCCTTGAATAGTTTTCTCCTAGATCAGATCTTTGTTTACCTTTCACAGAGGCACTGGCTTTGAATGCAGATTTAGTCTTGGGGGGATCATCTCCAAACTCGGTCATTTCAAATGCAGCTAGTTTGCCAGCTAATTGGTCTCTTGTGATAGTTATATGGGCTCTAAATTCATCAATGGTAACAACCCTAATTTTGTAGACAGCAGGAAGAGATCTGAGAATTTTGCCAACAATCTCATTTTCATCCAAAACTCCACTAGCATTCCTGATTCCACACACCAGCTCATTTACTCTTGGCATAAAGGTAGTAATATTTTCATCATCTCTCATTTTCAGTCTTTCAAATTTCCCTTTGAGACTCTGCAACCTTGCACTCTTAACATACTCATCTCCTTCATGCAAAAGTTCCAGTTTAATCCAGATCTCATAGGTAGTTGGTAGGTCAATAACATTTGAAAGCTCTGAGTCAGTTAATGCACTTAGAAGAGCCTCTTTGGTCCACAGATTGTTTTCAGCATCTGTGATTTCATTTAGAGTTGTTGGACCACCCTATGGAGGTGTATATGCTTTTGTGACCATGGACAAGTATGCCTTTCCCATACACTCCAAGTGACATTTCATGCGGCCTTTCCAAAGAGTGAAGTTGGTTCCATCAAACTTTGGACTGTCCTTCTTGTATGACGACATCCTAGATCTCCTCAAGCGGTTAAGCTCTTTTTAGAGGAACTTAGCTATGATACCAATTGTTAGATCTAGGGCACACAACTGAGAGGGGGGGTGAATCAGTTGTACAAAAACTTGCTTTCAATTCAAACACTTAAATCCTCTTGTTATTTAATAGCATATCAATTAATCACTCATGAAAGCATAAAGCATAAACACCAGAGCAGATACACATCAACACATGAGACACCAAGATTTTGACGTGGAAAACCCGGTCAAGGGAAAAACCACGGGGTGATTAACCCAAGGATTATTCTCTGTTAGAAGAATGAGAAAAATAGATGGCATATGCCAATTAGGGCTCACTGCCTGAGCACACTGCTCGCAAGAGGCACACTGCCTACAAGAGACACACTGTCTACAAAGTAACAAGTATTACAAACTTGAACTGGAGATTGACATCTTTACCATGTCTGGATTAGTTCCATTTAAGCCAGAAAACTCCTGCTCTGCCTTTTGCTCTTCTTCGCTATGCCACACTCATCCACTCCCAGACACACTTCAAAATGAATTCACAATCCCTTATTTATACAAGGCATCGACTTAGGAACAATCATCTAAGTCGGCAAACACCTACAAGATCATTCGTAAGACGTGTAATACATCTGGTCAGCCTGTCTCAAGAAGAACACCAATATCTGTGGTTATTCTTCAAATGCAAACTCTAACTTCAATGCGGACCAGCAATAAGAATTATACACAATCCAAGGATCACCAAAACCTTTCCTGAGTCATCAAGAACATCTGCACTTTATCAGCTTACTGGAATTCTTCTGTTCTTCATCTGAAACTTCAAGAACATAGTCTGCCATCATTGTCATATTGAAAAAGATGCTTCCGAACCTCCAAACCATGAACAACTCTAGTTGTCACTTCACACGAACTTTGTAAACACTCTCTCCAATCTACAGAATGAGATAATGTAATTCTGGAGCTCACCAAACCTTTTTGTGACCCTCTGTCACCTCTAAATACCTACTGGAACCGGTTCTACTGGAGTGACCATAACTTCTTCATATCTTCACATGGACCTCTTAAATCTTGACTGGAACATCCCAAGACTCATATCTACAAACCCTTTAAACCACATCCTCTAATCTTCATCTTATCTTGGACTTTTACTTTAATGTCATCACTATTCTTCACTGTTCCTGATTGAGACTAATTTCCTCAATATCCTTAGCACACAGCTCATCCAATCCTTCTCACTAATGCAATATGAGTATGTTGACATCAATGACAACATTGGTTATTTTCATACTTGCAACATTATGTTCTCCTAATTTTTGGGTAAAGAAAAAAGTGAGCGGATACATTTATCTTCCTCATCAAGTTTAACATTTATTGAACCTATTTGAATCAAAATCATATTAAAGGTGTCAAAATGTAGACTGTTGAGTACATGTGTCTCAGATTTACAGGTATCAGCGAGTGTAGATAATTTCAGTGGGACTAAGGTGATTGTCCCAATGATGGACCGATAAGCTTGGTGTAGTGTATCAGTGTGACTTGTGAGATTGGCATGACTAGAAGTTATCTCTCTGGTGCTTTGTGTCTCTTTGACGAGGGCTTGGCATTGGTGGGACATGACACTTTAGTAAGAGTCTGATAGGGTCTTTGTGTTACTTTGATGAAGGTTGACATCGGTGAGACCTGACATGTTGCTATGACTCTCTCTGGCACTCTCGGTCACTCCGATGAAGGCTCTGTATTGGCATAACAATAGTTGTCGGTCTGGCTTTGAAAGGTCATTCCAATGGTTTGTGTCTTTTCGATTGAGGTTATGGATCAGCAAGATTATAACTATCGACACTATTTGGAAAAGTCACTCCACTAGTTGTGGTCACTCTGATGTGACATCGGCCAGGGTCTTCCTGATGGTCATTAGCTGTAGACTATTGGTCTTGTCAGTAGCAAAAATGTCGATGGTTAACTATCTCATGGTCATGTACATAAACTACAAAAGTGGCTGTCAACTAGAGTATGTGGGACTATTGAGGTCTCACGAATCTGAATAGTTATGGAAATGGTTATGAGCTGGGGTGCTGGGAATGGTTTGACAGTGGTTCTGTGGCCTCCTTGACATGACAGAAGGACAGAAAAGCCAACATTGTATTGGCAATGCATATCACAAATATTATCAATTGAAAGGTTGCCTTTTGTAACTATCTGGTCCATTATGGTAACATAGGATAGTGCGATGAGAGATAGATAGAGAGAAGAGGAGTGACTATCGAATAATCTCTAGATGGAATAGGATGCTAATCTCCATGAAAGGGCTTAGTGCCTGAATTGTATTGTAACTGTATTTTCTATTGTTGAATAATACAATGGCGATTTGGGCTTTTGCAGTGTGGGGTTTTTTACCCAAAAGGGTTTTCCCCATGTAAATCTGTGTTCATCTCTTCTATTCCATCTTTCATGTTTAATGGTTCTATTATTGAAATTGTATAATGCTTACTTTTGAAACTCGTTAATGTTGCTTGTACTTTCCTCTAAGGGTTAATGTTGGAAATGAACTATGTCTGATTCTACTTTGTGGCATAGTTGTTAGTGTTTTTGAGGCAATCTAATAAAATTTAAAGTTATCGAAGACACCACTATTTTTAGATGTTCATTCTAAGTTGCACTCATTTCCTTACAACCCGTAACCCCTAAACCATAAACCCTAAATAATGCCCCTAAGACCTAACCTGACCCTAACTCTCCATAAACCCTAAACCCCTAAATCCTAAACTACAAACCCATAAACCCTAAACACTAAACCCAAGCAACCCTAAACCTCTATCTCCCTATCTAGCCCTATCTCTTTCATTCCTCTACCTCTAAATATCTCTCCTTATGTCTCTGGCCATGTACCTCACTCTCTATATCTCCCTATTGGTCCTCTCTCTCTCTAAACACTAAACTCTAAACCTCTAAACCTTAACCCCTAAAACATAGACCCTGAACCCTAAATAAGGCCCCTAAACCATAAACCCTAATCCCTAGTACACTGTAAACCCTAAAATTGAGCAATGCTAAACTCATAAATGCTAAATAATGCCCCTAAACCCTGACTGCTAACCCCAACTCTGTCTCTCTATCTCTCTGACCTATATATTATCTACCAGCTCCTAGCTAGTTAAATCCTGTTCCTAGTTTTCTTAGTTTTCCTTTTCCTTTCCAATTTCCATTTAGATACCACCAATTTTTCCCTATTTTACTATTTTCCACCTCTCCTCTCATCATTCTTCCCATCTAATGAACTTTAGTTTTATCAGCTTGTTTCCATTTCATCTGGTTGACAATTTATATCCTCATCTCTCTTTTAATCATGTCCTAGTTTTCTTGTTTCCATTTTCTTTGTTGATAAGGGAGAGGGATAGAGACAAAGACGAAGTGAGAGAGAGCGAGAGTACTATAAGTTTTCTTGTTCATTGATTCCTTCATCAATAAGGGAGAGGGAGAATTAATAGAAGGGAGACTAGATAGGAAGCTATAGGAATGATAGGGGAGAGTGGTAAGAGATCATAGAGAGATAGGGAGAGATAGCTAGGTAGAGAGAGATAGAGAGGACACGGATCATAGAGAGAGATAGAGGAGACAAAGGGGAGAGATAGGGAGATAGAGAGTGATCACTCAAGAGATCATGTATAGAGAGACAAGCAAGAGATAGGGAGAGATAGATAGGTACATAGAGAGAGAGGAGATAGATTGGGAGAGATATTAGAGGAGACAGTCGAGCGAGAGATATGGAGATAGAGAGTGAGTGAGATGTCAATCTAGAGAGATAGGGAGAGAGATTGAGAAGTAGAGGGATGATAGCTAGAGAGAGGGAGATAAGGGAGAGATAGGGAGATAAAGGTTTAGGGTTGCTTAGGTTTAGGGTTTAGGGGTTATGGGTTAGGGGTTAGGGATTAGGGGCATTATTTAGGGTTGAGGGATTTAGAGAGAGAGAGACTTCTTTTGACATGCAACTGTAAACCTTGAATAATGCCCCTAAACTTGAGCAACCCTAAACCTCTAAACCTTAAATAATTAATGCCCCTAAACCCTAACCCCTAACCCCTAAAACATATATAAACCCTAAATAATGCCCCTAAACCCTAACCCCTAACCCATAAACCATAAACTTGAGAAACCCTAATTAACCCCTAAATCCTAAACCCTAAACCCCAAACCCCTAAACCCTAAATACTAAACCCAAGCAACCCTAAACCTCTATTTCCCTATCTCTCTATCTCTATCATTCCTCTACCTCTCAATCTCTCTCCCTGTGTCTCTGGCCATGTCCCTCACTCTCCATATATATCCCTATAATCTCTTCCAGCTATGTCTTTGGCCATGGACCTCACTCTCTATATCTCCTAGCTATTGGTCCTATCTCTAAACACTAAACCCTAAACCATAAACCCTAAATAATGCTCCTAAACCTTAACCCCTAAACCGTAAACCCGAGAAATCCTAAACCCCTATATATCTCCCTATCTCTAATATTGTCCCTCTACTGGCTCTCAATCCTTCTCTCTCTCTCTCTCCAAACCCAAGCAACCCTAAACCCTAAATCCAAGAAACTCTAAACCTCTATCTCCCTATTTATCCCCTATCTCCCTATCTCTATCATCCCTCTACCTCTCAATCTTTCTCCCTATGTCCTTGGCCATGTGCATGTGCCTCACTCTCTATCTCCCTATCTCTCTCCATAGTCTCCTCTATATCTCCCTATCATTCCTCTCTCTCTATAAACCCTAAACTCTAAACCTCTAAGTACCTGAATCCCTAACCCCTAAACAATAAACCCTAAACCTAAATAATGCCCCTAAACCCTAACCCCTAAACCCTAAACCTCTATCTCCCTATCTCTCCCCTCTCTCCCTATCGGCTTTGTCCCTCTACCTCTCAATCTCTCTCCCTATGTCTTTGGCCATGTCCCTCACTCTCTATCTCCCTATCTCTCCCCTCGGTCTCCTCTATATCTCTATATTGGTCCTCTATCTCTCTCCAAACCCTAAACCCTAAACCTCTACACCTTAACCCCTAATCCCAAAACCATAAACCCTAAACCCTAAATAATACTCCTAAATCCAAGTAACAATAAATTAGGTGCTAAAAGAGGCGCTACATTTAGGCGCTACATAAGGCGGTAAATAAGGTGTTAACGCGGTTGCTAAAACAGGCACTAAATCAAGCATTAAATCAAGCATCAAATGTGGTGCTAAATTAGGCGCTACTATAGGAGCTAAAGTAGGCGCTGAAGTTGGCACTAATTTGTGCCTAATTTAGCACCTACTTGTTCTAGTCATTGCAGAAAAAGCCAAAAGTAGTGCCATCCCGATAAATAGTGCTGACTTTTTCAAAAAAATAGAGAAAAATACATTAAAATAGTGGGTGGAAGCAAAAAATGGAGCAAAAAAGGGAGCTAATCATTGGGATTTGTTGTAGTGTTTGAACCCTTTTATGACTTTACTAGTTCTAGGATTGTTCCCACCTAAGCATGTAAATCAGGTGTTCAATAATAGAATTCAGATGCCTTTTTACCTCGATAGAAACATTCATAGTTCTATCACAGCCTAGGTCGAGTTATAGTGTCACCTTTGTAGCAGTAGTCCTCTCAAAATTACTACTATTAAGCAATTCATATCAGCAATACAGACTTACCATCAAACATCATAATTTTAATCATAGATCAACATTCATAGTTGGTGGCTAACTTTGACCCTAGTTTTAGATTTTAGCTTTTGTTAAACATCAAATAAATATAATAGAGTCAGTCATAACCAAGTGGAATATTTATGAGTAAATAGGGAGTACTTGGTCATAAATATGAATAAGAAGACAATAGCCTTCAAGCATAGTGTTACTTGAGGTAGAGGTGCAAAACTTCCCAACCACATGGATAAGGTGCCCTATCCACCCCAACCAAGGGTTTTTAGGTTCCATCCAAGGGAGTATTATAATGACAAGGTCCATGGTACCAAGGTACCTTAAGCTAGGGTGGTTTCCATATATGTCCCCTTAAGGGCTTCTGTAACGTCAGAAATTATCCTCCTATATGGAATGGTACAATTTCCCTCAGTTTAGCTCCTCACTCTTGGTGGTCTCTCAACCTTTTCTTTTTCGGCCTTCTCGAAACCCTGATTGACTTAGTCTAGGAACATCTTATTCACTTTTTGAGGTAACTAATTGATAGAACTCAGAAAGAGATTTGAGATTAGGGTCCCTAGGACCCCCAAAAATGCAGATCTGAGCTAAAATTGGGGGCTTGGACTTGGGCACCTGTGCCCTAGTCCTGCCCGGTTTCACAGGATCTTGAATTTTGGTGGGGTGTCAGTTCCCACCGAGTGCCTCGAGATTCCGTTTTCAAATTCTTAGTTTTTACGCAATATTGAGACGTTACTTTGAAATTTGAATTCCCTAAAGCTAGATATAAAAAGACATTTGTAAATCATTTTAACACACACAATTCTTATGCAAGCTTGATGCCAAAACTCTGCTGTAATTGCCATTGAAGATCAATGACTTGTTGAAGCTATTCGAAGTATTCTTTATTTCCTATCTTGGAGACAATGGATGAAGGTTAGGATTCAAGATCTTGAGTCTATCTTTCTCTTCCTAGGGTTTGTACACCCTTTGCATGATTGGGAGAATGGTTGAAGCCTCCAACAACAAGCTTGGAGATCCTTCGCGGACATTGCTGATTTGCCTTCTTGTTCATGCAAGTCTTCATTTGTTTCATCTCCTTGAGGTGAAGTTGTATGTATTTATTGATGCAAAGCAAGTTGTTGAACATCCCTTGATTGAGACATCTAGGGTTTGATTTTATGCATAACACATTGTTAGGTTTGCACACACTTCTGCAAATCTTTTCCTTTGGCTATGGTAGAGGTAGAAATACCAAAGTCAGGGCTTGACTAAGGCACGCTCCAATATAGCCACAACAATTTACTTCTTTTGTATGTGTAGATCATGTTTCACAGGTTCTAGGGAAAAGAAGCTATGGGAAGAAGGACATTGTGGTTACAATCATGATAGAATTTCAGATTTTTAGATTCCAAGACTTGTGGGACATTGGGGTGGGCACCCTAGTCCAACCATGTGTTTTATCTGGGATCTGGGAGCCTTTTGACAGTCCCAGATACCTTGTGCAGAATGTTTTCTAGTTCAAGAATTTGCAGGACATTGGGGTGGGCGACCTACTCTAGGTAGCCCTCAAATTCTAGGTACACTGTCTCTAAAACCCCTCCTCTGCACTTCTATAATCAATTTTACTAGATACTTCATCTATTTTTGTATATTGTTCATTTGAGGCAAAATTAGGGTTTTACTTGATTGAAAGTACAACACTTGATAAAATCTTGATTAGGGCCTTAGGTTCTACAACCACACGAGCATACAAGGGAGGGAAAGTGGTTAGAAGTTTGTTCACAAGCTTAATCCTTGTCATCCCTAATGTTTAGCGGTGAAACTGAGATACTTAACTTAGTGTAAATAAGCCATCAAATTTTACACCAAACATTTTGATGAACCCGAGGTTTAAAGAATTTGCACCCTTTTAAACTTCAGATCTGAAATAATTTGCTGTTCTAAAGCATAATTGGATTGGAAAACCTCTTTAGTGAAATTTGCATATAGTAGATTGTGATTACATTCTTTATCTTTTCACTAAAAGAGTTGGAAATTAGCATTTATTGTTGGAAATTGTATTTCATTTGCAAAGGCCATCATTGTGCATTTAAATCTTGGTTTAATAGAGCATGTTAGAATGTCAGATTATTTTTTGCAAGATTTTCATTCTTATGATGAGACATTTAGTCGTGATGACTTCGATATGTGAGATGAAGCTCTTGAGGAGTTTATCTCAATTGAACATTCCACTATGGCCTCAAAGCTGTCACTATTTCAAAGATTTGTAAATACAATTTATGTTTCTAAATCTAAAGAAGAGATTGAAAAACAAAAAATTATGGTTACTCTATGTGCAAATGTGGTTCAACCATCCTATAAACCTATGCTTGTTGTTAAAGGTCTTTCATCTTCTTCTCAATCTCCTAATCACATTTAGGATTGTGCAAAACAAATTGCAAAACAAAACTTACAACAAACCAATCATAATGTGGTTGCTCATGCATATAATACTCAGAATAATAAACAAAGTACACAACAGATGAATGTCTCGATATCTTTACCAGATTCTCAACCTATGCTTCCTCAAGCACCTCATTTAACATACAAAGGTGGTAAAGACTATGACCTTGTAGAGTAGCTTCATGCTACTCCTGCAAAGATATCTCTTTGGGAACTTATACAAGAAGCTTTATAATAGGTGATTGTTCCTCCTGCTATTAAACCAAATGATGTTGCCACTTTACTAGATTGTATGCATGCAACAAAAACATACATTTTATTCCAACAACATGAGTTTCCATCTCTCGAGGTTTAGAAGCAGCATGATCCTTTGGTTATCTTAATTACAATCAACAAAACATTGGTTAAGAGAGTTATGATTGATAATGGGCTAGCCCTTAATGTTTGTGGTATTGATTTATTGCATAAAGTTAAAGTTGATATATCTGCTATCAAACTGGAATCATTAAGTATTCATGGATTTGATAATGTTGGGTGACAATCCGTGGGAACTATAACTTTACCTATACAAGTTGAACCTGTGATGGTGCCTACCTTGATTCATGCCATGCCTTGTTCTTTATCTTACAACATGATTCTAGATAGATCTTGGATACATGCGTTAGGAGCAGTTCCTTCTACTTTACACCATTCGATTAAGTTTATGTTTAAACGTAAACTACATACTATCCATTTAGATCCTGAACTTGATAATTGTTTGCAATTGGAAGTACATAAGCATGTTGTTGGTCCTAAGATTTCTAAAAGCTGAATTATTAGGTCCACTTGCCTCTAAAAACATTATGCAAGAGCCCAAGCAATCAAATGCATTTGTTGGTGATGACTAGGGTTCGTTAGATTTTGCATCTTCGTCCACAGGAGAATATAAACTTAAAAATCCCATCCCTAAAACATCAAATATTGCATCGATCACATCACATGCTTTGAATGATAAACACAAGATCTCTTTGTTGATAAATAAGGATAATACTCTCAGTTATACCACTGATTATGAGACTTATGAAGCTCTGCCTTCGTCCAAAGAAATGGTCTCTCTCTATGGTAGAGGATTCCGAATCCTTTATAAAAATTGTGACTATGTAGGTAATGGTTGTGGTATAAATCAACAAGGAATCAAAGTCCCTATAGAATCCACTTCACAACATTACTCAAGTGGCATTGGATATAATCATTTTAAGGAATCCAAAGCCCACAAATGCCCCACTCTAAATGTGAATACAATATCAACACTTAATTTGATATTTCTTGAGATGATTGATACCAATTGTCCTCCAAGATCACTTCCATTAGATATGTTTATGGCAGATGAAGCGATATTGGAATTCTTAGGTGTTTATGATGGTAGTCCTCATTATCACCATAAACGTGGCCTACCTTATTGTTTAAATAGTGATGCATACTTTGGAAATGACTAGTAGCACAAGAACCACTACAGTAGAGCAAAATGAAGAAATTGAAGAACAATTACAATCCTACAATCCCCTTAGCCATAATACTCTTATTAATGGAAAGACTATTGATGCCATTATGGATAAGGATAATCCTGAAAAAGTTATCCCTATTGGTGATTGTTTAAATGCGGAAGAAAAAGAAGAAATGACTAAATTGTTGAATGAATTCTCAAAATTGTTCACTTGGAATTACTCAGAAATGCCTGGGATAGATCCTCAGATTATAACACATAACATTGTGTTGAAACTAGATGTTAAGACTTTCAAACAAAAGATTCATAAGATGAATCCTAAGATTGCTTTGCTTGTCAAAACTGAAATAGAAAAACTCTTACAAGCTGGCTTTATTCGACCTATTGATTACTCTCCGTGGATCTTGAATATTATTGCTGTCACTAAACCTGATGGTCATATAAGAATGTGCACAAATTTTTGAGATTTAAATTTGGTGTCTTTGAAAGATGATTTTCTACTTCCTAATATCGATATGATTGTTGATTCCATAGCTGGACATGAGTTGCTATCTGTTATGGATGGATTTTTAGGATATAATCAAATCCTTATAAATCCCCTTGATTAGTATAAAACAACCTTTATAACACCATGGGGTACATTTTGTTGGGTAGTCATGCCGTTTGGACTTAAGAATGCAAGATCTACTTACCAACATGCAATGACTTATATTTCATGACTACATGCACAATATGTTAGAAGATTATGTTGACGACATCCTAGCAAAATCTATCCATCGTAAAGATCATGTTATAAATCTTTAACAAATATTTGAGTGCATACGAAAATATAATATGCGATTGAATCCCCATAAGTGTGTTTTTGGCATGGATAATGGAAAATTACTTAGATTTATTGTTTCAAATCGAGGTATAGAAGTTGATACAAAAAAGATAGGTGCGATTGTTAATATGCCAATATGAAAGAACATATCTCAACTTCATAGTTTGCAGGGAAGGATACAGGCCATTCGCCGATTTATTTCACAACTTGCAGACATGACTCGCCCCTTTATGCAACTATTGAAGAAAGATTCTCATTTCCAATGGAATTCTAAATGTCAAAAAGCTTTCGATGAATTAAAGGATTACTTAGCTAATCTGCCCATTTTATAACCCGTTGTGCCTGATAAACCATTTCTACTATACATCTCAACATCTAACAATGCCCTAGCTACTTTGTTAGTACAACATAATGCTGGAGGCCAAGAATGTGCTATCTATTACATCAGTCATACTTTGCTCGATTATGAAGTGCGATACACAGTCATAGAGAAGCATTGCCTAGCTCTAGTGTTTGCCACTCAAAAACTTAGAAATTATCTCTTAAATGCTGAAGTGCATGTAATGGTAAAGTTTGACCCTTTAAAACATCTCTTCGCAAGAACAGACTTATCAGGTCATCTTACTAAATGGGTTATGTTGTTAATAGAATTTGATCTCAAATTTATTTCACAAAAAGCAATCAAAGGGTAAGTGATAGATGACTAGTTAGCTGAAGCTCCCTTGCCCTTTTCCATACAAAATGTCGATGCTTTTCCTAATGAACAGATTCTAACAATCTCTACAGATGAGAAATGGGAGTTATACTTTGATGGATCAAAATGTCAAACTGGCTCTCGAGCTAGTGTTATATTAATACCTTTCGTGGGTAAGTTGATTCCCTTATCTTACCATTTAGATTTCTTATGCACAAACAACATAGCTAAATACAAAGCTCTTATCGCTGGACCTCATGCAACCTTGGTTCTTAATATCAAGAATATTACAATATATGGAGATTCTCAGTTAATTGTTAAACAGATAACGGGATTGTATCAAACTAAGCATGATAAGCTATCTCAATATCATGAGTTTGCATTATCTCTCTTAAAATAGTTCAAATCATATTCGATTGATACCATTCCTAGGAAAGATAATTGACATGCAGATGCGATGGCAAGTGCAGCTTCCCTTATATCCCTTGATGGTTCTCCTGAGGAATTTACCTTTGTTGTTCATAATCTTAAGACACTGATAATTGAAAACCCTATAGTGGCAAATTCAAAACTCTGTGGTAATACATACACTGATGAATGGTTCTCCTATATATTCAATTATTTACGTGATGGAACCATTCCAGACTCGACATCTAAGAATGCCTGACTCCATTTACATAAACTAGCAGTGCGATACATTATATTATAGAATGTCTTGTATCGACAAAGTTATAATGGCGTTTTACTCCAATGTTTAAGTAATGTAGAGATTCAAATAGCTTTAGAAGAAGCTCACTCTGGTGCCTGTGGAGGGCATTTCAGTGGAAAATCGTTGGTGCAAAAATTGTTACTCATGGGGTTCTATTGGCAGCATATGGAACAAGATTCCTTTGCTTACATCAAGCAATGCCCGCAATGTCAACAACATAAGTAGCTCATCCATGCTCCTGCTCAAGAGCTTCGTGCCTAGGTGTCACCTTGGCCATTCTCTATCTGGGGTTTGGATCTAATTGGCAAGATTTCCTCACCCTCCTCTCAAGGACATACATTTATCATTACTTCTATTGATTATTTTACAAAATGGGTCGAAGCGGTCCCTTTGTGATCCACGACTGCCGATGTAATCTATCGGTTCATACAAGATAACATAATTTCTTGATTTGGAATACCTTCCTCAGTTTTAGACAATGGTATGCCATTTAACAAGGATGTGAAAAAGTTCCTCAAAAAATATCATATACAACATCACTTCTCTATGCCTTATTACCTTCAATCAAACAGCCAAGCAGAAGCTTCAAACAAAGTTATTAGACAGATTCTAAGGAAAACTATCAATAAACATAAAAAAGATTGGCATACGCAATTATCCTATGCGCTATGGGCCTACAGAACAAGTATTCAAACAGCCATAGGTAACACACCATATAATCTTGTCTATGGCGCAGACATGATAATGCCCTTGGAGTTAGAAATTCCTTCTTTGCGAATCTCCCTAAGAGACATCATGGATGATGACATAGAACAAGAGAAAAGATTACAGGAACTTGAGATGCTTGACGAAAGACGTATTAACGCTCTGGAACATCTAAAGGCTTATCAAAAAGGAATACGAGCCTATAACGCACAAGTCATACAACATTCATTTAATGTTGGGGACTTGGTTCTTTGTGAAAATTAATGCAGTGTAAATGCACCGCATGGTGAAAAAGGTAAGTTCAGCCCTAACTAGCTTGGACCATATATAATCACTAAAACCTTTGGATCTGGATCATATAAATTAGCTGATGAGCAAAGTATGTTGCTTAAGGAACCTATTAATGCAGTGCACCTCAAAAGATTTTATTCTTAAAATATTTAATGTTAAATGTTCCTAATCTAATTTAGCACATAGATTAGCTTCAATTTTGACAAGCTATTATTGTTTTGTCTTAATTCATTTTGCATTATATCTTTGTTCAGTTACACAAACACCCACACTCCAAAGCATCAAACCAATGTATTAATCAGCAACAACAAACATGTTACAATACACTTGTAGGCTCAATGCCTTAATACGAAGATTTACATCTTGCTCCTCTAGAAGAATAACTAACAACATAACCCTGCACAAAGTTCTCCTCAATTTTAATCATAGCACTCGGGTTAGTCCTTCATATTGTTATCATGCCACAAATAGCATACAGTACAGGACATCATCGAGAGAGATACTTCCCTCTTTTTTTCTATTCTTCTCCCTCTTGGCCTGAATCCCCTTTTACCTGAACTCTGTTCTCATTCCTATTTTCTGGTCACATCTCACATTATAGAAATAGAACAATTGGTTACTATCTCAGGCCGTTACAACTTCCAAAAGGTTAACAGTTCATTTTTAACCATTCGCAACCATTCATATTCATGAGGACTAAATAGTCCCACATGCATCAGTTGACAAACACAACATTAGTATATATCCATGAACATGCGGTAAGTCTATCGTTGACACTTTTGCCGCCGACGACCCCAGTTGATCAATCATCAACGAACCATCGGAGTGACCAAGACCTTCGGTGTGACTTCATCCTTCTTCACCGACAAAGTTCCTTTTGCTGATGCCAAACTCCATTGGACAGACCAAGCTCGTCAGAGTAAGAATTTAAGACAAGGCCGACAATGATAGTCAAGCCGATGGATAGAACACCATTGGTGAAACATACTCCATCGCTGGAACATGAACAAGTTACGCCAAAGACCCCCATTTCATCGATAGCACATTGCAGGAACAAACCACCATCGAGGAGACACAAACGGTTAGAGTAACAAACTAAAGCAAAGCTGATGGCTACACTCTGCCTGATTAGGTTGAACCCTTGAACCAACACTAATCATTGAACCAATGCCGTCGAACTGATGAACCATTGAACCATTGAACCGGTCTGTGAGACTCTAGATCATCAGTAGAAAACATCGAAGCAACGCCTATAGAGCTTGTCAGGCTGATAACAAAGGGCAATCAACCAAGAACAAGAGATCGTTGAGACAAAGAGTAGCACAAGCTGATGCCTGTAATCTGAGTCACAAGTACTCAACATTCTCCCACTTGACGAAGGAATTACAGGAAACCATCAATGCTCCAAGTCATAGAACCAAAGCTGATACTGCCTCCACTCCACTGTGCTCACAAGCTACACAAAAAGCTCCAACATAACCAACTTCAAAGCTTCTAGAACACAGCCATGAAACCATCCTCTAGAAATAAGTTAGAACATCAGCTAGAATAACAATCAAAAAATTGACTGCACCCATCCAACTGAACAAAACCCACGTGACTGGAAAATAACAGACACAGCAAGTGCTAACTCATCCAATCACACATACCTCAAAAGTATAGAAGAACATAGCAAACTCATACTAGCATTTATTCACCCAAACTGTAGGTACAAGCTCCATGTGTCAACCAGTTGAAGATGACCAAACATAACCAAGAACTCTCACTGCATGAGTAATGCTAAATCTAAAAACTAACAAGACATACCAAGTCTACCAAGGACATTACATAGAGAGTGTACTCATCATGTAGCATTGCAGGAACATCCACCATGATATGCAAAATCGGTAAATCAATAACCTGTACATCTCACCACCAGTCCAGAAATCTCTCAAGTTCTTCACACCCAACAATGAAAGAGATAAAAGAACCTTCATGCTATCACCCAATAACATAAGTGAAAGCACATGACCATAAACTAGTGATCACTTCAGCTCTGAACAAAACCTCAAACCAATGTAATGTGAAACACATCAGAAAAATAACTGAGACCAAGAGCAACACTGCACATCATAAAACTGTAGAAAATCCTCCTACAAACACCTCTAAGTGCCAACTATGTCAAGTATGATCTCCTTCTTAAAACCCCAAAGAGAACACCATAACAACACCCAAAGTTGTTTAATCTCATAGAGATCAACCAAGAAATCAACATGGATCCTTGTGGTGTGTGAGTGACAGAAGCTTGACCATGCGTGGCTGCAGATTGCAAATGACTCCTAGAGAGCTTCGTGATCATAACCACCTAATCTCACCTCTCATCTCTATCATCTACTCGTGTGCCTCCTGGTACATCCTCTAGTACCGGTCTCTCTCAGCCTGAACCCTGTCTTTGTCAGCTCTTGCCTACTAGACATCCCGCAGTGAGAACTCATCGACATTTGGCTCTCTGTCTGATGTAGGAACCACTACTATCTTCTCTCACTGTGCCCTAAGCTCAGCCTCAGTGCGCTCAACTCTCTGTCGAAACTCCTCTCTCTCTCTCTCTCATGCAGACTACTCTAGCATGGCCTCTGTAGAAGTCCTATATCTAATGACAGGCATAAATAACTCATCATGCCACCCAACGGATGATTGTGGCAAATGATCTGCTTGCACCTGCTGCTCTAAGGCATCTGTTAGTAATATGTCTCCTATGACATGACTCACAAAGTCTCACCATGCATTTGTCCCAACTACAAAATAGAGAATGAGATAGATGTTAGACTCCCAAATAAAAACCATAAATAATAAACTATAACAAACTATAAAACAATATCAAACCTTACCTGGATCTCCATCTCGCCAGGATGGATCGATGGTGTGACGAGCTCTGCTGTCTAATCTGTAGCTGGGGGCATAGGCCTACTACTCTCCCCTCACTCTATCTGACTAGGCTTCGCATCATCTGCAGGTGTAGGACCATGAGCCTTGGACTGCAGTCTCGACTTGGTCTCCTCGTCAGTGTCCACCTCCTACTAGCTCTGTTGTGATCTCATTCTGAAGACATACTATGATGGGACCTCCTCAGACTCATCCTCATCCTCCTCCATACCCTCCTTGAGATTGTAGTATCCCATGAAGTCACTGACATCATCCTCCACCCCTGTGTCACTAGCATGACCGGCCCAAGATTGGGCATCCCCCGTAGGGTGCCTGGGTGGAAAGATAGGTGCAGGCCGTGTTGTGTGCCACTAGGTCTAATATGTTCAAATAGACCTAACATCATCTGCACTTGATACCAGCTCTACATCCTAAGGACCCTTGTCATCTCTAAGTGGTATGTCTTCTATAGTCAGCCATCAGATAGTATTGGCTCTGACTACACTCTGAGCTGTGCATGCATAACTCAAATGAACTGCAGGAACATCATGTACCTGTCTGATATGTCGTGCCACCCTGTCATAATAGAACCAAGATACAACATGATCAAGGTGACCGGCCATCAATTGATCCCTCTGCATCTGAGCTAATTGCCTCTGCTCACCAGGCCATCTGATGAAGCCACGATACGATCTCCAGATGATGTCACCAGGCTATAATTTGTTAAATACTACTCTCTAGTATAACAAATTGCCATGCCTCCAACACTTGACTAGTGGGTAGGTGTAGACGTATGGATGAGTGAATGCTGCCTCTATGGGATAAGCCATCAGTCATGTGCACTTGGTGTGCTCAAAGGCCCAAACCTGTAACAATGTGCAGAACATCAGACTCCGCATCTCGTAGTGGACATATCGCCCTAAGTCGCGATATAGGTGTGCAAGCATACTGTGCCCTCATGCATAGACAGTCTGATGCACCTCCATCACTCTGATAGTATGAATGAGACCCCCATGAAGGTGAGTGCCTCATCCATCTGGTACGATGGCTAGTGTGATTGTGACAATCATGATCCTCCATAGTAAGGGAATGTCTCTGCATCCCTGCTCTAGCAATTAGAGTTGAATGTGTCCTCGCTCTGCCTATGACATGGTGCGACCCAAACAATATAGCTAACTCTCACGAGTATACTCCTCTGAGCAGTGTCCAACAACCCTCACTATCTCTCCTTAGATCGGCAGTCAAAGGATCCTAAATACATCCTCTACTGTGATGGTAATCTCGCCAGTCGGTAAATGGAACATGGAGGTATATGCATCCCGTCTCTCCATCAGTGCCATAAGCATCGCATAGTGGAATTTGATTGGCATCTCAAACACCCACCATAGACCCACCGTCTATAAGTGCTCTCTCTTTGCGGCTGTCAAAGCACTAGCGCGATCTCACAGAAGTGCCATCAAATGACGACCTATGTGCTCCCACATCTTAGGGACATCCTGCAGATTAGAGAGAAAGCAAGAGTATCAGAATCCCCACTAGAAACCAAAATAAGCTATCAAGAACTAAATAGAATTCTTGTGTCTAGGCCCTGTGTCCTCTGTGGACTAGGGCACTCCAGGAAGACTAGGGTGCCCCAGAGGGACACTGGCACTCCTATGGGACTAGGGTGCCCCAGAGAGACTTTTGCGCCCTAGGTGGACTTGGGCGCCCCTATTTGGGAACCTTGTCCACCTTCCCCTCTTGGAACAGACATTGATAAACGTAAAAGCAAAATATGATGAAAGACGACAGAAGGATGGAATCAGACCCTACTTCGGCCTCGAAGTGTCTCTCCGCCACTCGGGCTTGGAGCATCTCTAGTCATGGTGGATGGTATGGACGTCAGCTTGGCATGGTCGCTCCCTTGTTCTCCTTCTCTCTCTCTCTCTGCAATAACAAGAAACAAGAATGAGTTAAGTGATAAGTGACAACTCCTTTTACATAAAGTAAGTGAGAAATCCTATTCCTAACTAGGTGCAAAAGCACGCGCTTTCACTCTAGAGCCCTTTTCTTGAGCTGTTGAACTCCGATCTCCATGCCATTTTTTGCATTGGAATCTTGGTTCCGCTCTCTTTCTTACCCAATGTGTTGTTCTTGAGCATTGTTTCTTCAAATGACCCTCATAACACATTTCCCTTGAAATCGACGCATGTGGATACCTCCTTGTTTCCACTCTTAGACTAAGCAAGCAAAAACAAGGGGGGGCATATATCTCCCTTGATTTCCTCCCTCACCATGTTTCATCACTCAACCCCCTTAGTGTTTTGATACTGACTGATTGGTGATGGTCGTAGGTTGATTTGGTTTTGATTTTGCTGACAAGTGTTCCTTTACAGGATGCGGTTCCTAACATTGTGGTCTTGTAGGATTGTAGACTTGGGGGCTTCTTCCTGTTCATCAACAACACTTCGACTTCCTCTATAATATCATTTTGAGTATCCTTTTCATGGTTAATGCATTTACTTTCCTTTAGTTGCATATGCACATAGTGTCATATGGCCACTAAAGTAGGGGCTAAATGTAACGTCGAAAATTGTCCTCTTGTACGGAATGGTACAATTTCCCTTGGTTTAGCTCCTCACTTTTGATGATATCTCAACCTTTTCATTTTCAGCCTTCCCGAAACCCTGATCGACTTCATCTAGGAGCAACTTATTCACTTTTTGAGGTAACTAATTGATAGAACCTAGAAAGAGATTTGAGATTAGGGTCCCTAGGACCCCCAAAAATGTAGATCTGAGTTGAAATTAGGGGCTTGGACTTGGGCACCCATGCCCTAGTCCTCCCCGGTTTCATGGGATCTTGAATTTTGGCGGGGTGTCGGTTCCCACCGAGTGGCTTAGGATTCTGTTTTCAAATTCTTGGTTTTCACGCGATATCGAAACGTTACTTCAAAATTTGAATTCCCTAAAGCTAGATATAAAAAGACATTTGCAAATCATTTTAACACACACAATTCTTATGTAAGCTTAATGCTAAAACTCTACCGCAATTACCATTGAAGATCAGTGACTTGTTGAAGCTATTCAAAGTATTCTTTATTTGCTATCTTGGAGACAATGGATGAAGGTTAGGAATCAAGATCTTGAGTCTATCTTGCTCTTCCTAGGGTTTGTACACCCTTTGCATGATTGGGAAATGGGTTGAAGCCTCCAACAGTAAGCTTGGAGATCCTCCGCAGACATTGCTGATTCACCTTCTTGTTCATGCAAGTCTTCATTTGTTTCATCTCCTTGAGGTGAAGTTGTATGTATTTATTGATGCAAAGCAAGTTGTTGATCTTCCCTTGATTGAGACATCTAGGGTTTGATTTTATGCATAACACATTGTTAGATTTGCACACACTTCTACAAATCTTTTCCTTTGGCTATGGTGGAGGTTGAAATACCGAAGGTGCGGCTTGACTAAGGCAAGATTCTATATAGCCGCAACAATTTCCTTCTTTTGTTTGTGCAGATCATGTTTCATAGGTTCCAGTGAAAAGAAGCTATGGGAAGAAGGACATTGCAGGTACAGTCATGACAGACTTTTAGATTTTTGGATTTTGAGACTTGCGAGACATTAGGGCGGGCGCCCTAGTCCAACCAGGTGTTTTATCCAGGATCTGGGAGCCTTTTGACAGTCCTAGACACCATGTGCAGAAGGTTTTCTAGTTTAGGAATTTGTAGGACATTGGGGCAGGTGCCCTAGTCCAAGTAGCCCTCAAAATCTAGGTACACTTCTCTGAAACCCCTCCTTTGCACTTCTGTAATAAGTTTTACCAGATACTTCATCTAGTTCTATATATTGTTCATTTGAGGCATAATTAGGGTTTTACTTGATTGAAAGTACAACACTTGATAAAATCTTGATTAGGGCCTTAGGTTCTACAACCACATGAGCATACAAGGGAGGCAAAGTGGTTAGAAGTTTTTTCACAAGATCGATCCTTGTCATCCCTAATGTTTAGCGGTGAAATTGAGATACTTAACCTAGAGTAAATAAGCCATCAAATTTTACCCCAAACAACTTCACACAAGGATTGACTCCTATAACACCTCTAGTTGGGGATGGTCTCTTATGAATTTCCAAAGCAAGTGGATTGTATTATTATGGTTATACCCTTTCAATTATATCTCTCATTAATTAAAAGAATAATGCAAAGAGGTACTCCTTGCTGCACACACTCCACTTTAATCCACAACATAAGCAAATACCAAGATTTCAACAGCAACATACAGAGATTCTCTGGTGTCAACACAAATACTCATAAAAAATAAAATACTAGATAACATGCTTCTTTAATGCATTCAAGTAATACAGAAATAAAAATTATTACATATAATTGGCCATCCATGGCCTCTCATACACACTCTCATCCTCACATTCCTCTCTTCCAAATCTGCATATACTTGTACTTTATCTCATCAAATCTGCATATAACTTCCTTCAGAAAACATACACTTCATATCTCTTCAAACATGCATAGAAGTCCTTTCACCTTCCTCTAAAATCTGCAACAACAATCAACTACTTTCCTTTGAATAAATCAACCTCTACATGAGGTGTCTCCCCTCTCCTAAGTGTCTTCCTTGCCTTTTCTCACACCCCCTTTTAAATCTACATTTCTTTCTCTCCGTATGGAGATAGGAATCTTCCCCAAATGCTCTCTATTGGGCACCCCTCTTCTATCTTTTCTTTCGCATTTAAAAGATAGATTTTAATATCTGCCACAAACTCTTTTCAACGCCCTTCTCTAAAATAAAATCTAAATTTTGTTTTTCAGTTTGCCTCCAACACTTCACATACTAATTTGGCATTTTATTTTCTTTATTTGCGATTGAAAGAATTCAAACTAAATCCCCAGGAGGCATCTCTTTTCTTTATTTTACTTTTCTATTTTAAAAAAAAATATTAATTTTCTATTTTAAACAAATTTCCTTTAATAAGGTGTCACATTTCCCACATTGGAGCTTCCTATTTTTATTTGAATTTTTCTTTTAATTCTCATTTATCTCCACTTCATATGCATCAAAGAATAAAATAAAGTTTTCATTTGTACAACTGTGACAATGCATAAAATTAGGTGTCAACAAGTGAAAAACTCAAATTTCTCCGTTTTTCCCAAAAAAATTCCCAAAGGCATGTTATGACCCGCTCAAGTCCTCTGTAAAAGGATTTCACTTCAGCCCTCATAAATTTTGAAATTTTAAACTTTCCGTAAACTGGCAACACACTTTCGGCATTAATGACGTAAATTTCTAGTATTAATTTATCCCAAACAATAAATTATATGACTTTGATTCTTTTTGCACATTCAACATGGTACCTCCAAGAATACCCCTGCAAAATGATTCTACTCTAGCTATTATGAATTTTTGGGAATAAATTTCACAAAATTGCCTGGGAGTGTTAAAATTGTGAACTAGCAAAAGTTTGATTCTTGCAATTATGTGCTGACTTTGAAGTCCCCTAATGCTGAGAGATGCCAAATAAAACCCAAATCCAAACTAGAATAGGAAGGAAACAAAATACAATTTTGTTTGTCGATGTTGATTGCCAATATTCCCAGATTCTCCTGCATCAGACAAGTTGGGTACAAAGTTTGTGAGCATAGGCTCACAAAGGTCGAGTTAAATGGTAGAGCCATTCTTTCAAATTGCAAGCAATATGCAACAAACTTCATCACTAAAACATGTGGACAAAATTATTTTTTCTTCCTCCTTTTCCAACATCTCGTCAGAACAAGTATCATCCTCATCCAACAATTCTGCACTCTCTTCCTCCTTCCTCTCGTAGACTCATATCCAACATGAACTATCCTCCTCCTCCAAAGACTCTCTCCTTTCCTCTCCTCCTTTATAGGATCCAACCCACCGTTATCCAACCACCTACAACAAATGCATTCTTCTCTCTTCCAATCTTTCGTGGGATTTGACGCACCATAAACTGACTACCTCCACCAAGTCTCACTTCTAGCATCCTCTACAACTTTTATATGCAAATACACATCTGCATAGAAACCTACTACTATACCCTTCTTTTCATCTACTTGCAACTTCTTATTCATTTTAGTAGCATGAAGATTCACATCAACTCTATAAAGTCCCCTTTTGTAAATGCCCTAGTTTTTGCCCTAAAATCACAATTCCAAGAAAAGAAAGAAATGAAATAGAGTTAATCATATTATTTACCAATTTAAATTGTTGAACAAGATAGATCTTGGTTGAGAACCTGCAATCATGTTAGATAATCATTGAAAGCATAATCCATAAAATAGATCTTTCCTACTAGAAATAGGAACATTATCTTAATCATATGATATACATAATTCATTAATGGTGTCCAACCAAAAAGGGCTAGGATAAGGGTGCAAGATAGGGTGCTTGAATAGATCCTCTACCCTAGGCCCAAGAGTAGATATACCATCCCTCTTGGCCTCATGTGGCCTTCCGCCATCAATATGAGGGGTTGTACCTAGTGAGGAATCCTATAGTGATTCTTTGTCTTCTTGCCACCCTTAGTCTCCTCCCTATGATTTAAACCAATAGCCAAACATAAGGGGACATAATAGGGTGCTCTAAGTGATCCTCTACCCTAGGCCCAAGAGCGAATCTACCATCTCTCTTGGCCTAATGTGGCCTTCTACCATCCATATGATGGAGTGTACTAGTGAGGAATCATATAGCAGTTCTACCTCATCTTATCCACCCTTGGTTGCTTGATTTTTTTTGGATTGAGAATCGTGCACTAATTGTATTAAAAAAAGAGTAAAGATTACATCTTAGTTGTTAAGCAGACCACATCAAAATTATTGTACCTAACATCAATCCAAAAAGCCATAGGTTCACTAATACATACAGATGGTTTTGCCTATTCCAAAACTAAGGTATATACTATAAAGTCACACACACACACACACATAACAAAACCATAGTAAATAGTTGGCCATCATTTTCTACATCGAAACTATAAAATAAAGCTTGTTGATATCATTTGCTTCAAAGTAAACTTCATGAGTAACTTAGGGGATCCTCACTGCTTCATCTTCTGTTTTGTCATCTTATTGGGTGCCTTCATCTACGTTCATATCTTCCCTTGAGTCCATGTGAAAAGGTACAGAAAGGTCTTCATTATCTTGTTCTTCAGACTAGTAATAAAAGCCTTGACAGTCATCTAGATTTGTAACATAGTTAACCTCTTTTGTCTTTGTCTTTTCCATATCAAACCCTTGGTCTTTATCCCAGCCTTCATCCTGATGCCAAAGATGTATCTTGTTATCATTGTTTTTGAAAGAGTCCATGCCTAGAATGATTCTGTTGATAACTGAGAGGGGGGGGGGTGAATCAGTTATCCTAATTATTTCCCTTTTTGAACTTTCCTTTTAATTGAAGCAGCATAAAATCAAACACAAAACATTAACCATGAAATAAGAAACACATGACACAGTATTTTTGACGTGGAAACCCTGTTAAGGGAGAAAACCACGGGGTGATTAACCCAAGAATTATTCTCTGTTAGAAGAATAGGAAATTACAAAAATGGCACTTGCCAATTAGGGCTCACTGCCCGAGCACACTGCTCACAAGAGGCTCACTGCCTACAAGAAGACACACTGTCTTACAAAGTGATAAGAATCACAGTCTTGAACTGATTGGAAGCATCTGCATATGCTGGAGTTCAGTTCCGGTTAAGTTCAGTATACTGATCTGCTGCACTTCATCTTTCCTCTGTTCTTTAGTCTGCTATCCTTTCACATACCGGATCTTTCTTGCTACTTCTGCTCTACTCTGGACTTGTTCGCATATCCTTTCACACACTTCACCCTCTTTACAACTAAATCCATCCTCTATATATATCCGCACAAGTAATTTCATCACCTTTCTAGTCGGCATCCGGAACAGTCTATTTTCTTACAAACTTAGTTCTGTCGGCTGAATCCTTGCTCACCAAGCAATGCAGATCAAGCATATACTTGTAGATATCATCAATTATGTCGGCCAAACATGATTCATGCCTCCGCAACCTTTATCATCATCTGTAACACATCCGGAAAGTAGTCTGATACTCTATCAGTCAGTTCTTCCTCTGTTTTCACTGTCTCTCAGGAATCCGGTACTCAACTATTCATATCTTTTTCTTTGTCCATCTCCGGAGGCTAAATCCTTGGAATATACTACTCAAGATAGTCCTCTTGACTTCCCCAGATCCGCACTGTGCCAAGACACTTCCTCTGAGAGATCCGGACCAATCTGTCGGACCTTGCCACATGCTCTGTTCTTGTTCACCGGACCACAACAATCTTCAATCTGACTTCCGGTAGAGATATATCATGACTTGCGGATATGTGGGATGACCTTTGTTGCCATCAATGACAACAACCATGAATCCATATAGTGTCTCTTGCCAACAATCTCCCCCTTTGGCATTGATGGCAACACTTAGTGAAAAATGACTAAGTGTTTACACTATGCTCCCCCTTTGCTGATGCTCTTGTCTTTATATACAATTTCCGGAACTCCCCCTGAGTTGGATTCCTCATTTTTCACTGCTCCTCACTCCCCCTTTGACATCAATGGCAAAGGGTAGGGTCCGCACACCAAAATTTTCAAAAATTTTCTATATATAGCCGCATATTTACATACTCACATATACTGCAGAATGTCTGCAAAGGATGTCTGCAGTTGAACCATTTCAGTAGCCCAACTAAGCTTCATTCTGTCCAAGATTGAAATGTGACCACTCAACAAAAATGCAAAAGCTTCTGCCCGCCTGAGATCTGTCGGATCTTTTGTATGGGCGGTGGTCTGGGCATCACTGATGGCCTCATGCATAGTTTCCAACTTAGGGACTATAATCCTTCTAAGTTCTCCCATCCGGTTGGTAATGTTCTTCCTCTCCTTCTCAAGATTCTTTATTTCATTCAAGACTGCAATAGTCTGACATTCTTGATTTATTATAGAGGAAGAGAGAGGATCAAAACTTTGAGATAAGCTTTGAAGCTTGTCCTGTTCCTCTTTTATTTTCTTGTCAATTGCTGCTGTTGCCTTTGACCAAGATATACAAAATTTGTAGATGTCACCGCCATCCTTAAGAGCATTTTCTAAGCTCTTTATTCCAATGCTTACAATCTTCCTATCCTTAGAGATTAATTCTAATATTTCAGAAAATCTCTTATCCAAAAATTCCTTCCGGACCTTTTCTTCAGCTGATTTTTCTAGAGAATTAAAATGTGTATCAATACTGCTGACTAAGGTTTTTAGATTACCGGAAGTGGAGGCTGTCGGATCTATTTGGATTGATGGCATGATCTTTACAAGTACTCCGGAAGCAGCCTCTATCAACTCACAGTCTTCCATATGAGACTTCAGGAGCTTTTCATTTGCCTTGGCATTTGCAAATGAAGCTATCTTCATTGTTTGTACCGGAGAGAGAGAGTCAAAATCAAATGGACCTTTTAGAAGCTCCGGTTCATCAATCTCTAGAGTTTCTTTGCTCAAAAATTGTTGAACAGTTTGTGCAGTGTCTCTTGCCGGAGACAGATGTTTCTTTTCTTCTGCAGTCTTAGAACTGTCAACCTCTTTGTCTGTCACCACTGCTTCCTTCTCCTGCAATTGCTCTTCTTCTTTGGATCCGGAGACTGTAGGGGAAACCGGAGGAGAGATGCTTGCTTGTTCATGGGCCACTTCTTCTGGAGCAGAGGGTTCCAAGTCCTCACTTGTCTGTTCAGGGCTCACTTCTTCTGGAACAGAAGATTCCAAATCAGCAGCTGTTTCTGCACCTAAGTCCTCTACAACAGGAAGATTGAACCTTTTGAAGGCCTTCCGGAGGATCTCTTCTGTCTCTTGTGCCACTTTGTCAGTCTCACCAAGCATGAGCTGATTCATCCTGGCTTTACTTCTGAACTCATCTTTGCAGTCCTTGAAGATCATGTTCATTGTCTTGGGATCAATTTGAGGATATAGCTGAATAGCTATCTGCTCCCGGATCTCAAGATCTTTAGCATGAGCATTATTTTTCCTCACTTCCATTTCCTTTTCTAGGCTTTTAGGAATAAGAGATATTATTTTAATGAAAGCCTTATTATATATGTTAAGATATTTCACTGTGGCCTCCTGCAGAGTCTTTTGGTCTGCCTCACTGAAGTCATCATAGGATTCAGTCATTGGTTGAAGGTTTCCATCCACCGTGACCGACTTGATTATGCTCTCTAGTGACAGAGTGGGCTTTTCAACAGTTACCTCTGCCATTTCATCCTTGTCTTGGCCTGTGGAGGGCTTACCGGATCCTTTCTTCTTCTGTTTCTTTACTTCTCTTACTTCCTCATCTGATTCTGTTTCCTCTTCATCCTTTTGGCTTTCATAAGCCCTTGATGCTTTTGTCTTGGATCTTTTACCGGATGCCTGGACTTCCGGTTTTGAGCTTTTGGTTGTGGAAGGTGCAGATCTCTTTGATGATCTGGTCCGGGTGGGGGTTTCAACCGGAGCACTTTCTTTGCTTTTCTCTTCTTCCTCAGCCTTTCTCCTCTTTTCCTGGCTGGCATCAAGTGCCTCTTTTGAGATGCCTAGGCCTTGAGCAATGTGCTCTACTTCTTTTCTCACTTTTCTCTTAATCTCAGGTTCCCTGAGTTCTACATGTAATTTCACACTCAGCTCCTCAAAGGTTCCAAACCTTTCTGCCTTAGGATCTTTGGGCTGACTTAGCATGTGTTGAACATGCAGCTCTACTATCTGTTCATCAACTTCATACCCCATGGGCATGATCCAGACAGTCCTTGGCTCCACTGCCTCCATTAGGCACTGATCAGTGTCAACCATAAAGCATACTGAGTCCTTGTATTTCTCAATGAGAGACTGGGGAATTCTCTCTCTTGCTTGCATCATGCTCTGAAAGTTTTTGAAGTATCCCCATAGAGCTGTATTTCTCGCTTTTGCATCCCCAAGTCCATGCAAATAGTCTCTTATCTGGACTGCAACAGGTTTGTCATTCTGCCATACCCATCCACTTGTTCCGGGTAGCTCATTCATGAAGTAAAAGAATAGACATACAATGAGAGTACCATACTTAAAGGAGTTCTTCTTGTCTTTCTTGATTTTCTGAACATTTTCCATTAATTGGCTTAGTAGTAGTTCACAAAGATCATAATCTGCATTCTTTCTTAGCATTTCATATGCTGTGTATATTGCAGTTCCGGATACAGAATTCTCCCTGCTGGAGTGATAGATCTTATATCCTATTATCATTGATGCATATTTGATATCCGGATCCGAAATATCTTCAATGGTCATTGCCCTCTTATCATATTTTGATCCGGTGGCCTCAGTTACAACGTTGTTCTTGACAGATTTGAGGATAGGTACCCCCCCGGAAGAGTATAGACCAGTTACTGCTCTAATTGCTTCTTTTGTGATCTTACAGGGTCTATCTAGCCAAAGGAAGTTGTCATGCATCCTGCTCAGTACATACCGGACCCATTCATCTTCTTCAAAGCTAGGGAAATGAATGAATTGCTCAAATTGTTTCTTCTGGATACCCTTATACTCTGGTTTGAGCTCAAAAGCATTGTCTATCAGTTGCTTGTGATAGAGGTCTCTTAATTTGAATTCCCCAAATTCCTCAATGTTTGCGTGTATGTAAACCCTAATATCTTCAGTATGTAAGACTCCGTGGGGAACACTAGAGAAGGCTCCTAGTGGATCTACCTCCAATGATTTGTAGGGATGTTTCTTGAATGAGGGGCGAGGTCTATCAGAGATCTTAACTATGTTTGGAGTAGCCATTCTTCAAAGATTTGCAGTGAGGCAATGAAAACGAAGAATACCTTATGCGCCTTCGGTTTGCACGGAGTGGTTGGATTGATTTCTTTATGCAATAGCTTCGGCAGGAGATCCTTGGTGTGCTTGATGAACCTTGTTGCAGAGCTCCACTATTCGCTTCTTCTCAAGTGTAGAATGAGCAGATAACTTTTGAGAAATCCCTTATATTGCTCCGCAAACCCTACTATCTGTCTGCAATAAATGCTTCACCTGCATTATTCCGGTTTACCATGTCTGGACAGCTTGGAGTATCCCGGATTAGTCCTGATCACTGAATATCATCCGGATCTTTAAATCATGAATAAATCTAGGTAACATATTACAAGAACATCCCAAACACTCTGTCCAATCCGCAAGACAAGATCGTGCACTTCCGGATCTCTCCGGACCTTTTTGTAATCCTTTATCATACCGGAGCACCTCCCTGAACAGGTCTAACTTAATCGAACACAGCTTCTTCATAACTCCATGCGGACCTCTGAAAACTTGACTGAAGCATCTCAGGACTTATATCTACAAACCCTTTAATCCGCATCTTGTGCCACATCCGGCACAACTTGTTTGGCTGGGGGAACAGAAATCTTCCTTGAGTCTCCCCCTGAGCCTGAGCTCACTTTTTACTTTCCGGAAGAAATATCAGCACCAGAATCTGGTGCGGATCCAACCTCTACATTCTCTGAGCTTTTCTTCACCCAAATCTTGCTCATCTGATTCCTAACTTCATCCGCATTCATCTTTTGTTTACCCTTGTCTTGATTCTGATTATATACCGGACCTCTTTTGTCCTGATTCTTGTTTTTGCAGACTTTAGCATTATGACCGGACCTATTGCAGATTTGGCAAATAACATTTCTTTGCATATTTAACTGATATCCCCTTGATCTGCATTGATTAGCCATATGACCTATTCTATTGCATGTAAAGCATCTACCTTTGAATGATTTGTTTACTTGCATAATTCTGCATTCATGGGATTTGTGTCCATACCTTTTGCAGTTGAAGCACTGTCCGGAGAAGGATGAATTAATCTGATTCACTCTCATTCTGCACTGATTAGCTTTGTGACCAAAGTGGTTGCAGCTGTGGCAGTATCCATTGAAGGATGGATATCTTTGAGCGTTTGGCTGTCTTACCGGAGGTCTTCTAGGCCTGCTCCTTGGATTTTCTGATCCAAGATTCTTCTGACCGGATCCGGAGCTTTCTCCTTTCTCATATCCCAAGCCATACTTGTCATCTGTCCTCTTTTGACTTCCAAGAAGAACTTCAAGTTGAGCAGAACTTATCTTGAATTTCTCTTTATATTCATTTGCTGTTTGAAGGTCTCTTTTGAGGGAGGCAATTTGATCCTCAAGTTTTCCTTCATTATCTTTGGAATCTTCAAGATCAGATTCAAGGTGTCTGATAATCCTGTCCATCTGGTGGCATTCTTCTGATTTTTCTTTAAGAGATTGTCTTAGATTGTCTTCAGCCTTTCTTTTTTCTTCAATCTCTTGAGTAAACTTTATAGTTCCTGATTCCATTTCATGTCTTAACATAATGACTTCTTTTGATAACTTTTCACATAACTTGGTTTGCTCAGTCAATTCCTCACTTGTATTGCTTTCTTCACTTTGTCTTGCCAACTGTTGAAGCAGCTCCTTTCTCTTTTTCATAGAGAGACTTAATTTGTCTTTTAATTCTCTCATGAATTCATCAGCCTGTTTGAGTCTTTCCTTTAATTCACTGACTTCAGAATTTGACTGTTCAAGATCCTCAAGGGCAGTGTTGAGTTGCTCCCTTAAACCATATGCATCCATTTGAAATCCCAGATCTTCCTCAAGCTGTTAGGCTCTATTAGGAGGAACTTAGCTCTGATACCAATTGTTGATAACTGAGAGGGGGGGGGTGAATCAGTTATCCTAATTATTTCCCTTTTTGAACTTTCCTTTTAATTGAAGCAGCATAAAATCAAACACAAAACATTAACCATGAAATAAGAAACACATGACACAGTATTTTTGACGTGGAAACCCTGTTAAGGGAGAAAACCACGGGGTGATTAACCCAAGAATTATTCTCTGTTAGAAGAATAGGAAATTACAAAAATGGCACTTGCCAATTAGGGCTCACTGCCCGAGCACACTGCTCACAAGAGGCTCACTGCCTACAAGAAGACACACTGTCTTACAAAGTGATAAGAATCACAGTCTTGAACTGATTGGAAGCATCTGCATATGCTGGAGTTCAGTTCCGGTTAAGTTCAGTATACTGATCTGCTACACTTCATCTTTCCTCTGTTCTTTAGTCTGCTATCCTTTCACATACCGGATCTTTCTTGCTACTTCTGCTCTACTCTGGACTTGTTCGCATATCCTTTCACACACTTCACCCTCTTTACAACTAAATCCATCCTCTATATATATCCGCACAAGTAATTTCATCACCTTTCTAGTCGGCATCCGGAACAGTCTATTTTCTTACAAACTTAGTTCTGTCGGCTGAATCCTTGCTCACCAAGCAATGCAGATCAAGCATATACTTGTAGATATCATCAATTATGTCGGCCAAACATGATTCATGCCTCCGCAACCTTTATCATCATCTGTAACACATCCGGAAAGTAGTCTGATACTCTATCAGTCAGTTCTTCCTCTGTTTTCACTGTCTCTCAGGAATCCGGTACTCAACTATTCATATCTTTTTCTTTGTCCATCTCCGGAGGCTAAATCCTTGGAATATACTACTCAAGATAGTCCTCTTGACTTCCCCAGATCCGCACTGTGCCAAGACACTTCCTCTGAGAGATCCGGACCAATCTGTCGGACCTTGCCACATGCTCTGTTCTTGTTCACCGGACCACAACAATCTTCAATCTGACTTCCGGTAGAGATATATCATGACTTGCGGATATGTGGGATGACCTTTGTTGCCATCAATGACAACAACCATGAATCCATATAGTGTCTCTTGCCAACAGATTCCTATTTTTGGTGAGTTTCTCAAATGCTCTGAACTAATGCTAAAATTCTAGTAGGTTCTCTCCCATTGTTTTCCAAGTTCACTCTTTACAAGCTCTCTATGTTGTTGCTTGCAATTTAGCCCATAGAAATCTGTGTAGGTATTATAGAACCTTTGATCGAACCTTCTCAAATTCCTAGCACAAAAGTTTGTTTCCATAATGTCTTCTTTGTAAAACATGGTACCTGTATCTATTGGCACTTTGAATTTGCCAAGTGAAATCTCCATTGCAACCATCACCTTCTCAAAGAAATTATAATTGGTGAGACTCAAGCAGGTCCCAGTGAGTAACCTCTCCCTGCCCTAGAGTCTTTCCTCGTTCCTCTTTTTCTAGATAAACCACAAGATTTCAGTAGACAAAATAAACCAGAAACAATTAGGTTTTATGTTCAAAGCATCAACATAACCAAAAATAATTTCTTTCCAATTTGTGTATATAGTAGGACTCCATAGGGATATATTGCCCTTGAAAAAAACCCAAATTTCTTTTGCAAATAGATATTCAAGAAAAATATGTGTAGTAGACTCAAGAACATTGCATAAGGGTTAAAAGACAATATCATAACCTATGCAGGGTTTATTTAGAATTAATACCCACCTGAAATGTAGGCTTTTTTTGGTTCAAGGACTCTGGACCACAACAATTTGAATGTTTTGGACAAAGTTTTTTTCCCCAAAGTGTCTCCCCAAGTAACATTGATATGTTGAAAAATCTCCAAAGAGTTGGTTAGCATTTTATAAATCAGGTTTGGTTTCACATTCATCATATTAGTACAATCCTCCCATTTTAACTTCTCAATGCAATTTTCGCCCATAATAGATACCCCCAATTAGAGTTTACACAACAAAGCCTTGTTTAGAGTAGAGTATGTCCTAAACTATTTCTCATTTAGATGAAATTCCTCTTTAATCTATTCATATCTTTTTGGAGAGCCCTCATCAAAGAGATCACTAAGTTTGGAAAGCCCTTTTGAATTGCATTTCACGGTAGAGAAACCCTGGAGTAATGCTAAAGGTTTACCTTTATGTCTGACATTCTACCAGATGGATCTATGGCCCCAAATTGTATGGTTATCAAAATCAATAGTTGTTCTATCCATAATAAGAACCTTAGCTTGTTCCCAAGCCTTTCATATGCTACTAAAGACAACAGATCCCCTTGGTTTAGATTTAAAATCCCCAAACAGAGCATGGTGAAAGTGCAAGTGGCCCCATTGCTTTTTATTTCCTAGGATAGAATTTTGTAAAATGTTTCTAACCAGGACCTTCCAAGGTTCATCACTAGATAGGGATTTGATTATCCACTTTGTTGCTAAAGAAACACCTTGAATCCTCAAGTCCTTAAGCCCCAAACCTCCCAATTCTTTGCTAAGACAACACCAATCCCACTTGACCAGATGCTTTTTAACCTTGCCCTTACCATCAGACCACAAAAACTTTCTTATCACCTTATTTATAATGTCAAATTGATAATTGGCAAAAAGCCACATAGAAGAGTAATAGATTGAATAATATGAGAGAATTTTCTGATATACGTAAACTCTGCCAGCTAAAGAATGATGAAGCCTATCCCAGCGTTTAAGTTTTCTTTCAATTTTGGTAAACAACCAATCCCACATAAGTTTCAAAGAAGGGAAAATAGCAAAGGGGATTACCAGGAACCTGACTTGTTTCGAAGGAGCCCCCCCCCCCAATTGCCATTTGTCAAGGTCAAGCTAGGTCAGAGCAGAACAATCCCAAGATAGTAGAACTGACTTGGATGGTGAGACTTTAGCTTCTGAGGCCAGACAAAAAATGTCTAACCTATCCTCCAACCTATCAAATTCCTACATATAGATTCTAGGAAAAAGAGCAGTGTCATTTGCAAACTATACATTTAGCACTCTATAACCACTAGGCAGAGAAATACCCTATAAATTGCCTTGAATTAGTTATGTTCTCAAAATATAATGGAGGGCTTTTGAAGCAATCACAAATAAAGAGGGGGCTAGGGGGCATCCCTTTGCGAATAGACCTCCCCATTTCAAAAGGGGCCAACAACATCCCATTCACTTCTACTTGAGCAGAAGCATCCTTAAATAGCATCCTAACCATATTGCAAAAATGCTTAGGAAAGCCAATGGATTTAAGAATTTTAAAGATAAAGGACCACTCTACTCAGTCATATGCCTTTTCAAAATATGGTAAAATAATGCCAACATTTTGGTTGGTTTCCTTTGCCCACTGGAGAGCTTCCCAACTAGTAATAAGATTCTCTAGAATGTATCTTCTCTTTATGAATCATGTTTGGGTAGTGCTTATAATTTCTGGCAGAATCTCTCTTACTCTTAGAGCCAGGACCTTAGCAATCACTTTATATGAGACATTCAGTAATGTTATGGGCCTCTAATTTTTTTTTTCTATCTTATCACCATCTTTAGGCAGTAGTTTGATAATTCCTTTATTTACATCACCACCTAAGGTTCCCTTATTTATCGATTCTTTGTATAGTTAAAACAAGTCATCAACTATTCCTTCCATATTAGCTTTGTAGAATTCAATCAGGAGACCATCAGCACTAGGGGATTTCCCATTCTTCATGGAGTTAATTTCAGCTTCTATTTCATCTTTTGATATTTCTTTGTCCAGGATTTTCTTCATTTCTTCATTTGCCTTCTCCTTACATGTTTTGGTACATAATTCTTGGGCTTCACTACAGCTCCTTGTTTCTTGTCTTCTGCCTTGAATAGCATTTCATAAAAGTTCCTAAAGGCTTCCAAGATAACCTCTTTCCTTTTCAGATAGACTCCACTTACAACTACTCCTTCTATGTTTTCTTTAATATTCTTATATTTGAGGAGGTTGAAAAAAACTTAGTACCTTTATCACCATCCTCTAACCAATTCAACTTTTCTCTAATTTTGGCACTCTGAGATTTCCTAACCTAGATTTTTCTTAACCCGTGCTTGAATTACCCCAAACTTTCAAATATTTCTTCATCATTGTGGTTAGCTTAGATTTTTTCTTCAATTTTGAGGAACTCTTTTTGCAGAAATAATTCCTTTTTCTTGTCTAGAGAATATTTCTTTCCTAAAATTTTGAAGATAGTCTTACATGCTTCTGTCATCTTATTCCAGTAGAGAGAGGCATCTTTATTTCTATAGAGAGACTTTCAAAGTTTTTTCAAAGTCTTATACCATTTAAACAGTCTTGATCCTTTAATAGCTGACAATTAAGCTTAAAAGAGGTGCCTTTTTTATTTCTAATTTTTCCCTCTTTCTTCTTGATTACTATCATAGTCTTAATGGGGTGGTGATCAGAGAGTGCATTAGGTATAACTTGAACCTTATTTGTTTCCTTACTATTTTGAACCAGAAAAGTATCCTTCTCCACATAGAATCTATCCAGCATGCTATGTATCCTTCTGTTAGTTTTTTTGACAATTAGTCCATGTGAACCAGATTCCTTTACAATTTTTATTTTCACCTTCTAATGGGTCTATGAGTTTGAAAGATTTTTTAACCTTTTCCAAAAGAATCTTTCATTTCCTTTCCATTCCAAAGGGATTCCTCCCCATTTGTCTTCTGCTTGTTTAATCATGTTGAAATCTCCACCTAGTACCCATGGCACCTTGGGAAGCTTAGAGGACATCAAATTCCACAAATCTGCTCTATTATAGTATTCATTTTAGGCATAAATTGAACAAAGTCTAGTAACCATTACACCAACATCTAGAGTGATCCAGATACATCTATTGCATGAGGATTGTCTTGAGTCTTTAAGATGCTTTTCCCATTTTCTGTTAAGCAGAATAGCATTGCCACCTCTACCTCTATCATGATTTGTGGTAAAAGAAATAGCATCTCTCGAAATAAATCATAGGATATTTTCCATCATAAAGCCTATTGCTTTAATTTCCTAGAAAAATAGGATGTCCAAGTCTTTATTCTTGTTACAGAAGCCCCTCATACGATACTTCCTGTTAGAGGATTCCAATCCCCTCACATTCCAGCTACAATAGTGGATATCTTTCATTTAACAGTGTGTCTATGAGGAAAAGAGTATTTCTCCATAATTGGTATTATCCACATCCTTAGGAATCATGCCATCCTTGTCTCTTATGCCTAGTTTAAAAGAGTTGTTAGTTCTGCTCATTTTTTTTTTCTTTTTTTGCTATCCTCCTTAGAAACATCACCTTCTTTATCAGTCAATGTTACTTTTTTCCTTCCATCACTTCTAGATTTTTCTTTCATGTTACTATGTTTGTGGAATTCAAGTTCTACCCCTTAGGGATCTGCAGCCCTTTTCTTAAGGAATTCTTCTTTCAACATATCTAATTTGTTTCTTTGCTCTACCACTTTTCTTATTTTGTCTAATGCCAACTGCTAGACATTATTCTTCTTTCTAATAGTGATAAAACTATCATCAGAGATTGGGCCTTGCACATGAGTATCTAAGGCCCTAACTGGGCCTTCTAAGGCAGTCCACTCCTCTCTTCCTTATCTTTCTTTCTAGGGTTTGGGTGTAATTGGGTTTCCTCAACTTGGGAAACAAATGTTGAATCCTCATCCATTAATGTCTTATCTTCATTTTCCTCAGTAGAAAAAAGACTAAGACTACCATCCTGAGTACTGTCAGTATCAGAGTCCACTTGATGTTCACTGACCAGTACCATACAAGGTAGTCCATAATTAGTTACAATAATGTTTCCATTTAAATTATTTTCTTTATCAATATTAGGTTCATTCTCATTGTTTGAGGTAAACTCTTCTATCGAATGAGACCTATTCTTCCCATGGGAGAGGCCCCTAGAGTTACTCCCTGAACTCTCAGAGACCACATTTGCAAGGGGTTCATTAGAGTTTTTCTCTTTAGTTTCGAAACCCATATTATCTTCTCTAGGATTTTTGTTTAATACTGGGCAGTCTCTCCTTTGATGTCCGTCCATTTTACAAAGAAAGCAAGAATTTAGACCCCCAAGACCAACAATTTCACACTGCACAAATTTATCTTCCCAGTTTAACTCTAATATTTTAGGTATTTGAATTCCTATTTTGAATGCTACAAGCAACCTTGTATCCAAGTGAGGCAATGTAGATCTTGTTTCATCTACTTTAATAGTTTTGCCATAAGGTTTGATTATCTAAGGTAAAAAGCTCCAAAATTGAACAGGGAGACTTTTAACAACTACCCATCTTGGAACTGAACAAAACTGAATCTCCTTATGACTGGTGTCTAGTGCCCATGGAAAATCTTTAAACAATGCTAGTCTAGTATTCTAGTAGTTTTTATCTACAACCTGCCTTGGCATACTATGATTTTTAAAGAAGATGACAAAAATTCCTGATTGAACCATTCGACAGAAGGAGAAATGAATGCCTAGTTTTTTACCCCAAACTATTATCAACCAATTATCAAAGAAATTTCTTGATGGCATTTTTTCAATATTGGTGCATGTAAAAAACACAACAATGTTTCTTAATCTAGATTCTTCCTTTTTAACAGCTTTAACCATATCATCATTAAGACTCAAGGAAACTTTCATTGGTCAGGTGAGCAACTCACCTTGTCTTTGTTCTTCAACCTCGCCTCCCAAATTCCTTTGTGGGTGACTCCATAGTTGCTTCCAAATGCAGGCTTGACCTCGAAGCTCACATTTTCTAATGGAGCTTCCACCTTGAGAGATTCCCTGTAAGTTTTTTCTTCTTCTGTTTACTCTCCTAAACTCCCTTTAATTTTGTTTTCTATTGAAGAATAAAAGAAGACATTATTAGTACCACCTTTGCTAGTGCTCGGACAATAATGCACTGGGGTGACACAAGGGTGATACAGGCAGAGGATGAGTGGGAAAAGGTAGATATGAGCCTTTTAAAAGTTTGAAAAATAAAATAACAACAATAGAGACTTGGTACATTAAATTTTAAAAATAGGCCACACCATATAAGATATTAAACCACATGCACTAAAAACCCTGAAAATCAAGCAATTTATTGTTGGGAATTAAGGTGTCTCAACCTTGGTAATTCCTTCTATTATTTCATTGTATTTATTTATTTATTGCCTATTATTGTAATTAGGATGCAAATCCTTATTGTCATCTTTTGGGAGTTGGCATGGTGATGTGTCATCCTACGTGGAAATTGACATGTAAATTTGTCCTCACATGAGGAGATAGGTCTCCCACTTAGTGGTAGGAATATTTTCCATGTGTTGGCATCTTGGATAGTGTGTAAGGGAATATTGACTGAAATAGTTATGACACATTCCTATGACAAATCTATGACACGCAAGAGTCATAAATGGAAGATTCTATGACAGGTGAAGACATGTGTCACAAGGCATCTTGGAAGAAGGCATCTTTGGGCATCATAAGGAGGTTATGACATGTTGTAAGAGAATATGCTATTTTTAACCTGTGTATGATAGATTCTCTTACAACTATAAGATATGATAGCTATGACGGATTCTATGATAGTTGTAAGTGTTGTAAGAGTATCTATCATTGCCCAACTTGGGAATAGGTGACCTCTTTGGGATGGGGTGGTATGACAAGTGTCATGAACACCCTGCAGTGTTGGACAAGTGTCCTTAGGCATGGGTTTTGGGCCATGAGGCCATGTTGAATGCCCATCTCAAGATGGACTCATTTTTTCCTTGTATCTTCTATATAAACAGGTGTTTTTGAGAGATGTATTATGTGATTGACAAGTACTGTTATGTTGCCAGATTCTCTCTAGATACAAGTGTCAAAGACTTATGCAAGAGAATTGGCTTTGAAACTGTATTGTAACCTTCATTGTTTACTGGAATACATTTGAGCTATGTTTTGGAGTGTGGGGTTTTTCACCTGTAAGGGTTTTCCCCATGTATATCTTGTCTCTCTCTCTCTCCTATCTTCTTTCTGTGTGTATGTGTATTGCTGCAATATCTCTGTTGTTGGGTTAATAACACTGTAACTATAAAGGATAAAAAGAATTTGCACTCATATGTCCTCATTATATTATTGTAGGAAGTGATTTCCACACACTTAGCTTGCTTTTAGTTCGTATCAGAGCTTGATAACCTTTGGTCCTAGTTGTTGGGTAGGGGTTTTTTGAGCTGATCTTAGATTGAGTGGAAGTCTATGTAGAGTGTTCTATAATATTGTTGCAGGAAAAGAGATGATAGGCACATCCAAAAGATTAGAGGGGGAGAAATTCAATGGCACAAATTTTGAGTTATGGAAACTTAAGATAGAAGACATGCTTGTTGATCATGACCTATGGGAAACCATATCTGGTGTAAAACCAATCGCAATGGCATAAGCTGATTGGGATCTTAAAGATCAGAAGGCTAAGGGTCTTATAAGACTCAGTCTAGTTGATTCTGTCCTGTTGAATGTCCATGAGGAGAAGACTACAAAAGAACTTTGGAAGAAGTTGGGTGATGTTTATCAGGACAAATCCCTGGTTAACAATCTTTTTCTAAGAAAAAAGTTGTATTCTCTATGGATGGAGGATGGAGGATGGAGGATCGATTGCAGATCACTCGAGTGCTTTCAACATGTTAGTTTGACAATTGACATTCATTGGTGTGAAGATGGAGGAGGAGGATCATTGTATGACCTTACTTTGTTCTTTGTTGGACTCATGGGATCATCTTGTTATGGCTATTGGGAGCACCACATCCACATTCAAAATGGATGAAGTGGTATCTTTGCTGATATATAAAGAAATGCGGAGAAAGTCTTCTGAGGTAGCAAAAGTGGCTCTTGCAGTTTGTGGAAGACCCAAGGAGAAAGGGAAAAAGAAGGACAACAAAGCTGAGAAAGGTAGACCTAAATCCTGTGGGAGATCCAAATCCCTTGGAATGTCCAAGGCTCTCTTTTGGAACTATGGAAAAACTAGGCATTTCTGAAAGGAATGTAAAGAGGAAAAGAAAAAGAAGAAGAAGAATGCCCCAGATTTCAATTCTAACAAGTCACAAGATGATGGTGATGCCTTCATTGTAGCCCTGGCCACTCATGCATCTGATGATGTGTGGTTGATAGATTCTGGTGCATCATTCCACATGACCTCACATCAAAGTTGGTTCACGAAGTATGAAGAGTTTGATGGTTGAAGGGTGTACCTAGGTGATGATTCTCATTTGAAGATTTGTTGGTCATGGAAGAGTCTCAATCCAATTCCTTGATGAACGAGTGAAGTGGATCACCGGGGTTATGTACATCCCAGGATTGGCATAGAACTTGCTTTCTATAAGTATGTTGAATGATGCAGGTGTGCAGGTTGTCTTTTCAAACGATGGATCCAAGATGACTAGTGGATCTATGGTGCTTGTGAAGGGTACTCAAAGAGGTACTCTATTTTAGATGGAGGGATACACTTCACAGTACAATAATTCTTCTAACTCGAAGAAAAGAGCTGCAGTCACTTCATCCCCACCATCTGAACAAGCAGTGAAGAAATATGTTGTAACAAATTCTGATGGTAGTGCATCTTGTGTACCCAAGGGTGCTCATGCTTTGGAAGTTAAGCTTCCTTCTGAAAAGACTATGTTATGGCATATGAGATTTGGCCACATTGGTGAGAAGGGTCTTCGAATGTTGAAAAATAAAAACCTCGTTGAGGGGTTAAATGATTATAATCTCAAGTTTAACTTTTGTGAACATTGTATATATGGAAAGCAAAATCGTGTTCAATTTTACTCTAGTTCTCACAAGTTTTCTGGTGTATTGGACCTTATTCATTTTGATGTGTTTGGTCCTATTAGTGTTCCTTCGATTTCAAAATCTATATATTTTGTATCTTTTATAGATGATTATAGTAGGACATGGATTTATTTTCTCAGAAGCAAGACTAAAGTCTTTATTCAGTTCAAAGAGTTTAAATCTTTTGTTGAGAATTAGACTAGTAAAAAGATTAAGTGTTTGAGAACTGATAACGGTGGTGAGTTTTGTTCAGTAGAGTTTGATAAGTTCTGTAAAGAGAAATGGATTGAAAGACATAAGACAACTCCATACACCCCACAATAAAATGGATTTGTAGAGAGGATGAATAGGACACTGATGGAGAGGGCTAGGAGTATGCTTAGTGGAGCAAGCCTCGAGTTCACAAAAGTTTTGGACTAAAACTATAGCCACTACTTGCTACCTGGTAAACAGGTCTCCTACATCAGATCTTGTTGGAAAGACACCTATGGAGGTGTGGTCTAGTAAGAAGCGTTTAGTTAGACATCTTTATGTTTTTGGTTGTGAAGCATATGCACATGTGCCTAGGGAGAAATGGTCTAAATTAGAGAACAAGGTTTTTAAGTGTGTTTTCATTGGCTATGGAGTCGGTGTGAAAGGATACAAGCTTTAGGATCCTGTGGCTAAAAAAGCATTGTATAGCAGAAGTGTTATCTTCAAAGAGCTAACACCTTCTTCCTTTGTTCTACAACTAGAAGAAATGGAAAAGAAAGAGGATGTGGTTCAGTTTCCTTCTACCCCTGAGAAGATTAAACTGACAGACCCTATGAGACCTAATGATGAGGAGAGCTCTAGCAGCTCTGAAAGCTTAGAAGAAGTAGAACCTCAACCTCAGCCATTGAGGAGGTCTACATGAACAAGGAAGCAACCTAATAGGTTCCTGGAAGGAGGCCATGGAAGATGAGATGGCTTCTTTTGAAAAGAATAAAACATGGGACTTGGTGCCTTTTCCTGAAGGACGTAAACCTGTTGGATGCAAATGGGTGTTTAAGAAGAAATTCGGTCTAGATGGTAGTGTTGAAAAGTATAAGGCCAGATTGGTTGCGAAGGGGTATTCACAAGTGGAAGGAATTGATTATGGTGAAATTTTCTCTCCCGTTGCAAAGCTGACATCTATTTGGTTCCTGTTATCTCTTGTAGCAGCTTATGACTTTGAGGTGGAGTAGATGGATGTGAAAACAACATTCCTTCATGTTGATTTGGAGGAAGAGATTTACATGTCTTAGCCAGAGCATTACATAGAGAAAGGTAAAGAAAACTTGGTTTGCAAGTCGAAAAAGTATTTGTATGGTTTGAAGCAATCTCCTAGGATATAGTACTTGATGTTTGATGCCTTTTTGTTGTCAGTTGGATTTCTGTGATCAAAATCAGATCATTGTGTATATTATAAATTTGAAAATGATCACATTCTCATTATTGCATTGTATGATGATGATATGTTGTTAATTGGGAATGGTAAGAATATGATTTCTAATTTGAAGTCTCAATTGTCAGCATAGTTTGAGATGAAAATTCTAGGGGCAAATAGGTACATTCTAGGAATGGAAATTAGAAAAGACAGAGCTAACATAAAACTTTGGTTAAGCTAGAGTAAGCATGTGAAGACCATGTTGGATAGGTTCAGCATGGCTAATTGTAGACCATTGTGTGTTCCTGTTTCTTTGGGGACAAAGTTGTTTGTTAATGATTGTCCAAAATCTCCTAGTGAGGTGGAGGACATGACCAGAGTACCTTATGCTAGTGTTGTTGGTAGTTTGATGTATGCTATGGTCTACACAAGACTAGACATTGCCCAAGCCGTGGGAGTCCTTAGTCAATTTATGGCTAATCCTGGATGAGTACATTGGACTGTAGTTAAGAGAGTGTTTAGATATTTGAGGGGTACTTCTAAGTATTCCATATGCTATCATGGTAATCCTACAGGTCCTCCACATTCATTTCGTATTCATGGATTCTGATTGGGTGGGTGACATTGACAGCAGGAGATCCACCAGTGCCTATGTGTTCACTATGTTTGGTGCTACAATTAGTTGGATGAGTAAGCGACAACCTATGGTTGCTTTGTCCATGATAGAAGCTGAGTATATGGTAGAAACTCATGCTTGTAAGGAAGCCATTTGGCTTAAGAGATTGTGTTCAGATGTTGGTGTTGATGCAGGGTAGATTACGATTTGTTGTGACAGTCAAAGTGCGATTTGCTTAGCAAAGAATCCAAGTTTCCATGCTAGAACAAAGCATATTGATCTACAGTTTCACTTTGTGTGATACATGGTAGAGGATGGGAAGGTGAATTTTGAGAAGGTAGACAATTTGAAGAATGTCATAGATGCATTGGTGAAACTAGTGGGCACAGAGAAGTTCAGATGGTGTCCGGAGTCTATGGTCCTCTTGGCCTATAGTAGTTAAATCCTGTTATTTCCATTGGCTCTTACAAGGTGTGTGACAAGTGGGAGAATGTTGGGATTTAAGGTGTCTCAACCTTGGTAATTCCTTGTATTATTTCATTGTATTTATTCATTTATTGCCTATTATTGTAATTAGGAAGCAAATCCTTATTGTCATCTTGTGGGAGTTGGCACGGTGATGTGTCATCCTACATGGAAGGTGACAACATGTAAATTTGACCTCACATGAGGAGATAGGCATCCCACTTAGTGGTAGGAATATTTTGCCATGTGTCGGCATCTTGGATAGTAGGTAAGGGAATAGTGACCGAAACAGTTATGACAGATCCCTATGACAAATCTATGATGCGTAAGAGTCGTAATGTCACAACTCAATATTTTGAATTTTGAATTTGAAAGAAAATCAAATGAGAGAAATATTTCCATAATGTTCAAACACTTCTAGAAAGAGCCTTAATGAGGAACCTTCTCTCCCATCTTGAAGTCAAGACACTAATTTATGAGATGATGTCCATTTTCTCCATTTGCAAGTCCATTTCCACAAGCATTGAATGGCAATTTGGAAAATGGAGAGGTGCATTTATGATGGAGACTTGACTGAAGACTTAGAACTTCCTCCCTAAAGGCTGTAATTTTCTATAAATTACCTAGATTTGTGAGGAAGGAAACCACTCATCTTTGGTTTGGGAGTGCTGGAGAAATCTGTATGAGCTCTCCTCCTTCATATTTTGTTTTGTTTCTCTTAAATGACTAGTTCTTGAATTTTTGTTAATAGATTTTAGTTTGTAATTGATGTTGATGATATGTTGCAATTTAACATTTGTGTTGAAGTTTTTATGAATGTTAGATAGTAGCTATGGTTGATATACACCCCCTTAATCTGCCCCACCTCTCTGCCCTAGCCCTTAGACTTCTAACGTCCATACCCTATTCAATACCCTGTTTTAATACCCTGTGACCAGGCACCGATAGGGAAGGACGCTAGCTATAGTTGTGGAATTGCCTTAACATCTGCCAATTTCATTTGCTTGAAAGTTTTTAAAGCCTTTTCATCAAATCCATCTTATGTAGGTCCTGTAGTCGTTGCAGTCCATGAGACAATTTTTTTGAGGGATTTTGTCAAACTGCTCCTGTGCCCTGTCTGGGTTTAAACGTTCTGTGCACATGCCTATCAGCGTATTTCAAACTATAATATCTGACAAAATTCTTCCCCCCCCTTTTTTTTATGCATGAGGATGCTGGCAAATGTTGAGGGATAGGACAGTACACTCGCCAGTTTCATTTGTTTAAAAAGTTTCTAAGGCCTTTCTGAACAAACCATATGGAACACCCCCCCACTATCATGGCATTCCATGAGATCACATTTCTTTTGGGTCAAAACAGTTTTCATGGCTTGTCGGTGCTTCCATGTTTTGAATACATGTCTAACCGGTAGCTTGCAACTACAACATCTGATGAAATTTGTTTTCTTTTATTCTTTGAAGGATGACCATACCCTGTTTTTAAGTGCCCAGCAAATAGTTCTAAGTGTTCCAAAATCATTGAATGGAACTGGTTAAATAGGAAGTTCAGCATATCAAATTAAAATAGCATTTATTACGTGTCAAAATACTATTATTGGAAATATGTTTAGATAGCTAATTCACATGATACTCCCCTGCATTGGAATCCAAGTCCCATCAAACTAAGTTTGAACAATGATTTATAAAATTTATTTTCATTAGTTTCTTTTTCTTTAAATCCGGTTCAGAGGAAACAAGTCACATAGTTCTATATTACAATGGTGAGTGTTTAAGAACTCACCAATTACATGACCAACTAAATCTTTGTATCTGATAAAGCATTAGCCATCTATAATAAACAGATTTACAAGCTGTAAATTTGCATAGAGTGAGAAAGCACCCTAAACAACTACGTAGTTTTAATTGGCAACTTAATGATAATACTTAGGGTGTACACATGCCATATAATTGTAATGTAATAAGGGTTATTTCATATGATTGAAGTATGCACAGGTCTCTTCCACTAAAACTACATGGCTGCATGCACCCAGAACACAAGCAAAACTTACAATGTTAAAAAAAAAATAATAAATAAACAAATAAATAATTAAAGTGGTGTGAAGGAGATAAGAGTGAGAATGGATAAAATTATGATAATATATGAGTAAAATGTTAATGTGTAAATGAAGAATATTATTAGTTGTAATGTAAGAAATTGAGATAAATATTGTAATGAATTTGAGGAGAAGAATAAATGGTTAAAGTTGAATGGCAATCAATTTAATTTAGAAACCTATTTTTTTTAATATACCATAATGGTTTTCAGAGTCAAGGTGTTCTTCTAATCTTCTAAGCAATAAATCCTAACATTTTAGTGCTCATGTATAAAAGCCTACCGATTAATTGACACCCATAAATTTTACAATTTAGAATTTAAAAGTAAATCTTGATAATAATAAAAATAATAAATTATAACTACAATTTTCAATAAAGGCATAGTGATATGGTTGCATATTTTAGTTGGTACATAAGGAAATAAAAGCATAGGGTAAACTAGTAACAAAGTATAAGTAAAATGATTTGCAAAGGGTGAGAATTTATCTAGAAATTATACAAATAAAATATATAGTAAGAATGGATGTTTTGTGGCATACTATCATGAAAACTCATGAGAAGGTAAAGTCCTTATGATACACGCAATAATTATAAGTAAGTTTGCTTCTGGAAATGTGATAAAAAGGAATTATTGAAATTGTTTATGTTAAACTATTCTCAAAATTCTTTATTTTGACCTAGATTAAATTTTTTTTTACCTTACTGTTAGAATATCTTTTCTAGGTTATGAGTTGATATAAGTATCTTTCTAGTCATATGTTTTATGAAATTTATTAATTTCTTTCTAGTTTATTCCTTAGGATCAAGCATCTTTTATTTGCATTTTGAATTAAGGAAGTATTTCCCTTTATCAACTATTATTATGCAAGTTTTTCCTTTGCTACTAGATAGGTAAACCCTTTAAAAAATGTCCAAACTCAAACATTCGTAGTGCTCGGTATTTATGGTACCTCTGGGTCACGTTTACGGGTAATGCCGTCGCATTGAACCAAGTACCTCGCGCCTAACATAGCTGCAACAACGATGTCTGGGCACCGTCCCTCTAAATCGTCGGGGGAGTAATAAGGAACATGTCAAAGTTAAATCTGCAGGAAGGGAAAATCTCCTCGGATACCTCACTAAAAAGATTAATTAAAGGAAAAGAAAAGGAGAACCTATCGAAAAATTGTTGTAGGATGATCAATGGGAAGATCTCATCGGGAAAATATGCGTGTTAGGTAAACTATTCACATTTGAAAAACTTAAACGCCAAACACTCCCGGGAGATGTGTTTGCAAAATAGTTCCTTAGGAATTCTGTCCATTGTATCACTTGAGTGGGTGGCAATCGACGAAGAGTTCTGTACTCACTCACAGCTACATTAAACATAGTGCAAGACAGAACTACATGTTCGCATTCGTCATGTAGATCGCATTTGTAGAGGGCCTTGATCCCGTGGATACAGGGTATGTAGGTAGTCTGGACGGTGAAGGATGCCCCCAGTACTCAGGTCCCTCAGATATAGTATACTCCTTATAGTCAACTTCATAATCTCGATCCCTAGTTTAAAGGTTATTTAGGTAACTTAAGAACTCTCCTAGTACTCAGAAGAATCCCTGGGGTGGATTACTTGTTCCCAGCTTTGCCGTAAACTGAGGTGAGTACAAGTAGATGATATGTGTTCCTTGGTCGACATCCTCAGTACAGTGTCTGGGCAGACTGTGGTCCCCAGGAAGTGACTCATGAACCTATATTGGTTCCGAGGGAGTCAGAAGTCTCTGGCCAGAGCATAATGATTCCTGTCCTCTTTAGCCTGTTAGGCTATTATGTTTATGTATCCTGGATTGGATAGAGTAATGGTCCGTTAGACCCACTAGGCCTTTTGGCCATTGTTTGTTCTACTTGAATTAGGTAGTGATAAGGTCTGTTTGACCTAGTTCTGTATGAACCTATTTGCCCAAAGGATAGAAGAGCCCGGGTGGCTTAAGAATGTTCTATTTTGAACATATGGCACGATTTGGCCAAATTTTTCTAAGTACTCAATCAAAGTCTTGATTTGTCTCATAAGAACTTGTTAATAAAGTAAAATTTTTGAAAATTCGAGTTTGGACCAAGCGGGTCCTTACATGTGGTATCAAAGCATGGTTCAAACACTCGGCCTGGAGGCCTACTAACTCAAAATTGATAATATATGGTATTTAAGATAAGAATTGTGATAGATTTAATTATAGCCAATTTGCATGTTGTAAACCAAAAATTGTAACAAGTGGTAAATCACCTCTCTGTTTGTTTCAAAATTAAATGGCAAGAACCTGAAATTTGTGAGATCTGCAAGGAGAGGAACCAGTTGAAAACCAAGAACATGTTGAAAACCTGCCTGAGAACCCAAATGCTGGTATTGAAGCAATTATTCAATTGTTGACAGAACAGAGAGAAAAGTTGGAAAACCTTGAGAAAACTGTACAGGACTTAAAGACTAGACAAGGGACTATAGAAAACATTTTGGAACTGAAAATGAATATCAAGGTGTGGAAGTACACACAGCTCAAACAACTAATGGGCTAGAGGTTCCTAGGCTTGACAAGATACTACCACTCTAGATATCTCACAAGACCTCAAGAAGATAACTCCTCCTAAGTTTGATGGTAAACATGTGGGGGATGCTGCAGAAGGATGGCTAATCGAAATGGAGAAATATTTTGAACTGAGAAACTACTTAGAGAACATCAAGGCAACCTGGGGAGCCTATTAGTTGGAGGAAGAAGCTGCTAGTTGGTGGATAAACATAAAAGAACAATATTGTTATTCAAAAGAAAACCTGACTTGGAGGCAGTTTGTGAGCCACTTCCGTGAGAGATGGCTTCCACAACTATTTTATGATGAGAAGATGACTGAGTTTCTGAATCTTAGACAAGGAAATCTCACAGTCCAACAGTATTGGGATAAATTTGCAAAGCTACTGAAATATGTTCCTATCTATCAAAAGGATGAAAGGTCTCAGGCAAGGAAGTTTCTTTTGGGATTGAATACTGATATTGGGGCAGAAGTGGATATGTTTGCCCCTGAGAACATGAATCAAGTCTTGGAGAAGGCACTCAAATAGGAAAAGAAATTACAGGCACTATTGGTGGCAAAGCAAAACTTTCAGGACAAACAATTTTCCTTCAAAAGGAAACTAGACAATAAGGGCAACAGAGGAGATCAGAAGAACAAGAGGAGAGATTGGGGTAGAACAGAATCTGCTGGTAATCAGGATCACAGGAATAATTACAATAGTAATGTCAGGAGGAATAATGGGAATGCACCACCTCAAATTTCTAATGGACCCCCTGGTGGATGCTTTATGTGTGGAGGCAATCATTATGCAAGGGATTGTTCAAAAAGGAATGGGTACAATCAGCCACAGCAACCTCGGCAACATCAAATACATGCTGCCGTCAGAAATCAACAAACTCATCATCAAAATGTACCTATGGAGATGAGAGGTATGCTTTTTGGTAAACCCATAACTATTTTGATAGATACTGGTGCCTCTGAGAATTTTATTTCCCCAGCATTGGTAAGAAAAATGTCTTTGCAAACTAAGAATATGGAATCATCATGGATGGTTTAGTATGGGGACAAGGCTATACGGAAGGTGAACAAGTACATAAGAGGTGCCCTCATTAAGTTTCTTGAATTAGAAACCAAAGCCGACTTATATGTCGCACCCCTAGGAGCCTATGATGTCATAATCAGAATAAGTTGGCTAACGAGTCATAAGGCTAACATAGATTGCTATAACAAGGTGGTGGAGTGTGTAGATGATAAGGGGTGTAGAGTTAGGATCCAAGGAATTTACAAATCTATATTAGTGGGGACCATTTCTGCTATGCAGCTAAAGAAGGCAAGGTGAAAATGAGGAAATCAGATATTCTTAGTATCTTTAGATGAGAAGGGAGAAGAGAAAGAAGCCCCTAGCTTTGAAAATAGTCTGTTCCTTTGGGACTACAAGGATGTGTTTCCGGAAGAGCTACCTGGATTACCTCCTAAAAGGGAATTTGATTTTTCAATCGATATACTTCCTAGAACTGCACCTATATCCAAAGCCCCATATAGGATAAACACCACAGAACTCCAAGAGTTGAAAATATAGTTGCAAGAATTGCTAGAGAAAGGGTTGATAAGGCCTAGTGTATCACCTTGGGGAGCACCAGTTATATTTGTAATGAAGGATGGGACATTAAGGTTGTGCATTGACTACAGAATGTTGAATAAGGTCACTGTGAAGAATAGATATCCCTTTCCTCGTATTGATGATCTATTTGACCAAATGAGAGGAGCCTCAGTATTCTCTAAAATTGATCTCCGCTCGGGCTATCACCAATTGAGGATAAAAGAAGAAGACATCCCTAAGACAGCATTTAGGACTAGGTATGGCCACTATGAATTCACTGTAGTTCTATTTGGGCTAACAAATGCTCTGGCTGCCTTTATGAATCTAATGAATAGTGTGTTCCATGATTTTCTGGATAAGTTTGTGATTGTGTTTCTGGATGACATTTTAATATATTCTAAGGATGAAGAGGAACACTTAGCCCATCTACAGGAAGTCTTACAAAGGTTGTGGAAGCATAAGTTGTTTGGAAAGTTATCCAAATGCTCCTTCTTTGGAAAGAGAGTACACTATTTAGGGCATATCATTTCAGCCGAGGGTATAGCGGTAGATCCTGATAAAGTAAAAGCCATCACTGAATGGCCTATCCCTACAAATGTGACAGAAGTAAGAAGTTTTATGGGATTGGCAGGGTACTATAGAAGGTTTGTGAAAGACTTTTCAAGGATAGCCAATCCAATCACATCCTTGCAAAAGAAGAACAAAAAGTTCATTTGGATTGAGCAGTGTGATAAGGCATTTCAAGTACTAAAGGAAAGGCTAACATCACCTCCAATTCTAAAAGTGCTTGACCCTAATGGTAATTTCACAGTAGTAACAGATGCATCCATAGAAGGACTAGGATGAGTTCTTTTCCAAGAGGAAGGAGTAGTGGCTTATCAATCATGAAAACTAAAAATCCATGAAGTCAGTTATGCCCCCCATGACCTTGAACTTGCAGCCATAGTTCATGCCTTGCAAAAATGGAGACATTTCTTGTTGGGAAAACCATTTGAGCTTAAAACAGACCATCAAGGATTAAAATATATCTTCACTCAACCTCATTTGAATGCAAGACAGAGAAGGTGGTTAGAGTTCCTAAGTGAGTATGATTTTGATATTCAATATATCAAGGGGAAAGCAAATAGGGTGGCTGATGCTCTCAGCAGGAGGAGACACATAATGGCCATATCCAACTTGTATATAGATCTAAAGCAACAAATACTCTCTGAGAAGAAACATGACCCATGGTACGCTCAGGTTAAGACATCTCTAGCTAACACCTTTGTGGAACCTAAGTATTTGGACTATGCTTTTGATTATGATGGACTAATGAGGTACCAGGGAAGAATATATGTTCCTGATAATGCAGAACTAAGGGGTATGATCTTGATAAAGGCACATAAGGCTCCATATTCAGGACATCCAGGGGTAAATAAGATGTATGCAGACCTCAAAGGAATATATTTTTGGCCAGGAATGAAGAAGGATGTGGTAGACATAGTTGCCAGATGCCTAGAATGTCAAAGGGTTAAGGCAGAACATGTGCACCCAGCAGGACTTCTTTATCCACATGATGTACCTTTCTATAAATGGCAAGTCATAAGTATGGATTTTGTCCAAGGGCTACCAATGACATCTCATAGGCACAATTACATTTTGGTGGTAGTGGATAAACTCACTAAGGTTGCCCACTTCATACTAGGAAACCTAACAAATGATGCACCAGTAGTAGCAAAAAGGTTCATAAAGGAAATTTTTAGGTTGCACGGAATACTTGAGAAAATAATCTCTGATAGAGATGCAAAGTTTACTTCTAGATTTTGGACCACATTGTAGGCTGCCTTAGGAACACATTTGAATTTTAGCACAGCGTATCATCCTGAGACAGATGGGCAAATAGAAAGAACCAATCAAATTCTGGAAGACCTCCTTCGTATGTATTGCATGGATCAACAGACTAAATGGGAGGAATATTTGCCATTAGTCGAGTTTGCCTATAACAATTCCTTCAAAGCAGCAATAGGTATGGCGCCCTTTGAAGCTCTCTATGGGAGACCTTGTTGAACACCTTTGAGTTGGGATAAACTGGAAGATAGGATCCTAGTTGGCCCTAAAATGTTGAAGGATATGGATAATCAGGTACAACTTATTCGACAGAGGTTGAAGGAAGCCTCGGATTGCCAGAAAAGTTATGCAGATAAGAATAGGACACCCAGAAGATTTCAAGTTGGTGAAAAGGTGTTCCTAAGAGTCTGACCTCATAAAAGTTCCATCTCTTTTGGAAGGAAGTCAAAGCTAGCTCCTCGCTATGTCGGGCCTTTTGAAGTACTTGAGGAAATCAATCCTGTAGCTTACCGCTTAGCCTTACCTCTAGCACTGAGTCGAATTCATGATGTGTTTCATGTATCCTTGTTAAAAAAGTATAGACCTGACCCTAAGCATATTCTTAATTGGAATGCCCTACAGGTGGAGGAACCCGGTACAATAACAATAGAGCCATGCAGAATCATCGAGAGGCGCCAGTTCCAGCTTCGCAATAGGACAGTGGACCAATCTAAAGTCCAGTGGGACCAGTATTCACCTGAGAATGCTACATGGGAAGACACAGTGAAAATGCAATAGCTCTATCCGCACTTATTTTGAATACACTCTAGTTATTTATAAACTCGACATACTTCAAATTTTGCTTAAGGACAATGATGTTGAGATGATATAGACAGTTATGCTTAGATAATACTCCTTGTTATTTTTATCTACCTTGTCGAAGGATGGAATTTAAAGTAGGCAAGTATGCTTATTTCTATGGACTTATATGTATATGTTTGAACTTATTTCTAACATGCATCGGGACGATGCATAAATTTAGGGGAGAAGGTTGTCACAACTCAATATTTTGAATTTTGAATTTGAAAGAAAATCAAATGAGAGAAATATTTCCATAATTTTCAAACACTTCTAGAAAGAGCCTTAATGAGGAACCTTCTCTCCCATCCTCAAGTCAAGACACTAATTTATGAGATGATGTCTATTTTCTCCATTTGCAAGTCCATTTCCACAAGCATTGAATGGCAATTTGGAAAATGGAGAGGTGCATTTATGATGGAGACTTGACTGAAGACTTAGAACATCCTCTCTAAAGGCTGTAATTTTCTATAAATTGCCTAGATTTGTGAGGAAGGAAACCACTCATCTCTGGTTTGGGAGTGCTGGAGAAATCTGTATGAGCTCTCTCCTTCATATTTTGTTTTGTTTCTCTTAAATGACTAGTTCTTGAATTTTTGTTAATAGATTTTAGTTTGTAATTGATGTTGATGATATGTTGCAATTTAACATTTGTGTTGAAGTTTTTATGAATGTTAGATAGTAGCTATGGTTGATATACACCCCCTTAATCTGCCCCACCTCTTTGCCCTAGCCCTCAGACTTCTAACATCCATACCCTATTCAATACCCTGTTTTAATACCCTATGACTAGGCACCGGTAGGGAAGGACGCTAGCTATAGTTGTGGAATTGCCTTAACATCTGCCAATTTCATTTGCTTGAAAGTTTTTAAAGCCTTTTCATCAAATCCATCTTATGTAGGTCCTACAGCCGTTGCAGTCCATGAGACAATTTTTTTGAGGGATTTTGTCAAACTGCTCCTGTGCCCTGTCTGGGCTTCCACGTTCTGTGCACATGCGTATCAGTGTATTTCCAACTATAATATCTAACAAAATTCTTCCCCCCCCACCCCCCCCCCCCCCTTTTTGTTATGCATGAGGATGCTGGCAAATGTTGAGGGATAGGACAGTACACTCGCCAGTTTCATTTGTTTAAAAAGTTTCTAAGGCCTTTCTGAACAAACCATATGGAACACCCTCCTACTGTCATGGTGTTCCATGAGATCACATTTCTTTTGGGTCAAAACAATTTTCATGGCTTGTCAGTGCTTCCATGTTTTGAATACATGTCTAACTGGTAGCTTGCAACTACAACATCTGATGAAATTTGTTTTCTTTTATTCTTTGAAGGATGACCATACCCTATTTTTAAGCGCCTAGCAAATAGTTCTAAGTGTTCCAAAATCATTGAATGGAACCATTTAAATAGGAAGTTCAACATATAAAATTAAAATTGCATTTATTACGTGTCAAATACTATTATTGGAAAAATGTTTAGATAGCTAATTCACTTGATACTCCCCTGCATTGGAATCCAAGTCCCATCAAACTGAGTTTGAACAACGATTTATAAAATTTATTTTCATTAGTTTCTTTTTCTTTAAATCCGGTTTAGAGGAAACAAGTCACATAGTTCTATATTACAATGGTGAGTGTTTAAGAACTCACCAATTACATGACCAACTAAATCTTTGTATCTGATAAAGCATTAGCCATCTATAATAAACAGATTTACAAGCTGCAAATTTGCATAGAGTGAGAAAGCACCCTAAACAACTACGTAGTTTTAATTGGCAACTTAATGATAATACTTAGGGTGTACACATGCCATATAATTGTAATGTAATAAGGGTTATTCATATGATTGAAGTATGCACAGGTCTCTTCCACTAAAACTACATGGCTGCATGCACCCAGAACACAAGTAAAACTTACAATGTTAAAATAATAATAATAAATAAACAAATAAATAATTAAAGTGGTGTGAAGGAGATAAGAGTGAGAATGGATAAAATTATGATAATATATGAGTAAAATGTTAACTTAATGTGTAAATGAAGAATATTATTAGTTGTAATGTAAGAAATTGAGATAAATATTGTAATGAATTTGAGGAGAAGAATAAATGGTTAAAGTTAAATGGCAATCAATTTAATTTAGAAACCTATTTTTTTTTAATATACCATAATGGTTTTCAGAGTCAAGGTGTTCTTCTAATCTTCTAAGCAATAAATCCTAACATTTTAGTGTTCATGTATAAAAGCCTACCGATTAATTGACACCCATAAATTTTACAATTTAGAATTTAAAAGTAAATCTTGATAATAATAAAAATAATAAATTATAACTACAATTTTCAATAAAGGCATAGTGATATGGTTGCATATTTTAGTTGGTACACAAGGAAATAAAAGCATAGGGTAAACTAGTAACAAAGTATAAGTAAAATGATTTGCAAAGGGTGAGAATTTATCTAGAAATTATACAAATAAAATATATAGTAAGAATGGATGTTTTGTGGGCATACTATCATGAAAACTCATGAGAAGGTAAAGTCCTTATGATACACGCAATAATTATAAGTAAGTTTGCTTTTGGAAATGTGATAAAAAGGAATTATTGAAATTGTTGATGTTAAACTATTCTCAAAAATTCTTTATTTTGACCTAGATTAAATTTTTTTTACCTTACTGTTAGAATATCTTTTCTAGGTTATGAGTTGATATAAGTATCTTTCTAGTCATATGTTTTATGAAATTTATTAATTTCTTTTCTAGTTTATTCCTTAGGATCAAGCATCTTTTATCTACATTTTGAATTAAGGAAGTATTTCCCTTTATCAACTATTATTATGCAAGTTTTTCCTTTGCTACTAGATAGGTAAACCCTTTAAAAAATGTTCAAACTCAAACATTCGTAGTGTTTGGTATTTACGGTGCCTCTGGGTCATGTTTACGGGTAATGCCGTTGCATTGAACCAAGTATCTCGCGCCTAACATAGCTGCAACAACGATGTCTGGGCACCGTCCCTCTAAATCATCGGGGAGTAATAAGGAACATGTCAAAGTTAAATCTGCAGGAAGGGAAAATCTCCTCAGATACCTCACTAAAAAGATTAATTAAAGGAAAAGAAAAGGAGAACCTATCAAAAAATTGTTGTAGGACGATCAATGGGAAGATCTCATCTGGAAATATGTGTGTTAGGTAAACTATTCACACTTGAAAAACTTAAACGCCAAACACTCCTGGGAGGTGTGTTTGCAAAATAGTTCCTTAGGAATTCTGTCCATTGTATCACTCGAGTGGGTGGCAATCAACAAAGAGTTGTGTACTCACTCACAACTACATTAAACATAGTGCAAAATAGAACTACATGTTCGCATTTGTCGTGTAGATCGCATCTGTAGAGGGCCTTGATCCCGTGGATACAAGGTATGTAGGTAGTCTAGATGGCGAAGGATGCCCCCAGTACTCAGGTCCCTCAGATATAGTATACTCCTTATAGTCAACTTCATAATCTCGATCCCTAGTTTAAAGGTTATTTAGGTAACTTAAGAACTCTCCTAGTACTTAGAAGAATCCCTGGGGTGGATTACTTGTACTCGGCTTTGCCATAAACTAAGGTGAGTACAAGTACATGATATGTGTTCCCTGGTCGACATCCTCAGTACAGTGTCTGGGCAGACTGTGGTCCCTAGGAAGTGAATCATGAACCTATATTGGTCCCGAGGGAGTCAGAAGTCTCTGGCCAGAGCATAATGGTTCCTGTCCTCTTTAGCCTATTAGGCTGTTATGTTTATGTATCTCGGATTGGATAGAGTATTGGTCCGTTAGACCCACTAGGCCTTTTGGCCATTGTTTGTTCTACCCGAATTAGGTAGTGATAAGGTCTGTTTGACCTAGTTCTATATGAACCTATTTGCCCAAAGGATAGAAGAGCCCAGGTGGCTTAAGAATATTTTGTTTTGAACATATGGCCTGATTTGGCCAAATTTTTTCTGAGTACTCACTCAAAGTCTTGATTTGTCTCATAAGAACTTGTTAATAAAGTAAAATTTTTGAAAATTCAAGTTTGGACCAAGCGGGTCCTTACACGTAAATGGAAGATTCTACGACAAGTGAAGACATGTGTCACAAGGCATCTTGGAAGAAGGCATCTTTGGGCACCCCAAAGAGGGTTATGACATGTTGTAAGAGAATATGCTATTTTTAGCCTGTGTATGACATATTCTCTTACAATTGTAAGATATGACTGCTATGATAGATTCTATGATAGTTGTGTCATAAGAGTATCTGTCATTGCCCAACTTGGGAATAGGTGACCTCTTTGGGATGGGGTGGTATGACAAGTGTCATGAACACCTTGTAGTGTTGGACAAGTGTCCATTGGCATGGGTTTTGGGCCATGAGGCCATGCTGAATGCCCATCTCAAGATGGACTCATTTTTGCCTTGCATCTTCTATATAAACAAGTGCTTTTGAGAGATGTATTATGTGATTGATAGGTACTGTTATGCTGCCAGATGGTCTCCAGATATGAGTGTTGAAGACTCCTGCAAGAGCATTAGCTCTGAAACTATATTGTAACCTTCATTGTTTACTGGAATACATTTGAGCTATGTTTTGGAGTGTGGGGTTTTTCACCTGTAAGGGTTTTCCCCATGTATATCTTATATATATATATATCTCTCTCTCTCTTTTATCTTCTTTTTGTGTGTATGTGTATTGCTGCAATATCTCTATTGTTGGGTTAATAACACTGTAACTATAAAGGATAAAAATAATTTGCACTCATCTCTCCTCATTAGATTAGTGTATGAAGTGATTTTTGCACACCTAGCTTCCTTTCATTTATCAGATAAAAATGAATATTTCAAAATGATTCCAATGCAAAGAGTGGAACCCAAATAGGAAGCACATAGAGGATTTTAGTGAAACTCTCATGGAACCCCTAGGACCTCCCTTCATAGATCAAAGCATCACCCTTGGTTACTTGATGAGAATTACAAACACTTTATACATCCAGATTCATAGAGATTACACAACAATCATGATAGATCATACCACATTATTTATTTAAACATAATACTATTATATTCTCATGAGCAAATGTATTAACTGTTGATTCTTCCCTTGTTTGCTGAGTGCAGATAAGCTGATTTGATTGATTCAATAATAGAACAACAGAATGATAGAATAATAGAAGGATAGAATAATCAGATGATAGAATAATTGAATGATAGAATAATCAAATGATAGAATGATAGAATAATTGAATCATAGAATAATCAAATGATAGAATGGTAGAATAATCGAATGATAGAATGATAGAATGATAAAATAGATATGATATAATGATAGAAGAATAGAATGAAAGAATGATATAATAATTGATTAAAAAAAAATGATGGGATAATAGATTAATAGAATGAGAGGATGATAAAGTTATAGCATGATAGAATGGCTGCAATAAATAATTCTTTGTTGTTATCAATTACTGTTGTAGATATTTCATATTTTTCTTTATTTCTACTTATACATTTTCTTGTTGGCTGATCTACTCTTTTAAACTCAAAAATATATTCCTTGAATTGCTTTCCTTCTATCCTCTTTTCTTCTTACCTTTTATATCTTCTCAATGTATATGTCTTTAATGAATGGTTGTATGTCTTACCAAGGGAGATACCTTCACAAGAAATAACACCTCTTCTTAATTAATTCATTGCCCTTTCATAACAGATCTCACCTCCTTGTAATGTAATCATTTCCTTAATAAAATCAAATGTTGAGCGCTCCCTTATATCTTTCAATCATTGCCTTTGTTTACTATACAAATTGTTGTTTCTTCTCTTAATAAGTTGCTTCTTAATTAAGCGTTGCCTTAACCATAAATCTGTTGTATTTACTAAGTATTGATTGTTACATTCACACTCACAAATGAATATAAATTTCTGCCTTTGTCATACAAGAATCACATCCTTTTCTATACATAAGAACTTTTGTCTTATAAAGCATGCCGCTTCTTTTGGAAGAGTCGGCCCTATAAGGGAGTCAACTTCTTTTTAAAGAAGTAGGCCACTTTTTCATTATATTTAAATTTCTTTTGGAGCACTAAGAAAAATAGGAGGTCAACCTCTCTAGGATGTTTTTTAAATCTTCACTATAATTTAAATCTTTAATTTAAATTATATTTAAACTATATTGTACATATTCACTTGTCTTATTTTTTTCTTCAAAATTTTTCAATGGCAATGTCCACATATCTCTAAGTCGATCTGTACATATAGGAGTATCATGAAGGTCCTCAATGATAGGGGAAGAGACATGACATACTCCTTCATCACATAATTCATAAAAATTAAGACTTACCTCCATAGACTGTATTGTTACAACATCCTCTTGTTGAAATGTGCAAGACAACTGAGAGGAGGGGGGTGAATTAGTTGTAACCAAAAATTTAAAACCATAAACACATCAACCACTTAATCATTGTTATTGTAATTTAATCATGAAAGCATAAAATTAAAACTTAAACACATTCACACATTCAACACATGAGACACCATATTTTTTAAAGTGGAAAACCCAGTAAGGGAAAAACCACGGTGAGTGTAGCTCACAATATAAATGATATATCAAAATTTACAAGGCTCATTGCCAATGAGGCTCACTACCCAGAATGCTCACTACAAAATAAGGAGCTCACTACCAATGGGATGGATCATTGCCTGTGGGTGGCTTGCTTCCAGAGTTGGTGAACTAAGATAGTATAATCTATACTATGTCAAGGTTCAGTTCCATTGAAGCACAATAAATTTCCTCTACTCTACTATTTCACTTCACACTTATCTTCAGATCTTCTCATGCTCATCAATCATTCACAACTTCATTTCATGTACTTATATAATTCATCAACCTTAGAATGAACATCAATGTCGGCATTACAATCATCAATGATTGGAACAATCTCCAAGGTCGGCATACATACATATTTAGCCAATATTCAAATTAGGTCTAGACCTAAATAGATTAGGGGAGAAGAGAAATGAATGTGGACCACACCAAGCCATAGCTAGGACTCATGCAACTTTCCATGCAACAATGTATTCTTTACAAACCTTGAAGCATAATCACAAGTAGTGAAAACAACTAGGTCGGCCAGAACCAGTGTTAACACTAAGACCTTTAGGAGCACACTTCATACATGATCCAAATTACACTTTGCAGACCAATCAAAAGATAGGAACATTATCTAGAGACTTCCACATGCACGTTATAGTCACCTTGAACATTTGTACAACATCTAAACACTTTATCCATAAGATTAGTCAAACTAGAGCACTTGAACATTACTGTCAGTCATTGTCATAAAAGAAAGATAGCTTGCGGAGTACCAAATGACAAACCATTTGAATTAAAGACACATAACATCTTTACAAACTTAATTCCAGAACCATAGACTGTAAAACTTAAATGCAGAGAAATGCGGAGTAGAATACATTCTCCCTGCTGTCATTTGATACACAAAAAATAGTTTTTACTCTAGTGACCAGAAATCGGTCAAATCTTCATACTGGAGGCTCAAACTTGAAAGATAGCAACTAGAGACATCCCTTAACATAAATTCAAAACCACAGACAAAGATATTCAATCTATAGGATATGTAGAGCAAAATACTATACTATTCTTCTCAGACACTTGATCAAACTCATTCAAATAATTTCCTTAGATGCTAACCTTAGGTTTTCACATCAATGGCAACACTTACTGCTCATACTTACAACAATCTCTCCCTTTATCATTTATGGAAACAAATGATGTGAAAAACCATCAAGACAAACAAACTTGCTTTGCTTCTTTTCTCCCCCTTACATTATGCTTTCTTTGACTGCAACTTTTCTTCTTAATTTTTTCACATGAACTTCTCTCCCCCTTTGACATCAATGGAAAAGCGTGCTAAACCTTTTCTTTTTCTTTACTACTCAACACCCCCTGTCATCAACACTACAAAACTTACTACTCTTCATTAGAAACTCATATTAGCAACATCTACCAATTCCTCCTGAGAGGTAGCCTATGATACATCAACGTAGATCAAAGAATGAGACTTTGAGCACCACTGTACTAATGCATTTCCTATGCATATTAGTTTAGAGAAGGAGGGGTAGTAACCCTTGACTTCTCCCTAAGATACTCAAAAGTATCATTAGGCAGAGGCTTAGTGAAAAATATCTACAATCTGATCCTTTGTAGACACATAATCCATCTTTTCTTCATTATCTATTACCTTTTCTCTTAGAAAGTGATACCTTATTAATATATGCTTTATCCTTAAGTGCATCACTGGATTCTTTGAAATGGTTATAGCACTTGTATTGTCACAAAAGATTGAAATAGGTTCTTCATACATAACTCTTATGTCCTTCAATGTTTGCTTCATCTAAAGCACTTGAGTGCAACAACATGCTGCAGTAATATATTCTGCTTCTACATTAGACAATGAAACTGATTCTTGCTTCTTGCTTAGCCATGAAACTAATCTATTATCCAAAAGGAAAGAACCTCCACTTTTACTTTATCTTTCATCAGCATCTCCAGCCCAATCTCCATCTGTATAAGCACTAAGAGTGAAATTAGTATCTTTAGGACACCACAATCCATAGTCTGAAGCATCTTTTAAACAACTCATGATCCTCCTGACTGCCATCACATGTGACTCTTTGGGATCTTCTTGAAATCTTGCCACAAGACAAACTGCATGCATTATGTCTAGTCTGGTATGGCTTAGACAAAGTAGTCCTCCAATCATAGACCTACAATTTTGTGATTAGTCTTAGGTCATTCATCATTCTTTCTCAGCTTGCAACCAGTTACCATAGGAGTACATACTGGCTTAGAATCCTCTATTCCAAACTTCTTCAACAACTCTTTCACATACTTGGACTGAGAAATGAAAATTCCTTTTTCTGATTGAGTAATCTATAGTTGTAAAAAGAAATTCATTTCACCAAATATAGACATCTCAAACTCCTTTTGTATTTCCACTACAAATTTCTTGCACATACCTTCATTGCCTCCAAAGATAATATCATCAACAAAGACTACATCAATCAAAATTTGATCATCATTAATTTTGAAATAGAGATTACTATCTGCGGTACCTTTACTGAACCCTAATTGCAACAAATATTTGTCCAACTTTGCGTACTAGGTTCTGGGAGCTTGCTTTAGTCCATTCAAGGCTTTCTTCAATCTGCACACCATGTCACCTTGGTCTAATGACTGAAATCCTTCTTGTTGTTTAATGTAAACCTCTTCTTCTAGTTCTCCATTCAAGAATGCAGACTTTACATCCATCTGATACACCTTGAAATCTTTGTGTGCTACAAATGCCAAAAAAATTCTTATTGCTTCAATCCTTGCCATAGGAGCATAAGTCTCCTCAAAATCTATACCTTCAACCTAAGAATATCCTTTGCATACAAGTCTTTCTTTGTTTCTTACTACTTCTCCATTTTCATTCATCTTATTTCTAAAAACCCATTTAGTTCCAATCACATTCTTATCAGTAGGTCTAGGTACCAATTCCCAAGTTTGATTCTTCTCTATCTACATCAGCTCTACTTCCATAGATTTTACTCAACTTTCATCTTCGTAGGCTTCACTTATAGTTTTAGGTTCAATATGTGAAAGAAAATAGTAGTTCACCTGTTCCTATGCAACTCTTTTCCTTGTCAATACTCCTTTTCTTTTGTCACCAATTATCTGATCTTTAGAATGATTAATCCTTACATACCTAGGAGTCTTAATAGCACTTTATAGAGCCTTTTCTTCTTGACTCTCCTTTTGTTCAACATTTTCTTGATTGACTATAACAGGAGGTTCGTCTGATTCATATCCACTCATATCTGATGTTATTTCCCTGTCTTCAACATCCTTCACATTAGCACTCTAAATGAACTTTCCCAATCTCTTATTGTAGCCTAGTAGGCCTTACTCTTAGTAGAGTATCCAAGGACAATTCTTTCCTCACACTAGCATTAAACTTTCCTAACTCTTCATCTCTACTGATATAACATTTTCTTCCAAAAACTTTGAAATATTTCATTGTGGGAACTCTTCCATACCAGAATTCATAAGGATTTTTAGTACCATTACCTTTGACATGGACTTTGTTTTGAATGTAGACAGTAGTATGTATAGCATCTCTCCAATACACTTTTGATAGGTTAGCCTCCATCATCATTGACCTAGCAACCTCTAGAACTGTCTTGTTCTTTCTTTCAACAACTCCATTCTGCTCAGGAGTCCTAGGAGCACACAACTATCTTTTTATCCCACGCTTTTCATAGAAAATGTTGAATTCATTTGATGTAAACTCACTTCCTCTATCAGACATTAAGCATTTGATCCTCAATTCTAACTCATTCCCAACAATTGCCTTGAAGGCTTTGAACTTGCCTAGGGATTTTGATTTCTCTTTTAGAAAACTGACCCATGTCATTCTAGAATAATCATCAATAAGCAACATAAAGTATGTGTCTCCTTGCAGGACCACACAAATTTGTATGCACCAGCTCAAGCAATACAGCAAAAAATTGTTTTTGACTCTTGAAACTTTTCCTTGTCTATTCCCCAATTGGCATTCCTTGTGTAAATAGTATTAGCAGGCTTCCAAAGCTTAGGTCAATCTCTCACATCTTGTACTAAACTTATCTTCACCAAGCTATCAAAATTAATATGACACATCCTTCTATGCCATAGCTAACTCTCATTTGTCTGAGCCAACAAACGACAATCATTAGTTCCTCTCAAATGATTAATATTACCATTAATCTTCTTACCAGTGGCAATCACTGTTCTGGAGCTTTCCATGATCTTGCATCCATTATCCTTGAATCTCAAATCATATCCTTTGTCACACATTTGACCAACACTAGTTACAAGATTATGCTTTAATCCATTCACATATAGAACATCATCTGTGTTATGTTTACCATCAAAAGAAATAGATCCTCTTCCACAAATCTTACCAGCTACATTATCTCCAAGCCTAACCATTCCTCATCATACTTTTCTATAATTACAAACTTACTTTTATCTCCGCTCATGTAATGTAAATATGCACTGTCAATAATATACTCATCCCTATCTTTTTCAGCCTGATAGATAGACAGGGCACTCTCTTCCACTAGTTTTTCTTCCTTCACACAACTAGTAGGATTAGTAGACACAAGTTCTTCTTTATAGCAATAAACAAGCATTCATTTGCACTAGTACCATCAGACTCATCATCTGTCACGCCATCATCATCAAAATCTCTAACATAATAGCATTTCTTTATGAATCTAGGTCTACTTTCAAATTTCTTCTTACCTCTCTCAATTTTGTCCGGACACCTGGAGGCATAGTGACCAATCTTACCACAAGAAAAACATTTGATTGGTAATTTTCCTTTGAAATTACCGGTACCTCATTGCATTCTGTTCATAAAGTTGACTTCAATCTCATCAGGTCATCATCTGATTCCACAACATATTTATGAGATCTTGAAGTTTTTTCTGAAGTGCTAGCTTTGAAAGTAGTCTCAGTCTTTGGTAGAGCATTGTCAAACTATCTCATGTCAAAAGCTGTAAGCTTCCTGAGCAACTGATCTTTTTTAATCTTGTTCACACTCATAACTTCTTCAATTACTAACACCTTGTGGCTATAGGATCTAGGCAATGACCTAAGAATCTTCAGCACAACCTCATCCTCCTTAATAGTTCCTCCAAGACCTTTGATTCCATTGACAATTTCATCAATCTTTTGCATGTAGATTGTTATGTTTTCATTATCACTCATCTTCAAGGCTTCATACTTTGCCTTCACATTTTATAATTTTGCACTTTTTATAGAATCATCTCCTTTGTACAAATTTTTTAACTTATCCCAAGTCTCATGAGTAGTTTCCTAATCCATAAATTTCACTAACTCAGTATTAGATAGGGCATTTAACAGAGCATATCTAGCTTTTCTATTTAGCTCATCTTGTTTGGCTTCATCTTCATCTGATGGACCATTTTCAGGAATAGTACACTTTTTCTCTGTCATCTTCCAAACACTATAACTGAGAAATAAGATGACTTTTCATTCATACCTTCCAAAGAGCATAATATGTTCCATCAAACTATGGAGACTCTTTTTTGTACACCATCTTGGGTCTACCTCAAGCTATTAGGCTCTTTTCCGAGGAACCTTCGCTCTGATACCAATTGTTGAAATGCGCAAGAGAACTAAGAGGGGGAGGGTGAATCAGTTGTAACCAAAACTTTAAAACCATTAACACATCAACCACCTAATCACTATTATTGTAATTTAACCATGAAAGCATAAAATCAAAACTTAAACACATTCACACTTTTAACACATGAGCCACCATATGTTTTACATGGAAAACCCAATAAGAGAAAAACCACGATGAGTATTAACCCACAATATAAATGATATATCAAATTTTACAACAAGGATCACTACCGAAAGGCTCATTGCCAACGGGGCTCACTACCCAGAATGCTCACTACAAAAGAAGTGTCTCACTGCCAATGGGCTGGCTCATTGCCAAAGTTGGTGAACTGAGATAGTAGCATCTATACTATGTCAAGGTTCAGTTCCATTGAAGTGCAATAAATTTCCTCTACTCTGCTCTACTATTTCACTTTAGACTTAGCTTTGCATCTTCACATGCTCATCAATCATTCACGACTTTATTTAATGTATTTATACAATTCATCAACCTTGGAATGAACATCAAGGTCAGCATTACAATCATCAATGATTGGAACAATCTCCAAGGTCGGCATACATACATACTTAGCCAATATTCAAATTAGGTCTGGACCTAAATGGATTAGGGGAGAAGAGAAATGAATGCTGACCATACCAAGCCTTAGATGGGACTCAAATGCAAATTTCCACACAACAACACTCTTTACAAACCTTAAACCATAACCGCAAGTAGTGAAAACAACCATGTTGGCCTAAACTAGTGTTAACACTAAGACCTTTAGGAACATGCTTCATGCATGATCCAAATTACAATTTGTGGACCAATCAAAAGATAGGAACATGATCTAGAGACTTCCACAAGCACATTACAATCACTAAGAACATATACACAACCTCTAAACACTTTATCCATAAGATTCTTCAAACCAAAGCACTTAAACATTATTGTCAGCCACTATCATAAAGAAAAGATTGCTTGCGGAGCACCAAATCATGAACCATTTGAACTGAAGGCATATACCATCATTACAAACTTAATTGTAGAACCAAAAACTATAATACCTAAATGCAAAGAAATGTGGAGAAGAATACATTCTCCTTGTCACCATTAGATATAGAGAAAAATAGTTTTTACTTTGGTGAACAGAAATTGCTCAAATCTTCATACCGAAGGCTCAAACTTGAAACATAGAATGTACAGACATCCCTTAAAATAACTTCCAAACCATAGATAAAGATATTCAATCTATATGATATGTAGAGCAAAACACTATATTGTTCTTCTTAGACACTTGCTTAAACTCATTCAAATAATTTCCTTAGATGCTAACCTTAGGTGTTTACATCAATGATAACATTTATTGCTCATACTTGCAACAATCTCCCACTTTGTCATTGATGGAGACACATGATGTGAAAAACCATCAAGACAAACAAACTTACTTCGCTTCTTTGCTCCCCCTTACTTTATGCTTTCTCAGACTGCAACTTTTCTTCTTAGTTTTTTCACATGAACTTCTCTCCCCCATTGACATCAATGGAAAAGGATGCCAGACCTTTTGTTTCTCTTTACTACTCAACTCCCCTTGTCATCAGCACTACAACACTTATTGCTCTTAATCATAAACTCATATCAACAATATCTACTAGCTCCAACTAAGAGGTAGCCTACGAAACATCAATTTAGATCAAAGAATGAGACTTTGAGCACCATTGGATTGATGCATTTCCTATGCATCTTAGTTTAGAGAAGGGGTAATAACCCCTAACTTCTCCCTAAGATACTCAAAAGTATCCTTAGGCAGAGGCTTAGTGAAAATATCTGCAATCTGATCCTTTGTAGACATACTTCATCTTTACTTCATTCTCTATTACCTTTTCTCTTAGAAAGTGATACCTTATTGATATATGCTTTGTCCTTGAGTGCATCACTAGATTCTTTGAAATTTTTATAGCACTTGTAGTGTCACAAAATATTGAAATATGTTCTTCATACACAACTCTTATGTCCTTCAATGTTTGCTTCATCAAAAGCACTTGAGTGCAACAACATGCTACAGTAATATATTCTACTTATGCAGTAGACAAAGAAACTGATTCTTGCTTCTTGCTTAACCATGAAACCAATCTGTTACCCAAGAGGAAAACACCTCCACTTTTACTTTTCTGTCATCAGCATCTCCAACCCAATTTGCATCTATATAAGCACTAAGTGTGAAATCAATATCTTTGTGATACCACAATCCATAGTCTGAAGTGCCTTCTAAATACCTCATGATCCTCTTGATTTCCATCACATGTGACTCTTTGGGATCTTCTTGAAATCTTGCCACAAGAAAGACTACATGCATTATGTCTGGTTTGGTATGGGTTAGATAAACTAATTGTCCAATTATAGACCTATGCTTTTTCTAACCAGTCTTAGGTGATTCATCATTCTTGCTCAGCGTGCAACCAATTACCATAGGAGTACATACTGGCTTAGAGTCCTCCATTGCAAACTTCTTTAACAACTCTTTCACATATTTGGATTAAGAAATGAAAATTCATTTTTTTGATTGAGTAATCTGCAATTCCAAAAATAAATTCATTTCACTAAACATAGACATGTCAAACTCCTTTGGCATTTCCTCTGCTATAAATTTCTTACACATACCTTCATTGCCTCCAAAGATAATATCATCAACAAAGACTACAACAATCAGAGTTTGATCATCATTAATTTTGGAATAGAGATTATTGTCTGCAGTACCTTTACTGAAGCCTAGTTGCAACAAATATTTGTCCAACCTTGCATACCAGGATCTAGGAGCTTTCTTTAGTCCATACAAGGCTTTCTTCAATCTGCACACCATGTCACATTGGTCTGATGACTGAAATCCTTCTCATTGTTCAATGTAAACCTCTTGGTCTAGTTCTCCATTCAAGAATGCAAACTTTACATCCATCTAACACTTTGAAATCTTTGTGTACTGCAAGTGCCAGAAACATTTTTATTGCTTCAATCCTTGCCACAGGAGCCTAAGTCTCCTCAAATTCTATACATTCAACCTAAGAATATCCTTTGCATACCAGTCTTGCTTTGTCTCTTACTACTCCATTTTCATTCATCTTATTTATAAAAAACCCATTTAGTTCCAATCACATTCTTATCAGCAGGTCTAGGAACCAATTCCCAAGTTTGATTCTTCTATTTCTACATCAGTTCTTCTTCCATAGCTTTTACCCAACTTTCATCTTTGTAGGCTTCACTTATAGTTTTAGGTTCAATCTGTGCAAGCAAACAGTAGTTCACCTGTTCCTATGAAGCTCTTTTTCTTGTCAATACTCCTTTGCTTTTGTCACCAATTATCTGATCTTCTAAATGATTAATCCTTGCATACCTGGGAGTCTTAACAACATTTTCTAGAGCCTTTTCTTCTTGACTGTCCTTTTGTTAATATTGTCTTCATTGACTGCAACAAAAGGTTTGTCTGATTTATATCCACTCAGATATGATGTTATTTCCCTTTCTTTAACAACCTTCACATTAGCACTCTTAATGACCTTTCTCAATCTCTTATTGTATCTCTGGTAGGCCTTACTCTTAGTAGAGTATTCAAGGAAAATTCCTTCCTCACACCTAGCATCAAACTTTCCTAGCTCTTCATCTCTACTGATATAACATTTTCTTCCAAAAACTTTGAAATATTTCACTATGGGAACTCTTCCATACCACAATTCATAATTATTTTTAGTACCATTACCTTTGACTTTGTCTCTTTTTTGAATGTAGACATCAACATGTATAGCTTCTATCTAATACACTTTTAATAAGTTAGCCTCCACAATCATTGACCTAGCAACCTCTGGAGTTGTCTTGTTCTTTCTTTCAACAACTCCATTATGCTCAGGAGTTCTAGGCACAGACAACTATCTTTTTATTTCATGCTCTTCATAGAAAATGTTGAATTCATTTGATGTAAACTCACCTCCTCTATCAGACCTTAAGCATTTGATCCTCAATTGTAACTCATTCTCAACCATTGCCTTAAAATATTTGAACTTGTCTAGGGCTTCTGATTTCTCTTTTAGAAAAGTGACCCATGTCATTCTAGAATAATCATCAATAAGCATCATAGTACCTGCCTCCTTGGAGAACAACACAAATCTATATGCACCAGATCAAGCAATCCAGTAGAAAATTATTCTTTGCTCTTGAAATGTGTTCTTGTCTATTTCCCCAATTGACATTCCTTGCAAATAATATTAGCAGGTTTCACAAGCTTAGGCAGATCTCTCACAACTTGTACTAAGCTTATCTTCACCAAGTTGTCAAAATTGATATGATACATCATTCTATGCCAAAGCCATCTGTCATCTGTCTGAGCCAACAAAAAATAATCATTAGTTCCTCTCAAATGATAAACATTACCATTAGTCTTCTTACTAGTGGTAATCCCTGTTCCAAAGCTTTCCATGATCTTGCATCCATTATCCTTGAATCTCAAATCATATCCTTTGTCACACACTGAACCGACACTTAAAAGATTATGATTTACACCCTTCACATATAGAACATCATATGTGTTATGCTTACCATCAAAAGGAATAGATCCTCTTCCACAAATCTTACTTGTTGCAATATCCCTAAACCTAACCATTCCTCCATCATACTTTTCCAGACTTACAAACTTACTTTTATCGCTGCTCATGTGATGTGAACATCCAATATTATCAATCCACTTGTCCTTATCTTTCTCATCCTGGCAGACAGATAGGGCACTCTCTTCCACTAGTTTTTCTTCCTTCACATAGCTAGTAGGATTAGTAGACATAGGTTGTTCCTTAATAGAAATAAACAAACATTCATTTGCAATAGTATTGTCAGACTTATCGTCTGTCACACCATCATCATCAAAATCTCTAACATAATAGAATTTCTTTATAGTCCTAAGTCTACTTTCAAATTTCTTCTTACCTCTCTCAATTCTCTCCAGACATCTAGAGGCATTGTGACCAATCTTAGCACAAGAAAATCATTTGAATGTTAATTTAACTTTGATCTTATCGGTACCTCTTTGCATTCTATCGACAAAGTTGATGTCAATCTCATCAAGGTCATCATCTGATTCCACACCATATTTCTACAATCTTGAAGTTTTTCTGAAGTGCTAGCTTTGAAAGCACTCTCAGTCTTCAGAAGACCATCACCAAACTCTCTCTTCTCAAAAAATGTAAGCTTCCCAAGCAATTGATATTTTTTAATCATGTTCACACTTATAACTTTTTGAATTACTGACACCTTGTGGCTATAGGATTTAGGCAATGACCTAAGAATCTTCAACACAACCTCATCTTCCTTAATAGTTCCTCCAAGGCCTTTGATTCCATTGAAAATTACATCAACCTTTTTCATGTAGATTGTTATGTTCTCATCATCACTCATCTTCAAGGCTTCATACTTTGCCTTCAGATTTTGTAATTTTGCAGTTTTTACAGAATCATATCCTTCGTGCAAATTTTTCAACTTATCCCAGATCTCATGAGTAGTTTCCATACCCATAAATTTCACTAACTCAGTATTAGATAGGGTATTTAACAGAGCATCTCTAGCTTCTCCATTTAGTTCATACTATTTAACTTCATCTTCATCTGATGGACCACTTTCAAGAATAGTATACTTTTTCTCTACCATCTTCCAAACACTATAACCAAGAGAAATAAGATAACTTTTCATTCATATCATCTAGAGAGCATAATCCATTCCATCAAACTACAGAGACTACTTTTTGTGTGCTACCCCAGATCTACCTCAAGCTATTAGGCTCTTTTTTGAGGAACCGTCCCTCTATTACCAGTTGTTGAAATGTGCAAGACAATTGAGAGGGGGTGGTGAATCAGTTGTAACCAAAACTTTAAAACCATCAACACATCAACCATTTAATCATTGTTATTATAATTGTTATCAATCAAATATGCACCCTATGCTAAGCTTGCAAAAGGCTTAGCTATTTGTTGACACATGAAAAGACTCTCATGGTGTGGGTTTCCTATAGTGAGAGTGAATCTCCAGAGTGAGGTGGTTGCCCTTAAGATTTTCCTAATCTAATGACTTGCCTGAAAAAAGGGAAGAGGAATAACTAAAATGAAATTCTATTTTTCTTAAAGAAGATCCTAAAATCTAAATATCTACCCACAAACAACCCTCAAGTCTATAACTTTCTCAGCTTCACCTATATCCAACAATCCAAAAGTACTTCGTATGAAGGTTTAACTTAAACACAACACACAACCTAGATTAGATAGGCAATAGCTATATAGATTTCAATAACATCGAGATATAATCAGAGGATTAAACATCATAATCACAGTGAAAATATTAGATCAAAGCTATGAAGGAGGCAACAAATGTGAAACAAGAATGTTTTGCTGTATTGAAATGAAAGGGGTACATGTAACTCTGAAAAATATGAGCCAAGATCAGTTTACAAGCTCTTTGTCTATGGTCAAGAGAAAAGAATACAAAGATATCAACTGACTAAGAGAAACTAAGTTTTTCTCTTATAAATGCCTCCAAGAGATCTCCCCAAAAAGCTTGAAAAACTCCTAATAATAGACATCCAAGTCCATTTTCGTAGTCCATCACAAAGATGATAAAAAGCCCACCAAATTACCTCAAAACTGTGAAAACAAACTGCCAAGATCTTCTATCATGTGGCCCCCAACAAGATCTACTTTAAATCATGCTTTATCTACTCAGAAAAACTTCTATATTGTTCTCATTTGCTTCAATTCACCCAAATCTGGAAACCACGATCTTGTTTGCTTTATTTTGTCCTAACTGCATAAATAGCTCTTATTTTAAAGCAATTTATAAAACATCACTTTAAAACAAAGCTTTACAATAATCGCAGTTTTACATAATCGATTTGGCTTGATTTGATTTTTTTTGCAAAAAGAAATAATACAAGGCCTATTTTGTTGTCTAATTTGCCAAGTATTCACAAATTTTGATTTTCTTATAAAAATCATAAAAATCATATGATCTCCATATATCCTCTTTGCAAAAAATAATAAAGCCATAAAGGCTTTTTCACTATGACCTGCAAAAACTACCCTATGGGTATGAGGCGTATTATTTCCTCAAATAGTTTGCAAGAACACTAAAGCATATGGATTATTTTGAAAAGGGACTAAAGGGTTAGAGGCATAAAGCATTTGGTAAGATTCCTAAGGCATTCGAGATATATCAAAGGCACGAGGTTTAACACATAACCAAAACACTAAGCCTTCATATGATATTCGACCCTTCACAAGTCATATAGACTTATTGCAAAAGTGGTCGACCTAGCATTTGATGACCCCGATGGCATTAGACTTGACAAATAAATTTTTTCAAATGTGATCAAAATATCAAGCTTCAAATTAGGGAAAAAACCCTAACACAAAACCATTTTTGCCCTACTTTTTTGCCTCATTTCATCTTTGTATTTTTTATGAAAAACTTTGCCTATGGCCGCCACAGATGAGGGTTTGGACTCTGCAACTTCTTCAATCTCTTTACATTTTTGAGGGATTTGTGCATTCACATGGGAGAAAGAAGGTAAGAGCTTGTCGTTTGTTACATGTGTGACTCACATTCTTGTCTTCTCCTCCATTTCTTAGATGAAATGACTTCTCCATACCTTTTTGATGCATTTTTCTACTCTTTTTTTTTTTTTTTTCTATGAGGGGTATCTTGCGTTCAATGTTGACGCCACCATAAATTCTCTATTTTGCTGGGGATTCTCTTTATACTAGAGGCTGTGATCATGCCACGAATCTCTGTATCTACATTTTTCACTGAAAACCCATGTGATTCAAGCTCTTGCAAGGAAAAAATTACACTCGCTGGCTCGCAATCATGACAACATTAACCAGATTTTTATTTGATCAATCTCTGTATAGATGTATTTCACCTTTGAGTTTTACAAGAAAAGGACAACCCCCCTTTGAGCCACAGACATATCTCATGTTGGGTAAAAGACCATGTTTCCCCACTGGTCGAGCTAGCATTTATTTTGGATCTCTCACTTCTGTTGTGAAAAAATGATAAGAACCCCTCTATTTGGCACTATGTTGGCTATGATGTTGATGTAAAAAAACAAATGGTCCCTTTTCCTTTAGCCATTCTCTACATACAAAGAAAGATGAAACTGTATATCTCTACAAAACAAACCCTTCTCTCGTATAATACAAGGTCGAGACTGTAATGCTCGATATGAGTTTCTCTCACTTTTCTTCACAAGAATAAACCCTAGGGTTCGAAGCTCTTCATTGTTCAGTGTGATTTTATCTAAGCATAACCTATAACTAGAATACTATGTTTAAACCACTATAGTTTCATTATATCTCTTGTTCACTTGAAGTTTGTGACTATGAACTGTATGTGTCCATTTTTTCTTGAGTATCTATTCGGGCTGCAACTACATCTAGCACTATGCAAGATCAGTTTGTGATATCACTGCCCCTTCTCTAAAATTTGCTCATACAAGTCTTTGTTCCTTGCTTACTTGATATATTATTGATGCATACATACATTAAAACTTTATATTGTGACCATGCATAAATGAACTAGATCATATGATACTTTGATTCTTTGGCTGCTCTAGTTGCATCTTCTTCTGTAGGTTACTCTGAAACATGATGTATGATTTGATATGATGTTGCATTGCTTCCTTATTGTAGCCCTAGAAAATAATGTATACAATGAGCATCTCAGCTTGACTTTCCTCTCTCGTAGAAGTGGCATCCATTTGCTTGTATCTCTTTGTTTAATCTAATATGAGGATTACTATTGATAACAACATCATATTGGTCAATGGTGGCATCTCTGATTTTGACAATGTTTATTAATAGCTACTTATCTTCATGATGTCATAAGTTCCTCCATTTGCGAGCTTTACTGGGGGTGCAAGATGCTTCATCTTCTGGGGGGGCTTCTTCCTCTCACTCGGAATCCTGATTCTCTAGTTTTGGGGGGGTCTCTTCTCTCTCTATTTTTTTTGGGGGAGAGGGGGCTTTTCTCTCTCTTTGGAGGGAATTTTATGTACATGGGTACCTCATCAGGCTTGATTTTCTGGGACCCATTTCTGCATCCACCTAAGCTTCGCTTATGGGGGGTGTTAGTGTTGCTTTTTATTTCCTAGTTGGGTTATTTATTTTTCCCTATATTCCTTGGTTTTTCCAACACTTCTATTAATCTTGATTAGGTTAATAAAGCTTGTCTTATTAGGTGAAAGGATTATGAAGTGTCACCTTCCTACATGTGAGCATCCATTAGCTATCTTGGGAAGATACTTTTCTATCTTTAGTCAGATAGATGGTTGCTCCTGATTGGTCGGTGTTGCCACCTCCTCCCTCTTCCTACTTTATATAAGTATGCTACCTGGCTTGTATTTTGTATCCATTACTTTTGCATCCTCTTAATGCTATTTTGCTTCTAGCATTTGCATTACTCTCTTGGAGACTAAATCTGTGATGCTATTTTGATTTCGTATCATTTGCATTCATAGTTTAATATCTATTAGTTTGCACCAGTTTTCTAGGTTATTAATATTTTCAGATTCTAACAAATAGGATATCCAGTAGAGCCAACAACATGAAGATAGAGCAATAGCAGATTTCTTCTTGCTCGAGCAACAAACATGACCTGAACCAAGTGAGAAGCTATAACCTAAAGTAGACTTGTGATCCTGAGAATTGCCTGCCCAATTTGAATATGTGTAGCCCACCAAGTCAAGATCAATGCCGGTTGCGTAGTGAATCCCAAAACTATGAGTAGCCTGAATGTAGTGAAGAATCTTTTTGGCTATTTTCTAGTGCAGCTCATGAGGCTCCTGCATGAATCAAGAGACCATGCCTATAGCATATGAAATGTTGAGTCTCGTATGAGTAAGATAAATGAGACTCCCAACAAGCTGTCAGTACAAAGTGCCATCAACAAGTGGAGAAGAACATTGAGCCTCAAGTTTGACTCCAAAAAGGAAGGGAGCTAGAGCAGGCTTATAGTCAGCCATATGAAACCTCAAGGGAAAATCTAGAGCATACTTGGACTATGTGATGGTGATCCCAGAAGAAGACTGAAAGATCGCAATCCCGAGAAAGTAATGCAACAAGCCTAAGTCAGTTATCAAAAACCTATCATGAAGGGTAGTTTTGACAGCCCCAATGGTGGATGAAGAACTCCCTTTGATCAACAAGTCATCAACATACAGAACCAAAAATAGGAAAGAATCATCCTACTGCAAAATGTAGACATTGGGATCAAAATGACACTGAGTGAACCCAATAGATAGAAGGAAGGAGTCCATCTTGGCATACTAGGCTTGGGGAGCCTATTTGAGGCCATAGAGAGACCTCTGAAGATGACACACAAGTGAAGAATCTTGAATGAACCCCTATGACTGCTCCATGTAAATCTCCTCCTGAAGGTCACCATGAAGAAAAGTACTCTTCACATCCATCTGGTGTACTTCCCAACGATTGGCTGCAGTAATGGTAAGAACAAGTCAGATGGAATTCATTCAAGCAACTAGCACAAAAGTCTCAGAGTAGTTAATCCTAGGAACCTAGGAGAATCCTTTGGCAACCAAGTGAGCCTTATGCTTGTCAACTGACCCATCTGCTACAAATTTTATCTGATAGATCCACTTACATCGAACAAGTTTTCTTCCTTTAGGAAGAGGGACAAGATCCGAAGTGTGGTTCCTCATTAATGAACTATACTCCTTCTGCATAGCTGTATCCGACTCAGGAATACTAGAAGCCTCATGAAAAGACTATGGATCTAAGGCCTAGTGTTTGATGGATCCCCAACCCAATCACCTGCAGACTACAAGGTTTGTCTAGCCCAAAGTGGACCAGAAGATGGAGAATCTAGAGGAGAATCATCAACCTCTGAATGATGACTAGGAGAGGAAGGAGGTGAGTCCTCTGAATCTCTCTCTGCATCTGAAGTGGAGGTAGAAGACTGCTTAGGTGAATTTGACTCATCAGAAGATTTGTCATGTATCCCAAGTGACTCCAATGTTAAAGTAGAAGGAGTTGGAGAAGTGATAGAAAGTGAGCTCGAAGAGCCCTCCTCAAACTGAACACTCCTCTCAATGAATAGCTCATGTGTAGTAGGGTGGAGCAACTGATAACCCATTACACCATCAGGATAACCTACAAATATGCAAGGTTTGCTCTGAGGATCCAAGGCCTTATGTTTCTTTGCAGGAATGTGGGCCCATGCAGGAGAACCAAAAACTTGAAAGTGCTTAATTGATGGTTTTCAAACGCTCCAAGCTTCAAAAGGAGTGACTCCCTTCAAGGCTCGGTGAGGAACATGGTTTTGGATATAACAAGCACAGTTAATGACCTCTGCCCAATACTATGGTGTAAGAGATCTGGAGTGAATCATGCAATTTGCCATTTCCTTCAAGGACCTATTCTTCCATTTCACAACACCATTCTGCTGAGGATTGTATGGAACTGAATGTTGCAAGTCAATCCCCTCTTAAGTGCAAAACCTCTCAAACTGATGGTTAACATACTCACCACCGTTGTCAGTGCACAAAACTTTGATGGTTTTCTCAGATTTCTTCTCTACAAAAGTCTTGAAGTCCTGAAAGTGATCAAATACCTTAGACTTCTATTTGAGGAAGCACACTCAAGTATATGAAGAAAAGTCATCAATGAGTGTGAGGACATATCTAGCCCTGCTAAAAGAAGGATGCTGAAATGGACCAGCCAAATCATTGTGAACTAACTCCAATATTTGTGAAGCTCTCCATGCCTTGCCTTTGTCAAAATTTTCCTTAGAATGCTTACCAAGAATGCAACCTTGGCAAACACCACCTAAAAAATTGAACTAAAGGCAACCCTGTGACCATGCTCTACTGGTTGAGCTGCTACAAGTAGCGGAAGTTAAGATGACCAAACCGCTCATGCCATAATCTACTCACATCATTAGAATGAGTGAGCAAAATAGTTGAAGGAGGATTAGGAAAAAAGTGAGAAAATAGATAGAGTCATGACTGATGATCTGCTCTCCCAACTACAACTGTAGAACCACTATGCAACTCACAAATCTCCACTGATCAGGAGTAAACTCAACCCGCTTGCCTGAACCTGTGTGAGTTATCTGGTTTACCGATAGGAGATTATCTGATAATGAGGGCACATAAAGAACATCATGGAATGTGCCATCCCCCACATCAATAGACCCTCTCCCACATACATCAACAAGAGTGTCATTACCCATCAAAATAGAAGGCATAGTACATGGCTCCAAAGATGCAAGTTTTTCCTTAGATGAAGCCATGTGGTGCGAAGCACCCAAATCAAGAACCCAAGTGGATGGTCAAGAAGCAACAGCTACAAGGGCCTTGCCCTTTCCTTTCCCCTTGTTGTTTCCTTTTGCCTTGTTAGACCCTCATTAGAAGTCTATTTGATAGACTCAGGAACACTGATATTATTCTTCTCAAGAATTTGTGTCAAGTGATCAATTTGTTTCTTCAGACATTTATGTTCATCATGACTGGGTCTTTTACAATAGGCACATTGGACCTTCTCTTTCTTAGGCTTGTTGCCCTTGGAAGATTGGGTTTCATTAGTTGCTTTTGAAGCAACTGGTATTTGATCCTTCTCCTTTCTATTCTTCTATTTCTTATCCTTACTATTGTTGTTACTACTTTGTCCTTTCTATTCTTTTGTGCCTTGGTTGGCAGCTAGGGCATGTGACTTAGAGGACTTAAGAGTGCCCATCTGGATTAGCGTATCTTGTTCCTGAGTGAGAGATATAGAAAAATCATCTAAAGATGGCATGGTGAATTGAGTACCAAGTGCACCCTTAGTAGCATAGAAGGTAGAAACAAATATAGAATATTCTGAACTTAACTTAGACAGAAACTGAGAATCAATTGTTCATATTTCTTTTCAATTCCATATTGTTTTAACTGCAGCCTTAGTGATTTTAATTTTGTGAAGAAATCTTGGATTGTGTTGAAATTGCCTGGACTTAAACTAATTAGTTCATTTTCTAACATATGACCCCTCATTGAATCTTGTGTGCCAAATAGTTTTTCTAGCTTTGTCTAGATTTCATTTGGTGAATTTAAAGGCTCAATGTGAAAGAGAAAATTAGGAGAAATAGACAAACACAATGTTTCATATGCCTCATCACATTTGTTAAATCACTTAGGCTTATCTTCATCTTTAGTAGGTTCAGTTTCAAGTCCCATAGTTATCCTATGTAATCCAGCTTTCCTTAAGTGAATTTTCATGCGTGATTTCCACTCAAAGTAGTTGTATGGAGTTAGAATGGGCATAGTTGTTTGATCCATGATGAAGAAATGCAGAGAAGAAATGTCGAAAAGAAGAGAACACAACCAAGACAACCCCCCTCTTTTCAATCAATCAAAGAACCCCCCTTCCAAAGAAAATATGATTTGGCACTTCATATTAGAGTGTTTACAACTACCACTAGAAAGAAATACTAAGTGGTCTTGATTTTAATGCATTACAAAACCCTCATGAAGAGCATATGCTGAGAATACAACTTTGGCATAATACCTAGAGAAATAAATAGCACTACTACGATCTACATGAAAAATCATGCACTTTCCAAAAAAGAATCGCCTCGATATGAGGTCGTATGTGAAAGTTATGATCTTTCGAAGTTCCCAAAACAAGAACTGTGCAGTGTCACAACTGAGAATCTGCAATTTCTAAAAAATCTCTGCATCAAAATAAAAAAAACATCTACACTAGTGTATAGAGTATGAAAAAATAGCCAAAATAAAAAAAAAATTGTGGAAAACAGAGTCCGTATGAGCAAGAATGGAGCATTTGAAAACTGCCTTCAAAACTGCAACTGCCAACGGAGAGGGGTCCTGCTGTAGCTTTTTGAGTGTATTTCTGCAAAATATATGAGCTTCATGCAAAAACTAAAACACACCTAGATGGTTTTTTGATGCTGCGAACAAAACCCATAAGGCATTTTTCTTGCTGATGTACAAAAAATGTGCATCCAGTATAAACAAAATGCCTTTAGCTACAAAAAATGACCCCAGCAACCAAAAATGGCATGCAAATGCTGAATCAACTACCTAGGATAGGTAAAGGCATGCTGGAACCTACAATATTGATTGAAAACACCAAATATGTAAGCTAGTTGTGAGATTTGAGCTTGAAACCTCAGTTCCGCAACTGTGTATGACGATCTCCAATTTCGGTGAAATGAAAGCCAAATTTGACTTTCTCAAGCCTCTTGGATGCATTGTGACAGCCAAAAATGTTGTCAGTATAACCAAAAATGTTGCAATCACCTAGATTTCATAAAACACATGTGCAAACCCCAGAGATTAAAATGTTTCCATCAAACTTTTCTGATTCTCCAGATCATCCGAAGATGCAAGAGAAGAGCATACTAGGTTTTTCAAAAAACTACAATAAGATTTATTAGCCCCCCCGAGTCTCTCAAATAAGGAAACTAAAATATATCCTTGCACATAGAATAGCTCTGATACCATGTTAGAATCTGAAAAGATTAAAAACCTAGAAAACTAGTGCAAATGAATAGATATTAAACAATGAATGCAAATGATACGAAATTAAAATAACATCACAGAGTTAGTCTCCAAGAGAGTAATGCAAATTCTAGAAGCAAAATAGCATTAAGAGGATGCAAAAGTAAGAGATACAAAATACAAGCTAGGTAGCATGCTTATATAGACTAGGAAGACGGAGGAGGTGGCAACACTGACCAATCAAGAGAAACCATCTATCAGACTAAAGATAGCAAAGTATCTTCCCAAGATAGCTAATGGATGGTCACATGTAGGAAGGTGACATCTCATAATCCTCTCACCTAATAAGACATGCTTTATTAACCAAAGCGAGATTAATAGAAGTATAGGAAAAACCTAGGAATATGGGGAAAAATAAATAACTCAATTAGGAAATAAAAACCTACACTAACACTATTTTTGATTAGAAAAAGGAATTTAATGATGTCCTCTTCATTTGGCACTTGTACTCTCTTTAAAGAGGCAAAATGTTTGTTGTGGACTCTGTTTCACCTGTGCACATGCCTTTTTCTGTATTGGATCATTGGCAGCTATGTGAAAAGTCCACTGTTCATGTGCTTTTGGCTGCTCCTTATAAAGTCTATAATGATAATGTTCATACGATCTCCTTGTGACTATTCTATTTTACTTGATCATCAAATTGATACTCTATGGCTTTGCTATCCCAATATAGTGACCATTGTTTAATGGGCATTAGATCCTTTCAGTTCATTGTCTTACTATTGATAGCATTATCCAAAAGACTTATCTGAGACTTGATAACATACCTTTATAAGCATGTGATTATGAATTCAACTTTATTATGAACTATCCCCGAGTACCTTATTGAGCTACCTTGGATGTTGCATTCACTGCCTTTGCATGGTTATCACCCCATGCTTTGAGCTAGTGATCATGGAAGGGCAATGATCTTTAAGCTCTTCTATAAATTTTTAATTGAAATGTCTTAAATCATCCCTTTGAGATCTAGGGGTAAGCATGCCAGGCTCAACCCTTGTGGGAGCCCGTTTTACACCACATGCTGAATTAGTCTTCAAACAACAACATGACTTGTCCTATACCTACGCATGAAACAATGACATTAGATAAAAACAAATGAGGTTCAGTGATTGCTTCTCTTTCAGTTCCTCTTGTATGTGAACGATGTTCATCTGATCAATGCATTATAGGCAATGTGTTATGCCTCTTCTGATAGGATATAGAGATCTCATAACTAGAGCTCTAACAGGACCTTTCCCAAATTTTTGCAGGTTCTTATCAAAGATCAGGAGCAGGAACAAGATGGCAACCTCAGAAATTGAAGACTGCAACAAAGCAATGATGGCTATGACCTTCTCTCCCTATATTTAGATGCATAGTATTTTCCCTATATTTGCATTTGTTAAGCTATTCCCACAGATTGTGTGAAAAATTTGATCTATCATTATTTCTTTCAATGCAATGTTTATCTTTTTATGTATTTCAATTTGTAAATGAATAATCATTGTAGTGAATGAAATACTGATCTCTCCTGTGGATGTTCTGCAATGTAATGAATGATCTAAATTTTTTTTCTTCTCTTGAACAACTGAAGCTGCAATATCAATGAAAAACAACCAACTATGCAAATAACCTATAACAGAAGAAATGTTAACCTTCACTCTAAAAAGAATTTGTTGCACCAGCTTTGCCAATTTTTGAGCTGTGGTGAAAAAATGGTAACATTTCTGGTGACTTCCACTATATGCTTGCCTGCTAAGCATCAAATTAATTGCCTTGAATATCCATTGGGCATTGAGTCATACTTTGCTCTTCTCAAAATCAGAAAACACTGTAATTCAACTCTCCAACTAGTTCAAATAGCAACAGAAAACTGAAAACAAACTAAATTGAAAGCAAACCATAAGGCCCTGATGGCCATTAGAAATGTGCAGCAGCACTTAGGGGAACAAAACTGACTAAAAGAAAATGTACACTGAGCACTTATTGACTAAAAAAACTAACCTAACCCTACTCTAACCGGCCCAAAATTGATGATCAGACAAAACCATTCACAAGTTCAAGAAAATAACTGCCCTTTCTCCACAATCTGCAATACTCCATAAACTTGTGACTTGACCATAAGAGGTTGAATAAAAACAAATAGCCAACAAATAGCTGCAACACCCCTCTTAGCAAATTGATGTAGTTACTTATCCACCTAACTTGATTGGCAAACTGATAATGCTCAACTAGGTACTTTCCTTGATGATCCAGATTAGTGTCATTATGAGATTGTTCTTTCTTGTTGGTTTCCAACCTAGCCAGATATCTCATAGGACACCCCATCAAAAGTGTTGGATTAGAGTGAAAGAAATTTGGATGAATGGAAACAATAGCATCACCTCCACTCTGCATGATAACCTGCCATGTTACTTCTTCTTTCGTAGTCAACGGACCATCCTCCTATGTCAGGGTTGCTAACAACTTGTCAAAGCTATCAACTCTTAGTAGGCTCTCAGCCAGAGTTGGATTAGGCTTAGAATACTGATTATTAGTCAATGAAGAACATTCTGAAACATGGATCCCTTTGCTAATGAATGAAGGTAAGTGGTCAAATATCAAACTAACCTCTTTCAACATACCATCAATTTGCATAGCATCAGTTTCAAGCTCGTTTGTGTCATGGTTGTCCTCACCGGATTCTTCTCAAATATGCACCTTGCCTAGCTGATTCTCTTCATATTGTTTATCATTCTCATCATATACTGGCTTTGGCTTTTGATTGCTGCAAGAAATTAGTAGAGTGGCAATCTCCCTACAAGTTGAGCAGTCAGGATCCTGACAATCAATCATGAAGTTATCTTGGATAGTTTGATCATTTTCATCCGGTTGACTTGATTTCTCATCAAGGCAAGCTTCCTTAGTCTCATTCATGTTAGCTTCTTCATTACAGTACAATGGGAGCTTTGAGAACAAACTCTATGCCTCATCTTCATAAAGAATCAGATCTGATTCAACCTTGTGCTCAGGGTCTTCATGCGAAACAAGCATGCTAGATTTAGAAACCAAACTACCTCTTTGCTCTTCAAACTGTACTGAGGCCCCAATCTCATTATTGTCTTCATGAAACAACAACACATGACTTTCTACAATATCCTTTGGCTATCCCGAATTAGCTGATAAATGGAATTCCTACATGTTGTCTTCATCATCACCAACATAAGCGGGCAGCTGATCAAACAAGAAAACTGAATCATATCCTTTTTCTAGTATATTCTCCATTTGAACCTAAGCAACGTGTCTTTGCAATTGAATACTTTTGCCCTCCAATCTCTGCATCCTACTTTGATTCATCTTATAGCAAGCATCAGAAAACTTGTCAAATGAATCAAAATGTAATGGGTTCAAAATCAAGTTTGAATTAACTTTCTTTACACATTCATTATGATCATAATCTGCTAGGGATACATCACAAACAACAACATCCTATTGCTCTTTATTTGATCTTCTAGTTGTTGGCTTGACATTCGTGATTTCAATTGGTTTGGGTTCTTGATATGGTTGAAACTGAGGACTAATGGGTTGGTCTTGAATGCAGGTAGGCTCCTGAGCAAAATCAGAACTTCTGAAACTTGGGAGTTTGATTTCCTAGGGAGTCTGTTTGCATTCAAAACCCATCTCTTGGCCTCAGGGATAATTCAGATTGCAAAATTTAGTGCTTTGCCAACTCATAAAAACCACTTCAGGGTTACAATTTCTTCTTGAGCCTTTTGGATCAGTTTGGAAAGGTGGCCTATTTGGCTGATTGGGTTGGTACAAGGCTTAGTAAGGTTTATGTTCTTGACCAAATTATTTCTTGATGTTAACAATTTCATTGCTAAAAGTCTTGTCGAAGGACTGTAGCATGCCTTTTAACTCTTGGATTTCCTGGGACTGAGCTAGAACAGGGGCTTCTTGGGCTACAACTGGGTATTCTATGGTTGGAACAATAGCCAAAAGGGGAACTGCCATAGGCACAAGTGGCTGAATTTGTAGAAAATAGGTAAGGGAGGCCTTGGGGCTATTTTCCCTGCTAGAATAAGGTAGTTTTATGCTCTAACAATAATCTCAAAGCATCAGGAAGGGTAGATCCACCTAGAGCCTGAATCATCATAGATATTTTTCTATCTAAAGCTCTAAGATAGAATAAAAAGGCATGTTGTGGTGTAGGTCTTACCATCACGGGGATCCTATCCCAAGTCTTCTAGAAATGGTAATTGAAGTCCATCATGAGCTCGTGTGGAGCCCTCTTGATGGTACTCAGCTGCTGTAGTAGAGACAAAAGATCAGATTTGTCCTCAAAATGTTTGTGCAATCCATCTCCCAAATCATCCCATGACGTGATTGAGCCTGCTATGAGTCCTTGAAACCACTGCAAAGCTTTCCCTTTCAGCGATGTAGCCAAGAGTCTGATTGCTATGTTCTCTTGGGTAACATTATGTATTGAACATAGTGTTGCCACCTCTCGAATATGCTCAGCAGTTGTAGTGTGGTCTTCTCCAGTGAAATATGGCAGTCCTTTGAGGGTTGCAACAGGAATATCATCATGCTGGACAAGTTGTAATGGGCTACTCCCATTAAATGCAACAAAAGGATATGGTCTAGCCATTTACTTAGAGTTGCTAGGGTGTTTGACAATTTTGCCTCCAAAGGCTGTTGATACTAAATAAAACACCCAATCCTCCAGTATGTGATCTTCTTCATGTGTTGTTCACTAGACCTGCTTGAAAATTAGAGATTTGAGTCGCCAAGTATGCTATTTTTACCTCTGAAAGGCTAAAACCTTGCTAGGCATAACAACAAAGAAAATAATGTGCTTTTGTCCCATCAGGCGTGCCAAAAACTGTTCTCAATCAGATATGCACCCTATGCTAAGCTTTTAGAAGGCTTAGCTATCTCTTGACACATGGAAACACTCTCAGGATGTGGGTTTCCGATAGCGAAAGTGAATCTCCAGAGTGAGCTGGTTCTCCTTAAGATTTTCCTAATCTAATGACTTTCTTGAGAAAAGGGAAGATGAATAACTGAAATGAAATTCTAATTTTCTTAAAGATGATCCTAAAATCTAAATATCTACCCACAAACAACTCTCAAGCCTACAACTTTCTCAGCTTCACCTATATCCAACAATCCAAAAGTATTTCGTATGAAGGTTTAACTTAGACACAACACACAACCTGGATTAGATGGGCAATAGCTACATAGATTTCAATAACATCGAGACATGATCAGAGGATTAAACATCATAATCATAGTGAAAACATCAAACCAAATCTATGAAGGAGGCAACAAATTGAAACATGAATGGTTTGCTATATTGAAATGAAAGGGGTACATGTAACTCTAAAAAATATGAGCCAAGATTAGTTTACAAGCTCTCTACCTATTCTCAAGAGTGAAGAATACAAAGATATCAACTGACTAAGAAAAACTATTTTTTTCTCCTATAAATGCCTCTAAGAGATCTCCCCAAAAAGATGGAAAAACTCCTCCATCAAAAAGATTATAAAAAGCCCACCAAATTGCCTCAAAACTATGAAAACAAACTGCCAAGATCTTCTATCAAGTGGTCCCCACCAAGATCTGCTTTAAATCATGCTTTATCTACTCAGAAAAACTTATATATTGTCTTCATTTGCTCCAATTCACCAAATTCTGGAAAACAAGATCCTGTTTGCTTTATTTTGTCCTAATTACATATAATAGCTCTTATTTTAAAGCAATTTATAAAACATTGCTTTAAAACAAAGCTTTACAATAATTGTAGTTTTACATAATTGATTTGGCTTGATTTGATTTTTTTGCAATTTAAAGAAATAATGCAAGGCTTATTTTGTTGTCTATTTTGCCAGGTATTTACAACTTTTGATTTTATTATAAAAAATCATAAAAATCATATGATCTCCATATATCCTCTTTGCAAAAAATAATAAAGCCATAAAGGCTTTTTCTCTATGACCTGCAAAAAATACTCTATGGGTATGAGGCCTATTATTTCCTCAAATAGCTTGCAAGAATACTAAAGCATATGGATTATTTTGAAAAGGGACTAAAGGGTTAGAGGCATTAAAGCAATTGGCAAGATCCCTAAGGCATTCAAGGTATATCAAAGGCACGAGGTTTAACACATAAACAAAACACTAAGCCTTCCAATGATATTCGACCCTTCACAAGTCATATAAACTTATGGAAAAAGTGGTTGACCTAGCATTTGATGACCTCGATGGCATTAGACTTGGAAAATAAAAGTTTTCAAATGTGATCAAAATATCAAGCTTTGAATAAAGGAAAAAACCCTAACACAAAACCATTTCTGCCTTACTTTTTTGCCTCATTTCATCTTTGTATTTTTGATGAAAAAATTTCTGCCTCTGGCTACCATAGATGAGGGTTTGGACTCTGCAACTTCTTCAATATCTTTACATTTTTGAAGGATTTGTGCATTCACATGGGAGAAAGAAGGTAAGAGCTTGCCATTTGTTATATGTGTGAGTCACATTCTTGTCTTCTCCTCCATTTCTGAGATGAAACAACTTCTCCATACCTTTCTGATGCATTTTTCTACTCTTTGTTTTTCTGTATGAGGGGTATCTTGTGTTTAATGTTGGGGCCACCATAAATCACTGGCTATGGAGCTATTCGATCCACATATTTTAAAAGGTAACCTCTTTGTTTCGCTGGAGATTCTCTTTATTATAGAGGCTATGATCATGCCACGAATTGTTGTATCTGCATTTTTCACTGAAAACCCATGTGATTCAAGCTCTTGAAAGGAAAAATGTGTACTTGCCAGCTTGCAATCATGATAGCATTAACCAGATTTTTATTTGATCAATCTCTATATACATGTATTTCACCTCTATGTTTTGCAAGAAAAGGACAACCCCCCTCTGAGCCATGACCATATCTCATGTTGGGTAAAAGACCAAGTTTCCCCAATGGCCGAGCTAGCATTTATTTTGGATCTGTCACTTCTGTTGCGAAAAAATGATAAGAACCCCTCTATTTGGCACTGTGTTGGCTGTGATGTTGATGTCAAAAAACAAATGGTCCCTTTTACTTCAGTCATTCTCTACATACAGAGAAAGATGAAATTGTATAGCTCTACAAAACAAACCCTTTTTTGGTATAATACAAGGTCGCGACTGTAATGCTCATTCTGAGTTTCTCTCACTTTTGTTCACAAGAATGAACCCTAGGGTTTGAAGCTCTTCATTGTTCATTATGAGTTTATCTGAGCACAACCTATAACTAGCATACTATGTTTAAACCACTGTAGTTTCATTGTATCTCTTGTTCACTTGAAGGCTGTGACCGTGAACTGTATATGTCCATTTTTCCTTGAGTATCTATTCAGGCCATGGCTACATTTGGCACTATGCAAGATCAGTTTGTGATATGACTACCCCTTCTCTGAAATTTTCTCATACAAGGCTTTGTTCCTTGCTTACTTGATATATTGTTGATGCATACAGACATTGAAACTTTATATTTTGACCATGCACAAATGAACTAGATGATATGATACTCTGATTCTTTGGCTACTCCAGCTGCATCTTCTTTTGTAGGTTACTCTAAAACATGATGTATGATTTGATATGATGTTGCATCGTTTCCTTACAATAGCCCTCGAAAATAATGTACACAATGAGCATCTCATCTTGATTGTCCTCTCCCGTAGAAGTGGCATCCATTTTCTTGTAGCTCTTTGTTTAATCTGATCTGAGGATCACTTTTGATAGCAACATCATATTGGTTAATGGTAGCATCTGTGATTTTGATAATGTTTATTAATAGTTGTTTATCTTCATGATGTCATAACCTTGGTGGCAGCCTATACAAATGAACTATGTGTGTTGTTTCTCCATTTATCTACTACATGTGATGATATTCATCTTTTATTCCACTTGTCATTTTTCATATTGGAAGCACTCTCACTGTGATGGAATCTCTTGGCAATAATTTGATACTTCCCTTTTGATGGTTAAAGGCAATATGTACTATGCAAATCTTGCAGTCCTATCATTATGGTTGTTCTCATAGAATCTTCTCATGTCTGGTAGCTTAACATGATAGCATAAATGCATAAACATGTTGTATCATTGTATCTTCCTGTCTTGCTGTCTCATAATCAAGTTGCATACTCTTTCTGCAATCAACTTGTATTTCAATGACACATAGAAAATGTTTGATGAGCTACCTTCATGTTGTTTGTTGTACTGTATATCTTATTTTTGATTAGAAAAAGGAATATAATGTTGTCCTCTTCATTTGGCACTTGTACTCTCTTTAAAGAGGCAAAATGTGTGTTGTGGACTCTGTTTCACCTATGCACATGCCTTTTTCTATATTGGCTCATTAGCAGCCATGTGAAATGTCCACTGTTTATGTGCTTTTGGTTGCTCCTTATAAAGTCTGTAATGATAATGTTCATATGATCTCCTTGTGAATGTTCTATTTCACTTGATCATCAAATTGATACTCTATGGCTTTGCTATCCCAATATAGTGACCATTGTTTAATGAGCATTAGATCCTTTTAGTTCATTGTCTTACTGTTGATAGCATTATCCAAAAGACTTATCCGGGACTTGATAACATACCTTTATAAGCATGTGATTATGAATTCAACTTTATTATGAACTATCCCTTAGTACCTTATTGATCTACCTTAGATGTTGCATTCACTGCCATTGCATGGTTATCACCTTGTTCTTTGAGTTGGTGATCATGGAAGGGCAATGATCATTAAGCTCTTCTATAAAATTTTAATTGAAATGTCTTAAATCATCCCCTTGAGATCCAGGGGTAAGCATGCCACGCTCAACCCTTGTGGGAGCCTATTTTACACCACATGCTGAATTAGTATTCAAACAACAACATGACTTGTCCTATACTTGCACATGAAACAAACACATTAGATAAACACAAATGAAGTTCAGTGATTGCTTCTCTTTCATTTCCTCTTGTATGTGAATGATGTTCATCTGATCAGTGCATTATAGGCAATGTGTTATGCCTCTTCTGATAGGACATAGAGATCTCATAACCAGAGCTCTAATAGGAGGTTTCCCAAATTTTTGCAAGTTATTATTGAAGATCAGGAGTAAGAATAGGATGGCAACCTTGGATATTGAAGACTGCAACAAGGCAATGATGGCTAGACCTTCTCCTTATCTTTAGATGCATAGTATTTTCCCTATATTTGCATTTGTTCACTTATTCCCAGGGCTTGTGTGGGACATTTGATCTATCATTATTTCTTTCAATGCAATGTTTATCCTTTTATGTATTTCAATTTGTAAATGAATAATCATTGTAGTGAATGAAATACTTATCTCTCCTGTGGATGTTCTGCAATGCAATGAATGATCTAAAAATCTTTTCTTCTCTTGAACAACTAAAATTGCAATATCACTGAAACACAACCAACTATGCAAATAACCTATAATAGAAGAAATGTTAACCTTCACTCTAAAAAGAATTTGTTGCACTAGCTCTGCCAATTTTTTAGTTGTGAAAAAATGGTAATAGTAATTTAACCATGAAAGCATAAAATTAGAACTCAAACACATTCACACATGAGACACATGAACACTAGATTTTTTTACATGGAAAACCCAATAAGGGAAAAACCATGGTGGGTGTTAACTCACAATATAAATGATATATCAAAATTTACAACAAGGCTCACTATTAGAGGCTAACTACTCAGAATGCTCACTCCAAAAGAAGGGACTCACTGCCAATGGGGTAGCTCACTGCCAGAGAACTGGTGAACTAAGATAGTAGCATCTGTACTATGCTTAGGTTTAGTTCCATTGAAGCATAATAAATTTCCTCTTCTCTGCTCTATTAGTTAACTTCACATTTATCTTCGCATATTGGCATGCTCATCAATCATTCATGGATCCATTTCATGTATTTATACAATTCATCAACCTTGGAATGAACATCAAGTTCAGCATTATAATCATCAACCATTGGAACAATCTCCAAGGTTGGCATACATACATATTTAGCCAATATTCAAATTAGGTCTAGACCTAAATGGATTAGGGGAGAAGAGAAATGAATGCGGACCATGCCAAGCCTTAGCTAGGACTCAAATGCAATTTTCCACGCAACAACATGCTTTACAAACCTCGAAGCATAACTGCAAGTAGTGAAAACAACCAGGTCAGCTAGAGCTAGTGTTAACACTAAGACCTTTAGGAACACGCTTCATGCATGATCTGAATTACACTTTGTAGACCAATCAAAAGATAGGAACATGATCTAGAGACTTCCACAAGCATGTTATAATCACCAAGAACATTCCAACAGTCCATAAACAATTCATCCATAAGATTCTTCAAACTAGAGCACTTGAACATTACTATCGGCCACTGTCATAAAGGAAATATCACTTGCAGAGCAGTAAATCACTAACCATTTAAACTAAAGGTATATAACATCATTATAAACTTAATTCTAGAACCGCAAGCTGTAAAACTTAAATGTGGAGAAATCTGAAGTAGAATACATTCTCCCTGTTGCCATTAGATACACAAAAAATAGTTTTTACTCTATGAACAGGACTTGCTCAAATCTTCGTACCGAATGCTCAAACTTGAAACATAGCAACTACAAACATCCCTTAACATAAATTCCAAATTACAAATAAAGCTATTCAATCTATAGGATATGCAGAGCAAAACACTGTATTGTTCTTCTCAGACACTTGCTCAACTCATTCAAATAATTTCCTTAGAAGCTAACCTTAGGTGTTGACATCAATGACAACACTTACTCCTCATACTTGTAACACCTCTTTCACCATGTATGGTGTTGCACCTTCATTCTCCTTTAAGTGTTCACTCAACTAGAACAACTTCTCTATCTTCTCAATTTCTTCCTCAAGCAATTCATGTTCCTCAACAACTAAATCTTGAGCATCCTCACACAAATATATATGGAAATTGAATCCTTCAATGTATCTACATTCTTCTTTCTCTATATCCTTTATTGTATTCATCATCTCAAATAAATTAGACTCAAAATGCTCAAGTTTTACCTTATTTTCTTTCAGTACTCCAACTTCTTTTCCTTCATTTTTCACTGCACTATTCAACTCCAACTTGTTGATTTTCTTCATCTCTTCTTCCCATAGAAGATCCGTCTCCTCTTCTCTCACTTTCTTGTCGAATCTAGGAACTTCTAACTCTGTCATCTTAGATTCTTTATCTGCTACATTTTTTTAAGTTCTATCACTGCATCGAATTCCTCATCTTCTTTATTTTCCACCACATCATCTGCAACAACTTTTCACACTTCATACTCATCTGCACTCTCATTACCTTTCTCTATCTTCTCATACTACAAAGGAAGCGTAGCTATTTCTGCTACATCAATTTCAATCTCTTCATTCATGTCTTCCAAAAGACATGCCTCTGCTGCAATTTCCTCTTCTTTTTCACTCTCTTTCTCCATGCCTTCCTCATGGCATGCTGCTACAATCTCTAATGCCTCCACTCTTCTCAATTCTTCATGAATTGCTTCTTGTTCACATCATTGTCCCAAACATTCCATGTCTTTCTATGGATCATTCTCTGCTACAACTTCATGTTTTGCCTCTTCAAAAAGACATGCAACAACTAAATACTCTTTCTTCTTCCATTCTTTTCTCTCCTTGCTTCTCTTATTTTCTTATTTTATTTCTTTTGGGATTGTATGGGCTGTTCCTGCATGCTTCTCCTTCCATACCCCTTCTATCAAAGGTCTACAACACTTCTTCTCATCCTTTGCAACCTCGGTTGCAATCTGTTCTCTTTCCTCTTGATCCTTTTGCACAAGGATCTCCTCTTCTCCTTTTTTATTCTTTATATCTTCTACCGTATTTTCTTTTTTCTCTTCATCCTTAAAAGGATTCTTAGCCACTCCTTCATTTTTCTCTTTATTTTTCACACCCATTGTAGCTTTGATATTGCTCTCTCCTTTAATACATTTATTAGGGTATACTGTTGCAATTTCTTTTGCCACATCCTCTAGTTTATGTCATAATGGATTGAAAACATATTCCTTCCAATCCTAGATTACACTATATGTGTTATCATTATCATTATGTACAACTTCCCAATCCCAATGCCAAGTTTGACCCAATAAAACATGATAAACACCCATGGGTACTATGTTACATACAATTTCATCCTTGTATCTTCCAATGTGAAAATTTACAATGCTTTGTTTACTTACCCAAATTTGATGACCTCCTTGCAACCAAGAAATGTAGTATGGCCTTGGGTGATTCATCCTCTTCAGGTTCATCTTCTCAACCATTTTCGATGCAACCAAATTATCTCTCCTACTATTGTCCATCGTCACCTTGCAACATTTTGACTAGACTTGCAAACAGTTCAAAATAAATCACTCCTTTAGATGGGCTCTTGTTTCTCTTTTCATGGCTTCATATATTCCTTCTTCATCATCAAACACTCTCCATGTCTCTCCAAGGCAATTTTCTAAGCAATTGTAGTACACTCTCAATCTGCACACAAAAACATTTAGAGCCAATGCTCTTGGTAATCATAGGTTCTTCTTGCAACAAAAATCCCACAACTATCCTCTACCCAACAAGATTCTAGAAGATGCACCTCTCCAATACCTCTTCCACTCACTTCCTCTCAGTGGAATAAGTTTGCACACCTTCTACCTCGCTTCATGTCTACTAGAGGATAGCCAACATAATTCTCATAGAATCAACTTTCTCTCACGGCTTCACCACTTTACTCTTCACCATTCTTCACCTGCAGGTCCTGGTGCATACTCTACAGTCTCAAGATCTTGTGGCTCTGATACCACTTAATGCAAAGAGGTACTCCTTCTCGCTGCACACACTCCACTCAATTCCACAACACAAGCAAATACCAAGATTGCTACAACAACATACATGGATTCTCTGGTCTCAACAAAATAACTCATAACAAAATAAAATATTGGAATACACGCTTCTTTTATTGCATTCAATTAATATAGAAATCAAAATTATTACATACAATTGGCCATCCATGGCCTCTCATACACACTCTCATCCTCACATTCCTCTCTTCCAAATCTGTATATACCTATACCTTATCTCATCAAATTCACATATAACTCCGTTAAGAAAACACACACTTCATAGCTCTTCAAAAATGCATAGAATTTCTTTCACTTTCCTCTGAAATCTACAATAGCAATCAACTACTTTCCTTTGAATAAGTCAGCCTCTAGATGAGGTGTCTCCCCTCTCCTAGGTGCCTTCCTTGCCTTTTCTCATGCCCCCTTTTAAATCTAAATTTATTTCTCTTCTTATGGAGATATGAATTTGACCCAAATTCTCTCTTTTGGGCACTCCTCTTCTATCTTTTCTTTTTAGAATACAGATTTTAATATTTGCCACAAACTCTTTTCAACACCCTTGTCTAAAATAAAATCTGAATTTTGTTTTTTTGTTTGCCTCCAACACTTCACATACTAATTTGTCATTTTATTTTCTTTATTTGCAATTGAAATAATTCCAACTAAATCCCCAAGAGGCATCTCTTTTCTTTCTTTCTTTTAATTTTTTATTTTAAACAAATTAAAATTTCCTCTAATGAGGCGTCACATTTCCCATATTGGTGCTTCCTATTCTTATTTGAATTTTTATTTTAATTCCCATTGACCACCCTTCACTTAAAATACATCAAAGAATAAAATAAAATATCCCAAATGACACCTTATGAAGTTGTACCAAAAATTCCATTTGTGTAACTGTGACAATGCGCAAAATTAGGTGTCGGCAGGTGAAAAACTCAAATTTCTTTGTTTGGCCCAAAAATTTGTTCAAAGGTGTGTTATGACTCCTTCAAGTCCTTTGCAAAAGGATTTCACTCCAGCCCTCATAAATTTTGAAATTTTAAACTTTTTCATAAACCGGCGACACACTTTCGGCATTAACGACACAAATTTCTAGCATTAATTTCTCCCAAATGGAAAAAGATATGACTTCGATTAATTTTTCACATTTGACATAGTACCTCCAAGAATGTGCCTACAAAATGATTCTACTCTAGCTGTTACAAATTTTTGGGAATAAATTTCATAGAACTACATGTAGAGTGTTGAAACTGTGAATTGATGAAAGTTTGATTCTTGCAATTTTATGCCAACTTTGAAGTTCCCTAATGCTAAGAGATTCCAAATGAAACCCAAATCCAAACCAAATAGGAATAAAATAAAATACAATTTTTTTTGTCGATGCTCATCGCCAGTAAGCCCAAATGCTCCTACATCAAAGAATGATACCCATGACTTTAATCTGTCCTGGCCTAGTTTTGGACTTGAAATGGCTTACCCATTATTAAATACATTCTAGCTAGGTAAGAACTATCACTAGCTAGGATGGTCAACAAGTATCCCATAATACTTGCCACCATCATTAGCTGGATCAATGAATATTCAAGACACCTTTGATAGAAAATAAGGAGTCCACATTTCCCTGAACCTTCCAAGTTAGTGGATGCAAACATCTATCACCTCCATGCTACTGGTGAACATATGACATCTAGGTATGAGTTAGAACTTGGCCTATAACTTATATGGTAATGGTGAAGGCCGACTAGACCTATCATCTCGTAGACCTTAGTCATTCATTCATTTGGTCTAGGTTTTGGAGTGGTCACTCAATACCCCTAGCTGGTGAGTTTGTTGATTTTATTATGGGTTTGAGTGGCATCAAGTTTATTGTTGCTTCATTTCACTTCTCAAGTCTTGTTCCTTGTGTGGAAACTTGGTTAGTTTGAAGGACCATTTTGATGGATCCTCATGCCACTTGAGTTTTTTATATATCCCTTTCAAGGTGATCTACCTTGTCAATTTGAATGACTTTATCCCTATAGGTGTCCAAGCCAGGCTCTTGCCTTCAATTTTTTGACCAAACTAGAACTCATTAGGCTCTTGTTTGGCCCATATTTGATTTCAAAATCACCCCTCAATATTGACCCCATGTAGGGTTATCAAAGGTAGTAAAATATTAGCCCAAAATGCGTTATTATCATGCTTTGGGTGCCCACCATTCGAATCAATATCCTCATAATTATATCTATTTTAAATAGGGTTCATGGGATTAGGAGGGATATACCAATGGAATAAGGGGGTAAGGGGTTCATTAGAGGGATTTTATTCCTTAGGTCCTATCAATCCTGACATATTTGGGGGTACTGGTCATGGGTACCAAAGATAAATGAGATGATGGAAGAGAAGAAAAAGCTAGATGGAATATATGATAAAAGTGAGATAATGCTTCAAAAAATGATTCACTCTTCACATTGAGTTTACCAAAATATGTGTTGATCCAAATATACTCACCACTATTGTGTATGAGTTGGACTTAGGATAGAACACATAGAACTGAAAGGTAGAGGATATGTAACAATCTCATATGCTAATGGTTTACACCAAACTTCAAAAATTCATCATTCTTTCCCCATAGGCATCGTACCAACTTTTCATTAAACATTATCTATCTTTTGAATTAGTGCATTTAGGATGGAGGAAGGGATAGTAAAAAAGATCGGTTTGGGAACCAATAGGATGTGTGTGTAGGGTCTACAAAGTAGAAAGGAGGTTATATATAAGATACATAAGGATGGTGGAATAAGGAATAGAATGGGGCATGGGAATAGACATGAAGACATGCAATGAGGTGATTACGTAGGGAGGGGAGGAGGAATAGAATGAGGAATGGAATGGGGAGTAACCATAATGTATGAAGAGGTTGTGGGAATAGAGATAACACTACTATTAACAATGGATGTTGTAGGGGTAATGGAAGAGGTAAGTGTTATGGAGGTGGTAGGTGAATTGGTAGTGGGTTGACAAGGAGAGGTGGTTATGAAAAATTGCATATGAGATGTGGGTATGGTGAGAGGATTAAATTTAGGAGGTAGGCCACATTGTATAAAAATATCACATGGAATGTAGGAGTAAGATACATCATGAGAATGGATAATGGTAGAAGAAGTCATGGCCATGGATGGAGGAGGGATGGTAGATGAACTAGTTAAAGAGCTAGGAAGAGAAACCTTAGCACCAATGATTTGTAAGTTCTCTAACCCAACTATTTTGTTAATGAGCAAGTTATGAATCATATCTATCGATTGTGTAGGACTTCCACCATTAGCTAAATTAGCAAGTTTTTGTTAAGCCACATGTTCCTCATAATCATAATCTTCATTTTCATGCTCAATAATAGGTGTAACGATGGTACTTATGAGAACATCATTAGGCGCACCATTTATTGTAGATTGAGCCATGTGAGGATTCAAGTGTGCATCATTTGCAAAGGGGTGTGAGATGAATCCTATTTTGCCATGTCAAGGGCTCACAAAACCTAAGAAGGTAAAATAATATGGGAATGATTGAAAGGGCTAATACAAAAAAGTCATTAATTATATTTAAAAGTATTATGGAACATAACCCTAAAGGAAAAAATAAATATGCATAATAATATCAAGAAATGATAAGAAAAACTTTAGAAGAAGTATCTACTAATAAATAATCATGCAAAAGCACAATCAAACCTTGGTTAAATTTGATGTGAAAGATAAGCAATCAGAAAAAGTAGATCCAAAACCCTAACGAAGGAGGAGAGCCCTAAGAGGAAACCTTAGGATGAGTAGGAATATTGGGTTCACCAAATAATGTAGCTCAGAATAAATCATGCACTATATAAATAATCTCATATTTTCCTCTATCTCATATAAAAATATATATAATATCAAGGTAGAGAATTTACCTATTTGGTAGTATCATAATTTTCAATGCCATTTCATTGAACTTTAGTTGTTTCAAAGAAATTATTCTCTAGTTGAACATGAACTATCAAATTAATGTATAAAACTATCATATTATCTACCATTTATCAACCTTAGCAGGAAGAGATTACCATGAATCCTTTTAATTATGTTGCTTTTGATATTGGGTTGACACTATAGAGGTAGGGGTCCATGGGGTTCATCGATATAGAAAAAATTGCTATTCAATCCTAAACACTACGAGTTTCATCCTAACTATTGTGATCCTTAATCTAATGTGCAAAATTGATCTGTCATGCGAGAATGAATTAATAGAATGTGCACTTGAAGAACTACCTAGCTTTGCCTTCCTAGTATGTGAATCTATAAAGGTTGTGTTTAGAGACGTCATTCAGGAGTTTTCCAACTCAATTGGTGAACCAATTCTCCTAGGTCAAACCCCTTGGAAAGTTAGATTAACAATGATGAATGATATGAAAGAAAACTTGCACAAACATGCAAATGGCATATATGATGATGATGTGGATTTGATTCTCTATTGCCCTCTAGAAATCAAATTGTGATTTAATGGGTTTCTTCTATGTCCTCTTTTTCTTGATGTGAATTAATTTTACATTGAATGTCTTCAAATACCATGACATAACAACATGTCACACAAAAGTGTGTTAAGTTTGGCTCATAACAACTAGTAGAAAGGTACAAGAGAGTTGAATTATGAATATAATTATTTCAATATGGGGATCACTAAAATAGGTCAATTTTGCATCAAGACAAGAAGTGAATGCATAGAAATAAGTGCAAATGTAAAATCAAAATGCATAAACCGTCAATGTATGAAAATTGATACAAATAAAGATAAAATGAATATAGATAAGAATAAGAATTGGTCCAAATTGAATTTTGAATATAATTTTTAAAATATAAATATCATTAAAATACATCCATCTTCCATCACTTAGGAATGAGACTTAGGGCTAAAATGATCATTTCAAGACAAGAAGCATATGCATAGAAATAAGTGCAAATATAAAATGAGAATACATAAAAGATGAATGTATGAAAATTAATACAAATAAAGATAAAATGAATATAGATAAGAATAAGAATTGGGCCATGAACCAAACGAAAATCATGTCAGAGGAAAACGAAATGAGCGTACCCTGACTGACTGTAAAGCTCGGGAAAATGAAATGGTTATGCGCGTAAGGGATTCGAAAGCTTCAACAAACTGAAATGAGTATGCGCCCAACGGAGTTAAAAGCTTGAAAATACGAAATGGGCATGCGACAAAGGGATTCAAATGCTTGAAAAAATGAAAGGGGTCTACTCCAAAGGGATTCAAAAGCTAGAAGAAATGAAACAGGTATTTCGAATCCGCGAAGAAACGAAATGGATTCAAAAGCTAACACTTGGTAGTGTGGCAAAAACGTAGAGCGTTTTATTCAGTTAAATGCCGTCTCCGCATTGAGAAAGCAGCCAAGTTTAGGCTGTAGGCCGCCAGACGCGGTCTCAAGCAATTTGTTAAACCGGTTGCCTACGCTCTTACTTTCTACAGCAGAAGTTTTCAAATGTATTTTAAAGCTGTTAAGCACATTGGCATTGTTTTACTTTATCAGCCAAAATTATTTTCAAACATGTGCTCCTCTACAGCCAACGGGTACAATTCAGATAGGTAAAGAGCTGATTTGGTATCCCGCTTTTGTTTTGTTTGGAAAATTTAGGAAGAAATAGTTCTCGTTTTGCATTTTTTCAACATTTTAAAAAAAAAAATTCTCCTTTTTATTGTTATTTATGTGGGGCGCGGCTGGCCCGAATGGATGGCACTGACAGGACTCCGTCTCTCTCTGGTATGATGTAGAAAGACACGTCAGCTTGAAACATATTTAGCCGATAGGTTTATATGTGGGACATTTTTGTCGGAAAATTGTCTCATGCCGGAAAGTTGTCAGCCTCCGGTCTGGAAACTGGAAATTGTATCACGTGGCAGGGAAATTCTAAATTCTAAACTTGTAGGTTGTTCTCACACCCCGCAAAAAATCATGTTAGAGTCTTTGTAGTTTAAATGTCTTAATTATAAGTAGTATCAAGTAGTATTAGCACTAAATCTTTTTATCACAAATACATTACCTTTGGACCTTTGGGCAAGGGCATATACGTGTATTTGGTGCTTTTATTGCTCAAAATGCCTTTTATTCCTTTTCTCTTTAATCAATATTTGTTAGCTTATGAGATGGGTTTTATTTGTTGATATGAATAAATATATATTTATAAATAGTATTTTATATGAATATTATATTATATTTATAAATATAAATTAATATATAATCTATTATCAATATGAATATTATAAAATGTATTTTATATTTATTAATAATATATTTAAAAAATATATTTTATATTTATGTATATTAATAATATATCTGAACTAAATAGTTTGAATATATTTATAAATAGTATTTTATAATATATTAATTCCATTTATAAATATTAAATAATATATGTATATTAATAATATATTTGATCTAAATAATTTGAATATAATAATATATAAATTATATTTATAAATATAAAATAACATATAATATATTATCAGTATTGAGTAATAAACAAATACGACCTGCCAATTTCTGCGGAGGTTAGGGTTTCCAATAGTTTCGATGGTGTTCAAGGGAATGTGACCTTAGAACCTCGGCGTCCTCCTTCCCCACAGCAAGCTCTCACGCCTATTGCACGATCTTCCTTCAACAACAATCTCCTTGACGCAGGGATTGGGAATCTGGCCAAGGAAAAGCCTCATTCGGGGGAAGAATTTAAAGACGCTCTACTTCGAACCACTCTCAAAGTGACGTCACAGGCAGTATCTGGAAAAAGAGCTTCTGGTATTACGAAGACCGCTAAGGATCGGCAGCCAGTAACCCTCGCCTCTCATGCATCTACCTCCCGCCTGCTTTTTGGCAGTCCTGGGTTTTGTGCCGCTAGGGCTCCGGATGTTAGGCATGACCGACTGGGTGGTGCAGCCTCATCTGGGAGCATTTCCCACACAAATTATGGAGTGTTTGGACCCAGGCAAGCCTATCTGATGCTCATAAAAGCCTATCGAAGTATTGTTATCTGAGGAAGTCAAAAAAGAAATAGTTGAAAATGAAGAGTACTTTGCAGAAACTTGGAAGCCCATTTTAAAAGAAAATCTAGAAATTTATCCCTACGTAGGCAGTTTTTTCGTGGTAGTTTTCAACAGCGTTGAAGATCACAACTCAATTTTTAGCTCCCGACGGGCTTGGGGGAAACATTTGTTAATGCTGAAACCCTGGTATCCCTCTTTCGATCCGTCAACAAAATTATTTGATATCATGCCAATTTGGGTCTGACTCCCCAACTTGCTGTGTATGAGGAAAAATTGATTAAACCAAAACTAATAAAACCAAAAACCAATCACATAAAGCGAACCAATCTAAGTAAAAGCCATTATCATAAAATCCAAGACAAATGAAATCTCTTACCAAAATCTGTATTGTTCCCTTTGGAGATGTGTGGATTGCTCAATGAAGTTGCGAAACCATAGCTACAACAAGCAAGTAGTATGCTCAAGAGATCAATGTTAAGAGATCGTAAGGTTGCTCAATCGACACATTGTATGCTCAAAGCGCTGTTAAGTATGCCTGAGAATAAGATCGAAGAGGGAGGCTCAATGAAGGAGATGAGGGGGGTTTATATAGGTTTCAATGAAGATCGATCAACGGTCCAGATAATTCAGAAGAATCAACGGAGGAGAACAGTTGAGGAACGTGCAACGAATAAGAAGAAGACAAGTGTCTTACTTTCTTTTGCATGAGAGGAGTTATCAAGAATAGAAGAATGAGTTAAAGCAATTAACAGAATGTAATGATCAGTTAAGTGATTTAAAACAAGAAGAAGAGATTTGCATGAGAATTAGAAGATATTTTGCTTTATTAAATATTAGAAATATTTAATTGCATGATCAAGAAAGCTTGAGTTATTTTAAAGATAACTCAAATTTAGAAGAAAAAATTAATTTAAATAATTAATTGATTTATTTAAATTTAGAGAAGATATTATGGAAGAAATAATTAAATAATTATAATTATTTAATTTAGAAGATTTGAAAGCAAATTAAATAAATAAATTTATTTAATTGTTGTGCATGATTTTGAAAGAATGATTTTGATTTAATTAAATAATTTAAGAATTATTTAATTGTAGATAAGAGGGAATTTGTTGAATTAATTAAATAATTAGGTTTATTTAATTAATGTGGATGTGAATTTTGGAAGGTAACAATGATCTAATTAAATAATTAAAATTATTTAATTGTGGAAGAATAATAGAGGAATTTGATTTAATTAATTAAATAAAGATGATTTATTTAATTAATGTCGCAATTTTGTGATTTAGAAGAATTTGGTGAAATTAATTAAATAATCCCCACTATATGTTGATCCTGAAACTCTGACGCAAGCCTCTACAAGTAACCCAAATCCTCTACCTAAGATCAAGGCTCACATCCATGATATAGGCTTTGGATCTTATGATATCTCAAAATCTTGTTGTGTAGGGCAGATGCCTTTATCTCCAAAATCTTACGGCAAACCACCCATTGCCAAAGTAACCAAAAAAGTAGCTATTCCTCTCCCAACATTCCTAACCCAATTCCAACATGGACGGTTATTGGAGGAGGAAACTATTGAGGACATTTCTTCTTGGCTCTATAAGGAGAAAGAACCAGTCACAATACCAATCAAACAATATGGCAATAGTTTAAGGATAGTAAAAAACATGGGCTATAAAGGCAATGGTGGCCTTGGGAAACAGAATCAAGGAACTATGGAGCCCATTGTTGTGACAAAGAAGCTAGACAAGAAGGGATTAGGATTTGGTAAGAAGGTACCACACGCCTTGGACATCGAGTATATCCTCGACGAGGTAGCCGAAACTTTTCCTGGCGGTTCGGCATCTACAGAAGATATTTTGCTTTATTAAATATTAGAAATATTTAATTGCATGAGCAAGAAAGCTTGAGTTATTTTAAAGATAACTCAAATTTAGAAGAAAAAAGTAATTTAAATAACTAATCGATTTATTTAAATTTAGAGAAGATATTATGGAAGAAATAATTAAATAATTAGAATTATTTAATTTAGAAGATTTGAAAGCAAATTAAATAAATAAATTTATTTAATTGTTGTGCATGATTTTGATTTAATTAAATAATTTAAGAATTATTTAATTGTAGATAAGAGGGAATTTGTTGAATTAATTAAATAATTAGGTTTATTTAATTAATGTGGATGTAAATTTTGGAAGGTGACAATGATCTAATTAAATAATTAAAATTATTTAATTGTGGAAGAATAATAGAGGAATTTGATTTAATTAATTAAATAAAGAGGATTTATTTAATTAATGTCGCAATTTTGCGATTTAGAAGAATTTGGTGAAATTAATTAAATAATTATATTATTTAATTAATGTGTGAAATACAGGTGATGCTCCAGATTAGATGAAATGCAAGTGGTGCGATGACTTGGTCATTTTAGGGTGTCTACATTTTGCCCCTCTTTGATGCGATGCAGTTTAAAGCATCGCGTCAAAGAAAATGATTGTTGAAGACATGATACAATTTTTGATGCCCCAGTGTAGCTAGTTGCCCCAGCGTAGCTAGTGTAGGGTGCCCCCTTAAGAGGAAAGACAGGGAAGCGATAGAAGAATTGTGTTGACGCTCGACTAGAAGATATTGTTGGAGACAGACGAGGTTGGGTTGATGATAGATAGAAGAAAGGAGATAAAAGAGAACATGAGAGAAAGACAGTTGATCGATCTTTGTTGGAAAACTATATAAGGCCATGGATGAATGGATGGGTAGATGGATGAACTTGTTGCAACGGTTTCACAAATGTTTATAAAGAGCAATCCTTATTTTTGATATAGCACATGGATAGTTTGCTACCAAGGTATAAAAGACCAAGGCACAGTAATATCCGAGTGCATGGACATTGACTCTACAAGCAAGCGGTTTGAACGTAGTTCCCTTAGATATTATATAACCTTGTTGGAACATGTGAATAAGCCATAGTCTTGAACATAAAATAAACTTCAATACATGCAAATGCAAGAAGAATTATTAATATGTAAGATGCTAGGTCGTAACACACATAAGATAAATAGAATGCTAAGAAAGATGCTAAAGATCATTCCTCAAACATGGCACACAAAAAGCATTGACTATGCCCCCAATCCGTACTGCATCGCAACATACCAAGATTATAGATGAATCAAGGTAGTCTTGAATAGGTATTGGAAAAGGAACAAAAAGATAAACCAAAAGTAAATTGACTGACTTACAAAGTAAACATACAGCCAACACATTCTCTTGCCAAAGAGGTTGCTCAGGATAGATTGGATAGGAAAGATAACAGCCTTATCGTAGGAACTTTGTATCCATTAAAGGGTGCTACCTACCTAAAAAGACAATGTCTTGCTGTAGGAAATGCCACATGTCATAGGAGACACGTGTGTTGGTCTCGACAATGGAACACTTCACAGAAGACAAGCTTGTTGATCTAGGGCTTTGGTTAAGCTGGATTTAGCTGATGTTGGCAATCGGTATGCAAGACAGTAGATGACATAGGAAGGACGCTACTTTGCTTCAAGTTTGTTAAGGACTTTAGCTTTGAAAGGATGCGCTAGCTTGCTGCTTGAGTTCGTCAAGTCGAGGTGAATGGATTTTGATAAATGGAAGACCCGAAAGGTGACAGTGTTAATGGGTTGAAATGGGTGGAGAATGATGAATCGTATGTGCCTGAGTACTGGATACATCCTTCATATTCCAAACTGCCTACATACCCTGTATCCACGGGATCAAGGCACATTACGATGAAAGATGAAAATGATAAATATGTAGTTCTGGATAGAGTGATGAGATGGGTCAAGGTGGAAGGGGGAGATCTTATGTACCTGAGTACAGGATACTTCCTTTGTAGTCCAGACTGCCTACATACCCATATCCATGGGATCAAGGTACCTTAAGATTGAAATGATGATAATATGTAGTTCTGGTGGTGTGATGATGTAGGAAAAGTGTTGAGAAGATAACAGCCTTATCATAGGAGCGATGTGTCCGTTAAAAGGTGTTACTTGTGAACAATGAGAAAGAGATTGAAGTGTGCGTTGCGAACCACGAACAAGGAACCAATCCTAGACCTAAGTTAAGGAAAGAGTTGCCCCCATTCTGGTAGAGGAAATTGTATGGATGACTGACGAAGAAGACCTAGAAAGTTGTGACCTAGGACCAAACAGTGCAAACTATAGACACAGATCAAGACATGGGGAGACGATGATGGACATTGACAAATTTCCAAGCTAGACTAGATAGGGAGATGGAAATGCAAACAAGGTCAATGGTTTTATTATGGATGGATGGAAAGTGCGCTACGAACTGGACATGGAGTGGACAGGACTCAATAGACGATGGATGCTGACTCTACACATAGCGCCTGTTTGCCAGGTTTTCACTATGGTACTTATCCAAGGCGCCTGTTTACTAGGTTTTCACCAGAGGAGGGATTTTTTTTGGATTTTTTAGATTTTTTTTTTTTGGAATACTCTGAGGATCAGGCATAGAACTTCTTGAGATGGACACTATTAAGTGGCTCATCTAGAGGAATGCCGTCAGGTGTAGCTAAAGTATAAGCTCTTGATTCATATGCTATTGTCACAATAAAGGGACCTAACCAATTAGGCTCAAACTTGCCCTTCTTTTCTCGATCTGCTTGATTTCTCTGATTCTCTTTGAGTACAAGATCACCAACTTGAAACCATCTTTCTTTGATCTTTTTGTTGTAATTACACCTGAGGTAGTTTTGATAGACATGGAGATGGTTAAGTGCAGCACAGCGCCTTTCATCTAGTAGTTCAAGCTCAGCTAATCTAGAAGTGTGATACTCCTCCCCATTTAATAGGTCCTGCATAGATACTTTGAGAGATGGGATCTCGACCTCTATAGGTAGGATGGCTTCAGAGCCATAGACCAAGGCATAGGGTGTGGCACTAGTTGGTGTTCTGATACTAGTCTGGTAGGCCCATAGGGCGGGATTGAGTTGCAAGTGCCAATCACGACCAGCTTCATTGACCGTTTTCTTGAGGATTTTGAGAATGGTTTTATTAGAAGCCTTAGCTTGGCCGTTACTCTGCGGATAGTAGGGAGTTGAAAAGCGATGTTGGATATTGTATTACGTGCACATGGCATGGACATCTTGATTCTTGAATGGTCTCCCATTATCAGTGACAATGGCTTAGGGAATACCATACCGGCATATGAGGTAGTTTAGAATAAACTTGGCTATTTGCTTACTAGTGATATAGGTCATAGGAATGGCTTCCACCCACGTCGTGAAATACTCAGTGGTGGTAATGATAAACTTGTGGCCATTAGAGGAGGAAGGGTGGATTTGTCCTATAAGGTCGAGACCCCATTGAGAAAAAGGCCATAGAGTTGTCATAGGTTGTAATTCATGAGCTGGTGCGTGAATCAAATCTCCATGTTGCTGGAATTGTAGACACTTCTTAGCAAACTGTGCAGCATCTTGCTCTATTGTAGGCCAGTAATAACCTATTCTAAGTATCTTCTTAGCAAGATTAGGACCTGTAGAATGTGTGCCACAAATACCTTCATGTATGTCTCGTAGGGTAGCTTCGGCTTCTTCCGCGTTAAGACATTGTAAGAGGATACCATCGAGACTCCGGCGCTATAGTGTATCACCCAGAATGATGTAATGGGAGGATCGATGGATAAAGGTTTTGCGTTGGGTGGATGATAGGTCAGGGGGAAAGGTTTTGTTTTTGAGGTATTCATAGATATCTTCGTACCATGGGGAATTGGGACCAACAAGTTCGCAGATGATTTCAATAACAGGAACATCGACGGCTGGTATCAACAATTGCTCGATCAAGAATTCACATTTCTGTGTATTTGTAGGCATGTCAATCAGTGACCTTACAAAAGCCATAGAATCTACAGCCTTGTTATGCTCTCTTGGAATTTGTTCAAATGAAATGCTAGAAAAATGTGGTTTGTAGGCATCCACTAGTTGCTTGTAGGGGACCAAATTTTTGTCTTTTGTTTGGTACTCATCTATGACTTGGCGAATGACTAGCTGTGAGTCTCCATATACTTGTAATTCTGTGATGTCCCATTCAACTGCTATATTGAGACCTATGAGGAGTGCTCCATACTCGGCTATGTTGTTGGTGCAAGGGAATGCAAGTCGATATGACTTTGGAATGTAGTCGTTTTGAGGTGTGATGAACAAGATGCCGGCCCCTGATCCATGCTGTGTGTAGGAACCATCAAAGTACAACTTCCACATTATTGAGTTGGAAAGAGTGAAGAGATTTTCATCCAGAAAGTCTGCTACCATCAGGTGTGTATCTGTCATGGGTGCTTCTGCTAGTTGATCTGCTAGTGCTTGTCCTTTGATTGCTTTACAATCCACATACTCAATGTCAAACTCACTAAGGATCATGACCCATTTAGCTAGTCTCCCTGTAAGAGCTGCGTTTGCTAGTAGATACTTCAAGGGATCAATTTTAGCTATAAGAATTGTGCGTTGGTTCAACATGTAATGCCACAACTTTTGGGAGGTGAACACTACTGCTAAACAAGCCCTTTCCATCGATGAATAATTGAGTTCATATCCCACCAAGGTTCTACTGATATAGTAAATTGCATGCTCTTTTCCTATTTCATCATGTTGTGCTAGCAAGGCCCCTAGGGCCGAAGTTGTAGGTGAGATGTATAATATCAAAGGTTTATCAGCAACTGGTGGAACCAATATAGGAGGTGTAGCTAGATACTCTTTAAGCTGATCAAATGCTGGTTGACACTTATAATCCCATCGGAATGAGACATCCTTTCGGAGCAAGTGTTGAAATGGTTGACATTTATCTGCTAATTGTGAGATAAAATGCCTGATGGATTGCAACCTTCCCTGAAGGCTCCTTAATGCTTTGAGGTTCTTTGGTGGAGGCATCTCTACTATAGCCTTTACTTTTGCTAGATCTACTTCGATACCTTGACGAGATACAATGTATACCAATAGCTTCCCTGATGTTACACCGAAGACACACTTCTTTGGATTGAGGCGCACTTGATATTTCTCGAGCTTGTCAAAGATCTGTCCTAGAACCTATATGTGATCTGCCCTAGAAGATTTAGCTAGTATGTCATCCACATAGTCCTCCATGATATGATGAAAGAGGTCATGGAATATCACTGTCATTGCTCTCTGATAGGTTGCTCCTGTATTCTTTAGACCAAACGACATGACACATCAACAATAGTTACCCCAAGGGCAGGTAAAAGTTGTTTTATGTTGATCCTCTTCTGCTATCCTTATCTAATTGTAGCCTGAGAATCCGTCCATGAGAGAAAGCATCTCGTGACTTGCTGTCAAGTCCACTATAATGTCAATGTTTGGTAGTGGAAAGTCATCTTTGGGACATGCTTTGTTAAGGTCTCTAAAATCATTACACATGCGGATGCGCCCATTGGGTTTAGATATAGGTACAATATTTGAGACCCAATTTGAATAGTCAATAGGTCGTATGAACTTTGCATCTAACAACTTCTGTACTTCCACTTTCACTAAGAGAGCTATCTGTGGGTGCATCTTCCTCAACTTTTGCTTGACTGGTTTAACTTTTGGATCAATAGTGAGATAGTGAACAACTAGTTTAGGGTCTAACCCTGGCATATCAGCATAGGTCCACGCAAAGTTGATGGTTCTCTATAAGAAGAATGTGTTAAGCTTTCTGTGCTTTGTTTTTGATAATGATGCTGCTAGGAATGTGGTCTTTGGATTTTGTTCTGTGCCAAGGTTTATCTCTGTAGAATCTTCTACTAGGAGAGCTGACTTCTCTTGATACTTAGATGGTAGGGGAAGGTCAAATCCTCCATCCTCGGGTGCCACAGTTGGGTTTTCACCTTTGGATATGTCCTTTATTTTTACTATTTTGTGATCAGGAGGTGCCACGGTGTGGTTTTCACCTAGAGATCTTTCTTTATTTTTACTTTTGCGACTAGAGGATTTGGCATTCTCACCAAAATAAGCTGTTGGCTCTAGTTCCATTACAAAACCTGCTTTATGATTGCCAAGAGGGATACCTTCCCAAAGTCCCATGAACTTAGCTAGAGCTTTGTCATTCTGAAATACATCTATAACAGGGGACCCTTGTTGGTCCCAATCGATAAGTTCAAGGTAGACAAGTGTTACATTCTGGGTGCTGGTAGTGGAGGTTAAGGATACGGAGGATAGCATAAAAATAGAGGATTCTGTGAATAGGTTGGTCATATGGAGGGAAGAGTCATCGATGATATCCTCTGTAGATGTCGAACCGGCGGGAAAAGTTTCGACTACCTCGTCGAGGATATACTCGATGTCCAAGGCGTGTGGTACCTTCTTACCAAATCCTAATCCCTTCCTGTCTAGCTTCTTTGTCACAACAATGGGCTCCATAGTTCCTTGATTCTGTTTCCCAAGGCCACCATTGCCTTTATAGCCCATGTTTTTTACTATCCTTAAGCCATTGCCATATTGTTTGACTCGTATTGTGACTGGTTCTTTCTCCTTATAGAGCCAAGAAGAAATATCCTCAATAGTTTCCTCTTCCAATAACTATCCTTGTTGGAATTGGGTTAGGAATGTTGGGGGAGGAATAGCTGCTTTTTTGATTACTTTGGCAATGGGTGGTTTGCCGTAAGATTTTGGAGATAAAGGCATCCGCCCTACACAACAAGATTTTGAGATATCGTAAGATCCAAAGCCTATATCACGGATGTGAGCCTTGATCTCAGGTAGAGGATTTGGGTTACTTGTAGAGGCTTGCATCAGAGTTTCAGGATCAACATATAGTGGGGATTCAAGGGCTTTTTCATTGTTAGGCACCTGGTTGCAATTCTTATAACTGCCTTGCAAGACACGGCATAATTCAAAAGGATTGGGGTCTCCTAGGATAGTGATCTTCGTACCATTGTATGGGAACTTTAGAGACTGATGGTACATGGAGGGGATAGCTTTCATTGCATGGATCCATGGGCGACCTAGGATAATGTTGTAAGGTAGTTCAATATCAAGGACTTGACACCTCGTTTCAAGCATGATAGGGCCCAGTTGTATAGGCAAGTGGATAACACCTTCTGAGCGGTGTTCAACATCATCATATCCCTTGATTGTAATACTTTGATTAGTGTTGACATGATCCTCAGAGTATCCCAATTGCTTAAGTAACTTTAAAGAATAGATGTTGAGACCAACACCACCGTCTATGAGGATGCATTTGATTTTGCGGTTATGGATGAGAACTTCAATATGAAGGGCATCATTGTGACAAGGATCATGGGATGGGAGATCTTTCTCCGAGAAGACCACATTGTAGGGCGAGGCAATGTTACCTACTATAGCTTGGAAATCTGCTACCGCTATGTTGTTAGGAACCAAAGACTCTTGGAGGGCTTTTTCTAGCACTATTCTATGTGTAGGTGATGACTGTAGAAGGTCCAAGATAGAGATCTGTGCTGGCATTTTCCCTAAATGTTTGACAAGATTATAATCAGATTGAGCTGGAAGACTAGGTGTAGGACCACGAATGTGACACGACCACGGCGAATTGTAACATCGCAATCTGTAGATTTTCCTTTGATTGTGAGGGTAGATACTCGACTCTCTTCAAAATGACCTACAATGGAATCAAAGGAAGTAGAAGCATGATTGATACCTTTACCTCTATCCTGAGGAGGAGGTGAACCATGATGAGGGAATGGTTCCTTGTACATGTCGAGATCTTTGTTCATGTGTTAAGCTGGTGGTTCATTCTCAAAAGTGATTTGATTGCCTTCGATGAGATTTTGGATTAGGTGCTTGAGCTGCATGCATGATGCGGTTCGATGCCCTTTGCTCCTATGGAATTCACAGTATTCATTTTCTCTATACCACGTAGTTTTGTAAATAGGTTCACCATATGGGGGAGCATTTGGTAAGGTGATGAGTCTTTTCTGTAAGATTTGTTGCAGGACTGACTCTATAGGCACTCCCAAAGGAGTGAATTGGTGTCGCGGCGGGTAATCTTGTTGAGGTCGCTCATGTTGTCATTGTTGTTGATTTTGATATGGTTTCCACTATTGTTTCTATTGTTGAGGTGGAGCTTGACTTGGTTTGGAGAGCTGCAGCGATGTTTGCAACGTTTGGACATGTTTAGAATTGACCACCCCATCATTGACCACATTTTTTTTTTATTCCAAAACTTAGTTTTATCGTTCAATTTTTGATGAGGAGCGTTGTCTTTCATTTCTTTGAAGATTTTGACCACACCCTTAGCAATGAGGGCTTTTTCAATGTTGATTCCCTTGTATGTGATTTTGTCAAAGGTTGTAGCACTAAGAATTTACAAATGGAAACCTAACTCTTGGTTGAGGTTTTGCACAAATATGCTAACAAGCTATTTCTCAGGAATCTTGAAAGGGAATTTGCTAGCCATTTGTCTCCATCGTTGAAGGAAAGAAATGAAGGTTTCACCATTTTTCTGTTTATTGTTGCATAGATCAGTCATGGAAATCTCATGCTCCGTGTTGTAAGAAAAGTGGGTGGCAAATTTCTCTGCTATCTCATTAAAAGACTTGATTCCCATTGGTAAGTACGAGAACCATTCTATAGCTTGACCTCTAAGACTACGAGGAAATAGACGCATAAGATATGTGTCGTTATGTGAGACCTCGAAGCAAGCCAGATAGAATTCCCTGAGGTGGTCTTTTGGGTCACCTTTTCCTTTGTATTTATCGAACTTGGGAATAGTGAAATTTTGAGGAAAAGGGATCATTGGTAATGACCGATCAAAAGGATAAGGACACACTTCTTCTAAAGAGAAGGTCTTCTTGGTGTGGCCAATCATAAGATTAGATAGCTATTGTTGCGCTTCCACAATTTTTAGCTCCATCGCTGTGGGAGGAGTTGGAAGCATCTCTTGTTGTCCAAGAAGTGGTTGTTGATGCCCATATGGAAGATTATAGTGTAAGCCATGCGCACTGGTGTTATAAGGGTTGTATGATTGGTTGGGGTCGTATGTGCTGTATGTTGGGTTGAGGTTGGGTTGGAATTGGATGTTTTGATTCGGCAGAGGTGGAGGTGGTGCTAGGTAAGAATGTTGGCTTTTTGATGGTTGAAGGAAAGAATTTGGTGGAGGAAAGCTAAAGTATGTTGGGTTGGGTTGCGATGGCGGCACATAGCTTTAGGAAACTTGATGTTGGTAATGTTGAGGGTGGATAGGCAACGTGTTGAAGAAATTTAGCGTGGATGAACGTAGAGGAGGAGGGATGTAGGTAGAAGTGATTTGTGATGGTTGAGGTTGATTGATGATGAGAGTAGAAGAATGGTTGGGATGGCATGACTCTAATTGGTTGAGAGACATGAAGGTTTGATGATATAGGAGGTGGTATTTGTTGAGACCCTTGTTGCATGGCTACATAGTTGTTCCCTAGATTGTAATTCGGTGGGAAACCTATTCGTGATGGGGTAACCAAGATTCCACTTACGATTGGTGTGGACACTTTAGGAGGTGGTTGCATATTCGATCGAGCTAAGGTGGCATGCGTAGCTAACTCTACTTGATGTTGGAGAGTTTCTTGTTGATTTTTATAGGTCTCCATTGGTGTCAAAAGTGGTGATACAACCCTCTCTCCTATTGGGTTTTGATAAAGGGGATTCCTATACTGTGAGCTCTGTTCAGGTAAGGGCGTGGTCAAGTTGACATGGTTTGCACCGCTTGTATGGTGTCTTGGGTGTTGCTAGGCTCACTAAGATTGGATAGATCAAAATCTTTGGGTAATTTAGCTTCTTGCTCTGCTAGCAGGTGAAAGAAATGATCTTGGTTCTTGCTAAGGATTTTGTCAATGGCGGCTATGGCCCTAGGATCTTGCATGAATTCATCGAGATTGTGCTCATCTTCTTGAGAGGATTGACCTATTTCAAAGTGTCACTCTTCTTGAGATGGGGCTAGATCTGCAGTATAACCTTGTGGCACAAAATCCTGAGGCATGCCTGTAGTATAGTGAGGAATGTTTACCAAAGGGACCCTTTCCTCCTGAGATGGTACTTGACCCATAGTATAACCTTGTGGGACAAAATCCTAAGGCATACCAGTGGTGTATTGGGGTGTACTTACCAAAGGGACCCTACCCTCTTGGGAATTGCTTGGTTGGTCAACGTGCGGCATGTTGGGAGAATTGGTAGATCTTTTCGCTGGTGTTCTAGGGGTAACCTTGGGAGTAATGTTGAGACGGCCCGATTGCGGTGTGTGAGGAGGCAACTTGCACTTCTTAGGGACAACTTGCTTGGATTTCATAGTTTGCTGGAGTCTAGTGGTTACCATGGAATACACTAGGACAAAAAAGGTAATGTTGGGTTTCTTCTTGTGCTTTGGAAAAGACAAACTCTGATGCATAAATAACTGGACCAAAGGCACTATATTGTTTGACCAAAGGCGCAGGACTATGCAACCAAAAGCGTGCTACTGTAATACCAAAGGTGATGGACTGAGCTACCAAAGGCGAGGTACTGCTATACCAAAGGCGAGCTACGGTCACCAAAAGTGAGCTACTGTACCACCAAGGGCGAGCTGCTGTAATACCAAAGGCACTGAAGTAGTGTCTAATGTTTTTAAAAGGCAAAATTTGATAGATTTAGTTTGCTTCTGATTGGATTTATTTTGGCAAGAGAAAACACAGCAAACAAAGTTGGCAAAGAAGGACTGACACAACAGATAGTGTATGTTCGAGGCTCACAAAAAAGCCTAATGTTTCCACAGGTATGAGACAATTGCAAACAAATATCAAGCACTTTTTATCCCTAGAGACAAGGTTTCATTGCAGTAGATCAGCTCACAGCTTAATACTCTGTCGATAAAAATATCATTCCATAAAGGTGTTAGATATTTTGTATCTTTGCGAGAGATGATAGGTAGGGATATCTCACCCTCCCCTTGGAAAGCTCAAGTAGGTCACAAGAGCTTTATGGCCAAGGGAATACTATTTCTTCTCAAGGGAGCCAATGGTGAGTATCTTAAGGGCTTAAATCGATTCCCCTTGCACTGATGATTACCGTAATGTTCGGAGGTAGGTCGAGTAGTCTCTATCTAGAATGGTTCTTAGTAACTTTGAGGGACCAACGCCTTACGAGCAATGTGATAAGCTACTAAAAGCTTTAACCAATCCTACTAAGAGTATCAAACACTTCGCTCAATGTGAAAATCATTTCCACAAAGAGCTAGTACACCTCTTTTCTGTTTGGCACCACAAGGTAAGGCTGACGTCGGTTAGGACCTGGCTTTCACCTTATCCCTCTTATATAGTGGTTCAAAGGAAAACTCCGCTTAGGGTTGTCCCTTTTGGATGAAACGCAATCCAAAAGTAGGCCCTTCTAAAGGAAGTACTAAAAAGTAAGAGCAAGCATGTCAAACAAAGGTTCAATTGTCCTGTTATAAGAAAAATAAGATGCAACTAAGCTAGGCACACACACGTTTGTAGTTGTCAATTGTCCCTTATGAAATTGAAGTGTTTGGCATTCATGTCCATTAGCCTTTAGAAAATTGAGGTGTTTTTCACATACATGTCCATTGTCCCTTAAGAAAAGTAGTATGTTCCTAAGACTTAGATTGCCAAAAATAGATTTGTTCAATTATCCCTTAAGAATGCAATGTATTTCTAAGACTTAGTGAGATAAATCAAGATTTCTTCAATGCTCATCCTGCATGAACATGCTAAAAACACCTATTTGCTCTGTGTGAGTAATAAGAAGTTGCAACAAGTTAGTTAGTTCCACAAAATTCATAAGTTAGCAAAAAAACCAATCAATTGACCAAATGCGCTGTACTATCTTACCAGAAGTGCTGCACTGTATTTCCAAAAGTGAAGTAATGCAGACCAGAAGCGTCGTAAAATACTACCAGAAGCGCAGAATAAAATCCAGAAGCGCCGTTCTGTGCTGCCGAAAGCACTGTCGCATATAGCTAGAAGCGCTGCACTGTCTTAGATCACAAAAAAGTTAGGTTTTTCCAAAATAATTAGATCCAAATAAGATTTTATGATTGATCCCCTATTCTGAGAAGTAATATCTGCTAGATCTATATCCTGCAATCAACCAAACTCGAAAAAGTTGTCACGAATAGATGGGTTAACTCAAATGTCGAGAATACCCCTAAATAAGTCAGCTTAGGATGTATCAAAAGATAGTTTGAAAGATAAATACAATAGTTTGTTAGACAAATCAAAAGATATGCAAAAAAAAAAACCTGTGGAAACACTAAATGAAGTCAGAAAACCTAATTAGCCGAAAGCGCTTGACAATACTACCAAAAGTGTCGTTCTACGTTACCAGAAGCGCTGCTCTGCATTACTAGAAGTGCCGCAGTGCACCTGAAGGCGCTGTACTATGCCTCCAAGAGCGCTTAAGGATACTGCCAAAAGCACTTTTCTGTGTCTTTTGCACTGTGCCATACTGTAACTTAAAAAAAATCAATTTCTGAAAGAAAAAGAGGGATTAGTGCATCCCACCGGGCGTGCCAGAATAATGTGTATGAGGAAAAACTGATTAAACCAAAACTAATAAAACCAAAAACCAATCACATAAAGCGAACCAATCTAAGTAAAAGCCATTATCATAAAATCTAAGACAAATGAAAGCTCTTACCAAAATCTGTATTGTTCCCTTTGGAGATGTGTGGATTGCTCAATGAAGTTGTGAAACCATAACTGCAACAAGCAAGTAGTATGCTCAAGAGATCAATGTTAAGAGATCGTAAGGTTGCTCAATTGACGTGTTGTATGCTCAAAGCACTGTTAAGTATGCCTGAGAATAAGATCGAAGAGGGAGGCTCAATGAAGGAGATGAGGGGGGTTTATATAGGTTTCAATGAAGATCGATCAATGGTCCAGATAATTCAGAAGAATCAACGGAGGAGAACAGTTGAGGGACGTGCAACGAATAAGAAGAAGACAAGTGTCTTGCTTTTTTTGCATGAGAGGAGTTATCAAGAATAGAAGAATGAGTTAAAGCAATTAACAGAATGTAATGATCAGTTAAGTGATTTAAAACAAGAAGAAGAGATTTGCATGAGAATTAGAAGATATTTTGCTTTATTAAATATTAGAAATATTTAATTGCATGATCAAGAAAGCTTGAGTTATTTTAAAGATAACTCAAATTTAGAAGAAAAAAGCAATTTAAATAACTAATTGATTTATTTAAATTTAGAGAAGATATTATGGAAGAAATAATTAAATAATTATAATTATTTAATTTAGAAGATTTGAAAGTAAATTATATAAATAAATTTATTTAATTGTTGTGCATGATTTTGAAAGAATGATTTTGATTTAATTAAATAATTTAAGAATTATTTAATTGTAGATAAGAGGGAATTTGTTGAATTAATTAAATAATTAGGTTTATTTAATTAATGTGGATGTAAATTTTGGAAGGTGACAATGATCTAATTAAATAATTAAAATTATTTAATTGTGGAAGAATAATAGAGGAATTTGATTTAATTAATTACATAAAGAGGATTTATTTAATTAATGTCACAATTTTGTGATTTAGAAGAATTTGGTGAAATTAATTAAATAATTATATTATTTAATTAATGTGTGAAATGCAGGTCATGCTCCAGATTAGATGAAATACAAGTGGTGCGGTGACTTGGTCATTTTAGGGTGTCTACACTTGCCACTTCTTTTTTGGGCTGACTCCTGTTTCCAAGAAGTTGGCAATTCTATTGGCAGCTTCATAGCAATAGACAATGATTCATCTGACTTCATACATACATCTTTCGCTTGCATTCTAGTGAACTTGGATATTTCAAAAGAACTACTAGCAGAAATCATTTTGAATATTCATGGTCACAACTAGACCCAACCTTTGGACTATGATGGCTTGCCTTTTCACTGTAGAAGATGCTACAAAACTGGCCACACAGCTCTCGATAGCCCAAGCTCCAAAATGAAACATGATCGTCAAGCCACATGGTGGAAAGATGCTGCCCCCCACCATTACATAGTTGAGTGTGTAGCAGGTGCTCATGAGACTCCTTTGGAGCATCAAAATCAAAAGGTTTCTCCTTAGGCCAGGAGGAAACCAGAAGATCATCCCTCTCCCACTCTGGAGAACGATCAGCAGCCACCCTTGGGTAGGGATAGGAGCCCCATAATAATCACTGAGATCACTGTTGATAGGATGAAGGTTCCTTGGATTTGTGGATTCCATATGTGATTGAGAATTTTTCTTAGTTGTTTCTCTGGCACCCCTGCTAAAGGGCATGCATTTTTCTAATTTGGTTTGGATGTATTTTAAGTGGGAGTGGTTCCCATAAACCGCACTTATCTATAAATATATATATATATATATATATATAAATATTATAAAATGTATTTTTTATTTATTAATAATATATTTTAAAAATGTATTTTATATTTGTGTATATTAATAATATATTTGAATTAAATAGTTTGAATAAAAATAATATTATATATATATATTTTTGATGGGTAAGAGGTCGAGGCAATTGATATATTTTATTATAAAAAATTTAAAGTACACCTCTGTTCAGTGTGGGCACCGGTAGGGAAAAATAGAGTGAAGAAAACCTCCGGTCTTGCCCGGGACTCGTGGAGTCCAGTACAAAATTAAGTTTACAAATCTTGTTGCCAGTATGCAAGAAAGTTCACTTTGAGGATAAATCCTCTTTTACAAAGATAGAGAATTACAATCGTAGTCCTTGCTCTTCACATGAGCCAATCTTCAATTATATTGCCTGCTACTCCTTCATTTGATCTTTCATCCTGGGGTAACTTTAAACAGATTCATGTTGATCACTATGAGCATCCTTCTTTTCTAGATCTTACAGTCATCTGTTCAGAAGGAATATGTTTCCTTCCTTGCTACTGCAGTACTCCTGAGGATTCTTGTCAAACACACCAGTGTCTTCCCAAACTACTTCTCATGTTAGCAAAGATTCCTGCACCAGACTTGTTAGCTTTTCTTATATCAAACTAATGATAAATAAATCCACTTGAGAATACTTGCAGATTCTACCAACATTACCATCGAAAATGGTGACTACATAAAGTGTCAAAACTTAAAAGGGTGAGAGTGTGAAGAGACTTGGTGTCTCAAATTACTGCTTGAACCTCTTTTTTAGTCATTGGTGTTGTTCATATGAATCTCGGGTTCAATGGTCTACCGTCGGAAAGACTTTAACTATCGGCAAGAGTTGGGAGCTTTACACCAATATGCAAGGTTTCAATGATATGAATGTATCGGTGTGAATTTCGCGTTGTTTCACTGAATATACAATTTGTGTGTATATCACAAATGTATGTTGTGACCATTTTGTGTGTATACCGCAAATGCATGTGAGTATCATTTTGTGTGTATCTTGCTGTTGTATATCGCGATTGTATGTAGTGAACATACATTGCGAATGTACAAGTGTATCGGCATACAAAGGAGGTCAATGGTCGGGTCAAAGGTCGGTTTTGTTTGAATGCTGAAGAATGCATCTTTAGAATGTATGTTGCGAATGTACATTGTAAATGTACATTGAGTTAGATACAAAGGGATGATCGGCCAAACCGGTGACATCGGGGAAAGATACATTGGCTTACCGGCTATAGTAAGTCATGTGATGTATGTGCTAAGTCGAAGACATCGCGGAGACATTGAACTATCGATGTAGGAAGTGAAGCACTCAGCGATGGAGCAGGTTATTCTGATGAGGCTATAGTTTGGCATCGTCGGTAGCAAAATTGCCGACGATGGTATTACTGAGAGTTTGGAGATATAAACCGGAATGTTGTCTGCAACCTGGTGCATGTGGGATTAAACATCTCGCGAGAATGTGAACAATTATGATGGTTTGAAGGCAGCGGCGTTGGGGAAGTTAGATCGATCAGTTAGGGTAAAAGTTGAATAACTGTCTTTGCTCTTGATGACTAGAAATAAAAATGGATCTACGTGTGTCATTGAAGATTGATGAAATGATTCGAATTATACTATTTTATTCTATAGATATGCAGATGAATTAAACGGATTTGTATAATTGTAAAAGAATCGATACCTGAACAAAAAGAGTTGGGATCTTTATTGTAATCTTTTAGTTTACTGTAATAAAGATAGCTTCTATTGTGGTGGTGGGTTTTTCACCCAAAAGGGTTTTCCCACGTAAAACTGGTGTTGTTCTGTGTTGTCTTAATTGTTTTATTTTGTTTTTCTGGTGTATTCATTTGTGTCTTTTGAATTGAAAGTTACTTGTCTGCATAATCCCCTTTGAATTATCATTAGGGAAGCTGTATTCTGCACCTGTGCTTTCCTTACAGAGTGAATGTATATCTTTCCCTTTTCTTAACTTTTAAAAATATACAAATGCGTATATATTTAGATATGTATATATATATATGTATTTGAATAGAAAACATGATTTTCCTATAAATAAGCATGACTAACCAAGGGAAAGTGGCTACTGATTCCTTAGCTTACTAAATCATTTCTCTTAACAAAACCATGGAATAGATCCTTAACCTGTCATATTAGAACAATCAATGAGTGGTAAGTAGCGCTCAGTCAAGGAGAAAAGTCATTAAAACTTATTATTGTAATGGGAGTTTAATTGCAGTGTCAGCTCGCATCATGAACTCATGCATGTAGGCACTAATCTTTATGATTTTATAACATGCCTTTCTGATACTGAACTACTTCTAGCTTGGAAGAGCGAATCAATATTGAAAATTGCTGAAAGATAGATAATCATAGCGTAATCTTCAGCTATTAGACATGGTGGGGCATGTGATTATCCCTTTGCCTTTCACAGATATATCAAGCCATCACAGATAGGAGGAGCCTCGTGCTGAATTTGAGTGTTAAAATGTCTAAGACAGCAAGAAGGGCTGAGTAAGAAAACTATATATATGTGTGTGTGTGTGTGTGTGGGTATTAAATAAGAGCTTGTGTAGGTGACATGTTTAGGGCAAGCTAGCATAGGTGAAAAGAGCATAAGATCATCAGATTGAAAAATAATGCTCAGCAAAGGGTTAGCAGTTGGATGAGGAGAGTCTAGAAAATTATGTATTTTAAATACCAATTGTTTTCAACTCCCAACATTTCCAATGCCAGTAAGATTCACAGTGATCTTTTCTTTGGAAGCCATCATTTGCGGGGGAATGGAGACCCCAGTGAGATTGGTTAGCACCAAACGCCAGATGGTTTTTCTTGGTCCTGTGATGTTGCTTCATCTACAATGCATGCTTCGACGTTCAGATGAGCTTATGGTTGGAGCCATCAGGATGATAGTTGGGAGGAAATTTATGGAGGAGGCTGAAAGGTATCAAGTTGACATAGACATCACCTCTCGAGTACTAGCTATGTTATTAGAGTTGGGGGTTGACAAGGTGCAGATAGAGTAGATTATGAGGGGTCTCTTTTATCCTAAACATCTGGGGGATTTGGGGATAACCCTGGAAGCCGTGAGTGAAGGTATTGGGATGCCCAGGCCGAGGGATATGGTTGACCTGAATGATCCAAATGCAGCAGTGAAGCTTTACCCATTCATTCTTGACCTCAAGGGACTAGACCTAATGGTGGCCAAAGAGATGGCGGAGGTAGCTATGAATTTTATCAAAAGAGTCTTGGGGTTGGTTGCAAAAGAAGGATTTGAATGGGTGGGAGATTTTAACCACTAGCTACTTGAATATGACAGGGAGTAAGTTTGAAAAAGTTTGTTTTTTGTTAAAAATTACTTAATGAATGCTTATAAGAAGCCTTGGAATGGCTTAATTTTTTAATATAGCCACCAGAAAAGAAGGCAAAAAAGCAGACCCTGCGTGGTCACGAATATACTCTGTGTAGAAATTTTAGGAAAGATCCAATAGGGTCTCATATAGTTCTATTCTCCATTGTTATAGTAGTCTGGCTATAGATAGCTATTTTGTAGAACAAGCTCTGGTAAACTTTTAAGAATATGAATATAAGTAGATTGATGTGATTAAAGTATGTTCTTGTGAAAGACTATGATTTTGAATATAAATTAGGCACACATATGACTAGGGGTGAAAAATGTTAAAATAGGGAAAAGTATATATAAATATATATACATCTATGTACATGTCAGTGTATATAGATATATATGAGTAAAATTACACACACACATATATAAATGAATAAATATGTAAATATTTGAAAGCACCAGGAGAAGAGGGGAGATTAGGTTGAATCAAGCCTGAGAGTAGACTAGATTGACCTAATGTGTCTTCCACCACCTGGGGGAACCACCAGTTGGAATTTATGGGGCTGACATTCTTAATTAAGAGTTGTATTTAATGGTTAAGCATGTACTATCAGCACCTTTGTTAGCTAGGTTATCCACTTTAACATTGTCCTCTCTAAAGATATGATTAAATATGCATTTTCTAAAAGAATCAGTGATGTCAATGGCAGTGGAGAGGAGGGAGTTGAGTCTCCAATTAGGCATGCTGCCTTGTCTTAGGGCATTAATAATAATCACGGAATCTCCTTCCACTACTAGTTTTTCAATTTTCAAATCTCTACACATCCTTAGTCCCTTAATCAGAGCAGACAATTCTGCCATGTTATTTGTTGCATTGTTTAGGGGTTTGGCGATAGCAGCAACTTCCTTCATTTCCCAATCATGGATTACATAGCCTATACCTGCAATTCTTGGGTTTCCTCTGGAGGCTCCATTAAAATTTAGCTTGAACCATCCTTTTTAGGGGGGTGTCATTTGCATTCTTGTTTTTTTTGGAGGTTTTGTGGTTACCTGGTCCCACAAGGGGGGAAATTTTAATCCTTCCCATCTACCATGCATCGTTTCATCCCAATATGACATTATGGCTTCTTTCCTAGGGATATTGAGAACCCTACTATTGGTAATTTCTATGATAATATCTTCAATCTTGGTAATGAGTTGTTCATAAGTCATCTTTTTCTCTTTGACTATTCTTCTTTTTCTTTCTTTCCACAACTCCCAAATCATGATCGAGGGGGTTATTATCCATAGTATATGATAGATGCTTTGTTTATGAATGTCTGGCCAACATAGAAATAGGTCCAAAATATTATTAGGAAGGGCTGTTACCCAGCCTAGTTTACTGCATAACCAGTTCCAACATTTGAAAGAGAATTGACAATTGAGTAGAATGTGGTCTGTTAGGTCCCTCAAATCCCATTTTAGTAAACCTTTCTACTGTTAGTATTTTCTCCTATAAGGCTAGCCATGAGAACATTCCAGCTTTTGGGAGACAGTTCTTATCCCATCACAGTCTAAGTGGTATTGCCATTTTTGGTCTGAGTTGTTGTTTGATTAAAATTTTATATCTCTCTCTTGTGTTGTAGTCTCCTAATTTGGTACCATCCCATAACAATCTGTTGGTGCCTTTTTGTAAGGATACATTCCTCTCATTGAGGATATCGAGTAATTTCTTTTTATCATTATCTGGGATGTTCACATTCTCCAGTGATTTCCATTTCCATTCTTGGTTTGCATCATTGTTGGGGAATTCAATGTAATCTCTCACATATTTCCCTCATTGGGATTCAAGGGTTCTTCTTGTATCTTCTAGGTTGACAAGGCTGCTAATCGACTCATACCCCCCAAGAGTCATCCCAAAAAAGTGCTTGAATGCCATCACCTAGACTCCAAGTCAATTTATCCATGATGAGCTTCCTGCAATCCAGCATAAAATTCTAAAGTCTGGACACTTTAGGGGGGTTGTCCATCCTAAAGAGAGGCAAATTCATTTCCTCTTAGATATTTGTTCCTAAGGATTTTTACCCATTTCAAGTTTGACTATTTATACATTCTCCATATTAGTTTAGCTCCTAATGCTTTGCTTTGTTCCTTGATGTTTTTCAAACCCAAGCCCCCCTCCTCCTTAGGTCTACATATTTTATCCCAAGCTACTAATGCCATTCTTTTCTTATCCTCTATTCCTTCCCAGAGGAATGTTCTTAGGATTTTGTTAATTTCTTCTCGTTTCTCTACTGGAAGGTTTGTGCATGATAGTTGATAAATTGGTATTGCTGAGAGGATGGATTTTAACATTGTGACCTTTCCAGCTGAAGATAACCATTTGCCCTTCCAAGACTCAACTTTCATCCTGATCTTAGAAGTAATATGGTACCATAAATCTTTTATCTTATTGCTTTTATCTAGTGGTAGACCTAAATACTTATAGGGTAGTTCTCCTCTTCTAAAGGTCAGATTTCTGCATATTTCTCTCTCTGTTTTGGGGTCTGTGTTGAAGAATTTTTTTCTAATTTATCAGTATTGACCTCCTAGCCTAAGGCCTTGGTATAGGAGTTTAGGATCTCTTTAAAAGACTTGGTTTCTTCACTACTACCTCTACCATAGAGCATGGTGTCATCCACAAACTATTGGTGGGTTATGGGGTTTAAACTAGAAGTAATTTTAATTCCTTGGATCTTACCTTTTTCTCTGTAATTAGTGATCATCCTACCTAAATCCTCTACCATTATAATAAAGAGGAAGGGAGACATTGGATCTCCTTGTCTCAGTCCTCTCGACATACTAAAAAAACCTTTTGGGGTCCCATTGATTAAGACAGAGATTTTGGGACTAGATATGCACAAATAAATGAGATTTATCCATTGCTTCGCAAATCCAAAAGCCTCCAGGGTTTTGCAAAGAAAATGCCAATCAACCTTATCATAAGCTTTACTGATATCTAGTTTGATTAACATACTAGGATTTTTGTTGTGCTGAATGGAGTGGATGGTTTCTTGGGCTATAATTACTCCATCGTATATAGATCTGCCAGGAACAAATCTAGTTTGTTCATCACTAATAATGTCTGGTAGTACCTTCTGAATTCTATTAGCTATAGTCTTCGTGAGTATTTTTATATAGTGTTGCATAGAGAGATAGGCCGTAGGTCCCCAAAACTCTCTAGCTTTTCCTTTTTAGGAATAAGTGTGAGGAATGTGTTATTTACTTCTTTTAGGAGGTTGCCAGAATTTCTCACCCCTTCAAGTGCATCCACTACTTTGTCTCCTATGAAATGCCAACATTTCTGAAAAAAGAGGGCTGGGAAGCCATCTAGGCCTGGGGCTTTATCCACCTGCATTTGGGAGACTGCCAGTTCGATCTCAGTTTTGGAAAACTTTGCATTAAGGGCTTTGTTTTGATCCTCAGTTATGATCCTTGGGATGTTTTGTAGTATGTCTTATTGATGTAGCCTGTTTGATCCTTCCCAGTTGTTAAGAATGTTTTTGAAATATCTAACTGTTTCCACAACAATTTGTTGTGGATCTTCAATCCAAGCATTGTTATCACCCTTAATTATAGTAATTCTATTCATATTCCTATGAACTTTAGTGCTGTTATGAAAAAAATTTGTGTTCTTGTCTCCAACTTCAAGCCAGGTTTCCCTAGACTTCTGATGCCAGAAGATTTCCTCTTTGGATAGTATATCTTCATATTCAGATTTTAATTGTTTTTCTCTTAGGTATAGACTTTCATCCATGCCATTAGCAATAACATTTCTGTTGAGGTTTTCCAAATCTTCTTCTAGCTTAACTTTAATCTCAAAAATGTTACCAAAGTTATTCTTATTCCACTTGAGAAGTTTGCTTTTAATAGTTTTCATTTTGGAGATTAAACAAAAAAGCTTGGATCCAGACACCATAGTTTCCTTCCACCATTACTCGATTAAAACTAAAGGGTTATTGTCTTTTAGCCACATTTGCTCAAATTTAAAGGGACATCATTTGGGTTGGCTATCTTCTGAGATACACAGCTAGATGGGATAATGATTAGAGCCTGAGTATGGTAGGATCTCTGCCATAAGATTATAAGGAAGTTGAGCCCAGTTGCCTCTGAATAAAAATCTGTCAAGTTTTTTTTGCTATATTGCTAAAGCCCATTCTCCTATTATTCCATGTAAAACCCTCCTATGTAATCTTAATTTCCATAAGATTATTTCTATGAACCCAATCCTTGAAGTCATATGCAGTTGTGGACAACCTTTCTATCCCTCCCACCTTTTCTTTGGGATCTAGGATGACATTGAAATCTCCACCCAAAATGCAGATCTGATCTTGTAAGGTCTTCATGAACTGTTCTATCTCTTTCCAAACTGCTCTCTTCTCCTAGTTTTGGGTAGGACCGTATATGTTAAAAAGTATGAAGTGAAGATTACTCCTGATGCTTTTGACAGAACTGCTCATCCAATTCCTTTTTTTGCTTATTATTGAAAATGAAACAACTTTGGGATCCTAGATTACCCCTAGGCCTCCTGAAGCTCCTTCAGCTGGAGTTCCAACTAGCTCCCAAATGCCTAATTTCTTCTTTACTATATCAATTTCATCAATATTAAGTTTAGTTTCTTGGATCATTAGTATATCAGGTTTAGTGTTTGTGATACAACATTTTAAGATCTGCTATTTGTTAGGGGCATTGATTCCCCTAACATTCCAAGTATTGATTCTCATGGCGCTGAGGGAAGGCACTTCCCCTTCCTAGCATTAAACATTTCAGTGATCTCAGTTTGATCTATTGCCTCACCATCTTTCTCTCTCAGTTCATATAGTGATTTCCTTCCTCTTTTTTATTGTTTTTGGCGCAGTTTGGGGTTTCCTTGATGAAATCAGTTAAAGCAATTCCCAGTCTTTGTTCTGCTGTCTCTAACTCTCTGCTTACTAGTTTCCTTAAGTCTTCTGCATTAATACCCTTCTTTTTCTCCTAATCCTCAAGCTCCAGTATCTTAGTGATGAGCTTTTCCTTTTCTTTGTTGGCTTCCTCTACTACTACTTCCTCAATTGCCTTCCCTAGGATCTCATCACAGATTTCTTCTAGATCTATGTGGTTAATCATATCTGTGGTTTTCTTGTGGTCCTTGGGGTCTATAATATTTTCCTCTGGTTCATATGTGTTTGGGACCCAGTTAGAGGTCTCCACTACCTCTGGTTCTGTACTTTCTTCCCTTGCTGTGGGGTTGATGTGACTGAGATCCCTTGTTGGCAATTCTCCTTCCTCAAGTACCATCCTTCCCATATCTTCATGGTTCTACTTTGACGATTTGTCTATTACAGAGAGATTTATACCCAGGTCATCTTGTGTCGGGTTCTTATTTAAGGAAAGATCATTGCTATGGTTTTTAGTGTTCCCTCCATTGCCTGGTGTGTATTTTGGGCAAATCTTAGGTAGAGATGGATCCATACTCGGGGGCTGACTAAGTCCAGTTAAGTCCTTGTTGTAATTAATGTGCTTCTGTGATGGTGGAGGGTCATTATTCAGAGATTCAACAATAAATCCTCCTTTATTGTCATTGAATTTGATATTGACGCCCATAGATTGGGGTTTTATATTTTTCTATGTAGCTTTTATTGAGGTTTTGTTTATAATGTTGTTATGGAAAGGGCCTTTGTAAAATACAGGCTTGATGCAGTAATTGGCGAAATTAGTTTTGATATCAAAAGATTTTAAGTTTTGTATACTTATGTCTATTTTTACTAATAGGGTAACATTAGATTGAGATAGGAATCCTTCTTCGAATCCTACAAATTCACCCAGATGGTTACCTATCTCCCTTAGAATTTCACTGTGAATAAGCTCTATTGGGGGGTTAGGTAATTTAATCTACCTAATAATTTTGAGTTTAAGTTTACTAGGGTCAAAGTTTGGGAGCCATTCTAGATATTCAAAATTGTGCCCTTTATAGTGTAGGTTTTTACTAATCAAGATTTCCTTTTTTAAGTCCAAATTTTTACAATCAATGAATATAAATCCTTCAGATAAGATAATAATACTTACTTGGTCCCTGTAGAAAGCTCAGATTCATTTAGTAATTTCACTCATAGGCAACCCAAATCCACACCAACGGACAAAGAGACCATGAGTTCTGCAATGGTTCCCTAATCCGTCTGTGTAAATATTGCTAATGTTTATCACCACTTTCTCCTCCTTGGCCATAGAGTTTGGAAATTGCATTGAGTTCTTCTGCAGGGCTATCGAAGGGGGCCTAGGGTTCCCTTGGTCGTGAGATGCTTACTGGTCATTGCTCTTCCCATGACTATTAGAGACCATATTTCTAAGTTTAGGGTTTTTAGGAAGTGGTCTCTGGTCGGAAGCCATACAGTCTGTTCTCTTGTTTGTGTTAGGGTTCATCTTCAGGTGATAATTTATGGGGGCTATTTTTAAAAAACCCCCCCGCATTCCTTCGCAATGGATGAGATGGGTAAGAGGTAGAAGGTTATCGGGCACTAGAGATCCTTTCCTGGCCTAAGGCAATACAATTTTCTCCAGATGCAAATGTAGGAGTTTTGGAGGTGATTGGGATGGCCCAAACTCCTGAAGCCCTAGCCTGGTTAAGCTTCTCTTTTGATGCCACCATCGCCCTCTCCATCTTTTGATACTTCCCACTTTTCACTGTCTGCCATCCCGATTCCGCATAGTGCTACGGAGGGGGAGCCCAGCCCCCATGGAAAATTGTCACATCCCTTCACAGAGTGTCACGAGGGTTCATAACCTTAGTTGTGAAATTAGGTTTATTACAGTTGTTAGTTTGCCTTGGAGAGCCTACTTTTTTTCGCTGTCTTCGAGACATAATTTCACAAAAAAAATATTATATTAGTATTGATAAAGTATTTAAAATTTTGTATAGAACATTGAATATGATAATTAATTTATAATATTAATTAGATTATTATTCACATGTTATAAGATTAAAATTAAATTAAATAATTATAAAATAACTTTTAAGAAAACAAAATAACTCTTTATTTAGGAGTTATTTATTTGGGTAATTTTTTCCTTTAGTTTTTACTTTATAATAAATATCATATATTTATATGTTACTTTAAAAAAAAAATTATAGTTTTAGTTTTTTTAATTTGAAGAGTTAGTTTTATTTACATTTGTAAAGGCTTGTCTAACACTTCATTTCTTTCTATTTGTTAACACAAATCAATATAGCATTTAACTGAATAAAAATATAATTTGCAAAAATATATATTATAATGGATTTAAAGTTTAAGTTCTCACTAAATTTGATAGAACTAAAGGGTAATAATTAAACCTCATTTTTGACTAGTAAAAATATAACTAATATTTACCAAATTTCGAAGCCCCTAAGATATAAAAAAAACTACTAGTAGTGGCAATGGGTAAGCCCAGATAGCCTAATCTCTAATGTAGGTTTTACATTACAATGCTTGACCATAGGCCCAAGTGTATCACACAACTTAATACTTTTTTCCCACTATGTTTATATAGTTAACCTTAGTTTTGTAATCTCATGATGGCCAAATGTCACAACATATCAATGGCAAAACTAGAACAATTATAATTATCATATTAAATTAATTGCTCAAAAGATAAAATACATTTTCTTAATGAATAAAATCCTACTTGTCTTAGAACATAGTGGGTATTGTTAAGCTTTAAAATTCACTATTGTTACATTTTTCTATTTTCAACTATAATCACTTTGCAAATTTCTTATTGTTTTATTTCCCTTGATTTATTTTATTTTATTTATTTCATTGAAACTAACCTAAACTTATATGCAAGTGATTGAAGGTAAGTGTGTGAAGTTAACGTGAAAACTGATTTTACTACTTGTCTATTAGTTGTGTCTTCTTCAAACAAGATAACAGATTTGTAGTTCAATTTTAAAATTAGGAAAAAAATATTAACAAAAAATAAAACTTACATAGATATAAAGTATACTATCTTCACAATTTATATTTTCTCTCTATTCCTCTCTCTATATCTCTTTCCCTCCTTCCCTCTATATCCCTTTATCTCTATCTCCTCTATCTCCCATTTATCTAAAAGCATGTCTTCAAAATTGCTCTCATCTATTTTCCCCTCTATCTCTCTATCCTATACATCTCTTTGTCTCCCCCTCCCCGCATCTCTCTCTCTCTCTCTCTCTCTCTCTCTCTCTCTCTCTCTCTCTCTCTCTCTCTCTCTCTCTCTCTCTCTCTCTCTCTCTCTCTCTCTCTCTCTCTCTCTCTCTCTCTCTCTCTCTCTCTCTCTCTCTCTCTCTCTCTCTCTCTCTCTCTCTCTCTCGTATAACCCATACTTTCGCCAAGTATTGAGTTTAAATCCATACAAACTTCCTCAAAATCAATACTATTTTTTGTCATTTTTTCATGGACGGTGTTTATCTATATCATTCTCTCCCTCCCTATATCTATTTCATAGAAAAAAAATAATAATAATGGCCATAATATTCAATACTCGTACTCTCTGCCTATTTTAAATTACTCTCTATATATAGAATCAAAATAAAAATGATGTCCATAATTTTCAATACTTCCTTTTGGTAGCCTCTTCAATTTGGGTAGGAACTTAGTTATGAAAGTAATGAATTTATACTTTATGGAAGTCCAAATTAGTACAAAGTGAAGGTTTTATTATTCTATCAAGTTATGCTTGAATGCATTGCAATCCATGGAAATTCATATAAAATAGAGGAACACTTTTTGTGAACATCATTGGATCAAGATAGAAATGTCTAACAGACATACTCCTTGACAAAATGGTGGTGTTGAAAGAAAGAATAGGACCTTAGTGGAAATGGCATGATGCATGTTACAATCTAAGGATCTTCCTTTGTTTCTTTGGTTTGAGGTTGTCAATATGGAAACTCACATGTCTTGAATAGATCTTCTACAACTTGTTTACAAAATACCAAGGAAGCATGGAGTAGCAAAAAACCAAATGTTAAGTATTTTAGGGTGATTGGATGTCAAGCATTTTCCTAGATACCTAATAAGATTAGACAAAATAAATTTGATAGTAAGAGTGTTAAGTGTATCCTTGTCATCTATCATGATCACAGGAAATGATATAGGTTGTATGATCCTAGTGTGGATGATGTGTTGACAATTAGGGATGTCAAGTTTAATCAAGGGTTCAAGGATATGATAAAATCCTCTCCAAATCCTATCGAACAAGTGGTCACAAGTAATGGCATATCCTTTAGTAATTTTGGAACCAACAGAAGTTCAAAGTTAACTTCCAATACAATTGAAGAATCTAACCCTTCTTAGAAGACCAAAAGTCCTCAAGAAATTTATCAAAGAACTTAACAAGTTATTAAAATAAAATAATTCAAATGAAAAAATTGACATTAATATATATTTATTATATTATTTTGTATATTTATTGGTGTTTTATTTTTAAGTAAAATATAATATTAAAATTGAGTTTGGAAAATATAATATTATTTTAGAATTTAATATAAAATAATTTATAAAAACAAATAAAAACAAAACAAATAAAATAAAATAAAGAATTAAAGCTATTTATTATGCAATATAATAGTAATTTAATTATAAATCTAATGTGAGGTATTCCATGTTTTATTTTCTCAATGGTGATTGATGTATTTAGTATGATAACTAATGGGATGTAGTGATGCATTATATTATATTGTTACATGTGTCATTTTGGGGCAAGAACATTATTTCTTTTTGTTTTTCCCCATTCATTTTCATATTCATTCAGACAATAGTAGTATTGTGCTTATTTGAATTCATAAGTAAAAATTCCTCAAGAAGCTAACAAAACTCATAAGAGACTAAAAATGTGGGTCCAGTCATGTTTTGATGCACCAAAACATACCGTTGATTAAGTTGCAATAAACGAGGGTAGTGTGGAATTTTAAACAACCACAGTGATACTAAAAGAACTTGATGGTCTCCAAAATTGAAGTTAACAAACCAAAGCACTTCAAACATTGTGATTAACCATGGTAAAATATATATTTACCTAGACCAAAGAACAACTTTGTACATATAAGGAAAAAATCACAGTAAAATACCAACTTACCTGGGGAGTGTGTTTGCTAGGAGGCACTGAGCAGGGAAGAAAAGGATTTTCACACAAGAATGAATCTATTTATTTCTATTAAAGCGTACCCCTTTCATTATAACGTGGCCCAAAAGGAGGTAGATGTACAAAAGGTGGAAGATGTAGTTTTTAATTGGGGAAGTGAACTTGATGCCAAATGATTGTATAGATTTGTATTGAGTAAACTCATAAAAATCCATTGATGTTAGGTCTAGATTTATGGATTTGGCTATAATTGATTCCAAATGGACTTCCAATGGGCCTAACATATGTATAAGCTGAATTTTTTTGTAGTTCTTCTCATAGTTTTTAATTTATTTCTAATCATCAATGGGATAGGTTTTTAGTAGGTAATGATATATATCAGATCACAAAGGGATATGTCATTATCTTGACATGTGTCATTTTGGGGCAATAACATTATTTCTTTTTGTTTTTCCCCATTCATTTTCACCTTTATGTTTTCTTTTATTATTTTACATTTTTTGTGTTGGTTGTGTTTTAGGATGTAACTAAGCTAGGATGTATTGCACACATTCATATTGAGGAAGCCTTAATGATAATTTTTTTAAATGTAAATGTTATTTTGATTATGTTTAAATTTATTGACTTGGTTAGGTTTACTATACAAAATAATTTATTAAATGGAAAGCTATTGGAAGTGTGTAATTTATTTCAATTGTATAGTCAATCAAAATATTTTATTTTTTTATTTTAGAGTTTTTAAATTTTATTTTTCTTAGATTTTAAAATGCAAACTCAATCACCTACTTTGCTTACAAATTATGTGGAGAATACTTGATTCTGGCCAAGTGCAAATTATTTTCACAGATGAACACATTTTCTACAAAAGGCATTCTTCTTTAATTGACTATAAAGGCAAGGTTTACTTATTATTTTTTTAAGAGCAACGACATCTGAACTAGGTGACACTACTTCCCATTTGTACTTGCACTTGTTTTTTGCTTAAGCTTTCTCATTATTAAACTAGTCTCTTCAAAGTTGAATTAGCTCTATAGTATTAAGTCTTCAAATATTTCGTTGACAAGAAAACTCTATTGGAAGTGTATAATTTATTTCGATTGTGTATAAATGGAAGTTTACTAAATGGAAGACTATTGGAAGTGTATAATTTATTCTAGTTGTGTAGCCAATCAAAATGTTCTATTTTTTTGTTTTAGAGTTTCTTAAATTTTATTTTTCTTATATTTTAAACTACAAACTCAAACACTTGCTTTACTTACAAATTATACAGAGAATACTTGATTCTCTGGCGAAGTGAATATTATTTTCACATATGAACACACTTTCTACAGGAGACATTCTTCTTTGATTGACTATAAAGGCATGCTTTTCTTATTATTCTTTTAAGAGCAGCAACAGAAATTGATCTCTTCAAAGTTGAATTAGCTCTATAGTATTAAACATTCAAAGAATAGTGATTTCACTATACAATTAAAGTTTCAAGAATGCTTTCCACTCTTTGACAAACATGGGGCTAATAATCTACTCCAAGACATGAATCCAAAGGAAGCATACAAATGTCCTCCTCTTAAAGTTATAGGTACAAAATAATAATAGCAACAAAAAATTAAACAAAAGAAACACATAAATACTAATAAACCATAATGAAAACCAATAATTATATTAAGCAACAATTTGGTTCATTTCTGACGTAATTGATATTGCTAATATTTAGTATTTATAACTTAAATATATTTATTTTATATATAATATATAGTCTCTAATATAATTGTATTTATTCTTGTATAGTATATTTTTGATTGATTGTGTTGTGATCTGTCTCTTATTTATTATTATTTATGCAATTACAATTGCTTGGCTTAAGATGAGCTCTAGGAGATTGTATTGGCTATAGCATTTAGTATTGTAAGATGGTCAATATGTAATGTTAGCAGTTAAGCAATTGGTAATATTAAAAATGTCTTTTTGAGGAAGAAAAACTAAATGATCCATATTTTTTGCATCATTCTATGCTTGATGTGGTTACTAACACCAAGCATTGTGTTTCTTTAATGATATAGTCTGCATACTTTGTCACACCACCATGGAGAACTCACTACAACTTCAAATGGATTTTATTGCATTAAAAATATGAAAATATCTCTACCTTATGTAATCATCTACAACATCATACTAATGTTTTATCCTTCAATACACGTGCATTTGATACTACCCTAAATACTATAATACAAGAGAACACTTATGTTAGTGATGAAAACCCAAATTCTATAAACCTTGTATTACTCCTATTCATATAAGGAACATTTACTGTAAATATTTTAAATGTAAATTAAAAAATGCTTCTTATACATTGCAAAAAGTAAAACACCATAGTCATTGTCTCATATTACAATATAAGTATGAAATTTTATTTCTACATTTCATTCCACAATTTATTTCTTCCATTACTAATAGCCTATCGGCAAATCCATTGTGCAAAAACTCCATGCAACTGCTAGTTTATGTTATTTGATTCCATGATCTTTTTAGCTTTTATCCTGAAAGTTGTTTATGTTGTTAAATTTTCATTTGCTTTTACTAGCAATAAACTCTAGTGATTTGTTTTAAAGTATACAGAATGTTTACAAGGATCTTTAATGATTATTTTCCTTTCTTGGAATGAAGGAAAATAATAGATGCTAGTACATACTAGTCACATTTAATGTTATTCTTATGAGCATGTCTTAATTGGAGTTGTTAAAATTGTGATGAATTTAATGTTTTGTATCAAGGTATTCCAAAGTTCCACTTTCAATGTTTTAAATTCCTACCCTCCTTTTTAACATTGAGTGTTCAGAACCTTCTACATGTTCATGTTGAATATAAAGAGCAACAAGAAGATTGAATTCAAAGAATAGAACAACAAACAATGAAAATACAAATATTAAACAATCACATGGAGACAACAAGAATTGCGTGGTTCACCATTAATGGTTACATCCAAGGGAAAAGAAAGGGAAACTTTTTTTATAATGCACAATAGCTTATACAAAGTATTTCTATTAGTGATGATATGAGAAAAGAACTCCCATTCTTAATAGACACAATGAATAGCGCAAAGAGTAAAATAGGAGTATCTAAATGGACATGGTCAAATAGACCATTGGACTTCACATACTCAACAATCTCCCACTTGAAGTCTAATCCACTGCTACAAGTAGTCACTCCTAGAGACATTCCTGCTTTTCCAAGCTTATTGTCATATTTCCACCAAACCAAGAGAAGCTTTGTTGAACTCAAGCTTCTCCTTTGTGACTACCTTTGTGAGTGAATCATCTCGAATCACACTACTAGTGTGTACCTTTTCCAAATTTAGCTTGCCTTCTTCAAGAACACTTCGAACAAAGTGATATCTTAGCTCAATATGCTTTGTTTGATTGTGAAAAGATGCATTTTTGTCTAGATGAATGTCACTATTACTATCACTAAATAGAGTGAAAACATTGTGTTTGCAGCCTAATTCACCCAACAACACTATAACCATATCATTTCCTTAGTACCTTCAATAAGGGCAATGTATTTCTCTTCAGTAGTTAAGAGTGCAACCACTTGTTGAAATCTAGAAACCTAACTAATCACTAACCCAACAAAAATGAAAACATAACCAATAGTTGACCTCATTTTGTCCAAGCCACCAACCATATCAAAATCAACATAACCTTGCAACTGTGCATCTTTACCTCCAAATCTCAAAACATAATTGGAAGTGCTCTTGTGGTATCTCATAATCCACCATGTTGCATCCCAATGAGCCCTACCAAGATTGCTCATGTATCAACTGACTACTCCCACTATAGGAGGAATGTCTAGTCATGTGCATACCATCGGATACATGAGACTCCCAATAGTAGATGAGTAAGGCATTCCTTTGATATACTCTTTTTCTTCTTGTGTCTTTGGACACATCTCAGAGGATAGGTGAAATGATCAGCAAGAGGCATGCTTACAGTCTTTGCACCCTTCATATTAAACTTGTCTGAAACCTTATCAATGTATCTTTCTTATGACAATTTGATTTCCTTTTTTTACCTATCCTTGATTATTGTTATACCAAGAATCCTCTTCTTTGCCACCAAAACTTGCTAGCCAAATTCTACTTTATCTTGCTAGCAATATTCATCCTAGTGTTGGTTACTAGCATATCATCAATGTATAAAAATAACAAAACAAACTCACCATTCTGTAAAACTTTGTCATACACACACGGATCAAATTCGCACCTAGTAAACTGTTACTCAACCATGAAGGAATTGAAATTGAGGTACCATTGTCATGGGGCTTGTTTTAGCCCATACAAACTCCTTTTCAATCCACACACAAAATTTTCACACCCTACTTTCTTGAAAAATTCTGGTTGTTGCATATACAATTCTTTGTCCAAGTAGTCATAGAGAAACGTTGTCTTAACATCAAGCTGCTCCAACTCAAGGTCATAGATAGCTTCTAGAGCAAAAACTGCCTAGATAGTTGTCATCTTCAGAATGAGTGAGAGGATTTCATTGAAATCCACACCCTTCTCCTGGTCATATCTTTTGACCACTAATCTAGCTCTATATTGTTTCCTGCCACCATCTTCTTCTTTCAATTTATAAACCCACATGTTTTTTAAAGTTCTTTGATTTGGTGGAAGATGGACCAAGTTTCACATGTGTTTTTCCATCAACGTATCCATTTCCTCCATCATAGCTTCCATCCATTTCTCACTATTCATATTATTGCATGCATTGCCAGCTCTGCTTGATCAGAGATAAATAGATGATGAACAAAATCATCAAATTTGGAAGGAAGTTGATGCTCATTGGTGGACTTGCTCAATTGAGGAATTAACTCCTATGTGTTGTAACCTTGCAAATTACCCTATGCAACATTGGGCTTATTATTTTCCTATGAATTTCCTTGCAAATTACCCTGCATTGAATATTCATGGCAAGGTAGTGAATTTCCTAGCACCAAACTTCTCAAATTTCCTAGTGCCAAACTTGGAAAATTTCTTAAATCCATCATTGTCTATGTTGAAATTGAATCAACAGGTTGCAATGAGTATGAACCAATAGGCTACATTGAAAAAGACTGAGATGGTTGCGTTGAAATGAGGGGTGATAGACTAGATTGAATATCCTGCATTGAAGTGGGTAGTGTTGAATTCATATCCATAGGCTGCGTAATACTTAATCTCTCCTACACCATGTTTTTAAAACACAAAGGCCATTAACTTAAATGTGAATAGGAATTTGGAATGGGTGGTGAAAGGGAGACAAAATCCTACACCAAGTAAGGAGTATGTGGTTCTTGGTTCTCATTTCAATGAGGCCATAGGGAACAAGGTAAACATGGTGGCGCATAAGGAGATAAATTCTACTCCAATTCTCTATCATAAGTAGGCAGAAATAGAATATGTGGTGCCAGACTTGGCATGTCCAAATGTTGACTTCCCTATACATTTGTAAGTGGCAACATATTTAAACCATTAGATTGAGTTGAAGATGAATTCTAAGGCAAACAATGTTGATTTTTAATCATATCACTCCCACTTGATATGTCATCTACAGGCACAAATTCTTTTACTAGTGTCCTTTGTTCTACTAGACTAGGCATAACTTTTTCATTGAAGATTACATCTTTGCTACGAGTGACCTGTTTAGCAATGGGATCCCATAGCAAATAAGCATATTTTTCATCACCATAACCAACAAAGATACATCATTTCAATTTCACATCCAACATTGTTCTTTCCTCTTGTGGAATGTGACAAGTACTTCACACCCGAACACTCGCACATGGTTGTAGGAGATCTTCCTACCAAGCCATTTATCTTCTAGAATCTCAAAATCCAACTAAAATAATGGGCCATGGTTGATCAAGTACACAACTGTATTGATTGAATAGCAAATGGAATGTCAAAGTTTGAAGGTGAAGAGATATTTAAAAGTATTATTATTGCAGATTTGAAACAAATTTTCAGAGAGGGAAATCTTAGCCCATGGGAAGGGTGTAGAGGTGAGGAGTGATTGTTTGCAAAAGAAGCCATAAAGGCTATGTGTGCAGATTTGTGAGAGAGAGGCCATTGAAGGCTATGAATGTGAATGTAGGTATGATTTTTTAGATTTGTGTAATTTGTTGAATGTATGAGAGTTTAATTACAATAAAATAAACTAGACATTTTATTTGCAATCTATATTGTGTTGTGAGTTTGAGTTGTTTGGAGTAGGAGGTAGTCCCTCTTGCGTCAATTGGTATCAGAGCCAGAGGTTTTGAGAGTGTAGAGTCTACACCAGGACTTGTGGGTGGAGAGTGAAGAGGTTGTGTTGTACGAGAGCTCAAGAGAATTGTTGTAGGTGTGTGAAGAGTCTTGAGCAATTAAGAGTTGAGAGAAGTCATTGAAGACATAGAGAGAGTTGATTGTTTGTTGTAGGTTGTAGAATGTGTCCAAAGTGTTTGTGAAAATATCAAAAAGAAAGAGCACGAGTTTAGCCTTAGGTAAGGCCTTAAGAATTTCATTTATTGAGAAAAGAGAAATAAGGCTGGAAGAAGAGAGTTGGGCAAGAATTCAAGAACAATGTGCAGAGATTTTCACAAGGATGGATGCATTAAAGAAGAGTATAAAGATGGAGAAGAATAAAGAGAGAAAAAAAGAAGGCAAAAAAGCATATGGGTAAGGCAAAGACCCATTATTTTTCTGATTATTATTTTTTTGCAGATAAGTTTGTGTATGCAGAGGAAGAAGATGAGGAAGAAGATGAAGAGGTAATTCATGAATAATTGAGAAGAGTGGAGGTGAGATTAGAGAGATTGGAGATTGCAGAAACAATGGACAAAGAGGGTGATAAAAAGGAAAGTATAGTGGCTGAAAAGAGAAAAATTACATTAGAGGATGAGAAGAAAGACAAGAGTAAAGAGTTTACAACTAATGCATGCTTTGATGAAGGCATGATGAAAGAAGAAGATGTGAGTACAGTGGTTGAAAATGAAGAGGTGAGAAATAAATATGAAGGAGAAAAGATTGGAGAAGAGTGGTTGGAAATGTAGTTAAGGTTGTAGTGGTAGAGCATGAAGATACAATAGTGAATGGTGAAGACAAGGATGATTTAATGTTGCAGATTTTGGTAGTAGAAGAAGAGTGTTTTGATAAGCTTACCAGTGAGGATGAGAAGACGGATTTTGCAGAAACAAAAGAGAATGAGGTAATTTATGAAATTTTTTATTTCATTTATGATTTATCATCCATAGTGAGAGTAGAAGAGGATGTTGTTGTAGAGGATAATGTTGTAGTTGCAGAGTTGTGTGTAGAAGCTACATGTTTGGCATAGAGGTTGTAGAGGATGGTGTAGGTGGAACTTGGTGGAGTTGGTTAGTTTGTGGTGGGTTGGATCCCATGAAAAAGGAGAGGAGAGTATAGAGTATTTGGAGGAGGAGGTTAGGCTATTGTGGACATGAGTCCACGAGAGGAAGGAGGAAGAAGGTGCACACTTGGTGGAGGGGGTTGACAAGTGTCTTGACGAAATGCTTAAAGAGGTGGAAGAAGAAATTCACTCAGCCTAATACAACAATGGAGTTTGTTGTAGGTTGCATTCAACCTAGAAGAGTGGTCATTGGAGTCTCTCGACATCACATAACTTCAAAGTCGACACAAATTGAAAGAATCAATTTTTTGTCAAATCGTAGTTTCAACACTCCACAAGCATTTTTGTAAAATTTATTCCTAAAAATCCATAAGATCTTGAATATAATCTTTTTCTAGGGGCATTCTTGGAGGTACCATGTTTAACGTGCAAAAATAATTGAAGTCATATCTTTCACCATTTGGGAGAAATTAATAATAGAAATTTGTGTCATTAAAGCTGAAAGTGTGTCATCGGTTTATGGAAAGTTTAAAATATCATAATTATGGAAGGTTGGAATGAAATCCTTTTGCTAAGAACTTGAGGGGGTCATAACACACCTTTGGGAAAATTTTTAGGCAGAATGAAGAACTCTCATTTTTTCGTCTTTTTGACACTAGATTCCACATTTCAATGCACTTTGTTTAATTTTTCACTCCAAATTGTCATTGTAGATTTGAGATATTGTCCATTCTATTTGGGTCATTTTATGCAAATAAAATATGAATATAGAGATCTAGGTTAAAACTATATGTTATGGTTGGTTCTAAGTCATTCTAGCCAGCGAGATGCCCATCTTTGGGGGTGAAATTTTAATACATACAACAAAGTCTTAAGGAGACTTGGTAGGCAGGTTGAGGTGCCTAATTTAAGAAAATAAATTGATGCTATTTTGTGTGTATTAAAATAGAAATTAATAGCCTACATGGAGTGTCACTTGAAAGAAGATGAATGGATGTCTTTTTAAGAGACTCTCATGCCACATGAGAGGCCTTAAAAATTGAAATTTTTGCAAGAGAGCATGCTTCCCAACAAGAAAAAGGATTTGAACAGAAAATGGAATGTCAAAGGTTGAGACATATTTTTAGAGAGGGAAATGTTAGCCCATGGGAAGGGTGTAGAGGTGAGGAGTGATTATTTGCAGAAGAAGACATGAAAGCTATGTGTGAATATTTGTGAGATAGAGGCCATTGAAGGCAATGAATATTTTTCTTTGCAATCTATATTGTGCTGTGAGTTTGAGTTGTTTGTAGTAGGAGGGAGTCCCTCATGCATTAAATAGTATTAGAGACAAAGGTTTTGAGAGTGTAGAGTCTACACCAGGACTTGCGGGGCTGGAGTGTGAAGTGGTTGTGTTCTACAAGAGCTCAAGAGAATTGTTGCACATGTGTGAGGAGTCCTGAGGAATTGAGAGATGGACGAAAACATTGAAGCCATGGAGAGAGTTGATTGTGTGTTGTAGGTTGTAGAATGTGTACAAAGTGTTTCTAAAAATAGAGAAAAGAAAGTGCATGAGTTTGGCCTTGGGTTATTTAATTTTCCACACTTCAATGCACTTTGTTTAATTTTTCTCCAAATTGTCATTGCAGATTTGAGGTATTGTTCATAAAATTCTATTTGGGTTATTTAATGAAAATAAAAATATGAATATAGAGATTCAGGTTAAAACTATATGTTATGGTTGTTTCTAAGTCATTTCTAAGTCATTACAAGCATTGAGATGTTCATCTTTGGGGGTCATATTTGAATACATACAACAAAAAAGTCTAAAGGAGGATTGGTGGGTAGGTTGAGGTGCCTAAATTAGGCAAATAAATTGAGGATCTTTTGTGTGTATTAAAGTAGAAATTAATAGCCTACATGGAGTGTCATTTGAAAGAAGATGAATGGATATCTTTTGAAGGGACTCCCATGCCTCAGGAGAGGCTTTAAAAATAAAAATTTCTGCAAGAGAGAATGCTTCCCAGCAAGAAATAGGATTTGAACAACAAATGGAATGTCAAAGTTTGAATGTAAAGAAATATTTAAATGTATTTTTTTTGTAGATTTGAGATAGATTTCTGGAGGGAAATCTTAGCCCATGGGAAGGGTGTAGAGGCAAGAAGGAGTGAATGTTTATAGAAGAATCCATGAAGGCTATGTGTGTATATTTGTGAGAGAGAGGGCGTTGAAGGCCATGAATGTGAATGTAGTTTTGATTTTTCAGATTGTGTAATCTGTTGAACGAATGAGAGTTTAATTACAATAAAATAAATCAAGGATTTTTATTTGCAATCTATATTGTGTTGTGAGTTTGCATTGTTTATAGTAGGAGGGAGTCCCTCTTATGTTAGAATGTGTCTCACATCCCACAACAACCAATTATTTCCATTTCTTAACTTTAACATCACATCTCCTTTACCCACAATGTCACATGGTTCCTTGTCACCAAGATATACCTTACCGATTTTGCCTTCTTGATAACTTTTGAAAATTTCCCAACATGGAGTGGCATGTAAAGAAGCACTAGAATCCAAAAACCACACATCAGTTGTAGCTTCTCCAATGGATAAAACTAATGCACTTGCATCATCTTCATACACTGCATTAACCACATTTTCTTTTTCTTTTCCTTGACTCTCCACCTTTTTGTATGACTGACAATTCTTTTTAATGTGACCTTCTTTGCCACAAAACTAGCAACTATGTTTTTGCCCCTTCATTTAGATCTTTTAAAGGATTTAGATCTCATTCTATTATTATTTCTTCCCCATTCTTGGGATCTCCCCCTATTGCCGAAAATCCAAGCCTCTTTAGATGAACTAATATGATGTTTTCTTCTCATGTCTTCACTAAGAAGAATTGCAGCCACATCATCAAGTTTCAACCAACTTCCCTTCTCATCGGATCCTTTATTTTTGGATACTAAATTGCTAGTTATCATTACAACACCTTCCCAACTATTAGAAAGAGAACACAACAATAGAATGGCTTTGATTTCTTCTTGAAAATCAATGTCAACAGAAGTCAATTGGCTTATTATGCTATTGAATTCATTTAAATGATTGGAAACACAGATGCCTTCCTTCATCTTCAAATTAAACAATTTCTTCATCAATAAAACTCTATTAGTAATAGAAACCCTCTCATACATACCCGATAATTAATCCCATAAAACATTCTCTGTCTTTTCCATTACAACATTGAACAAAACATTGTTGTTAAGAGAGAGGATGATGGTTGCCTTCACCTTCTTGTCTAATATATCCCAATCCCCATCTGACATATCAGTAGGTTCCTTGGACTTTCCCTCTAACGTAATTGAGCAATCTTTTTGAATCAACAAGGCTTCCATCTGCAACTTCCACATGCCAAAGTTTTGGCCCAAAAACTTTTCAATTCTGAACCTATCTCCATCCTCCATCTCTTCACAATTTTATGTTACTCTCTAATACCGATTGTTAAATATAAAGAGAAACAAGAAGATTGAACTCAAAGAACAAAACCACACAATGAAAAGACAAATATTAAACAATCACATGGAGACAACAAGAATTACATTTTTTACCATTAATGGCTACGTGCATAGGAAAAGCAGGGGAAACTCTATTTTATTAATGCACAACAACTTATACAAAGTATTTCCATCATTCTTATTACACACAATGAATAACACCAAGAGTAAATGAGGAGTATCTAAAGGGACACGGTCAAAGATACCATTGGACTTCACATACTCAATAGTTCACACCTACTTATTTGTCTATTTGAGTATTTTTTTCTTATGTGGTAGAGAAGTATTTTTAAATTGTTAAAATGGTGAGATTCAAGTAGGAGAGTATACCATTTGACCAATTAATTCCTTTGTATATGTTAAAAAAGTTTATAAGAGATGTTTATTTAGCCCCCTCTCAGGAACGAGTCTCTTTTAAAAACTAGGCAGCAAAAAATCAAGCACTTCAGTATGAGGAAGGTGCACCCAAAAGAAGAACTCATAGGGCTTAGGAATAACTGCTTGTATAACTCTAGTACCTGGAAAGTAAAAATATTTCATATAAAATTTGGAGTCAATTGAATTTCATACTATAAATAAACATATTAGGTTTTTTTGAAAAATAGCAATTAATAAATAATATGGGAATGACCAAAAGGGCTGATACAAAAAATAAAGTCATTAATTAGATTTAAAAGTATTATGGAACATAACCCTAAAGGAAAAAATAAATATGGGTAATAAGATCAAGAAATGATAAGAAAAACCTTAGAAGTATGTACTAATAAATAATCATGCAAGAGCACAATAAAACCCTAGTTAAATTTGATGTGAAAGATAAGCAATTGGAAAATTCAGATTTGAAAACCTAATGGAGGAGGAAAACCCTAAGGGGAAACCTTACATAAGTGCGAATATTGGGTTCACCAAATAATGTAGAGGATTAAATCATGCACTATATAAATAATCTCATATTTGCCTCTCTTTCATCTAAAAATATATATAATATGAAGATAGAGAATTTACCTATTTGGTAGTATATCATAATTTTCAATGTCATTTCGTTGGACTTTAGTTGTTTCAAACAATTTATTCTCTTGTTCAACCCAAACTATCAAATCAATGGATAAAACTATCATATTATCTACCATTTATCAACCTTAGTAAGAGGAGATTACCATGAATCCTTTGATTTATGTTGCTTTTGATATTGGTTTGACACGATAGAGGTAGGGGTCCCTGTGGTTTAGTTGTAGAGAAAAAAAGGTGGGTTGAATAGTCAAATTCTTGACCATCTAGTCTAGCTAGTATAGAGATTGTGAGGAAATGGCTAAGGCCTATATAAAAACAATGGGCCCTTGTAGCACTTGTAGTATTTTCAATAGCTTCAACTGGCACTATAATTAGAGTATAGGAAGCAGTTTTGTTAGAGCTTGTTCAAGTGCCAATGACCTTCCTTCATTGGATATTGATTCCTTGATCTAGTGGATGGTACTAATGATTGTGTTGACCCAAAATGTGTAAATGATCATACAAGCCTAGCTAGGGATCAAAATGTGGATGCTATTGTCCCCTTTGAAGTTGGCCAAGGGCCCCTAGCATTTGAGTAACGATATAAAATAAAAGGAGTAAAGGCTGTTGGAGTACCAGGACCATTGATAGGGGGGGTGAATTAGTGGTCTATAATTTTTTAATTTTTTCAAACCTTTAAACTATTAAATTGATAAGAGAGATAATTGGGATGCTTTAACCAATTTCACTTTAACTTGAACCACAAAGAAGCAAGAATAATAAACCATAGATAAGAGACACCACAACACAATAATTTATGAGTGGAAAAACCCTCATAGGGATGAAAAACCACTCATGAAAGATTGCCTCACTAGCTTAACTGAACTTCCCAATTACAAAGCCTCATTGGCTTACAAAGATCTGCCTCACTGGCAATTAGGTGCCTCAGTGGCTACAGACTACCTCACTGACATACACTTGCCTCACTGGAATTACACATCCACTACCTCATTGGTAATTAGGCACCTCACTGGCTAATACAAGTGCCTCATTGGTAAGATGAATTACACCACAGATTTGAATAAATATAGAGGATCTCTCCTTTTCAATATAATACAATACTTCGTATGTCTTCCTTTTGCAAAACACAAATAGCCTTCAAACAAACCCAAATAATGTCAACACTTGTTCATACAAGTTCATCGCTGTCATACATGAGGAAACCCTAACTCTGTTTAAGCCCTTCGATATAGAAAATCTCTGCATACAAGATACATAGTCAACAACATAAAATCCACAACTATTTTCAGATCTTCCTGCCACAGACTCAGATCATTATCTATTCCACACTTCACTAGATAGCATGCTCTGGTTCACAACATAACTTACAACTCTGTTACAACATCTTCAATGCCTAAAAACAAAACTTCAACAGAAACATTTCTCTGAAGTATTTCAAACTTCACCAAATTACTCTCATATTTTCAAATTTTGTCATGTCAAGGCAAGCATAAAATAGGACTTCAACTATATGAGTATTTACTAATTATCTGCACACTTGATTTCACATCAACCTCCATGTATTTGTGACTTTATTTAGATAACACTTGCCCATATAGAAAAAACTTCATCAATACTGTCAAATACTGACTGAAGACTCTTCCCTTACACATTATTACTCAACTGCACCTCCCTGTGTATATCATAGTTCTGCACATAAAGATTACTCAAAAAATCACTCAATACATTCATATAAACCCATATACACAAATATAAAATTTATATGAATTTTCTCATAGATGTGACTATCCTCTATTCAGAGAAATCATCCACATGACCTCAAACTACTCACATAGATTTTAAAGCAAAATCTTGGCCTTCAGAGTAGTTGAGCAACCAAACAACTACAGTTAGGGTATAGTTTTAGAAACCAACCGTCAAATTCTGTTTTACATGGAACTTCAAGCTCTGTTTAAACTATAAACCTTGATCTTCTTTATCCCGCCCAAAGGAAATCAAATATAAACCATTGATCACACATTGGTGCTTAGGCTTCATAATAGTGATCGGATAGACCAATATCTTCAAGTGAGGGTCGGTCAACAATCATTACTTAAGGACCCTTAAGCAAGTCACCTTTAGTGACATGACTTATAATAACAAGTCACTTAAAAAACATAACATAAAGTAACTTTATATGTGACGGTTTAGGTTTTTAGGAGATCTAAGTTGTAGAGAGTGAACCATCATTAAAACCTTGACACTAAGAAAGGGCTCCAAGACATTCCACATTCCTTCAACACTTGAATTCAACAGTGTTAGGTTAACAAAATAGAATACAAAGAAGGAGAAAACTTTTCAGGAGGTCTACTTATCCTTGTTGACCGTCTAACATTCACTGGAGTTTGTGGTATTTCTGGTTGTGTTGCAGAGCATGAGGAACCACTGGAACATCACTATTTGGAGTATCATCCAGCACCACATAATCCTTTTCTTTCTTCTCATGCTGCTGCAACTGATCTTTGTACAACACTTTCTCATTGAATATAACATCCCTGCTTCTCACAATTTTTTGATTTTCAAAATCCCAAAGCCTATAACCAAATTCATCAATGCCATATCCAACGAAGGTACACTTTTTTGATTTTGCATCCAGCTTGGTTCTATTTTCAGAATCTATATGTGCAAATGCTTCACAGCTGAAGGTTTTCAGAAAAGAATAACTCACCTTCTTACCTATCCATGCTTCCTCTGGAATACAATAGCCCAAAGGAACTAAAGGACCCCTATTAATTGAATATACAGCAATGTTGATAGCCTCTACCCACATATTTAAAGGCATCCCAGCATGCAATCTCATGGTCCTTGTACGCTCCATTATTGTCCTATTCATGCGTTCAGCCACTCCATTTTCCTGTGGAGTCCCTGGAACCGTTTTCTGCCGATGAATTCCATTAAAGGAACAATAATCTTCAAATTCTTTGCTGTAATACTCACCACCATTATCAGATCTAAGACATTTTAATCTTTTACCTATCTCATTTTCAACCAAGCTTCTCCATTTCTTAAAAGTTTCAAATGCATCAGATTTTTGTCTAAGGAAATAAATCTAGACCTTCCTAGTTGCATCATCTATGAATGTAACATAATACCGAGAGCCACTGAGAGAAGATACCTGAGCTGGTCCCCATACATCTATATGCACAAGCTCCAATTTTTCATTTTTCTTTTGCTTCCCATCTCTGAGAAAACTGACTCTCTTTTGTTTGCCATACACACAACTTTCACAGAAATCCATATTAATACATTTTAGACCTAGTAAAACTTTCTTAGAATGAAGTACCTTCATACCTTTTTCACTCATATGCCCAAGTTTGTTATGCCACAGTGTTGTCTCAGAACCTGCAGCAACTTTTCTAGTCTCTTCCTGCAAACCTCCAGCAACTGTTCCTAAACCTATTTGTTTTTTCTCTGTAATAGCTAAAGTAGAAGGAACAGTATGACCTGTACAAAGATATAAGGTGCCTACTTTCACACCTTTTGCTACTACTAAGGTACCTTTTGAAACCTTCCAATTTTTATCAGTAAATGTAACAGTGCAACCTTGTTCAGTTAGCTGCCCTGCTAAAATTAAATTCCTACTAAGCCTTGGAACATGCCTTACCTCTTATAGTAGCCAATGATTCCCATTCTGCAACTTAATCTTGATTCTTCCCTTTCCAACAATCTGACAGGGTTTGTTATCTCCCAAATAAACCAGCCCAAAATCCCCTTGGACATAATCAAGAAAATAACTTCTATGGGGTGTAGGATGAAATGAGGCCCCTGAATCTAAAACCCATGAATCATCAGCATTATCTAGGGAAAGAATCAAAGCATCATCTTCAGATTTATTGCTTACCACATTTGCCTCCTTATTGCCTTCTTGTTTGTCTCCTTCTTTATTTTTCTGAGACCAGCAATCTTTCTTTAGATGACTTGGTTTCCCATAGTACCAGCAATCCTTTTGTCCTCTGGTTTGGGATCTTTTGTCCTTTGATTTTCCTCGTGACTTCCCATGACCTCCAGAACCTTTTCCTCTCTCCTTTGATCTGCCCCTACTCTCTACATTCAAAACACTACCTGATGTGGATCCACCTGAGCTTTTCTTACGAATTTCCTCACTCAGAATAACACCAATAACATCATCAAATTTTAGGGTGTTTGAACCAGAAACAGAGTTACTAATTGCCATTACCAAACTATCCCAGCTTTCAGGCAATGAACATAATATCAAGAGAGCTCTAACTTCATCAAATTTTACATTTAAAGAAGTTAATTGACTAACAATCACATTAAATTCATTTAAATGACCTGTCATAGATCCACCTTCAACCATTTCAAATTAAACAAACGCTTCATGAGAAATACCTTATTTGAGGCTAAGGGTTTTTCATACAATTTAGCCAAAGCTTTCATCAGACCATCTGTTGTCTTTGCTTCCATTATATTGAATTCCACCGATGGTGCTAGGCACAATCGAATGGTTCCTAGTGTCTTTCTATCAAGAAGATTCCAATCCTCATTAGACTTTGTTGCCAGTTTCTTGGCTACTCCTTCCAACGGCATCCATAAATCCTTTTGATAGAGGTAATCCTCCATCTGCATCTTCCATAACTGATAGTTCTGCCCATTGAATTTATCAACCTTAAATTTCCCTCATTTGCCATTGCTCCCACTGAACTATGAGACCTTCCTGCAGACGATAATTGAACACAACCCGCTTTGATACCACTTGTTAGGGTTAGCCGGCAGAAGATATCAATTAAATGCAAATAAAGATTAAACAGAGAAATGGAAATACATAGAATTAATAACAGTGAGAGACAAGTTTTAACGTGGTTCACCCAAACTCGGGCTACATCCACCAAATAGAGAGTCCAATATTATTATCCAGTAAATCAAACTGATTACAACCAGCAATCCCTGCAACTTAATACTATTGCAAATGCTACAATACAATATGTCAAAACCCTAACCCTTAGCCGCTTTTTGTCAAGCCTTTTTGTCGGTTACAAAAATAGGGTTTTCTTATGTCGGTCAAAAAAATAGGATTTTTGATGTCGGCCCTGAACCCCAGCGAGGATACATGGCTAGTGTACAGTACTTTCTTGATCAGTTGCCACCTACCAACAAATAGTGTATGCATGACAATCATTAAATTAGGGCATGAACATCATCCTGTTTCATCAAATCAACTAAGGTCCAACAACAACACCATTGCCATTCAACAACCTAAGCATGAACATTATCACGATCAAAGCAACCTATCCTCAACACAACCGAACCTTTGACATCAATGACAAAACAACACAACAATCTCCCCCTTTGTCATTGATGGCAACATCTCCCCCTATGACAATGAATCAACCTCCATGAAGCCAACTCCAGCTCATGTCAATTTCTCCCCCTTTGATAGAAATGACAAAGGAAAGAGAAACTCCCCTTGTAAAGCAACATATTCCTGACAACCAAAACTATTTGACTGATCCACTATCATAAAGCATTGGAAAATATACATAACAATCAAACCAACAAAATGAGTTGCAGATGCATAGTACTGTTAAACTGTCAACAAAGTTGCACTCAATGTACATCAAGAATCTGTTAAAGCATATTGATGCAAAATTTCCATTCCATCAAGCAGAGTTTCATCTATTGTCTTCCAAAAATCATCAAAAACAAAGATCCATATCCATAATTCCAATGTGATCACACAACTACCAAACCAAAGGCTAGCATAGAAAGTATTGAAAACATTAAGAGAAAGGGCACTGTCATACAACAATAAATAACCACCATTGTCCAAGCAAATGTTTTCATTAAGCAAAGTTTGCAAGAAAACAAAGCTCTTGAAGTAAAGAGTAAGAAAACCTTCCCTGATACTGTGTTGAAACTCACTATTCATTCATCATTCAGTGTGTTTCACTATCTATTTCACTGCGTTTCTGTAGACAACTAAGATCTCATAGAACTATTATCATACTTGTTTTACTTTATGCCATCACTGTCATAGCTAAAAGTATTGTCATTGACCATGCATTGTGATACCTGCCCACGTCACTATTTGTCTTTGTCATGAGTATAATGCTTTGTATCCATAAAGTTCTGATATATCATCTACATCATAGAAGTCTGCTCAACAAATATTCATCTCCACACAAAAAATTTTGTCTGTTAGCACTTCAATGAGAATAATTTTATAGGTAGAGTTTGTAAGAGTATTTTGAAAATGGTCTCTTGTTAGACATGTGATAAACCAACTATTGACCCTTGAGGTTGTTATCACTCCACTATTTCACTTGATGACTATCCTTGCTATTAAAGTGTTGCTCCTCCTTGTACAAGACCTACATATATCATTGTCTTTCTCTAACCTTCCTCTACAGGTTTTGTCTAGTCTTGTGGTTGCACTATACCTTTGACTCCATATTTCAACAATAAACCCTTATTTGATATTACCTTCATGCATTGTCATTTGGAAACTTTGATGCTTTGCACTACCACCTTTTGTCTATACTCACTACTTGACCTCTGCATAAAGACATCAACAAGATGATCAAACATTGCACTGTATAAATGGACTGTTGTGAGGGGATTAACACAAAAATACAGTCAGATTGGTCATGACACCATTATATTCATCTTCCATTGCAACATCATACAAGCACTGAGTCCTCTATCCCAAACTGTCCTGAATAGTCATGATTTGACTGATAAAGCACTTGTTTGAACTAGTCCTCTGACATCATAGACAACTTATGCAACTATGCTCAACAACTCACAAACATTGTTGTCAGAGATGAATGCAAAACTCTTTGAATTTTCACCACAGCTAAAATACAAAAGTATCAAATTCTTGAAACAAAAATGGTCATTGTCACTCTCAAGGCAAGCAAAATTGTGTAAGAAGATTCAGTTAAACCATCTTGATTCATAGATCCCATAAGAGCACACCCAAATATCAAAATTCTCTGAATGTCAAAACATTGTCAAAGAGGGAATCACTATTACTACCACAGTGATCTCTAATGATCCGCACTTCAACACTACAAACCATGCTGTCATCCAACAATATGCTAAAAAACTCTTGTCACCTTAGAGCATCATAAGTCACCAACAAACTAACAATGTCCATGCAACCAAACTACAGTTATGCTGTTTCAAAGGAATCCTGTTCTAACCACTCCACCTCACATAATAACATAAGATCTACATCAAAAACAAGATCTAAAACAACCTTAAAAGCACAGTTACACTGTCAAAAACATTATTTCTATCAGCCTCATAACATGAAAACTACCATCCAAGGCTGATATTCCAAGTTGGACAACCATCAAGTCTTCAGCAAGTATTACCCCTACTACTTACTGTCCAAATACTACTGTGACAAGCCACAAATCTATCCAACAAAACTGTTGCTCAGGACACAAAAAAATTGTTAAGACACATTAGTATAGATCTATGCAAACATAGTTATTGACTTGTCAAGTCAAATATGGATATTTGATGTACTCTATACTATCTCACATGTCACAATTTCACAATGTCACTATCAACACTTAGAGGATCTTTATAGTCTTATTTTGATACAAATATAACTCTGCCAACAATTGAATGCATGATGACCCAAGTGAACAATCTTTCCAAGTTAAGCATGAAGCATACATCTGAAGTTATCCTCTTATGTATCCATGAATAATATATCTTGCATATAAACCACCCCTGTCCCTAAAACAAAAACATCCAAATAAGGAACAAAGTTCTTTGTTATGAAGGGAACTCATAATATCCTTTACCGTCCTATATGACAAACTGACTTCAAGTTTTCATGTATGACTCTTGCACATAGCCTCTTAGAGACACATCACTATTTCATCTTTTGCAAACCCTAAACTATTCACAGTGCAAACATGACTGTACTACTCATTGCCATTTGCTCACATCATTATTATTGAATTTTTCTTTTGTCAATTTGCAACTTGATGAATTGATATCTTCAACCTTGATGAATACCACTCAAGAAACCTCCTAAAACTCCTTGGGGTTGAAATATAGAACACTTGACAACTTCACTTTCCTGACTATATTCTATCACTGTCACTATTGAAATAGCATCACCTTTCTTCTAACTTCTTGGGGCAAAAAGATAAAGTAGTGATTATCTCCCCTATCATCAAGTTGACCTTTAAGCAGTTATGGATGTTTCTTGTGCAGTATGAAGAAGCTTAGGTTCAACCTTTTCTTTCCTTCTCCAAACCTTCCTAGTTCTATAGTGCTTTGCAACATGACTATGAATATGACATTGATAACATATTACATTCATATTCTCAGATAATGCATATTGACTTCTTTTAGATCATCTTCTATAATAGCATTCTTTATGCCCATAATCATTGCATAAATAGCAATAACTAGGAAATGAATCGCTGTACCTTATTGAATCGTATTTCCTGCTTGATCTTCTTCTTCCAAATTTAGTAATATTTTCTTTTTCTTTCTTCGTGTCTTCATCAGGAGCAACAGAGTAATAATTTAGGTCTATCTTCTTTCTAGGAGTATTTCTAGCTCTAGAACATTTCCTTCATAAACTAGGAATGTAGTGTCCTTGTGAAGCTTTTGCTTTCTCAACATGTCATTCAAATAATTAGTACTCTTTCTAAATTGCAGATTCTTGTCCAACTTAGAAGATGCTTCTGTCAATTCCTTTCTCAAAAAAACTATGTCTAACTCTAATCTAGACATTCATTAGTTTTGACTTCAAGATTAGATTTTGTAAAATCAACTTCTCTTATTGCTTCTTCTACTTCAGTTTTTAAACTAATAATCAGTTTATTAGACTCTTCAACTTGTACCTTTAAGTCAACAATCTGATTTCTTGCCTCTTCAAGCTCTAAAGAAACTTTTGCAAAATTTGAACATACCTTGTCTTTGGAGTCTTTTTCTTGTTGAAGCTGGTCTTCTAATCTCTAATTCTCCTTTCTAAGTTGCTTGACCTGATCTAAAGAACACAAGAGTTCACCTTCTAAATCAACTTCACAATCAATTTCATCAAACTCCTGTCCATCTTCATGCACAAAAGATCTCCTTCTATGTCATTAATCTTAACAACAAAAACATCTTTATCACATTTTGCATCAACTTTTAGGGGTGATTCATGCAATAAATCATTGCTAGGCTCAACCGAGGCTTGTTTTATCATCTTTTGATCAACATATTTATTTTCTCTATTTGAGACCTTATTTCTATTCTTCTTACCCATTGTACTCCACTTGCCAAGAACCCTTAAGTTGGTTAGACTTCTTGCAAGGGTCTAGCTCTAATACCACTTGTTGGAGTACCAGGACCACTGAGAGGGAGGGGGGGTGAATCATTGATCTATAATTTTTTAATCTTTTCAAACCTTTAAACTATTAAATTGATAAGAGAGAGATAATCGGGATGCTTTAACCAATTTCACTTTAACTTGAACCATAAAGAAGCAAGAATAATAAACCACATGCAAGAGACACCACAACACAATAATTTATGAGTGGAAAAACCCTCATAGGGATGAAAAACCACTTGAGAAAGATTGCCTCACTAGCTTAACTAAACTTCCCAATTACAAAGCCTCACAGGCATACAAAGATCTGCCTCACTGGCTACAGACTACCTCACTGACATACACTTGCCTCACTAGCATTACACATCCACTGCCTCACTGGAAATTAGATGCCTCACTAGATGATACAAGTGCCTCACTGGCAAGATGAATTACACCACATATTTGAATAAATATAGAGGATCTCTCTGTTTCACTACAATACAATATTTTATATGTCTTCCTTTTGCAAAACACAAATAACCTTCAAACAAACCCAAATAATATCAACACTTGTTCATACAAGTTCATCACTGTCATACATGAGGACCCTAACTCTGTTTAAGCCCTTCAATACACAAAATCTCTACATACAAGATACATAGTCAACAACATAAAATCCACAACTATTTTTTTCAGATCTTCCTAACACAGACTCAGATCATTATCTATTCCACACTTCACTAGACAACATGCTCTTGTTCACAACATAACTTATAACTCTGTTACAACATCTTCAATGCCTAAAAACAAAACTTCAACAAAAACATTTCTCTGAAGTATTTCAGACTTCAAATTACTCTCATATTTTCAAATTTTGTATGTCAAGGCAAGCACAAAATAGGACTTCAACTATATGAGTATTTACCAATTATCTGCACACTTGATTTCACATCAACCTCCATGTATTTGTGACTTTATTTAGATAACACTCACCCATACAGAGAAAACTTCATCAATACTATCAAACAGTGACTGCAGACTCTTCCCTTACACATTATTACTCAACTGCACCTTCCTATGTATATCATAGTTCTGCACATAAAGATTACTCAAAAAATTACTCAATGTATTCTTTTAAACCCATATACAAAAATCTAAAATTTATATGCATTTTCTCATAGATGTGACTATCCTCTATTCAGAGAAATCATCCACACGACCTAAATCCACTCACACAGATTTTAAAGAAAAATACTAGCCTTTAGAGTAGTTGAGCAACCAAACAACTACAGTTAGGGTATAGTTTTAAAAACCAACCGTCAAATTCTCTCTTACATGGATGTCCATCAGACTTCAAGCTCTGTTTAAACTATAGCCCTTGATCTTCTTTATCCCACCCAGAGGAAATTGAATATAAACCATTGATCACACATTGGTGCTCGGGCTTCATAATAGTGACCGGATAGACTAGTATCTTCAAGTGAGGGCCGATCAACAATCATTACTTAAGGACCCTTAAGCAAGTCACCTTTAGTGATGTGACTTATAATAACAAGTCACTTAAAAAACATAACATAAAGTAACTTTATATGTGACGGTTTAGGTTTTTAGGATCTAAACTTAGATTCTAGGGTTTTAGAGTTTATAAGAATAACTTTAGGAAAACCTAATTCCTCCATAGCCTAGCCACCATTTTGACATATGAGATCTGTCTATAAGTTGTAGAGAGTGAACCATCATAAAAACCTTGACACTAAGAAAGGGCTCCAAGACATTCCACATTCCTTCAACACTTGCATCCAACCGTGTATGAATGAAAATCATTAAATCAAGGCATGAACATCATATTGTTTCATCAAATCAACTAAGGTCCAACAACAACACCATTGCCATTCAACAACTTGAGCATGAACATTATCACGATCAAAGAAACCTATCCTTAAGACAACTGAACCTTTGACATCACTGATAAAACAACACAACAAAGGTAGCATCTCATTTTGTCCTAACATCCTTACTAGAAAGAGTAGATCCAAATCCATATGTAGGGGCAAAGAAGTAAGTGCCAAAAGACAATGGCAGTGCAGCATCCTTGTTCTAATGTTTATTTTGTGGGACAACAACTCTATTATGATTCACAATAGATCAAAATACATCGAGTTAGTAAATATCAACTCTATCACAATTGGAGTTTAGGTTTTTAGATAGTGATTGAAATATGTAATATTTATTAATAGAGGACATATATGTGAAATTTATTAAAATAACATGAGTAAGGATGAGAATTTGTCCATGTACTCCAATTTTTCTTCTATTTTAGATAATTTATATGCTTATTTCTACTTTTTGTTTGAAAAGATGATAGATAAATTTGTGGATTGTGATAATTTGAACTTGTTTATGATAGTTTAATTAGTACTATTAATTATAAAATGCAACCATTAAGCATAAATTAACCTAGATAATAGAATTTGGATTAATTATTGCAATAATGTATGAAAATTTAATGTTAGGTTTAGGGGTACTTATCTTTAAAACCAATGATGGAGAAATGATGTTGATGATGGCATGTTAAATTAATTTACCACCTCTTGAAATTTAATAGCTTCAATGGAATGACTATCTCAAAATCTAGACTGGTACAAAACAAATGCTATTAATCCTAAACACTATGAGTTTCATCTGAGCTATTATGTTCCTTAATCTAATGTGAAAAGTTGATTGTCATGCGAGTATGAATTGATAAAATGTGCACTTGAAGAACTGCCTAGCTTTGCCTTCCTAGTATCTGAATCTATAAAGGATGTGTTTAGAGACACCATTTAGGGGTTTTCCAACTAAATAGGTGAACCAATTCTCCCAGGTCAAACCCCTTGGCAAGTTAGATTAACAATGATGAATGATATGAAAGACAACTTACACAAACATGCAAATAGCCTATATGACAATGATGTTGATTTGATTCTCTATTGCCCTCTAGAAATCAAAGTGTGCTTTAATGGTTTTTTTCTATGTCATCTTTTTCTTGATGTGAATTAATTACACATTGAATGTCTTCAAATACGATGGCATAACATGTCACACAAAAGTGTGTCAAGTTTGACTTGATAACAGGTAGTAGAAAAACACGAGAGAGTTGAATTTTGAATATAATTATTTCAATATGGAGATCATTGAAATAGGTCCAGATCACTTAGAAATGAACCTTAGGGCTAAAATGATAATTTCAAGACAAGAAGTGAATGCACAGAAATAAGTGCAAAAGTAAAATCACAATGCATAAAGGATCACTGTATGAAAATTGATACAAATAAAGATAAAATGAATATAGATAAGAATAAGAATTGGGCCAATTTGAATTTTGAATATAATTATTTCAATATGGGGATCATTGAAATAGGTTGATCTTGCATCACTTAGAAATGAAACTTAGGGTTTTATGGGCAAGCATAGAAGTTATTCCAATCATAAGTGCATTATATTTTGTTATAATTTACAATAATTTAATTTATAACTATTTTATTAGGGTTTAACCATATGAAATAAAAAATGGTGAAATATATTTCGGGAAAATTTAATCAAGTGCATTATATTTTAAACATTTTACTATAGAGGCTTTAATATAATTTTCTTTTTTCTTTTCTACAGAGTTAAATTAAATAGTTTATAAGTATATATTTTTAGGGTTTTATCATATCAAATATAAAAGGATCAAAGTATATTCTCAAGGAGAAAATTATTCCAAGTAAGTGCATTATATTTTATACATTTTATTATAATGGCTTCAATTTAATTTTAACTTATATGAGGTATTTTAGATATATTTTTGGAAAAATAGATATGCTAGTTTTACACCCAATCTCATCCCTGTCTTGTTCTGCATCTTAGGTCAAAATCATGCCTGCCCAAGATGCATTCTACAAGCTTCCTGATTTTGTTCTTTCTTTAATTCTATCAAAAATGTTAATAAAAGATGCTGTAAAATGTTATATTCTTTCCAAGAGGTGGAGATATCTCTACACTGAGATACCTGAACTCACTTTCTCTCCAGATCTTGTCTATACCTAGTTACCCTTCCAGGCTTGATCCACTCCTCATGTCAACGCTTGTACCTGGTCGCCTTCTCTTGTGAAAATGTGTGCAAATGGGTAATGTATGCTTCTCAGTGTCATTATTGAACACCTAAAAATTTGTAACATTATCCAGAACTGATAGTATTGAAACCAACTCTACTATGAACTTCTTTAACCCATTCATGGCAAGTGGTGTAAGTGAACTTGCGGCTTGTGCTAGGGAATTAACAACTTAATTCTTTGATTTGTAAACTGATTTGATGTTGAATGCATCAAAACTTTCAATCAAATCCCAAACATGGTTTCTATACCTCTTCAATCTCTTATCATGACAAACATATTTCTTCCTTATTTGTTTGATAATTACCTCTAAATCTCCATAAACATGTAGGATCTTCGCATCTTTCTTGATAGCCATCAATAACCCACGGACTAATGATTCATATTCTACAACATTATTTGTACATGGAAATTGGATTCTATGTGCAGCCAAGAATGATTCACTTGATGGATTGATCAACTCGAACCCAGCACCAGCTCCTTTTTCTGACTTGGAGCCATCAAAACGCAAAGTCCATACTTGATTCTCTTCTTGATCTATTGAAACTTTATTTGGTTTTTCTTTTTCTTTACCCTTCTTGGGAGTCTATGGTGAAATTGGATCCTTGTTCAGTCAATCCTCACTCTTTTCATCTTTTTCAATTATTTCAGTTTTAGTGGGCAATTATATAGGGATGTCCTCTTTCTTTACTTCCAAAATTTCTAGTTTTGCAGCCTGCGAAACTCTCCTGTATACTTGTTCTAAGGAAACTTTACACATAGCACAAGAAAACTCAGAATGAAAAGCACTATGTATCCAACACCAGTTAGGTAATAACAGGTCCTTGGCATTTGCTTATTGACCCAACTCTATTGCTTGCCAAACATTCTTGAGTACAAAATTTCAGAAATTTTCAAATGTACCATCTCCTTCATTAGAAGAAGACTCAGAATTGTGATCAAGCAAAATTTCAGTTTCATCAAAAGATTTTTGACCTTCATCTTCTTTCATTCTTAAACCTTGTAGCATGAGAACTTCTTCCATATTTGGCCTATAATTCCCCAAATTAGTCTCTAAGAACATAACTTCATTATCTTCACCATATGCTGTGATCATCAATTTTAACCTTGGAGTACTATCAATTCTAATATGATTTGGAATTCCTTTCCATGGTAGCCACATGTGTAAAAAGTCAGTAGCTACATACCCATTCAGTCTCCTTGACCAATCTTGACTCAGGAGCATGCCATATGCACATGGGATATCAACAACTAAGACATTAATGTAGTTTTGTATTCTTGGATCAGATGACAACTGCATGTGTATATTATTCAACTCTCCAACCACATGAACTTCTATCTTATTTAGCTGTGTAACCTTCTTTGTGGTTTGGGTAGGAATCAAACCAAGCCTTTTACATATTGAAAGTGGCATTACATTACTCGATGCTCCGAAATCCATCAAACAATTGTGTAGCATTTTTCCAAAAATACAGACTGATAATAGGAATGGGGCAGGTTCATCTCTCCCTTGATAGAAGACAACACCCTTTTCTTTGGGTGCCTTAGAATATGCATTCTTTGCCATATCACTTGATTGTGGAATTTGTTCTTTCACAATCTTTTCATTTTTGACAATCTTTTCATTTTTAACAATACTTCCTTCTTTTGTGTCCTTTATGAATTCTTGAGCCATACATACTGAATGTAGAGACTGATTAGCACCCTCTGATGTATTTTGAGAACAAGATGGCATACTCTTCACAACATGTGCAATCTGAACATTCAGTGAATTGGAAGGGCCTGTTGTAGCATTCCTTGAAGTAGATGTATCATTCAAGATGTTTAGAATTGTGTTTCTGATCTCAGGGAGTCTTATCAGTTTAACTAAAGGCATGCACACCTTCACTTTCTTGAATTCTTCTATGACAATTAAGCTCAAATGCTTCAATTCATCATTTGTTGTAGCAACATCTCGCAAAGGATTGACTCTTTGTGGAGTGTCTCGTGACTGAACTTCTCGCGTTGGAGTGACTGTTTGAGTAGCATCCTTTTGTCTATATTATGGTGAATCCTTCGAAAAATTTGGATTATTACTAGCATTTGGATTTGGTGGACTTTGGAAATTATTTGGATGAACTGATGTAGTTAATGGATCTTGTACTTGATGATTTCTTTGATAGCTTTTCAGGGGTGGATTCCCAGCTGATTGTTGACTTGTACTTCCCCTATTGCCTCAACTTGACAGTCATTACCGAATGGAGGATAATAATCTAAATTTTTAATTAGTCTATTTGCAGATGCCAGAGGGAACCTTCCATTCTAATCCATTGTATCATAATCCATCACAGGAGGGAATGTGAAATCTTTAATAATCAATGCTTGATCATACCTTGTTGTAGGAACAATCTCATATCCTATTGTTGATTGTGGAGCCTCTTGAGCTTGCGTACTTTACATCTCCTTTTGAAATATATCAGCAGCTATTTTGAACTCTGTACATTGCAACTCAGAATGTTGATTTGTGTTATGCAATCGACACTAACTTGATAAAGTTGCTTCAGCTAAGAACACCTTGTCTACCGGAGTATTTTCCAATGGAGAAGGGACATTCCCATTATTTGGAGATGTATTCCATGTTTTATTTTGCCTTTGGAATCCCTGATTTGTTCCTCGAAACCCTTGATTATACCCTTGGTAATTTCCTTGATCTCTTTGATTTCCTTGATATCCATTTTGATTTCCCTGATCCCTCTGATTACCTTGGAAACTCCTTTGCATATTTTGTAAATGATTATTTTGATTTCTCAGATGGGTAACTTCAGTGGATAACCTCTTTACTTGATCAATTAACTCTTTCATTTCATCCTTCTCTTCTTGAGTGCTTGTAGAGGATGATGACCCTTGTAAGTACATAGGTTGCACTTGTGAGGCTTGTGAAACGGGTGCTCCTAGATGCAACATCATCTGATTGCTAGGTGTCAGAATTGGATTTATTATAGGAGTATGCTATGTCAAAGCCTAGTTAATTCCTTGAATCTAATTAGGCATTGTCAGATACCCTATATGATTAAGTGGTCCTTGAGTATTCATGCCCAAGTTAGTATTCACTGTGACAGCTTCGACTATGTATGAGGAAAATTGACTAATTAAACTAAACAAATCAGAAACCCAATAACATAAAGAGAATGAATCTAAATAAAAGTCATTAATAATAATCAATAAAACATGAAAGCTTTTACTAAGATTTGTATTGTTCCCTTTGGATTGAATGTGGATTTGCTCAATATTGCTGCAAAACCATAGTTGCAACAAGCAAGTGTAGTGCTCAAAAGATCAATGTTAAGAGATCGTAAAGTTGCTCAAAGATCAATGTTAAGAGATCGTAAAGTTGCTCAATCAATGAGATGTATGCTCAAAGCACTGTTAAGTATGCCTAAGAATAAGTGATCGAAGAGGGTTTGTGAAGGAGATGAGGGGGGTTTATATAGGTTTCAATAGAGATCGATCAACGGTCCAGATAATTCAAAAGAATCAATGGAGGAGATAAATCAAATAACCATGATGAATGTACACATGACATGTGTCAATCCATAAGGATGTTTTTATTTAAGATATGATGAAAACAAGATTGATTGAATAGATAACTCAACTTGTAATTTTACCTTTTTTAGAGTTCTAAAAATAAGACAGATTGTGCACATGAGTTAACAAGATATTTTAAGAGGAATTGGAAGATAACTGAAATTAAATAAATAAATTTATTTATTTAATTGTGCATGATTGAGGAACAAAAGATTGTAAATAAAATACTTGATTTTATTTATTTTTAGAGGATTGAGATAATTTAAATAAATTTGCATGATTTATTTAAATTTAGAAGAACAATTTGATTTAATTAAATAATGTAAATTATTTAATTGCAGATAAGAGGGAATTTGTGATGAATTAATTAAATAATTGGATTTATTTAATTAATGTGAATTTGAATTTTGAAAGAGGATAATGATTTGATTAAATAATTAAAATTATTTAATTATGGAAGAATAATAGAGGAATTTAATTTAATTAATTAAATAAATAGAATTTATTCAATTAATGTTGAATTTAGGAGATTTAGAAGAATTTGATGATTTTGGTGAAATTAATTAAATAATTAGATTATTTAATTAACGTTTGAAATGTAGGTGATTAGACAAAAATGCTGAAATGCGAGTGGTGCGATGACCTGGTCATTTTAGGGTGTCTACATTTTGCCCCTCTTTGATGCAATGTAGTTTACAATGTTGCATCAAAGAAAAATGATTGTTGAAGACATGATACAATTTTTGATGCCCCAGTGTAGGTAGTTGCCCCAACGTATGCCCCCTCAAGCGGGAAGACAGGGAAACAATAGAAGGACTGGGTTGATGGTCGACTAGAAGTTGTGTTGGAGATAGGCGAGGTTGAATAGAAGAAAGTGGAGATAGAAAAGAACATGATAAAAAGACTATTGATCAATCATTGCTGGAAAACTATTTAAGGCCATGGGTAAATGGATGGTGTAAATGGATGAGCTTATTGCATTGGTTTCACAATTGTATATAAAGAGCGATCCTTATTTTTGATATAGCACATGGCTAGTTTGCCACCAAGGTATAAAAGACCAAGTAGTGATATCTGAGTGCATGGACGTTGACTCTACAAGCAAGTGGTTTGAATTTAGATCCCTTTAACATAATATAACCTTGTTGGAACATGTGAATGAGCCATAGTCTTGAACATAAAATAAACTTCAATACATGTGAATGCAAGAAGAGTATTAATATGTAAGATGCTAGGTCATAACACACACAAGATAAATATGCTGCTAAGAAAGATGCTAAAGATCATTCCTCAAACACGGCACATAAAAAGCAATGACTATGCCCCTAATCCGTACTGCATCGCAACATACCAAGATTTTAGATAAACTAAGGTAGCCTTGAATAGGTAATGGATAAAGGAACAAAAGATAAACCATAAAACAAATTGATTGACTTACAAAGTAAACATACAGCCAACATATTCTCTTGCCAAAGAGGTTGCTCAGGATAGATTGGATAGGAAAGATAACAGCCTTATTGTAGGAATTCTGTGTCCGTTAAAGGGTACCATCAACCTAAAAAGACAATGTCTCGCTGCAGGAAATGCCACATGCCACAGGAGACGCGTGTGTTGGTCTCGACAATGGAACACTTTATAGAAGACAAGCTTGTTGATCTGGAGCTTTGGTTAAGCGGGACTTAGCTGATGTTGGCAATCATAACCATTAGGACAATAGATGACTCTGGAAGAAAGCTGCTTTGCTTCAGGTTTGCTAAGAACTTTTGCTTTTGAAAGGATGCGCTAGCTTGCTGCTTGAGTTAGTCAAGTCGAGGCAAATGGATTTTGATAAATGGAAGACTAGAAAGATGATAGTGTTAATGGGTTGAGATGGGTGGAGAATGATGAATTGTATGTGCCTGAGTACTAGATACTTCCTTCGTATTCCAGACTGCCTACATACCCTGTATCCACGGGATCAAGGCACATTGCGATGAAAGATGAAAGTGATAATATGTAGTTCTGGATAGAGTGATGAGATGAGTCAAGGTGTTTGAGCTTGGGTAGAGGAAATGATGAGATCTTATGTACCTTAGTACTGGATACTTCCTTCGTATTCCAGACTACCTACATACCCATATCCATGGGATCAAGGTACCTTAAGATTGAGGTGAGATGATATGTAGTTCTGGTTGATGTGATGATGTAGGAAAAGTGTTGAGAAGATAACAGCCTTATCATAGGACCGATGTGTCCGTTAAAGGATGCTATCTACGAAAAGTAGAAAAGATTTGAAGAGCGCGCTGTGAACCACGAACAAGGAACCAATCCTAGACCTAAGTTAAGGAAAGAGTTGCCCCCATTCCGGTAGAGGAATTTGCATGGGTGACCGATGGAGAAGACATAGAAAGTCGTTACCTAGGACAAGACAGTGATAATCGTTGACACAGATCAAGGTGTGGGATGACGATGATGGACACTGACAAATTTCTAAGCTATACTAGATAGGAAGATGGAAATGCAAACAAGGTCAATGGTTTTATTATGGAAGGATGGATGAAGGCTGCTTGTGAACTGGACATGGAATGGATAGGACTCAATAGACGATGGATGCTGACTCTACACATAGTGCTTGTTTGCCAGGTTTTCACTATGGTACTTATCCAAGGTGCCCGTTTGTCAGGTTTTCACTAGAGGACAGATTGTTTTTGGATTTTTTTGGATTTTTTAGATTTTTTTTTTTTTTTGGGAATACTCTGAGGATCAGGCATAGAACTTCTTGAGATGGACACTGTTAAGTGGCTCATCTAGAGGAATGCCGTCAGGTGTAGCTAAAGTATAAGCTCCTGATCCATATGTTGCTGTGACGATAAAGGGACCTAACCAGTTAGGCTCAAACTTGCCCTTCTTTTCTCGAGTTGCTTGATTTCTTTGATTCTCTTTGAGTACAAGATCACCAACTTGAAACTATCTTTCTTTGATCTTTTTGTTGTAATTACGCTAGAGGCAGTTTTGATAGACATGGAGATGATTAAGTGCGGCAAGGCGCCTCTCATGTAATAGTTAGAGCTTAGCTAATCTGGAAATGCGATACTCCTCTCTGTCGATCAGGTCCTACATGGATACTCTGAGGGATGGGATCTTGACCTCTATAGGTAGGATGGCTTCAGAGCCATAGACCAAGGAATAGGGTGTGGCACCAGTTGGTGTTCTGATACTAGTGCAGTAGGCCCGTAGGGCGGGATTGAGTTACAAGTGCCAATCGCGACCAACGTGATTGACTATTTTCTTGAGGATATTGAGAATGGTCTTATTGGAAGCCTCAGCTTGGCCATTACTCTGCGGATAGTAGGGAGTTGAAAAGTGATGTTGGATATTGTATTGTGTGCACAAGGCATGAACATCTTGATTCTTGAATGGTCTCCCATTATCAGTGACAATGGCTTGTGGAATACCATACCGGCGTATGAGGTAGTTAAGGACAAACTTGGCTATTTGCTTACCATTGATATAGGTCATGGGAATGGCTTCAACCCACTTTGTGAAGTACTCAGTGGTAGTAATGATAAACTTGTGGCCATTAGATGAGGATGGGTGGATTTATCCTACGAGGTTGAGACCCCATTGAGAAAAAGGCCAAGGAGTTGTCATGGGTTGTAATTCATGAGCTGGTGCGTGAATTAAATCTCCATGTTGCTGGCATTGTAGACACTTCTTAGCAAACTGTGCAGCATCTTGCTCTATTGTAGGTCAATAGTAACCTATTCTCAATATCTTCTTAGCGAGATTAGGACCGGTAGAATGTGCGCCATAGACACCTTCGTGTATGTCTTGTAAGGTAGCTTCGGCTTCTTCCATGTTAAGACATCGTAAGAGGATACCATCGAGACTCCGGCAATATAGTGTATCACCCAGAATGGTGTAATGAGAGGATTGACGGATAAAGGTTTTGTGTTGGGTGGATGATAGGTCAGGGGGAAAGGTATTGTGTTTAAGGTATTCATAGATGTCTTTGTACCATGGGGAACTGGGACCAACAAGTTCGTAGATGATTTCAGTAATGGGAACATCGATGGCTGGTATCAACAATTACTCAATCAAGAATTCGCATTTCTGTGTATTAGCAGGCATGTCAATCAGTGACCCTACAGAAGACATAGAATCTACAGCCTTGTTATGCTCTCTTGGAATTTGTTCAAATGTGATACTAGAAAAGTGTGGTTTATAGGCATCCACTAGTTGCTTGTAGGGGACCAACTTTTCATCTTTTGTTTGGTACTCATCTGTGACTTGGTGAATGACTAGCTGTGAGTCTCCATATACTTGTAATTCTGTGATGTCCCATTGAAGTGATGTATTGAGACCTATGAGGAGTGCTTCATATTCAGTAATGTTGTTGGTGCAAGGGAATGCAAGTCGATATGACTTTGGAATATAGTCATTCTGAGGTGTGACAAATAAGATGCCAGCCCCTGATCCATGCTGTGTGTAGGAACCATCAAAGTACAACTTCCACATTATTGAGTTAGAAAGAGTGAATAGATTCTCATTTGGAAAGTTTGCTACCATAGGGTGTGTATCTATCATGGGTGCTTCTACTAGTTGATCTGCTAGTGCTTGTCCTTTGATTGCTTTACGATCTGTATACTCAATGTCAAACTCACTAAGCATCATGACCCATTTAGCTAGTCTGCCTGTAAGAGCTGCTTTTGCTAGTAGATACTTCAAGGGATTAATTTTTGCTATAAGATTGGTGTGTTGGTTCAACATGGAATGCCACAACTTTTGGGAAGCGAACACTACTGCTAAACAAGCCCTTTCCATCGGTGAATAATTGAGTTCATATCCCACCAAGGTTCTACTAATATAATAAATTACATGCTCTTTTCCTGTTCCATCATGTTGTGCTAGCAAGGCCCCTAGGGCCGAAGTTGTAGTTGAGATGTATAATATAAAAGGTTTATCAGCAACTGGTGGAACCAATACAAGAGGTGTAGCTAGATACTCTTTAAGCTGATCAAATGCTGCTTGACACTTATCGTCCCATCGAAATGAGACATCCTTTTAGAGTAAGTGTTGAAATGGTTGACATTTATCTGCTAGCTATGAGATGAAACGCCTGATGGATTGCAACCTTCCTTGAAGGCTCCTTAATGCTTTGAGGTTCTTTGGTGGAGGCATCTCCACTATAGATTTAACTTTTGTAGGGTCTACTTCGATGCCTCTATGAGATACAATGTATCCCAACTGCTTCCTTGATGTTACACCGAAGACACACTTCTTTGGATTCACGCGCACTTGGTATTTCTTGAGCCTGTCAAAGATCTATCCTAGAACCTGTATGTGATCTTCCCTAGAAGATTTAGCTAGTATGTCATCAACATAGTCCTCCATGATATGATGAAAGAGGTAGTGGAAAATCACTATCATTGCTCTTTGATAGGTTGCTCCTGCATTCTTTAGACCAAACGGCATGACACACCAACAATAGTTGCCCCAAGGACAAGTAAAGGTTGTTTTATGTTGATCTTCTTCTGCTATCCTTATCTGATTGTAGCCTGAGAATCTGTCCATGAGAGAAAGCATTTCATGACCTGCTGTCAAGTCTACTATAATATCAATGTTCGGTAATGGAAATTCATCTTTGGGACATGCCTTATTAAGATCTCTAAAATCATTGCACATGCAGATGCACCCATTGGGTTTAGACACAGGTACAATGTTTGATACCCAGTCTGAGTAATCAATAGGCCGCATGAACTTTGCATCTAACAACTTCTGTATTTCCACTTTTACTAAGAGAGCTATCTATGGGTGCATCTTCCTCAACTTTTGCTTGACTGGTTTAACTTTTGGATCAACTGTGAGATAGTGAACCACTAGCTTAGGGTCTAACCCTGGCATGTCAGCATAGGTCCATGCAAAGTTGATGGTTCTCTGTAAGAAGAATGTGTTAAGATTCTTGTGCTCTATTTCTAATAGTGATGCTGCTAGGAATGTGGTCTTTGGATTTTGCTTTGTGCCAAGGTTTATCTCTGTAGAATCTTCCACTAGGAGAGCTGACTTCTCTTGATACTTAGATGGTAGGGGAAGGTCAAATCCTCCATCCTCAGGTGCCACAGTTGGGTTTTCACCTTTGCATATGTCCTTTGTTTTTACTATTTTTTGATTAGGAGGTGCCACAGTGTGGTTTTCACCTAGAGACCTTTCTTTATTTTCACTTTTGCGACTGGAGGATTTGACATTCTCACCAAAATAAGCTATTGGCTCTAGTTCCATTACAAAACCTACTTTATGATCACCAAGAGGGATACCTTCCCAAAGTCCCATGAACTCAGCTAGAGCTTCGTCATTCTAAAATACATCTATAACGGGGGACCCTTGTTGGTCCCAATCGATAAGTTCAGGGTAGACAAGTGTGAGATTCTGGGTGTTTGTGGTGGAGGTTAAGCATATGGAGGATAGCATAAAAATGGAGGATTCTGCAAATAGGTTGGTCATGTGGAAGGAAGAGTCATCGATGATATCCTTAGTAGATGTCGAATCAGCGGGAAAAGTTTCAGCCACCTTATCGAGGATATACTCGATGTCCAAGGCATGTGGTACCTTCTTACCAAATCCTAAACCCTTCTTGTCTAGTTTCTTTGTCACAACAATGGGTTCCATAGTTCCTTTATTCTGTTTCCCAAGGCCACCTTTGCCTTTATAGCCCATGTTTTTTACCATCCTTAAGCCATTACCATATTGCTTGACTGGTATTGTGACTGGTTCTTTCTCCTTATAGAGCCAAGAAGAAATGTCCTCAATAGTTTCCTCCTCCAATAACCATCCCTGTTGGAATTGGGTTAGAAATGCTGGGGGAGGAATAACTACTTTTTTAGTTACTTTGGCAATGGGTGGTTGGCCGTAAGATTTTGGAGATAAAGGCATCCGCCCTACACAACAAGATTTGGAATATCATAAGTACCAAAGCCTATATGACGGATGTGAGCTTTGATCTCAGGAAGAGGATTAGAGTTACTTGTAGAGGCTTGAGTCAGAGTTGCAGGATCAACATATAGTGGGGATTCAAGGGCCTTTACATTGTTGGGCACTTGGTTGCAATTCTTATAACTGCCTTGCAAGACACGATAGAATTCAAAAGGATTGGGGTCTCCTGGGATAGTGATCTCCGTACCATTGTATGGGAACATTAGAGACTGATGGTACATGGAGGGAATAGCTTTCATTGCATGGATCCATGGGCAGCCTAGGATAATGTTGTAAGGTAGCTCAATATCAAGGACTTGGCACTTGGTTTCAAGCATGACAGGGCCCAGTTGTATAGGCAAGTGGATAACACCTTCTGAACGACGTTCAACATGATCATATGCCTTGATTGCAATACTTTGATCAATGTTGACAAGATCCTCAGAGTATCCCAATTGTTTAAGTAACTTTAAAGAATAGATGTTGAGACCAGCACCACCATCTATGAGTATACATTTGATTTTGCGCTTATGGATGAGAACTTCAATATGAAGGGCATCATTGTGACATAGATCATGGGAAGGGAGGTCTTTCTTAGAGAAGACCACATTGTAGGGTGAAACAATGTTACCTACTATAGCTTGGAAATCCGTGACTGCTATGTTGTTAGGAACCGAAGATTCTTGGAGGGCTTTTTCTAGCACTACTCTATGTACAGGTGATGACCGTAGAAGGTCCAAGATAGAGATCTGTGCTGGAATTTTCCCTAGATGTTTGATAAGATTATAATCAGATTGAGCTGGAAGACTGGGTGTAGGACCATGAATGGTGACATGACTACAATGAGTTGTAACAGCACAATCCATAGATTTGCCTTTGATTGTGAGGGTAGACACGCGACTCTCTTCAAAATGACCTACAATGGAATCAAATGAAGTGGAAGCATGATTGATACCTTTACCTCTATCCTGAGGAGGAGGTAGACCATGATGAGGGAATGGTTCCTTGTACATGTTGAGGTCTTTGTTTGTGTGTTGAGCTAGTGGATCTTCTTGTAGAGATATTTGATTGCCTTCGATGAGGTTCTGGATTAGGTGCTTGAGTTTCATGCATGATGTGGTTCTATGCCCTTTGCTCCTATGGAATTCACAATATTCATTTTCTCTGTACCATGCAGTTTTGTAAACAGGTTCACCATATGGGGGAGCATCAGGTAGGGTGATGAGTCATTTCTGTGAAATCTTTTGTAAGACTATCTCTATGGGCTCTCCCAAGGGAGTGAATTGACGCCACAGAGGGTAATCTTGTTGAGGCCACTCTTGTTGTCGTTGCTGTTGGTTTTGATAAGGTTGCCTTTGTTGTTGCTATTGTTGAGGTGGAGCCTGGCTTGGTTTGGAAAGTTACAGTGATGTTTGCAACATTTGGACATGTTTGGAATCGACCACACCATCATTGACCATGTTTTTGTTTTTGTTCCAATGTTTGGGTTTATCGCTCGATTGTTGATGAGGAGCATTGTCTTTTGTTTCTTTGAAGATTTTGACCACACCCTTAGCAATGAGGGCCTTTTCAATGTTGATTCCCTTGTATGTGATTTCGTCGAAGGTTGTAGCACTAAGGATTTGTAAATGAAAACCTAACTCTTGGTTGAGGCTCTGCACAAATATGCTAACAAGCTATTTCTCCAGAATCTTGAAAGGGAATTTTCTAGCCATTTGTCTCCATTGTTGAAGGAAAGAAATGAAAGTTTCACCATTTTTCTATTTGTTATTGCATAGATCAGTCATGGAGATTTCATGCTCTACGTTGTAGGAGAAATGGGTGGCAAATTTCTCTGCTAGCTCATTAAAAGATTTGATACCCGTAGGTAAGTGTGAGAACCATTCTATAGCTTGACCTCTAGGACTGTGAGGAAAGAGACACATAAGATACATGTCGTTATGTGAGACCTCAAAGCAAGCAAGATAGAATTCCGTAAGATGGTCTTTTGGGTCGCCTTTTCCTTTGTATTTGTCAAACTTAGGAATAGTAAAATTTTGAGGACAAGGGATCATGGGTAATGACCAATCAAAAGGATAAGGACACACTTCTTCCAAAGAGAAGGTCTTCTTGGTGTGGCCAAATGTAAGATTAGATAGCTGTTGTTGAACTTCTGCAATTTTTAGCTACATCACTGTGGGAGGGGTTGGAAACATCTCTTGTTGTCCTAGAAGTGGTTGTTGCTGCCCATATGGAAGATTGTAGTGTAAGCTATGAGCATTGGTATTATAAGGGTCGTAAGATTGGTTGGGGTCATATGTGTTGTACATTTAGATTGGGTTGAACTTGGATGTTTTGATTTGAAAGAGGTGGAGGTGGCGCTAGGTAAGAATGTTGGCTTTGTGATGGTTGAAGAAAAGAATTGGTTGGAGGAAAGCTAAAGTGCGTATGATTAGGTTGCGATGGTAGAACATAGCTTTGGGAAACTTGATGTTGGGGAAATTGAGGGTGGCTAGGCAATGTGTGAAAGAAATTTAGCGCTGATGAATGTAGTGGAGGAGGGACATAGGTAGAAGTGATTTGCGATGGTTGATTGGGGATGAGTGTAGAATAATTTTGTAGTGGGGATTGCATGACTCTATTTGGTTGAGAGACATGAAGGTGTGATGATATGGGAGGTGCTATGTGTTGAGACACTTGTTGCATGGCTACATAGTTGTTCCCCGGATTGTAATTGGGTGGGAAACCTATTCGTGAAGGAGTAACCAAAATTCCACTTGCGGTTGGTGTGGACACTTTAGGAGTTTGTTGTATATTTAATCGAGCTAAGGTGGCTTGCTTAGCTAGCTCCGCTTGACGTTGGAGAGTTTCTTGTTGATTTTTGTAGATCTCCATAAGAGTTAGAAGCAGTGAAATGGCCCTCTTTCCTATTGGGTTTTGAAAAAGGGGATTCTTATATTGTACCATTGTTTTCCCTTGTGAGCCTTGTTCAGGTAAAGGCATGGTCACTGTTGACATGGTTTGCACCGCTTGCATGGCATCTAGGGTATTGTTTATCTCCTTGAGATTGGAAAGATCAAAATCCTGAGGTAACTTGGCTCCTTGTTCTGCTAGCAAGCGAAAGAAATGATCTTGGTTCTCACTAAGTATTTTGTCAAAGGCGGCTACAGCTCTAGGATCTTGTATGAATTCATCATGATCTTGCCCATCTTCTTGAGAGGATTGACCCATTTCAAAGTGTCGCTCTTCTTGAGATGGGGATAAATCTGCAATATAACCTTGTGGGACAAAATTGGGACGCAAGCCGGCGGTGTAATGAGGTGTACTTACCAAAGGAACTCTTTCCTCCTGAGATGGGACCGGATTAACAATATAGCCTTGTGGGACAAAATCTGGAGGCAAGCCGATGGTATAGTGGGGTGTATTTACCAAAGGGACCCTACCTTCTTGAGAATTGCTTGGTTGGTCAAGGTGTGGCATGTTCGGAGAGCTGGTTGATTTTGCCATAGGTGTCCTAGGAGTAACCTTGGGAGTAATGTTGAGACGACTTGATTGCGGTGTGTGAGGAGGCGATTTGCGCTTCCTAGGGACAACTTGCTGGGACTTCATAGTTTGTTGGAGCCTAGTGGTTACCATGGAATCCACTAGGACAAAAGGTAATGCTGGTATTTCTACTTGTGTTTCGAGAAAAGACAAAATCTGATGCACAAGTAACTGATCCAAAGGCGCTGTACTATTTGACTAGAGGCACAAGACTGTGCAACCAAAAGCGTGCTACTATAAGACCAAAGGTGATGGACTGAGCTACCAAAAGTGAGGTACTATTGTACCAAAGGTGAGCTATGGTGACCAAAAGCGAGCTACTATACAACCAAGGGCAAGCTACTGTAATACCAGATGCACTAAAGTAGTGTTTGATGTTTTTAAAGGCAATTTTGACAGATTTGGTTATGGCTCTGATTGCATTTGTCTTTGGCAAGAGAAAACACAACAAACAAATGGTCAAAAAAGGACTGACACAACAGATAGTGTATGTTTGAGGCTCACGAAAAAAGCCCAATGTTTCCATAGGTATAAGACAACTGCAATCAATAACAAGCACTTCTTATCCCTAAAGACAAGGTTTCATGCAGTAGATCAGCTCATAGCTTAATACTCCGTCGATAAAAATATCATTCCATAAAGGTGTTAGATATTTTATATCTTTGCAAGAGACAATAGGTAGGGATATCTCACCCTCCCCTTGGAAAGCTCAAGTAGGTCACAAGAGCTTTATGGCCAAGGGAATACTATCTCTTCTCAAGGGAGCCAATGGTGAGTATTTTAAGGGCTTAAATCGATTCCCCTTGCATTGATGATTATTGCAACGTTCAGAGGTAGATCAGGTAGTCTCTATCTAGAATGGTTCTTAGTAACTTTGAGGGATCAACGCCTTATGAGCAATGTGACAAGCTACTAAAAGCTTTAACCAATCCTACTAAGAGTATCAAACACTTCGCTCAATATGAAAATTGTTTCCACAAAGAGCTAGTACACCTCTTTTCAATTTGGCACCACAAGGTAAGGTTGACGTCGGTTAGGACTTGGCTTTTGCCTTATCCCTCTTATATAGCGGTTCAAAGGAAAAATCTGCTTAGGGTTGTCCCTTTTGGATGAAATGCAATCCAAAAGCAGGCCCTTCTAAAGGAAATACTGAAATGTAAGAGAAAGCACATCAAACAAAGGTTCAATTGTCCCGTGATAAGAAAAATAAGGTGCAACTAAATTAGGCACACACACGTTTGTAGTTGTCAATTGTCTCTTATGAAATTGAAGTGTTTGGCATTCATGTCCATTGTCCTTTAGAAAATTGAGGTGTTTTCTCATACATGTCTATTGTCCCTTAAGAAAAGTAGTATGTTCCTAAGACTTAGATGAGATAAATTAAGATTTCTTCAATGCTCATCCTGCATGAACATATTAGAAAAACCTATTTGCTCTGTGTGAGTGATAAGAAGCTGCAACAAGTCAATTAGTTCCACAAAAACTCACAAGTTAGCAAAAATAAATCAATTTGACCAAAAGCGCTGTACTGTCTTACCGAAAGCAACTTACTATGATACCAATAGCATTGCACTGTGTTTCCAAACGTTTGGTGATGCAGACCAGAAGTGATCCATTATGCTACTAGAAGCATAGCTCTGTGTTACCAAGAGCGCGGTACTATTCTACCAAATGTGTGGTACTATTATACCAAAAGTGAGCTACTTTTCTACCAAAAGCGAGCTATTGTACTACCAAACGCACAGTGTAATAATAGGCCTACAAAAAACAATATTTCATCAAAAAATGCTAGATCAAAGGATGATTGAATGATTGAGTGATGATCTAGGATGTTGATAAGTGATAACATGCTGCACCAAGTGATATTAGTTCCAAAGAAAAGAACAAGATGTCAGAAATCACGTCAAAACCCTAACAATAAGTGACAAACCCTAGAAAACCAAAGTGAAATCCATAAAATTGATAACAAATATGATGAGATACAAGAGATTAAATATCACCAATGGATTCCTTATGATTTTCTATGCAATTTTAAAAAAAAGCATCGAATTTCGTTACATTTTGAGAAAGTTATGGGGTTTTGAAGTTTGCAAGCCTGTTATCCTAACCAAAAGCGCTTTACTCTTATACTAATAGCGCTTTACTATTATACCAATAGCGCTTTACTGCTATACCAAAAGCACTTTGCTATTTTCTCAAGTGCGCTTCACTGTATTACCAAAAGCACGCTTCTGTGCTACCAAAGGCATTGTGGGATGGCCCGAAAGCACTGTACTACTCTACCAAAGGCGCTTTTCTATGTCGAGATGCACTATTCCATACTGTACTTAAAAAAAAATTAATTTCTCATAGAAAAAGAGGGATTAGTGGGTCCCACCGGGCGTGCTAGAATGTGTATGAGGAAAATTGACTAATTAAACTAAACAAATCAAAAACCCAATAACATAAAGAGAATGAATCTAAATAAAAGTCATTAATAATAATCAATAAAACATGAAAGATTTTACCGAGATTTGTATTGTTCCCTTTGGATTGAATGTGGATTTGCTTAATATTGCTATACAACCATAGTTGCAACAAGCAAGTGTAGTGCTCAAAAGATCAATGTTAAGAGATCATAAAGTTGCTCAAAGATCAATGTTAAGAGATCGTAAAGTTGCTCAATCGATGTGATGTATGCTCAAAGCACTGTTAAGTATGCCTAGAATAAGTGATCGAAGAGGGTTTGTGAAGGAGATGAGGGGGGTTTATATAGGTTTCAACAAAGATCGATCAACGGTCCAGATAATTCAAAAGAATCAACGGAGGAGATAAATCAAATAACCATGATGAATGTGCACATGACATGTGTTAATCCATAAGGATATTTTTATTTCAGATATGATGAAAACAAGATTGATTGAATGGATAACTCAACTTGTAATTTTACCTTTTTTAGAGTTCTAAAAATAAGACAGATTGTGCACATGAGTTAACAAGATATTTTAAGAGGAATTGGAAGATATCTGAAATTAAATAAATAAATTTATTTATTTAATTGTGCATGATTGAGGAACAAAAGATTGTAAATAAAATACTTGATTTTATTTATTTTTAGAGGATTGAGATAATTTAAATAAATTTGCATGATTTATTTAAATTTAGAATAACAATTTAATTTAATTAAATAATGTAAATTATTTAATTGTAGATAAGAGGGAATTTGTGATGAATTAATTAAATAATTGGATTTATTTAATTAATGTGAATTTGAATTTTGAAAAAGGATAATGATTTGATTAAATAATTAAAATTATTTAATTGTGGAAGAATAATAGAGGAATTTAATTTAATTAATTAAATAAATAGAATTTATTCAATTAATGTTGAATTTAGGAGATTTAGAAGAATTTGATGATTTTGGTGAAATTAATTAAATAATTAGATTATTTAATTAACATTTGAAATGTAGGTGATAGAAAGAAATGCTGAAATGCAAGTGGTGTGACGACCTAGTCATTTTAGGGTGTCTACATCGGCATAGGCTTATGTTAGAGCAGTTGGGGGTACTCTTGCCCTCCTCACAAACATGGAAGTGAGATGATCCAATGCTGCATAATAGACTTCCCTTGACATTGCATCATCGACATTATATGGAGCTTGCAACCTCATATAACCCATGTGAAACTGATTATTGAAAGAACTAATGGGTTCATGCTCTTGTCTCTTGACATCAACAAATTGTTTGTAAAGCTCTAACGGAGTGATAGGAATCCTAAACTTTTCTAAAAAGGTGTTTTTCAATCTTTGTCAACAATTGATGGAACCTGCAGGTAGATGAATGTACCAAAAATATGCGTCTTCACCCAGTGAATAAGGGAACAACCTACATGCTACATCTTCATGCTCGATTCTTCTATTCTGAAGAGTATCTTTGAAAATCTTAATATGCTCCTCTATTGTTCTATTCACATCATTGACCTAAAATTTGGAGAAAAATTATTTAGGACTCTTGGGCATTTCATGGTAATTCATGAAAGCAGCAAGAGGAGAGGCATTTGTCAGAAGCCAAGCAATTGGAATGTTTGCTTGTTGCACTAGAATGGTTTGAGTAACTCCTTGCGTATTACTTGGTTGAGCAGTCTTTGTATTTTGTGGTGGAGGAGTTTGGAACAAATTTATAATATCCTCCATGCTAGGTGACCCTTCACTTGATGAATTTGTCTTCTTATTGTACTTGGACTTGGAATTGAAATCTAATTCAACCAATTCTTTTGAAGCTTGTGGTGTAGACCTTAAAATTCTCTGGTGCCTTTCAGGTGAAAAAGAAACAACGTGCTCCAATGTGTCTAACCTTGTATTCCAAGAGAGGCCCTCCTTCTAGCACCAATTCTATTGATGTGTTTTCCTTGCACATATAATGCAGAATAAAATACTGATGTACTCTATCCTCTCTTGAACAAAATCTCTCAAATGCTAAGACAAGTGATCAGGTGAGTAGACTCCAAGGATCTTCAATAGTTACTTTTGGTTTTGCGACTTGGGATAACCTAGCAGTAGGATGTGAATTGTTGTTTAACACAAAGGGACTTATGCAAATGTTCAATAATAGGAAACTTGTTTCTCTTGGATAACATGCAACATGGCTTCTTCGAAGGTCTAACAATATGATGACTTAAGATATGGTAGTGAAATCTCTTGAATCTAATTCTAACAAGACTTTAGGAAAATGCAAAATAAATGGGTTTAGAGAATTATAATCTAAATGCAACCAATTACCACTAATTCACTGAAATCTCAACCACACTTTGCTTCACCATAAGGTAACAACTAGACAAAGGTGATGCAACCTTCTAAGGGAAAAGTAAGATTTTTTAGACTACTTCTATACATGAAGGTAAATGAACATAAAGTAATTGAAGTTAAGCTCATATAAGGTTTAGACTAACTATGCACTACAATCTGCCATCTATAAATTATAAATGGTATGAACTATGAAGACTCCAAACATGAATCAGCAGTAGCAACTCCCATGAAACATAAAACTAAATTGCTAAAAAAAAAAACTAAACGAATCTTATTCTATGAGTGAACACTTAGAAACCATGCATTCATTTGAGCAACAATTTCTTAGAGCATTCCCCCCTTACAAATGAGAGCAAATGGGGCTTATATAGGCTTCAAAATTCAATGGATGGCCAAGATTAAATCTAGAAATCAAGGGCCCTTATTGTGCCACATTGGCAAGTGGTTACAAAATTTACTAATATTAGACATTGCATTTATGATGCACACACTAAGTGGAGTGCCCTCCTTTATGACCTCTCCTTTTTGTGATAAACTCCACAAATCTAGTTATGACATGTCTAACCTCTTCCATAGGGACACTTGGCAGAGTTTGAATGGTGTATTCTATGATTTATAGCTCCTCTGTGCATTTGACAACTGTCATCTCCCATTCAGCCATGGATGTTTGAAACATGCCCATGAAAGTGGAAAGTGTGCAAACACCATCCAACAAGTCTTTGGAAATAGCCTATGTATGCTGAAAATACCTTGTATGCATTTTATCTTTTAGCAAGTACTCATCAATCTCTCCATTGGAGTCCACTACCTGGTTTATAGAAACAAGTAATTTGTTTTGAATTTCTCGAAGTGCTTCTCTTGTTCAAGTACTGTCACTCTCAATCATTCCAAGGATATACTCCCTTATGTTGAGGGCACAATACCAGGAAGGAAAACTATATGTTGAACCATGTTTGATCACTGCTTCATCTATCAAAGTGGCACTTGGAGTATAAATCGGCCTTTTTAGATGAGGCATAACCTCTTCTCTTACAACTCTGGATTCTACATAGGAAACCAAAATATTCTAAACTCTTTCGAATATTGAAGAAGCCTCCTTGTATAACTTCACAATCTCATCAATAAATCTTTCATCTTTGATCTTGAAATCTACCGCCCAATCCTGCAACACCTGAGATGATCTCATTTCCTCCAAATGTGCCACAAACTCCTACAAAAGCAACCAGGTGGTGCAACCATCTCTCCAGCTTGGCTTACTGGCCTCATCAACTACTAAATATAATGTTGAAATGTTAGTTTATCCCTCTCCAACTGGATCCTCTGTTCTTGTTCCCTCCTTAGTCTTTCCTTGATACGTGCAATTGAATCTTCCAATTCTTCTATCTCTTGCTCTGTTGTGGCTGGTCCTAAATAAAAAGTATTGATTCTATATCCACTTGGAACACCATCACCTATTTCTACACTAATTTTTGGGAGAGCAATATGCACTTGCCTTGACCCCAAGCTACCTCTTGTGATCTTCAATAATTTAGTAATTTTTTTCTTTCCTTTGTTAGGTTTGGCTCTGCTTGGCAAGTCTTCCAAACTCAAGATGGGTTCTCTTTCAATAACCGACTTCTCCTTGACCCGATCCCTTAGCTACTCTGGTAAGTCAGACAAGTCTTCTTGATTTTCCTCTTGAACTCCCTTCTACTGAACTGTAGGAAGAGCCTCTTCATCAAAATCATATAATTCCTTGTCATTTTGATTTTTAGCTTCTACCTCTATCATGGCCACTTCTTGTTCCTTAAATGATTTTGATATAACTTCATCAATTTGATTACCTTGTTTGATGCCTTGATCAGTTTGTACTTCTAAAGTTACCTGTTCATCAGGCCTCACTTCATCTTCCTCAATATCTATTATACTATTGGACTCTTGTCTTGAAGATGTACTAGCTGCCTTCTGATCATCATTCTTTACCTTCTTACTTGGCTGAATATCTTCATGTGGATAAGTACCTTCACCCTCTGAATCATTGGAATCACTAGAGTCATTGCTTGACTCACTACTTGAAGTATCCATGGATTGATGTGTACTAACTCTTCCCATCAAATTCTAAGTAAATTGGACATTTTTCTCCTTAAGCCTTCAAATTTGGAAGTCCACATATTTTCTTGTATGTGCCACAATTGGCATCATCAAATCATCATTGCGCGTGACTTCCTATTCTAACCAATTGATTGTGAAAGGCCTATCCTTCTCCTCTTCATATGAACTTTGTGAAAGTCTTTTGTGATTCTCCTCAAGCTGGTCTAGAATGTTGATTACTCTTGTTTCTCTGACCAAATCCAAAGACAATCTGTAGCAACCTTTCTTTTTTATTTCTATGTCTTCATATGCATCCATGCAATGATCCTCGAGCTGTGGTCTATGCTCGTATTTTCTCCCAAATTTCTATCTGACTGAGCCAAATGGATCAAAGTTGATGCGTGCATCATTGTGGCACACCAAGTTGTAAGATTGTAACTCTATTTCTAAATTTTCAGCTGCCTGTAATGACATGCAAGTTTCCAGCCTTCCGATGCTGATTAGAAACTTTGTTGTGGTCTTCTTTCTCTTTCTCTAAGCTTTGTCGAATGCAATCAACTATCTTGTAACCTCTAACAACACCATTCTGTCAGTGGGTTATCTTGGCAACCTGTAAGGCAAGGCAATGATGAATAGCCCTCAACACAGATGTATGTGAATCTTGGAAACTGAATAAACCACTTTCTTTATTTTGCCACGAAATTCATAGCCTCCTTCGACAATCTCCTGCATGTGTCGCCTTGTAACAATTAGACAATATACATAGAAAATGCATCATTAAACCTTCTATAATGAGATATAGCCTGTAAGTGTAGCTGAGGATATCAGTCATAAACATTGAACTATCCATCTTCATTTCCAACTCTCCCCTTGCAATTTAGTCTTGGATATCTCTCGTTTCTGGCGAGCATTTATATAACATATGATCTCATATAAAATGTTTTTGTCTCTTGTAAACTCTTCAACTAATCATCAATATTGCTGCTGATTATTTCAACCCAATCTATCATCCTCTTTCCAATTATGATTTCTTCAATAAAGAAGAACATCCAGGGCTCAAAATTTGCCGACAATGGGCAACCCATGATGCGATTCAGAAATACGACCATATAATTGGTTTCTTGATGTAAGTCAGATTGTGAATTTTTTTAAGCACTCTACTTACATGTGGCCTTCATTAAACCAACCAGTGGCTATTTATCACTTCCATACATTTCTTTGGTCCAGCTAGATAAAGTTGTAAGGCAGACTCCTTGTCACAGAGTGTAGTAGTCTTGTGCGAGGGGATGTCAAAAGCTTTTGCGATTGCCTCTTTCCTCAAATGAGCTAGTACTTTGACATCTCTAGTCATAATGCATCTCTTTTCATGATTATAATGCTTGGCACATTCCAACATCAATTCTAGACTTAGCATTGCTAGCAGGAAACAAGTAGCCTGAATAATCCCATTCTTCAACATTCACTTGATTAGATCTGATGGATTGGGTTTGTATAAATTTTGTCTAATCTCTTCCATGTTGGTCTTCTCGAGATTGGTGTCAATGAGGTTTCACCATTTTGACATGATCTTCGTCTTTGGCCATGTTCCCTTCAAATCGCTCCTCACCATCGCCTGCTTGTCTTTCACACTCATTGCTCACCTGCACGAATATCCAAAACTAACATATTGAAATAATGCATCAAAAAGGGCACAAAAAGGATAAAATCTCACTATCTGACATATGTGGGATTTAAAATATGCCATTTAAAACCACCTTGTTCTTTCACAAAGAAAGTTACTAACACATAATTTGCACATCCTATCCTAATTTTTCAACAAACTTTACTCCTAACTTGCGACCTTCGCATTATGATCAGCTTATTAAAATAAATAAATGCTCCTCAATCACTTGTATCATTAGTCTATAAGTAATTCAATTCACTACCGGGGCAACTTTTCTGAATTTCCTCGATCACAAGCTTGTATCTTGAATTTGTCGATAAAGAAAAATGATTACAAAAGCTGGTTGTCCTTAGCTAAAACTTGCATCCTTGAATCATCTTTTCTCATATCTTGTTTCCTCTGTGAATATTTGCAATTTTAAACCATGTTGAATGCTCTCATACTTGAGAGATGTCATTATATACTCAGTGAAGTTGTTATATTTGGAAAACGTGTATTGTTCTATACTATGAATAACATCGACCACTCAGCATTCACACCTATGCAAAACTACCAATGCATTCAATAGATACCTCGAATGGCATATGAGTAAGGTTCTATCTTTATATAATGCCATTTTTAGACAATACAAGACTCCCACTTTGTCTGCCTTCCCTGAAATTACAATTGCCGAGAGTAATGACCAGTCAGTCAGAAGATAGAAAGTGTTAATGTACCATTAACATACTAAACATGGGCACTTCCTTATCTTCACACATCTTCACATTTTGTATACCCGTTGTCAACCAGCGTATCCTAGTGGACCTTCCACTGTAATGTGAATGACATACGAAATGCAATAGAGTCGTGAAAGTCTACCACAATATGCATTATGAATACATGCTTTGAAACAGATCTTCGAACTAATTATGTATCTTGCAAAGAGAATGTGGACATCCTTTTGAGGCGAGCATTTAGAATGTAAGTGCATATTGATACTTTTTAATTTGAGGTAACCATGGATAAAAATGAATGCATACCTTAAAGCAGACTCCAAATGAAGTCACGCATAAGACACACAAAGTAATCATATAAGTCTACCTAAGCAGACATTTGGAACAACCTTGAATAATTTTAACATTTCATATTGCACTATAATATCATATTTGTGTAAAAATAAGATTTCTAACACATTGTGTATATTTCATCGTTTGTAAGCTAGCTTAAGGAAATGCATCCAAACGGACCTATGGGGACCGACGCGAGGCAGCGGATGCATGCCTAGAATAGTCAACAAACCTTCAAATGCACCGAGAATAATTTGAAATTTGCAAAAGCTAGATTGCCTTAAGCACCCAAGGAACCCCTTCGGCTAAGCCTGCATAAATTTGGAATTCAATGAAGTTGAGACCAATTTTAACATCGAAGCCCCCTTTCAACCTTGAAGTTCATTACTGCAAACATTTCAAATTCAAACAAATTTCACATGTCATTTAAGAAAAAGGGGAAAGTCGTTAAGGCACTCGCAATTCCTCTGGTTACTGATTTCATCTAGGCACTCGATGGACTCACTACAACCTTCAATTATTTCAAAATTCCTTATTTAGATGGGAGATCTCGAACAAGACAACTGCCAAAATAAAATGAACTCACACCAAAAATTCAAGACGAGGGGTCCCCATCACCGAATGGGGTGATGTTGCAAATATATCACAACATCTGGCGACACCACGAGAGAAATGTTCCTGAACATTTTAGGGATAAAGACTCCTTCAAAACTCTAAATCATCAAACAACCTCCTCAAGCCCATCCATTATCTAAAAGACGTACTCAAAAGGAGAAAAAGAGTCATAAATTGTGTGTATGAGGAAAAATTGATTAAATCTAAACTAATAAAACCAAAAACCAATCACATAAAGCGAACCAATCTAAGTAAAAGCCATTATCATAAAATCAAAGACAAAATGAAAGCTCTTACCAAAACCTGTATTGTTCCCTTTTCGAGAAGTGTGGATTGCTCAATCAAGTTGTGAAACCATAGTTGCAACAAGCAAGTAGTGTGCTCAATGTGCTCAAAGTTCAATGTTAAAAGATCGTAAGGTTGCTCAATCGATGCGTTTTGTATGCTCAAAGCTCTGTTAAGTATGCCTAAGAATACAATCGAAGAGAGAGACTCAACGAAGGAGATGAGGGGGGTTTATATAGATTTCAACAAAGATCGATCAACGGTCCAGATAATTCAGAAGAATCAATGGAGGAGAACAGTTGAGGAACATGCAACGAATGAGAAGAAGACATGTGTCTTGCTTTCTTTTGCATGAGAGGAGTTATCAAGAATAGAAGAATGAGTTAAAGCAATTAACAGAATGTAATGATCAGTTAAGTAATTTAAAACAAGAAGAAGAGATTTGCATGAGAATAAGAAGATATTTTGCTTTATTAAATATAGAAAGCTTGAGTTATATTAGAGATAACTCAAATTTAGAAGAAAAAGCAATTTAAATAAATATTTGATTTATTTAAATTTAGAGAAGATATTATTGGAATTATTTAATTTAGAAGATTTGAAAGCAAATTAAATAAATAAATTTATTTAATTGTTGTGCATGATTTTGATTTAATTAAATAATTTAAGAATTATTTAATTGTAGATAAGAGGGAATTTGTTGAATTAATTAAATAATTAGATTTATTTAATTAATGTGGATTTAAAATTTGGAAAGAGGATAATTAAATAATTTAAAATTATTTAATTGTGGAAGAATAATAGAGGAATTTAATTTAATTAATTAAATAAAGAGGATTTATTTAATTAATGTCACAATTTTGTGGTTTAGAAGAATTTGGTGAAATTAATTAAGTAATTAGATTATTTAATTAAAGTGTGAAATGCAGGTGATTAGGAAGATTACGAAAAGCAAGTGGTGCGGCGACTTGGTCATTTTAGGGTGTCCACATTTTGCCCCTCTTTGGTGCAATGTAGTTTACAGCATTGCGTCAAAGAAAATAATTGTTGAAGATGTGATACAAATATTTTTTTTTATGCCCCAGTGTAGCTAGTTGCCCCAGCGTATGCTAGCATAGGGTGCCCCCTCAAGAGGAAAGATAGGGAAGTGATAGAAGAACTGTGTTGATGCTCGACTAGAAGATATTGTTGGAGATAGACGAGGTTGGGTTGATGATAGATAGACGAAAGGAGATAAAAGAGAACATGAGATAAAGATAGTTGATCGATGACTGCAATGAAAATGATATAAAGGTTGTGGGAATGGATGAAAGATGAGCTTGTTGCGATGGTTTCACATTTGTATATAAAGAGCAATCCTTATTTTGATATAGCACGTGGATAGTCCGCCACCAAGGTATAAAAGACCAAGGTGCAGTAATATCTGAGTGCGTGGACTTTGACTCTGCAAGCAAGTCATTTTGAACTTAGATCCTTTAGACATAATATAACCTTGTTGGAACATGTGAATAAGCCATAGTCTTGAACATAAAATAAACTTCAATACATGCAAATGCAAGAAGAGTATTAAATATGTAAGATGCTAGGTCGTAACACACACAAGATAAATAGAATGCTAAAAAAAGATACTAAAGATCATTCCTCAAACATGGCACACAAAAGCAATGACTATGCCCCCAATCTGTACTGCGTCGCAACATACCAAGATTATAGATAAATCAAGGTAGTCTTGAGTAGGTAATGGATAAACGAACAAAAGATAAACCATAACACAAATTGACTGACTTACAAAGTAAACATACAGCCACCATATTCCCTTGCCAAAGAGGTTGCTCAGGATAGATTGGATAGGAAAGATAACAGCCTTATCGTAGGAACTCTGTGTCCGTTAAAGGGTGCTATCTACCTAAAAAGACAATATCTTGCTGCAGGAAATGCCACATGTCGCAGGAGACGCGTGTGTTGGTCTCGATCATGGAACACTTTGCAGAAGACAAGCTTGTGGATATAGGGCTTTGGTTAAGCGGTGCTTAGTTGATGTTGGCAATCGGTATGCAGGATAGTAGTTGACTCTGGAAGAAAGTTGTTTTGCTTCAGGTTTGCGAAGAACTTTTGCTTTGAAAGGATGCACTAGCTTGCTGCTTGAGTTAGTCAAGTCAAGGCGAATGGATTTTGAAAAAAATGGAAGACTAGAAAGGTGATAGGTCGATGGATTGGGGTGGGTGAAAAATGATGGATCGTGTGTGCCTGAGTACTGGATACATCCTTCATATTCCAGACTGCCTACATACCCTGTATCCATGGGATCAAGGCACATTACGATGAAAGATGAAAAGTGATAAATATGTAGTTCTGGATAGAGTGATGAGGTGGATCGAGGTGGAGAGGAGGGGATCTTATGTACCTGAGTACTGGAAACTTCCTTTGTATTCTAGACTGCCTACATACCCATATCCATGGGATCAAGGTACTTTAAGATTGAAATGAGATAATATGTAGTTCTAGTTAGAGTGATGAAATGGGTCAAGGTGGAAGGGGGAGATCTTATGTACCTGAGTACTGGAAACTTCCTTCGTATTCCAGACTGCCTACATACCCATATCCATGGGATCAAGGTACTTTAAGACTGAAATGAGATAATATGTAGTTCTGATAAGTGTGACAATGTGGGAAAAGTGTTGAGAAGATAACATCCTTATCGTAGGAGCGATGTGTCCATTAAAGGGTGTTACCTTTGATCAATGAGAAAGAGATTGAAGTATGCGTTGCGAACCACGAACGAGGAACCAATCCTAGACCTAAGTTAAGGAAAGAGTTGCCCCCATTCTGGTAGAGGAATCTGTATGGGTGACTACTAAAGAAGACACCAAAATCTTTGACCTAGGACAAGACAGTGTTAACTGTTGACACAGATCAAGACATGGGGAGACGATGATGGACATTGACAAATTTCCAAGCTATACTAGATAGGGAGATGGAAATGCAAACAAGGTCAATGGTTTTATTATGGATGGATGGATGAAGCTTGCTATGAAATGGGCATGGAGTGGACAGGACTTGATAGATGATGGATGCTGACTCTACACATAGCACCTGTTTGCCAGGTTTTCACTATGGTACTTATCCAAGGCACCCGCTTGCCAGGTTTTCACCAGAGGACAGATTTTTTTGGATTTTTTTTTGTTTTTTTTTGGAATACTCTGAGGATTAGGCATAGAACTTCTTGAGATGGACACTGTTAAGTGGCTCATCTAGAGGAATGCCATCAGGTGTAGCTAAAGTATAAGCTCCTGATCCGTATGCTGCTGTCACAATGAAGGGACCTAACCAATTAGGTGCAAACTTACCCTTCTTCTCTCGATCTGCTTGATTTCTCTAATTTTCTTTTAGTACAAGATCACCAACTTGAAACCGTCTTTCTTTGATCTTTTTGTTGTAATTATGCCGGAGGTGATTTTGATAGACATGGAGATGATTAAGTGTGGTAAGGTGCCTCTCATCCAGTAGTTCAAGCTCAGCTAATCTGGAAGTGCGCTACTCCTCTCCATCAATCAGGTCCTACATGGAAACTCTGAGGGATGGGATCTCGACCTCTATAGGTAGGATGACTTCAGAGTCAAAGACCAAGGCATAGGGTGTGGCACCCGTTGGTGTTTTGATATTAGTGCGGTAGGCCCATAGGGCGGGATTGAGTTGCAAGTGCCAATCATGACCAGCTTCATTGACTATTTTCTTGAGGATTTTGAGAATGGTTTTATTGGAAGCCTCAGCTTGGCTGTTACTCTACGGATAGTAGGGAGTTGAAAAGCGATGTTGGATATTGTATTGTGTGCACAAGGCACGGACATCTTGGTTCTTGAATGGTCTCCCATTATCAGTGACAATGGCTTGGGGAATACCATACCGGCATATGAGGTAGTTTAGGATAAACTTGGCTATTTGCTTACTGGTGATATAGGTCATAGGAATGGATTCCACCCACTTCGTGAAATACTCAGTGGCAGTAATGATAAACTTGTGGCCATTTGAGGAGGAAGGGTGGATTTGTTCTACGAGATCGAGACCCCATTGAGAAAAAGGCCATGGAGTTGTCATAGGTTGTAATTCATGAGCTGGTACATGAATCAAATCTCCATGCTGCTAGTATTGTAGACACTTCTTAGCAAACTATGTAGCATCTTGCTCTATTGTAGGCCAGTAGTAACCTGTTCTGAGTATCTTCTTAGCAAGATTAGGACCAGTAGAATGTGCGCCATAGACACCTTCATGTATGTCTCGTAAGGTAGCTTCAGCTTCTTCTGCGTTAAGACATCGTAAGAGGATACCATTGAGACTCCGATGATATAGTGTATCACCCAGAATGATGTAACGGGAGGATCGACGGATAAAGGTTTTGCGTTGGGTGGATGATAGGTCAGGGGGAAAGGTTTTGTTCTTGAGGTATTCATAGATATCTTCATACCATGGGGAATTGGGACCAACAAGTTCACAGATGATTTCAGTAATGGGAACATCGATGGCTGGTATCAACAATTGCTCAATCAAGAATTCACACTTCTGTGTATTTGGAGGCATGTCAATCAGTGACCCTACAACTTTGTTATGCTCTCTTGGAATTTACTCAAATGTGATCCTAGAAAAGTGTGGTTTATAGGCATCCACTAGTTGCTTGTAGGGGACCAACTTTTCATCCTTTGTTTGGTATTCATCCGTGACTTGGCAAATGACTAGCTGCGAGTCTCCATATACTTGCAATTCTATGATGTCCCATTGAACTGCTGTATTGAGACCTATAAGGAGTGCTTCATACTCGGCTATGTTGTTGGTGCAAGGGAATGCAAGCTGATATGATTTTGGAATATAGTCATTTTGAGGTGTAACAAATAGGATGCCAGCTCCTGATCCATGCTGTGTGTAAGAACCATCAAAGTAAAACTTCCACATTATGGAGTTAGCAAGAGTGAAGAGATTTTCATCAGGAAAGTCTGCTACCATAGGATGTGTATCTTTCATAGGTGCTTCTCCTAGTTGATCCACGAGGGCTTGTCCTTTGATTGCTTTATGATCCGTGTACTCAATATCGAACTCACTAAGGATCAGGACCCACTTAGCTAGTCTGCCTGTGAGAGCTGCTTTTGCTAGTAGATATTTCAAGGGATCAATCTTTGCTATCAAATTTGTATGTTGGTTCAGCATGTAATGCCACAACTTTTGGGAGGTGAACACTACTGCTAAACAAGCCCTTTCCATTGGTGAATAATTGAGCTCATATCCCACCAAGGTTCTACTAATGTAATAAATTGCATGCTCCTTTCCTGATTCATCATTTTGTGCTAACAGGGCCCCTAGGGCCGAGTTTGTAGTAGAGATATATAATATCAAAGGTTTGTCTGCGACTGGTGGAACCAATACAGGAGGTGTAGCTAGATACTCTTTAAGTTGATCAAATGCTGCCTGACACTTGTTGTCCCATAGAAATGAGACATCCTTTTAGAGCAAGTTTTGAAAGGGTTTACATTTATCTACTAGCTGTGATATGAAACGTTGAATGGACTGCAACCTTCCTTGAAGGCTCCTTAGTGCTTTAAGGTTCTTGGGTGGAGGCATCTCCACTATAGCCTTTACTTTTGCTGGATCAACTTCGATGCCTCTACGAGATACAATGTATCCCAATAGCTTCCCTGATGTTACAACGAATACACACTTCTTTAGATTGAGTCTTACTTGGTATTTTTTGAGCCTGTCAAAGATCTGTCCTAGAACCTGTATGTGATCCACCCTAGAAGATTTAGCCAGTATATCATCAACATAGTCTTCCATGATGTGATGAAAGAGATCATGGAAGATCACTATCATTGCTCTCTGATAGGTTGCTCTTGCATTCTTCAAACCAAACGGCATGACACACCAACAATAATTGCCCCAAGGACAAGTAAAGGTTGTTTTATGTTGATCTTCCTCTGCTATCCTTATCTAATTGTAGCCAGAGAAGCTGTCCATGAGAGAAAGCATCTCGTGACTTGCTGTCAAGTCCACTATAATGTCAATGTTTGGTAGTGGAAAGTCATCTTTGGGACATGCCTTGTTGAGATCTCTGAAATCATTACACATGCGGATGCACCCATTGGGTTTAGACACAGGTACAATGTTTGAGACCCAATCTAAATAGTCGATTGGTCGTATAAACTTGGCATCTAACAGTTTTTGTATTTTCACTTTTACCAAGAGAGCGATATGTGGGTGCATCTTTCTCAACTTTTGCTTGACTGGTTTCACCTTGGGATCAACTGTGAGATAATGAACTACTAGCTTAGGGTCTAACCCTGGCATATCGGCATAGGTCCATGCAAAGTTGATGGTTCGTTACAAGAAGAAGTTGTTAAGATTTCTGTGCTCTTTTTTAGATAATGATGCTGCTAGGAATGTGGTCTTTGGATTTTGTTTTGTGCCAAGGTTTATCTCTATAGAATCTTACACTAGGAGAGCTGATTTCTCTTGATACTTAGATGGTAGGGGAAGGTCAAATCCTCCATCCTTAGGTGCCACAGTTGGGTTTTCACCTTTGGATACGTCCTTTGTTTTTACTATTTTGTGATCAGGAGGTGCCACAGTGTGCTTTTCACCTAGAGATCTTTCTTTATTTGTACTTTTGTGACTGGAGGATTTGGCATTCTCACCAAAATAAGCCGTTGGCTCTAGTTCCATTACAAAACCTGCTTTATGATCACCAAGAGGGATACCTTCCCGAAGTCCCATGAACTCAGCTAAAGTTTCGTCATTCTGAAATACATCTATAACGGGGGACCCTTGTTGGTCCCAATCGATAAGTTCAGGGTAGACAAGTGTGACATTCTGGGTGCTGGTGGTGGAAGTTAAGGATACGGAGGATAACCTAAAAATGGAGGATTCTGTGAATAGGTTGGTCATATGGAGGGAAGAGTCATCGATGATATCCTCCGTAGACATCGAATGAACAAGAAAAGTGTCAGCTACCTCGTCGAGGATATACTCGATGTCCAAGGCGTGCGGTACCTTCTTACCAAATCCTAATCCCTTCTTGTCTAGCTTCTTTGTTACAACAATGGGTTCCATAGTTCCTTGATTCTGTTTCCCAAGGCCACCTTTACCCTTATAGCCCATGTTCTTTACTATCCTTAAGCCATTGCCATATTGCTTGATTGGTATTGTGACTGGTTCTTTCTCCTTTAGAGCCAAGAAGAAATGTCCTCAATAGTTTCCTCTTCCAATAACCGTCCATGTTGGAATTGGGTTAGGAATGTTGGGGGAGGAATAGCTACTTTTTTGGTTACTTTGGCAATGGGTGGTTGGCTGTAAGATTTTGGAGATAAAGGCATCCGCCCTACACAACAAGATTCTGAGATATCGTAAGTGCCAAAGCCTATATCTTGGATGCGAGCTGTGATTTTGGGGAGGGGTGTAGATTCACTTGTAGAGGCTTGCGTCAAAGTTTCAGGATCAACATATAGTGGGGATTCAAGGGCTTTGTCATTTTTAGGCACTTGGTTGCAATTCTTATAGCTTCCTTGTAAGACATGACATATTTCAAAAGGATTAGGGTCTCCTGGGATAGTTATTTCCATACCATTGAATGGGAATTTTAGGGACTGATGGTACGTGGAGGGAACAACTTTCATTGCATGGATCCATGGGCGGCCTAGGATAATGTTGTAAGGTAGTTCAATATCAAGGACCTGACACCTGGTTTCAAGCATAACAGGACCCAGTTGTATAGGTAAGTGGATAACACCCTCTGAACGGCGTTCTGCATCATCATACCCCTTGATTGTAATACTATGATCAGTGTTGACGTGATCCTCAGAATATCCCAATTGCTTTAGTAACTTTAAAGAACATATGTTGAGACTAGCACCACCGTCTATAAGTATACGTTTGATTTTGCGCTTATGGATGAGGACTTCAATATGTAGGGCATCATTGTGACATGGATCATGGGAGGGGAGGTCTTTCTCAGAGAAGACTACATTGTAGGGTGAAGCAATGTTACCTACTATAGCTTGGAAATCTGCGACCGCTATGTTGTTAGGAATGGAAGACTCTTGGAGGGCTTTTTCTAGCACCACTCTATGTGCAGGTGATGACCGTAGAAGGTCCAAAATAGAGATCTGTGCTGGTGTTCTCCCTAGATGTTCGACAAGATTATAATCAGATTGAGCTGGAAGCCTAGGTGTAGGACCACGAATAGTGACATGACCACGACGAGTAGTAATAGCACAATTCGTATATTTGCCTTTGATTGTGAGGGTAGACACTCGACTCTCTTCAAAATGACCTACAATGGAATCGAAGGACGTGGAAGCATGATTGATACCTTTACCTCTATCCTGAGGAGGAGGTGGACCATGATGAGGGAATGGTTCCTTGTACATATTGAGGTCTTTGTTCGTGTGTTGAACTGGTGATTCATTCTCAAAAGTGATTTGACTACCGTCGATGAGGTTTTGGATGAGGTACTTGAGTTTCATGCAAGATGCGGTTTGATGCCCTTTGCTCCTATGGAACTCACAATATTCATTGTCTCTGTAACGTGCAGTTTTGTAAACAGGTTCGCCATAAGCAGGAGCATCAGGTAAGGTGATGAGCCCTTTTTGCAAAGCTTGCTGTAAGACTGATTCGATGGGCACTCCCAAGGGAGTGAATTGACGCCGCAGAGGGTAATCTTGTTGAGGACGCTCTTGTTGTCATTTCTGTTGGTTTTGATAAGTTTGCCTTTGTTGCTGCTGTTGTTGAGGTGGAGCTTGTCTTGGTTTGGAGAGCTGCAATGGCGTTTACAAAGTTTGGACATGTCTAGAATCAACCACACCGTCGTTAACCACATTTTTGTTTTTGTTCCAATATTTGGGTTTATCGTTTGATTATTTATGAGGAGTGTTGTCTTTCATTTCTTTGAAGATTTTGACCACACCCTTACCAATGAGGGCCTTTTCAATGTTGATTCCCTTGTATGTGATTTCGTCGAAGGTTGTAGCACTAAGAATTTGCAAATGGAAGCCTAACTCTTGGTTGAGGTTCTGCACAAATATGCTAACAAGTTGTTTCTCTGGAATCTTGAAAGGGAATTTGCTAGCCATTTGTCTCCATCATTGAAGGAAAGAAATGAAAGTTTCACCATTTTTCTATTTATTGTTGCATAGATCGGTCATGGAAATCTCATGCTCTGCATTGTAAGAAAAGTGGGTGGCAAATTTCTCTGCTAGCTTGTTAAAAGACTTGATACCCATGGGTAAGTGTGAGAACCATTCTATTGCTTGACCTCTAAGACTGTGACGAAAGAGACGCATAAGATATGTGTTGTTATGTGAGACTTCGAAGCAAGCAAGATAGAATTCCTTGAGATGGTCTTTTGGGTCACCTTTTCCTTTGTATTTATTGAACTTGGGAATAGTGAAATTTTGAGGAAAAGGGATCATTAGTAATGACCGATCAAAAGGGTAAGGACACACTTCCTCTAAAAAGAAAGTCTTCTTGGTGTGGCCAAACGTAAGATTAGAGAGTTGTTGTTGCACTTCCACAATCTTTAGCTCCATCACTGTGGGGGAAGTTGGAAGTATCTCCTGTTGTCCAAGAAGCAGTTATTGATGCCCATATGGAGGATTGTATTGTAAGCCATGCACACTGGTGTTATAAGAGTCGTAAGATTGGTTGGGATCGTATGCGTTGTACGTTGGGTTGAGATTGGGTTGAAATTGGAGGTTTTGATTTGGTAGAGGTGGTGGTGGCGCGAGGTAAGAATGTTGGCTTTGTGATGGTTGAAGAAAAGAATTGGGTGGAGGAAAGCTAAAGTGCATTTGGTTAGGTTGTGATGGCGGCACATAGCTTTGGGAAACTTGATGTTGGGAATGTTGAGAGTGGCTAGGCAATGTGTGAAAGAATTTGAGCGAGGATGAACATTGTGGAGGAGGGACATAGGTAGAAGTGTTTTGTGATGGTTGGGGTTGATTGAGGATGAGAGTAGAAGAATGTTGTGGCTGGGGTTGATTGAGGATGGGAGTAGAAGAATGTTGTGGTTGGGGTTGCATGACTCTAATTGGTTGAGAGACCTAAAGGTTTGATGATATAGGAGGTGGTAGTTGTTGAGACCCTTGTTGCATGGCTACATAGTTGTTCCTGAATTGTAATTTGGAGGGAAACCTATTCGTGATGGGGTAACCAAGATTCCACTTGTGATTGGTGTGGACACTTTAGGAGGTGGTTGCATATTTGATCGAGCTAAGGTGGCTTGCTTACCTAACTCTGCTTGACGTTGGAGAGTTTCTTGTTGGTTATTATAGATCTCCATAGGAGTCAGAACTGGTGATACGACCCTCTCTTCTGTTGGGTTTTGAAAAAGGGGATTCCTATATTGCGAGCCTTGTGCAGGTAAGGGCGTAGTCACCGTGGACATAGTTTGAACTGCTTGTATGGTATCTTGGGTGTTGTTTTCCTCCTTGAGAGTGGATAAATCAAAATCTTGAGGTAACTTGGTGCCTTGCTCTGCAAGCAAGCAAAAGATATGATCTTGGTTCTCACTAAGGATTTTGTCAAAGGTGGCCACAATTCTAGGCTCTTGTATTATTTCATCAAGATCTTGCCCATCTACTTGAGAGGATTGACCTATTTCAAAGTGTCTCTCTTCTTGAGATGGGACTAAATCTACAGTATAACCTTGAGGGACAAAATCCCGAGGCAAGCCAGTGGTGTATTGTGGTGTACTTATCAAAGGGATCCTATCCTCTTGAGGATTGCTTGGTTGGTCGACATGCGGCATGTTCAAAGAGCTGATTGGTTTTGCCGCGGGTGTTCTAGGAGTAACCTTGGGAGTAACGTTGAGATGACTTGATTGCAGTGTGTGAGGAGGTGACTTGCGCTTCTTAGGGACAACTTGCTTGGACTTCATAGTTTGCTGGAGCCTAGTGGTTACCATGGAATACCCTAGGACAAGAAAGGTAATGCTAGGTTTCTGTGAGGTGCTTTGACAAAGATAAACTCTGATGCACAATTTACTAGACCAAAGGCGCTATACTGTTTGACCAAAGGCGCAGGATTGTGCAACCAAAAGCATGCTACTGTGATGACAAAGGCGATGGACTGAGCTACCAGAGGCGAGTTACTGCTATGCCAAAGGCGAGCTACAGTGACCAAAAGCGAGCTACTATTATACCAAGGGTGCTGAAGTAGAGTTTTGCCAGAGGCGAGTTACTGTTATGCCAAAGGCGATCTACTGCACTACCAAAGGCGAGCTGCTGTAATACCAGGGGCGCTAGAGTAGTGTCTAATGTTTCTAAAAGGCAAAATTTTGATAGATTGTTTCTGTTTCTGATTAGATATGTTTGGCAAGAGAAAACACAGCAAACAATGTTGGCACACACAAGGGACTAACACAACAGATAGTGTATGTTTGAGGCTCCAAACAAGCCCAATTTTTCCATAGGTATAAGACAATTGCAATCAATAACAAGTACTTTTTATCCCTAGAGACAAGGTTTCATTGTAGTAGATCAGCTCACAACTTAATACTCCATCGATAAAAATATCATTCCATAAAGGTATCAGATATTTAGTATCTTTGCGAAAGATGATAGGTAGGGATATCTCACCCTCCCCTTGGAAAGCTCAAGTAGGTCACAAGAGCTTTATGGCCAAGGGAATACTATCTCTTCTCAAGGGAGCCAATGGTGAGTATCTTAAGGGCTTAAATCGATTCCCCTTGCACTGATGATTACCGCAATGTTCAGAGGTAGGTCGGGTAGTCTCTATCTAGAATGGTTCTTAGTGACTTTGAGGGACCAACGCCTTACGAGAAATGCGACAAGCTACTAAAATCTTTTACCAATCCTACTAAGAGTATCAAACACTTCACTTAATGTGAAAATCGTTTCCACAAAGAGCTAGTACACCTCTTTTCAGTTTGACACCACAAGGTAAGGCTGACATCGGTTAGGACTTGGCTTTCACCTTATCCCTCTTATATAGCGGTTCAAAGGAAAACTCCGCTTAGGGTCATCCCTTTTGGATGAAGCGCAATCCAAAAGCAGGCCCTTCTAAAGGAAGTACAGAAATGTAAGAGCAAGCACGTCAAACAAAGGTTCAATTGTCCCGTTATAAGAAAAAATAAGGTGCAACTAATTTAGGCACACACACGTTTGTAGTTGTCAATTGTCCCTTATGAAATTGAAGTGTTTGGCATTCATGTCCATTATCCCTTAGAAAATTGAGGTGTTTGTGCATTCATGTCCATTGTCCCTTAAGAAAAGTAGTATGTTCCTAAGACTTAGATTGCAAGGAAAATGATTTGTTCAATTTATCCTTTTAAGCATGCAATGTGTTTCTAAGACTTAGTGAGATAAATCAAAAGTTCTTCAATGCTCGTCCTGCATGAACATGTTAAAAACACCTATTTGCTCTATGTAAGTAATAAGAAATAGGTCAGTCAGTTCCACCAAAAATTCACAAGTTAGCAAAAGACAAATCAACTTGACCAAAAGCACTGCACTATCTTACCGGAGGTGACTTACTGTATTCCCAAAAGCGCTGTAACACAGACTAGAAGCGTCGGAGAATATTACCAGAAGCACTGAACAATATCCAGAGGCACTGTACTGTGCATCCAGAGGTGCGATACTGTTATGCCAAAAGCACTGCAATTTTTACCAGAAGCGTTGAAGGATAATGCCAAAAGTGTTGAAAAAGGTCTAGAAGCACTGTGTTGTGTATACGAAAGCGCGATACTATTATACTAACTACCCTGCATGGTCTCAGATCAAAAAATATTAGCTTTTGTCAAAATAACCAGGTCAAAATGGGATTTCATTGTTGATCTACTGTTCTGAGCAATAATATCTGATAGATCTAAATTGTGAAATCCAGAAAACTCAGAAAATGTATCAACACAATAGATTAACGCAAATACCGAAGATACCCCTAAATAAAACAGCTTAGGAAGTATCAAAAAAGTAGGTTTGAAAGACAAATACAACAGCTTGTCAAACAAATCAAAAAGATAAGTGAGGAGAAAACCCTGCAACAACACAAAACGAAGTCAAAACCTAATTTATCCAAAAGCGCTTAACGATGCTACCGGAAGTGCCGTTTTATGATACCGAAAGTGCCGCTCTGTGCTACTAGAAGCATCGCAGTGCCCCCAAGGGCGTTGTAATGTGCCTCCAATAGCGTTTAATGATACTGCCAGAAGCACTTTGCAATGTCATTTGCGTTGTACCGTACTGTAACTTCAAAAAAAATAATTTCTCAAAGAAAAAGAGGGATTAGTGGGTCCCACCGGGCGTGCCAGAATGTGTATGAGGAAAAATTGATTAAATCTAAACTAATAAAACCAAAAACCAATCACATAAAGCGAACCAATCTAAGTAAAAGCCATTATCATAAAATCAAAGACAAAATGAAAGCTCTTACCAAAACTTGTATTGTTCCCTTTTCGAGAAGTGTGGATTGCTCAATCAAGTTGCGAAACCATAGTTGCAACAAGCAAGTAGTGTGCTCAATGTGCTGAAAGATCAATATTAAAAGATCATAAGGTTGCTCAATCGACGTGTTTTGTATGCTCAAAGCTCTGTTAAGTATGCTTGAGAATACGATCGAAGAGAGAGACTCAACAAAGGAGATGAGGGGGGTTTATATAGATTTCAACAAAGATCGATCAACAGTCTAGATAATTCAGAAGAATCAATGGAGGAGAACAGTTGAGGAATGTGCAATGAATGAGAAGAAGACATGTGTCTTGCTTTCTTTTGCATGAGAGGAGTTATCAAGAATAGAAGAATGAGTTAAAGCAATTAACATAATGTAATGATCAGTTAAGTAATTTAAAACAAGAAGAAGAGATTTGCATGAGAATACGAAGATATTTTGCTTTATTAAATATAGAAAGCTTGAGTTATATTAGAGATAACTCAAATTTAGAAGAAAAAGCAATTTAAATAAATATTTGATTTATTTAAATTTAGAGAAGATATTATTGGAATTATTTAATTTAGAAGATTTGAAAGAAAATTAAATAAATAAATTTATTTAATTGTTGTGCATGATTTTGAAAGAATGATTTTGATTTAATTAAATAATTTAAGAATTATTTAATTGTAGATAAGAGGGAATTTGTTGAATTAATTAAATAATTAGATTTATTTAATTAATGTGGATTTGAAATTTGGAAAGAGGATAATTAAATAATTTAAAATTATTTAATTGTGGAAGAATAATACAGGAATTTAATTTAATTAATTAAATAAAGAGGATTTATTTAATTAATGTCGCAATTTTGTGATTTAGAAGAATTTGGTGAAATTAATTAAATAATTAGATTATTTAATTAAAGTGTGAAATGCAGGTGATTAGGAAGATTACGAAAAGCAAGTGGTGCGGCGACTTGGTCATTTTAGGGTGTCTACAAATTGTATCATGACATTCCATCTTTATTGTTTCATAAGATAAACATTTCATTTAAAGCTCTTCAAGTGTTCCAGAGATAAGAAAAAATCAAAACTTCAAAATCCCTGTGCACACCCACATATTAGGTTAGATAAACATGAATACTTAATCAAGGCATCAAAAATCAAAAGCTTAGCACAACCATTCTCATCCCGAAGATCCAAGTCTGTGCAATTGAGTTTATTCCCATCTGTCAGCAACTAATATCACCTCAGTTCCTCTGCATTAAGCTATGTGATTAGTACACACCTCATGAACTACCTGAACATGGCCCTGCTACTAGAGAGCATCTATAGCCCCAACAGGTTTGTCTCGTAATTCTACTCGAGCAGAGCCCTACTATTGTTAAAGGGTCCATAGCCCCAGTAAAGATTACTCAATCATCCATCTAACTGAGTTATAGTGTGTGATTTGTGATTTTCTTTTCTTTTCCCTTTTTCTCTTTTCTTTTAATTTTCAACAAGCTTATATTTGGTAGAGTACAATGCAGTACCGCTACATGATAACTCAGCGAGCTGGGTGTGGACTTAGGATGGTGGCAAAGGTGGACCTTTAGATTTTTCACTTAATGCGAGATCACAAAGATTCACTTAGGTACCTCTAGATTTTAAAAGTGTGAAAAGATATAAGATCTCAAAACAATTCAAGTCGCTCTAAATAGTCAATTTATCCTCCCAGAGCAAGCAACATGCCATCAAACGCTAACAATGGAGTCCACAACGGATCTATCCATCTGACGCAAGTTTATCAAAAGAAAACAAGAAGCATTCATTTTAAGATTAAACATTTTAAACATATAATCAAAAACCTCCATGTCAAAATACAATGTATGATTCCATTCTCGAGTCAAGTAGAAATCTTAATAGATAGACAAACTGAAGAAAATTACCCTCTGATTCAAAGAATCTCATGAATATTTATTCCCAAAATAAACTTAACATCACCTCATAAAGTCAACCAGAATGTGCTTGAATTGAAATCGTCGCCCCCAAAAATGGGACCCCAAGAAAAGCCAAAATTGCAGCAAAAACACACAAAACAAAATGCAACAAATCTAACCTAAAACTAACCTACAAAAGCAGGAAACAACTAAACTGACTATGTACAAACAAGTCCCTAAAGGAACTTAGGGTTGGAAATAATGCTTTAGGAATTGTCCATTGATAGACAATGGAACAGATTCCCCAGTAAGTGTTTTCAGTTTGAAAGCATTCTCTTCCAAGATTTCAGCAATTTGGTAAGGGCCTTTTCAAAGATTATCAAATTTATCGTGTTCACCCTTTCTTTCTTTAGTTTTGCCCCAGTATAGAACCAAATTAGATATATGAAAGGACTTGATCTTTGCTTGTCTGTCCAACCATCTCTTCACAACTCCTTGATATTTTGCAAATTTTCTAGTGTCATGTCTCATTTTTCTTCCAAGTGAAGCAATTGTGACAACCTAGTTTTTACTCTATCATTTTATTCCATGTAATCCTGCATAAATTGTAATGTGGCAATTCTCAGTTGGATTGGGAATACATGATCTTGGCCATAAACTAGATGATAAGGGGATGTACCCAGGGAACTCTTTATTCTTGTCCTGTCTACCCAAAGAGCAAACCTAAGTTGTGTATGCCAATCCGTCGGGTTTTTGTCCAAAAGTTTTTTGATTTCTCCTAGCAAGTTCTTGTTGGTGGATTATACTAGGCCATTTCCCTACGGGTAATAGTTTGATGAAAATTTTAGTGTGATGCCATATTCAAAAGCCCAATTAGAAAAATTCAATGAAGCAAAAGCAGGACCATTATCACAAACAAGTGCATGTGGGCATCCAAACCTAGTAATAATATTTTCTTCAAGAAATTTAATCACAACATAAAAAGTACATAATTTTAATGTATGAGCTTCAGACCACCTGGTGCAGTAATCAGTAGTGGTCAGAATAAACCTATGTTGTGCCGAGGAAGGTGGGTTAATCATACCAATAAAGTCCAAACCCCATTGAGCAAAAGGTTTTACTTTGATCATCGGTTGAAGTGGCATGGCTAGATTTCTTTCCCTTGAAGTAGCTACCTGGCATGTGTGACATCTCTTGACATGATCATATGCATCATGAAACAAAGTACGCCAATAATAACCTGCCCTCAGAATCTGGTGTGTTGTAGCTAAACCACCTCCATGACATGTTCCAAATTTATTGTGGAAGTGCTCCATTATCTAACTTGCTTCATCCTCTCCTACGCATCTCAAATATATCCGTTCATGATTCTTTCAGAACATGACTGATCCTTAGAGCATAAAATGCTGACTCTTTAACCTCAAAGCTCTCTTCTGGATTGAATTCATCTGTATCAGACATTTTTGATTTAGCAGATAATATATAACATCATTGTACCACTCATCAGGTGATACATCTTCAAGAGAATAAACTTGTTGCACCAACCCTGGTCCTTTAGTGGCAATTGTTTGAGTCAGTCCTTGCCCTTGAACAAGCTTCATTGGTTGAATTTCAATATCATATTCTTGAATAGTGGCGACCCACTTGCCTCTTCTTTCTCCCAATTTATTCTGCATAAGTAGGGTCTTGACTGTTACATCTGGAACAATGGCATATATTTTACTCCTCAAAATGTAATGCCTGAATTTCATGATTGCCTTGACCAGTGCATAAGCTTCCTTCTCCACATTAGGATATCTCAGTTCAACATTTTTCAATGGTGTTCTCATGAAGGCTATTGGGTGTTCATATTTTTCTTCATTTCTCTATGTGAGAGTTGCTGCACAAGTATGCTCTGAAGCAAATGAAGATAGATAAAATGGCCTTGTGTAATCTAGGATTATCAAAATAGGAGCATCAATAATAGCTTGTTTGATTTCTTCAAATGCCTTTCTTGCAGGAATTGTCCAATCTATATTTGCATCTTTCTTTAACATGTCATTCAATGGATTGATGATCTTTGCAAATCCTGTAATGAACTACCTGACGAAGTTTATCTTTCCAAAGAATGACTTCAACTCCTTCTTACTTACAAGGATATCAATTTTGGAAATAGCCTATATTCTTCTTGGATCTATTGAAATTCCTTTTTTCTAAAATCACATGTCCTAGTAATTTACCCTCTGGTACTCCAAACATGCAGTTCTTTGGATTCAATGAGATTCCATGTTTCCTACACCTCTGAAATACTTTCCTCAAATCTTCTATGTGGTCTTCCCTTTTGCGAGAGAAAACTGTGAGATCATCCATGTATATAATTATACATTTTCCAATCAAATCATGAAAGGCAATGTCCATAGCTCTTTGAAAGGTTGCTTTTGCATTAATCAATCCAAATGGCATTTGCCTATATGCATAATTTCCCTATTTACAAGTGAAAGTAGTCTTCAATCTATCTTCGGGTTCCACCATTACCTTGTTGTATCCTTAATATCCATCTAACAAAGACATCGTCTGGGAACCATTTACAATTTGCAATACTTAATCTAATGATGGCAACAGATAATTGTCTTTTTCTGATGCTCTATTCAAATTCTTGAAATCCACACACAACCTTATCTCTCCATTTTTCTTACGAACAGGAACAAGATTGGTGACCCACGTTGAGTGCCTTACTGGAAATATTATTCTTGCATTCAACAACTTCTTTACCTCTTTGTATATTAGTGGTTCTAAAAGTGGATTGACACGTCTCTGCTTTTGCCTTAATGGCTTGCTATCAGGTTTTAGAGGATGGTGTGTGTAATGATTGAAGTATCATAGGTCTTCAAATCATCATAGCTCCATGCTATAATGTCTAAAAATTCTTTCATGCATTTGAGTATACCCTCTTTCTCTTCAAGTCTACACACCTTTCTAATTAACACATTCTTCTCTTCACTATTTATTCCCATAATAATAGGTTCACATTTATCTCCTATAATCTTATGATCTCTTAATGCACTCAATTTATCTGGATCAAATAGTCTTTCCAACTAAATCATCCTTCGCGGTATTGTATTATTCTTTAGGTTCAAGATACCATTTGTATCAAATTTTGCCTGTTCCAAATCTTCTTCATCTATGATTTGAGCCTCAAAAACCCAGAGTTTGTGATGAAATCCAATATATGTTTATCATCATTGAACACCTGAAAATTTGTAACATTATCCAGAACTGATGGTACTAAAACCAACTCTACTGTGAACTTCTTTAACACATTCATGGCAAGTGGTGTAAGTGAACTTGCGGCTTGTGCTAAGGAATTAGCAACTTAATTCTTTGATCTGTAAATTGATTTGATGTTGAATGCATCAAAACTTTCAATCAAATCCCAAATATGGTTTCTATACCTCTTCAATCTCTTATCGTGACAAACATATTTCTTCCTTATCTGTTTGATAATTACCTCTGAATCTCCATAAACATGCAGGATCTTCGCATCTTTCTTGATAGCCATCAGTAACAAACAGACTAATGATTCATATTCTACAACATTATTCGTACATGGAAATTGGAGTTTGTGTACAGCCAAGAATGATTCACTTGATGGATTGATCAACTCGAACCCAACACCAGCTCCTTGTTTTGACTTGGACCTGTCAAAATGCAGAGTCCATACTTGATTCCCTTCTTGATCTATTGAAACTTTATTTCATTTCACTTTTTCTTTACCCTTCTTGGGAGTCTTCAGTGAAATTGGATCCTTCTTCGGTTGATCCTCACTCTTTTCATCTTTTTCAATTATTTCAGTTTCAATGGGCAATTCTACAAGGCTGTCCTCTTTCTTTACTTCTAAAATTTCTGGTTTTGTAGCCTGCAGAACTCTCCTCTATACTTGTTCTAAGGCAACTTTACACATAGCACAAGAGAACTCAGAATGAAAAGCATTGTGTATTCGGAACTAGTTAGGTAATAACAAATCCTTGACATTTTCTTGCTGAACTGATTCTATTGCTTGCTGAACATTCTTGAGTACGAAATTTCAGAAATTTTCAAGTGTACCATCTCCTTCATTAGAAGAAGACTCATAATTGTGATCAAGCAAAATTTTAGTTTCATCAAAAGATTTTTGACCTTCATCTTCTTTCATTCTTGAATCGTGTAGCATGAGAACTTCTTTTGTATTTGGCCTGTAATTCCCCAAATCAGTCTCTAAGAACAAAACTTCATTATCTTCACCATATTATGTGATCATCAATTTTAACCTTGGGGTACTATCATTTTGATTTGATTTGGAATTTCTTTCCACGGTAACCACATGTACAAAAAGTTAGTAGCTACGTACCCATTCAATCTCCTCACCCAATCTCGACTCAGGAGCATGCCATATCCGCATGGGATGTCAACAACTAGGATGTCAATGTATTTTTATATTCTTGGATCAGATGACAACTGCATGTGTATATTATTCAACTCCCCAACCACATGAACTTCTATCTTATCTAGTTGTTTAACCTTCTTTGTGGTTTGGGTAGGAATTAAATCAAGCCTTTTACATATTGAAAGTGGCATTACATTGCTCGATGCTCCTGAATCCATCAAACAATTGTGTAGCATCTTTCCAAAAATACAGACTGATAATAGGAATGGGGCAGGTTCATTTATCCCTTGATAGAAGACAACACCCTTTTCTTTTGGTGCCTTAGAATGTGCACTCTTTGCCATATCACTTGATGGTGGAATTTGTTCTTTCACAATCTTTTCATTTTTAACAATACTTCCTTCTTTTGTATCCTTTGTGAATTCTTGAGTCATACATACTGAATGTAGAGATTGATTAGCACCCTCTACTCTATTTTGAGAACAATATGGCATACTCTCCACAACATGTGCATTCTGAACATTCAATGAATTGGAAGGGCCTGTTGTAGCATTCCTTGAAGTAGATGTATCATTCAAGATGTTTAGAATTGTGTTTCTGATTTCAAGGATTGTCATCAGTTCAACTAAAGGCATGCTCACCTTCACTTTCTTGAATTCTTCTATGACAATTAAGTTCAAACACTTCAATTCATCATTTGTTGTAGCAGCATCTCGCAAAGGATTGACTCTTTGTGGAGTGTCTCGTGACTAAACTTCTTGCGTTAGAGTGACCCTTTGAGTAGCATCCTTTTGTCTATATTCTAGTGAATCCTTCAGAAACTTTGGATTATTAATAGCATTTGGATTCAGTGGAGTTTGAAAATTATTTAGAGGAATTGATGCAGTTAATGGATCTTGTACTCGATGATTTCTCTGATAGCTTTTCAGGGGTGGATTCCCAGCTGATTGTTGAAATGTTTGTACTTCCCCTATTGCCTCAGCCTGAAAGTCATTATCGAATCAAAGATAATAATCCAAATTTTCAATTAGTCTATTTGCAGATGCTAGAGGGAACCTTCCATTGTACTCCATTTTATCATAATCCATCAAAGTAGGGAATGTGAAATCTTCAATAATCAATGCTTGATCATACCTTGTTGTAGGAACAATCTCATATCCTATTGTTGATTGTGGAGCCTCTTGAGCTTGCATACTTTGCATCTCCTTTTGAAATATATCAGTAGCTATTTTGCGCTCCATACATTGCAACTCAGAATGTTGATTTGTGTTATGCAATAGACACCAACTTGATAATGTTTCTTTAGCTATGACCACCTTGTCTGCCAATCTAGAATCTAGATTTGAAGTAGAAGGGACATTCCCATTATTTGGAGATGTATTCCTTGTTTTATTTTGCCTTTGGAATACCTGATTTGTTCCTCAAAATCCTTGATTATACCCTTGATAATTTCCTTGATATCCATTTTGATTTCCTAGATCCCTCTGATTACGTTGGAAACTCCTTTGCATATTTCGTAAATGATTATTTTGATTTCCCAGATGGGTAACTTCAGTGGATAACCTCTTTACTTGATCAATTAACTCTTTTATTTCATCCTTCTCTTCTTGAGTCCTTGTAGAGGATGATGACCCTTTTAAGTACACAGCTTGCACTGGTGAGGCTTGTGAAATGGGTACTCATGGATGCAACATCATCTGATTGCTAGGTGTTAGAATTGGATTCATTAGAGGAGTATGATGTGTCAAAGCCTAGTTAATTCCTTGGATTTGATTAGGCATAGTCAGATGCCCTATATGATTAAGTGGTCCTTGAATATTCATGCCCAAGTCAATATTCACTGTGATAGCTTCGGTATAGGCTTTTGTTAGAGTACTTGGGGGTACTCTTGCCCTCCTCACAAACATGGAAGTGAGACAATCCAATGTTGCATAATAGACTTCCCTTGCCATTGCATCATCGACATTATATGGAGATTGTAACCTCGTATAATCCTTGCGAAACTGATTATTGAAAGAACTAATGGGTTCATGCTCTTGCCTCTTGACATGAACAAACTATTTGTAGAGCTCTCACGAAGTGATAGGAATCCTAAACTTTTCCAAAAAGGTGTTTTTCAATCTTTACCAACTATGGATGGAACCTGCAGGTAGATGAATGTACTAAAAATATGTGTCTTCACCCAGTGAATAAGGGAACAACCTACATGCTACATCTTCATGCTCAATTCTTCTATTTGAAAGAGTATCTTTGAAAATCTTAATATGCTCCTCTGTCATCCTATTCACATCATTGACCTAAAATTTGGAGAAAAATTGTTCAGGACTCTTGGGCATGTCATGGTAATTCACGAAAGTAGTAAGAGGAGAAGCATTTTCCGTAAGCCAAGCCATTTGAATGATCACTTGTTGTGCCGGAATGGTTTGAGTAACTCCTTGCATATTACTTGGTTGAGCAGTCTTTGTATTTGGTGGTGGAGGAGTTTGGAACAAATTTACAATATCCTCCACACTAGGTGACCCTTCACTTGATGAATTTGTCTTCTTATTGCACTTGGAATTGGAATTGAAATCCAATTCAACCAACTCTTTTGAAGCTTGTGGTGTACACCTTGAAATTCTCTAGTGCCTTTCAGGTGAAAAAGAAACAATGCGTTCCAGTGTGTCTAACCTTGTATTCCAAGAGAGGCCCTCCTTCTAGCACCAATTTTGTTGATGTGTTTTCCTTGCACATACAATGCAGAATAAAATACTGATGTACTTTATCCTCTCTTGAACAAAATCCCTCAAATGCTAAGTCAAGTGATCAAGTGAGTAGACTCTAAGGTTCTTCATTAGTTACTTTTGGTTTTGCTACTTGGGATAACTTAGTAGTAGGACATGAATTGTTGTTTAACCAAAGGGACTTATGTAAATGTTCAACAATAGGAAACTCGTTTCTCTTGGATAACATGCAACATAGCTTCTTCAAAGGTCTAACAATATGATAACTTAAGATATAGCATTGAAAGCTCTTGAATCTAATTCTAAGACTTTAAGAAAATGTAAAAGAAATGGGTTTAGAGAATTCTAATCTAAATGCTAGCAATCACCACTAATTCACTGGAATCATAACCACACTTTCCTTTACCATAAGGTAACAACTAGACAAAGGTGATGCAATCTTCTAAGGGAAAAGTAAGATTTTTTAGATTACTTCTGCACATGAAGGTAAATGAACATAAAGTAATTGAAGTTAAGATCAAATAAGGTTTAGACTAACCATGCACTACAATCTGCCATCAATAAATTATAAATGGTATGAACTATGAAGACTCCAAACATGAATCGGCAGTAACAACTCCCATGAAACATAAAACTAAATTGCTAAAAAACCAAACTAAACTAATCTTATTCTATGAGTGAACCCTTAGAAACCACGCATTCATTTGAACCAACACAAATCACCATGAAGATTTCAGCAATGAATTTGTATTTATTTCAACAGAGTCTTGAGAAACAATTTCTTAGAGCATTCCACCTTTACAAATGAGAGAAAATGAGGCTTATATAGGCTTCAAAATTCAATGCATGGCCAAGATTAAATCTAGAAATCAAGGGCTCTTATTGCACCAGATAGGCAAGTGGTTACAAAATTTACTAATATTAGACATTGCATTTATGATGCACCCACTAAGTGGAGTGCCCTTCTTTATGACCTCTCCTTTTTGTGATAAAATCCACAAATCTAGTTATGACACGTGTAACCTCTTCCATAGGGACACTTGGCAGAGTTTGAATGGTGCATTCTATGATTTGCAACTCCTTTGTGCATTTGACAACTGTCATCTCCCATCCAACCATGGATGTTTGAAACATGCCCATGAAAGTGGAAACTATGCAAACACCATCCAACAAGTCTTTGGAAATAGCGTGTGTATGCTGAAAATACCTTGTTTGCATTTTATCTTTTAGCAAGTACTCATCAATCTCTCCATTAGAGTCCACTACCTGGTTTATAGAAACATGTATTTTGTTTTGAATTTCTTGAAGTGATTCTCTTGTTCGAGTGCTGTCACTCTCAATCTTTCCAAGGATCTGCTCCCTTATGCTGAGGGCACAATACTAGGAAGCAAAACTATATGATGAACCATGTTTGATCACTCCTTCATCTATCAAAGTGGCACTTGGAGTATAAATCAACCTTTTCAGCTGAGGCATAACCTCTTCTCTTACAACTCTGGTTTCTGCACAGGAAACCAAAACAATCTAAACTTTTTTGAATATTGAAGAAGCCTCCTTGTATAACTTTACAATCTCATCAATTAATTCAAAGGATTTGATCTTGAAATCTGCTGCCCAATCTGGCAACATTTGAGATGAAGATCTCATTTCCTCCAAATGTACCACAGACTCTTGTGAAAGCAATGCATGTGGTGCAACCATCTCTCCAGCTTGGCTTACTGGCCTCATCAACTGCTGAATATAATGTTGAAATACCAGTTTATCCCTCTCCAACTGGATCCTCTATTCTTGTTCCTTCCTTAGTCTTTCCTTGATACTTGCAACTGAATATTCCAATTCTTCTATCTCTTTTTCTACTATGGCTGGTCCTAAATCAAAAGTATTCAGGTCATATCCACTTGGAACACCATCACCTATTTCTACACTAATTTTTGGTACAACAATATGCACTTGCCTTGACCCCGAGCTGCCTCTTGTGATCTTCGAGAATTTAGTAATTTTTCTGTTTTCCTTTGTCAAGTTTGGCTCTGCTCAGCAAGGCTTGCAAACTCAAGATGGGTTCTCTTTCAATAAGTGACTTCTCCTTGACCTGATCCCTTAGCCACTCTAGTAAGTTAGATAAGTCTTCCCAATTTTCCTCTTGAACTCCCTTCTACTGAACAGTAGGAAGAGACTCCTCATCAAACTCATATAACTCCTTGTCATTTTGATTTTCAACTTCTACCTCTATCATGACCACTTCTTGTTCCTTAAATGATTTTGACATAACTTCATCAATCTGATTACCTTGTTTGATGCCTTAATTAGTTTGTACTTCTAAAGCTACATGTTCATTAGGCCTCACTTCATCTTCCTCGATATCTATTATACTATTGCACTCTTGTCTTGAAGATGTACTAGTGACCTTCTAATCATCATTCTTTGCCTTCTTACTTGGCTAAATATCTTCATGTGGATCAACACCTTCACCCTCTGAATCATTGGAATCACTGGAATCACTACTTCACTCACTACTTGAAGTATCCATGGACTGATGTGTACTAACTCCTCCCATCAAATTGTAAGTAAATTGGACATTTTTCTCTTGAAGCCTTCAAATTTGGAAGTCCACATATTTTCTTGTATGTGCCACAATTGGCACCATCATATCATCATTGCGTGTGACTTCCTGTTCTGACCAATTGATGGGAAAGGCCTGTCCTTCTCCTCTCCATATGAACTTTGTGAAAGTCTTTTGTGATTCTCCTCAAGCTGATCTAGAATGTTGATTACTCTTGTTGGTCTGACCAAATCCAAAGACCATCTGTAGCAACCTTTCTTTCTTATTTCTATGTCATCATACACATCCATCCAATGATCCTTGAGCTGTGGTCTGTGCTCATATTTGCTCCCAAATTTTTGTCTGACTAAGCCAAATGGATCAAAGTTACTGTGCGCATTATTGTGGCACACCAAGTTATAAGCTTGCAGTTCTATTTCTAAATTTTTAGCTGCCTGTAATGACATGCAAGTTTCCAGCCTCCTGATGCTGATTGGAAACTTTGTTACGGTCTTCTTTCTCTTTCTCTAAGCTTTGTTCAATGTAATCAGCTATCTTGTAACCTCTAACAACACCATTCTATCTGTGGGGTATCTTGGCAACCTGTAAGGCAATGATGAATAGCCCTCAACACGGATGTATGTGAATCTTGGAAACTGAATAAACCACTTTCCATGTTTTTCCATGAAATTCATAGCCTCCTTCAACAATCTCCTGCATGTGTTGCCTTGCAACAATCTAACAATATACATGGAAAAGGCATCATTAAACCTTCTATAATGAGATATAGCCTATAAGTGCAACTGAGGATAGCAGTCATAAACCTTGAACTATCCATCTCCGTTTCCAACTCTCCCCTTGCAATTTAGTCCTGGATATCTCTCATTTTTGGCGAGCATATATATAACATATGAGCTCATATAAAATGTTTCTGTCTCTTGTAAACTCTTCAACTGATCATCAATATTGTTGCTAATCATTTCAGCCTAATCTATCATCCTCTTTCCACTTATGATTTCTTCAATAAAGAAGAACATCTAGGGCTCAAAATTTGCCGACTGTGGGTGCGATTCAGAAATACGACCATATAATTGATTTCTCATTGGAAGTTAGATTTGTGAAGCTTTTTAGGCACTTTGCTTACATGCGGCCTTGGTTGTACCAACCAGTGGTTGTTTATCACTTCCATACATTTCTCTGGTCCAACTAGATAAAGTTGTAAGGCAGACTCCTTGTCGCAGAATGTAGTAGTCTTGTGCGAGGGGATGTAAAAAGCTTCTACGATTGCCTCTTCCCTCAGATGAGCTAGTACTTTGTCATCTCTAGTCATAATACATCTCTTTTCATGATTATAATTCTTAGCACATTCCAACATCAATTCTGGACTTAGCATTGCCGGCGGGAAACAAGAAGCCTAAATAATCCCATTCTTCAACATTCGCTTGATTAGATCTGATGGATTGGGTTTGTATAAATTTTATTGAATCTCTTCCATGTTGGTCTTCCCAAGATTGGTGTCACCAAGGTTTCACTATTTTGACATGATCTTTGTCTCTAGCCACGTTCCCTTCAAATCGCCCCTCATCATCGCCTGCTTGTCTTTCGCACTCATTGCTCACCTGCACGAATATCCAAAATTAACATATTAAAATAATGCATCAAAAAGGGTGCAAAAAGGATAAAATCTCACTATCTAACATACACAAGATTTAAAATATGCCATTTGAAACCACCTTGTTCTTTCACAAAGAAAGTTACTAACACAAAATTTGCACATCCTATCCCAATTTTTCAACAAACTTTGCTCCTAACTTGCCTCCTTCACATTATGATCATCTTATTAAAATAAATAAATGCTCCTCAAACACCTGCATCATTAGTCTATAACCAATTCAATTCACTACCTAAGCAACTTTGCTCAATTTCCTCGATCACAAGCTTGTATCTTGAATTTGTCGATAAAGAAAATTGATTACAAAAGCTGCGTGTCCTTAGCGAAAACTTGCATCCTTGAATCATCTTTTCAGATATCTTGTTTCCTCTATGAATATTTGCAAGTTTAAACCATGTTGAATGCTCTCATATTTGAGCGATGTCATTATATACTCAGTAAAGTTGTTATATTTGGAAAATGTGTATTGTTCTATACTATGAATAACATCGACCACTCAGCATTCGCACCTGTGCAAAATGTTGGGAGGGGAGAGCAAGGGAGGTAGACTTTAGTTCTGAAAAACAATGCTACAACAATGTAGAGGAGCATAAAACAAACTCACAAAAACACAAATGACAGCAATAAATATTATATATTTTCTCTTTCAAAGTTACATACAAATTTCTTACAAACTACAATACAGATCTGCAGCTTTGTTTTTCTGATTTGCCCAATCACTGGAGCTTCTACAAAACAATTTTTGTGCTGCTGCACATTCCCTTCTGCTACTGCAATATTCTTCTTCTGCTGTCTTCTTTCTGCTATTCACTTGTTCTCTACTAGAACATTCCCTTCTGCTATGTGCAAGTTCTATTCTCTCTATCTTTTCTTCTACTACTACAGGCTTCTCTCTTGCATTCTCTTCTCTGTCAACTATCCTTCCCTCCTATTTTGTCTCATGCCAAAACTAGTGCTCAACCACATTTGAAATTCAAACTCACCTACCTAATTCAATGCTAGCAGGTGCAACGGATGCTAGGGCTGATTTTGGAGATCCCAAATTCTGACGCGGGGGGCAGACAGAAGTTAATGCACTGACGGAAGATTAAATTCTTCCAACACCCCCCCTTAATTTGAAGTCAGATGTCATTCAACAATTTTCTTTTCAGAACTGATCTCTAGAGTTGTACCTTTTCTTTTGCCTTTCTGGAGTAGATCTCCAGAGCTGTTTATACCATTCTGCATCATCTCCGGAGCTACTCTCTGTATCTCCGGAGCACCCTGTCTACATCTCCGGAGCTGACTTCTAGCATCTCCGAAGCACTGTTTCTACATCTCTGGAGCACCTCTAGAGCTGCACATACCTTCCAGAGTTGAACCTCTAGAGCTCTGTTGCTATCTTTCTGGATCTGAACCTCCGGAGCTGTCCTCTTTACAAGGCTGCACACCTCCAGAGTTGTCAACAATGCCTAGCCTAACTCTTAGGCATTCAAAAGAATCTTTTGGCAATGCCTTTGTAAAAATGTCAGCGAGCTGCTACTCAAATCTGCAATACTGCAACTCAATCTCTCCTTGTTCTACCAACTCCCTTATAAAATGATAACAGATCTCAATCTGCTTTCTTTGTCCGTGGAAGACTAGATTCTTTGTCAGGGCTATTGATGAAACATTGTCACAATGAATGGTTGTACCATCTTCTTACTGCTCATTCAAGTCTACAAGGATCCTTCTCAACTAAATAGTCTGACATACTGCTACATTTGTTGTAATATACTCAGCTTTTGCTGTAGAGAGAGAGACAATGGGCTGCTTCTTGGATGCCCATGATATCACACTGGAACCCATGTGAAATACATAGCCGGATGTGCTCTTCCAGTCATCTACATTTCCTGCCCAATCACTATTCGTGAAACTAGCCAATTTAAACTCATTAGATACATCATACAAGATGCCATAACCTCTTGTACCATTCACATACCTCAGGATCCTCTTTCCTGCTTGCCAATGTGTGTCCTTAGGCTTCTCCATGAACCTAGAAATTAGGCTTACAACATACATCAAATTAAGCCTAGTGGTTGTCAAGTACATGAGGCTTCCAAACATGCTCTTATAGAGGGTTGGGTTTACTTCCTTGTTGTTGTCCTCTTTACTCAATTTCAAACCTATAGCTGTTGGTGTAGGGGTAGGTTTACTATTCTCCATTTTAAATCTCTTCACAATATGTTTGGCATAGTTAGTTTGCGAAATAAATATGCCATGCTCTATTTTATTGACCTCAATGCCAAGAAAATACTTTAGCAGACCTAAGTCTGTCATCTCAAACTCATTCTTCATTGCCTCTTTGAAATCAGCAATGAAAAGATCACTATAGCCAGTAAAAATCAGATCATCTACATACAAAACAACAATCAAAATTTTACCTTCAGCTACTATTACGTAAAGAGTGGGCTCACTGCTGCTTTTGGTAAAGCCATTACTCACTAAATATGAGTCTATTCTATTGTACCATGCCCTAGGTGCTTGTTTCATCCCATAGAGGGCTTTCTGGAGCCCATATACTTTGTCCTCTTGTCCTAGGACTTCATAGCCAGGTGGCTGCTCCACATACACTTCCTCTTTTAGCACTCCATTCAAGAAGGTTGACTTTACATCCATTTGAAACACCTTCCACTTGTGTTGGGCTACTATTGCTATGACTACCTAAACTATTTCCAGCCTTGTAACTGGTGCATATGTCTCATCATAATCTCTTCCAAACTGTTGTTTGTACCATTTGACAACTAGCCTTGCCTTATGTCTTTCAATCTTTCCTTCAGTAGTAGACTTGGTCTTATAGACCCACTTAACTCTAATCACTTGTTTACCTTATGGTAAATCAATTAGCTGTCATGTGTCATTCCTCTCTATGGCATCCAATTCTTCATCCATGGCCTTACACCATTTCTCTTCTTTCACAGCTTCTTCAAAGTGGATTGGATCACTGTAAGTGAATAATGCAAAATTCAAATTCTCATCATCATTAGCATACCTTGTGCTATCATAAATCTTCTTCACACTCCTTATCCTCTGTGGCATTAATGATATGAGTGTGGGGTCTGAATTACCTCTGGAGCTATTGTATTGCTGACCTCCGAAGCTACTGTGTTGCTGAACTCTGGAGCTGCAGATCTCTGGAGTTGCAGACCTCCAGAGCTGCTGATCTTTGGAGCTGCTGTTTTCCAATGCTCTACGGTAGTTTCTTCCTAAGATGCTGCTCTCCATAGTTCCTCCAGAGTTGCTGTCCTCCAAAGCTTTTTCATCTTCAAGGGATATTGTGACTGAAATACCCATGGTGCTGTCCACCGTTCCATCCCATGCTTCATTCTCTATGAACTCAACATCCCTGCTGATCACAACCTTTTTGGTGATGGGATTATACAGTCTATAGACTTTTAACTCTTCACTATAGCCTGTGAAGATACATTTTTCACCTCTATCATCAAATTTCTACCTCTTCTCTTTAGGCATGAATGCATATGCCACACACCCGAAGATTCTTAGGTGTTCAACACTCCATTTGTTGTTTGTCCACACCTCTTGTGGAATCCTATCACGAACGGCCTTTGTAGGACACCTGTTTAATAGGTAAACCGCTATTGCTACAGCCTCACCCCAATAATTATGTGGTAGTCCTTTTACTTTCAGCATGCTTGCTACCAATTCTTGAATGGTTCTATTTTTCCTTTCAGCCACTCCATTTTGTTGTGGAGTATACCTTGTTGTGAACTATTTTTGTATGCCTTCATTCTTACATAAATTTATAAATTCCTTGGAGATATACTCTCCTCCTCTATCTGTTCTTAGGGCTTTGATATAGTTGCCACTTTTCTTTTCAGCTGATGCCTTAAACTTCTTAAACTTCTCAAAGGCTTCTGATTTGTTTTTCAAAAAATAAATCTAGATTTTTTTGCTGTAATTATCTATGATGGTCATAAAATATACGTTCCCACCTAATGTGGGGGTCTTCATTGGGCCACATAAATCTGAATGCACCAACTCCAATGGTGCTCTTGCCCTTCTAGAATACCCTAATTGAAAGGGTTGTCTATGCTGCTTTCCTAAAATGCAGGCTTCACATTTTCTATCGAGCTCTACAATGTTTGGTAGCCCTCTAACAATGTCTTTCCTGGACAATAAACTCAAACTAGAAAAACTTAAGTGCCCATACCTCAAATGCCACAATTTGGATGGGTCTTTGATGACTGTCCTAAAGGCTGTTTGTTGTCCCACTGCTGTGAGTGTCGGAGATAGTGCAGGAAACTATGCTAGAGATAGCACTGGAGACTCTATGTGTATCCTAAGAGGAAACATTCTATTTCTTGTCATTTGCACTACTACAATCGCTTTCTTACTGCATCCTTTATCAAATATTGTGCACTCTCCATTTTCCATCAGGATTCTATAACCATTTTGGACCATCTGTCCAATGCTCAATTAGTTATGTTTTATGCCAGGGGCATAATATACATCCTAGATCTTCCTCCTTTCACCATTCTTAGACTGAATGTTGACTGTACCTTTTCCCATTATAGGAACTTGCTCATTGTTTCCCATTTTTATTTCAGTCTTGATGCTGCTATCTATGGAGGTAAAAATTTTTTTATTTCCACTCATGTGGTTGCTACAACCGTTGTCTAGATACCATACTTCATCACTACTCCTTTCAGCAAGGTTGCAAACAATAAAAACATTTGACTATTTTTCATTTTCAGCCTTGTTCTCATTTACTACATTAGCATTTTGGCCTCCATGATCACGTTGTTTCTTTCTACACTCACTAGCATAATGACCATACTTATGACAGTAATAGCATTGAAGATTGCTTTTGTCATACCTCTGATTAGAACTACTGTTCTTCTTCTTTTCTTGATAGCTTGGCTATGAGCTGCTTGCCTCTTCTTGGTTATTTGAAACTCCTCTTCCAGAGTTGCTTCTTCCTCTACCTCTTTGACCTTTACCTCTACTATTTCTTCCTCTTCCCCTACCTCTTGCATTGGTTTGAGCCTTGAAGGCTTGCTCAAGGGAAGGAGCGGATCTATTCAACTGCTGCTCATGGATCTGTAAAGAGCCCATCAACTCATCCACTATCATCTTGGACAGATCCTTAGTCTCCTCAATGGTTATGACAATAGGGTCAAATCTAGAAGGTAGACTTCTTAGGATTTTTTCAACAATCCTTTGTTCATCTATGGTTTCTCCATTTATCCTTAGCTGATTTAACATGGTAGAAACTCTAGTGTGAAATCACCTTTTTAGTTCCCTTATAACTGTTCTGTAATATTTTCCATGCCTGTTTTGAGTAGTTTGCTACTGCAATGCAGGGGAAAATAGCCTTTGTTAAGGCTACCTCAATCAGACTGAGGGCTTTTGCATCCTTCATTCTAGTTTCCTTCAACTGGTTTATTTGAGCATTAGTTAGATCTGCATAGGCTGCTGGGTCTAGGTGTCTGTGAACCAATTGGTGACCAAATCCCATAGGTCATTAGCAACTAGAATAGTCTTCATCTTCTTAGCCCATATGCCATAGTTCTACCCATCAAATGTAAGTGGCTGCTGCCATCCTTTGCTGTCCCCACCTACCATGCTTCTCAAATCTAAGAAAGCTAATAATGCCTAGATAAACTAGGGCTTATATATGAACACCCACAAAAAAGAAGATTTCTAACTGCCCAGAAAAATAGGGCTCTGATACCACTTGTTGGGAGGGGAGAGCAGGGGAGGCAGACTTCAGTTCTGAAAAATAATGCTACAGCAATGTAGAGGAGCATAAAACAAACACACAGAAACACAAATGACAACAATAAATATTATATATTTTCTCTTTCAAAGTTACATACAAATTTCTTACAAACTACAATACAGAGCTGCTGCTCTATTTTTCTGATTTGCCCAATCACTGGAGCTTCTACAAAACAATTTATGTACTGCTGTACATTCCCTTTTGCTGCTGCAATATTCTTCTTCTGCTGTCTTCTTTCTACTGTTCACTTGTTCTCTACTATAACATTCCCTTTTGCTATGTGTAGGTTCTATTCTCTCTGTCTTTTCTTCTGCTACTATAGGCTTCTCTCTTGCATTCTCCTCTGTCAAATGTCTTTCCCTCCTATTTTCTCTCATGCCAAAACTACTGCTCAACCACATTTGAAATTCAAACTCACCTACCTAATTCAATGCTGGCAGGTGTAACGGATGCTAGGGCTAATTTTGGAGATTCCAAATTCTGACGCAGGGGCAGATAGAAGTTAATGCACTGATGAAAGATTAAATTCTTCCAACTCAAAACTGCCAATGCATTTAATAGATGCCTCAAATGGCATATGAGAAAGGTGCTATCTTTAGATAATGCCATTTTTAGACAATATGTGACTCCCACTTCGTCTGCCTTGCCTGAAATTAGAACTATCGAGAGTAATGACCGGTCAGTCAAAAGACAGAAAGTGTTAATGTACCCTTAACATACTAAACATGGGTACTTCCCTATCTTCGCACATCTTCACATTTTGTATACTCGTTGTCAACTGGCGCATCCTAGCAGACCTTCCATTGTAACATGAATGACATATGAAATGCAATAGAGTCGTGAAAGTCTGCCACGATATGCGTTATGAATACATGCTTTGAAACAGATCTTTGAACCAATTATGTATCCTGCAAAGAGAATGTGAACATCCTTTTGAGGCAGGCATTTAGAATGTAAGTGCATATTGATATGTTTTAATGTGAGGTTACCATGGATAAAAATGAATACATACCTTGAAGCGGACTCCAAATGAAGTCGCACATAAGATGTGCAAATGAATCGTATAAGTCCACCTAAGCAGACATTTGGAACAACCTTGAATAATTTTAACATTTCATATTTATGGACTATGATATCATATTTGCGCAAAAACAAGATTTCTAACACCTTATGTATATTTCATCGTTTGCAAGCTAGTTTAAGGAAATGCATCCAAATGGACCTATGGGGACCCACGCAAGGTAGCGGATGCATGCCTAGAATAGTCAACAAACTTTCAAATGCACTGAGAATAATTTGAAATTTGCAAAAGCTAGATTTCCTTAAGCACCCAATTGACCCCTTTGGCTAAGCCTACATAATTTTGGAATTCAATGAAGTCGAGACCAATTTTAACATCGAAGCTCCCTTTCAACCTTGAAGTTCATTACTGCAAACATTTCAAATTCAAACAAATTTCACATGTCATTTAAAAAAAAGGGGGAAAGTTGTTAAGGCACTCTCAATTCATCTGGTTATTGATTTCATCCAGGCACTCGATGGACTAACTACAACCTTCAATTATTTCAAAATTCCTTATTCAGACGGGAGATCTCAAACAAGACAACTGCCAAAACAAAACGAACTCACACCAAAAAATCAAGACGAGGGGTCCCCATCACTGAATGGGGCGATGTTGCAAATATATCACAACACATCCCATAATACTTGCCACCATCACTAGCTAGATCAATTAATAATCAAGACAACTTCAGTGGAAAATAAGGAGTCCACAATTTCTTGAATCTTTTGAGTTAGTGGATGCAGACATCTTTCGCCTCCATGCTACTGGCGATTATTTGAAGTATGGGTTAGCAATTCCCTTCAAATACCATGACATAACAATATGTCACACAAAAGTATATCAAGTTTGGCTCATAATAGCTAGTAGAAAGACACGAGAGTTGAATTCTAAATATAATTATTTCAATATGGGGATCATTGAAATATTTCAATCTTGTAGATCAATTAGAAATGAAACTTAGGGCTAAAATGATAATTTCAAGACAAGAAGTGAATGTAAAGAAATAAGTGCAAATGTAAAATCAGAATGCATAAAGGGTCAATGTATGAAAATTGATACAAATAAAGATAAAATGAATATAGATAAGAATAAGAATTGGGCCAAATTGAATTCTGAATATAATTATTTCAATATAGGTATCATTGAAATAGGTCCATCTTGCATCACTCAGAAATGAAACTTAGGGCTAGAATGATCATTTGAAGACAAGAAGCATATGTATATCAAACAAAGATTACTAGTATATATCAAGAAGAAGCAAATATAAGAGACAAGGAAGAAGTGTGCTGCCACACACGTAAAAATTGGAGGTGGAAGATAAAAATATGCAAAATACAAAGGAAAGCATCAACACACTATACCAATTTCATTTAGGATGGCCAACATCAACAAAGGATCTAAAGGTACAACTAGAAAACATTCAGATAATGTAGGTCTCTAGCACTTACAATACTATGAAGGATTTGGATAGGAGCCTCATAGTACAAATTGAAACCTTACACAACTACTATCAACAAGTACATGATTAGAGAGAAGTGTTACGGGGACAAATTAAGCAACTTAGAGAAGTAGTTAGCCTTTGAATTACACATGTCATAGGTTTATTGATAGAGGCTATCAAAGTGACTACAACAATTCAAATTCCACACACTTTAGAATATGGAGGAAAATACCCAGTTTAAAACTATCAATGGTCAAATACATTTTCTACAACAGGAAATTCTACAATGGAAGAACACGTATACCCAACTTAAGGGGACATGCAAAAATATTTTTCCATGAAGATTAGATACCTTTTAAAATTTTGAAGTTGTATTAATCAAATTTTCCAATTTCATTATAGAAATCTCACAATCTTTTGTAGGACATAGCCATGATGTCTTGAGGATAATACATTGTTTCAAGGGGGGTGATGTTGATAGAACATAGTTGAATTTACAACAAGCTACATCTACCACAAAAGAGATACAGTATATCTAGTCGACCACCAACACATCCAAAGGTCATAATATGTACAAGAGACACACTCCTTGATATACTTATAATTAGGTATAAGTAAGGCTTGAAGATCTAATTGATGTAATAAGAACAACAAACGGAATAGATAGATATATAGATAAGAATGAAGTATATGCAATGAAATATGAGATGTAGTGAGAGATAGAAGATTGATGAATGAACATACTTTGTATCAGAATTGTATATGATGAGTATAATATATCACAAGTTGGTCTAACTAATTTATAATGTGTTATGATATATGATGTGCATGTTAATGGATGTACATTATTAATTTTATTTTCTCTTTCCTACCGTAACCTTCTTTAACTCATCACATGCTCTAATCTTTCTCTTATCTCTAATACTCGCGTATAAATACAACATTCAAGTAACTTAGGCTTGTATCTTTGATTTGTGCGCATTCTAGCTAACAATCTTGAACAAGAAATTTATATGCAACATCTAGACGAGTTTGAGGTAAAAAGGAAAAAAATTAATTTGCAAGCTAAAACAATCTTTGTATGGTTTGAAAAAAGCACTTTGGATGTGCTATCAAAGGTTTGATGCATTTGCTTTGAAGTTGGGTTTTATTAGAAGTGAAGAAGATAATAGTGTATACATTAAATGTATTGATGATTACATTCTAATTATGTCTTTTATATGGATGATATGTGATTTATTGGTAACAATAAGGCAATGATTGGGGAGCTTAAGACTCAACTTTTTGGTGCATTTGACATGAGGGGGGCAGAAAAATTCATTCTGGGAATGGAAATCTAATGTAGGAGCATCAACCTAATTTCCAAATTTATGGTTAAGTGGCAGGATATAGTAGGATAGAATCTCTTGTCACCATAGTGACATGAACAATGACTGGAAGATGTTAGTTAATAAGAACTAAACAGTTGAGAGGTGATGACCTAGAGTGAAATCATTAGGAAGTAATTGCAATAATCCATTGAGGATGGTTAGATATTGATAGTTAAAGGTCAACAGTTGAGGTAGATGAGAATCAATGGTCGAGTAGTTGGAGAGAATATGAAGGAAAATAGTTTGAAGATGGTTAGAATTTGGTTGAGGTTGATGAAAATAGAAAGACAAAAAAATGTTTTAAGATGCATTAGAAGATTATGGAGGTGTGGTCAGGTTGGTCATGAATAGTCAGAAGGTCGATTGAGGAAGGCCAATAAAGTTGAGGCCGAGAGGAAGAGAGTAAGAAGGCCGAACAAAAGAAAAGAGGCCAAATGAGAATGATGACCGATTGTATAGGAGAATTCCAAGAGTATTTTTTATGTGAATGGGAAAAGACAGGGCACGTGAAGAAGGTCGAGTGAAGAAGAATCGAAGCACAGAGACAATATGGGTTGAAGGGTAGACTTAGTCTAGGAGTACGAGTCCGTAAAAGAAAGATACTCTCTGTATAGGATGATAAAGTCTTAGAGGCTATCAACGTGGAATTTTTGTAACCATGTTTGGCTGAGTATAAATAAATGAAACTTATTATCATAACTCCAATGGCCCCTTTACTATTGTTTGAATGTTGAGTTGGTTTCTTTAAAATTGTATTTCATTTAGTTGATTGTGTTTCTGGAAGGTTCCTGTCACTGGATTAGTTCATTTGGGTCCTTGTCTTTGAGATTAGTTTCCATTGAGGTTTCTTCCATTTATTCTAGCCTAAAAAGTTCCCCGTCTCTTTAAATGTGCTATTATAGAATTGTTTATTGTTGTACTGATTCCTGTCATTGTTTGACTATGAAGTATGTTGAGGATATATAAGAACTGGAGAGTTAAGTTGAGTGAGTCAGGGATAAGATTTTAGATATTAAAGGAAGACCTCTTGACTTACATCAGATTGGTAACATAGCCCAAAAGATTTGGGCAGTAGAAATTAGTTATATGTTGATTGGTATTCGGTTGAGTATGTGTATTGCACATTGATAGGTTTATTAGTAGAGTCTGGGTGTCAAAAGTTTTGGACAGGGGAAATTAGTTAAGTTTATTGATATTAGAGGAAGTAAGTGTGTTACAAATTGACAGCTTGTTGAAGAGCTCGGGTTCCAAAAGATAGAGGGAAGAAAGCCCTAGGTAAGGTGTGGCGAAAAAGATTATGAAAAAGTTAAAGGATATGAAAATGTAGAAAATTTAGAAAGGAAGCATGAAGACAAATAAGAAAGAAAGTTCTGGAGAGAAGAACCAAATGAAAGCCCAGAAGGCAAGACAAAATACAAATTTTAAAAGAGAGATGGCAGAATTGAGAAAAGATTTAGAATAGTACATGATTGCAAGGTAGCAAAGGTATGAAGAGGAAAGCTATGAGTATTTTTGGTGTTGGCCCATGGAAAAGAAAGTAAAGTGGCATGTGAAGATGATTATGGAGAGAAGAAAAAGGTAGAGGATGAATGTTTTGAGAAGAGAAGAGAGAAATGACAGAAGGTGGGATAGCAAAGAGTTACCCAGTGAGCAATGTACACCCGAGGAGGTGAAGGAAGTTCTCATTGAAGATAATATGGGAAGAGATTAGAAAGAAAGAGGGAAAGAGGAAGAAGTGCAACAAACAGCACTTGAGAAGGAGAGTAATGAAGAAAGGAGAGTGTCTAGGAAGGATGCACTCATAGAGACATTTTGGTGTCTTGTTTTAATTACTAATGTTGTATGTGAGCATGTGTATGCAAGTATGATAAGTATTGTGGAGAAGGTCAAGAACAAGGCCTTGGAGTTGAAAAGGGAAAGGGTACATAATACCTACAGAGAGGGATGCTGATGAGAAAGAAAGGAAGCAAGTTGCAGCAGTTTTCCAAGAAGGCACAAAGCAACAGTTGGCAGCAAAGGTACATTGCAAAGTACCTGAGGATGAAGAAAAGGATGATGCTGAAGTTTTGTAGTTTGATGAAGGATATGACAAAGAAACCCTAGAGTTTCATGATGTTTTGGAAGATGTTGTAGAAGCAGGGAAAGATGCCTATGAAGAAGAGAAGTTGGAGGCAAGGAAGCGAAAGATGAAGGCAATTTGGGGCAGTATGTAACAAGAAGTTACAATATTGATTTTGGTTATGAAAGTGAAATTAATAAGAATTTTAGTTTTGATCATTTTAGTAGAAGAAAGAATGTGTATGAGCAAGAGGAAAAGGAGAAAAGGAATTTGGTTAATCATGGGTACATAATTCCAAGTTGGCAAAGGAAACTGGTTATTGGAGGGAAGCATTTAAGGTGCAAAGAAGAAGATGCTATTGATAATATTTGTACAAGCAAGAAGATGCAAGGTATGGATTATATGCTAGAGAATAGGTGGAAACCAAAATTTAGGAAGAGTTGGCTAGCAAGGAGACCTAGAGAAGATGATTTGAGGCTAAAAATAGAGCCTGGAAAAAGAGCAGCAATAAAGAGACAACAGTCCAACGATGTGGGAAATAAAGTGTGGATGGTGATGCGTGTAGTAGAAGAGGACTGTGATGTTGCAAGGCATGAAGATAAAGAGACAATGTTTGAGAATTAGAAACATGAAGAAGAGGCTAAGGCCAATGAACAAGGAGCCATAGTAAAGGATGAGAAAGAAGATAAAGGGCAAGAGCATGTAGAAAAATTTAGGAAAAAGAAACATGGTCCCTACAAGGTAAATGGTAAGGAATCTGATTAAGCTTTAGAGGCTTTGAATGAGATTTATAGTTTAAGGGAAGAAGATACCAAGGTTGAGGAATTGAATAATAATGGGAGATGTATGAGTATGAGATAGAAGTGTGGAGATTTGTAGATGAGAAAGAAATGAGGAAGCAAAGACACAAGAAGTCAAAAGAACACAAACTTGGGAAGTTTAGAAAGAGTAAATATGGATGTAAGATGGACCATTGGAATGGTTTAAGTGAGAAAGGTGGAAAGAAAGAATGGGCAGCAGAAGCCTGGGTTAATGGAGGCATGGAGAGTGAAGAAAAAGTACCAGAAAATGAAGAAGGCACAAATGAGTTTGCAATAGTTGCAGAATTTGCAGTGATAAAGATTGAAGGTTTAAGAATTTATGAAGATCCAGTAGATGGAAAAGGGTTCAAAGGGAATGAAAATGAAGGCATTGTCTTATGCAAAGGGGCAACATATAATGAGGTTGTATTTTCCTTTTCAAATTCTATGTGTGCAGCTAGAGTGGATTTTTGTGAGTGTGCAATCAAGATGATGGAGCAATATACTGATGAAAACATGAAGCTGAATGGAGCATCTGAGAATGCAAAAAGAATGGTGGCAGCCTGTTATAATGAAGTTGTAGTAGAGCTACAAGAAGGGGTAAAATTTTTAGATTTTTGTGAAGGCATGGCTTTATATTCGCTTGATAGGCTGAATAGTGTGAGGTTTGAAAAGACATATGGTGAGGATTATTTATATTTTCATGAGGATATTGAGAGTTATGATGTGTATGGGAGAACACAAAATGGGCCATTATAGAAAGGTGAATTTGATGAAGTTGACAGTCAAATCGACGAAAGGTATGAGTATGTGAATATGGAAAACCAACATTTTTCTTTAATGATTTATACTAGTTGGTATGAGGATGAGTGGGCAAGAAGATTGCAGTGTAGCCATAGATATGATAGGTCTGAAACAAAGAGATTGGTGTAAAACTGCCAAAAGAACTTGATGGATGTACCTGAGTGATGCTGGAAAAAAAAGAAAGAAAATAAATAGAGAGTAAGTTGCTAAGTATTACTTCATGTGTAGGAGCACATGCAATTTTCATCTCTTGGGGAGTTTGATGTAGGAACATCGACCTAATTTCCAAATTTATGGTTAAGTGGAAAGATGTAGGAGGATAGAAGTTCATGTTGCCATAGTGACATGAATAATGACTGGAAGATGTTAGCTAATAAGAACCAAATAGTTGAGAGGTGATGAATTAGAGTCAAATCGTTAGGAAGCATTTGTAAGAATCAGTTGAGGATGGTTAGAGATTGATAGTTAAAGGTCGATAGTTGAGGTAGATGAGAATCGATGGTCAAGCAGTTGGAGAGAATACGAAGGAAAATAGTTTGAAGACGATTAGGATTCGGTTGAGGTCGATGAAAATAGAAAGACAAAAAAAATGTTTTAAGATGCATCAGAAGATTATGGAGGTGTGGTCAGGTTGGTCACAAATAGTTGGAAGGCCGGTTGAGGAAGGCCAATCAAGTAGAGGCTGACAGGAAGAGAATAAGAAGGTCAAACAGAAGAAAAGAGGCTAAATGAGAATGATGCTTGGTTGTAGAGGAGAATTTCAAGAGTAGTTTTGATGTAACGGGAAAAGAGAGGGCATGAGAAGAAGGTCAAGTGAGGAAGAATCGAAGCATGGAGATAGTATGGGTCTAAGGGTAGACTCAGTCTAGGAGTGTGAGTCTATAAAAGAAAGATATTCTCTATATATGATGATAAAGTCTTAGAGGCTATCCACGTGGAATTTTTGTAACCATGTCTAGCGGAGTATAAATAAAGGAAACTTATTATCATAACTCTGATGGTCCCTTTACTATTGTTTGAATGTTGAGTTGGTTTCTTTAAAATTGTATTTCATTTAGTTGATTGTGTTTCTAGAAGATACCTGTCACTGGATTAGTTTGTTTGGATCCCTATCTCTAAGATTAGTTTCCATTGAGGTTTATTCCATTTATTCTAGCCTGGGAAGTTTCATATCTCTTTAAATGTGCTATTATAGAATTGTTTATTGCTGACCTAATTCCTGTCATTATTTGACTATGAAGTATGCTGAGGATAGATAAGAATTGGAGAGTTAAGTTGAGTGAGTTAGAGATTAGATTTTAGATATTAAAGGAAGACCTCTTGACTTACATCAAAATTAGGAGGGATTGAGTTCATAGAAATCTTTGTCTTAGTCAAAGAAACTATGTTGACACCATTTTATGACAATTTTCTATGCACGATTACAAACTAATGAGTATTCCTTTACCTATAAGTATTAAGATTTCATTAGATATGTTCCTTAAATCAGATGATGATGTAGATGATATGTATAATGTGCCACATTCTAGTCTTGTTGGTAGCCTGATGTATGCAATGGTATGTATTAGATGAAATATTACCCAAATGGTGGGAGTTCCTAGCAGGTTTATGTTTAGCTCTAGTAGAGTGCATTAGACTTGTGTTAAGAGGGTATTTATATATTTCTAAGGAACTTCTGATTATTGATTATGTTATCATGTTACTAATTATGTGGGCAAGATATTGAAGATACATGCTTTGTTGATGCATATTGGGCAAGTGACTTGGATAGTTGAAGGACCATTAGTGGCTATGCATTTGTTTTGTTTGGTGGTTTTGTTAGTTGAATGAGTAAGAGGAAGCTCCAACTATTTTATCTGCTACCAAAGATGAGTATACGGATGCTACGCATGCCTATAAAGAGGTAGTTTGGTTACAAAGATTGTGTTCCAAAGTTGGTTATGATTGCAGGGTGGTTTAGATTGGATGTGATAGTCAGAGTGCTATTTGTTTGGCTAGGAATGCTATGTACCATGCTCATACCGTGTATGTTGATATATAGTATCACTGTGTTTGCAATATGATGGATAATGGTAAGGTCATGTTACTAAAGGTTAATGCTTGGGAGAATGTTACTACTGGTGAGCACAAATAAGTTCTCTTAGCATAGGAAGGCCATGGGCCTTGGATCTTGTATTTGATTCCTCTTTATGCTTCTCTTATTTATTCAATGTAAATACCAAGTGGTATACTATTGGGAGTAGGTGATATCTACCTTACAAATCACTATGTCTAATGTATTTAATTCTATGTGTAGATAGAAAGTTAATGCATTTTCTCTTTAGAACATGGAATGGGTGATCTTTGGATGTGAATGTCTGGTGCGGACAAAAATATTAATTATTATTCTCTGATTATTTGGGATTATTATTGGAAGAAGATATGGAAAGAGGAAAAGCAAGATGAAAAGTCACTTTGGAATTTGAAGAGTCATGCCTTGTAAATCATTGCTTAATGGGCCACTTGGGAGTTACAATTTGAATTTTCTAGCATTATGGTACTGGTTACATGGTTGGGAGTTATTCAATCTAATTTATCGTGCCCAAAAAATGTATTTATTTACTAGATGGAATAGTGGTCCAAAAACGTGGCATGTAACAAATCAATAAAATAAATCTTGTCAAATTTTTGGTACCGTATTTTTATTTTTCTTTAGTTTTTTCTAGCCCTAAAATTGTGCATTAAAAAAAAAGTAAATCCAATTGGGCATTTGTGTCCTTAAAAAGTGGAACATAATATCTAAATAAAGTAAATTTGCCAAATCTGTCCAAAAAAACTAAATCTGTAAATTGGACATTTGTGTCCTTAGAAAGTGGAAACATAATATCTAAATAAAGTAAATGGGCAAAATCCTAGCTCAAATTTTGAGCCAATGACAAAATTTTTTCTCATGTAGACTTAGGAAAAAATAAAATTTATTCAGTATGAAAAACAATACTATGTTTTGATTGGTTTACTTTAGATAGATTAATCACTAGATAAAAAAAACTTTGCAATAGTATGTGGAAGGAGGTACTAAAAATATATTATCGCCATATTTTTTTTAAAATTAATGGTAACCACCATAGTTTTATTAAATTAATGGACATAACAATAAAACCTACATAAAGTAACAAATCTATAAATACAAGTAATAGTCAAACATGAGTCGTAAATATGAAATGAAAAAAGGTGGAGAAAAAGAATACTCAAGAAACGCTAGAAGCTATTTGAAGGTAACTGCATTATATTTTATACTTACTTTTGTATAAAGGTTTCAATTACACTTGAAATTTGTATTCTTACACTGTAATGTAATTATTAAAAGTATAGTGCCATAAAATATCAAATCAAATAAAAAAGAGCAAAGTATACTCCACAGAAGTAAATAATACTTTTATAAATAGTGTTGAGTTATTTTAATGAAAATACTCCAAATTAATATGTTACCTTTTATTAGGGTTTATCTTTTCTTTTCTCTGTTAGTTTATTTACTTACCTTTTATATTTTGTTAGGGTTTTATCATATGGAATAAGAAAGGATCATACTATATTTGGAGAGAAGTTATTGGAAGTAAGCACATTATATTTTATACATTTCACTATAGAGGCTTTAATTTAATTTTCTTTTTCTTTTCTACAGAATTAAATTAAATAATCTATAACTATATTTTATTAGGGTTTTATGGGCAAGCATATATTTTTCTAAAAGGAGATATGCTAGTTTTACACCCAATCTCATTGCTCTCTTGTTCGGCATCTTAGGTCAAAATCATGCTTGCCTAGGATGCATTCTACAGGCTTTCTGATTCTCTTCTTTCTTTAATACTATCAAAAATGGCAATACTATCAAAAAATGGCAATAAAAGATGCTGTCAAATGTTGTATTCTTTCCAAGAGGTGGAGATTTCTCTACACTCAGATGCCTGAACTCACTTTCTCTCCAGATCTTATTCTGGGCCTGGTTTCCCTTCCAGGCTCGATCCACTCCTTTTGTCAAGGATTGAGAATATAATTTCCAACATCTTAGATCTGCATTCACAGAATCTGGATGCCTTGCACCTCCACCACGCCGGGTTCGATCATAACCAACGGAGCTTCTCTCATGAAAATGTGTGCAAATGGGTAATGCATGCTTCTCGGTGTAATGTCGATGAGCGCCACCGTGTTTTAAAAGAAACTCCACCCCCTTCTCTCTTTTTATGTTCGAGTCTGGTAACACTAGATCTGAGGGACTACATTCTCACCAGTTTACCAATCAATTTCATTGGATTCCCCCAAACTCCTTGTTACCTCCATAATGTTCAATTGACAGATGAGTTTTTAGTCTCCTTCATTTCTCTCTGCCCTCTTTTAGAAGACCTTTTTGCAACAGGAGACTCTGGGTTAAACAATGTCGTAATCTCTTCATCCACTATTGAACATTTGGATATGTGCAGAGTAAAGTCTCTATCTGTTAACTGCCCCCAAAATCAAAGTGTTTTCAGGGAACATGATTGAGGATTTGAGTGTAAATGGTGCAAGGTTATATGAGCTTTCTTATGCCATCCTTGAGCTTAAAATGCATTGTGCAAGTATTCCGAAGGAATTCGATATGGATTGCTCACAAGAGGGCAGACCAGAGGTTATTTCAGCAAGTAGATTTCTTCACATAGTAGGCAATTTTCAGACCTTGGAGGAACTTACCATCTTCATCGATGATCCCTTTGAAAGGGAAGCAGAGATGGATGTTCCTCTACTGAACCTGCTTCACAGGCTTCCAAATCTTCAGTCGCTTAATATGTTGGGCTACTTTGTTCAGGTATTTACTTAAACTTTCAAATCTCAAGCTCAATAATTCTAAGTTTAAGTTGATATTAGAAGGTCTGCATTTTGAATATATATAAATGAAATATGAAAGACTTCTTTTTCAGCAATTCATTAGAACTTGGCTTATAGTCGCTTATTCATGGTACTACAATGCAGGAGTTGGCAAGAGATCCTATACCTATCTGCCACATGTAAACGACAAGGAAGTTGAGGTAATAGGTTGCTTGCTTCAGAGCACGCCCTTTCTTGAAAGAATGGAAATTCAGGTACCTGACGAGGTATGTGATGACGCTGAATGTACGTTTTTCTATACAGCTATTTCGTACTTGAGGAGAGCATCCCAACTAGCAAGGATAATTGTAACCTAATTGTAATCCATGGTTTGCTCCAACTGTAGGCTTAAAAAAACTATGGCCTTTGAACTTCATAACTGTCTCCTCTGTAATAACTTGTTTAAGGTATTTGACTCCATGCTTTTTCTGGTTTTTATTCTGAAAATTGTTTATGTTGTTGAAGCTTCATTTGTTTTTACTGGTAATAAAGTCTGGTGATTTGTTTTAAAGCATACAAAATGATTACAAGGATCTTCAATGTGGGGAAGGACTAACCCTTTCTTGGAATGAAGGAAAATAATAGATGTTAGTACATACTGCCCACATTTAATTTTATTTTTATGAATGTCTTAACTGGAGCTGTTTAAAACATGATACTTTTATTGTTTTGTATCAAGGTATTCCAAAATTCCACTTTCAATGTTTTAAATTCCTATCCTCCTTTTTAACATGGGTTACATGGTACACACCTACTTATTGGTCTGTTTAATTGTTTTATTCTTATGTGGCAGAAAAGTATTTTTACTGTTAAAATGGTGAGATTTAAGCAAGAGAGTATACTATTTGACCAAATAATTTATTCCTATATGTTAAAAAAGTTGATAAGTGATGTTTATTTAATTCTCTCTGAAGCAGAGGTTCTCCTCCCTCTGCAACAAACAACTCAACTCTACACTCCTCTCAAACACAATTTCATTACACATAATTGCAGACACAATCTGCTTTCTGGCTCTTCATTTTTATTGAAAATCAAGAGTTTACACACATTGCATCAGCAAAAAGGCTACATAATTTCAACAAAAAATACACAATTGGCCTCCCAAGGCCTATCACAGGAAAATCTCTTTTCCATACTTATCTCTCTATTTTGGTGCAGCTATCTCTCTTCTCATATGATCCTTCATTCTTTGTTATATTTCCAAAAGCACACCAAATCTGCCCTAACAGCAAGTGATTCCTACTCACATTGGTGCCTTCTTTTTCCCTTTGCTGGCGATGCCTTCTTTCTCACGTTCCTCTGCTGTTAATAAAACGACTTCGGCTGCAGTGACTAACACTTCCTTCTGCATTCAATGGGTTCCTTCCTTTTCAAATTTTACTTTTCTCAATATCTAGAATTTTGGTGCAGATATAGCAAATGAATTCTGTTTTCATTAGCAGCTGAAGTGCTGCATCTCCTCCCTTAGACGCCTCTGAAAACAGTCCCCAAATGAAAATAAACCAGCTTCAAAGAGGCATTTCCCAGAGCCTCTTGGCGTTTCATTATATCTCTTTTAACATTTAGGCGCTCTATGGTTTTTTTTAAAAAAAAAAAAAAACTGCTGAGCATCCATACTAGATATATTAAAGATCCAAATCAGAGAGTACAAAAGGGGGCCCAAAATAGACAAAGAGGCACATGGTACATGGTCATTCACACAATCACACTGGCCATAAAAAAAAATCCAAAAAATAATCATTTGAAAAAATGCGGTCACCGAGGAGAGAAATACTTACCATAGGCATAATCACATGAAACTTCCTAAGTGGCTAAATACCAGTCCAAATAGCCACAGAAGCTTTTTAATGTAAAAACATTAACAAGACACTTTAACATCTACCAACCAATATCACAGGAATAATTCGCAAAATCCATAGAGGATTTGTATGTTGGGATCAGAGAAGGAGACCAATTTGTCATAAGCCATAAGGTGTGTGATAAGCCATAAGTACTTACCATAGGCATAGTCACATGAAATTTCCTAAGTGACTAAATACCGGTCCTAATAGCCACACAAGCTTTTTTAAAAAAAAAACATTAACAAAACATCCCTAACAACATCTACCAACCAATATAGCAGGATAAATCCATAGAGGATCTGCCTGTTGGGATCAGAGGAGGACACCAATTTGTCACCGATGTGAATGTCCAAGAATGACATACGCTAGATTTGAAACCACAACCGCTACCAACACCACCACTCGGTCCCCAACCAACTTCAGGACCTTAACTTCGCACTTCATTATGGGAAAAAGAGTTCCCCATAACAGATATAGATATTAAACAGATAATAGGATCATGGCTGGGCTCTTAATATGTTCTTTTCAACCTTAAACCAATCCCTTCAACTGTGATTTATATTGGAAAAGAAAATGTGAAATATGACTTCGTCATGGCGCATCTGGAGCTGAAAACTGACTTCAGCCATAAGTTTTCACCAAAACCTTGATAGCTCACAAGAACTTGTCAAGATGTGTGTGATAACCTCCTTAAATTCCCCGTCAAATGATTTTTCTCCATCCTTCATGAAACTTCATATTTTATTTTTTCCTATTTTTAAATTCTTGCAAGTCGTGAGGAATTTGACCACAAAATCTTCTCTGTAATTTGTCAAATACACTTAATAATATTCTTATAAGAGGAAATTTGAACAGCGCTCACCGTTTTTCTAAAACAATTGTTTTTGTAAAACTGCCTGTTATGTGTCGGGACCCAAACTACAGAAAACTAAAAATTTACAATTCTACTCAATCTACCTACTCAATCCACTTGCACTATAAGGTTGAGAAATGCTATCAAAGTCACATGCAAACCAAAACTAAAAGAAAAAAAAATTACAATTCTACTCAATCTACCTACTCAATCCACTTGCACTATAAGGTTGAGAAATGCTATCAAAGTCACATGCAAACCAAAACTAAAAGAAATACACTAAATTTTTTTTTGGGTGATGTTGATTGCACATGTGTTCGGGTACTCCTGCATCACCCTCACAGGAATGAGTCTCTTTTAAAAACCGGGCAGCAAAAATCAACCACTTCAATATGAGAAAGGTGCACCCAAAAGTAGAACCCATAGGACTAAGGAATAACTGCTTGTATAACTCAATACTTGGAAAGAAAAAATATTTCATATAAAAATTTGGAGTCAATCATTTCATACTATGGATAAGCATATTGGTTTTTATTTTTAAAAAAATATCAATTAATAAATTCATGCTCTTAGAGAATTTTAAAAAAATGTTTCATAAAAAGTGGTTGGGGGTATAACCCCAAATTTCTCAATAAAGTTTGTGTATAAAAAATAGAGGTGTTAAGCTAGAAGTATGCCAATAACCATAATGCTCTTATCAAAGGTCACCTTATATGGTTGTGTTCCACCTCTACAAAAGTCTGCCTTTGGTTTCTTTCCTTAATCGAATATTTGTACTCTCACATATCAATTTCATCAATGTTTTCTTCTTATTTGCATGTTGATGACTTGTGAGCTTCCTTTGTTTTCTTTCATTTGTCCTCGAGTTCCTTGATGCCTCTCATGAAAAAGCAATGCAAAATTGTACTTAAAAACAATGGATGCACACTGCTTCTTTCCCAAGTATATCATATGGAGTTTCTACTAGATAAGTCTTTTCTCCTACTTTGTGTTTGGGAAGGTATTGTCTTGCCAGTTGTCCATATGACTTGACATCATGAAATAGTGAATCTTTGTAGAAAGTGTCCCTCAATAGAAGACATAGTTCAAACTGAAGCAACATCATTAGAGGTAATGTAACTTTGAACTAAAGAAAGATAGGGAGGGAAAGTAAATGTAAAATAATAGTACTAAGTAGATGGAACAAATCAACAAGAACTGAATAATGGTGATACAAATAATAGAGGCAATAGGCTTGAAATTAGATGAAGTCTCTTGGGATAAAATTCAATTTTGATAGAACAATAAGAAATCTTCTCAGAAGGCCTTAGAAGGCTTTCAACTAGATTTAAATAAAGCTACCAACAATTTTATGTAGGCTAGAGTGAAAGGAAGATGATAGTGGAAACAATTCCTACATTATGTAATGACCACTCCGTACAGGTTACCAAAATTCACATTGCTGAATTATTAATCACCAAATCATCGTAACTCCACTGACATCATAATAATGCAATCTTCTTCAAATAATAAAATTAGGCAATTCATAATAATGTTTAATACACAGTCCATGGTAAACATTTATGAAAACATATGTTCCTAATTTAAAATATTTTCCCATTGAACCCTTTTATGACTTTATGAGTTCTAGGATTGTTGTCCCACCTAAGCATGTAAATAAGGTGTTCAACAGTAGAATTTGGATGCCTTTTTACCTCAATAGAAACATTCATAGTTCTGTCACATCCTAGGTCAAGTTATAGTGTCACCTTTGTAGTAGTAGTCCTATCAAAATTACTGCTATTAAGCAATTCATATCAACAATACAGACTTATCATCAAACATCATAATTTTTATCATAGATCAACATTCATAGTTGGTGGCTAACTTTGACCTAAGTTTTAGAGTTTAGCTTTTGTTAAACATCAAATAATAATAATAGACTCAATCATAACCAAGTAGAATATTTACGAGTAAATAGGGAGTACCCAGTCATAAATATGAATAAGAAGACAATAGGCTTCAACAATAGTGTTACTTCAGGTAGAGGTGCAAAACATCCCAACCACATGGATAAGGTGCCCTATCCACCCCAACCAAGGGTTTTTAGGTTCCATCCAAGGGAGTATTCTGATAACAAGGTTCGTGGTACCTATGTACCTTAAGCTAGGGTAGTTTCCGTATATCTCCCCATAAGGGCTTCACACAAGGATTTACTCCTATAACACCTCTAGTTGGGGATGGTCCCTTATGGATTTCCAAAGGGAGTGGGTTGTATCATTATGGTTATACTCTTTCAATTATATCTCTCATTAATTAAAAGAATAATGCAAAGAGGTACTCCACGTTGCACACACTCCATTCAATTCCACAACATAAGCAAATACCAAGATTGCTATAGAAACATATAGAGATTCTCTCGTCTCAATACAAATACTCATTAAAAAATAAAATACTAGATAACATGCTTCTTCAATGCATTCAAGTAATACATAAATAACAATTATTACATATAATTGGCCATCCATGGCCTCTCATACACACTCTCATCCTCACATTCCTCTCTTCCAAATCTGCGTATACTTGTACTTTATCTCATCAAATCTGCATATAACTTCCTTTAGAAAACATACACTTCATAGCTCTTCAAACATTCATAGAAGTCCTTTCACCTTCCTCTGAAATCTGTAACAACAATCAACTACTTTCCTTTGAATAAATCAGCCTCTACATTAGGTGTCTCCCCTCTCCTAAGTGTCTTCCTTGCCTTTTCTCACACCCCCTTTTAAATCTACATTTCTTTCTTTGCTTATGGAGATAGGAATCTTCCCCAAGTGCTCTCTATTGGGCACCCCTCTTCTATCTTTTCTTTGCCATTTAAAAGATAGATTTTAATATCTACCACAAACTCTTTTCAACACCCTTCTCTAATGTAAAATCTAAATTTTGTTTTTGGGTTTGCCTCCAACACTTCACATACTAATTTGGAGTTTTATTTTCTTTATTTGTGATTGAAATAATTCAAACTAAATCCCCAAGAGGCGCCTCTTTTCTTTCTTTTATATTTCTATTTTAAACAAATTATTAATTTTTTGTTTTAAACAAATTTCCTCTAATAAGGCGTCACTTTCCCACATTGGTGCTTCCTATTCTTATTTGAATTTTTATTTTAATTCACATCAACCTCCCTTGACTTCAAATGCATCAAAGAATAAAATAATATATCCCAAATGATACCTTATGAAGGTGTGCAAAAAATTTCATTTGTGCGACTGTGACAATGCGCAAAATTAGGTGTCGACAGGTGAAAAACTCAAATTTCTCCATTTTTCCCAAAAATTTTCCCAAAGGAGTGTTATGACCTACTCAAGTTCCTTGCAAAAGGATTTCACTCTAGTCCTCATAAATTTTGAAATTTTAAACTTTTCGTAAACCGGCAATACATTTTCGGCATTAACAACACAAATTTCTAGCATTAATTTATCCAAAACAATAAATTATATGACTTTGATTCTTTTTTCACATTTGACATGGTACCTCCAAGAATGACCCTACAAAATGATTCTACTCTAGCTATTTTGATTTTTTTGGAATAAATTTCACAAAACTGCCAGGGAGTGTCAAAATTGTGAACTGGCGAAAGTTTGATTCTTGCAATACTGTGTTGACTTTGAAGTCCCCTGATGCTGAGAGATGCCAAATAAAACCCAAATCCAAATCAAAATAGGAAGGAAACAAAATACAATTTTCTTTGTCGAGATTGCCAATCTGCCCGGATTCTCCTGCATCAGAAGTGTCAGGTACGAAGTTTGTGAGCATAGGCTAACAAAGGTGGAGTTAAATGGTAGAACCATTCTTTCAAATTGCAAATAGTCTACAACAAACTCCATCACTAAAACATGTGCACAAAATTATTTTTTCTTCCTCCTTTTCTAACATCTCATCGAAACAAGTGTCATCCTCATCCAACAATTCTGCACTCTCTTCCTCCTTCCTATCATGGACTCATATCTAGCATGAACTATCCTCCTCCTCCAAAGACTCTCTCCTTTCCTCTCCTCTTTCATGGGATCCAACCCACCATTATCCAGCCACCTCCAACAAATGCATCCTTCTCTCTTCCAATCTTTTGTGGGATTTAACCCACCAAAAACCGACCACCTCCACCAAGTCTCACTTGTAGCATCCTCTACAACTTTTATATGCAAATACACATCTGCATAGCAACCTACTACTATACTCTTCTTTTCATCTACTTGCAACTTCTTATTCATTTCAGTAGCATGAAGATTCACATCAACTCTGTAATGTCCCCTTTGGTAAATGCCTTAGTTTTTGCCCTAAAATCATAATTCCAAGCAAAGAAGAAATGAAATAGAGTTAGCGATATTATTTACCAATTTAAATTGTTGAACAAGACAAATCCTGGTTGAGAACCTGCAATCATGTTAGATAATCATTGAAAACATAATCCATAAAATAGATCTTTCCCTAGAAATAGGAACATTATCTTAATCATATGATATACCCAATTCATTAATGGTGTCCAACCAAAAAGGATTAGGATAAGGGTGCCCAAATAGATCCTCTACCCTAGGCCCAAGAGTGAATATACCATCTCTCTTGGCCTTATGTGGCCTTCCGCCAACGATATGAGGGGCTCTATCTAGTGAGGAATCCTATAGTGACTCTTTGTCTTCTTGCCACCCTTATTCTCCTTCCTATGATTTAACCCAATAGCCAAACATAAGGGGGCATAATAGGGTGCTTGAAGTGATCCTCTACCCTAGGCCGAAGAGTGAATATACCATCCCTCTTGGCCTCATGTGGCCTTCCGCCATCCATATGGCAGGTTATACTAGTGAGGAATCATATAGTAGTTCTACCTCATCTTGCCACCCTTGGTTACTTGATTTTTTTTTGTATTGAGAATCATGCACTAATTGTATTCAAAAAAGAGTAGAGATTACATCTTAGTGGTTAAGTAAACCACATCAAAACTATTGTAGCTAACATCAATCCAAAAAGCCATAGGTTCACTAATACATATAGACAACTTTGAGTATTCCAAAACTAAGGTATATACTAGAAAGTCATAGATATATATATAACAAAACCATAGTATACAGTTGACCATGGTTTTCTGCATCAAAACTATAAATAAAGCATGTTTATATCATTTGCTTCAAAGTAATCTTCATGAGTAACTCAGGGGAGCCTCACTGCTCCATCTTCTCTTATGTCATCTTATCGGGTGCCTTAATCATAGAGTCCCTGCTGCCATCTTTCATGTTCATATCTTCCCCTGAGTCCATGTGAAAAGGCACAGAAAGGTCTTCATTATCTTGTTCTTCAAACTGGTAATAAAAGCCTTGACTGTTGTCCAGATCTGTAACATAGTTACCTATTTTGTCCTTGTCTTTTCCATATCAAACCCTTGGTCTTCATCCCAGCCTTCATCCTGATGCCAAAGATGCATCCTGTTATCATTGTTGTTGAAAGAGTCCATGCCTAGAATGATTCCTATTATTTGTGAGTTTCTCAAATGCTCTAAACTGATGCTAAAATTCTAGTAGGTTCTGTCCCATTGTTTGCCAAGTTCACTCTTTACAAGCTCTCTATGTTGTTGCTTGCAATTTAGCTCCCAGAAATTTGTGTAGGTATTATAGAACCTTTGATTGAACCTTCTCAAATTCCTAGCACAAAAGTCTATTTCCATAATGTCTTCTTTGTAAGACATGGTACCTGTATCTATTAGCTCTTTGAATTTGCCAAGTGAAATCTCCATTGCAACCACCAAATGCTCAAAGAAATTATAATTGGTGAGACTCAAGAAGGTCCCAGTGAGTAACCTCTCCCTGCCCTAGAATCTTTCCTCATTCCTCTTTTTCCAGATAAACCACAAGATTTCAGTAGACAAAATAAACTAGAAACAATTAGATTTTATGTTTAGAGCATCAACATAACCACAAATAATTTCTTTCCAACTTGTGTATATAGTAGGACTCCATAGGGATATATTGCCCATTAAAAAAACCCAAATTTCTTTTGCAAATAGACATTCAAGAAAAATATGTACAATAGACTCAGGAACATTGCATAAGGATTAAAAGACAATATCATAACCTATGCATAGTTTATTTAGAATTAATAGCCACCTGAAATGTAGGCTTTTTTTGGTTCAAGGACTCTAGACCACAATAGTTTGAACAATTTGGAGAATGTTTTTTGCCCCAAAGTGTCACCCCAAGTAACATTGATATGTTGAAAAATCTCATGTGAGTTGGTGAGCATTTTATAAATCAAATTTGGTTTCACATTCATCATATTAGTACCATCCTCCCATTTCAACTTCTCAATGCAATTTTCACCCATAACAGATACCCCCGATTGGAGATGTTCTAAATTGTTTCTCATTTAGATGAAATTCCTCTTTAATCTATTCCTAGTTTTTTGGAGAGCCCTCATCAAAGACATCACCAAGTTTGGAAAGCCCTTTTGAATTGCATTTCATGGTAGAGAAACCTTGGAGTAATGCTAAAGGTTTACATTTATCTCTAACATTCCACCAGATGGATCCATGGTCCCAAATTGTATGGTGATCAAAATCAATAGTTGTTCTATCCATAATAAGAACCTTAGCTTGTTCCCAAGCCTTTCATATGCTACTAAAGACAATAGATCCCCTTGGTTTAGATTTGAAATTCCCAAACAAAGCATCATGAAAGTGCAAGTAGCCCCATTGCTTTTTATTTCCTTGGATAGAATTTCATAAATTATTTCTTACTAGGACCTTCCAAGGTTCATCACCAGATAGGGATTTGATTATCCACTTTGTTGCTAAAGCAACACCTTGAATCCTCAAGTAGTTAAGCCCCAAACCTCCCTATTCTTTGCTAAGACAACACTAGTCCCACCTAACCAGATGCTTTTTAACCTTGCCCTTACCATCAGACCACAAAAACTTATCACCTTATGTATAATGCCAAATTGATAATTGGAAAAAAGACATAGAGAAGAGTAATAGATCGAATAAGCTAAGAGAATTTTCTAATAGACCTGAACTTTGCCAACCAAAGAAAGATGAAGCCTATCCCAGCCTTTAAGTTTCCTTTCAATTTTGGTAAACAACCAATCCCACATAAGTTTCAGAGAAGGGAAAATAGCAAAGGGGATTCCTAGGAACCTGACCTGCTTCGAAGGACTCCCCCATTGCTATTTGTCAAGATTAAGCTAGGTCAAAGTAGAACAATCCCAAGACAGTAGAACCAACTTGGATGGTGAGACTTTAGCTCCTGAGGCCAGACAAAAAATGTCTAACCTAATGCTCCAACCTATCAAATTCCTACTTATAGATTGTAGGAAAAAGAGGAGTGTCATCTACAAACTGCACATTTAGCAGTCTATCGCCACTAGGAAGAGAAATACCCTCTAAATTGCCTTGAATTAGCTCTGTTCTCAAAAGATAATGGAGGGCTTTTGAAGCAATCACAAATAAATAGGGGACTAAGGGGCATCCCTAGCGAATAGACCTCCCCATTTCAAAAGGGGTAGACAACATCCTATTCACTTCTACTTGAGCAAAAGCATCCTTAAACAACATCCTAACCATATTGCAAAAATTATCAGGAAAGCCAATGGATTTGAGAATTTTAAAGATAAAGGACCACTCTACTCGATCATATGCCTTTTCAAAATCTAGTAGAAGAATGCTAGCATTTTGGTTGGTTTCCTTTGCCCACTAGAGACCTTCCCAACTAGTAATAAGATTCTCTAGAATGTATCTACTCTTTATGAATCCTGTCTAGGTAGTGCTTATAATTTCTGGCAGAATCTCTCTTAGTCTTAGAGCCAGGACCTTAGCAATCACTTTATATGATACATTTAGTAATGTTATGGGCCTCCAATTTTTTATTTCTGTCTTATTACCATCATTGGGTAGTAGTTTGATAATTCCTTTATTTACATCACCACCCAAGGTTCCCTTATTTATTGATTCTTTGTATAGTTAAAATAAGTCATCAACTATCCATTCCATATTAGCTTTGTAGAACTCAACTAAGAGACCATCAGCGCTAGAGGATTTCCCCTTCTTCCTGGAGTTAATTACATCTTCTTTTTCATCTTTTGGTATTTCTTTGTCCAGGGTTTTCTTCATTTCTTCATTTACCTTCTCCTTACATATTTTGGCACATAATTCTTGGGCTTCACTGCAGCTTTGTTTCTTGTCTTCTACCTTGAATAACATTTCATAAAAGTTCCTAAAGGCTTCCAAGATATCCTCTTGCCTTTTCAGACAGACTCCATTTACAACTACTGCTTCTATGTTTTCTTTAATATTCTTATATTTGAGGAGATTGAAAAAAAAAACTTAGTACCTTTATCACCATCCTCCAACCAATTCAACTTTGCCCTAATTTTGGCACTCCGAGATTTCCTAACCTAGATTTTTCTTAACCTGTGCTTGACTTCCCCTAAACTTTCAAATAGTTCTTCATCATTGTGGTTAGCTTGGATTTTTTCTTCAATTTTGAGGAACTCTTTTTGCAGAAATAATTCCTTTTTCTTGTCTAGAGAATATTTTTTTCCTACAATTTTGAAGACAAACTTACATGCTTATGTCATCTTATTCTAGTAGAGAGAGGCATCTTTATTTCTGTAGAGAGACTTTATATCCATCTAATATACCTTGAAATCTTTGTGTGCTACAAATGCCAGAAATGTTCTTATTGCTTCAATCCTTGCCACAGGGGCATAAGCCTCCTCAAAGTCTATACCTTCAACCTAATAATATCCTTTACATACCAGTCTTGCTTTGTTTCTTACTACTTCTACATTTTCATTCATCTTATTTCTAATAACCCATTTAGTTCCAATCACATTCTTATCAGTAGATCTAGGAACCGATTCCCAAGTTTGATTCTTCTCTATCTGCATCAGCTCTTCTTTCATAGCTTTACCCAACTTTCATCTTTGCAGGCTTCACTTATAGTTTTAGGTTCAATCTTTGAAAGCAAATAGTAGTTAACTTATTCCTCTGCATCTCTTTTCCTTGTCAATACTCCTTTTCTTTTGTCACAAATTATTTTATCTTCAAAATGATTAATCCTTACATACCTAGGAGTCTTAATAGTACTTTCCAAAGCCTTTTCTTCTTGACTGTCCATTTGTTCCACCTTTTCTTCATTGACTGTAACAGTAGGTTCATCTAATTCATAGCTACTCAGATCTGATTTTGTTTCCATGTCTTCAACAACCTTCACATTAGCACTCTCAATCTCTTATTGTAGCACCAGTAGGCCTTACTCTTCGTAGAGTATCCAAGGAAAATTCCTTTATCACACTAGCATCAAACTTGCCTAACTCTTCATCTCTTCTGATATAATAATTGCTTCCAAAAACATTGAAATATTTCACTATGGGAACTCTTCCATACCACAATTCGTAAGGAGTTTCAGTACCATTACCTTTGACTTGGACTTTGTTTCGAATGTAGACAATAGTATGTATAGCTTCTCTCCAATACACTTCCGATAGGTTAGCCTCCATCATCATTGACCTAGTAGCCTCTTGAATTGTCACGTTCCTTCTTTCAACAACCCCATTCTACTCAGGAGTCCTAGGAGTAGACAACTATCTTTTTATCCCATGCTCTTCATAGAAAATGTTGAATTTATTTGATGTAAACTCACTTCCTCTATTAGACCTTAAGCATTTGATCCTCAATTCTAACTCATTCTCAACCATTGCCTTAAAAGCTTTGAACTTGTCTAGGGCTTCTGATTTGTCTTTTAGAAAAGTGACCCATGTCATTCTAGAATAATCATTAGGACCACACAAATTGGTATACACCAACTCAAGCAATCCAACAGAAAATTGTTCTTTACTCTTGAAACTTGTCCTTGTTTGTTTCCCCAATTGACATTCCTTGTGCAAATAGTATTAGGAGGCTTCACAAGCTTAGGTAAATCTCTCACAGCTTGTACTGAGCTTATCTTCACCAAGTTGTCAAAATTAATATGACACATCCTTCTATGCCACATCCAACTCTCACCTGTCTGAGCCAACAAACAATAATCATTAGTTCCTCTCAAATGATAAACATTACCATTAGTCATTTTACTAGTGGCAATCACTGTTTTGGAGATTTCCATGATCTTGCATCCATTATCCTTGTTCATCTCAAATCATATCCTTTTTCACACATTTGACCAACACTTAAAAGATTATGCTTTAAACCCTTCACATATAGAACATCATTTGTGTTATGCTTACCATCAAAAGAAATAGATCCTCTTCCACAAATATTATCAGTTGCATTATCTCCAAACCTAACCATTCCTTCATCATACTTTTCTAGAATTACAAACTTACTTTATCACAACTCATGTGATGTGAACATGCACTTTCATCCTGACAGACAGACAGACAGATAGGGCACTCTCTTCCACTAGTTTTTCTTTCTTCACACAGCTAGTAGGATTAGTAGACACAAGTTCTTCCTTAATAGCAATAAACAATCATTCATTTTCACTAGTACCATTAGACTCATCATCTGTCACACCATTATCATCAAAATCTCTAACATAATAGCATTTCTTTATAGTCCTAGGTCTACTTTCTAATTTCTTTTTACCTCTCTCAATTCTCTGTGGACATCTGGAGGCATAGTGACCAATCTTACCACAAGAAAAGCATTTGAATGGTAATTTTCCTTTGAACTTACCGGTACCTCTTTGTATTATGTTCATATAGTTGACTTCAATCACATCAAGGTCATCATCTGATTCCACATCATATTTCTAAGATCTCAAAGTTTTTTCTGAAGTGTCGGCTTTGAAAGGAGTCTCAGTCTTCAGTAGAGCATTGCCAAATTATCTCATCTCAAAAGTTGTAAGCTTCCCGAGCAAGTGATCTTTTGTAATCTTGTTCACACTCATAACTTCTTCAATTACTAACACCTTGTGGCTATAGGATTTAGCAATGACCTAAGAATCTTTAGCACAACCTTATCCTCCTTTATACTTCCTCCAAGACCTTTGATTCCATTGACAATTTCATCAATCTCTTGCATGTAGATTGTTATTTTGTAATTTTGCACCTTTTACAGAATCATCTCATTCGTACAAATTTTTCAACTTATCCCAGATCTCATGAGCAGTTTCTAGATCCATAACTTTTACTAACTCAGTATTAGATAGGACATTTAACAGAGCATCTCTAGCTTTTCCATTTAGCTCATACTATTTGACTTCATCTTCATATGATGGACCATTTTCAGGAATAGTATACTTTTTCTCTACCATCTTCCAAACACTATAACCGATAGAAATAAGACATCTTTTCATTCATACCTTCTAGAGAGCATAATATGTTCCATCAAAATATGGAGACTCTTTTTTGTGCACCATCCTAGATTTACCTCAAGCTATTAGGCTCTTTTTTGAGGAACCCTCACTCTGATACCAATTGTTGAAATGCACAAGACAACTTAGAGGGGGAGGGTGAATTAGTTGTAACCAAAACTTTAAAACCATCAACACATCAACTACTTAATCACTATTATTGTAATTTAACCATGAAAGCATAAAATCAAAACTTAAACACATTCAACACATGAGCCACTAGATGTTTTTACGTGGAAAACCCAATAAAGGGAAAACCACGGTGAGTGTTAGCTCACAATATAAATGATATATCAAAATTTACAACAAGGCTCACTGCCAATGAGGCTCACTACCTAGAATGCTCACTACAAAAGAAGGGTCTCATTGCTAATGGGGTGGCTCACTGCTAGAGTTGGTGAACTGAGATAGTAGCATCTATACTATGCCAAGGTTCAGTTCCATTGAAGCGCAATAAATTTCCTTTTCTCTTCTCTACTATTTCACTTTAGACTTATCTTTGCATCTTCCCATGCTTATCAATCATTCATGACTTCATTTCTTGTATTTACACAATTTATCAACCTTGGAATCAACATCAAGGTCAGCATTACAATCATCAACCATTCGAACAATCTCCAAGGTTAGCATACATACATATTTAGCCAATATTCAAATTAGGTCTAGACCTAAATGAATTAGGGGAGAAGAGAAATGGATGCGGACCACACCAAGCCTTAGCTGGGACTCAAATGCAATTTTCTACACAACAACACACTTTACAAACCTCGAAGCATAACTGCAAGTAGTGAAAACAACCAGGTCGAACAGAACTAGTGTTAACACTAAGACCTTTAGGAAAATGCTTCATGCATAATCCAAATTACACTTTGTAGATGAATCAAAAGATAGGAACATGATCTAGAGACTTCCACAAGCAGGTTACAATTACAAAGAACATTCGCACAACCTCTAAACACTTTATTGATAAGATTCTTCAAACCGAAACACTTGAACATTATTGTTGGCCAATGTCATAAATGAAAGATTGCTTGCGGAGCAGCAAATCATTAAACCATTTGAACTGAAGGCACATAACATCATTACAACCTTAATTCCAGAACTACAGACTATAAAACCTAAATGCAGAGAAATGCAAAGCAGAATACATTCTCCATGTCGCCATTAGATACACTGAAAAATAGTTTTTACTCTGGTGAACAGAACTCGCTTAAATCTTCATACTAGAGGCACAAACTTGAAACATAAAAACTATAGACATCCCTTAACATAACTTCTAAACCACAGACAAAGATATTCAATCTATAGGATATGTGGAGCAAAACACTGTACTATTCTTCTCAGACACTTGCTCAAACTCATTCAAATAATTTCCTTAGATGCTGACCTTACATGTTGACATCAATGACAACACTTACTACTCATACTTGCAACAATCTCCCTATTTGTCATTGATGGCAACACATGATGTAAAAAACCATCAATACAAAAAAACTTGCTTTGCTTCTTTCCTCCCCCTTACTTTATGCTTTCTCTAACTGTGACTTTTCTTCTTAGGTTTTTCACATGAACTTCTATCCCCCTTTGACATCAATGGCAAGGGAACCAAACCTTTTGTTTCTCTTTACTACTCAACTCCCCCTATCATCAACACTGCAATACTTACTATTCTTAATCAGAAACTCATATCAGCAACATCTACCAGTTCCCCCTGAGAGGTAGCCTAGAAAACATCAATCCAGATCAAAAAATGAGACTTTGAGCACCACTGGACTGATGCATTTCCTATGCATCTTAGTTTAGAGCAGGAGGGGTAATAGCCCCTAACTTCTCCCTAAGATACTCAAAAGTATCCTTAAAGGCAGAGGCTTAGTGAAAATATCTGCAATCTAATCCTTTGTAGACATACTCCATCTTTACTTCATTCTCTATTACCTTTTCTCTTAGAAAGTGATACCTTATTAATATATGCTTTGTCCTTGAGTGCATAACTAGATTTTGGGTTACAGCAAGAAGTTGAGGATACATTTTCGGAAGTCTCCCGCAGATGAAAAATGCCGCTTGGAATGGGTACCTGTTTTGGAAAAAATAGGTACCCGTTTAGGATTGGTCTCCCGAAGCAAAACGGGTACCCATTTTAAAATAGGTACCTATTATAAAACAGGTACCCGCTTGAAATGGGTACCCGTTTTCTAAAAGTATTTTTTTCTTTGTTTTACATGCTTATGGCTAATTTTCTTATTTTTTAGAAACGGGTACCCGTTATTTTTAAAATGGGTACCCGCTTATAATGTGCACCTGTTTCTAAAATTTTAAAATTTCTAACCTACCAATTTACATTGGTTTTAGGCTTGGAAACTCAGGCCGTAACTTTGGATCTGCAACTAGGACACCATGAAAACAACAAGAGAAAAAACTAGTTTCACCACTATGACTAAGGACTTTTTTTTAGAATATTTTAATGAAATTAAAAACCATTATAGATCTGAAAGTCTAGTTTTCAAATATGTAATTTTTTCTACTATTGAGCATAATTTTCTATTTATTATTTATTTTCCTAACAAACTAACTCATAAACTTGAAATAACATAGGTTACTATTTTTTAATAACTTTTGATTTTGAAAGTTTGTTGAAAAAAGTTTTATGTCTAACCAAACTAGACATCATTATCTACATGATGAAAAAAAAAATTGGGTGAATTGATTAGTTTAACTCAAATTATGTTGGTCATACACGAGGGGTTTTTAAAAATACTAATTAGGGCCATTAAAAAATTAATAATAAAAAAAATATTTATCAAAAAATTACAAAAAAATATCCTGACCAAAATTCAACATCCTGAGAATCTTTTCACAAAAGGAATTAGAAAAATACATTAATTTAGGTCAAATTATGTTGGTCGTACACATGCATACTTTGGCAAAAAATAGGGGACTTTTAAAAAGCCACTTTTTGTACATCCAATAAAACTCCAACTTGCATCATCTGGGTATTATAAAAAATTACATATTTGAAAACTAGAAACAAAAGTCTACATTTCTTATTTTTACATCATCTTAAAATTTTATGTACAAGTGCTTCAAATTGTCACTCCAAGTATGACAAAATTTGAAAAACAGGGAAAACACTTCCACTTTTTGGCCAAAAAGTGAACTCATCTTCTTGCACTTACCCTTCTTTGAAATGTTTATAGCACTTGTATTGTCACGAAAGATTGAAATAGGTTCTTCATATGCAACTTTGATGTCTTTCAATGGTTGGTTCATCCAAAGCACTTGAGTGCAACAACATGCTGCAACAATATATTCTACTTCTGTAGTAGACAAAAAAACTAATTCTTGCTTCTTGCTCAGCCATGAAACCAATATGTTACCCAAGAGGAAAGCACCTCCACTTTTACTTTTTCTATCATCAACATCTCCAGCCCAATTTGCATTTGTATAAACACTAAGAGTGAAATCGATATCTTTGGGATACCACAATCCATAGTCTAAAGTTCCTTTTAAATACCTAATGATCCTCTTGATTGCCATCACATGTGACTCTTTGGGATCTTCTTGAAATCTTGCCACAAGAAACACTGCATGCATTATGTCTTGTCTGGTATGGGTTAGATAAAGTAGTCCTCCAATCATGGACCTATACTTTTTCTGATTAGTCTTAGGTGATTCATCATTCTCGCTTAGCTTGCAACCAGTTACCATAGGAGTACATACTAGCTTAGAATCCTCCATTCCAAACTTCTTCAACAACTCTTTCACATATTTGGACTGAGAAATAAAAATTCCTTTTTCTAATTGACTAATCTGTAGTCCTAAAAGGAAATTCATTTCACCAAACATAGACATCTCAAACTCCTTTTGCATTTCCTCTGCTGCAAATTTCTTACACATACTTTCATTGCCTCCAAAGATAATATCATCAATAAAGACTACATCAATCGAGATTTGATCATCATTAATTTTGAAATAGAGATTATTGCCTACAGTACCTTTACTAAACCCTAATTGCAACAAATATTTGTGCAACCTTGCGTACCAGGCTCTAGGAGCTTGTTTTAGCCCATATAAGGCTTTCTTCAATCTGCACACCATGTCACCTTAGTTTGATGACTTAAATCCTTCTTGTTGTTCAATGTAAACCTCTTCTTCTAGTTCTCCATTCAAGAATGTAGACTTTACATCCATCTGTTACACCTTGAAATCTTTGTGTGCTGCAAATGTCAGAAACATTCTTATTGCTTCAATCCTTGCCACATGAGCATAAGTCTCCTCAAAGTCTATACCTTCAACATGAGAATATCCTTTGTATACCAGTCTTGCTTTGTTTCTTACTACTTCTCCATTTTCATTCATCTTATTTCTAAAAACCCATTTAGGTCTAATCACATTCTTATCAGTAGGTCTAGGAACCAATTCCCAAGTTTGATCCTTCTATATCTACATCAGCGCTTCTTCCATAGCTTTTACCCAACCTTCACTTACAGTTTTAGGTTCAATATGTGAAAGTAAAAAGTAGTTCACCTATTCCTCTGTAGCTCTTTTCCTTGTCAATACTCCTTTTCTTTTGTCACCAACTATCTAATCTTCAGAATCATTAATCCTTACATACTTGGGAGCCTTAACAGCACTTTCAGAGCCTTTTCTTCTTGACTATCCTTTTGTTCCACCTTTTCTTCATTGACTGTAACAGAAGGTTCATCTAATTCGTATCCACTCAGATCTGATGTTATTTCCCTATCTTCAACAACCTTCACATTAGCACTCTCAATGACCTTTCTCAATCTCTTATTGTAGCACCAGTAGGCCTTACTCTTAGTAGAGTATCCAAGGAAAATTCCTTCATCACACCTAGAATCAAACTTGCCTAACTCCTCATCTCTACTGATATAACATTTGCTTCCAAAAACATTGAAATATTTCACTGTGGGAACTCTTCCATACCACAATTCATAAGGAGTTTTAGTACCATTATCTTTGACTTGGACTCTATTTTGAATGTAGATAGAAGTATGTATAACTTCTCTCCAATACACTTCCAGTAGGTTAGCCTCCATCATCATTGACCTAGCAACCTCTTGAACTGTCATGTTCTTTCTTTCAACGACTCCATTCTGCTCAAGAGTCCTAGGAGTACACAACTGTCTTTTTATCCTATGCTCTTCATAGAAAATGTTGAATTCATTTGATGTAAACTCACCTCCTCTATAAGACCTTAAGCATTTAATCCTTAATTGTAACTCATTCTCAACCATTGTCTTGAAAGATTTGAACCTGTCTAAGGCTTCTAATTTCTCTTTTAGAAAAGTGACCCATGTTATTCTAGAATAAACATCAATAAGCAACATAAAGCATCTGCCTCCTTGTAGGACAACACAAATCTGTATGCACCATCTCAAGCAATCCAACAGAAAATTATTCTTCACTCTTGAAACTTGTCCTTGCATGTTTCCCCAATTGACATTCCTTGCAAATAGTATTAGCAAGTTTCATAAGCTTAGGTAGATCTCTCATAACTTGTACTGAGCTTATCTTCACCAAGTTGTCAAAATTGATATGACACATCCTTCTATGCCACAACCAACTCTCATCTGTCTGAACCAACAAACACCAATCATTAGTTCCTCTCAAATGACAAACATTGCCATTAGTCTTCTTACCACTGGCAATCACTATTCTAGAGATTTCCATGATCTTGCATCTATTATCCTTGAATCTTAGATCATATCCTTTGTGACACATTGGACCAACACTTAAAAAATTATGCTTTAAACCCTTCACATATAGAACATCATCTATGTTATGATTACCATCAAAAGGAATAGACCCTCTTCCACAAATCTTACCAGTTGCATTATCCCTGTACCTAACCATTCCTCCATCATACTTTTCTAGATTTACAAAATTACTTTTATCACCGCTCATGTGATTTCAACATCCACTGTCAATAATCCACTTGTCCTTATCTTTCTCAACCTGACAGACAGATAGGGCACTCTCTTCCACTAGTTTTTCTTCCTTCACATACTTAGTACAATTAGTAGACACATGTTCTTCCTTAATAACAATAAACAAGAATTCATTTGCACTAGTATCATCAGACTCATCATCTATCACACCATCATCATGAAAATCTCTAACACAATAGCATTTCTTTATAGTCCTAGGTTTACATTCAAATTTCTTCTTACCTCTCATCAAGGTCATCATCTGATTCCATAGCATATTTCTGAGATCTTGAAGTTTTTTCTGAAGTGTTGGCTTTGAAAGCGGTCTCATTCTTTAGCAGAGCATCTTCAAAATCTCTTATCTCAAAAGTTGTAAGCTTCTTGAGCAATTGATCTTTTGTAATCTTGTTCACTTATAACTTCTTCAATTGTTGACACCTTGTGGCTATATGATTTAGGCAATGACCTAGGAATTTTCAACACAACCTCATCCTCCTTACTAGTTCCTCCAAGGCCTTTGATTCCATTGAAAATTTCATAAACCTTTTGCATGTAGATTGTTATGTTCTCATCATCACTCATCTTCAAGGCTTCATACTTTGCCTTCAGATTTTGCAATTTTGTACTTTTCATAGAATCATCTCCTTCATACAAAATTTTCAACTTATCCCAGATCTTATGAGCAGTTTTCAGATCCATAAATTTCACTAACTTGGTATTAGATAGGGCGTTTAATAGAGCATCTCTAGCTTTTCCATTTAGCTCATATTGTTTAACTTCATCTTCATCTGATAGACCATTTTTAGGAATAGTATACATTTTCTCTGCCATCTTCCAAACACTATAAATGAGAGAAATAAGACGACTTTTCATTCGTACCTTTTAGAGAGCATAATCCTTTCCATCAAACTACAGCGACTCCTTTTTGTGTGCCATCTCGGATCTACCTCAAGCTGTTAGGCTCTTTTTCAAGGAACCCTCACTCTATTACCACTTGTTGAAATGCGCAAGACAACTGGGAGGGGGGTGGTGAATCAGTTGTAACCAAAACTTTAAAACCATCAAAACATCAACCACTTAATCACTGTTATTGTAATTTAACCATGAAAGCATAAAATTTGATCTTAAACACATTCACACATTCAACACATGAGACACTAGATTTTTTTACATGGAAAACCCAATAAGGGAAAAACCACGGTGAGTGTTATCTCACAATATAAATGATATATCAAAATTTACAACAAGGCTTATTGCCGGAGGGTCACTTTCCAGAATGCTCACTGCAAAAGAAGGGGCTTACTGCTAATCAGGTAGCTCACTACCTATGGGTGGCTCACTGCCAGAGTTGCTGAACTGAGATAGTAGAATCTATACTATGCCAAGGTTTAGTTCCATTGAAGCACAATAAATGTCCTCTGCTCTACTATTTCACTTCGCACTTATCTTCACATCTTCACATGCTCATCAATCTTTCATGACTTCATTTCCTGTAATTATACAATTCATCAACCTTGGAATGAACATCAAGGTTGGCATTACAATCATCAACCATTGGAACAAGCTCCAAGGTTGGCATACATACATATTTAGCCAATATTCAAATTATGTTTAGAACTAAACAAATTAGGGGAGAAGAGAAATGAATGTGGATGATGCCAAGCCTTAGTTGGGACTCAAATGCAATTTCCCATTCAACAACATGCTTTACAAACCTTGAAGCATAACTGCAAGTAGTGAAAACAACCAGGTCGGCCAGAACCAGTGTTAACACTAAGACCTTTAGGAACACGCTTCATGCACGATCCAAATTACACTTTGTAGACCAATCAAAAGATAGGAACATGATCTAGAGACTTCCACAAGCATGTTACAATCACCAAGAACATTCACACAACCTCTAAACACTTTAGCCATAAGATTCTTCAAACCAGAGCACTTGAACATTACTGTCAGCCATGGTTATAAAGGAAAGATCACTTACAGAGCACCAAATCACAAACCATTTGAACTGAAGGGACATAACATCATTGCAATCTTAATTCTAGAACCGTAGACTATAAAAATTAAATGTGGAGCAGAATACATTCTCTTTGTCACCATTAGATAAAAAAATTAGTCTTTACTCTAGTGAACAAAACTTGCTCAAATCTTCATATTGGAGGTTCAAACTTGAAACATAGCAACTACAGACATCCCTTAACATAACTTTCAAACTACATACAAAGATATTCAATCTACAAGATATGCAGAGCAAAATAGTGTATTGTTCTTCTCAGACACTTGCTCAAACTCATTCAAATAATTTCCTTAGATGCTGACCTTAGGTGTTGACGTCAATGACAACAATTAATGCTCATACTTGCAACACCTCTTTCACCATATCTGTTGTTGCACCTTCATTCTCCTTCAAGTGTTCACTCAACCGAAACAACTTCTCTATCTTCTCAATTTCTTTCTCAAGAAATTCATGCACCTCAACAGCTAAATCTTGAGCATCCTCACACAAATCTATATGGAAATCGAAGCCTTCCATGTATCTACTTTCTTCTTGCTCTATATCCTCTATTGCATTCATCATCTCAAATAAATTAGATTCAAAATGCTCAAATTTTACCTCATTTTGTTTCGTTGCTCCAACTTCTTTTCCTTCATTTTTTGCTGCACTATTCAACTCCAACTTGTTGATTTTCTTCATCTCTTCTTCCCATAGAAGATCAATCTCCTCTTCTCCCAATTGCTTGTCAAATCTAGGACCTTCTAACTGTGCCATCTCAAATTCTCCATCTGCTACATTTTTTTAAGTTCTATCACTGCATACAATTCCTCATCTTCTTTATTTTCTACCACATCATCTACTGCAACTTTTGACTCTTCATACTCAGCTGTAATCTCATTACCTTCCTCTATCTTCTCATACTCCAAAGGAAGTGTAGCTATTGCTGCTACATTAATTTCAATCTCTTCATTCATGTCATCCAAAAGACATGCCTCTACTGCAATTTCCTCTTCTTTTTCACTCTCTTTCTCCATGCCTTCCTCATGGTATGCTGCTACAATCTCTAATGCCTCCACTCTTCTCAATTCTTCATGAATTTCTTCTTGTTCACATCATTGTCCCAAACATTCCATGTCATTACATGGATCATTCTCTGCTACAACTTCATGCTTTGCTTCTTTAAAAGGACATGTGATAGATGAATACTATTTCTTCTTCCATTCTTTTCTCTCCTTGCTTCTCTTATTTTCTGGTTTTCTTTCTTTTGGGATTGTATGGTTTGTTCCCACATGCTTCTCCTTCCATGCCCCTTCTATCAAAGGGCTACAACACTTCTTCTCATCCTTTGCAACCTCGGTTGCAGTCTCTTCTCTTTCCTCCTAATCCTTTTGTACAAGGATCTCCTCTTCTCCTTTTTTATTCTTCATATCTGTTGCCATCTTTTCTTTTTTCTCTTCATCCTTAAAAGGATTCTTAGCCTCTCCTTAATTTTTCTCTTTATCTTTCTCACCCATTGCAACATTGATATTGCTCTCTCCTTTAATACATTCATTAGGGCATATTGTTGCAATTTCTTTTACCACTTCCTCTTGTTTATCCCATAATGGATTTAAAACATATTCCTTCCAATCCTTGATTACACTATATGTGTTATCATTAGCATTATGTACAACTTCCCTATCCCAATGCCAAGTTTGACCCAATAAAACATGATAAACATCCATGGGTACTATGTTACATACAATTTCATCCTTTTATCTTCCAATGTAAAAATTTATAATGCTTTGTTCACTTATCCAAATTTGATGACCTCCTTGCAACCAAGAAATGTAGTATGGCCTTGGGTGCTTCATCCTCTTCATATTCATCCTCTCAACCATTTCTGATGCAACCAAATTATCTCTCCTATCATTGTCCATCGTCACCTTGTAGCATTTTGACTAGACTTGCAAACACTTTGGAACAAATCACTCCTTCAGATGGGCTCTTGTTTCTCTTTTCATGGCTTCAAATATTCCTTCTTCATCATCAAACACTCTCATTGTCTCCAAGGCATTTTTCTAGGCAATTGTAGCACACTCTCAATCTATACACACAAACATTTAGAACCAACGCTCTTGGTAATCACAGGTTCTTCTTGCAACAAAACTCTCACAACTACCCTCTACCCAACAAGATTCTAGAAGATGAACCTCTCCAATACCTCTTCTACTCACTTCCTCTTAGTGAAAGAAGTTTGCACACCTTCTACCCAGCTTCATTTCTACTGGAGGATAGCAGACATGATTCTCATAGAATCAACTCTCTCTCACGGCTTCATCGCTTTACTCTTCACCATTCTTCACCTGCAGGTCCTGGTGCATACTCTGCACTCTCAAGATCTTGTGGCTATGATACCACTTAATTTAGAGAGGTACTCCTTCTCGCTGCACACACTCCACTCAATTCCACAACACAAGAAAATACCAAGATTGCTATAGAAACATATAGGGATTCTCTGGTCTCAACACAAATACTCATAACAAAATAAAATACTTGAAAACATGATTCTTACATACAATTGGCCATCCATGGCCTCTCATACACACTCTCATCCTCACATTCCTCTCTTCCAAATCTTCATATACCTATACCATATCTCATCAAATTTGCATATAAATCCCTTAAAAAAACATACACTCCATAACTCTTCAAAAATGCATAGAAGTCCTTTCACTTTCCTTTGAAATCTACAAGAGCAATCAACTACTTTCCTTTGAATAAATCAGCCTCTACATGAGGTGTCTCCCCTCTCCTAGGTGCCTTCCTTGCCTTTTCTCATGCCCCCTTTTAAATCTGAATTTATTTCTCTTCTTATGGAGATATGAATCTGACCCAATGCTCTCTTTTGGGCACTCCTCTTCTATCTTTTCTTTGGCATTTAGAATACAAATTTTAATATCTGTCACAAACTCTTTTAAACACCCTTGTCTAAAATAAAATCTGAATTTTAATTTTTTGTTTGCCTCCAATGCTTCACATACTAATTTGTCATTTTATTTTCTTTATTTGCAATTGAAATAATTCCAACTAAATCCCCAAGAGGCATCTCTTTTCTTTCTTTCTTTTAATTTTTTGTTTTAAACAAATTACAATTTCCTCTAATGAGGCATCACATTTCCCATATTGGTGCTTCCTATTCTTATTTGAATTTTTCTTTTAATTCCCAATAACCTCCCTTCAGTTAAAATGCATCAAAGAATAAAATAAAATATCCCAAATGATACCCTATGAAGTTGTGCCAAAAAAAATCATTTGTGACTGTGACAACGCATGAAATCAGGTGTCGGCAGATGAAAAAATCAAAGTTCTCTGTTTGGGCAAAAAATTGATCAAAGGTGTGTTATGACCCCTTCAAGTCCTCTACAAAAGGATTTCACTCTAGCCCTCCTAACCAGCGACACACTTTCGACATTAACTGTAGATAGGGAAAAATCAGATTTAGTGTTGAAAACAACAAACTACTAAACACTATCAAGCACCATGAAGTACAACTTAGTATGAAAATGCAAACAGAAATCAAATGCAAACCAGATTCAAACTAATGTTGATTAACCTCCATGGCACTTCTCAATCATGCATAGGCATGTAGATTTCAAAGGGTCGATTATGGAGAGATGTTGATTGCTCAAAATTTTGGCAGCATAATGGTATGCAAGGACATAACATGATGAAAATGACTTGTGAGAGCCTTCCTCTATAGAAAAGGCTTGGTTTGAATGGATGGACAGGATTGCAAGTTATGTTGAAAGATATGGACGGTTAAGATTGATTAGGGTTTCCCACTCAAAGAGGGATTGTAGTCACATGACAAGTGTGCGATGGAGAATAAAAGGGAATCTAATTCAAATATTTTATTTGAATTAGTTGTGCATGTGAAGGGGTTAAGTGAAAGATGTAACATGTGACACATGTTGCAATGTGGTGAGAGGTGAGGGAATAATTCAAATTTTTAATTTGAATTATATGAGACATGTGAAGGGGTATTATTAACTAAACAAATGAGATTTATTTAGTTAATTGGAATGTGATTAAGTTGGAATTGTGAGTAGGATTAGGACAAAATGGCTTATGATGCTCCTAGTGAAGTGTCGACTAGGTCATGGTAAGGACATGGACAAATTTTAGTGTCTACATTTTTTCCCTCTTTGAGATGATGTTCGAGATGATGCGATTTATGTCGAGTAACATCGTTTCAAAGAAAATAAGGAAATGGATAGAGGAAAAGGATAGGGTGATGATGCCCCCTCGAGAGGATAGGTAGGTTGGACAAACACGGGTAGGCTCTCAAAATGAAATAGATTTGTCAAGGAAGAAAGATAAGGGAATGGCTAGAAGAAGTGAAGGATGTGTTATGCTGCAATAAAGGTGAGTAACCATGGTGTTTGATATAGCACTAGACGTTATGCACCAAGGTATAAGGACCAAGGTGACGATGTGTCTCATGCCCTAGCGTAATACAACCTTTTCTAGATACAGGATATGAATATTAACTGGGTTGGATTCGGATGTGAAACAAATACAAGATAAAATGATAACACACACAAGAAAGCAAGCAAGGCACGCACAAATGTTGCAAAAACAAACAAGGTATTGCTCTTGTCAAGCTGTAAACTAATGATTGGGTGATTGATTGATGATAATGATGATGGATTGATTCTAGTGTTGTTGGTCATACAAGCAACACTAGGTTTTCATTGATGATTGATTGGTTGATGGATTTGGTTTATGTCAAGATTAGGATCAAGACCATTGAATGCAATTGGATAATTTGACTTGAGTGATTAACTTGATTGGTATGGGTTGATATGACTTGCATTTGGATTATTGGAATGATTTGAAGAATATTGATTGGAAGAAGTGAATTGATTGGATAAGTGGATTGAAATGATTGATTTGAATTGATGTGAAGGATTGTTTTCATGAATGAATTGGTTGAATGATTGGAAGAAATGACTTGATTGACTTGATTTGAAGAAGTGAATTGGTGTGATTGATAAGGATGATGAGTTGGATGGGATGTTTAGAATGTTTGGAATGAGGGATGACTAGGAGGATCTACTCCATTTTCTCTTTATTTTGCAACCATGTCTCTACAAGAATTGTGAAGTGTGCGATTGCATGGAGATGTCAATGCAAGGTGGTGAGGCCTAGACTATGATAGAGGCTAATTAATATTAGTCTTCGAAAAGTCTAGCTCCAAGAGGGTACTCTCATCTACTAATGACCTTTCAAATCACAAAGTGGTTTTATCGAGGCTTTGAGATGTGAGAGAAATGATTGATTAAAGTGAACCCATGAGTTTTAGAATTTACTTTGAAGGATGGACTTAAACTAGCCTTGGAGTATTAAGTCCAAGTGGAAGAAATGATTGATGAAAGTGAACTCGTGAATTTCAGAATTCACTTGGAAGGATGGACTTACACTATCCTTGGAGTATTAAGCCCAAGTTGTGATTGATGTGAAAAAGATGTCAAAGTCTCATGGTCCACAGATTTGTACTTGTGATATAGTCAAGCTATGATAGTTTCTCCCTATGTTTTGACCTTAGGAAGACTATGTTTTGACCTTAGGCAGACTATGTTTGGGAACCTCTATAGATGTCGAGGGTTGAATGGTAATGAAATGTTGTGATGAAGTGTGATCATAAAGGAATGAAATTGGATATGTAATGGAATGAAATTGAATATGTAGTGGGTGAAATTGAGTATGCTTTGACATAGTTGCAATTGATTTGATAGGGAAAGTAGATGCTCCAAGTTTTTCCTATGGTTGGGGGATAATGTGATTGAGATGAAATTGATAGGATTGGAATGAATGGTTAGGATATGATTGGCATGTGATCAATTGGATTAGGATGATGATGTGTAGTGATGAGATGAAGATGAGTTGGATGGAATGGGATGACGACTAGGATGATTGGGAGAATGATTAGGGAGAAGTTGATTGGATTATGAATGAGGATATTTAATGATTTGGAATGATGACTAAGATGGATTAGGATGAAGATGATGTTGTGTTGTGATGAGATTTGAAGATGATTTGATGGTTTGATTGAATTAGAGAAGTGATTTTATTTCTTAGATTTTTGTTAAATATTTGATTTTTTTGACCATGTGGACTATGGATGATTTGAAGAACGGATTTGAATGATATTAGGATGGTTGAATGGATTGATGGAGAAATTTGATTGAGTGACTTAGTTGAGGAATTGAATGATCGGAAGAATTGATTAAAGAATTGATTTGGTTGGAATGATGTGATGAATAATTTGGTGGATTGATGAGTTGAGTGATTTTATCGCTTGGATTTTGTTAGATATTTGATTTTTTTTGTATTTTTGAAAGTTCTGATTTTTTGGGATTTTTGGGAATATTTTAATTTTTTTTGGATTTTGATGTTTTTTTTTTTGGAATGTTGTGATTTTTTTGGTTTTTTGGAATGTTTTGATTTTTTTGGGGTTTTGAAATATTTCAATTTTTTTGGATTTCTGAGATATTTGATTTTTTTTGTGTTTTTGAAATGTTGTGATTTTTTGTATTCTGAAGAATTTTGGTTTTTTTGGATTTTTGACATATTTTTATTTTTGAGTTTTTGAAATGTTGTGATTTTTTTTTATATTTTTGATATGTTTTGGATGGCGTTGGATGACAATTTGAATAGCCTTTGTTTTTGATACCAATGACAAGGGGGAAACCATTCTAGGTGCAAGGATGAAGGATGTGATAAAATGATAGGTGGTAATGGATGGAATGGATGTATGCGTAAGAGAGAAAGGATGTGATCTCCAAAGACTATGTTGCATAGGAATAACATGCCCCATTATTGGTGTAATACTTAGGATTTTTCATGACAAATCTTAGCATGATTGGATGATAATAGGATTGTGAAGGATTTTCTTGGTTTGGAGGAATAAGGTATGTCAAGAGATACCCAAAATATTTGTCAACATTGTGCCCCCAATCTTTATCAAGATGATAGGCATGCGGGTGTATGGGTAAGGATGGTAAGGTAGAAAATGATAGGAGGATGAGACAATGTGCCCTCAAGTGTATGTGGCATGGAAGATCAACTTTTTTGATTTTTTAAATTAGATAGGGGGATATGGACAAGGACTCATGTGACTAGTGCCATGAACGTGATAGTCCCAAAGGTATGTTGCATTGGCCATGTAAAATGTTGTTATGCTCATCGATGTTGGTAAGTGATGGCATGAAAGTGAGATGGATAAGGTAGATAGTGAATTATGGAGGGAATGAAAGTGGATTATGATGTGGATTATGTGGGATTTATGTAAGGGTGGATGAATGACTTATGCCAAAGCATGGACCATAGGGAGGTGATAAAGCAGATATGTAGGGTAATGGTTGAATGATGGGGTGATGGAGGTGTGGAAAGGAATCATGACCAATGGTTGCACACACAGTGATAAACATTAAATATTTTGAGTGGATGGTGGTGTAGGAAGCAATGGAGATGCTTTCTTAGTGGATGGATGACGTAGGATTTTAGGGACCCACTATATGTACTTAGTATTTTTATGACTTTTGCTTTTCATGTGGGGTGGAGGAATTTGATATTTTTGAATGGAATGGATGGAAGAGGATGGTTGGGATTTTTGAGATGTGGATGCCTCATTTGACTTGTTTAATTTTTGTTTAGGTACCCGTATCATTTTATTTTTAGACTTTTGTTGTGAAGGTATGGGTTTGGATGAATTTTGGAATGTACCTTGCTTTAAATTTTTGCATTGATTTCTTAAGGCATTAGGACCTTTAGGATTTTTGACTTTATGAAAGGAGGCATCCGAATGTTTGTTTTTGAACATGTGGTGGGTGGAATGAGTGGAAGCTTTATGTTTAGACAATGTGTGCATTTGTTGGTCATGATTAAGAATGTAAGGGTATTTATAGATGATTGGGATATTAGGTGTTGGAAGAAATGGTGGCAAAGTGGATAGAGGAAAATTAGGAGTTGGAAGAAGTGAAGAAAAATTGGATGGTGGCAAGTGTATGGTCAAATGCTTTTGGCATTTGTAAGATAATAGGGGTGGAAAGACAACATATGTTTTGGGAATATGATAGGATGTGCGATGGAAAGTGGTGGACTTAGATGAAGTACCAACATCTTTAGATTGTTGACCTTGGGGTGTGTAGCCAAGGCCATATGAGCGTGGAGGTGGGACTTTGACATGGATTGGCTCCTATTTACGGTAAAATTGGATTTTGTTAATCTTTTGTCCTTTAGATGTTTGAATCCTCCTTTCACCATAACATTCAAGGATCTAGGGTCAAGTGCTGAGCATTGTCATACCCTAGAGTCACTTGCCAATGAAGGGAAACTTGGATTAGGGAGTTAATTATCAATTTTTTCTTCTCTTGTGTCCAATTAACCATTAAAACCCTAATCATTCAAATACGACAACAAATTGATGAAAGATGGAAAAAGCTCTTGCAGACAAGAGTAAAATAACAAATCACAGAATACCTATTTTTGGGGTTCTGAGGTAGAATAGTTGGGGAAAAAGGTGCGGGTGCCCAAGTCCAAGGTACCTACTTTTTCAGGGAATCTGGACCTCCTTTTGACACTGATCAGCCCTGTAACTTCTGTTTCCTAAGATCTATCTACGGAGGACACTTTTGCAGGTGCCCTAGTCCTAGAAGTGCTCTTTTTTTTGACTTTTCTTCAGATCTTGAATGCTTGATGCATGTCACTCCTTCATGCAACTCCACTTTTCCCAAATGCGACACTTGTAGCCTACAATCACAAGACTTGGTTTGGGGGTTATGGTGTTTAGAGGCTTGCCTCAGTCAAGTCCTGGAGGACACTTAAGTCTTCAAACACCATTGTCAGACAAAGGGGGCATGCCCTTGTGAGGTAAAGGCCAAAACCTAAAGGAGTCAATGATAAAAACACAATGATATGTCACCTTGTAGTGAAGCTCTCATGGAGGAAGATGCTCTTCATGCCATGAGGAAATTGATGCTCAAATCTGTAAATATCAACACACAAAACATACATGTCTGCTCTTGCAACACAATAGAAAGCCTTGAATCACCTTGAGAACATAATAGCTTGCCAGTAATCATCTAGTTTACAAATGAATGCCTACACATGCTTATATATGCACCTACAAGCATTCCCGCCAAGATTTTAAAAATCAAACTTTACCGTGTCCGTAAAAGAACCAACTAATGGTCATAAACTAACACCCATAAATTGGGGCTGCCCTAAAATAGGGCAAGACTAGGGCACAGGCACCCAAGTCTTGCCCCCCTATTTTAGGCACGATACAGCTCAAGGGGTCCTCCTCAGTCCCATTTGCCATGAAACCCATGTCTCATTCCATCGGGATGATAAAATATGAACTAAAATGTCCAAAATGCATACTAAAGACCTGGGAGCTAAACCTTATGAGGGAAAAGCCCCCAAGGGGACATTTTCTGATGTTACATTTAGCCCCCACTTTAATGTATGTATAAATGCAAGGCCAATACATGCATTAAAGTAAGGTCACAAACACAACAAACACATCAAGCACAGAGAAGACACGCCAATCACATCGAAGGCAGTAAAAGGCATGCAAAACACGAAGAAGATAGTTACAGTCATGTAGAACACGAAGAAGACAGTCAATGCATAGAAGGCGCATTAATGCATGGAAGACATAAATGATATATTTTCTTTTCTTTTTCTCATATATATATGAAATGCAAATGCAAATACTAGAAAGTAAACAAACCTCCCATAATACATGATGCACTACCATAGGGCATAGGTCTCTATATATATGGGGCAACACACATGCAAGACACATAAAACCTCCCAAAATGCATATCGCATATGGGGCAATAGACAGGCCAAAACACACATACTTTGAAGACACAGAGAAAACACGGTAGACAAGTGATGGTGTGTTCCTTATTTCTAGGCTCATCACCATATCAGGCACATTATAGACACACACTGATGATTGGGCTTCGCCACAACAATCACCAAAGACATGCTTAAGGGTTGAGTTAGTCACAGAACTGCTCCCCACCTCTGTAGAGGACTTTTGACAATGCAACCCCACCCACGTCATAGAGATGCCTTACTGTGAAAAGGAAGCATGGTATACCACCCCACCCATGTCACAGAGATGCCTTACAGTGAAAAGGAGGTATGAGGTAAAAAGTATACAAACCCACCCACATCACGGAGGCACCTTACGGTGAAAAGGAGGTATACACAATAGATAGATAGATAGATAGATTGCAAACAAACTCAGAGTGTAGGATGTACTCATTGCACACATTGTACCTAAGGACAAGCACATAGCTAACATCTATAATAGACAGCTTACCTTATATATACCCCCACCTTAAGGTGGTTGATATCAACTATCAATATCAAGCATGTTAAGGTAGGAAGAAAACACACAAGAGAACACAAGCTCTCACCAAGCCCATGCCCCCTAGAGGTGACATGTACTTCACAATCATCAAATGTTCCCACAAACACATCCCTGCAAGAAACATACTAGTGTCTACAACATCAAGATAAATAACAACATCAATGCATATGAAATGTGAGGTATGCAAGATTCAAGGTAGACAAAGTGTACAGAGCAGCATTATTGTTTATGATTTCTAAATGAGATAGAACACCATCAAAATCATCACTACATGGAAAGAATGGGTGCTTCCACTAGCCAAGCATCCGATATGAAATACAACCCCATTGTCATATTAGGAACTAAGTCCATTTTTTTATTGCTCTCGAAAGGGACACTAGGTCCGCATCAGTATAAATGTTTGTCATCATTTGCCCACTAGATGGAAACACTAGAGGAAGGGAAACAATAAGTAAGAGAGGAGAAACAAGTGTCTTAGAGACAGTCATGTAGAAGGGTGCCCCTAGGTCACCAACTGCGATGTTATGTCCATAAGACACAACACTCAATAATGAAATTAGAGAGAGAGGCAATATAGAAGAATGATGATACAAATGGAAGGTCACAATAGAGGTGGTCTCCTGGTATCCCAGACCTTCCAAGACAGTCAAGGGTCATCCTAGGAGGCCTAAACAACACATAACACATCACGAGGGAAGTACACCATGAGAGAAATAAAGGGTTAGATATACTTACCTGGTAGCACCATCGTTAAGAACTTGCATATCTAGGATATTTGTTATGTTGTTTTGATCTTATAGAACTAACACTAAGTTTAGGACGACCGGAAGCTTTCTTTTCTTTAAAAGGATTATATCCAATGCCACTTGACTAATGTGTTGAAGCAGATTCTATAGGTACTCTAATTCCTTGTTGATTTACACCACATCCCTTACCTTCATAGGCGTTATGTTTGTACAAATTTTGAAATCCACGACCACATAGAGAGTCCAGTTCCTTAGAAGAAGGTGAGGCCTCATAGGTATCATAATTTGTAGTATAAGTGAGGGTATTGTTTTTATTTTCTACCAAGGGGATTTTAGGTTTCTTAGGTGCTTCAAAATTGCTTAGGTGAGATTGATGCCACATTTGATGTGTCAAGGCTATTAATTTTATATTCCCCTATACTACAAAGATTAAAATCCAATGAACCCCAATCATCGCCAACAAGTGCATTTGATGGTATAGAATCTTTCATAGCATCATTCGTGGCTAAGAGCTTTGATAAACTAGTTGTTGTTTTTCAATGTGTAGACAGTTATCTGGTTCAGGATCGCCATGAATAGTATGAAGTTTACCTTTGAATATAAATTTGATTGAATGATGCAAGGTGGAAGGCACTTCTCCCAATGCATGAATCCAAGCACAGGTCCTATTTGTATAGGTAGAGTTATAGTGCCCACGGATTGTCATTCAACATTGTCAAATCCATGAATGCTAATGCCATTTAGTGTGATTTGTGATGTGTCAACCTTGATTTTGTCTAGTAGGTCAATGCCACAAACATTAAGAGCCAATCCAGTGTCAATCATAACTTGTTTTACCAATGTTCTATTTATTGTGACAAATATTATAAGAGGATCATATTGGTTTTGAACTTCAATTGACAGTAATTCCTATGGTTGAAAGAGAATATTTGTTTTTGTCGCATGCATACTATCCAATATGACTGCTACATTCTTTGGCTTAGCAGTAGGTGGGACAATCACCTTTTACAAAGCTTCTTGGAGCATTCCATAGTATGTAGGTGATGCTTGTATTAAATCCCAAAGAGAGATCTTAGCCGGAGTAGCGTGAAGCTGTTTGACAAGATCATACTCTTGACCACTTGTATGAGTAAGACAAGGTGGTTGAGGGAGCATAGGTTGAGAAAATGGAAGAGAGACATGCACATGCGGTGCTTGATTACTTTTCTTGTTATTACGGGTATTGTATGTGTGAGCAATCACATTGTGGTGTGGTTGTTGTAACACATTTTGAACACCTTGAACAGTAATCATTGGTTTTAAGCAAGACGGTGCACTAAGTGCCCCTCAAACAATCATTTTAGGAATATTGCTATGAAGTCTATTAACAATTATTGAATAAACATTGTTTCCCTCTTGATTGCACCCAATATCCATCCCCAAAGGATTTAATGTGAGAGACCTGTTTTCATCCACTAATACTACATCTTGGCCAGGGCAAGCAGTGGGATGAAAGGAAGGTACATCAGCATTGTCATCATACTCTATGGTGGAAAAGGGCTTTTCACTCTCATCTTTCTCATGAGTATTCCTAGAGATGAATTTGGTTAAATCTTCTAATATCAAAGGATATGCTCCTATGAGTAAAGTGAAGCTACTAAAATCATGTGTATAACAAATTAATTGTAACTCATATGTAGAACATATAGAAGCATCAATACCATTGATATAAGCTGTGTTCTAGAACATGAGGATTCTCATTAGTGAAATTAGTGAAATTTTCAAAATCTAGGATATAATCATGTAAAGATTTCAGAGATGAATAACATGAAGATGCCATAATGAAATGAAAAATCAGATTTGAACAATTTTCCAAGAGTATGCAAAAGACAAGTGCAAACTATATGCAAAAATGGTCTTAAGATGCTTAGTTTTTTGTACTTTTTTAATGCAAATTTATGAAAGCAAAGGTGCTATAAGGAAATTGATCAGGGGAAGAAAATAATATGTCTGATATCAGTCCAATATATAAATAAGATCCTTTACAACACACTTTTGATGGAAACCTAAGATGATGCTAAGTCAAAATATAGTAAAAATATGTCAAAATAGGCACTTTTTTCACCAAAACTCAATGCAACAGAGGATAAAAAAGGGTGTTGTGAGGAAAATGATGATGGAAAGAAAATAATTTTAGTAATAATATCCACCTAGTGTTAAAATACCCAGCACAACATGCTTTTAGCGCCACTTAAGATCAAACCCTAGTGAAAATATAGCAAAAATAGGCTATTTTTGACAATTTTCAATTCCAAGACCTAGAAAAAGGAGTCTTGTAATGAATTTTAGGAGGTATAGCAAAGAATATCAATAATATTAGTCACCTCAATCCATAAAATTGATCACAACATTCTTGGAATGCAAACTAGGTCAAACCCTAGGGCCAAAATAGCTAAAATGTGTAGTTTTTTTACCAAAAATTTCACTACAAGAGCCAAATAAAAAGGTGTTGTGAAGCTTTTTATGAGGGGTAAAAAATTATTACCCTAGTAATAGAAAAATAACACCAAAAAATATTTCACAACACACATATGGTGCAAGTTTATAAAGTCGCTAAGGCCAAATTTAGCGAAAAGTTTTTGAAGCCCTAGGTTTGAAATGTTGAGACAAAATTCTATGTGAATGCTTTGAAGTATGGATTTTGATGAAATTGACTTACTCTTAGATCTGAAAATGATTTTAAAGTTTAAATATGCAAGATGCTCATGCAAATTTAATGAAAATGCATCAAAATTGCTAGTTTTTGTTGAAATTTTCTATGCAAAAATGCAAATAATTTAAATCTAAATGCAAATTTGCACTAAAATGTAGGACTACAGACAAATGAAAATTTTAATGAGCCTCTAAAATTAGTAGAAAAATCTGATAAAATTATTTTCCTACAAACCCTAGATTTTGGAATTACTAGGTTATAAAAAATTGTCAAAATTTTCACAAAACCCTAGCAATTAAATGATGAAAATGCAATGTAAATTTCTGATATTTTTGTATTTTTCTTTAGTTTATATCAGATCTGATGTAAAAATCATGAATTAGGAAAATTTAGAAAGAATTGATACAATTTAGTAATCCAAACAATGCAATTTTTTTGTATTTTTCCAATTTTTTAATTTTTTTGAAATTTTCTCAATGCAATAAAATAAATGACCAAATGAATGAATGAAATCACACCAAATTTGAAGACAAACACTAAACAAGTTGCAATTTAAGACCAATAACATGGGTTCACCAAAATGTTTAGGGTAGAATTAGATTTTGTTAATCTTTTGTTATTTAGATGTTTGAATCCTCCTTTCACCCTAACATTGAAGGATCTAGGGTCTAGTGGCAAGCACTATCATACCCTAGAGTCAGTTGAAAATGAAGGGAAACTTGGATTAGGTAATTAAATATCATTTTTTTCTTCTCTTATGTCCAATTAACCATTAAAACTGTAATCATGCAAATACAACAACAAATTGATGAAAGACAGAAAAAGCTCTTGCAGATAGGAGTAAAATAACAAATCACAGAATACCTATTTTCAGGGTTCTGAGGTGGAATAGTCGAGGACTAAGGTGCGGGCACCCAAGTCCAAGGTACCTTCTTTTTCAGGGAATCTGGACCTCCTTCTGATACTGATCAGCCCTGTAACTTTTGTTTCCTAAGATTTGTCTGTGGAGGACACTTTTGTGGGCACCCTAGTCCTGGAAGTGCTCTATTGTCTGACTTTTCTTCAGATCCTGAATCCTTGATGCCTGCCACTCCTTCATGTAACTCCACTTTTCCCAAATGTGACACCTGTAACCTGCAATCACAAGATTTGATTTGGGGGTTTTGGTGTTTAGAGGCTTGCCTTAGTCAAGCCTTGGAGGACACTTAAGTCTTTGAACACCATTGCCAGATAAAGAGGGCGTGCCCTTGTGAGGCAGAGGCCAAAAACCAAAGGAATCAATGATAAAAACACAATTATATGTCATCTTGTAGTGAATCTCTCATGGAGGAAGATGCTCTTCATGCCATGAGGAGATTAATGCTCAAATATGCAAATATCAACACACAAAACATACAAGTCTACTCTTACAATACAATAGAAAGCCTTAAATCACCTTGAGAACACAATAGCTTGCCAGTGATCATCTAGTTTACAAGTGAATGCCTACACATGCTTATATATGCACCTACAAGCATTCCCGCCAAGATTTTAAAAATCAAACTTTACCATGTCAGCAAAAGATCCAACTAACGGTCATAAACCGACACCCAGAAATTTGGGCTGCCCTAAAATAGGGCAAGACTAGGGCACGAGAACCCATGTCCTCCCCTGCTATTTTAGGCAGGGTACAGCTCAAGGGGTCCTCCTAGGTCCCATTTGCCATGAAACCCAGGTCTCATTCCATCAAGATGCTAAAATATGAACTAAAATGTCCTAAATGCATACTAAAGACCTGGGAGCTAAATCTTATGAGGGAAAAGCCCCCAAGGGGACATTTTCCAATGATACAGCTCCAAAATACCTTGTTCATGAAGGCCTAAACCTTTACCTTGGTAGTTCATGTTTTGGAGCATGCGACGGACAATAGGGCTATGTGTAGTTTGGACACTAGACATAAGCTCATTATTGGATGGAGAAGGTGATGTAGCAGATAATAGTTGTTGTTGTCCCAAAGAGGAACATTCATGAATGAAAGTGGATGGGCCAAGTGGATATGATGATGGATTTGAAATGGGATCGATGGTGGATGTAGATGGACTATTAGGATCATGATCGTGCTCATTAGGATCCAATTTATTTGTGTGATCTTCTATGTGTATGTGTTCTTGGGGAGGCACATGTCTCATCATGGGAAGTGAAAGTCATTGAATCATGGATAAGTGAAGAAGTTTCTATGTTTTGAATGAAGGCCATGAAGCAGGGTGAATGCTCAAGTAGGTCAACAAGACTTGTGTTAAATGGAGCATGTAGGTCTTGGGTGTCTTGTTCATGAACGATTATAGGGAGATGAATAGGATCAAGATTCTCATGGATAGATTTTTCATCATGCACAATGTCTTGATCATGAAAAAGGTACATGTTATGGATGGGTTGAAGGGAAATGATTTGATCTTGACTAGAATGAGGACTTGATGTTTTCATGTGCTTAGGGTTGTGCTCTTGACATACCTTTTGACTTGGAATGGGAGTGGATGTGGATGACTCTTCAATAGGTTTGACATGTTCTAGGTGGTAAATTGTGTAGGAGCAAGATGGAGGTTGACTTGGACTCAATGGGGGAGACTCTTGAATTGGTTGAAGGGGTTGTGTATGACATGGTCGGTTTGAAGGACTTGGCATGGTGTTTGAGGACTCTTTTGTAGGCTCAAGCATATGTGTTGGATGACATGGCAATGTTTGATTCTTTTCTAGTAGCCCTTGGGTTAAATCCTTTACAGGTGTAGGTGTGGAAGGTCTTGACATAGGGTTTTGGTTTTGATTAGGTGGAGGATCAAATGGATTGAATGAGTCAGTGGGTTTGGATAACTCCACATGTTTGCTTTTGTAATGTTTAAACTTAGGATGTGGAGTTGATGTATTGGCAAGTGAATTAAAAGATGGTAGAGGTAACAAAGGGTTTGATGGGTTGGAAGGTGTAGGGACAAATAGATTTGGACTAGGACATGGTGGATTTTGAATAGGCTTTTGATCAAGGACAATAGTATAATGTATTTAAAGGGTGCATGACCCAGACTAATGTTCCCCTTGTCAATGGTGGCATTAGTGCATGAAGGCATTTGGACTTGTTGCAAAGGGTGACTTAGACTCACATGTGCTTGTTGTGATGTGGATTGATTGGTTGCTGTGGTATTGAGTTGGCATGTGGGTGGATGGATTAGGTTGGCATGAAGTGGATGGGGTTGACACATAGGATTGAAGTGGAATTGGTTGAGGTTGTTGTTGTGTTGGTTGAATTTGACAAGTGGCGATGAATTGATTAGCTTGGGCTAGGAGGCATTAGATTTGAGGTGATTGGATGTGTTGGAATGTTTTGAAGAGAGTTTCAAATCTTTGTGTGGTTTGTTGGTTGAAAGGTTGGGGTATTTTGTGAAGTGATTGGATGAGGTTTTGGAGTTGAGGTGCTAGTACTTTGTTCTCGAATGTAGGCATGGTGTCACACGTGTCTAAGTCTTGGCATGTCATCTTGTATTTTGATTTGTCCCTCAAGGTATGATACATTATTTACAAGGCTCTTATAATCATTAGAATTATGAGGGGCCCCTCGAAGTACAAGTTTAGGTCTTGCATTTGTCTCATGATTAGGATTAGGGAGGGGGCCTCCTTGGATGATGATTTTGGGCTTTGGTTTTGTCTCATTGTTTGAATTAGAATGACATCCCCCTTGGACCATGATTTTGGGATTATGATTTTGATTGGGCTTGTTTATGATGAGGACCATTTTGACAAGTATTGACTAGGGCTAGGTTGATGTGGAATGAAGTGAAATGAAGTGATTGGAGATTAGGAATGATTAGGGTATGATTAGGAATGAATTGATTTGAAATGTGAAATGATGATTACGATAATGATTAGGATGAAGATATGATTAGAATGTGATTAGGAATGATTAGGATCGAATTTGACTTCAAATGAATGGATGATGATGTGGAGATGATTTGGAATGAGTGATTAAAATGATGAAGGTTGAATGATGTAGATATAATTAGGAATAATGAGGAATGTTTAGGGTTGATGTTGTTTGGGTATGATTAGATGATGTGTAATGATAGTGGGATTAGGGATGTGGTTGAATGATGAGGAATGGGATGCTTAGGATGTTTGAGGAAGGACAAGGATAATGACTAGTATGAATTAAGGTGAAATGGAAGTGACTTGGAATGAGGATGATGAAGTCTAATGATGTTGTTAGGTGATTTGGATGGATTAAGATAATGATTAGGATAGTGGTTATTGTGAAGTGGAATGATAAGATTGGATGACTAGATGTGGGTTTGACTTGGAATGATGCTAATTGGATTAGGAAGAAGATGATGTGGAATGGTGGTAATGTAATTAGGATGTGATTAGGATAGGTTAAGCAGGATGACTAAGAAGTGGGTTATATGAGTGAAAAGGATTGGCATATGATGAAATGGAAAAGAGAATGTGATTAGGAAATGTGACTTATAATGTGATTGGGATATGAATTTGGTGACTTGGAATGAATATGTGGAATTGAATATTTATGTTGACGACTAGGCAAGCACACACATAAATCATAATAGACACTTAGCAATCACATTGGTAGGTTTTGTTTTGGTGTCTTTTGATTAAGTTTTGAAAACACTTGTAAACAAGCACAACCCTAGGCTAGAATGAGGATAAAGAGGGTTTTGGCGACTAAACAAAGGGGTTCTAGTGAATATTTGGGGGACCGACACCCCATGAGCATCCAGCAAGCCACTTAAGGCTCTAACTAACCCTACTAGGAGTTTAATATACACTATGGTACACCTCCTTTTGAGCTACCACTGTATGGTGAGCGCTCATACCGGTTAGAATTGGCTTTCGCCTTATCCTCAATTTATATAGTGGACTGAACAAAAGTACCGCTTGGGGTCGCAAATGAGTTCTCCTTGCGGATGTGTCTCAAGAGCAGGCCCACTCTAAGGCTCAAACCAAAGTGACTTATGAACAAAAATACTTTTGATCCCCAAGTTCTTATGACAATACGAGGGGAGAGCATACGTATTTTTGGACTCATGCCACACTAGACAAATGTTCATTGACCTTTAGAAACAAAATGTGTGGTGTGATTTATGCAAACATTGTGAAGTGTTTTTGATTCCCAAGATCACATAAAGCACGAGGGAAGAGCATACACACTTCAAAAGATAAACACAATCACCAAGCATGGTAGACAGTGATTCATTTCAAGCCCAAACCAAATGTGTAGGAAAACAGTGGTTCGTTTCAACCCAATTTCAATGATGTGATGAAGACAATGATTCATTTTAGGAGCCCAAATTGAAATGTGTAACCAAACAATGATTAGAGAAATGAAAGATTAGAATGGATGCACTTGATTATTTCTTTGTGCAAGCTACTGTGTATGATGATCAAAACATTGTTCCAACCTTGTGAGATCATTTGCAAGCCACAAAATTAAAAAATGAACAAGTAAAAGTGCATAGGAGGCTGTTATGTGAAAATAAAGAAATCTGATAAAAAAATCTGCTGTAGATGATCTGATATAGGAAAATGGATAACATCAGCAGATTCTAGATGAAATTATATGTACTTTTAAAAGAAAATTCGTGAAAATTGGATCAAAATTACAAAAGTTATAAGCATTTGGATTTCATGTGCAAGTTTTGCTTTGACTGCAAAAAAAGGCTAGAAAATAGTATAGTCACCTGGAACTTTCATCACAACTGCAATGTTTATCCTCCCAACTTTTTGACGATTCCTCGTTTGCAAAATTTTGCCTCCATATGGCCAAGTTATGAGAAAAAGAAAAAAAATAGCCCCTCCTAGGGCATGTAGGAGACAAAGGTATTGTCCTGGCTATTAGCCCCGACTACTAGTAGTTAATAGGCTAGTAGTCACATGCAACTGCTAGAGGGTCTGACAGTAATAGTCTATGTCAGACAGTTATGTAGACCCCTGGTCACTCATGTGACCGGGACTAAAGGCCTGCAAAAAAAATAAAGAAGAGGCAAAGGGCTTATCCCTCCCACCCATGGTCATAGAAGTGACCACCTCTGAACCGTTTGTCGAGGGGCTTGAAGCCCAAACTATGACCGCTAGCTATGAGGTTGGAGTTAGGGTATATGAAGCAGACAGAAGCAACGATTAGGAGCTGGTGGTTAGGGTTGCACCAGGTAGCGGTGAGTGACAAGGCATCAACGAATGGAAAGAGCAATAGAGGGAAGTTCTGGAGGTGGCAGGAGCGGTGTATGAAGGTGGAAGATCCTAGAGCTAGGGTCTTCAAAGGCATCGAAAGATTTTCAAGGTAGAGGTTGAGAATAAAGTGGCGGCGATGGGATTCCAAATTAGTGGCGGCTGAGATGAAATCGAGCTATGGCACAGATTAGAGGGGAATGGAAGTGGAGGTGACTAGTGCAGGTCACCACCAATGGAGGCATCCGGTTGTAGATGGGCAGTGGTCTAGTAGAATATAGCCAGCGGTGACCAAGGAAACCTAGGGTTTCAAGTTGCAAGCAAGGTTTTATTACACTTGTAATGAAAAACCTAAAAAAACATAATGCCAAACCTTCAGACCTGCAAATAGACAGCTTGACCCCAAACATTGTACAATATCAGTATGACCTATCCATACGGTATGGATCCATATGGTATAGATAGGAACTAAAATGTTTTTCAAAAATTTACAATTTTTTTTGAGTGAAATACATCAAATTTTATGTCATTTTTCATCTCTTAGGTCTCCTGGACATAACCGTGAGGTCTATTTCAGGCCTGGGAGCAACCTGCAAGAGTCAAATTCCTAAAATTGATAAAAAAAACATTAGATTTCCATGCATTCACATTGGGTTCACCAAATGTAGATAGGGAAAAATTAGATTTAGTGTTGAAAATAGCAAACTACTAAACCCTATCAAGCACCATGAAGTACAACTTAGTATGAAAATGCAAATAGAAAACAAATGCAAACCTATTCAAACTAATATTGATTAACCTCCATGGCTCTTCTCAATAATGCATAGGCATGTAGATTTCAAAGGGTTGATTATGGAGAGATGTTGATTGCTTAGAATTTTGGCAGCATAATGGTATGCAAGGACACAACATGATGAAAATGACTTGTGAAAGCCTTCCTTTATAGAAAGGGCTTGGTTTGAATGGATAGACAGGATTGCAAGTTATGTTGAAAGATATGGACGGTCAAGATCTATTAGTGTTGGATTACTGTTTATCACTCAAAGAGGGATTGTAGTCACATGATAGTGTGCAATGGAGAATAAAAGGGAATCTAATTCAACTATTTTATTTGAATTAGTTGTGCATGTGAAGGGGTTAAGTCGAAGATGCAACACGTGACACACGTTGCAATGTGGTGAGAGCTGACGGAATAATTCAAATTTTCAATTTGAATTATATGAGACATGTGAAGGGAGATTATTAACTAAACAAATGGGATTTATTTAGTTAATTGGAATGTGATTAAGTGGGAATTGTGAGTAGGATTAGGACAAAATGGCTTATGATGCCCGTAGTAAAGTGTTGACTAGGTCATGGTAAGGACATGGACAAATTTTAGTGTCTACGTTAATGACACAAATTTCTAGCATTAATCTCTCCCAAATAGAAAAAGATATGACTTTGATTTTTTTTTCACATTTGACATGGTACCTCCAAGAATGCACCTACAAAAGGATTCTAATCTAGCTGTTAAGAATTTTTGGAAATAAATTTCACAAAACTACATGAAGAGTGTTGAAACTGTGAACTGATGAAAGTTTGACTCTTGTAATTCTGTGTCAACTTTGAAGTCCCCTAATGTTGAGAGATGCCAAATGAAACCCAAATCCAAACCAAAATAGAAATAAAATAAAATACAATTTTTTTGTCGATGCTCATTGCCAGTAAGCCCAAATGCTCCTGCATCAAAGAATGATACCCATGACTTTAACCTATCTCAGCCTAGTTTTGGACTTGAAATGGCTTACTCATTCTTAAATACATTCTAGCTAGGTAAGAACTATCACTAGCTAGGATGGTCAACAAGCATCCCATTATACTTGTCACCATCATTAGCTGGATCAATGAATAATCAAGACACCTTCGACATAAAATAAGGAGTCACAATTCCCCGAACCTTCCAAGTTAGTGGATGCAGACATCTATCACCTCCATGATGTTAGTGTAGGTTTTTTATTCCTTATTATAAAGTTTTTCCTACACATTTATTTAAGCTTGCTTAGGTTAATAAAGCATGTCTTATTATGTGAGTGGTTGTGAGGTGTCACCTTGCTACATGTGAGCATCCATTAGCTATCTTGGGAAGATACTTTGCTATCTTTAGTCTGATAGATGGTTGCTCTTCATTGGTCGGTGTTACCACCTCCTCCCTCTCTCTGGTCTATATAAGTATGCTACATAGCTTGTATTTTCATTTGATATTGGAGATAGTTATCTGATACTATTTTTCCATTCAAACATTTCACATCAATCTCATGGTATCGTTGTTATTGTTTTTTGCATTTACAGTTTATGTTTCTAACTCTTTCAATTGATTCTAGGTTATAATTTGTTTTACAAATTTTAACATGGTATCAAAGCAATTTTTGTAAGGTTAGATTCTTTGTAGAGATCTTGCAAGATCCCGTATGCTCTTCTCTTGCTTTTTTGAATGATCTAGAGAATTAGAAAGGATTTATGAAGATCCAGTAATCTTGTTTCTATCAATCAGATTGCATATTTTGTGTTTTAATTAGAATTGCAGGTTATATCATGCCTTTGTAATCTCTTGGTAATTGATTCTACCTTTGCATGCCGTTTTTTGGTTGTTGGGGTCATTTTTTATGGCTAAAGGCGTCTATTTTACACTAGATCTACATCTTCTATACATCACCAAGAAAAATGCCTTCTGGGTTTTGTTCTCAGTACGGAAAAACTATCTGGGTATCTTTTAGTTTTTGCATGCAGACTATATATTTTACAGAAACAAACTTGAAAAGCTATAGCAGACCCCCTCTCCATTGGCAGTTGCATATTTGAATGCAGTTTTCAAATGCTCCGTTCTTGCTCATACGGACTCTGTTTCTCACGAAATGTTTTTTGATCTTGGCTATTTTTTCATGCTTTATGCACTAGTGTAGTCATTTTTTGATTTTAGTGCAGAGAGTTTTTAGAAATTACAGATTCTTAGTTGGGACACTATGCAGTTCTCATTTTGGGAACTCTGAAGAGGCATAAATTTTGCATAAAACCTCAGATCGAGGTGATTCTTTTTTTGAAAGTGGATGCTTTTTTGTGTAGTTTGCAGTGGTGCTATTTTTTTTTACTAGGTATTGGTCCTAAGTATTATTTTTAGCATATGCTCTTTTTGAGGATCTGTAATAGCATTGAGATCAAGTCCACTCAGTATTTCTTGCTGGTGGAAAGTGTAAACGTACTAAATATAAAGTGCCAAATCAAATTTTCTTGGGGGGGGTTTTGATTGAGTGAAAAAGGGGGGGTGTCTTGTGTATTCTTGCATCTTTTCTTTCCTCACAACAACAACAACAACAATCTAATTCTGCATTAAGATGGATCAATTAATAGTGCCTATTCTAACACCCTATAACTACTATGAGTGGAAGTCCAAGATGACTATCCAACTTAAGAAGTTAGGACTATATAGAGTAACAATGGGTCTAAAAACTGAACCAACCTTAATTGCAGAAAGGCCTAAATTTCATAGCAGGCTAGATGAAGCTTTTGGAACTCTATGCATGTCTGTATCTCCTGATCTTCTTTTTCATGTTGAATCTGATACAACACCAAATGATGTGTGGACTACTTTAGAAAATCTCTTTGGTAAACAAGATGAATTAAGGGGACATCAATTGGAGAATAAGCTAATAGGGTTAAATCTATGTAATTTTGATACAATACAAGACTTCTTCATAAAGATAAAGGCCATTAGATTACAGTTGAAGCAATGTGGGATTGAAAAGAAAGACCCACAATTGATCTTAAGTATTCTTTCTAAGCTTGGTCCTAACTACTCAGTGTTTGTTTCTACATTTTATGCCACCAAAAGTGCTCTTGGGACTACCTACAAAATGCCTTAGATGAATTTGCTGCTGAACTCACTAAAGAAGAGGATAAATTAGTTCACATGGGCACTATTAAGCCTTCTAAGTCTCATGCCTTGGCTGCAAATCAGGGCACTAAAGATCATAAAGGAAATGGAAAGCAAAATAAGAAACAAAAGGATCAAGGAGAGAAGAAACAAGGTCCAAAACAAGCTGTAAACAATGCAGCTCCCGAGTCTTCCTCTAAAGACAACATGTCTAAAAAGGAGAAGACAAAGTGTGCCTTTTGTAAGAAATTTGGTCACAATGAGCATAAGTGTTTGAAAAAGAAAATAGCTCATCTCACTTATCTTCTTGAGAAGAATAATATCAAAGTGCCAGATTTAGCTAAGGAAGATTCTTCACAATCTTCAAAGGACACAAAAAATAGTAAGGGGAAGGGCAAGGCCCTTGTTGTAGTTGCTACACTACCAGATAGTTGGGTAATTGACTCAGATGCTTCTCACCACATGGCCAATACAAAGGAAATTTTCTCATCCTTGGAGTCATGTTCTATGCCTAATATTCTTATGGGTAATGATACACCAGAGGAAGTTCTTGGGAGAGGGTCTGTTGAAGTTGGTGATGGGACATTCCATGATGTTCTTTGTGTGCTTTCTTTGTCAACTAATCTCCTATCTGTCTACTAGATCACCCATACAGGTTCTGGCAAGAGAGTTGAATTTACACCTGACTCAATGGTTATCAGTGATCTGCACAGTAGGTCTACAGTTGCTATAGGAAAAGTTGATAACCATTCTCAGCTCTATCACTTTTCTCATTTTGTTCTTGATTCTCCTTCACTTGCATTGCTCACTCACTCAAATGAGGTGAGCCATTTGTGGCATCAACAGTTTGGCCACTTGAACTATCACTACTTGCAGCAGCTCAATCAACATGACATGGTTACAGGGTTGCCTTCTATTCAATTCTCTGATGGAGTTTGTCAAGGTTGCATTCTTGGCAAGCATCCTGAAGAAAAATTTGACAAAGGCAAAGCATGGAGAGCCACACAGGTCTTGGAGTTAGTACACAGTGATTTGGCTGGTCCATTTCAACATCCTTCATTCAGTATAGCTAGATATGTATTGACCTTCATTGATGATCTTTCCCGATACACCTTTGTATACTTTCTCAAACAAAAGTTTGAAGTCTTTGAGTCTTTTCAAGACTTTAAATCTTTTGTAGAGAAACAATATAGGAAGCTTGTCAAGATCCTGGACACCGATAATGGTGGGGATTATGTCAACCAAAGGCTTGAGTAGTTTTGTGCCTCAGAGGGCATTGATCTTCAGCACACAGTTCCCTATGGTCCACAACAAAACAGAGTTGCAGAACAAAAGAATTAGTCATTGAAGGAAATGGCCAATTGCATGATTCACTCCAAATCATTGGCACCTCAGTATTGGGCAGAGGCCATCAACTATGCATTTTATATTCAGAATCAGGTTCCTCATTGAGCTGTGAAGGGGGTAACTCCTTTTCAAGCTTGGACTAGTCAAAAACCCACAGTCAAGCACTTCCAAGTGTTTGGGTCTCCTGCATGGGTCCACATTCTAGCAGAGAAACATAAGGCTATGGATCCACAAAGTAGGCCTTGCATATTTGTTGGCTATCCAAATGGTGTCAAAAGCTACAGGCTACTCCACCCTACCACACATGAGCTCTTTATTGAGAGGAGTGTTCGGTTTGAGGAGGATACTTCTTCTACCACTTCTCCATCTTTCATTCCCATGGAGACACAGCGACTTCATGATGATAGTTCTTTTGAGGACCTTAATCCTCCTGAGGAGTCTTCTTCCTCCACTTCAAATGGAGATGATGAGGGTTCATCTTCCTCCTCTCTTAGTCATCATTCAGAGGATGTTGATTCTCCTCCAGATTCTCCTACCATTGGGCCTCTTTGGGCTCATTAGACTTTGGAGTCAGTAGGTGATTGGGTTGGTGATCCTTCAAATGTGACAAGAACAAGGTCACAGTTCGAGCAGGCTCCTCATCTCTTCTTTGCTTCAGCTTCTAATCCACAGTCCTTCAGGGAAGCTTCTGGTGTCCCCGAGTGGGATACTGCTATGTAGGAAGAATTCAGTTCCTTGAAAAGGAACCATACATGGGATTTAGTCCCACTTCCTAAGGGAAGAAAACTTATTCGATGCAAGTGGGTCTATCGAACAAAATTTTCTGCAGATGGGTTGGTCGATAAACATAAGGCTCGCTTAGTCGCAAAAGGATTCTCCCAAGTTCCTGGGATTGACTACTCTGAGACTTTTGTGCCAATTTCCAAGATGAATTCAATCTGACTTGTACTTGCCATTGCTGTAGCCCATCGCTGGGAAGTTCATTAGATGGATGTGAAGAGTACTTTTCTTCACGATGACCTTCAGGAGGAGATATATATGGAGCAGCCATAGGGGTTTGTCTAGGATCCTTCACTTGTCTGCCGATTTCAGAAGTCACTCTATGGCCTTAAACATGCCCCTCGAGCCTAGTATGCCTTGAGATGGAATCCTTTCTTCTATCAGTTGGGTTCACTTGGTGCCATTCTGATCCGAACATCTACATTTTACAGCAGGATGATACTCTCACTTTCCTTATTCTCTATGTTGATGACTTGCTGATTACAGGGAGTTCCTCATCCACCATCAAGGCAGTGAAAACTGCCCTTCATGATTGTTTTCTAATGTCTGACTTGGGTCTTCTTCACTATCTCTTGGGCATTGAGATTACACAGTCTTCAGCTAGTATATTTCTTTCTCAGCCCAAGTATGCTCTTGATATGCTCTCTAGATTTCACATGGCTGATTGTAAGCCTACGCCGACTCCCTTTCTATCAGGAGTCAAACTTGAGGCTTCTTGTTCTTCACCTTTGGTAGATGCTACCTTGTATTGCCAATTGGTTGGGAGTCTCATATACTCGACTCACATGAGGCTTGAAATTTCATATGCTGTGGGCCTGGTCTCCAGGTTCATGCAGGAGCCACATGAGCTGCATTAGAAAGTAGCTAAGTGGATTCTTCACTATGTACAGGGTACTCACAATTATTGGATTCATTATGCAGTAGGCGTGGATATTGAATTGGTGGGATACACAGATTCAGATTGGGCAGGTGATTCTCAAGATTACAAGTCTACTTCAAGGTATTGCTTCTCTCTTGGTTCTGGTCTAATTTCTTGGACGAGCAAGAAGCAATCTGCTATTACTCTTTCATCTACAGAGGTTGAGTATCAAGGAGTAGTTAATGTTGCTACTGAAACCATTTGGCTTCAACACATTCTCACTGAGTTTGGTATTTCCTTCAGGAAGCCTATGGTCATCTTTTGTGACAACCAGAGTGCTATTTAGATCTCTCAAAATCTGGTCCATCATCAGTGGACCAAACACATTGATATTCACATGCACTACATTCGGGAGTTGATTCATGAGTAGGTTCTTGATCTTCAGTATTGTTCGACATCAGATTAGATAGCTGACATCTTCACCAAACCCTTCACTGAGAGCAAGTTCATTCATTTACGAGCTTTGCTTGGGGTGCGGCAGGTGTCCTCCTTTTAGGGGGCTTCTTAGCTCCTTCTTTCTCTTTCTATTCAGGGGGGTATACTCTCTTTTGTGGGGGGGGGCTACTTCTCTTTTGGGGGGAATTCATTGTACATGGGTACCTCATCAGGCTTGATTTGCCGGGACCCATCTCTTTACCCACCTAAGCTACGCTTAAGGGGGGGTGTTAGTGTAGGTTTTTTATTCCTTATTATAAGATTTTTCCTACACATTTATTTAAGCTTGCTTAGGTTAATAAAGCATGTCTTATTATGTGAGTGGTTCCAAGGTGTCACCTTCCTACATGTGAGCATCCATTAGCCATCTTGGGAAGATACTTTTCTATCTTTAGTCTGATAGATGGTTGCTCCTCATTGGTCGGTGTTGCCACCTCCTCCCTCTCTCTGGTCTATATAAGCATGCTACCTAGCTTGTATTTTCATTCGATATTGGAGATAGTTATCTGATGCTATTTTGTCATTCAAGCATTTCACATCAATCTCATGGTATCGTTGTTATTATTTTTTGAATTTATAGTTTATGTTTCTAACTCTTTCAATTGATTCTGGGTTATAATCTATTTTATGGATTTTAACACATGCTACTGGTGAACATATGACTTATAGGTATGGGTTAGAACTGTTGGCAAGAGACACTATATGGATTCATGGTTGTTGTCATTGATGGCAACAAAGGTCATCCCACATATCCGCAAGTCATGATGTGTCTCTACCGGAAGTCAGAATAAAGAATGTTGTGGTCCGGTGAAGAAGAACAGAGCATGTGGCAAGGTCCGACAGATTGGTCCGGACCTCTCAGAGGAAGTGTCTTGGTGCAGTGCGGATTTGGGGAAGTCAAGAGGACTACCTTTAGTGGTATATTCCAAGGATTTAGCCTCCGGTGATGGACAAGGAAAAAGATATGAATGGTTGAGTACCGGATTCTTGAGAGACAGTGAAAACAGAGGAAGAACTGACTGGCAGAGTATCAGACTGCTTTCCGGATGGGTTACTGTTGATGACAGAGGTTGTGAAGGCATGAATCATGTTTGGCCGACATGATTAATGATATCTACAAGTATATGCTTGATCCGCATTGCTTGGTGAGGAAGGATTCAGTCGACAGAATGAGAGCTTGTAAGAAACTAGACTGTTCCGGATGCCGACTAGAAAAGTGATGAAATTACTTGTGCGGATATATATAGAGGATGGATTTAGTTGTGAAGTGGTGTGATGATGTGGAGATATATGCGAATAAGTCTAGATAAGAGCAGAGGTAGCAAAAAGGATCCGGTATGTGAAAGATAGCAGAATAAAGAACAAAGGAAAGATGAAGTGCAGCAGATCAGTGTACTGAGCCTAACCGGAACTGAACTCCAGCATATGCAGATGCTTCCAATCAGTTCAAGACTGTGATTCTCATCACTCTGTAGACAGTGTGTCTTCTTGTAGGCAGTGGGCCTCTTGTGAGCAGTGTGCTCGGGCAGTGAGCCCTAATTGGCAAGTGCCATTTTTGTAATTTCCTATTCTTCTAACAGAGAATAATTTTGGGTTAATCACCCCGTGGTTTTCTCCCTTAACAGGGTTTCCACGTCAAAAATACTGTGTCATGTGTTTCTTATTTCATGATTAATGTTTTGTGTTTGATTCTATGCTGCATCAATTAAAAGAAAAGTTCAATAAGGGAAATAATTAGGATAACTGATTCACCCCCCCCCTCTCAGTTATCAACAAGAACTTGGCCTGTAACTTACATGGTAATGGTGAAGGTTGACTAGACCTATCGTCTTAGAGACCTTAGCCATTCATTCATCTAGGCTAGGTTTTGGAGTGGTCACTCAATACCCCTAGCCTCAAGCATCATGATTTGTTGTACCAAGATAGCTATGAGAATCTTTGGGGTTTCTCCTTCTCTATGTTATATTTCACCATCGTGAGGTGAGTTTGTTGATTTTATTATGGGTTTGAGTGGCATCAACTTTATTGTTGCTTCATTTCAGTTCTCAAGTCTTGTTCCTTGTGTGGAAACTTGGTTAGTTTGAAGGACCATTTTGATGGATCCTCATGCCACTTGAGTTTTTTATATATCCCTTTCAAGGTGATCTACCTTGTCAATTTGAATGACTTTATCCCTATAGGTGTCCAAGCTAGGCTCTTGCCTTCAAATTTTTGACCAAACTAGAGCTCATTAGGCTCTTGTTTGGCCCATATACATAAGGATGGTGGAATAAGGAAAAGAATGCTGCATGGGAAAAGATGAAGACATGCAATGAAGTGATTACATAGGGAGGGAAGGAGGAATAGAATGGGGAGTAACCATAATTAATGAAGAGGTTGTGGGAATAGAGATAACACTACTAGTAACAATGGATGTGGTAGGGGTAATGGAAGAGGTAATTGTTATGGAGGTGGTAGGTGAATTGGTAGTGGGTTGACTAGGAGAGGTGGATATGAAAATTTGCATATGAGATGTGGGTATGATGAGAGGATTAAATTTAGGAGGTAGGCCACACCGTGTAAAAAAATCACATGGAAAGTAGGAGTAAGATACATCATGAGAATGGATAATGGTAGAAGAAGGCATGGCCATGGATGGAGGAGGGATGGTAGATGCACTAGTTAAAGAGCTAGGAAGAGAAACCTTAGCATCAATGATTTGTAAGATCTCTAACCCAGCTAGTTTGTTAATGAGAAAGTTATGAATCATATCTATCGATTATGTAAGACTTCCACCCTTAGCTAAATTAGCAAGTTTTTGTTAAGCCACATGTTCCTCATAATCATAGTCTTCATTTTCATGCTGCATAATAGGTTTAATGATGGTACTTATGAGAACATCATTAGGTGCACCATTTATTGTAGATTGAGCCATGTGAGGATTCAAGTGTGCATCATTTGCAAAGGGGTGTGAGATGAATCCTATTTTGGCATGTAAAGAGCTCACATAACCTAAGAAGATAAAATAATATGGGAATGATCGAAAGGGCTAATACAAAAAAGTTATTAATTAGATTTAAATGTATTATGGAACATAACCCTAAAGGGAAAAACAAATATGCGTAATAATATCAAGAAATGATAAGAAAAACCTTAGAAGAAGTATATAGTAATAAATAATCATGCGAAAGCACAATTAAACCTTGGTTAAATTTGATGTGAAAGATAAGCAATCAGAAAAAGTAGATCCAAAACCCTAATGAAGGAGGAGAACCCTATAAGGAAACCTTAGGATAAGTAGGAATATTGGGTTCACAAAAGAATGTAGAGGAATAAATCATGCACTATATAAATAATCTCATATTTGCCTCTATCTCATATAAAAATATATATAATATCAAGGTAGAGAATTTACCTATTTGGTAGTATCATAATTTTCAATGCCATTTTGTTGAACTTTAGTTGTTTCAAATAAATTATTCTCTAGTTGAACATGAACTATCAAATTAATGTATAAAACTATCATATTATCTACCATTTACCAACCTTAGCAAGAAGAGATTACCATGAACCCTTTTAATTATGTTTCTTTTGATATTGGGTTGACACTATAGAGGTAGGGGTCCCTAGGGTTCATCTGTAGAGAAAAAATTGCTATTCAATCCTAAACACTACGAGTTTCATCCTAATTATTGTGATCCTTAATCTAATGTGCAAATTGATCTATCATGCAAGAACAAATTGATAGAATGTGCACTTGACGAACTACCTAGCTTTGCCTTCATAGTATGTGAATTTATAAAGGTTGTGTTTAGAGACGTCATTCAGGAGTTTTCCAACTCAATAGGTGAACCAATTATCCTAGGTCAAACCCCTTGGAAAGTTAGATTAACAATGATGAATGATATGAAAGAAAACTTGCAAAAACATGCAAATGGCCTATATGATGATGATGTGGATTTGATTCTCTATTGCCCTCTAGAAATCAAATTGTGATTTAATGGTTTTCTTCTATGTCCTATTTTTCTTGATGTGAATTAGTTTTACATTGAATGTCTTCAAATACTATGACATAACAACATGTCACACAAAAGTGTGTTAAGGTTGGCTCATAACAACTAGTAGAAAGACACAAGAGAGTTGAATTATGAATATAATTATTTCAATATGGGTATCACTAAAATAGGTCAATTTTGCATCAAGACAAGAAGTGAATGCATAGAAATAAGTGCAAATGTAAAATTAGAATGCATAAAGGGTCAATGTATGAAAATTGATACAAATAAAGATAAAATGAATATAGATAAGAATAAGAATTGGTCCAAATTGAATTTTGAATATAATTATTTAAATTTAAAGATCATTAAAATACGTCGATCTTGAATCACTTAGAAATGAGACTTGGGGTTAAAATGATCATTTTAAGACAAGAAGCATATGCATAGAAATAAGTGCAAATATGAAATGAGAATGCATACAAGATGAATGTATGAAAAATAATACAAATAAAAATAAAATGAATATAGATAAGAATAAGAATTGGGCCATTAACCAAACCAAAGACAAGAGTTATCTTTTATTAGGGTTATCTTTTTCTTTGCTGTGTTATTTTATTTACTGTAAAATAATTTATTTTATAACTATGTTTTATTAGGATTTTATCATATGAAATAAAAAAGGATCAAAGTATTTGGGGATAAGTTATTCTAAATAAGCGTATTATAATTTATACATTTTAATATAGAGGCTTTAATTTAATTTTCTTTTTCATTTCTACATAATTAAATTAAATAATTTATAACTATAATTTTTTAGGGTTTTATCATATCAAATATAGAAGAATCAAAGTATATATTTTTCTAAAGATAGATAAGCTACTTTTACATTGAATCTCATAGCTCACTTGTTCTACATCTTAAGTCAAAATCATGCTAGCCAAGAATGCATTCTACAGGCTTCTTGATTCTCTTCTTTCTTTAATACTATGAAAAATGCCAATAAAAGATTATGTCAAATGTTGCATTCTTTCTAAGAGGTGGAAATTTCTCTACACTCAGATGCCTAAACTCGCTTTAACTCTAGATCTTGTTCTAGGGCCTGGTTTCCCTTCCCTCGATCCACTCCTTGTGTCCAAGGGTTGAGAATATAACTTCCTAAATATCTTGCTTCTGCATTCACAAAATCTGGAGACCTTTCACCTCAAAAACATTGGGTTCGACATAACCAACAACGCTTCACTCTGTTCAACATAACTCCACCTCGTGCTATCATTTTATGTTTGAGTCTGGTAACACTTGATCTGTGTGATTACATTCTCACTAGTTTACCAATCAATTTCATTGGATTCTCCCTCCTCCTTACTTGTTACCTTCATAATATTCAATTGACAGATGAGTCTTTAGTCTCCTTCATTTCTCTCTGACCTCTTTTTCAAAAACTTGTAATAATAGGAGATTATGGGTTAAACAATGTTGTAATCCTTTCATCCACTATTGAACATTTGATAATGTGGAAAGTAAAGTCTCTATCTATTAATTGTCCTAAACTTAAAGTGTTGTCAGGGTACATGAGTGAGGATTTGAGTGTAAATAGTGCAAGGTTCTATGAGTTTTCTTATGCCATATTTGAGCTCAAAATCCATTGTACAAGTACTCCAAGGAGATTGGACATGAGTTGCTCACAAGGGGAAATACCAGGAGTTATTTCAGCAAGTAGATTTCTTCACATAGTAGGCAATTTCAGGTCCTTGGAGGAAGTTACCATCTTCATAGATGATCCCTTTGAAAGGGAAGTAGAGATGGATGTTCCTCTATTGAACCTGCTTCACCGGCTTCCATATCTTTAGTCACTTGAACTGTTGGGCTTCTTTGTTCAGGTATTTACTTAAACTTTCAAATCTCAAGCTCAATACTTCTAAGTTTAAGTTGATATTAGAAAATCTGCATCTTGAATATATATAAATCAAATATGAAAGAATTGTTTTGAAGCAATTCATTAGAACTTGGCTTATAGTTGCTACTGCAATGCAAGAGTTGGCAAGAGATCCTATACCTATCTACCTTGCCTCTCCACATGTTAACCTCAAGAAAATCCTAACAAGGAAATTGACAAAAAGGAAATTGCAGTAATAGGTTGCTTGCTTCAGAGCATGTCCTTTCTTGAAAGAATAGAAATTCATGTACCTAATGAGGGATGTGAAGATGGTGAATGTACATCTTTCTATAAAGTTATTTCCTACCAGAGGAGAGCATCCCAACTAGCAAGGATAATTGTAATCTAATTGTAATCCATGGTTTTATCAAACTATAGGCTTAAAAAACTATGGCCTTTAAACTTCATAACCATCTCCTTTGTAATAACTTGTGTATGGTATTTGATTCCATGCTCATTTTAGGCTTTATCCTAAAAGTTGTTTATGTTGTTGAAGCTCCATTTGTTTTTACTAGCAATAAAGTCTGGTGATTTGTTTTAAAATATACAGAATGATTATGAGGATCTTCAATGATTATTTTCCTTTCTTGGAATGAAGGAAAATAATAAATGCTAGTGCATACTGTTTGCATTAATGTTATTTGTATGAGCATGTCTTAACTAGATCTGTTAAAATTGTGATGCTTTTATTGTTTCGTATCAAGGTATTCCAAAGTTCCACTTTCAATGTTTTAAATTCCTACCCTCCTTTTTAACATTGGGTGTTCAAAACCATCTACATGTTTATGTTGAATATAAAGACCAACAAGAAGATTGAATTCAATAAATAGAACAACAAACAATGAAAAGACAAATATTAAACAATCATATGGAGACAATAAGAATTACGTGGTTCACCATTAATGACTACATCTAAGGGAAAAGCAAGGGAAACTCTATTTTATTAATGCATAATAGATTATACAAAGTATTTCCATTAGTGATGATATGAGAAAAGAAGTATCATCCTTAATAGACACAATTAACAGTGCCAAGAGTAAAAGAGGAGTATCTAAAGGGACATGGTCAAAGAGACTGTTGGACTTCACATACTCAATAATCTCCCACTTGAAGTCCAATCCACTGCTACAAGTAGTCACTCCTAGAGACATCCTCGCTTTTCCAAGCTTATTGTCACATTTCCACCAAACCAAGAGAAGCTTTATTGAACTCATGCTTCTCCTTTGTGACTACCTTTGTGAGTGCATCATTTGGAATCACACTAGTTTGTACCTTTTCCAAATTCAACTTGCCTTCTTCAAGAATACTTCAAATGAAGTGATATCTTAGCTCAATATGCTTTGTTCGATTGTGAAAAGATGCATTTTTGGCTAGATGAATGTCACTGTTGCTGTCACTAACAGAGTGAAAACATGTTGCTTGTAGCCTAATTCACCCAACAACGCTGTAACCATATCATTTCCTTAGCACCTTCGATGAGAGAAATGTATTTTGCTTCGGTAGTTAAGAGTGCAACTACTTGTGCCGATAAGGGCATGGTTCGGTGGTTAAGTCACTCAGTTGTAGTGGTGGCCACCAGAGTTCAAACCCCAGCTAGGCCAATGAGCTCATAGGCTTTACGCCTTCGCTAGGCCAACGAACTTGCAGGTTTGAAGTGTTCTTGCTAGGGAATGAGGTCCCCCATGTTGTGGCTTCACTGGTTCATTGGTTAAGGCAAAAGCATTCACATGGAGCCAAAGGGCGTGTCACACCAGCATCACCGGTCATGTAAAAATTTTTACCAGGTGCATTACCTTAAAAAAAAAGAGTGCAACTACTTGTTGAAATCTAGAAACCTAACTGATTGATGCCCCAACAAAAATGAAAACATAACTAGTAGTTGACCTCATTTTGTCCAAGTCACAGCAATATTAGAATCAACATAACCTTGCAGCTATGCATCTTTACTTCCAAATCTCAAAACATAATTGGAAGTGCTCTTGTGGTATCTCATAATCCACCATGCTGCATCCCAATGAGCCTTACCAGGATTGCTCATGTATCAACTGACTACTCCCACTGCATGAGTAATGTCCAGTCATGTGCATACCATTGCATACATGAGACTCCCAATAGCAGATGAGTAAGGCATTCCTTTCATATACTCTTTTTCTTCTTGTGTCTTAGGACACATCTCAGAGGATAGGTGAAAATGATCAGCAAGAGGCATGCTTATAGTCTTTGCACCCTTCATATTAAACCTATCCAAAACCTTATCAATGTATCTTTCTTATGATAATTTGATTTCATTTTTCTGTCTGTCCTTGATTATTGTCATACCAAGAATCCTCTTCTCTACCCCCAAAACTTGTTAGCCAAATTCTACTTTATCTTGCTAGCACTATTCATACTAGTGTTGGTTACTAGCATATCATCGACGTATAAAAATAATAAAACAAACTCATCATACTCCAAAACTTTGTCATACACACATGGATCAGATTTGCACCTAGTAAAGCACCTAGTAAACTATTACTCAGGCATGAAGGAATTAAACTTGAGGTACCAATGTCACGGGGCTTGTTTCAGCCCATACAAACTCCTTCTCAATCTGCACACAAAATTTTCACACCCTACTTTCTTGAAAAATTTTGGTTGTTGCATATACAATTCTTCATCCAAGTAGCCATGGAGAAAAATTGTCTTAACATCAAACTACTCCAACTAAAGGTCATAGATAGCTGCTAGACCAAAAACTACCTAGATGGTTGTCATCTTCATAATGAGTGAGAAGATTTCATTGAAATCCACACCCTTCTCCTAGTCATATCCTTTGACCACTAATCTAGCTCTGTATTATTTCTTACCACCATCTTCTTCTTTCAATTTATAAACCCACATGTTTTCCAAAGCTCTCTGATTTGGTGGAAGATGGACCAAGTTCCACATGTGTTTTTCCATCAACGTATCCATTTCCTCCCTTATAGCTTCCATCCATTTTTCACTATTCATATCATTATATGCATTGCCGACTCTGCTTGATCAGAGATCAATAGATGATGCACAAAATCATCAAATTTGGAAGGAAGTTGATTCTCCCTAGTGGACTTGCTCAACTGAGGAATTGACTCCTATGTATTGTGACCCTACAAATTACCCTATGCAACATTGGGCTCATTATTTTTCTATGAATTTCCTTACAAATTACCCTACATTGAATATTCATGGCAAGGCAGTGAATTTCCTAGCGCCAAACTTCTCAAATTTTCTAGTGGAAAGCTTGGAAAATTCCTTAAATCCATAATTGGCTACGTTGAAATTGAATCAATAGGCTGCAATGAGTATGAACCAACAGACTGCGTTGAAAAAACTAAGATGGTTGCATTGAAATGAGGGGCGACAGTTTAGATTAAATATCCTGCATTGAAGTGGGCAGCATTGAATTCATACCCATAGGTTACATAATACTTAATCTCCCCTACATCGTGTTTTTAAAACACAAAGGTGGTTGACTTAAATGTGATTAGGAATTTGCAATGGGTGGTGAAAGGGAGACAAACTCCTGTACCAAGTAAGGAGTTTGTCGCACTTGGTTCTCATTACAATGAGGCCATAGGGAACCAGGTGAACATGGTGGTGCATAAGGAGATAAATTCTACTCCAAGTCTCTACCATAAGTAGGTGGAAATGGAATATGAGGTGCCATACTTGGCATGTCCAAATGTTGACTTCCCTATAAATCTGTAACTGGTAGCATATTTAAACCATTAGACTGAGTTGAAGATGAATTCTAAGGCAGACAATGTTGATTTTTAATCATATCACTCCCACTTGATATGTCATCTATAGGCACAAATTCTTTTACTAGTGTCATCTATTCTACCAAGCTAGGCATAACTTTTTCATTGAAAATTGCATCCCTGCTACAAGTGACATGTTTAGCAATGGGATCCCATAGCCAATAAGCATATTTTTCATCACCATAACCAACAAAGATACATCATTTCAATTTCACATCCAACATTTTTCTTTCCTCTTGTGGAATGTGACAAATACCTCACATGCGAACACTTGTAGATGGTTGTAGGAGATCTTCCTACTAGTCCATTTCTCTTTTGGAATCTCAAAATCCAACTAAGATAATGGGCGATGGTTGATCATGTACACAACCATATTGATTGAACAACAAATGGAATGTCAAAGGTTGAAGGTGAAGAGATATTTAAAAGTATTATTGTTGTAGATTTGAAACAAATTTTCAAAGAGGGAAATCTCAGCCCATGCGAATGGTGTAGAGTTGAGAAGGAGTGATTGTTTGCAAAAGAAGCCATGAAGGCTATGTGTGCAAATTTGTGAGAGAGAGGCTATTGAAGGCCATGAATGTGAATGTAGTTTTGATTTTTCAGATTTGTGTAATTTGTTGAATGTATGAGAGTTTAATTATAATAAAATAAACTAGACATTTTATTTGTAATCTATATTGTGTTGTGAGTTTGAGTTACTTGGAGTAGGAGGGAGTCCCTCTTGTGTCAAATGGTATCAGAGCCAGAGGTTTTGAGAGTGTAGAGTCTACACTAGGACTTGTGGGTGGAGAGTGAAGAGGTTGTGTTGTACGAGAGCTGAAAATATTTATTGCAGGTGTGCGAGGAGTCTTGATCAATTGAGAGTTGAGAGAAGACATTGGAGCCATAGAGAGAGTTGGTTGTGTGTTGTAGGTTGTAGAATGTGTCCAAAGTGTTTGTGAAAATTTCAAAAGGAAATAGCACGAGTTTGGCCTTAGGTAAGTCCTTAAGAATTTCATTTATTGAGAAAAGAGAAATAAGGCTGGAAGAAGAGAGTTGAGCAAGAATTGAAGAACAATGTGTAGAGATCTTCTCAAAGATGGATGTGTTGGAGTAGAGTATAAAGATGGAGAAGAATAAAGAGATGGAAAAAAAGAAGGCAAAAAATCATATGGGTAAGGCAAAGACCCATTATTTTTTTGATTATTATTTTTTATAGATAAGTTTGTGTATGTAGGGGAAGAAGATGAGTAAGAAGATGAAGAGGCAATTCATGAATAACTGAGAAGAGTGGATGTGAGATTAGAGAGATTGGAGATTGTAGCAACAATGGACAAAGAGGGTGATAAAAAGGAAAGTATAGTGGTTTAAAAGAGAAAAGTTACAGTAGAGGATGAGAAGAAAGACAAGAGTAAAGAGTTTGCAGCAAATGCATGCCTTGATGAAGGCATGATGAAAGAAGAAGATGTGAGTATAGTGGTTGAAAATGAAGAGGTGAGAAATGAAGATGAAGGAGAACAGATTGGAGAATAGGTGGGTGGAAATGTTGTTAAGGTTGTAGTGGTAGAGTACAAAGATACAATAGTGAATGGTGAAGACAAGGATGATTTAATATTGCAAATTTTGGTAGTAGAAAAAGAGTAGTTTGATAAGCTTGCCAGTGAGGATGAGAAGATGGATGTTGCAGCAGCAAAAGACAATCAGGTAATTTATGAAAAATTTGATTTCATTTATGATTTGTCATCCATAGTGAGAGTAGAAGAGGATGTTGTTGTAGAGGATAAAGTTATAGTTGCAGAGTTGTGTGTAGAAGTTGCATGTTTGTGCGTAGAGGTTGTAGACAATGGTGCAGGTGGAACTTGGTGGAGGTGGTCAGTTTGTGGTGGATTGGATCTTGTAGACACCCAAATTTGTCCCTAAAATTGTCCATGTCTTGCAACACCTAGTCAAATACATTATTTAGACATCATGTAGCATTTGTTCCTAATCCCACTCTTAATTCCACTTATCCATTAGCCAATTAATTAAATAATTAAAATCCCATCTTAATCCCATCCTTATCTCACTTAGCCAATTAATTAAATAAATTTTATTTATTTAGTTAATTTCACATTCATAATCCCACTTTCAAATTAATTATATAAATCTTATTTATTTAATTAATTTTTCATTCACATGCCCCAACTAATTTAAATAAAATATTTGAATTAGGTCCTCACCTTTCACCACATTCCAACACTTGTCCACCTCTCACTTGAATCATGTGTGGTAGTACAACTTTTAATTAATATCCTTTTTGTGTACACAATCACACATGAACTTATTAAATAAAGGTTTTTATGTACATGGTCACACATGAGTCTTATCTTCCTTTGTACACTTGTCACATGACTACAACTCTTTTTGAAGAGTGGGAATAACTAATCAATCCTAGCTGTCCACATCAATCATTTAGCCTTTTAATCTCAACCATCCATTTAAACAAAGCCTTGCCTATAAATCTACTCCCTTACAGGCCATTTGATCATCTACCTTTCAAGTATTCTTATTCTATCAAATTTTCTAATGCATTGAGTTTGGAGTACCCTTATGCTGTCAAAATATCAATAGAGCCTTTGCATCATTCATTTTTCATCTTTTCATCCATCATCTTCATCTTAATGTTATGCTGTGGAATTGAGCAACCAACATATTAAATCACTCTATCAATCTATCATTCTATCTATTTGAGGTATTGAAGATTTGGATTAGGTAATGCATTGTATTGTTTTATCATTTTTATTTTATCCAAATTTTTCATTATACATTTTGGTGAACCTAACATGAAGCATGCCCTAATGGATCTAATCATTAGTTTTTGCAATTTTTTGTTGCAAAAATTTGCATTTTTCTAACCCTAGTTTGTCAATATTTAGATTAAAATGTATGTAGATTATCTCCTAGCTCAAATATAACCTCACAATTGCATCTGGGATGTCATTTCCATAAATTTTGAGTACAAATTTGCCTAGATTTCATGAAGAAAAGAATGTTTGGTGAAGAAAATAGTAACCAGTTCGCAGATACTCACATTTGGTCAAATCCATACGTAATTGGTCAAATCCATATGCAATTGAACTGCAGTTTGTCGCATTTGGTCAAAACCATATGCAATTGGCCTTCACTAAAAAAATGCCCTGCTAAAACATCTTGTATGCGCATTTGGTCATCCTGAGTAGCAATTGAACATCAAATCCTCGCATTTGCAATAAATCCATATCCAATTGAACCACAGATCATCGTATTTGTGCAATTTCTGAGTACAATTGAGCCATAGATCATCACAATTGCACTCTACTAGCCGCATTTGGTTAACTAGGGTTTTGTTTGTAGAGCTGAGTGTAATTGCATCATAGACAGTCATAATTGCACTATAGACAGTCACTATTGCACATTAGTAGATAGTCACAATTGGGCCCTAGTCCATCACATTTGGTAAACTTTCATGCGCATTTGTATTTTAGATCATCGCAATTGGTTTCTGGGATACACATTTAGCTAATCCTATTGCTATTTCACTTTCTTGGGCATCTAACATCTTTTTGTGCAACATTTTACCATTTTCCAAAGAAAGGAGGTTTTAAAACTACTAACATCTTTGCTGCAGGATTGATTGGCTGAAGATTTATCATATTTTTCACTAATTTAGGAACATTTGGATTTGGTGCTTACAAGTTTGGTTTTTCTCTTGTCTTGGTGACTTTCAGGGGTATCTAAGGAGCTGGAATAGTGTTGGCATCATCACCTACAATAGATTGGAAAGCAAAAAATAATCAGGTGCACACATTCCATCTTTCATCTCTTATCATTGCTTATCAACACATTTCAATTTTCTACTTAAAAGAACATCTTGTTTGATCACACATTTAGATTTTGGGACCTAAAATGAACATTGCTTGCAATCACATCATGGAAATTGGGTTAAAACAAACTATTGTCTTCTGACACATTTGGATTTGGTATCTATTATGAACAAGTGCTTGAATTGTCTTCCACACATTTCATTTTCTAAAGGGCAATTAACAACTATGAGTGTGAATCAAGTGACAACTCACTTGGTTCACTTTTGTCATACCCTTCTTAGGAGGCCTACTTAGAGACACACCACTCCAAGGGATGACCTTAACTAAGGTTGAATCGAAAGGCACCCTCCTCTAAGAGTTGGAATCTTGACACTCTTGGCTATCCCCCAAAAAACTTTATACCTTTGGGAAGTGAAGGTGAAGGGTGGGTTACCCCTTTCTCCCAACTGTGTGGCATGATTTCACTTTCATTGCATTGCTAGTCAACCTTGTGCATTCTAGATTGAGACCAAATTGGCCATACCCACTTGACTAGTCATTAGGCTCATTGATGTGTCTTCTTCAAGAGCTTTCTTAATTATCACATTCTTCATTTTCAATTTTAAACTTTCTTATGTGTCTCTCGTGAGTGATTCATGTGTGTATATGCATAATCATTTGTTTGAACATTTCCAAATCAAGTTATAAACACCAAACACATAAACAAGTCATCCTATACAATCATATCCAACTCAGTTTCATCCACATCATCCAATCTTGTCATTCCACATCATATCCTAATCATACCCAAATCAGTTTCATCATAAACATATCCTAGTCACATCCATACATATTCCTAATCATTACACATCACCTAATCCTTCCAAGCCAAATCATCCTAATCACTTCATCCTAGTCATCCAAGCAATCACTATCCTAATCACTTCCACATCATCATCCAAATCCTAATCAAGCACTTGCCAAAAGGGACTTAACTCCTAAACACATTTGGGACACCATGACAACATTTGAAGACCTAGCACAAGAACTCATTCACATACTTCACCAAACCCCAAAACCTCTAGACCAACAAACCATTCAAAGCACCCAAGTCATGATTCAACAATTTCAACTTCAAACAAGCCAATCATCTCACTTACAACAACTGATAGCACAATCCCAGTGCATTATTGCCACTTGTCAATCACAAGCCCAACAAGCACATCATCCTTCATCCATTCACTGTCAATAGCCTCCACATCAATCCTATGTGTCACCTACATCATTATTTCAACCTAATTCATCTACATGTCACATCAATCCTTCATCAACCTATCACAACCCTTCCAATCTCAACCCATATCCATATCAATCCATATCTCAATAGCCATTATACTATACAATCCTTCCACCACAACACCATCACAAATTCCAACACATTCAACCACAATCCTATGTGTCCTCATTTTCTTCAACTTCATACCAACCTAATCCATCCACCTATCATGCCACATCCACATCAACCTATACCACATAAACCTATCAAAGTCCACCCCAACATTATCTAATTCCTCATTCCAACATTCAAACACATCACCAAGACCATCAAGCATCGTTGATAGACCTAAGTCCACCTTTGCAATAAGAAGCACATCCAAGTCCAAATGGCCCCTTGTACATAAATCAAGAAAGCCCAAGTTATCCTATGCAAGACTTAATTACCTTTGACAAGGGAGATACCAATCTAGCCAATACATCCTATGAGTTTCCTCTACCATCCAATCATATGCCAACACATGAGCCTACTAGTCCTATCCTAACACCTTCATGTGATCCCAATCCTAGTCCATTGGTCCATCAACCTTCATCACCTTCATCCCCATGTTACACTAACCCTTCATTGAAAGGTTCCATGGAGGTACTTTTAGAAAGATTGGTCCAAGCAAATTTGATTGAGCTATTACCACTAATATCATATTCTCCACCTCTCTTTAAACCACATTGGTATAAAGATGACGAATATTGTACATACCATAGGTGTAAGGGCCATGTCATATCCACTTGTGCATCATTTAAAAAATTGGTCGAGAACCTAGAAGATTGTGGTAAGATTGTGTTAGATAAAACCAATCCATCTAATCCCATTATCCATCCAACAATTATTAATCCTAAGCCTACAACACCAACTACCCTCATCATTCATCCACTATATTGTCCATCCACCCATACACTTGAAAAGGATGTGATCCATTTGGCTATTAGCTAGGAATAAACTATCCCTATGTCAAACACCAATTCATGAGCCTACCAAAGAACTTCCAAAGGTCATGTCCAATCCTATAACTTCTTCACATAGTCTATCAATCCTTGATCCTCTTCAAGAGCCCTCCATTAACATACCTAGTCTTCCAAGCCCATCATGTGACCCACAAGTCATAAACCCTATTAAAGAGTCTCCTATAATAAGTCCAAGTCAAGACCCATCATATTCTAATATTGTTGACCAAGAGCCTATCCAAGAGTCATCCCCTTCCACTTCCATTTCCAATCCCTTTCAAACAAGTCAAGAGGTATGTCAAGAACATAATCCTAAGTATGTGAAAACATCAAGCTCTAATCCAAATCAAGATTAAAGATCACTTTCATCCACCGTATCCATAATATTTATCTTTTCCACAATCAAGATGATATCCATAATGAAGAACCTATCCATGAGAATCTTGATCCTAGTCATACCCCTAAAACTATTCATGGGCAAGACACCCAAGACCTATATGCTCCATCTAATGAAAGTCTTGTTGACTTACTTGAACATTCACCTCATTTCATGGCCTTCATTCGAAGAAAAGAAACTTATTCACCTATCCATGATCCCATGACATCCACTTGTCATGATGAAACACTTGTCCCCCAAGCCAACATAGAAGATCAAACCAATAACTTGGATCTTAGTGAACACAATGAACATAATCAAGATCCTAATGATCCTTTATCCACATCCACCATCGACCCCATTTCAAATCTACTATCATGTACACTTGGTCTTACAACCTTCATCCATAAGTGTTCTTCCTTAGGACAACAACAACCTTTATCCACCTCACCTTCTCTATCCAATAATAAACTCAATTCTAGTGTCCAAACCACACCTAGTCCCATTGTCCATCGCATACTCCAAAACATGAACTACCAAGGTAAAGGCTTAGGCCTTCATGAACAAGGTATTTTGGAGCCTATCCATGTCAAAATCCCTCCACACTTATATGGCCTTGGATATACACCCCAAGGTAAACAATCTAAAGATGTTGGTAATTCCTCCATGCATCCTAAGTCCACCACTTTCCATCACAAACCACATCATATACCCAAAACATATGTAGCCATTCCACCTTCACTATCCTACAAATGTCAAAAGCATGTGACCATACACCTCCCACCATCCACTTTACCTCCACTTCTTCCAACTCCAAATATCCCTCCATCCACTTTGCCTCCACTTCTACCAATGCCTAATTATCCCCCTATTATCCATAAGTCCCCTAAAAATCCTAATCATGACCAACAAATGCATACATTATCTACACATAAAGCTTCCACTCATTCCATCCATCTCATGGGATTCAAAAATAAAAATTTGGATGCCTCTACCTATAAAGCCAAAAATCCTATCAAAAGTCCTAAGGAACCTCATGACTTAGGGCACAAATGCAAAGAATCAAAGAAAAATCCATCCAAAAAGCTACCCAAGCCCATACTTCCACAAGAAAAGTCCAAGAGAAAAATGGTTTGGGTCCCTAAGCAAAAATCAACCAAGTCAAATGAAGCATTCACATCTCAAAAATCCCAACCATCTCCTTCCATCCAAAATTTCCAATCCATAAAAAAATTCCAAAAATCCCACAAGTCAAACAAAAATCATAAAAATACTAAGTCTATGTGGGTACCTAAATCACTCCATCACCCATCTTCTAAGCAAACATCCCCATTGCTTCCTACACCTCCATCTAATCAAAAGCATCAATGTTTATCTTGGTGTGTGCAACCATTGGTCATGGTTCCATTCTATTCCACAACATTTCCACATACCTCCATCTCCCCATCCTTCATCCATTATCCTACATATCTTCCCCATCATCTTCCTATGGTCCATCAAAAACCTTTTGTGCATTAGGACTTCAATTCTCTAAGTTTTCTTCCTCATACGCTAGATAAGGTTGTATTACGTTAGGTGCAAAAGGCACATCATCACCCTGGTCCTTATACCTTGGTGCATAACATCTAGTGCTATGTCAAACATCATGGTTTCTCACCTTCATTGCAGCATAATGCATCATTCATTTCTTCTATCCATTCCCTTATTTTTCTTCCTTGACCAATCCATTTCATTTTGAGAACCTACCCATGTTTACCCAACCCACCTATCCTCTTGAGGGAGCATCCTCATCCTATCATCCCATTCCATCCTATCCTTTTCCTCTATCCATACCTTGGATTCTTTGAAATGACGTTACTTGACATAAATCTCAACATCTCAAACATCATCTCAAAGAGGGGCAAAATGTAGACACCCAAATTTGTCCCCATAATTGTCCATGTCTTGCAAGACCTAGTCAAATACATTATTTAGATATCATGTAGCATTTTGTCCTAATCCCACTCTTAATTCCACTTATCCATTAGCTAATTAATTAAATAAATTTTATTTATTTAATTAAAATCCCATCTTCATCCCATCCTTATCCATGTTATCAATTAGATATGCACCCAGACTAAGCTATTAACTTAGCTATCTGTTGACACATGGGAACACTCCTAGGCCTGTGGGTTTCCTAAAACTTGGAGTGAATCTCTAGAGTGGGCTGGTTCCCTGGTAAATAACCTAATCTAAAAGACTTCCTGAGGGAAAGGGTTAAGAAGATAACTAAAAATTAAATTCTAAAACCTAAGGATATTTTACCAGAATTTCATCTATTGACTCACAATCAGCTCTCAAGAACATGAAATCTCACAATCTCACTGCAACAATGCAATACATTAGTGATTTGCATGAAAGTTTGAAAACTAAAGGTTTGCATGAAGGACAAACAAAGGTTTTATCACAACTTCAACCCACTAACCAAACTAAACATAACATGCAACCTGTATTACATGAAACTTTTTGTACACAGACGTATAGCAATGTAACATAACAAAGGACTTGATTCTATGATCACAATGAAATATCAAACCAATACTGTAAACATGAAACAAAATGTGAAAGAGGGGAACGATGTTGTTTCATTGAAATTGAAAGGAATAGAAACTAAGAATTTGAGTACAAGATGCTTACAATACTCTCTACAAGTGAACAAGAGAGAAAGAAACAGTAATCAGAACTAAGAAAAACTAAGTTTTTCTCCAATATATGCCTCTAATTTTTCCAAATATGAAAAAAATAGGGGAAAAAATTTTCAAAAAAGTATCCAAAGCCAGCCTCCAAGTCATTTTCGAGATCCATAAAAAATCCTTAAAAATTTTGCCCAAACTATTCCCAAACTAAGTGAAAAAATTGCCAAAATCCTCTGTCAACTGGCCCCACCAAAATCTCCTTTAAAACATGCTTTATCTGCTCAATAAAAGCTCCAATTTGTCCTTATCTTCTCAATTTCACCCAAAGGGAATCAAATCTAGAAAAGGAAGATTTTGTCTATTTTAGTCCTGCTTTAACTGCTTTAAATGACAAATATTTAAAAGCAATTTATAAGGAATATTGCTTTAAATATTTGCCTTACAATATTTGCAGTTTTATTCCCTATCTTGTCTCGATTTATCTTTTGCAAAAAATAAAAATACAAGGCCTATATCTTGTCTTCCCAAGCATATTACACCTATCTGGCATTTGATTTTCTATAAAAATCATAAAAATATGTCAAGGCATAATATATGGTTTTGAAAAATTATAAGCCTATAAGGCTTATCCTCCATCTGATTTTGCAAAAATCCTAAGGGCATATGACCTATATGTTTGGTGCAGGGGCACCATAGTAAAATCTACTATGTTGAAATAAGGGCTATTTGGCCATGTCATTTTGTTCATGTCGTGTTTTCTAAAAACCTAGGAGTTTTGTTTTCCATTTGGCAAATAATGGACACATTTTGTAGAATCTTAAAAGATCAATAGGAGTTGGTTGGGATTCAGGGTAGTTGGCCTTCCCTAACCATTGAGTAACCATTGATCTTTCATCTCTGGCTTAGTAAAATCATAGAGGAGCAACTGAGAGGAGTTTAGCAAATTTGAGAATTGTGATATGGAAATCATCTGAGAAATAAAAATTGTTCTATTCCGTCAATTTGAATTTTCTGTTCTCTGTAACTGTGTATTGTGTAATTGTAGAATTCTGTTTGAAGTGTAATTCTTTCTGTACATTCCATTGTTGCAACATGTCGATGTGAAGCATTCCACTGGTGTGATTTCTATCGAAATCAGTGGAATGGCTTCATTGTATAGTAGTTGGTTTTCTTGTTTCTTGTTTTGTTTTTGTGTCTGATGGTGTAGAGGATCCAAACAGGGTGATTTTGTATAGTAGATGGCCTAGCATCTCCATGTGCTAGGGTTTGATCAGAGAGTAAACAAGTTGGAGGAGTTGAAGACGTTATCAGTGAGATAGAGGCCATCGACAAAACATTTCTCTCTTGGGGCGATAAGGATAGTCTGGCCGAAGAGAGGGGTTAAAATCATTGAACAGAAGCCACGGTCTAAGATTCATATTAGAATGACGAAGTACATCAGGTAGATAACTTGGCGTTGGGCTAATAATGTTGGTCTTGCCAATCGAGGGTATCAGGGTGACAAGGGACAACTTGCACCGACAGAGATCCATCGGGAGGAATCGGCATATCGACAAAGCAACTCTTGCCATGGCCGATAGTAGTAGTCTCACCGATAAGTGAAAGTCAGAGTTGACGCTAGAGGGATCGGTGCATCGGTCGAACGGGTATCCAAGCCTCACCAAAGACAACATGTATCGGCACATCAGCCAATGCTCATAAGTGTTTGCCAATGACCTAAGTCATGTTGATAGGTGAGTAACATAGAGTCATCCATCGAGGAGAGTTGTGAGATCAGAGAGATAAGGTTGAAGACAACCGATGGTATTAGTCTTGCCGATAGTCAGAGTTGTTGGACCTCACGTCAGCGTGACTATAATGGTCGGAGTGATAAGTTGCAAGGTGGCCGACGGAGTAGGTCTTACTGACTTTATACTCCTCATCATATTGGTATCAAAGCTTGAAAAGATTTGGACAACAAGTTGAATTGAGGATTTGCAGGAGTGTTGGCATTTGGGTGCTGTCTGTAAATAGTATATGTTAGCAGAGGAGAGTGAAGGAGAGGCTAGCAGAAGAAGAAGAGGAACAAGAAGAGGCAGAGATACCAACTAAACAAAAGCAATTCCTAGAAGCCATTAAGGCTATTGGCAAGGACTTTTTAGAGGCTTGGATAGATATCCCCATGTTCAGTGGAAAGATGAATGCTGATGAAGTCATGGAATGGATTGAGGCTCTGAACAACTACTTCGAATACAAGGAAGTTCCTGAAAGTAAGAGAGTTAAGTTTGCAAAAACTAAACTCAAAGTTGCTACCCTTACATGGTGGAATTACGCCCAAGGAGAGAGGGTAAAGAATGGGAAGAGTATGATCTCTTTATGGAGTAGAATGCTAGAGAAGCTCAAGTCCCAGTTCCTTTCATCTAACTATGAGGTGTAGATTTATAGGAAAAATGTAGAAACTCAAGCAAAAAGATATGGATGTAGCTACTTACACTAAGGAGTTCCACAAATACACTCTTCACTGTGGGTACATGGAGGATGAAAAAGCTAAGGTAGCAAGGTATCTAAATGGTCTATGGTTCAATATTCAAGATGAGATAAGTTTATTGACCCCTAATACTGTGGAAAAATTCTTTCAAGTAGCATTAAGAGCTGAAGAGAAGTTGAAGAGAAAAGGTGAACAGCAAGGTAGAGGAAGAGGTGGCAGAAATTTTAGAGGCAGAGGCAGTTTTGGAGGAAGAAATCCTAACCAAAGGCCTAATGGTGAGTCTAGCCAAGGAGAGCAATTTGGGGACTCAAGTAGCAGAGGAGGCTACTGAGGAAGAAGGCCTAATGGAAGAGGTGGGACAAATGGATCAGGTAGAGGATTCAAGTTCTCCAATATGAGATGTTATAACTGCAATCAGATAGGGCACCCGACCTACAAGTGTCCAGAGAAGGCCTCAACTTCTCATGGTAATGAGAGAAGAACCACTTTGACTCAAGAGGATGCAGGGAGTGTGACATCTCTTGAAGTGAATTTGACATTAGAGATGGGAGAAAATCTGATGATCAAGAGGACGCTGCTCAAAGATCCAGTGCAGACTGAACCATCACAAAGAAGAGCTTTGTTTAGAGTCAACTGCAAGATCCAAGGTAAGGTTTATAAAGTTATCACTGACTCTGGTTCTACCGACAATATTATATCTTTGGAAGTTGTAGATAAATTGAAATCAGAAAAGATACCCCATAGCTGTCCATATAAGGTCAGTTGGTTAAACAAGGGACATCATATAGTCATCAATGAATACGCATGGGTAGAATTCAGCATTGGGGGGTATAGAGACAAGATTTTGTGTGACATCCTTCCAATGTATGCTTGCCATCTTCTGCTAGGCATACCATGGTAGTTTGACAGAAAGGCTCATCATGATGGGGAAAAGAATGCTTACTCTTTCCAAAAGGATGGTGTGACCTATAGGATACAATCACTGATTGAGGAAAATCCACAGCCTGGAGGATCTAGTGTAATTTTGGTACGAGAAAAGGAATTCCTTGAAACAGTAGAAGAATTAGGTGGAGTAGGTTTTTCTTTGATTGTGAAACCTAAGGAGATGAAAAGAGAAAATATGAGAGAGATAGGACCTAGGGAGGTCAGAGAACTACTTGAGAGTTATAAGAAAGTAGTTGCAGCAGATATACCATACTCACTACCACCAATTAGAGATATCAGCCATCAGATTGATCTCATACCAGGAGCTGTACTTCCCAATAAGGCAGCCTATAAGATGACCCCTCAGTAGAATGAGGAGATAGCCAGGCAGGTTCAAGAACTTTTAGACAAGGGGTCAATAAGAAAGAGTTTGAGTCCATGTGCAGTCCCCACTTTTTTGGTACCAAAGAAAGATGGGAAATGGAGATTGTGTACTAATTCCAGGGCAATAAATAGGATAACCATCAGATATAGGTTTCCTATTCCTAGAATTGAAGACCTAATGGATTATTTGGGGGGTGCTACCTATTTCTCTAAGATAGACTTGAAGAGTGGGTACCATCAGATAAGGATAAGAGAAGGGGATGAATGGAAAACATCATTCAAAACCAATGAAGGATTTTATGAGTGGCTTGTGATGCCTTTTGGTCTTTCAAATGTCCCTAGCACTTTTATGAGACTAATGAATGAGGTATTGCAGGAGTTCATAGGGAAGTTTGTGGTAGTCTACCTTGATGATATTTTGGTGTTCAGCAAGAGCAAGGAAGAGCACTTGGAGCATTTGGAGATAGTCTTAAAGAGGCTGCAAGATCAAAAGTTGTTGATAAACTTAGACAAATGTGATTTCATGAAACAAGAGTTGATCTACTTGGGTTTTGTCATTTCCAAAGGTGATCTGAAGATGGATCCTTGAAAGGTGGAGGCTATTCTGAATTGGCCCACACCTAAGACAACAGGGGAGGTAAGGCATTTCCATGGTTTGGCCACATTCTATAGGAAATTCATTAAGAACTACAGTGACATCTGTACACCTATGTTGGAAACCATCAAGGGTGGTTGCAAGGTGAAGTTTGTGTGGACAAGAGAAGAAGATAGGAGCTTTGAGAGTCTAAAATAGAAAGTTGCTAAATTCCCTGTCTTAGTACTTCCTGATTTCAATAAGGTTTTTACCATTGAATGTGATGCAAGTGGGCTGGCCATTGGAGTAGTGTTGAGCCAAGAAGGCAGACCAGTAGCCTTCTTTAGTGAAAAGTTAATTGAAGCCAAGAGAAATTACTTCTCTTATGATTTAGAGTTGTATGCCATGGTACAAGCTCTGAAAAAATGGAGGCACTACTTGCTTCCTAAAGAATTTATTGTATACACTGACAATCATGCTCTTAGTTTTTTGAATGGATAGGAAAAGCTCAGCCATAGACACATGAAATGGGTGGAAAGTCTTCAAGCATACACCTTCATCATCAAGCATAAGAAAGGGATAACCAATAAGGTTGCTGATGCTTTAAGTAGAAGGGTGTTGACAGTGCAAGAAGTGTAGCTACAAAGCATGGGTGTTGAGGCACTCAAAGGATTGTATGAAAAGGACCAAGATTTCAAGGTGATTTACAAGGTATACAGTGAGTTTGCCAATGCTTTCCATAGTGAATTTTAAGATTATACATTGTAGGATGGACTTTTGTTTAAAGGGAGTCAACTATGTATCCCTAAGTGTTCAATGAGGGATAATATTGTGAAGGAAAAACATAGTGGTGGTTTGGGTGGACATTTTGGGTTGAATAAGACTTTAGATCTAGTAAGGAGGTTTTATTTCTGTCCAAGAATGCAGTCTGACATCAGAAAATTTGTTGAAATTTGCATAGTATTCCAAAGAGAAAAAGGAGTATTGGCCAATGCAAGATTGCATCAACCTTTGCCAATACCCAACAGGCCTTGGGAATGTCTAAGTATGGATTTTGTGATGGGGTTACCCAAAACAAGGATAGGTTGTGACAGTGTGTTTGTAGTGGTAGACCGATTCAGCAAGATGGCCCATTTCATTCCTTGCAGGACCACTAATGATGCTAGCTACATTGTAGGTTTGTTCTTTAAAGAAATTGTCAGGATTAATGGGCTACCCTTGAGCATTATGTTTGATAGGGATAGCAAATTTGTAGGACATTTTTGGAGGACTTTGTGGAAAAGATTGGTTACAAACTTGTCTTTTAGCTTAGCCTATCATCCTCAGACTAATGGCCAAACTGAGGTTGTGAATAGGCCATTAGGCAATCTTCTTAGATGCTTAACAAAAGAACATGGTAGCAATTGGGATGTGATACTCCCACAAGCAGAATATGCTTATAATGACTTGACAAACAGGAGTATAGGTTTGAGTCCCTTTGAAATCATATATGGCAGTCACCCCAGGGGTATTTTTAAATTGAGAGACGTCCAAGGGTTGGACAAAAGGAGTGGTCCTGATGATGCATTTGCAGAAGCCATGAAAGAAATACACCAATAGGTCAGAGATACTTTACACCAGAATAGTCAGAAGACAAAGGCTCGAATGGATCAAAGGAGGAGGGATGTGTAGTATCAAGTAGGTGACTTGGTCATGGTTCATCTGAACAAAAATAGGTTACCAAAAGGAGGCCACAACAAACTGATGATGTGGAAGATTGGATCCTATCAGATTCTAGAGAAGTATGGTCCAAATGCTTACAAGATTAATCTTCCTGATGATATTGCAATTTCACCCATATTCAACATTGCTGATTTGACATTGTACAGAAGTCTTAATGCAGGGGAGAATGCAGCAGACCCTACCCAAGAAAATGAAGACTGGCTGAAGCACTTACCTTCTAGTGAGCCACTAAAAATGGAGTACATTTTGGATAGTAGAGAAGCTAGGAAAACAAGGCACAAAACATAGTTTGAACATCTGGTTAAGTGGCAAGGGCTTCTAGATTCAGAAGCTACATGGATGCTGGAGGAAGACATTCTAAAGCAAGGTGGAAATGTACAAGAATTTGTCTCTAAGAGGACTTGAGACATTTTTCTTCTGGGGAGAATGGTGCAGGGGCACCATAGTAAAATCTACTATGTTGAAATAAGGCCTATTTGGCCATGTCATTTTGTTCATGTCGTGTTTTCTAAAAACCTAGGAGTTTTGTTTTCCATTTGGCAAATAATGGACACATTTTGTAGAATCTGAAAAGATCAACAGGAGTCGGTTGGGATTCAAGGTAGTTGGCCTTCCCTAACCGTTGAACAACCGTTGATCTTCTAGCTCTGGCTTAGTAAAATCACAGAGGAGCAATCGAGAGGAGTTCAGCAGATTTGAGAATTGTGATCTGGAAATCATCTGAGAAATAAAAATTATTCTATTCCATCAATTTGGATTTTCTGTTCTCTATAACTATGTATTGTGTAACTATAGAATTATGTTTGAAGTGCAATTCTTTCTGTACATTCCATTGTTGCAGCATGTCGATGTGAAGCATTCCACTAGTGCGATTTCTATCAAAATCAGTGGAATGGCTTCATTGTATAGAAGTTGTTTTTCTTGCTTCTTGTTTTGTTTTTGTGTCCGATAGTGTAGAGGATCCAATAGGGTGATTTTGCATAGTAGAAGGCCTAGCATTTCCATGTGCTAGGGTTTGATTAGAGAGTAAACAAGTCAGAGGAGTTGAAGACGTTATCGGTGAGATAGAGGCCATCGACAAAACATTTCTCTGTTGGAGTGATAAGGATAGTCTGGCTGAAGAGAGGGGTTCAAACCATTGAACAGAAGCCACGGTCTAAGATTCATATCATAATGATGAAGTACATTGGGTAGATAACTTGGCATTGGGCCGACAGTGTTGGTCTCACCGATCGAGGGTATCGGGGTGACAAGGGACAACTTGCACCGATAGAGATCCATTAGGAGGAATCAATGTATCTGTGAAGTAACTCTTGCCATGGCCTATAGTAGTAGTCTCACTGATAAGTGAAAGTCAGAGTTGACGCTAGAGGGATCGCTGCATCAGTCGAACAGGTATCTAAGCCTCACCGAAGACAACATGTATCAACACATCAGCCAATGCTCATAAGTGTTTGCCAATGACCTAAGTTGTGCCGATAGGTGAGTAACATAGAGTCATCCATCGGGGAGAGTTGTGAGATCGAAGAGATAAGGTCAAAGATGACCGATGGTATTAGTCTTGCCAATAGTTAGAGTTGTTGGACCTCACGTCGGCGTGACTACAACGGTCGGAGTGATAAGTTACAAGGTGGCTGACGGAGTAAGTCTTACCGACTGTATACTCCTCATCAATGTTTTACCTTTGAAAGAGACTAAATGAGCTCTCTAGCAATGTATATGCAATGTGATCAAATACATCACATTCTAAGTTATGGAACTAGGCAAACATAAGGTGGACACAAAATACCACGATGGGTATTAGTCATGGCAATGAATTTTAATTCAATGTGATAAAATACCATCAAACTTAGGGCATTTGCTAGCCCTAATCACAAAACCATTATTGCCCTACCTTTTCGGGCTTATTCCACGCTTCAACTTTTGAGATGAAGCTCTCTGCTACTACTACTGTCACTATGGCTGGGGTTTGAAGTCGAAACCCTCAACTTTCTCTACATCATTGAAGGATTTTTTTATGTATTTTGATGGAAAAAATGTGGTAAGACTCATTTGCACCCATTCAATCCATTTTTTCTTTCATTTTAGAGGTAAGACCTAGCTTTTAAGCTTAGGCTATAGCTATTAAATTTCTTAATGTATCTTTTGTTCTTTATAACATCATTATCCTTCTCCTGTCTCTATTTTGGAGCCGCAATGAGAACTGGGTTTGAGCCCTTCTGAAGGCAACAAGAATGGGTAAAAACCCATGGCTTTGTGCACCCAATCGAAGGTGAGTTCTTAAATCTTGAACTCTTCTTTATTTCTTTATGTTTTTGCCCATCATTTTATAGCTTTGACTCAGTTGATATGATAACATTTGCTTATATCTTGTGAAAATCTCTGTATGCTTTCTTCATTAGAGGTTGTGACCTTGATGGCATTTCTGAGCATTCTTTGAGATGAAATGAGTTCAAAAATTTACATTTTCCTTCTATATCTGCCATTTAACTCAAAACCCCAAAATGGGTTTGACTTATTATGAGGAAAAAACATTTCTTCTCTATTGTTGTTTGCGGCCATACTTGACATTCAGTATCTACAGTTTTAAAATGAAACCCCAAGCAGGTTTGAGCATGATACAAGAAATGAGTTTCATTTATCATTTCCTATATTTTTTGAAAGCAAAACCCTCATTTAGCAAAACAAACACTATACCAGGCCGCGACTATATCTGAAACTATCTATGCAAAAAAATATGATAAGGGTTTGTAAGAAACATAAATCTCAGGCAACAAATATTGATAATATGATTGGTTTTCTCCATTCTGGAAATGCGAAACACAAAATTTATAAGATCAAACTCTTTACTTTCATATGTACATGCTCTTTCTTCTGTCTTGTAGCAATATATAAACTTATGGTGTTCACTACAAGATAAACATATAAATGTTTTTTTGATTCCTTCTGTAGTTGCATATGAACATTGGAACTACACTAATTGCCATGATGAAATGTATCAGTTAGAATACATGTTATTCTCTTTTTCCTGTACCACCTATGGATTAATAGGAACATTGAGATTTTATTCCCTTTGCAATGGCAAAGTGTATCTTGAGATTCATATAGTTATACCTCTATGATGCTCCACTTTTACTCTTTCTGTATACACTTTGAATGATCAAACTTAATTTGTGATATGACATGTTTACTTGCTATCTGGTTTACTATATTATATCAAATACATTCTTGCTCATATCATATTGAAATAACAATGGCTCCTTTCATTCACATACATCATGGATATTTGGCTTCATTGCTCATGTGTACAACTTGCAACTGTATCATCTTGACTATATTATAGCTGATCATGAATATTACATGGTTGTCCATTTGTGTACTCATCAGTTTGCTCATTCATGCATAAAAACTCATATGGTTGAACTAATCATGTATCTCAACCAACCATTCATGAGCTACTTTCTGTAGTTGTATTTGTGACCATGGCATTTGTAACTAATTTCACACTTTATCAAAAGATAAATACCTGGTATACTGTTGTCCAATTGCTTCTCTAATGAGGACTTGAATGAGACATTTGACTATCATGCATATGATAGCATCTTATAATAACATAGTCACTTTGCCCCAACTTTGTGCTATCCTCTTCATATGAACACTTACAGGCTGCATTCTATAATTACCTTTATTTATATTTTTTCTTCATATGCAAGACTACATGATAAAACTAGACTACAGTCCTTGGGTTTCTTGAATGCATTCAAATCATACTTTAATAGCAAATAGATGTATAATCTTGACAATGGCTTTACTTAGTTTTAGACATTATTGAGCTATCTTGAATGAGCTCAATGCTCACTTATGACTCTCACTTCATCATGTTTTTGTTGATAACTGAGAGGGGAGGGGGTGAATCAGTTATCTTAATTCTTTAACTTTCTTTTCTTCTTAATCAATTAGTGTAAGGAAAGCACAGGTGCGGAAAACAGCTTCCCTAATGTTAATTCCCAGGGGACAGTGTAGACCAGTCACTTTTTAAATTACAATAACACAGATGAATACACAAGAGAAACCAAAATAGACAATAGTTAGAACACAGACACACAGAATTACGTGGGAAAACCCTTACGGGTAAAAAACCCACCACCACAAGAAAACAATCTTTATTACAGTAAGATATACAATTACAATAAAGAACTCAGCTTCTTGCTCTGGTGTTTGATTCTCGACATTATACACAGTTCATCTCCCTGTACATTTACAGAACGAACCTTTATTCAAGTCTCATCATCATAATACCAGCGACACCTATAGACATATCATTCTATTTCCAATCTGCAAGAACAAGAGTCGTTACAGACTTCTGCTCTAACTGATAGAACAAATTCCTCATACGTCGCTGCCATCTAACCGTCGCAACGGTTCACATTTCAGTGAGGCGTTTAGTCCCACATGTACCAAGTCGCAAAGGACTTTGCAGTTTAAAACCGCCAACAGGCGAAAGAGTATTGTCAGCAATTTTGTTGCCGACAATACCAAGCCTCCAAGTCCATCGGCATAACAACTCCCATCGGCCCTCAGACTTCACCTCCCACCGATGAGCATTGTCTCCCCGATCACCAAGGTTACCATCGGTATGACATTCTCCATCGGCAAAAGATCTAGCCCTCGCTCCGACAGAGGTTTGTCTCACCGATACCAATAAGACTTTCATCAGGATGTCCGCAGTACATCGGCCCAACACCTTTAGCCGACGGGTAGTCTCTTGCCGATAGACATACGCCATCGGAGTGACTACTCCTGTCGGAGTAACTCCACAAAGTTTGGCCGATAGGCCTTGTCTTGCCGACGCCCGTATCCTTCGTCGGAGTGACTACTCCTGTCGGAGTAACTCCACAAAGTTTGGCCGATAGGCCTTGTCTTGCCGACGACCGTATCCTTCGTCGGAGTGACTACTCCTGTCGGAGTAACTCCACAAAGTGTGGCCGATAGGCCTTGTCTTGCCAACGGTTGAATGCTTCCATCGGGGTGACACTCAGCATCAGACAAACCTTCGATGCTTATTCCGACGGCCCTTGTCTCACCGATGCCAATGGTCTTCAACACGGTCCTGCCGATAGTGCTTCGTCACAGCGATGCCGACATCGCATATCCTCAGACCAATGAACCAAGGAACAGTTGAACTAAAATTCATTGAACCTACCAAATGAACTCTAGAAAGGTTCAACAAAGAGGTTCAAAACATAGGTTCAACTAAGAGGTTCAAGTAGTAATTTGAGACACAAGTTCTCTTCAATCTCCCACTTGTCGAAGACATTACTGCTACCTCTTAGTCCTCATTCAATTATTGAGAACTATGGGCCCGAAGACCCATTTCATCTGAGCACCATTTGAACTTGGCTGTGTTCACTGGTTTAGTTAAGGCATCAGCAACATTTTCCAAAGTGTCAACTTTTTCCAGCTTCACCTTCCTGTCTTCCACCATATCACGAACAAAGTGATATTGGACATCAATATGTTTTGTCCTAGCATGAAATGTAGGATTCTTTGCCAAACATATGGCACTTTGACTGTCACAATGAATTTGTATTTGCCCTGCATTAAAACCAACATCAGAACACAACCTTTTCAACCAAACAGCTTCTTGGCATGCACGAGTGGCTGCCATGTACTCTGCCTCTGTTGTGGACAAAGCGACTACAGCCTGTCGCTTGCTCATCCAACTGATAGCACCACCATGTAACATGAACACGTATCCACTGGTGGATCTCCGACTGTCAATGTCCCCTGCCCAATCAGAATCAACATATCCCTGAATACTGATAGATCTCTTAGACCCTTCTGAGTTTCCATGATAACAAATAGCATAGTCAGAAGTTCCCTTCAAATACCTCATAACTCTTTTCACAGCATCCCAATGTGATCTGCCTGGATTCGCCATAAATCGGCTCAAAACTCCCACTGCTTGGGCAATGTCTGGTCTGGTACAGACCATTGCATACATTAAACTGCCAACAGCACTTGCATAAGGTACTCTCTTCATGTCATCAATTTCATTTGAAGATTCTGGACAATCTTCAACAGATAATTTCGTTCCCTGCAAAACTGGAACAACTAACTGTTTAGAATCAGACATATGAAACTTATCAAGAACATTGGTAATATACTTCCTCTGACTGAGCCAAATTTTTCTCTTAGATTTGTCCCTTTTGATCTCCATTCCCAAAATGTACTTTGCTGCCCCCAGATTTTTCATTTCAAATTTCAAGGACAACTGAGATTTTAATTCTGAGATCATCCCCTTACCATTGCCAATGAACAACATGTCATCCACATATAGTGCAATTATAAGAATCTGGTCACCTTCAGTTTTATAATAGACACAATGATCAGATTTAGATCTCACATACCCCAAGGATAAAACATACGTATCAAACTTTTGATACCACATTCTGGGAGACTGTTTCAAACCATAAAGAGACTTTTTAAGTTTGCATACCAGATGTTCTTTACCTTTTTCCACAAAATACTCTGGCTGAGACATATAAATTTCTTCTTCAAGGTCTCCATGAAGAAACGCTGTTGTCACATCCATCTGCTCAATTTCAAAATCATATGCTGCTGCAAGTGACAACAGAAATCTAATGGATGTCAACTTAGCTACAGGAGAAAAGATTTCTCCATAATCAATACCTTCCTTTTGGGAATACCCCTTAGCAACCAGTCTTGCCTTGTACTTCTCAATACTACCATCTAGACCATATTTCTTCTTAAATACCCACTTACAGCCTACAGGTTTTCTTCCTTCAGGCAAGGGCACCAGATCCCAGGTTCCATTCTTCTCCAATGATGTCATTTCACTATGCATGGCTTCCAACCAGGAATCTGAATCAGGTACACTAATAGCTTCTTTCACAGTCCTAGGTTCATCAGTATTAGTAAGTAAAGCATAAGCACAAGTTGAATCAGGTACTGAAAATCCATACCTATTTGGTTGTCTTCTTTCACGTGTAGATCTCCTCACAGGTTGAGGTACAGATTCAGGTTCTTGCTCTGGATCAGAATCTTCGGAGCTACTTGAACTCTTATCTGAACCATCTACACTTGGTGCTTGTTGTTCCTCTTTTACAGGAGTCAGAGGAACATTCACAACACTTTTTTCTTTCTTTTCTTCTGTCTTTTCTGGCTGAGGATCAACAACCAATGGTTTCAGCTCTCTGAAAATTACATTCCTGCTGTAGATTACCTTTTCAGTTTCAGGATTCCAAAGCTTGTATCCTTTAATACCGACTCCATAGCCAACAAAGATACATTTAACTGCCTTGTTATCCAACTTAGATCTTTTAACTTCAGGAATATGAGCATATGCCTCACAGCCAAAGACTCGAATATGTCTTAGAGAGGGCTTCTTACCAGACCATGCTTCCATAGGTGTCTTATCAACCAATGCTGATGTAGGAGAACGATTCAGCAAGTAACAAGCTGTAGCAACTGCCTCAGCCCAGAACTTCTGTTCAAGACCAGCATAACTCAACATACTTCTTGCTTTCTCCATCAACGATTGATTTAACCTTTCAGCAACTCCATTCTGTTGTGGAGTATAAGGTGTAGTTTTATGCCTTTTAATTCCATGGTCTACACAATACTTATCAAAATCCGCATTGCAATATTCACCACCGTTATCTGTTCTCAAGCATTTTAGTTTTCTACCAGTCTGATTTTCCACAAGAGTTTTAAATTCTTTAAATCGACTGAACACTTCTGATTTGTTTTTCAAAAAATATACAAATGCCCTTCTTGAATAATCATCAATGAACGATACATAGTATCTTGATTTAGATAAAGAAGGAACATCAACTGGACCAAAAACATCAGAATGCACATAGTCCAGAACACCAGAAGATTTATGAGAACTAGAGTAAAATGAAACACGGTTTTGCTTTCCATATATACAATGTTCGCAGAAATCGAACTCCAGATTACAATCAATCAGCCCATCTACCAGATTTTTGTTTTTCAAGGTTTTTAAACCTTTCTCACCTATGTGACCAAGTCTATGATGCCAGAGCATTGTTTTCTCTGTAGGAAGTTTAACTTCCATAGAATTTACGTCATGTGTTACAATAGTAGCCTTTTCAGATTTTGCAGAGACATTATTACAGCACACTGGTTTAGCATCTAACCTATACAGAGTTCCAATGCGTTCACCTTTTGCCAGAACAATAGAACCTCTAGTCATCTTACAGCCACCATTCACAAAAGTAACTTGCACTCCAACATCATTAAGTTTACTAACAGAAAGTAAATTTCGAGCCAGACCTGGTATATGAAGAACTTCATTCATTCCCTTTATTCTGCCATCCGGGAACTAGATTCTGACTCGACCTCGGCCAACAATTTCCAGCGTTGAATCACTAGCCAGGAACACCTTGCCACCAGCATAGGGTTCATACTTCGTGAACCACTCTCTATGAGATGTCATATGAAAGGATGCTCCTGAATCAATCAGCCAAACATCTTCAGAAGCAGGTGTTGCCAGAGCAGCAATGAAAGCATCAGCATCACTGTGTGAAGACTCAGAGTCAGAGAAGTTCTTCTTCTTTTTCTCCTCTTTGCAGTCTTTCTTGACATGACCTTTCTGTCCACAATTCCAGCACTTCACCTTGGACTTCTTGCCAGGAGATTTTGATTTCCCCTCTGATTTGGACTTAGACTTCTTGTCCTTCTTCTTGCCTCTTTCCTTTAACCTGCCACGAACTGACAGAGCCTCTTTGGCCATTCCAGAAGATTTCCTCTGCATCTCTTCAGACAACAAAGAGGCAACAATAGTTTCCTGAGAAAACGTAGTTGTTGTACTTCCAATAGCCATCACCAGATGGTCCCACGAGTCAGGTAAGGAACATAACAGAAGCATACAGCGATCTTCCTCTTCTATTTTTACACCTATAGATGTCAACTGAGCAACAATCGTATTGAATGCACTCAGATGTTCTGCTACAGATGCACCTTCATCCATCTTCAGAGAATACAATTTCTTTTTGAGGAAAAGTTTATTTACCAAGGACTTGCCCTGATAAATATTATTCAACTTTTTCCACAAATCACTTGCAGATTTCTCCTCATGGATGTTCAATAGAACAGAGTCAGATAAACTCAGTCTTATCAGTCCTTTGGCTTTTCTGCATATCAGTTCCCAATCTTCTTGCTTCATGCCTGTAGGTTGAACTCCAGACACAGCAACCCAAAGATCTCTATAGACTAACATGTCTTCAACTTTAAGTTTCCACAACTCAAAGTTTGTGCCATTGAATTTCTCAATGTCTATTTTGTCTGATGTACTTGCCATCTCTATTTAATTTAAAAATAACTTTCTACAGAACTCCCACACAACAGAATTAACACAAAAAACCCAAACTACCGACAAGGATAACACAACGGGCCAGGCTCTGATACCACTTGTAAGGAAAGCACAAGTGCGAAAAACAGCTTCCCTAATGTTAATTCCCAGGGGACAGTGTAGACCAGTCACGATACCGCTTGTAAGGAAAGCACAGGTGCGGAAAACAGCTTCCCTAATGTTAATTCCCAGGGGACAGTGTAGACCAGTCACTTTTTAAATTACAATAACACAGATGAATACACAAGAGAAACCAAAATAGACAATAGTTAGAACACAGACACACAGAATTACGTGGGAAAACCCTTACGGGTAAAAAACCCACCACCACAAGAAAACAATCTTTATTACAGTAAGATATACAGTTACAATAAAGAACTCAGCTTCTTGCTCTGGTGTTTGATTCTCGACATTATACACAGTTCATCTCCCTGTACATTTACAGAACGAACCTTTATTCAAGTCTCATCATCACAATACCAGCGACACCTATAGACATATCATTCTATTTCCAATCTGCAAGAACAAGAGTCGTTACAGACTTCTGCTCTAACTGATAGAACAAATTCCTCATACGTCGCTGCCATCTAACCGTCGCAACGGTTCACATTTCAGTGAGGCGTTTAGTCCCACATGTACCAAGTCGCAAAGGACTTTGCAGTTTAAAACCGCCAACAGGCGAAAGAGTATTGTCAGCAATTTTGTTGCCGACAATACCAAGCCTCCAAGTCCATCGGCATAACAACTCCCATCGGCCCTCAGACTTCACCTCCCACCGATGAGCATTGTCTCCCCGATCACCAAGGTTACCATCGGTATGACATTCTCCATGGGCAAAAGATCTAGCCCTCGCTCCGACAGAGGTTTGTCTCACCGATACCAATAAGACTTTCATCAGGATGTCCGCAGTACATCGGCCCAACACCTTTAGCCGACGGGTAGTCTCTTGCCGATAGACATACGCCATCGGAGTGACTACTCCTGTCGGAGTAACTCCACAAAGTTTGGCCGATAGGCCTTGTCTTGCCGACGCCCGTATCCTTCGTCAGAGTGACTACTCCTGTCGGAGTAACTCCACAAAGTTTGGCCGATAGGCCTTGTCTTGCCGACGACCGTATCCTTCGTCGGAGTGACTACTCCTGTCGGAGTAACTCCACAAAGTGTGGCCGATAGGCCTTGTCTTGCCGACGGTTGAATGCTTCCATCGGGGTGACACTCAGCATCAGACAAACCTTCGATGCTTATTCCGACGGCCCTTGTCTCACCGATGCCAATGGTCTTCAACACGGTCCTGCCGATAGTGCTTCGTCACAGCGATGCCGACATCGCATATCCTCAGACCAATGAACCAAGGAACAGTTGAACTAAAATTCATTGAACCTACCAAATGAACTCTAGAAAGGTTCAACAAAGAGGTTCAAAACATAGGTTCAACTAAGAGGTTCAAGTAGTAATTTGAGACACAAGTTCTCTTCAATTAGTACAGTATCAAAACTTATAAGCATAAATGAACATGAGAGAAGAAATAAACTCAATACACATGACACAATATTTTTGACGTGGAACCCTGTTAAGGGAAAAAACCACAGGGTGATTAACCCAATATTGTATTCTCTGTTAAAAGAATAAGGTAGTACAAAATGGCACTTGCTAATTAGGGCTCACTGCCCAAGCACACTGCTCACAAGAGGCTCACTGCCTACAAGAGACTCACTGTCTACAAGTTATAATGAAAGTAACCAAGTGATTGAACTGATGAGAAGCATCAATATATGCTGAGGTTCAGTTCTGGTTAGGCTCAATAAACTAATCTGCTGCACTTCATTCTTCCTCTGTCTTTAGACTGCTGTTCTGTCACATACCAGACCTTTCTTTCTGCTACTACACTGTTCTCTACTATTCTTCACACAATACCACACACAACACACACCTTCTCATCAAAATCCATCTGGTATATATATCTGCACCAAGGATTTCATCATCTTTCTAGTCGGCATCCAGAATAGTCAATATTTTCCCAATACTCTAGTCTATCAGCTAAATCCTTGCTTACGAAGTGATGCGTATCAAAGAGATAGTTATAGAGGTCATCAATCATGTCGACCAATCATGAATGATGCCTTAAGAACCTTGATCACTATCAATATTTCATCCAGAATAAGGTCTGATGCTCTACTGGTCAGTTCTTCCTCTGTCTACTCTGCCAAACAGGACCCCAGTACTTAGGTGCTCATATCTCTTCACCCTTTCATCATCAGAGGCTCAATCCCTGGAATCTATCAGTCAATGTACTCCTATTAACTTCCCCAAGTCCATACTTTGCAAAGATACTTCCTCTAAGAGATTCGGACCTGACTGTCGGACCTTACTGCATGCTCTATTCTTGCTTACCGAACCAAAGTATTCTTCAATCTGACTTCCGATAAAGACACACCATGTCATGCGGATGTGTTAAATGGTCTTTGTTGCCATCAATGACAACACCCATGAAGCCACATAGTGTCTCTTGCCAACAATCTCCCCCTTTGGTATTGATGGCAACACTTAGTGAAAAATGACTAAGTGTCACACTACACTCCCCCTTGGCTGATGCTCTGTTCTAATGTACATTTTATCGGAGCTCCCCCTTAGCTAGATTCCACATTTTTCACTGCTACTCACTCCCCCTTTGAGATCAATGGCAAAGGGTAGGGTCTGCACACAAAAACTCCCAAAAATCCAACTATACTTAGCCGCATAAGTATATATACATGTTATACTTAAACATATATTATAGTATATCTGCAAAAGTTGTCTTCAACTGGACAAGTTCTGTTGCCCAACTCTGCTTCATCCTATCCAAAATTGAGATGTGACCACTCAACAGGAATGCAAAAGCTTCTACCCTCTTTAGATCTGTCGGATCACTGGTCCGGGCTGTGGTCTGAGCATCAATTAGGGCCTTATGCATGGCCTCTAACTTAGGGATAATAATCCCTCTTAGTTCACTTAGTCTGCTTATCCTATTTTTCTTCTCCTTCTCAAGCTTCTTTATTTCATTTATAGCTACAAGAGTCTGGCACTCTTGATTTACTATGGAAGAGGAGAGAGGATCAAAACTTTGAGATATACTTGAAAGTTTTCCTTCTTGTTCTTTTACTTTGTTCTCAATATCTATTATCACTTTAGATGAAGATAGACAAAATTTATATATATCTCTGCCATTTTTAAGAGCATTTTCTAAGCTCTTTATTCCAATATTCAGATTCCTCCTATCATTTGCTATGTACCCTTGTACTTCAGAGAATCTTTTACCCAAAAATTATTTCTGGACGTTGTCTTTTGTTGCTTTCTCTAAAGAGTCAAAATGTGTATTAACAGAGTTAACAAGAGACTTTAGATTACCAGATGTGGAGGTCGAAGAATCCTTTTGGAAGGATGGCATGATTTTCTCTAGCACACCGGATGCAATCTCTATTAGCTCACAATCTTCCATGTGAGACTTTAGAAGTTTTTCTTTTTCCTTTGCTTGAGCAAAGGATGCTATCTTCATGCTTTGAACTGGGGAAATAGAATCAAAATTGAATGGTCCTTGAAGTAGCTCTGGTTCATTAATCTCCATCATTTCTTTAGTCAAGAAATCTTTGACAGTTTCTGCAGTGTCTCTTGCCAGAGACAGAGTCTTCTTTCCTTCTGTTGCTTCAGCACTATCACTTGTGGTCTTCTTAGTTTTACCTTCTTCTCTTTCTTTCACTTCTTCTTTTTCCTCTAATCTTTCTCCTCCTTTAGATCCAGAGACTGTCGGGGAATCTGGATGAGAGATATTTTCTTCTTCTTGGACTTCCTCTTTTGGAATAGAGGAATCCTGGTCCTTGGACTTCTCCTCACCGATCTCCTTTGTTTCTTCTGCAATCTTTTCAGCAGGATCTTCCTTTGATGTACTTTGTCCTTCAACATCAGAAGGTTCATCACTTATGTCCTCTATAATGGGAATGTTGAATCTTTTGTATGCATTCCGGAGGATCTCTTCTGTCTCTTTTGCTACTTTGTTAGTTTCTCCAAGCATAAGCTGATTCATTCTAGCTTTGCTCTGAAACTCATCCTTGCAATCTTTGAAGATCATATTCATTTGCTTCAAAGTGATTGAAGGATATAGCTGAATAGCTATCTATTCTTGGATCTCAAGATCCTTTGCCTTAGCATTATTCTTCCTTATTTCTAATTCCTTCTCTAGGCTTTTGGGAATGAGAGATATGATTTCAATAAAAGCCTTATTATAGATATTCAGATACCTGACTGTAGCTTCTTGCAAGATCTTCCGGTCAACTTCATTATACTCATCATAGAACTTAGTCATTGGTTTTAGGTTCCCATCCACAGTAACTGATTTGATGATATCATCAATGCGAAGAGTGGGCTTTTCAACAAATTCCTCTGTCTTCTCTTCTTTGCCTTGACCGGTAGAGGGTTCACCGGATGTTTTCTTCTTCTTCTTCATTTTCTTGACCTCTTTATCTGATTTAGTCTCTTCATCATCCTTTTGACTGGCATAAGACCTTGTGGCCTTTGACTTAGTTCTCTTCTCTCCTTTACCAGATGATTTTGCTTCTGGTTTTGATGCCTTTGAGCTCTCAGTAGTGGTAGGTGCAAAGATCTTAGAGGATTTGGTCCAGGAGGGGACTTCCACCGGAGCACCTTCTTTCTCTACCCTTTCCATCTTCTCTCTATTTGTATCAAGTGCCTCCTTTGAAATTACATGCCTCTTGGCAAATTATTCTACTTCCCTCCTTACCTTTCTCTTGATCTCAGGTTGTCTTAGTTCAACATGAACTTTTACACTTAGTTCTTGGTAAGTTCCAAACATTTCTACCTTAGGGTCTTTGGGCTGGCTCAGTAGATGTTGGATATGTAGTTCTAGGATTTTCTCATCAACCTCATACCCCATTGGCATGATCCATACTATTCTTGGTTCTACTACCTCTATCAGACATTGATCGGTGTCTACAATAAAGCACACTGTATCCTTGTATTTTTCAACTAGGGATTGGGGAATTCTTTCTCTAGCCTGCATCATGCTTTGGAAGTTTTTTAAGTAACCCCACAGTGCTGTGTTTTGTGCCTTGGCATCACCAAGCCCATGCAAGTAATCTCTAATTTGAATTGCAACAGGTTTGTCATTCTGCCATACCCAACCACTGGATCCAGGCAGCTCATTCATAAAGTAGAAGAACAAACATAGTATCATCCCACCATACTTGAAAGAGTTCTTCTTGTCCTTCTTGATCTTTTGTAGGTTTTCCATCAGTTGGCTCAGAAGGAGTTCATAAAGATCATAATCTGCATTCTTTCTCAACATTTCATAAGTAGTGTAGATTTCTATTCCGGATATAGAATTTTCTCTACTGGAGTGATATATCTTGTAGCCAATAATCATGGAGGCAAACTTGATGTCTAGATGTGTAATATCTTCAACTGTCATTGCTCTTTTATCAAATTTAGATCTGGTAGCCTCACTCATAGTTTGGTTTTTGAGTGATTTTAGAGTAGGTAACCCACCGGATGAGTGCAATCCAGTTACTGCCCTAATTGCTTCCTTGGTTATCTTGAATGGCCTCATCAACCAAATAAAGTTGTCATGCATTCTGCTCAAAACATTCTAGACCTAATCATCTTTAGCAAAATAGGGGAAATGAATGCACTGTCCAAAATGTTTATCCTGGATGGCCTTATACTGAGGTTTTAGTTCAAATGATTCATCTATCAGTTCCTTTTGGTAGATATCCATCATCTTGGATTCATCAAATTCTTTAATGTTTGCATGAATGTAAACCCTAACGTCTTCTACATGTAGAATTCCATGTGGAATGCTAGAAAATGCACCTAGGGGATCAACTTCTAGAGATTTATAGGGATGTTTTCTAAATTTAGGGTGTGGCCTATCAGTGATCTTCACCACATTCAAAGTAGCCATATTTCAAAGATTCACAGAGAGATTTTCAAGAGCAGAAAATACCTTTTATGCTTCTAGGATTCACGATATGAACCAGATCAGATTGCTGGATGAATTGACTTCTACAGTTGATCTTTGATGGGCTTGAGGTAATTTGTTGTAGATCTCCTTTTCTCTTCTTCTCAAATGTAAAATGAGCAAATGTTCAATAAGTGAACCCTTATATTTCTCTGCAAACCCTAATTCCATATTGCAATAAATGCGTAACTTAAGTCATTTTGGTTTGCCTTGTTCTCCTTGTTCTGAGAAAAATATTTTTCAGATCACTGAAAAGCATTTAGAGTTGTTCTTGGTGATGATTGACAATCTATCTTCCTTTCTCCAAACATTTCATCTATCCTCAGATCAAGATTCCTCAGTTTGAATCATATCAGATCTAACTGTGAAAAACCTACTTCTTACCGGATGACTGTTGAACCGGATTAGTCTTGGAAGATTAACCTGTTCAAAACTTCTTGCAGATCTTCCATCTCTTTACCAAAGCTTATTTAGATGTTCCTCTGTGAACCCTTTAATCCACAACTTTCCTTGTGCCAATTTTAGGCACCAATTAACTGGCTCGGGGAAAATGTTTTTCTTTGTGTCTCCCCCTGAGCCAGAGCTCACCATTTAATTTCTGGAAGGAATATCAGCACTAGATTCTAGTGCGGATCCATCCCCAACATTTTATGTACTCTTCACCCAAATCTTGTTCATCTCCCTTTGAACTTCATTTGCATTCACTTTTCCTTTTCCTTTGTCTTGATTTTGATTAAGATGCACCAGACCCTTTTTATCATGATTCTTGCTTCTACAGAATTTGGCAATATGACCGGATCTATTACAATTGTGGCAAACAACATTTCTTTGCATTTTTTACTGATATCCTCTTAATCTACATTGACTAGCCATATGTCCCATTCTATTGCATGCAAAGCATCTACCATTGAATGAATTGTTCATTTGCATATTTCTACATTCATGAGATTTGTGACCATACCTTTTGTAGTTGAAACATTGTCTGGAGAAGGATGAATTAGTTTGATTCATTCTCTTTCTGCACTGATTTGCTTTATGACTGAAGTTATTGCAGTTGTGGCAATATCCATTGAAGGATGGATATCTTTGAGCATTTGGTTGCCTTACCAGAGGTCTTCTAGGCCTGTTCCTTGGATTTCTTGATCCAAAGTTCTTCTGACCGGATCTAGAGCTTTCGCCTTTCTTATATCCCAAGCCATGCTTGTCATCTACCCTCTTTTGGCTTTCAAGAAGAACTTCAAGTTAAGCAGAGCTTATCTTGAATTTCTCTTTGTATTCATTTGCTGTTTGAAGATTCTTTTTAAGAGTGTCAATCTGATTCTCAAGATGTTCTTCATTATCTCTAGCATCTTCAAGTTCAGACTCTAGATGCCTGATTATTTTGTCCATTTTGTGGCAGTCTTCTATCTTCTCCTTGAGAGATTGATTTATATTATCTTCAATTTTTCTTTTCTCTTCAATTTCTTGGGTAAATTTCATAACTCCTAATTCCATTTCATGTCTCACCATAATGAGTTCTTTTGATAGCTTCTCACATAACTTATTTTTTTTATTCAATTCTTCATTAGTGTCATTGGCTTCATTTTGATTTGCTTATTATTGAAGTAGTTCCTTTCTCTTTTTCATAGAGATACTCAATTCTTCTCTGAGTTCATTTATGAAATCATCAGCTTGTCTGATTCTTTCCTTTAGGGCATTGACTTCAGAATAAGATTGCTCAAGATCATCTAGGGCAGACTGAAGTTGCTCCCTCATACCATACATATCCATTGATATTCCTAGATCATCCTCAAGCTGTTAGGCTCTGTTCAGAGGAACTTGGCTCTGATACCAATTGTTGATAACTAAGAGGGGGGGGGGTGAATCAGTTATCTTAATTCTTTAACTTTCTTTTCTTCTTAATCAATTAGTACAGTATCAAAACTTATAAACATAAATGAACATGAGAGAAGAAATAAACTCAATACACATGACACAATATTTTTGATGTGGAAACCCTGTTAAGGGAAAAAACCATGGGTTGGTTAACCCAAGATTGTATTCTCTATTAAAAGAATAAGGTAGTACAAAATGGCGCTTGCCAATTAGGGCTCACTGCCTGAGCACACTACTCACAAGAGGCTCTCTGCCTACAAGAGACTCACTGTCTACAAGTTATAATGAAAGTAACCAAGTGATTAAACTGATGAGAAGCATCCACATATGCGGAGGTTTAGTTCCGGTTAGGCTCAATAAACTGATCTGTTGCACTTCATTTTTCCTCTATCTTTAGACTACTATTCTGTCACATACTGGACCTTTCTTTCTGCTACTACACTGTTCTCTGCTATTCTTCACACAACACCACACACAACACACACCTTGTCATCGAAATCCATCTAGTATATATATCCGTACCAAGGATTTCATCATCTTTCTAGTCGGCATCCAGAATAGTCAATATTTTCCCAATACTCTAGTCTGTCGACTAAATCCTTGCTTACCAAGTGATGTGTATCAAAGAGATAGTTATAGAGGTCATCAATCATGTCGAACAATCATGAATGATACCTTAAGAACCTTGATCACTATCAATATTTCATCCGGAATAAGGTCTGATGCTCTACCGGTCAGTTCTTCCTCTGTCTACTCTGCCAAACAGGACCCCAGTACTTAGGTTCTCATATCTCTTCACCCTTTCATCACCGGAGGCTCAATCCATGGAAGCTATCAGTCAATGTACTACTCTTGACTTCCCCAAGTCCGTACTTTGCAAAGATACTTCCTCTAAGAGATCTAGACCTGACTATCGGACCTTTCTGCATGCTCTATTCTTGCTTACCAGACCAAAGTATTCTTTAATCTGACTTTCGGTAAAGACACACCATGTCCTGCGGATGTGTGAAATGGTCTTTGTTTCCATCAATGACAACACCCATGAAGCCACACAATGTCTCTTGCCAACAGTTTTAACTGATAGTCATAGATGGGTAATGAGCGTGAAGTTCATACACTCAGTTAATGTAATAGCTAAATATATCTTGATTTGAGAAATAAAAATGTATACTCATATTCCATCCCATCCTAAGAATTAGGGGTAGCATGTTGGGCTCAAACCTTGTGGGAGACCACTTTGCAACACATGCTGAAATTGTCTTCAAAATAGAAATATCACTTCACCTATACCTACACAGGAAACAAACATGTTAGTTTAAAACAATGGAAGTCAATGATTGTTTCATTTCTTTAGGCTCTCTTGCATATGGATGTTTTGATATCTGGCATGGTACATCATAGGCAATATATTATGTTTCTGCTAATATGCACATAGGAAACCATATCCAAAGCTCTAACAATCCCTCTTGCCATGTATAGGTTCATTCAGAGATTGGGAGTGAGGAGGATCCAGCTTCAATGAAGATCAACCAAGACCCCTAAATAGGCAATGATGGATATGCCCTTTTACTTCTTATCTTCATATGCATAGTATATTTCTTTTGCTTGTACTTGTTCAGTTATTCCCATGGCTTGTGTGGGACATCTAACCTGTCATGTTTTCATTCAATACAATGTTTATTCCATTTATGTATATCTCATTTGTAAATTGAATGAATATTGTAATGAAATGAAATAACTCCCATCACTGCTGAATCACTGCAAAGCAAATGAATGATGATCTAAAATTCTTTCTCTTCTATTGAAAAATTGAATTGCAAACTGAATACTCTCCTTCATGAAACACATTGTACTAAAACAACTAAACTTCTCATAAAATTCAATATGTGCAAGGCTTAAGCAAAGCAGAAATGAATTAAAAATTTTCACCTTAAAATAGACAAATGTTTCAACTTAGCCAATTTGAGCTATAGGTGCAAAATTGGTAACATTTCTGGTGACTTCTGCTACTTGCTTGCCTGCTAAGCATCAAGACTAGTTGCCTTAACTATCCATTGGGCATTGAGTCAAACTCTGCTCATCTCAAACTCAGAACAACTGAACTCAGCACTTCACACTACTCCAAACAACATCAAAAAACTAAACCAAACTAAACTGAAAGTAAACTAAAAGGCCCTGGTGGCCAGAAAACATGTGCAACAACACTTAGGGAAACAAAACTACTGAAAGGAAATGTGCATGAAGCACTTATTGACTGAAACACTAACTCTAACCTACTCTAACCAACTAAAGAATCTAGTCAAACAAAACCATTCACTAATTGGGTGAAATAACTCCCCCTCCTAACTAATTGAGGATGCCTCTCATGCTTACAAAATGGCAATAAGGAGTAAGAAACAAGAACACAACTTATAAATTGTTGTACTGCAACCTGAAGATTACAACCAAAGGTTTGAATCCCTTGATTTTGTTCAAACATACCTCTGGTATTCCATGAATGGGAAAGTTGGATCTACTGCTCCTCAACTGCAATCTCATTCTTAGGGGCACTAGAAATCCTTTGAAACTTGTTGGTCACTTCATTGGCTAAATCTCTAATGGGGCATCCTCTTGAAAGGATGTAGCCTAAATTTTTATAATTGGTTCCTTGCTAGTTACCCACTATTTCAATCTCATTTTTCTAATTGAGATCATTTAAAAACATGTCACCCAACCTTGCACAAAACCCATCAATTATATTAGTACACAAAATGTCATCAAACCCACCATTAAATTCTTGATCCACAATAGGCTCTGAGGTATCTTCCCCTATTATTTCTTGAGAACTTGGAAAAATATCAAGAGCCATACCTTGAAAAGCGGTTTTATGCTTCTACTCAATTTGAACAATGTTTGCATGTTCATCAATTTCTTGACTATCCAAAATAAGGATGTTCTCATTTACCTGCTCGCTAACCAGTCCCTCGTCAGAATGGATTTCATCATTTTGTTATTCAGAACTTGATATCTTTGTTAGGTCATATGCATTTTCTTCATCAATACTAACAAACAAGGGAAGTTTAGCAAATAAATCAGTCAAAAACTGAGTTCCAACACTCTCTTTTACCTCTTCATCATGTTGTTCCACATATTCCCCTTCAAAAGATGATCGTTTGACATCTAAATTTAAAACAAAAATCTCAAGATCATCCAAAAACATTTCTTCTTCATTCTCATTTTCATTTTTTTTGTGAAGAGAGACTGTTTATTACCTTGTAACCATTCTCAGCCAGCTGTGCAAGTTGCATGATAGGCTTACCTTCATGCTCTTCTACTTGATCTAAGACCCCATTATCGGGTTGCTTAGCTTCAATCGGCAACTCATCAGGTTGTTGAGGATCCTCATGTTTCTCTAAAACTATTGTCCTTGGTACTAGCATGCTTTTCTCATCTGGATCTACAAAACTAGGTGACTGATCAAACAAAGAGACTGATTCTTCCTCCTCATGTGGTGCTTTCTCTAATGAGACTCGGGAATTCTGTCTTTACAACCGAAGACTTTCGCCTTGTGACCTCTGTACTCTACCTTCATTCATCTTATAAACAACATTAGAAAACTTTTAAAATGAATCGAAATGCAAAGGATTCAGGGTCAAGTTTGAATCAACTTCCTCTACACATGCATCATACTTATATTCAGCTAGGGATGTAGCCCAAACAATAACAACCTCTTGCTTCACATCTGGTTTGTCTGATTTGGTGGCATAAAGAGGATTGCAAGAACCTTCAGCTGCTGGACTAAAACTTGGAATTCTAATTGGTTTAGGCTCTACAACCTTTTTTCTCATGCTTACCATACCAACTTGGAATTTTGATTGATTCAAATTTTACTACTTTTTCCTCTTCTTGATCTTGGATTGGTATGGGAGGGGTAGCTTTAACAAGGTTTGGCATTTTATAACCAGGATACTTAGTCCAAGAAGGCTTCCATGGTTAATCAAAAGTTTGATGACTTGGTTTAGGCTCTTGATACGACTGAAACTGAGGATTAATGGACTGGTCTTGAATGCAAATAGGCTCCTAAGCAAAATTAGAACTTCTAAAACTTGGGATTTTGATTGTCTATGGATTCTGTTTGCATTCAAAACCAATCTCTTGGAGGGAAAAGGATTCTTCAAGTGGCTAGTTTTGAAGCATAACAAGTTCAAACTGTACCAACCTAGGTTCTTGCGAGGGTAAAGGATTTCTGAAACTGGGAATCTTGACCTTGGTAGGAATAAGAGGTTCACTTTTCTTGAAACTGGAAAGATTACACTTACAAACCTTTGCCTGAATAGACTAATTTGGAATGATAGGAGCTTCTTGAACTTGATGCCTATGTGTTTGAGTGAGAAAAAGCTCCATCTTCTCCTCTTTTACAAGCATCTCACTCTCAAATTGTGTCCTTTGTGCCTCTAACTCTTGCTCATGAAGATAGGCTTGATAAGCCAGCTCCTCCTAGTGCATGTTGTACTCATGCACCCTCTTAATCTCCTCTAACTACTTGTTGAAGTCTATCATAGTATCTTTAATCATGTCTTTAAGCTCCATAATTTTAGAATGTTTTGGCTGATTGGAAGATTGTGCAGGGGTGGGTGGGTGCCAATTATGTTGAGCATGCTGGTTTTGAAGAGCCATGGAACTGAAAACAACACCATGATTGGTCTAATATGGATGATAAAGAGCCATAGGGACAACATTTTCATAGTATGGTGGTGGATATTTGCCATGTGGTCATGATAGGATATTCATACTGACTATGAAAATTTGACATTTCTACTCAAATAAAAGCTGGAAAATGGAGTGAATTAATGATTTTTTGTAACATACAAATAATTGATCATACCGAAACTAGTAAACTTGAGCTCGGAGTCACCAGATGTGTTGTTTCCTTGCCTCTAAAGGTAGAGATCACTGACATACACACCAAATACCAGTGATAAATGATCAAACTATTAGACTAAAATAGTACAATCAATCCCACTAGGCGTGCCAAAAACTATTATCAATTAGATATGCACCAAGACCAGGCTATTAAATTAGCTATCTGTTGACACATGGGAACTCTTTTAGGCCTGTGGGTTGCCTAAAACTTGGAGTCAACCTCCAGAGTGGGTTGGTTCCCCTGGTATATCACCTAATCTAAAAGACTTCCTAAGGGAAAGGGTTCAGAAGATAACTGAAAATTAAATTCTAAAGCCTAAGGATATTTTACCAAAATTTCATCTATTGACTCACAATCAGCTGTCAAGAACATCAAATCTCACAACCTCACTGCAACAATGCAATACATTAGTGATTTGCATGAAAGTTCAAAAACTAGAGGTTTGCATCAAGGACAAACAAAGGTTTTATCACAACTTCAACCCACTAACCAAACAAAACATAACATGCAACCTATATTGCATGAAGCTTTTTGTACACAGACTTCCAACAATGTAACATAACAAAGGACCTGATTCTACGATCACAATGAAATATCAAACCAATACTGTAAACATGACACAAAATGTGAAAGAGCGGAACGCTGCTATTTTATTAAAATTGAAAGGAATAAAAACTAAGAATTTGAGTACAAGATGGTTACAATACTCTCTACAAGTGAATAAGAGAGAAAGAAACAATAATCAAAACTGAGAAAAACTAAGTTTTTCTCCAATATATGCCTCTAATTTTTCCAAATATAAAAAAATAGGAAAAAACATTGCAAAAAACTATCCAAAAGCCAACCTCCGAGTCATTTTCAAGATCCATAAAAAAAGACTTAAAAAATGTGCCCAAACTATTCCCAAACTAAGTAAAAAAGCTGCCAAAATCTGCTGTCAAGTGGCCCCACCAAAATCTCCTTCAAAACATGCTTTATCTGCTTGATAAAAACTCCAATTTTTCCTTATCTTCTCAATTTCACCCAAAGGGAATCAAATCTAAAAAAGGAAGATTTTGTCTATTTTATTCCTTCTTTAACTGCTTTAAATGACAAATATTTAAAAGCAATTTATAAGGGATATTGCTTTAAATATTTTCCTTACAATATTTGTAGTTTTATTCCCTATCTTGTTTTGATTTAATTTTTGCAAAAAATAAAAATACAAGGCTTATATCTTGTCTTGCTAAGCATATTACACCTATCTGGCATCTGATTTTCTATAAAAATCATAAAAATATGTTAAGGCATAATATATGGTTTTGAAAAAATAAAAGCCTATAAGGCTTATCCTCCATCTGATTTTGCAAAAATCCTAAGGGCATATGACCTATATGTTTTACCTTCAAAAGAGACTAAATCAGCTCTCTAGCAATGTATATGCAATGTGATCAAATACATCACATTCTAAGTTATAGAACTAGGCAAACATAAGGTGGACACAAAATACCATGATGGGTATTAGTCATGGCAATAAATTTTAATTCAATGTGATAAAATACCATTGAACTTAGGGCATTTGCTAACCCTAATAACAAAACCATTCTTGCCCTACCTTTTCAAGATTATTCTACCCTTCAAATTTTGAGATGAAGCTCTCTACTACTGCAGCCACCACTATGGCTAGGGTTTGGAGTTGAAACCCTCTATTTTCTCTGCATCTCTAAAGGATTATTTATGCATTTTGATAGAAAAAATGTGGTAAGACTCATCTGCACCCATTCGATCCATTTTTTCTTTCATTTTGGAGGTAAGACCTGGCTTTTAAGCTTAGGCTACAACTATGAAATTTCCCAATGTATATTTTGTTCTCTGTAACATCATTATCCCTCTCCTATCTCTATTTTGGAGCCACAATGAGAACTCAGTTTGAGCCCTTCTAAAGCCAACAAGAATGGGTAAAAACCCACGTCTTTGTGCACTCAATCAAAGGTGAGTTCTTAAATCTTGAACTCTACTTTATTTATTTGCATTTCTCCCCATCATTATGTAGCTTTGACTTGGTTGATATGTTAACATTTTCTTATATCTTGTGAAAATCTCTATATGCTTTCTTCATTAGAGGCCACGACCTTGATGGCATTTCTGAGCATTCTTTGAGATGAAATGAGTTCAAAAATTTACATTTTCCTTCTATATCTACCATTTAACTCGAAACCCTCAAATGGGTTTGACTTATTATGAGGAAAAAACATTTCTTCTCTATTGTTGTTTGCAGCCATACTTGACATTTTGCATCTGCAGTTTTAAACTGAAACCTCAAGTGGGTTTGAGCATGACACAAAAAAATGAGTTTCATTTATCATTTCCTTTATTTTTTGAAAGAAAAACCCTCATTCAACAAAACAAACACTACACTAGGCCGTGACTATATCTGAAACTGTGTATGCAAAAAAATATGATAAGGGTTTATAAGAAACAAAAATCTCAGGCAGTAAATATTGATAATATGATTGGTTTTTATCCATTATGGAAATGCAAAACACAAATTTTATATGATCAGACTCTTTACTTTCATCTATAGATGCTCTTTATTTTGTCTTGTAGCAGTATATAAACTTATGGTGTTTACTACAAGATAAACATATAAATGTTTTCTTGATTCCTTCTGTAGCTGTATATGAACATTGGAACTACACTAATTACCATGATGAAATATATCAATTAGAATACATGTTGTTCTCTTTTTCTTATACCACTTGTGGATTAATAGGAACATTGATATTTTATTCCCTTTGCAATGGCAAAGTGTAACTTGATATTCATGCAGTTATACCTCTCTGATGCTGCACTTGATGGATGTGAGACTTTTACTCCTTTTGTATACACTTTGAATGACCAAACTTAATCTATGATATGGCATGTTTACTTGCTATCTAGTTTACTATATTATATTAAATACATTCTTGCTCATATCATATTGAAATAACAATGGCTCCTTTCATTCACATACATCATGGATATTTGGCTTCATTACTCATGTGTACAACTTGTAACTACATCATCTTGACTATATTATAGTTGATCATAAATATTATGTGGTTGTCCATCTGTGTACTCATCAGTTTGCTCATTCATGCATAAACTGATACTCATATGGTTGAACTAATCATGTATCTCAGGCAAACATTCATGAGCTACGTCCTATAGTTGTATTTGTGACCATGGCATTTGTAATTAGTTTCACACTTTATCAAAAGATAAATAAATGGTATATTGTTGTCCAGTTGCTTCTCTAATGAGGACTTGAATGAGACATTTGACTATCATGCATATGATAGCATCTTATAATAACACAGTCACTTTGCCCCAACTTTGTGTTGTCCTCTTTATATGAACACTTGCAGGCTGCATTCTGTAATTGTCTTTATTTATATTTTTTCTTCATATGTAAGACTACATGATAAAACTGGACTACATTCCCTGGGTTCCTTGAATACATTCAAATCATACTTCAACAACAAACAGATGTATAAGCTTGACAATGCCTTTACATAGTTTTAGACATTATTGAGTTGTCTTGAATGAGATCAATGCTCACTTATGACTCTCACTTCATCATGTTTGAACTAATAGTCATAGATGGGTAATGAGCTTGAAGTTCATACACTCAGTTAATGCAATAGCTGAATATATTTTGATTTGAGCAACAAAAGTGTATACTCCTATTCCATCCCCTCCTAAGAATTAGGGGTAGCATGTTGGGCTCAACCCTTGTGGGAGCCCACTTTGCACCACATGCTGAAATTGTCTTCAAAATAACAACATAACTTCACCTATACCTGCACAGGAAACAAACATGTTAGTTTAAAACAATAGAACTCAATGATTGTTTGATTTCCTCAGGTTCTCTTGCATATGGATGTTTTGATATCTGGCATAGTACATCATAGGAAATATATTATGTTTCTACTGATATGCACATAAGAAACTATATCCAGAGCTCTAACAATCCCTCTTGTCATCTACAGGTTCATTTAGAGATCGAGAGTGAGGAGGAGCCAACTGCAATGAAGATCAACCAAGACCCCTAAACAGGCAATGATGGATATGCCCTTTTCCTTATTATCTTTAGATGCATAATATATTTATTTTTCTTGTACTTGTTTAGCTATTCCCACAGCTTGTGTGGGACATCTAATCTATCATGTTTTCATTCAATGTAATGTTTATATTCTATTTGTGTATATCTCATTTGTAAATTGAATGAATATTGTAATGAAAGGAAATAAATCCCATCACTAATGAATCACTACAAAGCAAATGAATGATGATATGAAATTCTTTCTCTTATGTTGAACAACTGAACTGCAAACGGAATACTCTCCTTCATGAAATACATTATATTAAAACAACTAAACTTCTCATAAAAGTCAATATGTGCAAGGCTTAAGCAAAGCAGAAATGAACTGAAATCTTTCACCTTAAAATGAACAAATGTTTTAGCTTGGCCAATTTGAGTTGTAGGTGCAAAAATGGTAACAATCCCACTTAGCCAATTATTTAAATAAATTTTATTTATTTAAGTAATTTCACATTCATAATCCCACTTTTCAATTAATTAAATAAATCTTATTTATTTAATTAATTTTGCATTCACATGCCCTAACTAATTCAAAAAAAATATTTGAATTAGGTCCTCACCTTTCACCACATTCCAACACTTGTCCACCTCTCACTCAAATCATGTGTGGTAGTACAACTTTCATTTAATATCTTTTTTGTGTACACAATCACACATGAACTTATTAAATAAAGGTTTTTATGTACACGGTCACACATGAGCCTTATCTTCCTTTGTACACTTGTCACATGACTACAACTCTCTTAAAAAGTGGGAATAACTAATCAATCCTAGCCGTCCACATCAATCATTTAGCCTTTTAATCTCAACCATCCATTTAACCAAGCCTTGCCTATAAATCTATCCCCTCACAAGCCATTTGATCATCTACCTTTCAAGTATCCTTATTCTACCAAATTTGCTAATGCATTGAGTTTGGATTATCCTTATGCTGTGGAAATATCATTAGAGCCTTTGCATCATTCATCTTTCATCTTTTCATCCATCATCTTCCATCTGTCATCTTCATCTTAATGTTATGTTGTCGAATTTAGCAACCAATATATTAAATCACTCTATCAATCTATCTTGCATCTATCATTCTATCTATTTGAGGTATTGAAAGTTTGGATGAGGTAATGCATTTCATTATTTTACCATTTTATTTATCCAAATTTTTCGATCACAAATCCCACGAAAGAGGAGAGGAGAGTATAGAGTATTTGGAGGAGGAGGCTAGGCTATTGTGGACATAAGTCTACGAGAGGAAGGAGGAAGAAGGTGCACACTTGGTGGAGGGGGAAAGATGTCTATATTTGGGGGTCAATTTTCAATACATACTGTTGCAAGTATGGGCCTAACCAGTGTTGTCATTGATGTCAACATACTCGTATTGCATTGATGATAAGGATTGGATGAGCTGTGTGCTGAGGATATTGAGAAAATTAGTCTTAATCAGGAACAAAGAAGAACAGTGAAGACAGTGAACTAAAGGTCCTAGCTAAGATAAAGATCAGAGGATGCGCATCAAAGGGTTTATAGATATGTGTCTTAAGATGATCCAGTAAATATTTCAGAGGTCTGCATGAAGATCTAAAGAAGTTGTGGCCGCTCAAGTAAGACTGGTTTCGATAGGTATTCAGAGGTGACAGAGTGACACAGATAGGTCCGGTGAGATCCGGAAATGCAATATCCTATTTTGCAGATTTGAGGGTATGTTTAGGAAGCTAATGTGAATTGACAATTTAATTGGTTCATGGTTTATATGTACACAAGCATCTACTCCATTGTAACAGTGATGACAAACTATGTTCTTGAGGTTCTAGATGAAGGAGATAAGGATTTCAGTAAGCAGATGTAGTGTGGATGTTCTTGGTGATTCAGGCAAGCTTGTGGAGGTCTTTGGATTGTGTCCAGTTTGTGTTGGTAGTCTGCATTAGAGTTTGGGCTTGCAACTAAAGAATAACTTTCGGATAATGGTGTTCTTCCTAACTCTGGCGGATCGGATAAGTTACACATCCTGCGGATGATCTTGAAGATGTAATGTGAAGATTGGCATGTTCCTAGAAGAAGATTGAAGTCTTAGATCTGTGTGGCTGACAGTGTGTTGATCTGTATGAAGTCTTTGTAATTAGTCCTGTTGTATTTATGTATTTGCTTTGTAATGTTTTCTGACTTAGATGATCATTCCTAAGTCAATGTCTTGTATAAATAAGGAATTGTAAAGTCATTCCAAAGATCAGCTTTGTGGGGATGAGAGTGTGGTAAAGAGTAGAGGAGCGAAAGGAAGAGCAGAAGTATTGGGCTTAAATGGGACTGATTCAAGCATGGTAAAGATGCTATTCTCCAGTTCAAGTATGTGATACTTATTATTTTGTAGACAATGTGTCTCTTGTAGGCAGTGGGCCTCTTGTGAGCAATGTACTTGGGCAGTGAGCCCTAATTGGCATGTGCCATTTTGTTCTTTCTATTCTTCTAACAGAGAATACAATCTTGGGTTAATCACCCTGTGGTTTTTCCCTTAAACAGGTTTACCACGTCAAAATCTTGGTGTCTTATGTGTTGATGTGTTTGTGCTCTTGATTTAATGCATTATGTTTCTATGATTGATTTATTATTATGCTGCTGAATTACAAAGTGGATTTAAGTGTTTAATTTGAAGAAAGTTTTGGACAACTGATTCACCTCCCCTCTTAGTTGTCTATCCTGAATCTAAAAATTGGTATCAGAGCTAAGTTCCTCTAAAAAAGCTTAACCACTTGAGGAGATCCAGGATGTCATCCTACAAGAAGGATAGTCTGAAGTTTGATGGAACCAATTTTAATCTTTGGAAAAGTTGCATGCAATGTCACTTGCAATGTATGGGAATGTAGTACTGGACCATGGCTTCAACGAAGTATACTCCTCCACATAATGGCCCAAAAACTACAAATGAAATCACAGATGCTAAAAAAAATCTACAAACTAAAGAAGCTCTTCTAAGTGCCTTGTCTGATTCAAAGCTGACAAATGTTGTTGACCGACCAACTGCTTTTGAGATTTGGGAAAAACTGGAACTTCTGCATGAAGGAGACAAGTATGTTAAATGTGCAAGGCTACAGAGTCTAAAAGGAAAATTCAAAAATCTAAAGATTAGAGAAGATGAAAATATCACTACTTTTATGCCAAGAGTAAATGAGCTTGTTTGTGGCATTAGATGTCCTAGTGGAGTCTTGGATGAAGATGAGATTGTTGGCAAAGTTCTCAAATCCCTTCCTGCTTCTTATAAATACAAGGTTGCTGCCATTGAAGAATTCAGAGCCCATTCAGGTGTCACGAGAGACCAATTGGTTGGTAAATTGGCTGCATTTGAATTAACTAAGTTTGGAGATGCCCCCCAAGACTAAATCTGCATTCAAAGCTAGTGTCTCTATAAAAGGTAAACAAAGGTTTGATCTGGGAGAGAACTCATCAAGGAAACTATAATGGTATGAAAAAGCAAGAAAAGACCTAGAAGAAGAAGAAGCAAAAACTGCTCAACTTGAAGCCCTTATTGCAAAAAGACTGCCAAGAGGATCCGATAAGTATGAAGGGAACTTGCCTTTTAAATTTTTTAACTACAATAAGATTGGTCATTTTGCCTCAAGGTGTCTGGAAAGATTTTCAAGGCCAAATCCTAATAGATCAAGGTTCCAAAAGAATTGTTACTATGTTCATGAAGAGGATGATAATGAAAGAGTAACAGATGATGAATCAGAGATAGGAAACAAATCTGGAAGTGATTGGGTGTTTATTGCCATCAAGGAAGAAGATCCAATGCCCTTTGAATTTGTCAAACATAAAGTTGTAGAAAGAGCTCTGGCTACCCAAGTTGAAGAAAAGGATGATTGGGTCATTGATAGTGGATGGTCTCACCATATGATAGGTGACAAAAATAAGTTCATAGATTTAGAAAGGTATGAAGGAGGGGTGGTAAAGTTTGGTGATAATTCTGCTGGTAGAATCAGAGGTAGAGGAAATATTTCTTTTGATGGAAAGAACAAAACCGGTAATGTACTATATATTGAAGGATTGAAGCACAATCTTCTCAGTGTTGGACAATTGGTGGACAAAGGTTATGATCTCCAATTCAAGAATGGAAAATGCAAGATCTTTGAAAGTTCAGGAATAGAGATTGCATCCGGTACTCAAACAAAAGTTAATATCTTCAATTTAGTTGGTACTGGTAAAAGTTGTCTATTTGTGTAAATTGATCAGAGTTGGTTATGACATAGAAGGATGTGTCATGTGAATTTTGATAATATCATCAAGGTAAGCAACACTTAGGCTGTAAGAGATCTTCCAAAACTGGTGAAACCTACAAATAGTTTGTGCAAAGAATGCCAGTTGGGGAAACAAATTAGAGTCTCATTCAAAAGCAAGGAACAATCTTCTACCAGATTATTGGACTTAGTTCATATTGATCTATGTGGTCTAGCAAGAATCAGGAGTGTGCAAGGTGATAGATACTTCATGTTATTAATTGATGACCATTCCCAGATGATGTGGGTTACTTTTCTGAAAGAGAAATCAAAAGATCTTGAGAAATTCAAAATATTCAAGGCTATGGTAGAGAATGAAATTGGATTAAAATTAAAATGTCTGAGGTTTGATAGAGGTGGAGAATTCACATCTGGTGAGTTCATAGAATTCTGTGAAAAACATGGAATAAAGAGACAGTTGTCTACTCCTAGGACTCCACAGCAGAATGGAGAAGTGGAGAGAAAGAACCGAACCATCCAAGAAGCATCTAGGACCATGATGATGGAAGCAAATGTTCCTCAAATCTATTGGAGAGAAGCTATCAACACTGCAGTCTATACTCTCAATCAAGTACAAATCAAAAGCAATACTGGTAAGACTTCTTATGAACTTTGGTTTGGCATTACTCCTCCTGTGAGGTATTTCAGAGTCTTTGGTAGCAAATGTTACATTGAAATAGATGAAGATCTAGGAAAATTTGATGCTAGAAGTGATGAAGGAATATTCTTGGGTTATTCTACTCAAAGCAAAGCATACCGATGTTATAACAAGAGATTAAGGAAGATTGTGGAAAGTACAAATGTGAAGGTTGATGAAGGAATTGAAAAACCCTCAAGGTTTTATGAAGATGATCAAAATGATGTTTTTGTTCAAGAAGTCCAAGCTCCCTCTAAAATTTAGATTCAAACTGATCCAGTAAATCAGGAAGAAGAGATAAGTTTGAATGAACCTGTTCAAGAATCAGAAGTGCAAGAAACTCCCAAAGTTCCTAGGTATGTAAGACTAAATCACTCTGAAGATCAAATTATAGGTGATAAAAGCAAAGGTGTACAAACAAGAAGGATTGCTCAAGATTCAGAAGAGTATTGTTTGATTTCAAAAGTTGAACCTAGAACAGTAAATGAATCTTGCAATGATGAAAACTAGACTAAGGCAATGGAGGAAGAACTAATGCAAATTGAGAAGAATCACACATGGGATCTTGTTCCCAGACCTAAAAACAAGAATGTGATTGGAATCAAATGGGTCTTCCGGAATAAACTGAATGAAATTGGTGAAGTAATCAGAAATAAAGCCAGATTGGTCTACAAGGGTTACTCTCAAATAGAAGGAGTTGATTTTGAAGAAACTTTTGCTCTAGTGGCAAGAATTGAAGCAGTTAGATTATATCTTGCTTTTGCTGCCTTCAAGGATTTCAAAGTGTATCAAATGGATGTCAAGTCTGCCTTCCTGAATGGTGACTTGGAAGAAGAAGTATACATTGAGTAACCAGATGGATTTCAATTGTCTGATCATGGTGATATGATCTGCAAGTTGAAGAAAGCACTGTATGGACTCAAGCAAGACCCAAGAGCCTGGTATGAAAGGTTGGATAAGCATCTTTTGAAGATTGGTTTTAACAAAGGTACTGTTGACAGTAATTTGTACTTCAAAATTGATCATGAAAATATCTTGATTATTGAAGTATTTGTTGATGATATCATTTTTGGAGGAAGAGATAGTATGTGTAAAACCTTTACAAATCAAATGAAAAGTTAATTTGAGATGTCCATGCTTGGGGAAATGAATTTCTTCCTGGGTCTACAAATCATTCAAACTAAGAAAGGAATCTTCATTTCTTAGACCAAATATGTGAAAGAATTGTTGAATAAATTTGGGATGGAAGAGTTAAAACCAATGAGTACTCCCATGGCAACTGGATGTAAGTTGAGCAAAGATGATGACTCTCCTAAGACTGATCAGAAAAAGTATAGGTCAATGATTGGAGGATTGTTGTATCTCACTCAAACTAGACCTGATATTATGAATGTTGTTGGTCTTGTTGCTAGATTCCAAGCTGATCCTAGAGAATCTCATGTCATGGCAATCAAGAGGATTTTTAGGTATCTAAAAGGGACAGTTGAGTATGGTTTGTGGTATCCAGAGATCATAATTTCTCTCTTCATGCATATACAGATGCGGATTGGGTAGGAGATGTGGATGACCTGAAGAGCACTAGCGGTGGAGCATTCTTTTTGGGAAAGAGATTGGTTTCTTGGCTAAGAAAGAAACAAGAGGCAATATCTCTGTCCACTGCAGAAGCAAAATATATTGTAGCAACAGGTAGTTGCACTCAAGTTTTGTGGATGAAACAAATGCTAAGAGACATAAGAGTGGAGTATGAGGAGCCTATCACAATCTTCTATGATAATTCAAGTGCAATAAATATATCTAAGAATCCGGTGTTGCATTCAAAGACCAAACATATATCCATCAAGTTTCACTTTTTGAGAGAGCAAGTGAACAAGAATGAAGTCAGATTGGAGTTTGTGCCTTCCAAGGATCAGATTACAGATATCTTTACCAAACCTCTACCTAAGGACTCTTTTGAGTATCTCAAGGAGAAGTTAGGGGTTATTACCCCTCCGGTGATGAACTAAGGTGCACTGATGTGCATCAGTTTGGTAGATATCATAGTCATATCTTGTGGTCTAGATTGATGATGGGGAGCTGCTACTCAGGGGGAGTAGCTAGTATGATTCAGAAGCGGTGAAGTTGCAAGTATGTGTACTTTGCCATTGATGTCAAAGGGGGAGAGAAGACATGTGAAAAACAAGTGGTTGCTGATCAAAGGGGGAGCAGGAACGGAAGAGAAGTTGTTACAGTGAGGAGAAGTTCTTGTCTTGATGGTTAAAATAGTTTTTCACATCATATGTTGCCATCAATGACAAAGGGGGACATTGTTGCAAGTATGGGCCTAACCGATGTTGTCATTGATGTCAACATACTCGTATTGCATTGATGATAAGGATTGGATGAGCTGTGTGCTGAGGATATTGAGAAAATTAGTCCTAATTAGGAACAGAGAAGAATAGTGAAGACAGTGAGCTAAACATCCTAGCTAAGATAAAGATCAGAGGATGCGCATCAAAGGGCTTATAGATATGTATCTTAAGATGACCTAGTAAAGATTTTAGAAGTCCGCATGAAGATTTGAAGAAGTTGTGGCCGCTCAAGTAAAACTGGTTCCAGCAGGTATTTAGAGGTGACAGAGTGACACAGATAGGTCTGGTGAGATCTAGAAATGCAATATCCTGTTCTGCGGATTTGAGGGAATGTTTAGGAAGCTAATGTGAATTGACAATTCAATTGGTTTGTGGTCTGGAGGTCCGCAAGCATCTACTCCATTGTAACAGTGATGACAGACTATGTTCTTGAGGTTCCAGATGAAGGAGATAAGGATTTCAATAAGCAGATGTAGTGTGGATGTTCTTGGTGTTTCAGGCAAGCCTGTGGAGGTCTTTAGATCATGTCCAATTCATGTTGGTAGTCCGCATTAGGGTTTGGGCTCACAACTGAAGAATAACTTCTGGATAATGGTGTTCTTCCTAACTCTGGCCGATTGGATGAGTTACACATCCTGCGGATGATCTTGAAGATGTAATGTGAATATTGGCATGTTCCTAGAAGAAGATTGAAGTCTTAGATCTATGTGGCTGATAGTGTGTTGATCTGTGTGAAGTTTTTTGTAATTAGTCATGTTGTATTTATGTATTTTCTCTGTAATGTTTGCCGACTTAGATGATCATTCCTAAGTCAATGTCTTGTATAAAAAAGGAATTGTAAAGTCATTCCAAAGATCATCTTTGTGGGGATGAGAGTGTGGTAAAGAGCAGAGGAGTGAAAGGCAGAGTAGAAGTATTGGGCTTAAATGGAACTGATTCAAGCATGGTGAAGATGCTATTCTCAAGTTCAAGTATGTGATACTTATTATTTTGTAGACAGTGTGTCTCTTGTAGGTAGTGGGCCTCTTGTGAGCAATGTGCTTAGGCAGTGAGCCCTAATTGGCATGTGCCATTTTGTTCTTTCTATTCTTCTAACAGAGAATACAATCTTGGGTTAATCTCCCTGTAGTTTTTCCCTTAACCGGGTTTTCCATGTCAAAATCTTGGTGTCTTATGTGTTGATGTGTTTCTGCTCTTGATTTAATGCATTATGTTTCCATGATTGATTTATTATTATGCTGTTGAATTACAAAGTGGATTTAAGTGTTTAATTGGAAGAAAGTTTTGGACAACTGATTCACCCCCCCTCTCAGTTGTCTATCCTGAATCTGACACAGACAACATGAAGCATCATTTGAAAGAAGATGAACGGATGTCTTTTGAGGAGACTCCCATGCCTCATGAGAGGCTTTACAATATAAACTTGTGCAAGAGAGCATGCTGCCTAGAAAGAAAGAGGATTTGAACAGCAAATGGAATGTCAAAGGTTGAAGGTAAAGAGATATTTAAAAATATTATTGTTGCAGATTTAAGATAGATTTTCAGAGAGGGAAATCTCAACCCATGGGAAGTGTGTAGAGGTGAGAAGGATTGACTATTTGCAAAAGAAGCTATGAAGGCTATGTCTACAAATTTGTGAGAGAGAGGCCATTGAAGGCCATGAATGTGAATGTAGTTTTGATTTTTTAGATTTGTGCAATCTGTTGAATGTATTAGAGTTTAATTACATTAAAATAAATTAGGGGTTTTTATTTGCAATCTATATTGTGTTGTGAGTTTGAGTTGTTTATAGCTAGAGGGCATCCCTCTTGTTTCAAATGGTATCAAATCCAAAGGTTTTGAGAGTGTAGAGTATACACCATGACTTGTGGGTGGAAAGTGAAGTAGTTGTGTTGTACAAGAGCTCAAGAGAATTGTTGTAGGTGTGTGAGGAGTCCTAACCAATTGATAGTTGAGAGAAGACATTGAAGCCATGGAGAGAGTTGATTGTGTATTGTAGGTTGCAAAATGCGTGCAAATTGTTTGTGAAAATGTCAAAAAGAAAGAGCATGAGTTTGGCCTTGGGTAAGACATTAAGAATTTCATTTATTGAGAAGAGAGAAAGAAGGTTGGAAAAAGAAAGTTGGGCAAACATTCAAGAATAATGTGCAAAGATTTCCACAAGGATGGATGCCTTGGAGAAAAGAATAAATATGGAGAAGAATAAAGAGATGGAAATGAAGAAGATAGAAAATAATATGGGTAAGGTGAATTCCCATTATTTTTCTAATTATTATTTGTTTGCAGATAAGTTTGTGTATGCAGAGGAAGAAGGTGAGGAAGAAGATGAAGAGGCAATTCATGAAGAATTGAAAAGAGTGGAGGTGAGGTTAGAGAGATTGGAGATTGCAGCAGCAATGGATGAAGAGTGTGATAAAAAGGAAAGTGCAGTGGCTGAAAAAAGAAAATTTGCAATAGAGGATGAGAAGAAAGACAAGAGTAAAGAATTTGCAGCAAAGGCATGTTTTGATGAATGCATGAAGAAAGAAGAAGATGTGAGTATAGTGTCTCAAAATGAAGAGGTGAGCAGCAAAGATTAAGGAGAAAATATTTGAGAAGAGGTGGTTGAAAATGTGGTTAAGGTTGTAGCAGTAGAGCATGAAGATATAGTAGCGAATGGTGAAGACAAGGATGATTTAATGTTGCAAATTTTGGCAGTAAAAGAAGAGTGGTTTGATAATCTTGTCATTGAGGATGAGAAGATAGATGTTGTAGCAGTGAAAGAGAATGAGGTAATTTATGAAAAAATTATTTTATTTGTTATTTATCTTCCATAGTGAGAGTAGAAGAGGACATTGTTGTAGAGGATAAATTTTCTATTACAGAGTTGCGTATAGAAGCTGCATGTTTTTGTATAGAGGTTGTAGAGGATGCAATAGGTGGAACTTGGTCAAGGTGGTCGGTTTGTGGTGGGTTGGATCCCACAAAGGAGGAGAGTAGAGTAGAGAGTATTTGGAGGAGGAGGTTGGGCTCTGGTGGACATAAGTCCATGAGAGGAAGGAAGAAGAAAGTGCACACTTGGTGGAGGAGGAGAACAAATGTCCTGGTGAAATACTGGATGAGGTGGAAGAAGAAATTCACACAACCTAATACAAAAATGGAATTTTTTTTAGGTTGATTTGAACCTAGAAGAGTAATCACACTACTCAACTCCATTTTGTGAGTTCTGCTCAAAATTTTCCTATCTGACATGTTTCATGAAGGAGAATTTGAGTGCACATGTAATCAATATCAGCCAAAATTATTTTTAGGCTTGGTTTTCTGTTTTGATTTAGTTTCTTAGTAATTGGCATCTCTTGGCATCATAGAACATTAAAGTCACCATAAAGTTGCAAGAATCCAACTTTTGCTAGTTCACAGTTTTGACATTCTGCAAGCATTTTTGTAAAATCTATTCCCAAAAATCCTTATGAGCTAGAGTATAATTCTTTTGTAGGGCATTCTTGGAGGTACCATGTCAAATGTGCAAAAATAATTAAAGTCATATCTTTCATAATTTGGGAAAAATTAATGCCAAAAACTTGTGTTGTTAAGGACGAAAGTGTGTCGCCAGTTTATGAAAAGTTTAAAATTTCATAATTCTAGAAGGATGAAGTGAAATCCTTTTGAGGAGGACTTGATGGGGTCATAACACACCTTTGGTAAAGGTTTTAGGAAAAATGGAGAACTTTCATTTTTTCATCTTTCCAGCACTTGATTTTGTACTTCAACGCACTTTGTTTAATTTTTTTCTCCAAATTGTCATTGCAGATTTGAGGTATTGATCATAACATTCTATTTGGGTCATTTGATGCAAATAAAATATGAATAAAGAGATCCATGTTAAAAATATATCTTATGGTTGTTTCTAAGTCATTCCATCTAGCGAGATATCCATCTTTGGGGGTCAAATTTCAATACATACAACAACAAAGTCTAAAGGAGGATTGGTGGGTAGGTTGAGGTGCCTAATTTGAAAAAATAAATTTAGGCTATTTTGTGTGTATTAAAATAGAAATTAATAGCCTACATGGAGTGTCATTTGAAAGAAGATGAATGGATGTCTTTTGAAGAGACCTCCATGCCTCATGAGAGGCTTTAGAAACAAAAATTTGCAAGAGAGCATGTTGCCCATCAAGAAAAAGGGTTTGAATAGAAAATGGAAAGTTAAAGGTTGAATGTGAAGAGATATTTAAAAGTATTACTGTTGCATATTTGAGACAAATTTTCGGAGAGGAAAATCTCATCCCATGGGAAGGGTGTAGAGATGAGGAGTGACTGTTTGCAGAATAAGCCATGAAGGCTATGTGTGTAGATTTGTCTCAGACAGGCCATTGAAGGCTATGAATGTGAATGTAGTTTTGTTTTTTTAGATTTGTGTAATCTTTTGAATGTATGAGAATTTTATTTGCAATCTATATTGTGTTGTGAGTTTGAGGCATTTGTAGTAGGAGGGAGTCGCTCTTGTGTCAAATGATATTAGAGCTAGAGGTTTTGAGAATGTAGAGTCCACACTGGGACTTTCAGATGTAAAGCAAAGAGGTTATGTTGTATGAGAGCTTGAGAGAATTGTTACAGGTGTGTGAGGAGTCCTAAGCAATTGAGAGCTAAGAGAAGACATTGAAGTTGCAGAGAGAGTTGATTGTGTGTTGCAAGTTGCAAAATGTGTGCAAAGTGTTTTTGAAAATGTCAAAAAGAAAGAGCATGATTTTGGCCTTAGGTAAGTCCTTAAGAATTTGATATATTGAGAAGAGAGAAAGATGGTCGGGAGAAGAAAGTTGGGCAAGAATTCAAGAACAATGTGCAGAGATTTCCACAAAGATGGATTTCTTGAAGCAGAGTATAAAGGTGGAGAAGAATAAAGAGATCGAAAAGAAGAAGGCAAAGAAGAATATGGGTGAGGTGAAGTCCAATTATTTTTCTAATTATTATTTGTTTGCAGATAAGTTTGTGTATGCAAAGGAAGAAGACAAGCGAGAATGTGAAGAGGAAATCCATGAAGAATTGAGAAGAGTAGTGGATAGAAAGAGGGTGATAAAAAGGAAAGTGTAGTGGATGAAAAGAGAAAAGTTGTAGTAAAGTATGAGAAGAAAGACAAGAGTAAAGAATTTGTACCAAAGGCATGCCTTGATGAAGGCATGAAGAAAGAAGAATATGTGAGTACAGTGGCTCAAAATGAAGAGGTAAGTAGTGAAGATGAAGGAGAAAAGATTGGAGAAGAGGTGGCCAAAAATGTAGTTAAGGTTGTAGTGGTAGAGCATGAAGATACAGTAGTGAATGGTGAAGACAAGAATGATTTAATGTTGCAGATTTTGGTGGTAGAAGAAGAGTGGTTTAATAAGCTTTCCAGTGAGGGTGAGAAGATGGATTTTGCAGAAATAAAGGAGAATGAGGTATTTTATGCAAATTTTGACTTCATTTGTGATTTATCTTAGATAGTGAGAGTAGAAGAGGATGTTGTTGTAGATGATAAAGTTGCAGTTGCAGAGTTGTGTAGATGTTGTATGTTTGTGTTTAGAGGTTGTAGAGGATGGTACATGTGGAACTTGTTGGATGTGGTTGGTTTGTCATGGGTTAGATCCCATGGAGGAGGAGAGGAATGTAGAGAGTATTTGAGGAGGAGGTCTGGCTATGGTGGACATGAATCCATGAGAGGAAGGAGGAAGAAGGTGCACAATTTTTTGAGGATGATAGTAAGTATCTCAGTAAAATGTTGGAAGAGGTGGAAGAAGAAATTCACTCAGCCTAATACAGAAATAGAGTTTGCTGTAGGTTCCATTCAACCTGGAAGAGTAGTCCCACTACTCAACTCCATTTTGTGAGTTCTACTCACAAAATTTTTCTACCTGTCTTGTTTGATGCAGAAGCATCTGGGTGCATGTGTAATTGACATCCCCTAAAATAAATTTTAGGTCTATTTTTTAGTTTTGATTTGGTTTGGTGGTCATTGGCATCTCTCGGCATCATAGAACTTCAAAGTCAGCACAAAATTTCAAGAATCAAACTTTTGTCAATTTGTAGTTTCGACACTCTGCATGCAGTTTTTAAAATTTATTCCTAGAAATTCATAAGAACTAGAGTAGAATTATTTTGTAGGGTAATTCTTAGAGGTACCATGTGGAATGTGTAAAAAGAATCAAAGTCATATATTTAACCATTTGGGAGAAATTAATGCTATAAATTTGTGTCTTTCAAGCCAAAAGTGTATCACTAGGTTAGGAAAAGTTTAAAATTTCATAATTCTGGAAGGTTGGAGAAAAATCCTTCTATAGAGGACCTGAGGTGGTCATAACACACCTTTGGAAAAAAATTTAGGTAAAATGGAGAACTTTCATTTTTCATCTTTTTGGCACCCAATTCTACACTTCAACACACTTTGTTTAATTTTTTCTCCAAACTATCATTGCAGATTTGAGGTATTATTCATAACATTCTTTTTGGGTCATTTGATTCAAATAAAATATGAATATAGAGATCCAGCTTAAAACTATATGTTATGGGTGTTTCTAAGTCATTCCAGCCAATGAGATGTCCATATTTGGGGGTCAAATTTCAATACATAAAACAACAAAGTCTAAAGGAGGATTGGTGGGTAGGTTGAGGTGTCTAATTTAGGCAAATAAATTGAGACTATTTTGTGTGTATTAAAAAGAAATTAATATCCTTCGTCACACATCATTTGAAAGAAGATGAATGGATGTCTTTTGAAGAGACTCCCACACCTCATGAGAGGCTTTAAAAACAAAAAAAATTGCAAGAGAGCATGTTGCCCAGCAAGAAAGAGGATTTGAATAGCAAATGGAATGTCAAAGATTAAATGTGAAGGAATATTTAAAAGTATTATTGTTGCAAATTTGAGATACATTTTCAGAGAGGGAAATCTCAGCGTATGGGAAGGGTGTAGAGGTGAGAAGGAGTGACTGTTTGTAGAAGAAGCCATGAAGGCTATATGTGTAGATTTATGAGAGAAAGGATATTGAAGGCCATGAATCTCAATGTAGTATTTATTTTTTATATTTCTGTAATCTATTTAGTGAATGAGAGTTTCATTACAAAAAAATAAATCAGGGATTTTTATTTGTAACCTATATGTGTTGTGAGTTTGAGTTGTTTGTAGCAGGAGGGAGTCCCTCTTGCGTCAAATTGTATTAGAACCAGAGGTTTTGAGAGTGTAGAGTTTACACCAAGAATTGTGAGTAGGGAGTGAAGAGGTTGTGTTGTACGAGATCTTGAGAGAATTATTGTAGGTATGCGAGGAGTCCGAAGGAATTAAGAGCTGAGAAAAGACATTGAAGTTGTAGAGAGAGTTGATTGTGTATTGTAGGTTGCAGAATGTGTGCAAATTATTTGTGAAAATGTCAAAAAGAAAGAACATGAGTTTAGCCTTGGATAAGGCCTTAATAATTTTATTTATTGAGGAGAAAGAAGGTTGGAAGAAGAAAGTTGGGAAAGATATCAAGAACAATGTGTAGATATTTCCACAAGGATGGATGCCTTGGAGAAAAGTATAAAGATGAAGAATAAAGAGATGGAAAAGAAGAAGGCAAAAAAGAATATGAATAAGGTAAGTCCAATTATTTTTCTAATTATTATTTTTTTTGCAGATAAGTTTGTGTATGCAGAGGAAGAAAAGAAGGAAAAAGAGGAAGAGGCAATTTGTGAAGAATTGAAAAGAGTGGAGGTGAGATTAGAGAGATTGGAGATCGAAGCAGCAATGGACAAAGAGGGTGATAAAAAGGAAAGTGCAGTGGCTAAAAAGAGAAAAGATGCAGTAAAGAATGAGAAGAATGACAAGAGTATAAAATTTGTAGTGAAGGCATGCCTTGATGAAGGCATGAAGAAAGAAGAAGATGTGAGTATAGTGGCTGAATATGAAGAGCTGAGCAATGAAGATGAAGGAGAAAAGATTGGAGAAGAGGTGGCTGAAAATGTTGATAAGGTTGTAGCGGTAGAGCATGAAGATAGAGTAGCAAACGGTGAAGACAAGGATGATTTAATGTTGCAGATTTTGGCATTAGAAGAAGAGTCATTTGATAATCTTGTCGGTGAGGATGGGAAGATGGATGTTGTAGCAATGAAAACGAATAAGGCAATTTATGTAAATTTTTATTTCATTTGTGATTTATCTTCCATAGTGAGAGTAGAAGAGGATGTTGTTGTAGAGGATAAAATTGCAGTTGCAGAGTTGTGTGTAGATGTTGCATGTTTGTGTATAGAGGTGGTAGAGGATGGGGCAAGTGGAACTTGGTGGAGGTGGTCAATTTGTGGTGGGTTGGATCCCACGAAGGAGGAGAGGAGATTAGAGAGTATTTGGAGGAGGTCGGGTTGTGGTGGACATGAGTCCATGAGAGGAAGGAGGAAGAAGGTGCACACTTGGTGGAGGAGGATGGAAAGTGTCCCAATGAAATGCTAGAAGAGGTGAAAGAAGAAATTAACTTAGCCTAATATAGCAATGGAGTTTGTTGCAGGTTGCATTCAACCTAGAAGAGTAGTCCCCATTACTCAACTTCATTTTGTGAGTTCTACTCAAAGAATTTTCCTACCCAATGTGTCTATTGTAGGAGCATCTGGGTGTACGTGTAATCAACATCAATAGAAACATTTTTAGGTTTGGTTTTCAATTTTGATTTTGTTTGGTGGTCATTGGCATCTCACATAATCACATAAATTCAAAGTCGGCACAAAATTGTAAGAATCAAACTTTCTCTGGTTTGTAGTTTCGACACTCCACAGGTAGTTTTGTAAAATTTATTCCCAAAAATCCTTAAGAGCTAGAGTAGAATATTTTTGGAAGGGAATTCTTGGAGGTACCATGTCAAATGTGTAAAAATAATCAAAGCCATATCTTTCACTGTTTGGGAGAAATCAATGCTAGAAATTTGTGTCGTTAAAGCCAAAAGTGTGTCGCCGGTTTATGAAAAGTTTAAAATTTCATAATTTTGGAAGGATAGAGATAAATCATTTTGTGAAGGACCTAACGGGGTCATATCACACCTTTGGGAAAAATTTCAGGCAAAATGGAGAACTTTCATTTTTTCATCTTTCCAACACCTAATTCCGCACTTCACGGCACTTTATTTAATTTTTTCTCCAAATTGTCATTGTAGATTTGAGTTATTGTTCATAACATTCTATTTGGGTTATTTAATTCAAATAAAAATACTAATATAAAGATTCAAGTTAAAACTATATGTTATGGTTGTTTCTAAGTAATTCCAAGTAGTGAGATGTCCATCTTTGGGGGTCATTTTTTAATACATACAACAACAAAGTCTAAAGGAGGATTGTTGGGTAGGTTGAGGTGCCTAATTTAGGAAAATAAATTGAGGCTATTTTGTGTGTATTAAAGTAGAAATTAATAGCGTACATGGAGTGTCATTTTAAAGAGGATGAATGGATATCTTTTGAAGAGACTCCCATGCCTTAGGAGAGGCTTTAAAAACAAAAAATTCTACAAGAGAGAATGCTTCCCAATAAGAAATAGGATTTGAACAGCAAATGGAATGTCAAAGTTTGAATGTGAAGATATATTTAAAAGCATTATTTTTGCAGATTTGAGACAGATTTTCAGAGAGGGAAATCTCAGCCCATGGGAAGGGTGTAGAGGCAAGAAGCAGTGACTGTTTATGAAAGAATCCATGAAGGCCATGAATGCGAATGTAGTTTTGATTTTTCAGATTTGTGTAATCTGTTGAATGAATGAGAGTTTAATTACAATAAAATAAATCAAGGATTTTTATTTGTAATCTATGTTGTGTTGTGTGTTTGCATTGTTTATAGGAGGGAGTCCCTCCTGTGTCAGAATGTGTCTCACATCTCACAACAACCAATTATTTCCATTTATTAACTTTAACATCACATCTCCTTTACCCACAATGTCACATGGTTCCTTGTCACCAAGATATACCTTACAGAGTTTGCCTTCTTGATAATTTTTGAAAATTTGCCAACATGGAGTGGCATGTAAAGAAGCACCAGAATCCAAAACCCACACATCAATTGTAAAGAAGGATTTAGATCTCTTTCTATTATTATTTCTTCCCCATTCTTGTGATCTCCCCCTATTGCCTAAAATCAAAGCCTCTTCAAATGAAGTATTATGATGTTTTCTTCTTATGTCTTCGCTGAGAAGAATTGTAGCCACATTATCAAGCTTCAACGCACTTCCCTTCTCATCAAATCCTTTATTTCTGGATACCGAATTGCTAATTGTCATTACAACAGCTTCCCAACTATTAGAAACAGAACACAACAATAGAATGGCTTTGATTTCTTCTTTAAAATCAATGTCAACAAAAGTCAATTAGCTTTCTATACTATTGAATTCATTCAAATGATTCAAAACACATATACCTTCCTTCATCTTCAAATTAAACAATTTCTTCATCAAGAAAACTCTATTAGCAGCAAAAACCCTCTCATACATACCTGATAATTGGTCCCATAAAACCTTCTCTGTATTTTCCATTAGAACATTGAACAAAACATTGTTGTTAAGAGAGAGGATGATGGTTGCTTCACTTTCTTGCCTAATATGTCCCAATCACCATCTGATATATCATTTGGTTCCTTGGTCTTTTCCTCTAACGTAATTGAGAGGTCTTTTTGAATAAGCAAGGCTTCCATCTGCAACTTCCACATGCCAATGTTTTGGCCTGAGAACTTTTCAATTCTAAACTTATCTCCATCCTCCATCTCTTCACAATTTCGTGTTACTCTTTGATACCAATTGTTGAATATAAAGAGAAACAAGAAGATTGAACTCAAAGAACATAACAACAAACAATGAAAAGACAAATATTAAAAAATCACATGGAGACAACAAGAATTACATTTTTCACCATTAATGGCTATGTGCATAGGAAAAGTAGGGGAAACTCTATTTTATTAATGCACAATAGCTTATACAAAGTATTTCCATCTATGATGATATGAGAAAAGAAGTCTCATTCTTAAAAGACACAATGAACAACACCAAGAGTAAATGAGGAGTATCTAAAGGGACACAATCAAAGAGACCATTGGACTTCACATACTCAACAGTTCACACCTACTTATTTGTCTATTTGAGTGTTTTATTCTTATGTGGTAGGGAAGTATTTTTAAATTATTAAAATGGTGAGATTCAAGTAGGAGAGTATACCATTAGACCAATTAATTCCTTTGTATATGTTTAAAAAGTTGATAAGAGATGTTTATTTAGCCCCCTCACAGGAATGAGTCTCTCTTAAAATCTAGGCAGCAAAAAATCAACCACTTTAGTATGGGGAAGGTGCACCCAAAAGAAGAACCCATAGGGATAAGGAATAACTTCTTGTATAACTCCAATACCTGGAAAGTAAAAATATTTCATATAAAATTTGGAGTCAATTGAATTTCATATTGTAGATAAACATATTGGTTTTTTTTGAAAAATAGCAATTAATAAATAATATGGGAATGACCAAAAGGGATGATACAAAAATAAAGTCATTAATTAGATTTAAAAGTATTATGGAACATAACCCTAAAGGAAAAAACAAATATGGTTAATAAGATCAAGAAATGATAATAAATACCTTAGAAGAAGTATCTAGTAATAAATAATCATGCAAGAGCACAATAAAACCCTGGTTAAATTTGATGTGAAAGATAAGCAAGTGGAAAAATTAGATTTGAAAACCTAATGGAGGAGGAAAACCCTAAGGGGAAGCCTTAGCATAAGTATGAATATTGGGTTCACCAAATAATCTAAAGGATTAAATCATGCACTATATAAATAATCTCATATTTGCCTCTCTTTCATCTAAAAATATATATAATATGAAGGTAGAGAATTTACCTATTTGGTAGTATCATATTTTTCAATGCCATTTTATTGGACTTTAGTTGTTTCAAACAATTTATTCTCTAGTTCAATGTGAACTATCAAATCAATGGATAAAACTATCATATTATCTGCCATTTATCAACCTTAGTAAGAGGAGATTACCATGAATCCTTTGATTTATGTTTCTTTTGATATTGGTTTGACATGATAGAGGTAGGGGTCCTTGTGGTTCAGTTGTAGAGAAAAAAGGAAGGTGGGTTGAATAGGAGAATTCCTAACCATCTAGTCTAGCTAGTATAGAGATCGTGAGGAAATGGCTAAGGCCTATATAAAAACAATGGGCCCTTGTAGCACTTGTAGCAATTTCAATAGCTTCAACTAGCACTATAGAGTATAGGAAGCATTTTTGTTAGAGCTTGTTCAAGAGTCAATGCCCTTCCTTCATTGGATATTGATATTGAGTCCTTGATCTAGTGGATGGCACTAATGATTGTGTTGACCCAAAATTTGTAAATGATCATATAAGCTTAGCTAAGGATCAAAATGTGGATACTATAGTCCCCTTTGAAGTTGGCTAGGGACCCCTAGCATTTGAGTAAGGATATAAAATAAAACCTGAGTAAAGGCAGCATCTCATTCTGTTCTAACATCCTTACTAGAAAGAGTAGATCCAAATCCATATGTAGGGGCAAAGAAGTAAGCACTGGAAAAGACAATGGTAGTGCAACATCCTTGTTCTAATGTTTATTTTGTGGGACAACAATTCTGTTATGATTCATAATAGATCAAAATACATCGAGTTAGTAAATATCAACTCCATCACAATTGGTGTTTAGGTTGTTAGATAATGACTAAAATATGTAATATTTATTAATAGAGGACATATATGTGAGATTTATTAAAATAACATGAGTAAGGATGAGAATTTGTCCATGTACTCCAATTGTTTTTCTATTTTAGATAATTTATATGCTTATTTCTACTTTTTGTTTGAAAAGATGATAGATAAATTTGTTGATTGTGATAATCTTAAACTTGTTTATGATAGTTTAATTAGTACTATTAATTATAAAATGCAACCATTAAGCATAAATTAACCTAGATAATAGAATTGGGATAAATTATTGCAATAATGTATGAAAATTTAATGTTAGGGTTAGGGGTACTTACCTTTAAAACCAATGATGGAGAAATGATGTTGGGTAAAAGCACAAACCTATGTCACACTTTTATAAAGGAAACGACCAACATTGATTTAACTTTTTAACTTGAATCACTACAAAGTGAAGTATATGATCTAAATTTTAAAATGATGCAAACTATTAAAATGTGGATTTTTTAGTGTATTTTATGTTTCTATTTTAAAAAAAAATTAAAACAAATTATTTAAATGTAGTATTTTATAAAAATGACACTATAGTTTAGTTGTTGATAAAATGCTGAGAAATAAGGTTGAATGGGATGTCACACTTTATATAGTAAATTTCATTTATTTTCCTTCTATATTTTTTTATGTATTCATAGCTCAAAACTTTAGTGCATGGATTATTTTTTTCCCTAATTTGATAAATATAAATTTTTAAATAAATCTTGGAAGTTGCAAACATAATTGTTTCGATGGGATGTTAACTTTTGTCTTCATTATTTAATCAAAATATGAAAAAAATTATGTCACCTTAACAAGGAATCTCTCCTCTAGTGCATCATATTTTTTTCAATTTTTTTATAAACTTTACTATTTTCTCTTGAGAGGACAATTGACACCATATTTTGTTGTTGATGACCTACTTTTAGTAGAAATAAAAAATAAAATATAAACACTAATTGAAATGTTTAGAAAATTATATTTTTACAAAGTAGATTGATTGATCTACAAAAGGGTGTTTTTCGATTATTTTAAAATGATTATTTGTATGAGTAGGAGTTGTTAGAGCATCAAGTTTTTCAAATAATTTCATTCTTTTGGTAAATGAGCCCCAAAGTGATGCTACATATGTTTTTAGTGGATGGTTCCAATTGGAAAAGTTGTGGCCTAGATCTAATTTAGCTAGAATGAGTTTAGATAGAACATAAGTTTCACCAAAATTAACTTCTAGTTGGAAATACTTAAATTGATTTACTCTGATAAGTTGGCCCAAAGTGTGATACAACTTTGAACTTTTACCATGTTGATGACGCATGTTAAATTGATTTACCACCTCTTGAAAATTAATAGCTGCAATGCAATGACTATCTCAAAATCTAGACTTGTAAAAAAAATTGCTATTCAATCCTAAACACTATGAGTTTCATCTGAGCTATTTTGTTCCTTAATCTAATGTGCAAAGTTGATTGTCATGCGAGTATGAATTGATAAAATGTGCACTTGAAGAATTGCCCAGCTTTGCCTTCCTAGTATCTAAATCTATAAAGGCTATGTTTAGAGACACCATTTTGGAGTTTTCCAACTAAATAGGCGAACCAATTCTCCTAGGTCAAACCCCTTGGAAAGTTAGATTAACAATGATGAATGGTATGAAAGACAACTTACACAAACATGCAAATGGCCTATATGACGATGATGTGGATTTGATTCTCTATTGCCCTCTAGAAATCAAAGTGTGCTTTAATGGTTTTTTTCTATGTCCTCTTTTTCTTGACGTGAATTAATTGCACATTGAATGTCTTCAAATACCATGACATAACAACATGTCACACAAAAGTGTGTCAAGTTTGGCTTCATAATAGGTAGTAGAAAGACACAAGAGAGTTGAATTTTGAATATAATTATTTCAATATGGAGATCACTGAAATAGGTCCAAATCACTTAGAAATGAACCTTAGGGATAAAATGATAATTGCAAGACAAGAAGTGAATGCATAGAAATAAGTGCAAATGTAAAATCATAATGCACTAAGGATCACTATATGAGAATTGATACAAATAAAGATAAAATGAATATAGATAAGAATAAGAATAAGAATTGGGCCAAATTGAATTTTGAATATAATTATTTCAATATGGGGATCATTGAAATAGGATGATCTTGCATCACTTAGAAATGAAACTTAGGGTTTTATGTGCAAGCATAGAAGTTATTCCAATAGTAAGTGCATTATATTTTGTTATACTGTACAATAATTTAATTTATAACTATATTTTATTAGGGATTAATCATATGAAATTAAAAATGATCAAATATATTCAGGGGGAATTTAATCAGGTGCATTATATTTTATACATTTTACTATAGAGGCTTTAATATAATTTTCTTTTTTCTTTTCTATAGAATTAAATTAAATAATTTATAAGTATATTTTTTAGGGTTTTATCATATCAAATATAAAAGGATCAAAGTATATTCTCAAGGACAAAGTTATTCCAAGTAAGTGCGTTATATTTTATACATTTTACTATAAAGGCTTCAGTTTAATTTTAACTTATATGACGTATTTTAATTATATTTTTGGAAAAATAGATATACTAGTTTTACACCCAATCTCATGGTTGTCTTGTTCTGCCTCTTAGGTCAAAATGATGCCTGCCCAGGATGCATTCTACAGGCTTCCTGATTCTCTTCTTTCTTTAATACTATCAAAAATGTTAATAAAAGATGTTGTCAAATGTTATATTCTTTCCACGAGGTGGAGATTTCTCTACACTAAGATGCCTGAACTCACTTTCTCTCCAGATCTTGTTTTGTACTTGGTTGACCTTGGAGGCTTGATCCACTCCTCATGTCAAGGGTTGAGAATATAATTTCCAACACATTTCTTCTACATTCATAGAATTTGGAGGCCTTCCACCTCCACCATACTAGGTTCGATCATAACCAATGGAGCTTCTCTCGTGAAAATGTGTAGAAATGGGTAATGCATGCTTCTTGGTGTAATGTTCAACACCTCACTCTATTTGACCACTACAGAGAATGTGTAATGTCCAACACCTCACTTTATAATGTCGATGAGCACCACCGTGCTTTAAAAGAAAATCCACCCCCTTCTCTCCTTTTATGTTCGATTCTGGTAATACTAGATCTGAGGACCTAAATCCTCACCAGTTTAAGAATAAATTTCATTGGATTCCCCCACCTCCTTACTTGTTACCTCCATGATGTTCAATTGACAGACAATTCTTTAGTCTCCTTCATTTCTCTCTTCTCTTTTGCAATAACTTGAAGTAATAGGAGATTTTGGGTTAAACAATGTCGTAATCTCTTCATCCACTATTGAACATTTGGAAATGTGGAGAGTAAAGTCTCTATCTATTAACTGCCCCAAACTCAAAGTGCTTTTGGGGAACATGATTGAGGATTTGAGTGTAAATGGTTATATGAGCTTTCTTATGCCATCTCTAAGCTGAAAATGCATTGTGGAAGTACTCCGAGGGACTTGAACATGGATTTCTCACAAGTGGGTAGACCAAAGGTTATTTCAACAAGTAGATTTCTTCACAAAGTAGGCAATTTCTAGTCCTTGGAGGAACTTACCATCTTCATAGATGAACCCTTTGAAAGGGAAGCAGAGATGGATGTTCCTCTACTGAACCTACTTCACCCACTTCCAAATCTTCAGTCACTTGAAATGTTGGGCTTCTTTGTTTAGGTATTTACTTAAACATTCAAATATAAGCTCAATAGTTCTATGTTTAAGTTGATATTAGAAGATCTGCATTTTGAATATATATAAATAAAATATGAAAACTTATTTTTAAGCAATTCATTAGAACTTGGCTTATAGTTGCTTATTCATGCTACTCCAATGCAGGAGTTTGCAAGAAATCCTATACCTGTCTACCTTGCCTCTCCACATGTTAACCTCAAGAAAATCAATGTAGATATACTTGAGTTTGACGACAAGGAAATTGAGGTAATAGGTTGCTTGCTTGCTTCATAGCATGCCCTCTCTTGAAAGAATAGAAATTGAGGGATGTGATGATGGTGAACGTACATCTTTCTATAAAGCTATTTCATACTTGAGGAGAGCATCCCAACTAGCAGGGATGATTGTAACCTAATTGTAATCTATGGTTTGCTCAAACTATAGGCTTAAAAAACTATGGCCTTTTGTTTACCCCATCTTTCTACCCAATTTTTAAACCTTTGGCGAGTTAATCTTCTATACTAGGTCATCTTTTTGGTTGCAATTCATCGGCGTCGTGTTTCATGTGTCAAATCATGTCGATAATTCATTATCATAGTGTCATTCCTTATCTTATTTCTCTCCATTAAAGCTTTAATAGCAATATTATGCCAAGGCAAAAATTCACGGCTTAGTAATACTTTATTTTACGTCCATTTTTCATTTTATGCTAAGCCCGCGTTAACTTTTATTTTTCGCAAAGTCCATTATGCATTGGCTTTTGTTCTTCGCAAAACTTGCATCAATTTCCGTCTTTCACTAAGTGCGCGTGACTTGTCAGTTTGGCTAAGTTGAACATTTTTGCTTTTTACCAATGGCATAGTTCTACAAGTTCGGAGAGATGATTTTAAAAAGAGAAATTCACTTTTACTTACAGCAGCTAGGAGTTAAATATTGGTTTTTATTGTTTCAATCATAAATTGCACGTTGTTCTCCTTCGAAACAAGTGCAAGAAGGGTTAAAGAAGCATAAACGGTATCCAAGGTTTCAAGTTAATTATTCACTTGGGTGAGAATTTCTCACATTTGTTCACGTCCATCTCCTAAAATTTATGATTAAAGCTTATAGGAACGCCGAAGAAGGTGGCCACGCTTCCCTAAACTCATGCCACAAATGCCGACTATCCATGTGATAACAAGCGTTCATCATTGTTTCCGATGAATGCATTGCATGTTAAGTCTTAAATGAATCATATGTCAAAATTATTAAGAGTTACATGCCAGAGAAGGTGGTCATGTCAAAAATCATAACTCCATCAGCAGTTCTCAAGTAGTCGACATGCGTAGAAAGTGCGAAATGGAAACGTTAACAAGCACATTCTCGGTGTGTAGCTATTAATAACTTGACAGCAAGCCTCAAACTGATAAGGCATCATGGCATGTATATGAATTCAGTTATTAAGAAAAGTCTTTACTAATATCGCCATTCCTCACGTAAAGGCAAAAGCAATGCTTAATAACTACTCTGCACATTCATCATTTACTGGGCAGGCGAATCCATTCTCTCATCACTCATACGGGATTGACATTCTTTCGAAATAAGCTACCAAGATGCATGCCAAGTGTAGTAATTTGGTGGGTGCTCATCAAGTTTTTGATGGCATCGCAGAACCAGACATTTTCTCATGGAATGTTATAATTGTTGCTTATCAAAGAAAGGGATATCCTCACGAAGCGTTGGCGTTGTTTCACCAAATACACAAATAAGGATCCACCCTGATCAGTTCATCTTGGCCAGCATACTCCCAGCGTGTGCCACAATGGGAGCTTTGGAAACATGCCTACACATCCATCAAAGTATAAAGAAAGCGAATTATTTTTATTAACTGTCAATGCGAATGCTCTGGTGGACGTAGATACAAAATGGGAAGCATAGAGAACGCAAATGAACTGTTTAACAGAATGTCTCCGAGAGACAAAGCTTGTAAAATGTTTGATAGAATGTGTCAAAGAGATGTGGTCTCATTGAATGCGATGGCAGCATGATATGCACAAAATATACTTGTTGAAAAGGCTTTAAAAACTTTTAGAGTAAATGCAGCTGGTAGGTGCAAAACCAAAATTCCATAAACTTCGCCAGCATCCTCCTTGTTTGTAGCCTACGTCAGGGAATGGCATCCACCAAAAGCATAACAGAATGGGAGTTTTGTTAGCTATTACAGTTATAAGTGCATTAGTAGAAATGTCCGTGAAATATGGAAGCGTAGACATGGCAAAAGAGTTAGTTGACAAACTACCTCGAAGATTTGTCATCTCATGAACCGCTATGATATTTTGGTGAAAAGGTCTTATTAACTTTCAAAGAAAAACCAGTTTCCTCATGAAAAGGTAGCTTCTATAAGAAAGCATGGACATTCAACGAAGCATAATCAAAAGTGGATTTTCGCATGGGGTCTTAGTTGCATGCAGATTGCGGCAGAATAGATAGTGTACATGAGCTGTTCAATAAAAAATCTCAAAGGAAAAGTCTCCTGGATTGCAATGACTGATATGCACAGAGTGGACGTACTGAAAATACTTTAAAAACTTTCAAGAAAATGCAGCCAGCTGGTGTTGAATCTCGACCCTACAATTGTTGTAATGCGTCTGCTATGGTCTGCAGAGTATGGGAATTCATCAAAACATAATAGAAAGTCATTTTTTGTCAGATATGGCAGTTACAAGTGCCTCGATCGATGTATCAAAATATGCAAACTATTTGCAAAATACCTCAAAGAATGTGGTCTTGTGAAAATGAATGCTGGCAGGGTATTCACAATAACGGATTTGTTGAGAAGATCTTAGAAACTTTGAGACATATGCAACTGGCACATACGAAACTAGATTCCAAGACCTTTGCCAGCATACTCCCAGCCTATGTCAAAATGATCAAGTTGGAATAGCGTATGGGTGTCTATCAAAGCATAAGGAAATGAGAGGTTTTCGTCAGATATTATTGTTGCAAAAACTCTGGTATGCTTGCATGCAAAATATGGAATAATTGTTAAGGTAAAAAGCCTCAAAAGAAGTCATCGACCAAAATGTAATGATTGACCAAAATGTAATGATTGAATGATAAACACGAAATGAATTTGTTGAAAATATGGAAAGCTTTAAATCAAATGCAAGATCAATAGAAGAAAGCTTTAGAACAGGTTATGAATCTCCGTTAAATGTGCACTTGCAGCCGTCCTGTAGACATGTATACAAAATGTGTAGCTGTAAATAGTGCAATGATTGCATGATACACACAAAATGGCTTTATTGAAAAGACTTTAGAAACTTTCAATTAAATGCCATCGAAAATGGAGATTGAATGAAGATTTTCGTCAAATCTTGTAGTTGCAAGTGCCACCCTAGCAAACATGTATGAAAATGTAAAAGCAAGACAATGCACATGAACTATATAATGCCTCAAAGAAATGCGGTTTCATGAAATGCAACGGATGGTACGATACATAGAAAATGTGTTTGTCAACAGAAAACTTTAGAATGTTTTAAAGAAAATGCATTTAGCCGGAGTGAAGCCACATTCCGCAGCCATTGCCCGTGATAGTGCGATTGTGTTTGCATAGAAAAGGGGAGATGCTACATTGCTAATTATGGTCAAGGCTGAGGAAGAGTTTGCTAAGACTGCGAAACTTCCAAACCTGGCTTCAACAACAAATCCTGAATTTTTGATTGTTTTGGGATTGATAAAGGATGGTCTTAAGGAGGATGCCCTCAAATATCACAAGATGAAGGATAGATTGGTTGGTGTATCTGAAGAAATGACTACTAGTTTTCACAGGCTATACCAGATGCAAAATAATGGGACTTTGCTATTTCCTGTCATTAACGTGAATGATTCTATTATGAAGAGCAAGTTTGATAACTTGTATGGATGCAGGCACTCTCTACCAGATGGGCTGATGAGAACTGCTGATGTGATGATTGCTAGCAAGGTTACTATTGTTTGTGGATATGGAAATGTTGGCAAAGGTTTGTGCTACAGCCATGAAGGCTACTGGAGCTTGGGTGATTGTAACAGAGATTGATCCCATTTGTGCTTTACAAGCCCTTATGGAAGGTATCCCTGTTCTAACGCTAGATGATGTGTTAGACACTGTTGATATCTTTGTGACAACTACACGTAACAAGGATATCATCATAGTCAATCACATGAGGAAGATGAAGAACAATGCTATTGTCTGCAACATTGGTCACTTCGATAATGAAATTGACATGCATGGACTTATAACCTACCTTGGTGTTAAGAAAGTAAACATCAAGCCTCAGACCGACCGGTGGGTGTTCCCTGAAACTAACAGTGGCATCATTGTCCTCGTAGAGGGACATCTAATGAATTTAGGTTGCGCTACTGGTCACCCAAATTTTGTCATGTCATGTTCCTTCACGAATTAGGCCATTGCTCAGCTGGAGCTTTAGAATGAGAGCTAACATGAGAAGGATTAAAAATTTATACATTCTCAAGGCTCATAGGTGGGTTAGCCATCTCAATCATCATGACAATCATTGTGGAGTGGAATTTATTTGGCTTCTCAATCATGTTAAAGACTGAAAGTTTTAAAATATTAGCCGAATGGAAGTAGTTTTCATCCTCATCAAGTTTAACTTACAAGACACCGTAAACCTGAAGACAATGGGCTACTATGCAAGAACTATGTTCCACGATGTTCTTCCAACCTTATACTCACAATAAAACATGAGTGATGGTGCCTACTCCAGTAGATGGCTCTTGAGGTTATAAAACATAATCCATATGATTGGAAAATTGTGTGGTTGAAACTTTCGAACTTTGCAAAGAAATTGAGTGTGTACAAAGTAAAGTTACTTTTGTGTCAATAATGATCTCTAACACCTAGGAGCATCTTCATAAAATATCAAAGATATGTGCAAACATGAGTCTAAAATTTAGGTATTTGATCTTGGGATGCAGGGAGATGGTCTTCTCAAGACAGTTGCAGAGAAAGGAATTCAAGTAATCATGGGGATAGTCATCATATTTACAATTGTGTCTACAATGGAGTCAAAATAAACTCATCCTGTTGTTGTTGTTTCAGAGGAGTTATTGACATCCGATGACATTTAATTGTCAAAAAAAAAGAACAGATGATGTTAGAAAGGACTTAGCGAAGTTCGCAACTCACAATTTGCAAGTGTTAGGTTACCTTTTTGGAAAAGTGACTTTTGTCACTTATTGTAATTCACAAGTTAGAAAATGAACCTTTTTCTCAGAAAAGTGATGTAAAATATAACCAAAAATAAGGTTCATTATATTTTTGTATTTCAAAAAGGTAGTTATTAGGTAGTTGTGAAGTAGTTACAAGTTGGTTATTAGGTAGTTAGGAGGAAAAGTCAATATATACTGGACTTCACATTGTAAAAGGGGGGGACTCTTTAGAGAGAATTTTTAAAAGGGAACTTATGAAGAATTTTCTTGGAATATTTTTGGTCTTACACATGGTATAGTTTACTTTGGAATTGTATAATTTTGAAAAGATAATGAAGAATGCATTTTAGTTCGTATGTTCTTGATGTATTTCTGAGTTATGATTACTAGTTTCTCGTATGTCAATTTGGTGATCTTTCTATGTATTTGTGTAAATCAAAGTTATCCATGGAAGCATGCAATTGGGGTGACGAAGCACAATTTTGTCTCGGTATCCTGATTTGAAAGTGTTTAGATAAATTATCTCTATGTATGTTGAGATTTGCCATCTTTTTTCGTCGTTGTTGCATATATGTCCTGAGATTCATCATGGAGTTTAGGAAAGTGGTTTCTAGCTTTGTGGTGAAACCCCCTCGTACTTTTCAATAAGATTGTGAAACTCCTGTTGGTTTTCGTACATCTACCACAAGGGTTTCTACATGCCCAATTCTCTTGTTATTTTTCTTTTCTTCCTTTATGTACTTTCAGGTTAAAAGTACACAAAAATACCAAAAATCGAATCATATGAGGGAGCTGCCCCTCTCAAACGTAGAGGAAGATCATTTCTCTGTCGCGATCTCTCCAACTATTGGGATGATTTAGTCACCACTCAAAGGGCAACAAGTCATTTTCAAAGGTTATTTCACGGTGACAAATTTGTTTACCAACACCTTTAAACTTCAAATTTGTCTCCTCTATAATAACTTGTTTATGGTATTTGATTCCATGCTCTTTTTGGATTTTATTTTGAAAGTTGTTTAAATTGTTGAAGATCCATTTGCTTTTATTGGCAATAAAGTTGGGTGATTTGTTTTAAAGCATACCCTCCTTTTTAACATCGGTTACATGGTTCACACCTAGTTTGTTTGAGTGTTTTATTCTTATGTCGCAGGGAAGTATTTTTACTATTAAAATGGTGAGATTTAAGTAAGAGAGTATACCATTTGACCAATTAATTTATTTGTATATGTTAAAAACTTGATAATTGCTTGTAGAACCCTAGTACTTGGAAAGAAAAATATTTCATATAAAACTTTGTAGTCAATAATTTCATACTATAGATAAACATATTGGTTTTCATTTTTTGAAAAATAGAAATTAATAAATTCATGCCCTTGAGAATTTTAAAAAAATGTTTCATAAAAAGTTGTTGGGGGTATATGCCCAAAATTTCTCAGTAAAGTTTTTGTGTATAAAAAAATAGAGGTGCTAAGATAGAAGTATGCCAATAACCATAATCCTCTTATAAATGTTCACCCTTATATACCTATGTTATACCTCTACAAAAGTCTTCTTGTGGTTTCTTACCTTAATTGAATATTTGTACTGTCACATATCAATTTTAGCGATCTTTTCTTCTTATTTACATGTTGATGACTTGGGAGCTTCCTTATGTTTTATTTAATTTATCCTCGAGTTCTTAGATGCCTCCCATGAAAAAGAAATGATAAAAATTGTACTTAAAAACAATGGATGCACAATGCTTTTTTCCCAAGTATATCATATGCAGTTCCTCCTAGATAAGTGTTTTCTCCCACTTTGTGTTTGGGAAGGTATTGTCTTGCCAATTGTCCATACGACCCGACGTCATGAAATAGTGAATCTTTGTAGAAAGTGTCCCTTAATAGAAGACATAATTCAAGCTAAAGCAACATCAATCAACTAAGAAGATGGAAAAAATCAACTAGAACCGAATCAACTTTGAACTGAAGAAAGATAGGGAGGGAAAGTAAATGTAAAATGATAGTACTAAGTAGATGGAAAAAATCAACTAGAACTGAATAATAGTGATATAAATAATAGAGACAATAGGCTTGAAATTAGACGAAGGCTCTTGGGATAAAATCCAATTTTGATAAAACAATAAGAAATCTTCTCAGACCATCATAATCAGGGCTTAGAGGCCTTCAACAAGATTTAAATGAAGCTACCAACAATTTTATGTAGGCCAGAGTGAAAGGAAGATTAGTACAAAGAGAAGGTCGAGAACCCTCAATGGAGTTGTCAACCTTCACAGCTCACTACATATTCAATTACACACAATAATACAAACAAGTAACTTGCAAACTGAAAGGGAAAGAGAACCCAACATCCTATATTTTACTTAAATAGATATTCAATAACTTGATGCAAGAACATACTACTATGCCCTTAAAGTGGAAACAAACATAGTTGATTTCCCATCACATTAACCCATAGAGGAAAGATAATGTAGCTTACAAATCTAAAAAAATTTCAGCAGCATAATGGCATATAAATTAACACTTTAAGAACACAAAAAGAAGAAGAATAGAAGAAAGATAGACAGAAGAGAAGAGACACCAATATACATGGGGAAAACCCTTTCGGGTAAAAAACCTCACACTCCAAAGCATCAAACCAACGTATTGATCTGCAACAACAAACATGTTACAATACACTTGTAGGCTCAAAGCCTTAACGTAGAGATTTACATCTTGCTCCTCTAGAGAAAAAACTAACAGCATAGGCCTACATAAAACTCTCCTCACAAACTTCTCCTCAAGCCTTCAATTTATAGGAGTTCCAATACAAGAAACCACCAAAATAGAAACTCAAAACCATGAGTTACAATGCCTAGTCATGGAGAATCAAATCCACCATAATATAGAAAGTTACTCAAATCATAACTGACTCTCCAAATATGGCACTCCATTTTTGGCTTCTAAAATCATGCTTTCACAATCTCCTAAAATCTTACATTTCAAGTTTCCAATTGTAATTTCCTCTTCCAAGCTCTTTCCATTTTAGCAACTCTTACACACCTTACAAGTTGTCATAGTTGCATTTAGCAACTTCCATGACACTAACTGTTACATCCCCAATTTTTGTCTTGCTATACTTTTACTATTTACTTGGATATAAGTAAATTGATTATGATGTTCGGATTGGTGGCAAGGATTATATTAAATGTAATTTATTGAAATCATAGAAATGATTATGTTATTATAAATTTAATATTTGTATTATGAGATTTCATTTATTAATTGAATTAATTGAATTATGATGCACTGATCACATATTGTTTGATGACAAGTGAAATAGGATTACAGGTTATCAGATGACTCTCAGGGAAAAGAGAGAGAGTATCTTTCTAGGAGAGAGATATAGACCTCAGGTTACAAGTGATTTATTAGCCAAACTGAGTATAAAGTGTTTAACGAAAATGTGAACTGTGGTGTCATAAAAGGTAAGGTTTGTCTTGTCAGTTTACTTCTAAACTTAATCAACATGTAGTTGATATTGTTTTCAAATCTTTCTAAGTCGTATTAAGTCGTCTTAGTCATTAATAACATTGATGACATCATTTGAGATTGATTTATAACTATTTACATTTAACATAAATATTATGATGTTTATGTGATAAAATGATAGTCTTATTACAACTATTAAGATATTTGACGTGTTATGAACAATTCTTAAACGGTAAGACGTTATTGTCGAAGTTATTATTATGTGATTATTGTCAATGGATTATGATGGGGAGACAATCTCAACCCAATCAAAATATCCGTAAACCATGGTTTAATAATATATTATTATTGAATAAACTATACCTATCTAATGCACTAGGCAATGCTATGAGAATTATAATTGATGTAATCAATATATATAAATTGATGCCTTAGCATTGAATGATGCTAATACCTCCCATTGAGTCAATTGCATTGAAGAAGCTGTAAGCTAACATATAGTAGAGTCTTTATACTTGATAGTAGTGGATCGAACCACATGTGATGAGCATCAATAGATCAGTTTATATTTCTCTGAAGTGTCGGCCTCATCCTTATAAGGATGACTGTGGTTTTTAATTGCCACAACTGTCGAATCATGAAGCAGTAATTTCCCATTGACATGTGGGATTTACGCATAAATATTAGTCGTCAGTTTTGATTTAACCATTTTAAAACTATTAAGCTTTGAATGAAGCTAGTAACCAAATGTAGAGGAAAGAATAATGAGGTGACTCTATAGGAGTCATGCCTCTACCTTTTGTCTAACGACTCGAAGCAGTCATGATGGTTTTTATTAAGTAGGTTTAGAACTTGTTGTTAACACGGAGGAGAATAGAAGTGATAGGGGAATAGAATGCAGTAGTTGTGACAGTGGAGGAATACATAGTCCAGTGGCATCGACTCGGTGAAATATTCACCTGTTCCAGCTAGTTTAAGTTTATATACTATTAGGTCTTCCTCAGTACATGTTTTATTAATTCATGAGTAAATCATTTAGCTCATCTAAAAATGGTATATCATAGTATTTTAGGCGGTTGAATGAGCTCACCGGTAGGAAATTATTTTCTTAATTATGATGTGATAGTCGATATCTATTATGTATCAATTTAGAAATGCCAGTTAACATTTTAAGTAAGCTATTTAGAGTTACTTTCTTGTAGTCATTAAAGATAGTGAATGCTACTTATATGGTTTATAATCGATCATGCCAGTAAAGTTACTATTATAATAGACTAAGTCGACCTATTTCTTAGTACTTAAAAACTATTGCTCACACTTGATTAGGGAATGCAAGATTAATGAATATCTTAGTAGGAGAAAGACATAAGTTGTTATTAGCTTAAACTTATAGTCTCCTTATTGAATTAAGTCTGAAGCAAGTTAAAGTTGCAAGTATGGGCCTAACCGGTATTGTCATTGATATCAACATACTCCTGTTGCATTGATGCCAAGGATTGGATGAGTTATATGCTGAGGATATTGAGAAAATTAGTCCTATTAGGAATAGAGAAGAACGGTGAAGATAGTAAGGTAAAGATCCCAGCTAAGATGAAGGTCAGAGGATGCGCATCAAAGGGTTTGTAGATATGTGTCCTAAGATGATCCAGTAAAGTTTTGCAAGGTCCGCATGAAGATCTAAAAAAAGTTATGGCCACTTGAGTAAAACCGGTTCTAGTAGATGTTTAGAGGTGACAGAGTGACACAGAAAGGTCCAGTGAAATCCAGAAATGCAATATCTTGTTCTGCAGATTTGGTGGAGTGTTTAAGAAGTCAATTTGAATTGACAACTCAATTAGTTCGTGGTCTAGAGGTCCACAAGCATCTATTCCAATATAATAGTGATGACAAACTGTGTTCTTGAGGTTCCAGATGAAGGAGAGAAAGATTTCAGTAAGTAGAAGTAGTGTGGATGTTCTTGGTGATCCAGGAAATCTTGTGGAGGTCTTTGGATTGTGTCTAGTTCGTGTTGGTGGTCCGCATTGAAGATTGAGCTCATAATTGAAGAATTACTTCTGGATGATGTTCTTCCTAAGTTTGGCCGACCGGATGAGTTACACATCCTGTGGATGATCTTGAAGGTCTTCTATGAAGCATGGCATGTTCCTAAAAGATGATTGAGGTCTCAGATCTGTGTAGCTGATAGTGTGTTGATCTACATGAAGTCTTTTGTAATTAGTCAAGTTGTATTGCCTCTATAATGTATGTTGACTTGGATGATTATCCCAAAGTCAAATGTCTTGTATAAATAAGAAGTTGTGAAGTCATTTCAAATGTATCTTGGCAGAGATGAGAGTGTGGTAGAGAGAAGAAGTGTGAAAAGTATAGCAGAAGTATTGGGCTTAAATGGAACTGACTAAAGCATGGTGAAGATGCTATTCTTCAGTTCAAGTATGTAATATTTATTATTTTGTAGAAAGTGTGTCTCTGGTAGGCAGTGGGCCTCTTGTGAGTAGTGTGCTTGGGTAGTGAGCCCTAATTGGCATGTGCCATTTTGTTCCTTTTATTCTTCTAACAGAGAATACAATCTTGGGTTAGTCACCCTGTGGTTTTTCCCTTAACCGGGTTTTCCATGTCAAAATCTTGGTGTCATATGTGTTAATGTGTTTTTACTCTTGAATGATTGCATTATGTTTCCATGATTAATTTATGATTATGCTACTAAATTACAAGAAGGATTTAAGTAATTAATAGGAGGAAGTCTTGGGACAAGTGATTCACCCCCCTCTCAGTTGTATGCCTTTATTCTAACAATTGGTATCAGAGATAAGTTCCTCTAAAAGAGCTTAACCACTTGAGGAGATCCAAGATGTCTTCCTATAAGAAGGATAGCCTGAGGTTTGATGGGACCAGTTTCACTCTTTGGAAAAGACACATGGAATGTCACTTGCAATGTATGGGAATGCAATATTGGATCGGGGTTTCAAAGAAGTATGTTCCTCCCCAGAATGGTCTGAGAACTGTGGATGAAATCAGAGATATTGAAAACAATCTTCAGGCTAAAGAAGCTCTACTAAGTGCCTTATCTGATTTAGAGTTGACAAATGTTATAGATCTAAAAACTGCATATGAGATTTGGGAAAAACTGGAACTTCTGCATGAAGGAGACAAGTATGTTAAATGTTCCAACCTTTAGAGTGTGAAAGGAAAATTCAAAAACATGAAGATGAGTGAAGATGAGAATATCACCTCTTACATGACAAAAGTAAATGAGCTTATATGTGGCATCAGATGTGTTGGTGGAGTTCTGGATGAAGATGAAATTGTTACTAAGGTTCTCAGATCCTTACCTCCTACTTAAAAACACAGAGTTGTTATTAAGGAAATCAGATCCTTAACAACTATCACAAGGGATCAATTGGTTGGTAAGATTTTTGCATTCAAGTTAGCTGAGTTTGGTGATGCACTTCCCAAGACTGAATCAACATTCAAAGCTAGTGCCTCTACAAAAGGCAAACAAAGATATGATCCAGGTGAAAGTTCCTCAAGACAATCTTCTTGGTATGAGAAAGCAAGAAAGGATCTGAAAGAGGATGAATTAAAGCTGAACAACTTGAGGCTCTCATTGCAAAAAGACTACGAAGAGGATCCGACAAGTATGAAGGAAAATTGCTTTTCAAATGTTTTAACTACAATAAGATTGGTCATTTTGCCTCAAGGTGTCTGGAAAGATTTTCTAGGCCAAACCCTAATAGATCAAGATTTCAAAAGAAGTGTTACTACGTTCATGAAGATGATGATGAAGGAGTAACAGATGATGAATCAGAGATAGGAAACAAATTTGGAAGTGACTGGGTGTTTATTGCCATCAAGGAAAAAGATCTAATGCCCTCTGAATTTGTCAATCATAAAATGGTAGAAAGAGCTCTGGCTACTCAAGTTGAAGAAAAGGATATTGCGTCATTGATAGTGGATGCTCCCACCATATGACAGGTGACAAAAATAAGCTATATAATTGGAAAGGTATGAAGGTGGAGTTATAAAATTTGGTGATAATTCTGCTGGCAAGATTAGAGGTAGAGGAACTATTTCTTTTGATGGAAAGAACAAAACCAGTAATGTACTATATGTTAAAGGTCTGAAGTACAATCTTCTTAGTGTTGGACAGTTGGTGGACAAAGGCTATGATCTCTGATTCAAGAATTGAAAATGTAAGATCTTTGAAAGTTCTAGAACGGAGATTGCATCTGGTACTCAAACAAAAGGTAATATCTTCCACTTGGTTGGTACTGGTAAAAAATGTTTATTTGTTCAAATTGATCAAAGTTGGTTGTGGCATAGAAGAATGTGTCATGTGAATTTTGATAATATCATCAAGATAAGTAACACTCAGGCTATCAGAGATCTTCCAAGACTGGTGAAACCTACTAATAATTTGTACAAAGAATGTCAGTTGGGTAAGAAAAGCAGAGTCACATTCAAAAGTAAGGAATAGTCTTCTACTGGATTATTGGACTTAGTTCATACTGATCTATGTGGTCTGGCAAGAATCAGGGGTTTGCAAGGTGATAAATACTTCATGTTATTAATTGACGACCACTCTCAGATGATGTGGGTGACTTTTCTGAAAGAGAAATCTGAGGCTCTTGAAAAATTCAAAATATTCAAAGCCATGGTAGAAAATGAAATCGGATTAAACATAAAATGTCTGAAGTCTGATAGAGGTGGAGAATTTACATTTGGTGAGTTCATAGAATTCTATGAGAAACATGGGATAAAAAGACAATTGTTTGCTCCAAGGACTCCACAGTTGAATGGAGTAGTGGAAAGAAAGAACCAGACCATCTAGGAAGCATCTAGAACCATGATGATGGAAGCAAATGTTTCTCAGATCTACTGGAGAGAAGCTGTAAGCATTGTTGTCTATACTTTTAATCGAGTACAAATTAGAAGCAATACTGGTAAGACCCCTTATGAACTTTGGTTTGGCATCACTCCCACTTTGAAGTATTTCAGAGTCTTTGGTAGCAAATTTTATATTAAAAGAGATGAAGACCTTGGCAAATTTGATGCTAGAAGTGATGAAGGAATATTCTTGGGTTATTCCACTCAAAGCAAAGCATACCAGTGTTATAACAACAGATTGAGAAAGATGATAGAAAGTACAAATGTGAAGGTTGATGAAGGTGTTGAAAAACCCTCAAGGTTTTATGAAGATGATCAAAATGATGTTTTGGTTCAAACCCCTTCTAAAATTCAGATCCAGACTAATCCAAAGAATTAGGAAGAAGAGATAAGTCTGAATGAACTTGTTCAAGAAATAGAAGTGTAAGAAACTCCCAAAATTTCTAGGTATGTAAGACTGAATCACTCTGAAGATCAGATCATAGGTGATAAAAGAAAAGGTGTTCAAACAAGAAGAAAGATTTCTCAAGACTCAAAAAATTATTGTCTGATTTCAAAGATTGAACCAAAGACAGTGAATGAATCATGCAATGATGAAAGCTGGACTAAACCAATGGAGGAAGAGCTGATGCAAATTGAGAAAAATCACACTTGGGATCTTGTTCCCAGACCTAGAAATATGAATGTAATTGGAACCAAATGGGTCTTCCAGAATAACCTGAATGAAGATGGTGAAGTAGTCAGAAACAAAGCCAGATTGGTCTGCAAGGGTTACTCTCAAGTAGGAGTTGATTTTCAAGAAACTTTTGCTCCAATGGCAAGAATTGAAGCAGTCAAATTATTTCTTACCTTTGCTCCCTTCAATGACTTCAAAGTATATCAGATGGATGTCAAGTCTGCCTTCTTGAATGGTGACTTGGAAGAAGAAGTATACATTGAGCAACCAGATGGATTTCAATTGTCTGATCATAGTGATATGGTCTGCAAGTTGAAAAAAGTACTGTATGGACTCAAACAAGCCCTAAGAGCTTCATATGAAAGACTAGATAAGCATCTTTTGAAGATTAGTTTCAACAAAGGTACTACTGACAGTAACTTGTACTTCAAAATTGAACATGAAAATATTTTGATTGTCGAAGTATTTGTTGATGATATCATTTTTGGAGGAAGAGATAGTATGTGCAAGACTTTTGCAAATCAAATGAAAAGTGAATTTGAGATGTCTATGTTTGGGGAAATGAATTTCTTTTTGGGTCTACAAATCACTCAAAAAAAGAAAGGAATCTTCATTTCACAAACCAAATATGAGAAAGAATTGTTGAAGAAGTTTGGGATGGAAGACTCAAAACCAATGAGTACTCCCATGGCAACCGAATGTAAATTGAGCAAAGATGATGACTCTCCTAAGGTTGATCAAAAAAAGTACAGGTCAATGATTGGAGGACTATTGTATTTTACTCAAACTAGACCTGACATTATGAATGTTGTTGGTCTTGTTGCTAGATTCCAGGCTGATCCTAGAGAATCTCATGTCATGAGAATCAAGAGGATTCTTAGATATCTAAAAGGGATAGTTGAGTATGGTTTATGGTATTCTAGAGATCATGATTTCTCACTTCATGCATGTACAAATGCGGATTGGGTAGGAGATGTGGATGACCGGAAGAGTACTGGTGGTGGAGCATTCTTTTTAGGGAAAAGATTGGTTTCTTGGCTGAGCAAGAAACAAGAGGCAATATCTCTATCCACTGCAAAAGTAGAATATATTGCAGCAATAGGTTGTTGCACTCAAGTATTGTGGATGAAGCAAATGCTAAGGGACATAAGAGTGGAGTATGAGGAACCTATCACAATCTTCTATGATAATTCAAGTGAAATAAATATATCAAAAAATCCAGTGTTGCATTCAAAGACAAAACATATATCCATCAAGTTTCACTTTTGAGAGAGCAAGTGAACAAGAATGAAATCATATTGGAGTTTGTGTCCTCCAAGTATTAGATTGTAGACATTTTTACTAAACCTCTACCTAAGGACTCTTTGAGTATCTCAGGGAGAAGTTAGGGGTTATTACTCCTCTGGTTCTGAATTAAGGTGCACTGATGTACATCAGTCCAGTGGATCTCATAGTCATATTTTGTGGTCCAGATTGATGATGGGAAGCTACTACTTAGGGGGAGTAGTTGGTATTGATGCAAGTATGTGCCCTTTGCCATTGATGTCAAAGGGGGAGAGAAGACATGTGAAAAACAAAAGTGATTATTGATCAAAGGGGGAGTAGTAAAGGAAGAGAAGACATGTGAATGGTTGTTGTTGATAGGGGGAGTTATGATAGTCAATAAGGAGAAGTTCTTATCTTTATGGTTAAAATAGTTTTTCACATCATATGTTGCCATCAATGACAAAGGGGGAGATTTTTGCAAGTATGGGCCTAACCGGTGTTGTCATTGAAGTCAACATACTCCTATTGCATTGATGTCAAGGATTGGATGAGTTATATGATGAGGATATTGAGAAAATTAGTCCTATCAGGAACAGAGAAGAATAGTGAAGACAATGAGGTAAAGATCTCAGTTAAGATGAAGGTCAGAGGATGCGCATCAAAGGTTTTGTAGATATGTGTCCTAAGATGATCCAGTAAAGTTTTGAGAGGTCTGCATGAAGATCTGAAAAAGTTATGGCCACTTGAGTAAATCTAGTTCTGGTAGATGTTTAGAGGTGACAGAGTGACATAGAAAGGTCCAATGAGATCTAGAAATGCAATATCTTGTTCTACGGATTTGGTGGAGTGTTTAAGAAGTCAATTTGAATTCACAACTCAATTGGCTCATGGTCTAGAGGTTTGTAAGCATCTATTCCAATATAAGAGTGATGACAGACTATGTTCTTGAGGTTTCGGATGAAGGAGAGAAATATTTCAGTAAGCAGAAGTAGTGTGGATGTTCTTGGTGATTTAGGAAAGCTTGTGGAGGTCTTTGGATTGTGTCCAGTTTGTGTTGGTTGTCCACATTGAAGATTGAGTTTGTAATTGAAGAATTACTTCCGGATGATGTTCTTCTAAGTCTGGCTGACCGGATGAGTTACACATCCTGTGGATGATTTTGAAGATGTTCTGTGAAGCATGGCGTGTTCCTAAAAGAAGATTGAAGTCTTAGATCTATGTAGCCGACAGTGTGTTGATCCGCATGAAGTTTTTTGTAATTAGTCAAGTTGTATTTGCTCTATAATGTATGCCAACTTGGATGATTATCCCAAAGTCAAATGTCTTGTATAAATAAGAAGTTGTGAAATCATTTCAAATGTATCTTGGTGGAGATGAGAGTGTGGTAGAGAGAAGAAGTGTGAAAAGAAGAGAAGAAGTGTTGGGCTTAAATGGAACTAACTCAAGCATGGTTAAGATGCTATTCTTTAGTTCAAGTATGTAATATTTATTATTCTGTAGATAGTGTGTCTCCTATAGGCAGTAGGCCTCTTGTGAGTAGTGTGCTTGGGTAGTGAACCCTAATTGGCATGTGCCATTTTATTCCTTTTATTCTTCTAACAGAGAATACAATATTGGGTTAGTCACCCCGTGGTTTTTCCCTTAACTAGGTTTTCCACATCAAAATCTTGGTGTCATATGTGTTAATGTGTTTTTACTCTTGAATGATTGCATTATGTTTCCATGATTAATTTATGATTATGCTGCTAAATTATAAGAAGGATTTATGTAATTAATAGGAGGAAGTTTTGGGACAACTGATTCACCCCCCTCTTAGTTGTTTGCCTTGATTCTAATAGTTAATGTAGAGTATGAGAATATCCATGTAATAGACTCACGAATGGATGAACTATGTTTTATTACTCTCAGTTTTGAGCTTTATAGTAATGAGGTTATAAGGAGTTAACATTATTGTATTGTATAGGTTATATACATATGCATCACGAATAATGTTATCTACCAAGAGAACTAGAATCATTTGAATTGTTAGTAAACTTTAGGGTCATATCTAAAGATAGTAACTTAGAGATATTAGGGAAGATGGGAATAAGGTTATTATGAGAATCTCATTCAAGGCTATTTGTCATTGTTGTTCATGAAGAGATCCAAAACAATGGATTAGGCTAAGTATACTAGGAATCGACCTTGTAAGGATATTTATACATAAGGTATTTTTTGTTTATAAACATTATCAAAATTATCTCATGATTCCTTTTTATAGGAGACAATATCTTTTGCTAATTATATTATTATTAACATTGGTTAAGTTAATCAAGGGTTATTTCTAAATCCAGAACTCCAAGATATAAGATATGGATATATTATTATGTTAGGGTAACCCTAGGGTCGACTACAAACCAATAGAGTGGTTATGTCATATAGACTTACTCAAGTCCTAAGTATTATTATCATGACTCTCAGTTTAAACTATTGCATGAATAGGGTTGATAAGGGATATAAACTGCGTGAATAAGACAGTATCCAAGTCAAGTAAGGGTGGGTGAACATAATGACTATGTTCTTTACGAACATTATTGAAATTAAAAACTTTGGCCAAAGTAGTGCATTTATTTTCTGCATGCATTGTCGGTTCACTATATTCAGAATTGCTCATCCTATCAGAAATTATACTTAGCTAGAGGGTATCTAGGGTTGTATAGTTGATAGAGTTGAGTAGAATACAACACTGTGTAGTCAGTAATGGAAAATTACCACTGGTCACCTAAGGTCTATATTCCTTGTGAAGGGAAGGGCCACTTCCTATGTAGATCATGTGTGGGAGACCGTTAGTTTGTGGTTGGAGGTAAATCACTAGAAGGATGCTCTCTCTCCAAGTAGAAAACATGCCAGGACTTGTGATAAAGATGTCAGCTATTTAGATGTAGTATTGATTCCAAATTTTGATATGTAATTGTTTTACATTTGTAAACATTGTAAACGAAAAGACAATATGGGTATATTGTATTTTGTAGAAGAAATCTTGTAATTGTAGTTACTTGATTATTTGTTAAATAAAAGAAAAAATTTCTCTATCTCATTTTTACCTTGTTGAGTTACTCTATAGTGAATTTTTGGATTTTTAGTATGTTTATAGAACGTGGATGTTACATATGGTATCAGAGCAACCACGTTCAACACTAGGGATTATGAGACCACTATGCTTGCCTATAGTCAACATTATGCGGTTAGCTAATGTTTGAAAATTTATGTGCCAGGATGGTACATTTTAAGAAGATAGCAAGAAAGTCTATTAATTCGATCCAACGTTTCCTTAAAGCTAAAAGAGAACATGAGGCCATTATGAAAACCTTTGAGGGAACCAATGATGAGAGTGACATTTGGTTGAGTGATACTGAAACTCTAGTGACTACCCTAACTCGAGTCAAGCAAGTGAGAAAGGAGTACCTGGAAGGGTTAAAGATGAACAAATAACATTGGTTATGCGAGATATTTGTATACCCTCAACTGTTGAGATCATAGAAGTTAGGTCCAATAGTGAGTCAGAGGGTTATATACCTCAAGATTATGTATTTGAAAATGAGTCTGAAGGATATACTCCTCTTAAGCATGATTTTTGAAGTCATTTCATGTATTAAAGAAGAAAACTTTTTACTTTTGAAAAGAAATAAATAAAAAGAGTTGTTTTTGTGCCAAACTATTGTTTAAAGAGGGAGGAGGTGAAAACTCTCATGGAGAAAGCAGAGAAAATAATGAAGATCAGAGTAAGAGTACCGAACCTCATAAAGAGGCAAGGGATAGATTAACTTTAGAGCTCTCAAAGGATATGAAGAAGGTTGTTCCACCTAAATTTGATGGGATAGAAACTGGAGATGCTATACAAGCTTGGTTAACAGAGATGGAAAAGTACTTCGAGATAAGAAATTACTCGGAGGTGACCAAGGTGGTATGGGAGGCATTCCAACTGGCAGGAGAAGCATCCACTTGGTGGATGAATAAAAAAATGGAATTAAATTTAATCTCTCTAAGGGTAACTTGGGATGAGTTCATGGAACTCTTTCACAAGAGGTGGTTACCACAACTCTATTTTGATCAGAAACTGTCTGATTTTCAGATTCTTCAACAATCATCAAGCTGAGTATCAAATCACACCCATTGAGATGATAGGTACTTTGTTTGTATTGAAAATGGTTGAGAAAACACAAAGATAGTTATTCAAACCATGAATAGACAACAAAACATAAAATAATACATATTAATGTCTTCGAATGATATTGCAATACAATTCAATGATATCATTAAATGGCTTTTTAAAGCCTTATTATTCCCGTATATAACTTCTTACGGGAAAGTAACTTCCCAAAACCTAACTTATAAACTAACAATGTAATACTATATGTCTATTATGCCAACATTCCCCCCTTATTACATTGTTCCTGCAATAGTACCAAGGGACCCCCCTTGAATGCTAACATACTCAACAAAGCTAATTACATAATATGAATACATATTTTATAGAAGATCTTCTCCCAAAGAACAAATCCTAAACCATGTGGGGCTCCATCATGCTATCTCATCTACCCTAGGAAAGACATAGCTTCGAGCTGTGTTCTTGAGCTCTTTAGTCCCAAGCTCTCAAATCACAAAGTCTAGATTTATTCGATAATGAACCCTAAGAGATACAACAAATCTCTGCCATTGTCTAGTGACTGCGAAAGGGTATAATTCTTGATCATATACTCTTTGAAGATCACTGGACAACAATCCATATTGAGCTCAACACCAAATCCCAAACTTGTCTCCAAAACAAAATCTTCACAAAACATACATTCTTCAAAACCGTCAGCATCAACAAAGAAAAGAAAAACAAACAAAACCAAAAATGCTTCTCATGCAAAGAATCATCTCAAAGCAAGAAGCAAACTTGAGATGATGGAAAATCCTCCATCGTCTGATGCTGGATGCCTCTAATATGACCTTGTTACACTTTAACCAACTGATGTCTTGGATGAGTCTTTGGAGGCCTCATTAGGTGTAGTATAAATGGCCCCAAGAGTGCAAGCAATGTTTGATGTAGCCATGATAAAATAAAATGAACAAGGTGTCATATTCCACCAAAAGTGCACCTTTTACAATATAGTGTAAACACAATAATCCTTCTTTCTCCAAGATATAAAAAAAAAATCAAATACTCACATGTTTGTGTATAAATAAAACCTTATATCTCCAATGACAAAATAATATTTAAAATGGAAAAAATATAACCTTATACCTCCCAAGTTTTGAACTCATAATCTTCTCACACCAACTATTAATTCCTCCAACTCATCTATGTATGAGTTACCTCCAACAATCACAATGATAGTTGAAATCTAAGATTTGAACGTTTACTAAAATCCTTTCACTTCAATACTGACCTAAAAAATGCCAAATATCACGAATATTAACTAGTTATTCTCATATACCTCTACCCATTGTTCATTTCACATGGCCTCACACAAACTTTAATAGCTTCACATGGTTTCACACTACAAGATTAAACCATGATTGAAGGAACAAATGTTTGACTCACCAGTAGAATGATGCAACCCTTAAATCTCCTCACTGACACCCATCAACCCAAGAAAGGTGGCTTTCATCATTCACAGTAGCACATGCCAATCTCAGCGTCAAAATTTGTGCAAGGATACTAGGAATCTTCAATAAGTGTTTTCCTCCTTCACACCTCAATCACACTTATGCAATGCTTAAAAAAAACTTACGTAATGGCAGAAAATAGCATAATGTTGCAGTATACATAATATCTTCATATAGTGCAAATCTTTAGAACACCTCACCAAAAATTACCAGTGCAGTAGAAACACTGATTAATAGTCTTTTATATGTAGATTTTAACTCACAGGCATAGGATTTATATTGTAGATCTTCATTGCCAGTCTACTCACTCCACAAAAATTTATTGCCAGTCTACTCGCTCCAAAAAAAAACAATTATACTCTCATAGCACATAATCATGAAGATGTCTCAAGAAAAAAATTGCACAATTAAGAACATAGCATACGCCACAGTAGGAATGAAACTGCACCTTACATGGCTGGGAAAAAGGGGTTCAAGTATCTTGTAAAAACTAGACAAAGATGCCATCCCTTTTATGAGTAGAGATTCAAGAATTCCACATACAAAATGCTTCCATAATGTAAACACTGCTTTGATACGATATTGAAAATGGTTAAGCAAACACAAAGATAGTTATTCAAACCATGAATGCATAGCAAAACATAAAATAATATATATTAATGTCTTTGAATGATATTGCAATACAATTCAATGGCTTTTTAAAGCCTTATTATTCCCATATATAACTTCTTACGGGAAAGTAACTTCCCAAAACCTAACTTATAAACTAACATTTATTTAATATGCATAAACTAACAATGTAATACTATATGACTATTATGCAAATAGTTTGGAGTCCCCATATCTATTTTGATTGATACAGGAGCCACACAAACTTTGTTTCTCCTAGAATTTTAAGTAAAGTTTCTAGAAAAGTTGGTTACATGTCTAAACCTTGGTCAGTAGAATATGCTAACCAATCTAAGGCTCAGGTAGAGAAATGTTTTTTTGAAGCCAAGGTTGACCTTCCTAGTTTCTCAACTGAAGTAAATTTGTATGTAGCCCCCTTAGGTTCTTATGATTTGATCCTAGGAATGAATTGGTTATGGAAACATAGAGCTAAGGTTGATTGTTTTTCAAAAACAGTTGAATGCTTAGATGATTTGGGGAATCTGACCCAATTCTAAGGGATTCAAAGTGAAGTTAAAATCAGGACTATCTCTGCTAAGCAATTGAAAAGGGCTAGAAGGAAAGGTTGTCAGTTGTTTGTAGTCAAAACGGAACAAGTGGAAGAAGGGGTAGAAAACCCTAGTTTATCTTTTGGGGAAAAGTATCCCTTTCTTTGGGAATTTCAGGATGTGTTTCCAAAAGAACTTCCAAGATTGCCTCCCAAGAGGGTGTTTGATTTTTCTATTGATATTAAACCAGGATTTGAGCCTATATCAAAAGCACCCTATCGTATGACAACAACTGAGTTAATGGAATTGAAAGCACAATTACAAGAATTGTTGGCAAAAGGTTTAATCAGATCCAGTGTTTCACATTGGGGTGCACCAATTATTCTTGTTAAGAAGAAGGATGGAACCCTTCATTTGTGTATAGATTATCCTATGCTTAATAAAGGAAGGGTAAAGAACAAATATCCTTTGCCATGTATTGATGATCTTTTTTATCAGATGCGTGAAGCTGTTGTGTTTTCAAAGATAGATTTATGATCAGGATACCATCAGCTAATACTGAAGTATGAAGATATTCATAAGACAACTTTTAGAACTAGATATGGACACTATGAGTTCACAGTGTTTCCATTTGGTTTGACAAATTCTCTTGCTGCATTCATGAATCTCATGAATAGTATATTCAGAGATTGTTTGGATAAGTTTGTTTTAGTATTTTTGGATTATATACTCATTTATTCTAAGAATGAGGAAGAACATCATCGACACCTACAAATAGTTCTGCAGAGGTTAAGAGAACATAAGTTATATGGGAAGCTATCTAAGTGCACATTCTTCAGAAGGAGGTTCAATATGTAGGTCATATCATATCAGCTAATGGAATATCTATTGATCTTGAAAAACTCACAACTATTATGGATTGGCCTGTACTGACAAATGTACATGAGGTACATAGTTTCATGGGCCTGGTAGGCTATTATAGAAAGTTTGTTCTAAATTTCTCTAGTATTACTAGTCCAATCACTTCCCTACAGGGGAAAGGAAAGAGATTTGAATGGATAGACAAATGTCAGGAAGCATTTGATCTCTTAAAGAAAAAGATAACTACAACTCCAATCTTGAAAGTTTTTAACCCCGAAGGACAATTTGAGGTAATTACAGATGCCTCGGGAGAAGGATTAGGAGTCCTTATGCATGATGGAAGAGTTATTGCATGAGTCTAGGAAATTGAAATCCTATGAGAAAAATTATGCGCCGCATGATTTGGAATTGGCAGCAGTAACTCATTCCTTACAAATGTGGAGACATTATCTATTGGGAAAGACCTTTGAACTTAAATCAGATCATCAAAGTCTGAAGTATATTTTCTCACAACCAAATTTGAATGCTCGACAAAGGAGATGGTTAGAATTGATATCTAAATATGACTTTGAGATAAACTACATCAAAGGAAAAGAAAATAGAGTAGTTGATGCTTTGAGTCGTAGAAGACATATAGCTTCTATTATTTCTATTCACAGAAATTTCAAGGATTTTTATTGCAAAATTTGTCTGGTGATGAGTTTTATGAGCAGGTTAAGCAGGCTCTGAAAGATAATCCTATAGATCCAAGGTATGATGGTTTTCTATTTGAGTTAGATGGACTATTGAGTTATAAAGATAGAATTTATGTACCTAATTCACCTGGATTGAGGGATTTAGTATGGAAAAAAGTTCATACTGCACCATATTTAGGACATCTAGGAGTGACCAAACTTCTAGCAGATGTTAAACCTGTTTATTTCTGGAAGGGAATGAAGCATGATGCTACAAAATTTGTAGCAAGTTGTTTAGAATGTCCAAGGGTATAAGCAAAGCATCATCACCCCACAAGATTATTATATCCACATGATATACCAGAGTAGAAATGGCAAGTTATTAGTATGGATTTTGTTCATGGTCTTCCTATGTCAAGAAATAGACATGATGCCATTTTAGTGGTTGTTGATAAGCTCACAAAGGTAGCACATTTCATACCAAGGAATTTGACTAATGGAGCATCTGTGTTAGCTCAAAAATTTGTGCAATAGGTGTTTAGATTGCATGGCTTCCCTGAAAAGATTATCTCAAATAGAGATGCATGTGTAACATTAAAGTTTTGACAAACTTTGTTTTCTATGCTAGGGACTAAACTCAATGTGAGTATAGCTTACCATCCTGAAACTGATGGGTAAACTGAAAGGGTTAATTAAGTCTTGGAAGATTTGTTGCGAATGTATTGCATGGATTAGCAATATAAGTGGGAAGAATACTTACCACTTGTGGAATTTGCTTACAACAATTCCTATCATTTTGCTATTAAGATGGTGCCATTTGAAGCATTGTATGGAAGAAGATGTCAAACTCCTATAAGCTGGGATAAGCTAGAGGATAGGATTAGCATCGGACCTCAAATGCTAACTGAAATGGAAGAGAAAGTTAAGATGATCAGACAAAGATTGGCAGAAGCCAATGATAGGCAAAAGAGCTACGTGGATGTAAAAAGTATTCCAAGGCAATTTTATGTCGGAGAAAAAGTTCTTTTGAGGATTAAACCTCAGAAAAGTTTTATTAAGTTTGGGAAATCTTCCAAACTAGCCCATTGATATGTGGGACCCTTTGAAGTGCTTCAAGTAGTCAATCTGGTTGCCTACAGAATTGCTCTACCACAAGTCTTATCTAAAATGTACAATGTTTTTTATGAGTCTTATTTGAAGAAATATGTTGCAGGTAAATCATATTTTGACTTGGAATTCCTTACAGATGTAAGACCCAAGGGTAATCATGATTGAGCCACTCAAGGTGTTAGAAACACGCAAGCTCTGCCTGTGTAATAGAGAGGTCTTACAATGCAAGGTCCAATGGGACCTATATTGTTGGGATAAGGTGTCATTAACTTTGTAAATCCCATTATTGTATTATTCCATTTATTATTTGTAATTACCCATAAGGGATGTACAAGTTTCACTGACAGTGGTAAAAATTATTTACTGTCCACGGTAATTATGGAGTTACTGCATGGTAAGTCCCGGAGTTACCGGCGGTAGTTACGGGATGTCATTTACTATGGTAAATGGTAATTGGTCAAAGTGGGGTGCACATGTGGAGAAATAATCTATTTTTAGTGTTATGACACATGTCATAGATGTTATAAGGTGAAAGAGAATCTATGAAACTATAAGTTGTCATAAGAATATATGACAGTAATAATAGCATATGATGCATCATAAGATGCTGTAAGTGGCTATTTTTGGCCCCAAGGCATTCAAGCTTGCATGGGCACATTTTTCCAAGTGTAGGATGCATGTATGACAGCGTTTATGACCTCATAAGAGCCTATTCTTTGCCATGGACGCCCAAGGTTGTATTGTTGACTCTTGACAAGTGTTATGGGCTTGTAGGAAGTCATTTAATGTCTTGAAGTTGTGTAAATTCTATATAAACCATAGCATAGTAGATGATATGAATATAACAGTTTACAGGTACCTAGATTTTGCCGGAGTGAAGGTTGGAGAGCAGAGGAACTAAATGTATTTGTAATCTCCTTTTGTGAAGATAATACAACTTGGCCTCTTTTCTTGGTGGAGTTTTTTTACCCGCAAGGGTTTTCTCCACATTAAACGCTTGTGTTATGTGCTTCATTCTGCTTTTGGTATATTTTTGTATTGTGGGTTTATGTTTTGTTACAATCTCCATTAATAGCACATAGTTAAAGTTTGCTAAAATTTATTTGAATCAAATTTCCATTGAAGTAGTGTTGCTTTCATTTCTAACATTTGGTATCAGAGCCTGGCTAGCTTTGACTCTTGGGTGGTAGTGTGGAAGCTGTAGCTGTAGTGGGAGATTTGGTTGTGTTTGTTTTGTAGATCTTGTGTTGTTAATATGGCTATATCCACCATTGCATCAACCTCTCGATTGGACATTGAGAAGTTCAACGGAATGGGGTATGAGTTGTGGAATCTAAAAATGGAAGATTTGTTGGAAGAAAGAAACCAATGGTTGGCTATCTAAAAAGAGAAGAAACCTGATGATGTCTCTCAAGATGAGTGGGATAGACTGGATAAGAAGGCACAAGGAACCATTCAATTGTGTCTTTTAGACTCTGTCCTGTTGAATGTCACAAAGGAAGAGATTGCATACAAGTTGGGGAAATGGTTGGGTGAGATCTATCAAGCCAAGAGCATAGTAAATAAACTTTATTTAAAAATAAAATTGTTTTCCATGAAAATGTGAGAAGGTGAATCAGTTGCAGAGCATTTAAATTATTTTAATTTGTTAGTGAGTCAGCTTGATTCAGTAGATGTTGAGGTTAGTGAGGAAGATAAATGTATCTTACTTCCTTGTTCTTTACCTAAGTCTTGGGAGAATGTTATCCTTGCTATCACTACTAACCTCATGGATCTAAAGTTCGATGCTCTTGTTTCGGTGCTACTGTCATAGGAATTGAGGAAGAAGAGTTCAGATAGTTCAGGGGACGCTCTCAGTGTCAAGGGAAGGTCTAAGAAAAGTGGACCTAAGGGAGATTAGAAAGGGGCTAACGACAAGTCCAAGGGCCGGTATAAGACTCCTGGTAAAAAGAACAGAGTTAAGTGTTGGAACTATGGTAAAAGGGGACATGTGAAGGAGTGCAGAAATCCCAAGAAATAGTGGGAGAGTGCTTTAGATAAGTCCTCAAATGCAGGTGAAGAAATTTTACTTTCTGCATGTAATCTTGTTTGTAATGATCATTGGTTGATTGACTCAGGATGCTCATTTCATATGACCCCACATAAGGAATGGTTCTTCTCATATGAAGAATATGATGGAGGTAATATCTACCTTGGTGAAAACTCTACATATCCGATTGTCGGGAAAGGAAAGGTATTGTTGTGTTTCAGTGATGGGAGGATTAAAACCCTCCCTGGTGTTTTGCATGTTCCTAGATTAGCTAGAAATCTGATTTCAGTTTCAAAATTGAATGATTTGGGAATGCATGTGACATTTGACAAGCATGGTTGCAGATTGGTGAGAGGGGACTTGGTGGTAGCGAAAGGGAAGAGATTCAAGAACTTGTTTAAGCTTGAAGCCACTATAGTTTGTAATGCCTCCTATGTATCTAAGGCCACTACTAAAAATACATGTATGTTGTGGCATCGTAGATTGGGAAACACAAGCAATAATGTATTAAAAACTATTAAGAATAAAAATCTGTTGGATGGTTTCTCCTATTCTGATGAGCACTTTGATTTCTGTGACCATTGTGTGTTTGGTAAACAAAATAGAAAATCATTTCCTTCAGGAAGCAATAGAGCAAAAGAGAAGTTAGAATTTATTCATACGGATGTGTTTGGACCTATGGATAATGAATCTATCCGAAAATCTCATTATTTTGTAACCTTCATTGATGATGTATCTAGATTTACATGTTTTAATTTTATGAAGCATAAATCTGAAGTTTTCACTAAGTTTAAGGAATTCAAAGTCTTAGTAGAGAACCAATCAGGTTTAAAGTGATGCAGGAGCATCCAGTGGTGTAAGGGCAATCTTGCATCACCCAAAAAAAGATGTGTTTCAAAATTGTTGATGTTCTTTCCATTTCTTTTCAAAATTTGTGGTTCTGGTTCCATAATCGCTTGAATAATGATGTAGAACTTTCAGTTTTTCCAAACTGCTAAAAATAGTAACCTGCTATTTTTTTAAAGTTTGCATTTGGGCACGGATTAAAGTAAAAATTTACAGGAAGTTACATAACAGAAATATAAGACCTTTGGTGAAGGAATCATGCAAATATCATTTGTGAGTTGAAAGATATTAAAGTTTCTGTTTCCCAAAAAAATGCCTAAAAATGATTCAAACTCAGGTTTGAGGCACTAAATGGCCCTGTACAGGCCTAAAAAAGGTCAGAAATAGAAAAGTGGGTTCTTAGTGCGTAGAGCACTCTGCAAGCTTTCTGACGCATAAAATAGTTTGTCAATCGGACACCCGGATCAAAAGTTATGGCTCCCAGAAGTTGACCTATTTTTGGAGGGAGATGCAATTTTCAAAATTAGGTCGTTGGCTACCAAAAAGGCTATTAATAACTATTTTTGGGAACCCTGGGTAGTAGTAGAGTTAAGGGGACAAGTGTGGATTCAAGAATAGGTGGGAAAATAGAAACCCTAGCTGATTTGGGGTTACAGAAGGTAGATGATTCTAGAGTCTTGTGACAGGAAGTTGTAATGTGTTGCAACCTTGGAGGGTTGATTCCTTTGATTGTATTTAAGCTTCTGTAATGTAACAAGTTGTCCAAATCAATAAAGAAAGTTCTATTTTCTATGTGTAATTTTTGTTGTTGTGTGTTTTATAATTTACCCCCTTAATCAAGTGGTATCAGAGCAAGGGTTCCTGAGTGTGTAGACAGATCGCTGACTGTGAGACAGTTTGCACCAGGACCTGAGGTTGTGGGTTTGCTGCAAAGACTAAGATGCCTCCATGAAGAAATCATGTTGGGAGGAATGCTTTGACAGAAGAGGGTTTTAAAGCCCTACAAAGGCAGATCGGTGCATTGCAAGAGGAGCTGCGAAGAGGGTTTAATCAAAGAACAAGAGAAGAAAGTGAGGATGAAGCTGAAGAAGAGCTATCTAAGGAAGAACAAGAAGCTATAAGAGATCTTGAAGAAGTTAGGTTGTTGAGGGCCATTTCAAAAATCAAAAAGAGGCCCAGGATCGAAGTTTCTACATATTCTAGAGATTTGAATCTGGAACAGCTTATTGATTGGATCAATGACATGGAGGAGTATTTTGAATATGAAGATGTGGAGGACCCAGATCGGGTCAAGTTTGCAAAAACAAAGTTGAAGGGCCATGCCAGTATTTGGTGGAAGGAGTTCCAATTAGAGAGGAACATAAGAGGAAAAGGAAAGATCACCACATGGGATCAGATGGTGGAGAAACTAAAGAAGTAGTTCATTCCTGTGGACTATGAGATGGAGTTGTTGCAGAAGCTACAAGGACTAAAGCAAGGTAACAAGTTTGTTAAGGAGTATACATAAGAGTTTTATAAAATTACTATCGGGATAGGCCATGCAAAGCCCAACAAGGAGAAGGTATCCCGTTACATTAATGGGTTGAGGCCGAGTATTCAAGAGGAGCTAAGTCCAGTCAAAATGACCACCATAGAAGATGCGTACCAGTTTTCCCTGAAGGTGGAAGAGGAGATGAATAAAAGATTCTATAGCAAGCAAAGGGGAAGAGGTCAAGGTGGAAGGACTGGTGGAAGACCCTCTAGAGACCATAATTAAGATAAAAAGAAAAGTGAAGAAGCTGGCACCAGTCAAAATTAGAGAGGGGATAATGCCTACCACCATCATGACCAAAACAATGGTGAGCAAAGAGGAAGAGGAAGAGGCAGACCTAGGCAAGGACCTGGAAGAGGAGCTTTCAGAGGAACCTATTTCCAATGTGGAGAAGAATGGAATCAAGCATATGAGTGTCCGCAACATCAAGGAAGGACAAATAGAAGACCTGAAGGTAATGCACGAGTTGCACATGTAGATGAAGATGCACAATCTAAGCATTCTGAAGATGTTGAAAGGGGAGAAACCCTAGTTGTTAGAAGAACTTTGCTGAATGAGGAGAAAGAACCCAATCAGAGGAAGAGTTTATTCTGCACAAGGTGCAAATGTGAAAGTAAGTGTTCTGATATTATTATTGACAGTGGAAGTACTGACAATCTTGTTTCAGAGGAGATGGTTGACAAGTTGAAGTTGGCAAGAAGAAAACATCCACATCCATATCGGATTACATGGTTGCAGAAGGACCAAAGAGCTTTGGTCAATGAGCAGTGTTTAGTGAAGTTCAAGATTGGGGACTACCATGATGACGTGTTGTGTGATATCATACCAATGGATGCATGTCATATGTTGTTAGGGAGGCCTTGGCAGTATGATAGGAGTGCTGTCCATGATGGCCATGCAAACACATATTCCCTAACAAAGGATGGAGTTCATCATAAGTTGAAGCCCTTAAAGCAGGTGGAAGAAAAGGTATGTAGTACTATCAAAATTTGCTTGGTAGATGGTAGAAAATTTTTGGAGGGTATGAAGCATGAGTGTCATTGCTTTGCATTGATTTCTAAGATTAGTCAAGAGAAATGTGAAGATGTACTAGAAGTCTTAGAAATGTTGGAAGAATTTTAAGATATTGTCTCTGATAATGTACCAGAAGGTTTACCATCGGTGAGGAAGATAAGTCACCAAATGGATTTGATACTAGGAGCCAGTTTGCCAAATAAGGCAGCCCACAGAATGACTCCTGCTGAGAGTGAAGAGTTGAATAGACAAGTTCAAGAGTTGTTGAGGAAGGGATTGATAAGAGAGAGCCTAAGTCCATGTGCGGTACCTGCAGTACTAGCACCAAAGAAAGATGGAGAGTGGAGAATGTGTACAGACTCTCGAGCCATCAATAAGATCATAATGGATACCAGAATGGATGACATAATGGACTATTTGAGTGGAGCCAAGTACTTCACGAAGATTGATCTAAAGAGTGGGTATCACCAGATCTAAATCAGAGAAGGAGATGAATGGAAGACAGCCTTCAAGACCAAGGAGGGTTTGTATGAGTGGTTAGTCATTCCATTTGGGCTAACCAATGCACTGAGCACATTCATGCGGCTCATGAACGAGGTACTGAAAGAATTTTTGGAAATTTTTGTTATTTTTTATTTGGATGATATTTTGATTTTCAGTAAGACTTGGGATGAGCATCTGATGCATATCAGAAGAGTTTTAGAGAAGTTGAGGGAGGAGAAGTTGTTGATTAATCTGAAAAAATGTAGTTTTGCAAAGGAGTTGGTATACCTAGGATTTGTTGTCTTAGAGGAAGGTCTTAAGATGGACCCAGAGAAGGTGAGGGCTATCATTGAATGGCCTATGCCAAGGAGTGCTTTTGAAGTAAGATCTTTTCATGGTTTGGCAAGTTTTTATAGAAAGTTTATCAAGAATTTCAATAGTATTTGTGCACCCCTAACTAAGACAATGAGAGTGGATAGAAAAGAGTTTAGATGGACTAAAGGAGCAGATAAGAGCTTTAATACATTGAAGCAAAAAGTTGTAGAACAACCTGTTTTGGCACTTCTAAATTTCAATAAGGTATTTCAGGTAGATTGTGATGCTAGTGGTAGTGGTATAGGAGCTATTTTGAGTCAAGAAGGTAAGCCCATTGCCTATTTTAGTGAGAAGCTTAATGATGCCAAGAAAAGTATTCTATTTATGATCAGGAGTTTTATGCAATAGTTCATGCTTTGCAGAAATGGAGACATTATTTGTTGCCAAAGGAGTTTGTTTTATATATTGATCATCAGGCTTTGCAGTATCTTAATAGTCAAGGAAAGTTGAACCAAACGCACTTAAAATGGGTTGATTTTTTGCAGAGATATACTTTTATCTTGAAGCACAGGAGTGGGAAGTCCAATAGAGTTGCAGATGCATTGAGCAGAAGGCAAAATTTGTTGACAGAAATGAAGATAGAGGTTGTTGGGTTAGATGAGCTAAAAAGTTTGTATCCTGAGGATCTAGATTTTGCAGAGGCCTGGAAAGCTTGTTTGGAACCTGTTACTTTGGACAAGACAAAATGGTTGGATTTCATAATCGAAGATGGCATGTTGTTTAGAGGAAGCCAGTTATGCATTCCAAGGAGTTCCGTGAGAGAGAACCTAATTAAGGAGAAGCATAGTGGAGGATTGGCTTGACACTTTGGTTGAGATAAGACCATTGCTATTGTTGGTGAAAATTATTATTGTCCATAGTTGTAGCAAGATGTGAGGAAATTTGTGCAGAGTTGCAGAGTATGTCAGATGGCGAAAGGAGCAAGTCAGAATACAAGTCTATATCAGCCACTACCTGTACCAGAGAAACCATGGGATGATATTAGTATGGGTTTTGTTCTTGGTTTACCAAGAACACAGAGAGGACATGATTCCATTTTTGTGGTGGTGGACAGATTCTCGAAGATGGCACATTTTATTCCTTGCAAGAAGACTAATGATGTTATTCATATTGCAGAGTTATTTTTCAGGGAGGTGGTGAGATTACATGGTCTACCAAAGAGGATAGTTTCAGATCGAGATACCAAGTTTGTTGGTTATTTCTGGAGGACATGTTGAAGAAGTTGAAAATAGATTTGAAGTTCAGTTCTGCACACTATCCACAGACTGATGGATAGATAGAAGTGGTGAATAGGAGTTTGGGTAACTTGCTACGATGCTTAGTAGGAGATAAGACCAAGGGATGGGATTTGATTTTACCACAGGCAGAATTTGCTTACAACAATTTTGTCAATAGGAGTACTGGTAAATCACCATTCTAGATTGTATATGGCAATAGCCCAAGAAACACTTCTGAGTTAAGGAAGCTGGACAAAGGAGAAAAGACAAGTGCTGAAGCTAGAGACTTTGTAGAACATTTGAAGAATTTGCATGAAGAGGTGAGAAAGCACATTAATAAGATGAATATTCAATACAAGGCTAAGGAAGATTAGAAGAGGAGGTATAAGAAGTTCCAGGTAGGAGATGAAGTTATGGTTCACTTGAGAAAAGAAAGGTTCCCAATTGGAACTTACAATAAGTTGAAAATGAAGAAATTTGGACTGTGCAGAATCCTGAAGGAGCATGATTCAAGAAATGCATATGAGGTAGAGCTGCCGAGTGGGATTAATATTTCATGTGTTCAACATTGGTGATTTAATAGAATATCATGAGGGTGGAACAGAGGATGGAACAATAGAAGAACAGTGGAGTATTTTGGCATCTACTTCAATGGAGGAGATAGAAGAGATCTTGGATAGCCATATGGGAAGAAGTACTCAGAATAGGCAATATGAAGAATATCCGGTGAAATAGAAAGGAAGACCTCTAGAAAATTCTTCTTAGTTGTCTAAGGCAGCGGTTGACTGTTTGGGTTTTCCTCACACAAACACCTGAGACGTGACAGGGTCACTTCTCAAATTACCCTGGGTGTCTAATGCAGGAGTATCCAATGGTGTAAGGGCAATCTTGAATCACCCAAAAAAAGATGCGTTTCAAAATTGTTGATGTTCTTTCCATTTCTTTTCAAAATTTGTGGTTCTGATTCCATAATTGCTTGAATAATGATGTAGAACTTCCAGTTTTTCCAAACTGCTAAAAATAGTAACCTGCTATTTTTAGAAAGTTTGCATTTGGGCATAGATTGAAGTGAAAATTTATAGGAAGTTACATAACAGAAATATAATACATTTGGAGAAGGAATCATGCAAAGATCATTTGTAGCTGAAAGATATTAAAGTTTCTATTTCTCAAAAAATGCTTGAAAATTATTCAAGCTCAGGTTTGAGGTACTAAATGGCCCTATACGAGCCCAAAAAATGGCCAAATCTAGCAAAGTGGGTTCTTAGCGCGTAGAGCACTCCGCGATGTTTCTGGCACATAAAATGGTTCGTCAATCAGACACCCGGATCAAAAGTTATGGCTCCTGGAAGTTGACCTATTTTTGGAGGGAGATGAAAATTTTGAATTTAGGTTGTTGTCCGCCAAAAAGGCTATTAATAACCATTTTTGGGAACCCTGGGTAGTAGTAGAGTTAAGGGGGCAAGTGTGGATTCAAGAATAGGTGGGAAAATAGAAACCCTAGCTGATTTGGGGTTACAGAAGGTAGTTAATTCTAGAGTCTTGTGACAGGAAGCTGTAATGTGTTGCAGCCTATGGAGGGTTGATTCCTCTGATTGTATTTGAGCTTCTGTAATGTAACAAGTTGTCCAAATCAATAAAGAAAGTTCTATTTTCTATGTGCAATTTCTATTGTTGTGTGTTTTATCATTTACCCCCTTCATCATAAAGATAAAAACATTAAGATCTGACAATGGAGAGGAATATTGCTCTAAGGAATTTGATGAGTTTTACAAGCATGAAGGTATAATTAGACAAAAGACACCTCTGTATACACCATAGCAGAATGGTGTTGCAGAAAGGATGAACTGAACAATTATGGAAAGGGCTAGAAGTATGCTTAGTGATGCACAGTTGGAAAAATATTTTTGGGCAGAGGCTGTGTGTACTACTTGCTACTTGATAAATAGATTTCCTTGTAAGGCTCTTGATTCGACACCTTATGAAGTGTGGATAGGTAAGAAACCTTCTGTTTCACATTTAAGGTTTTTTTGTTGCGAGGCTTTTGGTCATGTGCCTAAGGAAAAGCAATCTAAGTTGGATCCAAAGGCTAAAAAATGTACATTCATTGGATATGGTGATAATGTCAAAGGTTATAAGCTTTGGAATCCACTAACCCACAAGATTATCTTTTCTAGAGATGTTATTTTTAGGGAACTTAGAACTATTTCTAAACTTGAGTAGCCAAAAGAAAAAAGATGAAAAGGTAAAGAAGGTGTACTTTGATTTAGAGCAGCAAGATGCACATCAAGAAGAACAGAATGATGGATTGGGGGTGAAGAAGAAGAAGAAGATTCGAGTAGTTCTGATGAAGATGAATCTATTGTTATAGAAGAAGTTGGTGTAGATGATCATGCAGAAGAACAAGTAGAGTCTCTTACTCCACCCTTAAGGAGATACACAAGACAACGAAATCTAATTGATGGGTATAGCCCACCAGATTTTCATTGTGTATATGCTTTATTGAGTACTAATGATGAACCTAGATCCTCTAGGGAAGCTATTTCTGCAGATTATAGTGAGTCTTGGCAGCTAGCCATGCAGGAGGAGATGATGGCTTTAGACTTTTGTAATACCTAGGATCTTGTTCATTTGCCCAAAGGAAGAAAGGCCATAGGATGTAAGTGGGTCTTCAAGAAGAAGTTTGGAGCAGACAGGTCATTGGAGAAGTACAAGACTAGACTGGTAGCCAAGGGCTACTCCCAGAGAAAGGGTGTTGATTTTGGTGAGATATTCTCTCCTGTTACTAAATTGACTTCTATTAGATTTCTCTTATCCATTGCTATAGATTATGATTAGGAGATTGAGCAAATGGATGTTAAGACTGCATTCTTGCATGAAGATCTTGAAGAAGAAATTTATATGCAACAACCTACACGTTTTGAGGTAAAAGGAAAAGAACATTGGGTTTGCAGGGTAAAGAGGTCTCTTTATGGTGTGAAACAGTCCCCCAGAATGTGGTATCAAAAGTTTGATTCATTTGTTTTGAAATTAGGTTTTGTTAGAAGCAGGGAGGATCATTGTGTTTACATTCAATGTGTTGATGATTCTATACTGGTTATTGCTTTGTATGTTGATGACATGTTGTTTTTCAGCAATACTAAAGGTATGGTCAGTAAGCTTAAAGCCCAACTTTTAGGTGCATTTGAGATGAAGGATCTTGCTGCTGCAAGGTATGTTTTGAGAATGCAGATCAGCAGGGACAAAGTTAACAGAAAGCTTTGGTTGTCACAAAGTAAGTATGTGAATACTATTTTGCAGAGGTTTAGTTTACAGGACTATAACCCAGTTAGAGTTCCTTTACCCATTGGCACTAAACTTTCATTAGATATGTGTCCAAAGACTGAGGATGATCTTGAGGATATGTCTAATGTGACATATGCTAGTGTTGTAGGGAGTTTGATGTATGCAATGGTTTGCACTAGACCATATATTGCCCAAGTAGTGGGAGTTTGAGCATATTTCTATCTAACCCTGGTAAATAGCATTGGAACTATGCGAAGATGGTGTTTAAATATCTTGCAGGTACTCTTGATCATTGTTTGGTTTATTATGGTACTGATAGTGTTGATAAATCTTTGGACATACAGGGTTTTGTTGATGCAGATTGGGCAGGTGACTTGGATAGTCAAAGGTCCACTAGTGGCTATCTATTTACTCTGTTTGGAGGTGCAGTGAGTTGGATGAGCAAGAGGCAGCCCACAGTTGCTTTGTCCACTTCAAAAGTAGAGTATATGGCTGCTACTCATGTCCCTAAGGAGGCTGTTTGGTTGAGGAGACTGTGTACAAGTATTGGTTTTGATTGCAAGAATATTTAGATTGGTTGTGATAGCCAGAGTGCTATCTATTTGGCCAAGAATCCCATGTATCATGCTCGGACTAAGCATGTTTATGTTTAGTATCACTTTGTTTGAGAGTTGGTTGCAAATGGAGAGATTGAGCTAAAGAAGATAGACAATCAGGAGAATGTTGCAGATTCATTGACCAAACCTGTGAGAATAGAGAAGTTTGTATGGTGTAGAGAGGCCATGGGCCTTGTTTCTAGTGCCTGATTATTTTTCATTTGATTTCGTTTGGGTTGATTTACAATGTATAATGTCAAGTGGGAGAATGTTGGGATAAGGTGCCATTAACCTTGTAAATCCCATTATTGTATTATTCCATTTATTATTTGTAATTACCCATAAGGGATGTACAAGTTTCACTGGCAATGGTAAAAAATATTTACTATCCACAATAATTATGGAGTTACTACATAGTAAGTCCCGGAGTTACCGATGGTAGTTACGGGATGTCATTTACTATGGTAAATGGTAATTGGTCAAAGTGGGGTGTACATGTGGAGGAATAATCTATTTTTAGTTTTATGACGCATGTCATAGATGTTGTAAGAAGGTGTAAGAGATTCTATGACAACTGTAAGTTGTCATAAGAATCTATGACACTAATAATAGCATATGACGTGTCATAAGATGCTATAAGTGGTTATTTTTGGCTCCAAGGCATTCAAGCTTACATGGGCACATTTTTCCAAGTGTAGGATGCATGTATGACAACGTTTATGACTCCGTAAGAGCCTATTTTTGGCCATGGATGCCCAAGGTTGTATTGTTGACTCTTGACAAGTGTTATGGGCTTGTAAAAAATCATTTAATGTCTTGAGGTTGTGTAAATTCTATATAAACTATAGCATAGTAGATGAGATGAATAAACAGTTTATAGGTACCCAGGTTCTGCCAGAGTGAAGGTTGGAGGACAGAGGAACTAAATGTATTTGTAATCTCCTTTTGTGAAGATAATACAACTTGGCCTCTTTTCTTGGTGGAGTTTTTTACCCGTAAGGGTTTTCTCCACATTAAACACTTGTGTTATGTGCTTCATTCTGCTTCTTGTATATTTTTGTATTGTGGGTTTATGTTTTCTTACAATCTCCATTAATAACACAAGTAAAGTTTGCTGAAATTTATTCGAATCCAATTTCCATTGAAGTAGTGTTGCTTTCATTTCTAATAAATATGCTGAGGAAAATGCTACATGGGAGGATTACCATGAATTTTATCAAAAGTTTCCTCATTTATTTAATAATGTTACTAGTGGAAAACAATGAACTTGCTTTATAGATACTTTTTAATACTCTATATCATCAAGGATGATGAATCTTTAGGGGAAGGATATGTTACATCCCCAATTTTTGTCTTTCTATACTTTTACTATTTACTTGGATATAAGTAAATTGATTATGATATTTAGATTGGTGGCAAGGATTATATTAAATGTCATTTATTGAAATCATAGAAATGATTATATTATTATCAGTTTAATATTTGTATTATGAGATTTGATTTATTAGTTCAATTAATTGAATAATGAAGCACCGATCACATATTGTTTGATGACAAGTGAAACAGGATTACAGGTTATCAAATGACTCTCGGGGAAAAGAGAGAGAGAGAGTATCTTTCCAAGAGAGAGATATAGACCTCAGGTTATGAATGATTTATTTACCAAGCTAAGTATAAAGTGTTTACCGAAAATGTTAACTGTGGTGTCATAAGAGGTAAGCTTTATCTTGTCAGTTTACTTATGAACTTAATCAATAGGTAGTCGATATTGTTTTCAAATCTTTCTAAGTTGTATTAAGTCGTCTTAGTCATTAATAATGTTGACGGCGTCATTTGAGATTGATTTATAACTATTTACGTTTAACGTAAATATTATGACATTTTTGTTGTAAAATGATAGTCTTATTACAACTATTAAGATATTTGACATGTTATAAATGATTCTTAAATGATAAGATGTTATTGTCAAAGTTATTTTTATGTGATTATTGTCAACGGATTATGATGGGTAGACAAGCTCAACCCAATCAAAATATTCATAAACCATGGTTTAATAATATCTTATTATTGAATAAACTTTACATATCTAATTCAATAGGTGATGCTATGAGAATTATAATTAATGTAATCAATATATATATATATATATATATATATATCTTAGCATCGAATTATGATAATACCTCCCATTGAGTTGACTGCATTGAAGAAGCCATAAGCTAAAATATAGTAGTCTTTATAATTGATAGTAGTAGATCGAACCACATGTAATGATCATTAATAGATTAGTTTATATTTCTTTAAAGTGTCAGGGTCATCCTTATGAGGATGATTGTGGTTTTTAACTGCCACAACTATCGAATCATGAAGCAGTAATTTCCCATCGACATGTGGGATTTACACAAAAAATATTGGTCGTCAGTTTTCATTTAACCATTTTAAAACTGTTAAGCTTTGAATGAAGCTGGTAACTGAATGTAGAGAGAATAATGAGGTGACTCTGTAGGAGTCATGCCTTTGCCTTTATGTCTAACAACTCGAAGGAGTCGTGATGTTTTTTATTAAGCAGGTTTAGAACTTATTGTTAACACGGAGGAGAATAGAAGTGATAAGGGAATAGAATGCAGTAGCTTTGACAATGGAGGAATACATGGTCTAGTGGCATCGACCTAGTGAAATATTCGCCTATTCCAGCCAATTTAAGTTTATATAATATCAGGTATTCCTTAGTATATGTTTTATTAATTCATGAGTAAATTGTTTAGCTCATCTAAAAACGGTATATCATAGTATTGTAGGTGATTGAATGAGCTCGCCAGTAGGAAATCATCTTCTGAATTATGATGTGATAGTCGATATCTATTATGTATCAATTTAGAAATGCCATTTAACATTTTAAGTAAGCCATTTAGAGTTACTTTCTTGTAGTCATTAAAGATAGTGAATGCTACTTATATGGTTTATAATTGGTCATGCTAGTAAGGTTACTGTTATAATAGATTGAGTCGACCTGTTTCTTAGTATTTAAAAACTATTGCTCATACCTGATTAGGGAATGCAATATTAATGAATATCTTAGGAGGAGAAAGACATAAGTTGTTATTAGCTTAAACTTATAGTCTCCTTATTGAATTAACTTTGAAGCAAGTTAATGCAAAGTATGAGAATAACCATGTGATAGACTCATGAATGGATGAACTATGTTTTATTACTCTCAATTTTGAGCTTTATAGTAATGAGGTTATAAGGAGTTAACTTTATTGTATTGTATAGGTTATATACATATGCATCACCAATAGTGTTATCTACCAAGAGAACTAGAATCATTTGAATTGTTAGTAAACTTTAGGGTCATATCTAAAGATAGTAACTTAGAGATATTAGACTAAGTATACTAGAGATTGACCTTATAAGGCTATTTAAACATAAGGTATGTTTTGTTTATAAACATTATCAAAATTATCTCATGATTCCTTTATATAAGAGATAGTATCTTTTGAGTATTATAATATTATTAACTTTGGTTAAGTTAATCAAGGGTTATTTCTGAATCCAGAACTCCAAGATATAAGATATGGATATATTGTTATGTCGTACTAGCAAGGAACATTAGGGTAACCCTAGAGTTGACTACAAACCAATCCATTGGTTATGTCATATAGACTTACTCAAGTCTTAAGTATTATTATCATGACTCTCAGTTTAAACTTTTGCATGAATAGGGTTGATAAGGGATATAAACTATGTGAATAAGACAGTATCCAAGTCGAGTAGGGGTGGGTGAACACAACGACTATGTTCTTTACAAATATTATTGAAATTAAAAACTTTGGCCAAAGTAATGCATTTGTTTTCTGCATGCATTACCAGTTCACTATATTCAGAATTGCTCATCCTATCAGAAATCATACTTAGCTAGAGGGTATTTAGGGTTGTATGGTTGGTAGAGTTGAGTAGAATACAAAACTATGTACTCAGGAATGGAAAATTAGCACTGGTCACCTAAGGTCTATATTCCTCATGAAGGGAAGGGTGACTTCCTATGTGGAAGATGTGTGGGAGACCACCAATCTATGGTTGGAGGTAAATCACTGGAAGTATACTCTCTCTCCAAGCAGGAAACGTGCCAGGACTTGTGATAAAAGATGTCAGATATTCAGATGTAGTATTGATTCCAAATTTGTATATGTAATGGTTTTACATTTGTAAACATTGTAAATGAAAAGACAATATGGGTATATTGTTTTTTGTAAAAGAAATCTTGTAATTTTAGTTACTTGATTTTTTGTTAAATAAAAAAAAAAATTCTCTATCTCATTTTTACCTTCTTGAGTTACTCTATAGTCAATTCTTGGATTTTTACTATGTTTATAGAATGTGGATGTTACACTAAGTGATAAAAAACAAATTGCCAAAATACAAATAAATAAATATTTCAAATATTAGAAATTGCAAGGTGTATGACACACCTAATCCCAACATTCTTCCACTTGTTGTATACCTTGCAAGAAGTAAAGGAAACACAACCAATCTATGAACAACTAAGGTTACCATATTGCCTCAACTAAACTCCACTATACTCACAAGATTTACACAAGCACCTGTAACATCTTCCAAGTGATCACCAACATGACAAAAACATTAGAATTCCAAAAACATGATGAAACACTAAATGTCATATAGACACACCAATGTATCTAGCTTCAAACCCATTACCAGAACACAACTCTAAAGTCCAAACACCTCCAAAATAAGATCAAGCACGAATGCTCCAGAACAGTTAGAACAACCACAGCTAGTTGTTTACATCCAACTAAAAAAACCCACCATTGATAGAACTTATGCACATGACATATCCAACCCATACTATAGCTCTCATCTCTGATAATCCACTATCTTGCTCACAGTTACCATCTTCCATGATAAAAAACACACCAAAACCATTGATGTGCAAAAAATCTGAAGACCCTTGATATTGCAGTCCAATGAAAACATATACATAATAGGAATCATACTGCATGAGCAATGCCAACCAAAGCAACACAAAGTATACCAATCAACACTTACATCAAAGTGTGGCTTATAATCAAATCATGTAATACAAAGAACAATCACAATGATCTTCAAACTACAATCAACCCACTACAAAACAAAGCATACTTCCACAAACAATTTTATGCTCACTGTCTCACCTTTGATCTCCTCGACTTCTTCCAAGTTCTCCACATCTCAAATGATATACATTAAAAGAACACATACTTTTGCTAAAAAATAATAAAGTACAACAACAGTAGATGACCACAAAACTAGTGACCATACTAGATGAATAAGAACCTCTAGGAAGAAACATGAGACCATAAAGAGAAACTGCAAATCATATCATGTCCTTCTACCAACACCACCAAGTGCTAAGCTATGCCAAGTAAAATCTCCTTCACAAAACCCCAATTGAAAAGCCTCAACAACACCCAATTGTTCAATCTCAAAAGATCAAACAAAACATATATATCTCAAATAATTAAAAAAGGACGTAAGCTTGTCTAACCAAGGAAGATCAAACTTAAAAGATTCATTCCACAAATAGGAATTCAGCCCAATAACATCTCCAAAACTTCTCATAAATCAAACCATATACCTTGTTAGAATAAATTAAGGTTTACATTTATTAGTTAAATGTTAGTTTATAAGTTAGGTTTTGGGAAGTTACTTTCCTTTAAGAAGTTATATATGAGAACAATAAGGCTTTAAAAAGACATTGAATTATATTGCAACATCATTCCAAGATATAATATATTATTCTAGCTTTTTTATATTTCTGTGCAATGACTTAATCTATTTTCTCTACCATTTTCAATATGGTATTAGAGCCATGGAGGCATGACCTAAGTGAGGAGTCTTGTTCGTGGAGGAGGATCACCAGCATTGTATGAAGGAAAATATGAAATCACAGATCTGAGAAGCTGAATCATTAAAGATCTTTGGAAATTATGAAGGAGTTTTAAAGTGTTAAAGTCGTTCACTGCCAGAGGAGATCGTAGTCACCAAAAAGAAGAAAATCATAGATTTGGAGAAGTAAATAATGGTATCACTATGTTTATTTATTGTTTTGAAATACATATATCTATAATTATTGAGGACGGTGCATAAAGTACATAAATTTGAGGAATTTGAGATTGTTGTTGTTGAACGAAGGAAAGAATAGAGGTTGTATGATGTTTGAATCTGTAGGGAAGGAACTTGTATGCAGTAGAAAGAAATTTTGCCTTTGTCAATAAAGGTGATTATTGTTTTCTTTTTAAGAAAGAGTTCCAAGTGTTTGACGTAGATCTAAAAATTTGGAGTGTATTGAAGCCTTTGCCCACTTACATCTGTTAAAGCATGGAGATTTTAATATTATACCATATCTTTTGAAGCTAAAGAAGAAATGCACAATGCTGTGTGAAATATCTATAGAGATAGAAGTGTTTGGTGTTTGCAGTGGAGTGAAAAATCCTATGAAGAGTTGAAGATTTGATGAGGTGTGTTTAACCGCTGATGTTTGAAAGAAGAATTATATAGTTTGCAAGGGATTTCAGTGATAAACAAATAGAGCCACACATGTAAGAAAGGGCGAGATCAGCAATATATAAAGCCACGACGAGAAGGAGATCCATTTTCAATGGTAAAAGAAATCTTGTGGAAAGAGGTTTGAGTAATAAACCCTAAATTTTTAATCAGAAGTATTGTTCTATTTTGAGATAAACATTATCAATTGATGCATTGGTTTGGTTGGTAAGTAGTTTGTTTTGGGGAATACTGAAAAAAAAAGATCAAATCTTATATTTAATTGTGTGGAGAAATAAGGGCCTATTTTTTATTTTAAGGAGAATTAAGGGTTTGAAGTTATTTATCAAAGTCCACAAATCTATTTGGAGTAATAAGGTAAAAATTGTTGAAGGCTTAATTTGATGAATGTTTAATAATATCTTGGAGATATAAGGTTATCATTGGTTCAAATTGACATTATCATCATGAATACAAATATACCAAAGATTGCTTATACTTTCAGGGCCATCTTTTCTATTCCTGATGAGACCTCCAAAGAATCATCTGAGACATCAGTTGCTTAAAGTGTAAGACAGTCATATTTGAGGTAGGTGGCATCAGAGGATGGAGGATTTTCCATCATCTCAAGTTAGCTTCTCTCTTTGAGATGATGCTTTGCATGAGAAGCATTTTTGTTTTTGATTGTTTTGCTTTTCTTTGTTAATGCTGATAGATTTGAAGAATGTATGTTTTGTGAAGATTTTGTTTTGGAGATAGGTTTGGGATTTGGTGTTGAGCTCAATATGGATTGTTCTCCAGTGAGCTTCAAAGAGTATATGATCAAGAATTATACCCTTTCGCGGTCACTAGACAATGGCAGAGATCAGTCGTATCTCTTAGGGTTCATTGTTGAATAATTCAATACTCTGTTATTTAAGAGCTTGGGACTAAAGAGCTCAAGAACACAGCTCGAAGCTATGCCTTTCCAAAGGTAAATGAGATAGCATGATGGAACCCCACTTGGTTTAAGATTTGTTCTTTGGGAGAAGATCTTCTATAAAATATGTATTCATATTATGTAATCAGTTTTCTTGAGTATTTTATCATTAAGGGGGGTCCCTTGGTACTATTGCAAGAACAATGTAATAAAGGGGGCAATGTTAGTTTTATTACATGTAAACCTTAAGAGGGGGTGTTAGAATAAATTAAGATTTACATTTATTAGTTAAATGTTAATTTATAAGTTAGGTTTTGGGAAGTTACTTTCCAATAAGAACTTAGATACGAGAACAATAAGGCTTTAAAAAGCCATTGAATTGTATTGTAACATCAATCCAAGACATAATATATTATTCTAGGTTTTTTATATTTTTGTGCAATGACTTAATCTATTTGCTCTACCATTTTCAATATACCTAAGGAGATTACCATGCCAAGTACTCCTCAAATGAACCCTCTAGAACTAGAAATTATAGCTTAAGATCCATATCCATGAGAAACCAAAGCATAAAATAAAATGAATCTGAAATAACATGGGCAATACCTATCAGATCATTTTCTACCAATTGAACTGAGAGTGGCGAATGAGAATGATCCACTGAGATACACCGAGTCTCATAGACTCTCTCCAAGAACAATCTCCTCTCAAGTTTAAACATGAACTCATGTCCATAACAAGTGAAGGCTCCTCAGTCTTTCTACTAAAATTTCACCATTCCAACACATGATCCCAACAACAAGAGATCTCTAGCCTCACCTCAAGTCTCTCTAGTATCCATGAGAATCCATCAACAAATTCATGCCAACTTCAAATGCATCCTACAAAATCATAAAGCTTCAAGAAAATGATTAATACTCAAAACTAAAGAGAACTTCACTAGACCACTGTTAAATCTCCCACTGCATGTCTACAACATCCAGGAACACACATGACATTATGATCTAACATGTCCTCCTAGGAGATTACTACTTGCTCTAATGAACATATCTTGCAAAAGGGGTACCATCATGCCAAAACTCCAATCTTAGAAATAAGAACCCATCATGGCACAATACCATATCCAATCACATGAAGATAACTATCCTTTAACAATGGAACTCAAGATGTCAAAATAATTTCACAGCATATAAGAACCATAATCCAAAAGTCTTACCATGACACCTACAACCACTGTAGAAGATCATCCATCACCAAGTGATAGATCCACATCACTACCAAACCTCCTAGTGAAACTGTGATATTGACCTTATCAAGGCATTATGATAAACATGCTACAAGTCCAAATAACCAACTATCCAGGCACTCTAATCATCCATCCTCTCATCCCAATGCAACATACCAATGCACAAATAACCACAGACAAGGCCAACTAACAAAGTTTACATAAATACTAAATCAACCTTGTGAATATAGATAGTCCACATCCAAGTCATCTCACTGTAATCAAATAGGTAAACATCCCACAAAACTGCATAAATCATAGATCCCAAACATGAAACATGCAAACTCATCATCACATTAGTAACTTACAAACTGAGATAACAAGAAGATAACATGTAGACCACAAGACTCAAACACCAAATCAACCATAGATCTGATTTTCCAAACAAGTCCACATATGAGTAACCATAGTCAAGGAACCCATCAAGCAAATACTATAGAAATGATGAGTGACTAATCACATACCAACATCTCCACACAGAGAAAGCTACAAACCTCCTCACACCATGCACGAAGCATACATGCAAACCTGCAACTATCTTAAACATCCAGAAACACCTCCAAGGAATCATAATCTAAAAAATAGTTTATTCACAGATCTACAAAACCACAAGTTTTGAATAACCATGTAAAACCTGTAAAACCACCATGTCACTGACATACATGCAAATCCATATCCACTTATCATCTGGAAGACCCATAAGTCTAAAAACCACCAATAATAGCTATACTAGAACAATAGAATAAGACAAATAAGAATAACCATAGATTTTGAACAAAAAATCTACAAAACCCTCAGATCAAATCAATATGAAATTGAGATATGCAATTACAACAAACCAAGAGGAATAGAGGTCCAGAAACTCTAGGCCCACTTGTAGGCTAACTCCACAACCACCATGTACATGCATACAGAGGAGCTAGGTTGTTCTAGAAGCTTTCAGATCATCCAATGATCAACTCCACAACCTACATGCATTTGAGGTTAACAAAATAATGCCTTCCAATGGCAGGGACTAAAACCAAGCACCCAACATAAGCACACCAAACCATAGTCTTGACAACCCAATTTTCTCCATGTGAACAAGGAGCCAAGAACAAACACCTGACACAAATACTTTACCATAGAATGAAAGAACATAACCACCATGCATGAAGGCTATTACATACTATCAAACAAGAACTCCAAATCAATATCATAGTAAATCTAACCACATAATCAACTCCATAATACTCCATCTTCTCCATCCTTCAAATGTTGGTTGTAACCTAAAAATAAGATCAACTGCAAGAATTCCACTCAAACAAGGATTAATAATCAACTAATTCCTTCCTATAGATTCCCTCAAGCTTGTCAGGCTAAGAAATCACAACAAAAGAAATATCCAGAACCTTAAACACCATGGAACCAACACATGCAATCTCATGCAACCTTGGAACCACCATAGCTCTGATACCAATTGAAAGGGAAAGAGAACCCAACCTCCTATATTTTACTTAAATAGATATTCAATAACTTGATGCAAGCACATACTATAATGCCCTTAAAGCGGAAATAGACATAGTTGATTTCCCATCACATTAACCCTTAGAGGAAAGATAATATAGCTTACAGATCTAAATAAATTTTAGCAACATAACGGCATATAAATTGATACTTTAAGAACACAAAAAGAAGAAGAATAGAAGAAAGATATACTGAAGAGAAGAGACACCAATATACGTAGGGAAAACCCTTTCAGGTAAAAAAACCCTACACTCTAAAGCATCAAACCAATGTATTAATCTGCAAAAACAAACATGTTACAATACACTTGTAGGCTCAAAGCCTTAACATGGAGATTTACATCTTGCTCCTCTAGAAGAAAAACTGACAACATAACCCTGCATAAAACTCTCCTCACAAACTTCTCCTCAAGCCTTCAATTTATAGGAGTTCCAATACAAGAAACCACCAAAATGGAAACTCAAAACCATGAGTTACATTGCCTAGTCATGGAGAATCAAATCCACCATAATATAGAAAGTTACTCAAATCATAACTGACTCTCCAAATATGGCACTCTATTTTTGGCTCCTAAAATCATGCTTTCACAATCTCCTAAAATCTTGCTTTTCAAGTTTCCAATTGTAATTTCCTTTTCCAAGCTCTTTCCATTTTAGCAACTCTTACACACCTTACAAGTAGTCATAGTTGCATTTAGCAACTTCCATGACACTAAGTGATAAAAAACAAATTGTCAAAATACAAATAAATAAATATTTCAAATAATAGAACTTGCAAGGTGTATGACACAGCTAATCCCAACACAGATAAAATCAATAGAATTTTATTGAATTCAAATCAAAAGATTACAATATCAAAACATCTCTCCAAATATTCCTTCATTCCTTAGTTACATTCAGATTCTTCCCAACATACTCAAATTACATGGAGTCCAAACACTCAAATTATTCTGTCACACTACACCTCTGATATTGATATTGCTTCACTTTTTTTAAAAGTCTCCACTCTCCAACTTTGGCGTCCCCTACTTTTTTTTCTAAATCTATATATTCTCTATATTAAAATCTACAACTTCATTCACAAACTAGGCCCAACGCTCCCATACTCACTTCTCCTACCTTGGCATCTCCTCCTCGGCCTTTTAAATCTGTACATATATGTTTTTATCACCAGCAAATTCATTTAAAAGATCAATACATGAATAATGGCACCTCTGCCATTTTCAATCTACATTTTCTGCTCTTTACACTGTAACTTCACTCTAAATGGAAGCACAAATAATGGTGCCTCAGCAAATGGAATCCACCCTCTGATTTTTAATTATATTTTTTTGTTTTAAACAACAATTTTCCATCATATTTCATGAGGCTCCTCCTTTGTTTCTACTCCTCCCTCTATCTTACTAGGCACTCTATCTTTTTCCCACACTGAAATCCTTCACAGCATGGATGCCTTTCCTCTAACACCTTCCCCAAATTGTTATCAATTTGTTTTTCTTTTTATCCCTTAGGCTGGAAATTTTGAAGAGTCACAAATTAAATTGATGTTGGGAACTTGAGACGTCATCTCCCTCTCTTCTTGAAGTAAAGCATTTGATTTTGTTTTCTCTTTGACTTGGTCAAGGCTACCCAACCGTAGCCTACCAAGTGAAGAGGTTTGAAGAATTAAGGCTTACGTTTCTGCATTCTCACTTCAATGATTGGAAGTAAATCGGCCTCCCACAATAGAGTGTACAATAAAATATGATAAGTCTCCCTTGGACTATGTGAACATATATGAGCAGCTTGCTTTGAAGGAATAGTAGAACTAGACTTCAAACACAAGAATGAATGAATATCCTACGCAAACCAAAAAGAATATACATCATAAAGACCACAAAATACAATGCTCTGTGCATATACCACTTGCATAATATTTTGTCAAACAGATGACAAAAGATGATCTGCCTCCACCAGCAATGATCGCGACTTACCAATTGTGCTTAAATTGAACCATGAAATTGAAGAGAGATTAGTTACACCAATTATCAAGGAGGCTATCCAAACAAATTGAAGAAAGTCAATTTACACAACTGCGACAGAAAGTGTAAAATTACAGCTGGCAAGGGAAAAATTCAAACTTCTCTTAATTGAATGAAAATTGGTGAGTAGGTTTGGAATGATGTCCCCAGGTCCCATGCAAAACAATTTCGCTCCAGCCTACTAGAATCCCAATATATTAAACTTCTCATAATCCATCAATGTCGAACATGAAGTTTTAATATCTCCCAAACCGTGCAAGATATGACTATGAAATCTTCATCGATGTAGATAAAATGCCTTCACAATCATGCTTGTAAGAGGATTTGTTGCCAAACTTCAAACATTGCTCCCAACAATTTTTTTAGTGAAAATGGTTTGTTGTGTGCCAAAACTGCCAACTATCAAAAACTAACTTATGCAAAACCTGATGTGCCAAACACTTCCAATGTAGTGAGATGCCATTAGAAACCCAAACAAACCAAACAAAACTAAAAATAAAACCTGTAATTTTTTTGGTCGATGTTGATCGCGGATTCGCCCGAAATGATCCCGCATCAAAGATGATAGTGGAAACACTTCCTACATTATGTAATGACCACTATTTCGGCACAATATTTATTTAATCAACTAAAAGGATAGTAATTTGGCCTCCATACAGGTTACCAAAATTCACATGGCTGAATTATTAATCATGAGATCATAGTATAATTGTGTGCTCCATTGACATCATAATAATATAGTCTTCTTCAGATAATAAAATTAGGCAGTTCATAATAATGTTTAATACACAACCCATGGTAAACATTTATGACAATAGATGTTCCTAATTCTAAATCTTTTCCCATTGAACCCTTTTATGACTTCACTAGTTCTAGGATTGTTGTCCCACCTAAGTGTCTCAATAAGTTATTCAACAGTAGAATTCGGATACCTTTTTACCTCTATAGAAACATTCACAGTTCTATCATAGCCCAGGTCAGGTTATAGCATCACCTTTGTCACATTAGTCCTTTCAAAATTACTGCTATTAATCAATTTAGATTAGCAATACAGACTTACCATCAAACATTGTAATTTTAATCATAGATCAACTTTCAAAGTTGGTGGCTAACTTTGACCCTAGTTTTAGAGTTTAGCTTTTGTTAAACATCAAATAAATCTCATAGGCTCAATCATAACCAAGTGGAATATTTACAAGTAAATAGGGAGTACCTGGTCATAAATATGAATAAGAAGACAAAAGCCTTCAACAATAGTGTTACTTGAGGTAGACATGCAAAACATCCCAACAACATGGATAAGGTTCCCTATCCACTAGAACCAAGGGTTTTTAGGATCCATCCAAGGGAGTATTCTAATGACAAGGTCCATGGTACCTAGGTACCTTAAGCTAGAGTGGTTTTCGTGTACCTCCCCTTAAGGGCTTCACATAAGGATTGACACCTATAACACTTCTAGTTGGGTATGGTCCCTTATGCATTTCATAAGGAAGTGGTTTGTGTCACTATGGTTATCCTCTTTCAATTATATCTCTTGTTAATTAAGAGAATGATACCCATGACTTTAACATATCTCAGCCTAGTTCTAGACTTGAAATAGCTTACCCATTCTTAAATACATCCTAGCTGGGTAAGAGCTATCACTAGCTAGGATAGTCAAAAAGCATCCCATAATACTTGCCACCATCACTAGTTGGATCAATGAATAATCAAGACAGCTTTAGTGGAAAATAAGGAGTCCATAATTCCTTGAACCTTTCAAGTCAGTAGATGCAGACATCTTTCACCTCCATGCTATTGGTGATTGTCTGAAGTATGGGTTACCACTTGCCTTCAAATACCATGACATAACAACATGTCACACAAAAGTATGTCAAGTTTGGCTCATAATAGCTAGTAGAAAGACACAAGAGTTGAATTCTGAATATAATTATTTCAATATAGGGATCATTAAAATAGGTCAATCTTGTATAAATTCAAAATGAAACTCAGGGCTAGAATGATCATTTGAAGATAAGAAGCATATGCATATTAAACAAAGATTACTAGTATATATCAAGAAGAAGCAAATATAAGAGACAAGGAAGCAGTGTGCTGCCACACACGTAAAAATTGGAGGTGGAAGTTAAAAATATGCAAAATACAAAGGAAAACATCAACACACTATACCAATTTCATTTAGGATGGCCAACATCAACAAAGGATCTAAAGGTACAACTGGGAAACATTAAACATCAGATAATGTAGGCCTCTACCACTTACAATACTATGAAGAATTTGGATGGGAACCTCATAGTACAAATTGAAACCCTACTCAACTAATATCAACAAGTACATGATTAGAGAGAAGTGTTACAAGCACAAATTAAGCAACTTAGAGAAGTAGTTAGCCTTTAAATTACACATGTCATAGGTTATTGATAGAGGCTATCAATGTGACTACAACAATTCAAATTCCATACACTTTAGAAGATGGAGGAAAATACTCAATTTAAAACTATCAATGGTCAAATACATTTTCTACAATAGGAAATTCTACAATGGAAGAACACGTATGCCCAAATTAAGGGGACATGCAAACATATTTTTCCATGAAGATTAGATACCTTCTAAAATTTTGAAGTTGTATTAGTCAATTTTGCCAGTTTCATTATAGAAATCTCATAATCTTTTGTAGTACAGAGCCATGATGTCTTGAGGATAAGACATTTTTTCAAGGGGGGTGATGTTGGAAGGACATAGTTGACTTTACAACAAGCTACATCTACCACAAAAGAGATGTAGTATATCTAGTCGACCACCAACACATCCAAAGGTCATAATATGTACAAGAGACACACTCCTTGATATATGTATACTTAGGTATAAGGATTGAAGATCTAATTGATGTAATAAGAACAACAAAAGGAATAGATAGATATATAGATAATATAGAGAGGAATGAAGTATATGGAATGAAATATGAGATGTAGTGAGAGATAGAAGATTGATGAATGAACATACTTTGTATCAGAATTGTATATGATGAGTATAATATATCACAAGTTGGTCTAACTTATAATGTGTTATGATAAATGATGTACATGTTAATGGATGTACATTATTAATTTTATTTTCTCTTTCCTAACGCATCCTTCATTAACTCACCACATGCTCTAATCTTTCTCTTATCTCTAATATTCGCAAATAAATACAACATTCAAGTAGCTTAGGCTTGTATCTTTGATTTGTGCCCATTGTTGCTAACAATCTTGAACAAGAAATTTATATGCAACATCTAGATGAGTTTGAGGTAAAAAGGAAAAAAAATAATTTGCAAGCTAAAACTATCTTTATATGGTTTGAAAAAAACACTTTGAATGTGGTATCAAAAGTTTGATACATTTTCTTTGAAGTTGGGTTTTATTAGACGCAAAGAAGATCATAGTGTATACATTAAATGTATTGATGATTACATTCTAATTATGTCTTATATATGGATGATATGTTATCTATTGGTAACAATAAGGCAATGATTGGGGAGCTTAAGACTCAATATTTTGGTGCATTTGACATGAGGGGGGCAGAAAAATTTATTTTGGGAATGGAAATCTGATGTAGGAGCATTAACCTGATTTCCAAATTTATGGTTAAGTTGCAGGATGTAGGAGGATAGAAGTTCTTGTCGCCACAGTGACAAGAACAATGACTGGAAGATGTTAGTTAATAAGAACCAAATAGTTGAGAGGTGATGACTCAGAGTCAAATCGTTAGGAAGTAGTTGCAAGAATTAGTTGAGGATGGTTAGGGATTGATAGTTAAAGGTCAACGGTTGAGGCAAATGAGAATCGATGGTCGAGCAGTTGGAGATAATATGGAGGAAAATAGTTTGAAGACGATTAGAATTTGATTGAGGTCGATGAAAACAAAAAGACAAAAAATGTTTTAAGATGCATCGAAAGATTATGGAGGTGTAGTCGGATTGGTCATGAATAGTCGGAAGGCTGATTGAGGAAGGCCAATCAAGTAGAGGCTGAGAAGAAAAGAGTAAGAAGGCCAAACAAAAGAAAAGAGGCCGAATGAGAACAATGACCGGTTGTACAGGAGAATTCTAAGAGTAGTTTTGATGTGAACGGGAAAAGAGAGGGCACAGGAAGAAGGTCGAGTGAAGAAGAATTGAAGCACAGAGACAATATGGGTCTAAGGGTAGACTCAGTCTAGGAGTGCGAGTCCATAAAATATACTCTTTGTATAGGATGATAAAGTCTTAGAGGCTATCAACGTGGAATTTTTGTAACCATGTCTAACTAAGTATAAATAAAGGAAACTTATTATCATAACTCTGACGGTCCCTTTACTATTGTTTGAATGTTGAGTTGGTTTCTTTAAAATTGTATTTCATTTAGTTGATTTTGTTTTTGGAAGATTCCTATTAATGGATTAGTTCATTTGGATCCCTGTCTTTGAGATTAGTTTCCTTTGAGGTTTCTTCCATTTATTCTAGCCTGGAAAGTTTCTTGTCTCTTTAAATGTTCTATTACAGAATTGTTTATTTCTATCTCGATTCCTATCATTGTTTGACTGTGAAGTATGTTGAGGATAGATAAGAATTAGAGAGTTAAGTTGAGTGAGTCAAGGATTAGATTTTAGATATTAAAGGAAGACCTTTCGAATTACATCAAATTGGTATCAGATCCCAATAGATTAGGGCAGAAGAAATTAGTTATGCTAATTGGTATTCAGTTAAGTATGTGTATTGCACATTGATAGGTTTATTAGAAGAGTCTGGGTGTCAAAATATCTGGGCAGTGGAAATTAGTTAAGTTTATTGATATTAGAGGAAGTAAGTGTGTTATAGATTGATAGGTTGTCGAAGAGCCTAGGTTCCAAAAGATAGAGGGAAGAAAGCCCTAGGCAAGGTGTCGCAACGAAGATTGTGAAAAACTTAAAGGATAATGTAACATCCCGCTACGTAACCCTGAAGGGTAAGAGCCAAAAGGGGACAAGATAAATTTTTTTTGGACATAAGTAGACAACGCACATATTCGGTTACCAATATAATAGATTGATAGCATTCATTTTAAACACCAAAGCAAATGTTCCTAATCCCATCTGATACAAACATGGATCCATAAGAATAAAATATAGGCGGATCCGATACCCACACCGAAATCCGTAAAGCAATAAAAGAACATCACATTTCTTCTCATTAAATACAATGATTACAACTTCTCTTCTAAGAGAGTTCAATTACATAACTGCATATACAATTACAATGACATATTCTAAAATATGATATAAGTACATAACATAGTCCTAAGTATGATACAAAGACTGAATAGGTACAGTAACTGAATGAAGTAATGGAGAGAGAGATCATCTTCAACTAGTGCTCCAAAACATGTTCGTTGGTCCCCAATGGTGGTGGCAATGCCTCCCAACCATGTGGACTCCTAAGAGACCACCCCACCGTGCTCAGAGATAGTCACAAGGCCCAAACAGATGAACAACAACAAGGGGATACAAGATGGCCAACACACACATTAGACACAGAGTAGACACGGAGAACAATGCTTACAGTCATAAGTCAGGTACTACTCACAACTCCTAAGGTGCTAGATACTAGAGTGTAATCATATGGAGTGTCATCATATGTGCTCGAAGGGATGGCACACACGGGACCAAGTACCTCTCATATAGACGAGGAGACTCAATCATACCCGAATCCACGTCCTGCAGATGGATGACTCAACACCCCGCAGATGGATAGGCCTTCTCATTGCATCCTTAGCCTTTACAAGCACTCAAGGCCATGCACTAGGTTTAATTATCTTATTAGTGTTTTTACCCCAATGTTTTAGTTTTAGTTATCACTTATTAATGTAACTCTGCTACTAGTTCCCCTGGCAGCCACTTGCAGGCCCTGGGCCCGTAGAGAGCCACTCCAGATGACCACTCTAATGCCTAGACCTTGTTCATCTTGTTTGACTAAATGAGGCATTCAAAAGACTAAAAACACTGAGTTATAAATTTAAAATAGTAAAGATTAAAAATATAGTCTACAATACAACAGATTGCAGTAACGGTGTAGTTTATTGAAAGCAATCCTTTGCCAGTAAGATCAATTTCGTAATAACTCCAGTGACCCAAATTTGGTCACTCTTCACAAGGTATGAATGGATAAAAATAAGAATAAGCACGACAAATGGCATTCCAAGCCTTCTCACAGACTAATATTACATATAGACTGTCATATTTAACATAACAAAATAAAATATTACAAAGACTTACAAAATGGAAACCTTAATTTTCCCTCCTACAGTAGTTCCCTCATAGATCCTTGGGTTGCATGACAGGTTTTCTTAATAAAAAATTATCTGACTAAATCTCAATGCACAAACACAAATTGCTGCCTCTAAGGTATTTTAGTGTCATAACATTCTTTTAACTGAACAATGGTTCCCTCGAGGCTGGTGATTTCACCAAAAATGACCATAATGATCAAAACAAAGCTACTCCATACTCTTAAGAAGATTTATAATGAAAATCGCTTTCAGAGGAGGCATCGTATTACAAAAGGTTTCATGGGACTTATATCTATTCAATCTCTAGCATTACGTCCCCTTGTTTTTCTGTATGGTTGCACTCATCATAATCTATAAATTCAACCCTATGTTTTTCTTAAACAAAGAAATCAAAAAACCAAATGATCTCTTGAAAACCCATTTTCCCAAGGCATACAAAATGGTTCTGCAGATTTAAAATGAATTCAAGGATAGAGGAAATGTAAATATTTGCATCGAAATAAATTTGGCATAATATTTTTTTTGAACAGCAGTGATGAGGTTTTAGTTTTCTATGCATAACAAAAATAGCAGCTAACATATTTTAAATTCTATTTAAAAGGCAGTAATGGGGTTTCAGTTTTCCTATGTTCAATGGAATCACTGCAAACATAATCTAGTTTGTTTGCTAGAAAAATAATAGACAGAGGTAAATACCTCTATTCCCTTCGCACTCCTTTCATCTCACCTCAGATCTTGCAATGATATGCTCACTTGAGATAGTTCCTTCATCCTACGCTACCTTGCTCTGTTTCCTCTGTTCATTACACAATACAATAGGACCCTTGGCTGGGCATAAGTCTTTTTTCTGAATCCTACAGCTTGGGTGCAGATATAAACAACATGGATGATAGACTTCCATCAAATATTATGATTGAAACTCTGATCATGGCCTATGATAGCACCCTCCCTGTCTGCCAAGAGACCTCTAGCTAGTGAAGCAATTATAGATCTTCAAAGTTGCTCAGTTACCCAGAAAATGTAAGATAATAATATGTGGAATGGCTAATCAGACTTTACTATATGCTGTTGCAGCAAGAGATCCCTTCTAACAATGATTCAACTAGCATCCAAAATCACCAAATATCTACCATTTAGAGGCTATGCCTCTCCCTAAGCTCCCACGTCTCCTTTCCAACCTCCCACGCACATGTTTTGTCTTATATATGAGAGCTACTGAGAAGATTGATTCTTTCTGAATTCATGTCATCGACATGGAAAAACTACTCCTACCCTTTGAAAGTCATGAAAGACAACACGAGATGTGCAATCTTTCTAAGGCCTACTTGCTATAAAGAAACACATCTTTGGTTTGTAGTCCACTCTGTCCGCTTCAACTTTGGCCTGAGTGAATGTGTATCAATAAACACTCTTCCAAACACAGTTATACCATTCCATTTGATTTCGTTGATAGGACACATTTACTCTCCTCTAAAACCACTTCATACGCTACTCGGAAGAGATTTGATATCGCCAGATTCTTTTGTATTTAATGGTTCCATCCTCCCCAAAATGTGTTACCTCTTCCTAGAGACGGCATCCTCATCATCTACCCCCCAGAGATATTTCACTAGCATTATCTCTCTCCTCTCTTCCCCAAAACGTTGACTCTCTATACATTGCCTCATGAGATATTTTCTGCATTAAAAATCTACCAACTTCAATGCCAATGTAGCAAGATGGGGTGGGTTGTTACATCCTACCCCCCTAGGACTAGGCTTACTCCTGGAAGCCTGCAAATGCTAAGATGCAGCCAAAGCACACACTAGACTCCAGTAATCACCATAGGGGATAATAAGAGTATGCTCAGGCATGTGAATCCAGGTGGAGTCGATACTCAGTACCTGTAACACTCCAAGCACATGTCAAGGTACCTGTGCATATATACATCATATAGCCGAAGCAACATCAATCATGTAAGCATGAAATCCATCATAAGTAATAATAATGTCCACATCATAATAGTATCGCGATTGCACATCACCGGTGCCAATATAAAATAATAACAAGATGCGTAATCCAAAAATAAAGTATATAGTCATCCAAGTCGATCAAAATAAGAAAAACATAATATGAACACAAGGTCATTACATCCCTTAGAAGTCTACAAAAAGATATGGATAAAGGTCTCTCATCCTCGTCGCATCTGCCCAAGATGTTGAGGACTCACCATTAGGATCCCATTGGACCCTTACCTGCTCTATGTCCCAACCCCTGAGGGTAAACCTCTGATGCTGAAGGATGCGTACGGGTTCCAAAGAAAGCTACCCATCCGCCTCGACTTGCAAAGCAATCCAATCAAGAACATGGGTCACATCAGGAATATACTGTCTAAGAACTGAAACATGGAACACATCATGGATGTGTGATAGACTCGGTGGTAATGCAAGGCGATAGGCAATAGGACCAATCCTCTCAAGGATCTCAAAAGGTCCAACAAAATGAGGTGCCAGCTTTGAGCCTTTCCCATAATGGATGGGGCTCTTCCACGGACAAACTCTCAAAAACACATGGTCACCTACCGAGAAGTGGCGATCTAACCTACGGGCATCGGCATACTTCCTCTACCGATCCTGAGCTGTAGCTAAATGCTCTCTGATCCATACTACCTGCTACTCCATATCCTGAAGCATCCCTGGACCCAAAATAACTCGATCCCTTAAGCAATCCCAACTCAACGGAGTGCAACATGGCCTACCATACAAGGCCTGGAAGGGAGACATACCGAGAGAACTGTGATACCCATTGTTATAAGCAAACTCCACTAGGTACAAATAGTCCTCCCAATGAGACTGTTGATCCATAACATACATCCAAAGCATATCCTCTAAGACCTAATTAACCCGCTCCATCTGTCCGTCAGTCTCGGGATGATATGCAGAGCTAAAATTAAGCTGAGCTCCCAAAGCATGCTGTAGAGAAGTCCACAAAGTTGAAGTGAACACTAGATCATGATTAGAAATGATCCTACGAGGAATACCATGTAGATGCACAATATCCTCCATAAACACTCGAGCTACGGATGATGCAGTGTAGGAAGATCTCATGGGTGAGAAGTGTGCCACCTTGGACAACTTGTCAACTATAACCATAATGGCATCATGATGACGCAAAGACATAGGTAGCCCCACTATGAAATCTAGAGATATCATATCCCACTTCCATCTAGGGATGGAATGAGGCTGCAATAATCCTGTTGGGTGCTGATGTTCTGCCTTCACCCGCTAACACTCAAGACACCGAGCTACAAATCAGCAATATCTCGTCACAAACCTACCCAATGATATAACTGTCAAAGATCGACATGCATCTTCGTGACACCTGGATGAGCTGAATAGGGTGCACAATGGGCTTCTAACAAAACCAAGGAATGAAGATCACCAGAATCTAGAACATAAATACAACCAAGATGTCGCAAAAGTCCATCAGACTCGAGTGAGAAACTGATAAACCTACCCTCAAGGACTCTCCCAGACTCATCCTCTGCTCTAACCTCCTGATACTACGTATCACTAGGAAGTGACTCCAAAATATGGCTCTGTAAATCCACTCCAAGAGACAAAGCTGAAATCTTATGTCTCCTCCTGCTCAAGGCATCCGCAACAACATTCTCCTTACCCTAAATGTAGCGAACCTCAAAGTCGTACTCACAAAGGAACTCCATCCAATGGCATCGCCAAGCATTCAAATTCGGCTGAGTGAAGATATACTACAAATTGTGATGATCACTATGTAACTCAAACCGATGTCCCAAAAGGAAATGTCTCCAACACACAAGTGCATGGACGATAGTTGCTAACTCCAAATCATGGGTGGGGTAGTTCAGCTCATGATCCTTGAGCTTACAGGACTCATATGCAATCACTCATCCCTCCTGCATGAGAACTACCCCCACACCCTCCAATGAAGCATCGATGCACACTACAAAATCATCTGTAGGATCTGGCACTACTAGGATAGGTGCACTAGTTAGCCGCTCCTTAAGAGCCTGAAACGTTGACTCACAGTGATCTGACCACACAAACTTCTTCCCTTTCCGCTGAAGAGAAGTGATGGGATGGGCTACCCAAGAGAAATCTCTCACAAATCGGTGATAGTAACCCGCTAATCCCATGAAACTGTGAACCTCAGTCACATTCGTTGCTGCTGGCCAATCCACAATAGCTTGAATCTTAGAAGGATCCATCGAGATACCTTCTCCTAAGATGATGTGACCCAAATATCTCACCTCAGTCTGGAAGAACTCACACTTAGCCAAATTGCCAAACAACTGATTATCCTACAAGCACTGCAACACTTGCCGCAAATGGCCTTCATGCTCCTCCATAGTCCTCGAATAAATCAAAATATCATCAAGGAACATGAGAACAAACTAATCAAGATAGGTGTGAAACACCCCATTCATCAAACTCATGAAAACTGATGGAGCATTGGTCAACCCAAAAGGGACAATTGTGAACTCATAATGCCCATAACGTGTATGAAATGTTGTCCGATGAATATTTGCCTCATGAATGCGAAGCTGATGGTATCCTGACTTTAGATCTATCTTGGAGAACACCTTGGCTCCCCTCATCTAATCAAACAAATCATCTATTCGAGGCAACAGGTATCGATTCTTCACTGTCACTTTGTTCAACTGGCGATAATCAATGCACAAGAGAAGAGATCCATCCTTCTTCTTCACGACGATGACAGGTTCACCCCAAGGGGATACACTAGGATGAATGAAACCCTTCTCTAGTAAATCCTCTAACTGCAACCGTAACTCACCCAACTCCCGAGTAGTCATGCGATATGGTCCCCAAGAAATAGGCTCCGTACTAGGAATGAGATTGATAGGAAAGTCTATGTCGTGCTTAGGCGGCATGCCTGGAATATTGCTTGGAAAGACATCTGCAAACTCCTAAAGAATAGGATGATCATCAAGAGATACCTCTTGAATCCCACCCTCAGCAAGATCACTAACTAAAATAGCAAACATTTGACAACCTTTCCGCATGGCACGCTTCAATTGCATAGATGAAATCACATGGAGAGAAATGGGTCTCTGAACCCCAACTAACTCAACACGCTCTCCAACATCGTCAACACACTGAATTGACTTACGCCAACAATCTATACTGGCTAGGTGGGTCTCCAACCAATTCATGCCTAAAACAATCCCATAGGACCCCAAAGGCAACACACGAAGATCCACTATGGTGGTGAAGGTGCCCAAATCCAACACACAACCACGAACAAGGGAGTCTACAGCCACCTTGGATCTAGTAGTTAACTCAACCTGATTACCCTGATCGGCATCATGTTGGGTGCTACGTCGAAGAACAATGGCTATACCTCTATTTCTACCTCTGGCTCTATCCCTAGGAGGCATCCTCAAGGAATAAAGAACACATCAAAATAGATCATCACAAAGATGACCTAAGCACCATACTAAGGCACGAAAGTATAACAACATGACTATAGAACAATATAACAAGCTCACGCCACACACGTCAAACATAGCAAAACATAGAAGGCTCAAGTATGCCAGAGCTCCCAGTGTGTGAACATGGGCTCTGATACCAGATGTAACATCCCGCTATGTAACCCCGAAGGGTAAGAGCCAAAAGGGGACAAAATAATTTTTTTTGACATAAGTAGACAACGCACATATTCAGTTACCAATATAATAGATTGATAGCATTCATTTTAAACACCAAAGCAAATGTTCCTAATCCCATCTAATAAAAACATGAATCCATAAGCATAAAATATAGGTGGATTTGATACCCACACTGGAATCCGTAAAGCAATAAAGGAACATCACATTTCTTCTCATTAAATACAATGATTACAACTTCTCTTCTAAGAGAGTTCAATTACATAGCTACATATACAATTACAATGACATATTCCAAAATATGATACAAGTACATAACATAGTCCTAAGTATGATACAAAGACTGAATAGGTACAGTAACTGAATGAAGTAATGGAGAGAGAGATCATCTCCAACTAGTGCTCCAAAACATGTTCACCGGTCCCCAATGGTGGTGGCAGCGCCTCCCAACCATGTGGACTCCTAAGAGACCACCCCACCATGCTTGGAGATAGTCACAAGGCCCAAACGGATGAACAACAACAAGGGGATACAAGATGGCCAACACACACATCAGACACAGAGCAGACACGGAGAACAGTGCTTATAGTCAAAGTAATAATATAGGTGTACTCATCTAAGTCATAAGTCAGGTACTACTCATGACTCCTAAGGTGCTAGATACTAGAGTGTAATCATATGGAGTGTCATCATATGTGCTCGAAGGGATGGCACACACGGGACCAAGTACCTCTCATATAGCCGAGGAGACTCAATCATACCCAAATCCATGTCCCACAGACGGATGACTCAATGCCCTGCAGACAGATAGGCCTTCTCGTTGCATCCTTAGCCTTTACAAGCACTCAAGGCCATGCACAAGGTTTAATTATCTTATTAGTGTTTTTACCCCAATGTTTTAGTTTTAGTTATCACTTATTAATGTAACTCTGCTACTAGTTCCCCTGGCAGCCACTTGTGGGCCCCGGGCCCGTAGAGAGCCACTCCAGATGACCACTCTAATGCCTAGACCTTGTTCATCTCATTTGACTAAATGAGGCATTCAAAAGACTAAAAACACTGAGTTATAAATTAAAATAGTAAAGATTAAAAAATATAGTCTACAATATAGAAGATTGCAGTAACGGTGTAGTTTATTGAAAGCAACCCTTTGCCAGTAAGATCAATTTCGTAATAACTCCAGTGACCCAAATTTGGTCACTCTTCACAAGGTATGAATAGATAAAAATAAGAATAAGCATGACAAATGGCATTCCAAGCCTTCTCACAGACTAATATTACATATAGACTGTCATATTTAACATAACAAAATAAAATATTACAAAGACTTACAAAATGGAAACCTTAATTTTCCCTCCTATAGTAGTTCCCTCATGGATCCTTAGGTTGCGTGAAAGGTTCTCTTAATCAAAAATTATGTGACTAAATCTCAATGCACAAATTGCTACCTCTAAGGTATTTTAGTGCCATAACATTCTTTTAACTGAACAATGGTTCCCTCGAGGCTGGTGATTTCACCAAAAATGACCATAATGATCAAAACAAAGCCACTCCATACTCTTTAGAAGAGTTATAATGAAAATCACTTTCAGAGGAGGCACCGTATTACAAAAGGTTTCATGGGACTTATATCTATTCAATCTCTAGCATTACATCCCCTTGTTTTTCTGTATGGTTGCACTCATCATAATCTATAAATTCAACCCTACGTTTTTCTTAAACAAAGAAATCAAAAAACCAAATGATCTCTTGAAAACCCATTTTCCCAAGGCATATGAAATGGTTTTGTAGATTTAAAATGAATTCAAGGATAGAGGAAATGTAAATATTTGCATCGAAATAAATTTGGCATAAGATTTTTTTTGAACAGCAGTGATAAGGTTTTAGTTTTCTATGCATAACAAAAATAGCAGCTAACATATTTTAAATTTTGTTTAAAAGGCAGTAATGGGGTTTCGATTTTCCTATGTTCAATGGAATCACTACAAACATAATCTAGTTTGTTTGCTGGAAAAACAATAGATAGAGGTAAATACCTATATTCCCTTCGCACTCCTTTCATCTCGCCTTAGATCTTGCAATGATATGTTCACTTGAGATAGTTCCTTCATCCTACATTGTCTTGCTCTGTTTCCTCTATTCATTACACAATACAAGAGGACCCTTGGCAGGGCATAAGTCTTTTTTTTGAATCCTACAGCTTGGGCACAGATATAAACAACATGGATGATAGACTTCCATCAAGTATTATGATTGAAACTCTGATCATGGCCTATGACAGCATGCTCCCTATCTGCCAAGACACCTCCAGCCAGTGAAGCAATTATAGATCTTCAAAGTTGTTCAGTTACCCAGAAAATGTAAGATAATAATATGTGGAACGGCTAATCAGACTTTACTGTATGCTATTGCAGCAAGAGATCCCTTCTAACAATGATTCAACTAGCATCCAAAATCACCAAATATCTACCATTTAGAGGCAATGCCTCTCCCTAAGCTCCCACATCTCCTTTCCAACCTCCCATGCACATGTTTTGTCTTATATATGAGAGCTGCTGAGAAGATTGACTCTTTCTGAATTCTTGTCATCGACATGGAAAAACTACTCCTACCCTTTGAAAGTCACGAAAGACAACACAAGATGTGCAATCTTTCTAAGGCCTGCTTGCTATAAAGAAACACATCTTTGGTTTGTAGTCCACTCTGTCTACTTTAGCTTTGGCCTGAGCGAATGTGTATCAATAAACACTCTTCCAAACATAGTTATACCATTCCATTTGATTTTGTTGATAGGACACATTTACTCTCCTCTAAATCCACTTCATACGCTACCCAGAAGAGATTTGATATCGCCAGATTCTTTTGAATTTAATGGTTCCATCCTCCCCAAAATGTGTTGCCTCTTCCTAGAGATAGCATCCTCATCATCTACCCCCTGGAGATATTTCACTAGCATTAACTCTCTCCTCTCTTCCCCAAAATGTTGACTCTCTATATGTTGTCTCATGAGATATTTTCTGCATTAAAAATCTACCAACTTCAATGCCAACGTAGCAAGATGGGGGGGTTGTTATAGTTAAGTTGAGTGAGTCAGGGATTAGATTTTAGATATTAAAGGAAGACCTTCCGACTTACATCAAATTGGTATCAAAGCCCAAAAGATTTGGGCAAGAGAAATTATTTATGCTAATTGGTATTCGGTTAAGTATGTGTATTGCACATTGATAGGTTTATTAGAAGAGTCTAGGTGTCAAAATATCTAGGCAGCAGAAATTAGTTAATTTTATTGATATTAGAGGAAGTAAGTGTGTTATAGATTGATAGGTTGTCGAAGAGCCTAGGTTCCAAAAGATAGAGGGAAGAAAGCCCTAGGCAAGGTGTCGCAAAGAAGATTGTGAAAAAGTTAAAGGATATAAAAATGCAGTAAATTCAGAAAGGAAGCATGAAGAAAAATAAGAAAGAAAGTTCTAGAGAGAAGAACCAAATGAAAGCCCTGAAGGCAAGACAAAATGTAGATTTTAAAAGAGAGCTGGCAGAATTGAGAAAAGATTTAGAACAGTACATGATGGCAAGGTAGCAAAGGTATGAAGAGGAAAGCTAGGAGCATTTTCAGTGTTGGCCAATGGAAAAGAAAGTAAAGTGGCATGTGAAGATGATTATGGAGAGAAGAAAAAGGTAGAGGATGAATGTTTTGAGAAGAGAAGAGAGAAATGACAGAAGGTGGGATAGCAAAGAGTTGCCCAGTGAGAAACATACACCAGAGGAGGTGAAGGAAGGTCTCATTGAAGAGAACACGGGAAGAGATAAGAAAGAAAGAGGGAAAGAGGAAGAAGTGCAACAAGTAGCATTTGAGAAGGAGAGTAATGCAGAAAGGAGAGTGTCCAGGAAGGAGGCACTCATAGAGACATTTTGGTCTCTTGTTTTAATTGCTAATGTTGTATGTGAGCATGTGTATGCATGTATGATAAATATTGCGGAGAAGGTCAAGAACAAGGCCTTGGATTTGAAAAGAGAAAGGGCACAAAGAATACCTATAGAGAGGGATGCTAATGAGAAAGAAAGGAAGCAAGTTGCAGCAGTTTGCCAAGAAGGCATAAAGCAACAGTTGGCAGCAGAGGTACATTGCAAATTACCTGAGGATGAAGAAAAGGATGATGCTGAAGTTTTGCAGTTTGATGAAGGATATTAGGAAGAAACCCCAGAGTTTCATGATGCTTTGGAAGATGTTGCAAAAGCAGGGCAAGATGCCTATGAAGAAGAGAAGTTGGAAGACAAGGAAACCAAAGATGAAGGCAATTCGAGGCAGCAGGTAACATGAAGTTACAATACTGATTTTGGTTATGAAAGTGAAATTAAAAAGAATGTTAATTTTTTATCATTTCAGTAGAAGAAAGAATGTGGATGAGCAAGAAGAAAAGGAGAAAAGGAATTTGGTTAATCATGGGTACATAATTCCAAGTTGGCAAAGGAAACCAGTTATTGGAGGGTAGCAGTTAAGGCGCAAAGAAAAAGATGATCTTGACAATATTTGTAGAAGCTAGAAGATGCAAGGTATGGAGTATATGCCAGAGAACAGGTGGAAACCTGAATTTAGGAAAAGTTGGCCAGCAAGGAGACCTAGAGAAGATTATTTGAGGTTGAAAGTAGAGCTTGGAAAAAGAGTAGCAATAAAGGGACAGCAGTCCAACAATGTGGGAAATAAATTGTGGATGGTGCAGCATGTGGACTAGGATGTTGCAAGGCAAGAAGATAAAAAGACAATGTTCGAGAATTGGAAACATGGAGAAGAGGCTAAGGCCAATGAATAAGGAGCCATAGTAAAGGATGAGAATGAAGATAAAGGCCAAGAGCATGCAAAAAAATTTAGGAAAAAGAAGAGTGGTCCCTACAAGGTAAACGGTAAGCAATCTGATGAAGCTTTAGAGGCTTTGAATGAGATTTATAGTTTAAGGGAAGAAGATACCAAGGTTGAGGAATTGAATAGTAATTGGGAGATGTATAAGTATGAGATAGAAGTGTGGATATTTGTAGATGAGAAAGAAATGAGGAAGCAAAGACACAAGAAGTCAAAAGAACATAAACAAAAATAGATTGGGAAGTTTAGAAAGAGTAAATATGGATGTGAGATGGACCATTGGAATGGTTTAAGTGAGAAAGGTGGAAAGAAAGAATGGGCAGCAGAAGCTTGGGTTAATGGAGGCATGGAGAGTGAAGAAAAAGCAACAGAAAATGAAGAAGGTACAAATGAGTTTTGCAGTAGTTGCATAATTTACAGCAGTAAAGATTGAAGGTGAAAGAATTTATGAAGATCCAGTAGATGGAAAAGGGTTCAAAGGGAATGAAAGTGAAGGTGTTGTCTTATGCAAAGGGGCAGCAGATAATGAGGTTGCATTTTCCTTTTCAAATTCTATTTGTGCAGCTAGAGTGGATTTTTGTCAGTGTACAATCAGGATGATGGAGTAGTATATTGATGAAAACATGAAGCTGAATGGAGCAAATGAGAATGCAAAAAGAATGGTGGCAACCTGTGATAGTGAAGTTGCAGTAGAGCTATAGGAAGGGGTAAAATTTTTAGATTTTTGTGAAGGAATGGATTTACATTCGTTTGATAAGGTGAATAGTGTGAAGTTTGAAAAGACATATATGGTGAGGTTTATTTATACTTTCATGAGGATATTGAGAGTTATGATGTGTATGGGAGAGCACAAAATGGGCCATTATGGACATGTGAGTTTGATGAAGTTGACAATCAAATCGACGAAAGGTATGAGTTTGCAAATATGGAAAACCAACATTTTTCTTTAATGATTTATACTGGTTGGTATGAGGATGAGAGGGCAAGAAGATTGCAGCATAGCCATAGATATGATAGGTCTGAAACAAGGATATTGGTGGAGAACTGTCAAAAGAACTCGATGGATGTACTTGAGCGATGCTGGAAAAAAAGAAAGAAAACAAATGGAGAGTAAGTTGCTAAGTATTACTTCATGTGCAATAGCTCATGCAATTTTTTTCTCCTGGGGAATTTGATGCAGGAGCATTGACCTAATTTCCAAATTTATGGTTAAGTGGCAGGATGTAGGAGGATAGAAGTTCCGTTCACCACAGTGACATGAACAATAACCAGAAGATGTTAGTTAATAAGAACCGAACAATTGAGAGGTGATGAATTAGAGTCAAATAATTAAAAAGCAGTTGCAAGAATCAGTTGAGGATGGTTAGAGATTAAAAGTTAAAGGTCGACAGTTGAGGCAGATGAGAATCAATGGTCGAGCAGTTGGAGAGAATACGAAGAAAAATAGTTTAAGATGGTTAGGATTCAGTTGAGGTAGATGAAAACAAAAAGACCAAAAAAAAAGTTTTAAGGTGCATCGGAAGATTATGGAGGTCTGGTCGGGTTGGTCACGAATAATTGGAAGGCCGGTTGAGGAAGGGAAATCAAGTAGAGGCTGAGAGGAAGAGAGTAAGAAAGCCAAACAGAAGAAAAGAGGCTGAATGAGAATGATGACTGGTTGTAGAGGAGAATTCCAAGAGTAGTTTTGATGTGAATGGGAAAAGAGAGGGCATAGGAAGAAGGGCAAGTGAAGAAGAATCGAAGCATGGAGATACTATGGGTCTAAGGGTAAACTCAATCTAGGAGTATGAGTCTATAAAATAAAGATACTCTCTATATAGGATGATAAAGTCTTAGAGGCTATCAACATGGAATTTTTGTAACCATGTCTAGCTAAGTATAAATAAAGGAAACTTATTATCATAGCTCTGATGGTCGCTTTACTATTGTTTGAATGTTGAGTTGGTTTCTTTAAAATTGTATTTCATTTAGTTGATTGTGTTTCTAGAAGATTCTTGTGACTGGATTAGTTCGTTTGGGTCCCTGTCTCTAAGATTAGTTTCCAGTGAGGTTTCTTCCATTTATTCTAGCCTGGGAAGTTTCCTATCTCTTTAAATGTGCTATTACAGAATTGTTTATTACTGACATGATTCCTGTCATTGTTTGACTATTAAGTATGCTGAGGATAGATAAGAATTAGAGAGTTAAGTTGAGTGACTCAAAGATTAGATTTTAGATATTAAAGGAAGACCTCCTGACTTACATCAAAATCAGGAGGGATTGAGTTCATAGAAATCTTTGTCTTAGTCAAAGAAACTATGTTGACACCATTTTTAAAAAAAATTCTATGCACGATACAAACTAATGAGTATTCCTTTACCATAAGTATTAAGATTTCATTAGATATGTGTCTTAAGTCAGATGACGATGTAGAGGATATGTATAATGTGCCACATTCTACTCTTGTTGGTAGCTTGATGTATGAAATGGTATGTATTAGGTGAAATATTACCCAAATGGTGGGAGTTTCTAGCAGGTTTATGTCTAACTCTAGTAGAGGGCATTAGACTTGTGTTAAGAGGGTATTTATATATTTCCGAGGAACTTGTGATTATTGATTATGTTATTTATGTGGGAAAGTTATTGAAGATACATGCTTTGTTGATGCATATTGGGCAAGTGACTTGGATAGTTGAAGGTCCATTAGTGGTTATGCATTTGTTTTGTTTGGTGGTGTAGATTAGAGAAATGCAATAAGGTAAAAGCAAAACCAAATGTAAACAAAACACAAGATTATACCTCATGCAAAACCTAATCCCATCAAGGGAAAGAGGAGCCCTTGCACCCAAGAGAGGCTCCCAAGACCAAGATTGTCCCTAGACTATTGATTCAAATGTGAAATGCCTTCTCAAATGTGCAACTCACTATAAGCTCAAGTGTGATTTTGGCATGGTAACTTTGCATGAAAATGGATGATGAAAATGACTTGTGAGAGGTTGTATTTATAGACTTTTGAAGAGGATTTTGATCCAAGGGTGGAGATTGATTGGAGAGATCAATGGTGGAGGATGAAAGTGAGGTGGAGGGCCTAGATTTGATCTTGGAAGATGGAGGGCTAGGAATAAAAGTAAATCTTTTATTCATTTTTGGGAAAGGGGTGAATAAATGAGGTTTGGTGAGATGGATTATTTGTGAATTAAAAATTCACAAAAGGAGGGGTAAAATGAATTAAAAATTCATTTTGGGGAAGAGAGTTATGACATGTGTAAGAGGAGTAAATGTGATGTGTGATTTATTTGAATTTTAAATTTGAGGAATGTGGAGAGAAGTGCTAATGGGGATTTGACTTTCTTAATTAGGGTGATTAACCTAATTAATATGGCTGGAATAAATTAGTAGAGGGATTAGAGGGGGGTTAAGATTAATTAATTATTGATTTAATTAATTAATCCTAAGGCTAGGATGGGATAGGCTAGAGTAGGCAATTAAATAATAGCTATTTAATTGTCTAGGGTAGGGATAGGCTAATTAGTAGGCTGGATTAATTAGTTAACATGGTTTTAACTAATTAATTGGATTTAGGGAAAATGGGGATTTGATTTAATAAATTTTGCATATTTATTAAATCATTTGGCTAAGGTTTGGACTATTGAATTAATAAAATTAATTCAATTTTGGGATAAAATAGTGTGGATTTAGAAAATGAACGGGGTGATTAATTAAATAAAAATTTAATTAATTAGTTGGAAAGGGAATTGGTAAGTTTAGGGGTGTCAGGAATCAGTTTGGTGGTCGAGACATTTTTAGGTGTCTACATTTGCCCCTCTTTGACGTGGCGTCAGGACCTAGGAGGGAAGTGGCGTCAGGTCGAAGAAAAAAATATGCCCCAGCTGCCGGGAAGGAGTGAGATGGATAAGGGATGCCCCCTCGAGAGGTTGGCGGGAAAAATGTCAATTTTACAGGTAAACTCTCGAAAGGACGTGACGGAAGCGAAGGTGATGGGAAGAAAAATAGAGGAAAAAGGCTGGGATCTGCACCCTGGAGGGAGAAGAAAGGGATGGAGGGAGGACATGGCCCACTATATTAGGAAAAGTGGGCCCAAAGAGTGCCACATTTGCACACTTTGACCTTCTAGAAGAAAAAGACAAAGGAGAGATGGGCGAGCGCAACCCACAGTTCCCGTGACTTCATCACATCTCAGAGTGATTCCGAGAGGTCGGGCGGTCTCCCGAGGCTGGACCCCAGGTAGGGTCTAACCCGTACTTTGTGATTTTTATTTTACGCACTTATTTTTGGGTTTTGGGAAATGGGTAAGGAGCGCATGGCGCCATAGACAAGGCGGATTAGCGCAATCCTGTGGATTAGCGCTATTCGCCAGGGTAGGTTAAGGCGATTTTGTCGCCATTTTGGACGAATGTTGGCGCTATCCTCTGGATTGGCGCCAAAACTAAGGGTACAGCAAATATGGAATTTTGACGCCATATTATGGGTAGAATGGCGCTATCGTCTGGAATAGCGCCATGATGTGAAATAGCGCTAAGATTAGTTTTAGCGCTAAAATTTTGATTGACGCGAAAATGGGGAACTGCGCCATCGTCTGGATTAGCGCGATATAGGTCACGCAGTGGCGCCAATGTCTGGGTTGGCGCGATACGATGAGCGCAGTGGCGCCAATGTCTGGATTGGCGCGATAGGCAGGGGAAAGTAGCGCTATTTTTGTGAATAGCTCTTAGGGATTTTTCTGTATGGGGCCACATGGTCTGGGCCTTTGGGACATTTAGAAGAAAAAGATGTAGGGGGACAGTAATTTTGTATCTAATGAAGAAGTGGTGGATGCAGGATACGCAGCGGTTTATACTGCAGTTGCGAGAGCGACGAGTACGATCCATGATGCCACTATTTGACGAGGCATGGCGACCTCGGCTTGCGACACTAGGGCTTTGGATGGTGGCATCGATGCCTGTGCTGCGAGCTCATAGAGCTCTGATGATGGCCGCAGTGGAGCGATACCGTAGCGAGACCTCCAGCTTTTTGTTGCCGACAGGAGAGATGACCATCACACTTGAGGATGTTTATCGCATCCTCAAGCTGTCAATTCATTGTCGACGTGTGAGGTATGACACGAGGAGGGGGTGGACTGCGTTGATCAGAGTGTTCAGAGCAGAGCACGTGGTGCTTTCCGCAGACGGGAGGGAGATGGATTATGACAGGACGCTTGCAGCGGGTGCAGATCCCTTTGCCTTATACTTGTGTACGCTGATTGGAGGTGTAGTGCTGCCAGATAGGCGAGGCAGGGGTTTTCCTGTGGGCTGGGGTGGGATGATAGAGGGGATGGTGAGACATGAGACTGTCTACGCATGGGGGCCGGTGATGCTAGCACAGCTGCTACATGAGATGCACACGGTTGCCTATCTTCATGACAGGGCTTTATCGGCTGGGGTTTCACTGCTGCATGTATGGCTTTGGGAGCATATTCCCGTGACTCAGCCGATATGCGGTTATTATCGGCGGCCGTTTGAGGCATTTGTGTTCTTGTATCGGGATGCCGTGTATACTTATACTGGATAGGTCCGCCACTGGCGGAGGATATTGGATGATGTGATTAGTGTGGTTTATCGTCCGTATATTGATTGTGAGGATTGGCCTGATGATGTTATCCAGCTCCCGTACACCTTTCAGCAGAGATTTCTTATGGGTCGTGCGGATTGGACCATAGAGATGTACCTATCTTCACGGGTGATGCGGCAGTTTGGACGGGTACAGGATGTGCCCCAGCAGATGGCCATATATGCACGGACACTGCGGGATACAGCTTATTGGCCCACAGCATTACAGCCACAGGTTGCGCTGAATGACTGGGCAGCACTACGACCAGTTCAGTGGGATTGGGGGAGCACCGTGGTAGATGCAGGTACTACACCTGCCTATGATGCATGGTGGCAGACACATCGGCCCACCTGATTTACCGATCCGGCAGCGGAGCTATCAGAGGATGAGGGGGATGGAGATGATCCAGATGGGGGTGGTGATGAGGTTATTGCAGATTTTATTGTAGAGGTGATGGATGATGGATCAGAGAGGGTGATCGCCAGAGATGGTCAGCTGGTGGATGAGGGGGAGGCAGCGGTAGCGGGACAGGGGCCAGTGGGGCAGGATGTTCCGGGACAGCAGGTTCCTGCTCAGCAGGTTCCCACACAGCAGGTTCCTGCGCAGCAAGTTCCAGCAAAGCAGGTTCCAGCAGAGCAGGTGCCTGCGCAGCAGGTTCCAGGACAGCAGGTCCAGGCTAGGGGTGGACGGCTGGGTAGAGCACCACGACGACGCGGTGGTCGGCCGAGGACAGAGCAGGGTGATCTATCCCCATCACGGGTGGAGCAGCTGTGGGTTGGTAGGCATGACGTCGAGGCAGGGAGCTCGGGGGTAGCGATGGAGGTAGAGGTTGAGAGGCTGACGCCTCGACGATAGCCACGGGATGAGATGGAGGAGATAGAGACACTACGTGCTCAGGTGGCCAGTCTAGAGGAGGCGTTGGGGCATCGAGAGGCTTAGTTGGGACAGCTGCAGGGAGTAGATGGGTGGCTGGCAGTTGCAGAGGCTCAGCTGGCTCAGGCCAGAGAGGATATGGAGGACTTGAGGATAGAGCGAGATGCAGCGCTAGTGAGAGCACAGCAGGCAGAGACTGCGTTGAGCAGTACACAGGCTATGGGTGGGGGCCTTGCCCCGATATTGGCAAGGATGCAGACTCAGCTGGCCCAGGCTCAGACACATGCGCATCAGATACAGGGTCAGTTGAGCCAGTCACAGGGACAGGTTGCTCAGATACAGGGACAGATGGCTCAGGTACGAGGGGAGCTAGCAGAGGCGAGAGCACGTACTGAGTACTATCAGGGGTTATACTATGCAGCCGTACCTGCAGCGCAGCGAGCACCGAGTTACAGCCAGGTCAGTAGATCGGGGGCGTCGAGATCACATCGATCTAGATCTATTCAGTCAGTTCAGCAGACGATGCCCCCTCCCACGTATGTGCCCCAGCAGGATCCTCAGGTACCAGTAGCACCACAGCCACAGCCGCCGCCAGGATCACAGGCTCGACCAGGGTCATCATCTCCTACCCCCTCAGAGAGGGGATCCTCGATGTGATAGTTATATCATGATAGCCTTTAGAGGCATTGTATCAGGACACTTTATTATTATTTTTTTGATGATGTGAGCGATGTACATTTTTTTGTGGTGATTATATATGATGCAAGACTTCTGATGGCTTATGATGTTCTTTTGTGATGATGCTTATATGATGGATGCACATGTTATATTTTATATGTTGTGGATGTATGATGTGTTTTCAAATGATATGGTGATTTGGTGGATGCAATTATGTGTTTAGGAGATGTTGATATGTATGGAATGCAATGTAATGATGCTATTTTTAATATGCACTTATGCTATGATGTGTAATGATATGCAGCTGAAATGAATCTACTTGTGTTTTATGCAAACTTAAATGGATTTAGAATGAACCTAATATGTGATGCCAATGGATTAAAATGAACCTATCATGATATGCAAATGGATTAAAATGAACTTAATATGATATGCAAATGGATTAAAATGAACCTAACATGAGATGCAAATGGATTAAAATGAACCTAACATGATGTGCAAATGGATTAATAATGAACCTAATATGATGTGCAAACGAATTTAAAATGAACCTAACATGATGTGCAAATGAATTTAAAATGAACCTAACATGATGTGTAAATGGATTACTATGAACTTAACATGATATGCAAATGGATTAATAATGAACCTAATATGATATGCAAACGGATTAAAATGAACCTAACATGATATGTAAACGAATTTAAAATGAACCTAACATGATGTGCAAATGGATTAATAATGAACCTAATATGATATGCAAACGGATTAAAATGAACCTAACATGATATGTAAACGAATTTAAAATGAACCTAACATGATGTGCAAATGGATTAATAATGAACCTAATATGATATGCAAACGGATTAAAATGAACCTAACATGATATGTAAACGAATTTAAAATGAACCTAACATGATGTGCAAACAGATTAAAATGAACCTAACATGATATGTAAACGAATTTAAAATGAACCTAACATGATATGTAAATCGATTACTATGAACTTAACATGATATGCAAATGGATTAATAATGAACCTGATACACATGATGTTCCTTGTGTTGACCCGGAATGGTGAGACTGTGGGTGAAGGTGTTAGGTGTTGTGGATGATACAGGGGATGGTGGTGGGGGGATTGGAAGATGGTTAGGTCATTAGATACCACGTCATTGAGGGGGGGGGGGTTTGGTTCAAGATATGTTACGTGGAGATAGGTTGGGATGATGGGGTTAGTGCGGGAATTAGATTGGTGGGGGGGGTTGAAAAGTGTTGATCAAATCTAGGCCGATATGGGATAAGTGACTGAGTGATTAGGGTGATGATGTTGAGCTAGTATCAGTAGTTGCACAAAATTAATTGAGAGCATTTCTAAGTTTATTGTAGCAATGTCGGATTCAATTCACGAAGGTATGAAATGACCTAGGTGATGATGTATATCCGACAATTGCATGGACTAGACCCACAAACAATAGGTTGGCTTCATGCATGCCCAATGTAGTATAATCTTGTCTAGTAGAGGAAGGGGACTCATAGCAGTGAGTGTGAATAATGCATATAAGGTGTTGATGCCTGTATATGCAAAATAGGACTCATTATGCTAGAACCGACTTGGACTTCAAGATATGAATACTATTCTTGGAGTAATGAAGCCAACCCACAAGCACAGCATACTAAAACAATGACTATGTCCACTCCAAGGGCTATCCGCTACGTACCATGATATAATGAGATCAAGGTAGCTTTGGAGTTCTCTTGGAGTGAGACAAAAAGATAAAAATCAATAAGCAAAAAGACCAACGAAAGATACAAATAGCCTTTTGTGTGCTCTTGCCAAGAGACGTGATGATAGAATGATAGATTTTTGTCCATTGTAGGAAAGACATATCCTAGGACGCAGATTTGTTTTTGATTGGAGAGTTGTTTTGTGGAAGATGGGCAGAAGAACAATCGGGCCAAATGGAAGATTATAGTTGGTAGGTTGCTTGATGATTTTTGCGTGAGGGACCCTGTTTCAATGGTATGTGTAGCATGCATATCGTTTCGTAGATCTAGAAAGCTCAGTGAGTGGGAACCATCCCAATGGGTGGGATGGGTGCATCTTAGATACCTGAGTACTGGAAACATCCTTCGTATTCCAGACTGCCTACATACCCTGTATCCACGGGATCAAGGCACTTTTAAGATGCAGGTGAAATGAATATGTAGTTCTGGCAAGACTTGATGATGTGGGAATGGTTGGCGATGTGATGTGATGAGGGTTGAGATGTGTTTAGATGATTGTGGTGGGATGTGAGATTGATGCCTGTGGTGATTATTTTGGGATTTTCTAATTTTCTGCTATTTTTTGGATTTTCTGATTTTATGATGTTTTTGGATTTTCTGATTTTATGATGTTTTTGGATTTTCTGATTTTATGAACTGTACAAAGGAGAGCTTACAAGGATCCTCGTTCCCCAGGTGGGGTTCTGGGTGGGTGAGTGAGTGCGGGATGGGTGAACAAATTTGATGTATCAGAATTTCAAGCCATGGGATGTGTGGGTATGGAGTGCTATGCTGGAAAGAGGACTTATTAGATGGTAGAACCGGCCATTACGCATGGTGCCTGAAACAAGTTTTCACCATGGTACTTATCCAAGGCGTCACCGAGGTGATTTTCACCATTGGAAGTTTTTATTGCACTCTGATTTTTTCTTGATTTTTTGATTTTTTGACATTTTTGCTTTTGTTTTTGATTTTTTGACTTGTGGTATCAGATGGGTTATGCATAGAATTGCTTGAGATGCAAGATATTCATTGGCTCGTCTAGAGGCTGCCCCTCGGGTGTTGCAAGCTGATAAGTGCCTGACCCATAGTCAGCGGTGATGACATAAGGTCCTAGCCAATTAGGTTTGAATTTTCCTTGCTTCGGACGCTCTTGCAGGTTCTTTTGATTTTCCATTAGGACTAGGTCACCTACCTCAAACTTTCTGGTTCTGATCTTTTTGTTGTAGCTTCTTCTGAGGCGGTTTTGGTATGCCTGTAAGTGATTTAATGCATTCAGGCGTTTCTCATCCAACAATTCAAGTTGATGCAACCTTGCGACGCGATAGTCTTCATCAGATATAATATTTTGCAATGATACTCGGAGGGACGGGAGCTCGACCTCTATAGGTAAAATGGCTTCTGATCCGAATACTAGTGAGTATGGAGTGGCTCCCGTAGGAGTGCGGATGCTAGTGCGGTAAGCCCATAGGGCGGGGTTAAGTTGAAGGTGCCAGTCGCGGCCAGCTTCATTGACTGTCTTCTTTAAGATGCGGAGGATGGTTTTGTTAGAAGCCTCTGCTTGACTGTTTCCTTGGGGGTAATATGGCGTGGAGAAGCGGTGTTTGATGTCAAACTTTTTGCACAAAGTGCGAACTTCTTGGTTCTTAAATGGCTTCCCATTATCAGTGACAATGGAATAGGGGATACCGTAGCAGCAGATGATGTAGTGGAGAATGAATTTGGAGATTTGGATGCCTGTGGTGAAGGTGAGTGGTATTGCTTCCACCCACTTTGTGAAGTATTCGGTAGCAGTTATTATAAATTTATGGTCGTTGGAAGATGGAGGGTGTATTTTACCTACGAGGTCGAGTCCCCACTGTGAAAAAGGCCATGGTGTTGTGATTGGTTGCAGCTCCTGTGCTGGTGCGTGGATGAGATCACCATGCTGTTGGCATGGGAGGCATTTTCTGATAAACTGATGTGCATCCTTGTCCATAGTGGGCCAATAATAACCAGTCCTTAGGATCTTCTTAGAAAGAGCTGGTCCACTTGAATGTGCCCCGCAAATACCTGCGTGTACCTCTTCCAAAGCTGCTTCGGCTTCCCTAGAGTCTAAACATCGTAGAAGCGTACCATCAAGACTCCTTTTGTAGAGGGTGTCACCTACAAGGATGAAACGGGAGGCTCGACAGATGAAGGATTTTTTCTGTGATGGGGATAAGTTGTTGGGGAGGATGTTATCGTGCAGATAGAGGTAAGTTTCCTGATACCAGGGGGATAAGGGACCAACAATTTCGCACACTAATTCAGACTGGGGAATGTCATATGCTGGGATGGGGAGCTCTTCAATCAGGAATTTGCATTTCTTGGTGCCTTGCTGCATATCAACCAAAGATCCAATGGTGGCCATGGCATCTGCTGCTTTGTTGTTTAACCTTGGGATCTGCTCAAAGTGGATGTCACTAAAATAATCTTTAAAGTCATCGACCATCTTCTTATAGGGAAGAAGCTTATCGTCCTTGGTTTTATATTCATTGTTGACTTGTCTGATGACTAGTTGAGAGTTGCCATACACAGTTAGTTTGTCTATTTTCCATTGGATGGCCATTCGGAGGCCTGTGATTAGGGCCTCATATTTTGCTACATTATTGGTGCATGGAAATGTGATTTTGAATGATTTAGGGATCGTGTCACCTTGAGGGGTAATAAATAGGACGCCTACCCCCGAGCCTCTGTGAGTGTAGGATCCATCGAAATACATCTTCCATGTATCTGTGGCTGGTGTGATTGTCAAGATGGCCTCGTCTAGAAATTCCGCTATTGTAGGATGCTCTGCTTGAATAGGTGCCTCAGCCAGTTGATCTGCTATGACTTGTCCTTTGATTGCCTTCCTTTCTGTGTATTCTATGTCAAATTCGGTGAGAATCATGACCCATTTTGCCATCCTTCCTGTGAGAGCTGCTCTGTTTAGCAAATATTTGAGTGGGTCGATCTTAGCAATGAGCTTAGTCTTATGATTGAGCATATAATGTCTTAACTTTTGTGATGTGAAGACGAGGGCTAGGCATGCTCATTCAATTTGTGTGTAGTTAAGCTCATAGGAAATCAAGGTGCGGCTGATGTAGTAGATGGCTCTTTCCTTTCCCTGTTCATCGTGTTGTGCTAACAAAGCCCCAATTGCTGTGTCGGTTGCAGAAATATACAAGAGGAGGGGCTCTCCTGGTCTTGGTGGAGATAGAATAGGGGGGTTAGCCAGATATGCTTTTAGCTGGTCGAAGGCATCCTGACACTGAGTAGTCCAGGTAAAAGCTGTATCCTTTCGGAGGAGATGCTGGAATGGTTGGCATTTGTCGGCAAGTTGAGCAATGAACCGGCGAATAGACTGTAGTTTACCCTGTAGGCTTCTCAATTGTTTTAAGTTTTTTGGAGGTGGTATTTCAGTAATAGTTTTGACCTTTGCCGGGTCCACCTCGATCCCTCGTCTAGAGACTATGTATACCAATAATTTGCCTGAAGTGACGCCAAAGACACATTTTTTTGGATTTAAACGAACATTATATTGCTCTAACCTGTCAAAGATTTTGGCTAGCACGTCCAAGTGCTCTTCTCGGGTCTTTGATTTGCCGAGTAAGTCATCAACGTAGTCCTCCATGATGTGGTGAAAGAGGTCGTGGAAGATGACAGTCATCGCTCGTTGATAAGTAGCTCCTGCATTCTTTAAGCCGAACGGCATTACTACCCAACAGTATGTCCCCCATGGGCAGATAAAGGAGGTTTTGTGCTGATCTTCTTCGGCAATTTTGATTTGATTGTATCCTGAAAAGCCATCCATGAGGGATAGCATCTCATGCCCTGCGGTAAGATCCACGATCATGTCAATGTTGGGAAGAGGGAAGTCATCTTTTGGGTAGGCCTTGTTGAGGTCTCTGAAGTCAGTGCAATAGCAGATTCTGCCATCTGGTTTAGCAACAGGTACTAGATTCGAGACCCATTCAGGATAATCAATTGGACGTATGAACCCCACGTCTAGTAACTTTTTAAGCTCTGCTTTGACAAGAAGGGCCACCTGAGGATTCATCTTTCGAAGCTTCTATTTGACTGGTTTGGCATCAGGACACATTGCAAGGTGATGTACAACCAAGGTGGGATCTAGCCCTGGCATGTCTGCGTAGGTCCACGCAAAGTTGCGATTTCTGCGTGTGAAGAATGCCAAGAAGTCCTCTTGTTCGAACAGGCTGAGAGATTCTGCTCGATATGTGATTTTGGGCTCTTCCTCTGTCCCTAGATTCATTTCCTGCGCTGGTTCAACCAAAATGGGTGATCTGTCAGGATATACCTTATCTATTTCAAGGAGGCCCATGCTTCCATCTCCTGGCACCTCTTGGAGGTTTTCACTAGGGGATACGTCCTTTATTTTTACTTTTTTAGGATCTGACACTGCCGTAGAACGGTTTTCACCATCAGATCTATTTTTTACTTTTGTATTTTTGCGACTAGAAGCAGGGGTTGTCTCCCCAAAATAGGTAGCCGGATTGAGTTCCATGATGTATCCAGCTCTGTGGTCTCCCAAGGGGAAGTTGTCTCTTACTCCCATCATTTCGGAAATGGCTTCGTCATTAGGTGCAATATCCAAAATAGGAGGTCCTTGTTGGTCCCAGTCGATGAGGTCAGGGTATACTAATGGTAGGTCATTAGGTGATGAGGCGAGAGTAGTGACCAAGTAGATGGTACAAATGGAGGAGGCGAAGAAATCGGCAAAGTCACTAAAGGAGTCTTGTAGGTCCGTCTCGTTAATGTGGTCGACGTCTAGAGAAACTGGAGCAAACTCGGCTAAGATACATTCGCCGGTATTAAGGATGCGGTGTGGTTGGCCATATCCTAACCCTTGAGTATAGGGGTTCCTTGTTGCTTGTAGTGGTTCCACAATGCCCTGTTCATGAAGGCCAATGCCGCCTTGTCCTTTGTAACCCATGCTTTTGACTATCTCAGAACCTTTGCCGTAACTGTTTGCTGGGATGGTGGGGATGTCTTGTTCTGTTTCCTCGTCCTTGTAAAGCCAGGATGAAATATCTTCAAGTATGTCCTGATCCAGAAGGTGTTTTTTCTCAAAGACGGGTGAGGGTTTGCATTTGATGATGACTGTGTCAGCTGCCTCTGTGTGCGGAGTACCAAATGTCTTGGGAGTGGGTAATAAGCCCACGCAAAAGGTGCCATGAAGGTTGTATTCTCCACAGCCTTGGTCGCTGAGCTTGATCTTGACCTCAGGTGGTGAAGGTGTTTGTGATGAAGTGGTGACAATGTTGGCAGGGTCGATGTATGAAGTGGAAGCTGTTGGGGTGATTTAGTTGGTGGCTTTATTGTACAGACAGAAGGTTTGGTTGTGTCCTTCCAGAAAACTACAGTATTGGAAAGGACGGGGATCGGCATAGATAGTGACTTCAGTGCCGTTGTGGGGGAATTTGAGACATTGATGGAAAGTGGAGGGGACGGCTTGCATGGCATGAATCCATGGGCGGCCGAGAAGAATGTTATAAGGGAGGTCAAGATCCAGAACCTGACATTTGGTTTCAAGGATTTTCTGTCCCACTTGAATAGGAAGCTTTATGGTACCTTCTGATAGCCTCTCGGTGTCATCATATCCTTTGATTGTTATGCACTCGCTAGCATCCACAACCACATCTGAATACCCCAAGTGTTTTAGTAATTTTAGAGTGCATATATTTAGGCCGGAAGCACCATCTATTAGGACCCTTTTAATGGTGTGTTTGTGAATGCGGACCTCGATGTGTAGTGCATCATTATGTAGGTACTCGGAGGCAGGAAGGTCTTTTTCAGAAAACGTGATATGGTGTGGTGTGGCAATATGGCTGACCATGGCTTGAAATTGATTGACATCCAAGTTTGCAGGAACTTGTGTTTCCAACAGGGCCTTGTCGAGAATGTCCTTGTGGCGGGGTGATGTACGAAGGAGCTCAAGGATGGAGATTTGCGCAGGTGTATTTCCTAGATGGTCTAGGAGGTTGTATCGAGCGGTGAGTGATGGACGAGCGTTTGGACGAGGGGGGAGGGGATCAAATGTGGATGGGGGTGTTGGTTCAGTGGGAGGGGCAGTGCGGATTGAGACACGGCCTCGACGGGTTGTGACGGCGCAATCGGGTGCTTGTGCCCGAATGGTTATTGTGTTAACAGAGTGGGATGAGGGTTCAATGCGGCCGACAATGGAATCGTAGTGTGTGGGTGGTGGAGTGACGTTGTACGCTTGATTGGATGATGAAGCTTTGTTATGGTTGGGTAAGGGGTCCTTGTAAGCTCCAAGATTGGCATTTGGTGATGGCTGTGTACTGTGCTCAAGGTTGACAAGATTTTGATCTATTAGGTCTTGGATACAATGTTTTAATTGCATGCAGTCTGTTGTTTTATGACCTGCCACGTGGTGGTATTCGCAATAATCATTTTCATTGTACCGTGCTGCCTTGAGGTCATTGTCTTGGCGTGGTCTGACAGGTGGGAGTGTGATTTCTCCTTGTTTGAGACATCGATCGAGAATGTCCTCAATAGGTTCGGCTAACGGCGTGAAATTTCGGCGAGGTTTGCGAAGTTTGTTTGGTCCTCGTTGGTTATTGGTGTTTGCTGCATATGTGTGTGCCGGTGTGTGATTTTGGATGTGTTGGACGGCCTTTATATCAGTGATGCCGTCGTTCAAATTATTCTTGTTCTTCCCCCAATAACGTGATTTATCATTAGATTGCGTGTTGGTATTGTTGTTGTTGTTGGGGGTATTATGATTGGATTTGTGGTTATTATTGTTGTTGTTATTGTTGGACTTGGGATCATAAAGTTTGATAGAACCTTTGGCAATGAGGGCTCGTTCCACAGTGGTGCCTTTGTCGATAACCTCTTCAAAGGTAGATGCACACAGAATCTGTAAGTGAAAGCCTAATTCCTGATTAAGATTAGCCACAAACATGGTGACAAGTTATTTTTCAGGAATAGGCCATGGGAGCTTGCTTGCTAGACCCCTCCACCTTTGTAGGAAAGAAGCGAAAGCTTCGCCGTTCTTTTGTTTGGTGTTACAAAGGTCAGTCATTGACACCTCATGTTCAAAGTTGTAGGAAAAGTGATTGACAAACTTTTTCGCAAGCTCGGGAAATGTTCGAATTCCTGGTGGCAGATGGGCAAACCATTCAGCGGCTTGGCCGCCAAGACTTCTTGGGAAGAGTCTCATAAGATACGTGTCATTGTGAGAGACTTCGAGGCAAGCAATATAGAATTCCCTTAGGTGGTCCCTAGGGTCTCCCTTTCCCTTGTATTTGTCAAATTTTGGCGTTTCAAAGTTTTTAGGGAAAGGGGGCATGTACAAGGTGCGATTAAACGGGTAGGGACAAATATCCTCAAAAGAATAGTATTTGCGTTTGCCCCCAGTTTGTAAGTCATCCACCTTTTGGATTAGGCTTTGCAGCGCGGTGTTGAAATCCTGTGGTTGTTGTGGTTGAAACGCGTAGGGTTGTTGATTGGTGAGATATTGGAGGTGGGGTGGGAGTTGGTGTTGGGGATTGGTTTGGATGAGATGTTGATGTTGCGGGTTGGAGTTTGGATTGAGATGTTGGTGTTGGGGATTGGTTTGGATGAGATGTTGATATTGGGGATTGGTTTGGATGAGATGTTGATATTGCGGGTTGGGGTTTGGATTGATTGGTGTCTGTTGTTGTTGGCATGCGTATAGCTATGGGAGAACATGTGGTGGTATTTGGGGGTTGGGATTGTGTTGACTTGTGAGATTGACGTTGGGTATGTGGACGTTGGATGGGTTGGTCGTGTTGTGGGATTGTTGTGCGAACAGTTGTCGTAGGTATGCAAGGGTGTGAGGGTTTGGTGGGGGCACACTTGTGGAGGTATTAGCTTGTGTGATGTTGCCTTGTATAGCCGTTGTGTTTGAAGCGGAGGGGTTGACGGTAGTCGTGGTAGTGGAGGTGATGACAGGTTGGGAGATGTTAGCAGTGGATGTGGAAGTAGTAGATGTGGTAGCGGTTGATGTTGTGGATGTGGTAGATACGTTAGGTGTTGATGTTTGAGAGATGGTGGGTTGGGTATGTGACGTAGATGCTTGGGTATTTGATGGGGTTGGGACAACTGTAGAAGTGGATGGTTGTGATGATGTTGTGACGGGGGGAAGTTGAGCGCCAAGTTTAAGAAGATGGTCAAGATATCTCTTTGGATCCGATCTTAGGACTTTATCAAGTAGGTCCATATTATCGGCATCTTGCGTGAAAGTCAAGACATCTAGATCATCTTGGGGTATGATGGGGACATTTTGTGGTGGGGGTGGGGTTGGTGTTGGTGCTTGTGGTAGGAAGTGAAAAGGGTCATTGGCGCCAAATGGGGGGATGAAGGAATATGTAGGTGGATTGTATGTCTGATAGATGGGTATGTTGGTAGTGTTAGTGTTAGGCATGCCAAAGGGCCATCGTTCCGCCATTTCTTGATTTCTTTTGTGTTGTGATCTTGTGGTGGGCATACATGTATGGATTTGATTTCTAGATGTGGGATGAGGTGGAGACCTTAGAGAATCGAATTGATTGTGTTGGACCCAAAGATGGATGTGGTTGTGAGATGTAGTAGAGGGATATGATGAAGATCGATATGTTTTCCAAAGGTTTTACCCTAAGGGTGATATGAATGGGTGATATTGATTTTTACACAAATTTTTGGACCAAAGATGTATGATAAGAAAGGGATTTGATGTTTTTTGATTTTTGATTGGTTTAGGATGATGAGGATGATATTGTTGATGTTTAAGCTTTTGGATAGGATCTAGATTTTGATTTGACACACAAAGGATGACGATTTTCTTTGTTTGGGGTAGACTAATGACCTTACACAAAGAGAGGTGATTTGTTTTTCTTGAAGTGTAGACTAATGACTTTTCAAGGAAAATGTGATGTTAATGATAGGATCTAGATCTATCTTTGGCTCAAAAGGGTGACAAGATTTGATGAGTGATTTGATGAGGTTTTGATGTGAATTTTTTGAAATGATTTTATATTGGTCCAAGGAGATGTGCAAAAATGAATGGGGATGAATAGATATGTATTTGGGTTGATTATGATGTATCAAAGTGGTCCAACAAGGGTGTTGAGTGATTCTGTAAGGTTGAATAGAATGTGTGATTTTTTTTTTTTTTTGAAAAAAATGGCTGGACGGTTAGCGGATTTCTATGAGATGGATATGGATTATGGCAGAATCAGAAGGTGTAGATCACAACAGAATAGGTCTTTGCTACAGGCAAGTCAATCTCAGAATAGCGCCAATCCACGGGTGAAAGGGCGCTACAATCAGACTGATATGGCGCTGAAACAAGTTACAAAGGTTTCTGATGGCAAAATTTTTGGGACTTCGGAAGGTGGATCTTTGGATCTGGCTGTTTAGGATGTGGCCAATGGATGTATTCTGTCTCAGGCAAGTCAATCTCAGGATAGCGCCAATCCACGGGTGAAAAGGCGCTACAATCAGACTGAGATGGCGCTAAAACAGGTTTTGACAGATTTTTGTTTGCAAAATTTTGGATTCTTGGTGGGAAAATTCTTGGATTTGTCTGCTTTGAATCTGACCGACTAGTTTGTTCTGTCCCAGGCACGTCAATCTAAAAATAGCGCCAATCCACGGGTGAAAAGGTGCTACAATCAGACTGATATGGCGCTAAAACTGGAAAAATAGATATCTGAAGGCAAAATTTTGGATCTGTGTGTTTGGGATACGAAAAACTGATTTTATTTTGTCTCAGGCACGTCAATCTCAAAATAGCGCCAATCCACGGGTGAAAAGGGGCTACAGTCAGACGGATATGGCGCTGAAACAGGGTTTTGACAGATGTCTAACGGCAAATTGTTGGATTTCTTGGACTGTGATTAACTGATTTGTTTTGTCTCTTGGCAATTTGTTTGTGAAAAAATCAAAGCACTTTAACACACATTTGAATGCATAACAAGCAATGATTTTTGTTTGTGAAATGATATGACTTTGTTTAGATCAAGCACATTTTTTACAACCTATGGTGAGATTGGGACAGTATTTGTTGAATCCCCTAGCTGCGCCTATTCAAAGCGGGTAGCTCCAGGATCTTGGTATAACCGGCTCCTCCTTACATTTGCACACACTTCTCACGCATACCAAGATCCGGGTTTCTTATAAGGCTTGACCCTCTCCAAACCTTTAGATTATCCCTGCTACCTTGGCTAAGAACCGCATGAATCGGGGCCGCTTCAAGGGTTTTGCCCTCTGCGTCAACAAATAGAAGGATTTTGGCTTTCTAAACAATGGCTCTTAGTAAGGGCATCCGTTCAGGTGGTTATACGTGCGGCAGCGCTACTCTCCGTTATGGAGTCTCCCAGCCTCCAAGGGTTGCGCCTTGGAGGGTTTATGGGGAGGTTGGCTGTCGGTATAACAAAACAACACCTGTCGCTTGAGACTTTCGTCCCAAACGCCTTATTTTATATAGCGGCTCGGAAGAGCTTGGCTTTAGCTCGTTGCCGCTTGGGTCGTTCCCACCTTTCGAAGCGGGGTGGCAGGCCCTCTAGGGATTACAAAAGTGATACAATCATGAAAACACTTTTGATCCCCAAGTTCATACAAAGATGCGAGGGGAGAGCATACGTGTTCCCTATGATTATACCACACTCAACATGGTTCAATTTTAGATCTTTGGACTAGATGGGGGGTGATTAATGCAAAGTGTTGTGAGAAGTTTTTGATTCCCAAGATCACCAAAAGGTGCGAGGGAAGAGCATACACCTCTCACTCTACTTGACACAATCACGAAAACACTTCACACAAATATTAAATGGTCTTGATTAGATGCGTGAAAATGCAATTTTGTTGTTCTTTTTATCCAATGAAGTATGCAATTTGTTGTTCTTTTTATAGCCCAAATTGAAGTGTTTTGATTGTTTGTTGGTTTGCACACAAAGAGAAGTATATTTTAGAGCACCAAAGATAAATGTTATCACACACACTTCAATCAAAAGAGTTGTGGTTAATTTTAAACACCAAATTGAAATGTTTGTTCAAGACATGGCAAAAGGGTTCTTTTTAGTTTCCAAATTGAAGTGTTTTGCTAACTAATCAACAAACCATCCTGTAAAAGATTTCGTTAGTACCCGCAGCACCTGCAACAAACAGAAAAATAGCGCTAAAACAGATATGTACAGGCGCCACTGCGGGCAGAACAACCCGACTTACGTGAAAATAACGCCAAACTAGAAGATGGCGCTAATTAAAACCTAGGATAGCGCTAATAAAACAAAAGGCGTAAATACAGAGGATAGTGTTAACAAACGCTAGTTTAGGCGCTAATTAGTATGATGGCGATAATACTGAGAATTTATGGCGCCACTGCGCGGTGTTTTCTGAATCTTGAGAAGACCACCGATGGCGCTAATCTGAAGGATGGCGCCAAAACACGGGTCCATATCTGTTTGGTTGATTCTCTCAAAATTTCGCCATAACTTCCCCCTGTAATTCCTATTTTTCCTGCAAAATAGAGAACAGACAACACAGAAAACAATCCAGAAAAGCAAAAAACAGACGTGAGTATGGTTAGTATGCCAAATGAACCCCGCGTAGAAATAGCGCTAAAATAGAGATAGCGCTGAAATACGGCAGTGATGGCGCCGCTACGACGGATGAATAGCGTTGTACCTGCAAACAGTGAAATACTAACACAGCAACTCACCAACAAAGATTAGATTGGACCTTGTGGGTCCCACCGGGCGTGCCAATGTAGATTAGAGAAATGCAATAAGGTAAAAGCAAAACCAAATGTAAACAAAACACAAGATTATACCTCATGCAAAACCTAATCCCATCAAGGGAAAGAGGAGCCCTTGCACCCAAGAGAGGCTCCCAAGACCAAGATTGTCCCTAGACTATTGATTCAAATGTGAAATGCCTTCTCAAATGTGCAACTCACTATAAGCTCAAGTGTGATTTTGGCATGGTAACTTTGCATGAAAATGGATGATGAAAATGACTTGTGAGAGGTTGTATTTATAGACTTTTGAAGAGGATTTTGATCCAAGGGTGGAGATTGATTGGAGAGATCAATGGTGGAGGATGAAAGTGAGGTGGAGGGCCTAGATTTGATCTTGGAAGATGGACGGCTAGGAATAAAAGTAAATCTTTTATTCATTTTTGGGAAAGGGGTGAATAAATGAGGTTTGGTGAGATGGATTATTTGTGAATTAAAAATTCACAAAAGGAGGGGTAAAATGAATTAAAAATTCATTTTGGGGAAGAGAGTTATGACATGTGTAAGAGGAGTAAATGTGATGTGTGATTTATTTGAATTTTAAATTTGAGGAATGTGGAGAGAAGTGTTAATGGGGATTTGACTTTCTTAATTAGGGTGATTAACCTAATTAATATGGCTGGAATAAATTAGTAGAGGGATTAGAGGGGGGTTAAGATTAATTAATTATTGATTTAATTAATTAATCCTAAGGCTAGGATGGGATAGGCTAGAGTAGGCAATTAAATAATAGCTATTTAATTGTCTAGGGTAGGGATAGGCTAATTAGTAGGCTGGATTAATTAGTTAACATGGTTTTAACTAATTAATTGGATTTAGGGAAAATGGGGATTTGATTTAATAAATTTTGCATATTTATTAAATCATTTGGCTAAGGTTTGGACTATTGAATTAATAAAATTAATTCAATTTTGGGATAAAATAGTGTGGATTTGGAAAATGAACGGGGTGATTAATTAAATAAAAATTTAATTAATTAGTTGGAAAGGGAATTGGTAAGTTTAGGGGTGTCGGGAATCAGTTTGGTGGTCGAGACATTTTGAGGTGTCTATAGGTGGTTTTGTTAGTTGAATGAGTAAGAGGAAGCTCCAACTATTTTATCTACTACCAAAGCTAAGTATATGGATGCTACACATGCCTATAAAGAGGTAGTTTGGTTACAAAGATTGTGCTCCAAAGTTGGTTATGATTGCAAAGTGGTTTAGATTGGATGTGATAGTCACAGTGCTATTTGTTTGGCTAGGAATGCTATGTACCATCCTCATACCAAGTATGTACAGAGAGTGTGTCGATGAGCGCCACCGTGCTTTAAAAGAAACTCCACCCCCTTCTTATTTTTTATGTTCAAGTCTGGTAATACTAGATCTGAGGGACTACATTCTCACCAGTTTACCAATCAATTTTGTTGGATTCCCCCACCTCCTTACTTGTTACCTCCATGATGTTCAATTGACAGATGAGTCTTTAGTTTCCTTCATTTCTCTCTACCCTCTTTTGCAATAACTTTTTGTAATAGGAGATTCTGGGTTAAACAATGTCATAATCTCTTCATCCACTATTGAACATTTGGATATGTGCAGAGTAAAGTCTCTATCTATTAACTACCCCAAAATCAAAGAGTTTTCGGGGAACATGATTGAGGATTTGAGTGTAAATGGTGCAAGGTTATATGAGTTTTCTTATGCCATCATTGAGCTTAAAATGCATTGTGTAAGTACTCCGAGAGAATTGGAAATGGATTGCTCACAAGAGGGTAGACCAGAGGTTATTTCAGCAAGTAGATTTCTTCACATAGTAGGCAATTTCTAGTCCTTGGAGGAACTTACCATCTTCATCGATGATCCCTTTGAAAGGGAAGTAGAGATGGATGTTCCTCTACTGAACCTGCTTCACAGGCTTCCAAATCTTCAGTCGCTTAATATGTTGGGCTACTTTGTTCAGGTATTTACTTAAACTTTCAAATCTCAAACTCAATAATTCTAAGTTTAAGTTGATATTAGAAGGTCTGCATTTTGAATATATATAAATGAAATATGAAAGACTTCTTTTTCAGCAATTCATTAGAACTTGGCTTATAGTTGCTTATTCATGGTACTACAATGCAGGAGTTGGCAAGAGATCCTATACCTCAAGAAAATCCGTGTAGATATACTTGAGTTCGACGACAAGGAAGTTGAGGTAATAGGTTGCTTGCTTTAGAGCATGCCCTTTCTTGAAAGAATGGAAATTCAGGTACCTGACAAGGGATGTGATGACGGTGAATGTATGTCTTTCTATATAGCTATTTCATACCTGAGGAGAGCATCCCAACTAACAAGGATAATTGTAACCTAATTGTAATCCATGGTTTGCTTCAACTATAGGCTTAAAAAACTATGGCCTTTGAACTTCATAATTGTCTCCTCTGTAATAACTCGTCTATGGTATTTGATTCCATGCTCTTTCTAGTTTTTATTCTGAAAGTTGTTTATGTTGTTGAAGTTTCATTTGTTTTTACTAGCAATAAAGTCTGGTGATTTGTTTTAAAGCATACAAAATGATTACAGGGATCTTCAATGTGTGGTAATAAAGTCTGGTGATTTGTTTTAAAGCATACAAAATGATTACAAGGATCTTTAATGTGGGGAAGGACTAACCCTTTCTTGGAATGAAGGAAAATAATAGATGCTAGTACATACTACCGACATTTAATGTTATTTTTATGAATGTCATAATTGGAGCTGTTAAAAACATGATGGTTTTATTGTTTTGTATCAAGGTATTCCAAAGTTCCACTTTCAATGTTTTACATTCCTACCCTCCTTTTTAACATGGGCTACATGGTTCACACCTGCTTATTGGTCTATTTGATTGTTTTATTCTTATGTGCCAGAGTAGTATTTTTACTGTTAAAATGGTGAGATTTAAGCAGGAGAGTATACTATTTGACCAATTAATTTATTGGTATATGTTAAAAAAGTTGGTAAGTGATGTTTATTTATTCTTATGTGGCAAAGAAGTATTTTTACTGTTAAAATGATGAGATTTAAGCAGGAGAGTATACTGTTTGACCAATTAATTTATTCATATATATTAAAAAAGTTGATAAGTGATGTTTATTCAACCCATCTGATGCAGAGGTTCTCCTCCCTCGGCAACAAACAACTCAACTGTACACTCCTCTCAAACACAATTTCATTACACATAATTGCATACACAATCTCCTTTCTGGCTCTTCATTTTTATTGAAAATCAAGAATTTACATACACATTGTAGCAGTAAAAAGGCTACATAATTTCAACAAAAAATACACAATTGGCCTCGCAAGGCCTATCACAGGAAAATCTCTTTTCCATACTTATCTCTCTATTTTGGTACAGCTATCTCTCTTCTCATATGATCCTTCATTCTTTGTTATGTTTCCATTAAAAAAACACACTAAATCTGCCCTAACAGCAAGTGATTCCTACTCACATTGGTGCCTTCTTTTTCCTTTTGCTGGCGCTGCCTTCTTTCTCACGTTCCTTCAGTTGCAGTGATTGACACTTCCTTTCTGCATTCAATGGGTTCCACACCTTGTAATTCTCCCAAACTGTCGGCTCATCCTTCTCAAGCTTTACTTTTCTCAATATCTTGGACAACAACTATATTTCATAGCAAATTTTACTTTTCTCAATATTTTGAACAACAACTATATTTCATAGCAAATGAATTCTGTTTTCATGAGCAGTTGAAGTGCTGCATCTCCTCCCTTAGACGCCTCTAAAAACAATCCCCAAATGAAAATAAACGAGCCTTGGCGTTTCATATATCTCTTTAACATTTAGGCGCTCTATGGTTTTTTTTCTTTTAAAAAAACAAAAAACCTGCGGAGCACCCATATATCTATTAAAGATCTAAATCAGAGAGTACAAATGGGGTCCAAAATAGACAAAGAGGCACATGATCATTCAAATCACACTGGCCATAAAAAAACATCCAAAAAACAATCATTTGAAAAAAATGCTATCACCCAAGAGAGAAGTACTTACCATGGGCATAATCACATGAAACTTCCTAAGTGACTAATTAAATACTGGTCCAAATAGCCACAAAAGCTTTAATAAGGCACTTTAACATCTACCAACCAATATTGCAGGACTAAATGGCAAAATCCATAGAGGATCTGCCAGTTGGGATCAAAGGAGGACACCAATTTGTCAACGACGCGACTGTTTTTAAATGACATTTGAAAAAAGCTGAGATTTGAAACCAACACCACCACTCGGTCCCCAACCAACTCTAGGACCACAACCAAAAACCTCACCATAACAGATACAGATATTAAAAAGATAACAGGACCATGGCTGGGCTCATAAAATGTTTTTTTCAACCTTAAACCAATCCCTTCAACTGTGATTTATATTGGAGAAGAAAATGTGAAATGTGATTTCGTCATGACCCATCCAGAGCTGAAAACTAACTTCAGCCATAACTTTTTGCCAAAACCTTGATATCTCACAAAAACTTGTCAAGATGTGTATGATAACCTCCTTAATCTCCCTGTCAAATGTTTTTTCTCCATCCTTCATAAAACTTCATATTTTAATTTTTCCAAGATCGCCAGCAGAGATCAGAGAATTTTAAATTCTCCCAAGTCGTGAGGAATTTGACCACAAAATCTTCTCTGTAATTTGTCAAATACACTTAATATTCCTATAAGAGGAAATTTGAACAACCCTCACCAATTTTTCGAAATATTTGTTTTTGTAAAACTGCCCTGTTATGTGTCAGGACCCAAACTACATAAAACTAAAACATTTACAATTTTACTCAATCCACCTGCTCAATCCACATGCACTATAAGGCTGAGAAACGCAATCAAAGTCACACGCAAACCAAAACTAAAAGAAACACACTAAATTTTTTTTTGGGTGATGTTGATTGCATGTCGGGGTGCTCCTGCATCACCCTCAAACCAGGCAGCAAAAAAATCAACCACTTCACGATGGGAAAGGTGCACCCAAAAGCAGAGCCCATAGGGCTAAGGAATAACTGTATAAAAATTTGGAGTCAATCATTTCATACTGTGGATAAACATACTGATTTTTATTTTTTGAAAAATATCAATTAATAAATTTATGCCCTTAGAGAATATTTAAAAAATGTTTCATAAAAAGTGGTTGGGGTATATCCCCAAATTTCTCAGTAAAGTTTGTGTATAAAAAATAGAGGTGTTAAGCTAGAAGTATGCCAATAACCATAAATAATCCTCTTATCATTTTGAAGGTCACCGTATATGCCTGTGTTTCACCTCTACAAAAGTCTGCTTTTGGTTTCTTTCCTTAATCGAATATTTGTACTCTCACATATCAATTTCATCAATTTTTTCTTCTTATTTGCATGTTGATGAATTAGGAGCTTCCTTTTGTTTCTTTCATTTGTCCTCGAGTTCCTTGTTGCCTCCCATGAAAAAGAAATGCAAAATTGTACTTAAAAACAATGGATGCACAATGCTTCTTTCCCAAGTATATCATATGCAGTTTCTACTAGATAAGTCTTTTCTCCCACTTTGTGTTTGGGAAGGTATTGTGTTGCCAATTGCCCATATGACCTAACATCATGAAATAGTGAATCTTTGTAGAAAGTGTCCCTTAAAGGATGACATAGTTCAAACTGAAATAACATCATCAGAGGTAATGTAACTTCCAACTGAAGAAATATAGGGAGGGAAAGTAAATGTAAAATGATAGTACTAAGTAGATGGAGCAAATCAACTAGAACCAAATAATGGTGATATAAATAATAGAGGCAATAGTCTTGAAATTAGATGAAGTCTCTTGGAATAAAATTCAATTTTGATAGAACAATAAGAAATCTTCTCAGAAGGCCTTAGAAGGCTTTCGACTAGATTTAAATGAAGCTACCAACAATTTTATGTAGGCTTGAGTGAAAGGAAGATGATAGTGGAAACAATTCCTACATTATGTAATGACCACTCCATACAAGTTACCAAAATTCCCATTGCTGAATTATTCATCACCCAATCATAGATGACCATCTACTCCACTGACATCATAATAATGGAATCTTCTTCAAATAATAAAATTAGGTAGGTCATAATAATGTTTAATACATAGTCCATGGTAAACATTTATGAAAACATATGTTCCTAATTTAAAATATTTTCCCATTGAACCCTTTTATGACTTTACTAGTTCTAGGATTGTTGTCCCACCTAAGCATGTAAATAAGGTGTTCAACAGTAGAATTTAGATGCCTTTATACCTCAATAGAAACATTCATAGTTCTATCACAACCTAGCTCAAGTTATAGTGTCACCTTTGTAGTAGTAGTCCTCTCAAAATTATTGCTATTAAGCAATTCATATTAGCAATACATTCTTACCATCAAACATCATAATTTTAATCATAGATCAACATTTATAGTTGGTGGCTAACTTTGACCCTAGTTTTAGAGTTTAGCTTTTGTTAAACATCAAATAAATATAATAGACTCAATCATAACCAAGTGGAATATTTCTGAGTAAATAGGGAGTACCTCATCATAAATATGAATAATAAGACAATAGCCTTCAACAATAGTGTTACTTGAGGTAGAGGTGCAAAATATACCAACCAAGGGTTTTTAGGTTCCATCGAAGGGAGTATTCTGATGACAAGGTCCATGGTACCTAGGTACCTTAAGCTAGGGTAGTTTCCATATATCCCCCCTTAAGGGCTTCAAACAAGGATTGACTTCTATAACACCTCTAGTTGGGGATTGTCCCTTATGCATTTCCAAATGGAGTGGGTTGTATCATTATGGTTATACTCTTTCAATTATATCTCTCATTAATTAAAAGAATAATGCAAAGAGGTACTCCTCACTGCACAAACTCCACTCAATTCCACAACATAAGAAAACACCTATAGCAACATATAGAGATTCTTTGGTCTCAACACAAATATTCATAAAAAAATAAAATACTAGATAGCATGCTTCTTTAATGCATTCAAGTAATACAAAAATAAAAATTATTACATATAATTGACCATGCATGGCCTCTCATACACACTCTCATCCTCACATTCCTCTCTTCCAAATCTGCGTATACTTGTACTTTATCTCATCAAATCTGCATATAACTTCCTTCAGAAAACATACACTTCATAGCTCTTCAAACATGCATAGAAGTCATTTCACCTTCCTCTGACATCTGCCACAACAATCAACTACTTTCTTTTGAATAAATCAGCCTCTACATGAGGTGTCTCCCCTCTTCTAAGTGTCTTCCTTTCCTTTTCTCACATCCCTTTTAAATCTACATTTCTTTCTCTGCTTATGGAGATAGGAATCTTCCCCAAATGCTCTCTATTGGGCACCCCTCTTCTATCTTTTCTTTGTCATTTAAAAGGTAGATTTTAATATCTGCCACAAACTCTTTTCAACACCCTTCTCTAAAATAAAAGCTAAATTTTGTTTTTCGGTTTGCCTCCAACTCACATACTAATTTGGAATTTTATTTTCTTTATTTGTGATTGAAAGAATTCAAACTAAATCAAGAGGCGCCTCTTTTCTTTCTTTTATATTTCTATTTTAAACAAATTATTAATTTTTTGTTTTAAACAAATTTCCTCTAATAAGGCATCACATTTCCCACATTGGTGCTTCCTGTTCTTATTTGAATTTTTCATTTAATTCACATCGACCTCCCTTGACTTCAAATGCATCAAAGAAAAAAATAATATATCCCAAATGATACCTTATGAAGTTGTGCCAAAAATTTCATTTGTGCGACTGTGACAATGCGCAAAATTAGGTGTCGATAGGTGAAAAACTCAAATTTCTCCATTTTTCCCAAAAAATTTCCGAAAGGAGTGTTATGACTTGCTCAAGTCCTTGCAAAAGGATTTCACTCCAGTCCTCATAAATTTTGAAATTTTAAACTTTCCGTAAACTGGCAACACACTTTCGACATTAACAACATAAATTTCCAGCATTAATTTATCCAAAAAAATAAATTATATGACTTTGATTCTTTTTGCACATTCAATATGGTACCTCCAAGAATGCCCCTGCAAAATGATTCTACTCTAGCTATTTTGAATTTTTTGGAATAAATTTCACAAAACTGCCTGGGAGTGTCAAAACTGTGAACTGGTGAAAGTTTGATTCTTGCAATACTTTGCTGACTTTGAAGTCCCCTAATGCTGAGAGATGCCAAGTAAAACCCAAATCCAAACCAAAATAGGAAGGAAACAAAATACAATTTTGTTTGTTGATGTTGATTGCCAATCTGCCCAGATTCTCCTACATCAGAAGCATCAGGTACAAATTTTGTGAGCATTGGCTCACAAAGGTGGAGTTAAATGGTAGAACCATTCTTTCAAATTGCAAGCTGTCTACAACAAACTCCATCACTAAAACATGTGCACAAAATTATTTTTTCTTCCTCCTTTTCCAACATCTCATCGAAACAAGTGTCATCCTCATCCAACAATTCTGCACCCTCTTCCTCCTTCCTATCATGGACTCATATCCAGCATGAACTGTCCTCCTCGTCCAAAGACTCTCTCCTTTCATCTCCTCCTTCATGGGATCCAACCCACCATTATCCGGCCACCTCCAACAAATGCATCCTTCTCTCTTCCAATGTTTTGTGGGATTTGACCCACCACAAACCGACCACCTCCACCAAGTCTCACTTGTAGCATCCTCTATAACTTTTATATGCAAATACACATCTACATAGCAACCTGCTACTATACTCTTCTTTTCATCTACTTGGAACTTCTTATTTATTTCAGTAGCATGAAGATTCACATCAACTCTATAATGTCCCCTTTGGTAAATGCCCTAGTTTTTGCCCTAAAATCATAATTCCAAGTAAAGAAGAAATGAAATAGAGTTAGTGATATTATTTACCAATTTAAATTGTTAAACAAGACAGATCCTGGTCAAGAACCTGCAATCATGTTAGATAATCATTGAAAGCATAATCCATAAAATAGATCTTTCCTACTAGAAAAAGGAACATTATCTTGATCATATGATATACCTAATTCATTAATGGTGTCCAACCAAAAAGGATTAGGATAAGGGTACCCAAATAGATCCTCTATCCTAGGCCCAAGAGTGAATATACCATCCCTCTTGGCCTCATGTGGCCTTCCGCCAACCATATGAGGGGCTCTACCTAGTGAGGAATCCTATAGCGATTCTTTGTCTTCTTGCCACCCTTATTCTCCTCCCTATGATTTAACCCAATAGCCAAATATAAGGGGACATAATAGGGTGCTTGAAGTGATCCTCTACCTTAGGTCCAAGAGTGAATATACCATCCCTCTTGGCCTCATGTGGCCTTCTGCCATCCATATGACGAGGTGTACTAGTGAGGAATCATATAGTAGTTCTACCTCATCTTGCCACCCTTGGTTTCTTGATTTTTTTTTGTATCGAGAATCATGCACTAATTGTATTCAAAAAATGGTAAATATTACATCTTAGTGTCTAAGCAAACCACATCAAAACTATTGTAGCTAACATCAATCCAAAAAGCCACAGGTTCACTAATACATACAGATAGTTTTGCGTATTCCAAAACTAAGGTATATACTAGAAAGTCATAGATATATATAACAAAACCATAGTATACAGTTGACCATGGTTTTCTACATCAAAACTATAAAATAAAGCCCGTTTATATCATTTGCTTCAAAGTAATCTTCATGAGTAACTTAGGGGAGCCTCACTACTCCATCTTCTCTTATGTCATCTTATCAGGTGCCTTCATCACAGAGTCCCTGCTGCCATCTTTCACATTCATATCTTCCCTTGAGTCCATGTGAAAAAGTACAGAAAAGTCTTCATTATCTTGTTCTTCAAACTGGTAATAAAAGCGTTGACTGTCATCTAGATCTATAACATAGTTACCTCTTTTGTCCTTGTCTTTTCCATATCAAACCCTTGGTCTTTATCCCAGCCTTCATCCTGATGCCAAATATGCATCCTATTATCATTGTTGTTGAAAGAGTTCATGCCTAGAATGATTCCTATTATTTGTGAGTTTCTCAAATGCTCTAAACTGATGCTAAAATTCTAGTAGGTTCTCTCCCATTGTTTTCCAAGTTCACTCTTTACAAGCTCTCTATGTTGTTTCTTGCAATTTAGCTCCTAGAAATTTGTGTAGGTATTATACAACCTTTGATTGAACCTTCTCAAATTCCTAGCACAAAAGTCTGTTTCCATAATGTCTTGTTTGTAAGACATGGTACATGTATCTATTAGCTCTTTGAATTTGCCAAGTGAAATCTCCATTACAACCACCACCTACTCAAAGAAATTATAATTGGTGAGACTCAAGAAGGTCCCAGTGAGTAACCTCTCCCAGCCCTAGAATATTTCCTCATTCCTCTTTTTCTAGATAAACCACAAGATTTCAGTAGACAAAATAAACCAGAAACAATTAGATTTTATGTTTAGAGCATCAACATAACCACAAATAATTTCTTTCCAATTTGTGTATATAGTAGGACTCCATAGGGATATATTGCCCATGAAAAAAACCCAAATTTCTTTTGCAAACAGACATTCAAGAAAAATATGTACAGTAGACTCATGAACATTGTGTAAGGATTAAAATACAATATCATAACCTATGCATAGTTTATTTAAAATTAATAGACACCTGAAATGTAGGCTTTTTTTGCTTCAAGGACTCTAGACCACAACAGTTTGAACGTTTTGCAGAATGTTTTTTGCCCCAAAGTGTCACCCCAAGTAACATTGATATGTTGAAAAATCTCGTGAGAGTTGGTGAGCATTTTATAAATCAGATTTGGTTTCACATTCATCATATTAGTACCATCCTCCCATTTTAACTTCTCAATGCAATTTTCACCCATAATAGATACCCCCGATTGGAGTTTACACAACAAAGCCTTGTTTAGAGTAGAGTATGTTCTAAATTGTTTCTCATTTAGATGAAAGTCCTCTTTAATCTATTCCTAGTTTTTTGGAAATCCCTCATCAAAGAGACCACGAAGTTTGGAAAGCCCTTTTGAATTACATTTCATGGTAGAGAAACCTTGGAGTAATGCTAAAGGTTTACGTTTATGTCTAACATTCCACCGGATGGATCTATGGCCCCAAATTCTATGGTTATCAAAATCAATAGTTGTTCTATCCATAATAAGAACTTTAGCTTGTTCCCAAGCCTTTCATATGCTACTAAAGACAATAGATCCCCTCGATTTAGATTTGAAATTCCCAAACAAAGCATCATGAAAGTGCAAGTGGCCCCATTGCTTTTTATTTCCTTGGATAGAATTTTGTAATTTGTTTCTTACTAGGACCTTCCAAGGTTCATCACCAGATAGGGATTTGATTACCCACTTTGTTGCTAAAGAAACACATTGAATCCTCAAGTCCTTAAGCCACAAACCTCCTAATTCTTTGCTAAGACAACACTAGTCCCACTTAACTAGATGCTTTTTAACCTTGCCCTTACCACCAAACCACACAAACTTTCTTATCACCTTATTATAATGTCAAATTGATAATTGGAAAAAAGCCATAGAGAAGAGTAATAGATTGAATAAGCTAAGAGAATTTTCTAATAGACCTGAACTCTGCCAGCCAAAGAAAGATGAAGCCTATCCCAGACTTTAAGTTTCCTTTCAATTTTGGTAAAGAACCAATCCCACATAAGTTTTAGAGAAGGGAAAATAGCAAAGGGGATTCCCAGGAACCTAACCTGTTTCGAAGGACCCCCCCATTGCCATTTGTTAGGATCAAGCTAGGCCAAAGCAGAACAATCCCAAGATAGCAGAACCAACTTGGATGGTGAGACTTTAGCTCTTGAGGCTAGACAAAAAATGTCTAACCTATGCTCCAACGTATCAAATTCCTACTTATAGATTCTAGGAAAAAGAGCAGTGTCATCTGCAAACTACACATTTAGCAGTCCATCACCACTAGGCAGAGAAATACCCTCTAAATTGCCTTGAATTAGCTCTGTTCTCAAAAGATAATGGAGGGCTTCTAAAGCAATCACAAATAAATAGGGGGCCAGGGGGCATCCCTAGAGAATAGACCTCCCCATTTCAAAAGGGGTAGACAACATCCCATTCACTTCTAATTGAGCAGAAGTATCCTTAAACAACATCCTAACCATATTGCAAAAATTATCACGAAAGCTAATGGATTTGAGAATTTTAAAGATAAAAGACCACTCTACTTGGTCATATGCCTTTTCAAAATCTAGTAGAAGAATGCTAGCATTTTGGTTGGTTTCCTTTGCCCACTAGAGAGCTTCCCAACTAGTAATAAGATTCTCTAGAATGTATTTGCTCTTTATGAATCTTGTCTAGGTAGTGCTTATAATTTCTAGAAGAATTTCTCTTACTCTTAGAGCTAGGACCTTAGCAATCACTTTATATGATACATTCAGTAATGTTATGGGCCTCCAATTTTTTATTTTTGTCTTAGCACCATCTTTGGGTAGTAGTTTGATAATTCCTTTATTTACATCACCACCCAAGGTTCCCTTATTTATCGATTCTTTATATAGTTCAAATAAGTCATCAACTATCCATTCCATATTAGCTTTGTAGAACTCAAACAAGAGACCATCAGCGCTAGGGGATTTCCCATTCTTCCTAGAGTTAATTGCAACTTCTATTTCATCTTTTGGTATTTCTTTGTCCAGGGTTTTATTCATTTCTTCATTTACCTTCTCCTTACATATTTTGGCACATAATTCCTGGGCTTCACTACAACCTTATTTCTTGTCTTCTACCTTGAATAACATTTCATAAAAGTTCCTAAAGGCTTCCAAGATATCCTCTTGCCTTTTTAGACAGACTCCATTTACAACTACTGCTTCTTTGTTTGCTTTAATATTCTTATATTTAAGTAGATTGAAAAAACACTTAGTACCTTTATCACCATCCTCCAACCAATTCATCTTTTCCCTAATTTTAGCACTCTAAGATTTCCTAACCTGGATTTTTCTTAACCCTTGCTTGGCTTCCCCCAAACTTTCAAATAGTTCTTCATCATTGTGGTTAGCTTGGATTTTTTCTTCAATTTTGAGGAACTCTTTTTGCAGAAATAATTCCTTTTTCCTATCTAGAGAATATTTTTTTCCTGCAATTTTGAAGATAGACTTGCATGCTTATGTCATCTTATTCTAGTAGAGAGAGGTATCTTTATTTCTATGGAGAGACTTTATATCCATCTGATACTCTTTGAAATCTTTGTGTGTTGCAAATGCCAGAAACATTCTTATTGCTTCAATCCTTGCCACAGGAGCATAAGCCTCCTCAAAGTCTATACCTTCAACCTAATAATATCCTTTGCATACCAGTCTTGCTTTGTTTCTTACTACTTCTACATTTTCATTCATCTTATTTCTAATAACCCATTTAGTTCCAATCACATTCTTATCAGTAGATCTAGGAACCGATTCCCAAGTTTGATTCTTCTCTATCTGCATTAGGTCTTCTTTCATAGCTTTACCCAACTTTCATCTTTGCAGGCTTCACTTATAGTTTTAGGTTCAATATTTGAAAGCAAATAGTAGTTAACTTGTTCCTCTCTAGCTCTTTTCCTTGTCGATACTCCTTTTCTTTTAACACAAATTATTTTATCTTCAAAATGATTAACCTTTACATACCTGGGAGTCTTAATAGCACTTTTTGAAGCCTTTTCTTCTTGATTGTCCATTTTTTCCACCTTTTCTTCATTAACTGTAACAGTAGGTTCGTTTGATTCATAGCCACTCAAATCTAATTTTGTTTCCATGTCTGCAACAACCTTCACATTAGCACTCTAAATGACCTATCTCAATCTCTTATTGTAGCACCGGTAGGCCTTACTCTTAGTAGAGTATCCAAGGAAAATTCCTTTAGCACACTAGCAATGAACTTGCCTAACTCTTCATCTCTTCTGATATAATAATTGCTTCCAAAAACATTGAAATATTTCACTGTGGGAACTCTTCCATACCACAATTCGTAAGGAGTTTTAGTACCATTACCTTTGACTTGGACTTTGTTTCGAATGTAGACAATAGTATGTATAGCTTCTCTCCAATACACTTCTGGTAGGTTAGCCTCCATCATCATTGACCTAGTAGCCTCTTGAACTATCGTGTTACTTCTTTCAACAACCCCATTCTACTCAGGAGTCCTAGGAGCAGACAATTATCTTTTTATCCCATGCTCTTCATAGAAAATGTTGAATTTATTTGATGTAAACTCACTTCCTCTATCATACCTTAAGCATTTGATCCTCAATTCTAACTCATTCTCAACCATTGCCTTGAAAGATTTGAACTTGTCTAGGGCTTTTGATTTGTCTTTTAGAAAAGTGACCCATGTCATTCTAGAATAATCATCAATAAGCAACATAAAGTACCTGTCTCCTTGTAGGACCAGACAAATCGGTATACACCAGCTCAAGCAATCCAACAGAAAATTGTTCTTTATTCTTGAAACTTGTCCTTGTTTGTTTCCCCAATTGACATTCCTTTTACAAATAATATTAGTAGGCTTCACAAGCTTAGGTAAATCTCTCACAGCTTGTATTGAGCTTATCTTCACCAAGCTGTCAAAATTAATATGACACATCCTTCTATTCCACATCCAACTCTCATCTGTCTGAGCCAACAAACAATAATCATTAGTTCCTCTCAAATGATAAAAATTACCATTAGTCATTTTACTAGTGGCAATCACTGTTATGGAGATTTCCATGATCTTGCATCCATTATCCTTGTTCATCTCAAATCATATCCTTTGTCACACATTTGACCAACACTTAAAAGATTATGCTTTAAACCCTTCACATATAGAACATAATTTGTGTTATGCTTACCATCAAAAGAAATAGATCCTCTTCCACAAATCTTAGCTGCTGCATTATCTCCAAACCTAACCATTCCTCCATCATACTTTTCTAGAATTACAAACTTACTTTATCACAACTCATGTGATGTGAACATGCACTGTCATCTTGACAGACAGACAAGGCAATCTTTTCCACTAGTTTTTCTTCCTTCACATAGCTAGCAGGATTAGTAGACACAAGTTCTTCCTTAATAGCAAGAAACAAGCATTCATTTGCATTAGTACCATTAGACTCATCATTTGTCACACCATTATAATCAAAATCTCTACCATAATAGCATTTCTTTATAGTCCTAGGTCTACTTTCTAATTTCTTCTTACCTCTCTCAATTCTCTTTGGACATCTAGAGGCATAGTGGCCAATCTTACCACATGAAAATCTTTTGAATGGTAATTTTCCTTTGAACTTACCGGTACCTCTTTGCATTCTGTTCATATAGTTGACTTCAATTGCATCAAGGTCATCATTTGATTCCACATCATATTTCTAAGATCTCGATGTTTTTTCTGAAATGCCAGCTTTGAAAGGAGTCTCAGTCTTTAGTAGAGCATCACCAAACTATCTCATCTCAAAAGTTGTAAGCTTCCCAAGCAACTAATCTTTCGTAATCTTGTTCACACTCATAACTTCTTCAATTACTAACACCTTGTGGCTATAAGATTTAGGCAATGACCTAAGAATCTTCAGTACAACCTCATCCTCCTTTATACTTCCTCCAAGACCTTTGATTCCATTGACAATTTCATCAATCTTTTGCATGTAGATTGTTATGTTCTCATCATCACTCATCTTCAAGGCTTCATACTTTGCCTTCAGATTTTGTAATTTTGCACCTTTTACAAAATCAACTCCTTTGTACAAAATTTTCAACTTAACCCAGATCTCATGAGCATTTTATAGATCCATAACTTTCACTAGCTCAATATTATATATGGCATTTAATAGAGCATCTCTAGCTTTTCCATTTAGCTCATACTATTTGACATCATATTCATATGATGGACCATTTTTAGGAATAGTATACTTTTCCTCTGCCATCTTCCAAACACTATAACCAATAGAAATAAGATGACTTTTCATTCATACCTTCTAGAGAGCATATAATGTTCCATCAAAATATGGAGACTCTTTTTTGTACATCATCCTAGGTTTACCTAGAGCTATTAGGCTCTTTTCTGAGGAACAGTCACTCTAATACCAATTGTTGAAATGCACAAGACAACTGAGAGGGGGAGGGTGAATTAGTTGTAACCAAAACTTTAAAACCATCAACACATCAACTACTTAATTGCTATTATTGTAATTTAACCATGAAAGCATAAAATCAAAACTTAAACACATTCAACACATAAGCCACCAGATTTTTTTATGTGGAAAACCCAATAAGGGGAAAACCACGGTGAGTGTTAGCTCACAATATAAATAATATATCAAAATTTATAACAAGGCTCACTACCAGAGGCTCACTACAAATGGGGCTCATTGCCCAGAATGCTCACTACAAAAGAAGGGTCTCATTGCCAATGGGGTGGCTCACTGCTAGAGTTGGTGAACTAAGATAGTAGCATCTATACTAGGCCAAGGTTCAGTTCCATTGAAGTGCAATAAATTTCCTTTGCTCTACTCTACTATTTCACTTCAGACTTATCTTTGCATCTTCACATGCTCATCAATCATTCACGACTTCATTTCTTGTATTTACACAATTTATCAACCTTGGAATGAACATCAAGGTCGACATTACAATCATCAACCATTGGAACAATCTCCAAGGTCGGCATACATACATATTTAGCCAATATTCAAATTAGGTCTAGACCTAAATGGATTAGGGGAGAAGAGAAATGGATGCGGACCACACCAAGCCTTAGTTGGGACTCAAATGCAATTTTTCACACAACAACACACTTTACAAACCTTGAAGCATAACTACAAGTAGTGAAAACAACCATGTCGACCAGAACCAGTGTTAACACTAAGACCCTTAGGAAAATGCTTCATGCACAATCCAAATTACACTTTGCAGATGAATCAAAAGATAGGAACATAATCTAGAGATTTCCACAAGCACGTTACAATTACAAAAAAGATCTGCACAACCTCTAAACACTTTATCGATAAGATTCTTCAAACTGAAGCACTTGAACATTATTGTCGGCCAATATCATAAAGGGAAGATCACTTGTAGAGCACCAAATCATTAACCATTTGAACTGAAGGAACATAACATCATTACAAACTTAATTCTAGAACTGCAGACTAAAAAACCTAAATGCAGAGAAATGCAGAGCAAAATACATTCTCCTCATCACCATTAGATACACAGAAAAATAGTTTTACTCTGGTGAATAGAACTTGCTCAAATCTTCATACTAGAGGTTCAAACTTGAAACATAGAAACTATAGACATCCCTTAACATAAGGTCTAAACTGCAGACAAAGATATTCAATCTATAGGATATGTGGAGCAAAACACTGTACTGTTCTTCTCAAACACTTTCTCAAAATCATTCAAATAGTTTCCTTAGATGTTGACCTTAGGTGTTGACATCAATGACACCACTTACTACTCATACTTGCAACAATCTCCCCATTTGTCATTGATGGCAACACATGATGTGAAAAACCATCAATACAAACAAACTTGCTTTGCTTCTTCCCCCCCCCCCCCCCCCTTATTTTATGCTTTCTCTGACTGTAACTTTTCTTCTTAGGTTTTTCACATGAACTTCTCTCCCCCTTTGACATCAATGGCAACGGAACCAGACCTTTTGTTTCTCTTTACTACTCAACTCCCCCTATCATCAACACTGCAATACTTATTGTTCTTAATCAGAAACTCATATCAGGAACATCTACCAGCTCCCCGTGAGAGGTAGCCTAGAAAACGTCAATCCAGATCAAAGAATCAGACTTTAAGCACTACTAGATTGATGCATTTCCTATGCATCTTAGTTTAGAGCAGGAGGGGTAATAGCCCCTAACTTCTCCCTAAGATACTCAAAAGTATCCTTAAAGGCAGAGGCTTAGTGAAAATATCTGCAATCTAATCCTTTGTAGACATACTCCATCTTACTTCATTCTCTGTTACCTTTTCTCTCAGAAAGTGATACCTTATTAATATATGCTTTGTCCTTGAGTGCATAACTGGATTCTGGGTTAAAGCAAGAAGTTGAGGATACATTTTGTGGAAGTCTCCCACGAATGAAAAATGCCGCTTGGAATGAGTACCCGTTTAGGATCAGGCTCCCGAAGCAAAACGGGTACCCATTATAAAATGGGTACCCGCTTGAAATGGGTACCCGTTTTCAAAAAGTATTTTTTTGTTTGTTTTACATGCTTATGGCTAATTTTCTTTTTTTTAGAAATAGGTACACGTTATTTTTAAAACAGGTACCCGTTTATAATGTGCACCTATTTCTAAAATTTTGAAATTTCAAACCTGCCAATTTACATTGGTTTTAGGCTTGGAAACCCAGGCCTTAGCTTTGGACCTGCAACTAGGACACCATGAAAACAACAAGAGAAAAAATTAGTTTCACCACTATGACTAGGGACTTTTTTGTCAGAATATTTTAACAAAATTAAAACCCATTATAGATCTAAAAGTCTAGTTTTCAAATATATAATTTTTTCTACTATTGAACATAATTTTCTCTACTATTGAACACAATTTTCTATTTATTATTTATTTTCTAAACAAACTAACTCATAAACTTGAAATAACATAGGTTACTATTTTTTTAATAATTTTTCATTTTGAAAGTTTCTTGAAATTTTTTTTATGTCTAACCAAACTAGACATCATTATCTACATGATGAAAAAAAAAATTGGGTGAATTGATTAGTTTATCTCAAATTATGTTGGTTGTACATGAGGGGTTTTAAAAAACACTAATTAGGGCCATTAAAAAATTAATAATAAAAAAAATATTTATCAAAAAATTACAAAAAAACATCCTAACCAAAATTCAACATCCTAAGAATCTTTCCACAAAAGAAATTAGAAAAATACATTACTTTAGTTCAAATTATGTTGGCCGTATGCATGCACACTTTTGCAAAAAATAAGGGACTTTTCAAAAGCCACTTTTTGTACATCCAATAAAAATCCAACTTGCGTCATCTGGGTATTAGAAAAAATTACATATTTGAAAACTAGAAACAAAATCCTACATTTCTTATTTTTACATCATCTTAATATTTTATGTGCAATTGCTTCAAATTGTTACTCCAAGCACGACAAAATTTGAAAAATAGGGAAAACACTTCCAATTTTTGGCCAAAAAGTGAACTCATCTTCTTGCACTTACCCTTCTTTGAAATGTTTATAGCACTTGTATTGTCACAAAATATTGAAATAGGTTCTTCAGATGCAACTCTTATGTCTTTCAATGTTTGCTTCATCCAAAGTACTTGAGTGCAACAACATGCTGCAGAAATATATTCTACTTCTGTAGTAGACAAACAAACTGATTCTTGCTTCTTGCTCAACCATAAAACCAATATGTTACCCAAGAGGAAAGCACCTCAACTTTTACTTTTTCTATCATCAACATCTCCAGCCCAATTTGCATTTGTATAAACACTAAGAGTGAAATTGGTATCTTTGGGATACCACAATCCATATTATGAAGTTCCTTTTAAATACCTAATGATCCTCTTGATGGCCATCACATGTGACTCTTTGGGATCTTCTTGAAATCTTACCACAAGAAACACTGTATGCATTATGTCTCATCTGGTATGGGTTAGATCAAGTAGTCCTCCAATCATAGACCTATACTTTTTATGATCAGTCTTAGGTGATTCATAATTCTCTCTCAACTTGCAACTAGTTACCATAGGAGTACATACTGTCTTAGAATCCACCATTCCAAACTTCTTCAACAACTCTTTCACATATTTGGACTGAGAAATGAAAATTCCTTTTTCTGATTGACTAATTTGGAGTCCTAAAAAGAAATTCATTTCACCAAACATAGACATCTCAAACTCCTTTTGCATTTCCTCTGCTGTAAATTTCTTACACATACCTTCATTGCCTCCAAAGATAATATCATCAACAAAGACTACAACATTTAGAATTTGATCATCATTAATTTTGAAATAGAGATTACTATCTATAGTACCTTTACTAAACCCTAATTGCAACAAATATTTGTCCAACCTTGCATACTAGGCTCTAGGAGCTTGCTTTAGCCCATACAAGGCTTTTTTCAATCTGCACACCATGTCACCTCAGTCTGATGACTGAAATCCTTCTAGTTGTTCAATGTCAACCTCTTCTTCTAGTTCTCCATTCAACAATGTAGACTTTACATCCATCTAATACACCTTGAAATCTTTGTGTACTGCAAATGTCAGAAACATTCTTATTGCTTCAATCCTTGCCACATGAGCATAAGTCTCCTCAAAGTCTATACCTTCAACATGAGAATATCCTTTGTATACCAGTCTTGCTTTGTTTCTTACTACTCCATTTTCATTCATCTTATTTCTGAAAACCCGTTTAGGTCCAATCACATTCTTATCAACAGGTCTAGGAACCAATTCCCAAGTTTGATTCTTCTATATCTACATCAGCTCTTCTTCCATAGCTTTTACCCAACTTTCATCTTTGCAAGCTTCACTTATAGTTTTAGGTTCAATATGTGAAAGAAAAAAGTAGTTCACCTATTCCTCTACAACTCTTTTCCTTGTCAATACTCCTTTTCTTTTGTCACCAACTATCTAATCTTTAGAATCATTAATCCTTACATACTGGGGAGCCTTAACATCACTTTTTGGAGCCTTTTCTTCTTGACTACCCTTTTGTTCCACTTTTTCTTCATTGACTGTAACAGAAGGTTCATCGAATTTGTATCCACTCAGATCTGATGTTATTTCCCTATCTTCAACAACCTTCACATTAGCACTCTCAATGACCTTTCTCAATCTCTTATTGTAGCACTAGTAGGCCTTACTCTTAGTAGAGTATCCAAGGAAAATTCCTTCCTCACACCTAGCATCAAAGTTTCCTAACTCCTCATCTCTACTGATATAACATTTTCTTCCAAAAACATTGAAACATTTCATTGTGGGAACTCTTCCATACAACAATTCATAAGGAGTTTTAGTACCATTATCTTTGAATTGGACTCTATTTTAAATGTAGATAGCAGTATGTATAGCTTCTCTCTAATACACTTCTAGTAGGTTAGCCTCCATCATCATTGACCTAGCAACCTCTTGAACTATCCTATTCTTTCTTTCAACAAATCCATTTTGCTCAAGAGTCCTAGGAGTACACAACTATCCTTTTATCCTATGCTCTTCACAGAAAATGTTGAATTCATTTGATGTAAACTCACCTCCTCTATAAGACCTTAAGCATTTGATCCTCAATTGTAACTCATTCTCAACCATTGTATTGAAAGATTTGAACTTGTTTAGGGCTTCTGATTTCTCTTTTAGAAAAGTGACCCATGTAATTCTAGAATAAAAATCAATAAGCAACATAAAGCACCTGCCTCCTTGTAGGAAAACACAAATCTGTATGCACCATCCCAAGCAATCCAACAGAAAATTGTTCTACACTCTTGAAACTTGTCCTTGCATGTTTCCCCAATTGACATTCCTTGCAAATAGTGTTAGCAGGCTTCATAAGCTTAGACAGATCTCTCACAACTTCTACTGAGCTTATCTTCACCAAGTTGTCAAAATTGATATGACACATCCTTCTATGTCACAACCAACTCTCATTTGTCTGAACCAACAAACAACAATAATTAGTTCTTCTCAAATGATAAACATTGCCATTAGTTTTCTTACCAATGGTAATCACTGTTCTAGAGATTTCCATGATCTTGTATCCATTATCCTTGAATCTCAGATCATATCCTTTGTGACACATTGGACCAACACTTAAAAGATTATGCTTTAAAGCCTTCACATATAGAACATCATCTATGCTATGCTTACCATCAAAAGGAATAGATCTTCTTCCACAAATCTTACCAATTGCATTATCCCTGTACCTAGCCATTCCTCCATCATAATTTTCCAAACTTACAAACTTACTTTTATCACTGCTCATGTGAATTGAACATCCACTGTCAATAATCCACTTGTCCTTATCTTTCTCAACCTGACAAACAGACAAGGTACTCTCTTCTACTAGTTTTTCTTCCTTCACATAGCTAGTAGGATTGGTAGACACATGTTCTTCCTTAATAGCAATAAACAAGAATTCATTTGCACTAGTATCACCAGACTCATCATCTATCACACCATCATCATCAAAATCTCTAACATAACAGCATTTCTTTATAGTCCTAGGTTTACTTTCAAATTTCTTCTTACCTCTCAATTCTCTTTGGACATCTGGAGGCATAGTGACCAATCTTACCACAAGAAAAGCATTTGAATGTTAGTTTACCTTTGAACTTACCAGTACCTCTTTGTATTATGTCCACAAAGTTGACTTCAATCTCATCAAGGTCGTCATCTGATTCCATAGCATATTTCTGAGATCTTGAAGTTTTTCATGAAGTGCTAGCTTTGAAAGCAGTCTCATTCTTTGGCAGAGCATCTTCAAACTCTCTCATCTCAATAGTTGTAAGCTTCCTGAGCAATTGATCTTTTGTAATCTTGTTCACTCATAACTTCTTCAATTATTGACACCTTGTGGCTATATGATTTAGGCAATGACCTAAGAATTTTCAACACAACCTTATCCTCCTTACTAGTTCCTTCAAGGCCTTTGATTCCATTGAAAATTTCATAAACCTTTTGCATGTAGATTGCTATGTTCTCATCGTCACTCATCTTCAAGGCTTCATACTTTGCCTTTAGATTTTGTAATTTTGCACTTTTCATAGAATCATCTCCTTTGTTCAAAATTTTCAACTTATCCCAGATCTCATGAGTAGTTTCTAGATCTATAACTTTCACTAACTCAGTATTAGATAGGGCATTTAACAGAGCATCTCTAGCTTTTCCATTTAGCTCATACTGTTTAACTTCATCTTCATCTGATAGACCATTTTTAGGAATAGTATACTTTTTCTCTGCCATCTTCCAAACACTATAAATGAGAGAAATAAGATGACTTTTTATTCATACCTTTTAGAGAGCATAATTCATTCCATCAAACTGCAGAGACTCCTTTTTGTGTGCCATCCTAGATCTACCTCAAACTGTTAGGCTCTTTTTCAAGGAACCCTCACTCTATTACCAATTGTTGAAATGTGCAAGACAACTGAGAGGGGGGGGTGAATTAGTTGTAACCAAAACTTTAAAACCAACCACTTAATCACTATTATTGTAATTTAACCATGTAAGCATAAAATCTGAACTTAAACACATTCACACATTCAACACATGAGACACTAGATTTTTTTACATGGAAAACCCAATAAGGGAAAAACCACGGTGAGTGTTATCTCACAATATAAATGATATATCAAAATTTACAACAAGGCTCACTACCCGAGGCTCACTGTCTAGAATGATCACTGCAAAAGAAGGGGCTTACTTCCAATCAGGTAGCTCACTACCAGAGTTGGTGAACTAAGATAGTAGCAACTATACTATGCCAAGGTTCAATTACATTGAAGCACAATAAATGTCCTCTACTCTTCTCTACTATTTCACTTCACACTTATCTTCACATCTTCACATGCTCATCAATCATTCATGACTTCATTTCATGTAATTATACAATTCATCAACCTTGGAATGAACATCAAGTTCGGCATTACAATCATCAACCATTGGAACAATCTCCAAGGTTTGCATACATACATATTTGGCCAATATTCAAATTAGGTCTAGACCTAAACAAATTAGGGGAGAAGAGAAATGAATGCAAACCACGCCAAGCCTTAGCTAGGACTCAAATGCAATTTTCCATTCAACAACATGCTTTACAAAACATGAAGCATAACTGCAGGTAGTGAAAACAACCAAGTCGGCTAGAACCAGTGTTAACACTAAGACCTTTAGGAACATGCTCCATGCACGATCTGAATTACACTTTGTAGACCAATCAAAAGATAGGAACATGATCTAGAGACTTCCACAAGCATGTTACAATCACCAAGAACATTCACACAACCTCTAAACACATTAGCCATAAGATTCTTCAAACCGGAGCACTTGAACATTACTGTCAGCCACTATCATAAAGGAAAGATCGCTTGCAGAGCACCAAATCACAAACTATTTGAACTAAAGGGACATAACATCAATAAAAACTTAATTCTAGAACCACAGACTATAAAACTTAAATGCGGAGCAGAATACATTCTCTTTGTCACCATTAGATACAAAAAAATAGTCTTTACTCTAGTGAACAGAACTTACTCAAATCTTCATACTGGAGGCTCAAACTTGAAACATAACAACTACAGACATCCTTTAACATAACTTCCAAACTACAAACAAAGATATTCAATCTACAAGATATGTAGAGCAAAATAGTGTATTGTTCTTCTCAGACACTTTCTCAAACTCATTCAAATAATTTCCTTAGATGTTGACCTTAGGTGTTGACATCAATGACAATAATTAATGCTCATACTTGCAACACCTCTTTCACCATATCTGTTGTTGCACCTTCTGATGCAGAGGCATCCACACTAAAACCTTGACATACAGCATGTATGTCTACAACCCTTCATCATCATCATCATATTTTCTCTTAACACTGTCAGCATCATCATATTTTCTCTTGCTGACCGATATCCTCCTGCAGACAAACCTTCGACCCTTCGTCTGTCAGCAGCATCATCATATTCGTCTATTAGCAGCATCATCATATTCGGCAAGCGCAATCATCCTCCTGATGTTCACTGTTCATCTTACCGCCAACCTCTATCTGCAGCATCATGATGTTCAACATCATGTTCATCAGCAGGATATAAAATATCCGGTTCCTCCCATATATCCTGATGACGACAACCTCACACACCTTTCCTTCGATGCTTACGTCACCCCAATATCCTGATGACGATTATCCTGATGACAATGACGTCACATGCAGTTCCTTCAATATCCTACTGTCGGCCAAACTTAACACTATCGGCCTGCGACGGTTTTATCAACCTGATCTTCTTCCTTATGCCGATACGCTCCTCCTCGGCAACACCTGATGATGATCACCCCGATGCACATTCACTTTATGCAATCGACTGCATCATGCTCATCTCCACCTACTCGGATGACGCCCGAAGTAACTGCAGGATATACACAGAAATATCCTGATGATGTCGTTGTGACGAATTTCCAACCTTAGCGAATTTCAATCCGCCGAACCTCCTGAGGTGACCCGATCTACTTCCTGGACAACTTTCCAGACTCGAACTACCAGCACGACCTAGCACATACCCATGCTAGGGTTCTCAGCACATCTCGACTGCGATCCTGCAAACATACATGTGAACAAATAGAAAATGCAAACTAAATCCTAAACTACTGTACATAGCCATTCCACCGATTCGACGAATCAACCGGTGGAATGGATCAGCGAATCCATGAAACCACCAGAACAACAATTCGATTACACAATGGAATCCAAACAGAGAGTTGACACAAACATGATCTCTTTATTTGATTTCAAAAGATGCAAATACAATACTCAGTCTCTCCCTCTGTCTCACTCTCAGCAAAGTCTGATCGATGATCTGCAATACTGCCTAAAACCAACCAATCCTAATGCATAAATAGGAATTCTCGCGAGTACTACCAACTCGACTCCAAGGGGCTGGCAGCTTCCAAGCAGCTGGGAGGATCCAACCAAACATACAGCATAACAGCTGTCCTAACAAACTATCTAAAAATAGTAAAGTATGGTCAACATGACCTTATTACATGCATTGGTCTTATAAGACCTTCTTGGAAACATTAACAAGACTCAAAACAAACTAACTGCCTCATGGAGGCCAGCTGTCAGGTAGGTGCTCCTGCACCATACTCCCCAACAGAAAAGAACTCATGTCCCATGAGTTTGGTTGTGGAAGTCCTCCACCTTTACACTTTGCCTTTGCAGTGTCTTGACCTGTTCCAGCTTTGTCCTCTGCTGGCTCTCGACTGCTCCAAGACTTCTGAACTGTAACTTGTTTTCTTGCAAGTAAATCCTCATGCCTGTCAATGTAGGCCCTTCTCTCACATACCTTGTGTTTGTCAGGTTGTCTGACCAGAACCTCTGTCTGAACTGCCTCTTGAACTTCTGTAATGTTCAACTCTATCTTTCTTTCAACCTTTATAGGACAAACAATAGTCCCAACTATGACAACATCCTTGTCATTCCTCTCAACTGGTTGCTATTTGCAAACCTGTTTCTGAACCTGCTGCTGACCTCTGTCAATCAAAACTAAAACTGTCTTCAAACTGTTGTCCTTAACAACTTCTTTCCCTGCAATGTCCTCAACTGCCTTTATGCCTGCTCCTATAGGCTTCTGCACAAATTCCTTCTTTCCCACTAAAATGATTTGGGCTGCCTTCTGTGCTGCAGCATCTTCCTGCAATGGCATCAACATAATAGTTTTCCCATCTTTCTTGATGGTGTAGGTATTAGCATACCCATCATACAGTACCCTCCTATCAAATTGCCATGGTCTACCCAATAGTAGGTGACAACATTCCATGGGCAAAATGTCACACAAAACTCTATCCTGATATGCTCCAATCTGAAAATCCACATATGCCTGTTCATAGACAAAAAGTGATTGACTATCACTCACCCAAGATGCCTTGTAAGGGTTTTGATGTGGAATCCTTTCCAAATGCAGTTTATCCACCATTTCCTGAGATACCATGTTGTCTGTTGAACCAGTATCAATGACAACCTTACATACTTTACCTTTGCTCTTGCATGTGGTCTTGAAAAGAGCTCTTCTTTGCATCATATCCTTTGATGCCTGCAAACCAATTCTCCTCAGCATCAATGCTTCTCCCTCCTCAGGATATCCATAACCGTCAGGAACTCTATCTTCATAAGTGTTTAAACTTTGCACACTTTGCTCTACTTTCTCTTCTTGCACAAGTTGTACTCTCTTGTCATTCGTTCTATCATTTCTGGATGATGAACCTTTGCTTTCTGGACATTTGAAAAATGGATGACCAAACTCACCACAGGTGTAACACTTTCCTAAAAATGTAGTAGAACCTCTACCACTTCCAAATCTGCCTCTATTACCTTTCCATCCACCTCTGAAATCAGACTGTCCCTGTCCTTTACCAGTGTCTTCTTGACCCTCATTGGTTTGCCTTGTTGTAGGGGCTAATCCTCTTCCCCTCATATTGCTGCCTCTTCCTCTCATGGACTTATCTTGTCTCCTATTCATCTTTTCTTCAATCCTGATTGCCATTTGGTAACAATCCTCCACACTCTTAGGGTTAGCTAAAACTAACTCATCCTGTATGTTCAATCTCAAACCAGCCAAGTACCTAGCCACCTTTTCTACCTCATTCTCATGATGACCAGATCTCATACTCAACTTATAAAACTCCTCATTATATGCCTTCACATCCATTTCCTTCTGCCTTAAAAATTGTAGCTTCTTAAACATCTGAATTTCATAATCCTTGGGCAAGAATTTACCTTTGATCCTTGCTACCATTTGATCCCATGAAGTGATCTTTGACCTTCCTTGTTTCCTTCTCTCGGATTGTACATAATCCCACCATACCAAAGCATGACCTCCTAACTTGGTCTTTGCAATCTTTACCTTCTGATCCTCAACAACATCTTCACATTCAAAGTGATTATCAAGTGCAGCAATCCAATCCAGTAACTCATCTTCATTCAAACTTCCATTATACTTGGAAACATCAACCTTTACCTTAGGTTTATCACTCTGCATTGCCTTTAACAGTTTTGCAAATCTTTGGTCTTCAGCATCCAGATCTTCAGCTACCTCTTCATACTCTTCAACAGCATCTTCATCTTCTTCTGATTCACTGTCGTCCACTTCCCTCTTTTTGTTCTTCTCCAAGGCTACAAGCCTGGCTTGAAGTGCTTCAACAAGCTCCTTCATCTTCCTCATCTCTCTGGCATGTTTTTCCTTCATCTCCTGCAATTCCCTTGCAGTACCATTACCTTTCAGAGGCATTTTGTCAACCTCTCACTCCTCTACCTCTGTCCTTTCAGTGACAGAATCAACTCTACCTCTGCCCTTTCGGTGACAGAATCAACACACAACAGCCCAGACCTTTTGCTAAGCTCTGATACCACATGATGCAGAGGCATCCACACTAAAACCTTGACATACAGCATGTATGTCTACAACCCTTCATCATCATCATCATATTTTCTCTTAACACTGTCAGCATCATCATATTTTCTCTTGCTGACCGATATCCTCCTGCAGACAAACCTTCGACCCTTCGTCTGTCAGCAGCATCATCATATTCGTCTATCGGCAGCATCATCATATTCGGCAAGCGCAATCATCCTCCTGATGTTCACTGTTCATCTTACCGCCAACCTCTATCTGCAGCATCATGATGTTCAACATCATGTTCATCAGCAGGATATAAAATATCCGGTTCCTCCCATATATCCTGATGACGACAACCTCACGCACCTTTCCTTCGATGCTTACGTCACCCCGATATCTTGATGACGATTATCCTGATGATGATTATCCTGATGATGATGATGTCACATGCAGTTCCTTCAATATCCTGCTGTCAGCCAAACTTAACACTATCGGCCTGCGACGGTTTTATCAACCTGATCTTCTTCCTTATGCCGATACGCTCCTCCTCGGCAACACCTGATGATGATCACCCCGATGCACATTCACTTTATGCAATCGACTGCATCATGCTCATCTCCACCTACTCGGATGACGCCCGAAGTAACTGCAGGATATACACAGAAATATCCTGATGATGCCATTGTGACGAATTTCCAACCTTAGCGAATTTCGATCTGCCAAACCTCCTGAGGTGACCCGATCTGCTTCCTGGACAACTTTCCAGACTCGAACTACCAGCATGACCTAGCACATACCCATGCTAGGGTTCTCAGCACATCTCGACTGCGATCCTGCAAACATACATGTGAACAAATAGAAAATGCAAACTAAATCCTAAACTACTGTACATAGCCATTCCACCGATTCGACGAATCAACCGGTGGAATGGATCAGTGAATCCATGAAACCACCAGAACAACAACTCGATTACACAATGGAATCCAAACAGAGAGTTGACACAAACAGGATCTCTTTATTTGATTTCAAAAGATGCAAATACAATACTCAGTCTCTCCCTCTGTCTCACTCTCAGCAAAGTCTGATCGATGATCTGCAATACTGCCTAAAACCAACCGATCCTAATGCATAAATAGGAATTCTCGCGAGTACTACCAACTCGACTCCAAGCGGCTGGCAGCTTCCAAGCGGCTGGGAGGATCCAACCGAACATACAGCATAATAGCTGTCCTAACAAACTATCTAAAAATAGTAAAGTATGGTCAACATGACCTTATTACATGCATTGGTCTTATAAGACCTTCTTGGAAACATTAACAAGACTCAAAACAAACTAACTGCCTCATGGAGGCCAGCTGTCAGGTAGGTGCTCCTGCACCACCTTCATTCTCCTTCAAGTGTCCACTCAACCGAAACAACTTCTCTATCTTCTCAATTTCTTTCTCAAGAAATTCATGCTCCTCAACAACTAAATCTTGAGCATCCTCACACAAATCTGTATGGAAATTGAAGCCTTCCATGTATCTACTTTCTTCTTTCTCTATATCCTCTATTGCATTAATCATCTCAAATAAATTAGACTCAAAATGCTCAAGTTTTACCTCATTTTGTTTCATTGCTGTAACTTCTTTTCCTTCATTTTTTGCTGCACTATTCAACTCCAACTTGTTGATTTTCTTCATCTCTTCTTCCCATAGAAGATCAGTCTCCTCTTCTCCCAATTGCTTGTCAAATCTAGGATCTTCTAACTCTGTCATCTCAAATTCTTGATCTACTACATTTTTTGAAGTTCTATTGCTACATCCAATTCCTCATCTTCTTTATTTTCTACCACATCATCTACTGCAACTTTTTGCTCTTCATACTCAGCTATAATCTCATTACCTTCCTCTATCTTCTCATACTCCAAAGGGAGCATAGCTATTGCTGCTACATTAATGTCAATCTCTTCATTCATGTCTTCCAAAAGACATGCCTCTGCTGCAATTTCCTCTTCTTTTTCACTCTCTTTATCTATGCCTTCCTCATGGCATGCTGCTACAATCTCTAATTTCTCCACTCTTCTCAATTCTTCATTAATTTCTTCTTGTTCACATCATTGTCCCAAACATTCCATGTCATTACATGGATCATTCCTTGCTACAACTTCATGTTTTGCTTCTTTATAAAGACATGCAATAGCTAAATACTCTTTCTTCTTCCATTCTTTTCTTTCCTTGCTTCTCTTATTTTCTAATTTTCTTTCTTTTGGGCTTGTATGGTTTGTTCCCACATGCTTCTCCTTCCATGCCCCTTCTATCAAAGGGCAACAACACTTCTTCTCATCCTTTGCAACCTTAGTTGCAATCTATTCTCTTGCCTCCTAATCCTTTTGCACAAGGATCTCCTCTTCTCCTTTTTTATTCTTCGTATCTGCTGCCATCTTTTGTTTTTTCTCTTCAACCTTAAAAGGATTTTTAGCCACTCCTTCATTTTTCTCTTTATCTTTCTCACCCATTGCAACTTTGATATTGCTTTCTCCTTTAGTACATTCATTACAACATACTATTGCAATTTCTTTTGCCACTTCCTCTTGTTTATCCCATAATGGATTCAAAACATATTCCTTCCAATCCTTGATTACACTATATGTGTTATCATTAGCATTATGTACAACTTCCCTATCCCAATGCCAATTTTGACCCAATAAAACATGATAAACATCCATGGGTACTATGTTACATACAATTTCATCCTTTTATCTTCCAATGTAAAAATTTATAATGCTTTGTTCACTTACCTGAATTTGATGACCTCCTTGTAACCAAGAAATGTAGTATGGCCTTGGGTGCTTCATCCTCTTCAAATTCATCTTCTCAACCATTTATGATGCAACCAAATTATCTCTCCTACCATTGTCCATCATCACCTTGCAGCATTTTGACTAGACTTGCAAATAGTTTAGAACAAATCACTCCTTCGGATGGGCTCTTGTTTCTCTTTTCATGGCTTCAAATATTCCTTCTTCATCATCAAACACTCTCAATGTCTCCAAGGCATTTTGCTAATCAATTGTAGCACACTCTCAATCTGCACACAGAAACATTTAGAGCCAACACTCTTGATAATCACAGGTTCTTCTTGCAACAAAACTCCCACAACTACCCTCTACCCAACATGATTCTAGAAGATGCACCTCTCTAATACCTCTTCTACTCACTTCCTCTTAGTGGAAGAAGTTTGTACACCTTCTACCTAGCTTCATTTCTATTGGAAGATAGCCAACACAATTCTCATAGAATCAACTCTCTCTCATGGCTTCATTGCTTTACTTTTAACCATTCTTCACCTGTAGGTCCTGGTGCATACTCTGCACTCTCAAGATCTCGTGGCTATGATACCACTTAATGTAGAGAGGTACTCCTCGCTGCACACACTCCACTCAATTCCACAACACAAGAAAATACCAAGATTGCTATAGAAACATATAGGGATTCTCTAGTCTCAACACAAATACTCATAACAAAATAAAATACTTGAAAACATGCTTCTTTTGTTGCATTCAAGTAATATAGAAATCAAAATTATTACATACAGTTGGCCATCCATGGCCTCTCATACACACTCTCATCCTCACATTCCTCTCTTCCAAATCTTCATATGCCTATACTGTATCTCATCAAATTTGCATATAACTACCTTAAGAAAACATACACTTCATAGCTCTTTAAAAATGCACAGAAGTCCTTTCACTTTCCTCTGAAATCTACAAGAGCAATCAACTACTTTCCTTTGAATAAATCACCCTCTACATGAGGTGTCTCCCCTCTCCTAGGTGCCTTCCTTGCCTTTTCTCATGCCCCCTTTTAAATCTGAATTTATTTCTCTTCTTATGGAGATATGCATCTGACCTAAATTCTCTCTTTTAGGCACTCCTCTTCTATCTTTTCTTTGGCATTTAGAATACAAATTTTAATATCTGTCACAAACTCTTTTCAACACCCTTGTCTAAAATAAAATTTGAATTTGAATTTTCTATTTTCCTCCAATGCTTCACATACTAATTTGTCATTTTATTTTCTTTATTTTCAATTGAAATAATTCCAACTAAATCCCCAAGAGGCATCTCTTTTCTTTCTTTCTTTTAATTTTTTGTTTTAAACAAATTGCAATTTCCTCTAATGAGGTGTCACATTTCCCATATTGGTGCTTCCTATTCTTATTTGAATTTTTCTTTTAATTCCCAATAACCCCCCTTCAGTTAAAATGCATCAAAGAATAAAATAAAATATCCCAAATGATATCCTATGAAGTTGTGCCAAAAAAATTCATTTGTGTGACCATGACAATGCGCGAAATCAAGTGTCTACAGATAAAAAAATCAAAGTTCTTCGTTTGGCCAAAAAATTGTTCAAAGGTGTGTTATGACCCCTTCAAGTCCTCTGCAAAAGGATTTCACTCTAGCCCTCATAATTTTTGAAACTTTGAACTTTTTCATAAACCGGCAACACACTTTCGGCATTAACTGTAGATAGGGAAAAATTAGATTTAGTGTTGAAAACAACAAACTACTAAACCCTATCAAGCACCATGAAGTACAACTTAGTATGAAAATACAAACAGAAATCAAATGCAAACCATATTCAAATTAATATTGATTAACCTCCATGGCACTTCTCAATCATGCATAGGCATGCAGATTTCGAAGGGTCAATTATGGAGAGATGTTGATTGCTCAGAATTTTGGCAGCATAATGGTATGCAAGGACATAACATGATGAAAATGAATTTTGAGAGCCTTCCTCTATAGAAAAGGCTTGGTTTGAATGGATGGATAGGATTGCAAGTTATGTTGAAAGATATGGACGGTCAAGATTGATTAGGGTTGGATTAGGGTTTCCAACTCAAAGAGGGATTGTAGTCACATGACAAGTGTGCGATGGAGAATAAAAGGGAATCTAATTCAAATATTTTATTTGAATTAGTTGTGCATGTGAAGGGGTTAAGTGGAAGATACAACATTTGACACATGTTGTAATGTGGTGAGAGGTGAGGGAATAATTCAAATTTTTAATTTGAATTATATGAGACATGTGAAAAGGTATTATTAACTAAACAAATGAGATTTATTTAGTTAATTGGAATGTGATTAAGTTGGAATTGTGGGTAGGATTAGGACAAAATAGATTATGATGCTCCTAGTGAAGTGTCGACTAGGTCATGGTAAGGACATGGACAAATTTTAGTGTCTACATTTTGCCCCTCTTTGAGACGATGTTAGAGATGATGCAATTTATGTCGAGTAACATCATTTCAAAGAAGCTAAGGAAATGGATAGAGGAAAAGAATAGGGTGATGATGCCCCCTTGAGAGGATAGGTGGGTTGGACAAACATGGGTAGGATCTCAAAATGAAATAGATTTGTCAAGGAAGAAAGATAAGGGAATGACTAGAAGAAGTGAAGGATGTGTTATGCTGTAATAAAGGTGAACAACCATGGTGTTTGATATAGCACTAGATGTTATGTACCAAGGTATAAGGACCAAGGTGACGATTTGTCTTGTGCCCCAGCGTAATACAAGCTTGTCTAGATACAAGATAAGAATATTAATTGGGTTGGATTCAGATGTGAAACAAATGCAAGATAAAATGATAACACACACAAGAAAGCAAGCAAGGTATGCACAAATGTTTCAAAATCAAACAAGGTATTGCCCTTATCAAGCTTTAAACTAATGATTGGGTGATTGATTGATGATAATGATGATTGATTGATTCTAGTGTTGTTGGTCATACAAGCAACACTAGGTTTTGATTGATGATTGATTGGTTGATGGATTTGGTTTATGTCAAGATTAGGATCAAGACCATTGAATGCAATTGGATAATTTGACTTGAGTGACTAACTTGATTGGTATGGGTTGATATGACTTGCATTTGGATTATTGGAATGATTTGAAGAATATTGATTGGAAGAAGTGAATTGATTGGATAAGTGGATTGAAATGATTGATTTGAATTGATGTGAAGGATTGTTTTGATGAATGAATTGGTTGAATGATTGGAAGAAATGACTTGATTGACTTGACTTGAAGAAGTGAATTGGTGTGATTGATAAGGATGATGAGTTGGATGGGATGTTTAGAATGTTTGGAATGAGGGATGACTAGGAGGATCTACTCCCTTTTCTCTTTGTTTTGCAACCGTGTCTCTACAAGACTTGTGAAGTGCAGGATGCCATGGGGATGTCAATGCAAGGTGGTGAGCCCTAGATTATGATAGAGGCTAATGAATATTAGTCTTCAAAAAGTCTAGCTCCAAGAGGGTACTATCATCTAAATCGACCTTTAAAAGCACAAAGTAGTTTTATCGAGACCTTGAGATGTGAGAGAAATGATTGATTAAAGTGAACCCATGAGTTTTAGAATTTACTTGGAAGGATGGACTTAAACTAGCCTTGGAGTATTAAGTCCAAGTGGAAGAAATGATTGATTAAAGTGAACCAATGAATTTCAGAATTCACTTGGAAGGATGGACTTACACTAGCCTTGGAGTTTTAAGCCCAAGTTGTGATTGATGTGAAAAAGATGTCAAGGTCTCGTGGTCCACAGATTTGTACTTGTGATACAGTCAAGCTTTGATAGTTTCTCCCTATGTTTTGATCTTAGGAAGACTATGTTTGGGAACCTCTATAGATGTTGAGGGCTAAATGGTAATGAAATGTTGCAATGAAGTGTGATCATAAAGGAATGAAATTGGATATGTAGTGGAATGAAAGTGAATATGTAATGGGTGAAATTGAGTATGCTTTGACAGAGTTGCAATCGATTTGATAGGGAAAGTAGATGCTCCAAGTTTTCCCTATGGTTGGGGGATAATGTGATCGAGACGAAATCGATAGGATTGGAATGAATGGTTAGGATATGATTAGGATGTGATCAATTGGATTAGGATGATGATGTGTAGTGATGAGATGAAGATGAGTTGGATGGATTGGGATGATGACTAGGATGATTGGGATAATGATTAGGGAGAAGTTCATTGGATTATGAATGAGGATGTGTAATGATTTGGAATGATGACTAGGATGGACTAGGATGAAGATGATGTTGTGTTGTGATGAGATTTGAAGATGATTTGATGGTTTTATTGAATTAGAGAAGTGATTTTATTGCTTATATTTTTGTTGAATATTTGATTTTTTATATTTTTTTGACCATGTAGATTGTGGATGATTTGAAGAATGGATTTGAATGATATTAGGATGGTTGAATGGATTGATGGAGAAGTTTGATTGAGTGACTTAGTTGAGGAATTGAATGATCAGAAGAATTGATTAAAGAATTGATTTGGTTGGAATGATGTGATGAATGATTTGGCGGATTGATGAGTTGAGTGATTTTATTGCTTGGATTTTGTTAGATATTTGATTTTTTTTGTGTTTTTGAATGTTGTGATGTTTTGGGATTTTTGGGAATATTTTGAATTTTTTTTGGATTTTGACATGTTTTTTATTTTTTTTGGAATGTTGTGATTTTTTTGGTTTTTTGGAATGTTTTGATTTTTTGGGGGTTTTGAAATATTTCAATTTTTTTTTGGATTTTTGAGATATTTGATTTTTTTTGTGTTTTTGAAATGTTGTGATTTTTTGTATTTTGACAATATTTGATTTTTTTTTTGTATTTTAAAGAATTTTGGTTTTTTTTGGATTTTTGACGTATTTTGATTTTTTTGAGTTTTTTAAATGTTGTGATTTTTTTTTTGTATTTTTGAGATGTTTTGGATGGCGTTGGATGACAATTTGAATAGCCTTTGTGCTAGATACCAATGACAAGGGGGAAACCATTCTAGGTGTAAGGATGAAGGATGTGATAAAATGATAGGTGGTAATGGATGGAATGGATGTATGCGTAAGAGAGAAATGATGTGATCTCCAAAGACTATGTTTCATAGGAATAACATGCCCCATTATTGGTGTAATACTTAGGATTTTTCATGACAAAGCTTAGCATGATTGGATGATAATAGGATTGTGAAGGATTTTCTTGGTTTGGAGGAATAAGGTATGTCAAGAGATACCCAAAACATTTGTCAACATTGTGCCCCTAATCTTTATCATGATCAAAAGAGGAAGGGAGAATGAATGGATGCAATATGATAGGCATGCAGGTGTATGGGTAAGGATGGTAAGGTAGAAAATGATAGGAGGATGAGACAATGTGCCCCCAAGTGTATGTGGCATGGAAGATCAACTTTTTTGATTTTTTAAATTAGATAGGGGGATATGGACGAGAAGGACTTAGGTGTATAGTTCCATGAAGGTGATAGTCCCAAGGGTATGTCGCATTGACCATGTAGAATATTGTTATGCTCATCGATGTTGGTAAGTGATGGCATGAAAGTGAGATGGATAAGGTAGATAGTGAATTATGGAGGGAATGAAAGTCGATTATGATGTGGATTATGTGGGATTTATGTAAGGATGGATGAATGACTTATTCCAAAGCATGGACCATAGGGAGGTGATAAGGCAGATATGTAGGGTAATGGTTTAATGATGGGGTGATGGAAGTGTGGAAAGGAATCATGACCAATGGTTGCACACACTATGATAAACATTAAAGCTTTTGAGTGGATGGTGGTGTAGGAAGCAATGGAGATGTTTGCTTAGTGGATGGATGATGTAGGATTTTAGGGACCGACATGTACTTAGTATTTTTATGACTTTTACTTTTCATGTGGGATGGAGGAATTTGATATTTTTGAATGGAATCGATGGAAGAGGATGGTTGGGATTTTTGAGATGTGGATGCGTCATTTGACTTGTTTGATTTTTGTTTAGGTACCCATATCATTTTATTTTTAGACTTTTGTTGTGAAGGTATGGGTTTGGATGAATTTTGGAATGTACCTTGCTTTGCATTTTTGCATTGATTTCCTAAGGCATTAGGACATTTAGGATTTTTGACTTTATGAAAGGAGGCAACCGAATGTTTGTTTTTGAATCCCATGTGGTGGGTGGAATGAGTGGAAGCTTTATGTTTAGATAATGTGTGTATTTGTTGGTCATGATTAAGAATGTAAGGGTATTTATGGATGATTGGGATATTAGGTGTTGGAAGCAATGGTGGTGAAGTGGATAGAGGGAAATTAGGAGTTGGAAGAAGTGGAGAAAAATTGGATGGTGGCAAGTGGATGGTCACGTGCTTTTGGCATTTGTAAGATAATAGGGGTGGAATGGCAACATATGTTTTGGGAATATGATAGGATGTGTGATGGAAAGTGGACTTAGATGAAGTACCAACATCTTTAGATTGTTGACCTTGGGGTGTGTAGCCAAGTCCATATGAGCATGTAGGTGGGACTTTGACATGGATTGGCTCCTGTTTAGGGTAAAATTGGATTTTGTTAATCTTTTGTTCTTTAGATGTTTGAATCCTCCTTTCACCCTAACATTCAAGGATCTAGGGTCAAGTGGCGAGCACTGTTATACCCTAGAATCACTTGCAAATGAAGGGAAACTTGGATTAGGGAATTAATTATCAATTTTTTCTTCTCTTATGTCCAATTAACCATTAAAACCCTAATCATGCAAATACAACAACAAATTGATGAAAGAAGGAAAAATCTCTTGCAAACAAGAGTAAAATAACAAATCACAGAATACCTATTTTCAGGGTTCTGAGATGGAATAGTCAGGGACAAAGGAGTGGGTGCCCAAGTCCAAGGTACCTACTTTTTTAGGGAATCTGGACCTCCTTCCAACACTGATCAGCCCTGTAACTTCTGTTTCCCAAGATCTATCTACGAAGGACACTTTTGTGGATTCCCTAGTCCTGGAAGTGCTCTTTTTTCTAACTTTTCTTTAGATCTCAAATCCTTGATACCTGCCACTCCTTCATGCAACTCCACATTTCCCAAATGCGACACCTGTAACCTACAATCACAAGACTTGGTTTGGGGGTTGTGGTGTTTAGAGTCTTGCCTCAGTCAAACCCCAGAGGACACTTAAGTCTTCGAACACCATTGTCAGACAAAGAGGGCATGCCCTTGTGAGGCAAAGGCCAAAAACCAAAGGAATCAATGATAAAACACAATGATATGTCACCTTGTAGTGAAGTTCTCATGGAGGAAGATGCTCTTCATGCCATGAGGAGATTGATGCTCAAATCTACAAATATCAACACACAAAACATACATGTCTACTCTTGCAACACAATAGAAATCCTTGAATCACCTTGAGAACACAATAGCTTGCTAGTAATCATCTAGTTTACAAATGAATGCCTACACATGCTTATATATGTACCTACAAGCATTCCTGCCAAGATTTTAAAAATCAAACTTTACCGTGTCAGCAAAAGAACCAACTAACGGTCATAAACTGACACCCATAAATTGGGTCTACCCTAAAATAGGGCAGGACTAGGGCATGGGTGCCCAAGTACTACCCCCCTATTTTAGGTACGGTACAGCTCAAGGGGTCCTCCTAGGTTCCATTTGCCATGAAACCTAGGTCTCATTCCATCGGGAAGGTAAAATATGAACTAAAATGTCCTAAATGCATACTAAAGACCTGTGAGCTAAACCTTATAAGGGAAAAGTCCCCAAGGGGACATTTTCTGATGTTACATTTAACCCCCACTTTAATGTATATATAAACGCAAGGCCAATACATTCATTAAAGTAAGGTCACAAACACAACAAACACATCAAGCACAGAAAAGACATGCCAATCACATAGAAGGTAGTAACAGGCATGTAAAACATGAAGAAGATAGTTATAGTCACGCAGAACATGGAGAAGACAGTCAATGCATATAAGACACATTAATGCATGGAAGACAGAAATGATATAGTTTCTTTTCTTTTTCTCATATATATATGAAATGTAAATGCAAGTACTGGAAAGTAAACAAACCTCCCATAATACATGATGCACTACCATAGGGTGCAAATCTCTGTATATATGGGGCAAGACACATGCAAGACATGCAAAACCTCCGAAAATGCATACCACATATGGGGCAACAGACATGCCAAACAAAATAAGCATGCCAAAACACACACACTTCAAAGACATGGAGAAAACATGGCAAACAAGTGATGGTGTGTTCCCTATTTCTAGGCTCATCACCATCTCAGGCACATTATAGACACACACCAATGATTGGGTTTCACCACAACAATCACCGCAGACACGCTTAAGGGTTGAGTTAGTCATAGAACCGCTCCCCACCTCTGCAGAGGACTTTTGACAATACAACCTCATCAGCATCATAGAGACGCCTTATAGTGAAAAGGAAGCATGGCATACCACCCCACCCATGTCATGGAGACGCCTTATAGTGAAAAGGAGGTATGAGCTAAAAAGTATACAACCCCACCTGCATCATGGAGATGCCTTATAGTGAAAAGGAGGTATAAATAATAGATAGATTGATTGATTGATTGCAAACAAACTCAAAGTGCAGGATGTACTTATCACACACACTGTACCTAAGGACAAGCACATAGCTAACATCTACAATAGATAGCTTACATTATATATGCCCCCACCTTAAGGTGGTTGATATCAACTATCAATATCAAGAACGTTAAGGTAGGAAGAAAATGCACAAGGAAACACAAGCTCTCACCAAACCCATGCCCCCCAGAGGTGACATGTACTTCATGATCACCACATGTTCCCATAAACACATCCCTGCAAGAAACATGTTAGTGTCTACAACATCAAGATAAACAACAAAATCAATGCATATGAAATTTGAAGTATGCAAGATTCAAGGTAGACAAAGTGCACAGAGCAGCAGTATTGTTTATGATTTCTAAATGAGATAGAACACCATCAAAATCATCATTACATGGAAAGAACAAGTGCTTCCACTAGCCAAGCATCGGATAAGAAATACAACCCCATTGTCATATTAGGAACTAAGTCCATTTTTTGATTGCTCTTCAAAGGGGCACTAGGTCCGCATCAGTATAAATGTTTTTCGTCATCTGCTCGCTAGATGGCAACACTAGAGGAATGGAAATAATAAGTAAGAGATGAGAAACAAATGTCTTAGGGACAGTCACGTAGGAGGGTATCCCCAGGTCACCAACTGCGACGTTATGTCCATAAGACACAACACTCAACAATGATATTAGAGAGAGGCAATATAGAAGAATGATGATACAAATGGAAGAAGGTCACAACAGAAGTGGTCTCCTGGTATCCCGGACCTTACAAGAGAGTCAAGGGTCATCTTAGGAGGCCTAAACAACACATAACACATCATGGGGGAAGTACATCATGAAAGAAATAAAGGGTTAGAGATACTCACCTGGTAGCACCATCGTTAAGAACTTGCATATCTAGTATATCTATTATGTTGTTTTGATCTTGTAGAACTAACACTAAGTTTAGGATGATCAGAAGCTTTCTTTTCTTTAAAAGGATTATATCCAATGCCACTTGAGTAATGTGTTGAAGCAGATTCTATAGGTACTCTAATTCCTTGTTGATTTACACCACATCCCTTACCTTCATAGTCATTATGTTTGTACAAAATTTGAAATCCATGACCATATAGAGAGTCTAGTTCCTTAGAAGAAGGTGAGGCCTCGTAGGTATCAGAATTTGTAGTATAAGTGAGGGTATTGTTTTTATTTTCTACCAAGGGGATTTTAGGTTTCTTAGGTGCTTCAAAAGATTGCTTAGGTGAGATTGATGCCACTTTTGATGTGTCAAGGCTATTAATTTTATATTCCCCTATACTGCAAGGATTAAATCCAATGAACCCCAATCATCACCAATAAGTGCATTCTATGGTATAGAATCTTTCACAGCATCATTCATGGCTAAGAGCTTTGATGAACCAACTCATAAATTATTTAAGCTCATATGATAGTAAACTGGTTGTTGTTTTTCAAAGTGTAGACAGTTATCTGGTTCAGGATCGGCATGAATAGTATGAAGATTACCTTTGAATATACATTTGATTGAATGATGCATGGCGGAAGGAACTGACCCCAATGCATGGATCCAAGGTCTACCAAGACTCATGTTGTAAGATAGAGAACAAGGCATGACATGAATTAGGGTAGGTACAAGCACATGTCCTATTTGTATAGGTAGAGTTATAGTGCCCACAGATTGTCATTCAACATTGTCAAAGCCACGAATGCTAATGCCATTTGGTGTGATTTGTGATGTGTCAACCTTGATTGTGTCTAGTAGGTCAATGCCCCAAACATTAAGAGCCAATCCAATGTCAATCATAACTTATTTTACCAATGTTTTGTTTATTGTGACAAAGATTATAAGAGGATCATATTGGTTTTGAACTTCAATTGACAGTAATTCATGTGGTTGAAAGAGAATATTTTTTTTGTCACATGCATACTATCCAATATAGCTGCTACATCCTTACGCTTAGTAGTATTTGGGACAATCACCATTTGCAAAGCTTCTTGGAGCATTCCATGGTATGTAGGTGATGTTTGTATTAAATCCCAATGAGAGATCTTAGCTGGAGTAGCGCGAAGCTGTTTGACAAGATCATACTCTTGACCACTTGTATGAGTAAGACAAGGTGGTTGAGGGAGCATAGGTTGAGAAAATGGAAGAGAGACAGGAACATACGATTCTTGATTACTTTGCTTGTTATTACGGGTGTTGTATGTGTGAGCAATCACATTGTGGTGTGGTTGTTGTAACACATTTTGAACACCTTGAAACATAATCACTTGTTTTAAGCAAGAGGGTACACTATGTGCCCCTCAGATAATCATTTTAGGAATATTGCTATGAAGTCTATTAATGATTATTGAAGAAACATTGTTTCCCTCTTGATTGCACCCAATATCCATCCCCAAGGATTTAATGTGAGAGACCTTTTCTCATCCACTAATGCTACATCTTGGCCAGGTTAAGTAGTGGGATGAAAGGAAGGTACATCAGCATCATCATCATACTCTATGGCGAAAAAGGGTTTTTCACTCTCATCTTTCTCATGAGTATTCCTAGAAATGAATTTGGTTAAATATTTTAATATCAAAGGATATGCTCCTATGAGTAAAGTGAAGCTACTAAAATCATGTGTATAACAAAGTAATTGTAACTCATATGTAGAACATATAGAAGCATCAATACGACTGATATAAGCTATCTTCTAGAACATGAGGATTCTCATTAGTGAAATTAGTGAAATTTTCAAAATCTAGGATTTACTCATGTAAAGATTTCAGAGATGAATAACATGAAGATGCCATAATGAAATGCAAAATCAGATTTTAATAATTTTCCAAGAGTATGCAAAAGAAAAGTACAAACTATATACAAAAATGGTCTTAAGATGCTTGGTTTTTTGTACTTTTTTAATGAAAATAGATGAAAGCAAAGGTGCTGTAAGGAAATTGATCAGGGGAAGAAAATAATATGTTTGATATCAGTCCAATATAGAAATAAGATCCTTTACAAGACACTTTTGATGCAAACCTAAGATGATGCTAAGTCAAAATATAGTGAAAATATGTCAAAATAAGCACTTTTTTCACCAAAACTCAATCCAAAAGAGGATAACAAAGGGTGTTATGAGGAAAATTACGATGGAAACCAAATAATATCAGTAATAAAAGCCACCTAGTGTCAAAATACCCAGCACAACAGACTTTTAGCGCCACTTAAGATCAAACCCTAGTGAAAATATAGCAAAAATAGGCTCTTTTTGACAGTTATTCAATTTCAAGACCTAGCAAAAGGGGTGTTGTAATTAATTTTAGGAGGTATAGAAAATAATATCAATAATATTAGTCACCTCAATCCATAAAATTGATCACAACATGCTTGGAATGCAAACTAGATCAAACCCTAGGGCCAAAATAGCTAAAATGTGTAGTTTTTTACCAAAATTTTCACTACAACAACCCGATAAAAACGTGTTGTGAAGATTTTTATGAGGGGAAGAAAATGATTACCCTGGTAATGAAAAAATAACACCAAAATACCTTTCACAACAAACCTATGGTGGAAGTTTATAAAGTCGATAAGGCCAAATTTAGCGAAAAATGTTGTTTTTGAAGCCCTAGGTTTGAAATGTTCAGACAAAATTCTATGTGAATGCTTTGAAGTCTATTTTTTGATGAAATTGACTTACTCTCAGATCTGAAAATGATTTTCAAGTTTAAACATGCAAGATGCCCATGCAAATTTAATGAAAATGCATCAAAATTGTTAGTTTTTGTTGAAATTTTCTATGCAAAAATGCAAATAATTAAAATCTAAATGCAAATTTGCACTAAATTGCAAGACTACAGCCAAATGAAAATTTTAATGAGCCTCTAAAATCAATAGAAAAATCTGATAAAAGATTTTTCCTACATACCCTAGATTTTGGAATTACTAGGCTTAAAAAAATTGTCAAAATTTCCACAATACCCTAGCAATTAAATGATGAAAATGCAATGTAAATTTCTATTTTTTTTGGATTTTTCTGTAGTTTATATCAGATCTGATGCAAAAATCATGAATTAGGAAATTTAAAAAGAATTGATACAATTTAGTAAGCCAAACAATGCAATTTTTTTGTATTTTTCCAATTTTTTTAATTTTTTGAAATTTTCTCAATGCAATATAATAAATGACCAAATGAATGAATGAAATCACACCAAATCTAAAGAAAAACACTCCAAAAGTTGTAATTTAAGTCCAATAACATGGTTTCACCAAAATGTTTAGGGTAAAATTGGATTTTGTTAATCTTTTGTTCTTTAGATGTTTGAATCCTCCTTTCACCCTAACATTCAAGGATTTAGGGTCGAGTGGCAAGCTATCATACCCTAGAGTCACTTATAAATGAAGGGAAACTTGGATTAGGGAATTAATTATCAATTTTTTCTTCTCTTATGTCTAATTAACCATTAAAACCCTAATCATGCAAATACACCAACAAATTGACGAAAGACAGAAAAAGCTCTTGCAGACATGAGTAAAATAACAAATCACAAAATACCTATTTTTGGGGTTCCAAGGTAGAATAGTCGAGGACTAAGGTGCGGGAACCCAAGTCCAAGGTACCTATTATTTTAGGGAATCTGGACCTCCTTTTGACACTGATCAGCCCTGTAACTTCTATTTCCTGAGATCTATTTGCGAAGGACACTTTTGTGGGCACCCTAGTCCTAGAAGTGCTCTTTTGTGTAACTTTTCTTCAGATCCTAAATCCTTGATGCCTGCCACTCCTTCATGCAACTCCACTTTTCCCAAATGTGACACTTGTAACATGCAATCACAAGACTTGATTTGAGGGTTGTGGTGTTTAGAGGCTTGCCTCAGTCAAGCCCTAGAGGACACTTAAGTCTCCGAACACTGTTATCAAACAAAGAGGGCGTTCCCCTGTGAGGTAGAGGCCAAAAACCAAAGGAATCAATGATAAAAACACAATGATATGTCACCTTGTAGTGAATCTCTCATGGAGGAAGATGCTCTTCATGCCATGAGGAGATTGATGCTCAAATCTGCAAATATCAACACACAAAACATACAAGTCTACTCTTACAACATAATAGAAAGCCTTGAATCACCTTGAGAACACAATAGCTTGCTAGTAGTCATCTAGTTTACAAATGAATGCCTACACATGCTTATATATGCACCTACAAGCATTCCTGCCAAGATTTTAAAAATCAAACTTTACTATGTCAGCAAAAGAACCAACTAACGGTGATAAACTGACACCCAGAAATTGGGCTACCCTAAAATAGGGCAAGACTAGGGCACGGGCACCCAAGTCCTCCCCCCTATTTTAGAGAGGGTATAGCTCAAGGGGTCCTCCTAGGTCACATTTGCCATGAAACCCAGGTCTCATTCCATCGGGATGCTAAAATATGAACTAAAATGTCCTAAATGCATACTAAAGACCGGCGAGCTAAACCTTATGAGGGAAAAGCCCCCAAGGGGACATTTTCCAATGTTACAGCTCCAAAATACCTTGTTCACGAAGGCCTAAACCTCTACCTTGGTAGTTCATGTTTTGGAGCATGTGACGGACAATAGGGCTATGTGTAGTTTGGACAGTAGACACAAGCTCATTATTGGATGGAGAAGGTGATGTAGCAGATAATCATTGTTGTTGTCCCAAAGAGGAACATTCATGAATGAAAGTGGATAGGCCAAGTGGATATGATGATGGATTTGAAATGGGATCGATGGTGGATGCGGATGGACCATTAGGATTGTGATCGTGCTCATTAGGATCCAATTTATTTGTGTGATCTTCTATGTGTATGTGTTCTTGGGGAGGCACATGTCTAATCATGAGAAGTGAAAGTGGTTGAATCATGGATAAGTGAAGAATTTTATGTGTTTCAAATGAAGGCCATGAAGTGGGGTGAATGCTCAAGTAGGTTAACAAGACTTGCGTTAAATGGAGCATGTAGGTATTGGGTGTCTTGTTCATGAACGATTATGGGGAGATGAATAGGATCAAGATTCTCATGGATAGATTTTTCATCATGCACAATGTCTTGATCATGAAAAAGGTACATGTTATGGATGGGTTGAAGGGAAATGATTTAATCTTGACTAGAATGAGGGATTGATGTTTTGATGTGCTTAGGGTTGTGCTCTTGAAATACCTTTTGACTTGGAATGGGAGTGGATGTGGATGACTCTTCAATAGGTTTGACATGTTCTAGGTGGTCAATTGTGTAGGAGCATAATGGAGATTGACTTGGACTCAATGGGGGAGACTCTTGAATTAGTTGAAGGGGTTGTGTATGACATGGTTAGTTTGAAGGACTTGGCATGGTATTTGAGGACACTTTTGTAGGATCAAGAATATGTGTTGGATGACATGGCAACGTTTGATTCTTTTCTAGTATCCCTTGGGTTACATCCTTTACAGGTGTAGGTGTGGAAGGTGTTGTCTTAGGGTTTTGGTTTTGATTAGGTAGAGGATCAAATGGATTGAATGAGTCGGTGGGTTTGGATAACTCCACATGTTTGCTTTTGTAATGTTTGAACTTAGGACGTGGAGTTGATGTATTGGCAAGTGAATAAAAAGTTGGTAGAGGTAACAGAGGGTTTGATGGGTTGGAAGGTGTAGGGACCAATAGATATGGACTAGGACATGGTGGATTTTGAATAGGCTTTTGATCAAGGACAATAGTATAATGTACTTAAAGGGTGCATGACCTAGACTAATGTTCCCCTTGTCAATGGTGGCATTAGTTCATGAATGCATTTGGACTTGTTGCAAAGGGTGACTTAGACTCACATGTTCTTGTTGTGATGTGGATTGATTGGTTGCTGTGGTATTAACTTGGCATGTGGGTGGATGGATTAGGTTGGTATGAAGTGGAAGGGGTTGACACATAATATTGAAGTGGAATTGGTTGAGGTTGTTGTTGTGTTGGTTGAATTTGACAAGTGGCGATGAATTGATTAGCTTGGGCTAGGAGACATTGGATTTGAGGTGATTGGATGTGTTGGAATGTTTGTAAGAGAGCTTAGAATCTTTGTGTGGTTTGTTGGTCGAAAGGTTGGGGTATTTCATGAAGTGATTGGATGAGGTTTTGGAGTTGAGGTTCTAGGACTTTGTTCTTGAATGTAGGCATGGTGTCACACATGTGTCTAACTCTTGGCATGTCATCTTGTATTTTGATTTTTTTTTATGCACCTGGTAAACTTTTTAACATGACTGGTGACGCTGGTGCAACACGCCCTCTAGCTCCACGCGAATGCTTTTTCCCGGAGCAATGAACTGGTGAGGCCACAACACGAGGGACCCCATCCCCTAGAAAGAACACTTCAAACCCACGAGCTCGTTGGCCCAACAAGGGCGTAACACCTGCGAACTCATTGGCTCAGTGGGGGTTTGAACTCTAGTGGCTGCCACTACAACTGAGTGACTTAACCACCGTACCATGCCCTTATCAGCTTCTTGTATTTTGATTTGTCCCTCAAGGTATGATACATTATTTACAAGGCTCTTATGATCATTAGAATTAGGAGGGGTCCCTCGAAGTACAAGTTTAGGTCTTGGGTTTGTCTCATGATTAGGATTAGGGCGGGGGCCTCCTTGGATGATGATTTTGGGCTTTGGTTTTGTCTCATTGTTTGAATTAGAATGGCAGCCCGCTTGGACCATGATTTTGGGCTTATGATTTTGATTGGGCTTGTTTATGATTAGAGCCATTTTGACAAGTGTTGATTAGGGCTAGGTTGATGTGGAATGAAGTGAAATGAAGTGATTGGAGATTAGGAATGATTAGGGTATGATTAGGAATGAATTGATTGGAAATGTGAAATGATGATTAGGATGAAGATATGATTAGAATGTGATTAGGAATGATTAGGATCGAATTTGACTTGAAATGAATGGATGATGATGTGGAGATGATTTGGAATGAGTGATTAAGATGATGAAGGTTGAATGATGTAGATATGATTAGGAATAATGAGGAATGTTTAGGGTTGATGTTGTTTGGGTATGATTAGATGATGTGTAATGATAATGGGATTAGGGATGTGGTTGAATGATGAGGAATGGGATGCTTAGGATGTTTGAGGAAGGACAAGGATAATGACTAGTATGAATTAAGGTGAAATGGAAGTGACTTGGAATGAGAATGATGAAGTGTAATGATGAAGTGTAATGATGTTGTTAGGTGATTTGGATGGATTAAGATAATAATTAGGATAGTGGTTATTGTGAAGTGGAATGACGAGATTGGATGACTCGATGTGGGTTTGACTTGGAATGATGCTAATTGGATTAGGAAGAGGATGATGTGGAATGGTGGTACTGTAATTAGGATGTGATTAGGATAGGTTAAAGGAGATGACTAAGAAGTGGGTTTTATGAGTGACAAAGATTGGCATAGGATGAAATGGCAAAGAGAATGTGATTAGGAAATGTGACTTTTAATGTGATTGGGATATGAATGTGGTGACTTGGAATGAATATCTGGAATTGAATATTTATGTTGATGACTAGGCAAGCACACACATAAATCATAACAAACACTTAGCATCACATCATTGGTAGGTTTTGTTTTGGTGTCTTTTGATTAAGTTTTGACAACACTTGTAAACAAGCACAACCCTAGGTTGGAATGAGGATAAAGAGGGTTTTGGCCACTAAACAAAGGGGTTCTAGTGAATATCCGGGGGACCGGCACCCCACAAGCATCCAGCAAGCCACTTAAGGCTCTAACTAACCCTACTAGGAGTTTAATATACACTATGGTACACCTCCTTTTGAGCTAGAATTGTATGGTGAGCACTCATACTGGTTAGAATTGGCTTTTGCCTTATCCTCAATTTATATAGCGGACTGAACAAAAGTACCGCTTGGGGTCGCAAATGAGTTCTCCTTGTGGATGTGTTTCAAGAGTAGGCCCACTCTAAGGCTCAAACCAAAGTGAGTTAAGCACAAAAATACTTTTGATCCCCAAGTGCTTATGACAATCCAAGGGGAGAGCATACGTATTTTTAGACTCATGCCACACTAGACAAATGTTCATTGAGCTTTAGAAACCAAATGTGTGGTGTGATTTATGCAAATGTTGTGAAGAGTTTTTAATTCCCAAGATCGTATAAAGCACGAGGGAAGAGCATACACACTTCACAAGATAAACACAATCCCTAAGCATGGTAGACAGTGATTCATTTTAAGCCCAAACCAAATGTGTAGGAAAACAGTGGTTCATTTCAGCCCAATTTCAATGATGTGATGAAGACAATGATTCGTTTTAGGAGCCCAAATTGAAATGTGTAACCAACCAATGATTAGAGAAATGAAGCATTAGAATGAATGCACCTGATTACTTCATTGTGCAAGTTGCTGTGTATGCTAATCAAAACATTGTTCCAGCCTTGTGAGATCATCTGCAAGCCACAAAATCAAAAAATGAACAAGTAAAAGTGCATAGGAGGCTGTTATGCAAAAAATAAGAAATCTAATAAAAAAATCTATTGTAGATGATCTGATACAGGAAAATGGATAAAAGCAGTAGATTCTAGATGAAATTCTATGCACTTATAAAAAAAATTTGTCAAAATTGGATCAAAGTGCAAAAGTTATAAGCACTTGAAATTCATGTGCAAGTTTTACTTTGACTGTGAAAAAAGGCTAGAAAATAGTATAGTCACCTAGAACTTTCATCACAACTACAAAGTTCATCCTCCCAACTTTTTGGTGAGTCCTCGTTTGCAAAAGTTTGCCTCCGTATGGCCAAGTTATGAGAAAAAGAAAAAAAACAACCCCTCATAGGGCATGTAGGAGGCAAAGGTACTGTCCTGGCTAATAGCCTTGACTGCTAGCGGTTAGCAAGCTAGTAGTCACATGTAACTGCTAGAGGGTCTAGCAGTAATAGTTTGTGTCAGATAGTTATGTAGACCCCTAGTCACTCATGTGACTGGGACTAAAGGTCTGTGAAAAAAATAAAGAAGAGGCGACGGGCTTATTCCTCCCACCTGCAGTCATAGAAGTGATTGCCTCTTAACCGTTCGCCAAGGGGCAAGCCCAAACTATGACCACTAGCTATGAGGTTGGAGTTAGGGTATACGAAGCGGATAGGAGCAATGATTAGGAGCTGGTGGTTAGGGTTGCACCAGGCGGTGGTGAGTTACAAAGCATCGACGAATGGAAAGAGTGACAGGGGGAAGTTCTGGAGGTGGCAGGAGTGGTGTATGGAGGTGGATGATCCTAGAGCTAGGGTCTTCAAAGGCGTCGAAAGATTTTCAAGGTAGAGGTTGAGAATACAGTGGCGGCAATGGGATTCCAAATCAGTGGTGGCTGAGATGAAATTGAACTATGACACAGAGTAGAAGGGAATGGAAGTGGAGATGACTAGTGCAGGTCACCATCAATGGAGGCGACTGGCTGCAGATGAGCGGCGGTCTGGTAGAATATAGCCATCGGCGACCAAGGAAACCTAGGGTTTCAAGTTGCAACCAAGGTTTTATTGCACTTGCAATGAAAAACCTAAAAAAAATTTATGCCAAACCTTCAGACCTGCAAATAGACAGCTCGACCCCAAACATTGTGCAATATCAGTATGACCTATGCATATGGTATGGATCCGTACGGTATGGACATGTAACTAAATTTTTTTTCAAAAATTTACAAAAAAAATTTGTGAGTGAAATACATCAAATTTTATGTCATTTTTTGTCTCTCAGCCTCCTGGATGCAACCATGAGGTCTATTTTATGCCTTGGAGCAACCTGCAAAAGTCAAGTTCCTAAAATTGATAAAAAAACATTAGATTTGCATGCATTCACATTGGGTTCACCAAATGTAGATAGAGAAAAATTAGATTTAGTGTTGAAAACAACAAACTACTAAACCCTATCAAGCACCATGAAACACAACTTAGTATGAAAATGCAAACAGAAATCAAATGCAAACCATATTCAAACTAATGTTGATTAACCTCCATGGCTCTTCTCAATCATGCATAGGCATGCAGATTTCAAAGGGTCGATTATGGAGAGATGTTGATTGCTCAAAATTTTGGCAGCATAACAGTATGTAGGGACAACATGATGAAAATGACTTGTGAATGCCTTCCTTTATAGAAAGGGCTTGGTTTGAATGGATGGACAACATTGCAAGTTATGTTGAAAGATATGGATGGTCAAGATCGATTATAGTTGGATTAGGGTTTCCCACTCAAAGAAGGATTGTAGTCACAGGACAAGTGTGCGGTGCACACTTGGTCGATGAGGATGACAAGTGTCCCAGTGAAATGTTGGAAGAGGTGAAAGAAGAAATTCACTTAGCCTAATACAACAATGAAGTTTGTTGCAGTTTCCATTCAACCTAGAGGAGTAATCCCACTACTCAACTCCATTTTGTGAGTTCTACTCACAAAATTTTTCTACTTGATGTGTCTAATGCAGGAGCATCTGGGTGCACATGTAATCGGCATCACCCAAAAACATTTTTAGGTTTAATTTTCAGTTTTGATTTAGTCTAGTGATCATTGGCATCTCTTAGCATCACAGAACTTCAAAGTCAATAGAAAATTGCAAGATTCAAACTTTCACCAGTTCACAGTTTCAACACTCCACAAGTAGTTTTGTAAAATTTATTCTCAAAAATTTGTAAGAGCTATAGTATAATACTTTTGTAGGGGCATTCTTGGAGTTACATTGTTGAATGTGCAAAAGGAATCAAAGTCATATCTTTCATTGTTTGGGAGAAATTAATGCCAGAAATTTGTATCATTAAAGCCAAAAGTATGTCATTGGTTTATGAAAAGTTTAAAATTTCATAATTCTAGAATGTTGAAGTGAAATCCTTCAGTGGTGGACTTGATGGGGTCACAACAGACCTTTGGGAAAATTTTAGGCAGAATGGAGAACTTTCATTTTTTTGTCTTTTCGGCACCTAATTCTGCACTTCAACGCACTTTGTTTAATTTTTTCTCCAAATTGTCATTGCAGATTTAAGGTATTGTTCATAACATTCTATTTGGGTCATTTGATGCAAATAAAATATGAATATAGAGATCTAGGTTAAAACTATAGGTTATGGTTGTTTCTAAGTCATTCCAGCTAGCAAGATGTCCATATTTGGGGATCAATTTTCAATACATACAACAACAAAGTCTAAGGGAGGATTGGTGGGTAGGTTGAGGTGCCTAATTTAGTAAAACAAATTGAGGCTATTTTCTGTGTAGTAAAAGAAAAATTAATAGCCCTGGAGATAAACAACGTCGCTTGAAATTTTTTGGTCGAATGGAGGAGGAAGACTGAAAAAATGTAGGTGACTTGGGAGGTAGGGCATGGGGGGATGTTGAAGATGACTGGTGTGCAAGAGATTAAGCAAGAGCAAAGTGGTGATCTCAGGATAATGGCCACATCCCGCAATGGGTTTTTGAAAGAGGAAGATGGATAAACAAATGCAGGTCAAGCTTCTTCCCACTCGTGCCAACTGCACCCAATCAAAAGTGGTAGAAGACATCCCATAGGAATCAGAGATGGAGAATTCATAGAGAGCCACCTTGGATCCAACCAAGAAACTAACTCTGATAGAACTAGTGGCAAAAAAAGAATTGAGGGAAAGGTAGGTTTAGAAAGGGCAAAGGTAATTATAGGCCTGTGCAAAGGAATACAAGTACTAGAGATAATGGTTGGTTCAGGAAAAAAATACAAGGTAGAAATGGTGGAAAGTTGGTGCCACAATGATACACTGAAGCAGAGCAAACTGCAGAGAGGCCCTTGGAAACCAAAGGAGATAGTGGCTAATGATCTGATCGCCCTCAAAGGTACGGTCGACAAACCTGAACTTGGTAGACCTAAGATAACTCTAAACAAAAACCAGCTTGTGAATTGTGTTAACAAACTCACGGATCAAGGGGTTTTGGCCAAATGGGGAGGGGGTTGGATAGAAATTGAGAGAATTCAAAATTGGTGTTGGGAAATTTGGAGGAAGCAAACCAAAATCACTATAATCCCTAATGCCTTCTTCCTAATTGAATTCCCCTCTAGCACCATAAAGAAAGAATCTCTAGAAGGTGGGCCATTCATCCTAAATGAGTCAAGCATTCATCTGATCGACTGGTACCCAAACTTTGACCTGTGGAAACATAAAACAGGGGAGAGGATAGTATGGGTTCGGATGTACAATCTACCAACAAAATATTGGGGGGATGAAATCCTTGAGGAAATAGGAAGGGTACTAGGGACCCTTATAGCTACTGATAAAATGTCTGAAGACATAATCTAGGGTGCATATGTGAGGATGTGCATAGGGCTGAAACCCCATCACCCTCTACCTCAGAGTTTAGAGATCCTTGTAGAGGAAAGGAAATGGACTCAAGACTTGTTAAGGGAAGATCAGATGAAACTTTGTACATACTGTAAATCATGGGATCATAGGGATTTGGGCTGTAAAACCAAGGCACATGTTGACAAAGAAGGGAGATACACTTGGGAGGGCATCTAGCTAGAAAATTCCCCTGGGGAGCAAAGGGGCTCTGGCCTTAACTAGTCAACCATTCTAAGAGAAGGATATAGGGAAAAGGAGGGTCTGATAAAGGACATTGGGGCTGAGAAAAGGGACCTTGACTAGGAGAAAGGTACTACCTCTCCAACTCCCTCAGAAATTTGTAACAAGACAGAGATCTGGGATCTGGTCATCTATGAACCCCTGAGGTTGGGATAGACTGGGATTGGAACCCATAGTGAAAAGAATCCCCAGGGGGCTCCACCCAAAGAGGACACCCCCAACCGCCCATGAGATGGAGGAGACCTCATTCAAAGAAACCTCCCCTGCTAGGCCTCGAGGCAATAGAGATGAGAAACATATTGACACTCCTGTTGGTGCAGAGGAGAGTGAACATGATTCTAAAGAGGAAGATGATGGGGGAACTGGGGGGGATGGAGAAATAGTTTGGGATGAGAGAATGTTGGAGAAAACCCAATCCAAGAGGAAGAAACCCAACATTAAGAAAATAGGGAAAAGGGGGGCAAATCCAATAGGGCTAAGCTAGAGATAGCAACCAATGCAGCTGGACAAATGAAACTAAGATCAGGGAAGGATGTATTCCTTCCATAGGAGCAATGAAGGTGATAACTTGGAATGTTAGGGGCATTAATGCCCCTAACAAGTGGCGTCTGGTCAAATGCCAAATTGACCAAACAAATGCAAACTTGATCCTTCTATAAGAAACTAAGCTAGGAAAGGATGAAAGAGAGAGGAGATTTAAAAACTAGAGGCAATGGAAAGGAGTTTTCACTGAAGCTAAGGGTGCCTCAGGAGGTTTAAACATTCTATGGAACCCCCTATCCATGGAAGGAGAACTAATAGAGGCAAGTAGATGGTGGATTATTATGAAAGACAGAATTCTGCAAAGAAATGAGAGCTTTTTCATAATCAATGTTTATGGGTCAACTGCTACCCCAAAAAAGAAGGCAGTATGGCAGCAGTTATCTAAGAAATTAAGGCCCTTCAGGGAGGAGAAGGGCTTTGTAGTGAGGGATTTCAATGCAACCATCAATAATGAGGAGAAAAGGGGAGGCCTAATCAGAGAGACAATTGTGCAGAGAGATTTCCAAGATTTCATTAAGAGGAATTAGCTCCAAGACATCCCCACAAGAAAAGGCACCTTCACTTGGATGAACAAAAGGGCAGGCTTCACCAATATAGTAGAAAGACTAGATAGATTCTTATTAGCTAGGGAATGGGGAATTTAGTCTAGGGCAATAGAGGTAGGCATTCTACCTCTGTCGGGCTCGGATCACTTTCTGGTCCAATTAGTCATCCTACCAGGAGAATCCCCTAAGGGGTACCCCTTTAGATTTGAAAATATGTGGTTAAGGGATGAGATCCTACTAGAACTAGTAGCCAATTGGTGGGAAGAAGTCAAAGTGGTAAACCAAGCCAAGCTTTTCATTATGAGCAAAAAGCTTGGTTTTGCAAAGTCCAAACCCAAGGAATGGAACAAGACGCATTTCAAAAACATCTTTCAAGAAAAAGCAAGGGTGGAGTAGGAGTTGGCTGTCTTGAATGAGTAGGTAATAAAGAATGGGATGAGGGAGGAGGATTTTGTAGCAAAAAAAGATTTAAAAGAGGAGTTGAATGAATTGCTGAAGAGAGAGGAGATATACTAGAGACAGAAGTCTAGAGAAACCTAGCTGAAGGAAGGTGACAGGAACACCAAGTTCTTTCACAGAACTGCATTGTGAAATAGAAGCGAGAATATAATCACAAAAATCACTAAGGATGATGGGAGTCTAACTCATTCCACCGATGAAGTCAACCAGGTAGCGACTTCTTACTTTGAGGCCATTCTAAACAAGGATGCCCCAAACCAAAGGGAAGTAAGAGGTAGGATCTTAGCCTTCATCCCCTCAGTAATTTTAGAGGAATAGAATCAAGCACTCTAAAAGCAAATTGAAAAAGAGGAGTTCAGAACCACCACTTTTCTCCTCAACCCAGACAAAGCTCTAGGTCCAAATGGTTTCACAGCTCATTTCTTTCAATTTTTCTAGGAAGTAGTGGGGGAAGATCTCACTAAGGCTGTTGAGGAGTCAAGAAAGGAGATGACAATGTTGAAGTCATTCAACCACACCTTCTTGGCCCTAGTCCCAAAAAAGAAAAACTCCTAGGAGATGGGAGACTTCAGGCCAATTGCGTTGTGTAATGTGGTTTATAAGATTGTCACCAAAATAATGGCCAACAGACTGAGAGAAGTTTTGGATTCTTGTATCTCAGAGGAACAAACGAGATTTGTCCTAGGTAGATCTATTATGGAGGGCATCATCATTACTCATGAAGCAAATCACTCGATCAGGAAAGAAAGAGATCCCAACATGATCCTCAAACTGGATATCCTAAAAGCCTATGATTTAGTGGACAGAAGTTTCTTGATGGAGGTCCTGGAAAGATTTGGATTCAGTAGAAACTAGAGGGAGTGGGTCCTCAACTGCATTTCCTCTCCTAAATTCTTTGTTCTAGTGAATGGCTCGGCCCATGGATACTTCACCTCATCAAGGGGCATCAGACAAGGGAACCCCCTCTCCCCCTTCCTCTTCATCATTATGGCAGAAGCCCTAGGAAGAGGGATCAAATCCCTACAAAGAGAAAATGAGTGGCATGGAGTGGCAGTAACCAATGGTCTAGACAACATCACTCATCAGCAATTTGTAGATGAAACAATCCTTTTTGGAGAAGCATGCAGGAGGGAAGCCAAAGCAATCAAAACCTTCCTTGATGAGTACTACTCAGCCTCTGGCCAAAGCATTAGTTGGAGAAAATCTGAGGTTTCCTTCCTCAATACCCAGCCTAGTCTCCAAAGAGACCTGGCAAGGATTCTCAATCTAAGGGTAGCAAACTTTCCTGGCCACTAGGAACCAACAAAAGATGCTACTAGGAGAATTTGATCAATGAATATAAAAACAAGCTAGGAACCTAGATGGGGAAGTGGTTGTCCTTGGTAGGGAGGATACTGATGATGAAATTGGTCCTTTCAGCAATCCCTGTGTTCTTGATGTCCTACTTGAAAATCCCTAAAGGGGTGGAAAAAGTCTTCTCTCGAATCATCAGCAGATTTTTTTGGAGTGGATTAGGTGAGCAAAATAAACTCCCTCTGGTAGCTTGGGACAAAGTCTACACTCCTAAGGAAGCAAGTGGGACGGGCATTAGGCAACTGACCATCATGAACCTTGCCATGGGGGCCAAACTAGTGTGGCATCTTCACACTAATGGTGAGAAAAAATGGGTCTAGATCCTCAGAAGGAAGTATCTGGACTCAGATGAAGACACTAGAATCCTCAACATCCTAGACCTACCAAGGGGCTTTGCGATCTGGAATTATATCCTAGAATGCAGGGACATCGTCACCAAGTACATCACTTGGGAGGTCAAGAATGGACAAAGGGCAGGTTTTTGGAAGGATTCTTGGGGAGGAGGGGAGACTCTTGCCAGTCTGGCCAACTTGGTAGAAATTATGGAGGAAACAAGAAGGGTTTGGGGACACAAGGTCTGCAACTTTAGGATCTTGTCAACAAGAGATGGGGTCCCATCCTGGGAGTGGAAGTCTCTGGCAGGGCTGGAGGCTCCCCAAGACCAGAAAAAAGATCTCAAAACAATTCTAGAAAATAGACAGCTAGCCCCGTTGGCTTTAGAAGATGAAATCAAATGGTACAGGTCAACCACAGGATCCTATAGTGTCAAATGCAGATACAGGATCAAAGAAGCAACCATTGCAAGACAAAATTTGCCCCTAAAGCTCATCTAGAACAAGCATAACCTTCCCAAAGTAGGTGTGTTTTCCTGGTTGGCAATCCAAAAGAAAATCCTCATAGAGGATAGGCTAGCTAGGTTTGGGATAGCAAGGCCAGGCAGATGTGTGCTATGCAAAAACAACATTGAAAATACAGATCACATTCTCCTTCAGTGCCCCTTTGTAATAGAATGCTAGCATCACTTCATGAGGAAACTGAATCTCTAGAGCCCGTTCCCCCAGGACATTTTGGCCTAGTTTAATATGTGGCCCACTATCAATCAAAGGGTGGTCTTTGGTAGTGTTTGGTCCATCCTCCCCTCCTCCCTCATATGGGAGATTTGGAAAGTGCACAACAAGTGTATCTTCCAGGATAAGGAACTTTCCTCAGAGGCCCTGTGCATCAAGATGGAATCCCTCATCACAGAGTTATTGAATGAGGCTGCGGGCACCAAGTTGAAGAAGAAGAAGGAATTCTCTGGGTGGGACGACAAAATTTCCAAAGTTTTCCTAGGTTTCAAAATACCCACCTTGACTGGCGATAAGGATAGGATGAAAAAGGATAGGGAGAATGTGAGATGGCACCTTCCAGACCTGGGATGGATCAAGGTGAATTTTGATGGGGCATCTCTAGGAAACCTGGGACCAAGTGGAGTTGGGTGCATCACTTAAGATTAGCATGGCTCCACCCTAGGGCAAAAGTCCAGTGGCTTAGGAGTGTCAACCAACAATCAAGCTGAATTTAGGGCAGCCTTGGCAGGTCTCCAGTTGGCAAAAGAATTAGGAGTCAAGAAGGTCCATCTGGAAGGAGACTCCCTCAATACCATAATTGCAATAAGACAAAATAACTCTCCAAGCTGGATGTTTGGTCAGTGGCTACGTCCCATAAAGCAAATGTTTGATGGGTTTGAAGATTTTAGACTTAGCCACATGTACAGAGAAGGGAATGTAGAGGTGGATGAGTTGGTAAAGGTAGTGGCTTAAGGCACATGGATCTAAGTACCGGATGATGTTAGGAAAACCTACACTAAGTTGGCAATCAAATTGGCAAGCATGGGAAACTTCTAGTAGAGGAGGTGACGGTATGACTGAGATTGGTGGCATTTCTTCACTGGTCAGTAGGTATAGTAAAGGACCAGTGACAGGATTTGTATTCAATTCCCAAAGATTGCTTATCTTGATCTTGTGCGGAAATATGATGGCATGAACCAATCATTATTACAAGAGGTTGAGTGCTATAAAATAAGGCACTCAGAACAAAGGCTTGCATATTTTCTTCTTTCATCCCTGTGGCAAGGAGGAGCGCACAATGATGGATACGCCTATCTGCCTCGAAGTAACAAAGCTACAGATGGCCTTCAGAGGGGAGGTTTCAAATAAAAGGCTTAGAGGCATTCTTGTCTCTGATCATCTACTAGTTTTATGGGCGGTGAAGAAGGTCTTAGGTCTAGAATTCCTGAAGGCCACTCATCGATACTGTGTCAACATGGACATTACTTCAATGTTCCTCGTAGTTCTAGTCTACATGAGGGTGGGAAAGAACAAGGCAAAGTTTTTGTGCCAATGTCTATTCCTGCATTCCCTCTTGGGAGAAATTGATGCAGCCCTGGACAACATTGATGAGAATCTCATGTCCCTGTTGGCCCATAACTACTACATGACCAAAGTGGAGGGGATGGAGGTGAGAAAATTCCTAGTGGTGTGTTCTTTGAAACCATAGGAGCTGCAAGGCAGGTGGACTGAGATTGAGATAAGCATCAACTATCTGGGCCAGATGGCAGGGGTGGTGCAGACTCTGAATCCTAGTTGGGTGAAGTGCTACATGGAGGAGGAAGGTCTGGTAGTAGATGATGACACCAGTGATGCATAACTCTGGGGCCTAGGTGAGGGAGAAGATTGGGTGGAGAACGATAGCCACACCCTGGAGGAAATGGCAGATAGCCCAGCACATCATGCCTATGGAATGGAGTGTCCAATGGTGGCTCAGGCAATCACAGCGAGGTGAGCCAGGGATACTAAGGAAGAAGGTGGCGAGTGATCGGGTTTTTCAATCATGCACAGTCTATCTTTTTTCTTTTTACGTCTTAAATTTTTTGCACATTATGGCCTTTTTGTTCTTTAGGCCTTGTAATCGGAGGGTAGTCCCAGGGAAGGATGGTAAGAAAGGGGAATATTTCTTTTGTTATCCATGACTGGTAGTCATACTCAATTATAATCAACTCTGTTGTTTAATGTTTTTGATATCAATACAAAGGGTGCTGCCCCTAGTAGCTATTTACCAAAAAAAAAAATTAATAACCTACATGGAGTGTCATTTGAAATAAGATGAATGGATGTCTTTTGAGACTCCCATGCTTCATGAGAGGCTTTAAAATAGAAATTTTGCCAGAGAGCATGTTGCCTAGAAAGAAAGAGGATTTTAATAGCAAATGGATTGTCAAAGGTTGAAGGTGAAGAGATATTTAAAAGTATTATTGTTGCAGATTTAAGATAGATTTTCGGAGAGGGAAATCTCAGCCCATGAGAAGGGTGTAGAGGCGAGAAGGAGTGATTGTTTGCAAAAGAAGCCATGAAGGCTATGTCTACAAATTTGTGAGAGAGAGGCCATTGAAGGCCATGAATGTGAATGTAGTTTTGATTTTTCAGATTTGTGCAATTTGTTGAATGTATGAGAGTTTAATTACATTAAAATAAATCAGGGATTTTTATTTGCTATCTATATTTTGTTGTGACTTTGAGTTGTTTGTAGCTGGAGGGCCTCCCTCTTATTTCAAATGGTATCAGAGTCAAAGGTTTTGAGAGTGTAGAGTATACACCATGACTTGTGGGTGGAGAGTGAAGTAGTTGTGTTGTACGAGAGCTTGAGATAATTGTTGCAGGTGTGTGAGGGTGTGTGTTGAAGTCATGGAGAGAGTTGATTGTGTATTGTAGGTTGCAGAATGTGTGCAAATTGTTTGTAAAAAATGTCAAAAATAAAGAGCATGACTTTGGCCTTGGGTAAGGTATTATGAATTTCATTTATTGAGAAGAGAGAAAGAAGGTTGTGAAAACAAAGTTGGTCAAAAATTCAAGAATAATGTGCAAAGATTTCCCCAAGGATGGATGCCTTGGAGCAAAGTATAAAGATGGAGAAGAATAAAGAGATGGAAATGAAGAAGGTAGAAAATAATATGGATAAGGTGAATTCCCATTATTTTTCTGATTATTATTTGTTTGCAGATAAGTTTGTGTATGCAGAGGAAGAAGATGAGGAAGAAGATGAAGAGGCAATTCATGAAGAATTGAGAAGAGTGGAGGTGAGGTTAGAGGGATTGGAGATTGCAGTAGCAATGGATGAATAGTGTGATAAAAATGAAAGTGTAGTGTCTGAAAAGAGGAAATTTACAGTAGAGGATGAGAAGAAAGACAAGAGTAAAGAATTTGCAGCGAAGGCATGTTTTGATGAATGCATGAAGAAAGAAAAAGATGTGATTACAATGGCTCAAAATGAAGAGGTGACCAGCAAAGATGAAGCAGAAAAGATTTGAGAAGAGGTGATTGAATATACAGTTAAGGTTGCAATGGTAGAGCATGAAGATATAGTAGTGAATGGTGAAGACAAGGATGATTTAATGTTGCAAATTTTGGTGGTAAAAGAAGAGTGGTTTGCTAAGCTTGTTGTTGAGGATGAGAAGATAGATGTTGTAGTAGTGAAAGAGAATGAGGTAATTTATGAAAAAAATTATTTCATTTGTGATTTATCTTCCATAGTGAGAGTAGAAGAGGACATTGTTGTAGAGGATAAAGTTGCTATTACAGAGTTGTGTGTAGAAGCTGCATGTTTGTGTATAGAGGTTGTAGAGGATGGTACATGTGGAACTTGGTGGAGGTGGTTAGTTTGTGGTGGGTTGGATCCCATGAAGGAGGAGAGGAGAGTAGAGAGCATTTGGAGGAGGAGGTTGGGCTCTGGTGGACATGAGTCCAAGAGAGGAAGGAGGAAGAAAGTCCACACTTGGTGGAGGAGGATAGCAAGTGTCATGGTGAAAGACTAGAAGAGGTGGAAGAAGAAATTCATGTAACCTAATAGAACAATGGAGTTTGTTGTATGTTCCATTGAACCTAGAAAAGTAATCACACTACTCAACTCCATTTTGTGAGTTCTACTCAAAATTTTCCTATCTGACATGTTTCATGTAGGAGCATTTGGGTACACATGTAATCAACATCACCCAAACATATTTTTAGGTTTGGTTTTCAGTTTTGATTTGGTTTTGTGGTAACTAGCATCTCTCGGCATCACATAACATTAAAGTCACCACAAAGTTGAAACAATCAAACTTTTGCTAGTTTGCAGTTTTGACATTCTGCAAGCATTTTTGTAAAATCTATTCCCCAAAATCCTTATGAGCTAGAGTATAATTCTTTTGTAGGGGCATTCTTGGAGGCACCATTTCAAATCTGCAAAGAGAATCAAAGTCATATGTTTCACTGTTTGGGAAAAAATAATGCCAAAAATTTGTGTCATTAAGGATGAAAGTGTGTCACCACTTTACGAAAAGTTTAAAATTTCATAATTCTAGAAGGCTGAAGTGAAATCTTTTGTAGAGCACTTTATGGGGTCATAACACACCTTTAGGCAATTTTTAGGAAAAATGGAGAACTTTTATTTTTTCATCTTTCTAGCACCTGATTCTGCACTTCAACGCACTTTGTTAAATTTTTTTCTCCAAATTGTCATTGCATATTTGAGGTATTGTTCATAACATTCTATTTGGGTCATTTGATGCAAATAAAATATGAATAAAGAGATCCAGGTTAAAACTATATGTTATGGTTGTTTCTGAGTCATTCTAGCTAGCAAGATATCCATCTTTGGGGGTCAAATTTCAATACATACAACAACAAAGTCTAAAGGAGGATTGGTGGGTAGGTTGAGGTGCTTAATTTGAGCAAATAAATTGAGGCTATTTTGTGTGTACTAAAATAGAAATTAATAGCCTACATGGAGTGTCATTTGAAAGAAGATGAATCGAGTCTTTTGAAGAGACTTCCACGTCTCATGACAAGCTTTAAAACATAAATTTTTGCAAGAGAGCATGTTGCCCAGAGCAAGAAAAATGATTTGAACAGAAAATGGAATGTCAAAGGTTAAATGTGAAGAGATATTTAAAAGTATTATTGTTACAGATTTCAGACAAATTTTTAGAGAGGAAAATCTCAGCCCATGGGAAGGGTGTAGAGATGAGGAGTGACTGTTGTAGAAGAAGCCATGAAGTCTATGTGTGTAGATTTATCTGAGACAGGCCATTCAAGGCTATGAATGTGAATGTAGTTTTGATTTTGTTAGATTTGTGTAATCTGTTGAATGTATGATGGTTTACTTACAGTAAAATAAATCAAGAAGTTTTATTTGCAATCTATATTGTATTATGAGTTTGATCTATTTGTAGTAGGAGGGAGTCCCTCTTGTGTCAAATGGTATTAGAGCTAGAGGTTTTGAGAGTGTAGAGTCTACACCATGACTTGTGGATGTAAAGTGAAGAGGTTCTATTGTACGAGAGCTTGAGAGAATTGTTGTAGGTGTGTAAGGAGTCCTGAGCAATTGAGAGCTATGAGAAGGCATTGAAGTTGCAGAAAGAGTTGATTGTGTGTTGTAGTTGCAAAATGTGTGCAAAGTGTTTGTGAAAATGTAGAAAAGAAAGAGCATGAGTTTGGCCTTGGGTAAGGCTCTAAGAATTTCATTTATTGAGAAGAGAGAAAAAAGGTTGGGAGAAGAAATTTGGGCAAGAATTCAAGAACAATGTGCAGAGATTTCCACAAGGATGCATTTCTTGGAGAAAAGTATAAAGATGAAGAAGAATAAAGAGATGGAAAAGAAGAAGGCAGAAAAGAATATGGGTGAGGTAAAGTCCAATTATTTTTCTAATTATTATTTGTTTCCAGATAAGTTTGTGTATGTAGAGGAAGAAGACAAGCAAGAATATGAAGAGGAAGTTCATGAAGAATTGAGAAGAGTAGTGGATAAAAAAAGGGTGATAAAAAGGAAAGTGTAGTGGATGAAAAGAGAAAAGTTGTAGTAAAGTATGAGAAGAAAGACAAGAGTAAATAATTTGTAGCAAAGGCATGCCTTGATGAAGGCATAAAGAAATAAGAAGATGTGAGTACATTGGCTCAAAATGAAGAGGTAAGTAGGGAAGATGAAGGAGAAAAGATTGGAGAAGAGGTGGCCAAAAATGCAGTTAAGGTTGTAGTTGTAGAGCATGAAGATACAGTAGTGAATGGTGAAGACAAGAATGATTTAATGTTGCATATTTTGGTGGTAGAAGAAGAGTGGTTTGATAAGATTTATGGTGAGGATGAGAAGATGGATTTTGTAGAAATGAAGGAGAATGAGGTAATTTATGCAAATTTTGATTTCATTTGTGATTTATCTTTGATAGTGAGAGTAGAAGAGGATGTTGTTGTAGCGGATAAAGTTGTAGTTACAAAGTTGTGTGTAGATGTTGCATGTTTGTGTATAGAGGTTGTAGAGGATGGTGCAGGTGGAATTTGGTGGATGTGGTTGGTTTGTTGTCAGTTGGATCCCATAGAGGAGGAGAGGAAAGTAGAGAGCATTTGGAGGAGGTTTGGCTATGGTGGACATGAATCCATGAAAGGAAGGAGGAAGAAGGCACACACTTTGCTGAGGAGGATAGTAAGTGTCCCGATGAAATGTTGGAAGAGGTGGAAGAAGAAATTCGCTCAACCTAATATAGAAATAGAGTTTTCTACATGTTCCATTAAACCTAGAAGAGTAGTCCCACTACTCAACTCCATTTTGTGAGTTCTACTCACAAAATTTTCCTACCTAGCTTGTTTGATGTAGGAGCATCCAGGTGCATGTGTAATCGACATCACCTAAAATAAATTTTAGATTTATTTTTATTTTTAATTTGGTTTGGTGGTCATTAGCATCTCTTAGCATCACAGAACTTCAAAGTCAGCATAAAATTGCAAGAATCAAACTTTTGTCGAATCATAGTTTCGACACTCTAGATGCAATTTTTTAAATTTATTCCCAGAAATTCATAAGAACTAGAGTAGAATTATTTTGTAGGGTAATTATTGGAGGTACCATGTGGAATGTGTAAAAAGAATCAAAGTCATATATTTAACTATTTGGGAGAAATTAATGCTAGAAATTTGTGTCGTTAAAGCAAAAAGTTTATCACTGGTTTATAGAAAGTTTAAAATTTCATAATTCTAGAAGGTTGGAGAAAAATCCTTCTATGGAGGCCTAAGGGGGTCATAACACACCTTTGGAAAAAAATTTAGTAAAAATGGAGAACTTTCATTTTTCACCTTTCCAGCACCCAATTATGCACTTCAACACACTTTGTTTAATTTTTTCTCCAAATTGTCATTGCAAATTTGAGGTATTATTCATAACATTCTATTTTAGTCATTTGATTCAAATAAAATATGAATATAGAGATCTAACTTAAACTATGTGTTATGGGTGTTTCTATGTCATTCCAGCCAGTGAGATGTCCATCTTTGGGGGTCAAATTTCAGTACATACAACAACAAAGTCTAAAGGAGGATTGGTGGGTAGGTTGAGGTGTCTAATTTAGGCAAATAAATTGAGACTATTTTGTGTGTATTAAAACATAAATTAATAGCCTCCATGGCCCGTCATTTGAAAGAAGATGAATGGATGTCTTTAGAAGAGACTCCCACGCCTCATGAGAGGCTTTAAAAACAATTTTTTTTGCAAGAGAGCATGTTGCTTAGCAAGAAAGAGGATTTGAATAGAAAATGGAATGTCAAAGATTGAAATATTTAAAAGTATTATTGTTACAAATTTGAGATAGATTTTCGAAGAGGGAAATCTCAGCCCATGGGAATGGTGTAGAGGTGAGAAGGAGTGACTGTTTGTAGAAGAATCCATGAAGGATATATGTGTAGATTTATGAGAGAGAGGATATTCAAGGACATGAATGTGAATGAAATTTTTATTTTTTAGATTTGTGTAATCTATTTAATGTATGAGAGTTTAATTACAAAAAAAATAAATCAGGGATATTTTTTTGCAACCTATATTGTGTTGTGAGTTTGAATTGCTTGTAGTAGGAGAGAGTCCCTCTTGTGTCAAATGGTATCAGAACCAGAGGTTTTGAGAGTGTAGAGTCTACAGCAAGAATTGTGGGTGGAGAGTGAAGTGGTTGTGTTGTACGAGATCTTGAGAAAATTGTTGCAGGTATGTGAGGAGTCTTAAGGAATTGAGAGCTGAGAGAAGACATTAAAGTTGCAGAGGGAGTTGATTGTGTGTTACAGGTTGTAGAATGTGTGCAAATTATTTGTGAAAATGTCAAAAAGAATAACATGAGTTTGGCCTTGGGTAAGGCCTTAAGAATTTTATTTATTGAGGAGAAAGGTTGGAAGAAGAAAGTTGGGCAAGAATTCAAGAACAATGTGTAGAGATTTACACAAGGATGGATCCCTTGAAGTAGAATATAAATATGGAGAAGAATAAAGAGATGCAAAAGAAGAAGGCATAAAAGACTATGGATAAGGTAAGTCCAATTATTTTTCTAATTACTTTTTTTTGTAGATAAGTTTGTGTATGCAGAGGAAGAAGACAAGGAAGAAGATGAAGAGGCAATTCATGAAGAATTGAAAAGAGTGGAGGTGAGATTAGAGAGATTCGAGATTGAAGCAACAATGGACAAGGAGGGTGATAAAAAGGAAAGCGCAGTGGCTGAAAAGAGAAAAGATGTTGTAAAGAATGAGAATAATGACAATAGTAAATAATTCGCCGTGAAGGCATGAAGAAAAAATAATATGTGAGTATAATGGCTGAATATGAAGAGGTGAGCAATGAAGATAAAGGAGAAAAGATTGGAGAAGAGGCGGCTAAAAATGTAGTTAAGGTTGTATTGGTAGAGCATGAAGATGCAATAGCGAATGATGAAGACAAGGATGATTTATTGTTGTAGATTTTGGCAGTAGAAGAAGAGTAGTTTGATAATCTTGTTAGTGAGGATGAGAAGATGGATGGTGTAGCAGTGAAAGAGAATGAGGGAATTTATGCAAATTTTTAGTTCATTTGTGATTTATCTTCCATAGTGAGAGTAGAAGATGATGTTGTAGAGGATAAAATTGCAGCTACAGAGTTGTGTGTAGATGTTGCATGTTTGTGTATAGAGGTTGTAGAGGATGGGGTAAGTGGAACTTGGTGGAGGTGGTAAGTTTGTGGTGGGTTGGATCCCACAAAGGAGGAGAGGAGAGTAGAGAGTATTTGGAGGAGGTCAAGTTGTGGTGACATGAGTCCATGAGAGGAAGGAGGAAGAAGGTGCACACTTGGTTGAGGAGGACAACAAGTGTCTTGATGAAATGCTAGAAGAGGTGAAAGAAGAAATTAACTCAGCGTAATATACAAATGGAGTTTGTTGTAGATTGTATTCAACCTAGAAGAGTAGTCCCCATTACTCAACTCCATTTTGTGACTTCTACTCACAAAAGTTTCCTACCTGACGTTTCTACCATAGGAGCATCTGAGTGTACGTGTAGTCAACATCAATAGAAACATTTTCAGGTTTGGTTTTCAATTTTGATTTGGTTTGGTGGTCATTGGCATATCACATCATCACATAACTTCAAAGTTGACACACAATTGCAAGAATCAAACTTTCTCTGGTTCATAGTTTCGACACTCCACAGGTATTTTTGTAAAATTTATTCCCAAAAATCCATAAGAGCTAGAGTAGAATATTTTTGGAATGGAATTCCTAGAGGTACCATTTCAATTGTGCAAAAATAATCAAAGTAATATATTTCACCATTTGGGAGAAATTAATGCTGGAAATTTGTGTCATTAAAGCCAAAAGTGTGTCGCCGGTTTATGAAAAGTTTAAAATTTCATAATTCTAGAAGGATAGAGATAAATCCTTTTGCAAAGGACCTAACAGGGTCATATCACACCTTTGGGCAAATTTTTAGGCAAAGGGGAGAACTTTTATTTTTTCATCTTTCCAACACCTGATTCCACACTTCAATGCACTTTGTTTAATTTCTTCTCCAAATTGTCACTACAGATTTGAGGTATTGTTCATAAAATTCTATTTGGGTTATTTAATGAAAATAAAAATATGAATATAGAGATTTAGGTTAAAACTATATGTTATGGTTGTTTCTAAGTCATTACAAGCACTGAGATGTTCATCTTTGGGGGTCATATTTGAATACATACAACAACAAAGTCTAAAGGAGGATTGGTGGGTAGGTTGAGGTGCCTAATTTAGGCAAATAAATTGAGGATAGTTTGTGTGTATTAAAGTAGAAATTAATAGCCTACATGGAGTGTCATTTGAAAGAAGATGAATGGATATATTTTGAAGGGACTCCCACGCCTCAGGAGAGGCTTTAAAAACAAAAATTTCTGCAAGAGAGAATGCTTCCCAACAAGAAATAGGATTTGTACAACAAATGGAATGTCAAAGTTTGAATGTAAAGAAATATTTAAATGTATTATTTTTGCAAATTTGAGATAGATTTTCAGAGGGAAATCTTAGCCCATGGGAAGGGTGTAGAGGCAAGAAGGAGTGATTGTTTATAGAAGAATCCATGAAGTCTATGTGTGTATATTTTTGAGAGAGAGGGTATTGAAGGCCATGAATGCGAATGTAGTTTTGATTTTTTAGATTTGTGTAATCTATTGAACGAATGAGAGTTTAATTACAATAAAATAAATCAAGGATTTTTATTTGCAATCTATGTTGTGTTGTGAGTTTGTATTGTTTATAGCAGGAGGGAGTCCCTCTTGTGTTAGAATGTGTCTCACATCCCATAACAACCAATTATTTCCATTTAATAACTTTAACATCACATCTCCTTTACCCACAATGTCACATGGTTCCTTGTCACCAAGATATACCTTACCGATTTTGCCTTCTTGATAACTTTTGAAAATTTCCCAACATGGAGTGGCATGTAAAGAAGCACCAGAATTGAAAAACCACACATCAATTGTAGCTTCTCCAATGGATAAAACTAATGCACCTGCATCATCTTCATACACTGCATTAACCACATTTTATTTTTCTTTTCCTTGACTCTCCACCTTGTTGTATGACCGACAATTCTTTTTAATGTGACCTTCTTTGCCACAAAACTAGCAACCTATGTTTTTACCCCTTCATTTAGATCTTTTAAAGGATTTAGATCTCATTCTATTATTATTTCTTCCCCATTCTTGGGATCTCCCCCTATTGCAGAAAATCAAAGCCTCTTTAGATGAACTATTATGATGTTTTCTTCTCATGTCTTCACTAAGAAGAATTGCCGCCACATCATCAAGTTTCAACCAACTTCCCTTCTCATCGGATCCTTTATTTATGGATACTAAATTGCTAATTGTCATTACAACACCTTCCCAACTATCAAAAAGAGAACACAACAATAGAATGACTTTGATTTCTTCTTGAAAATCAATGTCAACAGAAGTCAATTGGCTTATTATGCTATTGAATTCATTTAAATGATTGGAAACACAGATGCCTTCCTTCATCTTCAAATTAAACAATTTCTTCATCAAGAAAACTCTATTAGCAATAGAAACCCTCTCATACATACCTGATAATTAATCCCATAAAACATTCTCTATCTTTTCCATTACAACATTGAACAAAACATTGTTGTTAAGAGAGAGGATGATGGTTGCCTTCACTTTCTTGTCTAATATATCCCAATCCCCATCTGACATAGTGGTAGATTTCTTGGACTTTCCCTCTAATGTAATTGAGCGGTCTTTTTGAATCAACAAGGATTCCATCTACAACTTCCACATGCCAAAGTTTTAGCCCAAAAACTTTTCAATTCTGAACCTATCTCCATCCTCCATCTCTTCACAATTTCACGTTACTCTCTAATACCAATTATTAAAAATAAAGAGAAACAAGAAGATTGAACTCAAAGAACAAAACAACACACAATGAAAAGACAAATATTAAACAATCACATGGAGACAAGAAGAATTACATTTTTTACCATTAATGGCTATGTGCATAGGAAAAGTAGGGGAAACTCTATTTTATTAATGCACAACAACTTATACAAAGTATTTCCATCAGTGATGATATGAGAAAAGAAGTCTCATTCTTATTACACACAATGAACAACACCAAGAGTAAATGAGGAGTATCTAAAGGGACACGGTCAAAGATATCATTGGACTTCACATACTCAACAGTTCATACCTGCTTATTTGTCTATTTGAGTATTTTATTCTTATGTGGCAGAGAAGTATTTTTAAATTGTTAAAATGGTGAGATTCAAGAAGGAGAGTATACCATTTAACTAATTAATTCCTTTATATATGTTAAAAAATTTGATAAGAGATGTTTATTTAGCCCCCTCTCAGGAATGAGTCTCTTTTAAAAACTAGGCAGCAAAAAATCAACCACTTTAGTATGGGGAAGGTACACCCAAAAGAAGAACTCATATGGCTAAGGAATAACTGCTTGTATAACTCCAATACCTGGAAAGTAAAAATATTTCATATAAAATTTGGAGTCAATTGAATTTCATACTGTAAATAAACATATTGGTTTTTTTGTTTTTAAATAGCAAATAATAAATAATATGGGAATGACCAAAAGGGTTGATATAAAAAATAAAATCATTAATTAGCTTTAAAAGTATTATGGAACATAACCCTAAAGGAAAAAAAAAATATGGGTAATAAGATCATAAAATGATAAGAAAAACCCTAGAAGTATCTACTAATAAATATTCATGAAAGAGCACAATAAAACCCTAGTTAAATTTGATGTGAAAGATAAGAAATTGGAAAAATCAGATTTGAAAACCTAATGGAGGAGGAAAACCCTAAGGGGAAACCTTAGCATAAGTATGAATATTGGGTTCACCAAATAATGTAGAGGATTAAATCATGCACTATATAAATAATCTCATATTTTCCTCTCTTTCATCTAAAAATATATATAATATGAAGGTAGAGAATTTACCTATTTGGTAGTATATCATAATTGTCAATGTCATTTCATTGGACTTTAGTTGCTTCAAACAATTTATTCTCTTGTTCAACCTAAACTATCAAATCAATGGATAAAACTATCATATTATCTACCATTTATCAACCTTGGTAAGAGGAGATTACTATGAATCCTTTGATTTATGTTGCTTTTGATATTGATTTGACATGGTAGAGGTAGGGGTCCCTGTGGTTCAGTTCTAGAGAAAAAAGGAAGGTGGGTTGAATAGGAGAATTCTTGACCATCTAGTCTAGCTAGTATAGAGATTGTGAGGAAATGGCTAAGGCCTATATAAAAACAATGGGCCCTTGTAGCACTTGTAGCATTTTCAATAGCTTCAACTGCCACTATAATTAGAGTATAGGAAGGAGTTTTGTTAGAGCTTGTTCAAGCGCCAGTGGCTTTCCTTCATTGGATATTGATTCCTTGATCTAGTGGATGGTACTAATGATTGTGTTGACCCAAAATTTGTAAATTATCATACAAGCCTAGCTAGGATCAAAATGTGGATGTTATTGTCCCCTTTGAAGTTGGCCAAGGGCCCCTAGCATTTGAGTAACGATATAAAATAAAAGAAGTAAAGGTTGTTGGAGTACCAGGACCACTGAGAGGGGGTGAATCAGTGGTCTATAATTTTTTAATCTTTTCAAACCTTTAAACTATTAAATTGATAAGAGAGAGATAATCAGGATGCTTTAACCAATTTCACTTTAACTTGAACCACAAAGAAGTAAGAATAATAAACCATAGGTAAGAGACACCACAACACAATAATTTATGAGTGGAAAAACCCTCATAGGGATGAAAAACCACTCGAGAAAGATTGCCTCACTGGATTAACTGAACTTCCCAATTACAAAGCCTCTTTGGCATACAAAGATCTGCCTCACTAGCAATTAGGTGCCTCAGTGGCTATAGACTACCTCACTGACATACACTTGCCTCACTGCCATTACACATCCACTGCCTCACTGGCAAGATGAATTACACCATAGATTTGAATAAATACAGAGGATCTCTCTGTTTCACTACAATACAATACTTTGTATGTCTTCCTTTTGCAAAACAGAAATAGCCTTCAAACAAACCCAAATAATGTCAACACTTGTTCATACAAGTTCATCGCTGTCATACATGAGGAAACCCTAACTCTATTTAAGCCCTTCAATACACAAAATCTTTGCATACAAGATACATAGTCAACAACATAAAATCCACAACTATTTTTTTTTCAGATCTTCCTGACAGAGACTCAGATCATTATCTATTCCACATTTCACTAGACAACATGCTCTTGTTCACAACATAACTTACAACTCTATTACAACATCTTCAATGCCTAAAAACAAAACTTCAACAAAAACATTTCTCTGAAGTATTTCAGACTTCACCAAATTACTCTCATATTTTCAAATTTTGTCATGTCAAGGCAAGCACAAAATAGGACTTCAACTATATGAGTATTTACCAATTATCTGCACACTTGATTTCACATCAACCTCCATGTATTTGTGACTTTATTTAGATAACATTGACCCATACAGAGAAAACTTCATCAATATTGTCAAACACTGACTAAAGACTCTTCCCTTACACATTATTACTCAAATGCACCTTCCTATGTATATCATAGTTCTACACATAAAGATTACTCAAAAAATCACTCAATACATTCTTTTAAACCCATATACAAAAATATAAAATTTATATGCATTTTTTCATAGATGTGGCTATCCTCTATTTAGAGAAATCATCCACACGACCTAAAACCACTCACACAGATTTTAAAACAAAATCCTAACCTTCAGAGTAGTTGAGAAACCAAACAATTGCAGTTAGGGTATAGTTTTAAAAACCAACCATCAAATTCTGTCTTACATGGATGTCCGTCGGACTTCAAGCTCTATTTAAACTATAACGCTTGATCTTCTTTATCCCACCCAGAGGAAATTGAATATAAACCATTGATCACACATTGGCGCTTGGGCTTCATAATAGTGACCAGATAGACCAGTGTCTTCAAGTGAGGGCTAGTCAACAATCATTACTTAAGGAACCTTAAGCAAGTCATCTTTAGTGACGTGACTTATAATAACAAGTCACTTAAAAAACATAACATAAAGTAACTTTATATGTGACGGTTTAGGTTTTTAGGATCTAAACTTAGATTCTAGGGTTTTAGAGTTTATAAGAATAACTTTAGGAAAACTTAATTCCTCCATAGCCTAGCCACCATTTTGACATATGAGATCTATCTAAGTTGCAGAGAGTAAACCATCATAAAAACCTTGACACTAAGAAAGGGCTTCAAGACATTCCACATTCCTCAAGACATTCCACATTCCTTCAACACTTGCATCCAACCATGTATGAATGACAATCATTAAATTAGGGCACGAACATCATCCTATTTCATCAAATCAATTGAGGTCCAACAACAACACCATTGCCATTCAACAACCTGAGCATGAACATTATCACAATCAAAGCAACCTATCCTTAACACAACCGAACCTTTGACATCAATGACAAAACAACACAACAAAGGTAGCATCTCATTTTGTCCTAACATCCTTACTAGAAAGAGTAGATCCAAATCCATATGTAGGGGCAAAGAAGTAAGCACCAAAAGACAATGGCACTGTAACATCCTTGTTCTAATGTTTATTTTGTTGGACAACAATTCTATTATGATTCACAATAGATCAAAATACATCAAGTTAGTAAATATCAACTCTATCACAATTGGAGTATAGGTTGTTAGATAGGGATTGAAACATGTAATATTTATTAATAGAGGACATATATGCAAAATTTATCAAAATAACATGAGTAAGGATTAGAATTTGTCCATGTACTCCAATTTTTCTTCTATTTTAGATAATTTATATGCTTAGTTCTACTTTTTGTTTGAAAAGGTGATAGATAAATTTGTTGATTGTGATAATTTGAACTTGTTTATGATAGTTTAATTAGTACTATTAATTGTAAAATGCAACCATTAATCATAAATTAACCTAGATAATAGAATTTGGTTAAATTATTGCAATAATGTATGAAAATTTAATGTTAGGGTTAGGGGTACTTATCTTTAAAACCAATGATGGAGAAATGATGTTGATGATGCATGTTAAATTGATTTACCACCTCTTGAAATTTAATAGCTTCAATGGAATGACTATCTCAAAATCTAGACTAGTACAAAACAAATGCTATTCAATCCTAAACACTATGAGTTTCATCTGAACTATTGTGTTCCTTAATCTAATGTGAAAAGTTGATTGTCATGTGAGTATGAATTGATAAAATGTGCACTTGAAGAACTGCCCAGCTTTGCCTTCCTAGTATCTGAATCTATAAAGGATGTGTTTAGAGATACCATTTAGGAGTTTTCCAACTAAATAGGCGAACCAATTCTCATAGGTCAAACCCCTTGGCAAGTTAGATTAACAATGATGACTGATATGAAAGACAACTTACACAAACATGCAAATGGCCTATATGATGATGATGTTGATTTGATTCTCTATTGCCCTCTAGAAATCAAAGTGTGCTTTAATGGTTTTTTTCTATGTCCTCTTTTTCTTGATGTGAATTAATTACACATTGAATGTCTTCAAATACCATAACATAACATGTCACACAAAAATGTGTCAAGTTTGGCTTGATAATAGTTAGTAGAAAAACACAAGAGAGTTGAATTTTGAATATAATTATTTCAATATGGAGATCATTGAAATAGGTCCAGATCACTTAGAAATGAACCTCAGGGCTAAAATAATAATTTCAAGACAAGAAGTGAATGCATAGAAATAAGTGCAAATGTAAAATCACAATGCATAAAGGATCACTATATGAAAATTGATACAAATAAAGATAAAATGAATATAGATAAGAATAAGAATAAGAATAAGAATTGGGCCAATTTGAATTTTGAATATAATTATTTCAATATGGGGATCATTGAAATAGGCTGATCTTGCATCACTTAGAAATGAAACTTAGGGTTTTATGGGCAAGCATAGAAGTTATTCCAACTGTAAGTGCATTATATTTTGTTATAATGTACAATAACTTAATTTATAACTATATTTTATTAGGGTTTAACCATATGAAATAAAAAATGATGAAATATATTTCAAGAAAATTTAATCAAGTAAGTGCATTATATTTTATACATTTTACTATAGAGGCTTTAATATAATTTTCTTTTTTCTTTTCTACAGAATTAAATTAAATAATTTATAAGTATTTTTTTTAGGGTTTTATCATATCAAATATAAAAGGATCAAAGTATATTCTCAAGGAGAAAATTATTCCAAGTAAGTGCATTATATTTTATACATTTTATTATAAAGGCTTCAATTTAATTTTAACTTATATTAGGTATTTTAGATATATTTTTGGAAAAATAGATATGCTAGTTTTACACCCAATCTCATCCATGTCCTGTTCTACATCTTAGGTCAAAATCATGACTACCCAGGATGCATTCTACAGGCTTCCTGATTTTGTTCTTTCTTTAATTCTATAAAAAATGTTAATAAAAGATGTTGTCAAATGTTATATTCTTTCCAAGAGGTGGAGATATCTCTAGACTGAGATGCCTGAACTCACTTTCTCTCTAGATCGTGTTCTATACCTGGTTACCCTTCCAGGCTTGATCCACTCCTCATGTCAAGGCTTGTACCTAGTTTCCTTCTCTCATGAAAATGTGTGCAAATGGGTAATGCATGCTTCTTGGTGTCATTATTGAACACCTAAAAATTTGTAACATTACCTAGAACTGATGGTACTAAAACCAACTCTATTGTGAACTTCTTTAACCCATTCATTACAAGTGTTGTAAGTGAACTTGCAGCATGTGCTAGGGAAGTAGCAACTTGCTTCTTTGATCTATAAACTGATTTGATGTTGAATGCATCAAAACTTTCAATCAAATCCCAAACACGGTTTCTATACCTCTTCAATCTCTTATCATGAAAAACATATTTCTTCCTTATCTGTTTGATAAGTACCTCTGAATCTCCATAAACATGCAGGATCTTCACACCTTTCTTGATAGCCATCAGTAACCCATGGACAAATGATTCATATTCTACAACATTATTCATACATGGAAATTACAGTCTGTGTGCAGCCACGAATGATTCATCTGATGGATTGATCAACTCGAACCCAACACTAGGTCCTTGTTTTGACTTGGACCTGTCAAAATGCAAAGTCCATACTTGATTCCCATCTTGATCTACTGAAACTTTATTTGGTTTCACTTTTTCTTTACCCTTCTTGGGAGTCTTCGGTGAAATTGGATCCTTGTTCGGTTGATCCTCGCTCTTTTCATCTTAAATTTTCAATTATTTCAGTTTCAATGGGCAATTCTACAGGGATGTCCTCTTTCTTTACTTCTAAAATTTCTAGTTTTATAGCCTGCGGAACTCTCTTGTATACTTGTTGTAAGGCAACTTTACACATAGCACAAGAAAACTCAGAATGAAAAGCACTATGCATCCAGCACCAGTTAGGTAATAATAGATCCTTGACATTTGCTTGCTGACCCAACTCAATTGCTTGCCAAACATTCTTGAGTACGAAATTTTAAAAATTTACAAATGTACCATCTCCTTCACCAGAAGCAGACTCGTAATTGTGATCAAGCAAAATTTTAGTTTCATCAAAAGATTTTTGACCTTCATCTTCTTTCATTCTTGAACCTTGTAGCATGAGAACTTCTTTTGTATTTAGCCTATAATTCCCCAAATTAGTCTCTAAGAACAGAACTTCATTATCTTCACCATTTTCTATGATCATCAATTTTAACCTTGGAGTACTATCAATTCTAATTTGATTTGGAATTCCTTTCCATGGTAGCCACATGTGTAAAAAGTTAGTATCTACATACCCATTTAGTCTCCTTGACCAATCTCGACTCAGGAGCATGCCATATCTGCATGGGATGTCAACAACTAAGATGTTAATGTAGTTTTGTATTCTTGGATCAGATGACAACTGCATGTGTATATTATTCAACTCTCCAACCATAGGAACTTTTCTCTTATCCAGCTGTGTAACCTTCTTTGTGGTTTGGGTAGGAATCAAACCAAGCCTTTTACATATTGAAAGTGGTATTATATTGCTCGATGCTCCTGAATCCATCAAACAATTGTGTAGCATCTTTCTAAAAATATAGACCAATAATAGGAATGGGGTAGGTTCATCTCTCCCTTGATAGAAGACAACACCCTCTTCTTTTGGTGCCTTAGAATCTGCATTCTTTTCCATATCACTTGATGGTGGAATTTGTTCTTTTGCAATCTTTTCATTTTTGACAACCTTTTCATGTTAAACAATACTTCCTTCATTTGTATCCTTTATGAATTCTTAAGCCATACATACTGAATGTAGAGACTGATTAGCATCCTCTGATGTATTTTGAGAACAAGATGGCATACTCTCCACAACATGTGCATTCTAAACATTCAGTAAATTGGAAGGGCCTATTGTAGCACTCCTTGAAGTAGATGTATCATTCAAGCTATTTAGAATTGTGTTTCTGATCTTAGGGATTCTCATTAGTTCAACTAAAGACATGCTCACCTTCACTTTCTTGAATTCTTCTATGACAATTAAGCTCAAATGCTTCAATTCATCATTTGTTGTAGCAACATCTCGCAAAGGATTGAATCTTTGTGGAGCGTCTCGTGACTGAACTTCTCACATTGGAGTGACCGTTTGAGTAGCATCCTTTTGTTTATATTCTAGTGAATCCTTTAGAAAATTTAGATTTATCCTAGCATTTGGATTTGGTGGAGTTTGAAAATTATTTGGTGGAACTGATGTAGTTAATGGATCTTGTACTCAACGATTTCTCTGATAGCTTTTCAGGGATGGATTCCCAGCTGATTGTTGAAATGCTTGTACTTCCCCTATTGCCTTAGCCTGAAAGTCATTACCAAATGGAGGATAATAATCTAAAATTTCAATTGGTCTAGTTGCATATGCAAGAGGGAACCTTCCATTGTACTCCATTGTATCATAATCCATCACTGGAGGGAATGTGAAATCTTTAATAATCAATGCTTGATCATACCTTGTTGTAGGAACAATCTCATATCTTGTTGTTAATTGTGGAGCCTCTTGAGCTTGCGTACTTTGTATCCCCATTTGAAAAATATCAGCAGCTATTTTGAACTGCATACATTGCAACTCAGAATGCTGATTTGTGTTATGCAATCGGCACTAACTTGATAAAGTTGCTTCAGCTAAGAACACCTTATCTGTCGGTCTAGAATCCAGATATGAAGTATTTTCCAACAGAGAAGGGACATTCCCATTATTTGGAGATGTATTCCATGTTTTATTTTTCCTTTGGAATCATTGATTTATTCCTTGAAATCCTTGATTATACCCTTGGTAATTTCCTTGATCTCTTTGATTTCCTTGATCCCTCTAATTACCTTGGAAACTCAATTGCATATTTTGTAAATGATTATTTTGATTTCTTAGATGGATAATTTGAGTGGATAACCTCTTTACTTGATCAATTAACTCTTTCATTTCATCCTTCTCTTCTTGAGTCCTTGTAGAGGATGATGACCCTTGTAAGTACTCAGGTTGCACTTGTGAGGCTTGTGAAATGGGTGCTCCTAGATGCAACATTATCTGATTGTTATGTGTCAAAGCCTAGTTAATTCCTTGAATCTGATTAGGCATAGTCAGATGCCCTATGTGATTAAGTGGTCCTTGAGTATTCATGTCCAAGTCAGTATTCACTGTGACAGCTTCGGCATAGGCTTCTGTTAGAGTACTTGGGGGTACTCTTGCCCTCCTCACAAACATGGAAGTGAGATGATCCAATGCTGCATAATAGACTTCCCTTGCCATTGCATCATCGACATTATATGGATCTTGCAAGCTCATATAAGCCTTGTGAAACTGATTATTGAAAGAACTAATGGGTTCATGCTCTTGTCTCTTGACATCAACAAACTGTTTGTAGAGCTCTGACGGAGTGATAGGAATCCTAAACTTTTCCAAAAAGGTGTTTTTTAATCTTTGCCAACTAATGATGGAACCTGCAGGTAGATGAATGTACCAAAAATATGCATCTTTGCCTACTGAATAAGGGAACAACCTACATGCTACATCTTCATGCTCAATTCTTCTGTTCCAAAGAGTATCTTTGAAAATCTTAATATGCTCCTTTGTTGTCCTGTTCACATCATTGACCTGAAATTTGGAGCAAAATTGTTTAGGACTCTTGGACATTTCATAGTAATTAGCGAAAGTAGCAAGAGGAGAAGTATTTGCCTGAAGCCAAGCAATTGAAATGTTCTCTTGTTACACTGGAATGGTTTAAGTAACTCCTTGCGTATTACTTGGTTGAGCAATCTTTGTATTTCATGGTGGAGTTTGGAACAAATTTACAATATCCTCCATGCTAGGTGACCCTTCACTTGATGAATTTGTCTTCTTATTGCACTTGGACTTGGAATTAAAATCCAATTCAATGAACTCTTTTGAAGCTTGTGGTGTAGATCTTAAAATTCTCTGGTGCCTTTCAAGTGAAAAAGAAACAATGTGCTCTAGTGTGTCTCACCTTGTATTCCAAGAGAGACCCACCTTCTAGCACCAATTTTTTTGATGTGTTTTCCTTGCACATACAACGCAGCATAAAATACTGATGTACTCTATCCCTTTTTGAATAAAATCCCTCAAATGCTAAGCCAAGTGATCAGGTGAGTAGACTCCAAGGATCTTCATTAGTTATTTTTGTTTTTGCGACTTGGGATAACCTAGTAGTAGGATGTGAATTGTTGTTTAACACAAAGGGACTTACGCAAATGATCAACAATAGGAAACTTGTTTCTCTTAGATAACATGCAAAATTGCTTCTTCGAAGGTCTAACAATATGATAACTTAAGATATGGTAGTGAAAGCTCTTGAATCTACTTCTAACAAGACTTTAAGAAAATGCAAAAGAAATGGGTTTAGGGAATTATAATCTAAATGCAAGCAATCACCACTAATTCACTAGAATCTCAACCACACTTTGCTTCACCATAAGGTAACAACTAGATAAAGGTGATGCAACCTTCTAAGGGAAAAGTAAGATTTTCATACTACTTCTGCACATGAAGGTAAATTAACATAAAGTAATTAAAGAAAAGCTCAGATAAGGTTCAGCCTAACCATGCACTACAATCTGCCATCGACAAATTATAAATGGTATGAACTATGAAGACTCCAAACATGAATTAGTAGTAACAACTCCCATGAAACATAAAACTAAATTGCTAAAAAAACAAACTAAACGAATCTTATTCTATGAGTGAACACTTAGAAACCATTCATTCATTTGAAACAACACAAATCACCATGAAGATTTCAGCAATGAATTTGTATTTATTTCAGTAGAGTCTTGAGCAACAATTTCTTAGAGCATTCCTCCCTTACAAATGAGAGCAAATGGGGCTTATATAGGCTTCAAAATTCAATGGATGGCCAAGATTAAATCTAGAAATCAAGGGCCCTTATTGCACCTCATAAGCAAGTGGTTACAAAATTTACTAATATTAGACATTGCATTTATGATGCACCCACTAAGTGGAGTGCCCTCCTTTATGACCTCTCCTTTTTGTGATAAAATCCACAAATCTAGTTATGACACATGTAACCTCTTCCATAGGGACACTTTATAGAGTTTGAATGGTACATTCTATGATTTGCAGCTCCTCTGTGCATTTGACAACTATCATCTCCCATCTAGCCATGGATGTTTAAAACATGCCCATGAAAGTGGAAAGTGTGAAAACACTATCCAACAAGTCTTTGGAAATAGCTTGTGTATGCCAAAAATACCTTGTATGCATTTTATCTTTTGGCAAGTACTCATCAATATCTCCATTGGAGTCCACTACCTGGTTTATAGAAACAAGTATTTGTTTTTGAATTTCTTCAAGTGCTTCTCTTGTTCAAGTGCTGTCACTCTCAATCATTTGAAGGATCTGCTCCCTTATGCTAAGGGCACAATACCAAGAAGGAAAACTATATGTTAAACCATCTTCAATCACTCCATCTATCAAAGTGGCATTGTGAGTATAAATCATCCTTTTTAGTAGAGGCATAACCTCTTCTCTTACAACTCTAGATTCTGCACAAAAAACCAAAACATTCTGAACTCTTTTGAATATCGAAGAAGCCTACTTATATAACTTCACAATCTCATCAATGAATCCATCAACTTTGATCTTGAAATCTACTGCCCACTCTTGCAACACCTGAGATGAAGATCTCATTACCTCCAAATGTGCCATAGACTCCTACGAAAGCAATGCAAGTGGTGCAACCATCTCTCCAGCTTGGCTTACTGGCCTCATCAACTACTAAATATAATGTTGAAATGTTAGGTTATCCCTCTCCAACTGGATCCTCTGTTCTTGTTCCTTCCTTCACCACTAATTCACTGGAATCTCAACCACACTTTGCTTCACCATAAGGTAACAACTAGACAAGGGTGATGCAACCTTCTAAGGGAAAAGTAAGATTTTCATACTACTTCTGCACATGAAGGTAAATTAACATAAAGTAATTGAAGAAAAGCTCAGATAAGGTTCAGCCTAACCATTCACTACAATCTGCCATCGACAAATTATAAATGGTATGAACTATGAAGACTCCAAACATGAATCAACAGTAACAACTCCCATGAAACATAAAACTAAATTGCTAAAAAAACAAACTAAATGAATCTTATTCTATGAGTGAACACTTAGAAACGATTCATTCATTTGAAACAACACAAATCACCATGAAGATTTCAGCAATGAATTTATATTTATTTCAGAAAAGTCTTGAGCAACAATTTCTTAGAGCATTCCCCCCTTACAAATGAGAGCAAATGGGGCTTATATAGGCTTCAAAATTCAATGGATGGCCAAGATTAAATCTAGAAATCAAGGGCCCTTATTGCACCTCACAGGAAAGTGGTTACAAAATTTACTAATATTAGACATTGCATTTATGATGCACCCACTAAGTGGAGTGCCCTCCTTTATGACCTCTCCTTTTTGTGATAAACTCCACAAATCTAGTTATGACATGTGTAACCTCTTCCATAGGGACACTTGGCAGAGTTTGAATGGTACATTCTATGATTTGCAACTCCTCTGTGCATTTGACAACTATCATCTCCCATCCAGCCATGGATGTCTGAAACATGCCCATGAAAGTGGAAAGTGTGAAAACACCATCCAACAAGTCTTTGGAAATACCCTGTGTATGCCAAAAATACCTTGTATGCATTTTATCTTTTAGCAAGTACTCATCAATATTTCCATTGGAGTCCACTACCTAGTTTATAGAAACAAGTTTTTTTTTTGAATTTCTCGAAGTGCTTCTCTTGTTCAAGTGCTGTCATTCTCAATCATTCCAAGGATCTGCTCCCTTATGCTGAGGGCACAATACCAGTAAGGAAAACTATATGTTGAACCATGTTCAATCACTCCATCTATCAAAGTGGCACTGTGAGTATAAATCATCCTTTTTAGTAGAGGCATAACCTCTTCTCTTACAACTCTGGATTCTGCACAAGAAACCAAAACATTCTGAACTCTTTCAAATATTGAAGAAGCCTCCTTATATAACTTCACAATCTCATCAATGAATCCATCAACTTTGATCTTGAAATCTACTGTCCAATCCTGCAACACCTGAGATGAAGATCTCATTTCCTCCAAATGTGCCATAGATTCCTACGAAAGCAACGCAGGTGGTGCAACCATCTCTCTAGCTTGGCTTACTGGCCTCATCAACTACTAAATATAATGTTGAAATGTCAGGTTATCCCTCTCCAACTGGATCCTCTGTTCTTGTTCCTTCCTTAGTCTTTTCTTGATACTTGCAACCGAATCTTCCAATTCTTCTATCTCTTGCTCTATTGTACCTGGTCCTAAATCAAAAGTATTGATGTCATATCAACTTTGAACACCATCACCTATTTCTACACTAATTTTTGGGACAACAATATGCACTTTCCTTGACCCCAAGCTACCTCTTGTGATCTTTGAGAATTTAGTAATTTTCTACTTTCCATTGTTAGGTTTGGCTCTATTCAGTAAGTCTTCCAAACTCAAGATGGGTTCTCTTTCAATAACCAACTTCTCCTTGACCTGATCCCTTAGCCACTATGGTAAGTCAGACAAGTCTTCCTGATTTTCCTCTTGAACTCCCTTCTACTGAATAGTAGGAAGAGCCTCTTCATCAAACTCATATAACTCCTAGTCATTTTGATTTTCAGCTTCTACCTCTATCATGACCACTTCTTGTTCCTTAAATGATTTTTACATAACTTCATCAATCTGATTACCTTGTTTGATGCCTTGACCAGTTTATACTTCTAAAGCTACCTGTTCATCAAACCTCACTTCATCTTCCTCAATATCTATTATACTATTGTACTCTTGTCTTGAAGATGTACTAGCTGCCTTCTGATCATCATTCTTTTCCTTCTTACTTGGCTGAATATCTTCATGCGGATTAGCACCTTCACCCTCTAAATCACTGGAATCACTAGAGTCATTGCTTGACTCACTACTTGAAGTATCCATGGACTAATGTGTACTAACTCCTCCCATCAAATTGTAAGTAAATTGGTCATTTTTCTCCTAAAGCCTTCAAATTTGGAAGTCCACATATTTTCTTGTATGTGCCACAATTGGCATCATCAAATCATCATTGCACATGACTTCCTGTTTTGACCAATTGATGGTGAAAGGCCTGTCCTTCTCCTCTTCATATGAACTTTGTGAAAGTCTTTTGTGATTCTCCTCAAGCTAATCTGGAATGTTGATTACTCTTGTTGCTCTGACCAAATCCAAAGACAATCTATAGCAACCTTTCTTTCTTATTTCTATGTCTTCGAACGCATCCATCCAGTGATCCTTAAGCTGTGGTTTGTGCTCATATTTGCTCCCAAATTTCTGTCTGACTGAGCAAAATGGATCAAAGTTCATGCGTGCATCATTGTGGCACACCAAGTTGTAAGCTTGCAGCTCTATTTCAAAATTTTCAGCTGCCTGTAATGACATACAAGTTTTCAGCCTTCCGATGCAGATTAGAAACTTCGTTGTGGTCTTCTTTCTCTTTCTCTAAGCTTTGTCGAATGCAATCAACTATCTTGTAACCTCTAACAACACCATTCTCTCAGTGGGGTATCTTGGCAACCTATAAGGCAATGATGAATAGCCCTCAACATGGATGTATGTGAATCTTGGAAACTAAATAAACCACTTTCTGTATTTTGCCATGAAATTCATAGCCTTCTTCGACAATCCCCTGCATGTGTTGCCTTGTAACAATCTGACAATATACATGAAAAATGCATCATTAAACCTTCTATAATAAGATATAGCCTATAAGTGCAGCTGAGGATAGCCATTGTAAACATTGAACTGCCCATCTTCATTTCCAACTCTCCCCTTGCAATTCAGTCCTGGATATCTCTCATTTCTGGTGAGCATATATATAACATATGAGCTCATATAAAATGTTTTTGTCTCTTGTAAACTCTTCATCTGATCATCAATATTGCTGCTGATCATTTCAGCCCAATCTATCATCCTCTTTCCACTTATGATTTCTTCAATAAAGAAGAACATCTAGGGCTCAAACTTTGCCAACTATGGGCAGCCCATGATGCAATTTAGAAATATGACCATATAATTGATTTCTCGATGGAAATCAGATATGTGAAATTTTTTAGGCACTTTGCTTACATGTGGCCTTGGTTGCACCAACCAGTGGCTATTTATCACTTCCATACATTTCTCTGGTCTAGCTAGATAGAATTGAAAGGTAGACTCCTTGTCACAGAATGTAGTAGTCTTGTGCGAGGGGATGTCAAAAGCTTCTATGATTGCCTCTTTCCTTAGATGAGCTAGTACTTTTCCATCTCTGGTCATAATGCATCTCTTTTCATGATTATAATGCTTAGTGCATTCCAACATCAATTCTAGACATAGCATTGCTAGTGGGAAACAAGCAACCTGAATAATCCCATTCCTCAACATTCGCTTGATTAGATCTGATGGATTGGGTTTGTATAAATTTTGTTGAATCTCTTCCATGTTGGTCTTCTTGAGATTTGTGTCACTAAGGTTTTGCTATTTTGATGTGATCTTCATCTTTGGCCACGTTCCCTTCAAATCGCTCCTCATCATTGCCTGCCTGTCTTTCACACTCATTGCTCACCTGCACGAATATCCAAAAATAACATATTGAAATAATGCATCAAAAAGGGTGAAAAAAGGATAAAATCTCACTATCTAACATACGCGGGATTTAAAATATGCCATTTAAAACCACCTTGTTCTTTAACAAAGAAAGTTAATAACACAGAATTTGCACATCCTATCCTAATTTTTCAACAAACTTTGCTCCTAACTTGCCACCTTCGCATTATGATCAGCTTATTAAAATAAATAAATGCTCCTCAAACACTTGCATCATTATTCTATAACCAATTCAATTCACTACCTAGGCAACTTTGCTCAATTTCCTTAATCACAAGCTTGTATCTTGAATTTGTCGATAAAGAAAATTGATTACAAAAGCTACCTGTCCTTACCTAAAACTTGCATCCTTGAATCATCTTTTCAGATATCTTGTTTCCTCTGTGAATATTTGTAAGTTTAAACCATGTTGAATGCTCTCATACTTGAGTGATGCCATTATATACTCAGTGAAGTTGTTATATTTGGAAAACGTGTATTGTTCTATACTATGAATAACATCAACCACTTAGCATTCGCACCTGTGTAAAACTGCCAATGCATTCAATAGATGCCTCAAATGGCATATGAGTAAGGTGCTATCTTTAGATAATACCATTTTTAGACAATACATGACTCCCACTTCGTCTGCCTTTCCTGAAATTACAACTGCTAAGAGTAATGACCAGTTAGTCGAAAGACAGAAAGTGTTAATGTACCATTAACATACTAAACATGGGCACTTCCCTATCTTCGTACATATTCACATTTTGTATACCCATCATCAACCAGCATATCCTAGCGGACCTTCCACTGTAACGTGAATGACATATGAAATGTAATAGAGTCATGAAAGTCTGCCATGATATGCGTTATGAATACATGCTTTGAAATGGATCTTCGAACTGATTATGTATCCTACAAAGAGAACAAAACATCCTTTTGAGGTGGGCATTTAGAATGTAATTGCATATTGATATTTTTTAATGTGAGGTAACCGTGGATAAAAGTGAATGCATACCTTGAAGCATACTCCAAATGAAGTCGTGCATAAGATGCACAAAGTAATCATATAAGTCCACCTAAGCGAACAATTGGAACAACCTTGAATAATTTTAACATTTCATGTTTATGAAATATGATATCAGATTTGTGCAAAAATAAGATTTCTAACACCTTATGTATATTTCATCGTTTGTTAGCTAGCTTAAGGAAATGCATCCAAACAAACCTATGGGGTCCCACGCGAGGCAATGGATGTGTGCCTAGAATAGTTAATGAACCTTCAAATGCACCGAGAATAATTTGAAATTTGCAAAAGCTAGATTTCCTTAAGCACCCAAGCAACCCCTCCAGCTAAGCCTACATAAATTTGAAATTCAATGAAGTTGAGACGAATTTTAACATTGGATCTCCCTTTCAACCTTGAAGTTCATTACTACAAATGTTTCAGATTCAAACAAATTTCACATGTCATTTAAAAAAAAGGGGAAAGTCATTAAGGCAATCTCAATTCCTTTGGTTACTGATTTCATCCAGGCACTCGATGGACTCACTACAACCTTCAATTATTTCAAAATTCCTTATTTAGACAGGAGATCTTGAACAGGACAACTGCCAAAACAAAACGAACTCACACCAAAAATTCAAGACAAGGGGTCCCCATCACCAAATGGGGTGATGTTGCGAATATATCACAACATCTGGTGACACCACGAGAGAAATGTTCCTAAACATTTCAGGGATAAAGACTCCTTCAAAACCCCAAATCATCAAATAACCTCTTCAAGCCCATCCATTAGCTAAAAGACGTACTCAAAAGGAGAGTCATAAATTGTATCACGACATTCCATCTTTGTTGTTTCATAAGATAAACATTTCATTTAAAGCTCTTCAAGTGTTCTAGAGATAAGCAAGAATCAAAACTTCAAAATCCCTGTGCACACCCACATATTAGGTCAGATAAACATGAATACTTAATCAAGGCATCAAAATCAAAAGATTAGCACAACCATTCTCATCTTGAAGATCCAAGTGTGTGTAATTGAGTTTATTCCCATCCATCAGCAACTAAGATCACCTCAATTCCTTCGCATTAAGCTATGTGATTAGTACATGCCTCATGAACTATCTGGACATGGCCCCGCTACTAGCGAGCAACTATAGCCCTAACAAGTTTGTCTCATAATTCCATTCAATTAGAGCCCTACTGCTGGTCAATCATCCATAGCCTTGGTAAAGATTACTCGATCATCCATCTAACTGTGTTATAGCATGTGATTTATGATTTTCTTTTCTTTTCTTTTCCCTTTTTCTCTTTTCTTTTAATTTTCAACAAGCTTATATTTGGTAGAGTACAATACAGTACCGCTATGTGATAACTCAGCTAGTTGGGTGTGGACTTACGATAGCGGCAAAGGTGGACCTTTAGATTTTTCACTTAATGTGAGATCACAAAGATTCACTTAGGTACCTCTAGATTTTAAAAGTGTGAAAATATATAAGATCTCAAAACAATTCAAGTCACTCTAAATAGTCAATTTATCCTCCTAGAGCAAGCAACATGCCATCAAACACTAACAATGGAGTCCACAATGGATCTATCCATCTGATGCAAGTTTATCAAAAGAAAACAAGAAGCATTCATTTTAAGATTAAACATTTTAAACATATAATCAAAGACATCCATGTCAAAATACAATGTATGATTTCATTCTCGAGTCAAGTAGAAATCTTAACAGATAGACAAATTAAAGAAAATTACCCTCTGACTCAAAGAATATCATGAATATTTATTCCCAAAATAAACTTAACATCACCTCATAAAGTCAACCAGAATGTGCTTGAATTGAAATTGTCACCCCCAAAAATGGGACCCCAAGAAAAACCAAAATTGCAACAAAAAACACACAAACCAAAATGCAACAAATCTAACCTAAAACTAACCTACAAAAGAAAGAAACAACTAACCTAACTATGTACAAACAAGTCCCTGAAGGAACTTAGGGTTGGAAATAATGCTTTAGGAATCGTCCATTGATAGGTAATGGAACAGATTTCCTAGTAAGTGTTTTCAGTTTGAAAGAACTCTCTCCCAAGATTTCAGTAATCTGGTAAGGGCCTTTCCAAAGATTATCAAATTTATCATGTTCACCCTTTCTTTCTTTATCTTTGTCCCAGTATGGAACCAAATTAGATATATGAAAGGAATTGATCTTTTCTTGTCTGTCGAACCATCTCTTCACAACTCCTTGATGTTTTACAAAGTTTTCTAGTGCCATGTGTCATTTTTATTCCAAGTGAAGCAATTGTGACAACCTAGTTTGGACTCTATCATTTTATTCCATGTAATCCTGCATAAATTCTAATGTGGGAATTCTTAGTTGGATTGGAAATACATGATCCTGGCCATAAACTAGATGATAAGGGAATGTACCCAGGGAACTCTTTATTCTTGTACTATCTGCCCAAAGAGTAAACCTAAGTTGTGTATGCCAATCCATCAAGTTTTTGTCCAAAAGTTTTTTGATTTCTCCTAGCAAGTTCTTGCTGGTGGATTCTGCTAGGCCATTTCCCTATGGGTAATAGTTTGATGAAAATTTTAGTGTGATGCCATATTCAAAAGCCCAATTAGAAAATTTCAATGAAGTAAAAGTAGGACCATAATCACAAACAAGTGCATGTGGGCATCCAAACCTAGTAATAATATTTTCTTCAAGAAATTTAATCACAACATCAGAAGTACATAATTTTAATGCATGAGCTTCAGACCACCTGGTACAGTAATCAGTAGTGGTTAGAATAAACCTGTGTTGTGCCAAGGGAGGTGGGTTAATCATACCAGTAAAGTCTAAACCCCATTGAGCAAAAGGTCTTAATTCGATGACCAGTTGAAGTGGCATGGATGGATTTCTTTCCCTTGAAGGAGATACCTAGCATGTGTGACATCTCTTGACATGATAATATGAATCATGAAATAAAGTAGGCCAATAATAGCCTGCCCTCAGAATCTGGTGTGCTGTAGCTAAACCACCTCCATGACATGTTCCAAATTTGTTGTGGAAGTGCTCCATTATCTGACTTGCTTCATCCTCTCCTACGCATCTCAAATATATCCCTTCATGATTCTTTTGGAACAAGACTAATCCTTGGAGCATAAAACACTAACTCTTTACCCTCAAATCTCTCTTCTGGGTTGAATTCATCTATATCAGACATTTCTGATTTAGCAAATAATATATAACATCATTGTACCACTCATCAGGTGATACATCTTCAAGATAATAAACTTGTTGCACCAACCCTAGTCCTTCAGTGGCAATTGTTTGAATCAGTCCTTGCCCTCAAACAAGCTTCATTGGTTGAATTTCAATATCATATTCTTGAATAGTGGTGACCCACTTGCCTCTTGTTTCTCCCAATTCATTTTGCATAAGCAAGGTATTGACTGCTACATCTGGAACAATGGCATATATTTTACTCCTCAAAATGTAATGCCTAAATTTCATGATTGCCTTGACTAGTGCATAAGCTTGCTTCTCTACATTAGGATATCTTAGTTCAACATCTTTCAATGGTGTGCTCATGAAGGCTATTGGGTGTTCATCTTTTTCTTCATTTCTTTATGTGAGAGTTACTGCACATGTATGCTCCGAAGCAAATGAATATAGATAAAATGGCCTTGTGTAATCTAGGCTTATCAAAATAGGAGCATTAGCAATAGCTTGTTTGATTTCTTCAAATGCCTTTCTTGCAGGAATTGTCCATTCTATCTTTCGATCTTTCTTTAACATGTCATTCAATGGCTTGATGATCTCTGCAAATCCTATAATGAACTTCCTGACAAAGTTTATCTTTCCAAAGAATGACTTCAACTCCTTCTTACTTGTAGGCATATCAATTTTGGAAATAACCTCTATTCTTCTTGGATCTATTGAAATTCCTTTTTTCTAAAATCACATGTCCCAGTAATTTACCCTGTGGTACTCCAAACATGAACTTCTTTGGACTCAATGAGATTCCATGTTTCCAACACCTTTGAAATACTTTCCTCAAATCTTCTATGTGGTCTTCCCTTTTGTGAGTGAAAACTGTGAGATCATCCATGTATAAAATGGCATTTGCCTATATGCATAGTTTCCCCATTTACAAGTGAAAGTAGTCTTCAATCTGTCTTCTGGTTCCACCATTACCTTGTTGTATCCTAAATATCCATCTAAGAAAGACATCATCTAGGAACCATTTACAATTTGCAATACTTCATCTAATGATGGCAACAAATAATTGCCTTTTTCTAATGCTCTGTTCAAATTCTTGAAATCCACACACAAACTTATCTCTCCATTTTTCTTATGAATAGGAACAAGATTGGTGACCCACGTTGAGTGCCTTACTAGAAATATTATTCTTATGTTCAACAACTTATTTACCTCTTTGTATATCAGTGGTTCTAAAAGTGGATTGACAGGTCTCTGCCTCTGTCTGAATGGCTTGCTATTGGGTTTCAGAGGAATGGTGTGTGTAATGATTGAAGTCTCATAGGTCTTCAAATCATCATAGCTCCATGCTATAATGTCTAAAAATTCTTTAATGCATTTGAGTATACCCTCTTTCTCTTCAGGTCTACACACCTTTCCAATTAATATATTCTTCTCTTCACCATCTGTTCCCATATTAACAGGTTCACATTTATCTCCTACAATCTTATGATCTCTTAATGCACTCAATTTATCTGGATCAAACAGTCTTTCCAACTCAATCATCCCTTGCAGTATTGTATTATTCTTTAGGTTCAAGATACCATCTATATCAAATTATGCCTGTTCCAAATCTTCTTCATCTATAATTTGAGCCTCAAAAACCCCAAAGTTTGTGATGAAATCCAATATATGTTTATCATCATTGAACACATGAAAATTTGTAACATTATCTAGAACTGATGGTATTGAAACCAACTCTACTATGAACTTCTTTAACCCACTCATGACAAGTGGTGTAAGTGAACTTGTGGCTTGTGCTAGGAAATTAGCAACTTAATTCTTTGATCTATAAACTGATTTGATGTTGAATGCATCAAAAATTTCAATCAAATCCTAAACACGATTTCTATACCTCTTCAATCTATTATAATGACAAACATATTTCTTTCTTATCTGTTTGATAATTACCTCTAAATCTCCATAAACATGTAGGATCTTCGTACCTTTCTTGATAGCCATCAGTAACCCACAAAGTAATGATTCATATTCTGCAACATTAATCATACATGGAAATTGGAGTCTGTGTGCAGCCAAGAATGATTCACCTAATGGATTGATCAACTCGAACCCAGCACTAGCTCCTTGTTTTGACTTGGACCCATCAAAATGCAAAGTCCATACTTGATTTCCTTCTTGATCTACTAGAACTTTATTTCGTTTCACTTTTTCTTTACCCTTCTTGGGAGTCTTCAGTGATATTGGATCCTTCTTTGGTTGATCCTCACTCTTTTCATCTTTTTCAATTATTTCAGTTTCAATGGGCAATTCTAAAGGGCTGTCCTCTTTCTTTACTTATAAAATTTCTGGTTTTGCAGCCTACGAAACTCTCCTGTATACTTGTTCTAAGGCAACTTTACACATAGCACAAGAAAACTTAGAATGAAAAGCACTATGTATCCAGCACCAGTTAGGTAATAACAGATCCTTGACATTTGCTTGCTGACCCAACTCTATTTCTTGCTGAACATTCTTGAGTACGAAATTTTAGAAATTTTCAAATGTATCATCTCCTTCATCAGAAGCAGACTCATAATTGTGATCAAGCAAAATTTTAGTTTCATCAAAAGATTTTTGACCTTCATCTTCTTTCATTCTTGAACCTTGTAGCATGAGAACTTCTTCTGTATTTAGCCTGTAATTCCCCAAATCAGTCTCTAAGAACAAAACTTCATTATCTTTGCCATATTCTATGATCATCAATTTTAACCTTGGAGTACTATCAATTCTGATTTGATTTGGAATTTCTTTCCATGGTAGCCACATGTGCGAAAAGTCAGTAGCTACATACCCATTCAATCTCCTCAACCAATCTCGACTCAGAAGCATGCCATATCCACATCGAATGTCAACAATGAGGATGTCAATGAAGTTTTGTATTCTTGGATCAGATGACAACAGCATGTGTATATTATTCAACTCTCCAACCATAGGAACTTCTGTCTTATCCAGCTGTGTAACCTTCTTTGTAGTTTGGGTAGGAATCAAAGCAAGCATTTTACATCTTGAAAGTGGCATTACATTGCTCAATGCTCCTGAATCCATCAAACAATTATGTAGCATCTTTCTAAAAATACAGACTGATAATAGGAATGGGCGAGGTTCATCTCTCCCTTGATAGAAGACAACACCCTTTTCTTTTGGTGCCTTAGAATGTGCATTCTTTGCCATATCACTTGATGGTGGAATTTGTTCTTTTGCAATCTTTTCATTTTTGACAATCTTTTCATTTTTAACAATACTTCCTTCTTTTGTATCCTTTGTGAATTCTTGAGCCATACATACTGAATGTAGAGACTGATTAGCACCCTCTGATCTATTTTTAGAACAAGATGGCATACTCTCCACAACATGTGCATTCTAAACATTCAGTGAATTGGTAGGGCCTGTTGTAGCATTCCTTGAAGTAGATGTATCATTCAAGCTATTTAGAATTGTGTTTCTGATCTTAGGGATTCTCATCAGTTCAACTAAAGGCATGCTCACCTTCACTTTCTTGAATTCTTCTATGACAATTAAGCTCAAACACTTCAATTCATCATTTGTTGTAGCAACATCTCATGAAGGATTGACTCTTTGTGGAGTGTCTCGTGACTAAACTTGTCGCGTTCGAGTGACCCTTTGAGTAGCATCCTTTTGTCTATATTCTGGTGAATCCTTTGGAAACTTTGGATTATTAGTAGCATTTGGATTCAGTGGAGTTTGAAAATTATTTGGAGGAACTGATGTAGTTAATGGATCTTGTACTCAATGATTTCTTTGATAGCTTTTCAGGGGTGGATTCCCAACTGATTGTTGAAATGCTTGTACTTCCCCTATTGCCTCAGCTTGATAGTCATTACTGAATGGAGAATAATAATCCAAATTTTCAATTGGTCTATTTGTAGATGCCAAAGGGAACCTTCCATTGTCCTCCATTGTATCATAATCCATCACAGGAGGGAATGTAAAATCTTCAATAATTAATGCTTGATTATACCTTGTTGTAGGAACAATCTCATATCCTATTGTTGATTGTGGAGCCTCTTGAGCTTGCGTACTTTGCATCTCCTTTTGAAATATATCAGCAACTATTTTGAACTCGGTACATTGCAACTCAGAATGTTGATTTGTGTTATACAATTGACACCAACTTGATAAAGCTGATTCAGCTATGAACACCTTGTCTACCGGTCTAGAATCCATATTTGAAGTATTTTCCAATGGAGAAGGGACATTCCCATTATTTGGAGAGGTGTTCCATGTTTTATTTTGCCTTTGGAATCCTTGATTTGTTCCTCGAAATCCTTGATTATACCCTTGAAAATTTCCTTGATCTCTTTGATTTCCTTGATTTCCATTTTGATTTCCCTGATCCTTCTGATTACCTTGGAAACTCCTTTGTATATTTTGTTAATGATTATTTTTATTTCTTAGATGGGTAACTTCAGTGGATAACCTCTTTACTTGATCAATTAACTCTTTCATTTCATCCTTCTCTTCTTGAGTCCTTGTAGAGGATGATGACCCTTGTAAGTACATAGGTTGCACTAGTGAGGCTTGTGAAATGGGTACTCCTAGATGCAACATCATCTGATTGCTAGGTGTCAGAATTGGATTCATTATAGGAGTATGCTATGTCAAAGCCTAATTAATTCCTTGAATCTGATTAGACATAGTCAGATGCCCTATATGATTAAGTGGTCCTTGAGTATTTATGCCCAAGTCAATATTCACTGTGACAGCTTCGGCATAGGTTTCTATTAGAGTAGTTGGGGGTACTCTTGCCCCCCTCACAAACATGGAAGTGAGACGATCCAATGCTGCATAATAGACTTCCCTTGCCATTGCATCATCGACATTATATGGAGATTGCATCCTCGTATAAGCCTTGTGAAACCGATTATTGAAAGAACAAATGGGTTCATGCTCTTGCCTCTTGACATCAACAAACTATTTGTAGAGCTCTGACAGAGTGATAGGAATCCTAAACATTTCTAAAAAGGTGTTTTTTAATCTTTGCCAACTATTGATGGAACCTGTAGGTAGATAAATGTACCAAAAATATGCGTCTTCACCCAGTGAATAAGGGAACAACCTACATGCTACATCTTCTTACTCAATTCTTCTATTCTGAAGAGTATCTTTGAAAATATTAATATGCTCCTCTGTCATCCTATTCACATTATTGACCTAAAATTTGGAGCAAAATTGTTCAAGACTCTTGGGCATTTCATGGTAATTCACAAAAGCAGCAAGAGGAGAGGCATTTGCCGAAAGCCAAGCCATTGGAATGTTCACTTGTTACACCGAAACAGTTTGAGTAACTCCTTCTATATTACTTGGTTGAGTAGTCTTTGTATTTCATGGCGGAGGAGTTTGGAACAAATTTATAATATCCTCCACGCTAGGTGACCCTTCACTTGATGAATTTGTTTTCTTATTGCACTTGGACTTGGAATTGAAATCCAATTCAACCAACTCTTTTGAAGCTTGTGGTGTACACCTTCAAATTCTCTGGTGCCTTTAAGGTGAAAAAGAAACAATGCACACCAGTGTGTCTAACCTTATAGTCCAAGAGAGGCCCTCCCTTTAGCACCAATTCTGTTGATGTGTTTTCCTTGCACATACAATGCAGAATAAAATAATGATGTACTTTATCCTCTCTTGAACAAAATCCCTCAAATGCTAAGCCAAGTGATCAGATGAGTAGATTCCAAGGTTCTTCATTAGTTACTTTTGGTTTTGTGACTTGGGATAACTTAGCAGTAGGACATGAATTATTGTTTAACACAAAGGGACTTACGCAAATGTTCAACAATAGGAAACTTGTTTCTCTTGGATAACATGCAACATAGCTTCTTCGAAGGTCTAACAATATGATAAATTAAGATATGGTAGTGAAAGCTCTTAAAACTAATTCTAATACTTTAAGAAAATACAAAATAAATGAGTTTAGAGAATTCTAATCTAAATGCAAGCAATCACCACTAATTCACTGGAATCTCAACCACACTTTGCTTTGCCATAAGGCAACAACTATCCAAAGGTGATGTAATATTCTAAGGGAAAAGTAAGATTTTTAGATTACTTCTACACATGAAGGTAAATGAACATAAAGTAATTGAAGTTAAGCTTAGGTAAGGTTCAGACTAACCATACACTACAATCTACCATTGAAAAATTATAAACGGTATGAACTGTGAAGACTCCAAACATGAATCAGTAGTAACAACTCCCATGAAACATAAAACTAAATTGCTATAAAAATAAACTAAACTAATCTTATTCTATGAGTGAACACTTAGAAACCACACATTCATTTGAACCAACACAAATCACCATGAAGATTTCGGCAATGAATTTGTATTTATTTCAGTAGAGTCTTGAGCAACAATTTCTTAGAGCATTCCCCCCTTACAAACGAGAGAAAATGAGGCTTATATAGGCTTCAAAATTCAATGGATGGCCAAGATTAAATCTAGAAATCAAGGGCCCTTATTGCACCACATAGACAAGTGGTTACAAAATTTACTAATATTAGACATTGCATTTATGATGCACCCACTAAGTGGAGTGCCCTCCTTTATGACATCTCCTTTTTGTGATAACTCCACAAATCTAGTTATGACATGTGTAACCTCTTCCATGGGGACACTTGGCAGATTTTGAATGGTGCATTCTATGATTTGCAGCTCCTTTGTGCATTTGACAACTATCATCTCCCATCCAGCCATGGATGTCTGAAACATGCCCATGAAAGTGGAAAGTGTGCAAACCCCATCCAATAAGTCTTTGGAAATAGCCTGTGTATGCTGAAAATACCTTGTATTCATTTTATCTTTCAGCAAGTACTCATCAATTTCTCCATTGGAGTCCACTACCTGGTTTATAGAAACAAGTATTTTGTTTTGAATTTCCTGAATTGCTTCTCTTGTTCGAGTGATGTCACTCTCAATCTTTCCAAGGATCTGCTCCCTTATACTGAGGGCACAATACCAGGAAGGAAAACTATATGCTAAAGCATGTTCGATCACTCCATCTATCAAAGTGGCACTTGGAGTATAAATTAGCCTTTTCCACTGAGGCATAACCTCTTCTCTTACAACTATGGATTCTGCACAGGAAACCAAAACATTCTGAACTCTTTCTGTATATCAAAAAATTTGGATTTGTAAATGGAAATGATCAAACAATTGAAATGCATAACCTAAACCCAAATAATTCAATACCTCGAACATGCAAGATGAGCTCTATTGATTGATCACTTTATTGTGTTGATTGCTTGATTCCACAGCATAACATTGATAAGAAGATAAATGATGGATGATTGATGGTTGATAGATGTAAGCTAGGTAGATGAAAGAGGATAGATAATGGCTTGAGATGAAAATTCAGCAGAGTGAGGTTAGATGAAGAAGAATCCTCCATTCCTTCTAATGTCGCCCTCCTAATCTCTTCTCTAATGTCCCAAATGGCTCAAAAGAGGCTTGTTTTATAGGAAAGGCTTGATTCAAATGGATGGCTAGGATCAATTAGAACTTTAGATGAAATGGATGGATAGGATTAAGTTAGGTTTCCTTGCACATCAAGAAATTGTAGTCATGTGACATGTGGCAAAGGAGGATAAGGCTTAGGTGTGCTTGTGTAGATAAATACTAAAATTAGGTCACATTAGTTGTGCATGTGAAGAATTTTAAATGAAAGTTGTATTACAACACATGATTGAATGGACAAGTGTTGGAATGTAGTGAAAGATGAGGACTTAATTCAAATAAAATATTTGAATTAGTTGTGATATGAGTTGGAAATTAATTAAATAAATAAAATTTATTTAATTAATTGGATAAATGAATAGGATGGGATAAGATATGATGTGGAAATTAATTAAAGAAATAAAATTTATTTAATTAATTGGCTTAATGGGATAAGTGGGGTTAAGAGAGGGATTTAGGACAAGATGCTACATGATGTCTAGGATAATGTATTTGACTAGGTGTTGCAGGACAAGGACAAAGTTGGGACAAATTTGGGTGTCTACATTTTGCCCCTCTTTGAGATGATGTTCGAGATGATAAGATTTATGTCAAGTAACATCATTTCAAAGAAGTTAAGGTATGGATAATCGAAAATGATATGGAGTGGAGATAGGATGATGATGCCCCCTCGAGAGGATAGGCAGGTTGGGCAAACATGAGTAGGCTCTCGAAAAGAAATGGTTTGGCTAGAAAAGAAAGATAGGGAAATGGATAGAAGAAATGATGATGTGTTATGCTGCAATGAAAGTGAGCAACCATGATGTTTGATATAGCACTAGACGTTATGCACCAAGGTATAAGAACCAGGGTGACGATGTGTCTTGTGCCCCAGCGTAATACAACCTTGTCTAACGTATGAGGAAGTAAACTTAGAGCATTAAAGTCCTAATGCACAAAAGGTATGATATGACCTTAGATGCAAAGGATAATGCAAAAAGATATTCCAACATACACAAGATATGAATATTAGCTAGAAATGATAAGGATTTGATACAAATGCAAGATAAAATGATAACACACACAAGCAAGAAAGCAAGCATGCACAAATGATTCAAAAACAAACAAGGTATTGCCCTTGTCAAGCTCTAAACCAATGATTGATTCTTTGATTGATGATAGTTGAGAGTGTTGTCATTGCAGGCAAAGCTATATCCCTAGATCAACACAAGGTTGTTTGCTGAGTTGGTTGGCTGATTGGTTGGTTGATTTGGCTTACAACAAGGCTAGGATCAAAACCATGGATTGCATTTGGATAACTTGGCTTGATTGATTAACTTGATTGGTATATATTAAGGATTGACATGCATTTGAATCATTGCTTGGAATAATTTGATTGGATGAATGGATGATTATGAAGATTGATTTGATGGTTGGACTGATATGCTATGATTTTGATGATGATGGATTGCTTTAAATGGATTGATTGGATGATAGATTGATTGGAAGAAGTTGTTTATTAATGATGTAGAAGATAGATGATAAGATGAAATGATGAGAGGAGAAAGAGGAAAATCGCCTATGCCTGAATTTGGGCACTTCCTTCGTACTCTAGACTACCTACATACCCTGTATCCACGGGATCAAGGCACTTAATGATGGAAATGGGATGTAGTTCTAATGTTTTATTGATGAGATATTGAATTGACCAAGTTATGGATTGATTGGGATTGATGAAATGTTGGTGATGTGATGATATGTGGCAGATTGAACTGCTTTTGATTTGCTAAAGTGAATGGATTTGTTCTAATTGGATTTGATGTGATTGAGTTGATTTGCTTTGGTGTTGATGTTGATGATTGATATGATTTGTTTGGATGGTTGGCTTGATGTGCTTTGGTTGTGATGTTTTCTATTGCTAGGTTGATTGTTTTGATGATTGGATTATTTTGAATGATGATAGTGATGGTGTGATTATTAGAGTGTCCACTCAATCTAAGTATAAGCAAGTGTTCTCGGTGTGCTCAAAAGATGTAAAACAAACAAGGTATTTCCCTTGTCAAGTCATAAACCAATGATTGATTGTTTGATTCATAATGATATATAGTGTTGTCATTGCGGGGAAAGCTATATCCCTAGATCAACACAAGGATGTGGGAACGTTATATCCCATTGATGATGATTGATTTAGTTTATGACAAGATTAGGATCAAAACCTATTGATTTGATTGGATAATGTTCCTTGATTGATTAGCTTGCTTGATATGGATTAGTGTGACCTAGATTTAAGATCATTGCTTAGATTGATTTGATTGATATGATTGGAAGAAGCGATTGATTGAAATAGATGAATGAATGTTATTGATAGGAAGAATTGATGATGACGATGATGATTTGATTTTGATTGATTGTTGAAGGAGTTGATTGTTTTGGATGATGTGAATGGTTTTATTGCTTGGATTTTTTTTTTGTTTTTTGTTGGATATTTAATTTTTTGGATTTTTTATTTTGACATATTTTGATTTTTTTTTGTGTTTTTGTTTTGGGATGTCAATGGAATTACAATTTGGGTAGCCTTTGTGCTTGATACCAATGACAAGGGAGAAAACCAAGTCTAGGTGCAAAGATGGAGGTAGGATGGAAAGATGGAGGATAGTAAATGGGATGGAAGGCTCATGATAGATGGGTGGATAAAGAGATAGGCCATAAAAGGGAAAGCTCATGATAGATGGATAGATAAGAGGATAGGCCATATAAGGGATGGATGCATGCCTCATGATAAATGGATAGATAGGCTATAGTGGAAAGCTCATGATAAGGGTACGCCATAGTGGATGGATCATAAGGGAGCTAGGATGTGATCTTCAAAGGCTATGTTGCATAGGAAGAATAACTTGCCCCATTCTAGCTGGTAATGCTTAAGATTTTTACATGATAAAGTTCATGACCAAGGGATGACATGATTAGATTGGTTTGAATGGGATGGATAAACGGTCAATGGATAGGATTTGGTTTGGAAAGAAGGCATGTCAAGATATATCCAAACATGTTTCAACATTTTGCCCCTATGTCTTCATCAAAATCAAAAGGGGGGAGGATGGATAAATGGGTTCAATAGGATAGGCATGTTTATGTAATGGCTAAGGATGGTAGGATGACAAGATAGGATAAGATGGGATGGAAAATGATATAATGGGATAGATAGTTTGGAAATGGATAGGTTGGATGAGACAATGTGCCCCCAAGTGTAAGTGACATAGAAGATCAACCTACACATGACGCCTGTTTGCTAGATTTTCATCATGGTACTTATCCAAGGTGCCTGTTTACCAGGTTTTCGCCATTGGATGAAAGGATTTCTCTTTACTTTTTTGATTTTTTGATTTTTTTGCTTTTTTTTTTTTGGTTGACAATTACACATGGTGCCTATTTGCCAGGTTTTCACCATGGTAATGGATAAGAAGGACTCAAATGGCTAGTGCTATGAAGGTTGATAGTGTCCCATTAGAGATGGATGATGTCTTTGCATGGACCATGTCATTATGCTCATAGATGTTGATAAGGGATTGCATGGATGGGAGATAGATTAGGTAGATAGTGGATTATAATGTGGAATTATAGAAGGTTCATGAGAGGATAGATGGATGGGGATAGTGGATTATGATGTGGTTTATATAGGCTTATGGAATCAAGATGGATGAAAAGTTTATGCCAAAGCATGGACCATAGGGTTAGCATGGGGGAGATATGTAGGATAATGGATGGAAGATGAGGAGATGTAGTTATGTGGAGGTGCTGCGGAGTGGAAGGGAACCATGACCAATGGCTGCACACACCATGATAAACATTGAAGCTTTTGATGAGATGGTCATGTAGGAAGTAATGGGGTTGTTTTCTTATGAGATGGTTGATGAAGTGATTTTGGAACCCACATAGATTTAGTATTTTTAGTGTTTTTGTTTTTCTTGTGGGATTTTTGAAGAGAATGGAAGTTTTGGATGGAAGTAGGCTTTTGGATGGATATAGGTGATTGGGATTCTTGAGATGTAGAGGAGGATGCCTCAGTTGACTTGCTAGCTATTTTCTTAGGAACCCAAACCATTTTGATTTTGGGCTTTGGATTTAGAGGTAAGGGTTTAAATGGCTGCTTAGATGAACTTTGCTTTGATTTTGATTCTTTATGTCCTAAGGTATGAAGACCTTTAGGATTTTTGGTAGGATTTTTAGCTTTATAGGTAGAGGCATCAAAATTTTTGTTTTTGAATCCCATGGGGTGGGTGGAGTGGATGGAATGATTGGAAGCTTTATGCTTAAACAATGTGTGCTTTTGTTGGCCAAGATTAGGGATGTAAGGATACTTATGAATGATAGGTATGTTAGGTGTTGGAAGCAATGGTGGAAAGGTAGATGGAGGGATATTTGAAGTTGGTAAAAGTGGAGGTAAAGTGGATGGCTGAAGGTGTATGGTCACATGCTTTTGACATTGATAGGATGATGGAGGTGGAATGGAAAAATATGTATTAGGTAGATGATGGGGGGTGTGATGGAAAGTGGTGGACTTAGGATGGATGGAAGAATTACCAACATCTTTAGAGGGTTTACCTTGGGGTGTGTATCCAAGGCCATATGAGCATGGAGGGATCTTGACATGGTTTGGCTCCAAAATACCTTGTTCATAAAGGCCTAGACCTTTACCTTGGTAGTTCATATTTTGGAGTATGCGATGGACAATGGGACTAGATGTGTTTGGGGAACTAGACTTGAGTTCTTTATTGGATGGAGAAGATGAAGTGGATAAAGGTCGTTGTTGTCCTAAAGAAGAACACTCATGGAGGAATGTGGTAAGACCACTAGGACATGGTGGTGGACTTGAAATGGGATCGATGGTAGATGGGGATGAAGGATCATTAGGATCTTGATTAGTATTGTGTTCACTAAGATCCAAGCTATTTGTTTGATCTTCTATGCTTATGTGTTCTTGAGAGGCACATGTCTCATTATGACAAGTGGATGTTTGCTCATTATGGATAGGGCTAGATGGAGGATGACTAGGAGCAATTTGGATATCTTGCTCATGGATGGTTATGGGATTATGGATAGGATCAAGGTACTTTTGAATAGGGTCTTCATCATAGATATCATCTTGATCATGAGATAGATAAAGTTTGGTCAAATGGATCATCATGGTTTTCATGATCTTAGCTAGAACCTTGATCATAACTATGAGCAAAAATAGGATTACGTGGGTTATAAAAGGGATAAATTTTCTCATGAATGAGGTCATGGTAATGGCTAATAGCTTGAGGGCAAACCATATGTAGGTCATGGATAGGTGGAACTTAGAGGTGCTTTGATCTTGATTAAGATTAGGGTTTAATATTTCCACATGTCTAAAATTAGGCTCTTGACATACCTCTTGACTTTGGATGAAAGTGGAAGGTTCTTGAGTGGGCTTGATAGACTCTTGAGGGTTATCAACATGAGGACATGATGGCTCTTGACTTAGGCTTGTGGTTGGAGACTCTTGAATAGACTTGTTGGCTTGTAGGTCACATGATGGGCTCAAAGGGCTAGGTATGTTATTGGAAGGCTCTTGAAGAGGTTCAAGGATATGCGAACCACATGATGAGATTATAGGATTGGACATGACCTTTGGAAGTTCACTGGTAGGATCATGAATGGGTGTTTGACATGGAGATAGTTTATTCCTAGCTAGTAGCCAATGGATCACATCCTTTGCAAGTGTATGGGTGGATGGGAAATATAATGGATGGATGAAAATAGTAGATGGTGTTGTAGGCTTAGGACTAGGATTAGGTTGGGGGCTAATTGGATTGGATGGATTAGGATTTAGACTAGATGGGGGTGACACATGGGATTGGGATGATGTGGCATGATTTCCCATTATAGGTGGGTACACCTTGTAAACAATTGGGACAAATATTGGGCATTGATTTGTATTATGGACTTTGGTCCTATGTTATGCACAATAATCATGTTCATCATATGGACTTTCTTCACATGGTTTTACTTCAGGAAGTTCAATGAGTTTTGCTTCAAGCATTCGTTGTAAAACTATCTCAGCCACATCCTTTGGTGAAGGATTAGAATGACATGGTGATGAAGGTGATGGAGGGCTTGGTGGTTTGGAAGGTTGATGGACCAATGGACTAGGAGTAGGATCACATGGTGGTGTTGGGATAGGACTTGTTGGATCATGTGTTGGCATGTGATTGGATGGTGGTGGCCACTCTAGATTGGTATCTCCCTTGTCAAAGGTAATTAAGTCTTATTGCATTAGGCTCGCATGGTTTATGTACAAAGGTCCACTTGGAGTTGCATGTGCTTCTTGTTGTAAAGGTGGGCTTGGACTCAGTTGTGCTTTCTAGGAAGGCCATTGATGGTCTTGGTAGCTAGGTGTAATGGTAGGATATGTAGACAAAATATCTTGCGGTGGACTCAAATATGTGGGCATGTGATCGTGTTGGCAAGGTTGACTTGTGCTCACTTGATTTGCATACAAAAGGCCATTGGGACTTGGATGTTGTTCTTGTGATATCACTTGATTGCCTTGTGGATGGGCTTGGTAGTGCATTGGAACGGTGGCATGAGGGATTGGATAAGGTCGAGGTGGATGTTCATAGGTTGATGTGGCATTGACTTGGTGGATAGATGGATTAAGTTGATAGGAAGTGGATGGATATGGCATGTGGCTATAAGGATTAGGTTGATAGGAAGTGGATGGATATGACATGTGGCAAGATGGATTAGGTTGGGAGTGAATGGCTAATGATTGTTGTACTTGTCAAGCTTGATTATTGGCTAAAAGGTGTTGGGCTTGGGTTATAAAGTATTGTAGTTTAGGTGATTGGCTTACATGGGGTTGAGCTCTTTGGATGAAGAATTGTAATGTTTCAATGGCATCTTGGTTTAGGGGTTGTGATCCTTGATAAAGATTTTGGAGGAATCTTTGGAATTTGATTTTTGGGTCCTCTAGTGTAGACATGTTGTCACGCAAGTGTTTGTTTTAAGTCCTTTTAGCAAGTGCTTGTTTAGGGATTTGGATGATAATGTGGCTTGTTTGGATGACTTGGCTATGAAGGGTTGGATGATAACTAGGCTATGTTTTGGATGAAAGTGATTGGGTTTGAATGTTATTGGAAGAATGTGTAGGATGACTTGTCTTTATGTGTTTGGGTGTTTAGAGCTTGATGTGGCAATATTCAAACAAATGATTATGCACATACACACATGAATCACTCACACAAGACACATAAGCAAGTTGTAGTTTGGAAGAACATGATGATGGTTAAGGAAGAATGTGAAGACACTTCAACAAGTCCTAGTCAAGGCAAGGCCACTATCACAAGGAGGTTCTAGTGAAAATCCAGGGGACCGACACCCCACGAGCATCCAGCAAGCCACTTAAGACTTTAACTAACCCTACTAGGAGTTTTAATATACACAAAGGTACACCTCCTTTTGAGTTAGCACTGTATGGTGAGCGCTAATACCGGTTAGACTTGGCTTTTGCCTTATCCTCTAATTTTTATAGCGGACTAGATGAAAGTACTGCTTGAGGTCGTTCCCTTGGGGTGGATACCAAGGCAGGCCTCTCTAAGGCTAAACAAAAGTAACACAAGTAAATGTTTTTGATCTCCAAGTTTGTGTTGGGACGCGAGGAGAGAGCATACACATTTACTTGGTCACACTCGCATGGGGTTCATTAACCTTAGAAATTCAATGTGTGGAAGACAATGCAAGCACTTGTTTGTTTTAAAGCCTAAATCCAAATGTGATGAAAGACAATGGTTTGTTTTAGCCCAATTTTTTGATGTGAATTTGCAAACAATTGTTCATTTTATGCCCAAATTGAAATGTGTGATTCAAACAATGATTAAGATGAAAGATTAGAATGAGTGCACCTGATTATTTTTGCTTTTCAAGTTGTTGTAAATGATTGATATTGCTGCTGCTAAAGCTCCTTATGATCACCTACAACATAAAAAGAAATGATATTATAATGCAGGCATAAAAAATAAGCTCAGCAGGCAAGGAAAATTGTAATTTTAGATACATAGCCGAATTAGATTTGATTATTTTGATACATTTTTGGTTCAAAAATTAAAAAATCAAAGAAGAGACCCCTATTAATTTTCAGAGAGCTTTCTGAAAATGTAAAGAAATCAGAGAAATTCCCTGAGTTGCGCCTAGAAACGCAAATTTATGGAAACAGTACAGTCGGCAAAGATCTAATTTTTTCGCACTGTAAATGAGCTCCAAATTAAATCTGTAAAACATAGATCCCCATTTAGAATTTTGAGAGCTTTCCAGAAATATAAAAATTTTGGAAAATTTCACTAATTTGCGCCTAGAATTGCAATTTATTAAAAAACATAAAAACGTGATAAATCCTGCAAAAATCACGGTAAACCCAAAATTTTTCTGCTGTAGCTTCCTTATATCATGGACAAACTTCTGCTAAAATCTTGTAGAAAAATTCATAGCCTTTTGGGAGATATGATGAAATTTTTAAAACCTAGGGTTTTGTCCAAAAAGTAGCAGATCTGCAACAAAAAGTTAATTGAACTTGCAAAACTCAACAATGGGAGTTATATGAATGCAAATTTTTACTACAAAAACCTACAAAAAAGATCAAGCGAAGTGAGTCCCACCGGGTGTGCCAGAATGTATATCAAAAAATTTGGATTTGTAAATGGAAATGATCAAACAATTGAAATGCATAACCTAAACCCAAATAATTCAATACCTCGAAGATGCAAGATGAGCTCTATTGATTGATCGCTTTGTTGTGTTGATTGGTTGATTCCGCAGCATAACATTGATAAGAAGATAAATGATGGATGATTGATGGTTGATAGATGTAAGCTAGGTAGATGAAAGAGGATAGATAATGGCTTGAGATGAAAATTTAGCAGAGTGAGGTTACATGAAGAAGAATCCTCCATTCCTTCTAATGTCACCCTCCTAATCTCTTCTCTAATGTCCCAAATGGCTCAAAAGAGGCTTGTTTTATAGGAAAGGCTTGATTCAAATGGATGGCTAGGATCAATTAGGGCTTTAGATGAAATGGATGGATAGGATTAAGTTAGGTTTCCTTGCACATCAAGAAATTGTAGTCATGTGACATGTGGCAAAGGAGGATAAGGCTTAGGTGTGCTTGTGTAGATAAATACTAAAATTAGGTCCTATTAGTTGTGCATGTAAAGAATTTTAAATGAAAGTTGTATTACAACACATGATTGAATGGACAAGTGTTGGAATGTGGTGAAAGATGAGGACTTAATTCAAATAAAATATTTGAATTAGTTGTGATATGACTTGGAAATTAATTAAATAAATTAAATTTATTTAATTAATTGGATAAATGAATAGGATGGGATAAGATATGATGTGGAAATTAATTAATTAAATAATATTTATTTAATTAATTGGGATGAGGATAGGATATGATTGGGATATGATGTGGAATTAATTAACTAAATAAAATTTATTTAATTAATTGGCTAAGTAGGATGAGGATGGGATTAAATGGGATTTTAATTAAATAAATAAAATTTATGTAATTAATTGGCTTAATGGGATAAGTGGGGTTAAGAGAGGGATTTAGGACAAGATGCTACATGATGTCTAGGATAATGTATTTGACTAGGTGTTGCAGGACATGGACAAAGTTGGGACAAATTTGGGTGTCTACATTTTGCGCCTCTTTGAGATGATGTTCAAGATGATAAGATTTATGTCAAGTAACATCATTTCAAAGAAGTTAAGGTATGGATAATCGAAAATGATATGGAGTGGAGATAGGATGATGATGCCCCCTCAAGAGGATAGGCGGGTTAGGCAAACAGGGGTAGGCTCTCGAAAAGAAATGGTTTGGCTAGAAAAGAAAGATAGGGAAATGGATAGAAGAAATGATGATGTGTTATGCTGCAATGAAAGTGAGCAACCATGATGTTTGATATAGCACTAGACGTTATGCACCAAGGTATAAGAACCAGGGTGACGATGTGTCTTGTGCCCTAGCGTAATACAACCTTGTCTAACGTATGAGGAAGTAAACTTAGAGCATTAAAGTCCTAATGCACAAAAGGTATGATATGACCTTAGATGCAAAGGATAATGCAAAAAGATATTCCAACATACACAAGATATGAATATTAGCTGGAAATAATAAGGATTTGATACAAATGCGAGATAAAATGATAACACACACAAGCAAGAAAGCAAGCATGCACAAATGATTCAAAAACAAACAAGGTATTGCCCCTGTCAACCTCTAAACCAATGATTGATTGTTTGATTGATGATAGTTGAGAGTGTTGTCATTGCAGGGAAAGCTATATCCCTAGATCAACACAAGGTTGTTTGCTAAGTTGGTTGGCTGATTGGTTGGTTGATTTGGCTTACAACAAGGCTAGGATCAAAACCATGGATTGCATTTGGATAACTTGGCTTGATTGATTAACTTGATTGGTATACATTAAGGATTGACATGCATTTGGATCATTGCTTGGAATAATTTGATTGGATGAATGGATGATTATGAAGATTGATTTGATGGTTGGACTGATATGCTATGATTTTGATGATGATGGATTGCTTTAAATGGATTGATTGGATAATAGATTGATTGGAAGAAGTTGTTTATTAATGATGTAGAAGATAGATCATAAGATGAAATGATGAGAGGAGAAAGAGAAAAATTGCTTGTGCCTGAATTTGGGCACTTCCTTCGTACTCTAGACTACCTACATACCCTGTATCCATGGGATCAAGGCACTTAACGATGGAAATGGGATGTAGTTCTAATGTTTTATTGATGAGATATTGAATTGACCAAGTTATGGATTGATTGGGATTGATGAAATGTTGATGATGTGATGATATGTGGCAGATTGAACTACTTTTGATTTGCTGAAGTGATTGGATTTGTTTCGATTGGAGTTGATGTGATTGAGTTGATGATTGATATGATTTGTTTGGATGGTTGGCTTGATGTGCTTTGGTTGTGATGTTTTCTATTGTTGGGTTGATTGTTTTGATGATTGGATTATTTTGAATGATGATAGTGATGGTGTGATTATTAGAGTGTCCACTCAATCTAAGCATAAGCAAGTGTTCTCAGTGTGCTCAAAGGATGTAAAACAAACAAGGTATTTCCCTTGTCAAGTCATAAACCAATGATTGATTGTTTGATTGATAATGATATATAGTGTTGTCATTGCGGGGAAAGCTATATCCCTAGATCAACACAAGGATGTGGGAACGCTATATCCCATTGATGATGATTGATTTAGTTTATGACAAGATTAGGATCAAAACCTGTTGATTTGATTGGATAATGTTCCTTGATTGATTAGCTTGCTTGATATGGATTAGTGTGACCTAGATTTAAGATCATTGCTTAGATTGATTTGATTGATATGATTGGAAGAAGCGATTGATTGAAATAGATGAAATAATGTTATTGATAGGAAAAATTGATGATGACGATGATGATTTGATTTTGATTGATTGTTGAAGGAGTTGATTGTTTTGGATGATGTGAATGGTTTTATTGCTTGGATTTTTTATTTTTTTTTGTTGGATATTTAATTTTTTGGATTTTATTTTGACATATTTTGATTTTTTTTTTGTGTTTTTGTTTTGGGATGTCAATGGAATTACAATTTGGGTAGCCTTTGTGCTTGATACCAATGACAAGGGAGAAAACCAAGTCTAGGTGCAAAGATGGAGGTAGGATGGAAAGATGGAGGATAGTAAATGGGATGGAAGGCTTATGATAGATGGGTGGATAAAGAGATAGGCCATAAAAGGGAAAGCTCATCTTAGATGGATAGATAAGAGGATAGGCCATATAAGGGATGGATGCATGCCTCATGATAAACGGATAGATAGGCTATAGTGGAAAGCTCATGATAAGGGTATGCCATAGTGGATGGATCATAAGGGAGCTAGGATGTGATCTTCAAAGGCTATGTTGCATAGGAAGAATAACTTGCCCCATTCTAGGTGGTAATGCTTAGGATTTTTACATGATAAAGTTCATGACCAAGGGATGATATGATTAGATTGGTTTGAATGGGATGGATAAACGGTCAATGGATAGGACTTGGTTTGGAAAGAAGGTATGTCAAGATATATCCAAACATGTTTCAACATTTTGCCCCTATGTCTTCATCAAAATCAAAAGGGGGGAGGATGGATAAATGGGTTCAATAGGATAGGCATGTTTATGTAATGGCTAAGGATGGTAGGATGACAAGATATGATAAGATGGGATGGAAAATGATATAATAGGATAGATAGTTTGGAAATGGATAGGTTGGATGAGACAATGTGCCCCCAAGTGTAAGTGACATAGAAGATCAACCTACACATGACGCCTGTTTGCTAGATTTTCATCATGGTACTTATCCAAGGTGCCTGTTTACCAGGTTTTCACCGTTGGACGAAAGGATTTCTCTTTACTTTTTTGATTTTTTGATTTTTTTGCTTTTTTTTTTGCTTGTCAATTACACATGGCGCCTGTTTGCCAAGTTTTCACCATGGTAATGGATAGGAGGGACTCAAATGGCTAGTGCTATGAAGGTTGATAGTGTCCCATTAGAGATGGATGATGTCTTTGCATGGACCATGTCATTATGCTCATAGATGTTGATAAGGGATTGCATGGATGGGAGATGGATTAGGTAGATAGTGGATTGTAATGTGGAATTATAGAAGGTTCATGAGAGGATAGATGGATGGGGATAGTGGATTATGATGTGGATTATATAGGCTTATGGAATGAAGATGGATGAAAAGTTTATGTCAAAGCATGGACCATAGGGTTAGCATGGGGGAGATATGTAGGATAATGGATGGAAGATGAGGAGATGTAGTTATGTGGAGGTGCTGCGGAGTGGAAGGGAACTGTTGACTTTTTCCCAGACTGGATGCTTATTCCCAGATATCCCTACAAGGTAGCCATCAGTGATCAACAGGATCTCTGGGCCAGGGGGTCAACAGTGTAGGAGATAGACTCTATATTTTATCTCCTCTTCTTCTTCAGGCTCTGCAAGACCTAGGGGGGTATTCCCTACTCAACATCCATGAGGATATGCATGCAAGGCTGGGATGTTGACAGAAAGCAGATGAGTCCTCCTGTAAGTAGACCAAAACTGAATGATAAGAGCAAAGGGGCTAGCTTTGGGCCTATTGGCAGTTGTAGACAGAGGACTGAGGATCTAAACTAATTCTAATGTCCTAATGTTGGTTTTAGATTTTGCTTTAGAGTTTGAGTGTGGATGCAAAGCTGGATATGGTTATAACACAAAACAAAGCATGATTGGTGCCTATCCAGGGCCTGGAGTCAGTAGACATACACCTGTGAATGATCAGCATGAACAACTAGAACTGGATTTCAAGGGGATATGTGTGATACCTTCCTTACAGGTACCTCCCAATACAAAGTGTTAGGTTATCTCTACTTATGGTATCCCTACTGCAGTATACTCTTCCCAATGTTCAACCTGAAAACAGTTTAATCTACCCCTTGAGTAGAAGTTAGAAGATCAGATAGTTAGCATAGGAATTCTATGCTCTAGAATCTAAACATTACCAAACATCCAGATTCAGAAGAAGAGTACATGCAATACTGGAGACAGAATTAACACAACACATGCCAAACAGCATTTCTCATATAAGTTTAATCATGAAATCAGTGGGTTCATGCCAAAAACAAGCAACAAGAGATACATAAACTCATAGGTAAACTGTACAGAGCAACCAGATCAGCTTGTTATGCATTACAGAGCCAAAATCATCAACTTTCAACAACCTTTGAAATGAGCAGCACCACTTGCTCATAACAGCCAGGTAGGTGCTCAGCAATTAATTACAATGGTTGACCAAAAATCCCGCCAGATACACAGTATCATGGAAATGGCGCTCAAACACAACCAGATTGGCGCCCAAACTTGAATGTAGCAGATAGGGGAGGAGACAGGAAGATTTCTTGAGCCCTGCGCTCCTGTCCGCTGATTGACACCTTCAGTCGGGTACAAGATCGACCCACGCCATCGCCCATACCTCTGCAACAATCGCCATTAATGGCGCACCAACCCGCGGCCTTGGGAAGATCATCAAATCTGCAATCGCAACCATTTCCCACCGAGACTCATCATCATGATGTTTTGAATATGCAGGATAACATTATCCCACATGCACCCCGCGATGACCTCAATAACACTTTATATACTAGGTCATGAGCATATATCATGTCGGCGCTTTTGCTCCTGACGACACTAGTATAGACTTCATCATCATCATCCTCCAGCAGCATGATATCCTGTTGTTCGAAATATCACCCTGACGTCATCATGATATTTGAAATATACCCTTCATGATAATCGGCACAACCTGATCCATCGGAGGAACATCCTCCTGCTGAGCTTATAACCAAAGTCTGGCCGATGAACATCCTGATGACGTCATCATCATATACTGCTGACGTCATCATCATATCTGCCTACTGCGCACCTCCTCATATCCGGATGACGTCATCATCATGTTTGCAAATATCAGGAAGTCTCTTCAAGATGATCAGTTGTTTAGAAATATGACCCCCGCGGACCTTGATGACGTCATCATCATATTAACATCATCATGATATTCAGAAGACAACCGGATATTTGGAAATATCCTCCTGATGCACAAATATCAGGTTGCACTGTAGCTCCTCTGTAAGATCGGGGCGATAACTGAATGTGATGATGATGCTTGAAAAGATCACCCCCCGGAGATAATGCGCGAAGCTAGCAGGCGGATATCTCCCAGATATCAGCATCATCATGATGCTCGAACAAAACATATATCCGGGTGATATGAAAATATCACCCCTTCCTTCGGAATATCATGATGCAGATAGGCAGAGAAACAAATATCACCCTGATATACGGATGACGTCAGCATCATCAGGATGAGAAACAAAGAACAAGAAGTGATACAACATCATCAGGATGATATTGACTAAGATCATCCTGACGTTCCAAAATATGATGACCCTAGTGAATATCGGGTCGCACTTAGAACTCTTCAACATCATCATCAGGATGATCATAACCAAGATCACCCGATGATAAAAATATCACCCCGGCGAAATATCATGAAGGCAGAAAATATGATGACCTCTGCAAGCAGCAGGATGATAACTGGAAATATCATGATGATGACGACCCTTAGGAAAAAACAAGTCAGGTCGACAACTTAGAGAATAACCCCTTCAAGATATCGGGGCAATTTCATCATCATGTATGAACAAGGTGATATTCGGAAGATCACCGGATACTTGAAAAAATCACCCTCGCAAGCAACTGAGGGCTCACTGTAGCTCACCGGTATCATCAGGATAATAAGCAAATATCACCCGACAGTTGAAATATGATGATGACGATGAGAAAAACAAGTCGACGAAGAACATGCTGATGAAGACCATCATCGAAGACAAGATGATGATGACGACCTCCTCCTCAGAAAAATATGATGCTGCAGCTAAAAAACGCTGAGGAGGTCCAACACTTAGAAAAATTGGGCAAGAAGATGAAGGCTTCAGATGAAGAAACCTCCTGATCATGACAAATCAGCCCCAGGTCAAAATAAGTGCTAACAGTGGCTCCGAATGGGGACGTGCAGGTGAAAACCTGCAGCGAGAACCAGATCTCCGGTCAGACCTGACAAAAAGCCAAAAAACGCGAGCTGTACAAGGCATTTACACTACATACATATTTTACAAATGTGCATAGCAACCAGATATTCATGTAAAATAGAACTTAAGGAATTGGCCATGCACAGGCAATTCCAGAATTTCACCATCTAGGGCCTGGAGGAAATAAGAATCCTCCCCATGAGTATTGCAAACCTGATATGGGCCCATCCATAAGGGCTGAAATTTACCATGTTTACCCTTTTCCTGATCTTTAGCATTCCAGATAAGCACCAGATCATTAACTTGAAACTTCCTTTTTGTAGTTCTCCTGTCAAACTGATATTTCATATCCTGTTGTCTTTTGAGATTGATCTGGTGGGCTCTCCTTCTGTCTTCATCCAATGCAACCAGCTGATTCACTCTTTCTGTCATGGGATCTTCAATGTCCTCATCATTTTCCTGAATGAACCTATAAACTGGTAGGAGATTGTTTATGGGCAGTCTACCTGATGTACCATACACTAGCTCAAACGGTGACTTCCCAATAGCCCTTTTCACAGTCACTCTGTCAGCCCATACTGCTAGGTTCAACTTTGAGTCCCAAGCTCTTTTGTTCTTGTCCAGTATCCTCTTGACAATTTTCATGATGCTCTTATTGCTTGATTCCGCTTGACCATTTCCTTGTGGGTGATATGGTGATGTATATGACAGGCTTATCCCATACCTGTTGCAAAAATCAACAAACTCACCTGATCTGAAGCACATAGCATTATCAGTGATAATCTTAGATGGTACTCCGAACCTGATGATGATGTTCTCTAGTATGAAGTCTGTCACCACCTTACTTGTAGCTCTTTTAGTTGGAATGGCCTCAATCCATTTGGTAAAGTAGTCAGTTGCCACCAAAATCCAACTGTGTCCCCCACTTGATTTGTCTGCAATTTCCCCTATAAAGTCAATTCCCCACTGCTGGAATGGAGCATCCACAGGTACAGTTCTAAGGGGCAAAGCACCATTATACTTCAGCTTTCCTGAGAATCTCTGGCAAGGGTCACATCTTCTTACTAACCTTTGTGCATCTGAAAAGAGAGTGGGCCACCAATATCCTGCCCTGAGAATTTTATGAGCTGTTGTTTGGGCAGTATAATGGCCACCACACAATCCTTTATGCATGTCAATCAAAATATTGTTAGCCATGTCCTTATCCACACATCTCAGCAGCACACCATCAGGATTTTTCCAGTACAGCTCACCTTGAACAACAACATACCTGATTGCATGTAGCTTCAGAGTCCTCTTTTGATTGTCACTGAAATGGGAAGGACAATTCAGATTTTGCAAATAATAGACAATATCCTTGTACCATTCAGATCCTGATACACTTACATTCTCATCTTGGACTGCATTAACTTGGCATGCTTCCAAGTTTGATTGTGCCATCATCTTGGCTAATCCTTGTCCCCTTATCAACTTAGTAACTTGTATGTCTATGTTGAATTCCTGCAGTTTGTTTATCCATTTGCATCTTCTTCCAGTCACCTCCTGCTGAGTGAATATGTCTTTTACTGCAGCATGAGGTACATATGCAATGATATATGACCCTACCAAGTATGGTCTGAAACTTTTGATGGCTCTAACTAGTGCATATGCCTGCTTCTCCATAATATCATACTTCAATTCAGAGGCCTGCAGGGACATACTGAAGAAGGCGATGGGCTGTTCAAAACCATCTTCATTTTTCTGCAACAAACATGCAGCTACAGTATGAAAGGAAGCAAATGAGAACACTTGGAATGGCCTAGAAAAATTAGGAGATTTAAGAACAGGGGCCATCTTGATTGCCTCTTTGATATTCTGAAATGATTCTGTTGCTTCCCTTTCCCAGTTGACAGTTGCATCCTTCTTCATCATCTTGGAAATGTTCCTTGTGATCTCTGCAAAGTTGGGAACAAATCTTCTAACAAAGTTTATCTGTCCAAAGAAGGACTGAACTCCTTTCACAGTTTTTGGCATTTGAATCCTGTCAATAGCTGCCACTCTCTCTGGATCTATCCTGACTCCATCCTTGGAAACAATATGTCCCAGAAGCTTTCCTTCAACTACTCCAAAGGCACACTTCTTTGGGTTTAAAGAAATACCATATTCTAGTGCTCTTATGAAGATCTGCTCTAGATGCAAACAATGCTGCTCCTCTTTCTTTGAGTAGGCAGTCAAGTCATCCTGATATACTGCCAGGATGGAATCAATCAGCCTTGCAAAAGCAACATCCATTGCTCTTTGAAATGTAGCACCTGCATTTGTTAGTCCAAATGGCATTCTAACATACACATACGTTCCCCATGGAGTGGTAAAGGCAGTCTTATACTGTTCTGATTCCTTTACCTTTACCTGATTATATCCTGAAAATCCATCCATCATGGATAGGAGTTCACATCCAGTCACTCTCTGCAACATAGCCTCCATATTAGGCAATGGATAGTTATCCTTCAAAGAGGATACATTCAAGTTCCTAAAATCCACACAAAGCCTAATATCACCATTCTTTTTCCTAACTGGGACAAGGTTAGACACCCAAGTTGAATGTCTGATGGGCACAATTATTCCAGCATCTCTAAGCCTTTTGAGTTCTTCTTGCATCTTGGGAGCTAAGGTAGGATTTATAGGCCTTTGCCTCTGTCTAAATGGCTTAGCTTCAGGCTTCAATGGGATCTCATGCTGGAATAAGTCTTCTCTATAAGCTTTTAGGTCCTCATATGACCAAGCAAAAACATGTTTATACTTTTTTAGCAATGCAATCAGCATACTTCTTATGTGTGGCTTGAGCTGTTTGCCAATATATACTTTCTGAGGGGCCTGAGATGTCCCCAAATTTATTTCTTCTAAATCCTCCTTATTGGTGGGGGATGTCCTTGTGACCATTTTGTCTCTACTGTCAAAGGCTCTTTCCAAAGCCACTAACCCTCTAGGGATCTTGTTAGTCTTCAACTGAATGATCTCCTTTCCCACAAGAGTCTCTTTTCCATTTACAGTCTCTACAAAAGCTTGGAAATCAATCTGTTGATTCTCATACTCATCTATGCAGTGCAAAAATTTCAGCAAATCCCTATCATTATTAAAAACTTGCCAACTGCATATGTTTTCTGGTATGGCAGGCCTAATTTTAACTTCTACATCTGTGACACCTGACAGAGTGATGTCATCTGGCCTTATTGCAATATTAGCTAAGAAGTCAGCCATAACATTTTTTGACCTTTCTACCCAGCCAATTGAAAATGCATCAAAAAGTTCAATAGTATCCCAAACAGCATGCTTGTATTGCTTCAGTCTTTTATTCTTTGCAGCATACTTATTTCTGATTTGGGATACAATCAGCTCAGAATCTCCAAATACTCTTAACATCTTAATTCCATGTTTGAGAGCAATATTCAGGCCTAAGAGTAAAGCCTCATATTCTGCAATATTGTTTGTGCAATCAAACCTCAGCAAGAAAGAGAATTTGAGGAGCTTACCAGTTGGAGACAGGAAAACAACTCCAGCTCCAGAGCCTTCTTTTGCACAAGCTCCATCAAAAAACATAGTCCATAAGCCTTGTTGATCCAGCTCTTCAATACAGGCATTTTTCTTTTCATCTTCTGTATCATCTGAGACAACCCTGAAGTTATCACAGTCAGTGTCCACAAAGCATACCTGTTCATTTGCTTCTTGGTCTTCCACTGTCTCTGATGATCTCTGCTCTCTAATTAGCTTGACATCCCTGCCATTCATTGGAATCATGGCATATGACAGGTCCAGCTGCATACTTCCACCTATTAGTGCTGCCCATCTTCTTGACAGCAACATACCATATTGTGGCTTAATGTCAACCACTGTTATATTCATTTTGTATCTTTTTTCAGGAAATGCTGCCAGTTTGAAATCTACATCCTTCATGATTCCAATAACTGGTACCTCTCTGGCATCCATAGCATAACACTTTCCACATGCCTTGTCAATCTTTAGTCCAGTTTGCTGCATGATAGCCAAAGGCATGACATTTGTGGATGCTCCAGAGTCAAGCATACAATTTCTAATTATTTTACCATTTATAACCAGGGAAACATAAAATGGTTCCACCTGTGAAGGACACTTTGTCATGGTCATTCCTAAATAGACTTCAGGAGTCTCATCTTCTTCATTGCACATGACCTGTTTCTCACCCTGGGTCTGATCATCTTGCTTAGCTTGAAAAGGTACCCCTGAGATTAGGGATATTGTCCTATTCTTGATCTCTTCCACTTTCATGAGTTCCATAAGTGGAACAGAGACCTTTACCTGAGAGAGGATCTGGGCTATATCAAATGGAGCATAGTTTTGTACAACAGTTGTAGCTTGCTCCACAACCTTGCTTTTATCCTGAGCTGATTTAGTTTTCATTTTCATAGTTCCCTGATCATCATTCTTGTCTTGGGAACCTCTACTTTGATCTTCAGCCTGAGGGGTTTTATTTTCCGGTCCTTGAAAATCATGACCTGTTCTGTATCTGAAGTTCTGCTTGTTATTCACCCACTGCCTTTTTTGTGGTTCAGTTCCTTTATGACCATGCATCTGCTGACCTGCAGAAATATCCTCTGGCTGATGTGGGCTGCCAACCTGATTTTTACCTCTGAGGTTGTAGTTGCTCTTGACCTGAGCAACTGCTGCAGCTGTGAAGGCTCTGATTTCCTCATCAGAAGGTCAGTGTAAGCTACTCAGAAAATTGTGTGAGTTCTGAGCATACACATAGTTATCCTCATCATCTTCATCATATGGGGACTGTTGGCAGGCCTGAACCTGATGATCTGTCTTGTCATCAGCATCATAAAGAGTATATCCATTGCCTATGGACATCATGTTAACATCATCATCCTGCACATGATGCGGCTCATTGCATTCATTACAAGATGTAGCATTATCATACAGGGATTGGGCAATCATGCACTGTGATTGTGAATGTGGCATCTGACAGATTATACACCACGGAGCATCATCAGCAATATTTATAGTTTTCTTCAGGGGATCAGGAGTTTCCTTGGCATGTTGAGCCCTCTGATTTGTGTTGTTACGTTGATATACAGGCTTACCATCATGCCAATTGGTGTTATAAGGCATATCATGTAGTGATGGCCTCTTTTCCTGCCTTTGATAGACTTGCCTATCAGGACCCATCCCTTTTTCACTTCTAGCTAATCTATAGCTCAGGTCCTTAACAACATTTGCCAGTTTGTCTATCTTATCTTCAGGAGCAGATGTACTACCTTGAGTGTTCTGAGGCTTATTTGGATTCTGCAGAATTTTTACATCATCCCTTCTATTGGTCTTGCCTGATGCTTTCCTATTGTTTTCAATATTTACTGCAATTCTGAAAGCATCCCTGAGAGTGGCAGGACCTTTATCTCTTAGTCCATATGCAGTCTTTGCATCAAAGGCATTGATGTACAAAATTATGCACATTGGTTCATTTGGCCTCATATGATGTGGCAATTTGTTCAACACTTTAGTAAATCTTGCATTAAAGTCCGCAACCTGCTCATTTGACCCTTTGGTGATGCTGGTGAACTCATTTACAAAGAAGCTAGGGTCAGTTTTATCACCATATTGTTCCTTGAATATCCTTTTAAAATCATCCCATGATGATATGCTCTGGTCAGGCAGATTCCTGTACCATTCTCTTGCCTCATCTATTAAGGATTGCATGAATGACTTCATGAAAACGTCCTCATGCTCAACCTCAAAATTATCCATGACACTTTGGAAGGCCTTTAGATGATCTTCTCCTGACACTGTATTGTTTCCTGAAAACTTAGGCACTTGCAGCCTCAGATGCTTGTCAATGGGGTTAGGATACCCAGGAATACCATCAAACACCAGCTGCCTGAATCTATCTAGCTGCATGGGCTGTCTGTTTGGCTGATTAACATTAACATTTCTGTTTGCATTTTGGTTTCCTGCATGGTTCAGTGGTATCCTAGCATCATTCACATATTGTCTGTCATCATGATGCTGATGTTGCATTTCATATCTTTGCTGATGTCTTTGCATATTTGCATTCTCTAAGGTAGGAACTGAATTATTTTGGGCAGTTCTCAAGGCTTGCACTTTCTGCTGTATATCATCTCTGATTTTCATGGCTTGTAGGTATTCTAGTTCTGCTCTTAGGCTTTTGATTTCTTCAGCCAACTGTTCATCCTTAGGTCTGGAGGTAGATGGTCTCATACCATTTGGGTCATCATCTTCATCATCCCTTAGGGACTCTGCCTCTTCAAACCTTTCACTTGGGTCTAGAAAAGGGCGTTCTTGGAACACCTCTGACCTCATTCTCATACTACCACCCTGTTGCCTCTCATATGCACCTTGGATATCAGCTTCTGCAGTTGAAAAATAAGGAGCATGCTGTCCTGATGGCCTAGGGTTATCTTGTACCTCATCACTTTTTCTGGGGGAGCTCTCATGGCTAGCTGAGACAGTTCCCTTTCTTCTATACATCATTCTTTTTGCTAATGGTAACTCTTCAAATAGAGGATTTTGTTGGGATCTTCTCCCCTGCATATAATTTTTACCTTGACCGGTTGGGAGATTACTTCGGAGTCGCCACCTATTTCTAGGAACTGTTTTCTTCTGAAAACCAGGGTTCTTTCACAAGGTTCCCCAGCAGAGTAGATTACTGTTGCTGACTCAGATGGGTCACATATATATTATTGGAGATGATTAGATAGTACTTTTACTTCTCAATCCCCAGCAGAGTCGCCAATTTCTGAAAACCAGGGTTCTTTCACAAGGTTCCCTAGCAGAGTAGATTACTGTTGCTGACTCAGATGGGTCACATATATATTATTGGAGATGATTAGATAGTACTTTTACTTCTCAATCCCCAGTAGAGTCGCCAATTTCTGTTGACTTTTTCCCAGACTGGATGCTTATTCCCAGATATCCCTACAAGGTAGCCATCAGTGATCAACAGGATCTCTGGGCCAGGGGGTCAACAGTGTAGGAGATAGACTCTATATTTTATCTCCTCTTCTTCTTCAGGCTCTGCAAGACCTAGGGGGGTATTCCCTACTCAACATCCATGAGGATATGCATGCAAGGCTGGGATGTTGACAGAAAGCAGATGAGTCCTCCTGTAAGTAGACCAAAACTGAATGATAAGAGCAAAGGGGCTAGCTTTGGGCCTATTGGCAGTTGTAGACAGATGACTGAGGATCTAAACTAATTCTAATGTCCTAATGTTGGTTTTAGATTTTGCTTTAGAGTTTGAGTGTGGATGCAAAGCTAGATATGGTTATAACACAAAACAAAACATGATTGGTGCCTATCCAGGGCCTGGAGTCAGTAGACATACACCTGTGAATGATCAGCATGAACAACTAGAACTGGATTTCAAGGGGATATGTGTGATACCTGCCTTACAGGTACCTCCCAATACAAAGTGTTAGGTTATCTCTACTTATGGTATCCCTACTGCAGTATACTCTTCCCAATGTTCAACCTGAAAACAGTTTAATCTACCCCTTGAGTAGAAGTTAGAAGATCAGACAGTTAGCATAGGAATTCTATGCTCTAGAATCTAAACATTACCAAACATCCAGATTCAGAAGAAGAGTACATGCAATACTGGAGACAGAATTAACACAACACATGCCAAACAGCATTTCTCATATAAGTTTAATCATGAAATCAGTGGGTTCATGCCAAAAACAAGCAACAAGAGATACATAAACTCACAGGTAAACTGTACAGAGCAACCAGATCAGCTTGTTATGCATTACAGAGCCAAAATCATCAACTTTCAACAACCTTTGAAATGAGCAGCACCACTTGCTCATAACAGCCAGGTAGGTGCTCAGCAATTAATTACAATGGTTGACCAAAAATCCCGCCAGATACACAGTATCATGGAAATGGCGCTCAAACACAACCAGATTGGCGCCCAAACTTGAATGCAGCAGATAGGGGAGGAGACAGGAAGATTTCTCGAGCCCTGCGCTCCTGTCCGCTGATTGACACCTTCAGTCGGGTACAAGATCGACCCACGCCATCGCCCATACCTCTGCAACAATCGCCATTAATGGCGCACCAACCCGCGGCCTTGGGAAGATCATCAAATCTGCAATCGCAACCATTTCCCGCCGAGACTCATCATCATGATGTTTTGAATATGCAGGATAACATTATCCCACATGCACCCCGCGATGACCTCAATAACACTTTATATACTAGGTCATGAGCATATATCATGTCGGCGCTTTTGCTCCTGACGACACTAGTATAGACTTCATCATCATCATCCTCCAGCAGCATGATATCCTGTTGTTCGAAATATCACCCTGACGTCATCATGATATTTGAAATATACCCTTCATGATAATCGGCACAACCTGATCCATCGGAGGAACATCCTCCTGCTGAGCTTATAACCAAAGTCTGGCCGATGAACATCCTGATGACGTCATCATCATATACTGCTGACGTCATCATCATATCTGCCTACTACGCACCTCCTCATATCCGGATGACGTCATCATCATGTTTGCAAATATCAGGAAGTCTCTTCAAGATGATCAGTTGTTTAGAAATATGACCCCCGCGGACCTTGATGACATCATCATCATATTAACATCATCATGATATTCGGAAGACAACCAGATATTTGGAAATATCCTCCTGATGCACAAATATCAGGTTGCACTGTAGCTCCTCTGTAAGATCAGGGCGATAACTGAACGTGATGATGATGCTTGAAAAGATCACCCCCCGGAGATAATGCGCGAAGCTAGCAGGCGGATATCTCCCAGATATCAGCATCATCATGATGCTCGAACAAAACATATATCCGGGTGATATGAAAATATCACCCCTTCCTTCGGAATATCATGATGCAGATAGGCAGAGAAACAAATATCACCCTGATATACGGATGATGTCAACATCATCAGGATGAGAAACAAAGAACAAGAAGTGATACAACATCATCAGGATGATATTGACTAAGATCATCCTGACGTTCCAAAATATGATGACCCTAGTGAATATCGGGTCGCACTTAGAACTCTTCAACATCATCATCAGGATGATCATAACCAAGATCACCCGATGATAAAAATATCACCCCGGCGAAATATCATGAAGGCAGAAAATATGATGACCTCTGCAAGCAGCAGGATGATAACTGGAAATATCATGATGATGACGACCCTTAGGAAAAAACAAGTTAGGTCGACAACTTAGAGAATAACCCCTTCAAGATATCGGGGCAATTTCATCATCATGTATGAACAAGGTGATATTCGGAAGATCACCGGATACTTGAAAAAATCACCCTCGCAAGCAACTGAGGGCGCACTGTAGCTCACCGGTATCATCAGGATAATAAGCAAATATCACCCGACAGTTGAAATATGATGATGACGATGAGAAAAACAAGTCGATGAAGAACATGCTGATGAAGACCATCATCGAAGACAAGATGATGATGACGACCTCCTCCTCAGAAAAATATGATGCTGCAGCTAAAAAACGCTGAGGAGGTCCAACACTTAGAAAAATTGGGCAAGAAGATGAAGGCTTCAGATGAAGAAACCTCCTGATCATGACAAATCAGCCCCAGGTCAAAATAAGTGCTAACAGGAACCATGACCAATGGCTGCACACACCATGATAAATATTGAAGCTTTTGATGAGATGGTGGTGTAGGAAGCAATGGGGTTGTTTTCTTATGAGATGGTTGATGAAGTGATTTTGGAACCCACATAGATTTAGTATTTTTAGTGTTTTTGTTTTTCTTGTGGGATTTTTGAAGAGAATGGAAGTTTTGGATGGATATAGGTGGTTGGGATTCTTGAGATGTAGAGGAGGATGCCTCATTTGACTTGCTAGCTATTTTCTTAGGAACCCAAACCATTTTGATTTTGGGCTTTGGATTTGGAGGTAAGGGTTTAAATGGCTGCTTAGATGAACTTTGCTTTGATTTTAATTCTTTATGTCCTAAGGTATGAAGACCTTTAGGATTTTTGGTAGGATTTTTAGCTTTATAGGTAGAGGCATCAAAATTTTTGTTTTTGAATCCCATGGGGTGGGTGGAGTGGATGCAATGATTGGAAGCTTTATGCTTAAACAATGTGTGCTTTTGTTGGCCATGATTAGGGATGTAAGGATACTTATGAATGATAGGTATGTTAGGTGTTGGAAGCAATGGTGGAAAGTTGGATGGAGGGATATTTGAAGTTGGTAAAAGTGGAGGCAAAGTGGATGGTTGAAGGTGTATGGTCACATGCTTTTGACATTGATAGGATGATGGAGGTGGAATGGAAAAATATGTATTAGGTAGATGATGGAGGGTGTGATGGAAAGTGGTGGACTTGGGATGGATGGAGGAATAACCAACATCTTTAGAGGGTTTAACTTGGGGTGTGTATCCAAGGCCATATGAGCATGGAGGGATCTTGACATGGTTTGGCTCCAAAATACCTTGTTCATAAAGGCCTAGACCTTTACTTTGGTAGTTCATATTTTGGAGTATGTGATGGACAATGGGACTAGATGTGTTTGGGGAACTAGACTTGAGTTCTTTATTGGATGGAGAAGATGAAGTGGATAAAGGTCGTTGTTGTCCTAAAGAAGAACACTCATGGAGGAAGGTAGTAAGACCACTAGGACATGGTGGTGGACTTGAAATGGGATCGATGGTAGATGGGGATGAAGGATCATTAGGATCTTGATTAGCATTGTGTTCACTAAGATCCAAGCTATTTGTTTAATCTTCTATGCTTATGTGTTCTTGAGAGGCACATGTCTCATTATGACAAGTGGATGTTTGCTCATTATGGATAGGGCTAGATGGAGGATGACTAGGAGCAATTTGGATATCTTGCTCATGGATGGTTATGGGATTATGGATAGGATCAAGGTACTTTTGAATAGGGTCTTCATCATAGATATCATCTTGATCATGAGATAGATAAAGTTTGGTCAAATGGATCATCATGGTTTTCATGATCTTATCTAGAACCTTGATCATAACTATGAGCAAAAATAGGATTACGTGGGTTATAAAAGGGATAAATTTTCTCATGAATGAGGTCATGGTAATGGCTAATAGCTTGAGGGCAAACCATATGTAGGTCATGGATAGGTGGAACTTAGAGGTGCTTTGATCTTGATTAAGATTAGTGTTTAATATTTCCACATGTTTAAAATTATGCTCTTGACATACCTCTTGACTTTGGATGAAAGTGGAAGGTTCTTGAGTGGGCTTGATAGACTCTTAAGGGTTATCAACATGAGGACATGATGGCTCTTGACTTAGGCTTGTGGTTGGAGACTCTTGAATAGACTTGTTGGCTTGTAGGTCACATGATGGGCTCAAAGGGCTAGGTATGCTGTTGGAAGGCTCTTGAAGAGGGTCAAGGGTATGGGAACCACATGATGAGATTATAGGATTGGACATGACCTTTGGAAGTTCACTGGTAGGATCATGAATGGGTGTTTGACATGGAGATAGTTTATTCCTAGCTAGTAGCCAATGGATCACATCCTTTGCAAGTGTATGGGTGGATGGGAAATATAATGGATGGATGATAATAGTAGATGGTGTTGTAGGCTTCGGACTAGGATTAGGTTGGGGGCTAATCGGATTGGATGGATTAGGATTTGGACTAGATGGGGGTGACACATGGGATTGGGATGATGTGGTATGATTTCCCATTATAGGTGGGTACACCTTGTAAACAATTGGAACAAATATTGGGCATTGATTTGTATTATGGCCTTTGGTCCTATGGTATGCATAATAATCATGTTCATCATATGGACTTTCTTCACATGGTTTGACTTCAAGAAGTTCAATGAGTTTTGCTTCAAGCATTCGTTGTAAAACTATCTCAGCCGTATCCTTTGGTGAAGGATTAGAATGACAAGGTGATGAAGGTGATGGAGGGCTTGGTGGTTTGGAAGGTTGATGGACCAATGGACTAGGAGTAGGATCACATGGTGGTGTTGGGATAGGACTTGTTGGCTCATGTGTTGGCATGTGATTGGATGGTGGTGGCCACTCTAGATTGGTATCTCCCTTGTCATAGGTAATTAAGTCTTGTTGCATTAGGCTCGCATGGTTTATGTACAACGGTCCACTTGGAGTTGCATGTGCTTCTTGTTGTAAAGGTGGCCTTGGACTCACTTGTGCTTGCCTGGAAGGCCATTGATGGTCTTGGTAGCTAGGTGTAATGGTAGGATATGTAGACAAAATATCTTGCAGTGGACTCAAAGATGTGGGCATGTGATCGTGTTGGCAAGGTTGACTTGTGCTCGCTTGATTTATATACAAAAGGCCATTGGGACTTGGATGTTGTTCTTGTGATATCACTTGATTGCCTTGTGGATGGGCTTGGTAGTGCATTAGAACGGTGGCATGAGGGATTGGATAAGGTTGAGGTGGATGTTCATAGATTGATGTGGCATTGACTTGGTGGATAGATGGATTAAGTTGATAGGAAGTGGATGGATGTGGCATGTGGCTATAAGGATTAGGTTGATAGGAAGTGGATGGATATGATATGTGGCAAGATGGATTAGGTTGGGCGTGAATGGCTAAGGATTGCTGTACTTGTCGAGCTTGATTAGTGGCTAAAAGGTGTTGGGATTGGGTTTAAAGTATTGTGGAAGACAATGCAAGTACTTGTTTGTTTTAAAGCCCAAATCCAAATGTGATGAAAGACAATGGTTTGTTTTAGCCCAATTTTTTGATGTGAATTTGCAAACAATTGTTCATTTTATGCCCAAATTGAAATGTGTGATTCAAACAATGATTAAGATGAAAGATTAGAATGAGTGCACCTGATTATTTTTGCTTTCCAATTTGTTGTAGATGATTGATATTGCTGCTGCTAAAGCTCCTTATGATCACCTACAACATAAAAAAAAATGATATTATAATGCAAGCATAAAAAATAAGATCAGCAGGCAAGGAAAATTGTAATTTTAGATACATAGCCGAATTAGATTTGATTATTTTGATACATTTTTGGTTTGAAAATTAAAAAATCAAAGAAGAGACCTCTATTAATTTTTAGAGAGATTTCTGAAAATGTAAGGAAATCAGAGAAATTCTCTGATTTGCGCCCAGAAACGCGGATTTATAGAAACAGTATAGTCGGCAAAGATCTAATTTTTTTGCACTGTAAATGAGCTCCAAATTAAATCTGTAAAACATAGACCCCTATTAGAATTTCGAGACTTTGCAGAAATATAAAAATTTTGGAAAATTTCACTAATTTGTGCCCATAATTGTGATTTTATTAAAAAACATAAAAACATGATAAATCCTGTAAAAATCATGGTTAACCCAAAATTTTTCTGCTGTAGCTTCCCTATATCATGGACAAACTTTTGCTAAAATCTTGTAGAAAAATTCATAGCCTTTTGGGAGATATGATGAAATCTTTAAAACCTAGGGTTTTGTACAAAAAGTAGCAGATCTGCAACACAAAGTTAATTAAACCTGCAAGACTCAACAATGAGAGTTATATGAATGCAAATTTTTACTACAAAAACCTACAAAAAAGATCAAGCGAAGTGAGTCCCACCGAGCGTGCCAGAATGTATATCAAAAAATTTGGATTTGTAAATGGAAATGATCAAACAATTGAAATGCATAACCTAAACCCAAATAATTCAATACCTCGAAGATGCAAGATGAGCTCGATTGATTGATCGCTTTGTTGTGTTGATCACTCGATTCTGGAGCATAACATTGATAAGAAGATAAATGATGGATGATTGATGGTTGATAGATGTAAGCTAGGTAGATGAAAGAGGATAGATAATAGCTTGAGATGAAAATTCAGCAGAGTGAGGTTACATGAAGAAGAATCCTCCATTGCTTCTAATGTCACCCTCCTAATCTCTTCTCTAATGTCCCAAATGGCTCAAAAGAGGCTTGTTTTATAGGAAAGGCTTGATTCAAATGGATGGCTAGGATCAATTAGGGCTTTAGATGAAATGGATGGATAGGATTAAGTTAGGTTTCCTTGCACATCAAGAAATTGTAGTCATGTGACATGTGGCAAAGGAGGATAAGGCTTAGGTGTGCTTGTGTAGATAAATACTAAAATTAGGTCCCATTAGTTGTGCATGTGAAGAATTTTAAATGAAAGTTGTATTACGACACATGATTGAATGGACAAGTGTTGGAATGTGGTGAAAGATGAGGACTTAATTCAAATAAAATATTTGAATTAGTTGTGATATGAGTTGGAAATTAATTAAATAAATAAAATTTATTTAATTAATTAGGATGAGGATAGGATATGATTGGGATATGATGTGGAATTAATTAAATAAATAAAATTTATTTAATTAATTGGCTAAGTAGGATGAGGATGGGATTAAATGGGATTTCAATTAAATAAATAAAATTTATTTAATTAATTGGCTTAATGGGATAACTAGGGTTAAGAGAGGGATTTAGGACAAGATGCTACATGATGTCTAGGATAATGTATTTGACTAGGTGTGAGGGATTTAGGACAAGATGCTATATGATGTCTAGGATATTGTATTTGACTAGGTGTTGTAGGACATGGACAAACTTGGGACAAATTTGGGTGTCTACACTTTCGAATATTGAAGAAGTCTCCTTGTATAACTTCACAATCTCATCAATGAATTAGTCAAGTTTGATCTTGAAATCTGTTACCCAATCCTGCAACACCTGAGATGAGGATCTCATTTCCTCCAAATGTGCTACAGACTCTTGCGAAAGCAATGCAGGTGGTGCAACCATCTCTCCAACTTGGCTTACTGGCCTCATCAACTGCTAAATATAATGTTGAAATGCTAGGTTTTCCCTCTCCAACTGGATCCTCTATTCTTGTTCCTTCCTTAGTCTTTACTTGATACTTGCAACTGAAACGTCCAATTCTTCTATCTCTTGCTCTGCTATGGCTGGTCCTAAATCAAAAGTATTGATGTCATATCCACTTGGAACACCATCACTAGTTTCTACACTGATTTTTGTGACAGCAATATGCACTTGCCTTGACCCCGAGTTGCCTCTTGTGATCTTCGAGAATTTAGTAATTTTCTGCTTTCCTTTGTCAGGTTTGGCTCTACTCAGCAAGTCTTGCAAACTAAAAATGGGTTCTCTTTCAATAACTGACTTCTCCTTGACCCAATCCCTAGCCACTCTAGTAAGTCAAACAAGTCTTCCTGATTTTCCTCTTGAACCCCCTTCTACTAAACAGTAGGAAGAGACTCCTCATCAAACTCATATAACTCCTTATCATTTTGATTTTTAGCTTCTACCTCTATCACGACCACTTCTTGTTGCTTAAATGATTTGGACATAACTTCATCAATATGATTACCTTGTTTGATGCCTTGGTCAGTTTGTACTTCTAAAGCTACCTGTTCATTAGGCCTCACTTCATCTTCCTCAATATCTATTATACTATTGCACTCTTGTCTTGAAGATGTACTAGTGGCCTTCTGATCATCATTCTTTGCCTTCTTACTTGCCTGAATATCTTCATGCGGATCAGCACCTTCACCCTCTGAATCATTGGAATCACTGGAGTCACTACTTGACTCACTACTTGAAGTATCCATGGACTAATGTGTACTAACTCCTCCCATCAAATTGTAAGTAAATTGGACATTTTTCTCCTGAATCCTTTGAATTTGGAAGTCCACATATTTTCTTGTATGTGCCACAATCGGCATCATCAAATCATCATTACGTGTGACTTCCTGTTCCAACCAATTGATGGTGAAAGGCATGTCATTCTCCTCTTCATACGAAGTTTGGGAAAGTCTTTTGTGATTCTCCTCAAGCTAATCTAGAATGTTGATTACTCTTGTTGCTCTGACCAAATCCAAAGACAATCTATAGCAACCTTTCTTTCTTATTTCTTTGTCATCATATGCATCCATCCAATGATCCTCGAGCTGTGGTCTGTGCTCGTATTTGCTCCCAAATTTCTGTCCGACTGAGCCAAATGGATCAAAGTTGTTACGTACATCATTGTGGCACACCAAGTTGTAAGCTTGCAGCTCTATTTCTGAATTTTCAGCTGCCTGTAATGACATGCAAGTTTCCAGTCTCCTGATGCTGATTGGAAAGTTCATTGTGGTCTTCTTTCTCTTTCTCTAAGATTTGTCAAATGCAATCAGCTATCTTGTAACCTCTAACAACACCATTCTATTAGTTGCTTATCTTGGTAACCTGTAAGGCAATGATGAATAGCCCTCAACATGGATGTATGTGAATCTTGGAAACTGAATAAACCACTTTTCGTATTTTGCCATGAAATTCATAGCCTCCTTTGACAATCTCCTGCATTTGTTGCCTTGCAACAGTCTAACAATATACATGGAAAAGGCATCATTAAACCTTCTATAATGAGATATAGCCTGTAAGTGTAACTGAGGATAGCAGTCATGAACCGTGAACCGTCCATCTCCGTTTCCAACTCTCCCCTTGCAATTCAGTCCTAGATATCTCTCATTTCTAGTGAGCATATATATAACATATGAGCTCATATAAAATGTTTTTTTCTCTTGTAAACTCTTCAACTAATCATCAATATTGCTGCTGATCATTTCAGCCAAATCTATCATCCTCTTTCCACTTATGATTTCTTCAATAAAGAAGAACATCTAAGGCTCAAAATTTGCCGAATATGGGTAGCCAATGATGCGATTAAGAAATACGACCATATAATTGATTTTTCAATGGAAGTCATATTTTTGAAGTTTTTTAGGCACTTTGCCTACATGTGGCCTTGGTTGCACCAACTAGTGGTTGTTTATCACTTCCATACATTTCTCTAGTCCAGCTAGATAAAGTTGCAAGTTAGACTCCTTGTCGCAGAATGTAGTAGTCTTGTGCAAGGGGATGTCAAAAGCTTCTGCAATTGCCTCTTTCCTCAGATGAGCTAGTACTTTGCCATCTCTGGTCACAATGCATCTCTTTTCATGATTATAATGCTTAGTGCATTCCAACATCAATTCTGGACATAGCATTGCTGGCATGAAACAAGTAGCCTGAATAAGCCCATTCTTCAACATTCGCTTGATTAGATCTAATGGATTGGATTTGTATAAATTTTGTCAAATCTCTTCCATGTTGGTCTTCCTGAGATTGGTGTCACTGAGGTTTCTCCATTTTAATGTGATCTTCGTCTCCAGCCATGTTCCCTTCAAATCGCTCCTCATTATCACTTGCCTATCTTTCACACTCTTTGCTCACCTGCACGAATATCCAAAATTAACATATTGAAATCATGCATCAAAAAGGGTGCAAAAAGGATAAAATCTCACTATCTAACATACACAGGATTTAAAATATGCCATTTAAAACCACCTTGTTCTTTTACAAAGAAAGTTACTAACATAGAATTTGCACATCCTATCTCAATTTTTCAACAAACTTTGCTCCTAACTTGCCACCTTCACATTATGATCAGCTTATTAAAGTAAATAAATGCTCCTCAAATACCTACATCATTAGTCTATAACCAATTCAATCCACTACCTGGGCAACTTTGCTCAATTTCCTCAATCACAAGCTTTTATCTTGAATTTGTCAATAAAGAAAAATGATTACAAAAGCTGCATTTCCTTAGCTAAAACTTGCATCCTTGAATCATCTTTTCGGATATCTTGTTTCCTCTATGAATATTTGCAAGTTTAAACCATGCTGAATGCTCTCATACTTGAGTGATGCCATTATATACTCAGTGAAGTTATATTTGGAAAATGTGAATTGTTCTATGGGTAAGTGCACAAAGATGAGGGACCAAAATGGGGTCTTAAGTTGCCACTTTTTTTTTCTGAAATCAGGAAACATTGATGTTGGATGAAAAATTGAAGATAGCTACACTCAAAATTTGAAGATGGAATAAAAACAAGAGTTGTAGTGCTCCGAATCTAGTTTCTAAACTACTAATTTTTTCCAGAAATGGTTGAGATTAAGGGTTTCAAAAGGGGGGAGCACACAAATTGGCCCTATTTTTCTCAAAAAAACATAACATAGCGTCTGGTGTGCTCCCCCTAAAATGTTAACTTTTTTTTAGTATTTCAATAATCGCTCCAGTGAGAAATTAGCTAACACCATGTAGTTTATGCCTAATTTTTCTAATAATTTTTTAATGAATAATTGATTTTTTAGTATTTTTTAAAGTGGAGATATCTTGAAAAATAGAAATTTGAGTGTGCTCCTCCCTAAAATGTTTGAAAACTAATCAAAAATTGATTTTTTTTGAATTCATGTAGAATGGAGTCTAGTCTCTAAAAATATAACTTATTGGAATTTTTAATGAACGGTTAAAAAAACAAGTTAAAAATACTAGACATTAGTTTTTGACAAAAACTGGACACACTTACAAAAGAAATTCAAGATGAAACACTAAGCGTACTCAAAATGTGAAAAAAATTATATGGTTAGATAGCTAAAAGAGAGCTTAAGATTATGGTGGTATTTTTTTTGAGTTTTCATTGAAAAAAGCGCCATCCTGATGGGGAGCACACTCCAGATTATCTCTAGATTTTGTTAAAAACTAATAATAACACGTCAAACATGTTAGAGTGGTAAGGATACTGACAGGGGGTGAATCGGTATCCTAGATATCTTTTTACTCTTAGTGGAAATTATTGTAGATTCTAATTTGTATTCCACTTAAATATATTTAGCTAAATTGATCAAATACATATGACCATAGAATAAACTAAATCAGAATGATTATGTGCAAGTATGAAACTAAAATATTCAATAATAGATTGAAAGCATACCACAGAAATTAAAGATAGAGATTTGTCCTGAGTGGAAAGCCTCGGGCATAAAACCACTTGAAAAAAGTGCCTCACTAGCTTAAAATCTCACTGATTATTGTGCCTCACTGGCATACTTTTAAAAAATCACATTTGTTTGAAGAATTTTCATACAGAGGGATACTCTGTTTCACTCAAAATCATATATTGTCAACAATGTATGAGCAGGATACACACGCCACATACATCATTCACATTATACCATTTATATAAACATCATTTTACATTCTGTCCAAAAACATTCCATTTTCATGTAGATAGTTTTATAACTGTAAATTGAAAACACACAACAGTTTACAACTGCACCTTCTTTTATAAAAAATAATCCACATCTTGCCATGTTAACAACACGACAAGTAAAGAACAAAACTAAAAAACTGTTTGTAACAGATTTAAGAAGATGTAACTGTCAACCATTGAACAAACCTTGAAAGGGTTAGAGAAAAATTGTCAGTTGCTTAAGTGAAACCCTAGGGCTCAAAAACCCTAGTTAAATAACTTTCAAGTGCTTCTTAAAAACCCACAATATTGATGAGAAATAAAATAAAAAGGATTCCATTTCTTCAAAACCCTTAATATTGCCAATAAAACATTTTAAACACATAATAAACACAACCCATAGCAACAATAATCTCTCCAATGAAAATGAACCAAAATACCAACCAAACTTACTGAAACTGACGAGTAAAATTGAAGATACTTAGTGTGCTTCATAGTCAACAAGATTAAATCCAGCTTTGTCACCTCTAGAGATACCTTAGATAGTCAAACAACAAAGATTCAAGCAGTGTCTTCCTTACATTCTCATGATTACGGCAAAGTCTTGATCAGTTTTGTCACTTCACAAGGTCAACCTTCGAGATCTCATGTCTCATTAGACATATTCAACTAATTTGCCACAATTTTCCATGATTGCATATCAAACCCTCATTAGATGCAGTGAAATGATGAAATGAAGTGCCCAAACCAAACTTCATGCTTTTTGAGTCCCTTAACCAGCTGTTCTGGTTTGCCCTATAGAGGGCTCAAAATAAAGATAGAGGAATGACCTTTTATCTCTGTTAATACTCTCCCAATAGGTCAAAAACAAGAAATATCCAATGCATCTATATCATAAGCTCGATGAAAATTAAACAATACAAAGTGGTTTAAAATGTTTGCCACCTAAACCAAGGGTTCGCATAGATATTTACTAGATAATGCCATATGGTGCCAAATAAAGACCTGTCACTTTGCCATTTGATGAAGTATCACATGATGCTCAGTTACATTAACCTTCACAATGACTAAAACATATAACTTGTCACTTTATGCAATATCCTTGGAATATCCTTAGACATTGTGAAAACAAGATAGCAAATCACATTATGCCAAGTCAAAAGTCAAAGTAGAATATGCTGACCAAAAACAACATCTTGAATTTTGGCATCATTGCCAAAATGCCAACTGGGGTAACAAACTCCCCCTTTAGCATTGATGTCAAACTATACAACATGAAAGACCCACATTGTATCCATTACCACAAGATGTACATGATAAAGCTGAAGTTCTAAAAATCTGCATTACTGAAAATCTGCATTACCATATGATATAATCTGAAGTTCTAAAAAAAATATGTATTACCATAAGATATAATAAATCTAAAGCAACATGAATGAAAAATCTTTGAAATCTAAAAAAAAATGTGTATTACCATTGAATGACAAATCTTATAGACAAAGGGTTTGGCTTTGATACCACTTGTTAGAGTGGTAAGGATACTAAGAGGGGGGGTGAATCAGTATCCTAGATATCTTTTTACTCTTAGTGGAAATTATTGCAGATTCTGATTTGTATTCCACTTAAATATATTCAACTAAATTGATCAAATGCATATGACCATAGAATAAACTAAATCAGAATGATTATGTGCAAGTATGAAACTGGAATATTCAATAATAGATTGAAAGCATACCACATAAATTAAAGACATAGAGATTTGTCATTAGTGGAAAGCCCCGAGCATAAAACCACTCGAAAAAAGTGCGTCATTGGCTTAAAATCTCACTGATTACTGTGCCTCACTAGCTTACAATTTGCCTCTCTAGCATACTTTTAAAAAATCACAACTGTTTGAAGAATTTTCATACAGAGGGATACTCTGTTTCACTCAAAATCATATACTGTCAACAATGTATGAGCAAGATACACACACCACATACATCATTCACATTATACCATTTATATAAACATCATTTTACATTCTATCCAAAAACATTCTATTTTCCTGTAGGCAGTTTCATAACTGTAAACTGAAAACACACAATAGTTTACAACTGCACCTTCTTTTATCAAAAATAATCAACATCTTACCATGTTAACAACACGACAAGTAAAGAACAAAACAAAAAAACTGTTCATAATAGATTTACGAAGATGTAACTGTCAACCATTGAACAAACCTTGAAAGGGTTAGAGAAAAACTGTCGGTTGCTTAAGTGAAACCCTAGGGCTCAAAAACCCTAGTTAAATAACTTTCAAGTGCTTCTTAAAAACCCACAATACTGATGAGAAACAAAATAAAAAGGATTCCATTTCTTCAAAACCCTCAATATTGCCAATAAAATAGTTTAAACAAATAATAAGCACAACCCATAGCAACAATAATCTCTCCAATGAAAATGAACCAAAATACCAACCAAACTTACTGAAACTGACAAGTAAAACTGAAGATACTTAGTGTGCTTCACAGTCAACAAGATTAAATCCAGCTTTGTCACCTCTGGAGATACCTCAGACAGTCAAACAAAGGTTCAAGCAGCTTCTTCCTTACATTCTCATGATTATGGCCAAGTCTTGATCAACTTTGTCACTTCACAAGGTTAACCTTCGAGCTCTCATGTCTCATTAGATAGATTCAACTGATTTGCCACAATTTTCCATGATTGCATATCAAACCCTTATTAGATGCAGTGAAATGATGAAATGAAGTGCCTAAACCAAACTTCATACTTTTTGAGTCCCTTTTGCCCTAAAGAGGGCTCAAAATAAAGATAGAGGAATGACCTTTTATCTCTGTTAATACTCTCCCAACAATTCAAAAACAAGGAATATCCAATGCGTTTATATCATAAGCCCGATGAAAATTAAACAATACAAATTGGTTTAAAATGTTTACCACCTAAACCAAGGGTTCGCATAGATATTTACTAGATAATGCCATATGGTGCCAAATAAAGACTTGTCACTTTGCCATTTGATGAAGTATCACATGATGCTCGGTTACATTAACCTTCATAATGACTAAAACATATAACTTGTCACTTTATGCAATATCCTTAGACATTGTGAAAACAAGATAGCAAATCACATTACACCAAGTCAAAAGTCAAAGTAGAATATGCTGACCAAAAACAACATCTCCAAGTTTGACATCACTGCCAAAATGCCAACTGGGGTAACAAAACAAAGCACATCATAACACGAGTGCGTTATAATGCGCTCACATTATGATGAGCATAACTGGCAATACATGTGCCAATTGCATTTTCTTGAAAGTTTCTAAAGCCTTTTCAACAAATCCATTTTTTGCATATCTTGCAATCATTGCATTCCATTATAGAACATCTCTTTGAGGTGTTACATCTTAAAATTCACATGCCTTGTCTATGCTTCCACACTTTACATACATGTCTACAAGGGCAACTGCACTTCATATCCTCTCTCTCTATTTCTCTCCCCTCTCTACGTCCTACCCTTTCTTTGAGTCTCTGATTCCCTCCCCTCTCTACCTCCCACATTCTCTCTCACTCTCTTCTTCCCTCCCATAACTACCTTCTACTGTCTCTCTCACTCTTTACTTCCCTCTCCTATCTACCTCCTACCCTCTTTCTGATTCTTTGATTCCCTTGCCTCCCTACATCATACCTTCCCTCTCACTCCCTTCTCCCCCTCCCTCTATACCTCTTACCCTCTCTTTCACTTTCTACTTCCCTCCCCTGTCTACCTCCTACCCTCTCTCTTAGTCTTTGCTTCCCTCCCCTATCTACCTCCTATCCTCTCTCTCTTCTTCCTTGCCATGTCTACCTCCTATGGTCCTCTCCCACTCTCTACTTCCATCTTGTCTCTACCTCCTATCCTCTCTCTCACTCTCTACTTCCCTCCCCTCTCTACCTCTCCTCCTCATTCTTTCCATCCAAAGAAATTTCATAAATTATCTTGTTTCCATTTCATTGAATCCTAATTTATATCATCATCCATCTTTACATGTCATATTTTTCTTACATGTCCATGTTCTTTGTCAACAAGGGAGAGTGAGAGGGAGTCCAAAAGGGAGAGAGGATGGAGATGGAGGGGAGAGAAACCTGGGAGAGATAATTGGTGATAGAGAGAGAGAGAGTCTTAGTTTTCTTGTTTTGGAGAGAGAGAGACAGAGGATGGGTCAGGTTTATGAGTTTACGATCGCTTAAGTTTAGGTTTTAGGGGAATCATTTAGGGTTTAGGGGTTTAGAGCTGCTCAGGATTATGATTTATCATTTAAGGGTTAGGATTTAGGGACATTATTTAGGGTTTAGGGGTTTTGGGAGAAAGAGAGGTTTAGAGTTGCTCAGGTTCAGGGTCATTATTTAGGGTTTATGAGCTTAGGGTTGCTTAGACCTTTAGGGGAATTATTTATTGTTTATGAGTTTAGGGTTGCTCAAGTTTAGGGTTTGGGGTTTTGGGTTAGGGTTTAGGGGTTTATGGTTGCTTAGGTTTATGGTTTAAGGGTTAGGGTTTAGGTGTTAGGGATTTAGGGTTGCTTGGGTTTAGGGTAAATAGGGGTTAGGGTTTAGAGAGAGTGTGAGGGGATCGATAGATATTGGGAGAGATCTAGGGAGATAGAGGTTTAGAGTTGCTTCCAAGGTTTATGGTTTAGAGGTTTGGGATTTAGGGTTGCTTAGTTTTAGGGTTTAGGGGCATTATTTAGGGTAACTTAATGTTTATGTTTTAGGGGTTAGGGGATAAGGTTTAGAGGTTTAGGTTAGGGTTTAGAGAGAGGACCAATAGGGAGATATAGAGGAGATCGAGGGCTGACATAGGGAGATAGAGGGTGAGGGACATGGCTAGAGACATAGGTAGAGAGATTGAGAGGTAGACCTAGATAATAGAGACAAGGAGATAAGGTTTAGGGTTGATCAGATTTAGGGTTGATTAGGTTTAGGGTTTAGGGGTTAGGAGTTTAGAGAGGGAGAGATATGGAGATAGAGGGTGAGGGACATGGCCAAAGACATAGCCAAATAGATTGAGAGGTAGAGAGATGATAGAGACAAGGAGATATGGGTTTAGGGTTGATCGGGTTTAGAGTTTAGGAGTTAGGAGTTTAGAGAGCAAGAGATAGGGAGATAGAGGGTGATGGACATAGCCAAAGACATAGGCAGAGAGATTGAGAGGTAGAGGGATGATAAAGACAAGGAGATAAGGGTTTAGGGTTGATCAAGTTTAGGGTTGATTAGGTTTAGGGTTTATGGTTGGTATATATGATGTATAGAATGGTGTAAATGACTAACATATTGGCACTTATGATGTTCTGATGGCTCTTGTGTCTGGCAGAGGTAGAATGACACCTGTGACTAGCTAGGTATAGAATGATGTTTGTGATTGATAGGTAGGTGTTACTAAGGAGCATATTGGCACATATGATATACAAAATGGTGCAAATGACTAACAGATTGGCACTATGATCTTCTAATGGCTAACGGTGAGGTATTTGTTTGATTTTGATTTTTTTAGGATCGTTTGAGATGGAGCTTAGATTGATTTAGGATGGAGTTGGGATGAAATGGATTGGTTTAGGGATTATAAGAGGTGAAAAGGACTAGATTAGGAACAATTTGGGAATTATTAGAATGGTTTTAGAGATGGTCTAAAGTGGTTTAGTGCTAATTAAGGAATTAATAGAATGATTTAGGAATAGTTTAGCGATGGTATTTGAGATGAAATCCAAGTTGATTGGAAAATGATTAGGGATGAAGTTAAATTGATTTGGATGTGATTTGGGATGGTGTGAAGTGGTTTAGGGCTGATTAGAAGTGGTTTAGGGATTATTAGAGATGAAATTGAATGGATTAGAGATGTTTTAGGATTGATTAGGAATGAATTTGGTTGGAATGAAAGCTTAATGTTTTCATGTTTTCACATTATAGAGATTGGGAGAGAAAGGGAGATAGAGGTTTAAGGTTGCTTCTAGGTTTTATGGTTTAAGGACCTTAGGGGTTTTAGGGTTTAGGGTTGCTCATTTTTAGGGATTAGGGGTTAGGGTTTAGGGACATTATTTAGGGTTTAGGGATTACGGGTTAATGTTTAGAGGTTTAGGTTTATGGTTTAGGTTGAGAGGTGAATAGGGAGATACAGAGGAGATCGAGCTTGGGAGAGATATCTCTGTCTCCTCTATCCCTCTCTCTAACTATACCTACCTTTGCTTCCAAGTTTTATGGTTTAGGGACCTTAGGGGTTTAGGGTTGCTAGATTTTAGGGTTTAGGGTTAGGGGTTAGGGACATTATTAATGGTTTAGGGTTTATGGTTTAGAGGTTTAGGTTTATGGTTTAGGTAGAGGGGAGAATAGGGATCCCTATCTCTATCTCTCTAGACGTATGGATCCCTATCTCTTAATCTATCCCTCACTACCTCTCTCTCCTCCTCTTTATATCTCTCCCCATCGTTCTACCTATTGAAATCTCTCTCCCTATGTCTCTAGACATCTCTTGATCTCTTTCCCTATCGAGCTATCTATCCTCATAACCCCATCTCTTAATATACCCCTCTCTACCTCTCTCTCTGTATTTCCCTATCTATCTCTCCCTTGCTAGATCTATCTCCCTATATCTCCCCTCTATATATGTATCTCTATCTTTCTCCCTCTATAGACCCCTTTCTCTATCTCAATCCCCATCTCTTCCTTTCCCTGTCTCTATATCCACCTATCCTCTTTATCTCCATGTCCCTCTCTATCTCTCCATGTCTCCCAATCCCTCTTTATATATAGGATAGAGAAATGGAGAGAGAGAGAGAGAGAGAGAGAGAGAGAGAGAGAGAGAGACTGTCTCATGTAGATACAAGGTTACCTTTATGTTATCATGCTTCCCATAACATGCTCGCGTTATTGGAAGCATGGAAAATGGTAAAAAAGCATGTGAGATCCATGTTTCAGACCCCACATGCCTATTATTCCTACTTTTCATGAGTATATTGGACAAAAAAATGCTTTTCATGTTGGTTGACTAATTGACAATCATTTTTATATGAATCCACTACCTTTTTTTGTTTTTTCAACATAGAAGAAGTGATTTTTCATGTTTTTGGAGAAAATTTGATTAATTAAACTAAAAGTTTCATGTTTCATGTGTGATTTTGTTTCAAAGCTAATTACCATTGATATATAGATTGAATTTGATGATATATGTTTTTTTTTTACATAAATTTTACTAATCCTATTCTAGAATTATATAAAATTCATATTCAAACTTGAGAAAAACAAGAATTTAAGGATTTTAAAGCCATCTTTTGGAGAATTGGTCAACTGCAATATTGAATTCTAAGGTATGTTCAATTTTAATTCATATATAAATATATGTTCTTATGTTCTTTATGTCTTTAAATGTCTTTGTCTTTATGTTTTTATGTTCTTTATTTTCTTCTTGACATATATGTGTCTAGGTATATTACCTAGTTTAGTCAAAGAGACTACAAATTCTTTATGTTTCCACCTTGTTTCTGCCCTTCATGCCTTTATTTCACCTATTTTCAGCTATACAAGAGAAAAACATTATCAAATACTTAATAAAATAAGTTTAGTGAACAATTGTTTGTCATACTCATATTCAAGTGTAAACATGGAGACAAAATTGATTTTGGAAGACTCTTAATTTTTGCCATAGGATGACATAAGATGATACAAAGGGAGTTACAAGGACATAAAACACTAAAAAGGAGATTTTCATGAGTGTAGGATAGTCATGTTTAAGTCTATATAATAGTCCGCTATCATAGTCTATATATAACCCTGCTGCCATGTATGATCCTCCTTGTATTTGAAGGTCATTTTACAATGCTATGAAAGTTATAATTTATTATAAAGTGGTCCTTCTTATTGCATCTATGTACAATGAAATTCATACATTTATACATTGTTTACAATGAATGTGTAAAGAGTTCTCTTCCTACAACTATGAATATGCTACAACTGAGATAAGAGTTTGTGCACATTACAATGATGAAAACCATCACTGTTATGCTACAACATGCTACAAGTCATCTATGTTACATGCTACAACATTTATGTTACTATGGAACACAAATGTACATGCTTACAACACCCAAAACATGTCATCACTAGCTCTTACATTCTCTATTTTCCTTGTCCTTTCTGGACCTCCAAGTGGCCATACTTCTCATACTCACCCATAGTGAGTGAAATGTACTACTTGCTTGCCCTACAAGTGAAAAACTTGAACACAACTCAATCCATAGGAAAAACTTGGAGTGCTAATCAAATGCCTGTACAAATGAAAGCAACTCACACTTATCTCCTTTACAAATCAAGTAAATACTCTATCTAAGTAGATCATTACATACTAACATAATTGAATGTTGATGTAGACTCATGTGAGAGTTGTTCTCTCTTTGAATTTGATGTTTTAGTGTGCTTTTTTTTTCTTTGTGGTTTCTTACTCTTGCGTTTGTCATTTGGGTGAATCTCTAGATGAAGCTTCCAACACTTGTCATAACAATATCCTCCAACCTTGAAATAAGACCAATAGTTGTTAGCTTTGTACATACTCAAATCAACTTGTTTGTTATTTTCTTTGAGTTTGTTTTGGCCTTTCTCTTCCCTTAGTTTTGGAGAGTTACTTCTTTTTCCATCCTTTCTATGGAAAATATGCTCCTTAGTGGTGTTTTCTTTGTGCATCATTCTATAATTTACTACTTTAGCTTTCTACTTCTTCAAACTTTCCACAGACCCGTAAACTTAGTAAATAGTCCTTATTTAGGTTGCCAAACTCCCAAATCCACACTCACATTCAATTGGAATGATCATTTATGATGCAAACACAAGAAGGAATTCAAAGCATTGATACCATATTTCACAAATCAACTCAACCATAAACCAAAATCTTGCAATGGCCCAACTAGGTGCTTAAGGGCATCATAAGGCATAAGGGCTCCAATCTATTCCCCAACCCTAACAAAAGAATACACCATGTCAATATAATGTATTGAAATCAATTTTGTCACTTTTATTGCCTGGAAACATCAACCAATGTTTGATCCACAAATCACTCCTTAAGGCCTAGTAGCCTTCCAAACTTGCAAAATGTGCATAACTTTGTGTAAACTTAGCCATCCCACAAACCAAAAAGTATTTAGACACCCATTATGGAGTATAACAACATATCAAAAGATTTCATGCCCTTGTTTCATGAAAAATGTGAGTTCTATTAGTAGCCCTTTCTAGAAATAGGCCTAATTTGGTCCAATTAACAAAGCAACTACCCCAGGATCATTCAATAACCACTCCAAACCCCAAAACAACAGATCTATATGTCACAAAACTTCAAATTCCACCATTGGTTAGTATAGCCATGCTCATCTAGGGTGCAAACTAGAAAACCCTTCATTTCTTCACAAATAAGGGGGTTTTAATGAAAATCTCATATCCACTCCAACCCAGAACAAACTAACACTTGATTCACCTTTAAATAGGCATGCATATGCTATAGGAACACCTACTTGGTTTTGTTTCATTCAAATTCACAAAGAACCACTATTTAGCCACCCTTTCCACTTGGAAAATGCATGAAAACAGGGTATAACGAGTTACAGTAGAAAAACAGGGTATAAATTCTTATTTCTTCCTCCAAGTTCATCCTCCTCTCTTCTATTCAAACTAGATTCAAGTGTATATGTGTGTTCAAATGCATACTCCATGACTTATGTATGTTCAAGGAGTCTTGATATGAGGTGTCTTATTTAGAAGTTTGTAAAACCTTGTTATTCATTCTGAATGTGCTATTCATTATCATTATAAAATTTCTAATGATCATTGTCTTATTCTTCATTCTTGTAGAAATCATCATCATGCCAAGGAAATGAGAAAATACTCTAACACCAGAAGAGCATGAAGCTGAGAATGAGAGGAAAAGAGAAAGAATCAGGTGAATTCGGGAAAGTAGGAAATTGTCAACCATACAAGAAGATATTCCACCATTTCCAATTGAAGAGGAATGTGACATGTCTAACGAAAATAAGAAAGAGATGGAATTGGTGGCACAAGAGAATGAATGCAAAACCTCCGTGCAATGAGGAAAGTGAATCTTGAAGTTGGAGGCACTCCATCGTCCACAGGTTAAGTCGAAGGAACACCATCATTATCTTCTCAAAATTGGAGACACTCCATCTTTCATAGGTGAAGTAGAAGGCACATCTACATTTTCTTCTCAAGTTGGTCACATGCCATCATTCACACCTCAAGTTGAAGGTACATCATTTTCAACCTTTTCACCTCCAATAGAAGGTACGTCATCTATCCCATCTCAAGTAAATATTGAAGAGATTCTTAATGTTCAGTTTACTTTACCAAATAAAATGCCTCCTAGAATTTTGCATAGGAGGCCTAAGTTTTTAATTGATGTTGATGAGAATGTATTGGAGCCCATGCACGATAAGATTCCCATGTGCACTTGCCAAAGATATGCAAATAAGATATGGAAATTATTCTTTGAGAATTTAAATGAAACCGGAAGATGTCAACTCTTTGTTGAACTGACGAGAAATCTGAAATTTAGGCCCACTATGAAGATTCTTGGCCTAAGAACATCGAATGCATCAAGTGAAAAATTAATTGTTAAGAATCTAATGAGTGTGTATGAGAGTGTGGGTTCCACCTCACACACCAAGGATAGTAATGTCACGCGATGTGTCATGACATCGACAATTGTAAGCCAACAAACAAAAAAATCTCGCCTCATTAGAAAGACATGTCAACGAATGAAAATAAATAGAAAAACTCTAATGAGAGCCATTGGAAGATGTCAAAGAGTTGAGGATCCAAGCACTAATGAATTGTGGGCATTCTCTGGGAGACTCCCACAAAAAGACAAAGTTGTTACCGAAGCTTTGAGATCACTAATTGAAGACTTTTGGAAGAATTACACAAGGGTATCTCTGAATCAAAGGGATGTGGTAAGAAGGAGAATCGGTAGTCGAAACCTTGAGCCACACCCAAAGCATTTTTTGGATATGACTCAAATAGAGTTTTTTGGTAAATTTCTAGAGAAGTATCCTCAAATTAAAATTTCTCAAAGATATTTTGAAATGCTAAAACCTTTCTTTTTCAAAATAGATCACACACGCACTACTTGTTGTAGATTACATATTGAATTTTCTAACCATTTTGATGTCTATTGGTCTATATGTTTAGATTTGCATATTAACAATGTTTTTCAGGATTGTGGCATACGTGCCCCACCAACTACCTCAAGAGACTTCATATCAATGATTTTATGTGATAGAGAGGAAGGTCAATTTTTCTACAGGAAATTATACTTGGATGGCACATGTCAGCATTGTGGTGGCTTGCAACATATGCCAATATGTGAACATATGGAAATAACACATGTAGTTGGAAACGAACTAGTAGAGTTTAGCAAGTATAAAATAGTGGCATACAATGCAAGAGATGGTAAAGAAGCAAAGAGGTGTGAATATGTTATTTAGAAGATTCCAATGTATCAGTTTATGCCTATATTTTGTGACAACATAGTGTATGAGTATGTAAGACATGCCCATAGAGCTCGATGGTTGGACTTGCAATTCAAGTTATGCAAGGACACATTTCTAGTTGGTAGCATTTTTTCAGTCGTCAACTTTGCAGAGAACTACAGTCTATAGCCACAGTGTGAGGTGCAATCCCAATATTGTAACTCGACACAAGTTTCTATATTTGTGCACATCACATTCATTCATGTGAATGATAGTATAGAGGATGATAGAAAGATCATAAGTGAGTATCCTTTTTATATAAGTGATGATCGTATGTATTCTACAGAGTTTAGGCAAGGTTGTTTTCAAGTGATCTACAATGATTTGGCTAGAAGGGGTATATCATTCAGTTAGCATATCATATGGTTAGATAACTGTACATCACAATTCAAGACTTGCAAAATTTCTATTGACTGAGCAAGAGGCATAATATTATAGGTGTTCAGCATATGTGGAACTTTTGTGAGGCTGGGCATGGAAAGGGGGAGCATGATGGTGCAGGAGCGTGTATCAAAAGAGCCATAGCATGAGAACAGTTAAAGTATAAAGACAATGCAAAGCTGATAGATGCAAAATCAATTGTCGAGTGGTGTAATGCTTTGATTGGTCTAGGTAATTAAGGTAAGTCTTCAGTTCATAAATTGTTTTGGTTGATAGATGATACTAAGATTGCACCATATGAGGACTATTGTATACTAATAGGATCAAGTGAGCTACACTCTATCAGAAGCTCAATTGCAGGTTCATGGAGTATAAATATGTGAAAGATGGCATGCTTTTATTCTGGATGTACAATTCAAGCCTCGAATGAGTGCGAGTCAAGGGAGTAGGTTGACAAATGACAATTCAGTTATCTTTGCCCACTTGACACATATCGACCCCCGACGACACTAGGATTGACAGAGATAGAATTGTCAGTTGACTTTGACCACATATCAAATCTAGTTCAACCAGGTAATATATCTACTTACATAGTTAAATTTGAAATTCCTAATGTTATCTTAAACTTTGTAGTATTTTTGTAATGTTGTGGAAATTTCATCTAATTTGCTGCACAGCAGGCTACCAATAAAGTCCCTTAAGCACCCTAAGAGGAAAAAATTGCCAAACTTTGACGGGATAATTCTTAGAATTCATGGCATCTAGGAATGTTCTGTTTGGACCTATAGGTGCACATGGGGTCCATCCACAATAACCTCTCTCAGTTTCATTCAACTCCAGTCTGTTTGACTGTGTCGAAATCAAACGCATTCTTACAAAATGGTTCAGTTTCATGCAGTGGAAAGGTGCTAGGAGTGATATTTTGCATTCCATAGCTTGTGAGTCTAAACGGACTTCGCCAATGCATCGGGGTGGGTGGGTAAATGCTAGGGGAGGTCTTGTTTCATGTGCCAAGCATCGCATTTGTTCAAGGCAACAGGCTACCAGCAAAGTCCCTTAAGTGCCCTAAGAGGAAAAAACTACCAAAATTTGATGGGATAGTTCTTAGAATTTGTGGTAGCTAGGAACATTCTATTTGGACCTATAGGTGCACATGGGGTCCATCCACAATAACCTCTCTTGGTTTCATTCAACTCTAGTCTGTTTGACCGTGCTGAAATCAAATGCATTCTTGCAAAATGCTTCAGTTTCGTGTAGTGGAAAGGTGCTAGGAGTAACATTTTGCATTCCATAGCTCGTGGGTTTGAATGGACTTTGCCAACATGTCAGGGTGGATGGGTAAATACCAGGGGAGGTTTCATTTCATGTGCCAAGCGTCGCATTCATTCGGGGTAGTAGGCTACCGGCAAAGTCCCTTAAGCGCCCTAAGAGGAAAAAACTACCAAACATTGACGGGACAGTTCTCAGAATTTATGGTAGCTGGGAATGTTTCATTTGGACCTATAGGTGCATGTGGGGTCCATCCATAATAATCTCTCTCAATTTTGTTAAACTCCAGTCTGTTTGATCATGCCGAAATCAAACACATTCTTGTAAAATGCTTCAGTTTATGCAGTGGAAAGGTTGGCATGTACCATATTTTTTGTTCTGCTCATCGTGGGGCCAAATGGACTGTGCCAACACATTGGGGTGGGTGGGTAATTGGTAGGGAAGGTCTTGTTTTGTGTGCCAAGCATCCCAGTCGTTTGGGGTTGTAAGCTACCGATAAAGTAGAAAGGTGCTAACACTAAAATTTTGCATTCCATAGCTTGTGGGTCCAAACGGACTTCACCAACACTTCAAGATAGGTCGGTAAATGCCAAGGGAGGTCTTGTTTCATGTGCCAAGCATCACATTTGTTCAGGGCAGCAGGCTACCGGTAAAGTCTTTTAAGCGCCCTAAGATGGAAAAACTACCAAACTTTGATGTGACAGTTCTCAAAACTCGTGGTAGCTAGGAACATTCTATTTTGACCTATAGTTGCATGTTGGGTCCATCCACAATAACCTATCTCAATTTAATTCAACTCCAGTCTGTCTGATCGTGCCGAAATCAAATGCATTCTTGCAAAATGCTTCAGTTTCATACAAGGGAAAGGTTGCCAAGTGCCATATTTTTTGTTCTACCCATTGTGGGGTTGAAACGATTATGCCAACATGTCAAGGTGGGTGGGTAAATGCTAGGGGAGGTCTCATTTCATGTGCCAAGCATCCCAGTCATTCTAGTCTGCAAGCTATCGACAACTAGCACCTTTTGAGTTTGTCGGTAGCTTGTAGCCCAGAATGACTGAGATAATTGGACCTATAAATGAGACCTCCCCTAGCATTTACCCACCCACCCCAATGCATTGGCAAAGTCTGTTTGGCCCCAAGTCCTATGGAATGCAAAATTTTAGTGTTAGCAACTTTCTACTTTGTTGGTAGCTTACAGCCCCTAACGACTAGGATGCTTGGTGCACAAAATGAGACCTCCCCTAGCATTTATCCACCAGACCAATGTGTTGGCATAGTCCATTTAGTCCCACAATGAGCAGAATAAAACATATGGCACCTGGCAACCTTTCCACTGCATAAAACTGAAGCATTTTGCAAGAATGTGTTTAATTTTAGCATGATCAAACGGACTAGAGTTGAACAAAACTGAGAGAGGTTATTGTGGATGGACCCCACATGCACCTATAGGTCCAAACATAATGTTCACAGCTACCACAAATTCTAAGAACTATCATGTCAAAGTTTGGTAGTTTTTTCGTCTTAAGGTGCTTAAGGGATTTTGCCGGTAGCCTGTTGCCCCGAACAAATGTAATGCTTGGCACACAAAATGAGACCTCTCTTGGCATTTACCCACCCACCCTGACATGTTGGTGAAGTTTGTTCAGACCCACAAGCTATGGAATGTAAAATTTTAGTGTTAGCAACTTTCTACTTTGTCATTAGCTTACAACCCTGAACGACTGGTATGCATGGTGCACGAAATGAGACCTTCCCTACCAATTACCCACCCACCTCAACATTTTGGCATAGTCTGTTTGGCCCCACGATGAGCAAAACAAAAAATATGGCACCTAGCACCTTTCTACTACATGAAACTGAAGCATTTTGCAAGAATATGTTTGATTCCGGTGCAGTCAAACAGACTAGAGTTGAATGAAACTGAGAGAGGTTATTGTGGATGGACCCCATGTGCACCTATAGGTCCAAACAGAAGGTTCCCAACTACCACAAATTCCAAGAACTATCTTGTCAAAGTTTGGTAGTTTTTTCCTCTTAGGGAGCTTAAGGGACTTTATCGGTAGCCTGCTGCTCCGGATGAATGTAATGCTTGGCACACAAAATGAGATCTCTCCTAGCATTTACCCACCCACCTAAATGTTTTTGTGTAGTCTGTTCACCCCCAAGACATGTGGAATGCAAAATTTCAGTGTTAGCAACTTTCTACTTTGTCGGTAGCTTACAGCCCTGAACGACTGGGACACTTGGTGCATGAAATGAGACCTTCCCTACCAATTACTTGACCACCCTGATGTGTTGGCATAGTCCATTTGGCCCCATGATGAGAAAAAACAAAAAATATGGCACCTGGCAACCTTTCCACTGCATGAAACTGAAGCATTTTACAAGAATGCATTTGATTCCAGCACAGTCAAACAGACTGGAGTTGAACAAAAGAGAGAGAGGTTATTGTGGATGGACTCCACATGTACTTATAGGTCCAAACAAAAGGTTCTCAACTGCCATGAATTCTGAGAACTACCCCATCAAAGTTGATAATTTTCTCATCTTAGGGATCTTTAGGGACTTTATCGGTAGCCTGCTGTCTCGCACGACTGCGGTGCTTGGCGCATGAAAAGAGACCTCCCCTAGAATTTACCCACCCACCTGGATGTTTTGGTGTAGTCTATTCACCCCCAAGACTTGTGGAATGCAAAATTTCAGTGTTAGCAACTTTCTACTTTATCAGTAGCTCACAACCCCGAATGACTGGGACGCTTGGCGCACGAAACAAGACCTTCCCTACCAATTACTCACCCACCCCGACATGTTGGCATAGTTCATTCGGCCCCATGATGAGCAGAACAAAAAATATGGCACCTAGCACCTTTCCACTACATGAAACTGAAGCATTTTGCAAGAATGCGTTTGATTCCGGCACGGTCAACAGACTGGAGTTGAACGAAACTAAGAGAGGTTATTGTGGATGGACCCCATGTGCACCTATAGGTCCAAACATAAGGTTCCCAGCTACCATGAATTCTGAGAACTATCCTATCAAAGTTTGGCATTTTTTTCCTCTTAGGTCACTTAAGGGACTTTGCCGGTAGACTACTACCCTGAATGAATGCAGTGCTTGGTACACTAAATGAGACCTCCCTTTGCATTTACCCGCCCACCCTGACATGTTGGCGAAGTCTATTTGGTTCCATGAGCTATGGAATGTAAAATGTCACTCCTACCACCTTTGCTAATTGTCCTCTGTTACTACATAATTGTCTAGACTTTGGGATAGCGGTTATAACTTTTTCCATGGGTTAAGAAAATGAACTACAGATTGATTCTTTAGATGTTATGAACCTTATGCATGTCTAGGACAACCTGGGCATCACAAAAATGAGTTTTATCAAACCTACAACAGCCATGAACCTTGGTGCTTCATTGTTTCATCATGGTTTCATGGAGTTTTAAGTATGATGAGAGAATGTTCTTTCCTAGATTATGAAGTGTCCATGACAAAATTTCACACCTAGACCACTATATGGCATAAGTACACCCAATATGGACTTAGTTATACCTTATAGCACCAAAAAATATGACTTGAACATACAAAACTCACTAAAGACTCTTATTTACAACATTTAACCAACATTGTTAAGGTGCTCCTACACCAATGAGGATGAAGAAAGACTTTTATGACACATTTGACACAATTTTGACTATACCTCTTGATGATTTTGAGTAAGGTAGGGGAGTTCTAAATTGTTGTTCCAACTATTATATCAGTGTTATTATAGCTGATAGGAAGGATATTCATTGTGAAGTTCATAATATGAACTTGATCTATCAAACCTTGCAATAAAATTTACCACTTTATAATGGGTATTGATAATGAAGTTTGTCATACAAACCCATATATGCAACTACCCTATGAGACATGTATGCAAATTTATGAAACCCATTGATAATGTTGTAGTTGCAACTGCCCTGTGAGACATGTATGCAAAATGTGGAAGCATGGACAAGGAACATGAACTATTTGACATAACACCTCAAATAAATGTCATCTCATGGAATGCCATGATTATAGGATATGTACAAAATGGATTTGTTGAAAAGGATTTAGACACTTTAAAGCAAATATAGTTGGTAGGTGTAAAGCCATATTCCACAACTTTTGCCAGCATCCTCCCTACCTGTGCCAAAATGGGATCTTTGGAACATGGTATGGACATCCATCAAAGCATGATGGATATGGGAATTCTATCAGATGTTGTAGTTGCAACTACCCTCAAAGACATGTATGCAAAGTGTGGAAGCATAGACAAGGCACATGAACTATTTGGCATGATGCCCCAAAGAAATGTCACCTCATTAAATGCAATGATTGCAAGATATGAACAGAATGGATTTTTGGATAAGGCATTAGAAACTTTCAAGCAAATGTAATTGGTGGGTGTAAAGGAAAATTCCACAACCATAGCCAGTATCCTCCTTGCCTATGCCAAAATGGACATCCATCAAAAGGATAAAATATATGGGAATTTTGTTAGATGTTGTAGTTGCAACTACCCTCAGATACATGTATGCAAAATGTGGAAGCATAGATAAGGAATATAAACTATTTGATATAACACCTCAAATAAATGTCATCTCATGGAATGCCATGATTGTAGGATATGCATACAATGGATTTTTTAAAAAGGTTTTAGACACTTTAAAGAAAATGCAATTGACAGGTGTAAATCCAAATTCCACAACCTTTGCCAGTATCCTCCTTACATGTGCCAAAATCAGGTCATTGGAATAGGGTATGGACATCCATCAAAGCATGAAGGATATGGGAATTGTATTAGATATTGTAGTTGCAACTGCATTGAGAGACATGTATGCAAAATATGGAATCATAGACAAGGCACATGAACTATTCAACATAACACCTCACAGAGATGCCATCTAATGGAATGCCTTGATTGTAGGATATGCACAAAATGGATTTGTTGAAAAGGATTTAGACACTTTAAAGAAAATACAGTTGGTAGGTGTAAAGCCATATTTCACAACCTTTGCCAACATCCTCCTTGCCTATGCCAAAATGGGATCTTTGGAACAGGGTATGGACATCCATCAAAGCATGAAGGATATGTGAATTCTATCAGATGTTGTAGTTGCAACTGCCCTCAAAGACATGTATACAAAGTGTGGAAGTATAGACAAGGCACATGAATTGTTTGGCATGATGCCCCAAAGAAATGTCACCTCATTGATTGCAATGATTGCAAGATATGAACAAAATGGATTTTTGATAAGGCATTAGAAACTTTCAAGCAAATGTGATTGGCATGTGTAATGCAAAATTCCACAACCTTAGCCAGTATCCTCCTTGCCTATGCCAAAATGGACATCCATCAAAAGAATAAAACATATGGGAATTTTGTTAGATGTTGTAGTTGCAACTGCCCTTAGAGACATGTATGCAAAATGTGGAAGCATAGATAAGGAATATAAACTATTTGACATAACACCTCAAATAAATGTCATCTTATGGAATGCCATGATTGTAGGATATGTATACAATAGATTTTTTGAAAAGGTTTTAGACACTTTCAAGAAAATGCAATTGGTAGGTGTAAATCCAAATTCCACAATGTTTGCCAGCATCCTCCTTGCATGTACCAAAATTAGGTCATTGGAATAGGGTATGGACATCCATCAAAGCATGAAGGATATGGGAATTGTATGAGATGTTGTAGTTGCAACTACATTGAGAGATATGTATGCAAAATGTGGAATCATAGACAAGTTGTTGGTCTTCTACAATGATTTAACAACTAAGCTCTTAAAGTTGTAACTCAGAGATTGGACATCTAACTTGAATAGCTATCTTAATCACTATGGAGATGCATTTCACTTGTCAACCCAAGGACATGAACTTGAAATGGGTCAGCACGGTATGTGCACTATGAACTTCCAAAGTAGCCACATTCATTCTATAGCTAAGAAAGACATAATGCTGAAGATAAACTGCTAGGAAAGAAATAACAAGAATGCTGAACAACAACCAACAGCTATTCTAAGCTCAAGTACATAATAGAAAATAAAAGTCTGGGCAAACAAATAGGAAACTACTCTTTTTGCTTTGGCTGTAGGAACAAACACATAATAGAACTCTAGTGGCTATAGGAACATTCAATGGTAGATTTAACTAACTACTTAACAGAAAATATAACTAAACTAGAGGATGGAATGCTCACCAAGTGGCCCCCCTTGGATGAGTATTCCCTAAAACAAATGTAAACTTAGAAATGTGAACTTATAACTTCATTTTATTCATTGGAAAATATGAGTACAACTGAACATCATAATTGTATTACTAAAAATTGGATAATGCAAATACAATTTCTAATTAATCAACAACCCCTCAGAAGGAGCATCAGAGTCTTATTTATAGAAAGAAAACTACAAAACTAACTACCTAGCAAGGCGGTCAACTCCAACAGAATAGGAGGATGCCACTTTAGGGAAAGCATAGAAAGTGGAAAGGAGGTTATGCATGTGTGGAATTTGGTCAAGCAAGTTGCTTTAACGCAGATCTAGCACAATAGTAACTCCTAAATTGCTCAACAAGTATTTAAGATTAGTTACAAGGCAGTTTTCTTCCCTCCATTTGACATTTGAACTATCACCATGGTTGACTTATTATGGCGAGTAACCAACCAGCATAATCTTCCTCGACTTTATGGTTGCTGATTATATCTGCATAACAATATTAGTACACATAATAATTGGACATCCGTAACTACCTTAGAGTAACATTCATTAACCATATGTAAAATTAACATAGATAGTTCATATAACATGTCTTTTTCATAAAAGATTATAAGAAATAACCTATGCCCAACATCTTATAGTGTTGAGGAAATGACATAAAAGGATCAGGATCAAAGTACCAAAGTCCAAGATAACTACATCAAGTGGATAATAAAGTTTTAAAAAATTGAGTCATAAACTAGATTCATCACTCTCCCCAACCTAAGACTTTGTTGGTCCTCCAGCAAAGGAAGGGTTGTTCTTTTGTTTGGTTAATGCCCTAAAATTAGCAACTACTAGTTGTCCTATATCAGTTTCTCTGGTGCGTGAGTTAGGATCCCAATAGAACCCTTGTTGCCTATCTAATCTATTCCATCTCTGCCTCTCTTCAACAATATCATATTGGTAAAATATGTAATTTGGCATAGGCCACAACAAGATAGGTGGTCGAAAGATTAAGGGAAGCTAGAATTGCCCCTTTGTCCTCCCAATCTGTATATATCTATCCACTCTTTTACATGCTACAGTATAATTCTACAGAGAGTGAGGCTTTGCTTGTTTTAGCCCATTAGACAAATTGTTCCACCTTTGTGTCAAATGTCCCTTCACAGATTCTCCAATAGTGTGTGCAATCTTCTCATATTCTCTGTAAGATCCTTCTCTCCCAGGCAAGATTCTGTTACCATAGCTTAGCCTATAAAGCATTCTATGCCAATCATTGAAAATGCTTCCTAGATTTCCAAATTCAGCTCTAATGGGCAATGGAGTGCTAAATTCTAATTACTTATAAGCCCTAAACTATTGTCCCCAACTAATCTCATTTTGCATCCAAGACATAAATGCCCTCAATTGAACATCCCCAACATACAACAAGGGGCTCCACTCATGGTCTTGAAACACAACATTATTATGTAAATAGAATTCACACAACAAATTCTTTATTTCAGGAGGAGCAATCCTATAAGCATTGAAAAATTCAAGAGGAGATTCAATGGAAGGGTTCAAACCAGAAACAATCCTTGCTAACTTAAAAGAGAGGTAGATTTCCTTTAAATGTAGAGCATAGACTCTTGGGGGATTCTTGCATTCTAATACCTGAGGCACCAAAGCTACCATATTATCCACTCTCTCATTTAAAGTCACAATTTCTACATTCTTATCTTTAATCTCTTGATCCTTCTTTTGAATTTCATCCTTTAATCTGCGTTTCTCCTTCTTCCATTCTTCTTCTCTCCTCTACATCTCATTCTACAAATTCATGGCTACCATATGCATTGAAAAATTAGGAGGGTCTGTGTATTCCTACCAAAGGCTTTCTTGGCATAGATGGTTGACCTTCATATAGCACAAGATGTAGGGTTTTTGATTGTTCAGCCAATTTCAGTTGTAGGGCATCTTGCTATAGGAACTCATATTTATCTTCATGTTCCTATCTCTCAATATGTTTAGCAGCAGTAGCAAGGTCTGCCAGAGTCACATTTGATGCTTCCTCAATTATGTCTTTTTCTACAACATTCACATGCCCCATTAGGGCCTCTATATCCTCAGCTACCATTTCTTCAACCCTAGGGCTTGTTTGTGGAGGTGCACTAGAGGCTGGCTCAGCAGGTCTTGATTTACTAGAAGGACTCTCATGTTTCTCTTCGGTTGTAGGAAGAACAATGTCAGCCTTCTATTTCCTAGAGCGTGGCACCTTCCTTCTTGTAGTTTGCTTTTTAGTTTTACCCTTCTTTATTTCTGCCCTTCTCCTCTATGCCCTAGTTCAAATTAAATTTCTAAGAGGAATATCATCATCGTCAGAATCTGAAGAACTTTCTTTTTCTACATGCTCTGCTTTAGAAGAACTAATCTCAATAGCTTGTTTTGCTATAGGAGGGTTTGCACTGGAAGCTGAGGTTCTCGAAGTAGCTTCAACAAAACACACTCTTCTCCTAGTTCTATGAGGTTGCGGCATAACCACAGGTCACAAATGGCTTGGTCTTATTTGATCAATATTCAAAAATTGCTCCCAAGTCATATCAGACACATCATGTAGAGACTTTTCAACTAGCAATTTGATCAAATAATGGTGGGAAATAGAATTAGCCCTACCTTTTTGGGTCTTGATGATCATGATTGAGAGAAGGTGGTATAGCACATTTGGCACATTCATTCTTCTCCCATGCCTCATATGATTTAGTAGTTTGAAATGCACAGAATGAAGATTTGACAAACAACCTTCACAAGTAATGTACTTCACCACATAAACAACTACCTATTTCCATGGCTTAGGCAGAGAGGTTCTTTTGGTTCCCTGCTTGTCTATAGTCAATGCAGGATCACCAGGTTCTATAAATTTGGCTCTAGCTAACCTAGCATCTTTGGCAACAGGGTAATTCTCACCATCAATAGGCAGACCTATAACTTCTACAATTCTTTCTTCAATAGCCAACACCACAACCCCCTCACCATGGCTTTACCATTAGACAATGTCTACGCAAATTCTAACACAACATTTTCATTAAAACCTTTCAACTTCAAGAAATAGTCTATCCATCAACAATTTCTAAACTCAGCCTCGCTGAGTGCATCCTGCAATAATGCATCATGAACTGTGGGTTTGTTCTGAATTAATCCTTCTCCCATTGACTTAGTTGCCTGAAAACAATCACACTGTAAAGTTTTTTCTGCAAAAAGTTTGAAAACTATCTTCACCTTCCTGCAACCCTGTTAAATATTCAATAAATCATGTCATCTATATTTTCCTTTTTGGCTTTTTTGGGAACACAAGATTAAGACAAGGGTAGTACAGGCAGTAATGAATAATTGATGAAGGCTATCATCTCACACTTGTGAGCCGTCACCTCACTCAGAATTCAAATCATTCAATTTTAAACTTTGCTAACATGCTAGTGTAAAGCATATGGACTAACACATGGACATCATATTAAAACTCCCTTCCCAACCTAAATTTGATCATGTGTCCACATATGTGGAATGGTGATGTGTGACAAGACAAGGAAGGGAATAATGACATGCTATGGGAAATATAGATATTAATGTACAATAATTAAATGAATGTACCAAAAGATAATTAAGAGAGAATTATTAAAGTGTGTGTACCTTGATTTGTGGAAGATTGGTTGCAAAAATCATGGAAAAAGTACCGAGTAGAGCTTAAGAATTTATTGAGCAATGAATGAAAGTGGAGTGGAAGAAAGCAAGGTGGGATGAAGTGTAATCAATACACGTGATAGAAGAGAGAATAATGGATATGGGTGGGTGGATGGGTGAATGAATGAAGAAGTGGACTCCCACAAATGTGGAAGTCTTTTTTATGACAAGTGTCGTACCTTGGTTAGCTAGAAGGAGGGACACTAGGTCCACTACCTTTGGTTGTAGGAAGTTCAAGAGTTGCATGCTAAGTGAATTGTTGTAGGAATTCTTCTTTTGAGGTTGGCTTGTGATATAACCTGAGGCGATGACCATTGACTAACAACTTAAATTTGATAGGGTCAATAGTGGTAAGTTGAACAGTACCATTAGAAAAAACTTCAGCAACCTCATATGGTCCTAGCCACCTTGTTTATAGTTTCCCTACATTATCCTGATACCTTGAGTCATAAAGCAAAGCCAAGTTACCAGGCTAGAATTTCTTATCTTTGATGTAATTGTCATGTCACTTTATTCTCTGATTCTGCACCACTTTTGTATGATGTAAAGTTGCTTTCCTCATCTCATCCAAAGCATTGAGCTGCATGATTCTTTCTTTTTGTGCCTTAGAGAGAACCATCCCCAAGTCAAGTGCAGTTTAAAGAGTCTTATGTTCAAATTCAATGGGCATCATGGTTGTTTTGCTATACAGTAACTCAAAAGGGGTGAAGCTGGTAGTTGTTTTCTAGGTTGTCCTATAGGCCTAGACAGCTTCTGGTAGCCTGTTTGCCTAATCCTTCCTATGGACAGCCACAATTTTGGTCAACATGGCTTCTATTTCTCTGTTAGTCACCTCAACTTGGCCATTATCCTGAGGGTGATAAGGAGTAGATTTCTTATGCCTTATGTTGTACTCCTGTACTAGTGCTGCAACTAGGGTTGAGGTGAATTGAGCTCCTTGATTAGTCACTAATTCTTTGGGAACTCCATATCATGTGAAAATTTTCTCATAGAAAAATTCTACGACTTTACTGTCTCTTGCATGTTTCATGGCCTTAACTTCTACCCATTTAGTTACATAATCAGTGCATACTAAGATATAGGATTTACCATTAGATGGAGGATCAATGGGTCCTACAAAATCTAATCCCCACTTATCAAATGGAGTAATCACAAGATAAAGATAAAGGGGCATCTCATCAAATTTTGTTGGCTGTCCCATCCTCTGATAGTTGTCACATTTCTTAGTATATCTTGCTGCATCCTTGTGGAGTGTAGGCCAGTAGTATATCTTGCTACAAAATGTCCTCCACATGGTTCATTGTGACATGCATACAAAATGTCATATGTTTCATCTTCTCTCACACATCTCATGACATTGTCTGGTCCATTGTAGAACAAACATCTAGCAATCCATGAAAAAGGAAAAGACTTTTCAATGAGTACCCTTCTCTCCTTAGGAGAGAAGTGAGGAGGGGCTCTTCCTGTGACCAGATAATTGGCTATGTCAGCATACCAAGGTGTTTGTATAGTGAGTGAAAACAAATGTTCATCAGGAAACTAGTCATCAATGACTTGGTTATCCTTTGATGTAGCCATTCTTGAAAGAAAGTCTGCAACCACATTGGCCTTCCCTGGCTTATCCACAATAGTGATGTCAAATTCCTACATTGGCAACACCCACCCATCTTGCTAATCAACCTGATATTAGAGGTTTGTTCATAAGATACCTAATGGATGCATGATCTATGTGCACAAAGATTTGATAGCCTGTTATGTAGTGCCTGAATTTGTTGAGTGCATAGATGAATGCTAGTATTTCCTTCTCTGTTAATATATAGTTGAACTCAGCACCCTGTAAGTTTTTGCTAACAAAATAAATAGCATGCTCAATGACTTCTTCTCTCTAGCCTAAAACTGCTCCTATGGTACAATCTAATGCATCAGTATGAATGTGGAATAGAAGTTCCCAATTGGGCCCTTTGAGTATAGGAGCATGGGTTAATGCTACCTTCAAATCAGAAAATGCTTTGTTACAGTCTTCATTCCACTAAAATTCAACATCCTTTGTGAGGAGAGTATATAATGGGGATGCCATTTTGCTGAAATCTTTGATGAAACTGCTATAATACCCTACATGACCCAAGAAGCTTCTGACATCTTTTTTCTTTGTAGGAATGGGTAGATTGATGATGACTTCAATCTTTGTTGGGTCTACCTGGATTCCTTGTGTTGAAATATAGTGGCCAAGTACTACTCCTTCTTGCATCATCATAAAACACTTTGCACTGTTCAAGGATAGATTGTGGTCTTTAGATCTTTCCAACACCTTCCCTAAGTTTGCTAATGCCTCTTCAAAAGTAGCACCATAAGTAGTGAAATCATCCATATAGATTTCCATACAATCATGTGAGATATCTTAAAATATACTAATGACTGCCCTTTGGAAAGTTGTAGGTGCATTGCATAAGCCAAATGGGAGTACTGAGTAAGCATATGTCCCCCAAGGATAGGTAAATGTTGTTTTCTCTTGATCTTCAGGTACAATCTGAATCTGATTGTAACTGTTGAACCCATCCAAAAATCCAATACTTGATCTATGAAAGGAAGGGGAAAATGATCCTTTTTGGTAGAAAAGTTTAATTCTCCATGGTCAATACAGACTCTCCATTTCCTTCCCCTTTTGGGCACAAGAACCAAAGCTATCTAAGATTGGGTAGATAAATCTTGCATCTAATAGCTTCTGTAATTCCTCTTTGACAATTTCTCTTAGTACAGGGTTGATTCTCCTTTGTGGCAGTCTTACTGGTGTACAATCTTCCTTTATGTAAATCCTATGGGTGCATAATGTAGGATCTAATCCTTTCATTTCATGATAATCCCATGCAAAGGCATTCTAATGTTTCTTTAACAAATTTGTCAAAGACAGCTATTGTGCTTGAGTCAAGTTATTGTTAATACTGAGATATCTTTCTTCTAAAATCTCCACTTGAGTTGTTAAGTCTACCATAGTTACTTCATTAATGCTTGGTACCTTAATTTCTTGTGGAAGCAATGTATGTAACATACTTGATGCTGCAGGAAAAATTGGAATAAGTATCTTCACTAGATCGGCAGAATGAGAGGATGATGCTTCCTCTACTTCACAATGATTTTGAATTATGTTAGACAACACCTCCTCCTCTCCTTGAAGCTGTAGGAAAGAACTTCTACCTAACATCATAAGCTGTTCCACAGAATTAGCTTCCTCTGCCTCTTCACCAACATGAGGCCAAACAAGATTATCCATATCATGAGATGGTTGTGCAAGTGAGTAAAGAACAAGTGTTTTAGTGCTTCTCCCATAAGAGTTGGTCATGTCTCCTAACCGACATCTAATATAAGAATTTGTTGTGGCTAACCACAGCCTTCCCAGAATGATGGGGTATCCTCTCAATGTATCTTTAGGAGAAAGTATTGTGAAATCAGCTAGATATTCTCATAAGTCTAGGGATACCACAAGGTCCTTGACTATACCATCAGGTTTAAAAATAGAACTATCAGCTAGCTGCAGGATAGTAGGAGTAGGTTGCATGGTTGCAAAATTTAGTTGCTACAGGATATCCTTTGTCATTACATTTATGGCTGCTCTAAGATCAATCAGAGCATTTCTGATTTGGATCACATTTATAACAACTCCTACCACAAGACTTCCTGGATCATTATATTTGGGAACAATCACTTTCCCAAGCATGATGTCAGCCAACTGTCCCACCACATGAACCATAGTGGGGTCTTTCCTTTTTCTGTCTGGCTTCTTAAGGCATGCTTCTTTGTTTTCTTTGCCATATATAGGAACATCTTTTATGGCTTGAAATTAAGGGATCTTGACACATATATATTTCAACTACTCTAGAATGTCAAAGATGGTTTCCTCTTCTTCTACCTTTTGTTTCACAGTTTTGAACCTTTGTGGAAATGGTGGTTCTTGGGCAGTCTGCTTGACTGGCACTGGTTCAAGATTTCCAAGTGCATTTGATTGAATGGGGGTTTTGATAGGTACCTCTTCTTCCTCAGAAAGCTCAATAATAAAAGGTCTTGAAGGAGATGCCAAGGTAGTTCCTAAATGCAGATGGATATCACTTACATTCACAGCACATGTAGGGAATTGATTTGGATCAACAGAATATACTAGTTGTTGTTGTGGCCTATTATTTGGGTTAGGTGAGGGTTGAGCTGGTAACTGAGTAGGTTTGGGTGTATTTGAATTGGAGCTAGTAGGTGGAGGCATTATAGTAGGTTGTTGGGGCTGAGAAGGTGACTGCATGTAATTAGTGGTCTTATTTGGCCATTGATGTCCTCTCCATTGAGATGTTTGCTACCAATTTCCTAGGCGTGACTGCCAATTTTGTTAAGGCTGTTGCCACTGAAGTGCAGGGTTTTGGTAATTTTGCAAAGTATTTTGAGGGTTGTTCTGAGGCTGAGGCAGATATCCTCCATAACTAGATAGGAATTGTTGTTACCATTGGTTACCAAATGCATAAGTATTAAAATATGGTCCAACAAACGATAATGGATCTGGTGACATACCTTGTCCTGGAGCCCATGTCTTCCTTTGCGCAACATAGAATACTTGATCTTCTTCAACTTGTATTGGTTTGAACTCAGGTGGAATCTGCTTACTATCAATGTTAGCTACCATCTTGCATCTACAGTCCCTCTTCTTTTGTCTGCAATGAGGACAATATTTTGCCAACATTGCCTCAGCCTCTTCATGCTTCTTCTTTGCCTGAAGTGTGTCCAACTGGGTGGCCATATTATTTATAATATCTTGCTTAAAATCAGATAGCAAGTGACTTATCTCCATCCTTGAAACTCCATTGGTAGAGGTTTTTCCCATAAGGGAATGGTAACCTCTTCCTTTCTTCATGGCTGCTCTGGAATAATTCTGACACAACTTCTTAATATCAACCCAAGACACTTGGGTAATATCTCCTCCTCCCATTAAATCCAAGGCATCTATGTAATGCTCACTTATTCCCATGAGGAAGAGTAGTTTCTGAGACTCTTCATTGAGTGCATGATGGGGAGACTTTTGTAAACAAAATAGAAAGCTTGAGATGTAATCCTCCAAACTTTCATCTTATTTCTACTACATTCTAAAAATATCATTTCCTCTCATATCTCCACTCCTATAGTAGTCTTTATACTTCTCAAGAAATTTATCTTTCATTTCTTCCTAGGTATTGACAATATCACTACCTAGACTCATAAACCACCTTAATACAGCCTCTTTCATGGTAGTAGGAAACAACTTAAGCTTATGAGCATTAGTGGTGTAGTCATAGCTTCTGTAGAGGATATCAAATTTGAACAAGAAGGTGTTTGGGTCCTCTGTTGCAAGTCCATAGAACTTGGGGAGAGATGAAGTAGTGATGTTTTTGAGATTATCCACTTCATTTTGATGAGAAATCAGAAATGGAAAGGTTGGTTGATTGGGTAAATTTTGGGCAGCCATAACTGCTTGACCTATTATCAACGTAAATGGATTTTCAACCAGATTTGGGGTAACTTATTCTTCAGAGGATGTTTCAGAACTATTCAAATTAGGGAATGCATCAAGAAAAGGATTCACTTCTGCTTCTTTTGTTGGGTAAGTTGAATCATTAGGAAGGAATCTCCCTAAAGAATCTCTTCTCCTACCTCTATGCATGCAATATACTCAGTATCAGCCACTTCTGACAATAAATGTTGTGAATGGGTTGTAGATGGTTACTGTTGATGTATAAAATTGTGCAAGTTCCAACACTAACATGGGAAGTTTTAGGAATGTAGGACTTGCTACCTAAATCAACCTCTAGATTTTAAAGAAGCTGGCTCTTCTCTATCTTAAATGGGTTTTGAGGAAAAGGGTAGAAACTAATAGGATTACAGATAATATTAAGCAAAAACTAACTATGGCGATGCGCTTGAGTAATAAGTGTTTCTCTCAAATTAAGTACAGTGAACTATCTTCAAGATTTAGTTATATTAAAGAGTAGATACTGCATGATTAAAGTAAACAGATGCAATGATAAAATCAAAGGTTCACAATCAGACACTTTGTAATGACACAGGAAATATTAACCAGGGCACATAACTTAGTCTTTCTCATTCATTTTCTAGTAACATAAAAGGCACAGATACATGTACAGGCATATTAACTTTCTAAATCAAGAATAACAAAATAAAGGCAAATGATAACCACTAGTCATAGCAAAAGTCTCCAACTTCTCTCTTAAATCTTTGACAGAAAAATATCTCTAGATGTCTACAAACTATATGAAATTCTCTATATCAATTCATTACAAATGTTACATATTTATAGCCTAAGATTAACTCTAGATTATCTGCAACAATCAAATCCCAATGGCCCAATGGAACTCAAGATAACTGGAAGTCTCTGATAGTTAAGATTTTTCAAATCTACAACAATTACTCCTTCCTGCAAGCCCATTGGCTGGAACTAAAAATGTGTGGCACACCTCCTTCTATAAGGGACAGACACTTGGCGGCTTCCGTACACTTGAAACTGAAAACTCTGTGACAGATGGCATCTTCCACATCTAAAAGAGAAACTCCTTTCACTCTCAGGAAAGAACAAGGAACCAACACTTGTCGTGCTCTACAACACTTGAAACTATCCACGTGTCTTTATCCGCAATAGTTCACAAAACTATGTCTTTGTATTCAGGTGGCCTCCGCAGGTGACAACTGTCACAATCTGCAGCATTAGAAACATAAGACACATTAATAAGGGGACCCACAATCTCTCGCTCGCTGGCTTTCAAAAGGAGGAAAACAGGGACAGGTGGCATCTTCCGCGCGCACAACAACTGATACGTGGCGACCTCTGTAACACTTCTTGAAACATTAGAAACCTTTTGAAACTCCTGCAGAAGCTGACACTTGGTGAGTTCCACATTACTTAAGAAACATTTAATATCATCAAAGAAAGGGTCAAAAAACTTTTAACTTTGGCATCGCATCCACCACGTGGCATTCTCCGCATCACTGAAACTTTACACTATGGCCCACCATCGATCCTTTACTTAGCATAAAAAATATATGGAAACAACCTGTGGAAGCTAACACATGGTGGATTCCGCAGCAACATTAAAAGACACACGACAGTCTCTGCACTCATACTAAAACTTAAAGGAGTGCCTCCGCTAATGGCACGTGGCACTCTCCGCAGGGTTGAAACTTAAAACTGTTTGAAACATAACCGCTACATGGCACGCTCCGCAACAAAGTTATAATTAGAAACAAAATTGTAGCTTGAACTGATGCTCAACACTTGGCAGCTTCCATGTAAAGCGTTAAGAAAACCCACGCAGCAACACTTTGAAACATTCACAGAGACAAAACTGAAACCTACGGATGCACTACAACTGAAACAAAATGTAGAGTCTTTGCACTCTATAGTTCTTGGCGACCAATAGGACTTTTGAGCCTGCTCAAAAAGAACCCAAAACTGGCAAAAACATATGTATTTAAAATACAACACAAAGTCACAAATTTTGCAAAACCGTCTAATAAATAGACCATTCCAAATTAGAGAGTCCCTGCTTACTCTATAAATCTTGAAAAGCAAAATCAAGATTAATAATGTCCTTATGGGAAAATGTCTACAAAATTTGAACCGCGGCCTTTAACTAAAACTCCAGCTGGGCCATTGGTATCAACACAACTTCCACCTCTTGTACTGATGAAGAATCACTTAAACCCTGGAAAACTGTTTGATCATTTTTCCTAGTTAAGAGCAGGGCCTTGATATCAGCAATCATTAGTACTATATTATTGTCTAGAAATGGTGAAGGAAGACCTAGTTGCACCAAATCCTCTATGTGTTTCTTCATATCTTTGACTCCTTCCTTTATAGTATCTAGGAGTTCTTGGCAATTTGTGGCTATGGAGTTGCAATTTAGAACCTCATTTACCTTTTTAGCAGCAATCATTCTGTCACTGATCCCTACCGCTGACAAAATTTCATCTGTTGTATCATATAGTTTCTTTAGCAAAAGTTGAGAGTTAGAAACTCTCAAAGAAACAGTAGACAAAGTGGCCTGAACCAAAGTTTCCACTTTCTCACACAACTGTTGTGTGTTTAACAAAAATGTTAAGGATGGCCTTAGTTAGACAATCTCCTCAGAGATTATTTTCCAAACTGAAACATACAACTCTTTGACCAGATTTAGAACTTGAGCATTCTGTGGCCTATTAGCTAACTCAATTATTAGCTACTTTGTGGTTTGTTGCTTTGCCAAGAATTGTGCCTGTTGTTGGGACAATAAAAATTTAAAATTTTTACTGTATTCTCACTTCACCATATCTGAGTAAATCATAAAACATCCCAAAAACCATAGTAAAAAATTGATACATTCTACAAGATGTCCATGGCTAAGCAATGCAAAAATTACCTAAATTTCAATCTATTGGCAAGACTTTGTGTTTCTTATGCCGATACATAAGAAATCAATGAAAATGACTATCGGTGTGAGAGTAAAGATCAGAGAGAGATTTGTAGAAGTTGCTGATGGAAGAAGTAATATTGATGGCCTTTATCAGTAAGAGAATCAAGCAGTCACACCGATTGGTATGAATAATAGTCATCGGGTGTTGTTTTGAAAATTACCCCAATGGCATATATCATACCGATGAAGCATTTCGGCAAAAGTCTCACCGAACATCCTATGGGAACAAAGGAAATAATAGCCATCAGCAAGAAATGAACGTCGGGATAAAAAATTAATGAGTCTTTGATACTCCAGTGTCTTGGCGAAACAATAAAAAGTGCTTTCGGTGTGAGTCACACTGATACACCTATCCATCGGCATGACTCAACATATCAGAATGAAGTACTTGTATCTTGCTGACTCACAAGTCACAGCGATAAAAGGGTGTCGGTAACACTTTGAAAGGTTCTCTCCGATAAGGAATATAAAGTGGCCATTGGGGAGATAATTGTGATCGGGTGATTTGAAAAGGATTACCCCGATGGTATATCTCACTCTGATGGAAATAAGATTATACCCATTGATAAGAAGTTTAACCAACAACCATATCGGTGAGACATTAAGATAGTCCTTTCGATCCAGAATATAGAAGATTATCGGGAAGACGACGAAGCTCAGGGAAACATAAATGTGTTATCCCGATGGTATTGATCATCCCAATAACAAATTGTTGTCACACATATCGGTGAGACTCTTATCGATAGTTATATCGATAACACTCACTATATTGAAAGGAAATTTAAATCACACGGCGATGAAAGAAGTCATGCCGATGGTTGTGCTCGCTTTGATATGATTCAACATCGTATCGGAAAGACAATTGAGGGGTTACGCCGATTTATTATTCACGCCATGAAGAGATATTAAGGTCACTCAGACATTTTGAAAATCATGCCGATGACAGGAGTTATGACGATGTGACATTTCACAGCGATGAATGACATTGGAATTACTCAAACAATTAAATGCAGACACAGATGAAATCCTCTAAGATCATTGTTATTACAATTGACAGGGTTGTTTGAGAAGAGGGATAGGAGAATTTTGAAGCACAAACAGAGGATTTTGATTGCAGCCACAAATGACAGGTGTTTCCAATGCAAAAGAATTGATCGAGCAACATAAGAAATACTACGATCAACTTAAAACTGATGCTAAGGAAGGTGCTGAAGCTTCAAATGTAGGAGTGCCCACGTTATTTAAAAGTGATGGAGAACTAAAAAGAAAAGAAGAGTGGAGCGTTGATTGTCAAGCTATATTACACGAGGCTATGGGAGCTCTTGAAGACCAAAATTCTGCATTTGGAGAAGCTTGCAAACACCTGGAAAAGATGGTCGCAATTGATGTGATTACAAGAAATACCATTGAGCTTATTGATTTCCATCGTGATCAAGAGTAGTTAGACCATGTGGCTAAAATTTACTTATGGTTGAATAGAGCCTAATTGTCGTTAGGTGATGATTGTTAATCTTGTTAATTTTCCAAAAGACTTATTGAAGAGTTATGTCTCTTCATAAAATATCTATATAAGTTCAAACAATTGGTACTGGAAAACATCAGCAGTAGAATATAATATATATAGTTCACAATGTTCTAAAAAGACCATGTTACAAGATTATTATTGAAGAAGTAAATTGAAGTTCTCTGATCTTGTGGTTTTATTCTGGCATCAACTATTTGTTAAAATTATTCAATTGTGTGGTTGTCTCCAGTTCTGTATTTCCTTGTTATTCAGATTAATATATCAAGTATATATTTAATTTGTCAATACACATTTGCTGCAGTTGTGTGGTTTGATTAATTGGTTTCCATAATAGGAATTAAAATCCTCTTGATCAGTCACAGTAACCTGGAAGTGTTAGTTTGGATCACTAAGAAGAGCCATATAATTAGGATTGCCATTCTATCTCCAAGTTAATATTATCTATTATTCTTACATATTCCACTCAATTGGTTCCTTTAAGAAAGGATTAAAATACCTTCTGGTGAATTATAAGATATCTGATTATATTGGTTGGATCAATAAGAAGAGTTTGTCAGTCATCTCCCTGCACATTTATACAAGTTATAAACTAAAATTGTGCCAAATAGTTAGAATTATTGCCCATTATAAGCCACTAGTCTTAGTCCTTCATTTGACTCTGTTACCCAACAAGGCACTGGTCTTATTTCTATTCATTATTTAAATCCTTTTTTATACAATTTACACCAACCACTAGACAGATATAAGAATTAATTAGCAAGCTTTCATCTATCTTGCACCATATGCCATTGTAGATAGAATTAATTAGTCAATACATTTACATTTAGTCTACCTTAATTCCCAAGGTTCACCCACCTAGGTGTAGCAGGACCTAAAGTGTAGAAAATCATCAAACCCTAAAGGTTGATTTCGTTAAGTTAGTTCAAAAACATTGCTAATCTAAACATAGAGCCTGGCATCCTCTTAGGGTTAGCAACCTGCATTTTTGAGACCTAACAAATTGGCGACTCTACTGGGGACTTATATAAAAGACCTTAGAAGTAAATTATTCCTTTCATAGAGTCATTTCAGGAACTTTCATTTGGTAACTCTACTGGTAACAAGAACCTAGAAAGATAAAATTATGAACTTTTCCTATTTACAAAATAGGTGGCGACTCTAGTGACTATTTTTATAGAAAACTAATACAAAATGGATGATAGCAGATCCAAGATGGAAGGCAAGAAATTGCAGTCATCTCCACCACTTAGAAACATTTCCAAAAGAAATGAATCTTCATATTATTCTCATCAAGATAATCATCGTAATGTTCCAGAGGATGATATGGAGCAAACTATTGCAATTCACAATAAATTCACACCCCTGAATGATTCTAATGAAAATCTCAATGGAGTGAATGATGATATCTTGGCAAGATATAAACCGGATCCTCAAGAACAGCTTGAATATGAAGCATAGGTCATGAGGGATATTGATAAAAAACAAGCTGAATATGATTTCAAGATGTCATTACATCAGGGAGGAGGGATAAAACATGGATTCTCAAGTCAAGAAATAAATGAAAATCCAGAGAATCTAGGAAGTATAAGTGAGGAGCAGTAGGAGGTGCTCAAGCTCCAAAAAGAACTTGAAATGTTCAAGATACAGGAGGATAAAAGGTCGTTACAGCAGCAGATTCAACAGATGAAGACTAAAGCTGAAACAGTCCCCCCAAAATATGTACCTCTGCATAGAGGAAACACTTCAAGGAATCTACAACAAAATACAGGTGGTGTTCAAAATTCACATGCAGCTGGAAGTCATCAAAATACTATTCCCCAAAACCCTAGACCACCTCCCATACATAATACATCTCAACATATGGCAAATTATTACCCACCCCCTGGCCAACAATATTATAGACCTCAAAATCCCTACATGAATCCTCACATGAACCAACATCAACAACATGCCTATTATCAACCTCCAGGTGGATATAATTACTATCCTAATCCACAACCCATGAACTTTCCACCTCAAAACCTTGCAAACATATGTAGCTAATTTAATTTAACTGGATATCAGTTGCATCCATATCCTATGGATAGTACTTGGAGAAATATGGTTCCCAAGTTTACTAGAAATAATGCAATATCAGCTGAAGATCATGTCAGAAGTTTCAATGCTTTCGTACAAGGTATTGGTATGGACTGGGAAGATATTAGAATGAGGTTATTCATGATGTCCCTCACTGAAGATGCCAGAGATTGGTTTAACAGCTTGCCTGATGCCTCAATCAGTTCAATAACTGATTTCCATAATTAGTTTAGGAAGTAGTATGGCAACCAATATGCCCCTGAGTTTGCATTACATGAATTGATAAGTATATAGAAGTATCAAAATGAATCAGTATATGATTTCAACCTAAAATTTTCCAAACTACATAACAAGGTACCACATGGCTCCAAGTTGTCTGATCCAACAACACTGAGCATTTATATGAAAGAATTTGACCCCAAGACAGGGTATGAGCTTAGAAATTGGTGTCCTGCAACCCTGGCTAAAGCTCAGAAAGTGGCTTTAACTATTGAGAACAATAGGAAAGTTGTAGGTATGGTTAGCAAGAGAGATAACTATAGAAGTCCTCAAAACCAAAATGTTCAACAAACTAAACAAGAAGGTCAGCATAGGCATGAAAGGCCTAGGTTGCATGATATGCCATACAATAGAAATTAGAAAGATGGAAAACCCATCGATAATAATAGAAAGCCACATTATGGCAATGATACCCCTGATCCCCTAAAAAGAAACATGGCACATATGGTGGAAAATAAACCTTGGTGTTTTGTGTGCAATCTACCACATTTACCTGAGTACTGTGAGGTGGCTAAATCAGTACAACAAGAGGAGATGTTATACAATTATAATAGAGATAACCACACCATAAATATGATGTAGGATACACCATGTGTGGTAACTGAAGATTACTCTTCTACAGAGGATGAGGGATATGAATACGATGTAGGAAACCAGAGGCATCATGTCAACATGGGAGAACAAGAAGTATTCTCAGATCAGGAAGGTGGTTATGATGAACCTACTTACTATGCCAATCAACCATATGAACAATGGAGAAAACTTATTGATGATGAAAGAGAAGCTCTTACTATAGCTGCAATAGCTCAAGCTAAAAATGCTTATAACTTGAGGAATAGGACAGTAAATGTTGAACAAGGGACACTAGGGAGTGTATTCATAAAAGATCAAAATAACAAGAAAAATAGTGCAAAGTCATCATCTAAAGAACCAGAAAAGGGTGGTAAGGCTAAAATGAAAGAAAAATTACAAAATCAAGAAAAAGAAAATATAAAGACAGAAAAGAATGATCAGACTGTAGCCCACTCTTTTGATATTGCTCATGCAGTATCTCAGGTAAAAATATTAGTTCCGCTTTTAGAAATGATGAAGATTGATAAATATAGGAATACAGTTGTTAAGCTGATTTCTGATACACTAAGTCAAAAACATAAAGGACATGAAAATAGAACAAATAATGTTCATCAAGAAACATTCCAAATGCCTGAGGTATACCTTGGTGATACACTTACAAAGAATCCTTCACAGGTAGACCCTTTCTACACTACATTATTAATCAAGAACGGGATAGTTAGGAATTGCATGATTGATTTAGGTGCTACTATGAACATCATGCCTATAGCAGTCATGAAAGAATTGGGAATGTGGGTTGATACTACATTCAGCCAGTGTTATGCAATGGATAATATATCTATCCCAGTAGTTGGTATTATGAGAGATGTGGAAATAAAACTTGCCTCATACCCTGAAGCAACTTATAACATTGATATTACTGTGGTTGGCATCCCACCGTATTATGGAATGCTTCTATCAAGGCAATGGGCTGCAATAGCAGGAGGGAATGTCCAATTGGACTTATCATATGCCACCATACCAGTGGGAGGTAAAGAAATCAAGCTATGCAGAGAGCCAAGGTATGAGAATATTATAGAAAGATTGGATCGGCATCAAATAAATTTCTTCTGTGATATAGATTTGGGAGCTTTCAAGGTTGGAGAAAATATGCCAGAGGTGCATAATACTGATCCTATACATATTGAATCTATGAAAGAAGAAAATGATGTATGGAAGATGTATTTTGATGGTGCATGTAGCAAAATAGGAAATGGAGCTGGAATAGTTTTTATTTCACCAAGAGGTAAAACTTTCAAATACTCTTTTCTATTAACATTTGAATGCACAAACAATGTGGCAGAATACGAAGCCTTGCTCATTGGTCTGAACATAGCCACTAAGTATAAAATAAAAAAGTTAGCTGTCTATGGTGATTCTGAATTGGTCACTTCCCAAGTGAGAGAAAAATACCTATCAAAAAACAAGAGGTTGAGACAGTACAAAAATGTAGTCTGGGATAGTATTGAATTGTTTGATGCCTTTTCAATCAACTGGATTGATAGGTCTAAAAACATTATGGCAGATTTTCTAGCAAATATTGCACTGAAAAGGGATGATGCCACATTGGGAGGAATTATAGAAGTAGAATTCAAAACTAGACCCACCATCCTAGATAATATACATAGCTGGCAAGTGTTTGATAACAATGCTGATATAATTAATTTCTTACATTGTGTTGATTATTATGAAAATCAAGAGATTGATTTCAACGCATTTGTAGAAGAACATGATGGGAAGGAAACCTTTTTTGGTCAAGAGATAGTTTAGTTAAAAACCAATAAGATACCTAAGGGATTTATAGCATTGGAAATGGCATTCGATGGACATGACAGATTCAAAATGAAAGACACACCAATGGCACTGATGACCTTGAAGAGATCAATTTGGGGACACAAACAGCCCCAAAGAATGTATATATTGGAAGAAAGCTTAACCCAAAAGTCAGAAGTCGAATCATCAATTTACTTAGGAAGTTTAGGCATGTATTTGCTTGGTCATATGATGATTTAAAAGCATATAGAGAGGATCTGTTTCAACATGAGATACCACTGAAACCAGATGCTAAACCATTCAGGCAAAAACATAGGCCAATCAATCCTACCCTAGCTCCTAAAATGCTAGAAGAACTTACAAAATTAAGGGATGGGGCTATCATTAAACCTACCAGACATTCCTCTTGGGTATCTAATTTAGTTCCTATCAGAAAAAAGAATGGTGATATCAGATTATGTGTCGATTTTAGGAATTTAAACATGTCTTCTCTTAAAGATAACTATCCCCTCCCTAATATGGAAGTAGTATTACAAAGGGTTACTGGATGTGAATTGTTGTCAATGATGGATGGCTTCTCAGGTTACAATTAGGTGAAAGTCAAAGAATCAGAGCAATTTAAGACTACATTCACCACTCCATGGTGAACATATGTATATTTAAGAATGCCATTTGGGCTCACTAATGTTGGAGCAACCTTCCAAAGAGCAATGGATGTGGCTTTTTCTAAGTTAATAAATAAAATCATGATAGTATATCAAGATGACTTGACAGCATATTCTAAAAGGGCAGAGGATCATTGCACACACTTGGAGCAAATATTTATCAGAGCCTTAGAATATGGGATCTCATTGAATCCTAAAAAGTGCCATTTTGCAGTGATAGAGGGGAAATTACTTGGCCACATAGTTTCTAAGGATGGAGTAAAAATAGATCTGGAGAGGATAAAAGCAATTGACCAAGTCCCTATTCCTAAGAATGTGAAAGCCATGCAATCATTTTTTGGACAAATTAATTTTGTTAGGAGGTTTATATCTAATTTTGCTGAAATTGTTTGCCCTATATCAAGGATGCTAAAGAAAAACTCAGAAATAAAATGGACAACATAAACAATAGAAGCATTTGCTACTATTAAGAGAGCAATCAAAGAAGCTCCTGTCTTGATATCCCCATATTTCAATAAACCATTCCAATTATTTTCATTTGCCTCTTACCATACAGTTGCAGCAGTGTTATTGCAGAAAAACAATGATGGATATGAACAGCCCATCTCATTTTTTAGCAAATCCCTTCAGAGTGCAGAGTTAAAATATGACATTGTTGAAAAATAGGCATATGCATTGGTAAAAGCAGTAAAAACCTTTAGACCATACTTGGTGGGAGCTAAAATCATAGCATATGTACCTAATGCTGCAGTCAAGGATGTATTTGTCCAGACCGAAGTCATTGGTAGAAGATGCAGGTGGATCAATAGAATTCAAGAATTCAATATTGAAATCCAGATCACTAAAGTAGTGAGAGGACAAGGCCTTACTAGGTTGATGGCTGAAAGTAATCTTGAGGCTTCCCAGATATGTGGTGCTAATAATGTTGATAATGCAAGTTCTAGTATTGAGCATACTCCATGGTATTCTGACATTATATATTATCTAAAACATATGAAGTTTCCTAAGAGGTATGATGATAATAAAAGGACACTTAAATTACAAGCCTCAAAATATGTATTTGTTGATGGGGATCTTTACTGGAAAAATAGAGACGGAGTCTTACTGCTATGCTTAGATGAGCATCAGTCAAGACATATCATGAAGGAATTGCATGAAGGCATGTGCGGAGGACATTTTTTAGCTAAGACTACAGCCCACAAGATTTTAAGGGCTGGATATTATTGGCCTAAAGTTTTTAATGATTCATATCATTACACTAGGAAATGTGAAGCATGTCAGAAGTTTTCAGGGAAATTGAAGTATCAGGGAGCATTGCCTTTGAAACCCATGCAAGTCGAGGCTCCATTCTATCAGTGGGGTATTGATTTCATAGGTGAAATTGTAGAGAAATCAAGTGGTGGACATAAATGGATTTTAGTAGCAACTGATTATTTCACAAAATGGGTGGAAGCAATTCCAACCAAACAGGTAACCAGTAAGGTGGTGATTAAATTTCTAATGGAAAATATTATGTTCAGATTTGGTACTCCAGTAAGGTTAATTACAGATAATGGAATGTGTTTCAGATCTGATGAATTTAAAATTTTCTATAATACACATGGCATCACTGTGTCCTATGCCACCCCCTATCACCCACAAGCAAATGGACAAGCAGAATCAAGTAACAAAAGCCTCCTAAAAATCATAAAGAGAATGTTGGATAGAAACAAGAAAGCATGGGCTTCAAAATTAAGAATGGCAGTATGGGCTGACAGGATCACTGTAAAAAGAGCAATTGGGAGATCTCCTTTTGAACTAGTGTATGGAACATAGACAAGAATACCATTAGAAAATCTCATGCCAGTTTACAAGTTCATCCTTCAAGAAGATTTGAACATTCTTGAACCAATGGAGGAAAGAGTGGAACATCTTGCAGAGCTTGATGAAACAAGGAGACTAGCTCAAAGGCAGAACATTAAGCTACAATCACAAGTGAAATACCTCTTTGATAAAAAGGCCAAAGATAGGAAGTTTAAAATAAATGATTTAGTACTGATGTGGAATGCTAGGTGCCAGGACAAAGGAAAACATGGGAAATTTGAAGCCGTATGGTTAGGTCCTTTTGTTATCACTAGCAAAGGAGGTGATGACTCTTATTACTTGCAAAATATGTCTGGAGAAGAGCAAGAATTGCCTATGCATGGGCAATATTTAAAGTTGTTCTTTTCATAAACATGTACAAGGAGGATTGAGTGTTGCCAGTGCATGGACAACCCCCAAAACAATTCTCAAAATATTTTATTCCATGTACAGTAGTTTAGGAATCATTCTTGTTCCCCATCGTTTGTCACTATCCTTTTCCATTTTCATAAAATATCACCCCAAATAAATAAAACATGTGGTCTACTTCCCCAGGAGATCTAGATCCTTGTTATACTCAGAGGGAGTATACATCCTAGACAGAGCCACTGTTGGGACAGTAAAAATTTAAAATTTTTACTGTATTCTCACTTCACCATAGCTGAGTAAATCATAAAACATCCCAGAAACCATACTAAAAAATTAATACATCCTATAAGATGTCCATGGCTAAGCAATGCAAAAATTACCTAAATTTCAATCTATCGGCAAGACTTTGTGTTGCTTATGCCAATACATAAGAAATCAATGAAAATGACTATCGGTGTGGGAGTAAAGATCGGAGAGAGATTTGTAGAAGTTGCCGATGGAAGAAGTAATACCGATGACCTTTAGAGGTAAGAGAATCAAGCAGTCACACTAATTGGTATGACTAATAGTCATCGGGTGCTATTTTGAAAATTACCTCGATAGCATATATCATACCGATGAAGCATTTCGGTAAAAGTCTCAACGAACATCCTATGGGGACAAAGGAAATAATAGCCATCGGCAAGAAATGAACGTCGGGATAAAAAATTAATGAGTCTCCAATACTCCAATGTCTTGGTGAAACAATAAAAAGCACTTTCACTGTGAGTCACACTGATACACCTATCCATCAGCATGACTCAACATATCGAAATGAAGTACTTATATCTTGCCGACTCACAAGTAGTGATAAAAGGGTGTCGGTAACACTTTGAAAGGTTCTCTCAGATAAGGAATATAAAGTGGCCATCGGGGAGATAACTGTGATTGGGTGATTTGAAAAGGATTACCCTAATGGTATATCTCACTCCAATGGAAATAAGATTATACCCATTGATAAGAAGTTTAACCAACAACCATATCGGTGAGACATTAAGATAGTCCTTCTGATCTAGAATATAGAAGATTATCGGGAAGACGATGAAGCTCGAGGAAACATAAATGTGTTATCCCGATGGTATTGATCATCCCGATAACAAATTATTGTCACACATATTGGTGAGACTCTTACTGATAGTTATATCGGTAACACTCACTATATCGGAAGGAAATTTAAATCACACGGCGATGAAAGAAGTCATGCTGATGGTTGCACTCACTTCGATATGATTCAACATAGTATCAGAAAGACAATTGAGGGGTTACACTAATTTATTATTCATGCTATGAAGAGATATTAAGGTCGCTCAGACATTTTGAAAATCATGCCGACGATAGGAGTTATGACAATGTGACATTTCACAGTGATGAATGACATTGGAATTACTCAAATGATTAAATGCAGACAGAGATGAAATCCTCTAAGATCATTGTTATTACAATTAACAGGGTTGTTTGAGAAGAGGGATAGGAGAATTTTAAAGTGCAAACAGAGGATTTTGATTACAACCACAAATGACAGGTGTTTCCAATGCAAAAGAATTGATCGAGCAACATCAGAAATACTACAATCAACTTAAAACTAATGCTAAGGAAGGTGCTAAAGCTTCGAATGTAGGAGTGACCGCGTTATTTAAAAGTGATGGAGAACTAAAAACCAAAGAAGAGTGGAGCATTGATTGTCAAGCTATATTACACGAGGCTATGGGAGCTCTTGAAGACCAAAATTTTGCATCTGGAGAAGCTTGCAAACACTTGGTAAAGATGGTCGCAATTGATGTGATTACAAGAAATGCCATTGAGCTTACTGATTTCCATCATGATCAAGAGTACTTAGACCATGTGGCTAAAATTTACTTATGGTTGAATAGAGCCTAATGTTAGATCTAGGGCATACAACTGAGAGGGGGGGTGAATCAGTTGTATAAAAACTTGCTCTCTATTTCAAACACTTGATTCATCTTGTTAGTTAATAGCATATCAATTAATCATCCATGAAAGTTAAATGCACAAACACAAGAGCAGATAAACATCAACACAATGAACACCAAGATTTTGATGTGGAAAACCCGGTTAAGGGAAAAACCACGGGGTGATTAACCCAATAATTATTCTCTGTTAAAAGAATAAGAAAAAGAATGACACTTGCCAATTAGGGCTCACTACCTGAGCACACTACTCACAAAGAGGCCCACTGCCTACAAGGAGACACACTATCTACAAAGTGATAAGAATCATAGTCTTGAACTGGAGAATGACATCTTTACCATGTCTGGATCAGTTCCATTTAAGCCCAAAAACCTCTGCTCTGCTTTTCACACTTCTCTTCGCTACACCACTCTCATCCACACAAACCACACTTCAAAATGAACTCACAAACCTTTATTTATACAAGACATTGACTTAGAAACAATCATCTAAGTTGACAATCAACCATAAGAATATCCTCAAGATGAATAACACATCCGGTCGGCCACCACAAGAACATTCACAAGATGAACAACTCATCCGGTTGGCTAATCAGAGCAGGAACTTCATCCGGAAGAATATCTTCAATTCTGAGCTCTACCATCAATGTGGACCAACAACACAACCTCAACATGATCCAAGAACCTTCACAATCCTGCCTAAATGACCAGGTACATCCACACTTTCTCTACGTACTGGAATCTCTTCTCTTCCTCATCCAGAACTTCAAGAACACTGTCTATCGCCACTGTCACAATACAAAAGGTACTTCTGGACCTCCAAATCATACACAACTTGAGATGACACATCACAAGGATATCCCAAACACTCCTTCCAATCCGCAGATTAGGATTATACAATTCTGGACCTCACCGGACCTTTCTGTGATCTTCTGTCACCTCTGAACACTTGCCGGAACCGGTTCTATACCGACAGCCACAACTCCTTCAGATCTTCATGCGGACCTCTCAAATCTTAACTGAAGCATCTCAAGACTCATATCTACAAACCCTTTAATCTGCATCCTCCAGTTCGCATCCTATACAATACATTTGCCTTCTTCTTATCACTGTTCTTCACTGTTCCTGACTGAGGCTAATTTTCTTAATATCCTCAGCACACTGCTCATCCAATCCTTCTTGTCAATGCAATATGAGTATGTTGACATCAATGACAACACTGGTTCACCTCATACTTGCAACAATCTCCCCCTTTGTCATTGATGGCAACATATGATGTGAAAAACCATCAAGACAAGAACTTCTCCTTTCTGTCACAGCTCCCCCTTTCAGCAACATGTCTTCTCCTCATTTACTGCTCCCCCTTTGATCATCAACCACTTGTTTTTCACATGTCTTCTCTCCCCCTTTGACATTGAGGGCAAAGGGCTCATACTTGCAATTCTAACACATCAGAATCATACCAGCTGCTCCCCCTTAGTAGCAGCTCCTCATCATCAATCCGGATCACAACATATGACTGTGATATCCACTAGACTGATGCACATCAGTGCATCTTAGTTCATTACCGGAGGGGCCATGACCCCTAACTTCTCCCAGAGATATTCAAAAGAGTCCTTGGGAAGAGGTTTAGTAAAGATATCTACAATCTGATCCTTGGAAGGAAGATATTCCAACCTAACTTCTTCCTTGTTCACTTGTTCTCTCAAAAAGTGAAACTTGATAGATATGTGCTTAGTCTTAGAGTGCAATACCGGATTCTTAGAAATATTAATTGCGCTTGAATTATCACAAAAAATTGTAATAGGCTCCTTATATTCAACTTTAATGTCTCTTAGCATCTGCTTCATCCATAAGATTTGAGTGCAACTGCCTGCTGCTGCAATGTATTCTGCTTCAGTTGTAGACAGAGATATTGCATCTTGTTTCTTGCTTAGCCAAGAAACTAATCTCTTCCCCAGAAAGAATGCTCCACCACTGGTGCTCTTCGGGTCATCCACATCTCCTGCCTAATCTGCATCTATGTAAGCATGAAGAGAGAAATCCGGATCTCTAGGGTACCATAGACCATACTCGACTGTTCCTTTCAAGTACCTAAAAATTCTTTTGATTGCCATAACATGAGATTCTCTAGGATCAGCCTGGAATCTTGCCACAAGACCAACAGCCTGCATTATATCTGGTCTAGTTTGAGTGAGATACAACAATCCACCAATCATTTGTTGGATCTAGGGCATACAACTGAGAGGGGGGGGGTGAATCAGTTGTATAAAACTTGCTCTTACTTTAAACACTTGATTGTTCTTTGTTAGTTAACAGCATATCAATTAACCATCTATGAAAGCATAATGCATAAACTCAGAGCAGATGAACATCAACACATTGAACACCAAGATTTTGACGTGGAAAACCTGGTTAAGGGAAAAAACACGGGGTGATTAACCCAAGAATTATTCTCTGTTAGAAGAATTAAGAAGAATGAATGGCACATGCCAATTAGGGCTCACTGCTCGAGCACACTGCTCACAAAGAGGCCCACTGCCTACAAGGAGACACACTGTCTACAAAGTGATAAAAATCACAATCTTGAACTGGAGAATGACATCTCTACTATGTCCGGATCAGTTCCATTTAAGCCCAAAACCTCTGCTCTGTCTTTCGCACCTCTCTTCGCTATCCCACACTCATCCACTCAATCCACACTTCGAAATGAACTCACAAACCATTATTTATACAAGACATCGACTTAGGAACAAACATCTAAGTTGGTAAACAACCATAAGAGTATCCGCAAGATGAATAACACATCCGGTCGGCCACCACAAGAACATTCGCAGGATGAACAACTCATCCGGTCGGCTAAACAGAGCAAGAACTTCATCCGGAAGAATAACTTCAATTAAGGGCTCTACTATCAATGCGGACCAACAACACAACCTCAACATGATCCAAGAACCTTCACAAGCCTGCCTGAATGACCAGGTACATCCGTACTTTCTTTACTTACTGGAATCTCTTCTCTTCCTTATCCGGAACTTCAAGAACACTGTCTGTCGCCACTGTCATAATGCAAGAGGTACTTCTGGACCTCCAAATCATACACAAATCAGGATGACACATCACAAGGACATCCCAAACACTCCTTCCAATCCGTAGATTAGGATAATACAATTCTAGACCTCACCAGACCTTTCTGTGATCCTTTGTCACCTCTGAACACTTGCCGGAACCGTTTCCATACCGACAGCCACAACTCCTTCAGATCTTCATGCGGACCTCTGAAATCTTAACTGAAGCATCTCAAGACTCATATCTACAGACCCTTTAATCCGCATCCTCCGGTTCTCATCCTACACAGTACATTTGCCTTCTTCTCATCACTGTTCTTCACTGTTCCTGACTGAGGCTAATTTTCTCAATATCCTCAGCACACTGCTCATCCAATCCGTCTTGTCAATGCAATATGAGTATGTTGACATCAATGACAACACTGGTTTACCTCATACTTGCAACAATCTCCCCCTTTGTCATTGATGGCAACATATGATGTGAAAAACCATCAAGACAAGAACTTCTCCTTTCTGTCACAGCTCCCCCTATCAGCGACATGTCTTCTCCCCATTTACTGCTCCCCCTTTGATCATCAGCTACTTGTTTTTCACATGTCTTCTCTCCCCCTTTGATATCAATGGCAAAGGGCTCATACTTGCAATTCTCATACATCAGAATCATACCAGCTGCTCCCCCTTAGTTGCAGCTCCCCATCATCAATCCGGATCACAAGATATGACTGTGATATCCACCGGACTGATGCACATCAGTGCATCCTAGTTCATCACCGGAGGGGCCATGACCCCTAACTTCTCCCAGAGATATTCAAAAGAGTCCTTAGGAAGAGGTTTAGTAAAGATATCTGCAATCTGATCCTTAGAGGGAACATACTCCAATCTGACTTCTTCCTTGTTCACTTGTTCTCTCAAGAAGTGAAACTTGATAGATATGTGCTTAGTCTTAGAATGCAATACCGGATTCTTAGAAATATTAATTGCACTTGAATTATCACAGAAAATTGTGATAGGCTCCTCATATTCAACTTTAATGTCTCTTAGCATCTGCTTCATCCATAAGATTTGAGTGCAACTACCTGCTGCTGCAATGTATTCTGCTTCAGTTGTAGACAGAGATATTGCATCTTGTTTCTTGCTTAACCAAGAAACCAATCTCTTCCCCAAAAAGAATGCTCCACCACTAGTGCTCTTCCGGTCATCCACATCTCCTGCCCAATCTGCATCTGTGTAAGCATGAAGAGAGAAATCTGGATCTCTAGGGTACCATAGACCATACTCAACTGTTCCTTTCAAGTACCTAAAAATTCTTTTGATTGCCATAACATGAGATTCTCTAGGATCAGCCTAGAATCTTGCCACAAGACCAACAGCCTACATTATATCTGGTCTAGTTTGAGTGAGATACAACAATCCACCAATCATTGATCTATACTTTGTCTGATCTTCCTTTGGAGAATCATCATCTTTGCTTAACTTACATCCGGTTGCCATAGGAGTGTTCATTGGCTTTGAGTCTTCCATACCAAATTTCCTTAACAATTCTTTCACATATTTGGTCTGAGAAATGAAGATCCCTTCTTTTGTTTGAGTAATTTGCAGACCCAAGAAGAAATTCATTTCACCAAGCATAGACATTTCAAACTCACTTTTCATCTAATTTGCAAAAGTTTTGCACATACTATCTCTTCCTCCAAAAATGATATCATCCACAAACACTTCAACAATCAAAATGTTTTCATGATCAATTTTGAAATATAAGTTACTGTCAGCAGTACCTTTGTTGAATCCAATCTGCACAAGATGCTTATCCAACCTTTCATACCATGCTCTTGGGGCTTGCTTCAATCCATACAAAGCTTTCTTCAACTTGCAGACCATATCATCATTATCAGACAATTGAAATCCATCCGGTTGTTCAATGTAGACTTCTTCTTCCAGATCACCATTTAGGAAGGCAGACTTGACATCCATCTGATATACCTTGAAGTCTTTGAAGGCAGCAAATGCAAGAAGTAATCTGACTACTTCAATTCTTGCCACCGGAGCAAAAGTCTCTTCAAAGTCAATTCCTTCTATTTGAGAGTAGCCTTTGCAGACCAATCTAGCTTTGTTTCTGATTACTTCACCAGCTTCATTTAGTTTGTTCCGGAAGACCCACTTGGTTCCAATTACATTCCTGTCTCTAGGTTTGGGAACAAGATCCCAAGTATGATTTTTCTCAATTTGCATCAATTCATCTTCCATTGCTTTGGTCCAGTTTTCATCATTGCAGGCTTCATTTATTGTTTTAGGTTCAATCCTTGAAATCAGACAACATTCATCCTGATTTTGAGCAACATTCCTTCTAGTTTGTACACCTTTGCTTCTGTCACCTATGATCTGATCTTCAGAGTGGTTCAGTCTTACATACCTTGGAATTTTGGGAGTATCCTGCACTGCTGCTTCTTGATCAGGCTCATTCAAACCTATCTCTTCTTCCTGATTTACTGGATCAGGCTGACTCTGTCTCACCGGAGAGGATTGAGTTCCTTGAACACTGTCTTGGTCATCTTCATCAAACTCATAAAATCTTGAAGGCTTCTCAATTCCTTCATCAACTTTCACATTGGTGCTTTCTATCATCTTCCTCAATCTCTTATTGTAACACCGGTATGCTTTGCTTTGAGTGGAGTAACCCAAGAAAATTCCTTCATCACTTCTAGCATCAAACTTTCCTAGATCTTCATCTCTTTTAATATAACACTTGCTACCAAATACTCTGAAATATTTCACAGTAGGAGTGATGCCAAACTAGAGTTCATAGGGGGTCTTACCGGTGTTGTTTCTGATTTGAACTCGATTAAGAGTGTAGACTGCAGTGCTGATAGCTTCTTTCCAAAACATTTGAGGAACATTTGCTTCCAACATCATTGTCCTGGCAGCTTCCTGGATGGTCCGGTTCTTTCTCTCAACTACTCCATTCTGCTGTGGAGTCCTAGGAGCAGACAACTGTCTCCTTATACCCTGCTTCTCACAAAAGTCAATGAACTCACCAGATGTAAATTCACCACCTCTATTAGACCTTAGACACTTTAGTTTCAATCTGGTTTGATTCTCTACCATAGCTTTGAAGATTTTGAACTTCTCAAATGCTTCTGATTTTTCTTTTAGAAAGGTAACCCACATCATCCTGGAATGATCATCAATTAACAACATGAAATATCTATCACTTTGCAGACTCTTGATTCTTGTCGGACCACAGAGATCAGTATGTACTAATTCCAACAATCCGGTAGAAGACTGATCTTGGCTTTTGAAAGAGACTCTGCTTTGTTTACCTAGCTGACATTCTTTGCACAAACTATTTGTAGGTTTCATCAATTTTGGAAGATCTCTTACAGCCTGAGTATTGCTTATCTTGATGATGTTATCAAAATTTACATGACACATTCTTCTATGCCATAACCAACTCTGATCAATTTGAACAAACAAACATCTTTTATTTGAACCAACCAGATGAAAGATATTACTTTTTGTCTGAGTACCGGATGCAATTTCAGTTCTGGAGCTTGTAAAGATTCTGCATTTTCCATTCTTGAACCGGAGATCATAGCCTTTGTCCACTAACTGACCACCACTGAGAAGATTGTGCTTCAATCCTTCAACATATAGTACATTACCTGTTTTGCTCTTTCCATCAAAGGAAATAGTTCCCCTGCCTCTGATTCTGCCAGCAGAATTGTCACCAAACTTTACCATTCCTCCTTCATACCTTTCCAAATTCAAGAACTTATTCTTGTCACTAGTCATATGGTGAGAACATCCACTGTCAATAACCCAATCATCCTTTTCTTCCACTTGAGCAGCCAAAGCTTTTTCAACAACTTTGTGATTGACAGATTCAGAGAGTATTGAATCTTCTTCCTTGATGGCAATAAACACCCACTCATTTCTGGATTTGCTTCCTAGTTCTGATTCATCATCTGTTACTCCTTCATTGTCATCTTCTTCATGAACATAATAGCAATTCTTTTGAAACCTTTGTCTGTTAGTATTAGACCTTGCAGATCTTTCCGGACATCTTGAAGCAAAATGACCAATCTTATTGCAGTTGAAACACTTAAAGGGTAGTTTTCCTTCATACTTACCAGATCCTCTTGGCAGTCTCTTTGTAATGAGGGCTTCAAGTTGAGCTATTTCTGCTTCTTCTTCTTCCATTTCTCTTCTTGCTTGATCATACCATGACATTTTCCTTGATGAGTTTTCTCCCGGATCAAATCTCTGTTTGCCTTTCACATAGGCACTGGCTTTGAAAGCAGATTCAGTCATGGGAGGATCATCTCCAAACTCGGTCATTTCAAATGCAGCTAGTTTGCTAGCCAGTTGTTCTCTTGTGACAGTTGTGTGGGCTCTAAATTCATCAATGGCAGCAACCTTGATTTTGTAGGCAGCAGGAAGGGATCTTAGGATTTTGCAGACAATCTCATTTTCATCTAGAGTTCCACCAGCATTTCTAATTCCACATACCAGCTCATTCACTCTTGGCATAAAGGTAGTGATGTTTTCATCATCTCTCATCTTCAATCTTTCAAATTTCCCTTTCAGACTTTGCAACCTTGCACTTTTGACAAACTCATCTCCTTCATACAGAAGTTCTAGTTTAGTCAGGATCTCATATGCAGTTGGTAGGTCAATAACATTTGAGAGATCTGAATCATTCAATGCGCTTAGTAGGGCTTCCTTGGTCCACAGATTATTTTCAGCATCTGTAATCTCATTCAGAGTTGTCAGACCACCTTGTGGAGGTACATATGGTTTTGAGACCATGGCCAAGTATGCTTTTCCCATACATTCCAAGTGACACTTCATGTGACCTTTCCAGAGAGTGAAGTTGGTTCCATCGAACTTCGGACTATCCTTCTTGTATGACGACATCTTGGATCTCCTCAAGCAGTTAAGCTCCTTTCAGAGGAACGTGGCTCTGATACCAATTGTTGGATCTAGGGCATACAACTGAGAGGGGGGGGTGAATCAGTTGTATAAAACTTGCTCTTACTTTAAACACTTGATTGTTCTTTGTTAGTTAACAGCATATCAATTAACCATCTATGAAAGCATAATGCATAAACTCAGAGCAGATGAACATCAACACATTGAACACCAAGATTTTGACATGGAAAACCCGGTTAAGGGAAAAACCACGGGGTGATTAACCCAAGAATTATTCTCTGTTAGAAGAATTAAGAAGAATGAATGGCACATGCCAATTAGGGCTCACTACCCGAGCACACTGCTCACAAAGAGGCCCACTGCCTACAAGGAGACACACTATCTACAAAGTGATAAAAATCACAATCTTGAACTAGAGAATGACATCTCTACTATGTCCAGATCAGTTCCATTTAAGCCCAAAACCTCTGCTCTGTCTTTCACACCTCTCTTCGCTATCCCACACTCATCCACTCAATCCACACTTTGAAATGAACTCACAAACCGTTATTTATACAAGACATCGACTTAGGAACAAACATCTAAGTCAGAAAACAACCATAAGAGTATCCGCAAGATGAATAACACATCCGGTCGGCCACCACAAGAACATTCGCAGGATGAACAACTCATCTGGTCGGCTAAACAGAGCAAGAACTTCATCCGGAAGAATAACTTCAATTCTGGGCTCTACTATCAATGCGGACCAACAACACAACCTCAACATGATCCAAGAACCTTCACAAGCCTACCTGAATGACCAGGTACATCTGCACTTTCTTTACTTACTGGAATCTCTTCTCTTCCTTATCTGGAACTTCAAGAACACTGTCTGTCGCCACTGTCATAATGCAAGAGGTACTTCCGGACCTCCAAATCATACACAAATCAGGATGACACATCACAAGGACATCCCAAACACTCTTTCCAATCCGCAGATTAGGATAATACAATTCTAGACCTCACCGGACCTTTCTATGATCCTTTGTCACCTCTGAACACTTGCCGGAACCGGTTCCATACCGACAACCACAACTCCTTCAGATCTTCATGCGGACCTCTGAAATCTTAATTGAAGCATCTCAAGACTCATATCTACAGACCCTTTAATCCACATCCTCCGGTTCTCATCCTACACAGTACATTTGCCTTCTTCTCATCACTGTTCTTCACTGTTCCTGACTGAGGCTAATTTTCTCAATATCCTCAGCACACTGCTCATCCAATCCGTCTTGTCAATGCAATATGAGTATGTTGACATCAATGACAACACTGGTTTACCTCATACTTGCAACATCATTGATCTATACTTTGTTTGATCTGCCTTTGGAGAGTCATCATCTTTGCTCAACTTACATCTGGTTGCCATGGGAGTGTTCATTGGCTTTGAGTCTTCCATACCAAATTTCCTCAACAATTCTTTCACATATTTGGTCTGAGAAATGAAGATCCCTTTCTTTGTTTGAGTAATTTGCAGACCCAAGAAGAAATTCATTTCACCAAGCATAGACATTTCAAACTCACTTTTCATCTGATTTGCAAAAGTTTTACACATACTGTCTCTTCCTCCAAAAATGATATCATCCACAAATACTTCAACAATAAAAATATTTTCATGATCAATTTTGAAATATAAGTTACTGTTAGCAGTACCTTTGCTGAATCCAATCTGCACAAGATGCTTATCCAACCTTTCATACCATGCTCTTGGGGCTTGCTTTAATCCATACAATGCTTTCTTCAACTTGCAGACCATATCATCATTGTTAGACAATTGAAATCCATCCGGTTGTTCAATGTAAACTTCTTCTTCCAGATCACCATTTAGGAAGGCAGACTTGACATCCATCTAATATACCTTGAAGTCTTTAAAGGCAACAAATGCAAGAAATAATCTGACTGCTTCAATTCTTTCCACCGGAGCAAAGGTCTCTTCAAAATGAATTCCTTCTATTTGAGAGTAGCCTTTGCAGACCAATCTAGCTTTGTTTCTGATTACTTCACCAGCTTCATTTAATTTGTTCCGGAAGACCCATTTGGTTCCAATCACATTCCTGTCTCTAGGTCTGGGAACAAGATCCCAAGTATGATTTTTCTCAATTTGCATTAATTCATCTTTCATTGCTTTGGTCTAGTTTTCATCATTGCATGCTTCATTTACTGTTTTAGGTTCAATCTTTGAAATCAGAAAACATTCATCCTGATTTTGAGCAACATTCCTTCTAGTTTGCACACCTTTGCTTCTGTCACCTATGATCTGATCTTCAGAGTGGTTCAGTGTTACATACCTAGGAATCTTGGGAGTATCCTGCACTGCTGCTTCTTGATCAGGCTCATTCAAACCTATCTCTTCTTCCTGACTTACCGGATCAGGCTGACTCTGACCTACCAGAGAGGATTGAGTTCCTTGGACCTGAACACCATCTTGGTCATCTTCATCAAACTCATAAAATCTTGAGGGCTTCTCAATTCCTTCATCAACTTTCACATTAGTGCTTTCTATCATCTTCCTCAGTCTCTTATTGTAACACCAGTATGCTTTGCTTTGAGTGGAGTAACCCAAGAAAATTCCTTCATCACTTCTAGCATCAAACTTTCCTAGATCTTCATCTCTTTTAATATAACAGTAGGAGTGATGCCAAATACTCTGAAATATTTCATAGTAGGAGTGATGCCAAACCAGAGTTCATAGGGGGTCTTACCGGTATTATTTCTGATTTGAACTCGATTTAGAGTGTAGACTACAGTGCTAATAGCTTCTTTCCAGAACATCTGAGGAACATTTGCTTCCAATATCATTGTCCTGGCAGCTTCCTGGATGGTCCGGTTCTTTCTTTCAACTACTCCATTCTGGTATGGAGTCCTAGGAGCAGACAACTGTCTCCTTATACCCTACTTCTCACAAAAGTCAATGAACTCACTAGATGTAAATTCACCACCTCTATCAGACCTTAGACACTTTAGTTTCAATCCGGTTTGATTCTCTACCATAGCTTTGAAGATTTTGAACTTCTCAAATGCTTCTGATTTCTCTTTTAGGAAGGTAACCCACATCATCCGGGAATGGTCATCAATTAACAAAATGAAATATCTATCACCTTGCAGACTCTTGATTCTTGTCAGACCACAGAGATCAGTATGTATTAATTCCAATAATCCGATAGAGGACTGATCTTTGCTTTTGAAAGAGACTCTGCTCTGTTTACCTAGCTGACATTCTTTGCACAAACTATTTGTAGGTTTCATCAATTTTGAAAGATCTCTTATAGCCTGAGTATTGCTTATCTTGATGATGTTATCAAAATTTACATGACACATTCTCCTATGCCATAACTAACTCTGATCAACTTGAACAAACAGACAACTTTTATTTGAACCAACCAGATGAAAGATATTACCTTTTGTCTGAGTACCAGATGCAATTTCAGTTCCGGAGCTTGTAAAGATTCTACATTTTCCATTCTTAAATCAGAGATCATAGCCTTTGTCTACTAACTGACCAACACTGAGAAGATTGTGCTTCAATCCTTCAACATATAGTACATTACCTGTTTTGCTCTTTCCATCAAAGGAAATAGTTCCCCTACCTCTGATTCTGCCAGCAGAATTGTCACCAAGCTTTACCATTCCTCCTTCATACCTTTCCAAATCCAAGAACTTATCCTTGTCACCAGTCATATGGTGAGAACATCCACTGTCAGTAACCCAATCATCCTTTTCTTCCACTTGAGCAGCCAAAGCTTTTTCCACAACCTTGTGATTGACAGATTCAGAGAGTATTGAATCTTCTTCCTTGATGGCAATAAACACCCATTCATTTCTAGATTTGCTTCCTAGTTCTGATTCATCATCAGTTACTCCTTCATTGTCATCTTCTTCATGAACATAATAGCAGTTCTTTTGAAACCTTTGTCTGTTAGTATTAGACCTTGCAAATCTTTCTGGACATCTCGAAGAAAAATGACCATTCTTATTGCAGTTGAAGCACTTAAAGGGTAGTTTTCCTTCATACTTACCGGATCCTCTTGGTAGTCTTTTTGCAATGAGGGCTTCAAGTTGAGCTTTTTCTGCTTCTTCTTCTTCCATGTCTCTTCTTGCTTGATCATACCATGACATCTTCCTTGAAGAGTTTTCTCCCGAATCAAATCTCTGTTTGCCTTTCACATAGGCACTGGCTTTGAAAGCAGATTCAGTCTTGGGAGGATCATCTCCAAACTCGGTCATTTCAAAAGCAGCTAGCTTGCCAGCCAATTGTTCTCTTGTGACAGTTGTATGGGCTCTAAATTCATCAATTGCAGCAACCTTGATTTTGTAGGCAGCAGGAAGGGATCTGAGGATTTTGCAAACAATCTCATTTTCATCCAGAGAACCACCAACATTTCTAATTCCACACACCAGTTCATTCACTCTTGGCATAAAAGTAGTGATGTTTTCATCATCTCTCATCTTCAATCTTTCAAATTTCCCTTTCAAACTTTGCAATCTTGCACTCTTGACAAACTCTTCTCCTTCATACATAAGTTCCAGTTTAGTCAGGATCTCATATGCAGTTGGTAGGTCAATAACATTTAAGAGATCTGAGTCATTCAATGTGCTTAGAAGAGCTTCCTTGGTCTGCAGATTGTTTTCAATATCTGTGATTTCATTCAGAGTTGTCGGACCACCTTGTGGAGGTACATATGGTTTTGAAACCATGGCCAAGTATGCTTTTCCCATACATTCCAAGTGACATTTCATGCGACCCTTCCAGAGAGTGAAATTGGTTCCATCGAACTTCGGACTATCCTTTTTGTATGACGACATCCTGGATCTCCTCAAGTGGTTAAGCTCCTTTCAGAGGAACTTGGCTCTGATACCAATTGTTAGATCTAGGGCATATAACTAAGAGGGGGGGTGAATTAGTTGTATAAAAACTTGCTCTCTCTTTCAAACACTTGATTCGTCTTGTTAGTTAATAGCATATCAATTAATCATCCATGAAAGTTAAAAACACAAACACAAGAGTAGATAAACATCAACACAATGAACACCAAGATTTTGATGTGGAAAACCCGGTTAAGGGAAAAACCACGGGGTGATTAACCCAAGAATTATTCTCTGTTAAAAGAATAAGAAAAAGAATGGAACTTGACAATTAGGGCTCACTGCCCGAGTACACTGCTCACAAAGAGGCCCACTGCCTACAAGGAGACACACTGTCTACAAAGTGATAAGAATCACAGTCTTAAACTGGAGAATGACATCTTTACCATGTCTGGATCAGTTCCATTTAAGCCCAAAAACCTCTGCTCTGCTTTTCGCACTTCTCTTCGCTACACCACTCTCATCCACACAAACAACACTTCAAAATGAACTCACAAACCTTTATTTATACAAGACATCGACTTAGGAACAATCATCTAAGTCAGAAATCAACCATAAGAATATCCGCAAGATGAATAACACATCCGGTCGGCCACCACAAGAACATTCGTAAGATGAACAACTCATCCGGTCGGCTAATCAGAGCAGGAACTTCATCCGGAAGAATATCTTTAATTCTGAGCTCTACCATCAATGCGGACCAACAACACAACCTCAACATGATCCAAGAACCTTCACAATCCTGCCTGAATGACCACGTACATCCGCACTTTCTCTACGTACTGGAATCTCTTCTCTTCCTCATTCAAAACTTCAAGAACACTGTCTGTCACCACTGTCACAATGCAAAAGGTACTTCCGGACCTCCAAATCATACACAACTCAAGATGACACATCACAAGGATATCCCAAACACTCCTTCCAATCTGCAGATTAGGATTATACAATTCCGGACCTCACCGGACCTTTCTGTGATCCTCTGTCACCTCTGAACACTTGCCGGAACCGGTTCTATACCGACAGCCACAACTCCTTCAAATCTTCATGCGGACCTCTGAAATCTTAACTGAAGCATCTCAAGACTCATATCTACAAACCCTTTAATCCACATCCTCCGGTTCACATCCTATACAATACATTTGCCTTCTTCTTATCACTATTCTTCACTGTTCCTGACTGAGGCCAATTTTCTCAATATCCTCAGCACACTGCTCATCCAATCCTTCTTGTCAATGCAATATGAGTATGTTGACATCAATGACAACACTGGTTCACCTCATACTTGCAACACCTAATTGTCGTTAGGTGATGATTGTTAATCTTGTTAATTTTCCAAAAGACTTATTGAAGAGTTATGTCTCTTCATAAAATATCTATATAAGTTCAAACAATTGGTACTAGAAAACATCATTAGTAGAATATAATATATACAGTTCACAATGTTTCTCAAAAGACCATGGTGCAAGATTATTATTGAAGAAGTAAATTGAAGTTCTCTGATCTTGTGGTTTTATTCTAGCATCAATTGTTTGTTAAAATTACTCAATTGTGTGGTTGTCTCCAGTTATGTATTTCCTTGTTATTTAGATTAATATATCAAGTATATATTTAATTTGTCAATACACATTTGCTGCAGTTGTGTGGTTTGATTAATTGGTTTCCATAATAGGAATTAAAATCCTCCTAATTAGTCACAGTAACCTGGAAGCGTTAGTTGGATCACTAAGAAGAGCCATATAATTAGGATTGTCATTCTATCTCCAAGTTATATTATCTATTATTCTTACATATTCCACTCAATTGGTTCCTTCAAGAAAGGATTAAAATACCTTCTGGTGAATTATAAGATATCTGATTATATTGGTTGGATCAATAAGAAGAGTTTGTCAGTCATCTCCTTGCACATTTATACAAGTTATAAACTAAAATTGTGCAAAATAGTTAGAATTATTGCCCATTATAAGCCACTAGTCTTAGTCCTTCATTTGACTCTGTTACCCAACAAGGCACTGGTCTTATTTCTATTCATTATTTAAATCCTTTTTTATACAATTTACACCAACCACTAGACAGATATAAGAATTAATTAGCAAGCTTTCATCTATCTTGCACCATATGCCATTCTAGATAGAATTAATTAGTCAATACATTTACATTTAGTCTGCCTTAATTCCCAAGGTTCACCCACCTAGGTGTAGCAGGACCTAAAGTGTAGGAAATCATCAAACCCTAAAGGTTGATTTCGTTAAGTTAGTTCAAAAATGTTGCTAATCTAAACATAGAGCCTGGCATCGTCTTAGGGTTAGCAACCTACATTTTTGAGACCTAACACTTGTATTGTAGTATTTGCATTCTGCTCACTCAACATCTTCTGCTGAAATTGTGTGACTTGCTGCAACTTTTCTTGATACTTCTTCTCCAAGGTGGCTTTCTCTTGTCTTAGAACATTCACTGTAGCCTTTTCCTATACTAGCTCAAATTTAAGAGAAGCATTTTCGGCCTATGTAGCCTGATGTATCTGACAAGAAACAATATTTTGCAACTGTTTATTCAGATTCTCTATCTCATTCTTCTTAGATTGAATCTCTCTAGCAAGGTTGCTACTATTTATCTTCTCCTGAGCTAAGTCATTTTCAACTTTTTGCAACCTCCTAGACACTTTCAAATAATCAGTTGCAATAGTAGATGTAGTCTCATTGAGTAGCTCGACCCTATCCTATGGTCTGAAAAGAGACATGTCCATAGCTACAACATTCATTATATAGTCATGAGGCTACATCTGCTCATTGGGTTTCACCACATTTGGAGACAAATGTGTGACTGTCAACTATTGTTGAATGGGGTCAAAAAGTGACCTCATGTGTGGCACAACAAGGCTTTTATTTTCTTTCTTTCTCTTCTTGTCCATTCTGGCTTCTCTAGCCCTTTTTACTGTGTCTGCCTGGGCTTGGAAAGTGGGAGGTGAAGCAATGTCTCCTCCAGCAAAAGGATGACCTTGAGGTAGGCCATAGTGAATAGCCAATAATTGTTGGCTAGGGGAAACTTGAGGAGGGGCTCTTTTTGGAACAGAGGGTGAAAAGAGTGGTAATGAGATGGCCTAAGGACTTGCAATTGGGGCAAGTAGTGACGTAGGCACAACAGAAGTGGCAGGAGGTACAAATGTTTGGCTTATTGGGATTGCCACCCCTAAGGTAGAAAAGGGAGAAGAAACACTTACCTAAGGAGCAGTGGATGTGACTGGCATTTGTTATAGCAGTGATTCTACTTCTTCTTCTGATTCCTCCTGCAGGTGTAGTTTCCTATGTTTCCTTGACCTCTCTCTTGTTTCCTCTTCTGTTTCTTTCTCTTCTACATTTACCACTACTGAGGGTGGAAAAGGAACAAAACTAGAACCCCCTGGAGCTGAAGTTGCTTGAGTCCCTGTAGTTGGTGATGATACCACACCTTTCTGCTTCTCTAAAGTACTGAGAGATTGGGGCCAGGAAGATACAGGGGCAGAAGATGAGGCCTGTACTGTTTCTTGCATTGTGTGGGGGGACTTTTCTTCCTCTTCTGATTCCTCACCCTTCTTCTGAATTTTACTTGTGTTAGGGCTAGAGACTGGGGAGAGATGCCACTCATCCTAAATTGACTCCCATTTCTCATCTGTATCAATATTTCTAAAAGAATGTGTTAACTCTGAAACTTCTTGCCTATACTTCTAATAGGCTTCAATCTTCTTCGACTTCTAGTCTTGGGCTTTCAATGACTTCTTCAAACTAGTAGACATTTTAATCTTAGGATCATAAACCTTGTTTTTAGCATAAAAATTCTCCCATGGCCTAGGCCCTTCATAAGGCAAATCTACTAGTTCCACATATAGGTCTAGGTTGTCTTCTTTAGGGTTTCTCCTATCTTCCCAGAAAGGCCGACCCTCATGTACTATTTTAGCACAGACCTTGTTGTTTCTAATCTAGGAGTCCATAAAACTATTTGGGTCATACTTCTATTTATCTTCAATGATGAAGAATATAAGGGCAGCTAGCTTTCTTAGCAAAAGGTGTTCAACATCTCTAACCTCTAGTGCCATATTTTTTCTGACCCATAGGATATCATACATTTTCCTCTTCTTTTTCTTCGTGCCAAACTCATTATCAACCACAAACACCTGCCAGGTTCCTTCTAAGAATGCTACCCTAGGGGTCAATATTTTAGGTAGCAGCATGGGCTCTTCATTGAAACCATGGACTCTGATGATAGTATTTTGTGCCCCAAAGAAATAATCATAGGGAATTGGGCAATTGGTCATGAAACCCCTAATGCTCTATGTCAATCTATGTTCTATAGGCTTAGGGCTCAAATGGCAAAAGGCAGGGGCCACAAAAAGTTCCTAAAACTCATAAGGGTCTGAAGCTTCAGATAACACATGTGTCCATGAGGACACAGGGATAGTTCTATTTTGACCAAAATCTGGGTCATACTTGTTTAATTGCATATTTTGTGTGAAAAGACTATGATTTTGGTATAGCATTAGATGGAATAGATAAGCAGAATACCTGAAAACTCCCTTGGATTTGAAATTCACGAGCTGATCGACCATGGAGTAAGAAATTTGCTCTGAGAAATCCAGCCGGTATTCTTGTAACTTATCTATAGTCTTTAATCTAAAAATGATAGCAATTTGCCAGTCATGGACTGTATTGTCTTCCTTCATCCCAAAAATGAAGGCTATCATTAATAGTGCCTCTTGAGTACTTTGGCTGAATTGTGCCCCTCCTGTAGGTAGTATGGGCACCTAGGTGTTCTCATCTCCCAACTGCATTTCTGAGTTGAGGAACCCAACCTTGTTGTTGACATTTGCCCATATCTTTTGCATTTTAGCAACAGTGGGAAATGTGGCCATTCTATCATGTTGCAGGGCTAGCATGTCCCTTATGGCTTTGGGCGTAATATGCACTATAAAAGGGCCCTATTGTATGGCATTCGAGGTCACATGAAATAGTTCTATGCATAATTCAATTAGGTCAGGGCATAGGTGCATGCTCAGAACCAGGAACTGTGCCAACTGTGAGGTCCATATTATCATTCCAAAAGTTTCAGACTATCCATTCTTTGCCTTTTGAATACACCTCTGATGTGCCCCTTCACAGAGAGTCCTGGTAGTCTTTTGAAGGGTCATGTCAAAAATGCCATCTGCGTAATCCTTCACCTTCGTTGGGTCGACAGAATACCCTACCTCAGGGACCCTCGTTCTTGAATAGGCTCTCCTTGGTTGCGCGGGCGCTGAAGCATATGATTTGCTGCTCAAAAGCCTGTCAATTGACTCATAAATTCTGAGTCCCTCTTGAGAAGACTGTGCTTCAGACATATCTATATCTACGGGAAAAATATGGGAAGCTTTGATACAGGAAAGGATGAAACTGATTCACAAGGATGACACACAGTTGAAAGGAGCTTGCTAGGGATAGAAATTGGAGGCAACAGTGCTTCAAGGCAAAGAGATGGAAGCAAATGAGAGCCACACTTAGGATTTAACACTAATTTAATGGCACTTTAATGACACATCCTGTCTTATAAATGGTATTAATGTCGAGAAACAGTTAGTGTATCTTTTGAAATTTGCCTGGAAAGGAGTGTCAGGATCGTTATGGGAGTGGCTGTCATTTCTAAAAAGCGTGTACTTCTAGGGATTTGGGGATTGCATAACAACCTTAATGAATGTGAGATCAAAAGAGAAGGGGCTTGCGCTACTGACACGTGTTCACATAACACTTATTGAAAGGGAAAGCAGTAAAAAGAAAGCGAGAAAACAGGGAAATAAGAAAAGGAAACTAACTAACTATGATACATTAAGGGCCTCTGCTTCATTGAAATGTTTCAAATAGATCCCATTTACAGGAATCTGTTCAGGTTCACCATCCATAGTCTCCAATTTAAAAGAATTTTGTTGCTTACAGGAACGAATCTTGTAAGGACAAATCCACAGTGATTCAAATTTGCTGTGTCGACCTGGCTTGGCAGCTCTCTCATCCCATTTCAACACTATTGAGCCAACTTCAAAAAAAGGATTTGAAGTCTTCTTATCAAAACAATCCTTAACTATTTTATGATGTTTCATCAATGACTCATGTGCCTTTTCTCTTTTCTCTGGTACTTCCAGCAGTTCAGCAAGTCTAACTTGCATGGGGCCATTCTCTTCATTCTCTATTTGTTTCAATAATTACAAAGCAGGGATCTCTAAGCTCAGTGGCATTACTGCTGGTTTACCATAAACTAATTCATATGGAGACATCTTTGTCACTTGCTTTGGTGTGATCTTGTCTGCCCACAGTTCTGTATTAAGTAGTTTGTGCCACTCTCTATGATAATTCGTCCCTATCCTTTTAATGAGTCTGATCAGGTTCTTGTTAGTGGATTCTACCAGGCCATTACCTTGAGGGTAATAATTTGAAGAAGTCTTCAAGTAAATCCCATTCCTTAATGCAAACTCAGATATCTTTGTTCCCAAAAATGCTTTAGTATTATCTGATATAATGGTACAAGGAGAACCAAACCGAGCAGTAATGCCTTTTAGAAAGTCTAATATTACTTTTTCTATTGCTTCCTTGAGTGGTACTGTTTCACTCCATCTAGTAAAGTAATATGTGGCTGTGATAATCCATTTGTGTCCCATACTTGACACTATATTGATCATACCAATAAAATCTAGACCCCATTGGGCAAAGGGTTCATCCACAATTATGGGGCTTAGAGGCATTGCTGCATTTCTCCTTTTTCCTGTGTAAAACTGACAAGCCTGGCATTCTTTAACCAGCTGATAGCAATTTGTAAATAGAGTGGGCCAGAAATATCCTGCTTGAGTCACTTTGATTGTTGTAGTCCTTGCTGAAAAGTGTCCACTTGAGGTTCCATGGTGTAGTTCATGTAGTATTCTTTGAGCTTCATCCTTCTCTATACATCTCAAAAGTATACCATCAACATTTCTCCTTAATAAAATATGGTCAATTAGTACAAAATGGGCCCCTTGCTGCCTATAATATCTTCTCTTATCATGGGAGAGCTCATTTGGGAAAATCCCATGCTTCATAAATTGTATTATGTTTGTGACCCAAGAATTTTTCTCAACCTCTTAGATTTTCAAAACATTTTCACTTTCTGTTTCTTGTGTCATCATTCTCTCCATGTCTTGAGCCATATATTGGCACAATCCTTTGCCTCTGACTAACTTAGTGGGTATGACCTCCACATCATATTCAAGGATCTTTGTTATCCAATTGGCTCTTTTCTCAGTGATATCACCCTCCATAACATATTCTCTTACACTAGGATGAGCCATTAATATTGATATCTTATTTCCTGTTACCATATGTCTAAATTTTTTAAGGGCTTTTACCATGGCATATGCCTGTTTCTCCACAAAATTGTATCTAGCCTCATATTCTCTGAGAGTTCTGGAGAAAAAGGCTATTGGGTGCTCTCCTTCTTGCTGCTCATCTTTCTAAGTTAAAACAATAGCAACACTAAATTCTCCTCCATACACATACATTATGAAAGACTTAGAAAAGTCTAGGATTCTGAGTACTGGGGCTGTTGAAATGGCTTTCTTGACTTCTTCAAAATCCTGTCTCCCTTCTGTAGTCCATTTGAAAACTAGATCCTTTTTAAGCAACAGTGTCATTGGTCTAATTAGACCTGCAAAATCAGATATGAATCGGCTAACAAAGTTGATTTTCCCCAGAAAGGATTGAACTGCTTTCTTATTAACTGGTAGAGATAGATTCATTATGGCAGTGACTCTTTCTGGATCAATAAATACTCCTTCCTTTGACACTATATGCCCTAACAGTTTACCTTGAGGTACTGTAAAGATACATTTCTTGGGATTCAGGGATATTCCAAACTCTTGGCATTTCGTAAAAATAACCTTTAAATGGTTAAAATGATCTACAATAGTTTTAGAGAAAATAGTGAGGTAATCTAGATAAATTAGGATGATTTTGTTTATAAGCTCCCCAAATGCTACATCCATTGCTCGCTGAAAAGTAGCTCTATCATTTGAAAGGCCAAAAGGCATCTTAGCATATGCAAATGTTCCCCATTTTGTAGTGAATGCAGTCTTATGCTGGTCTTCATCAGCCAACCAGATTTGATTGTACCCAAAGAAACCATCCAGCAAGGAAAATCTCTCTGATCCAGCCACAGTCTGCAAAATTTGTTCCATAGAGGGCAGGGGATAATGATCTTTCAAAGATGCTCTATTCAAATCTCTGAAATATACGTAGAGTCTTATGTCACCATTCTTTTTTCTTACTGGCACTAGGTTTGATACCTAGGTTGAGTGCTTAATTGGAAAAATAATATTTGATTCTAAGAGCTTTTGCAACTCATCCACCATTAAAGGTTCAATCCTAGGATTCACTAGCCTTTGCTTGTGTCTGACTAGTTTAGATCCTTCAGTAAGCTCTATGGTGTGTTGGATGATATCACTATTATAGCCATGCAGGTCTTCATAGGTCCAAGCAATCACCCTATCATACTTTTCACACAAATCAATCAACCTTTCCTTTTCTTGTTGGGTTGTAGAATTTCCAATTTTTAATTTTCTTCCTTTATTGACTTGGATTTCAGAATAATCTTCCTTATTTGCCTAAAACCTCCTCTTCTCTAGACTTACATCTTCTAGGTCAAACAAGTTTTCCAAAGTAATCAGTCCTTTAGGAAGTTTATTTGACTTCAACTGGATAATTTGGTCACCATATGCTTCCTCAATTTTAGGATGTAATTGATTAGCAAATTCTCCTAATTGTTGCAAGAATGAGAGTACTTAGAAATAATTATCAAAAACCTACCAATTTTGGTCATTATTTGGAATAGCTGGCCTTACTATAACTTTGACTGACTCATTGTTAACTAGAAGATCATTTGCTGGGTCAAATTGTGAACCAATTTGTGCCATTCTATCTGCCTCAGAATTTTGGGCTCTGGGAACTACCTCAATATTGAAAGCTTCAAAACCATCTATTAGGTCCCAAATTTTGTGCCTATAGGATCTCATTCTTACATTTTTGGCTACTGCCTTTTCTCTGATTTGTTTTACTACCAGTTCTGAATCTCCTTTCACTATCAGATTCTTTATTCCTTTTTTCTTTGCCAACATGAGTCCATGCACCAAAGATTCATATTCAGCATCATTATTGGTACAGGTAAACTGAAAATGGATGGCTCTTAAAATTTTCTCACCATTTGGGGCAGTAAGGCAAATTCCTTCTCCAGCACCATTTTTACTTCTAGCCCAATCAAAATTTAGGGTCTAGATTTCTGATTTCTTTTCAAATTCTTGAATTTGTGATGCTTCTTTTCTTAAAACATTAGGGATCTCTTGGTCTTCCTCAAATATAACATAAGTGCCTAGACCTGTAGAGTCATAATTTCCATAGGGATCACTCTACATCATAGTCAATAACTGATTATTCTCTTCTTCCTATTGGTCATGTTCAGTCCAGTCACCTAATTCTTCAACAAAAAATCTCTCTTCTTTATTTAACATAGCATGGGTTGCTTCTAATTTTGGGGTTGGTTCATTTCTGATATGATCTTTGGATAATGGTTCTGACAATATTTTTATCTTTGTCCCATATTTGGTTTTGAGGATGAGGTGTGACCAATCTAGTGACATGTAACCTCTTATCTTAGCTGTGAAATCTCTGGATAAACATAGACCAAATACAGGGGGAATATCTATGACTACCACATCTTGATTTACAATTATATTGGGGCAAGTATATAGTTGCAATGGGAGTTGTTTAATTTTCCCTATTGTTTGCACAGATTTCCTATCCAACTGCATGACCCCTCTTGTAAGTGGCTCATATTTTATCTTCAAAGCATCTGCTATTTGCTTTGGCATTACTATAGTACTAGCCCCATAGTCTATCATTACATTATGTAACAGTTTCTTTCCAACTATTAGAGTCAAATAAAAGGGATCTAGTTTAGATTTACCTACCTTAGATGCATTGTTCAACAGGGTTGTTATCTGCAGAGGTATAGTATCTTTGAGCTGCAACTTTTCTTTATCAACAAATCCTCCTTTAGCACTAGTGTGTTTAGTGACTTCTTGGCCTTGCAGAGCTTCTTGCAATAGTGACTTCTACTCAAGAATAGCTAACATATCCCAGATTGATATGTGCGCTGGAGTTCTTTTTAGCTGATCCACCACATTCACAGGTCCTAATGTTTAGGTCTTTAAATAGTAAGGGTACCTTTTCTTTTCCAGAACTTGTCCTAAAACTACTTGATTCTACATAGGCTCAGGTATTTCTTGTCTATAGACTGTGTTCTGATGATTTTGAAATGGAGGAGCTCCCATGATCTAATTATTAATGACTTCAGGCTACTCCATCATCCTCCTCTTTAATCTAATATAATAGTCTGACTATACCAGTGGTTTCTTTGAAGTAGATGCCTCATTCAGAAACATTGAATCTTCCACTTCAATCCATGAAAATAGAGCATGTTTAGGAGCTATTTCCTCTTCTTGTTTTATGGACATCCCTTGCATCTGGGCTACCATGACTGCATTTTGTACACCAGGAGACTGATATGGTGGAGTATTAGAAGTTGCAAATTGTCCTTCTAACCCTCTCTGTTCCGCTATCTTTTGCTGTAAGTTTCCTCTGGGGTAGTCTCTGGGCATATGAGCAATGTTGCAGGGAAAGCACCAAGCATTTGTGCCATCTACAAAAATATTTTGCCCTGGAACAATTTCCCTGTTGGGATTAGGAGGAACAGTTTGTAAGGGTGTGGGGACTGTAACCAACTAGTTCAAAGGCTGGGGATTAACTTGCCTTTGAGGGCCTTGGTATTGATTTGGTTGAAAGGGAGGTCTATTTCCTTGGTAACCTTGATAAGGGGGTTTTGGATAAGGATTTTGTTGTCTCTTTAGATTAATTATCTCATTTGAGAAGGTCCTTAAAATGTTCTTGACATTATCCATTTCAGATGGTTGGACAGAGGTGTTTACCTTAGTAGGTTGTTGAGGAAATGAATACATAGACATAGGTGGGGTTGTATGATTAGGAGTTTCTTGAGGCAAAGGTAAGGTAATTTTTGGGAACATGGGCATAGGAGGCCTTGAGGGCAATTTTCTAGCATCTATCAAGTTATTTTCAGCCTTGACTGCCAACTCATATGCTTCTGGTAGTGTCTAACCTCCAAGAGACTGAATCATCACTGATATATCTGATTCTAAAGCTTTAAGGTAAAACACAATAGCCATACCTGGTAATGGTCTTGCTATAGTAGGAATTCTCTCCCAAGTCTTTTGAAATCTTGAGTTGAAATCAGTCATGACTTCTTGTGGTACCCTCTTAATAGTGATCAATTGTTGCAGCAAAAAAGATTTATCACCCTTTTCTTTAAATCTTTCAAAGAAAGTGTCACCAAGTTGATCCCATGTAAATATTGTGTTTGGGGTTAAGGATCTATACCAGTCCAAAGCCTTCCCTTTGAAAGAAGCTACTAATAGTCTTATGGCTATTGATAACTAAGAGAGGGGGGTGAATCAGTTATCCTAATATTTTAACTTTTTGTGCTTTCTTAATAGTTAATACAACATCAGATCAAACAAGCAAGCATAATCATGAAATGGAAATAACACCAATACACATGACACAATGGTTTTGAGGTGGAAACCCTGTTAAGGGAAAAAACCACGGGGTGATTAACCCAAGATATTATTCTCTATTAGAAGAATAGAAGATACAAAAAGGCACTTGCCAATTAGGGCTCACTGCCCGAGCACACTGCTCACAAGAGGCTTACTGCCTACAAAAGTCTTACTGTTTACAAGAAGAGAACTTGAACTGATGAGAAGCATTCACACATGCTAAGGTTCAGTTCTGGTTAAGCTCAATAGACTGATCTGCTACACTTCATTCTTACTCTCCTTAAGTGCTACTGTTCACTTACATTCTGAACCTATTTTTCTGCCTTTTATACTATTCTTCTTCTTTTATTCGCACTTCAATCCACACACACCACACACACACATCTTCACACCTAAATCCATCTTATATATATATCTGCACAGGTGATTTCAACACTTTTCTAGTCGGCATTCAGAATAGTCAATATTATTTCAAACTCTAGTCTATCAGCTGAAACCTTGCATACCAAGTAATGCGGATCAAGAATATGCTTGTGGAAGTCTTCAATCATGTTGGCCAATCATGAATGATACCTCAAGAAACTTAGTCATTAGCAATATCTCTTCCGGATTTGGGTCTGACAATCTGCCGGTATAGTTCTTGTTAGATCTAGGGCACACAACTGAGAGGGGGGGTGAATCAGTTGTACAAAAACTTGCTTCTAATTAAAACACTTGATTCTTCTTTATTAGTTAACAGTATATCAATTAACCATTCATGAAAGCAGAAAGCATAAACACCAGAGTAGATAAACATCAACACATTAGACACCAAGATTTTTGACGTGGAAAACTCGGTTAAGGGAAAAACCACGGGGTGATTAACCCAAGGATTATTCTCTGTTAGAAGAATAAGATAAAATGAATGGCACATGCCAATTAGGGCTCACTGCCCGAGCACACTGCTCACAAGGAGGCACACTGCCTACAAAGAGACACACTATCTACAAGATCATAAGGATCACAACCTTGAACTAGAGAATGACATCTTCACCATGTCTGGATCAGTTCCATTTAAGCCTGAAACACTTCTGCTCTGCCTTTCGCTCTTTCACTATACCACACTCATCTGCACCACAACACCCCTTTGAAATGAACTCACAAACCTTTATTTATACAAGACATCAGCTTAGGAACAATCATCTAAGTTGGCAATCAACCATAAGAACATTCACAGGATGAATAACACATCCGGTCGGCCACCACAAGAATATTTGCAAGATGAACAACTCATCCGGTCAGCTAGTCTAAACAAGAACTTCATCCGGAAGAATATCTTCAATTCTAGGCTCTACCACCAATGCAGATCAAGAACACCACCTCAACACTATCCAAGAACCTTCACAAGCCTGCCTAAATGACTAGGTACATCCGCACTTCCTCTACTCATTGGAATCTCTTCTCTTCCTCATCTGGAACTTCAAGAACACAGTCTATCGCCACTGTCATATTGCCAGAGGTGCTTCCAGACCTCCAAACCACATACCAATCAAGATGACACATTACAAGGACCTCCCAAACACTCTGTCCAATCCGCAGAATAGGACAATGCACTTCCAGATCTCACCGGACCTTTTTGTAACACTCTGTCACTCTGGAGCATCTCCCAAAACCAGTTCTACTTGATTGATCACAACTTCTTCACATCTTCATGAGGACCTCTGAAATCTTAACTGGATCATCTCAAGACTCATATCTACAAACCCTTTAATCCGCATCCTCTGAATCTCAACCTATTGAGTACTTTTGCCTTCTTCTCATCACTTTCTTCACTGTTGCTAATTGAGACTAATTTTCTCAATATCCTCAGCACACAGCTCATCCAATCCTTCTTGTCAATGCAATATGAGTATGTTGACATCAACGACAACATTGGTTCACCTCATACTTGCAACAATCTCCCCCTTTGTCATTGATGGCAACATATGATGTGAAAAACTATCAAGACAAGAACTTCTCCTTTCTGTCACAGCTCCCCCTATCAACAACAACTCTTCACATGTCTTCTCTTCCTTTACTGCTCCCCCTTTGATCATCAACCACTTGTTTTTCACATGTCTTCTCTGCCCCTTTGACATCAATGGCAAAGGGCTCATACTTGCAATTCTAACACATCAGAATCATACCAGCTGCTCCCCCTTAGTAGTAGCTCCCCATCATCAATCTGGATCACAAGATATGACTGTGATATCCACCGAACTGATACACATCAATGCATCCTAGTTCATCACCGGAGGGGCCATGACCCCTAACTTCTCCCGGAGATACTCAAAAGAGTCCTTGGGAAGAGGTTTAGTAAAGATATCTGCAATCTGATCCTTGGAGGGTACATACTCCAATCTAACTTCTTCCTTGTTCACTTGTTCTCTCAAAAAGTGAAACTTGATAGATATGTGCTTAGTCTTAGAATGCGATACCGGATTCTTAGAAATATTAATTGCACTTGAATTATCACAAAAAATTGTGATAGGCTCCTCATATTCAACTTTAATGTCTCTTAGCATCTGCTTCATCCATAAGATTTGAGTGCAACTGCCTGCTGCTGCAATGTATTCTGCTTCAGTTGTAGACAAAGATATTACATCTTATTTCTTGCTTAGCCAAGAAACCAATCTCTTTCCCAAAAAGAATGCTCCACCACTGGTGCTCTTCTGGTCATCCACATCTCCTGCCCAATCTGCATTTGTGTAAGCATGAAGAGAGAAATCATGATCTCTAGGATACCACAAACCATACTCCACTGTCCCTTTTAGATATCTAAAAATTCTCTTTATTTCCATAACATGAGATTCTCTAGGATCAGCCTGAAATCTTGCCACAAGACCAACAACCTGCATTATATCTGGTCTAGTTTGAGTGAGATACAACAATCCACCAATCATTGATCTATACTTTGTCTGATCTACCTTCGAAGAGTCATCATCTTTGCTCAACTTGCATCCGGTTGCCATAGGAGTGTTCATTGGCTTTGAATCTTCCATACCGAATTTCCTCAACAATTCTTTCACATATTTGGTCTGAGAAATGAAGATCCCTTTCTTTGTTTGAGTAATTTGTAGACCCAAGAAGAAATTCATTTCACCAAGCATAGACATTTCAAACTCACTTTTCATCTGATTTGCAAAAGTTTTGCACATACTATCTCTTCCTCCAAAAATGATATCATCCACAAACACTTCAACAATCAAAATGTTTTCATGATCAATTTTGAAATATAAGTTACTGTCAGCAGTACCTTTATTGAATCCAATCTACACAAGATGCTTATCCAACCTTTCATACCATGCTCTTGGGGCTTGCTTTAATCCATACAATGCTTTCTTCAACTTGCAGACCATATCATCATTATCAGACAATTGAAATCCATCCAGTTGTTCAATGTAAACTTCTTCTTCCAGATCACCATTTAGGAAGGCAGACTTGACATCCATCTGATATACCTTGAAGTCTTTGAAGGCAACAAATGCAAGAAATAATCTAACTGCTTCAATTCTTGCCACCGGAGCAAAGGTCTCTTCAAAATTAATTCCTTCTATTTGAGAGTAGCCTTTGCAGACCAATCTAGCTTTGTTTTTGATTACTTCACCAACTTCATTCAGTTTGTTCCAGAAGACCCATTTGGTTCCAATCACATTCTTGTCTCTTGGTCTGGGAACAAGATCCCAAGTATGATTTTTCTCAATTTGCATCAATTCTTCCTCCATTGCTTTGGCCTAGTTTTCATCATTGCAAGCTTCATTAACTGTCTTAGGTTCAATCTTTGAAATCAGACAATATTCATTTGAATCTTGAGCAATTCTTCTCCTTGTTTGTACCCCTTTACTTTTGTCACCTATGATCTGATCTTCAGAGTGATTTAGAGTTACATACCTTGGAACTTTGGGAGTTTCTTGCACTACTAATTCTTGATCATGCTCATTCAGACAAACTTCTTCTTCCTGATTTACCAGATCAGTCTGTATCTAAATTTTAGAGGAGGATGGAGCTCCTTGCACCAGAGGATCATTCTGATCATCTTCATCACATTCATAGAATTTTGAGGGCTTCTCCATTCCTTCATCAACCTTCACATTTGTACTTTCTATCATCTTTCTCAATCTCTTATTGTAACACCGGTATGCTTTGCTTTGAGTGGAGTAACCCAAGAAAATTCCTTCATCACTTCTAGCATCAAACTTTCTTAAATCTTCATCTCTTTTGATACAACATTTGCTACCAAATACTCTAAAGTATCTCACAGTAGGAGTTACACGAAACCAAATTTCATAAGGAGTCTTATCGGTGTTGCTTCTAATTTGAACTCGGTTAAGAGTGTAGACTGCAGTGCTGACAGCTTCTCTCCAAAACATCTGAGGAACATTTGCTTCCATCATCATTGTCCTGGAAGCTTCCTGGATGGTCTGGTTCTTTCTCTCAACTAGTCCATTTTGCTGTGGAGTCCTAGGAGCAGACAACTGTCTCTTTATACCATGCTTCTCACAAAAATCTATGAATTCACTGGATGTGAATTCACCACCTCTATCAGACCTTAGACATTTTAGTTTCAGTCCGGTTTGATTCTCTACCATAGCTTTGAAGATTTTGAACTTCTCAAGGGCTTCTGATTTCTCTTTTAGGAAGGTAACCCACAGGAATGGTCATCAATTAGCAACATGAAATATCTATCACCTTGCATACTCTTGATTCTTGTCAGACCACAGAGATCAGTATGTACTAATTCCAATAATCTGGTAGTGGACTGATCCTTGCTTTTGAAAGAGACTCTACTCTGTTTGCCTAGCTGACATTCTTTGCATAAACTATTTGTAGGTTTCACCAATTTAGGAAGATCTCTTACAGCCTGAGTATTGCTTATCTTGATGATGTTATCAAAATTCACATGGCACATCCTTCTATGCCATAACCAACTCTAATCAACTTGAACAAACAGACAAATTTTATTAGAACCAACTAGATGGAAGATATTACCTTTTGTTTGAGTACCAGATGCAATTTCAGTTTCGGAGCTTGTAAATATTCTGCATCTTCCATTCCTGAATCGGAGATCATAGCCTTTGTCCACTAACTGACCAACACTGAGAAGATTGTGCTTCAATCCTTCAACATATAGTACATTACCGGTTTTGCTCTTTCCATAAAAAGAAATAGTTCCCCTACCTCTGATTCTGCCAGCAGAATTGTCACCAAACTTTACCATTCCTCCTTCATACTTTTCCAAATCTAAGAACTTATTCTTGTCACCATTCATATGGTGAGAGCATCCACTATCAATAACCCAATCATCCTTTTCTTCAATTTGGGCAGCCAAAGCTCTTTCTACAACCTTATGATTGACAGATTCAGAGGATATTGAATCTTCTTCCTTGATGGCAATAAACACCCATTCATTTATGGATTTGGTTCCTATTTCTGATTCATCATCTGTTACTCCATTATCATCTTCTTCATAAACATAATAGCAGTTCTTTTGAAACCTTTGTCTGTTAGTATTTGACCTTGCAGATCTTTCCAGACATCTTGAAGCAAAATGACCAATCTTATTGCAGTTGAAGCAATTGAAGGGTAGTTTTCCTTCATACTTACTAGATCCTCTTGGTAGTCTCTTTGCAATGAGGGCTTCAAGTATAGCTATTTCTACTTCTTCCTCTTCCATGTCTTTCCTTGCTTGATCATACCATGAAAGCTTCCTTGAAGAATTCTCTCCCGGATCAAATCTTTGTTTGCCTTTCACATAGGCACTGGCCTTGAATGCAGATTCAGTCTTGGGTGATCATCTCCAAACTTAGTCATTTCAAATGCAACCAGTTTGCCATCCAATTGCTCTCTTGTGACAGTTGTATGGGCTCTGAATTCATCAATGGTAGCAACCTTGATTTTGTAGGCAGCAGGAAGGGATTTGAGAATTTTGCAAACAATTTCATTTCCATCCAGAATCCACCAGCATTCCTGATTCCACACACTAGCTCATTCACTCTTGGCATAAAGGTAGTGATATTTTCATCATCTTTCATCTTTAATCTTTCAAATTTCCCTTTCAGACTTTGTAACCTTGCACTCTTGACAAACTCATCTCCTTCATACAGAAGTTCCAGTTTAGTCCAGATCTCATATGCAGTTGGTAGTGTTGGTGATTGTTTTGATGCAATCATAACAATTAAGTTAAAATTCACATATAATGAACTGAAACTATACTTGAAAGATAAAAAGGAATCATTTAAGATTCAATTAATCCCAAGTCTACAATGATACTGTTGGTCAAATTCAGTTGGTCAATGTGAAGCTGTAATGTTCAAGGGGCCTTGTGTAATTTAGGGTTTCTTTGTGGTTTACTGGACTCAAACTATGCAAAAAGATCATGAGATATGTCAATACTTTTCATTCCTTTGCATAAAAGTGTTACTGTGCTGCAAAGCTTTAGATGGTTGTCTTGAATTATTGCAGCTTTCTCCTTTATACACTTTTGAAAATTGTCTACCATTAACTCTGTTGTGCATGCTTCTTCAAATTTGGGACAACTTCCTTTAGATTTCTACGTTTTCAGCTAAATATTTCAGATGGGTTGAGAAAAGTTAGAGAGATCTAATCTACACCTCATTTCTTCTACCGAAGGATCTAATTGTTCTATTATGCACTATGTAAATCCTACAGTAATTTGATCAAATCCGCAGTAAAAACCTTAAATGCAAGTTCTGAGCATTTTCACAAACATACATTTAAAATTGCAAGCTCTCAAAGAAAATATTTCAAAACACAAAGAAGAGCAGGAGAACACTCAGAAGATAGATGCAGAACTCCAAATTCTATTGTATTAGAAACAAATAGTCATCCATGATTTACAATGTTGGAATGACTCTTAGTTTCATTGATCAAATTACAGAGAACTTACAGGCTTTACATATACAGTAAGGAAGCCAGACATTCCACGCACACCTTACTGCAGACAAACAGGCAACCTCCTTCTTCTACTTCTAAACTATGCTAAGCTAAAATCCCTGTGTTTTCCTAAAAATCCCTGTTGTAGCCCCTGTTGTAAAGTGTTACAGTGCAGAGAGGCACAATATAAAGACTTTCTGATTGTCCTCACTACAACAAAACCTAACTAAACCCCTGGTTATAGCAGTAAATGCAGGTGAACCAGTTCTCCAAAATATCTCTGAGCAGTGTCAAATCTGGGCGAAATATTGCCCCTTCTGAGAAGCTCTGGCAGCTCAGCAATAACTTATGTTTATCTGCTGCAGTAATGTTCTCAGTTGCAACTTTGTCCTCCACTGGGTAGCCCCTTTTGACTTCTTTGCACTTGATCTTTATCTTCCTGCTCCTAAGATCAGATTTCCTCCGTGATGTCACTATGATCAAGTTCCAGCTACTTCCTCAACTGCAAGCCTGCAAAACAAGACAAGCAATAAGTATCACATTTATCAAATGAACAGCAGGAAACTAAAATATCTATTTAAATCAAGGTGACTGTGCAAAAAATGTGGAAATCAGGTCCAAAAAACTCTCAAAACGCATTCAAGACTGCACACAAACACTCAAAATGTCATGGGTCAACCATCGCTGACCAGAAAAATGCTACGGGTGCCAAAAAAATGCATTTAAAATTCCATCGCTTTCCATTTCCCGCCCATCAGTGTGTCCAAAAATACCTTGGGTGATGTTCATTGTTTGGTCGATGGCCCTTTATTAACTAGCACATGCTTTCTTATTCATCGGCAAGAGATTCGCCATCGGCAAACTCCAAATTCCTTGCTCCGACTACCGCTGTCTGGCCAAAATGGCCCAAAAACTTAAGTCCTCCCTCAACGCTATCGGCGTGAGTCCATACTTTGGTGTGAGATAAAGAACATACACCGATCCATATTGCTTGGCCGATGGCCTTTTATTTTGTTCCATCAGTGTGACTCTCACCGAAGTAGCCCTAGCGGCTTGTATTTTCTTCCTATCGGGCTGACACTATACTATCGGCAAGTCTCGAACCTCCTCCACCGATGACCTTTGTCTCATCGATGCCAGCACTATCGGCGTGACTCCTGCCGATCTCCCCTTTCATTGATCACCTTATTGGTGAGATCTCCCATATTGGCGAAGGCTTTAAACCTTGCTCTGATAGTTATCTGTTTCACCGATGAGCGTTGTATCAGCATGAGTCTTCCCGATGCCATTCCTCTTCCTTCCATCGGCATGAGCCTGCCCATCGCCAAGACATAACCAAACACTACCGACAGTGTAAGTTATGTCGATGGCATACCATCAGCGAGACCACATGCTTCGGGGTGACCTTTTGAAACTCGGCCGATGTTGAATGTTAGGTCGATGGCCACTTGTCATCAGTGAGAGACCCCCCCTCGGCGAGACCAAAATTACAAAGCCTTGAACCATTGAACCATTGAAAAAAGGGTTCAAGCGGATGGCTCAAAGTGGTGGTTCAATGATATATCACTTATGCAAGGCAACTGCATGACATGACTTGTTAGAAGAAAATGAACTTTGAACCTTGAACCATTGAACCTTTGAGAAAAAGGTTCAAGCGGATGGTTCAATCTGAAAGTTCAAAGATGTTATACAGAACAATAGTTTGCCTTTTGAGACAATTTTGGACATGTAGAACCATTTGAACCCTGAACCATTGAACCATTGAGAAAAGGGTTCAAGCAGATGGTTCAACGCGGTGGTTCGAACCTTAAAAAAACTTTGCCAATGAATAAATAATGGCGACCCAAAAGGTAACAAAGTGCACCGATGTACTTCCTACCAAACAGACAAATGCGAGATACAGAGTGGAAGCCAGACAAAATTCCCTTTAACCCAAAACCACCAAGTACGTATATTTCAAAATTTTAAATGAATGCCAACAAGGAAAAAGGCAAACAACTGACTGTTTATCATGCAAAACCTAATAGTACATTTTACCTAAATGATCATAACTTGCAAAATATGATGAATTTTAAGATGGTTCAAAAAGCAACCCTGGCTCATTTTTCACAAGGAATCCAACCACATCATGCATTAGTATTGAGAATGCAATTTTCTATATTTTTAACAAGGTTTGCAAATTTGACTCCCCTTTTCCCTTACCACCAAACATAACAACACAAGCAGAAGCAAAAGCAAAGCAACAACAGCGGTCCTCATTTTGCTAAGGAGAAAAATGGGGCATGTTGTGAACATCACAACAACTAGCAACCAAACAAAACAATTAAATTCAAAGTGTTCAAGAAAACTAGGTGAAATAAATTGATAACTTCCGACTATCCTTCCTGCAAATTACTATTCAGCTTGAGACTTAAGGTATCCAATAAGGGTGCATGAATTTCTATTTTCAATTTAATTGTGTGCACGTGATTAATAAGCCTCATCTTGAAGATCAGTTGAACAAACCAGTGACTGACATTAGCCTACGTAGGTGAGGATATTCCCTCATAGCCGACTGGATAGAGCCTTGCTACCAGCGAGCGTTCATAGCCCCGGCAAGGTTATCGTTACAATCCTCCTAAGTAGAGCCCCACTGCCAGCGAGTGTCTATAGCCCCAGTAGAGTTACTTAGATGGCTTAATCTAGATTTTCAGTATAATCTGCTTTATTTATTTATTTTTTATATATTTTATATTTTATGATTTTGAAATATTTCACAAGATATAGCAATTTGTAACTTCATGAAGCAAGGAGTGGACACTTACTGAAATTAAGTTGAGAATTGTAATGGTAGCAAGGGTGACCTCTGAATTTTCACCTAATATCTACACTGGTAAGTTCAACAAACCCAAGGATTTTAGGTGTGTCATTGTGAGAAACTTGCTTCGAATTCTCAATCACATTTATTGAATACAAAACTTTGGAAGATAAATAACTCTCTACATTCATGACAGTAACAAGTTATGTGTAAATTGTGAATGATTAACTTGAATATCCTAAATTTTATATTGTTTTGAATGGTTGCTAGTTTGCTCCTTAATACTCTAAAGTAAAATAAAGATCCCTGCTGAGGAGACAACAAACAAACCAAACAAACAGGCTGTACAAAAAGCAAAAAAAGCAAAAAAACTGTACAAACAGAAAGAAATAGAAAATAGAAACAAATAGAAGACAAACTGTACAAATAGCCAACCCAAAAAGAAAATAGCAAAAGAAGAACTGTACATTACTTATAGCACTTTACACCAAAATGGACTGCCCTTTACCTTAGGCCTGGAAGTAGTGTTTCAAATGTTGGCCGTTAACTGGTAATGGTACATCTTCTCCAGTCAAGGTCTTAAGTCTGAATGTGTTATCTCCTATTATTTCTGAGACTTGTAATGGACCCAGCCATAATTTATCACATTTTCCATGGCTTCCTTTCTTTTCATGTGCTTTGTCCCAGCACAGCACTAAGTCTGATATCCTAAATGTTTTGACTCTTGCCCTTTTATCAAACCACCTCTTAACAACCGCTTGGTGTTTGGCAAACTTCTCGATGGCTTGACCTCTTTTCTCATCTAGTTGTAGCATTTGCACTATTCTGGCTTCCCTATGGTTATCAAAGCCTAGATACTCATTGGCAAACTTCTAGGTTGGTATTCTTAGATTTACTGGAAGTATGGGATCAGTCCCATAAACTAAATGATAAGATGTGCTACCTAAAGCTATTTTAAACTTGGTCCTATCTACCCATAATGCATATCTTAACAGGGTATTCCACTCTCTAGGATTCTTTGCAATCAACCTTTTGATTATATCTAATAGGATTTTGTTAGTCGATTCAACCAATCCATTACCTTGAGGGTAATAATTTGAAGAAAACCTTAAAATGATCCCATTTTCAATTGCCCATTTAGAAAACTTTAAAGAAGAGAAAGCAGGGCCATTATCACATACCAATGAATAGGGAGTTCCAAACCTGGTGATGATGTTTTCTTCAAGAAACTTGATAAATACCTCAGTTGTGGAAAATTTACAGCAGGTGGCCTCAGTCCACCTTGTACAATAGTCTGTTACCGTCAGTATAAATTTGTGTCCTGCAGAAGATGGGGGGTTGATGACTCCAATAAAATCCAAGCCCCACTATGCAAATGGTCTTGATTCAATCACAGGTTGTAGTGGATTGGCCTGATTTCTCCCTTTATCTGCTGCAGTCTGACAGGTGTGGCAACTTCTGGTGTGACTCTTAGTGTCTTTGAACATTGTGGGCCAGTAATAGCCCGCCCTCAGTATTTTGTGTGTTGTAGCTAAATGGGAACCATGGTTGGTTCCGTACTTGTCATGTAGTTCTGTCAACACTTTATTAGCTTCAGTTCTGTTTATGCATCTCAGATAAATTCCATCATGGTTCTTCCTGAATAGAAGACCTCCTTGCACCATATAATTTTGTGCTTTAATCTTCAAAGCTCTCCTCTGAGAAGCCTTCATCCTGTTTGGGTACTTTCCAGCTATCAAGAAGGTACTTAAATCATCATACCGGCCTAATGCACTCTGGGAATTCAATACATACTGTTGTTTTATCAAATCAGGATCCGTATTTGCTATTGTTTGCACCAACGCCTGCCCTCTGACCAGCTTCATGGGAATGATTTCCACATCGAACTCCTGCAGCGTGGTGATCCACTTGGCTCTTTTTTTTCCAGGTTCGTTCTACATCAGCAACATTTTTACTGCTGCGTCTGGTACTATGGCTTTGATCTGGCTGCGCAGAATGTAGTGTCTAAATTTTTTCATAGCCTTTACTAATGCAAATGCCTACCTCTTGATGTCTAGATACCTCAACTGTGCATCCTTCAGAGGCGTGCACATAAATGCAATGGACCTCTCTTCATTGTTTTCACCTTTCTACGTCAAGGCAGCCACGACTGAATGAGAAGATGCAAAGGAGTAGATGTAAAACGGGCTTGTGTAGTCTGGACTTACCAATACAGGAGCATTAGAAATTGCCTCCTTGATATCTTCAAATGCGGCTCTAGCCATTGGCGTCCATTCCATCTGCGCATCCTTCTTCAACATGGCATTAATGGCTGCACGATCCCCGCAAAACCTGTGATAAACTTCCGAACAAAGTTAATTTTACCAAAAAGTGATTTCAACTCTTTCCTACTGTTTGGTATTTGCAAATTTTTTATGGATTCTATCCTATCCGGATCAATTGAAATTCCATTTTCAGAAATGACATGGCCTAATAATTTACCTTCAGTTATGCCAAATATACATTTATTAGGATTAAGGGAAATCCCATACCTTTCACATCGCTTGAGTATTTTCCTGAGATCTTTAGCGTGAGTGGATGCATCCTTGGAATACATAGTCAAATCATCCATATACACAACAATGCACTTGCTTGATAATCCACGGAATGCAATATCCATGGCTCTCTGAAAAGTGGCACCTGCATTGATCAGACCAAAAGGCATTCTTCTATACGCATAATTTCCCCATTTGCAAGTGAAGGTGGTTTTAAGTCTATCTTCTCTATCAATTAAGACCTGGTTATAACCTGAAAAACCATCTAAAAAAGACATCATCTTTGTGCCATTTACTGCTTGTAGCACTTCGTCTATCAGAGGCAGAGGATAATTATCTTTTTAGATGCTTTGTTTAAATTTCTAAAGTCTACGCATAACCTGATGTCTCCGTTTTTCTTCCTCACTGGTACTAAGTTAGCTACCCAGACAGAATGTCTGACTGGGAAAATTATTCCAGCAGACAGCAATTTTTTAACTTCCTCAAAGATTAAAGGCTCTAGAATGGCGTTCACAGGCCTTTGCTTTTGCCTAAATGGTTTAACCTCTTTTCTTAAAGGTATTACATGAGTTATGATGGACTCATCAAATGTTTTTAAGTCTTCATACATCCATGCTATTACGTGTTTATAATCTTTTATAGTGTCTAAAACCTCTTTTCTAATTTTCTTAGAGCAAGCTTTCCCAATTAGTACATTTTGTGGATTTTGCTCTGTCCCTAAGTTATGTAAATCACACTTACCCCCTTCTATTTTGGGCAAGTCCTTCTGTCTCATTACTCCATCGAAGTCAAAGATATGTTCTAATTCAATTACTCCTTTTGGTAAGAAGTTGCTCTTCAAGTTGATTATATCCTCTTCGTCCCATGTTACTTCAGGCCTTTCTTGTTCATCAATGATTTGAGCCTCAAATGCCTCATTACAAGTCAAAAAATCAATAATTTGTTGATCCCCTCCAAATACCTAAAAGTGTGTAATGTTGTCTGGTATACTGGGCACGTTAACTAGCTCAACAGCAAATTGTCTCAATCCTGACAGTGCCAATGGTTCTAATGTACTAGCAGCAACTGCTAGCGCATCTGGCCTGTGGTTTAGCTCTCTGGGGATGTGCTCTATGTTAAAAGCATCAAACGAATCTATTAAACCCCATACTCTATGTCTGTAACTAATCATTTTCTTGTAATTGCAGGCATATAGTTTCCTCACTTGTCTGACTACTAATTCAGAGTCTGAAAATACTCTGATTGTTTTCACCCTTTTCTTGATGGCCATGACAAGTCCTAAAATTAGGGCCTCATATTCAGTAATATTGTTAGTACAGGAGAATTATAATCTATATGCTGCCAGATGTGATTTACCTTGAGGATCTATGAGTTCAACACCTGCACCTGCGCCCTGTTTTGATTTGGACCCATCACACTTCAACATCCACATGCCATCTTTGCTTTTCTGACCTTTTATCTTGGCATGTTTTGTCTCTTTTATCGCCTGTGGGGTGTTGTCTTGTTTATTCATGTTTTTTTTTAAATTTTTTGGTTAACTTGCATATGTGTATTTCCATCTGTTAAATCAGAAAGACAACCATCCTTGTCCTTTATTTCTTCTCCTAAATCTAGAATCAAGGCATCTATATCATCCTAAACATATTTTTGTGTTGGATCAGGATTCTCATTTTCCTCTTATAACTCTACCCTCCCTATGCATTTTTTGTATTCATATTCAATGATGTCTTTGCATATTTCACAACTCTCCTCAGAATGTTGCCTATCATGGACTCTACACCTATTTTTATATAATTTACATTGGACTGGCAAATTGTGTTTAACGCGCTCTTCCACCTCTTGTCTAATGGCATGACTAAATTTGTCTATTGCATTGTTTTCTTCATCTGAAGAATTTCCATCAGACTCAATGAATAATGCTGTCCTATTGCTGACACATTTTTTTCTAATGTTTAACATCATGATCTCTTCAATTTGCACCCCATTGTTGGTAATTCTATATACACCAGGTTCAACAGCAGCATATAATATTTCATTAGTTCGATTATACTCTGTTATCATATGTTTCATTCTAGGCTCTGCCTCTATTCTAATCTGGTTTGGGACACCTCTCCAAGGTAGCCACATATGTGAAAAGTCAGTGGCCATATATCCGTTTAATGTCTTGGACCAATCCCTACTCAACAACATTCCATAATTTATGGGTATATCCACTACTTGAATATCAATGATTTGGCTTACCCTAAGGTCTGAGGCTAATTGCATTTGAATGTTCATGAGTTCTCCTATCGCGCTAACCTCGGTCTTATCTAATTGTGTGACAACCTTGGCAGATTTGGTGGGAGTCAGCCTGAGAGTTTTACATATTCCTAAGGGCATCACGTTGGCTGAGGCACCAGAATCTACCATGCAATTATGTATATTCTTCCCACACAATCTAATAGTTAACAAGAAAGGGGGAGTATCCCTCTTATCTGCATGTATTACTACATTTGTATTGGAAGGCTGCTCAACTTTCTTATTTTTCTCTTTAGGCGGTGAATCTCTATTAGGAACAGTTATATCAGCAGACACCTCGTCTGTCATGGATGTATCTAGTGATTTTATAAAAGCATTTCTGATCCCTAGGGTCTTTAATAATTCATTTAGGGGTATACTGACCTTAATTTTCTTTATTTCCTCTGACAAGTAACTCGTTAATCTTGTTGTCTCTATTGTTTCAGTTTTACTTGTTTGATCCTTTTGTATTGCTATTCCATTATTTGTGTGCTGATTAGCTTTAAGTATGGTAGGATTGTTGCTAGCATTCTGATCTGGGGGTGTACCGAAGTTATTCGGAGGAACGAAAGTGGTAAAAGGTCCTCCTGGCCTAGGGTTGTCCCTCAAATTATAGGTGTGGTTTTTATTTGTCTGTTGAAAGGCCTGCACCTTTTCTATTTCATTTAATATCTCATTTTTATATTCAAAGGGAAACTGAAAAGCATTTAACACAAAGGCTGATTCAGGATAAAGATTTTCACAATAGTATGGTCCATCTTCTAGCAATTCATCCTCTTTCTCTTCTGCAGTTGTAAAGGTAAACGTTTCTAAGAGTAATGCTGTGTCATATCCTAAGGGTACTACCTCATTACCCTTGGGAATGAGAAATTCAAAGGTAGGAGGCTGCACATCTATATTAAAAATGCTGGCTGCTAAGTGGAACTGTGGACAGTCGTGCTCAGCATGGGCATTGGTATTGTGAAATCTGCACCAATTTTTGGGTGTTGTACTGGCCATTTGTATGCTAGCCATTTGTTTTGCATCATGATTATCTATATTCTCAAAAGGAGAAGCTAGAGTACCGTTGTTGGGCCCAGTGTTCCATGTCTTGTGTTTCGTTTGGTATTTTGATTTCTATTATTATTGCCGCAGGTCCTATTATCTATCACTGGCCCTCTATTTTGCATTGGTTGCCCCTGGTTGGGGCCTTGATGCTGATTATAGTTCTGGTTCTAATTGTACTACTGATTTTGATTGAAACTATAGTTCTGATTTTGGCCTTGGTTGTGATTTTGATATTGACTGCAGTTTTGGTTGCCTCTTCCATAGAGGTTCTCGTTTCTTAGTTGTGTCACTTTGGTGGTTAACCTTTTCAAATGTGCAGTGATCTCTTTGATTTCTTCCCTATCCTCTTGTGCTTTTGCCACAGTTGTATCCCTAGGAGGTTGGAAGAAAGGATGACCATTATTTTGACTGTTATTGGAAGTACTAGCTGTGTAAGGAGTTATAGCTTGGATTGGGGTAGGACTATACACAGGTGTGTAAGGAGGAACTAGATTTAATAGTGGAGTGTGCTGCATAGGGGCTCCATTCCATGGTTGTGCCTGATTCTGCACCCCAAAATTTCCTTCATTAATAAATGGGCTATAAGTTGTATGCCTCATCTCTTGGTTCACTGAGGCTGCCTCTTTATAGGCTTTGGATATTGAATCTACGTCAGGTTTTCTTTTGACAAACATGGCAGTTAGAGGATCCAAGGCTGCATAGTACATAGCCAACAAGGGATCATCATCTATGGTATAAGGGGCTACCAACCTAGAATAGGCCTTTTGAAATCTGTCATTGAAATTATCAATCAGCTCTCCCTCACCTCATTTTATAGCAGCCAATTTATGATACAAAGCGCAAGGGTCAATGGGTCCCCTAAATCTTGATAGAAATGCCTCTTCCATAAGTGACCAGGAAGAAATGTAACCATTGGGTAAGTTTACATACCAGCTAGAGGCTTGTTCATTAAAGATGTAGGGAAACAATCTACACACCACATCCTTGTGCTCTAACATAGCCCTAAAACATGCTTCCTTAAATATTCTAATATGATCTTCTGGGTCCTGATGCAACTGGTATTTGGGACATATCTTCTCTGGGTTTTTGGGCATCTCATGATAATCATTGAAGAATATGGGAGAATGAACATTGAAATAAGCCATTGCAGGTGTTTGGGCTTGACCTGAACTTGTAGGAATACCTGGATTGATTGGTGGATTAGGATTTACAGAAGGATTGAGACCTCTAGGAGTGCCTGAACCAAGATTTAAAGATCTGAACAGTGATCTGTCAAGACTCACAATACTACGGATGTTAAAAGGTGACCTAGGAGGTGTTCCAGATGAACTTCCTGCTTGCAATATTTTTGGATTGCAAATTAAAGGTTTTTTACTTCGCCTTATATTAGGTAGTTGCACAAATATATCTCCCAAACTAGATTTAGACCTAGTCACTCTATTACTGTTATTAGCGAGTTTGAAACAAACTCTAACTCATGATGCCCTCCTTCTAGCGCCAAAAAAACTGTTGGTGATTATTTTGATGCAATCATAACAATTAAGTTAAAATTCACATATAATGAACTGAAACTATACTTGAAAGATAAAAAGGAATTGTTTAAGATTCAGTTAATCCCAAGTCTACAATGATACTGTTGGTCAATGTGAAGCTGTAATGTTCAAGGGCCCTTACGTAATTTAGGGTTTCTTTGTGGTTTACTGGACTCAAACTATGCAAAAAGATCATGAGATATGTCAATACTTTTCATTCCTTTGCATAAAAGTGTTACTGTGCTGCAAAGCTTTAGATGGTTGTCTTGAATTATTGCAGCTTTCTCCTTTATACACTTTTGAAAATTGTCTACCATTAACTCTGTTGTGCATGCTTCTTCAAATTTGGGACAACTTCCTTTAGATTTCTACGTTTTCAGCTAAATATTTCAGATGGGTTGAGAAAATTTAGAGAGATCTAATCTACACGTCATTTACTCTACCGAAGGATCTAATTGTTCTATTATGCACTATGTAAATCCTACAGTAATTTGATCAAATCCACAGCAAAAACCTTAAATGCAAGTTCTGAGCATTTTCACAAACATACATTTAAAATTACAAGCTCTCAAAGAAAATATTTCAAAACACAAAGAAGAGTAGGAGAACACTCAGAAGATAGATGCAGAACTCCAGATTCTATTGTATTAGAAACAAACAGTCATTAATGATTTACAATGTTGGAATGACTCTTAGTTTCATTGATCAAATTACAGAGAACTTACAAGCTTTATAGATATAGTAAGGAAGCCAGACATTCCACGCACAAATTACTGCAGACAAACAGGTGACCTCCTTCTTCTACTTCTAAACTATGCTAAGCTAAAATCCCTGTGTTTTCCTAAAAATCCTTGTTGTAGCCCCTGTTGTAAAGTATTACAGTGCAGAGAGGCACAATATAAAGACTTTCTGATTGTCCTCACTATAGAAAAAACCTAACTAAAACCCTGGTTCAAACCCCTAGTTACAGCAATAAATGCAGGTGAACCAGTTCTCCAAAATATCTCTAAGCAGTGTCAAATCTGGGCGAAATATTGCCCCTTCTGAGAAGCTCTGGCAGCTCAGCAATAACTTCTATTTGTTTGCTACAGTAATGTTCTCAGCTGCAACTTTTTCCTCCATTGGGTAGCCCCTTTTGACTTCTTCGCACTTGATCTTTATCTTCCTGCTCCTGAGATCAGATTTCCTCCGTGATGTCACTATGATCAAGTTCCAGCTACTTCCTCAACTGCAAGCCTGCAAAACAAGACAAGCAATAAGTATCACATTTATCAAATGAACAGTAGGAAACTAAAATATCTATTTAAATCAAGGTGACTATGCAAACAATATGGAAATCAGGTCCAAAAAACTCTCAAAACGCCTTCAAGACTGCACACAGATGCTCAAAATGTCATGGGTCAACCATCGTTGACCAGAAAAATGCTACAGGTGCCAAAAAATGCATTTAAAATTTCATCGCTTTCTATTTCCCGCCCATCGGCGTGAAACTATCCATCGGTGTGTCCAAAAATACCTTGGGTGATGTTCGTTGTTTGGCCGATGGCGCTTTATTAACCAGCACGTGCTTTCTTATTCATCGGCGAGAGATTTCCCATCGACGAACTCCAAATTCCTTGCTTCGACTACCGCTGTCTGGCCGAAATGGCCCAAAAACCTAAGTCCTCCCTCAACGCTATCAGCGTGAGTCCATACTTCAGTGTGAGATAAAGAACATACGCCAATCCATATTGCTTGGCCGATGGCCTTTTATTTCGTTCCATCGGCATGACTTTCGCCAAAGTAGCCCTAGCGGCTTGTATTTTCTTCCTATCGAGCTGACACTATACTATCGGTGAGTCCCGAACCTCCTCTGCCGATGACCTTTGTCTCATCGATGCTGCCACTATTGGCGTGACTCCTGCCGATCTCCCCTTTCATTGATCACCTTATTGGAGAGATCTCCCATATCGGTGAAGGCTTTAAACCTTGCTCCGATAGTTATCCATTTCGCCGATGAGCGTTGTATCGACATGAGTCTTCCTGATGCCATTCCTCTTCCTTCCATCGGCATGAGCCTGCCCATCGCCAAGACATAACCAAACACTGCCGACAGTGTAAGTTATGCCGATGGCATACCATTGGCGAGACCACATGCTTCGGGGTGACCTTTTGAAACTCAGCCGACATTGAATGTTAGGCCGATGACCACTTGTCATCAGCGAGAGACCACCCCTCGGCGAGACCAAAATCACAAAGCCTTGAACCATTGAACCATTGAAAAAAGGGTTCAAGCGGATGGCTCAAAGCGGTGGTTCAACGATATATCACTTACGCAAGGCAACTGCATGACATGACTTGTTAGAAGAAAATGAACTTTGAACCTTGAACCATTGAACCTTTGAGAAAAAGGTTCAAGCAGATGGTTCAAACTGAAAGTTCAAAGACGTTATATAGAACAATAGTTTGCCTTTTGAGACACTTTTGGACATGTAGAACCATTTGAACCTCGAACCATTGAACCATTGAGAAAAGGGTTCAAGTAGATGGTTCAACGTGGTGGTTCGAACCTTAAAAAAAACTTTGCCAATGAATAAATAATGGCGACCCAAAAGGTAACAAAGTGCGCCGATGCACTTCCTGCCAAATAGACAAATGCGAGATAAGCAAAGCAATAGCAGGGGTCCTCATTTTGCTAAGGAGCAAAATGGGGCATGTTGTGAACATCACAATAGGTAGGTCAATAACATTTGAGAGATCTGAGTCATTCAATGCGCTTAGAAGAGCTTCCTTGGTCCGCAAATTGTTTTCAGCATCTGTGATTTCATTCAGAGTTTTCGGACCACCCTGTGGAGGTACATATGGTTTTGAGACTATGGCCAAGTATGCTTTTCCCATACACTCCAAGTGACATTTCATGCGACCTTTCCAGAGAGTGAAGTTGGTTCCATCGAACTTCAGACTATCCTTCTTATATGACGACATCCTAGATCTCCTCAAGCGGTTAAGCTCCTTTCAGAGGAACTTAGCTCTGATACCAATTGTTAGATCTAGGGCACACAACTGAGAGGGGGGGTGAATCAGTTGTACAAAAACTTACTTCTATTTGAAACACTTGATTCTTCTTTATTAGTTAACAGCATATCAATTAACCATTCATTAAAGCAGAAAGCATAAACACCGGAGCAGATAAATATCAACACATTAGACACCAAGATTTTTGACATGGAAAACCCAGTTAAGGGAAAAACCATGGGGTGATTAACCCAAGGATTATTCTCTGTTAGAAGAATAAGATAAAATGAATAGCACATGCCAATTAGGGCTCACTGTCGAAGCACACTGCTCACAAGGAGGCACACTGCCTACAAAGAGACACACTATCTACAAGATCATAAGGATCACAACCTTGAACTGGAGAATGACATCTTCACCATGTCTGGATCAGTTCCATTTAAGCCTGAAACACTTCTGCTCTGCCTTTCGCTCTTTCGCTATACCACACTCATCTAGACCACAACACCCCTTTGAAATGAACTCACAAACCTTTATTTATACAAGACATCAGCTTAGGAACAATCATCTAAGTCGGCAATCAACCATAAGAACATTCGTAGGATGAATAACACATCCGGTCGGCCACCACAAGAATACTTGCAAGATGAACAACTCATCCGGTCGGCTAGTGTAAACAAGAACTTCATTCGGAAGAATATCTTCAATTCCAGGCTCTACCACCAATGCGGATCAACAACACCACCTCAACATGATCCAAGAACCTTCACAAGCCTACCTAAATGACCAGGTACATCTGCACTTCCTCTACTCACTGGAATCTCTTCTCTTCCTCATCCGAAACTTCAAGAACACAGTCTATCGCCACTGTCATACTGGCAGAGGTGCTTTCGGACCTCCAAACCACATACCAATCGAGATGACACATTACAAGGACCTCCCAAACACTCTGTCCAATCCGCAGAATAGGACAATGCACTTCCGGATCTCACCGGACCTTTTTGTAACACTCTATCACTCCGGAGCATCTCCCGGAACCGGTTCTACTTGATCGATCACAACTTATTCACATCTTCATGCGGACCTCTAAAATCTTAACTGGATCATCTCAAGACTCATATCTACAAACCCTTTAATCCGCATCCTCTGAATCTCAACCTATTGAGTACTTTTGCCTTCTTCTCATCACTGTTCTTCACTGTTGCTGATTGAGACTAATTTTCTCAATATCCTCAGCACACAGCTCATCCAATCCTTCTTGTCAATATAATATGAGTATGTTGACATCAATGACAACACTGGTTCACCTCATACTTGCAACAGTTCTTCCTTTGTCTACTCTGTCAAACAGGAACCCAACACCCAAGTGTTCATATCTCTTCACCCTTCCATCACCGGAGGGTAAATCCTTGAAATCTATTAGTCAAGGTACTCCTTTGGACTTCCCCAAATCTGTACTTTACTGAAATACTTGCTCTAAGAGATCCAAACCTGACTGTTGGACCTTGCTGACTACTCTGTTCTTGCTTACCGGATCATAACACTTCTTCAATTTGACTTCCGGTAGAGACTCATTATGTCTTACAAATGTGTGAGATAACCTTTGTTTGCATCAATGACAACATTCATGAATCCATATAGTGTCTCTTGCTAACAATCTCCCCCTTTGGCATTGATGGTAACACTTAGTGAAAAATGACTGTCACACTATACTCCCCCTTGGCTGATGCTCTGTCTCTATGTACATTTTTCAGAGCTCCCCCTTAGCTGGATTCCTCATTTTTCACTGCACATTACTCCCCCTTTGACATCAATGGCAAAGGGTGGGGTCCACACACCAAAATTTTCAAAAATTAATCTATACTTAGTCACATAAGTATATCATCTAGTTGTACTCTATATATACTTTAGTATGTATGCAAAAGTGTTTTTCAATTGTATAGCTTCGGTTGCCCAACTCAACTTCATCCTGTCCAAAATTGATATGTGACCACTCAATAGGAATGCAAAAGCTTCTGCCTTCTTCAGATCTATCGGATCATTTGTCTTGGCTGCGGTTTGAGCATCACTTAGGGCCTCATGCATGGCCTCCAACTTAGGAGTGATTATTCTTCTAAGTTCATTTAACTTGCTAATTCTATTTTTCTTTTCTTTCTCTAGCTTCTTAATTTCATCCAAGATTGCAATAGTCTGACATTCTTGATTTACTATGGATGAGGTAAGTGGATCAAAATTTTGAGAAAGGTTTTTTTAGTTTGATCTCCTATTTTTTCATTTTCTTCTCAATCTCCATTATTGATTTGGACCACGATAGATAGAATTTATATATTACCCCGCCATCTTTAAGAGCATTTTCTAAGCTCTTTATCCCTATATCCATATTTCTTCTATCATTCGATATTAGACTTAGTACTTCAGAGAATCTTTTATCCAAAAACTATTTCCAGACCTTTTCCTCAGCTGATTTCTCTAAGGACTCAAAATGAGGGCTGATTGAACTAACAAGAGACTTAAGATTACCTGATGAGGAAGCTAATGAATCCTTCAGAAAGGATGGCATGATCTTTTCAAGCACACCGAATGCAGCTTCTATTAGCTCATAGTCTTACATGTGAGACTTTAGGAGTTTTTCTTTTGCCTTAGCATTAACAAATGAAGCTATCTTCATTATTTGTACCGGGGAAAGAGAATCAAAATCAAATGGTCCTAGTAGAAGTTCTGGTTCGTCAATTTCCATTATCTCTTTGTTTAAGAATTCTTTGACAATTTCTGCAGTGTCTCTTGTTAAAGACAGAGTTTCCTTTTCTTTTGTAGTCTTAGAGCTATCGTCTTCTTTTTCCTTCACTTCTTTTTCTTTCTCCTTTATCCTTTCTTCTCCTTTGGATCCGAAGTCAGCAGGAGAAACTGGAGGAGTGGTGTTTGTTTGTTCACGGGCCACCTCTTCTGGAGCAGAGGATTCCAAGTCCTTATCTTTTTTCTTCACCGGTGTCCATTACTTCTTCTGTCATTGCCTCAGTAGATTCTTTTTCAACACTTGTAGCTAAGGGATCAACACCCAAGTCCTCTATAATAGGAATGTTGAATCTTGAGTATGCATTTCGTAGGATTTCTTCTATTTCTTTTGCCACTTTATCAGTTTCTCCAAGCATGAGTTGATTCATTCTAGTCTTACTCCATAACTCATTCTTGCAATCTTTGAAGATCATATCCATTTGTTTTGGAGTAATTGAAGGGTAGAGCTAAATGGCTATCTATTCTCTAATTTCTAAGTCCTTAGCCTTAGCATTTCTTTTCTCATTTCAAGTTCCTTTTCCAAACTTTTAGGAATTAGAGAAATTATTTCAATCAAGGCTTTATTGTATATGTTCAAGTACTTAACTGTGGCTTCCTCCAAGATTTTTCTATCTACATCATTATATGCATCATAGAATTATGTTATTGGTTGCAGGTTCCCATCCATAGTAACAGCTTTGACTACATCATCTGGGGACAGAGTGGGCTTTTCAACAAACTCTTCTGCCTCTGCCACCTTATCTGCACTGGATACTTTCTTCTTCTTCTTCATCTTCTTGATTTCCTCATCAGATTCTGTCTCTTCTTCATCTTTCTGACTGAAATAAGACCTTGTGGCCTTTGTCTTAGTTCTTTTCTCTTCTTTATTGGATGATTTTGCTTCCGATTTTGATGCCTTTGAGGTCTTAGTAGGTGCAGACCTCTTAGAGGATCTGGTTTGGGAGGAGGCTTTTACCGGATCACTTTCCTTTTTTACTTCTTCCTTCTCTTTTTCTACCCTTTCCATCTTTTCTCTATGTGCATCAAGTGCTTCTTTTGAGATTCCATGCCTCTTTACAAAATCTTCTACCTCTTTTCTCACTTTTCTCTTTATCTCCGGTTATCTGAGTTCCACATGGATTTTTATACTTAATTCTTCAAAGGTTCCAAACCTTTCTGCCTTAGGATCCTTTGGTTGACTCAACATGTGCTGAACATGCAACTCTACGATTTTCTCATCCACCTCATACCCCATTGGCATGATCCACACTGTTCTTGGTTCCACTGCCTCCATTAGGCACTGATTAGTCTCTACCATAAAGCATACTGTGTCTTTGTATTTCTCAACTAGAGATTGGGGAATTCTCTCTCTAGCTTGCATCATGTTCTGGAAGTTTTTGAAATATCCCTAGAGAGCTATATTCTGTGCCTTGGCATCACTAAGCCCAAGTATATAATCTCTGATCTAAATGGCTACTGGTCTATCATTCTGCCATACCCAGCCACTAGATTTGAGAAGCTCATTCATGTAATAAAAGAAAAGATAGAGGATCAAACCACCGTATTTGAAGTTCTTCTTATCCTTCTTTATCTTCTGTAGATTCTCCAAGAGTTGGTTCAGAAGGAGCTCACAAAGATCATAGTCTACATTCTTCCTCAACATTTCATAAGTAGTATATATAGCAATTCCAGAAATTGAATTTTCCCTACTGGAGTGATATATCTTATATCCAATTATCATTGATGCAAACTTGATATCCAGATCTATGATATCCTCTATAGTCATTGCTCTTTTATCAAACTTTGATCCGGTAGCCTCACTTACAATTTGGTTTTTGACAGATTTGAGAATGGGCATCTCACTGGTTGAGTGTAATCTAGTTATAGCCTTAATGGCATCCTTAGTGATCTTAAATGGCTTGTTCAACCACATGAAGTTGTCATGCATTCGGCTCATAATATACCAGACCCATTCATCTTCTAGAAAATAGGGGAAATGAATGCACTGTGCAAAATGTTTGTCCCAGATAGCTTTATACTGGGGTTTGAGTTCGAATGAGTCATCTATCAATTGCTTGTGATAGATATCGACCAACTTAGATTCCCCAAATTCTTCAATACTTGCATGAATATATGCCCTAACATCTTCTACATGCAAAACCCCATGCGGAATGCTTAACAAAGCACCTATGGGATCAACTTCTAGGGATTTATATGGATGCTTCTTAAATTTAGGGCGAGGCCTATCAGAAATCTTCACTACATTTGGAGTAGCCATCTTTCAAAGATTTGCAGAGAGATATTAGGAATGGAAAATACCTTTTACGCTTCTAGGTTACACGAAGTGAGCTGGATCAATTGCTGGATGAATTGGATTCTGTAGATGATCTTTGATGGGCTTGAGGAATTTTTGTTGCAGAGCTTCTTTTCATTTCTTCTTGAATGCAAAATGAACAAGTGCTTAATGAGAAAACCCTTATATTGCTCCGCAAACCCTAATATCAAGTTGCAATAAATGCTCAACCTAAGTCATTCCGGTTTGCCTTATTCGGATGACTTGAAGAACCGGATCAATCTTGATCTAAACATCTTGTGGATCTTCCAAATCTTAACCATATTTTATTTAGATGTTTCTCTTATGAACCCTTTAATCTGCAACTCTCCTTGTGCCAGTTCTGGCACCAATTGACTGGCTGGGGGAAAATGGTTTTCTTTGTGTCTCCCCCCGAGCCAGAGTTCACTTTTTAATTTCCAGAAGGAATATCAGCACCAGAGTCTGGTGCGGAACCATCCCCTACATTTTCTGTACTTTTCTTCACCCAAATATTTTTCATCTCACTTTGAACTTTATCTGCATTCACCTTTTGTTTTCCCTTATCTTGATTCTGATTATGATGTACCGGATCTCTTTTGTCCTGATTCTTGTTTCTACAAAATTTTGCAATATGGCCAGATCTATTGCAAATTTGGCAAACAACATTTCTTTGCATATTTGAATGATATCCTCTTGATATGCATTGATTAGCCATATGACCCATTCTATTGCATGCAAAGCATCTACCATTGAATGAATTGTTCATTTGCATATTTCTGCATTCATGAGATTTGTGACCATACCTTTTGCAGTTGAAACACTGTCCAGAGAAGGATGTATTAGTCTGATTCATTCTCTTTCTACACTAATTAGCTTTATGACCAAAGTTACTGTAGTTGTGATAGTATCCATTGAAGGATGGATATCTTTGAGCATTAGGCTGCCTTACTGGAGATCTTCTAGGCCTGTTCCTTGGATTTTCTGATCCAAAATTCTTCTAACCAGATCCAGAGCTTTCACCTTTATCATATCCTAGGCCACACTTGTCATCTACCCTCTTTTGGCTTTCAAATTGAGCAGAGCTTATCTTGAATTTCTCTTTGTATTCATTTGCTGTTTGAAGATCCCTTTTTAGAGAGACAATTTGATCTTCAAGTTTTTCTTCATTGTCTTTAGCGTCTTCAAGATCAGATTCAAGATGTCTAATTATTCTATCCATCTTGTGGCAGTCTTCTGATTTTTCCTTGAGAGATTGTCTTAGATCATCTTCAGATTTTCTTCTCTCTTCAATTTCTTGGGTAAACTTTATAACTCCTGATTCCATTTCATGTCTTACCATGATGATTTCTTTTGATAACTTTTCACACAACTTAATTTTAATTTTCAAATCTCCACTTGTATCATTGGTTTCACCTTGACTTGCCAGCTGCTGAAGCAGCTCCTTTCTCTTTTTCATAGAGAGACTTAGTTTTTCTTTTAGTTCTTTTATGAAATCATCAGCCTGTTTGAGTCTTTCCTTCAGTTCATTGACTTCAGAATTTGACTGCTCAAGATCATCAAGGGTAGAATTAAGTTGTTCCCTCATACCATACACATCCATTTTAATTCCCAGATCTTCCTCAAGCTGTTAGGCTCTGTTGGGAGGAACCTAGCTCTAATACCAATTGTTGATAACTGAGAGGGGGGGTGAATCAGTTATCCTAATATTTTAACTTTCTATGCTTTCTTAACAATTAATGCAACATCAGATCAAACAAGCAAGCATAATCATGAAATGGAAATAACACTAATACACATGACACAATGGTTTTGACATGGAAACCCTGTTAAGGGAAAAAACCATGGGGTGATTAACCCAAGATATTATTCTCTGTTAGAAGAATAGAAGATACAAAATGGCACTTGCCAATTAGAGCTCACTGCCCGAGCACATTGCTCACAAGAGGCTTACTGCCTACAAAAGACTTACTGTTTACAAGAAGAGAACTTGAACTGATGAGAAGCATCCACACATGTTGAGGTTCAGTTCCGGTTAAGCTCAATAGACTGATCTGCTGCACTTCATTCTTACTCTCCTTAAGTGCTGCTGTTCACTTACATTCTGAACCTATTTTTCTACCTTTTATACTATTCTTCTACTTTTATTTGTACTTCAATCCACACACACCACACACACACATCTTCACCTCTAAATCCATCTTGTATATATATCCGCACAAGTGATTTCAACACTTTTCTAGTCAGCATCCAGAATAGTCAATATTATTTCAAACTCTGGTCTGTCAGCTAAATCCTTGCATATCAAGTAATGTGGATCAAGAATATGCTTGTGGAAGTCTTCAATCATGTTGGCCAATCATGAATGATACCTAAAGAAACTTAGTCATTAGCAATATCTCTTCCAGATTTGGGTCTGACAATCTGCCAGTACAGTTCTTCCTCTGTCTACTCTGTCAAACAGGAACCCAACACTCAAGTGTTCATATCTCTTCACCCTTCCATCACCGGAGGGTAAATCCTTGGAATCTATTAGTCAAGGTACTCCTCTTGACTTCCCCAAATCTGCACTTTACTAAAATACTTGCTCTGAGAGATCCAGACCTGACTATCAGACCTTGCTGACTACTCTGTTCTTGCTTACTAGATCATAACACTTCTTCAATCTGACTTCTGTAGAGACTCATCATGTCTTGTGGATGTGTGAGATAACCTTTGTTGCCATCAATGACAACATTCATGAATTCATATAGTGTCTCTTGCCAACAATGGCCACATTCTGTTGAGTGATAACATGTACTGCACAGACGTCAGATACATCTTGCAGATGCTCTTCAGGTGTCTTAAAATCTTCCCCACTGAACTTAGACAGAGCCTTCAGAGCATTAGCTGGGATAGTATCCCAAGTTGCTAGTGGTATTGGGAGAATTAGAGGACTGCCAGTGTTCCAATTTGCATAGTTCCTTGGGGCTATAGGTGCTCCCATATTTACTCTTTGTGCTGCTACAAGCTGATTCACTCTTCTCCTTGGATTAGCTAGTAACGGTGGCAAAAGAATCCCTAGATTTGTAGAAGATTGAGCTCTTGTTATAGGTCTACAGCTCTGGCTCCTTGTGGCTCTCTGGTTCATACAATCTTGACAGAAACTTCAAGAAAGGTCCCATCAGGCGTGCCAAAAACTGTTGATGTATAAAATTGCACAGGTTCCAACACCAACATGGGAAGTTTTAGGAATGTAGGACTTCCTACCTGCAACAACCTCTAGATTTTAAAGAAGCTGGCTCTTCTCTATCTTAAATGGGTTTTGAGGAAAAGGGTAGAAACTAACAGGATTATAGATAATATTAAGCAAAAACTAACTATGGCGATGCGCCTGAGTAATAAGTGTTTCTCTCAAATTAAGCATAGTGAACTATCCTCAAGATTTAGTTATATTAAAGAGCAGATACTGCATGATTAACATAAACATATGCAATGAATAAAATCAAAGGCTCACAATCAAACACTTTACAATGACACAGGAAATATCAACCAAGGCACAGAACTCAGTCTTTCTCATTAATTTTCTAGTAACATAAAAGGCATAGATACATGCATAGGTATATTAACTTTCTAAATCAAGAATAAAAAAATAAAGGCAAATGATATCCACTGGTCACAGCAAAAGTCTCCAACTTCTCTCTTAAATCTCTGACAGAAAAATATCTCTAAATGTCTACAAACTGTATGAAATTCTCTATATTGATTCATTACAAATGTTACATATTTATGACCTAAGATTAAATCTAGATTGTCTGCAACAATTGAATCCCAATGGCCCAACAGAACTCAAGATAACTAGAAGTCTTTGACAGTTAAAACTTTTCAAATCTACAATAGTTACTCCTTCCTACAAGCCCATTGGCTAGAACTAAAAATGTGTGGCGCACCTCCTTCTATAAGGGACAGACACTTGGCGGCTTCCGTGCACTTGAAACTGAAAACTCTGTGATAGATGGCATCTTTTGTGGCTAAAAGAGAAACTCCCTTCACTCTCGGGAAAGAACAAGGAACCGACACTTGTCACGCTCCACAACACTTGAAACCATCCACATGTCTTTATCCACAACAGTTCACAAAACTATGTCTTTGTATTCGGGTGGCCTCCACTGGTGATAACTGTCGCAATCCATAGCATTAGAAACATAAGACACATTAATAACAGGACCCACAATCTCCCGCTCACTGGCTTTCAAAAGGAGGAAAACAGGGACAAATGGCATCTTCCGTGTGCACAACAGCTGATACGTGGTGACCTCTGTAACACTTCTTGAAACATTAGAAACCTTTTGAAACTCCCACAGAAGCTGACACTTGGCAAGTTCCGCATTACTTAAGAAACATTTAATATCACTGCAGAAAGGGTCAAAAAACTTTTAACTTTGGCGCTGCATCCACCACGTGGCATTCTCCACATCACTGAAACTTTACACTATGGCCCACCATCCATCCTTTAATTAGCATAAAAAATATATGGAAACAACATGCAGAAGCTGACACATGGCGGGTTCTACAGCAACATTAAAAGACACACAGTAGTCTCCGTGCTCATACTGAAACTTAAAGGAGTGCCTCCGCTAATGAAATGTGACACTCTTCAAAGGGTTAAAACTTAAAACTGTTTGAAACATAACTGCTATGTGGCACGCTCTACACAAAAGTTATAATTAGAAACAAAATTGCTACTTGAACTGAGGCTCGACACTTGGCAGCTTCTGCGTAAAGCATTAAGAAAACCCACGCAGCAACACTTTGAAACACTCATAGAGACAAAACTGAAACCCACGGATACGTTGCGACTGAAACAAAATGTAGAGTCTTTGCACTCTACAGTTACTTCCTTACTAAAAACACATTTTAAGGGAGAAAATTGCAAGAAATAATACCAAAGATGACTCCAAAGATCTTCTTAGTTTGACACCATCCCTGGTAATGGCACAAAAAATGTTGGTCTCCTACAATGATTTAACAACTAAGCTCTTAAAGTTGTAACTTAGAGATTAGACATATAACCTGAATAACTATCTTAATCAATATGGAGATGCATTTCACTTGTCAACCTAGGGATGTGAACTTGAAATGGGTCAGCATGGTATGTGCACTAAGTACTTCTAAAGTAGCCACATTCATTCTATAGCTAAGAAAGACATAATGCTGAAGATAAACTGTTAGGAAAGAAATAACAGGAATGTTGAACAACAACCAACATCTATTCTAAGCTCAAGTACATAATAGAAAATAAAAGTCTGGGCAAACAAATAGGAAACTACTCTGTCTGCTTTGGCTGCAGGAATAGACACATAATAGAACTTTAGTGGCTGCAGGAACATACAATGCTAGATTTAACTAACTACTTAATAGAAAATATAACTAAACTAGAGGATGGAATGCTCACCAAGTGGGCCCCCTTAGATGAGTATTCCCTAAAACAAATGTATACTTAGAAATGTGAACTTATAACTTCATTTTATTCATTGGAAAAGATGAGTACAACTAAACATCATAACTGTATGACTAAAAACTGGATAATGCAAATATAATTTCTGATTAATCAACAACCCCTCAGAAGGAGCATCAGAGTCTTATTTATAGAAGGAAAACTACAAAACTAATTACCTAGCAAGGCGGTCAACTCCAACAGAATAAAAGGACGCCACTTTAGGGAAAGCATAGAAAGTGGAAAGGAGGTTACACATGCATGGAATCTGGTCAAGCAAGTTGCTTCAACATAGATCTAACAATAGTAACTCCTAAATTTGCTCAACAAGTATTTAAGATCAGTTACAAGGCAGTTATCTTCCCTCCATTTGACATTTGAATGATCACCATGGTTGACCTTTTATGGTGAGTAACCAACCAGCAAAATCTTCCTCGACTTTATGGTTGCTAATTATATCTGCATAACAATATTAGTACACACAATAATTGCACATGCGTAACTACCTTAGAGTAACATTCATTAACCATATGTAAAATTAGCATAGATAGTTCATATAACATGTCTTTGTCATAAAAGATTATAAGAAATAACCTATGCCCAACATCTTATAGTTTTGAGGAAATGACATAAAAAGATCAGGATCAAAGTACCAAAGTCCAAGATAACTACAACTAGTGGATAATAAAGTTTAACAAAATTGAGTCATAAACTAGACTCATCACAAGGCACATGAACTATTCGACAGAACACCTCACAGAGATGCCATCTAATGGAATGCCTTGATTGTAGGATATGCACAAAATGGATTTGTTGAAAAGGATTTAGACACTTTAAAGCGAATATAGTTGGTAGGTGTAAAGCCATATTCCACAACCTTTGCCAACATCCTCCTTGCCTATACCAAAATTGGATCTTTGGAACATGGTATGGACATCCATCAAAGCATGAAGGATATGGGAATTCTATCAGATGTTGTAGTTGCAACTACCCTTAGAGACATGTATGCAAAGTGTGGAAGTATAGACAAGGCACGTGAACTATTTGGCATGATGCCCCAAAGAAATGTCACCTCTTTGAATGCAATGATTGCAAGATATGAACAAAATGGATTTTTTGATAAGGCATTAGAAACTTTCAAGAAAATGTGATTGGCAGGTGTAAAGCAAAATTCCACAACCTTAGCTAGTATCCTCCTTGCCTATGCCAAAATGGACATCCATCAAAAGGATAAAACATATGGGAATTTTGTCAGATGTTGTAGTTGCAACTGCCCTCAGAGACATGTATGCAAAATGTGGAAGCATAGATAAGGATTCATATAAACTGTTTGACATAACACCTCAAATAAATGTCATCTCATGGAATGGCATGATTGTAGGATATGCATGCAATGGATTTTTTGAAAAGGATTTAGACACTTTCAAGAAAATGCAATTGGCAGGTGTAAATCCAAATTCCACAACCTTTGCCAACATCCTCCTTGCATGTGCCAAAATCAGGTCATTGGAATAGGGTATGGACATCCCTCATAGCATGAAGGATATGGGAATTGTATCAGATGTTGTAGTTGCAACTGTATTGAGAGACATGCATGCAAAATGTGGAATCATAGACAAGGCACATGAACTATTTGACATAACACCTCATAGAGATACCATCTAATGGAATGCCTTGATTGTAGGATATGCACAAAATGGATTTGTTGAAAAGGATTTAGACACTTTAAAGAAAATACAGTTGGTAGGTGTAAAGCCATATTCCACAACCCTTGCTAGTATCATCCCTGCCTATGCCAAAATGGGATCTTTGGAACACGGTATGGACATCCATCAAAGCATGAAGGATATGTGAATTCTCTCAGATGTTGTAGTTGTAACTACCCTCAGAGACATGTATGCAAAGTGTAGAAGCATAGACAAGGCACATGAACTATTTGGCATGATGCCCCAAAGAAATGTCACCTCATTGGATGCAATGATTGCAAGATATGAACAAAATGGATTTTTTGATAAGGCATTAGAAACTTTCAAGCAAATGCGATTGCTAGGTGTAAAGCAAAATTCCACAACCTTAGCTAGTATCCTCCTTGCCTATGCTATAATGGGATCTAGAGAACATGGTGTGAACAACCATCAAAGCATAAATGATATAGGAATTTTGTCACATGTATTGTATTTGCAAAGTTGCCCTTATAGACATGTATGAAAAGTATGGAAGCATAGACAAGGCACATCAACTATTTGAAATGATACCTCAAAGAAATGCATAGTCCCACATAATTCAATGATTCCAAGATATGCACAAAATGGATTATTTGAAAATGATTTATAAACTTTCAAGCAAATGCACTTGGAACGTGTAAAACCAAATTCTTGTAACAATAATTGATTATCATATTAAATATTTAATATAAATTGTCATATACATAATGTCATGAACATAACATCTATTTTATATAAAAAGCCATATAGGCATGTCCAAACAAAGCCATACATGCAAATATACAAAAATATACATTGGATTAACATACAAAAGTATGTATACAAAGCCATTTAGGCATACAAAAAATGTCCCAAAAACTAGTTTCCTATGGACTTTTATGAAATAATCGGCGGCCCTTCTTTGACTGTGAAGATGGAGAGCCAGTTCGTGACTCATCCTCTCTATGCCATCGAGTAGACCTCTTCAAATAAAGTTCATCTAGATGCACCTGTTAATACAAACAGACAATATGCACATTAGTATAGAAAATGTATCAAATATATAACATTGAAGATATGTAATTGATCACTTACCGCTAACCCATGATCACTCTCCGTCATCTTTTCTCTAGCTTCTTCATCTATAGTTGGATGGACTAGAGTTGTGACCTACTGTAAGAAGCATCAAGAAGCAAAATTGACTAAACATAAATATCATTTCTATGTACATCAAATGACATGAGATAAAACAAGAAATACAAAATTATGACATTTTCATGTTATTGGTTCATACCTCAGTCAAAGCATTTGTAGACATTATGGCTACATCAATGCCTCTCTGTGCTGAATCACAAACATTAGGAGGAGTCTCCAGATTCAACATCTAAAAATCAAGTTCAAGATTAATCGACAAAATAAATACATAACATTAGTTTAAAAATACATAATGATTAGAAATGGTTAAATTTACCTCCATATAACTGGTGGGTTGGCATCCAGGGGAGCAACGATACAGTACAGTTGCCGGTGACTGTTGAAATCATCAAATTGTCACAAAATAATATTACCATTGACATATCTACAATAATTATGATCATGTGATAAATTGCATAGTTGTTGTCTTGACCTCCTCTCATAACCTACTAGTGGACGGCTAATGGAGGTAGGATGAAGAATCTGACCCTGGAAATTCATTTCGCAGACAATTACATACATTTGACTTATAATATAGATAATCATATAAAAATAATTACAAAGTTCAAATAACAATATATTAAATCATAACGAAACTTGTAACAAATTACCTAAGAGTCAATGCCAAATGTATGCTATAAGAGATCATCATTGAGAACAAGATCATCCAATACGGATGCCCCCATCAATGGATGTTGCCCTTGCGTTGCATCATCCTGCCCCTACATCGCATCATCTTGCCCCTGCGTTGCAACATCTTGCGGAGAGTCCTGTCGTGCGCCCTGCATCCCATAATCACATAGGTTCCCACATATACTACACAAATGTTGGGACACATGATGCCTACTAGTCACACCCTCATCAGCCTGGGTAAGATCATCGGCATGCTATGATAGAGTTTGGGTGAGAGTAGTTAGTGAATGTAATGTCTCCACCTCAACACTCTCCTTCAAAGCCAAAGAGAGTGACCTACAATTTGGCCTCATTTGGGGTACAGGCACACAGTTTTGATCTTGCTAAGCCCTAGGTCTATCTTGGGCAGAGCCACAACCTCTACCCTGGAAATCACGAAGGTCAAAATAATTTGGAATCTTGTTGAGGATGAACTCGCAAGAGTTTCCTCAGGAAATATTATGGTACCTCATCATTATTGCATGGGCGCTCATCGAAGACCATGTACCATCTATCCCAAAAGTGTTGGTATATTTCTTCATTCCTACACCAATGTATAGGAAACCATTTGCAACTTTCCTCTCATCTTTGACCAGTTTTGGGATTGGTAAAGTGTCTACATAATTGAGATTTTATAATTTTTTCTTCTTGACTTGTTCATATGATAAGCCATTGGCATAAAATTGCTGACACCTCTCCCTATAGCCTTGGAATTCGGTGATTTATTTTGTCACTGAATATGTGTGAGCAACAATCTCCTCTAGTGATTTTGCAAGTGTCCTCCTACAATCAGTGGTTCCACTTGGATTTTTTAGGGTTTTAATAATAGTCTAAAGATGTTTCTTGTTTTCTTCTATTATCCCCAAGTAATGTTATTGATTATCCCTTACATTAAAAGGAGGTGAAGGTGAGTTTGGAGGGTTTTGGGGGTTGTTTTCAGCCTCCTCAGGTGGATTTAGGTTTTCTCTTTCTCCAATAATTGTAAATGCAATATAAAAAAAATCAAACATTGCAAAAGTCAAAATTTGTTCTCAAACTAACAAAATAAGTCAAACCCTACCTTCTTCCTATGCTGAAGCCTCCAAATTTGCACGGCGATGTCTTTGGCAGCAAGGTGGCATCATGAATTTGTTGTTTTCTCTATCGAACTTTATTCAAAAGGATTTTCTTCAACGTGCTCGCATTTCTCCTTTTCTTCTTTGCTACTATCAAATGAATGCTCGTAGCCAAATGGGCAAAACACATTTTTTTTCTTTTATTGAAAGCAAAACGTGAGCGCATTATAACGCGCTTGTGTTTTTCTTGATTTTTGGAGATGGTGGTGACCTTTTGGTCCCCCATCTCCTTGCATTTAACCCTATACTATGAATAACATCGACCACTCAACATTCGCACCTATACAAAACTACCAATGCATTCAATAGACACCTCAAATGGCATATGAGTAAGGTGCTATCTTTAGATAATGCCATTTTTAGACAATACATAACTCCCACTTCGTCTTCCTTGCCTAAAATTACAACTACTGAGAGTAATGATCAGTTAGTCAAAAGACAAAAATTGTTAATGTAACCTTAACATACTAAACATGGGCACTTCCCTATCTTCATACATCTTCACATTTTGCATACCCGTAGTCAACTGGCGCAGCCTAGCGGACCTTCCATTGTAACGTGAATGACATATGAAATGCAATAGAGTCATGAAAGTCTGCCACGATATGCATTATAAATACATGCTTTGAAATGGATCTTTGAACCGATTATGTATCCTGCAAAGAGAATGTGGACATCCTTCTGAGGTGGGCATTTAGAATGTAAGTGCATATTGATATTTTTTAATGTGAGGTAACCGTGGATAAAAATGAATGCATACCTTGAAGCGGACTCCAAATGAAGTTGTGCATAAGACATGTAAAGGAATCGTATAAGTCCGCCTAAGTGGACATTTGGAACAACCTTAAATAATATTAACATTTCATATTTATGCACTATGATATCATATTTGTGCAAAAATAGGATTTCTAACACCTTATGTATATTTCATCATTTGCAAGCTAGTTTAAGGAAATGCATCCAAACGGACCTATGGGGACCCACGCAAGGTAGTGGATGCATGCCTAGAATAGTCAACAAACCTTCAAATACACCAAGAATAATTTGAAATTTCTGAAAGCTAGATTGCCTTAAGCGCCCAAGAGACCCCTCCGGCTAAGCCTGCATAATTTTGGAATTCAATGCAGTCAAGACCAATTTTAACATTGAAGCTCCCTTTCAACCTTGAAGTTCATTACTACAAATGTTTCAAATTCAAACAACTTTCACATGTCATTTTTTTAAAAAAGGGAAAAGTCGTTAAGGCACTCTCAATTCCTTTGGTTATTGATTTCATCCAGGCACTCAATGGACTCACTACACCCTTCAATTATTTCAAAATTCCTTATTCAGACGGGAGATCTCAAATAGGACAATTGCCAAAAGAAAATGAACTCACACCAAAAATTCAAGATGATGGGTCCCCATCACCGAATGGGGTGATGTTGTGAATATATCACAACACATCCCATAATACTTGCCACCATCACTACCTGGATCAATGAATAATCAAGATAACTTTAGTGGAAAATAAGGAGTCCACAATTCCTTGAATCTTTTGAGTCAGTGGATGCAGACATCTTTTGCCTCCATGCTACTGGTGATTACTTGAAGTATGGGTTAGCACTTCCCTTCAAATACCATGACATAACAACATGTCACACAAAAGTATATCAAGTTTGGCTCATAATAGCTAGTAGAAATGCACGAGAGTTGAATTCTAAATATAATTATTTCAATATGGGGATCATTGAAATATGTCAATCTTGTAGATCAATTAGAAATGAACCTTAGGTCTAAAATGATAATTTCAAGATGAGAAGTGAATGCAAAGAAATAAGTGCAAATGTAAAATCAGAATGCATAAAGGGTCAATGTATGAAAATTGATACAAATAAAGATAAAATGAATATAGATAAGAATAAGAATTGGGCCAAATTGAATTCTGAATATAATTATTTCAATATAGGGATCATTGTAATAGGTCCATCTTGCATCACTTAGAAATGAAACTTAGGGCTAGAATGATCATTTGAAGACAAGAAGCATATGCATATCAAACATAGATTACTAGTATATATCAAGAAGAAGAAAATATAAGAGACAAGGAAGAAGTGTGCTGCCACACATGTAAAAATTGGAGGTGGAAGTTAAAAATATGCAAAATACAAAGGAAAGCATCAACACACTATACCAATTTCATTTAGGATGGCCAACATCAACAAAGGATCTAAAGGTACAACTGGAAAACATTCAGATAATGTAGGTCTATAGCACTTACAATACTATGAAGGATTTGGATAGGAGCCTCATAGTACAAATTGAAACCTTACATAACTAATATTAACAAGTACATGATTAAAGAGAAGTGTTACAGGCACAAATTAAGCAACTTAGGGAAGTAGTTAGCCTTTGAATTACACATGTCATAGGTTTATTGATAGAGGCTATCAAAGTGACTACAACAATTCAAATTCCACACTCTTTAGAATATGGAGAAAAATACTCAGTTTAAAGCTATCAATGGTCAAATATATTTTCTACAAAAGGAAATTCTACAATGGTAGAACACGTATACCCAACTTAAGGGGCCATGCAAAAATATTTTTCCATGAAGATTAGATACCTTCTAAAATTTTGAAGTTGTATTAATCAAATTTTCTAGTTTCATTATAGAAATCTCACAATCTTTTGTAGGACATAGCCATGATGTCTTGAGGATAAGACATTGTTTCAAGGGGGGTGATGTTGAAAGGACATAGTTGACTTTACAACAAGCTACATATAACACAAAAGAGATGCAATATATCTAGTCGACCACCAACACATCCAAAGGTCATAATATGTACAAGAGACACAATCCTTGATATACTTATACTTAGGTAAAAGTAAGGCTTGAAGATCTAATTGATGTAATAAGAACAACAAAAGGAATAGATAGATATATAGATAATATAGATAAGGATGAAGTATATGCAATGAAATATGAGATGTAGTAAGAGATAGAAGATTGATGAATGAACATACTTTGTATCAAACTTGTCTATGATGAGTATAATATATCACAAGTTGGTCTAACTAATTTATAATGTGTTATGATATATGATGTGCATGTTAATCGATGTACATTATTAATTTTATTTTCTCTTTCCTACTGCAACCTTCTTTAACTCACCACATGCTCTAATCTTTCTCTTATCTCTAATACTTGTGTATAAATACAACATTCAAGTAATTTAGGCTTGTATCTTTGATTTGTGCCCATTCTTGCTAACAATCTTGAACAAGAAATTTATATGCAACATCTAGATGAGTTTGAGGTAAAAAGGAAAAAAATTAATTTGCAAGCTAAAACAATCTTTGTATGGTTTGAAAAAAACACTTTGGATGTGCTATCAAAGGTTTGATACATTTGTTTTGAAGTTGGGTTTTATTAGAAGCGAAGAAGATAACAGTGTATACATTAAATGTATTGATGATTACATTCTAATTATCTCTTATATATGGATGATATGTTATTTATTGGTAACAATAAGGAAATGATTGGGGAGCTTAAGACTCAACTTTTTGGTGCATTTGACATGAGGGGGGTAGAAAAATTCATTCTGGGAATGGAAATCTAATGTAGGAGCATCAACCTGATTTCCAAATTTATGGTTAAGTGGCAGGATGTAGGAGGATAGAAGCTCTTGTCGCCACAGTGACATGAACAATGACCGGAAGATATTAGTTAATAAGAACTAAACAGTTGAGAGGTGATGACTTAGAGTCAAATTGTTAGGAAGCAATTGCAAGAATCAGTCGAGGATGGTTAGATATTGATAGTTAAAGGTCATTGGTTAAGACAGATGAGAATCAATGGCCGAGTAGTTGGAGAGAATACGAAGGAAAATAGTTTGAAGATGATAAGAGTTTGGTTGAGGTCAATGAAAATAGAAAGACAAAAATAATGTTTTAAGATTCATCAGAAGATTATGGAGGTGTGGTTAGGTTGGTCACGAATAGTCAGAAGGTTGATTGACGAAGGCCAATAAAGTAGAGGCCAAGAGGAAGAGAGTAAGAAGGCCAAGTAGAAGAAAAGAGGCCAAATGAGAATGATGACTAGTTGTACAGAAGAATTCCAAGAGTAGTTTTTATGTTAATGGGAAAAGACAGGGCATGGGAAGAAGGTCGAGTGAAGAAGAATCGAAGCATAGAGACAATATGGGTCTAAGGGTAGACTCAGTCTAGGAGTATGAGTCTGTTAAAGAAAGATACTCTCTATATAGAATGATAAAGTCTTAGAGGCTATCAACGTGGAATTTTTGTAACCATGTCTGGCTGAGTATAAATAAAGGAAACTTATTATCATAACTCTAATGCTTCCTTTACTGTTGTTTGAATGTTGAGTTGGTTTCTTTAAAATTGTATTTCATTTAGTTGATTGTGTTTCTGGAAGGTTCCTGTCACTGGATTTGTTCATTTGGGTCCTTGTCTCTGAGATTAGTTTCCATTGAGGTTTCTTCCATTTATTCTAGCCTAAAAAGTTTCCTGTCTCTTTAAATGTGCTATTACAGAATTGTTTATTGTTGTCCTGATTCTTGTCATTGTTTGACTGTGAAGTATGCTGAGGATAGATAACAATTGGAGAGTTAAGTTGAGTGAGTCAGGGATTAGATTTTATATATTAAAGGAAGACCTCCTGACTTACATCAGATTGGTAATAGAGCCCAAAAGATTTGGGCAGTAGAAATTAGTTATGCTGATTGGTATTCAGTTAAGTATGTGTATTGCACATTGATAGGTTTATTAGAAGAGACTAGGTGTCAAAAGATTTGGGCAGGGGAAACTAGTTAAGTTTATTGATATTAGAGGAAGTAAGTGTGTTATAGATTGACAGCTTGTTGAAGAGCCTGGGTTCCAAAGATAGAGGGAAGAAAGCCTGAGGCAAGGTGTGGAGAAGAAGATTATGAAAAAGTTAAAGGATATGAAAATGTAGCAAATTCAGAAAGGAAGCATGAAGACAAATAAGAAAGAAAGTTCTGAAGAGAAGAACCAAATGAAAGCCCAGAAGGCAAGACAAAATGCAAATTTTTAAAGAGATATGGCAAAATTGAGAAAAGATTTAGAACAATACATGATTACAAGGCAGCAAAGGTATGAAGAGGAAAGCTACGAGTATTTTTGGTGCTGGCCCATGGAAAGGAAAGTAAAGTGACATGTGAAGATGATTATGGAGAGAAGAAAAAGGTAGAGGATGAATCTTTTGAGAAGAGAAGAGATAAATGACAGAAGGTGGGATAGCAGAGAGTTGCCCAGTGAGCAATGTACACCACAGGAGGTGAGGAGAACATGGGAAGAGATTAGAAAGAAAGAGGGAAAGAGGAAGAAGTGCAACAAACAACACTTGAGAAGGAGAGTAATGAAGAAAGGAGAGTGTCCAGGAAGGAGGCACTCATAGAGACATTTTGGTGTCTTGTTTAATTACTAATGTTGTATGTGAGCATGTGTATGCAGGTATGATAAATATTGTGGAGAAGTTAAAGAACAAGGCCTTGGAGTTGAAAAGAGAAAGGGCACATAATACTTGTAGAGAGGGATGCTGATGAGAAAGAAAGGAAGCAAGTTGTAGCAGTTTGCTAAGAAGGCATAAAGCAATAGTTGGCAACAGAGGTACATTGCAAAGTACCTAAGGATGAAGAAAAGGATGATGATAAAATTTTATAGTTTGATGAAGGATATGACAAAGAAACCCTAGATTTTTAGGATGCTTTGGAAGATGTTGTAGAAGCAGGGAAAGATGCCTATGAAGAAGAGAAGTTGGAAGGTAAGGAAGCCAAAAATTTGGGGCAGTAAGTAACATGAAGTTACAATACTAATTTTGGTTATGAAAGTGAAATGCAAAAGAATGTTAGTTCTGATCATTTTAGTAGAAGAAAGAATGTGGATGAGTAAGAGGAAAAGGAGAAAAGGAATTTGGTTAATCATGGGTACATAATTCCAAGTTGGCAAAGGAAGCTGGTTATTGGAGGGAAGCATTTAAGGTGCAAAGAAGAAGATTCTCTTGATAATATTTGTACAAGCAAGAAGATGCAAGGTATGGAGTATATGCTAGATAATAGGTGGAAACTAGAATTTAGGAAGAGTTGGCTAGCAAGGAGACCTAGAGAAGATGATTTGAGGCTGAAAATAGATCTTGGAAAAAGAGCAGCAATAAAGGGACATCAGTCCAATGATGTGGGAAATAAAGTGTAGATGGTGAAGCGTGTAGCAAAAGAGGACTATGATGTTATAAGGCATGAAGATAAAGAGACAATGTTCGAGAATTAGAAACATGAAGAAGAGGCTAAGGCCAATGAACAAGGAGCCATAGTAAAGGATGAGAAAGAAGATAAAGGGCAAGAGCATGCAAAAAAAATTAGGAAAAAGAAATGTGGTCCCTACAAGGTAAACAGTAAGCAATCCGATTAAGCTTTAGAGGATTTGAATGAGATTTATAGTTTAAGGGAAGAAGATACCAAGGTTGAGGAATTGAATAGTAATGGGAGATGTATGAGTATGAAATAGAAGTGTGGAGATTTGTAGATGAGAAAGAAATGAGGAAGCAAAGACACAAGAAGTCAAAAGAACACAAACAAAAACAAATTGGGAAGTTTAGAAAGAGTAAATATGGATGTAAGATGGACCATTGGAATGGTTGAAATGAGAATGGTGGAAAGAAAGAATGGGTAGCAGAAGCCTGGGTTAATAGAGGCATGGAGAGTGAAGAAGAAGCAGCAGAAAATGAAGAAGGCACAAATGAGTTGGAAATAGTTTTAGAATTTGCAGTGATAAAGATTGAAGGTGAAAGAATTTATGAAGATCTAGCAGATGGAAAAGGGTTCAAAGAGAATGAAAGTGAAGGCATTGTCTTATGCAAAGAGGCAACATATAATGAGGTTGTGTTTTCCTTTTCAAATTCTATGTGTGTAGCTAGAGTAGATTTTTGTGAGTGCAATTAGGATAATGGAGCAGTATACTGATGAAAACATGAAGCTGAATGGAGCAGATGAGAATGCAAAAAGAATGGTGGCAGCCTGTGATAATGAAGTTGCAGCAGAGCTACAAGAAGGGGTACAATTTTTAGATTTTTGTGAAGGCATGCCTTTACATTCGGTTGATAGGCTGAATAGTGTGAAGTTTGAAAAGACATATGCTGAGGATTATTTATATTTTCGTGAGGATAGTGAGAGTTATGATGTGTATGGGAGAACACAAAATGGGCCATTATAGAAAGGTGAATTTAATGAAGTTGACAGTCAAATCGACGAAAGGTATGAGTATGCAAATATGGAAAACCAACATTTTTCTTTAATGATTTATACTAGTTGGTATGAGGATGAGTGGGCAAGAAGATTGTACCGTAGCCATAGATATGATAGGTCTGAAACAAGGAGATTGGTGCAAAACTACCAAAAGAAATTGATGGATGTACCTGAGTGATGTTGGAAAAAAAGAAAGAAAACAAATGGAGAGTAAGTTGCTGAGTATTACTTCATGTGCAGGAGCACATGCAATTTTCATCTCTTGGGGAGTTTGATGTAGGAGCATCGACCTGATTTCCAAATTTATGGTTAAGTGGCAGGATGTAGGAGGATAGAAGTTCATGTTTCCACAGTGATAGGAACAATGACTGGAAGATGTTAGCTAATAAGAACCAAATAGTTGAGAGGTGATGAATTAGAGTCAAATCGTTAGGAAGCATTTGCAAGAATCAATTGAGGATGGTTAGAGATTGATAGTTAAAGGTCGACGATTGAGGCAGATGAGAATCTATGGTCGAGCAGTTGCAGAGAATACGAAGTAAAATAGTTTGAAGACGATTAGGATTCAGTTGAGGTTGATGAAAAAAGAAAGACAAGAAAAATGTTTTAAGATGCATCAGAAGATTATGGAGGTGTGGTCAGGTTGGTCACAAATAGTTGGAAGGCTGGTTAAGGAAGGCCAGTCAAGTAGAGGCTGAGAGGAAGAGAGTAAGAAGGCCGAACAGAAGAAAAGAGGCCAAATGAGAATGACGCTTGGTTGTAGAGGAGAATTCCAAGAGTAGTTTTGATGTGACTGGGAAAAGAGAGGGCACAGGAAGAAGGTCGAGTGAGGAAGAATCGAAGCATGGAGATAGTATGGGTCTAAGGGTAGACTCAGTCTAGGAGTGTGAGTCTATAAAAGAAAGATATTCTCTGTATAGGATGATAAAGTCTTAGATGCAATCAACGTGGAATTTTTGTAACCATGTCTAGCTGAGTATAAATAAAGGAAACTTATTATCATAACTTTGAAGGTACCATTACTATTGTTTGAATGTTGAGTTGGTTTCTTTAAAACTGTATTTCATTTAGTTGATTGTGTTTCTAGAAGATTCATGTCACTGGATTAGTTCGTTTTGGTCCCTGTCTCTAAGATTAGTTTCCATTGAGGTTTCTTCCAATTCTTCTATCCTGGGAAGTTTCATGTCTCTTTAAATGTGCTATTATAGAATTGTTTATTGCTGACCTAATTCCTGTCATTATTTGACTGTGAAGTATGCTGAGGATAGATAAGAACTGGAGAGTTAAGTTGAGTGAGTCAGAGATTAGATTTTAGATATTGAAGGAAGACCTCTTGACTTACATCAAAATTAGGAGGGATTGAGTTCATAGAAATATTTGTCTTAGTCAAGGAAACTATGTTGACACCATTTTATGAAAATTTTCTATGCACGATTACAAACTAATGAGTATTCCTTTACTTATAAGTATTAAGATTTCATTAGATATGTGTCTTAAATTAGATGAGGATGTAGAGGATATGTATAATGTGCCACATTCTAGTCTTGTTGGTAGCCTGATGTATGCAATGGTATGTATTAGACGAAATATTACCCGAATGGTGGGAGTTCCTAGCAGGTTTATGCCTAACTCCAGTAGAGGGCATTAGACTTGTGTTAAGAGGGTATTTATATATTTTTGAGGAACTTTTGATTGTTGATTATGTTATCATGGTACTAATAATGTGGGCAAGATATTCAAGATACGTGCTTTGTTGATGCATATTGGGCAAGTGACTTGGATAGTTGAAGGACCATTAGTGGCTATGCATTTGTTTTGTTTGGTGGTTTTGTTAGTTGAATGAGTAAGAGGAAGCTCCAACTATTTTATCTGCTACCAAAGATGAGTATATGGATGCTACACATGCCTATAAACAGGTAGTTTGGTTACAAAAATTGTGCTCCAAAGTTGGTTATGATTGCAAGGTAGTTTAGATTGGATGTGATAGTCAAAGTGCTATTTGTTTGGCTAGGAATGCTATGTACCATGCTCATACCGTGTATGTTGATAGATAGTATCACTGTGTTTGCAATATGATGGATAATGGTAAGGTCATGTTACTAAAGGTTAACGCTTGGGAGAATGTTGCGACTGGTGAACACAAATAAGTTCTCTTAGCATAGGGAGGCCATGGGCCTTGGATCTTGTATTTGATTCCTCCTTATGCTTATCTTATTTCTTCAATGTAAATACCAAGTAGTATAACGTTGGGAGTAGGTGATATCTACCTTACAAATCCCTATGTCTAATGTATATAATTCTATGTGTAGATAGAGAGTTAATGCATTTTCTCCTTAGAACATGGAATGGGTGATCTTTGGATGTGAATGTCTGCGTCGACAAAAATATTAATTATTATTCTATGATTATTTGGGATTATTATTAGAAGAAGACATGGAAAGAGGAAAAGCAAGATGAAAGGTCACTTTGGAATTTGAAGAGTCATGCCTTGTAAATCATTGCTTAATGGGCCACTTGGGAGTTACAATTTGAATTTTCTAGCATTATGGTACTAGTTACATAGTTGGGTGTTATTCAATCTAATTTATCGTGCCCAAAAAATGTAATTATTTACTAGATAGATTAATGGTCCAAAAACCTAGCATGTAACAAATCAATAAAATAAATCTTGTCAAATTTTTGGTACCATATTTTTATTTTTCTTTAGTTTTTTCTAGCCCTAAAATTGTGCATTAAAAAAAAAGTAAATCCTATTGGGCATTTGTGTCCTTAAAAAGTGGAAACATAATATCTAAATAAACTAAATTTGCAAAATCTGTCCTAAAAAAAGTAAATCATAAAATTGGACATTTGTGTCCTTAGAAAGTGGAAACATAATATCTAAATAAAGCAAATCGGCAAAATCCAGCTCAAATTTTGAGCCAATGACAAAAAATTTTCTCATGTAGACTTAAGAAAAAATTAAATTTGTTCAACATGAAAAACAATACTATGTTTTGATTGGTTTACTTTAGATAGATTAATCACTATATTAAAAAACTTTGCAATAATATGTTGAAGGAGGTACTAAAAATATATAACCGCCATAGGTTTTTTAAAATTAATGCTAACCGCCATAGTTTTATTAAATTAATGGACATAACAATAAAGCTGACATAAAGTAACAAATCTATAAATACAAGTAATAGTCAAATGTGAGTCGTAAAAATATGAAACAAATTTTTGAGCCAATGACAAAAAAATTTCTCATGTAGACTTAAGAAAATAAAATAAAATTTGTTCAACATGAAAAACAATACTATGTTTTGATTGGTTTACTTTAGATAGATTAATCACTAGACAAAAAAACTTTGCAATAGCACGTGGAAGGAGGTACTAAAAATATATAACCACCATAGTTTTTTAAAATTAATGGTAACCACCATAGCTTTATTAAATTAATGGACATAACAATAAAGTCAACATAAAGTAGCAAATCCAAAAATACAAGTAATAGTCAAACGTGAGTCGTAAAAATATGAAACGAATTTTTGAGCCAATGACAAAAAATTTTCTCATGTAGACTTAAGAAACAATAAAATTTGTTCAACATGAAAAACAATACTATGTTTTGATTGGTTTACTTTAGATAGATTAATCACTAGATTAAAAAACTTTGCAATAATATGTTGAAGGAGGTACTAAAAATATATAACCGCCATAGGTTTTTTAAAATTAATGCTAACCGCCATAGTTTTATTAAATTAATGGACATAACAATAAAGCCGACATAAAGTAACAAATCTATAAATACAAGTAATAGTCAAATGTGAGTCGTAAAAATATGAAACAAATTTTTGAGCCAATGACAAAAAAATTTCTCATGTAGACTTAAGAAAATAAAATAAAATTTGTTCAACATGAAAAACAATACTATGTTTTGATTCGTTTACTTTAGATAGATTAATCACTAGACAAAAAAACTTTGCAATAGTACGTGGAAGGAGGTACTAAAAATATATAACCACCATAGTTTTTTAAAATTAATGGTAACCTCCATAGTTTTATTAAATTAATGGACATAACAATAAAGTCAACATAAAGTAGCAAATCCATAAATACAAGTAATAGTCAAACATGAGTCGTAAAAATATGAAATGAATTTTTGAGCCAATGACAAAAAATTTTCTCATGTAGACTTAAGAAAAAATAAAATTTGTTCAACATGAAAAACAATACTATGTTTTGATTGGTTTACTTTAGATAGATTAATCACTATATAAAAAAAACTTTGCAATAGTATGTGGAAGGAGGTACTAAAAATATATAATTGCCATAGTTTTTTAAAATTAATGGTAACCGCCATAGTTTTATTAAATTAATGGACATAACAATAAAGCCGACATAAAGTAACAAATCTTTATATACAAGTAATAGTCAAACATGAGTCGTAAAAATATGGAACGAAATTTGAGCCAATGACAAAAAATTTTCTCATGTAGACTTTAGCTGCTATTAATAAAACAACTTCAGCTGCAACGAATAACACTTCCTTTCTACATTCAATGGGTTCCACACCTTGTAATTCTCCCAAACTGTTGGCTCATCCTTCTCAAATTTTACTTTTCTCAATATCTAGAACAACACCTATATTTCATAGCAAATGAATTATGTTTTCATGAGCTACTCAAGTGCTGCATCTCCTCCCTTAGACGCCTCTGGAAACTGTCCCCAAATGAAAATAAACCAGTTGCAAAGAGGCATTGCCCAAAGCCTCTTGGTGTTTCATATATCTCTTTGACATTTAGGCACTCTATGGTTTTTTAAAAAAAAAAAAAAAAAACTGCTGAGCAATCATACTAGATATATTAAAGATCCAAATCAGGGAGTACAAAAGGGGGCCCAAAATAGAAAAAGAGGCATATGGTTCATGGTCAGTTAGACAATCACACTGGTCATAAAAATAACATCCAAAAAACAATCATTTGAAAAAATGCGGTCACCGAGGAGAGAAGTACTTATCATAGGCATAATCACATGAAACTTCCTAAGTGGCTAAATACCTGTCCGAATAGCCATAGAAGCTTTCTAATGTAAAAACATTAACAAGACACTTTAACATCTACCAACCAATTGTTGATTTTTTGTAGCTTGGAAGGTGGGGCCGTGTGTCGGGTGGAAGTTGCTTAAGGGTAACTCGAGTTGGATATTTAGCAACAACATGATTTCTATTTTATTAATAGAATGTTTCTTGAGTTGTGAGGTGGAGATAACGCCAAGAGTGATTTTATGTGTAAAGAAAGCCAAGTCTTGCAAGGAAAGTTTCTTTTCTCTTGCATCAGCAAGGCTATATATGTAAGATTGCTGTAGCAACACTGAATTATATTATGTGTGAAAAGTTTGTTGTTGAGGCTAAATAGAAGATCCAACATTTGCAGGTTTTTCCCCATATTGGGGTTTCCTGGTTATATCTGTGTTATTGTCTCTTTGTGTATGGCTTCTTGTTATTTTTGCTTTCGCTGTTATTAGCTATTAATTAATCCAGAGTATTAATTGTTATAAATCAAATAGAGGTTCTATTCTGTGAATTTATTATGCAATTAATCTGTAACTGGGTTATAAGAAATTAACATGGTATCAGAGCTTTAAACTCTGAATACGAAGCCAAGATTTGTGACGCAGATTTTAAAGAGAAAAAAAAAATTTAGATTTTCATCTCCAATTTCTTCTATGGCTATGGCAACCAATGTTCGATATGAGGATAGACTTTAGGGTGCATCCAACTTCTTATAGTGGAAGGTTCGGATTACATCTGTTCTCAAGGAGAACAGGTTGTGGATCTATACTAGTAGAAAGGTGGCACCACCAACAAATGATCTTGTTCCCTAGATTCACATGAAGTCAAGGAGGCCAAGGCTCAGAGGATTATTCCAGATGGGGTAAGAGATCATCTAATTCCTCATCTTTAAGGGAAAGACACCACCAAGGAGATGTGGGATTCTCTCACAAAACTTTATCAGAGTGACTATCAAAGTCGTAAGATGATGTTGAAGGACAAATTGCATAACACCAAGATGTCTAAAGATGAGAGTGTGACCTCTTACTTGTCCAAGCTGACACAGGTCAGGGATGAGTTGGCTCCTATTAGAGAGATGATTGCTGAAGATGAGTTGGTGCATATAGCCTTGAACGGTTTTTTGAAGCATTGGGAAGTGTTTGTCAAGTGTGTTGTTGGCAGAGATCAGCTACCTAATTGGGCGAGGCTTTGGGATGATTTCATTCAGGAAGAGATCCGTGAAGGTGCTCATCTAGGAGATTAGACAAAGAAGGGTCAAGACGAAGAAAATCTTGCTCTTGCAAGCAAGGGAAAGCAAAAGTCCAATAAATGGCAAATGGAAGGTTCTTCCAAGAATGGGAAGAAGAAAGATCTGAGCAAGATAATTTTTTTTTGCTGCCATCAAATGGGTCACTATGCCAGTCAATGTCCAAATAAGAAAAATAAGGACAAGCAGAAGAAGCAAGTTGCTGCCACAGCAGAGGTGGACGAGTTTGCATCACGATTTGAGAATGAGTTTTCACTCATTGCCTATCTCTCAAGTTCAATTGCCAACAAGGTATGGTATATTGACAGTGGGGCTTCTTGCCACATGATGGGAGTCAGAGAATGCTTCACCAAGTTGGAGGAGAAGAAGTTGGATTTCTATATTGAGCTTGGAGACAATGCCAAGTACCATACAACTGGTATTGGCACCATCAAATTTCAAAGGGAGTCTGGCAAACCCTTGTTGGTGGAGGATGTGTTGTATGTCCCTGGCATGACAAAGAATTTAATCTCGGTTTCTACCTTGGAGGACAAGGGTTACATCATAACCTTTGAAAGGGGCAAAGTCTATATTCATCCTAAGGATTCCAAGGTTGCAAAAGTGATTGGAGTCTGGCATGGAAGCTTGTTTTAGTTACAGTTTGAGCTAGCACATGCGTTAGTAAGCAATTGTAGAGGGCTAGGAGAATTGTGGCATAGGAGGATGGCTCATCTTCACCATGGAGCACTTAATGTGCTCAAGGAAATAGTGACGGGGCTGCCTGAGATGAAGACAGAAAACCATGAAGTGTGCAAGGGTTGTGCTCTTGGGAAATATGCCAAGACTAGTTTTCCAAGCAGTGACATTAGATCCAAAGGGATTTTGGATCTTGTACACTTAGATGTGTGTGGGCCCATGTCAACAGTATCCTTTGATTAGGTATGAGTATTATGTTACTTTCATTGATGACTTCTCCAGGAAGACGTGGATATATTTTTTGAAGAACAAAGATGAGGTCTTCAGTAGGTTCAAAGAGTTTAAGGCTCTTGTGGAGAACCAAATAGGGAGGAAGATCAAGATACTGAGGTCTGATAATGGAGGCGAGTATACCTTGAATGCCTTCAAAGATTTCTGTACTCAGGAAGGTATTAAGAAAGAGTTGATGATTCTGTACAACCCTCAGCAGAATGGGGTTACTGAATGAAAAAATAGGGCTATAGTTGGAGCAGCCAAGGCCATGCTTCATGATCAGGATCTACCTTAGTTCTTATGGGCAGAAGCTTGCAATACAACTGTGTATTTGCAGAATAGGAGCCCTCACAAAGTGTTGGGCAAATTGACTCTAGAAGAGGCATTCAACGGTAAGAAACCAGATTTGGGGCACATTCGCATCTTTGGATGCCTTGTGTATTGTCACATTCCTGTGGAGAAGAGAACCAAATTGGAACCAACTGCAGAGAAGGGTATCCTTGTTGGGTACAGTGAAACTTCTAAGGCCTATCGAGTTTACATTCTTGCTCTAAAGAAAATAGTAGTTCGCAGAGATGTGAAGTTTGAGGAAGAGAGGGCTCTTCAAAAGTCTAGTAGTTTGATAAATGAGGAGAAGCAATCACCTATGGTTCAGGCAGAACAAATCCCTCAAACTTCAATCCCGCAAGCTGGAGAGCAGAGCAAGTAGGCCGAGAAAGTTGATCAGAAAGAGGAACAAATAATTCCTCAGCCTCAGATTCCTATTACTAAAAAGAAGAGAAACAGAGCGGTTGACCAGACACTGAGAGAGGCCCAAGAGTATGTTGGTGACCCACAAAATTCAGTCAGACAGAGGAAAGCTCCAAAACATTATTCTAATTATGTGGCACTTATGAGTGAATTAATTGAAGAGGAGCCTTCCAGCTTTCAGGAAGCATCCAAGCACCAAGTATGGAGGGATGCCATGGTCGAAGAATATTCTTCCATCATGAAGAATAGTGTGTGGGAGGTAGTACCTCAGCCAGAAGGTAAGTCTATGGTGGGCTCGAGATGGCTGTATAAGATTAAGCATGCTACAGATGGTAGTGTAGAAAAATTCAAAGCCCGGTTTGTGGCTAAGGGGTTTTCTTAGAAGGAAGGAGTCGACTACGATGAGACTTTTGCTCCAGTAGCCAGGTAGTCATCCATAAGAGCTATCATTTCTATAGCAGCACAGATGGGTTGGAGGATTCACCAGATGGATGTAAAGATGGCCTTCCTCAACGGAGAGATTGAGGAAGAGACTTACATAGAACAGCTAGAAGGATTTGAAGCACATGGGAGGGATTCTCATGTATGCAGGTAGAGAAGAGCACTATATGGGCTCAAGCAGGCTCCCAGGGCATGGTATTTACATATTGATAGTTACTTGCAGAGTGTGGGCTTCATCAAGAGTGAGGCAGATCTGAACTTGTACTATGTTCAAGTGAATGATGAACTTCTCATATTGGTGTTGTATGTTGATGACCTATTTCTCACAGGGTCAGAGGAGCTCATAGCCCACTAAAAGAGGGATCTTGTAGGAGAGTTTGAGATGAAGGACTTGGGGTTGATGCACTACTTCAAGGATATGCTGGGTGTTGTGCAGAAAACCTTCCTCGCTAAAAGGGAGTGTTGATTTTTTGTAGCTTGGAAGGTGGGCCTGTGTGTAGGGTGGAAGTTGCTTAAGGGCAACTCGAGTTGGATATTTAGCAACAACATGATTTCTATTTTATTAATAGAATGTTTCTTGAGTTGTGAGGTGGAGATAACACCAAGAGTGATTTCATGTGTAAGGAAAGCCAAGTCTTGCAAGGAAAGTTTCTTTTCTCTTGCATCAACAAGGCAATATATGTAAGATTGTTGTAGCAACATTGAATTGTATTATGTGTGGAAAGTTTTTTGTTGAGGCTGAATAGAAGATCCAACATTTGTAGGTTTTTCCCCATATTGGGGTTTCCTAGTTATATCTGTGTTATTGTCTCTTTGTGTATGGCTTGTTGTTATTTTTGCTTCCATTGTTATTAACTGTTAATTAATCTAGAGTATTAATTATTATAAATTAGATAGAGATTCTATTCTGTGAATTTATTGTGCAATTAATCTGTAACTGGGTTATAAGAAATTAACACCAATATTGCAGGAATAAATGGCAAAACCTTGTTGGGATCAGAGGAGACAAATTTGTCATAAGCCATAAGGTGTGTGATAAGCCATAAGTACTTACCATAGGCATAATCACATGAAACTTCCTAAGTGGCTAAATACCGATCCAAATAGCCACACAAGCTTTTAATGTAAAAACATTAACAAAACACCCCAACAACATCTACCAACCAATATAGCAGGAAAAATCCATAGAGGATATGCCTATTGGTATCAGAGGAGGATCACATGAAACTTCCTCAGTGGCTAAACACCTGTCCGAATAGCCACAGAAGCTTTTTAATGTAAAAACATTAACAAGACACTTTAACATCTACCAACCAATATTGCAGGAATAAATGGCAAAATCCATAGAGGATTTGCCTAGAAAAATCCATAGAGGATATGCATGTAAATAGAGTTCTCCATAACAAATACCAATATTAAATAGATAATAGGATCATGGTTGGGCTCTTAAAATGTTTTATTCAACTTTAAACCAATCCCTTCAACTATGATTTATATTGGAGAAGAAAATGTGAAATGTGACTTCCTCATGATGCATCAGGAACTAAAAACGGAATTCAGCCATAGCTTTTTGCCAAAACTTTGATATCTCACAAAAACTTGTCATGATGTGTATGATAATCTCCTTAAGCTCCCCATCAAATGATTTTTCTCCATCCTTCATAAAACTTCATATTTTAATTTTTCCAAAAATCGCGAGCAGAGAACAGAGAATTTTAAATTCTCTGAGGTCGTGAGGAATTTGACCACAAAATTTTCTCTGTAATTTGTCAAATACACTTAATATTATTGCTATATGTAAGGACCTACTTGGTCCAAACTCAAATTTTCAAAAATTTTACCTCAATGACAAGTTATATGAGATATATCAAGACTTTGATTGAGTACTCAGGAAAACTTCGGCCAATATAGGCCATGTGTTCAAACGGAACATTCTTAAGCCAACCCGGGCTCTTCTATCCTTTGGGCAAATAGGTTCATACGGAACCAGGTGAAACGGACCTTATCGCCACCTGATACAGGGTAGAACAAAGAGTGGCCAAAAGGCCTAGCGGTTCAAACGGACCAATACTTTATCCAATCCAAGATAAGTAAACATAACAGCCTAACAGGCTAAAGAGGACAAGAATCATTATGCTCTGGCCAGAGACTTCTAACTCCCTCGGGACCAATACGCATTCATGAGTCACTTCTTGGGGACCACAGTCTGCCCAGACACTGTACTGAGGATGTCAACCAGGGAATGCATAACATCAACTTGTACTCACCTCAGTTTACGGCAAAGTTGGGTACAAGTAATCCACCATGGGGATTCTTCTGAGTACTAGGAGAGTTCTTAAGTTACCTAGATAACCTTTAAACTAGGGATCAAGATGACGAAGTTGATTATAAAAGAGTATACTATATCCACGGGATCAAGGCCCTCTTCAAATGTGATCGACGGTGAATGCAAATATGTAGTTCTATCTTGCACTATGTTTGATGTAACTATGAATGGGTACATAACTCTTCGCCGACTGCCACCCACTCGAGTGATACAATGGACATAATTCCTAAGAAACTATTTTGCAAACACACCTTCCGGGAGTGTTTCAGGTTTAGGTTTTCAAGTGTGAATAATTTACCTAACACGCATATTTCCCCGATGAGCTCTTTCCATCAATCGTCCTACAAGTATTTTCAATAGACTCATCTTTTCTTTTTAGTTAATCTTTTTAGTGAGGTATCCGAGGAGATTTACCTTCCTATGGATTTAACTTCGACATGTCCCTTATTACTCCTAGATGATTTAGAGGGATGGTGCCCAAATGTAATTGTCAAACACTATGATTTGTTTGAGTTTTTAGATGTTTCTTTACAAGGTTTACCTATCTAATAGCAAAGGAAAAACTTGCATAATATCAGTTGATAAAGGAAAATACTTTCTTAATCAAAATACAGATAAAAAAAATGCCTGATCATAATGAATAGAGCTAGAAAAGAAACTTAATCCATTTCATAAAATATATGAATAGAAAGATACTTATATAACTCATCAATAAAGTAAAATTTAATTTAGGTCAAATAAAGAATCTTTGATAACCAGTTCAACTATTAAATCAACATATACAAATTTCAATAATTCCATTTTATTTTATCACAATTCCAAAAGCAAAATTATTTATAATTATTGCATGTATCATAAGGACTATTCCTTCTCATGACCTTTCATGATACCATACCAACAAAACATCCATTCTTACTACATATAAGGAAAAATAGAATTCCTATTCATAACAATGTTTGAATATACTTGATTAATTTAGATATATTTTTTTTAACCAATAGGACAATAGAAAGTTCACATAAGCAAATCCCAAACATTTGTACCCAGCCATTCAATAATATCCCTGTTTGATCATTTAGAAATTGACCATGAATCTAAGATAAGATATGATAATGAATTCACCATATACTTGATTCATGTACTTTTGATAAGATTCATAATATAAAAGATTTACATATCTATCCCTCATACTCTATATGTGTGAAAATGCATACATATATCATGTCAATTGAGATACAGTTTCTTGACCCTACCAAGGTTTAAGTGTGAGACCTAACATGATACCTAATCTTAATCGTAGTAAGAAAACCCATTTGAATATTAAACTGGACCAAGAAGCTTAGGTTGAATATTAATAGTAACTTAAGTACATGATAAGATTCATAATATAAAAGATATACATATATATCCCTCATACTCTATATGTGTGAAAATACATACATATATCATGTCAATAGAGATATAGTTTCTTGACCCTGCCAAGGTTTAAGTGTGAGACCTAACATGATACCTTATCTTAATCGTAGTGAGAAAACCCATTTGAATATTAAAGTGGACCAAGAAGCTTAGGTTGAATATTAATAGTAACATAATAATCCACCACTATCGTCAAGGTAGCAACTCCTCAATTATGTAAAAATTTCATCATATAAATCCCTAATCTCATGTTAATAAGTCTAATCTTAAAGATTTGTCTTGTATAGTTGTCTCTCAAAATTCTTTGTATATAAACTATCCCTGTATCTCTTTATTGGCATCATAACATTCTATTGTTATATTCTTACATATATTTTATTCATATACTTGCCATGTATATTCCTACCCTTTTGCAAATCATTTTTCTTATACCTTGTTAACACTTGCACTTTTACATTTATATCTAATAAAATTATTCCTCAACCAACTAAAATATGTATTTCAGCTCTAAAATGCAACCATATCACTATGTCTTTTATTGAAATTGTAATTATAACAGTTAAATTTATTATTTTTATTATCAAGACTTACTTTTAAATTCTAAATTGTAAAATTTATGGGTGTCAATTAGACAATAAGATTTTATATATGAGTACTATAGCATTGTGGTTCATGTTGTGATTCATTGCTTAGAAGACTAGAAGATAAGATTGACTTCTAAAACATTATGGTATATAAAAAAAATATGTTGCTGGTAACTGCCTTTTTAACCATTTAATCTTCTCCTCAAATTTATCTCATTTTCTTACATTACAACTAATAACACTCTTTTATATCTTCATTTAAGCTTTAAGTTAATATTCTACTACAACTACTCATATATTAACATAATTTCATCCATTTTCACCCTTACCACTTTATTTATTTATTTTTCTTTTATCCATTACATTGTAAGCTTTGCTTGTGTTTTCGGTGCATGCAGCCATGTAGACTTAGTGGATGAGAACTGCACATACTTCAATCATGAGTAACCCTTATTGCATTACAACTACAGTTGATTGTTATGAGTACACCCTAAAATTTATCATTAAGATGCCAATTTGCTGTGTGCAAATCTGTATATTATAGATGGCCAAATCCCTCAAAGAAAAGTTTTCTCTTGGACTGAGATGACTGTAGGATGTGCCTAGAATGGATTAGTTGAAAAGGAATTAGAAACTCTCAAGCAAATGACGTTGGCAGGTGTAAGACAAATTCCACTACCCTTGCTAACCTCGTCCCTACCTGTGAGAGAAAGGGGGCTTTTTGTTAGATATTCTAGTTGGCAATACTCTAATAGACAGGTATGCCGAATGTTGAAGCATAGACAAGGCACGCGAGCTGTTTAACTAAATGACTCAAAAAAATCTGATCTCACGAATTACCAAGATAGTAGGGTAAGTTCAGCATGGGTTTGTTGAAGAGGCCTTAGAAACTCTTAAGCAAATGCAACTGGCGAGTGTTAATCTAGACTCCTCAACCTTTGCCAGCATCCTCCGTAGCTCAAGCCAAAACTTGGAAAAGGGAATGGGTACCCATCAAACTATAAGGGACAGAGGAGGGCGTGCGAACCGTTTGACAAAATGCCTAACAAAAAATGTGGTAAGATGAAATGCTATGATCTCCAGATCACACAAAAAGGATTTGTTGAAAAGGCTTTAAAACTTTCAAGCAAATGATGTTGGCAGGTGTAAAGCCAAATTCCTCAACCATTGTTAGCTTTACCCCCTACCTGTGTCAATATGGATGATATGGAACAGGTTATGGACATCCATCAAAGCATATATGAGTGTGAGTATTCAGGTAAACTCAATTGGCAGATGTAAAGCCAAATTCTACAAGCTTTCCCAGAATCCTCCCCACCCGCGCCAAAATGGGAGCTTTGGAATAGGGTATAGTTCTATAGACATCTGTGTGTGTGTGTTTCTTCAAGCAAATGACATTGATAGGTGTAAAGCTAAATTCTAAAACCATTGCTAGGAATATGCTTGTGTGGTTCAGGAACATGGTATGAACAGTCGTCCAAGCATAAAAGGAAGGGGATTTACATATGCCATTTTAATTCAACAAGTCTTTCACGAAATTTATACATAGTTTACAATTTTATCCATCAAAATGAAATCAATAAACCAAAATTTAACTAAAATAAATTTACTGACAAAATTTCAAGAACTAAACTTTCAACAGAAAAGAGATAAAAGATGGAGAGAACTCTTATAGATTTCTCCAGCTCTCCCCAATCAGATTTCCATGTCCTCCTTCAAAAACCCCTGCAATTTATAGAAATTTCTAATTCTTATGGGGGTAGACTCAAGTCTTTGAGTCAATTCTCTCCCATAAATGAGGTTGATCTATTTTCTATTTTGCCATAAATTTTTAGGAGAAAAAGGACCTATTGATCTTAAATGATTTCTCCAATTTTCTCCTTTGTCATTTATTCATGTGGAAATTTTATCATGTTATTTACTGGATATGACCTTGAGTCTTGACTAGAAAATGAGGGGAGATTGGACCTCATTTATGCCTTTTTCTAGAAATGTAGTCCATTGTTGAAAATTGTTTATTATTTTGTATTTTTAAATGAGTGTATATTTATGTTTATCTAATTTATTTTTTTATTTGTGTCATTACATTCTAATCAATTGTAAAAGATGGGTTGTGACATCCTTCTCCCCTAAATTTATGTATCGTCCCGATGCATGTTAGAAATGAGATCAAAACATATACATATAGAAATAAGCATTCTTTACCATTAGTATACTTGCACACCTTTAAATTCCATCCTTCAACAAAGTAGCTTAAGCAGTTTATCATAGATAAAGATAACAATTAGTATTATCTAAGCATAATTGTCTGTAGCATCTTGACATCATTGTCTTTAAGAAAAAATTGAAGTTTGTTGAGTTTATAAATAACTAGAGAGTTTATTCAAAATAAGTGTAGATAGAGCTGTTGCATTTCCATTGTGTCTTCCCATGTAGCATTCTCAAATGAGTACTGGTCCCACTAGACCTTAGATTGATCCACTATCTTGTTGTGGAGCTAGAATTGGCACCTCTCAATGATCCTGTATGGCTTTATGGTTATTGTATCAAGTTCTTCCACCTGCAGGGCATTCCAATTAAGAACATGCTTAGAGTTAGGTATATACTTTTTTAACAAGGATACATGTGTTGCAAGTATGAGGTAAACCAGTGTTGGCATTGATGTCAAACATACTCATATTGCATTGACAAGAAGGATTGGATGAGCTGTGTGCTGAGGATATTGAGAAAATTAGCCTCAGTCAGAAACAGTGAAGAATAGTGATAAGAAGAAGGCAAATATAGTGTATAGGTTGAGAACCGGAGGATGCGGATTAAAGGGTTTGTAGATATGAATCTTGAGATGCTTCAGTTAAGATTTCAGAGGTCCGCATGAAGATCTGAAGAAGTTTTGGCTGTCTGTGTGGAACCGGTTCAGGCAAATGTTCAGAGGTGACAGAGGATCACAGAAAGGTTCGGTGAGGTTCGGAATTGTATTATCCTAATCTACGGATTGGAAGGAGTATTTGGGATGTCCTTTTGATGTGTCATCTCCAGTTGTACATGATTTGAAAGTCCGGAAGTACCTTTTGCATTATGACAGTGGGGACAGTCTGTGTTCTTGAAGTTTCGGATGAGGAAGACAAGAGATTCCAGTAAGTAGAGGAAGTGTGGATGTATCCAGTCATTCAGGCAGGCTTGTGAAGGTTTTCGGATCATGTTGAGGTTGTGTTGTTGGTTCGCATTGATGGTAGAGCCCAGAATTGAAGATATTCTTCTGGACGAAGTTCTTGTTCCGACTTGCCGACCGGATGAGTTGTTCATCCTGCGAATGTTCTTGTGGTGGCCGACCGGATGTGTTATTCATCTTGCGGATACTCTTATGGTTGTTTGCCGACTTAGATGTTTGTTTCTAAGTCGATGTCTTGTATAAATAACAGTTTGTGAGTTCATTTCGAAGTGTGGATTGTGTGGATGAGTGTGGCATAGCGAAGAGAAGTGCGAAAGGCAGAGCAGAGGTTTTTGGGCTTAAATGGAACTGATCCAGACATGGTAGAGATGTCATTATCCAGTTCAAGATTGTGATTCTTATCACTTTGTAGACAGTGTGTCTCCTTGTAGGCAGTGGGCCTCTTTGTGAGCAGTGTGCTCGGGCAGTGAGCCCTAATTGGCAAGTGCCATTCTTTTTCTTATTCTTCTAACAGAGAATAATCCTTGGGTTAATCACCCCGTGGTTTTTCCCTTAACTGGGTTTTCCACGTCAAAATCTTGGTGTTCAATGTGTTGATGTTTATCTGCTCTTGTGTTTATGTATTATGCTTCATGGATGATTAATTGATATGCTGTTAACTAACAACGAAGAATCAAGTGTTTGAAAGAACAAGAAGTTTTATACAACTGATTCACCCCCCCTCTCAGTTGTATGCCTTAAATCCAACAATTGGTATCAGAGCCAAGTTCCTCTGAAAGGAGCTTAACCGCTTGAGGAGATCCAGGATGTCATCATACAAAAAGGATAGTCCGAAGTTTGATGGAACCAACTTCACTCTCTGGAAAGGTCGCATGAAGTGTCACTTGGAATGTATGGGAAAAGCATACTTGGCTATGGTCTCAAAACCATATGTACCTCCACAAGGTGGTCTGACAACTCTAAATGAAATCACAGATGCTGAAAATAATCTGCAGACCAAGGAAGCCCTACTAAGCGCATTGAATGATTCAGATCTCTCAAATGTTATTGACCTACCAACTGCATATGAGATCCTGACTAAACTGGAACTTCTGTATGAAGGAGATGAGTTTGTCAAAAGTGCAAGGTTGCAAAGTCTGAAAGGGAAATTTGAAAGATTGAAGATGAGAGATGATGAAAACATCACTACCTTTATGCCAAGAGTGAATGAGCTGGTATGTGGAATTAGAAATGCTGGTGGAACTCTAGATGAAAATGAGATTGTCTGCAAAATCCTAAGATCCCTTCCTGCTGCCTACAAAATCAAGGTTGCTGCCATTGATGAATTCAGAGCCCACACAACTGTCACAAGAGAACAACTGGCTGGCAAACTAGCTGCATTTGAAATGACCGAGTTTGGAGATGATCCTCCCAAGACTGAATCTGCTTTCAAAGCCAGTACCTATGTGAAAGGCAAACAGAGATTTGATCCGGGAGAAAACTCATCAAGGAAGATGTCATGGTATGATCAAGCAAGAAGAGACATGGAAGAAGAAGAAGTAGAAACAGCTCAACTTGAAGCCCTCATTGCAAAGAGACTGCCAAGAGGATCCGGTAAGTATGAAGGAAAACTACCCTTTAAGTGTTTCAACTGCAATAAGATTGGTCATTTTGCTTCAAGATGTCTGGAAAGATCTGCAAGGTCTAATACTAACAGACAAAGGTTTCAAAAGAATTGCTATTATGTTCATGAAGAAGATGACAATGAAGGAGTAACAGATGATGAATCAGAACTAGGAAGCAAATCCGAAAATGAGTGGGTGTTTATTGCCATCAAGGAAGAAGATTCAATACTCTCTGAATCTGTCAATCACAAAGTTGTTGAAAAAGCTTTGGCTGCTCAAATGGAAGAAAAGGATGATTGGGTTATTGACAGTGGATGTTCTCACCATATGACTGGTGACAAGAATAAGTTCTTGAATTTGGAAAGGTATGAAGGAGGAATGGTAAAGTTTGGTGACAATTCTGCTGGCAGAATCAGAGGCAGGGGAACTATTTCCTTTGATGGAAAGAGCAAAACAGGTAATGTACTATATGTTGAAGGATTGAAGCACAATCTTCTCAGTGTTGGTCAGTTAGTAGACAAAGGCTATGATCTTCGGTTTAAGAATGGAAAATGCAGAATCTTTACAAGCTCTGGAACTGAAATTGCATCCGGTACTCAGACAAAAGGTAATATCTTTCATCTGGTTGGTTCAAATAAAAGTTGTTTGTTTGCTCAAATTGATCAGAGTTGGTTATGGCATAGAAGAATGTGTCATGTAAATTTTGATAACATCATCAAGATAAGCAATACTCAGGTTGTAAGAGATCTTCCAAAATTGATGAAACCTACAAATAGTGTGTGCAAAGAATGTCAGTTAGGTAAACAAAGCAGAGTCTCTTTCAAAAGCAAAGATCAGTCCTCTACCGGATTGTTGGAATTAGTACATACTGATCTCTGTGGTCCGACAAGAATCAAGAGTCTGCAAGGTGATAGATATTTCATGTTGTTAATTGATGACCATTCCCGGATGATGTGGGTTACCTTTCTAAAAGAAAAATCAGAAGCATTTGAGAAGTTCAAAATCTTCAAAGCTATGGTAGAGAATCAAACCGGATTGAAACTAAAGTGTCTAAGGTCTGATAGAGGTGGTGAATTTACATCTGGTGAGTTCATTGACTTTTGTGAGAAGCAGGGTATAAGGAGACAATTGTCTGCTCCTAGGACTCCACAGCAGAATGGAGTAGTTGAAAGAAAGAACCGGACCATCCAGGAAGCTGCCAGGACATGATGTTGGAAGCAAATGTTCCTCAGATGTTCTGGAAAGAAGCTATCAGCACTGCAGTCTACACTCTAAATCGAGTTCAAATCAGAAACAATACCGGTAAGACCCCCTACGAACTCTGGTTTGGCATCACTCCTACTGTGAAATATTTCAGAGTATTTGGTAGCAAGTGTTATATCAAAAGAGATGAAGATCTAGGAAAGTTTGATGCTAGAAGTGATGAAGGAATTTTCTTGGGTTACTCCACTCAAAGCAAAGCATACCAGTGTTACAATAAGAGACTGAGGAAGATGATAGAAAGCACTAATGTGAAAGTTGATGAAGGAATTGAGAAGCCCTCAAGATTTTATGAATTTGATGAAGATGACCAAGATGGTGTTCAGATTCAAGGAACTCAATCCTCTCCGGTAAGACAGAGTCAGCCTGATCCGGTAAATCAGGAAGAAGAGATAGGTTTGAATGAGCCTGATCAAGAAGCAGCAGTGCAGGATACTCCCAAAATTCTAAGGTATGTAACACTAAACCACTCTGAAGATCAGATCATAGGTGACAGAAGCAAAGGTGTGCAAACTAGAAGGAATGTTGCTCAAAATCAGGATGAATGTTGTCTGATTTCGAAGATTGAACCTAAAACAGTAAATGAAGCCTGCAATGATGAAAACTGGACTAAAGCAATGAAAGATGAATTAATGCAAATTGAGAAAAATCATACTTGGGATCTTGTTCCCAGACCTAGAGACAGGAATGTGATTGGAACCAAATGGGTCTTCCGGAACAAACTGAATGAAGCTGGTGAAGTTATCAAAAACAAAGCTAGATTGGTCTGCAAAGGCTACTCTCAAATAGAAGGAATTGATTTTGAAGAGACCTTTGCTCCGGTGGCAAGAATTGAAGCAGTCAGATTATTTCTTGCATTTGCTGCCTTCAAAGACTTCAAGGTATATCAGATGGATGTCAAGTCTGCTTTCCTAAATGGTGATCTGGAAGAAGTTTACATTGAACAACCAGATGGATTTCAATTGTCTGATAATGATGATATGGTCTGCAAGTTGAAGAAAGCATTGTATGGACTAAAGCAAGCCCCAAGAGCATGGTATGAAAGGTTGGATAAGCATCTTGTGCAGATTGGATTCAACAAAGGTACTGCTGACAGTAACTTATATTTCAAAATTGTTCATGAAAACATTTTGATTGTTGAAGTGTTTGTGGATGATATCATTTTTGGAGGAAGAGATAGTATGTGCAAAACTTTTGCAAATCAGATGAAAAGTGAGTTTGAAATGTCTATGCTTGGTGAAATGAATTTCTTCTTGGGTCTGCAAATTACTCAAACAAAGAAAGGAATCTTCATTTCTCAGACCAAATATGTGAAAGAATTGTTGAGGAAATTTGGTATGGAAGATGCAAAGCCAATGAACACTCCCATGGCAACCGGATGTAAGTTGAGCAAAGATGATGACTCCCCAAAGGCAGATCAGACAAAGTATAGATCAATGATTGGTGGATTGTTGTATCTCACTCAGACTAGACCAGATATAATGCAGGCTGTTGGTCTTGTGGCAAGATTCCAGGCTGATCCTAGAGAATCTCATGGTATGGCAATCAAAAGAATTTTTAGGTACCTGAAAGGAACAGTTGAGTATGGTCTATGGTACCCTAGAGATCCAGATTTCTCTCTTCATGCTTACACAGATGCAGATTGGGCAGGAGATGTGGATGACCGGAAGAGCACTAGTGGTGGAGCATTCTTTTTGGGGAAGAGATTGGTTTCTTGGCTAAGCAAGAAACAAGATGCAATATCTCTGTCTACAACTGAAGCAGAATACATTGCAGCAGCAGGTAGTTGCACTCAAATCTTATGGATGAAGCAGATGCTAAGAGACATTAAAGTTGAATATGAGGAGCCTATCACAATTTTCTGTGATAATTCAAGTGCAATTAATATTTCTAAGAATCCGGTATTGCATTCTAAGACTAAGCACATATCTATCAAGTTTCACTTTTTGAGAGAACAAGTGAATAAGGAAGAAGTCAGATTGGAGTATGTTCCCTCAAAGGATCAGATTGCAGATATCTTTACTAAACCTCTTCCCAAGGACTCTTTTGAATATCTCCGGGAGAAGTTAGGGGTCATGGCCCCTCCGATGATGAACTAGGATGCACTGATGTGCATCAGTCTGGTGGATATCACAGTCATATCTTGTGATCCGGATTGATGATGGGGAGCTGCAACTAAGGGGGAGGAGCTGGTATGATTCTGATGTATGAGAATTGCAAGTATGAGCCCTTTGCCATTGATGTCAAAGGGGGAGAGAAGACATGTGAAAAACAAGTGGCTGATGATCAAAGGGGGAGCAGTAAATGAGGAGAAGACATGTTGCTGATAGGGGGAGCTGTGACAGAAAGGAGAAGTTCTTGTCTTGATGGTTTTTCACATCATATGTTGCCATCAATGACAAAGGGGGAGATTGTTGCAAGTATGAGGTAAACCAGTGTTGTCATTGATGTCAAACATACTCATATTGCATTGACAAGAAGGATTGGATGAGCTGTGTGCTGAGGATATTGAGAAAATTAGCCTCAGTCAGAAACAGTGAAGAACAGTGATAAGAAGAAGGCAAATATAGTGTATAGGTTGAGAACCAAAGGATGCGGATTAAAGGGTTTGTAGATATGAATCTTGAGATGCTTCAGTTAAGATTTCAGAGGTCCACATGAAGATCTGAAGAAGTTTTGGCTGTCTGTGTGGAACCGGTTCAGGCAAATGTTCAGAGGTGACAGAGGATCACAGAAAGGTCCGGTGAGGTCCGGAATTGTATTATCCTAATCTGCAGATTGGAAGGAGTATTTGGGATGTCCTTTTGATGTGTCATCTCCAGTTGTACATGATTTGAAGGTCCAGAAGTACCTTTTGCATTATGACAGTGGAGACAGTTTGTGTTCTTGAAGTTCTGGATGAGGAAGACAAGAGATTCCAGTAAGTAGAGGAAGTGCAGATGTATCCAGTCATTCAGGCAGGCTTGTGAAGGTTTTTGGATCATGTTGAGGTTGTGTTGTTGGTCCGCATTGATGGTAGAGCCCGGAATTGAAGATATTCTTCCGGACGAAGTTCTTGTTCCGACTAGCCGACCGGATGAGTTGTTCATCCTACGAATGTTCTTGTGGTGGCCGACCGGATGTGTTATTCATCTTACGGATACTCTTATGGTTGTTTGCCGACTTAGATGTTTGTTCCTAAGTTGATGTCTTGTATAAATAATGGTTTGTGTGTTCATTTCAAAGTGTGGATTGTGTGGATGAGTGTGGCATAGCGAAGAGAAGTGCGAAAGGCAGAGCAGAGGTTTTTGGGCTTAAATGGAACTGATCTGAACATGGTAGAGATGTCATTCTCCAGTTCAAGATTGTGATTCTTATCACTTTGTAGACAGTGTGTCTCCTTGTAGGCAGTGGGCCTCTTTGTGAGCAGTGTGCTCGGGCAGTGAGCCCTAATTGGCAAGTGCCATTCTTTTTCTTATTCTTCTAACAGAGAATAATCCTTGGGTTAATCACCCCGTGGATTTTCCCTTAACCGGGTTTTCCACGTCAAAATCTTGGTGTTCAATGTGTTGATGTTTATCTGCTCTTGTGTTTATGTATTATGCTTCATGGATGATTAATTGATATGCTGTTAACTAACAACGAAGAATCAAGTGTTTGAAAGAACAAGAAGTTTTATACAACTGATTCACCCCCCCACCTCTCAGTTGTATGCCTTAAATCCAACAACATGGAACACATCATGAATTCAACTCAGTGTTGGAGGTAAGGCCAAGCGGTAAGCTACAGGATTGATTTCCTCAAGTACTTCAAAAGGCCTGACATAGCAAGCAGCTAACTTTGACTTCCTCCCACAATAAATGGAACTTTTATGAGGTCAAACTCTTAGGAACACCTTTTCACCAACTTGAAATCTTCTAGGTGTCCTATTCTTATCTGCATAACTTTTCTGGCGATCCGAGGCTTCTTTCAACCTCTATCGAATAAGTTGCACTTGGTTATCCATATCTTTCAACATTTCAGGGCCAAGCAGAATCCTATCTTCCAGTTTATCCCAACTCAAGGGTGTTCAACAAGGTCTCCTATAGAGAGCTTCAAAGGGTGCCATACCTATAGCTGCTTGGAATGAGTTGTTATAGGCAAACTCAACTAATGGAAAATATTCCTCCCATTTAGTCTGTTGATCCATGCAATACATATGAAGGAGGTCTTCCAGAATTTGATTGGTTCTTTCTGTATAGCCATCTGTCTCAAGATGATAGGCTGGCCTGAAGTTTCAACTGTGTTCCTAAGGCAACCTGCAATGTGGTCCAAAATCTAGAAGTAAACTTTGCATCTCTATCAGAGATGATTTTCTTGGGAATTCCATGTAGCCTAAAAATTTCCTTTATGAACCTTTTCACTACTACAGGTGCATCATCTATTAGGTTTCCTGGTATGAAGTGAGCAACCTTAGTGAGTTTATCTACTACCACCAAAATACAATTGTGCCTATGAGATGTCATTGGTAGCCCTTGGACAAAATCCATACTTATGACTTGCCATTTATAGAAAGGTACATCATGTGGATAAAGAAGTCATGCTGGGTGCACATGTTCTACCTTAACCCTTTGACATTCTAGGCATCTGGCAACTGTGTCTACCACATCCTTCTTCATTCCTAGCCAGAAATATAACCTTTTGAGATATGCATACATCTTATTCACCTCTGGATGTCCTGAATATGGAGCCTTATGTGCCTCTGTCAAGATCATACCCCTTAGTTCCGCAATATCAGGAACGTATATTCTTCTGTGGTACCTCATTAGTCCATCAAAATCAAAAGCATAATCCAAATTGTTTGAATGTTGTGTTGGTTTCTTTAAAACTGTATTTCATTTAGTTCATTGTGTTTCTAGAAGATTCCTATCACTGGATTAGTTCGTTTGGGTCCCTGTCTCTAAGATTAGTTTGTATTGAGGTCTCTTCCATTTCTTCTAGCCTGGGAAGTTTCATGTCTCTTTAAATGTGCTATTATAGAATTGTTTATTGTTGACCTAATTCCTGTCATTATTTGACTGTCAATTATGCTGAGGATAGATAAGAATTGGAGAGTTAAGTTGAGTGAGTCAGAGATTAGATTTTAGATATTGAAGGAAGACCTCTTGACTTACATCAGAATTAGGAGGGATTGAGTTCATAGAAATATTTGTCTTAGTCAAAGAAACTATGTTGACACCATTTTATGACAATTTTCTATGCATGATTACAAACTAATGAGTATTCCTTTACCTATAAGTATTAAGAATTCGTTAGATATGTGTCTTAAATTAGATGACGATGTAGAGGATATGTATAATGTGCCACATTCTAGTCTTGTTGGTAGCCTGATGTATGTAATGGTATGTATTAGAAGAAATATTACCCGAATGGTGGGAGTTCCTAGCAGGTTTATGTCTAACTCCAATAGAGGGCATTAGACTTGTGTTAAGAGGGTATTTATATATTTTTGAGCAACTTCTGATTGTTGATTATGTTATCATGGTACTAATTATGTGAGCAAGATATTGAAGATACATTCTTTGTTGATGCATATTGGGCAAGTGACTTGGATAGTTGAAGGACCATTATTGGGTATGCATTTGTTTTGTTTGGTGGTTTTGTTAGTTGAATGAGTAAGAGGAAGCTCCAACTATTTTATCTACTACCAAAGATGAGTATATGGATGCTACACATGCCTATAAAGAGGTAGTTTGGTTACAAAAATTGTGCTCCAAAGTTGGTTATGATTGCAAGGTAGTTTAGATTGGATGTGATAGTCAAAGTGCTATTTGTTTGGCTAGGAATGCTATGTACCATGCTCATACCGTGTATGTTGATAGATAGTATCACTGTGTTTGCAATATGATGGATAATGTTAAGGTCATGTTCCTAAAGGTTAACGCTTGGAAGAATGTTGTGACTGGTGAGCACAAATAAGTTCTCTTAGCATAGGAGGCCATGGGCGTTGGATCTTGTATTTGATTCCTCATTATGCTTATCTTACTTCTTCAATGTAAATACCAAGTAGTATAATGTTGGGAGTAGGTGATATCTACCTTACAAATCCCTATGTCTAATGTATTTAATTCTATGTGTAGATAGAAAGTTAATGCATTTTCTCCTTAGAACATGGAATGGGTGATCTTTGGATGTGAATGTCTACGTAGACAAAAATATTAATTATTATTCTCTGATTATTTGGGATTATTATTAGAAGAAGACATGGAAAGAGGAAAAGCAAGATGAAAGGTCACTTTGGAATTTGAAGAGTCATGCCTTGTAAATCATTGCTTAATGGGCCACTTGGAATTTACAATTTGAATTTTCTAGCATTATGGTACTGGTTACATAGTTGGGTGTTGTTCAATCTAATTTATCGTGCCCAAAAAATGTAATTATTTACTAGATAGATTAGTGGTCCAAAAACCTAGCATGTACCAAATCAATAAAATAAATCTTGTCAAATTTTTGGTACCATATTTTTATTTTTCTTTAGTTTTTTCTAGCCCTAAAATTGTGCATTAAAAAAAAGTAAATCCTACTGGGCATTTGTGTCCTTAAAAAGTGGAAACATAATATCTAAATAAACTAAATTTGCAAAATCTGTCCTAAAAAAAGTAAATCATAAAATTGGACATTTGTGTCCTTAGAAAGTGGAAACATAATATCTAAATAAAGCAAATCGGCAAAATCCAGCTCAAATTTTGAGCCAATGACAAAAAATTTTCTCATGTAGACTTAAGAAAAAATAAAATTTGTTCAACATGAAAAACAATACTATGTTTTAATTGGTTTACTTTAGATAGATTAATCACTAGATAAAAAAACTTTGCAATAGTATGTGGAAGGAGGTACTAAAAATATATAACCGCCATAGTTTTATTAAATTAATGGTAACCGCCATAGTTTTATTAAATTAATGGACATAACAATAAAGCCGACATAAAGTAACAAATCTATAAATACAAGTAATAGTCAAACATGAGTCGTAAAAATATGAAACAAATTTTTGAGCCAATGACAAAATTTTCTCATGTAGACTTAAGAAAATAAAATAAAATTTGTTCAACATGAAAAACAATACTATGTTTTGATTGGTTTACTTTAGATAGATTAATCACTAGACAAAAAAACTTTGCAATAGTACGTGGAAGGAGGTACTAAAAATATATAACCGCCATAGTTTTTTAAAATTAACAGTAACCGCCATAGTTTTATTAAATTAATGGACATAACAATAAAGTCGACATAAAGTAGCAAATCCATAAATACAAGTAATAGTCAAACGTGAGTCGTAAAAATATGAAATGAAATTTTGAGCCAATGACAAAATTTTTTCTCATGTAGACTTAAGAAAATATAAAATTTGTTCAACATGAAAAACAATACTATGTTTTGATTGGTTTACTTTAGATAGATTAATCACTACATAAAAAAAACTTTGCAATAGTATGTGGAAGGAGGTACTAAAAATATATAACCGCCATAGTTTTATTAAATTAATGGACATAACAATAAAGCCGACATAAAGTAACAAATCTTTATATACAAATAATAGTCAAACATGAGTCATAAAAATATGAAACGAAATTTTGAGCCAATGACAAAAAAATTTCTCATGTAGACTTCAGCTGCTGTTAATAAAACAACTTCAGCTACAGTGACTAACATTTCCTTTCTACATTCAATGGGTTCCACACCTTGTAATTCTCCCAAACTGTCGGCTCATCCTTCTCAAATTTTACTTTTCTCAATATCTAGAACAACACCTATATTTCATAGCAAATGAATTATGTTTTCATGAGCTGCTCAAGTGCTGCATCTCCTCCCTTAGACGCCTCTGAAAATAGTCCCCAAATGAAAATAAACCAGTCGCAAAGAGGCATTGCCCAAAGCCTCTTGGTGTTTCATATATCTCTTTGACATTTAGGCACTCTATGGTTTTTTTTTTTTTTATAAAAAAAATTGTTGAGCAACCATACTAGATATATTAAAGATCCAAATCAAGGAGTTCAAAAGGGGGCCCAAAATAGACAAAGAGGCACATGGTTCATGGTCAGTCAGACAATCACACTGGTCATAAAAAAAACATCCAAAAAACAATCATTTGAAAAAATGTGGTCACCGAGGAGAGAAGTACTTATCATAGGCATAATCACATGAAACTTCCTAAGTGGCTAAATACCTGTCCGAATAGCCACAGAAGCTTTTTAATGTAAAAACATTAACAAGACACTTTAACATCTACCAACCAATTGTTGATTTTTTGTAGCTTGGAAGGTGGGGCCGTGTGTGGGGTGGAAGTTGCTTAAGGGCAACTCGAGTTGGATATTTAGCAACAACATGATTTCTATTTTATTAATACAATGTTTCTTGAGTTGTGAGGTGGAGATAACACCAAGAGTGATTTTATGTGTAAAGAAAGCCAAGTCTTGCAAGGAAAGTTTCTTTTCTCTTGCATCAGCAAGGCTATATATGTAAGATTGCTGTAGCAACATTGAATTATATTATGTGCGAAAAGTTTGTTGTTGAGACTGAATAGAAGATCCAACATTTGCAGGTTTTTTCCTATATTGGGGTTTCCTGGTTATATCTGTGTTATTGTCTCTTTGTGTATGGCTTCTTGTTATTTTTGCTTCCGCTATTATTAGCTATTAATTAATCTAGAGTATTAATTGTTATAAATCAAATAGAGGTTCTATTCTGTGAATTTATTATGCAATTAATTTGTAACTGGGTTATAAGAAATTAACATGGTATTAGAGCTTTAAACTCTGAATACGAAGCAAAGATTTGTGACGTAGATTTTAAAGAGAAAAAAAAAATTTAGATTTTCATCTCCAATTTCTTCTGTGGCTATGGCAACCAATGTTCGATATGAGGATAGACTTGAGGGTGCATCCAACTTCTTACAGTGGAAGGTTCAGATTACATCTGCTCTCGAGGAGAACAAGTTGTGGATCTATACTAGTAGAAAGGTGGCACCACCAACAAATGATCCTGTTGCCCTAGATTCACATGAAGTCAAGGAGGCCAAGGCTCAGAGGATTATCCTGGACGGGGTAAGAGATCATCTAATTCCTCATCTATCGAGGAAAGACACCGCCAAGGAGATGTGGGATTCACTCACAAAACTTTATCAGAGCGACTATCAAAGTCGTAAGATGATGCTGAAGGACAAATTGCATAACACCAAGATGTCTAAAGGCAAGAGTGTGACCTCTTACTTGTCCTAGCTGACACAGGTCAGGGATGAGTTGGCTGCTGTTGGAGAGATGATTGCTAAAGATGAGTTGGTGCGTATAGCCTTGAACGATTTTTTGAAGCACTGGGAAGTGTTTGTCAAGTGTGTTGTTGGCAAAGATCAGCTACCTAATTGGGCGAGGCTTTGGGATGATTTTGTTCAGCAAGAGATCTGTGAAGGTGCTCATCGAGGAGATTAGACAAAGAAGGGCCAAGACAAAGAAAATCTTGCTCTTGCAAGCAAGGGAAAGCAAAAGTCCAATAAATGGCAAATGGAAGGTTCTTCCAAGAATGGGAAGAAGAAAGATCTGAGCAAGATAAAATGTTTTTGCTGCCATCAAATGGGTCACTATGCCAGTCAATGTCCGAATAAGAAAAATAAGGACAAGCAGAAGAAGCAAGTTGCTGCCACAGCAGAGGTGGACGAGTTTGCATCACGATTTGAGAATGAGTTTTCACTCATTGCCTGTCTCTCAAGTTCAATTGCCAACAAGGTATGGTATATTGATAGTGGGGCTTCTTGCCACACGACAGGAGTCAAAGAATGCTTCACCAAGTTGGAGGAGAAGAAGTTGGATTTCTATATTGAGCTTGGAGACAATGCCAAGTACCATGCAACTGGTATTGGCACCGTCAAATTTCAAAGGGAGTCTAGCAAACCCTTGTTAGTGGAGGATGTGTTGTATGTCCCTAGCATGACAAAGAATTTAATCTCAGTTTCTACCTTGGAGGATAAGGGTTACATCATAACCTTTGAAAGGGGCAAAGTCTATATTCATCCTAAGGATTCCAAGGTTGCAAAAGTGATTGGAGTCTGGCATGGAAGCTTGTTTTAGTTACAGTTTGAGCTAGCACATGTGTTAGTAAGCAATTGTAGAGGGCTAGGAGAATTGTGGCACAGGAGGATAGCTCATCTTCACCATGGAGCACTTAATGTGCTCAAGGAAATAGTGACGGGGCTGCCTGAGATGAAGACAGAAAACCATGAAGTGTGCAAGGGTTGTGCTCTTGGGAAATATGCCAAGACTAGTTTTCCAAGTAGTGACATTAGATCCAAAGGGATTTTGGATCTTGTACACTCAGATGTGTGTGGACCCATGTCAACAGTATCCTTGAATGGGTATGAGTATTATGTTACTTTCATTGATGACTTCTCCAGGAAGACGTGGATATATTTTTTGAAGAACAAAGATGAGGTCTTCAGTAGGTTCAAAGAGTTTAAGGCTCTTGTGGAGAACCAAATAGGGAGGAAGATCAAGATACTGAGGTCTGATAATGGAGGCGGGTATACCTCGAATGCCTTCAAAGATTTCTGTGCTCAGGAAGGTATTAAGAAAGAGTTGATGGTTCTGTACAACCCTCAGCAGAATGGGGTTTCTGAACAAAAAAATAGGGCTATAGTTGGAGCAGCCAAGGCCATGCTTCATGATCAGGATCTACCTTGGTTCTTATGGGTAGAAGCTTGCAATACAACTGTGTATTTGCAAAATAGGAGCCCTCACAAAGTGTTGGGCAAATTGAGTCCAGAAGAGGCGTTCACTGGTAAGAAACCAGATTTGGGGCACATTCGCATCTTTGGATGCCTTGTGTATTGTCACATTCCTGTGGAGAAGAGAACCAAATTGGAACCAACTACAGAGAATGGTATCCTTGTTGGGTACAATGAAACTTCTAAGGCCTATCGAGTTTACATTCCTGCTCTCAGGAAAACAGTAGTTCGCAGAGATGTGAAGTTTGAGGAAGAGAGGGCTCTTCAAAAGTCTAGCAGTTTGATAAATGAGGAGAAGCAATCACCTATGGTTCAGGCAGAACAAATCCCTCAAACTTCAATCCCACAAGCTGGAGAGCAGAGCAAGCAGGCCGAGCAAGTTGATCAGAAAGAGGAACAAATAATTCCTCAGCCTCAAATTCCTATTACTAAGAAGAAGAGAAACAGAGCAGCTGAGCAGACACTGAGAGAGGCCCAAGAGTATGTTGGTGACCCACAAAATTCAGTCAGACAGAGGAAAGCTCCTAAACATTATTCTGATTATGTGGCACTTATGAGTGAATTAATTTGGAGCCTTCCAGCTTTCAGGAAGCATCCAAGCACCAAGTATGGAGGGATGCCATGGTCGAAGAATATTCTTCCATCATGAAGAATAGTTTGTGGGAGGTAGTACCTCAGCCAGAAGGTAAGTCTGTGGTGGGCTCGAGATGGCTGTATAAGATTAAGCATGCTGTAGATGGTAGTGTAGAAAAATTCAAAGCCTGGTTTGTGGCTAAGGGGTTTTCTCAGAAGGAAGGAGTCGACTACGATGAGACTTTTGCTCTAGAGGCCAGGTACTCATCCATAAGAGCTATCATTTCTATAGCAGCATAGATGGGTTGGAGGATTCACCAGATGGATGTAAAGACGGCCTTCCTCAACGGAGAGATTAAGGAAGAGATTTACATAGAATAGCTAGAAGGATTTGAAGCACATGGGAGGGATTCTCATGTATGCAGGTTGAGAAGAGCACTATATGGGCTCGAGCAGGCTCCCAGGGCGTGGTATTTACATATTGATAGTTACTTGTAGAGTGTGGGCTTCATCGAGAGTGAGGCAGATCTGAACTTGTACTATGTTCAGGTGAATGATGAACTTCTCATATTGGTGTTGTATGTTGATGACCTATTTCTCATAGGGTCAGAGGAGCTCATAGCCCACTACAAGCGGGATCTTGTAGGAGAGTTTGAGAGGAAGGACTTGGGGTTGATGCACTACTTCAAGGATAAGCTGGGTGTTGTACAGAACACCTTCCTCGCTAAGAGGGAGTGTTTATTTTTTGTAGCTTGGAAGGTGGGCCCATGTGTAGGGTGGAAGTTGCTTAAGGGCAACTCGAGTTAGATATTTAGCAACAACATGATTTCTATTTTATTAATAGAATGTTTCTTGAGTTGTGAGGTGGAGATAACACCAAGAGTGATTTTATGTGTAAGGAAAGCCAAGTCTTGCAAGGAAAGTTTCTTTTCTCTTGCATCAGCAAGGCTATATATGTAAGATTGATGTAGCAACATTGAATTGTATTATGTGTGGAAAGTTTGTTGTTGAGGCTGAATAGAAGATCCAACATTTGCAGGTTTTTCCCCATATTGGGGTTTCCTGGTTATATTTGTGTTATTGTATCTTTGCGTAAGGATTCTTGTTATTTTTGCTTCTGCTGTTATTAGCTATTAATTAATCTAGAGTATTAATTGTTATAAATCAGATAGAGGTTCTATTATGTGAATTTATTGTGCAATTAATCTGTAACTGGGTTATAAGAAATTAACACCAATATTGCAGGAATAAATGGCAAAACCCTATTGGGATCAGAGGAGACAAATTTATCATAAGCCATAAGGTGTGTGATAAGCCATAGGTACTTACCATAGGCATAATCACATGAAACTTCCTAAGTGGCTAAATACCGGTCCAAATAGCCACACAAGCTTTTAATGTAAAAACATTAACAAAACACCCCAACAACATCTACCAACCAATATAGTAGGAAAAATCCATAGAGGATATGCCTATTGGGATCAGAGGAGGATCACATGAAACTTCCTAAGTGGCTAAATACCTGTCCGAATAGCCACAGAAGATTTTTAATGTAAAAACATTAACAAGACACTTTAACATCTACCAACCAATATTGTAGGAAAAAATGGCAAAATCCATAGAGGATTTGCTTGGAAAAATCCATAGAGGATATGCATGTAAATAGAGTTCTCCATAACAAATACAGATATTAAACAGATAATAGGATCATGGTTGGGCTCTTAAAATGTTTTATTCAACTTTAAACCAATCCCTTCAACTATGATTTATATTGGAGAAGAAAATGTGAAATGTGACTTCCTCATGATGCATCAGGAACTAAAAACGGACTTCAGCCATAGCTTTTTGCCAAAACTTTGATATCTCACAAAAACATGTCATGATGTGTATGATAATCTCCTTAAGCTCCCCATCAAATGATTTTTCTACATCCTTCATAAAACTTCATATTTTAATTTTTCCAAAAATCGTGAGCAGAGAACAGAGAATTTTAAATTCTCTGAGGTCGTGAGGAATTTGACCACAAAATTTTCTCTATAATTTGTCAAATACACTTAATATTATTGCTATATGTAAGGACCCGCTTGGTCCAAACTTGAATTTTGAAAAATTTTACCTCAATGACAAGTTATATGAGATATATCAAGACTTTGATTGAGTACTCAGGAAAACTTCGGCCAATACAGGCCATGTGTTCAAACGGAACATTCTTAAGCCAACCCGGGCTCTTCTATCCTTTGGACAAATAGGTTCATACGGAACTAGGTGAAATGGACCTTATCGCTACCTGATACAGGGTAGAACAAATAGTGGCCAAAAGGCCTAGCGGTTCAAACGAACCAATACTTTATCCAATCTAGGATAAGTAAACATGATAGCCTAACAGGCTAAAGAGGACAAGAATCATTATGCTCTGGCCAGGGACTTCTGACTCCCTCGGGACCAATACGCATTCATGAGTCACTTCCTGGGGACCACAGTCTACCCAGACACTGTACTGAGGATGTCAACCAGGGAACACATAACATCAACTTGTACTCACCTCAGTTTACGGCAAAGCTAGGTACAAGTAATCCACCACGGGGATTCTTCTGAGTACTAGTAGAGTTCTTAAGTTACCTAGATAACCTTTAAACTAAGGATCAAGATTACGAAGTTGATTATAAAAGAGTATACTATATCCACGGGATCAAGGCCCTCTTCAGATGTGATCGACGGTGAATGCGAATATGTAGTTCTGTCTTGCACTATGTTTGATGTAACTGTGAATGGGTACATAACTCTTCGCCGACTGCCACCCACTCGAGTGATACAATGGACGGAATTCCTAAGAAACTATTTTGCAAACACACCTTCCAGGAGTGTTTCCGGTTTAGGTTTTCAAGTGTGAATAATTTACCTAACACGCATATTTCCCCGATGAGCTCTTTCCATCAATCATCCTACAACTATTTTCGATAGACTCGTCTTTTCTTTTAAGTTAATCTTTTTAGTGAGGTATCCAAAGAGCTTTACCTTCCTACAGATTTAACTTCGACATGTCCCTTATTACTCCCAGATGATTTAGAGGGATGGTGCCCAAACTTAATTGTCAAACACTATGATTTGTTTGAGTTTTTAGATGTTTCTTTACAAGGTTTACCTATATAATAGCGAAGGAAAAACTTGCATAATATCAGTTGATAAAGGAAAATACTTTCTTAATCAAAATGCAGATAAAAAAAATTCCTGATCATAACGAATAGAGCTAGAAAAGAAACTTAATCCATTTTGTAAAATATATGACTAGAAAGTTACTTATATGACTCATCAATAAAGTAAAATTTAATTTAGGTCAAATAAAGAATCTTTGATAACCAGTTCAACTATTAAATCAACATATACAAATTTCAATAATTCCATTTTATTTTATCACAATTCCAAAAGCAAAATTATTTATAATTATTGCATGTATCATAAGGACTATTCCTTCTCATGACCTTTCATGATACCATACCAACAAAACATCCATTCTTACTACATATAAGGAAAAATAGAATTCCTATTCATAACAATGTTTGAATATACTTGATTTATTTCTATATATATTTTTTAACCAATAGGACAATAGAAAGTTCACATAAGCAAATCCCAAACATTTGTACCTAGCCATTCAATAATATCCCTGTTTGATCATTTAGAAATTCATCATGAATCTAAGATAAGATATGATAATGAATTCACCATATACTTGATTCATGTACTTTTGATAAGATTCATAATATAAAAGATTTACATATCTATCCCTCATACTCTATATGTGTGAAAATGCATACATATATCATGTCAATTGAGATACAGTTTCTTGACCCTGCCAATGTTTAAGTGTGAGACCTAACATGATACCTAATCTTAATCGTAGTAAGAAAACCCATTTGAATATTAAACTGGACCAAGAAGCTTAGGTTGAATATTAATAGTAACATAAGTACGTGATAAGATTCATAATATAAAAGATATACATATCTATCCCTCATACTCTATATGTGTGAAAATACATACATATATCATGTCAATAGAGATATAGTTTCTTGACCTTGCCAAGGTTTAAGTGTGAGACCTAACATGATACCTAATCTTAATCATAGTGAGAAAACCCATTTGAATATTAAAGTGGACCATGAAGCTTAGGTTGAATATTAATAGTAACATAATAATCCACCACTATCGTCAAGGTAACAACTCCTCAATTATGTAAAAATTTCATCATATAAATCCCTAATCTCATGTTAATAAGTCTAATCTTAAAGATTTGTCCTGTATAGTTGTCTCTCAAAATTCTTTGTATATAAACTATCCCTGTATCTCTTTATTGGCATCATAACTCTCTATTGTTATATTCTTACATATACTTTATTCATATACTTGCCATGTATATTCCTACCCTTTTGCAAATCATTTTTCTTATACCTTGTTATCACTTGTACTTTTACATTTATATCTAATAAAATTCTTCCTCAACCAACTAAAATATGTATTTCAGCTCTAAAAAGCAACCATATCACTATGCCTTTTATTGAAATTGTAATTATAACAGTTAAATTTATTATTATTATTATTTTTATTATCAAGATTTACTTTTAAATTCTAAATTGTAAAATTTATGGGTGTCAATTAGACAATAAGATTTTATACATGAGTACTATAGCATTGTGGTTCATGTTGTGATTCATTGCTTAGAAGACTAGAAGATAAGATTGACTTCTAAAACATTATGGTATATAAAAAAAATATGTTGCTGGTAATTGCCTTTTTAACCATTTAATCTTCTCCTTAAATTTATCTCATTTTCTTACATTACAACAAATAACACTCTTTTATATCTTCATTTAAGCTTTAAGTTAATATTCTACTACAACTACTCATATATTAACATAATTTCATCCATTTTAACCCTTACCACTTTATTTATTTATTTTTATTTTATCCATTACATTGTAAGCTTTGCTTGTGTTTTCGGTGCATGCAGCCATGTAGACTTAGTGGATGAGAATTGCACATACTTCAATCATGAGTAACCCTTATTACATTACAACTACAGTTGATTGTTATGAGTACACCCTAAGATTTATCATTAAGATGCCAATTTGCTGCGTGCAAATCTGTATATTATAGATGGCCAAATCCCACAAAGAAAAGTTATCTCATGGACTGAAATGACTGTAGGATGTGCCTAGAATGGATTAGTTGAAAAGGAATTAGAAACTCTCAAGCAAATGACGTTGGCAGGTGTAAGACAAATTCCACTACCCTTGCTAACCTCCTCCCTACCTGTGAGAGAAAGGGGGATTTTTGTCAGATATTCTAGTTGGAAATACTCTAATAGACAGGTATGCTGAATGTTGAAGCATAGACAAGGCACATGAGCTGTTTAACTAAATGACGCAAAAAAATGTGATCTCACGAATTACCAAGATAGCAGGGTAAGTTCAACATGGGTTTGTTGAAGAGGCCTTAGAAAGTCTAAAGCAAATGCAACTGGTGAGTGTTAATCTAGACTCGTCAACCTTTGCCAGCATCCTCCGTAGCTCAAGCCAAAACTTGGAAAAGGGAATGGGCACCCATCAAACTATAAGGGACAGAGGAGGGCGTGCAAACCGTTTGACAAAATGCCTAACAAAAAATGTGGTAAGATGAAATGCTATGATCTCCAGATTGCACAAAAAGGATTTGTTGAAAAGGCTTTAAAACTTTCAAGCAAATGATGTTGGCAGGTGTAAAGCCAAATTCCTCAACCATTGTTAGCTTTACCCCTTGCCTGTGTCAATATGGATGATGTGGAACACGTTATGGACATCCATCAAAGCATATATGAGTGTGAGTATTCAGGTAAATTCAATTGGTATATGTAAAGCCAAATTCTACAAGCTTTCCCAGAATCCTCCCCACCCGTGCCAAATTGGGAGCTTTGGAATAGGGTATAGTTCTATAGACATCTGTGTGTGTGTGTTTCTTCAAGAAAATGACATTGATAGGTGTAAAGCTAAATTCTAAAACCATTGCTAGCAATATGCTTGTGTGGTTCAGGAACAGGGTATGAATAGTCGTCCAAGCATAAAAGGAAGGGGATTTACATATGCCATTTTAATTCATCAAGTCTTTCACGAAATTTATACATAGTTTACAATTTTATCCATCAAAATGAAATCAATAAACCAAAATTTAACTAAAATAAATTTACTGACAAAATTTCAAGAACTAAACTTTCAACAGATAAGAGACAAAAGATGGAGAGAACTCTTATAGATTTCTCCAGCTCTCCCCAATCAGATTTCCATGTCCTCCTTCAAAAACCCCTGCAATTTATAGAAATTTCTAATTCTTATGGGGGCAGACTCAAGTCTTTGAGTCAAGTCTCTCCCATAAATGAGGTTGATCTATTTTCTATTTTGCCATAAATTTTTAGGAGAAAAAGGACCTATTGATCTTAAATGATTTCTCCAATTTTCTCCTTTGTCATTTATTCATGTGGAAATTTTATCATGTTATTTACTGGATATGACCTTGAGTCTTGACTAGAAAATGAGGGGAGATTGGACCTCATTTATGCCTTTTTCTAGAAATGTAGTCCATTGTTGAAAATTGTTTATTATTTTGTATTTTTAAATGAGTGTATATTTATGTTTATCTAATTTATTTTTTTATCTGTGTCATTACATTCTAATCAATTGTAAAAGATGGGTTGTGACATCCTTCTCCCCTAAATTTATGCATCATCCCGATGCATGTTAGAAATGAGATCAAAACATATACATATAGAAATAAGCATTCTTTACCATTAGTATACTTGCACACCTTTAAATTCCATCCTTCAACAAAGTAGCTTAAGTAGTTTATCATAGATAAAGATAACAATTAGTATTATCTAAGCATAATTGTCTATAGCATCTCGACATCATTGTCTTTAAGAAAAATTTGAAGTTTGTTGAGTTTATAAATAACTAGAGAGTTTATTCAAAATAAGTGTAGATAGAGCTATTGCATTTTCATTGTGTCTTCCCATGTAGCATTCTCAGATGAGTACTAGTCCCACTAGACCTTAGATTTATCCACTGTCCTGTTGTGGAGCTGGAATTGGCACCTCTCAATGATTCTGTATGGCTTTATGGTTATTGTATCGGGTTCTTCCACCTGCGGGGCATTCCAATTAAGAACATGCTTAGAGTCAGGTATATACTTTTTTAACAAGGATACATGGAACACATCATAAATTCAGCTCAGTGTTGGAGGTAAGGCCAAGCGGTAAGCTACAGGATTGATTTCCTCAAGTACTTGAAAAGGCCCGACATAGCAAGCAGCTAACTTTGACTTTCTTCCACAATAAATAGAAATTTTATGAGGTCGAATTCTTAGGAACACCTTTTCACCAACTTGAAATCTTCTGGGTGTCCTATTCTTATCTGTATAACTTTTCTGGTGATCCGAGGCTTCTTTCAACCTCTATCGAATAAGTTGCACTTGGTTATCCATATCTTTCAACATTTCAGGGCCAACCGGAATCCTATCTTCCATTTTATCCCAACTCAAGGGTGTTCGACAAGGTCTCCTATAGAGAGCTTCAAAGGGTGCCATACCTATAGCTGCTTGGAATGAGTTGTTATAGGCAAACTCAACTAATGGCAAATATTCCTCGCATTTAGTCTGTTGATCCATGCAATACATATGAAGGAGGTCTTCCAGAATTTGGTTGGTTCTTTCTGTATAGCCATCTATCTCAAGATGATAGGCTGGCCTGAAGTTCAACTATGTTCCTAAGGCAACCTGCAATGTGGTCCAAAATCTAGAAGTAAACTTTGCATCTCTATCAGAGATGATTTTCTTGGGAATTCCATGTAGCCTAAAAATTTCCTTTATGAACCTTTTCGCTACTACAGGTGCATCATCTATTAGGTTTCTTGGTATGAAGTGAGCAACCTTAGTGAGTTTATCTACTACCACCAAAATACAATTGTGCCTAAGAGATGTCATTAGTAGCCCTTGGACAAAATCTATACTCATGACTTGCCATTTATAGAAAGGTACATCATGTGGATAAAGAAGTCCTGCTGGGTGCACATGTTCTACCTTAACCTTTTGACATTCTAGGCATCTGGCAACTGTGTCTACCACATCCTTCTTCATTCCTAGCCAGAAATATAACCTTTTGAGATATGCATACATCTTATTCACCTCTGGATGTCCTAAATATGGAGCCTTATGTGCCTCTGTCAAGATCATACCCCTTAGTTCTGCATTATCAGGAACGTATATTCTTCTGTGGTACCTCATTAGTCCATCAGAATCAAAAGCATAATCCAAATTGTTTGAATGTTGAGTTGGTTTCTTTAAAACTGTATTTCATTTAGTTAATTGTGTTTCTAGAAGATTCCTATCACTGGATTAGTTTGTTTGGGTCCATGTCTCTAAGATTAGTTTGTATTGAGGTCTCTTCCATTTCTTCTAGCCTGGGAAGTTTCATGTCTCTTTAAATGTGCTATTATAGAATTGTTTATTGTTGACCTAATTCCTATCATTATTTGACTGTCAAGTATGCTAAGGATAGATAAGAATTGGAGAGTTAAGTTGAGTGAGTCAGAGATTAGATTTTAGATATTGAAGGAAGACCTCTTGACTTACATCAAAATTAGGAGGGATTGAGTTCATAGAAATATTTGTCTTAGTCAAAGAAACTATGTTGACACCATTTTATGACAATTTTCTATGCACGATTACAAACTAATGAGTATTCCTTTACCTATAAGTATTAAGATTTTTTTAGATATGCATCTTAAATTAGATGACGATGTAGAGGATATGTATAATGTGCCACATTCTAGTTTTGTTGGTAGCCTGATGTATGCAATGGTATGTATTAGATGAAATATTACCCGAATGGTGGGAGTTCCTAGCAGGTTTATGTCTAACTCCAATAGAGGGCATTAGACTTGTGTTAAGAGGGTATTTATATATTTTTGAGGAACTTCTGATTGTTGATTATGTTATCATGGTACTAATTATGTGGGCAAGATATTGAAGATACATGCTTTGTTGATGCATATTGGGCAAGTGACTTGGATAGTTGAAGGACCATTAGTGGCTATGCATTTGTTTTGTTTGGTGCTTTTGTTAGTTGAATGAGTAAGAGGAAACTCCAACTATGTTATCTACTGCCAAAGATGAGTATATGGATGCTACATATGCCTATAAAGAGGTAGTTTGGTTACAAAAATTGTGCTCCAAAGTTGGTTATGATTGCAAGGTGGTTTAGATTGGATGTGATAGTCAGAGTGCTAATTGTTTGTCTAGGAATGCTATGTACCATGCTCATACCGTGTATGTTGATATATAGTATCATTGTGTTTGCAATATGATGGATAATGTTAAGGTCATGTTACTAAAGGTTAACACTTGGGAGAATGTTGGGACTGGTGAGCACAAATAAGTTCTCTTAGCATAGGGAGGCCATGGGCCTTGGATCTTGTATTTGATTCCTCATTATGTTTCTCTTATTTCTTCAATGTAAATACCAAGTGGTATAATGTTGGGAGTAGGTGATATCTACCTTACAAATCCCTATGTCTAATGTATTTAATTCTATGTGTAGATAGAAAGTTAATGCATTTTCTCCTTAGAACATGGAATGGGTGATCTTTGGATGTGAATGTCTGGTGTGGACAAAAATATTAATTATTATTCTCTGATTATTTGGGATTATTATTAGAAGAAGACATGGAAAGAGGAAAAGAAAGATGAAAGGTCACTTTGGAATTTGAAGAGTCATGTCTTGTAAATCGTTGCTTAATGGGCCACTTGGGAGTTACAATTTGAATTTTCTATCATTATTCAATATAATTTATCGTGCCCAAAAAATGTATTTATTTACTAGATGGAATAGTGGTCCAAAAACCTAGCATGTAACAAATCAATAAAATAAATCTTGTCAAATTTTTGGTACCATATTTTTATTTTTCTTTAGTTTTTTCTAGCCCTAAAATTGTGCATTAAAAAAAAAAAAGTAAATCCTATTGGGCATTTGTGTCCTTAAAAAGTGCAAACATAATATCTAAATAAAGTAAATTTGCAAAATCTGTCCTAAAAAAAGTAAATCATAAAACTGGGCATTTGTGTCCTTAGAAAGTGGAAACATAATATCTAAATAAAGTAAATCGGCAAAATCCCAGCTCAAATTTTGAGCCAATGACAAAAATTTTTCTCATGTAGACTTAAGAAAAAATAAAATTTGTTCAACATGAAAAACAATACTATGTTTTGATTGGTTTACTTTAGATAGATTAATCACTAGATAAAAAAACTTTGCAATAGTATGTGGAAGGAGGTACTAAAAATATATAACTGCCATAGTTTTTTAAAATTAATGGTAACCGCCATTGTTTTATTAAATTAATGGACATAACAATAAAGCCTACATAAAGTAACAAATCTATAAATACAAGTAATAGCCAAACATGAGTCATAAAAATATGAAACGAATTTTTGAGCAATGACAAAAAATTTTCTCATGTAGACTTAGGAAAAAATAAAATTTGTTCAACATGAAAAACAATACTATGTTTTTACATAGATTAATCACTACATAAATTTTTTTTTGCAATAGTATGTGGAAGGAGGTACTAAAAATATATAGCCGCCATAGTTTTTTAAAATTAATGGTAACCGCCATAGTTTTATTAAATTAATGGACATAACAATAAAGCCGACATAAAGTAACAAATCTATAAATACAAGTAATAGTCAAACATGAGTGGTAAAAATATGGAACAAAAAAAAGGTAGAGAAAAAGAATACTCCAGAAACACCAGAAGTTATTTGAAGGTAAATAATGGAGATGTGCTAGAAGTTATTTGAAGGTAATTGCATTATATTTTATACTTACTTTTGTATAAAGGTTTCAATTACACTTGAAATTTGTATTTTTACACTGTAATTTAATTTTTAAAAATATAGTGCCATAAAATATCGAATCAAATAAAAAGGAGCAAAGTATACTCCACAGAGGTAAATGGCTCCACAGAAGTAAATAGTACTTTTATTTAGTGTTGAGTTATTTTAATGAAAATACTCCAAATTAATATGTTACCTTTTATCAGGGTTTATCTTTCCTTTTCTCTGTTAGTTTATTTACTTACCTTTTGTATTTTGTTAGGGTTTTATCATATGGAATAAGAAAAGATCAAACTATATTTGGGGAGAAGTTATTGGAAGTAAGCACATTATATTTTATACATTTTACTATAGAGGCTTTAATTTAATTTTCTTTTTCTTTTCTACAGAATTAAATTAAACAATTTATAACTATATTTTATTAGGGTTTTATGGGCAAGCATATATTTTTCTAAAGGTAGATATGCTAGTTTTACACCCAATCTCATTGCTCTCTTGTTCGGCATCTTAGGTCAAAATCATGCCTGCCCAGGATGCATTCTACAAGCTTTGTGATTCTCTTCTTTCTTTAATACTATCAAAAATGCTAATAAAAGATGCTATCAAATGTTGTATTCTTTCAAAGAGGTGGAGATTTCTCTACACTCAGATGCCTGAGCTCACTTTCTCTCCAGATCTTGTTCCTGGGTCCTGGTTGTCCTTCCAGGCTCAATCCACTCCTTTTGTCAAGGGTTGAGAATATAATTTCTAATATCTTGCTTCTGCAATCACAGAATCTGGAGGCCTTGCACCTCCACCACGCTGGGTTCGATCATAAGCAAGGGAGCTTCTCTCATGAAAATGTGTGCAAATGGGTAATGCATGCTTCTCGGTGTAATGTCCAACACCTCACTCTGTTTGACCACTACAGAGTATTAAGATTTTGTTACATATGTTTCTTAAATTAGATGACGATGTAGAGGATATGTATAATGTGCCACATTCTAGTCTTGTTGGTAGCTTGATGTATGCAATGGTATGTATTAGACGAAATATTACCCGAATGGTGGGAGTTCCTTGCAGGTTTATGTCTAACTCCAATAGAGGGCATTAGACTTGTGTTAAGAGGGTATTTATATATTTTTTAGGAACTTCTGATTGTTGATTATGTTATCATGGTACTAATTATGTGGGCAAGATATTGAAGATACATGCTTTGTTGATGCATATTGGGCAAGTGACTTGGATAGTTGAAGGACGATTAGTGGCTATGCATTTGTTTTGTTTGGTGGTTTTGTTAGTTGAATGAGTAAGAGGAAACTCCAACTATTTTATCTACTACCAAAGATGAGTATATGTATGCTACACATGCCTATAAAGAGGTAGTTTGGTTACAAAAATTGTGCTCCAAAGTTGGTTATGATTGCAAGGTGGTTTAGATTGGATGTGATAGTCAGAGTGCTATTTGTTTGGCTAGGAATGCTATGTACCATGCTCATACCGTGTATGTTGATATATAGTATAACTGTGTTTGCAATATGATGGATAATGGTAAGGTCATGTTACTAAAGGTTAACACTTGGGAGAATGTTGCGACTGGTGAGCACAAATAAGTTCTCTTAGCATAGGGAGGCCATGGGCCTTGGATCTTGTATTTGATTCCTCATTATGTTTCTCTTATTTCTTCAATGTAAATACCAAGCGGTATAATGTTGGGAGTAGGTGATATCTACCTTACAAATCCCTATGTCTAATGTATTTAATTCTATGTGTAGATAGAAAGTTAATGCATTTTCTCCTTAGAACATGGAATGGGTGATCTTTGGATGTGAATGTGGACAAAAATATTAATTATTATTCTCTGATTATTTGGGATTATTATTAGAAGAAGACATGGAAAGAGGAAAAGCAAGATGAAAGGTCACTTTGGAATTTGAAGAGTCATGCCTTGTAAATTGTTGCTTAATTGGCCACTTGGGAGTTACAATTTGAATTTTCTAGCGTTATTCGATATAATTTATCGTGCCCAAAAAATGTATTTATTTACTAGATGGAATAGTGGTCCAAAAACCTAGCATGTAACAAATCAATAAAATAAATCTTGTCAAATTTTTGGTACCATAGTTTTATTTTTCTTTAGTTTTTTCTAGCCCTAAAATTGTCCAGTTAAAAAAAAAAGTAATCCTATTGGGCATTTGTGTCCTTAAAAAGTGGAAACATAATATCTAAATAAAGTAAATTTGCAAAATCTGTCCTAAAAAAAGTAAATCATAAAATTGGACATTTATGTCCTTAGAAAGTGGAAACATAATATCTAAATAAAGTAAATCGGCAAAATCCCAGCTCAAATTTTGATCCAATGACAAAATTTTTTCTCATGTAGACTTAAGAAAAAATAAAATTTGTTCAACATGAAAAACAATACTATGTTTTGATTGGTTTACTTTAAATAGATTAATCACCAGATAAAAAAACTTTGCAATAGTATGTGGAAGGAGGTACTAAAAATATATAACTGCCATAGTTTTTTAAAATTAAATGTAACCGCCATAGTTTTATTAAATTAATGAACATAACAATAAAGCCGACATAAAGTAACAAATCTATAAATACAAGTAACAGTCAAACATGAGTCGTAAAAATATGAAACGAATTTTTTAGCCAATGACAAAAAAATTTCTCATGTAGACTTAAGAAAAAATAAAATTTGTTAAACATGAAAAACAATACTATGTTTTGATTGGTTTACTTTAGATAGATTAATCACTACATAAAAAAAACTTTGCAATAGTATGTGGAAGGAGGTACTAAAAATATATAACCGCCATAGTTTTCTAAAATTAATGGTAACCACCATAGTTTTATTAAATTAACAGACATAACAATAAAGCAGACTTAAAGTAACAAATCTATAAATACAAGTAATAGTCAAACATGAGTCGTAAAAATATGAAATGAATTTTGAGCCAATGACAAAATTTTTTCTCATGTAGACTTAGGAAAAAATAAAATTTGTTCAACATGAAAATACTATGTTTTTGCTGGTTTACTTTAGATAGATTAATCACTACATAATTTTTTTTTTGCAATAGTATGTGGAAGGAGGTACTAAAAATATATAGCCACCATAGTTTTTTAAAATTAATGGTAACTGCCATAGTTTTATTAAATTAATGGACATAACAATAAAGCCGACATAAAGTAACAAATCTATAAATACAAGTAATAGTCAAACATGAGTGGTAAAAATATGGAACAAAAAAAGGTAGAGAAAAAGAATACTCCAGAAACGCCAGAAGTTATTTGAAGGTAAATAATGGAGATGTGCTAGAAGTTATTTGAAGGTAATTGCATTATATTTTATACTTACTTTTGTATAAAGGTTTCAATTACACTTGAAATTTGTATTTTTACACTGTAATTTAATTTTTAAAAATATAGTGTCATAAAATATCAAATCAAATAAAAAGGAGCAAAGTATACTCCACAGAGGTAAATGGCTCCACAGAAGTAAATAGTACTTTTATTTAGTGTTGAGTTATTTTAATGAAAATACTCCAAATTAATATGTTACATTTTATCAGGGTTTATCTTTCCTTTTCTCTGTTAGTTTATTTACTTACCTTTTGTATTTTGTTAGGGTTTTATCATATGGAATAAGAAAAGATCAAACTATATTTGGGGAGAAGTTATTGGAAGTAAGCACATTATACTTTATACATTTTACTATAGAGGCTTTAATTTAATTTTCTTTTTCTTTTCTACAGAATTAAATTAAACAATTTATAACTATATTTTATTAGGGTTTTATGGGCAAGCATATATTTTTCTAAAGGTAGATATGCTAGTTTTATACTCAGTCTCATTGCTCTCTTGTTCGGCATCTTAGGTCAAAATCATGCCTGCCCAGGATGCATTCTACAGGCTTTGTGATTCTCTTCTTTCTTTAATACTATCAAAAATGCCAATAAAAGATGCCGTCAAATGTTGTATTCTTTCAAAGAGGTGGAGATTTCTCTACACTCAGATGCCTGAGCTCACTTTCTCTCCAGATCTTGTTCTGGGTCCTGGTTGTCCTTCCAGGCTCGATCCACTCCTTTTGTCAAGGGTTGAGAATATAATTTCCAATATCTTGCTTCTGCAATCACAGAATCTGGTGGCCTTGCACCTCCCCCACGCCGGGTTCGATCATAACCAAGGGAGCTTCTCTCATGAAAATGTGTGCAAATGGGTAATGCATGCTTCTCGGTGTAATGTCCAACACCTCACTCTGTTTGACCAGTACAGAGAGCGTGCAGATGAGCGCCACCGTGCTTTAAAAGAAACTCCACCCCCTTCTCTCTTTTTATGTTCGCGTCTTGTAACACTATATCTGAGGGACTACATTCTCACCAGTTTACCAATCAATTTCGTTGGATTCCCCAACCTCCTAACTTGTCACCTCCATAATGTTCAATTGACAGATGAGTCTTTAGTCTCCTTCATTTCTCTCTGCCCTCTTTTAGAAGACCTTTTTGTAACAGGAGATTATGGGTTAAACAATGTCGTAATCTCTTCATCCACTATTGAACATTTGGATATGTGCAGAGTAAAGTCTCTATCTGTTAACTGCCCCAAAATCAAATTGTTTTCAGGGACCATGATTGAGGATTTGAGTGTAAATGGTGCAAGGTTATATGAGCTTTCTTATGGCATCCTTGAGCTTAAAATGCATTGTGCAAGTACTCCGAAGGAATTGGATCTGAATTGCTCACAAGAGGACAGACCACAGGTTATTTCAGCAAGTAGATTTCTTCACATAGTAGGCAATTTCCAGTCCTTGGAGGAACTTACCATCTTAATCGATGAACCCTTTGAAAGGGAAGCAGAGATGGATGTTCCTCTACTGAACCTGCTTCACAGGCTTCCAAATCTTCAGTCGCTTAATATGTTTGGCTTCTTTGTTCAGGTATTAAACTTTCAAATATAAGCTCAATAGTTTTAAGTTTAAGTTGATATTAGAAGATCTGCACTTTGAATATATATAAATGAAATATGAAAGACTTGTTTTTAAGCAATTCATTAGAACTTGCCTCATGCTACTGTAATGCAGGAGTTGGCAAGAGATCCTATACCTGTCTGCCTTGCATCTCCACATGTTAACCTCAAGAAAATCGGTGTAGATATACTTGAGTTTGACGACAAGGAAATTGAGGTAATAGGTTGCTTGCTTCAGAGCACGCCCTTTCTTGAAAGAATGGAAATTCAGGTACCTGACGAGGGATGTGATGACGGTGAATGTACGTCTTTCTACATAGCTATTTCGTACCTGAGGAGAGCATCCCAACTAGCAAGGATAATTGTACCCTAATTGTAATCCATGGTTTGCTTCAACTATAGGCTTAAAAAACCATGGCCTTTGAAGTTCATAACTGTCTCCTCTGTACTAACTTGTTTACGGTATTTGATTCCATGCTTTTTCTGGTTTTTATTCTGAAAGTTGTTTATGTTGTTGAAGCTTCATTTGTTTTTACTGGCAATCAAGTCTGGTGATTTGTTTTAAAGCACACAAAATGATTACAGGGATCTTCAATGTGGGGAAGGAGTAACCCACATTTAATGTTATTTTTATGAATGTCTTAACTGGAGCTTTTAAAAACATGATGCTTTTATTGTTTTGTATCAAGGTATTCCAAAATTCCACTTTCAATGTTTTAAATTTCTACCGTCCTTTTTAACATGGGCTACATGGTTCACACCTACTTATTGGTCTGTTTGATTGTTTTATTCTTATGTGGCAGAGAAGTATTTTTACTGTTAAAATGGTGAAATTTAAGCAGGAGAGTATACTATTTGACCAATTAATTTATTCGTATATGTTAAAAAAGTTGATAAGTGATGTTTATTTAACCCTCTCTGACGAAGAGGTTCTCCTCCCTCGGCAACAAACAACTCAACTCTACACTCCTCTTAAACACAATTTCATTACACATAATTGCAGGCACAATCTCCTTTCTGGCTCTTCATTTTTATTGAAAATCAAGAATTTACATACACATTGCAGCAGCAAAAAGGCTACATAATTTCAACAAAAAATACACAATTGGCCTCCCAAGGCCTATCACCGGAAAATCTCTTTTCGATACATCTCCCTCTATTTTGGTACATCTATCTCTCTTCTCATATGATCCTTCATTCTTTGTTATATTTCCATAAAAAAAACAAACCAAATCTGCCCTAACAGCAAGTGATTCCTACTCAAATCGGTGCCTTCTTTTTCCCTTCGCTGGCGCTGCCTTCTTTCTCATGTTCCTCTGCTGTTAATAAAACAACTTCAACTGCAGCGACTAACACTTCCTTTCGACATTCAATGGATTTGACACCTTGTAATTCTCCCAAACTGTCGGCTCATCCTTCTCAAATTTTACTTTTCTCAATATCTAGAACAACACCTATATTTCATAGCAAATGAATTCTGTTTTCAAGAACTACTGAAGTGCTACATCTCCTCCCTTAGACGCCTCTGAAAACAGTCCCCAAATGAAAATAAACCAACCGCAAAGAGGCATTGCCCAAAGCCTCTTGGCGTTTCATATATCTCTTTAACATTTACGCACTCTATGGAAAAAAAAAACTGCTGGGCAACCATACTAGATATATTAAGGATCCAAATCAGAGAGTACAAAAGGGGGCTCAAAATAGACAAAGAGGCGCATGGTACATGGTCAGTCAGACAATCACACTGGTCATAAAAAAATATCCAAAAAACAATCATTTGAAAAAATGCGGTCACCGAGGAGAGAAGTACTTATCATAGGCATAATCACATGAAACTTCCTAAGTGGCTAAATACCTGTCCGAATAGCCACAGAAGCTTTTTAATGTAAAACCATTAACAAGGCACTTTAACATCTACCAACCAATATTGCAAGAATAAATGGCAAAACCCTGTTGGGATCATAGGAGACAAATTTGTCATAAGCCATAAGTACTTACCATAGGCATAATCACACGAAACTTCCTAAGTGGCTAAATACTGGTCCAAATAGCCACACAAGCTTTTAATGTAAAAACATTAACAAAACACCCCAACAACATCTACCAACCAATATAGCAGGAAAAATCCATAGAGGATATGCCTGTTGGGATGTCCGAATAGCCACAGAAGCTTTTTAATGTAAAAACATTAACAAGACACTTTAACATCTACCAACCAATATTGTAGGAATAAATGGCAAAATCCATAGAGGATATGCATGTAAATAGAGTTCTCCATAACATATATAGATATTAAACAGATAACGGGATCATGGCTGGGCTCTTAAAACGTTTTATTCAACCTTAAACCAATCCCTTCAACTGTGATTTATATTGGAGAAGAAAATGTGAAATGTGACTTCCTCATGATGCATCAGGAACTGAAAACAGACTTTAGCCATAACTTTTTGCCAAAACTTTGATATCTCACAAAAACTTGTCGTGATGTGTATGATAATCTCCTTAAGCTGCCCATCAAATGATTTTTCTCCATCCTTCATAAAACTTCATATTTTAATTTTTCCAAAAATCGCGAGCAGAGAATAGAGAATTTTAAATTCTCTGAGGTCGTGAGGAATTTGAGTACAAAATTTTCTCTCTAATTTGTCAAATACACTTAATATTATTGCTATATGTAAGGACCCGCTTGGTCCAAACTCAAATTTTCAAAAATTTTACCTCAATGACAAGTTATATGAGATATATCAAGACTTTGATTGAGTACTCAGGAAAACTTCGGCCAATACGGGCCATGTGTTCAAACGGAACATTCTTAAGCCAACCCGGGCTCTTATATCCTTTGGACAAATAGGTTCATACAGAACTGGGTGAAATGGACCTTATCGCTACCTGATACGGGGTAGAACAAATAGTGACCAAAAGGCCTAGTGGGTCAAACGGACCAATACTTTTCCAATCCAGGATAAGTAAACATGACAGCCTAACAGACTAAAGAGGACAGGAATCATTATGCTCTGGCCAGAGACTTTTGACTCCCTCGGGACCAATACACATTCATGAGTCACTTCCTGGGGACCACAGTCTGCCCAGACATTGTACTAGAGGATGTCAACCAGGGAACACATAACATCAACTTGTACTCAACTCAGTTTACAGCAAAGCTGGGTACAAGTAATCCACCCCGGGGATTCTTCTAAGTACTAGGAGAGTTCTTAATTTACCTAGATAACCTTTAAACTAGGGATCAAGATTATGAAGTTGATTATGAAAGAGTATATTATAACCACGGGATCAAGGCCCTCTTCAGATGCAATCGACAATGAATGCGAATATGTAGTTTTGTCTTGCACTGTGTTTGATGTAACTGTGAATGGGTACACAACTCTTTGCTGACTGCCACCCACTCGAGTGATACAATGGATGGAATTCTTAATAAACTATTTTGCAAACACACCTTCAAGGAGTGTTTGAGGTTTAGGTTTTCAAGTGTGAATAATTTACCTAACATGCATATTTCCCCGATGAGGTTTTTCCATCAATCATCCTACAACTATGTTTGATAGACTCATCTTTTCTTTTTAGTTAATCTTTTTAGTGAGGTGTTTGAGGAGATTTACCTTCCTACGGATTTAACTTCGACATGTCCCTTATTACTCCCAGACGATTTAGAGGGATGGTGCGCAAATGTCATTGTCAAACGCTATGATTTGTTTGAGTTTTTAGATGTTTCTTTACAAGGTTTACCCATCTAATAGAAAAGGAAAAACTTGCATAATATCAGTTGATAAAGGAAAATACTTTCTTAATCAAAATGTAGATTAAAAAAAAACCCTGATCATAATGAATAGAGATAGAAAAGAAACTTAATCCATTTCGTAAAACATATGACTAGAAATACTTATATAACTCATCAATAAAGTAAAATTTAATTTAGGTCAAATAAAGAATCTTTGATAACCAGTTCAACTATTAAATCAACACATACAAATTTCAATAATTCCATTTTATTTTATCACAATTCCAAAAGCAAAATTATTTATAATTATTGCATGTATCATAAGGACTATTCCTTCTCATGACCTTTCATGATACCATACCAACAAAACATCCATTCTTACTGCATATAAGGAAAAATAGAATTCCTATTCATAACAACATTTGAATATACTTGATATATATATATATATATATATATATATATATATATATATATATATATATATATATATATATATATATATATATATATATATATATATATATATATATATATATATATATATATATATATAAACCAATAGGACATTAGAAATTTCACGTAAGCAAATCCCAAACATTTGTACCCAGCCATTCAATAATACCCCTGTTTGATCATTTAGAAATTCACCATGAATCTAAGATAAGATATGATAATGAATTCACCATATACTTGATTCATGTACTTTTGATATGATTATTGCATGTATCATAAGGACTATTCCTTCTCATGACCTTTCATGATACCATACCAACAAAACATCCATTCTTACTGCATATAAGGAAAAATAGAATTCCTATTCATAACAACGTTTGAATACACTTGATTTATTTATATATATATATTTTTTAACCAATAGGACAATAGAAAGTTCACATAAGCAAATCCCAAACATTTGTACCCAGCCATTCAATAATACCCCTGTTTGATCATTTAGAAATTCACCATGAATCTAAGATAAGATATGATAATGAATTCACCATATACTTGATTCATGTACTTTTGATAAGATTCATAATATAAAAGATATACATATCTATCCCTCATACTCTATATGTGTGAAAATGCATACATATATCATGTCAATTGAGATACAGTTTCTTGACCCTGCCAAGGTTTATGTGTCAGACCTAACATGTCTAATCTTAAATATTTGTCTTGTATAGTTGTCTCTCAAAATTCTTGGTATATAAACTATCCCTGTATCTCTTTATTGGCATCATGACACTCTATTGTTATATTCTTGCATATATTTTATTCATATATTTGCCATGTATATTCCTACCCTTTTGCAAATCATTTTCTTTGTATATAAACTATCCCTGTATCTCTTTATTGGCAGCATAACTCTCTATTGTTATATTCTTGCATATATTTTATTCATATATTTGCCATGTATATTCCTACCCTTTTGCAAATCATTTTCTTATACCTTGTTATCACTTGCACTTTTACATTTATATCTAGTTAAATTCTTCCTCAACCAACTAAAATATGTATTTCAGCTCTAAAATGCAACCATATCACTATGCCTTTTATTGAAATTGTAATTATAACAGTTAAATTTATTATTATTATTATTTTTATTATCAAGATTTACTTTTAAATTCTAAATTGTAAAATTTATGGGTGTCAATTAGACAATAAGATTTTATATATGAGTACTATAGTATTGTGGTTCATGTTGTGATTCATTGCTTAGAAGACTAGAAGATAAGATTGACTTCAAAAACATTATGGTATATAAAAAAAATATGTTGCTTGTAATTGCCTTTTTAACCATTTAATCTTCTCCTCAAATTTATCTCATTTTCTTACATTACAACTAATAACACTCTTTTATATCTTCATTTAGGCTTTAAGTTAATATTCTACTACAATTACTCATATATTAACATAATTTCATTCATTTTCACCCTTACCACTTTATTTATTTATTTTTCTTTTATCCATTACATTGTAAGCTTTGCTTACAGTGTTTTCAGTGCATGCAGCCATGTAGACATAGTGGATGAGAACTGCACATACTTCAATCATGAGTAACCCTTATTGCATTACAACTACAGTTGATTGTTATGAGTACATTCTAAAATTTATCATTAAGATGCCAATTTGCTGCATGCAAATCTGTATATTATAGATGGCCAAATCCTTCAAAAAAATGTTGTCTCATGGACTGAAATGACTGTAGGACGTGCCTAGAATGGATTAGTTGAAAAGGAATTAGAAACTCTCAAGCAAATGACATTGGCAGGTGTAAGACAAATTCCACTACCCTTGCTAACCTCCTCCCTACCTATGAGAGAAAGGGGGATTTTTGTCAGATACTCTAGTTGGAAATACTCTAATAGACAGGTATGCCAAATGTTGAAGCATAGACAAGGCATGTGAGCTATTTAACTAAATGACTCAAAAAAATGTGATCTCACGAATTACCAAGATAGCAGGGTAAGTTCAACATGGGTTTGTTGAAGAGGCCTTAGAAACTCTAAAGCAAATGCAACTGGTGAGTGTTAATCTAGACTCCTCAACCTTTGCCAGCATCCTCCATAGCTCAAGCCAAAACTTGGAACAGGGAATGGGCACCCATCAAACTATAAGGGACAGAGGAGGGCATGCGAACCATTTGACAAAATGCCTAACAGAAAATGTGGTAAGATGAAATGCTATGATCTCCAGATCACACAAAAAGGATTTGTTGAAAAGGCTTTAAAACTTTCAAGCAAATGATGTTGGCAGGTGTAAAGATGAATTCCTCAACCATTGTTAGCTTTACCCCCTGCCTGTGTCAATATGGATGATGTGGAACAGGTTATGGACATCCACCAAAGCATATATGAGTGTGAGTATTCAGGTAAATTCAATTGGCAGATGTAAAGCCAAATTCTACAAGCTTTCCCAGAATCCTCCGCACCCGCGCCAAAATGGGAGCTTTGGAATAGGGTATAGTTCTATAGACATCTGTGTGTGTGTGTTTCTTCAAGCAAATGACATTGATAGGTGTAAAACTAAATTCTAAAACCATTGCTAGCAATATGCTTGTGTGGTTTAGGAACAAGGTATGAATAGTCGTCCAAGCATAAAAGGGAGGGGATTTACATATGCCATTTCAATTCATCAAGTCTTTCACGAAATTTATACATAGTTTACAATTTTATCCATCAAAATGAAATCAAGAAACCAAAATTTAACTAAAATAAATTTACTGACAAAATTTCAAGAACTAAACTTTCAACAGAAAAGAGACAAAAGATGGAGAGAACTCTTACAGATTTCTCCAGCTCTCCCCAATCAGATTTCCATGTCCTCCTTCAGAAACCCCTGCAATTTATAGAAATTTCTAATTCTTATGGGGGCAGACTCAAGTCTTTGAGTCAAGTCTCTCCCATAAATGAGGTTGATCTATTTTCTATTTTGCCATAATTTTTTAGGAGAAAAAGGACCTATTGATCTTAAATGATTTCTCCAATTTTCTCCTTTGTCATTTATTCATGTGGAAATTTTATCACGTTATTTACTGGATATGACCTTGAGTCTTGACTAGAAAATGAGGGGAGATTGGACCTCATTTATGCCTTTTTCTAGAAATGTAGTCCATTGTTGAAAATTGTTTATTATTTTGTATTTTTAAATGAGTGTATATTTATGTTTATCTAATTTATTTTTTTATCTGTGTCATTACATTCTAATCAATTGTAAAAGATGGGTTGTGACATCCTTCTCCCCTAAACTTATGCATCGTCCCGATGCATGTTAGAAATGAGATCAAAACATATACACAGAGAAATAAGCATTCTTTACCATTAGTATACTTGTACACCTTTAAATTCCATCCTTCAACAAAGTAGCTTAAGTAGTTTATCATAGATAAAGATAACAGTTAGTATTATCTAAGCATAATTGTCTGTAGCATCTCGACATCATTATCTTTAAGAAAAATTTGAAGTTTGTTGAGTTTATAAATAACTAAGGAGTTTATTCAAAATAAGTGTAGATAGATCTATTGCATTTCCATTGTGTCTTCCCATGTAGCATTCTCAGATGAGTACTAGTCCCACTAGACCTTAGATTGATCCGCTGTCTTGTTGTGGAGCTGGAATTGGCGCCTCTCAATGATTCTGTATGGCTTTATGGTTATTGTATCGGGTTCTTCCACCTGCGGGGCATTCCAATTAAGAACATGCTTAGAGTCAGGTATATACTTTTTTAACAAGGATACATGGAACACATCATGAATTCAGCTTAGTGTTGGAGGTAAGGCCAAGCGGTAAGCTACAAGATTGATTTCCTCAAGTACTTCAAAAGGCCCGACATAGCAAGCAGCGAACCTTGACTTCTTTCCACAATAAATGGAACTTTTATGAGGTCAAACTCTTAGGAACACCTTTTCACCAACTTGAAATCTTCTGGGTGTCCTATTCTTATCTGCATAACTTTTCTGGCGATCCGAGGCTTCTTTCAACCTCTATCGAATAAGTTGCACTTGGTTATCCATATCTTTCAACATTTCAGGGCCAACCGGAATCCTATCTTCCAGTTTATCCCAATTCAAGGGTGTTCGACAAAGTCTCCTATAGAGAGCTTCAAAGGGTGCCATACCTATAGCTGCTTGGAATGAGTTGTTATAGGCAAACTCAACTAATGGCAAATATTCCTCCCATTTAGTCTGTTGATCCATGCAATACATATGAAGGAGGTCTTCCAGAATTTGGTTGGTTCTTTCTGTATAGCCATCTATCTCAAGATGATAGGCCAGCCTAAAGTTCAACTATGTTCCTAAGGCAACCTGCAATGTGGTCCAAAATCTAGAAGTAAACTTTGCATCTCTATTAGAGATGATTTTCTTGGGAATTCCATGTAGCCTAAAAATTTCCTTTATGAACCTTTTCGCTACTACAGGTGCATCATCTATTAGGTTTCCTGGTATGAAGTGAGCAACCTTAGTGAATTTATCTACTACCACCAAAATACAATTGTGCCTATGAGATGTCATTGGTAGCCCTTGGACAAAATCTATACTTATGACTTGCCATTTATAGAAAGGTACATCATGTGGATAAAGAAGTCCTGCTGGGTGCACATGTTCTACCTTAACCCTTTGACATTCTAGGCATCTGGCAACTATGTCTACCACATCCTTCTTCATTCCTAGCTAGAAATATAACCTTTTGAGATATGCATACATCTTATTCACCTCTGGATGTCCTGAATATGGAGCCTTATGTGCCTCTGTCAAGATCATACCCCTTAGTTCCGCATTATAAGGAATGTATATTCTTCTGTGGTACCTCATTAGTCCATCAGAATCAAAAGCATAATCCAAATTGTTTGAATGTTGAGTTGGTTTCTTTAAAACTATATTTCATTTAGTTGAATGTGTTTCTAGAAGATTCCTGTCACTGGATTAGTTCGTTTGGGTCCCTGTCTCTAAGATTAGTTTCTATTGAGGTTTCTTCCATTTCTTCTAGCTTGGGAAGTTTCATGTCTCTTTAAATGTGCTATTATAGAATTGTTTATTGTTGACCTAATTCCTGTCATTATTTGACTGTCAAGTATGCTGAGGATAGATAAGAATTTGAGAGTCAGAGATTAGATTTTAGATATTGAAGGAAGACCTCTTGACTTACATCAAAATTAGGAGGGATTGAGTTCATAGAAATATTTGTCTTAGTCAAAGTAACTATGTTGACACCATTTTATGACAATTTTCTATGCACGATTACAAACTAATGAGTATTCCTTTACCTATAAGTATTAAGATTTTGTTACATATGTGTCTTAAATTAGATGACGATGTAGAGGATATGTATAATGTGCCACATTCTAGTCTTCTTGGTAGCCTGATGTATGCAATGGTATGTATTAGACGAAATATTAGCCGAATGGTGGGAGTTCCTAGCAGGTTTATGTCTAACTCCAATAGAGGGCATTAGACTTGTGTTAAGAGGGTATTTATATATTTTTGAGGAACTTCTGATTGTTGATTATGTTATCATGGTACTAATTATGTGGGCAAGATATTGAAGATACATGCTTTGTTGATGCATATTGGGCAAGTGACTTGGATAGTTGAAGGACCATTAGTGGCTATGCATTTGTTTTGTTTGGTGGTTTTGTTAGTTGAATGAGTAAGAGGAAACTCCAACTATTTTATCTACTATCAAAGATGAGTATATGTATGCTACACATGCCTATAAAGAGGTAGTTTGGTTACAAAAATTGTGCTCCAAAGTTGGTTATGATTGCAAGGTGGTTTAGATTGGATGTGATAGTCAGAGTGCTATTTGTTTGGCTAGGAATGCTATGTACCATGCTCATACCGTGTATGTTGATATATAGTATAATTGTGGTTGCAATATGATGGATAATGGTAAGGTCATGTTACTAAAGGTTAACACTTGGGAGAATGTTGCGACTGGTGAGCACAAATAAGTTCTCTTAGCATAGGGAGGCCATGGGCCTTGGATCTTGTATTTGATTCCTCATTATGTTTCTCTTATTTCTTCAATGTAAATACCAAGCGGTATAATGTTGGGAGTAGGTGATATCTACCTTACAAATCCCTATGTCTAATGTATTTAATTCTATGTGTAGATAGAAAGTTAATGCATTTTCTCCTTAGAACATGGAATGGGTGATCTTTGGATGTGAATGTGGACAAAAATATTAATTATTATTCTCTGATTATTTGGGATTATTATTAGAAGAAGACATGGAAAGAGGAAAAGCAAGATGAAAGGTCACTTTGAAATTTGAAGAGTCATGCCTTGTAAATCGTTGCTTAATTGGCCACTTGGGAGTTATAATTTGAATTTTCTAGCATTATTTGATATAATTTATCGTGCCCAAAAAATGTATTTCTTTACTAGATGGAATAGTGGTCCAAAAACCTAGCATGTAACAAATCAATAAAATAAATCTTGTCAAATTTTTGGTACCATAGTTTTATTTTTCTTTAGTTTTTTCTAGCCCTAAAATTGTCCAGTTAAAAAAAAAAGTAAATCCTATTGGGCATTTGTGTCCTTAAAAAGTGGAAACATAATATCTAAATAAAGTAAATTTGCAAAATCTGTCCTAAAAAAAGTAAATCATAAAATTGGACATTTGTGTCCTTAGAAAGTGGAAAGATAATATCTAAATAAAGTAAATCGGCAAAATCCCAGCTCAAATTTTGATCCAATGACAAAATTTTTTCTCATGTAGACTTACGAAAAAATAAAATTTGTTCAACATGAAAAACAATAATATATTTTGATTGGTTTACTTTAAATAGATTAATCACCAGATAAAAAAACTTTGCAATAGTATGTGGAAGGAGGTACTAAAAATATATAACTGCCATAGTTTTTTAAAATTAAATGTAACCGCCATAGTTTTATTAAATTAATGAACATAACAATAAAGCCGACATAAAGTAACAAATCTATAAATACAAGTAACAGTCAAACATGAGTCGTAAAAATATAAAACGAATTTTTTAGCCAATGACAAAAAAATTTCTCATGTAGACTTAAGAAAAAATAAAATTTGTTAAACATGAAAAACAATACTATGTTTTGATTGGTTTACTTTAGATAGATTAATCACTACATAAAAAAAACTTTGCAATAGTATGTGGAAGGAGGTACTAAAAACATATAACCGCCATAGTTTTTTAAAATTAATGGTAACCACCATAGTTTTATTAAATTAATGGACATAACAATAAAGCAGACTTAAAGTAACAAATCTATAAATACAAGTAATAGTCAAACATGAGTCGTAAAAATATGAAACGAATTTTGAGCCAATGACAAAAATTTTTGTCATGTAGACTTAGGAAAAAATAAAATTTGTTCAACATGAAAAACAATACTATGTTTTTACTGGTTTACTTTAGATAGATTAATCACTACATAAATTTTTTTTTGCAATAGTATGTGGAAGGAGGTACTAAAAATATATAGCCGCCATAGTTTTTTAAAATTAATGGTAACCGCCATAGTTTTATTAAATTAATGGACATAACAATAAAGCCGACATAAAGTAACAAATCTATAAATACAAGTAATAGTCAAACATGAGTGGTAAAAATATGGAACAAAAAAAGGTAGAGAAAAAGAATACTCCAGAAACGCCAGAAGTTATTTTTTAGGTAAATAATGGAGATGTGCTAGAAGTTATTTGAAGGTAATTGCATTATATTTTATACTTACTTTTGTATAAAAGTTTCAATTACACTTGAAATTTGTATTTTTACACTGTAATTTAATTTTTAAAAATATAGTGTCATAAAATATCAAATCAAATAAAAAGGAGCAAAGTATACTCCACAGAGGTAAATGGCTCCACAGAAGTAAATAGTACTTTTATTTAGTGTTGAGTTATTTTAATGAAAATACTCCAAATTAATATGTTACATTTTATCAGGGTTTATCTTTCCTTTTCTCTGTTAGTTTATTTACTTACCTTTTGTATTTTGTTAGGGTTTTATCATATGGAATAAGAAAAGATCAAACTATATTTGGGGAGAAGTTATTGGAAGTAAGCACATTATACTTTATACATTTTACTATAGAGGCTTTAATTTAATTTTCTTTTTCTTTTCTACAGAATTAAATTAAACAATTTATAACTATATTTTATTAGGGTTTTATGGGCAAGCATATATTTTTCTAAAGGTAGATATGCTAGTTTTACACCCAGTCTCATTGCTCTCTTGTTCGGCATCTTAGGTCAAAATCATGCCTGCCCAGGATGCATTCTACAGGCTTTGTGATTCTCTTCTTTCTTTAATACTATCAAAAATGCCAATAAAAGATGCTGTCAAATGTTGTATTCTTTCAAAGAGGTGGAGATTTCTCTACACTCAGATGCCTAAGCTCACTTTCTCTCCAGATCTTGTTCTGGGTCCTGGTTGTCCTTCCAGGCTCGATCCACTCCTTTTGTCAAGGGTTGAGAATATAATTTCCAATATCTTGCTTCTTCAATCACAGAATCTGGTGGCCTTGCACCTCCCCCACGCCGGGTTCGATCATAACCAAGGGAGCTTCTCTCATGAAAATGTGTGCAAATGGGTAATGCATGCTTCTCGGTGTAATGTCCAACACCTCACTCTGTTTGACCAGTACAGAGAGCGTGCCGATGAGCGCCACCGTGCTTTAAAAGAAACTCCACCCCCTTCTCTCTTTTTATGTTCGCGTCTGGTAACACTATATCTGAGGGACTACATTCTCACCAGTTTACCAATCAATTTCGTTGGATTCCCCAACCTCCTTACTTGTCACCTCCATAATGTTCAATTGACAGATGAGTCTTTAGTCTCCTTCATTTCTCTCTGCCCTCTTTTAGAAGACCTTTTTGTAACAGGAGATTATGGGTTAAACAATGTCGTAATCTCTTCATCCACTATTGAACATTTGGATATGTGCAGAGTAAAGTCTCTATCTGTTAACTGCCCCAAAATCAAATTGTTTTCAGGGACCATGATTGAGGATTTGAGTGTAAATGGTGCAAGGTTATATGAGCTTTCTTATGGCATCCTTGAGCTTAAAATGCATTGTGCAAGTACTCCGAAGGAATTGGATCTGAATTGCTCACAAGAGGGCAGACCACAGGTTATTTCAGCAAGTAGATTTCTTCACATAGTAGGCAATTTCAAGTCCTTGGAGGAACTTACCATCTTCATCGATGAACCCTTTGAAAGGGAAGCAGAGATGGATGTTCCTCTACTGAACCTGCTTCACAGGCTTCCAAATCTTCAGTCGCTTAATATGTTTGGCTTCTTTGTTCAGGTATTAAACTTTCAAATATAAGCTCAATAGTTTTAAGTTTAAGTTGATATTAGAAGATCTGCACTTTGAATATATATAAATGAAATATGAAAGACTTGTTTTTAAGCAATTCATTAGAACTTGCCTCATGCTACTGTAATGCAGGAGTTGGCAAGAGATCCTATACCTGTCTGCCTTGCATCTCCACATGTTAACCTCAAGAAAATCGGTGTAGATATACTTGAGTTTGACGACAAGGAAATTGAGGTAATAGGTTGCTTGCTTCAGAGCACGCCCTTTCTTGAAAGAATGGAAATTCAGGTACCTGACGAGGGATGTGATGACGGTGAATGTACGTCTTTCTACATAGCTATTTCGTACCTGAGGAGAGCATCCCAACTAGCAAGGATAATTGTACCCTAATTGTAATCCATGGTTTGCTCCAACTATAGGCTTAAAAAACCATGGCCTTTGAAGTTCATAACTGTCTCCTCTGTACTAACTTGTTTACGGTATTTGATTCCATGCTTTTTCTGGTTTTTATTCTGAAAGTTGTTTATGTTGTTGAAGCTTCATTTGTTTTTACTGGCAATCAAGTTTGGTGATTTGTTTTAAAGCACACAAAATGATTACAGGGATCTTCAATGTGGGGAAGGAGTAACCCACATTTAATGTTATTTTTATGAATGTCTTAACTGGAGCTTTTAAAAACATGATGCTTTTATTGTTTTGTATCAAGGTATTCCAAAATTCCACTTTCAATGTTTTAAATTTCTACTGTCCTTTTTAACATGGGCTACATGGTTCACACCTACTTATTGGTCTGTTTGATTGTTTTATTCTTATGTGGCAGAGAAGTATTTTTACTGTTAAAATGGTGAAATTTAAGCAGGAGAGTATACTATTTGACCAATTAATTTATTCGTATATGTTAAAAAAGTTGATAAGTGATGTTTATTTAACCCTCTCTGAGGAAGAGGTTCTCCTCCCTCGGCAACAAACAACTCAACTCTACACTCCTCTCAAACACAAATTCATTACACATAATTGCAGGCACAATCTCCTTTCTGGCTCTTCATTTTTATTGAAAATCAAGAATTTACATACACATTGCAGCAGCAAAAAGGCTACATAATTTCAACAAAAAATACACAATTGGCCTCCCAAGGCCTATCACCGGAAAATCTCTTTTCGATACATCTCTCTCTATTTTGGTACAGCTATCTCTCTTCTCATATGATCCTTCATTCTTTGTTATATTTCCATAAAAAAAACAAACCAAATCTGCCCTAACAGCAAGTGATTCCTACTCAAATCGGTGCCTTCTTTTTCGCTTCGCTGGCGCTGCCTTCTTTCTCACGTTCCCTGCTGTTAATAAAACAACTTCAACTGCAGCGACTAACACTTCCTTTCTACATTCAATGGATTTGACACCTTGTAATTCTCCCAAACTGTCGGCTCATCCTTCTCAAATTTTACTTTTCTCAATATCTAGAGCAACACCTATATTTTATAGTAAATGAATTCTGTTTTCAAGAGCTACTGAAGTGCTGCATCTCCTCCCTTAGACGCCTCTGAAAACAGTCCCCAAATGAAAATAAACCAGCCGCAAAGAGGCATTGCCCAAAGCCTCTTGGCGTTTCATATATCTCTTTAACATTTACGCACTCTATGGAAAAAAAAAAAACTGCTGAGCAACCATAAATCAGGGAGTACAAAAGGGGGCCCAAAATAGACAAAGAGGCACATGGTACATGGTCAGTCAGACAATCACACTGGTCATAAAAAAATATCCAAAAAACAATCATTTGAAAAAATGCGGTCACCGAGGAGAGAAGTACTTATCATAGGCATAATCACATGAAACTTCCTAAGTGGCTAAATACCTGTCCGAATAGCCACAGAAGCTTTTTAATGTAAAACCATTAACAAGGCACTTTAACATCTACCAACCAATATTGCAAGAATAAATGGCAAAACCCTGTTGGGATCAGAGGACACAAATTTGTCATAAGCCATAAGTACTTACCATAGGCATAATCACACGAAACTTCCTAAGTGGCTAAATACCGGTCAAATAGCCACACAAGCTTTTAATGTAAAAACATTAACAAAACACCCCAACAACATCTACCAACCAATATAGTAGGAAAAATCCATAGAGGATATGCCTGTTGGGATCAGAGGAGGATCACATGAAACTTCCTAAGTGGCTAAATACCTGTCCGAATAGCCACAGAAGTTTTTTAATGTAAAAACATTAATAAGACACTTTAACATCTACCAACCAATATTGCAGGAATAAATGGCAAAATCCATAGTGGATTTGCCTGGAAAAATCCATAGAGGATATGCATGTAAATAGAGTTCTCCATAACATATACAGATATTAAACAGATAACGGGATCATGGCTGGGCTCTTAATATGTTTTATTCAACCTTAAACCAATCCCTTCAACTGTGATTTATATTGGAGAAGAAAATGTGAAATGTGACTTCCTCATGATGCATCAGGAATTGAAAACAGACTTCAGCCATAACTCTTTGCCAAAACTTTGATATCTCAAAAAATCTTGTAATGATGTGTATGATAATCTCCTTAAGCTCCCCATCAAATGATTTTTCTCCATCCTTCATAAAACTTCATATTTTAATTTTTTTAAAAATCACGAGCAAAGAATAGAGAATTTTAAATTCTCTGAGGTTTTGAGGAATTTGACCACAAAATTTTCTCTGTAATTTGTCAAATACACTTAATATTATTGCTATATGTAAGGACCCACTTGGTCCAAACTTGAATTTTCAAAAATTTTACCTAAATGACAAGTTATATGAGATATATCAAGACTCTGATTGAGTACTCAGGAAAACTTCGGCGAATACGGGCCATGTGTTCAAATGGAACATTCTTAAGCCAACCTAGGCTCTTCTATCCTTTGGGCAAATAGGTTCAGATGGAACCGGGTGAAATGGACCTTATCGCTACCTGATATGGGGTAGAACAAATAGTGGCCAAAAGGCCTAGTGGGTCAAACAGACGAATACTTTATCCAATCCAGGATAAGTAAACATGACAGCCTAATAGGCTAAAGAGGACATGAATCATTATGCTCTAGCTAGAAACTTCTGACTCCCTCAGGACCAATACGCATTCATGAGTCACTTCCTGGGGACCACAGTCTGTCCAGACATTGTACTGAGGATGTCAACTAGGGAACACATAACATCAACTTGTACTCACCTCAGTTTACGGCAAAGCTAGGTACAAGTAACCCACCCCAGGGATTCTTCTAAGTACTAGGAGAGTTCTTAAGTTACCTAGATAACCTTTAAACTAGGGATCAAGATTAAGAAGTTGATTATAAAAGAGTATACAATATCCAAGGGACTTGAGTACTGGGGGCATCCTTCGCTATCTAGACTACCTACATACCCTATATCCACAGGATCAAGGCCCTCTTCAGATGCGATTGATGGTGAATGCAAATATGTAGTTCTGTCTTGCACTATGTTTGATGTAACTGTGAATGGGTACACAACTCTTCGCCAACTGCCACCCACTTGAGTGATACAATGGATAGAATTCCTAAGAAACTATTTTGCAAACACACCTTCTGGGAGTGTTTGAGGTTTAGGTTTTCAAGTGTGAATAATTTACCTAACACGCATATTTCCCCGATGAGGTCTTTCCATGAATCGTCCTACAACTATTTTTGATAGACTCGTCTTTTCTTTTTTATTAATCTTTTTAGTGAGGTATCCGAGGAGATTTCCCTTTCTACGGATTTAACTTCGATATGTCCTTTATTACTCCTAGACAATTTAGAGGGATAGTGCCTAAACATCATTGTTGTAGCTATGTTAGGCGCGAGGTACTTGGTTCAACGTGATGGCATTACCCGTAAACATGACACAGAGTGTCACAACCCAATTTTTAAAATTATGAATTTGAAAATTAAATGAGAGAAATGTAGTTCCTTTTAAAAACATAATAATAAACAAGGTGTAAGGACACTTCTAGAATAAGCATTAATAAGGAACCTTCCCTCCATTTCTCAAGTCAAGACCCCAATTAATGAGGTGAGTCCATTTTCCTCCTTCAAATTTATTACCATTGGAAAATTTGAGGATGCATTGAAGAGTTGCAAGTCCTTTTTCCACACAAATTAAATAAGCAATCTTGAAAATAGAGGGGAGCATTTAATATAAAGACTTGATTGAAGACTTGGAATTTCATCCATGAGGGTCAAGTTTTTCTATAAATTTACTTGGATTGTGAGGAAGAAAACCACTGATCTCTGGTTGGGAGTGCTGGAGAAATCTGTATGAGCTCTCTCCTTCATTATTTTGTTTTGTTTCTCTTGAATGACTAGTTCTTGAATTTTTGTTAATAGATTTTAGTTTGTAATTGATGTTGATGATATATTGCAATTTAACATATGTGTGGAAGTTTTTATGAAAGTTTTGATAGTAGCAATTGTTGATATACACCCCCCCCCCCTGAACCCATTTGCCTCTCCTCTCTGCCACAGCCCTTAGCCTCCTACCATCCATACTCTATTCCATACCCTGTTTTAAAGCCCACGCAGGCACATGCAGGAGGACATTAGCAAGGATAGTGGAATTTTCCTTTACACCTATGAGCTTCATTTGTTTCTGATCCCTTTTCAACAAATCTAGTTTGTGTGATCCTACAATCATTGCATTTCTTTAGGCATTTTGTCAAATAGTTCACTCACCTTATATGCACGTCTGTCCTTATGGTTTGATGGATGTCCATTCCCTGTTCCAAGGCTCCAGTCTGGGCATAGCTACAGAGGATGCTGGCAGAGGTGAAGAGTCTAGCATTGCCCTTGCCAGTTGTATTTGCTTAAAAGTTTCTAAGACTTCTTCAATAAACCCATTTTGAGTGTACTCGGCTATCCTGACATTCTGTGAAATCACATTTTCTTTGAGTCATTTTGTCAATCAATTCACATGTCTGGTCTGTCCTACCATGTTTTGCATACATGTCCACCAATGCACTTGTAACTCTAACATCTAACAAAAATTCCCCTTTCGATATGCTTGATGTATGTCTATACCCTGTTTAGAAGTTGCCATCTCGCATAGGTAGGGAGGATGCTACCAAAGATTGTGGAATTTGGCTTTACATCTGCCAATTCCATTCGCTTGGAAGTTTTAAAAGACTTTTCATCAAATCCATTTTGTGCATATTCTGTTGTCATGACAATTCACGAGATGACATCCCTTTGTGGCATTCTGTCAAATAGTTCACGTGCCTTGACTATGTTTCCTCATTTTGCAGAGTTTTTCCAACTATAATACTTGAAAAAACCCCCACCCTTTCTATTCTGCTTTGGTGGATGTCCATACCCTATTAGGAAGCTTCCCATTTTGGCAAATGCAAGGAGGATGCTGGTAAAGGTTGTAAAATTTGACCTTACACACCGCCAGTCACATTCTCTTGAAGGTTTCTTAAGCCTTTTTCAACTAATTCATTTTGTGCTTACCCTGCAATTAATATATTCTGTAGAAGACATCTCTTTGAGGCATTTTGTCAAAAGTTCACATGCACGTATGTCTATCAAGTCAATGGTAGATTTGGATTCCTTGGTTGTCGTAAGACCGTAGCTATTGTTCAAACCCAATATCTAGAACTCTGCAATTCTACAAATTAAACCTTTAATAAATCTCTTGAGCACATGTTAACATGGATGAATAGCCTCTACAATGGAATTGGCTTATGAAAATATTTTGAGACTATCAAGAAAGTGTGGAAATGGGTCACCTTACTTAGTCTTGGGAGGGTTAAATTTATAGATACCATTTCTATCAAAAATACAAATTTGTAGTAAAAAACATGAATATATTTATTAACATATCATTAATACTAAAACATTAATTCTCTATATTTTATTCTTATCAAATTAAAAAGGAGTTATTCAATGTTTCTAAAACTATTATGTGTTATTGTTGGTATGTGTTTGGCAAATGTTTGAGGAAGAACCTATTAAGAAAATCATTGTACTTCATTATTCTTGGCCTTCTCAATTGTCCACCTCAAGCCAAATTGATAACTAGTAGGATCAAGTTCCTTCAAGGTAGGGTTCAATATACATCCCAAGAGCTCAGAGAATTGTTCATAAATTAGGGACTTCATTGTATCATTACTACGGTTGAGAATAGTTAGATGATACAAATATTTAATGGGCATCGCAATATATGAAATGTTAAAATATAATATAAATATATTCTTTAGAAAGAATTTTATGAACTGGATATAAATGTAAATGTGCGCTAATTCAAGATCATAATGTAAATACTTTTCTTGGATAACGTCTTAATACTTAAAATCCCTTAAATAAATGATTATGCATTTCAATCTAAGGAAAAATCATATAAAATGGTGAATTTATACTTGGTAGTGCCACGAATAGTAATATAAATGTTAGAGATTCTTAAAATATGTGTATAGGTACTTTATGGATTTTGATATTTGATCAATTGTACCCTATTGCATAATATTAATGATAAAACCAATAATAGTGTTACACACTTCAATCCTAACTATTTCAGTAGCTATTGGAATTTGATTATGTATTACGACAAAGTGGAGGATAGAGCCCCCTTATATGAGTTTACGTTTCCTTGGATAACAATGGAAGAAGTATAATGTTCAAGAAGAATATCTTAATGAACAAGAATGAACTAATTTCCTTGAGGAATATATTTCAACGTAAAGGGTTGGGTCAAATATTTAGCAGAAGCCTATAGTGAGAACCAAAGATGGATTACAATAATTCTTTAAACAATCGTTAATCTTAGATGCTTTAGAAAGAACAAAATGAAAACCCAGTGTTTTGAAACAATTTCCCCTAATCTCAAAATGTGATTGAAGAACCCCTCATTTGACCTATGAATTAGAAGTCAACACTATCATGGTTAGGAATTGTTAATTATCAACTAGAGAAGTTGAGTTGGATAACTTATCTGTTAAGATTACAAGCCTTAATTTGGTTCTATTTTTACATATAAGTTTGAAATAATTATGCAAGAAAAGGATCTAGTACCCTACTCTTGGAAAAAAGATTAATTTGATATGTGACTATACATCATTGTTTTACCTTGAATAAAGATCAGTTGATGTACGGCAAATTAACTATCATATCACCTTGAAATTGAACGATTAAGTATCTTTTCTAAGCTATGTTTGTAATTAATGTAAGTGAATTAGTATCTTCTGGAATTATGTTTACAATTGTTTGAATGTCTTTACTTGACTCTTCCTTATGTAAATATGAATGGATCAAACATCTAGCCTTATTCTTTACATGCAAGCAAAGAAGTTTAATTCTTCTCATTTCCTTATAAGCTATCATATAAGTTTTATTTTCATCTAGATAGGTAAACCTTGTAAATAAACATCCAAACACAAACATTCACAGTGTTTGGTATTTACGGTACCTCTGGGTCACGTTTACGGGTAATGCCGTCACGTTGAACCAAGTACCTCGTGCCTAACAAAGCTGCAATAATGATGTCTGGGCACCGTCCCTCTAAATCATCGGGGAGTAATAAGGAACATGTCAAAGTTAAATCCGTAGGAAGGGAAAATCTCCTCGGATACCTCACTAAAAAGATTAACTAAAAGAAAAAGAAAAAGATGAGACTATCAAAAATTGTTGTAGGACGATCAATGGGAAGACCTCATCGGGGAAATATGCATGTTAGGTAAACTATTTGCACTTGAAAACCTAAACCTCAAACACTGCCAAGAGGTGTGTTTACAAAATAGTTCCTTAGGAATTCTGTCCATTGTATCACTCGAGTGGGTGGCAATCGGTGAAGAGCTGTGTACCACTCATAGCTAGATTAAACATAGTGCAAGATAGAACTACATGTTCGCATTCGTCGTGTAGATCACATTTGAAGAGGGCCTTAATCCCGTGGATATAGGGTATGTAGGCAGTCTGGACAGTGAAGGATGCCCCCAGTACTCAGGTCCCTCAGATATAGTATACTCCTTTATAATCAACTTCATAATCTTGAGCCCTAGTTTAAAGGTTATCTAGGTAACTTAAGAACTCTCCTAGTACTCAGAAGAATCCCCAGGGTGGATTACTTGTACCCAGCTTTGCCGTAAACTGAGGTGAGTACAAGTTGATGTTATGTGTTCCCTGGTCGACATCCTCAGTACAGCGTCTGGGCAGACTGTGGTCCCCAGGAAGTGACTCATGAACCTGTATTGGTCCCGAGGGAGTCAGAAGTCTCTGGACAGAGCATAATGATTCCTGTCCTCTTTAGCCCGTTAGGCTATCATGTTTATTTATCCCAGATTGGATAGAGTATTGGTCCGTTTGACCCACTAGGCCTTTTGGCCACTATTTGTTCTCCCTGAATCAGGTAGCGATAAGGTCCGTTTGACTTGGTTTTGTATGAACCTATTTGCCTAAAGGGTAGAAGAGCCCGGGTGGCTTAAGAATGTTCTGTTTTGAACATATGGCCTATTTTGTCTGAAGTTTTTCCTAAGTACTCAATTAAAGTCTTGATATATCTCATAAGAACTTGTTAATAAAGTAAATTTTTTGAAAATTCGAGTTTGGACCAAGCGGGTCCTTACACAGAGGTACCGTAAAAACCAAAAGCTGTGATTTGTTTAAGTTTTTAGACATTTCTTTATAAGATTTATCCATCTAATAGCAAAGGAAAAACTTGCATAATATCAGTTGATAAAGGAAAATACTTTCCTAATCAAAATGTAGGCTAAAAAAATTGTCTGATCATAATGAATAGAGCTAGAAAAGAAAGCTAATCCATTTCGTAAAACATATGACTAGAAAGATACTTATATAACTCATCAATAAAATAAAATTTAATTTAGGTCAAATAAAGAATCTTTGATACCCAGTTCAACTATTAAATCAACATATACAAATTTCAATAATTCCATTTTATTTTATCACATTTCCAAAAGAAAAATTATTTATAATTATTGCATGTATCATAAGGACTATTCCTTCTCATGACCTTTCATCATACCATACCAACAAAACATCCATTCTTACTACATATAAGGAAAAATAGAATTCCTATTCATAACAATGTTTGAATATACTTGATTTATTTCTATATATATTTTTTAACCAATAGGACAATAGAAAGTTCACATAAGCAAATCCCAAACATTGTACCCAGCCATTCAATAATACCCTTGTTTGATCATTTAGAAATTCACCATGAATCTAAGATAAGATATGATAATGAATTCACCATATACTTGATTCATGCACTTTTGATAAGATTCATAATATAAAAGATATACATATCTATCCCTCATACTCTATATGTGTGAAAATGCATACATATATCATGTCAATTGAGATACTATTTCTTGACCCTGCCAAGGTTTAAGTGTGAGACCTAACATGATACCTAATCTTAATCATAGTAAGAAAACCCATTTGAATATTAAAGTGGACCAAGAAGCTTAGGTTGAATATTAATAGTAACATAATAATCCACCACTATTGTCAAGATAACAACTCCTGAATTATGTAAAAATTTCATCATATAAGTCCCTGTCTCTCGATCATATATAAGTATAATCTCATGTTAATAAGTCTAATCTTAAGGATTTGTCTTGTATATTTGTCTCTCAAAATTCTTTGTATATAAACTATCCATGTATCTCTTTATTGGCATCATAACTCTCTATTGTTATATTCTTGCATATATTTTATTCGTATATTTGCCATGTATATTCCTACCCTTTTGCAAATCATTTTTCTTATACTTTATTATCACTTGCACCTTTACATTTATATCTAATAAAATTCTTCCTTAACCAACTAAAATATGTATTCCATCTCTAAAATGCAACCATATCTCTATGCCTTTTATTGAAATTGTAATTATAACAGTTAAATTTATTATTATTAGTATTTTTATTATCAAGATTTACTTTTAAATTCTAAATTGTAAAATTTATGGGTGTCAATTAGACAATAAGCTTTAATATATGAGTACTACAGTGTTGTGATTCATGTTGTGATTCATTGCTTAGAAGACTAGAAGATAAGATTGACTTCGAAAACATTATGGTATATAAAAAAAATATGTTGCAAGAATTATATAGTAATTGCCTTTTTAACCATTTATTCTTCTCCTCAAATTTATCTCATTTTCTTACATTACAACTAATAACACTCTTTTATATCTTCATTTAGGCTTTAAATTAATATTCTACTAAAATTACTCATATATTAACATAATTTCATCCATTTTCACCCTTACCACTTTAATTATTTATTTTTCTTTTATCAATTACATTGTAAGCTTTGCTTGTGTTTTTGGTGCATGCAACCATGTAGACTTAGTGGATGAGAACTGCACATACTTCAATCATGAGTAACCCTTATTGCATTACAACTACAGTTGATTGTTATGAGTACATCCTAAAATTTATCATTAAGATGCCAATTTGCTGTGTGCAAATCTGTATATTATAGATGGCCAAATCCCTCAAGGAAATGGGGTCTCATGGACCGAAATGACTGCAGGACGTGCCTAGAATGGATTAGTTGAAAAGGAATTAGAAACTCTCAAACAAATGACGCTGGCAGGTGTAAGACAAATTCCACTACTCTTGCTAACATCCTCCCTGCCTGTGAGAGAAAGGGGGATTTTTGTCAGATATTCTAGTTGGAAATACTCTAATAGACAGGTATGCTGAATGTTGAAGCATAGACGAGGCACGTGAGCTATTTAACTAAATGACTCAAAAAAATGTGATCTCACGAATTACCAAGATAGCATGGTAAGTTCAGCATGGGTTTGTTGAAGAGGCCTTAGAAACTCTTAAGAAAATGCAACTGGCAAGTGTTAATCCAGACTCCTCAACCTTTGCCAGCATCCTCCGTAGCTCAAGCCAAAACTTGGAACAGGGAATGGGCAGCCATCAAACTATAAGGGACAGAGGAGGGCGTATGAACCGTTTGACAAAATGCCTAATAGAAAATGTGGTAACATGAAATGTAATGATCTCCAGATCGCACAAAAAGGATTTGTTGAAAAGGCTTTAAAATTTTCAAGCAAATGACGTTGGCAGGTGTAAAGCCTAATTCCTCAACCATTGTCAGCTTTACCCCCTCCCTATGTCAATATAGATGATGTGGAATAGGTTATGGACATCCATCAAAGCATATATGAGTGTAGTATTCAGGTAAATTCAATTGGCAGATGTAAAGCCAAATTCTACAAGCTTTCCTAGAATCCTCCCCACCCGCGCCAATATGGGAGCTTTGGTACAGGGTATAGTTCTATAAACATCTGTGTGTGTGTTTTTTCAAGCAAATGCCATTGACATGTGTAAAGCTAAATTCTAAAACCATTGCTAGCAATATGCTTGCGTGGTTCAGGAACAGGGTATGAACAGTCGTCCAAGCATAAAAGGAAGGGGATTTACATATGCCATTTTAATTCATCAAGACTTTCACAAAATTTATAGATAGTTTACAATTTTATCCATCAAAATGAATTCAAGAAACCAAAATTTAACTAAAATAAATTTACTGACAAAATTTCAAGAACTAAACTTTCAACAGAAAAGAGACAAAAGATGGAGAGAACTCTTATAGATTTCTCCAGCTCTCCCCAATCAGATTTCCATGTCCTCCTTCAAAAACCCCTGCAATTTATAGAAATTTCTAATCCTTATGGGGGTAGACTCAAGTCTTTGAGTAAAGTCTCTCCCATAAATGAGGTTGATCTATTTTCTATTTTGCCATAAATTTTTAGGAGAAAAAGGACCTATTGATCTTAAATGATTTCTCCAATTTTCTCCTTTGTCATTTATTCATGTGAAAATTTTATCATGTTATTTATTGGATATGACCTTGAGTCTTGACTAGAAAATGAGGGGAGATTGGACCTCATTTTTGCCTTTTTCTAGAAATGTAGTCCAATGTTGAAAATTGTTTATTATTTTGTATTTTTAAATGAGTGTATATTTATGTTTATCTAATTTATTTTTTTATCTGTGTCATTACATTCTAATCAATTGTAAAAGATGGGTTGTGACATCCTTCTCCCCTAATTTATGCATCGTCCCGATGCATGTTAGAAATGAGATCAAAACATATACATATAGAAATAAGCATTGTTTACCATTAGTATACTTACACACCTTTAAATTCCATCCTTCAACAAAGTGGCTTAAGTAGTTTATCATAGATAAAGTTAACAATTAGTATTATCTAAGCATAATTTTCTGTATCATCTCGACATCATTGTCTTTAAACAAAATTTGAAGTTTGTCGAGTTTATAAATAACTAGAGTTTATTCAAAATAAGTGTAGATAGAGCTGTTGCATTTCCATTGTGTCTTCGCATGTAGCATTCTTAGGTGAGTACTGGTCCCACTAGACCTTAGATTGATCCACTGTCCTATTGTGGAGTTGGAACTAGCACCTCTCAATGATTCTATATGGCTCTATGGTTATTGTATCAGGTTCTTCCACCTACAGGGCATTCCAATTAAGAATATGCTTAGAGTCAGGTATATACTTTTTTAACAAGGATACATGGAACACATCATGAATTCATCTCAGTGCTGGAGGTAAGGCCAAGCAGTAAGCTACATGATTGATTTCCTCAAGTACTTTAAAAGGACCGACATAGCAAGCAGCTAACTTTGACTTCCTTCCAAAATAAATGGAACTTTTATGAGGTCAAACTCTTAGGAGCACCTTTTCACCAACTTGAAATCTTCTAGGTGTCCTATTCTTATCTGTATAACTTTTTTGGCGATCCGAGGCTTCTTTCAACCTCTATTGAATAAGTTGCACTTGGTTATCCATATCTTTCGACATTTTAGGCCCAACTGGAATCCTATCTTCCAGTTTATCCCAACTCAAGGGTATTTGACAAGGTCTCCTGTAGAGAGCTTCAAAGGGTGCCATACCTATAGCTACTTGGAATGAGTTGTTATAGGCAAACTCAACTAATGGCAAATATTCCTCACATTTAGTTTGCTGATCCATGCAATACATACGAAGGAGGTCTTCCAGAATTTGATTGGTTCTTTCTGTCTAGCCATCTGTCTCAGGATGATAGGCTGGCCTAAAGTTCAACTGTGTTGCTAAGGTAGCCTGCAATGTGGTCCAAACTATAGAAGTAAACTTTGCATCTCTATGAGAGATGATTTTCTTGGGAATTCCATGTAGCCTAAAAATTTCCTTTATGAACCTTTTCTCTACTACAAGTGCATCATCTATTAGGTTTCCTAGTATGAAGTGAGCAACCTTAGTGAGTTTTTCTACTACCACCAAAATACAATTGTGCCTATGAGATGTCATTGGTAGCCCTTGGACAAAATCCATACTTATGACTTGCCATTTATAGAAATGTACATCATGTGGATAAAGAAGTCCTGCTGGGTGCACATGTTCTGCCTTAACCCTTTGACATTCTAGGCATCTGGCAACTGTGTCTACCACATCCTTCTTCATTCCTGGCCAAAAATATAACCTTTTGAGATATGCATACATCTTATTCACCTCTGGATGTCTTGAATATGGAGCCTTATGTGCCTCTGTCAAGATCATACCCCTTAGTTCCGCATTATTAGGAACGTATATTCTTCTGTGGTACCTCATTAGTCCATCAGAATCAAAAGCATAATCCAAATACTTAGGTTCCACAGAGGTATTATCTAGAGATGCCTTAACCTAAGCATACCATGGGTCAGCTTTTTGCTTGGAGAGCACTTGTTTCTTTAGGTCTATGTGCAAGTTGGATATGGCCATTATGTGTCACCTCCTGCTAAGAGCATCGACCACCTTGTTTTCTTTCCCCTTGATATATTCAATCTCAGAATCATACTCACTTAGGAACTCTAACCACCTTCTATGTCTTACATTCAGATAAGGTTGAGTGAAGATATATTTTAGTCCTTGATGGTTTTTTTTAGGCTCAAACAGTTTTCCCAACAAGAAATGTCTCCATTTTTGCAAGGCACGAACTATGGTTGCCAGTTTAAGGTCATGGGGGCATAATTGACTTCATGGATTTTTAGTTTCTATGATTCATACGCCACTACACCTTCCTCTTGGAAAAGATCTCCTCCTAGTCCTATGGATGCATCTATTACTATTATGAAGTTACCATTAGGGTCATGCACCTTTAGAATTGGGGTTGATGTTAGCCTTTCCTTCAGTACTTGAAATGCCTTATCACATTGCTTAGTCCAAATAAACTTTTTGTTCTTCTTTTGCAAAGATGTGATTCAGTTGGCTATCCTTGAAAAGTCTTTCACAAACCTCTTGTAGTACCCTACCAATCCCATAAAACGTCTTACTTCGGTCACATTTATAGGTATGGGCCATTCAATGATGGCGTTTACTTTATCAGGATCTACCACTATACCCTCGGCTGAAATGATATGCCCTAAATAGTGAACCCTCCTTTCAAAGAAGGAGCATTTGGATAACTTGCCAAACAACTTATGCTTCCATAGCCTTTGTAAGACTGCCTGTAGATGCCTTAAGTGTTCTTCTTCATCCTTTGAATATATTAAGATGTCATCTAGAAACACAATCACAAACTTATCCAGAAAATCATGGAACACACTATTCATTAGATTCATAAATGCAGCCGAAGCATTTGTTAGCCCGAATGGAACTACAGTGAATTCATAGTGGCCATACCTAGTCCTAAATGTTGTTTTTGGGATGTCCTCTTCTTTTATCCTTAATTGGTTATAGCCCAAGCGAAGGTCAATTTTGGAGAACATTGAGGCTCCCCTCATTTGATCAAATAGATCATCGATACGAGGCAAGGGATATCTATTCCTCACAGTGGCCTTATTCAACATTCTGTAGTCAATGCACAACCTTAATGTCCCATCCTTCTTCTTTACAAATATAAATGGTGCTCCCCAAGGTGATACACTAGGCCTTATCAACCCCTTCTCTAGCAATTCTTGCAACTGTATTTTCAACTATTGGAGTTCTGTGGTGTTCATCCTATATGGGGCTTTAGATATAGGTGCAATTTTGGGAAGTATATCAATTGAAAACTTGAATTCCCTTTTAGAAGGTAATCCAAGTAGATCTTCAGGAAACACATCCTTGTAGTCCCAAAGGAATGAACCATTTTCAAAGGTAGGGGCTTTTTTCTCTTCTCCCTTCTCATCTAAAGATACTCAGAATAGCTGATTTCCTCATTTCCACCTTGCCTTCTTTAGTTGCATAGCAGAAATGGTCCCCACTAATATGGGTTTATAAATTACTTGGATCCTAACTCTACACCCCTTATCATCTACACATTCCACCACCTTGTTATAGCAATCTATGTTAGTCTTATGACTCGTTAGCCAACTTATTCTGACTATGACATCATAGGCTCCCAGGGGTGCAACATATAAGTTGACTTTGGTTTCTAATTCAAGAAACTTAATGAGGGCTCCTCTTATGTACTTGTTCACTCTCCATGTAGCCTTGTCACCATACTGAACCATCCATGATGATTCCATATTCTTAGTTTGTAAAGACATTTTGCTTACCAATTCTGGGGAAATAAAATTCTTGGAGGAACCAGCATCTATTAAAATAGTTATGGGTTTACCAAAAAGCATACCTTTTGTCTCCATAGGTACATTTTGATGGTGAGTTTGTTGATTTCTGACAGTAGCATGTATTTGATGTTACTGAGGTTGTTGTGGCTGATTGGACCCATTTCTTTTTGAACAATCCCTTGCATAATGATTTCCTCCACACATAAAACATCCACCGAGGGGTCCATTACAAATTCGAGGTGGTGCATTCCCATCATTCGTCCTAACATTACTATTGTAATTGTTTGTATGATCCTAATTACCAGCAACTTTTGTTCTACCCCATTCTCTCCTCTTGTTCTTCTGAGCTCCTCTGTTGCCCCTATTGTCTAGTTTCCTTTTGAAGGAAAATTGCTTGTCCCCAAAGTTTTGCCTTGCCACTGATAGTGCTTGTAATTTCTTTTCTTGTTTGAGTTCCTTCTCCAAGATTTGATTCATGTTCTCAAGGGTAAACATATCCACTTCTGCCCCAATATCAGTATTCAACCCCAAAAAAAACTTCCTTGCCTAAGATTTTTCATACTTTCGATAGATAGGAACATATTTTAGTAGCTTCGCATATCTACCCCAATACTGTTGGACTATGAGATTTCCTTGTCTAAGATTCAGAAACACATTCATCTTCTCATCATAAAATAGTTGTGGAAGCCATCTCTCATGGAAGTGGCTAACAAATAGCCTCCAAGTTAGGTTTTCCTTTGAATAGCAATATTGTTCCTTTATGTTTATCCACCAACTAGCAGCTTCTCTCTCTAATTGATAGTCTCCCTAGGTTGCCTTAATATTCTCTGAGTAGTTTCTTAGTTCAAAATATTTTTCCATTTCGGTGAGCCATTCTTCTACAGCATCCCCCACATGTTTACCATCAAATTTCAGAGGAGTTATCTTCTTAAGGTTGTTACCACTTTTTGACCCCAGCTCAAAAATTGGTTGAGCAGATTTATCACTTATCATTTTTGAATGTGGTTTAATTTATTTCTGTTATGTGCTAGTTGCATAGTTGTTGTGACAAATGCAATTCAGTTGTTCAGATGTAGAAAAGAAAAGTTTCAATTATTCATTGCATTGCAGGGCAGTAAAAAAGATAAGTATTCATTCACTATAGTGATTGTTCATTTACAATTTTGAATACATAAGAGAACAAACATTACATTGAAGGAAACTATGACATATCAGATGTCCCACACAAGCCATGGGTTATAGCTAAACTCATGCAAATACAAGTAAAACATTATGCATCTAATAAAGAAGAGGGAAAGACAACCATCATTGCCTTTTGGGTTGATCTTTGTAGAAGTCTCCAGTTCCCACTCTCGACCTCAACATGTACCTAAAAAAAATGCGGGAAGGTCTTGTTAGAAGCTCTAGTTATGAAAATCCTTCATCAATCAAGAGAGAAATAATATTTCAGTTGTAATGCATTGATCAGATAAGAATATCCATATGCAGAAAAAACTGAAGAAAAGAAAACATAAGAGCATCATTGTTTTATTCTAGTCTATTTGTTTCATGTGCAGGTATAGAAAAAATCATGAAGTTGATTGAAGACATTTAGCATGTGGTATCAAATGGGCTCCCACAAGGGTTGAGCCCGGCATGCTGCTGCTCCTTGATCTCAGAAGGGATGAATAGAAGAAGAGAATCATTGACAACTTTCATATGACAAGCTGAAAGAGTAAAAAGACAATCATATGCATCAGTCCCATTTTAGGGCATGACCATGATTTCACTTCAGAATATGAAATGCAACCAAGAGCATGACATGAATAGATGGAGGATAAGATTCAATGCATATGACAGCTTATACACTACTTCAACTGCTATGAAATAACATTCTCAAGCATGATAATAATCAAGAATACACAATACATTTGTAATCATCAGACTGAGGAAGGAGTAAGTGTTCACAAGTATGAATTATCTGAAGGCTTCTTACTCATTCAAGATCAGCAGTCCAATTAGAGTGTTCATTACAAATCAGTAAGTAGATTACAAAGACAGGTGAGTACCAAGCTTCATACTTTCTCATTTAAATGGAGTAATAGAATCAAAATCAGAATTAAGCTATATGAGCTGCTTTTCAAATGATGAAGTATATCCAATTATGTCTCACTTTCTGCTATTGACAAATTGAGTATTAGAGGAAGTGTTATCACATGTTACATTCATTACATATCCATAAAAGACACAAGACAATATTGCAAATCTGTAGTAGAATTCAAGGTAGCCAATCCAGATGGCTCACCATTTGTCTTTAACAAACTCCAAGAGAATCAATAGGAGAAGCATTTCATTACATGTGTACCATAGAGTATTGTTATCATGTGACAGGAGTACTCAAACAGACATAGTGGACCTGATCATGTCCTACAAGACATCTCATGTGATGCATTTGATAAGATAGAATACAGTAAAAAAGAAACAGTAGGGGTTCATCATATGTTATAGTGTATTTAGAACAAGTATTACTTCATGTGTTTCAATGCTACGAGGTCATAATACAGCTAGATCATCATATAAAAGAAATCTGATTGCAACAGTCCACTGAATGAATAAGTGAAAGATATAGAAATGAAAAGTATATTTGCTACTACAAAAAGTGGAAGAGTTCAAAGTTGAAAAGTGACATTATACATCACATGTGCAAAGTCCACATAAACAGTAAGTTGAGCTACAAATAGAAGATAGTCCAAGACATCACCACTTCATTGGAATGATATAGTGATTATCATCAAACAGTGACAATATAATGAAGAGGAAGTGATACTAGGTGCCATGTTTCTACTCAAGAAGTTCCTATGCTCAGAAAAGAACAATATTGCTTTAGTTCTCAAGTTTGGGTGTATATAATAAAAGAAAAATGCATATTCTGCCATTTGAACTCTTTTCTCAAACACCCACATTGATTTTCAAAACCATACATTTTGCAGTACTTAGGAGAAAGAGAAATGGTAAGCAAGATTGTCCAGATAAGCTCGTAAGGAGAGACAGTTTATACAGAACAACAAAAAAATGAAACCCTTGTCGGGTGAAAATGCCATCTTTCTTTCAACAGTCAAACAAGTCAAAATAGAGCATAGAAAGTCATGGACGTACTAAGAGGAAGGTTCTATGTAACGAAGCATGAAACCCTTATTGGGTTTAAAGAGAAGAGTATTTTCCTTTTACTATCAGTCGAACAATATAAAGTAAATTTATGTGATCATGGCCATAACAAGAAAGGAAGGTTCTGTGCAGGACAAAATGAAACCCTCACTGACAATACAAGAGCTTCACATTTTGTTACATGGACAAGACAAGGTAAAGCTACAGGAAGTGTTTAAAAGGAGTGGCCATGCCTTAAGATAAGGTATCTTATACATCCAAAAGACAAAGGAAAAAATGAAACCCTCTTCACATTCTTATATAAGCAAGGATAAAGAGTTCACAATGCAAGTATTGATAGAGAAGAATAATGGACTCACTGTATAATGCAGCTGAGGAGGATAATGGCCATGTCCAGATGAATATAGCTTTTGCCATTGTGCCATTTTTCACAAGCTCAACACACAGAAAACCAAACAGTGCACATCAAAGACTAAGAGATTGAAGAAATAACTACATGGTTGCGGCTATTCACAGGAGGTAAGCTAACAAAGCATAGTGAATGCTATTTTTAAAGTTCAATTTCAAGCTTACCAGGAGGCGACAGTCATTTTGCTAGAGAAATACAGTGCCTTCAACCATTGGAGACCAGTAAATGGAACATGAACACATACAGAAAATGAAACCCTAATATGGTGGCCAGTATTGCAGAGCATCGCCAACAAACAACAAAATGAAATGACCTACATTTTAGGATTTTTTACTTGCTTTTGTTCGACATCCCTTCATATTTTGACCATGCAACAATTTAATCATTTTTATCCAAATATGATCAGGGTCAACACTTCGTGTTGATAAGTGTCTAGCAATCATAAGTAGAGGTGGCTGACAACATAAGGAGCATGGCCTATTTTATTAAGTCAAAGGTGAGTATGGTCATGAAATGTGCCTTAGAATCTGCCAAGGTCTTAATCATTATTGGTGGTCAACTCACATTGGAGTCAAGTTATTGTCATTTGATATTGCATGTGGTCGAGTATCTTTGACCTGCCACATATGCATTTTCTTTTATTATTCCTTCACATAATTTGGTATATGCATAAAATCAAACCAAAACCTTGAGAATGTGAAGAATATGTTAGAAGGAGATACAGTCAAAGACAGTCAATCCGACATGGTGGCATGATTGAGGTAGTGATTTGGCATTTTTTGAGCCATATGGATGATGGTGAGGTGGCAGAATATCGACACTTGGAGTCCATGGTGTCAAGCCTTTGAAGGCTTTTATTTATTTTTTGCAAACATGTGTAATTGTTCATATTTTTTATGATTTCTATAGAAAATCATTAATGATATCTTGTAAATATCTTGGTGAATTATAAACCAGATATCATTTTATTTTTGCAAAAAATCATATTGATAGGATATCGATTAAAACTCCAAAGTCACGTAAACTTAACTTTAAAGCAATAAAATTATGAATTGCTTTTAAAGTTTAACTATTTTAGGCAGTTAAAGTATTTTGATTTCCTTGGGCGAAATTGAGCATAATAGGACAAAAATTTTGCTTTCATGAGGCAGGTTGGACAAATTTAGATGCAGTTTTGGTGGGTACCACCTAGAGGATCAAGTTGGCAATTTTATTTTGCAGTTTAGAGGAAGTTTGGGGCTATTTTTGGTAGCTTTTTTCTAAAGCTCAAAAATGGATTGCAGATCTATTTTTAGGTGCTTTTTCAGCTTTCTTCACCAAGAGATCATTGGGAGTCATATATAGGAGAAAAACTTAGTTTTCTCAGGAAGTTAGCATCAGTCTCTTTTCTCTTGCAGAGTTGTATACATCAGTTGGCTCACACATTTTATTTTTTCATGCATTGTATTCCTTTCAGTTCTAATAGCAAATCATCTTGTTTCACATACATTTTTGCAGTCTTGATCTAATGTTATATTGTGACTATTTCGGTCCTTTATTTTATCTCAATACTGTTAGAATTTAGTTCTTCCTGGTTGCAATTTGTGTTTGACATCAAACCTTGTTGCAAATTACTTAAGGAGTAGCTATCAGTGAAGTGAGGATTTATGTTAGAGGATCTGCCTGTGAATGATAGAACTTCATTTAGTTTTAAATTCCAAAATTAGTTCACATTTCAGTTACATCTTTCTATCCCTTTTCCCCTCAAGTCATAGTTTAGAAATTATAAGAGAACCAACTCACTCTGGAGATTCATTCTCAAGAAAGGAGACCCACATCTAAGAATGATTCCATGTTTTAACAAGTAGTTAAGTTTTTGAAAAGCTTAACAAGGGTGCATACTTGAATTGACAATAGTTTTTGGCATGCCCAGTGGAACTCTAGAAGTAATTTCAGAAAGATCTGTACCCTCATAGTTGTTGTTCTTCTATATGCAGCAGTTTTACCAACCTTTGGAGGTTTTCAATATACCTGGTGACTCAAATTTTTCTAGTTCGGATGCAGATTAGTGCTTGCAGCTTATGAAAACTAGGTCTAATCCAGACCCATTTGACTACTTACAGCTATCTATACCTAGAAGGAGAGGTAGATCAGCAAGCAGAACAGCTGAGTCATCAAGAAGATCAAATTCAACACCCTCTTGATTCAGATCTACAAGCCCGATCAAAAGAAGTAGAAGCCCAGTGCTGATAGTCTAGATACCAATAATGGCTAGGTAGTATGCATTTGCTACTTTCAATGGAGGTAGCCCATTACAACTTGCCCAAACAGATGATATTCCAATGGCAACCCTTAAAAGTTTTCCTTATTTCACTGGAGAGGATCACACTACCGCTACTGAACATATTCAGGATGTAGCAACCTTGTGTTCCGTGCACAATGTCACACAAGAAAATGTGGCAATCAAGCTTTTAGTGGCTTCGTTAAAAGAGAAGGCCTTACAATGGTTCAGAGGACTTGCTAAAAATTCAATAACATCATGGGACTTACTAGCAAATGGATTACATAAACACTTCAAGGACAAGTCAGATCACCTCTCATTGCTGGAGCAACTGAGCACCATCAAAAGGGCACCCCACGAACACATGGTTGATTTCAACTACCAATTTTAGAGAACCTGGGATAGGTTTCCCACTACAGTAAAACCTTTGCCAAGGCGTGCTTTTCTATTTTATCTCAAAGCTTTGAATGGTGAAATTTTAGTAATGATACAGTCTATGGGAGGGACCACCCTTCCAGATTCTTTTGAGATTGTTGTTAGAGTAGAAAACTATCTTATTCAGGTAGGGAAGATAGCCCCTAGGCCCCCTTTACCCATTTCCCCTGAAATCCAGCCATCAATGCCTATGACAATGCCTCCTCTAGCTACTGTCCCACCTATTCTAGTAGTAGGAAAGTAAACAACCCAACAAACTGTTGTCCCAGTTTAAACCTAAAGTACCCCAAAGTTGGAAAATACTTTAAGGACAATTGCAAATAAGTTAGTGAATATGAAGAAATGTTTTCCCTATCAAAATTAGTATCAGCCTAATCAGGAAAGTACCCAATATTAGCCCAATCAACAATATAGACAACCCTTTCAGGCTGATCCTTAGGGACAGAGAAAGAACTATAACCCACGGCCTTTTGAAGCTTGTAATCCAAATACTGCTAGTACCTCAAGAGAGCTTGTTTCCACATAGAATAATCTGGTCCAGGACAGTGACTGGTGTTATCCATGTCACCAGCCACATAATCAAGCTGCCTACACGAATGGAGTGAGAAATCAGGCACTCATGGTTTAGAACAGCTATGCAAATTTGGAGGGGGTTAATGGTGAAGCTTCAACTCAGTAGAGTAAGGATGATGTGGTTTTAATGAATTGGGAAGAATCTAATTTTTGTGGTGTAAATTATTTCCAAGGTCAGAATCGGCAAAGTACACCTATTTCAGCCAACACAAGGTCAAAGTTGAGGGATGCAGATGTAAATCAACAAGCTGTTGTAGTACAACAATAGGTTATAAAGGATAAAAATCAAATATATCTGTCACAGACTACTCCTATATCATAGCAGAAAATACAAATTCTGTAAAAGGACCAAATAGTACCAGTGAAGGAACAATCCAAAATGCAACATCAGTCTTCACAAGGTCAGATGGATGCATTTGCAGCAAGAGGACAACATAAGGTAAATCCTGCTGCTTTTAATATAGTTGATCATCTTAAGAAAGCAACAGTGAGCATGTCAGTTATGGATGCTTTATGCATCCCTAGTTAGAAAAATTTGCTACAAGAAGCATTGGCCGAACTCACTTTCGGAAGGTTCCTCTCAGGAGAGGGCCAAAGTTTTACTTGCTAATAGTTCAAAAATCAAAAGTGGACAGCAAGTAGATGAGGTAAAACCACCCCCTTTCTATCTAAGTCTCATTATTGGTGATAAATTGGTTCATCAACTGTATGGTAGACTCGGGGGCAAGTAGTTCAATTATGCCGAAGAGTGTAGCTGACTCATTAGGATTCATTTATGAGCCCCTTGCAAAAGGAGTAGTACAGTTAGACGGGTCTGCACTTAGTACTATAGGGATAGTAAAAAATGTACCACTCACATTGCATGCTTGTCCTAATTTTTCCATCCATCAGGATATCTACATTATTGACCTTCCACCTAGCTTTGCAATATGTCTTTCTAGGGAGTTCACAGCCAAATTAGGTGGGTTTCTTTCATCTAATTGGACTCACTTTTTATTTAGAACAAGATATCGTACAAAAGTAACTATACAATCTGAACCACTTGCAAAAGACCATATTGAACCCTATGTTCCCAACACAATAAATGCTAATCTATACATCACTCACAGGCAACAGGATGAACCCATGATCCCAGATCCCAATGCACCTATAGAAGACATAAGTTTACATGATTGGGTAGCTGAAGATCATGAAAGTGACCCTTTCCATCACACTGATCAGGTAGGATTAGGCATCTATATGATACAAGAACTAGATGCAGTGATTCCTAATCTGATTAAGGATCAAAATCAATTAGAACAGCAGGAAGATCAGCTATGGAAGCTGTACTTCGATGGATCAAGGACCAAGACGGGTGCCAGTGGAGGTAATATGTTAATTTCATCTCAAGGAGACAAGTACTATGCTATCTTAAGGTTTACCTTCAGCTGCACAAATAATGTGGTTGAGTATGAGGCCTTGATCCATGGTTTAGAATGGGCTTGGAGAAAGGGTATCAAATCTGTTCAAGTTTATGAGGATTCTAAGTTGATCGTTAACTAGGTTAGAAATCTAAATGTTGCTAAAAATGATCTGCTTAAAAAGTACAAGCATAGGGTGTTGGATTCGATTAAATTTTTTGATGCTTTTAATCTGATTTCAGTTCCCAGGGATCAAAACAAGTATGCAGATAGGTTGGCAGCCTTGGGGTCTCAATTTGAGATTCTTGGACAGATTCAGAATGTTGAGGTACAGCCATATGTTAAGATAGTTGTTAGGCCTTCTGTACCTAACAATAGTGTTTCATGGAAAGTGTTTAATAGTGATGAACAAATCATAAGTTTTTTAAGTGCAGAAGCTAAATTTGCAGCAAATAATCAACATAAATATCAACAGCAATTTGAAGATCAGATCGTTCAGTTGAGAACCAACAAGTTGCCCAAAGGATTGGTCACCTTAGAATCAGTGTTTAACACTGATGACCATTTCATAAAAGATAAATGTAGCATGACAGTGAAGCAAGAACATTGTCAGACCATAGAAATTTTCAAGGACAAATTGCTGAAGCTTGGAAAGGTATGTACTAGAGAAGAACAATAGTCTTTTATTCAATTATGTTAAGATTTTTCTGATGTCTTTGCATGGGAGTATAAGGACTTGAGATGTTTTGATCCTGGTTTTGCCCAGCACACCATAGAGTTAGAGCCTAATGCCAAGCCTGTTAGGCAGACACAAAGACACCTCAATCCCAAACTTGAGCACTTGATGAAGGCTGAGCTGAATAAACTAATTGAGGGTAGTATCATTTTCCCAATAAAACATACCTCCTAGGTTTCCAATCCGGTCCCAGTTAGGAAGAAAAATAGTGAGATCCAACTTTGTGTCGATTTCTATGATCTCAATCAGGCCTCATTAAAAGACCATTACCCTCTCCCTTCTATGGAGCAAATACTACAAGTTGTTTCAGGTTTTGATAGGTACTCTTTGTTAGATGGATACTCTAAATATAATCAAAATCTGGTCAAAGAGGAGGACCAATACAAAACTGCATTCACAACTAAGTGGGGTACCATGGCCTATCAAAAAATGTCATTTGGTTTGTTCAATGCGGGGGCAACCTTTCAGAGGGCAATGGATATGGCCTTCCATGGCCTTATGAACAGAATAGTGCTGGTCTATTTAGATGATATAACTATTTTTTCAAAAGATTCTAATGATCATTTTGACCACTTGAAGCAAATTTTTTTGAGGTACAGGGAGTTTGGAGTTTCATTGAACCCCCAAGAATGTATATTCGCAGTACATGAAGGGAGACTCCTCGGTCACATTATTTTAAGAGAAGGTACTACTATTGACCCTGAGAGAGTTTTAGCTATTCTAGATTTACCACTGCCTACACATAAGAAAGGTTTGCAGAGTTTTCTTGGCAGAATTAATTTTGTTAGGGGGTTTATTCCAAATATTGCAGCTCTATTACAACCTCTTACTGCCATGTTGAAGAAGAATGTGTCATTCAGCCAGACTAAGGAGGGAAAATGAAGCTTTGAGAAAACAAAAGAAGCCCTTGCTACTACCCCTACCCTCATCAATCCTAATTATGAAAAAGATTTCATTTTATATGCTTTTGGAGGAATTGACACTATTTCTGCAATGTTATGTTAGGAAAACGATGAAGGATTGGAGTAGCTAATTGCATTTTTTAGCCACGTGCTGCATGAGTATGAGGTAAAGTACTTTTTTGTGGAAAAACATGTTTTTGCTATTGTAAGGAGCCTCAAGAAGTCTAGACACATGTTGTCTAATAATTAAATTCAATTAAAGGTTGCTCATCCCACTATCAAGAGTTTTTTATTAAACAGAGATATAAATGACAAAAGAGCTGGTTGGATAACCAAGGTTATGGAATTTGATTTTGACATCCAAGTAACCAATCTGATTAGAGGTAAGGGTTTATGCAAGCAGCTTGTTGAAAGTGAAGATTTTGAGCAAAAATAGCAACAAGACACCGAAATGGTGCTAAATAATAATGAACCAGCTAATACAACAGCTCAAACAAATAGCTGGGTGCATCATATGATGCATTATTTGCAGACTAGTGAGTGTCCAATTGGTTTAGACATGGTAGGAAGAAGGTATTTTCAATTGCAAGATACTCCTTATGCTATTATTGATGGTATTCTATATAGGAGAGACTTTAATGGTGTTTTTCTGAGGTGTGTTGGACTTGAACAAGTTAATAGATTGTTAGAAGAGTTTCACAATGGACCTTCAGGAGGTCACTTTACAGCTAGAACAACTGCCTTGAAGATTATGCAGGCTGGTTATTATTGGCCTGATCTGTTTAAGGATTCTTTTGCATGGGTGAGAAGATGTAAGAAATGTTCCCTATTTGTAGGTAAGCAAAGACTTGCTGCTTTACCTTTACATCCTGTTAAAGTTGAACAACCATTCATAAAATGGGGATTAGATTTTATAGGGCCAATAAATCCACCTTCAAGTGTAGGCCACAAGTGGATTTTGAATGCCACAAATTATTTTACCAAGTGGACCAAAGTTGTTGCCTTAAAAGAAGCAAATAAATCTGTTGTCCTAATTTTTTATCAGGACCTAGTGTCAAGATTCGGTACACCCGATTCAATCATCTCTGATAATGGTCTATCTTTTTTAGGATTAAGAATTTCATATTGGTCTATTAGAAACAATATCTATTTGAATACTTCATCTAACTATTACCCACAGGGTAATGGGCAGGTTGAATCTACCAACAAAAATCTGATAAGAATCATCAACAAGACCATTCAAAACAATCAGAAAACTTGGCATGAAATGTTAAAATTAGCTCTATGGGCTGATAGAATCACACCTAAGAGGGCTATAGGTTGTTCCCCATATGTGCTCACTTATGGAAAAGAGGCTCGCCTACCTATTTCAATTGAATTGCTAGAGGAGAAGCCACTTGTAATCAGATTTGCTCAGCTCATGGAGCTAGAAGAGACAAGAAAAGAGGCCTTAAGAAAGCTAGATATGCATCAAACCCAAATGAAGAATGCATTTGATAAAAGAGCAAAACCAGGGAACTTTATTGTTGGAGATCTGGTGTTCAAGTGGAATGAATTAAGAAGCAAGCTAGGTAAGCATTCCAAGTTTGATGCCATTTGGGATGGGCCCTATGTTATCATAGAGTGCAAAGAAAACAATGCATTTCAGCTATCCAAGTTGAGTGGAGAGGCTCTGTCTATCCCAGTTAATGGGATCCACCTCAAACATTGTCTTTGAGGATAAGAGTTTTCTTTTGTATATAGTAGAGTAGTTTTGTAGTAAATAAGTGCTCATGCACATTTGTTTCAGCATTTTGTTTTGGCCATCAGGCTCTGTTAGTTTGCTTTCAGTAGAGTTGTTTTTAGTTTGTTGTTGCTGTTTGAACTATTTGAGAGATGAAGTACAGTGTTTTCTAGGTTTCTGAGAAAGATAGATTATGACTCTATACCCAATGGATGACAAGGCAACTGGTCAGATGCTTAGTAGGCAAGCATATAGCAGAAGTCGCTAGAAATTTTACCATTTTTTGAGCCCAGCTCAAAAATTGGCTAAAAAGATTTATCACTTATCATTTTTGAATGTGGTTTGATTTATTTTTGTTATGTGCTAGTTGCATAGTTGTTGTGACAAATGTAGTTCAGTTGTTAAGATGTAGAAAAGAAAAGTTTCAATTATTCATTGCATTGTAGGGCAGTAAAAAAGATAAGTATTCATTCACTACAGTGATTGTTCATTTACAATTTTGAATACATAAGAGAACAAACATTGCATTGAAGGAAACTATGACATATCAGATGTCCCACACAAGTCGTGGGTTATAGCTAAACTCACACAAATACAAGTAAAACATTATGCATCTAATGAAGAAGAGGGAAAGACATAGCCATCATTGCCTTTTGGGTTGATCTTTGTAGAAGTCTCCAGTTCCTGCTCCCGACCTCGACATGTACCTAACAAAAATGCAGGAAGGTCCCGTTAGAAGCTCCGGTTATGAAAATCCTTCATCAATCAAGAGAGACATAATATTTCAGTTGTAATGCATTGATCAGATAAGAATATCCATACGCAGAAAAAAACTAAAGAAAAGAAAACATAAGAGCATAATTATTTTATTCTAATCTATTTATTTCATTGTAGGTATAGGAAAAATCATGAAGCTAATTGAAGACATTCAACATGTGGTATCAAATAGGCTCCCACAAGGGTTGAGCCTAGCATTCTTTTGCCCCTTGATCTTAGAAGAGATGAATAGAAGAAGAGAATCATTGACAACTTTCATATGACAAGCTGAAAGAGTAACAAGATGATCATATGCATCAGTCCCATTTCAGGGCATGACCATGATTTCACTTTAGAATATGAAATGCAACCAAGAGCATGACATGAATAGATGGAGGATAAGATTCAATGCATATGACAGCTTATGCACTACTTCAACTGCTATGAAATAACATTCTTAAGCATGATAATAATCAAGAGTACACAATACATTTGTAATCATCAGACTGATGAAGGAGTAAGTGTTCACAAGTATGAATTATCTGAAGGCTTCTTACTCATTCATGATCAGCAGTCCAATTGGAGTGTTCATTACAAATCAGTAAGCAGATTACAAAGATAGGTGAGTACCAAGCTTCATACTTTCTCATTTAAATGGAGTAATAGAATCAAAATCAGAAATAAGCTATATGAGCTGCCTTTCAAATGATGAAGTATATCCAATTATGTCTCACTTTTTGCTATTGACAAATTGAGTATCAGAGGAAGTGTTATCACATGTTACATTCATTACATATCCATAAAAGACACAGGACAATATTGCAAATCTATAGTAGAATTCAAGATAGCCAATCCAAATGGCTCACCATTTGTCTTAAACAAACTCCAAGAGAATCAATAGGAGAAGCATTTCATTACATGTGTGCCATAGAGTACTATTATCATGTGATAGGAGTACTCAAACAGACACAGTGGACCTGATCATGTCCTACAGGACATCTGATGTGATGTATTTGATAAGATAGAATACAGTAAAAAAGAAATAGTAGGGGTTCATCATATGTTATAGTATATTCAGAACAAGTAAGTATTGCTTCATGTGTTTCAATGCTACGAGGTCATAATACAGCCAAATCATCATATAAAAGAAATTTGATTGCTACAGTCCACTAAATGAATAAGTGAAAGATCCAGAAATGAAAAGTATATTTGCTACTACAAAAAGTGGAAGAGTTCAAAGTTGAAAAGTGACATTATACGTTGCATGTACAAAGTCCACATAAACAGTAAGTTGAGCTACAGATACAAGATAGTGTAAGACATCATCACTTCATTGGAACAATATAGTGATTATCATCAAACAATGACAATATAATGAAAAGGAACTAATACCATGTGCCATGTTGCTACTGAAGAAGGTCCTATGCTTAGAAAAGAACAATATTGCTTCAGTTTTCAAGTCTAGGTGTATACAATAAAAGAAAAATGCATATACTGTCATTTGCACTCTTTTCTCAAATACCCACATTGATTTTCATAACCATACATTTTGCAGTGCTTAGGAGAAAGAGAAAATGTAAGCAAGATTGTCCAGATAATGTCATAAGGAGAGACAGTTTATACAGAACAACAAAAAAATGAAACCCTTGTCAGGTGAAAATGCCATCTTTCTTTCCACAGTCGAACAAGTCAAAATAGAGGATAGAAGGTCATGGCCGTAGTAAGAGGAAGGTTCTGTGTAACGAAGCATGAAACCCTTATTGGGTTTAAAGAGAAGAGTCTTTTCCTTTTACTATTAGTCGAACAATATAAAGTAAATTTATGTGATCATGGCCATAACAAGAAAGGAAGGTTCTGTGCAGTACGAAATGAAACCCTCACTAACAATACAAGAGCTTCACATTTTGTTACATGGAAAAGACAAGGTAAAGCTACAGGAAGTTTTTAAAAGGAGTGGCAATGCCTTAAGATAAGGTATCTTATACACCCAGAAGACAAAGGACAAAATGAAACCCTCTTTACATTCTCATATAAGCAGAGATAAAGAGTTCACAATGCAAGTATTGATAGAGAAGAATAATGGACTCACCATATAATGTAGTTGAGGAGGATAATGGCTCCGGCCAGATGAACAAAGCTTTTGTCATTGTGCCATTTTCACAAGTTCAACACACAAAAAACCAAATAGTGCACATCAAAGACTGAGAGATTTAAGAAATAACTACATGGCCGCGGCCATTCACAGGGTAAGCTAACAAAACACAGTGAATGCTATTTTTAAAGTTCAGTTTCAAGCTTACCAGGATGCGGCAATCATTTTTCTAGAGAAATACAGTGCCTTCGACCACTGGAGACCAGTAAATGGAGCATGAACACATATAGAAAATGAAACCCCAATATGGTGGCCAAAATTGTAGAGCATTGCCAACAGACAACAAAATGAAATGACCTACATTTTAGGGTTTTTTACTTGCTTTTGTTTGACATCCCTTCATATTTTGACCATGCAAAAATTTAATCAATTTTATCCAAATATGATTGAGGTCAACACTTCGTGTTGATAAGTGTCTAGCAATCATAAGCAGAGGTGGCCGACAACATAAGGAGCATGGCCTATTTTATTAAGTCAAAGCTGAGTATGGTCATGAAATGTGCCTTAGAATCTGCCAAGGTCTCAATCATTATTGGTGGTCAACTTACATTGGAGTCAAGTTATTATCATTTGATATTACATGTGGTTGAGTGTCTTTGACCTCCCACATATGCATTTTCTTTTATTATTCCTTCACATAATTTGATATATGCGTAAAATCAAACCAAAACCTTGAGAATGTGAAGAATATGTTAGGAGATATGGTCAAAGAGGGTCAATCTGACATGGTGGCATGATTGAGGTAGTGAGTTGGCATTTTTTGAGCCATATGGATGATGGTGAGGTGGCAGAATATTGACACTTGGAGTCCATGGTGTCAAGCCTTTTAAGGCTTTTATTTATTTTTTGCAAACATGTGTAATTGTTCATATTTTTTATGATTTCTATAGAAAGTCATGAATGATATCTTGTAAATATCTTGGTGAATTATAAACTAGATATCATTTTATTTTTGGAAAAAATCATATCGATAGGATATTGATTAAAACTGCTAAGTCATGTAAAGTTAACTTTAAAGCATTGAAACTATGAATTGCTTTTAAATTTTAACTATTTTAGGTAGTTAAAGCATTTTGATTTTGTTGGGAGAAATTGAGAATAATAGGACAAAAATTTTGCTTTCATGAGGCAGATTGGACAAATTTAGATGCAGTTTTGGTGGGTACCACCTAGAGGATCAAGTTGGCAAGTTTTATTTTACAATTTGGAGGCAGTTTGAGGCTATTTTTGGCACCTTTTTCTAAAGCTCAAAAATAGATTGCAAATCTATTTTTAGGAGATTTTTCATCTTTCTTCACCAGGAGATCATTGGGAGTCATATATAGGAGAAAAACTTAGTTTTCTCAGGTAGTTAGCATCAGTTTCTTCTCTCTTGCAGAGTTGTATCCAGCAGTTGGCTCACACATTTTATTTTTTCATGCATTGTATTCCTTTCAGTTCTAATAGCAAATCATCTTATTTCAAATACATTTTTGTAGTCTTGATCTAATGTTATATTGTGACTATTTCAGTCCTTTATTTTGTCTCAATACTATTAGAATTTAGTTCTTCCTGGTTGCAGTTTGTGTTTGACATCAAACCTTGTTGTAAATTACTTAAGGAGTAGCTATCAGTGAAGTTGGAAGGATTTATGTTAGAGGATCTGCTTGTGAATGATAGAACTTCATTTAGTTTTAAATTTCAAAATCAGTTCGCATTTCAGTTACATCTTTCTATCCCTTTTCCCCTCAAGTCATAGTTTAGAAATTATAAGAGAACCAACTCATTCTGGAGATTTCTTCTAAAGAAAGGAGACCCACATTCGAGAATGATTCCATGTTTCAACAAGTAGTTAAGTTTTTGAAAAGCTTAACAAGGGTGCATACTTGAATTGACAACAAAGTTCTTGTGAGATATCTAGGATGATGGTTTCCTGCCAAGACTTAGGAACCTCTGGCTCATTAGTTGTTTGAGCTATGGGTGCTTCCTCACTTTGATGTTCATCTTCAGGTTCAGGAATGTTTTCTATGGCCCCTTGTCTAGTCTTCAAGTCTTTTACAATTTTCTCAAGGTTTTCCAATTTTTCTCTCTACTTTGTCAACAAGTTAATAATTGCTTCTATACTGGCATTTAGATTCTCAGGTGGATTTTTAGCTGGTTCCTTGTTGACCAATTCCTCTCCACGTAGTTCTCGTAAATTTTGGGTTTTCTCCATTTTAATTCTTAAAACAAGGAGAGAGGTGATTTACCACTTGCTACAATTTTTGGTTTACAACATGCAAATTGACTGTAATTAAATCTATTACAATTCTTATCTTAAATACCAATTATTATTGATTTTGAGTTAGTAGGCCTCCAGGCCAAGTGTTTGAACCACACTCTGATACCACATGTAAGGACCCACTTGGTCTAAACTCAAATTTTCAAAAATTTTACCTTAATGACAAGTTATATTAGATATATCAAGACTTTGATTGAGTACTCAGGAAAACTTTGGCCAATATGGGCCATGTGTTAAAACAAAACTTTCTTAAGCCAACCCAAGCTCTTCTATCCTTTCAGAAAATAGGTTTGTATGGAACTGAGTCAAACAAACCTTATCGCTACCTAATACAGGGTAGAACAACTAGTGGCCAAAAGGCCTAGTGGGTCAAATGGGCCAATACTTTATCCAATCCAGGATAAGTCAACATGACAGCCTAACGGGCTAAAGAGGACATGAATCATTATGCTCTGGCCAGAGACTTCTGACTCCCTCGGGACCAATACGGGTTCATGAGTCACTTCCTGGGGACCACAGTCTGCCCAGACACTGTACTGAGGATGTCAACCAGGGAACACATAACATCAACTTGTACTCACCTCAGTTTATGGCAAATCTAGGTACAAGTAATCCACCTTGGGGATTCTTCTGAGTACTAGGAGAGTTCTTAAGTTAGCTAGATAACCTTTAAACTAGGGATCAAGATTACGAAGTTGATTATAAAAGAGTATACTATATTCGAGGGTCCTGAGTACTGGGGGCATCCTTCACCATCCAGATTGCCTACATACCCTATATCCACGAGATCAAGGCCCTCTTTGGATGTGATTGACACAGTGAATGTGAATATGTAGTTCTATCTTGCACTATGTTTGATGTAGCTGTGAATGGGTACACAGCTCTTTGCCGACTACCACCCACTCGAGTGATACAATTGATGGAATTCCTAAGAAACTATTTTGTAAACACACCTTCCGAGAGTGTTTGAGGTTTAGGTTTTCAAGTGTGAATAGTTTACCTAACACACATATTTCCCCGACAAGGTCTTTCCGTCGATCGTCCTACAACTATTTTTGATAGACTCGTCTTTTCTTTTTAGTTAATCTTTTTACTGAGGTATCCAAGGAGATTTCCCTTCCTGCAGATTTAACTTTGACATGTCCCTTATTACTTCCCGACGATTTAGAGGGATGGTGCCTAGACGTTGTTGTTGCAGCTATGTTGGGCGCGAGGTACTTGGTTCAACGTGACAACATTAGCCATAAATGTGACACAGAGGTACCATAAAAACCAAACACTATGCTTTGTTTGAGTTTTTGGAGGTTTCTTTACAAGGTTTACCCATCTAATAGCAAAGGAAAAACTTGCATATTATCATTTGATAAAGGAAAATACTTTCTTAATCAAAATGCAGATAAAAAAAATGCCTAATCATAATGAATAGAGCTAGATAATAAACTTAATCCATTTCGTAAAATATATGACTAGACAGATACTTATATCAACTCATCAATAAAGTAAAATTTAATTTAGGTCAAATAAAGAATCTTTGATAACTATTTCAACTATTAAATCAACATATAAAAATTTCAATAATTCCATTTTATTTTATCACAATTCCAAAAGAACAATTATTTTTAATCATTGCATGGAACTATTCCTTCTCATGACCTTTCATGATAGCATACTGACAAAACATCCATTCTTACTACATATAAGGAAAAATAGAATTCCTATTCATAACAACGTTTGAATATACTTGATTTATTTATATATATTTTTTTAACCAATAGGACAATAGAAAGTTCACATAAGCAAATCCTAAACATTTGTACCCAGCCATTCAATAATACCCCTATTTGATCATTTAGAAATTCACTATGAATCTAAGATAAGATATGATAATGAATTCACCATATACTTGATTCATGTACTTTTGATAAGATTCATAATATAAAAGATATACATATCTATCCCTCATACTCTATATGTGTGAAAATGCATACATATATCATGTCAATTGAGATACAGTTTCTTGACCCTGCCAAGGTTTAAGTGTGAGACCTAACATGATACCTAATCTTAATTATAGTAAGAAAACCCATTTGAATATTAAAGTGGACCAAGAAGCTTATGTTGAATATTAATAGTAACATAATAATCCACCACTATCGTCAAGATAACAACTCCTCAATTATGTAAAAATTCCATCATATAAATCCCTATCTCTCGATCATATATAAGTATAATCTCATGTTAATAAGTCTAATCTTAAGGATTTGTCTTGTATAGTTGTCTCTCAAAATTCTTTGTATATAAACTATCCCTGTATCTCTTTATTGGCATCATAACTCTCTATTGTTATATTCTTGCATATATTTTATTCGTATATTTGCCATGTATATTCCTACCCTTTTGCAAATCATTTTTCTTATACTTTGTTATCACTTGCACTTTTACATTTATATCTAATAAAATTCTTCCTCAACCAACTAAAATATGTATTCCATCTCTAAAATGCAACCATATCACTATGCCTTTTATTTAAGTTGTAATTATAGCAGTTAAATTTATTATTATTATTATTTTTATTATCAAGATTTACTTTTAAATTCTAAATTGTAAAATTTATGGGTGTGAATTAGACAATAAGATTTTATATATGAGTACTATAGTGTTGTGGTTCATGTTGTGATTCATTGCTTAGAAGACTAGAAGATAAGATTGACTTCGTAAACATTATGGTATATAAAAAAAATATGTTGCAGGAATTATATGGTAATTGCCTTTTTAACCATTTATTCTTCTCCTCAAATTTATCTCATTTTCTTACATTACAACTAATAACACTCTTTTATATCTTAGTTTAGGCTTTAAGTTAATATTCTACTACAATTACTCATATATTAACATAATTTCATCCATTTTCACCCTTACCAATTTAATTATTTATTTTTCTTTTATCCATTACATTGTAAGCTTTGCTTGTGTTTTTGGTGCATTTAGCCATGTACACTTAGTGGATGAGAACTACACATACTTCAATCATGATTAACCTAGAGGAGTACAATCAACACTGAGAGGGGGGGTGAATCAGTGTTGATACCAAAAAAAACAATTTTTATCACCTTTCAAAAATTATCAATGAACTTTATCAAAACTAAATTGATTATTGATTCCACGATCACCAAATTTTCAAACACATATGATTAATGAAAATATGTAGAACATCAACACAAGAAGTTTTGACACGAAAATATTACTAAGTGGAAAACCCTCCAGGGGTAGAAAAACCACTCAAACTGCCTCACTGGCTTAAATGTAAAACCTTTGAGTTTACAAATGTCTCATTGACATATACAATTTTGCCTTACTAGCATATTGTTTTTCATCACAAGTCTCACTGACTATCAACTCCAAAATAACAATGAACAAAATGAAAACAAGGGGGTTTCCCTCTTTCAATAAAGTTCAAAAACTTATATCTCCTCCCTTTTATTCAACAAACTATTCAACCATCTCTGCAATACTGACTGAATTTCACCTTACCAAAATTCATCAACACTCCAATTTATTTCTGCACCAACTTCAATAAAGTTGTCAATATGACCTCAATCATACACAAACAATTGCACATAATTTATCTCTGAAAGAGAAAGCATAATAAAAAATCAAATTATCTATGCATAAGGAATATTATCTCTGCAAACATTAAGTGTCTCTATATGGTCCTTGATAATTCATCTGCAAGTAAAATCTCTTTGCACCTTAAAAATTCATCTCTTCCCATCCATATCTTTGCTCTCCATATTGTTTCTTTTTCAAACACAATGCAAAACAAAGCTTCAAAATTGCAATATAATATGAAAAAGAAAACTTTCCTTTATTATGTCTCAGTCACTCTCGAACTTCCATCACAATCTCTGCTCAAAAATAGAAACTCTATATAGAAATCTGCATTCTCTTAAGAAGAAAAGGCCTTGATTTTTGGCTTTTATACACTATAGCCTATCAAATTTAGAAGGTTTCCCCGACCATTGGGCTTTCAACTCCATTCAAATCTTATCCACCCGATTGCTCATACCCACCACATGTCTTTCAAACTATGGACGTCGATCTATTTTTTTGCGCCATTTGCTTTGTGGCATAAACCTGATAATCGAGCACCCTAGGCATCGGGGCCAGTAATAACATGTGAATGAAGCCCTTAACATTGTCACTTAAGTGACTTTTACCCCTTCTACCGGTCAATAGTTAATTATAACATAAAGTGTATATAATGCATGACGGGCAATCAAGACTTTAATGAATGATGACATGGGATCTAAATGATGATAAGAATAAAGGTTTAGAGATCATTGAAGGATTAACATGAAACCTTTATCATAAAACATCTAACCTCTACAACAAGATCCTGTATCTACATTTATAATTGATTTTGATCACTTGCATCTGAACTATGAAAGAGCACATCAAAATCCTTGTCTTGCAATATAAACATTTTGTAAGCCTTCACAATGTCATGTGCTTAACAATATCAAATTTAATGCCCACTAAGAAGATGAAGAACAAGCCAATCAAGATGAGCCAACCAATGTTACTACTACTGAAATCACCAAACTATTGCCACTACACAATCCCATGGAAACTATGATAACCCATGACACTACTTATCACCACCAACCTTTTGTCATTAATGAAAATACAACGAATAAAATTACTTGCAACAAAACTCCCCCTTTGACTTTGACATTGACGGCAAAACAACTATGCAAAACAACCAAGTAAAACATCATAATCTTCTCCCCCTTTTTGACAAAAAATGTCAAAGGCAAACATACTGTCCAGTGCCAATAGAATTCATAATCTTCTCTGTATTCCTTTTGTAGTCACAAAGATACTTCATTACAAACCACTATCAATGATCTTAAATGAAATCCTCTACCATCTGAAAGTAAGCTCTGCCACATAGTATTTTTCAACAATTGACACCTTTGCATTTGTCATCAATGGATAAACTACAATTTCTACACTTCAAATGAACAAATACACAATACTATAACACTGTCAAACCACAAAATAAAACACTGTCATATAGAAAATAAACGACTGTCTGATAATGACCATACACTGACTCCTTTTACAAATATGTACAAAAATTATATACAAAGTATGTACAACTATCTTGATAAGATTCAAATAAGATTTAGGACTTCATAAGGATATAGAAAACTACTCCCCCTGGATCCAATATCCTTGTAGCTCATTGAAGAGAGGCAAAAGATAGAACTCCTAATCTCTGTCTAAGAGATTCAAACAACTCCTTAGGCAGAGGTTATGTGAAGATATCATCTAGTTGATCATTTGTATGCACATATTCCAAGGCAACTTCATTTTCAATCACCTTCTCTCTTAGAAAATGGTATCTAATATAGGATTCTTTGACATATTGATAGAACTAGTATTATCACAAAGGATAGATACAAGCCTTTTTACTTCAACCTTGATATCATGAAGTGATTGGACCATCCAAAGCACCTATGTACAACATGAAGAAGCAACAATATACTTAGCTTCATCTGTAGATAGAGAAAGACAATCTTGTTTCTTACTATGCCATGCAACCAATCTACCACCAAGAAAGAAAGCTGCCCCACTTGTGCTCTTTCTATCATCAGGACAACCAGCCCAGTCTGCATCTGTACAAGCAAGAAGTGTAAAGTCATTGTGTCTAGGATACCATAGACCCAAATCAAGTGTACCCTTAACATATCTAAAGATTCTCTTAACAACATTCAAATGTGATTGTTTAGGACAAGCTTGGAATCTTGTAACCAGAAAAATAGCCTGCATAATATCAGGTCTAGAAGTAGTGAGATATAAAAGACTAGCAATCATAGATCTATACAAAGATTGTTCTACTTCAGGTGATTCATCATTTTTACTTAGTTTATGCCCTATTTCCTTAGGAGTACCCAAAGGTTTGCAATCATCCATTTGAAATCTCTTCAACATGTCTTCGGCATACTTATTTTGTGAGATGAATATTCCCTTTTCAAGTTGAGATACCTAAAGACCAAGAAAGAAGGATAACTCTCCCAACATGGACATCTCAAATTTAGACTTCATGATGTTAGGAAATGAAAGACTCATATCATGATTGTTACTACCAAATATGATGTCATCAACATAAATTTCAACAACTAAGATGTCCTCACCTTTGATTATGTAGTACAAATTGCTGTCCACACCTCCTTTTATGAATCCTTGTTCTTGTAGAAACTTATCCAGTCTATAATACCAAGCCCTTGGAGCTTGTTTTAACCCATATAAATCCTTTTTCAATCTATACACATGATCTGATTTGTCTTTGCTCACAGATCCTTCTAGCTGCTCCATGTAAACCTCTTCTTCAAGATCACCATTTAGAAAGGCTGATTTGACATCCATTTGGTATACCTTGAAATTTTTATAAATTGAAAAAGCTAAAAACATCCTTATATCTTCTAATCTAGCAACAGGTGTAAAAGTCTCATCAAAGTCAATTCCTTCAATTTGTGAGTACCCTTTGCAAACCAATCTAGCTTTGTTTCTAACAACCTTACCTTTGTCATCAAGCTTATTTCTAAATACCCATTTTGATCCAATCACATTCTTACCTTCTAGTCTTGGCACAATTTCCCATGTTTTGTTCTTTTCTATTTGACTTAGCTCCTCTTCCATAGCCTTAATCCAGGCTTCATCTTTGCTGGCCTCAACATAACTTTTTGGTTCCATTTCTGATATCAAACACACATGTGCTTGATTATCTACAGTAGCAAGCTTTCTTCTTGTTAACACACCACTATCCTTGTCTCCAATAATCAACTCATGAGGATGATCTCTTTGATATGCCTTTGAAGGAGTCTTTGTCTTAATTTTAACTGATTTTTTAGGAGCTTCTTCCTCTATCTGATTTTCTTCTTCCTTTTGTGAATGATGATCATCTTCCTTGTCATGAATCAGCTGCATACAAGGCTATAAATTCTCATCCACCTTAACATTAGTGCTTTCAATGATTCTTTTGAGTCTTTTGTTAAAGCATTTATATGATTTGCTATGTGTAGAATAACCCAAAAATATACCTTCATCACATCTAGATTCAAAACTACTAGAAGTATCATTATCTTTCTTGATGTAATACTTACTTCCAAAAATTTTAAAATAGCCAACATTAGCTGACTTACCATACCAAAGTTCATAAGGCGTATAATTTGACTTTACCCTTAATTGAACTCTATTTAAAGTATACACAGCTATATGAACAACTTCTCTCCAATAGATGTTGGGAAAATTTGCATCATGTAATAAGGTTCTTGCCATTTCTTTTACACTCCTGTTCTTTCTTTCAGCCACTCCATTTTGTTGTGGAGTTCTAGGAGCTAAAAATTGCTTCAAGAGAATCATCTGAATCACTTTTAGTCACATCAGCATTCTTAGTAACAAACTTCTTTTCTTTCTGAAATTGTTTTTCCTTCTAGAAACAAACTGTTTCTTTCTGAATTGCTTCTTGCTTTCATCTTCATCACTATTTAAATCCTTGTAAGGACACTTAGCTGTATAGTGTCCAATCTTTCCACATTCAAAACATTTGAATAGAAGCTTACCTTTGTACTTGCCAACTAAACCCTTTTTTAATTTGCTTGCAAGGGATATTTCTCGATCATCATCCAACTCCTCTAATTTAGATTTTACCTCTTTCTCCTTTTTGACTGATTTGAATGTAGCTTCTTTGCTTGAAGGTGTATCATTACTAGTTCTCATTTCACAGGCTGTGAATGTGCCATGAAGTTCAGCAAAGGTTACTTTGTTTAAATCTCTTTCCTCTACTGCAGACACTTTGGACTCTTATTTTGAAGTTAAAGTCCTTGAGACTTTTGTAACAACTATCTTTTCTTCTAAAGTATCACCCAATCCTCTTATGGCATTTACAATTTCTTGAACTCTTAGAAGATATTCTGCCACTTTCTCATCATCACTCATCTTGAGACTTTCAGATTTGGCCCTATAGAATTGTAATTTTGCTTCTTTGATTTTATCATCTCCTTGATAAAGATTGGACAACTTGTCCCATATTGCCTTAGCTATCTTACACTCCATGCTTTTGACATGTATATCATTGTTTAGGCCACAACATATTGCATTTTTGGCCTTAGCATTATTTTCATAAGCCCTTTTCTCATCATTTGTTGGAGGATTTATAGTAGTATATTCAGTTTCAATGGCAGCATACACATCATACCCCAAAGATGACAAATATGACTCCATCTTGAACTTCCAGAATGCATAGTTAGATCCATCAAGCATAGGTGCTTTGTAGTTTGAATAACCTTCTTGACTTGCCATGACAAGTACTCCAAATATATGATCTACCCAAGCTAATTAAGCCTTTATAGGGAACCATGCTCTGATACCAATTGTAGGAGTACAATCAACACTAAGAGGAGGGGTGAATCAATGTTGATACAAAAAAAAACTAATTTTTATCACCTTTCAAAAATTATCAATGAACTTTATCAAAACTGAATTGATTATTGATTTCACAATCACCAAATTTTCAAACACATATGATTAATGAAAATATGCAAAACATCAACACAAGAAGTTTTGACACAAAAATATTACCGAGTGGAAATCCCTCCAGGGGTAGAAAAACCACTCAAACTGCCTCACTGGCTCAAATGTAAAACCTTCAAGTTTACAAATGTCTCATTGACATATACAATTTTGCCTCACTATCATATTGCTTTTCATTACAAGTCTCATTGACTATCAACTCCACAATAACAATGAACAAAATGAAAACAAGGGGGTTTCCCTCTTTCAATAAAGTTCAAAAACTTATATCTCCTCCCTTTTATTCAACAAACTATTCAACCATCTCTGCAATACTGACTGAATTTCACCTTATCAAAATTCATCAACACTCCAATTTATTTCTGCACCAACTTCAATAAAGTTATCAATATGACCTCAATCATACACAAACAATTGCACATAATTTATCTCTGCAAGAACAAGCATAATAAAAACTCAAATTATCTATGCATAAGGAATATTATCTCTACAAACATTAAGTGTCTTTGTATGGTCCTTGATAATTCATCTGCAAGTAAAAACTCTTTGTACCTTAAAAATTCATCTCTGCCCATCCATATCTTTGCTCTCCATATTGTTTCTTTTTCAAACACAATACAAAACAAAGCTTCAAAATTGCAATATAATATGAAAAAGAAAACTTTCCTTTATTATGTCTTAGTCACTCTTGAACTTCCATCACAATCTCTACTCAAAAATAGGAACTCTATATAGAAATCTGCATTCTCTTCAGAAGAAAAGATGTCTTTCAAACTATGGACATCGATCTATTTTTTCGCACCATTTGCTTTGTGGCATAAACCTGATAACCGAGCACCCTAGGCATCGGGACTGGTAATAACATGTGAATGAAGCTCTTAACATTGTCACTTAAGTGACTTTTATCCCTTCTACTGGTCAATAGTTAATTATAACATAAAGTGTATATAATGCATGATGGACAATCAAGACTTTAATGAATGATGACATAGGATCTAAATGATGATAAGAATAAAAGTTTAGAGATCATTGAAGGATAAACATGAAAAATTTATCATAAAACATCTAACCTCTACAAAAAGATCCTGTATTTGCATTTATAACTGATTTTGATCACTTGCATCTGAACTATGGAAGAGCACATCAAACATATAAACCTTTTGTAAGCCTTCACAATGTCATGTGCTTAACAATATCAAATTTAATGCCCACTAAGAAGATGAATAACAAGCCAATCAAGATGAACCAACCAATGTTACTACTACTGAAAGCACCAAACTATTGCCATATCTTATTCCAACTGCAACTGAGATCAAATCACCAAACTATTGCCACTGCATAATCCCATGGAAACTATGACAACCCATGACACTACTTATCACCACCAACCTTTTGTCATCAATGAAAAGCCAACAAATAAAATTACTTGCAACATAACCCTTATTGCATTACAACTATAGTTGATTGTTATGAGTACATCCTAAAATTTATCATTAAGATGCCAATTTGCTGTGTAAATCTATATATTATAGATGGCCAAATCCCTCAAAGAAATGTTGTCTCATGGACCGAAATGACTATAGGACATGCCTAGAATGGATTAGTTTAAAATGAATTAGAAACTCTCAAGCAAATGACGTTGGTAGGTGTAAGACAAATTCCACTACCCTTGCTAATGTCCTCCCTGCCTGTGAGCAAAAGGGGGATTTTTGTTAGATATTCTAGTTGGAAATACTCTAATAAAGAGGTATGCCGAATGTGGAAGTATAGACAAGGCACATGAGCTATTTAACAAAATGACTAAAAAAATGTGATCTCATGAATTACCAAAATAGCAGGGTAAGTTTAGCATGGGTTTGTTGAAGAGGCCTTAGAAACTTTTAAGCAAATGCAACGGGCGAGTGTTAATCCAGACTCCTCAACCTTTGTTAGCATCCTCCGTAGCTCAGGACAAAAATTGGAACAGGGAATGGACACTCATCAAACTATAAGGGATAGAGGAGGGTGTGTGAACCATTTGACAAAATGCCTAACATAAAATGTGGTAAAATGAAATGCAATGATCTCTGGATCACACAAAAAGGATTTGCTGAAAAGGCTTTAAAACTTTCAAGCAAATGACATTGGCAGATGTAAAGCTGAATTCCTCAACCATTGCTGGCATTACCCCCTGCCTATGTCAATATGGATGACGTGGAATAGGTTATGGACATCCATCAAAGCATATATGAGTGTGAGTATTTAGGTAAATTCAATTGGCAGATGTAAAGCCAAATTCTACAACCTTTCCTAGAATCCTCCCCACCCGTGCCAATATGGGAGCTTTGGAACAGGGTATAGTTATATAGACATTCGTGTGTGTTTGTTTTTTCAAGCAAATGTCATTGACAGGTGTAAAGCTAAATTCTAAAACCATTGCTAGCAATATGGCTTGGTGCTTCAAGAACAGGGTATGAACAACCATCCAAGCATAAAAGGAAGGGGGTTTACATATGTCATTTCAATTCATCAATACTTTCACAAAATTTATACATAGTTTACAATTTTATCCATCAAAATGAATTCAAGAAACCAAATTTTAACTAAATAGCTTTACTAACAAAATTTCAAGTACTAAACTTTCAACATAAAAGAGACAAAAGATGGAGAGAACTCTTACAGATTTCTCTAGCTCTCCCCAATCAGATTTCTATGTCCTCCTTCTTCAAAAACCCCTACAATTTATAGAAATTTCTAATTCTTATGGGGGTGGACTCAAGTATTTGAGTCAAGTCTCTCCCATAAATGAGGCTGATCTATTTTCTATTTTGCCATAAATTTTTAGGAGAAAAAGAACCTATTGATCTTAAATGATTTCCCCAATTTTCTCCTTTGTCATTTATTCATGTGGAAATTTTCTCATGTTATTTATTGGATATGACCTTGAGTCTTGACTAGAAAATGAGGGGAGATTGGACCTCATTTATGCCTTTTTCTAGAAGTGTAGTCCATTGTTGAAAATTGTTTATTATTTTGTATTTTTAAATGAGTGTATATTTATGTTTATCTAATTTAGTTTTTTTTATTTGTGTGATTACATTTTAATAAATTGTAAAAGATGGGTTGTGACACTATAAGAGGAAATTTGAATAGCCCTCACTGAGTTTTGAAACAATTGTTTTTGTAAAACTGCCCTATTATGTGTCGAGACCCAAACTGCAGAAAACTAAAAATTTACAATTCTGCTGAATCCACCTACTTAATCCACCCGCACTATAAGGCTGAGAAATGCTATCAAAGTCACACACAAACCAAAACTGAAAGAAACACACTAAATTTTTTTTTTGGGTGATGTTGATTGCATGTATGTTTGGGTGCTCTTGCATCACCCTCACTGGAATGAGTCTCTTATAAAAACTAGGCAGCAAAAAATCAACCACTTCAATATGGGAAAGGTGCGCCCAAAAGCAGAACCCATAGGGCTAAGGAAACATAAGACACATTAATAACAGGACCCACAATCTCCCGCTCACTGGCTTTCAAAAGGAGGAAAACAGGGACAAATGGCATCTTCCGTGTGCACAACAGCTGATACGTGGCGACCTCTGTAACACTTCTTGAAACATTAGAAACCTTTTGAAATTCCCACAGAAGCTGACACTTGGCAAGTTCCGCATTACTTAAGAAACATTTAATATCACCGGAGAAAGGGTCAAAAAACTTTTAACTTTGGCGCTGCATCCACCACGTGGCATTCTCCACATCACTGAAACTTTACACTATGGCCCACCATCCATCCTTTAATTAGCATAAAAAATATATGGAAACAACATGCAGAAGCTGACACATGGCGGGTTCTACAGCAACATTAAAAGACACACAGTAGTCTCCGTGCTCATACTGAAACTTAAAGGAGTGCCTCCGCTAATGACATGTGACACTCTTCGCAGGGTTAAAACTTAAAACTGTTTGAAACATAACTGCTATGTGGCACGCTCTACACAAAAGTTATAATTAGAAACAAAATTGCTACTTGAACTGAGGCTTGACACTTGGTAGCTTCTGTGTAAAGCATTAAGAAAACCCAAGCAGCAACACTTTGAAACACTCATAGAGACAAAACTGAAACCCACGGATACGTTGCGACTGAAACAAAATGTAGAGTCTTTGCACTCTACAGTTACTTCCTTACTAAAAACACATTTTAAGGGAGAAAATTGCAAGAAATAATACTAAAGATGACTCCAAAGATCTTCTTAGTTTGACACCATCCCTGGTAATGGCACAAAAAATGTTGGTCTCCTACAATGATTTAACAACTAAGCTCTTAAAGTTGTAACTTAGAGATTAGACATATAACCTGAATAACTATCTTAATCAATATGGAGATGCATTTCACTTGTCAACCTAGGGATGTGAACTTGAAATGGGTCAGCATGGTATGTGCACTAAATACTTCTAAAGTAGCCACATTCATTCTATAGCTAAGAAAGACATAATGCTGAAGATAAACTGCTAGGAAAGAAATAACAGGAATGTTGAACAACAACCAACATCTATTCTAAGCTCAAGTACATAATAGAAAATAAAAGTCTGGGCAAACAAATAGGAAACTACTCTGTCTGCTTGGCTGCAGGAATAGACACATAATAGAACTTTAGTGGCTGCAGGAACATACAATGCTAGATTTAACTAACTACTTAATAGAAAATATAACTAAACTAGAGGATGGAATGCTCACCAAGTGGGCCCCCTTAGATGAGTATTCCCTAAAACAAATGTATACTTAGAAATGTGAACTTATAACTTCATTTTATTCATTGGAAAAGATGAGTACAACTAAACATCATAACTGTATGACTAAAAACTGGATAATGCAAATATAATTTCTGATTAATCAACAACCCCTCAGAAGGAGCATCAGAGTCTTATTTATAGAAGGAAAACTACAAAACTAATTACCTAGCAAGGCAGTCAACTCCAACAGAATAAAAGGACGCCACTTTAGGGAAAGCATAGAAAGTGGAAAGGAGGTTACACATGCATGGAATCTGGTCAAGCAAGTTGCTTCAACATAGATCTAACAACAGTAACTCCTAAATTTGCTCAACAAGTATTTAAGATCAGTTACAAGGCAGTTATCTTCCCTCCATTTGACATTTGAATGATCACCATGGTTGACCTTTTATGGTGAGTAACTAACCAGCAAAATCTTCCTCGACTTTATGGTTGCTAATTATATCTGCATAACAATATTAGTACACACAATAATTGCACATGCGTAACTACCTTAGAGTAACATTCATTAACCATATGTAAAATTAGCATAGATAGTTCATATAACATGTCTTTGTCATAAAAGATTATAAGAAATAACCTATGCCCAACATCTTATAGTTTTGAGGAAATGACATAAAAAGATCAGGATCAAAGTACCAAAGTCCAAGATAACTACAACTAGTGGATAATAAAGTTTAACAAAATTGAGTCATAAACTAGACTTATCACAAGGCACATGAACTATTCAACAGAACACCTCACAGAGATGCCATCTAATGGAATGCCTTGATTGTAGGATATGCACAAAATGGATTTGTTGAAAAGGATGTAGACACTTTAAAGCAAATATAGTTGGTAGGTGTAAAGCCATATTCCACAACCTTTGCCAACATCCTCCTTGCCTATACCAAAATTGGATCTTTGGAACATGGTATGGACTTTGCAATAGTATGTGGAAGGAGGTACTAAAAAAATATAACTGCCATAGTTTTTTAAAACTAAATGTAACCGCCATAGTTTTATTAAATTAATGAACATAACAATAAAGCCGACATAAAGTAACAAATCTATAAATACAAGTAACAGTCAAACATGAGTCGTAAAAGAATTTTTTAGCCAATGACAAAAAAATTTCTCATGTAGACTTAAGAAAAAATAAAATTTGTTAAACATGAAAAACAATACTATGTTTTGATTGGTTTACTTTAGATAGATTAATCACTACATAAAAAAAACTTTGCAATAGTATGTGGAAGGAGGTACTAAAAATATATAACGGCCATAGTTTTTTAAAATTAATGGTAACCACCATAGTTTTATTAAATTAACGGACATAACAATAAAGCAGACTTAAAGTAACAAATCTATAAATACAAGTAATAGTCAAACATGAGACGTAAAAATAAATTTTTTTTTGCAATAGTATGTGGAAGGAGGTACTAAAAATATATAGCCGCCATAGTTTTTTAAAATTAATGGTAACCGCCATAGTTATATTAAATTAATGGACATAACAATAAAGCCGACATAAAGTAACAAATCTATAAATACAAGTAATAGTCAAACATGAGTGGTAAAAATATGGAACAAAAAAAGGTAGAGAAAAAGAATACTCCAAAAACGCCAGAAGTTATTTGAAGGTAAATAATGGAGATGTGCTAGAAGTTATTTGAAGGTAATTGCATTATATTTTATACTTACTTTTGTATAAAGGTTTCAATTACACTTGAAATTTGTATTTTTACACTGTAATTTAATTTTTTAAAATATAGTGTCATAAAATATCAAATCAAATGAAAAGGAGCAAAGTATACTCCACAGAGGTAAATGGCTCCATAGAAGTAAATAGTACTTTTATTTAGTGTTGAGTTATTTTAATGAAAATACTCCAAATTAATATGTTACATTTTATCAGGGTTTATCTTTCCTTTTCTCTGTTAGTTTATTTACTTACCTTTTGTATTTTGTTAGGGTTTTATCATATGGAATAAGAAAAGATCAAACTATATTTGGGGAGAAGTTATTGGAAGTAAGCACATTATACTTTATACATTTTACTATAGAGGCTTTAATTTAATTTTCTTTTTCTTTTCTACAGAATTAAATTAAACAATTTATAACTATATTTTATTAGGGTTTTATGGGCAAGCATATATTTTTCTAAAGGTAGATATGCTAGTTTTATACCCAGTCTCATTGCTCTCTTGTTCGGCATCTTAGGTCAAAATCATGCCTGCCCAGGATGCGTTCTACAGGCTTTGTGATTCTCTTCTTTCTTTAATACTATCAAAAATGCCAATAAAAGATGCTGTCAAATGTTGTATTCTTTCAAAGAGGTGGAGATTTCTCTACACTCAGATGCCTGAGCTCACTTTCTCTCCAGATCTTGTTCTGGGTCCTGGTTGTCCTTCCAGGCTCGATCCACTCCTTTTGTCAAGGGTTGAGAATATAATTTCCAATATCTTGCTTCTGCAATCACAGAATCTGGTGGCCTTGCACCTCCCCCACGCCGGGTTCGATCATAACCAAGGGAGCTTCTCTCATGAAAATGTGTGCAAATGGGTAATGCATGCTTCTCGGTGTAATGTCCAACACCTCACTCTGTTTGACCAGTACAGAGAGCGTGCCGATGAGCGCCACCGTGCTTTAAAAGAAACTCCACCCCCTTCTCTCTTTTTATGTTCGCGTCTGGTAACACTATATCTGAGGGACTACATTCTCACCAGTTTACCAATCAATTTCGTTGGATTCCCCAACCTCCTTACTTGTCACCTCCATAATGTTCAATTGACAGATGAGTCTTTAGTCTCCTTCATTTCTCTCTGCCCTCTTTTAGAAGACCTTTTTGTAACAGGAGATTATGGGTTAAACAATGTCGTAATCTCTTCATCCACTATTGAACATTTGGATATGTGCAGAGTAAAGTCTCTATCTGTTAACTGCCCCAAAATCAAATTGTTTTCAGGGACCATGATTGAGGATTTGAGTGTAAATGGTGCAAGGTTATATGAGCTTTCTTATGGCATCCTTGAGCTTAAAATGCATTGTGCAAGTACTCCGAAGGAATTGGATCTGAATTGCTCACAAGAGGACAGACCACAGGTTATTTCAGCAAGTAGATTTCTTCACATAGTAGGCAATTTCCAGTCCTTGGAGGAACTTACCATCTTCATCGATGAACCCTTTGAAAGGGAAGCAGAGATGGATGTTCCTCTACTGAACCTGCTTCACAGGCTTCCAAATCTTCAGTCGCTTAATATGTTTGGCTTCTTTGTTCAGGTATTAAACTTTCAAATATAAGCTCAATAGTTTTAAGTTTAAGTTGATATTAGAAGATCTGCACTTTGAATATATATAAATGAAATATGAAAGACTTGTTTTTAAGCAATTCATTAGAACTTGCCTCATGCTACTGTAATGCAGGAGTTGGCAAGAGATCCTATACCTGTCTGCCTTGCATCTCCACATGTTAACCTCAAGAAAATCGGTGTAGATATACTTGAGTTTGACGACAAGGAAATTGAGGTAATAGGTTGCTTGCTTCAGAGCACGCCCTTTCTTGAAAGAATGGAAATTCAGGTACCTGACGAGGGATGTGATGACGGTGAATGTACGTCTTTCTACATAGCTATTTCGTACCTGAGGAGAGCATCCCAACTAGCAAGGATAATTGTACCCTAATTCTAATCCATGGTTTGCTTCAACTATAGGCTTAAAAACCCATGGCCTTTGAAGTTCATAACTGTCTCCTCTGTACTAACTTGTTTACGGTATTTGATTCTATGCTTTTTCTGGTTTTTATTCTGAAAGTTGTTTATGTTGTTGAAGCTTCATTTGTTTTTACTGGCAATCAAGTCTGGTGATTTGTTTTAAAGCACACAAAATGATTACAGGGATCTTCAATGTGGGGAAGGAGTAACCCACATTTAATGTTATTTTTATGAATGTCTTAACTGGAGCTTTTAAAAACATGATGCTTTTATTGTTTTGTATCAAGGTATTCCAAAATTCCACTTTCAATGTTTTAAATTTCTACCGTCCTTTTTAACATGGGCTACATGGTTCACACCTACTTATTGGTCTGTTTGATTGTTTTATTCTTATGTGGCAGAGAAGTATTTTTACTGTTAAAATGGTGAAATTTAAGCAGGAGAGTATACTATTTGACCAATTAATTTATTAGTATATGTTAAAAAAGTTGATAAGTGATGTTTATTTAACCCTCTCTGACGAAGAGGTTCTCCTCCCTCGGCAACAAACAACTCAACTCTACACCCCTCTTAAACACAATTTCATTACACATAATTGCAGGCACAATCTCCTTTCTGGCTCTTCATTTTTATTGAAAATCAAGAATTTACATACACATTGCAGCAGCAAAAAGGCTACATAATTTCAACAAAAAATACACAATTGGCCTCCCAAGGCCTATCACCGGAAAATCTCTTTTCGATACATCTCCCTCTATTTTGGTACATCTATCTCTCTTCTCATATGATCCTTCATTCTTTGTTATATTTCCATAAAAAAAACAAACCAAATCTGCCCTAACAGCAAGTGATTCCTACTCAAATCGGTGCCTTCTTTTTCCCTTCGCTGGCGCTGCCTTCTTTCTCATGTTCCTCTGCTGTTAATAAAACAACTTCAACTGCAGCGACTAACACTTCCTTTCTACATTCAATGGATTTGACACCTTGTAATTCTCCCAAACTGTCGGCTCATCCTTCTCAAATTTTACTTTTCTCAATATCTAGAACAACACCTATATTTCATAGCAAATGAATTCTGTTTTCAAGAGCTACTGAAGTGCTACATCTCCTCCCTTAGACGCCTCTGAAAACAGTCCCCAAATGAAAATAAACCAGCCGCAAAGAGGCATTGCCCAAAGCCTCTTGGCGTTTCATATATCTCTTTAACATTTACGCACTCTATGGAAAAAAAAAAACTGCTGAGCAACCATACTAGATATATTAAGGATCCAAATCAGGGAGTACAAAAGGGGGCTCAAAATAGACAAAGAGGCACATGGTACATGGTCAGTCAGACAATCACACTGGTCATAAAAAAATATCCAAAAAACAATCATTTGAAAAAATGCGGTCACCGAGGAGAGAAGTACTTATCATAGGCATAATCACATGAAACTTCCTAAGTGGCTAAATACCTGTCCGAATAGCCACATAAGCTTTTTAATGTAAAACCATTAACAAGGCACTTTAACATCTACCAACCAATATTGCAAGAATAAATGGCAAAACCCTGTTGGGATCATAGGAGACAAATTTGTCATAAGCCATAAGTACTTACCATAGGCATAATCACACAAAACTTCCTAAGTGGCTAAATACTGGTCCAAATAGCCACACAAGCTTTTAATGTAAAAACATTAACAAAACACCCCAACAACATCTACCAACCAATATAGCAGGAAAAATCCATAGAGGATATGCCTGTTGGGATGTCCGAATAGCCACAGAAGCTTTTTAATGTAAAAACATTAACAAGACACTTTAACATCTACCAACCAATATTGCAGGAATAAATGGCAAAATCCATAGAGGATATGCATGTAAATAGAGTTCTCCATAACATATACAGATATTAAATAGATAACGGGATCACAGCTGGGCTCTTAAAACGTTTTATTCAACCTTAAACCAATCCCTTCAACTGTGATTTATATTGGAGAAGAAAATGTGAAATGTGACTTCCTCATGATGCATCAGGAACTGAAAACAGACTTTAGCCATAACTTTTTGCCAAAACTTTGATATCTCACAAAAACTTGTCGTGATGTGTATGATAATCTCCTTAAGCTGCCCATCAAATGATTTTTCTCCATCCTTCATAAAACTTCATATTTTAATTTTTCCAAAAATCGCGAGCAGAGAATAGAGAATTTTAAATTCTCTGAGGTCGTGAGGAATTTGAGTACAAAATTTTCTCTCTAATTTGTCAAATACACTTAATATTATTGCTATATGTAAGGACCCGCTTGGTCCAAACTCAAATTTTCAAAAATTTTACCTCAATGACAAGTTATATGAGATATATCAAGACTTTGATTGAGTACTCAGGAAAACTTCGGCCAATACGGGCCATGTGTTCAAACGGAACATTCTTAAGCCAACTCGGGCTCTTCTATCCTTTGGACAAATAGGTTCATACAGAACTAGGTGAAATGGACCTTATCGCTACCTGATACGGGGTAGAACAAATAGTGACCAAAAGGCCTAGTGGGTCAAACGGACCAATACTTTTCCAATCCAGGATAAGTAAACATGACAGCCTAACAGACTAAAGAGGACAGGAATCATTATGCTCTGGCCAGAGACTTCTGACTCCCTCGGGACCAATACACATTCATGAGTCACTTCCTGGGGACCATAGTCTGCCCAGACATTGTACTAGATGATGTCAACCAGGGAACACATAACATCAACTTGTACTCAACTCAGTTTACAGCAAAGCTGGGTACAAGTAATCCACCCCGAGGATTCTTCTAAGTACTAGGAGAGTTCTTAATTTACCTAGATAACCTTTAAACTAGGGATCAAGATTATGAAGTTGATTATGAAAGAGTATATTATAACCATGGGATCAAGGTCCTCTTCAGATGCAATCGACAATGAATGCGAATATGTAGTTTTGTCTTGCACTGTGTTTGATGTAACTGTGAATGGGTACACAACTCTTTGCTGACTGCCACCCACTCGAGTGATACAATGGATGGAATTCTTAATAAACTATTTTGCAAACACACCTTCAGGGAGTGTTTGAGGTTTAGGTTTTCAAGTGTGAATAATTTACCTAACATGCATATTTCCCCGATGAGGTCTTTCCATCAATCATCCTACAACTATGTTTGATAGACTCATCTTTTCTTTTTAGTTAATCTTTTTAGTGAGGTATTTGAGGAGATTTACCTTCCTACGGATTTAACTTCGACATGTCCCTTATTACTCCCAGACGATTTAGAGGGACGGTGCGTAAATGTCATTGTCAAACGCTATGATTTGTTTGAGTTTTTAGATGTTTCTTTACAAGGTTTACCCATCTAATAGAAAAGGAAAAACTTGCATAATATCAGTTGATAAAGGAAAATACTTTCTTAATCAAAATGTAGATTAAAAAAAAACCCTGATCATAATGAATAGAGATAGAAAAGAAACTTAATCCATTTCGTAAAACATATGACTAGAAATACTTATATAACTCATCAATAAAGTAAAATTTAATTTAGGTCAAATAAAGAATCTTTGATAACAGTTCAACTATTAAATCAACACATACAAATTTCAATAATTCCATTTTATTTTATCACAATTCCAAAAGCAAAATTATTTATAATTATTGCATGTATCATAAGGACTATTCCTTCTCATGACCTTTCATGATACCATACCAACAAAACATCCATTCTTACTACATATAAGGAAAAATAGAATTCCTATTCATAACAACATTTGAATATACTTGATATATATATATATATATATATATATATATATATATATATATATATATATATATATATATATATATTAACCAATAGGACATTAGAAAGTTCACATAAGCAAATCCCAAACATTTGTACCCAGCCATTCAATAATACCCCTGTTTGGTCATTTAGAAATTCACCATGAATCTAAGATAAGATATGATAATGAATTCACCATATACTTGATTCATGTACTTTTGATATGATTATTGCATGTATCATAAGGACTATTCCTTCTCATGACCTTTCATGATACCATACCAACAAAACATCCATTCTTACTGCATATAAGGAAAAATAGAATTCCTATTCATAACAACGTTTGAATACACTTGATTTATTTATATGTATATATTTTTTAACCAATAGGACAATAGAAAGTTCACATAAGCAAATCCCAAACATTTGTACCCAGCCATTCAATAATACCCCTGTTTGATCATTTAGAAATTCACCATGAATCTAAGATAAGATATGATAATGAATTCACCATATACTTGATTCATGTACTTTTGATAAGATTCATAATATAAAAGATATACATATCTATCCCTCATACTCTATATGTGTGAAAATGCATACATATATCATGTCAATTGAGATACAGTTTCTTGACCCTGCCAAGGTTTATGTGTGAGACCTAACATATACCTAATCTTAATCATGGTAAGAAAACCCATTTGAATATTAAAGTGGACCAAGAAGCTTAGGTTGAATATTAATAGTAACCTAATAATCCACCACTATCATCAAGGTAACAACTCTTCAATTATGTAAAAATTTCATCATATAAATTCCTAATCTCATGTTAATAAGTCTAATCTTAAATATTTGTCTTGTATAGTTGTCTGTCAAAATTCTTGGTATATAAACTATCCCTGTATCTCTTTATTGGCATCATGACACTCTATTGTTATATTCTTGCATATATTTTATTCATATATTTGCCATGTATATTCCTACCCTTTTGCAAATCATTTTCTTTGTATATAAACTATCCCTGTATCTCTTTATTGGCATCATAACTCTCTATTGTTATATTCTTGCATATATTTTATTCATATATTTGCCATGTATATTCCTACCCTTTTGCAAATCATTTTCTTATACCTTGTTATCACTTGCACTTTTACATTTATATCTAGTTAAATTCTTCCTCAACCAACTAAAATATGTATTTCAGCTCTAAAATGCAACCATATCACTATGCCTTTTATTGAAATTGTAATTATAACAGTTAAATTTATTATTATTATTATTTTTATTATCAAGATTTACTTTTAAATTCTAAATTGTAAAATTTATGGGTGTCAATTAGACAATAAGATTTTATATATGAGTACTATAGTATTGTGGTTCATGTTGTGATTCATTGCTTAGAAGACTAGAAGATAAGATTGACTTCAAAAACATTATGGTATATAAAAAAAATATGTTGCTGGTAATTGCCTTTTTAACCATTTAATCTTCTCCTCAAATTTATCTCATTTTCTTACATTACAACTAATAACACTCTTTTATATCTTCATTTAGGCTTTAAGTTAATATTCTACTACAATTACTCATATATTAACATAATTTCATCCATTTTCACCCTTACCACTTTATTTATTTATTTTTCTTTTATCCATTACATTGTAAGCTTTGCTTACAGTGTTTTCAGTGCATGCAGCCATGTAGACATAGTGGATGAGAACTGCACATACTTCAATCATGAGTAACCCTTATTGCATTACAACTACAGTTGATTGTTATGAGTACATTCTAAAATTTATCATTAAGATGCCAATTTGCTGCGTGCAAATCTGTATATTATAGATGGCCAAATCCTTCAAAAAAATGTTGTCTCATGGACTGAAATGACTGTAGGACGTGCCTAGAATGGATTAGTTGAAAAGGAATTAGAAACTCTCAAGCAAATGACATTGGCAGGTGTAAGACAAATTCCACTACCCTTGCTAACCTCCTCCCTACCTATGAGAGAAAGGGGGATTTTTGTCAGATACTCTAGTTGGAAATACTCTAATAGACAGGTATGCCAAATGTTGAAGCATAGACAAGGCATGTGAGCTATTTAACTAAATGACTCAAAAAAATGTGATCTCACGAATTACCAAGATAGCAGGGTAAGTTCAACATGGGTTTATTGAAGAGGCCTTAGAAACTCTGAAGCAAATGCAACTGGTGAGTGTTAATCTAGACTCCTCAACCTTTGCCAGCATCCTCCATAGCTCAAGCCAAAACTTGGAACAGGGAATGGGCACCCATCAAACTATAAGGGACAGAGGAGGGCATGCAAACCATTTGACAAAATGCCTAACAGAAAATGTGGTAAGATGAAATGCTATGATCTCCAGATCACACAAAAAGGATTTGTTGAAAAGGCTTTAAAACTTTCAAGCAAATGATGTTGGCAGGTGTAAAGCCGAATTCCTCAACCATTGTTAGCTTTACCCCCTGCCTGTGTCAATATGGATGATGTGGAACAGGTTATGGACATCCATCAAAGCATATATGAGTGTGAGTATTCAGGTAAATTCAATTGGCAGATGTAAAGCCAAATTCTACAAGCTTTCCCAGAATCCTCCCCACCCGCGCCAAAATGGGAGCTTTGGAATAGGGTATAGTTCTATAGACATCTGTGTGTGTGTGTTTCTTCAAGCAAATGACATTGATAGGTGTAAAACTAAATTCTAAAACCATTGCTAGCAATATGCTTGTGTGGTTTAGGAACAAGGTATGAATAGTCGTCCAAGCATAAAAGGGAGGGGATTTACATATGCCATTTCAATTCATCAAGTCTTTCACGAAATTTATACATAGTTTACAATTTTATCCATCAAAATGAAATCAAGAAACCAAAATTTAACTAAAATAAATTTACTGACAAAATTTCAAGAACTAAACTTTCAACAGAAAAGAGACAAAAGATGGAGAGAACTCTTACAGATTTCTCTAGCTCTCCCCAATCAGATTTCCATGTCCTCCTTCAAAAACCCCTGCAATTTATAGAAATTTCTAATTCTTATGGGGGCAGACTCAAGTCTTTGAGTCAAGTCTCTCCCATAAATGAGGTTGATCTATTTTCTATTTTGCCATAAATTTTTAGGAGAAAAAGGACCTATTGATCTTAAATGATTTCTCCAATTTTCTCCTTTGTCATTTATTCATGTGGAAATTTTATCATGTTATTTACTGGATATGACCTTGAGTCTTGACTAGAAAATGAGGGGAGATTGGACCTCATTTATGCCTTTTTCTAGAAATGTAGTCCATTGTTGAAAATTGTTTATTATTTTGTATTTTTAAATGAGTGTATATTTATGTTTATCTAATTTATTTTTTTATCTGTGTCATTACATTCTAATCAATTGTAAAAGATGGGTTGTGACATCCTTCTCCCCTAAATTTATGCATCGTCCCGATGCATGTTAGAAATGAGATCAAAACATATACACAGAGAAATAAGCATTCTTTACCATTAGTATACTTGCACACCTTTAAATTCCATCCTTCAACAAAGTAGCTTAAGTAGTTTATCATAGATAAAGATAACAATTAGTATTATCTAAGCATAATTGTCTGTAGCATCTCGACATCATTGTCTTTAAGAAAAATTTGAAGTTTGTTGAGTTTATAAATAACTAGAGAGTTTATTCAAAATAAGTGTAGATAGAGCTATTGCATTTTCATTGTGTCTTCCCATGTAGCATTCTCAGATGAGTACTGGTCCCACTAGACCTTAGATTTATCCACTGTCCTGTTGTGGAGCTGGAATTGGCACCTCTCAATGATTCTGTATGGCTTTATGGTTATTGTATCGGGTTCTTCCACCTGCGGGGCATTCCAATTAAGAACATGCTTAGAGTCAGGTATATACTTTTTTAACAAGGATACATGGAACACATCATAAATTCAGCTCAGTGTTGGAGGTAAGGCCAAGCGGTAAGCTACAGGATTGATTTCCTCAAGTACTTGAAAAGGCCCGACATAGCAAGCAGCTAACTTTGACTTTCTTCCACAATAAATGGAAATTTTATGAGGTCGAACTCTTAGGAACACCTTTTCACCAACTTGAAATCTTCTGGGTGTCCTATTCTTATCTGTATAACTTTTCTGGTGATCCGAGGCTTCTTTCAACCTCTATCGAATAAGTTGCACTTGGTTATCCATATCTTTCAACATTTCAGGGCCAACCGGAATCCTATCTTCCAGTTTATCCCAACTCAAGGGTGTTTGACAAGGTCTCCTATAGAGAGCTTCAAAGGGTGCCATACCTATAGCTGCTTGGAATGAGTTGTTATAGGCAAACTCAACTAATGGCAAATATTCCTCGCATTTGGTCTATTGATCCATGCAATACATATGAAGGAGGTCTTCCAGAATTTGGTTGGTTCTTTCTGTATAGCCATCTATCTCAAGATGATAGGCTGGCCTGAAGTTCAACTATGTTCCTAAGGCAACTTGCAATGTGGTCCAAAATCTAGAAGTAAACTTTGCATCTCTATCAGAGATGATTTTCTTGGGAATTCCATGTAGCCTAAAAATTTCCTTTATGAACCTTTTCGCTACTACAGGTGCATCATCTATTAGGTTTCTTGGTATGAAGTGAGCAACCTTAGTGAGTTTATCTACTACCACCAAAATACAATTGTGCCTAAGAGATGTCATTAGTAGCCCTTGGACAAAATCTATACTCATGACTTGCCATTTATAGAAAGGTACATCATGTGGATAAAGAAGTCCTGCTGGGTGCACATGTTCTACCTTAACCCTTTGACATTCTAGGCATCTGGCAACTGTGTCTACCACATCCTTCTTCATTCCTAGCCAGAAATATAACCTTTTGAGATATGCATACATCTTATTCACCTCTGGATGTCCTGAATATGGAGCCTTATGTGCCTCTGTCAAGATCATACCCCTTAGTTCTGCATTATCAGGAACGTATATTCTTCTGTGGTACCTCATTAGTCCATCAGAAACAAAAGCATAATCTAAATTGTTTGAATGTTGAGTTGGTTTCTTTAAAACTGTATTTCATTTAGTTAATTGTGTTTCTAGAAGATTCCTATCACTGGATTAGTTCGTTTGGGTCCCTGTCTCTAAGATTAGTTTGTATTGAGGTCTCTTCCATTTCTGCTAGCCTGGGAAGTTTCATGTCTCTTTAAATGTGCTATTATAGAATTGTTTATTGTTGACCTAATTCCTGTCATTATTTGACTGTCAAGTATGCTAAGGATAGATAAGAATTGGAGAGTTAAGTTGAGTGAGTCAGAGATTAGATTTTAGATATTGAAGGAAGACCTCTTGACTTACATCAAAATTAGGAGGGATTGAGTTCATAGAAATATTTGTCTTAGTCAAAGAAACTATGTTGACACCATTTTATGACAATTTTCTATGCACGATTACAAACTAATGAGTATTCCTTTACCTATAAGTATTAAGATTTTTTTAGATATGCATCTTAAATTAGATGACGATGTAGAGGATATGTATAATGTGCCACATTCTAGTTTTGTTGGTAGCCTGATGTATGCAATGGTATGTATTAGATGAAATATTACCCGAATGGTGGGAGTTCCTAGCAGGTTTATGTCTAACTCCAATAGAGGGCATTAGACTTGTGTTAAGAGGGTATTTATATATTTTTTAGGAACTTCTGATTGTTGATTATGTTATCATGGTACTAATTATGTGGGCAAGATATTGAAGATACATGCTTTGTTGATGCATATTGGGCAAGTGACTTGGATAGTTGAAGGACCATTAGTGGCTATGCATTTGTTTTGTTTGGTGCTTTTGTTAGTTGAATGAGTAAGAGGAAACTCCAACTATGTTATCTACTGCCAAAGATGAGTATATGGATGCTACATATGCCTATAAAGAGGTAGTTTGGTTACAAAAATTGTGCTCCAAAGTTGGTTATGATTGCAAGGTGGTTTAGATTGGATGTGATAGTCAGAGTGCTAATTGTTTGTCTAGGAATGCTATGTACCATGCTCATACCATGTATGTTGATATATAGTATCATTGTGTTTGCAATATGATGGATAATGGTAAGGTCATGTTACTAAAGGTTAACACTTGGGAGAATGTTGGGACTGGTGAGCACAAATAAGTTCTCTTAGCATAGGGAGGCCATGGGCCTTGGATCTTGTATTTGATTCCTCATTATGTTTCTCTTATTTCTTCAATGTAAATACCAAGTGGTATAATGTTGGGAGTAGGTGATATCTACCTTACAAATCCCTATGTCTAATGTATTTAATTCTATGTGTAGATAGAAAGTTAATGCATTTTCTCCTTAGAACATGGAATGGGTGATCTTTGGATGTGAATGTCTGGTGTGGACAAAAATATTAATTATTATTCTCTGATTATTTGGGATTATTATTAGAAGAAGACATGGAAAGAGGAAAAGCAAGATGAAAGGTCACTTTGGAATTTGAAGAGTCATGCCTTGTAAATCGTTGCTTAATGGGCCACTTGGGAGTTACAATTTGAATTTTCTATCATTATTCAATATAATTTATCGTGCCCAAAAAATGTATTTATTTACTAGATGGAATAGTGGTCCAAAAACCTAGCATGTAACAAATCAATAAAATAAATCTTGTCAAATTTTTGGTACCATATTTTTATTTTTCTTTAGTTTTTTCTAGCCCTAAAATTGTGCATTAAAAAAAAAAAAGTAAATCCTATTGGGCATTTGTGTCCTTAAAAAGTGGAAACATAATATGTAAATAAAGTAAATTTGCAAAATCTGTCCTAAAAAAAGTAAATCATAAAACTGGGCATTTGTGTCCTTAGAAAGTGGAAACATAATATCTAAATAAAGTAAATCATAAAACTGGGCATTTGTGTCCTTAGAAAGTGGAAACATAATATCTAAATAAAGTAAATCGGCAAAATCCCAGCTCAAATTTTGAGCCAATGACAAAAATTTTTCTCATGTAGACTTAAGAAAAAATAAAATTTGTTCAACATGAAAAACAATACTATGTTTTGATTGGTTTACTTTAGATAGATTAATCACTAGATAAAAAAACTTTGCAATAGTATGTGGAAGGAGGTACTAAAAATATATAACTGCCATAGTTTTTTAAAATTAATGGTAACCGCCATTGTTTTATTAAATTAATGGACATAACAATAAAGCCTACATAAAGTAACAAATCTATAAATACAAGTAATAGTCAAACATGAGTCATAAAAATATGAAACGAATTTTTGAGCAATGACAAAAAATTTTCTCATGTAGACTTAAGAAAAAATAAAATTTGTTCAACATGTAAAACAATACCATGTTTTGATTGGTTTACTTTAGATAGATTAATCACTACATAAAAAAAACTTTGCAATAGTATGTGGAAGGAGGTACTAAAAATATATAACCACCATAGTTTTTTAAAATTAATGGTAACCACCATAGTTTTATTAAATTAATGGACATAACAAGAAAGCAGACTTAAAGTAACAAATCTATAAATACAAGTAATAGTCAAACATGAGTCGTAAAAATATGAAACGAAATTTTGAGCCAATGACAAAAATTTTTCTCATGTAGACTTAGGAAAAAATAAAATTTGTTCAACATGAAAAACAATACTATGTTTTTACATAGATTAATCACTACATAAATTTTTTTTTGCAATAGTATGTGGAAGGAGGTACTAAAAATATATAGCCGCCATAGTTTTTTAAAATTAATGGTAACCGCCATAGTTTTATTAAATTAATGGACATAACAATAAAGCCGACATAAAGTAACAAATCTATAAATACAAGTAATAGTCAAACATGAGTGGTAAAAATATGGAACAAAAAAAAGGTAGAGAAAAAGAATACTCCAGAAAGACCAGAAGTTATTTGAAGGTAAATAATGGAGATGTGCTAGAAGTTATTTGAAGGTAATTGCATTATATTTTATACTTACTTTTGTATAAAGGTTTCAATTACACTTGAAATTTGTATTTTTACACTGTAATTTAATTTTTAAAAATATAGTGCCATAAAATATCAAATCAAATAAAAAGGAGCAAAGTATACTCCACAGAGGTAAATGGCTCCACAGAAGTAAATAGTACTTTTATTTAGTGTTGAGTTATTTTAATGAAAATACTCCAAATTAATATGTTACCTTTTATCAGGGTTTATCTTTCCTTTTCTCTGTTAGTTTATTTACTTACCTTTTGTATTTTGTTAGGGTTTTATCATATGGAATAAGAAAAGATCAAACTATATTTGGGGAGAAGTTATTGGAAGTAAGCACATTATATTTTATACATTTTTACTATAGAGGCTTTAATTTAATTTTCTTTTTCTTTTCTACAGAATTAAATTAAACAATTTATAACTATATTTTATTAGAGTTTTATGGGCAAGCATATATTTTTCTAAAGGTAGATATGCTAGTTTTACACCCAATCTCATTGCTCTCTTGTTCGGCATCTTAGGTCAAAATCATGCCTGTCCAGGATGCATTCTACAGGCTTTGTGATTCTCTTCTTTCTTTAATACTATCAAAAATGCCAATAAAAGATGCTATCAAATGTTGTATTCTTTTAAAGAGGTGGAGATTTCTCTACACTCAGATGCCTGAGCTCACTTTCTCTCCAGATCTTGTTCTGGGTCTTGGTTGTCCTTCCAGGCTCGATCCACTCCTTTTGTCAAGGGTTGAGAATATAATTTCTAATATCTTGCTTCTGCAATCACAGAATCTGGAGGCCTTGCACCTCCACCACGCTGGGTTCGATCATAACCAAGGGAGCTTCTCTCATGAAAATGTGTGCAAATGGGTAATGCATGCTTCTCGGTGTAATGTCCAACACCTCACTCTATTTGACCACTACAGAGTATTAAGATTTTGTTACATATGTGTCTTAAATTAGATGACGATGTAGAGGATATGTATAAGGTGCCACATTCTAGTCTTGTTGGTAGCTTGATGTATGCAATGGTATGTATTAGACGAAATATTACCCGAATGGTGGGAGTTCCTAGCAGGTTTATGTCTAACTCCAATAGAGGGCATTAGACTTGTGTTAAGAGGGTATTTATATATTTTTTAGGAACTTCTGATTGTTGATTATGTTATCATGGTACTAATTATGTGGGCAAGATATTGAAGATACATGCTTTGTTGATGCATATTGGGCAAGTGACTTGGATAGTTGAAGGACGATTAGTGGCTATGCATTTGTTTTGTTTGGTGGTTTTGTTAGTTGAATGAGTAAGAGGAAACTCCAACTATTTTATCTACTACCAAAGATGAGTATATGTATGCTACACATGCCTATAAAGAGGTAGTTTGGTTACAAAAATTGTGCTCCAAAGTTGGTTATGGTTGCAAGGTGGTTTAGATTGGATGTGATAGTCAGAGTGCTATTTGTTTGGCTAGGAATGCTATGTACCATGCTCATACTGTGTATGTTGATATATAGTATAACTGTGTTTGCAATATGATGGATAATGGTAAGGTCATGTTAGTAAAGGTTATCAAGTATATGGTGAATTCATTATCATATCTTATCTTAGATTCATGGTCAATTTCTAAATGATCAAACAGGGATATTATTGAATGGCTGGGTACAAATGTTTGGGATTTGCTTATGTGAACTTTCTATTGTCCTATTGGTTAAAAAAAATATATCTAAATTAATCAAGTATATTCAAACATTGTTATGAATAGGAATTCTATTTTTCCTTATATGTAGTAAGAATAGATGTTTTGTTGGTATGGTATCATGAAAGGTCATGAGAAGGAATAGTCCTTATGATACATGCAATAATTATAAATAATTTTGCTTTTGGAATTGTGATAAAATAAAATGGAATTATTGAAATTTGTATATGTTGATTTAATAGTTGAACTGGTTATCAAAGATTCTTTATTTGACCTAAATTAAATTTTACTTTATTGATGAGTTATATAAGTATCTTTCTATTCATATATTTTATGAAATGGATTAAGTTTCTTTTCTAGCTCTATTCATTATGATCAGGCATTTTTTTTATCTGTATTTTGATTAAGAAAGTATTTTCCTTTATCAACTGATATTATGCAAGTTTTTCCTTTGCTATTAGATAGGTAAACCTTGTAAAGAAACATCTAAAAACTCAAACAAATCATAGTGTTTGACAATTACATTTGGGCACCATCCCTCTAAATCATCTAGGAGTAATAAGGGACATGTCGAAGTTAAATCCATAGGAAGGTAAATCTCCTCAGATACCTCACTAAAAAGATTAACTAAAAAGAAAAGATGAGTCTATTGAAAATAGTTGTAGGACGATTGATGGAAAGAGCTCATCGGGGAAATATGCGTGTTAGGTAAATTATTCACACTTGAAAACCTAAACCTGAAACACTCCCGGAAGGTGTGTTTGCAAAATAGTTTCTTAGGAATTATGTCCATTGTATCACTCGAGTGGATGGCAGTCGGCGAAGAGTTATGTACCCATTCATAGTTACATCAAACATAGTGCAAGATAGGACTACATATTTGCATTCACCGTCGATCACATTTGAAGAGGGCCTTGATCCCGTGGATATAGTATACTCTTTTATAATCAACTTCATCATCTTGATCCCTAGTTTAAAGGTTATCTAGGTAACTTAAGAACTCTCCTAGTACTCAGAAGAATCCCCATGGTGGATTACTTGTACCCAACTTTGCCGTAAACTGAGGTGAGTACAAGTTGATGTTATGCGTTCCCTGGTTGACATCCTCAGTACAGTGTCTGGGCAGACTGTGGTCCCCAAGAAGTGACTCATGAATGCGTATTGGTCCCGAGGGAGTCAGAAGTCTCTAGCCAGAGCATAATGATTCTTGTCCTCTTTAGCCTGTTAGGCTGTCATGTTTACTTATCTTGGATTGGATAAAGTATTGGTCCATTTGAACCACTAGGCCTTTTGGCCACTATTTGTTCTACCCTGTATCAGGTGGTGATAAGGTTCGTTTCACCTGGTTCTGTATGAACCTATTTGCCCAAAGGATAGAAGAGCCCGGGTTGGCTTAAGAATGTTCCGTTTGAACACATGGCCTATATTGGCCGAAGTTTTCCTGAGTACTCAATCAAAGTCTTGATATATCTCATATAACTTGTCATTGAGGTAAAATTTTTGAAAATTTGAGTTTGGACCAAGTAGGTCCTTACATATAGCAATAATATTAAGTGTATTTGACAAATTACAGAGAAAATTTTGTGGTCAAATTCCTCATGACCTCAGAGAATTTAAAATTCTCTGTTCTCTACTCACGATTTTTGGAAAAATTAAAATATGAAGTTTTATGAAGGATGGAGAAAAATCATTTGATGGGGAGCTTAAGGAGATTATCATACACATCATGACAAGTTTTTGTGAGATATCAAAGTTTTGGCAAAAAGCTATGGCTGAATTCCGTTTTCAGTTCCTGATGCATCATGAGGAAGTCACATTTCACATTTTCTTCTCCAATATAAATCATAGTTGAAGGGATTGGTTTAAAGTTGAATAAAACATTTTAAGAGCCCAACCATGATCCTATTATCTATTTAATATTGGTATTTGTTATGGAGAACTCTATTTACATGCATATCGTCTATGGATTTTTCTAGGCAAATCCTCTATGGATTTTGCCATTTATTCCTGCAATATTGGTTGGTAGATGTTAAAGTGTCTTGTTAATGTTTTTACATTAAAAAGCTTCTGTGGCTATTTGGACAGGTATTTAGCCACTGAGGAAGTTTCATGTGATCCTCCTCTGATACCAATAGGCATATCCTCTATGGATTTTTCCTGCTATATTGGTTGGTAGATGTTGTTGGGGTGTTTTGTTAATGTTTTTACATTAAAAGCTTGTGTGGCTATTTGGATCGGTATTTAGCCACTTAGGAAGTTTCATGTGATTATGCCTATGGTAAGTACTTATGGCTTATCACACACCTTATGGCTTATGACAAATTTGTCTCCTCTGATCCCAACAGGGTTTTGCCATTTATTCCTGCAATATTGGTGTTAATTTCTTATAACCCAGTTACAGATTAATTGCACAATAAATTCATAGAATAGAACCTCTATCTAATTTATAACAATTAATACTCTAGATTAATTAACAGTTAATAACAATGGAAGCAAAAATAACAACAAGCCATACACAAAGAGACAATAACACAGATATAACTAGGAAACCCCAATATGGGGAAAAACCTACAAATGTTGGATCTTCTATTCAGCCTCAACAACAAACTTTCCACACATAATACAATTCAATGTTGCTACAACAATCTTACATATATTGCCTTGTTGATGCAAGAGAAAAGAAACTTTCCTTGCAAGACTTGGCTTTCCTTACACATAAAATCACTCTTGGTGTTATCTCCACCTCACAACTCAAGAAACATTCTATTAATAAAATAGAAATCATGTTGTTGCTAAATATCCAACTCGAGTTGCCCTTAAGCAAATTCCACCCTACACATAGGCCCACCTTCCAAGCTACAAAAAATCAACACTCCCTTTTAGCGAGGAAGGTGTTCTGCACAACACCCAGCATATCCCTGAAGTAGTGCATCAACCCCAAGTCCTTCATCTCAAACTCTCCTACAAGATCCCGCTTTTAGTGGGCTATGAGCTGCTCTGACCCTGTGAGAAATAGGTCATCAACATACAACACCAATATGAGAAGTTCATCATTCACTTGAACATAGTACAAGTTCAGATCTGCCTCACTCTTGATGAAGCCCACACTCTGCAAGTAACTATCAATATGTAAATACCATGCCCTGGGAGCCTGCTTGAGCCCATATAGTGCTCTTCTCTACCTGCATACATGAGAATCCCTCCCATGTGCTTCAAATCCTTCTAGCTGTTCTATGTAAGTCTCTTCCTCAATCTCTCCGTTGAGGAAGGCCATCTTTACATCCATCTAGTGAATCCTCCAACCCATCTGTGCTGCTATAGAAATGATAGCTCTTATGGATGACTACCTGGCTACTGGAGCAAAAGTCTCATCGTAGTCGACTCCTTCCTTCTAAGAAAACCCCTTAGCCACAAACCGGGCTTTGAATTTTTCTACACTACCATCTGTAGCATGCTTAATCTTATACAGCCATCTCGAGCCCACCATAGACTTACCTTCTGGCTGAGGTACTACCTCCCACACACTATTCTTCATGATGGAAGAATATTCTTCGACCATGGCATCCCTCCATACTTGGTGCTTGGATGCTTCCTGAAAGCTGGAAGGCTCCTCTTCAATTAATTCACTCATAAGTGCCACATAATTAGAATAATGTTTTGGAGCTTTCCTCTGTCTGACTGAATTTTGTGGGTCACCAACATACTCTTGGGCCTCTCTCAGTGTCTGGTCAGCCGCTCTGTTTCTCTTCTTTTTACTAATAGGAATCTGAGGCTGAGGAATTATTTGTTCCTCTTTCTGATCAACTTTCTCGGCCTACTTGCTCTGCTCTCCAGCTTGCGGGATTGAAGTTTGAGGGATTTGTTCTGCCTAAACCATAGGTGATTGCTTCTCCTCATTTATCAAACTGCTAGACTTTTGAAGAGCCCTCTCTTCCTCAAACTTCACATCTCTGCGAACTACTATTTTCTTTAGAGCAAGAATGTAAACTCGATAGGCCTTAGAAGTTTCACTATACCCAACAAGGATACCCTTCTCTGCAGTTGGTTCCAATTTGGTTCTCTTCTCCACAGGAATGTGACAATACACAAGGTATCCAAAGATGCGAATGTGCCCCAAATCTAGTTTCTTACCGTTGAACGCCTCTTCTGGAGTCAATTTGCCCAACACTTTGTGAGGGCTCCTATTATGCAAATACACAGTTGTATTGCAAGCTTCTGCCCATAAGAACTAAGGTAGATCCTGATCATGAAGCATGGCCTTGGCTGCTCCAACTATAGCCCTATTTTTTCGTTCAGTAACCCCATTCTGCTAAGGGTTGTACAGAATCATCAACTCTTTCTTAATACCTTCCTGAGTACAGAAATCTTTGAAGGCATTCAAGGTATACTCGCCTCCATTATCAGACCTCAGTATCTTGATCTTCCTCCCTGTTTGGTTCTCCACAAGAGCCTTAAACTCTTTGAACCTACTGAAGACCTCATCTTTGTTCTTCAAAAAATATATCCACGTCTTCCTGGAGAAGTCATCAATGAAAGTAACATAATACTCATACCTAATCAAAGGATACTGTTGACATGGGCCCACACACATCTAAGTGTACAAGATCCAAAATCCCTTTGGATCTAATGTCACTGCTTGGAAAACTAGTCTTGGCATATTTCCCAAGAGCACAACCCTTGCACACTTCATGGTTTTCTGTCTTCATCTCAGGCAGCCCCGTCACTATTTCCTTGAGCACATTAAGTGCTCCATGGTGAAGATGAGCCATCCTCCTGTGCCACAATTCTCCTAGCCCTCTACAATTGCTTACTAACGCATGTGCTAGCTCAAACTGTAACTAAAACAAGCTTCCATGCCAGACTCCAATCACTTTTGCAACCTTGGAATCCTTAGGATGAATATAGACTTTGCCCCTTTCAAAGGTTATGATGTAACCCTTGTCCTCCAAGGTAGAAACCGAGATTAAATTCTTTGTCATGCCAGGGACATACAACACATCCTCCACCAACAAGGGTTTGCCAGACTCCCTTTGAAATTTGATGGTGCCAATACTAGTTGTATGGTACTTGGCATTGTCTCCAAGCTCAATATAGAAATCCAACTTCTTCTCCTCCAACTTGGTGAAGCATTCTCTGACTCCCATCGTGTGGCAAGAAGCCCCACTGTCAATATACCATACCTTGTTGGCAATTGAACTTGAGAGATAGGCAATGAGTGAAAACTCATTCTCAAATCGTGATGCAAACTCGTCCACCTCTGCTATGGCAGCAACTTGCTTCTTCTGCTTGTCCTTATTTTTCTTATTTGGACATTGACTGGCATAGTGACCCATTTGATGGCAGCAAAAAAAAATTATCTTGCTCAGATCTTTCTTCTTCCCATTCTTGGAAGAACCTTCCATTTGCCATTTATTGGACTTTTGCTTTCCCTTGCTTGCAAGAGCAAGATTTTCTTCGTCTTGACCCTTCTTTGTCTAATCTCCTAGATGAGCACCTTCACGGATCTCTTCCTGAATGAAATCATCCCAAAGCCTCGCCCAATTAGGTAGCTGATCTCTGCCAACAACACACTTGACAAACACTTCCCAATGCTTCAAAAAACCGTTCAAGGCTATATGCACCAACTCATCTTCAGCAATCATCTCTCCAATAGGAGCCAACTCATCCCTGACCTATGTCAGCTTGGACAAGTAAGAGGTCACACTCTCATCTTTAGACATCTTGGTGTTATGCAATTTGTCCTTCAACATCATCTTACAACTTTGATAGTCACTCTGATAAAGTTTTGTGAGTGAATCCCACATCTCCTTGGTGGTGTCTTTCCCTGAAAGATGAGGAATTAGATGACCTCTTACCCCATCCAGAATAATCCTCTGAGCCTTGGCCTCCTTGACTTCATGTGAATCTAGGGAACAAGATCATTTGTTGGTGGTGCCACCTTTCTACTAGTATAGATCCACAACCTGTTCTCCTTGAGAACAGATGTAATCCGAACCTTCCACTATAAGAAGTTGGATGCACCCTAAAGTCTATCCTCATATCGAACATTGGTTGCCATAGCCATAGAAGAAATTGGAGATGAAAATCTGAATTTTTTTTTTCTCTTTAAAATCTGCGTCACAAATCTTGGCTTCGTATTCAGAGTTTAAAGCTCTGATACCATGTTGATTTCTTATAACCCAGTTACAGATTAATTGCATAATAAATTCACAGAATAGAACCTCTATTTGATTTATAACAATTAATACTCTGGATTAATTAATAGCTAATAACAGCGAAAGCAAAAATAACAAGAAGCCATACACAAAGAGACAATAACACAGATATAACCAGGAAACCCCAATATGGGGAAAAACCTGCAAATGTTGGATCTTCTATTTAGCCTCAACAACAAACTTTTCACACATAATATAATTCAGTGTTGCTACAGCAATCTTACATATATAGCCTTGCTGATGCAAGAGAAAAGAAACTTTCCTTGCAAGACATGGCTTTCTTTACACATAAAATCACTCTTGGTGTTATCTCCACCTCACAACTCAAGAAACATTCTATTAATAAAATAGAAATCATGTTGTTGCTAAATATCCAACTCGAGTTACCCTTAAGCAACTTCCACCCAACACACGGCCCCACCTTCCAAGCTACAAAAAATCAACAATTGGTTGGTAGATGTTAAAGTGTCTTGTTAATGTTTTTACATTAGAAAGCTTCTATGGCTATTCGGACAGGTATTTAGCCACTTAGGAAGTTTCATGTGATTATGCCTATGATAAGTACTTCTCTCCTCGGTGACCGCATTTTTTCAAATGATTGTTTTTTGGATGTTATTTTTATGACCAGTGTGATTGTCTAACTGACCATGAACCATATGCCTCTTTGTCTATTTTGGGCCCCCTTTTGTACTCCCTGATTTGGATCTTTAATATATCTAGTATGATTGCTCAGCAGTTTTTTTTTTTTTTTTTTTAAAAACCATAGAGTGCCTAAATGTCAAAGAGATATATGAAACACCAAGAGGCTTTGGGCAATGCCTCTTTGCAACTGGTTTATTTTCATTTGGGGACAGTTCCCAGAGGCGTCTAAGGGAGGAGATGCAGCACTTGAGTAGCTCATGAAAACATAATTCATTTGCTATGAAATATAGGTGTTGTTCTAGATATTGAGAAAAGTAAAATTTGAGAAGGATGAGCCAACAGTTTGGGAGAATTACAAGGTGTGGAACCCATTGAATGTAGAAAGGAAGTGTTATTCGTTGCAGCTGAAGTTGTTTTATTAATAGCAGCTAAAGTCTACATGAGAAAATTTTTTGTCATTGGCTCAAATTTCGTTCCATATTTTTACGACTCATGTTTGACTATTACTTGTATATAAAGATTTGTTACTTTATGTCGGCTTTATTGTTATGTCCATTAATTTAATAAAACTATGGCGGTTACCATTAATTTTAAAAAACTATGGCAGTTATATATTTTTAGTACCTCCTTCCACATACTATTGCAAAGTTTTTTTTATATAGTGATTAATCTATCTAAAGTAAACCAATCAAAACATAGTATTGTTTTTCATGTTGAACAAATTTTATTTTTTCTTAAGTCTACATGAGAAAATTTTTTGTCATTGGCTCAAAAATTCATTTCATATTTGACTATTACTTGTATTTATGGATTTGCTACTTTATGTTGACTTTATTGTTATGTCCATTAATTTAATAAAACTATGGCGGTTACCATTAATTTTAAAAAACTATGGTGGTTATATATTTTTAGTACCTCCTTCCACGTACTATTGCAAAGTTTTTTTGTCTAGTGATTAATCTATCTAAAGTAAATGAATCAAAACATAGTATTGTTTTTCATGTTGAACAAATTTTATTTTATTTTCTTAAGTCTACATGAGAAATTTTTTTGTCATTGGCTCAAAAATTTGTTTCATATTTTTACGACTCACATTTGACTATTACTTGTATTTATAGATTTGTTACTTTATGGCGGCTTTATTGTTATGTCCATTAATTTAATAAAACTATGGCGGTTAGCATTAATTTTAAAAAACCTATGGCGGTTATATATTTTTAGTACCTCCTTCAACATATTATTGCAAAGTTTTTTAATCTAGTGATTAATCTATCTAAAGTAAACCAATCAAAACATAGTATTGTTTTTCATGTTGAACAAATTTTATTTTTTCTTAAGTCTACATGAGAAAATTTTTTGTCATTGGCTCAAAAATTCGTTTCATATTTTTACGACTCACGTTTGACTATTACTTGTATTTATGGATTTGCTACTTTATGTTGACTTTATTGTTATGTCCATTAATTTAATAAAGCTATGGCGGTTACCATTAATTTTAAAAAACTATGGTGGTTATATATTTTTAGTACCTCCTTCCACATACTATTGCAAAGTTTTTTTGTCTAGTGATTAATCTATCTAAAGTAAACCAATCAAAACATAGTATTGTTTTTCATGTTGAACAAATTTTATTTTATTTTCTTAAGTCTACATGAGAAATTTTTTTGTCATTGGCTCAAAAATTTGTTTCATATTTTTACGACTCACATTTGACTATTACTTGTATTTATAGATTTGTTACTTTATGTCAGCTTTATTGTTATGTCCATTAATTTAATAAAACTATGGCGGTTAGCATTAATTTTAAAAAACCTATGGCGGTTATATATTTTTAGTACCTCCTTCAACATATTATTGCAAAGTTTTTTAATCTAGTGATTAATCTATCTAAAGTAAACCAATCAAAACATAGTATTGTTTTTCATGTTGAACAAATTTAATTTTTTCTTAAGTCTACATGAGAAAATTTTTTGTCATTGGCTCAAAATTTGAGGTGGATTTTGCCAATTTGCTTTATTTAGATATTATGTTTCCACTTTCTAAGGACACAAATGTCCAATTTTATGATTTACTTTTTTTAGGACAGATTTTGCAAATTTAGTTTATTTAGATATTATGTTTCCACTTTTTAAGGACACAAATGCCCAATAGGATTTACTTTTTTTTAAATGCACAATTTTAGGGCTAGAAAAAACTAAAGAAAAATAAAAATATGGTACCAAAAATTTGACAAGATTTATTTTATTGATTTGTTACATGCTAGGTTTTTGGACCATTAATCTATCTAGTAAATAATTACATTTTTTGGGCACGATAAATTAGATTGAATAACACCCAACTATGTAACCAGTACCATAATGCTAGAAAATTCAAATTGTAACTCCCAAGTGGCCCATTAAGCAATGATTTACAAGGCATGACTCTTCAAATTCCAAAGTGACCTTTCATCTTGCTTTTCCTCTTTCCATGTCTTCTTCTAATAATAATCCCAAATAATCAGAGAATAATAATTAATATTTTTGTCGGCGCAGACATTCACATCCAAAGATCACCCATTCCATGTTCTAAGGAGAAAATGCATTAACTCTCTATCTACACATATAATTATATACATTAGACATAGGGATTTGTAAGGTAGATATCACCTACTCCCAACGTTATACTACTTGGTATTTACATTGAAGAAATAAGATAAGCATAATGAGGAATCAAATACAAGATCCAAGGCCCATGGCCTCCCTATGCTAAGAGAACTTATTTGTGTTCACCAGTCGCAACATTCTCCCAAGCGTTAACCTTTAGTAACATGACCTTACCATTATCCATCATATTGCAAACACAGTGATACTATCTATCAACATACACGGTATGAGCATGGTACATAGCATTCCTAGCCAAACAAATAGCACTCTGACTATCACATCCAATCTAAACTACCTTGCAATCATAACCAACTTTGGAGCACAATTTTTGTAACCAAACTACCTATTTATAGGCATGTGTAGCATCCATATACTCATCTTTGGTAGCAGATAAAATAGTTGGAGCTTCCTCTTACTCATTCAACTAACAAAACCACCAAACAAAACAAATGCATAGCCACTAATGGTCCTTCAACTATCCAAGTCACTTGCCCAATATGCATCAACAAAGCATGTATCTTGAATATCTTGCCCACATTATTAGTACCATGATAACATAATCAACAATCAAAAGTTCCTCAAAAATATATAAATACCCTCTTAACACAAGTCTATTGCCCTCTACTGGAGTTAGGCATAAACCTGCTAGGAACTCCCACCATTCGGGTAATATTTCATCTAATACATACCATTGCATACATCAAGCTACCAACAAGACTAGAATGTGGCACATTATACATATCCTCTACATCCTCATCTAATCTAAGACACATATCTAATGAAATCTTAATACTTATAAGTAAAGGAATACTCATTAGTTTGTAATCGTGCATAGAAAATTTTCATAAAATGGTGTCAACATAGTTTCTTTGACTAAGACAAATATTTCTATGAACTCAATCCCTCCTAATTTTGATGTAAGTCAAGAGGTCTTCCTTCAATATCTAAAATCTAATCTCTGACTCACTCAACTTAACTCTCTAATTCTTATCTATCCTCAACATACTTCACAGTCAAATAATGACAGGAATTAGGTCAGCAATAAACAATTCTATAATAGCACATTTAAAGAGACATGAAACTTCCCAGGATAGAAGAATTGGAAGAAACCTCAATGGAAACTAATCTTAGAGACAGGGACCAAAACGAACTAATCCAGTGACATGAATCTTCTAGAAACACAATCAACTAAATGAAATACAGTTTTAAAGAAACCAACTCAACATTCGAACAATAGTAATGGTACCTTCAAAGTTATGATAATAAGTTTCCTTTATTTATACTCAGCTAGACATGGTTACAAAAATTCCACGTTGATTGCATCTAAGACTTTATCATCCTATACAGAGAATATCTTTCTTTTATAGACTCACACTCCTAGACTGAGTCTACCCTTAGACCCATACTATCTCCATGCTTCGATTCTTCCTCACTCGACCTTCTTCATGTGCCCTCTCTTTTCCCAGTCACATCAAAACTACTCTTGGAATTCTCCTCTACAACCAAGCGTCATTCTCATTTGGCCTCTTTTCTTCTGTTCGGCCTTCTTACTCTCTTCCTCTCAGACTCTACTTGACCGGCCTTCCTTAACCAGCCTTCCAACTATTTGTGACCAACCTGACCACACCTCCATAATCTTCTGATGCATCTTAAAACATTTTTCTTGTCTTTCTTTTTTCATCAACCTCAACCGAATCCTAATCGTCTTCAAACTATTTTACTTCGTATTCTCTGCAACTGCTCGACCATAGATTCTCATCTGCCTCAATCGTCGACCTTTAACTATCAATCTCTAACCATCCTCAATTGATTCTTGCAAATGCTTCCTAATGATTTGACTCTAATTCATCACCTCTCAACTATTTGGTTCTTATTAGCTAACATCTTCCAGTCATTGTTCCTATCACTGTGGAAACATGAACTTCTATCCTCCTACATCCTGCCACTTAACCATAAATTTGGAAATCAGGTCGATGCTCCTACATCAAACTCCCCAAGAGATGAAAATTGCATGTGCTCCTGCACATGAAGTAATACTCAGCAACTTACTCTCCATTTGTTTTCTTTCTTTTTTTCCAACATCACTCAGGTACATCCATCAATTTCTTTTGGTAGTTTTGCACCAATCTCCTTGTTTCAGACCTATCATATCTATGGCTATGGTACAATCTTCTTGCCCACTCATCCTCATACCAACTAGTATAAATCATTAAAGAAAAATGTTGGTTTTCCATATTTGCATACTCATACCTTTCGTCGATTTGACTATCAACTTCATTAAATTCACCTTTCTATAATGGCCCATTTTGTGTTCTCCCATACACATCATAACTCTCACTATCCTCACAAAAATATAAATAATCCTCACCATATGTCTTTTCAAACTTCACACTATTCAGCCTATCAACCGAATGTAAAGGCATGCCTTCACAAAAATCTAAAAATTGTACCCCTTCTTGTAGCTTTGCTGCAACTTCATTATCACAGGCTGCCACCATTCTTTTTGCATTCTCATCTGCTCCATTCAGCTTCATGTTTTCATCAGTATACTGCTCCATTATCCTAATTGCACTCACAAAAATCTACTCTAGCTGCACACATAGAATTTGAAAAGGAAAACACAACCTCATTATATGTTGCCTCTTTGCATAAGACAATGCCTTCACTTTCATTCTCTTTGAACCCTTTTCCATCTACTAGATCTTCATAAATTCTTTCACCTTCAATCTTTATCATTGCAAATTCTAAAACTATTTCCAACTCATTTGTGCCTTCTTCATTTTCTGCTGCTTCTTCTTCACTCTCCATGCCTCTATTAACCCAGGCTTCTGCTACCCATTCTTTCTTTCCACCATTCTCATTTCAACCATTCCAATGGTCCATCTTACATCCATATTTACTCTTTCTAAACTTCCCAATTTGTTTTTGTTTGTGTTCTTTTGACTTCTTGTGTCTTTGCTTCCTCATTTCTTTCTCATCTACAAATCTCCACACTTCTATTTCATACTCATACATCTCCCATTACTATTCAATTCCTCAACCTTGGTATCTTCTTCCCTTAAACTATAAATCTCATTCAAATCCTCTAAAGCTTAATCGGATTGCTTACTGTTTACCTTGTAGGGACCACATTTCTTTTTCCTAATTTTTTTTGCATGCTCTTGCCCTTTATCTTCTTTCTCATCCTTTACTATGGCTCCTTGTTCATTGGCCTTAGCCTCTTCTTCATGTTTCTAATTCTCGAACATTGTCTCTTTATCTTCATGCCTTATAACATCATAGTCCTCTTTTGCTACACGCTTCACCATCTACACTTTATTTCCCACATCATTGGACTGATGTCCCTTTATTGCTGCTCTTTTTCCAAGCTCTATTTTCAGCCTCAAATCATCTTCTCTAGGTCTCCTTGCTAGCCAACTCTTCCTAAATTCTAGTTTCCACCTATTATCTAGCATATACTCCATACCTTGCATCTTCTTGCTTGTACAAATATTATCAAGAGAATCTTCTTCTTTGCACCTTAAATGCTTCCCTCCAATAACCAGCTTCCTTTGCCAACTTGGAATTATGTACCCATGATTAACCAAATTCCCTTTCTCCTTTTCCTCTTGCTCATCCACATTCTTTCTTCTACTAAAATGATCAGAACTAACATTCTTTTGCATTTCACTTTCATAACCAAAATTAGTATTGTAACTTCATGTTACTTACTGCCCCAAATTTTTGGCTTCCTTACCTTCCAACTTCTCTTCTTCATAGGCATCTTTCCCTACTTCTACAACATCTTCCAAAGCATCCTAAAAATCTAGGGTTTCTTTGTCATATCCTTCATCAAACTATAAAATTTTATCATCATCCTTTTCTTCATCCTTAGGTACTTTGCAATGTACCTCTGTTGCCAACTATTGCTTTATGCCTTCTTAGCAAACTGCTACAACTTGCTTCCTTTCTTTCTCATCAGCATCCCTCTCTACAAGTATTATGTGCCCTTTCTCTTTTCAACTCCAAGGCCTTGTTCTTTAACTTCTCCACAATATTTATCATACCTGCATACACATGCTCACATACAACATTAGTAATTAAACACGACACCAAAATGTCTCTATGAGTGCCTCCTTCCTGGACACTCTCCTTTCTTCATTACTCTCCTTCTCAAGTGTTGTTTGTTGCACTTCTTCCTCTTTCCCTCTTTCTTTCTAATCTCTTCCCATGTTCTCCTCACCTCCTATGGTGTACATTGCTCACTGGGCAACTCTCTGCTATCCCACCTTCTGTCATTTATCTCTTCTCTTCTCAAAAGATTCATCCTCTACCTTTTTCTTCTCTCCATAATCATCTTCACATGTCACTTTACTTTCCTTTCCATGGGCCAACACAAAAAATACTCGTAGCTTTCCTCTTCATACCTTTGCTGCCTTGTAATCATGTATTGTTCTAAATCTTTTCTCAATTTTGCCATATCTCTTTAAAAATTTGCATTTTGTCTTGCCTTCTGGGCTTTCATTTGGTTCTTCTCTTCAGAACTTTCTTTCTTATTTGTCTTCATGCTTCCTTTCTGAATTTGCTACATTTTCATATCCTTTAACTTTTTCATAATCTTCTTCTCCACACCTTGCCTCAGGCTTTCTTCCCTCTATCTTTGGAACCCAGGCTCTTCAACAAGCTGTCAATCTATAACACACTTACTTCCTCTAATATCAATAAACTTAACTAGTTTCCCCTGCCCAAATCTTTTGACACCTAGTCTCTTCTAATAAACCTATCAATGTGCAATACACATACTTAACTGAATACCAATCAGCATAACTAATTTCTACTGCCCAAATCTTTTGGGCTCTATTACCAATCTAATGTAAGTCAGGAGGTCTTCCTTTAATATATAAAATCTAATCCCTGACTCACTCAACTTAACTCTCCAATTGTTATCTATCCTCAGCATACTTCACAGTCAAACAATGACAAGAATCAGGACAACAATAAACAATTCTGTAATAGCACATTTAAAGAGACAGGAAACTTTTTAGGCTAGAATAAATGGAAGAAACCTCAATGGAAACTAATCTCAGAGACAAGGACCCAAATGAACAAATCTAGTGACAGGAACCTTCCAGAAACACAATCAACTAAATGAAATACAATTTTAAAGAAACCAACTCAACATTCAAACAACAGTAAAGGAAGCATTAGAGTTATGATAATAAGTTTCCTTTATTTATACTCAGCCAGACATGGTTACAAAAATTCCACATTGATAGCCTCTAAGACTTTATCATTCTATATAGAGAGTATCTTTCTTTAACAGACTCGTACTCCTAGAATGAGTCTACCCTTAGACCCATATTGTCTCTATGCTTCGATTCTTCTTCACTCGACCTTCTTCCCATGCCCTGTCTTTTCCCATTAACATAAAAACTACTCTTGGAATTCTTCTGTACAACTAGTCATCATTCTCATTTGGCCTCTTTTCTTCTACTTGGCCTTCTTACTCTCTTCCTCTTGGCCTCTACTTTATTGGCCTTCGTCAATCAACCTTCTGACTATTCGTGACCAACCTAACCACACCTCCATAATCTTCTGATGAATCTTAAAACATTATTTTTGTCTTTCTGTTTTCATTGACCTCAACCAAACTCTTATCATCTTCAAACTATTTTCCTTCGTATTCTCTCCAACTACTCGGCCATTGATTCTCATCTGCCTTAACCAATGACCTTTAACTATCAATATCTAACCATCCTCGACTGATTCTTGCAATTGCTTCCTAACAATTTGACTCTAAGTCATCACCTCTCAACTGTTTAGTTCTTATTAACTAATATCTTCCAGTCATTGTTCATGTCACTGTGGCGACAAGAGCTTCTATCCTCCTACATCCTGCCACTTAACCATAAATTTGGAAATCAGGTTGATGCTCCTACATTAGATTTCCATTCCCAGAATGAATTTTTCTGCCCCCCTCATGTCAAATGCACCAAAAAGTTGAGTCTTAAGCTCCCCAATCATTTCCTTATTGTTACCAATAAATAACATATCATCCATATATAAGAGATAATTAGAATGTAATCATCAATACATTTAATGTATACACTATTATCTTCTTCGCTTCTAATAAAACCCAACTTCAAAGCAAATGTATCAAACCTTTGATAGCACATCCAAAGTGTTTTTTTCAAACCATACAAAGATTGTTTTAGCTTGCAAATTATTTTTTTTCCTTTTTACCTCAAACTCATCTAGATGTTGCATATAAATTTCTTGTTCAAGATTGTTAGCAAGAATGGGCACAAATCAAAGATACAAGCCTAAATTACTTGAATGTTGTATTTATACACAAGTATTAGAGATAAGAGAAAGATTAGAGCATGTGGTGAGTTAAAGAAGGTTGCAGTAGGAAAGAGAAAATAAAATTAATAATGTACATCGATTAACATGCACATCATATATCATAACACATTATAAATTAGTTAGACCAACTTGTGATATATTATACTCATCATATACAAGTTTGATACAAAGTATGTTCATTCATCAATCTTCTATCTCTTACTACATCTCATATTTCATTGCATATACTTCATTCTTCTCTATATTATCTATATATCTATCTATTCCTTTTGTTGTTCTTATTACATCAATTAGATCTTCAAGCCTTACTTTTACCTAAGTATAAGTATATCAAGGAGTGTGTCTCTTGTACATATTATGACCTTTGGATGTGTTGGTGGTCGACTAGATATACTGCATCTCTTTTGTGTTATATGTAGCTTGTTGTAAAGTCAACTATGTCCTTTCAACATCACCCCCCTTGAAACAATGTCTTATCCTCAAGACATCATGGCTATGTCCTACAAAAGATTGTGAGATTTCTATAATGAAACTAGAAAATTTGATTAATACAACTTCAAAATTTTAGAAGGTATCTAATCTTCATGGAAAAATATTTTTGCATGTCCCCTTAAGTTGGGTATACGTGTTCTACCATTGTAGAATTTCCTTTTGTAGAAAATGTATTTGACCATTGATAGCTTTAAACTGAGTATTTTTCTCCATATTCTAAAGAGTGTGGAATTTGAATTGTTGTAGTCACTTTGATAGCCTCTATCAATAAACCTATGACATGTGTAATTCAAAGGCTAACTACTTCCCTAAGTTGCTTAATTTGTGCCTGTAACACTTCTCTTTAATCATGTACTTGTTAATATTAGTTATGTAAGGTTTCAATTTGTACTATGAGGCTCCTATCCAAATCCTTCATAGTATTGTAAGTGCTATAGACCTACATTATCTGAATGTTTTCCAGTTGTACCTTTAGATTCTTTGTTGATGTTGGCCATCCTAAATGAAATTGGTATAGTGTGTTGATGCTTTCCTTTGTATTTTGCATATTTTTAACTTCCACCTCCAATTTTTACATGTGTGGCAGCACACTTCTTCCTTGTCTCTTATATTTTCTTCTTCTTGATATATACTAGTAATCTATGTTTGATATGCATATGCTTCTTGTCTTCAAATGATCATTCTAGCCCTAAGTTTCATTTCTAAGTGATGCAAGATGGACCTATTTCAATGATCCCTATATTGAAATAATTATATTCAGAATTCAATTTGGCCCAATTCTTATTCTTATCTATATTCATTTTATCTTTATTTGTATCAATTTTCATACATTGACCCTTTATGCATTCTGATTTTACATTTGCACTTATTTCTTTGCATTCACTTCTCATCTTGAAATTATCATTTTAGACCTAAGGTTCATTTCTAATTGATCTACAAGATTGACATATTTCAATGATCCCCATATTGAAATAATTATATTTAGAATTCAACTCTCGTGCATTTCTACTAGCTATTATGAGCCAAACTTGATATACTTTTGTGTGACATGTTGTTATGTCATGGTATTTGAAGGGAAGTGCTAACCCATACTTCAAGTAATCACCAGTAGCATGGAGGCAAAAGATGTCTGCATCAACTGACTCAAAAGATTCAAGGAATTGTGGACTCCTTATTTTCCACTAAAGTTGTCTTGATTATTCATTGATCGAGGTAGTGATGGTGGCAAGTATTATGGGATGTGTTGTGATATATTCACAACATCACCCCATTCGGTGATGGGGATCCATCATCTTGAATTTTTGGTGTGAGTTCATTTTCTTTTGGCAATTGTCCTATTTGAGATCTCTCGTCTGAATAAGGAATTTTGAAATAATTGAAGGTTGTAGTGAGTCCATTGAGTGCCTGGATGAAATCAATAACCAAAGGAATTGAGAGTGCCTTAACGACTTTTCCCTTTTTTAAAAAAATGACATGTGAAAGTTGTTTGAATTTGAAACATTTGTAGTAATGAACTTCAAGGTTGAAAGGGAGCTTCAATGTTAAAATTGGTCTTGACTGCATTGAATTCCAAAATTATGCAGGCTTAGCCGGAGGGGTCGCTTGGGCGCTTAAGGCAATCTAGCTTTCAGAAATTTCAAATTATTCTTGGTGTATTTGAAGGTTTGTTGACTATTCTAGGCATGCATACACTACCTTGCGTGGGTCCCCATAGGTCCGTATGGATGCATTTCCTTAAACTAGCTTGCAAATGATGAAATATACATAAGGTGTTAGAAATCCTATTTTTGCACAAATATGCTATCATAGTGCATAAATATGAAATGTTAAAATTATTTAAGGTTGTTCCAAATGTCCACTTAGGCGGACTTATACGATTCCTTTACATGTCTTATGCACAACTTCATTTGGAGTCCGCTTCAAGGTATGCATTCATTTTTATCCACGGTTACCTCACATTAAAAAATATCAATATGCACTTACATTCTAAATGCCCACCTCAGAAGGATGTCCACATTCTCTTTGCAGGATACATAATCGGTTCAAAGATCCATTTCAAAGCATGTATTCATAATGCATATCGTGGCAGACTTTCATGACTCTATTGCATTTCATATGTCATTCACGTTACAATGGAAGGTCCGCTAGGCTGCGCCAGTTGACTACGGGTATGCAAAATGTGAAGATGTACGAAGATAGGGAAGTGCCCATGTTTAGTATGTTAAGGTTACATTAACAATTTTTGTCTTTTGACTAACTGATCATTACTCTCAGTAGTTGTAATTTTAGGCAAGGAAGACGAAGTGGGAGTTATGTATTGTCTAAAAATGGCATTATCTAAAGATAGCACCTTACTCATATGCCATTTGAGGTGTCTATTGAATGCATTGGTAGTTTTGTATAGGTGCGAATGTTGAGTGGTCGATGTTATTCATAGTATAGGGGTAAATGCAAGGAGATGGGGGACCAAAAGGTCACCACCATCTCCAAAAATCAAGAAAAACACAAGCGCGTTATAATGCGCTCGCGTTTTGCTTTCAATAAAAGAAAAAAAAATGTGTTTTGCCCATTTGGCTACGAGCATTCATTTGATAGTAGCAAAGAAGAAAAGGAGAAATGCGAGCACATTGAAGAAAATCTTTTTGAATCAAGTTCGATAGAGAAAACAACAAATTCATGATGCCACCTTGCTGCCAAAGACATCGCCGTGCAAATTTGGAGGCTTCAGCACAGGAAGAAGGTAGGGTTTGACTTATTTTGTTAGTTTGAGAACAAATTTTGAGTTTTGCAATGTTTGATTTTTTTTTATATTGCATTTACAATTATTGGAGAAAGAGAAAACCTAAATCCACCTGAGGAGGCTAAAAACAACCCCCAAAACCCTCCAAACTCACCTTCACCTCCTTTTAATGTAAGGGATAATCAATAACATTACCTGGGGATAATAGAAGAAAACAAGAAACATCTTTAGACTATTATTAAAACCCTAAAAAATCCAAGTGGAACCACTGATTGTAGGAGGACACTTGCAAAATCACTAGAGGAGATTGTTGCTCACACAGATTCAGTGACAAAATAAATCACCGAATTCCAAGGCTATAGGGAGAGGTGTCGGCAATTTTATGCCAATGGCTTATTATATGAACAAGTCAAGAAGAAAAAATTATAAAATCTCAATTATGTAGACACTTTACCAATCCCAAAACTGGTCAAAGATGAAAGGAAAGTTGCAAACGGTTTCCTATACATTGGTGTAGGAATGAAGAAATATACCAACACTTTTGGGATAGATGGTACATGGTCTTCGATGAGCGCCCATGCAATAATGATGAGGTACCATAATATTTCCTGAGGAAACTCTTGCGAGTTCATCCTCAACAAGATTCCAAATTATTTTGACCTTCGTGATTTCCAGGGTAGAGGTTGTGGCTCTACCCAAGATAGACCTGGGGCTTAGCGAGATCAAAACCGTGTGCCTGTACCCCAAATGAGGCGAAATTGTAGGTCACTCTCTTTGGCTTTGAAGGAGAGTGTTGAGGTGGAGACATTACATTCACTAACTACTCTCACCCAAACTCTATCATAGCATGCCGATGATCTTACCCAGGCTGATGAGGGTGTGACTAGTAGGCGTCATGTGTCCCAACATTTGTGTAGTATATGTGGGAACCTATGTGATTATGGGATGCAGGGCGCACGACAGGACTCTCCGCAAGATGTTGCAACGCAGGGGCAAGATGATGCAATGTAGGGGCAGGATGATGCGACGCAAGGGCAACATCCATTGATGGGGGCATCCGTATTGGATGATCTTGTTCTCAATGATGATCTCTTATAGCATACATTTGGCATTGACTCTTAGGTAATTTGTTACAAGTTTCGTTATGATTTAATATATTGTTATTTGAATTTTGTAATTATTTTTATATGATTATCTATATTATAAGTCAAATGTATGTAATTGTCTGCGAAATGAATTTCCAGGGTCAGAGTCTTCATCCTACCTCCATTAGCCGTCCACTGGTAGGTTATGAGAGGAGGTCAAGACAACAACTATGCAATTTATCACATGATCATAATTATTGTAGATATGTCAATGGTAATATTATTTTGTGACAATTTGATGATTTCAACAGTCACCGGCAACTGTACTGTATCCTTGCTCCCCTGGATGCCAACCCACCAGTTATATGGAGGTAAATTTAACCATTTCTAATCATTATGTATTTTTAAACTAATGTTATGTATTTATTTTGTCGATTAATCTTGAACTTGATTTTTAGATGTTGAATCTGGAGACTCCTCCTAATGTTCGTGATTCAGCACAGAGAGGCATTGATGTAGCCATAATGTCTACAAATGCTTTGACTGAGGTATGAACCAATAACATGAAAATGTCATAATTTTGTATTTCTTGTTTTATCTCATGTCATTTGATGTACATAGAAATGATATTTATGTTTAGTCAATTTTTCTTCTTGATGCTTCTTATAGTAGGTCACAACTCTAGTCCATCCAACTATAGATGAAGAAGCTAGAGAAAAGATGACGGAGAGTGATCATGGGTTAGCGGTAAGTGATCAATTACATATCTTCAATGTTATATATTTGATACATTTTCTATACTAATGTGCATATTGTCTATTTGTATTAACAGGTGCATCTAGATGAACTTTATTTGAAGAGGTCTACTCGATGGCATAGAGAGGATGAGTCACGAACTGGCTCTCCATCTTCACAGTCAAAGAAGGGCCGCCGATTATTTCATAAAAGTCCATAGGAAACTAGTTTTTGGGACATTTTTTGTATGCCTAAATGGCTTTGTATACATACTTTTGTATGTTAATCCAATGTATATTTTTGTATATTTGCATGTATGGCTTTGTTTGGACATGCCTATATGGCTTTTTATATAAACTAGATGTTATGTTCATGACATTATGTATATGACAATTTATATTAAATATTTAATATGATAATCAATTATTGTTACAAGAATTTGGTTTTACACGTTCCAAGTGCATTTGCTTGAAAGTTTATAAATCATTTTCAAATAATCCATTTTGTGCATATCTTGGAATCATTGAATTATGTGGGACTATGCATTTCTTTGAGGTATCATTTCAAATAGTTGATGTGCCTTGTCTATGCTTCCATACTTTTCATACATGTCTATAAGGGCAACTTTGCAAATACAATACATGTGACAAAATTCCTATATCATTTATGCTTTGATGGTTGTTCACACCATGTTCTCTAGATCCCATTATAGCATAGGCAAGGAGGATACTAGCTAAGGTTGTGGAATTTTGCTTTACACCTAGCAATCGCATTTGCTTGAAAGTTTCTAAGGTTGTTAGAAACAAAGCTAGATTGGTTTGCAAAGGGTATTCACAAATTGAAGGAATTGACTTTGATGAGACTTTTACACCTGTTGCTAGATTAGAAGATATAAGGATGTTTTTAGCTTTTTCAATTTATAAAAATTTCAAGGTATACCAAATGGATGTCAAATCAGCCTTTCTAACTGGTGATCTTGAAGAAGAGGTTTACATGGAGCAACTAGAAGGATCTGTGAGCAAAGACAAATCAGATCATGTGTATAGATTGAAAAAGGATTTATATGGGTTAAAACAAGCTCCAAGGGCTTGGTATTATAGACTGGATAAGTTTCTACAAGAACAAGGATTCATAAAAGGAGGTGTGGACAGCAATTTGTACTACATAATCAAAGGTGAGGACATCTTAGTTGTTGAAATTTATGTTGATGACATCATATTTGGTAGTAACAATGATGATATGAGTCTTTCATTTCCTAACATCATGAAGTCTAAATTTGAGATGTCCATGTTGGGAGAGTTATCCTTCTTTCTTGGTCTTTAGGTATCTCAACTTGAAAAGGGAATATTCATCTCACAAAATAAGTATGCCGAAGACATGTTGAAGAGATTTCAAATGGATGATTGCAAACCTTTGGGTACTCCTAAGGAAATAGGGCATAAACTAAGTAAAAATGATGAATCACCTGAAGTAGAACAATCTTTGTATAGATCTATGATTGCTAGTCTTTTATATCTCACTACTTCTAGACCTGATATTATGCAGGCTATTTTTCTGGTTGCAAGATTCCAAGCTTGTCCTAAACAATCACATTTGAATGTTGTTAAGAGAATCTTTAGATATGTTAAGGGTACACTTGATTTGGGTCTATGGTATCCTAGACACAATGACTTTACACTTCTTGCTTGTACAGATGCAGATTGGGCTGGTTGTCCTGATGATAGAAAGAGCACAAGTGGGGCAGCTTTCTTTCTTGGTGGTAGATTGGTTGCATGGCATAGTAAGAAACAAGATTGTGTTTCTCTATCTACAGATGAAGCTGAGTATATTGTTGCTTCTTCATGTTGTACATAGGTGCTTTGGATGGTCCAATCACTTCATGATATCAAGGTTGAAGTAAAAAGGCTTGTATCTATCCTTTGTGATAATACTAGTTCTATCAATATGTCAAAGAATCCTATATTAGATACCATTTTCTAAGAGAGAAGGTGATTGAAAATGAAGTTGCCTTGGAATATGTGCATACAAATGATCAACTAGATGATATCTTCACATAACCTCTGCCTAAGGAGTTGTTTGAATCTCTTAGACAGAGATTAGGAGTTCTATCTTTTGCCTCTCTTCAATGAGCTACAAGGATATTGGATCCAGGGGGAGTAGTTTTCTATATCCTTATGAAGTCCTAAATCTTATTTGAATCTTATCAAGATAGTTGTACATACTTTGTATATAATTTTTGTACATATTTGTAAAAGGAGTCAGTGTATGGTCATTATCAGACAGTCGTTTATTTTCTATATGACAGTGTTTTATTTTGTGGTTTGACAGTGTTATAGTATTGTGTATTTGTTCATTTGAAGTGTAGAAATTGTAGTTTATCCATTGATGACAAATGCAAAGGTGTCAATTGTTGAAAAATACTATGTGGCAGAGCTTACTTTCAGATGGTAGAGGATTTCATTTAAGATCATTGATAGTGGTTTGTAATGAAGTATCTTTGTGACTACAAAAGGAATACAGAGAAGATTATGAATTCTATTGGCACTGGACAGTATGTTTGCCTTTGACATTTTTTGTCAAAAAGGGGGAGAAGATTATGATGTTTTACTTGGTTGTTTTGCATAGTTGTTTTGCCGTCAATGTCAAAGTCAAAGGGGGAGTTTTGTTGCAAGTAATTTTATTCGTTGTATTTTCATTAATGACAAAAGGTTGGTGGTGATAAGTAGTGTCATGGGTTATCATAGTTTCCATGGGATTGTGTAGTGGCAATAGTTTGGTGATTTCAGTAGTAGTAACATTGGTTGGCTCATCTTGATTGGCTTGTTCTTCATCTTCTTAGTGGGCATTAAATTTGATATTGTTAAGCACATGACATTGTGAAGGCTTACAAAATGTTTATATTGCAAGACAAGGATTTTGATGTGCTCTTTCATAGTTCAGATGCAAGTGATCAAAATCAATTATAAATGTAGATACAGGATCTTGTTGTAGAGGTTAGATGTTTTATGATAAAGGTTTCATGTTAATCCTTCAATGATCTCTAAACCTTTATTCTTATCATCATTTAGATCCCATGTCATCATTCATTAAAGTCTTGATTGCCCGTCATGCATTATATACACTTTATGTTATAATTAACTATTGACCGGTAGAAGGGGTAAAAGTCACTTAAGTGACAATGTTAAGGGCTTCATTCACATGTTATTACTGGCCCCGATGCCTAGGGTGCTCAATTATCAGGTTTATGCCACAAAGCAAATGGCGCAAAAAAATAGATCGACGTCCATAGTTTGAAAGACATGTGGTGGGTATGAGCAATCGGGTGGATAAGATTTGAATGGAGTTGAAAGCCCAATGGTCGGGGAAACCTTCTAAATTTGATAGGCTATAGTGTATAAAAGCCAAAAATCAAGGCCTTTTCTTCTTAAGAGAATGCAGATTTCTATATAGAGTTTCTATTTTTGAGCAGAGATTGTGATGGAAGTTCGAGAGTGACTGAGACATAATAAAGGAAAGTTTTCTTTTTCATATTATATTGCAATTTTGAAGCTTTGTTTTGTATTGTGTTTGAAAAAGAAACAATATGGAGAGCAAAGATATGGATGGGAAGAGATGAATTTTTAAGGTGCAAAGAGATTTTACTTGCAGATGAATTATCAAGGACCATATAGAGACACTTAATGTTTGCAGAGATAATATTCCTTATGCATAGATAATTTGATTTTTTATTATGCTTTCTCTTTCAAAGATAAATTATGTGCAATTGTTTATGTATGATTGAGGTCATATTGACAACTTTATTGAAGTTGGTGCAGAAATAAATTGGAGTGTTGATGAATTTTGGTAAGGTGAAATTCAGTCAGTATTGCAGAGATGGTTGAATAGTTTGTTGAATAAAAGGGAGGAGATATAAGTTTTTGAACTTTATTGAAAGAGGGAAACCCCCTTGTTTTCATTTTGTTCATTGTTATTTTGGAGTTGATAGTCAGTGAGACTTGTGATGAAAAACAATATGCTAGTAAGGCAAAATTGTATATGTCAATGAGACATTTGTAAACTCAAAGGTTTTACATTTAATTCAGTGAGGCAGTTTGAGTGGTTTTTCTACCCCTGGAGGGTTTTCCACTTAGTAATATTTTCGTGTCAAAACTTCTTGTGTTGATGTTCTACATATTTTCATTAATCATATGTGTTTGAAAATTTGGTGATTGTGAAATCAATAATCAATTTAGTTTTGATAAAGTTCATTGATAATTTTTGAAAGGTGATAAAAATTGTTTTTTTGGTATCAACACTGATTCACCCCCCCTCTCAGTGTTGATTGTACTCCTCTAGGTTAATCATGATTGAAGTATGTGTAGTTCTCATCCACTAAGTGTACATGGCTAAATGCACCAAAAACACAAGCAAAGCTTACAATGTAATGGATAAAAGAAAAATAAATAATTAAATTGGTAAGGGTGAAAATGGATGAAATTATGTTAATATATGAGTAATTGTAGTAGAATATTAACTTAAAGCCTAAACTAAGATATAAAAGAGTGTTATTAGTTGTAATGTAAGAAAATGAGATAAATTTGAGGAGAAGAATAAATGGTTAAAAAGGCAATTACCATATAATTCCTGCAACATATTTTTTTTATATACCATAATGTTTTCGAAGTCAATCTTATCTTCTAGTCTTCTAAGCAATGAATCACAACATGAACCACAACACTATAGTACTCATATATAAAAGCTTATTGTCTAATTCACACCCATAAATTTTACAATTTAGAATTTAAAAGTAAATCTTGATAATAAAAATAATAATAATAATAAATTTAACTACTATAATTACAACTTAAATAAAAGGCATAGTGATATGGTTGCATTTTAGAGATGGAATACATATTTTAGTTGGTTGAGGAAGAATTTTATTAGATATAAATGTAAAAGTGCAAGTGATAACAAAGTATAAGAAAAATGATTTGCAAAAGGGTAGGAATATACATGGCAAATATACGAATAAAATATATGCAAGAATATAACAATAGAGAGTTATGATGCCAATAAAGAGATACAGGGATAGTTTATATACAAAGAATTTTGAGAGACAACTATACAAGACAAATCCTTAAGATTAGACTTATTAACATGAGATTATACTTATATATGATTGAGAGATAGGGATTTATATGATGGAATTTTTACATAATTGAGGAGTTGTTATCTTGACGATAGTGGTGGATTATTATGTTACTATTAATATTCAACATAAGCTTCTTGGTCCACTTTAATATTCAAATGGGTTTTCTTACTATAATTAAGATTAGGTATCATGTTAGGTCTCACACTTAAACCTTGGCAGGGTCAAGAAACTGTATCTCAATTGACATGATATATGTATGCATTTTCACACATATAGAGTATGAGGGATAGATATGTATATCTTTTATATTATGAATCTTATCAAAAGTACATGAATCAAGTATATGGTGAATTCATTATCATATCTTATCTTAGATTCATAGTGAATTTCTAAATGATCAAACAGGGGTATTATTGAATGGCTGGGTACAAATGTTTGGGATTTGCTTATGTGAACTTTCTATTGTCCTATTGGTTAAAAAAATATATATAAATAAATCAAGTATATTCAAACGTTGTTATGAATAGGAATTCTATTTTTCCTTATATGTAGTAAGAATGGATGTTTTGTCAGTATGCTATCATGAAAGGTCATGAGAAGGAATAGTTCCATGCAATGATTAAAAATAATTTTTCTTTTGGAATTGTGATAAAATAAAATGGAATTATTGAAATTTTTATATGTTGATTTAATAGTTGAAATAGTTATCAAAGATTCTTTATTTGACCTAAATTAAATTTTACTTTATTGATGAGTTGATATAAGTATCTGTCTAGTCATATATTTTACGAAATGGATTAAGTTTATTATCTAGCTCTATTCATTATGATTAGGCATTTTTTTTATCTGCATTTTGATTAAGAAAGTATTTTCCTTTATCAAATGATAATATGCAAGTTTTTCCTTTGCTATTAGATGGGTAAACCTTGTAAAGAAACCTCCAAAAACTCAAACAAATCATAGTGTTTGGTTTTTATGGTACCTCTGTGTCACATTTATGGCTAATGTCGTCGCGTTGAACCAAGTACATCGCACCCAACATAGCTGCAACAACAACGTCTAGGCACCATCCCTCTAAATCGTCGGGAAGTAATAAGGGACATGTCAAAGTTAAATCTCCAGGAAGGGAAATCTCCTTGGATACCTCAGTAAAAAGATTAACTAAAAAGAAAAGACGAGTCTATCAAAAATAGTTGTAGGATGATCGACGGAAAGACCTTGTCGGGGAAATATGTGTGTTAGGTAAACTATTCACACTTGAAAACCTAAACCTCAAACACTCTCGGAAGGTGTGTTTACAAAATAGTTTCTTAGGAATTCCATCAATTGTATCACTCGAGTGGGTGGTAGTCGGCAAAGAGCTGTGTACCCATTCACAGCTACATCAAACATAGTGCAAGATAGAACTACATATTCACATTCACTGTGTCAATCACATCCAAAGAGGGCCTTGATCCCGTGGATATAGGGTATGTAGGCAATCTGGATGGTGAAGGATGCCCCCAGTACTCAGGACCCTCGAATATAGTATACTCTTTTATAATCAACTTCGTAATCTTGATCCCTAGTTTAAAGGTTATCTAGCTAACTTAAGAACTCTCCTAGTACTCAGAAGAATCCCCAGGGTGGATTACTTGTACCTAGATTTGCCATAAACTGAGGTGAGTACAAGTTGATGTTATGTGTTCCCTGGTTGACATCCTCAGTACAGTGTCTGGGCAGACTGTGGTCCCCAGGAAGTGACTCATGAACCCGTATTGGTCCCGAGGGAGTTAGAAGTCTCTGGCCAGAGCATAATGATTCATGTCCTCTTTAGCCCGTTAGGCTGTCATGTTGACTTATCCTGGATTGGATAAAGTATTGGCCCATTTGACCCACTAGGCCTTTTGGCCACTAGTTGTTCTACCCTGTATTAGGTAGCGATAAGGTTTGTTTGACTCAGTTCCATACAAACCTATTTTCTGAAAGGATAGAAGAGCTTGGGTTGGCTTAAGAATGTTTTGTTTTAACACATGGCCCATATTGGCCAAAGTTTTCCTGAGTACTCAATCAAAGTCTTGATATATCTAATATAACTTGTCATTAAGGTAAAATTTTTGAAAATTTGAGTTTAGACCAAGTGGGTCCTTACATGTGGTATCAGAGTGTGGTTCAAACACTTGGCCTGGAGGCCTACTAACTCAAAATCAATAATAATTGGTATTTAAGATAAGAATTGTAATAGATTTAATTACAGTCAATTTGCATGTTGTAAACCAAAAATTGTAGCAAGTGGTAAATCACCTCTCTCCTTGTTTTAAGAATTAAAATGGAGAAAACCCAAAATTTACGAGAACTACGTGGAGAGGAACTGGTCAACAAGGAACCAGCTAAAAATCCACCTGAGAATCCAAATGCAAGTATAGAAGCAATTATTAACTTGTTGACAAAGTAGAGAGAAAAATTGGAAAACCTTGAGAAAATTGTAAAAGACTTGAAGACTAGACAAGGGGCCATAGAAAACATTCCTAAACCTGAAGATGAACATCAAAGTGAGGAAGCACCCATAGCTCAAACAACTAATGAGCCAGAGGTTCCTAAGTCTTGGCAGGAAACCATCATCCTAGATATCTCACAAGAACTTTGTTGTCAATTCAAGTATGCACCCTTGTTAAGCTTTTCAAAAACTTAACTACTTGTTGAAACATGGAATCATTCTCGAATGTGGGTCTCCTTTCTTTAGAAGAAATCTCCAGAATGAGTTGGTTCTCTTATAATTTCTAAACTATGACTTGAGGGGAAAAGGGATAGAAAGATGTAACTGAAATGCGAACTGATTTTGAAATTTAAAACTAAATGAAGTTCTATCATTCACAAGCAGATCCTCTAACATAAATCCTTCCAACTTCACTGATAGCTACTCCTTAAGTAATTTACAACAAGGTTTGATGTCAAACACAAACTGCAACCAGGAAGAACTAAATTCTAATAGTATTGAGACAAAATAAAGGACTGAAATAGTCACAATATAACATTAGATCAAGACTACAAAAATGTATTTGAAATAAGATGATTTGCTATTAGAACTGAAAGGAATACAATGCATGAAAAAATAAAATGTGTGAGCCAACTACTGGATACAACTCTGCAAGAGAGAAGAAACTGATGCTAACTACCTGAGAAAACTAAGTTTTTCTCCTATATATGACTCCCAATGATCTCCTGGTGAAGAAAGATGAAAAATCTCCTAAAAATAGATTTGCAATCTATTTTTGAGCTTTAGAAAAAGGTGCCAAAAATAGCCTCAAACTGCCTCCAAATTGCAAAATAAAACTTGCCAACCTGATCCTCTAGGTGGTACCCACCAAAACTGCATCTAAATTTGTCCAATCTGCCTCATGAAAGCAAAATTTTTGTCCTATTATTCTCAATTTCTCCCAACAAAATCAAAATGCTTTAACTACCTAAAATAGTTAAAATTTAAAAGCAATTCGTAGTTTCAATGCTTTAAAGTTAACTTTACATGACTTAGCAGTTTTAATCAATATCCTATCGATATGATTTTTTCCAAAACTAAAATGATATCTAGTTTATAATTCACCAAGATATTTACAAGATATCATTCATGACTTTCTATAGAAATCATAAAAAATATGAACAATTACACATATTTGCAAAAAATAAATAAAAGCCTTAAAAGGCTTGACACCATGGACTCCAAGTGTCAATATTCTACCACCTCACCATCATCCATATGGCTCAAAAAATGCCAACTCACTACCTCAATCATGCCACCATGTCAGATTGACCCTCTTTGACCATATCTCCTAACATATTCTTCACATTCTCAAGGTTTTGGTTTGATTTTACGCATATATCAAATTATGTGAAGGAATAATAAAAGAAAATGCATATGTGGGAGGTCAAAGACACTCAACCACATGTAATATCAAATCATAATAACTTGACTCCAATGTAAGTTGACCACCAATAATGATTGAGACCTTGGCAGATTCTAAGGCACATTTCATGACCATACTCAGCTTTGACTTAATAAAATAGGCCATGCTCCTTATGTTGTCGGCCACCTCTGCTTATGATTGCTAGACACTTATCAACACGAAGTGTTGACCTCAATCATATTTGGATAAAATTGATTAAATTTTTGCATGGTCAAAATATGAAGGGATGTCAAACAAAAGCAAGTAAAAAACCCTAAAATGTAGGTCATTTCATTTTGTTGTCTGTTGGCAATGCTCTACAATTTTGGCCACCATATTGGGGTTTCATTTTCTATATGTGTTCATGCTCCATTTACTGGTCTCCAGTGGTCGAAGGCACTGTATTTCTCTAGAAAAATGATTGCCGCATCCTGGTAAGCTTGAAACTGAACTTTAAAAATAGCATTCACTGTGTTTTGTTAGCTTACCCTGTGAATGGCCGCGGCCATGTAGTTATTTCTTAAATCTCTCAGTCTTTGATGTGCACTATTTGGTTTTTTGTGTGTTGAACTTGTGAAAATGGCACAATGACAAAAGCTTTGTTCATCTGGCCGGAGCCATTATCCTCCTCAACTACATTATATGGTGAGTCCATTATTCTTCTCTATCAATACTTGCATTGTGAACTCTTTATCTCTGCTTATATGAGAATGTAAAGAGGGTTTCATTTTGTCCTTTGTCTTCTGGGTGTATAAGATACCTTATCTTAAGGCATTGCCACTCCTTTTAAAAACTTCCTGTAGCTTTACCTTGTCTTTTCCATGTAACAAAATGTGAAGCTCTTGTATTGTTAGTGAGGGTTTCATTTCGTACTGCACAGAACCTTCCTTTCTTGTTATGGCCATGATCACGTAAATTTACTTTATATTGTTCGACTAATAGTAAAAGGAAAAGACTCTTCTCTTTAAACCCAATAAGGGTTTCATGCTTCGTTACACAGAACCTTCCTCTTACTACGGCCATGACCTTCTATCCTCTATTTTGACTTGTTCGACTGTGGAAAGAAAGATGGCATTTTCACCTGACAAGGGTTTCATTTTTTTGTTGTTCTGTATAAACTGTCTCTCCTTATGACATTATCTGGACAATCTTGCTTACATTTTCTCTTTCTCCTAAGCACTGCAAAATGTATGGTTCTGAAAATCAATGTGGGTATTTGAGAAAAGAGTGCAAATGACAGTATATGCATTTTTCTTTTATTGTATACACCTAGACTTGAAAACTGAAGCAATATTGTTCTTTTCTAAGCATAGGACCTTCTTCAGTAGCAACATGGCACATGGTATTAGTTCCTTTTCATTATATTGTCATTGTTTGATGATAATCACTATATTGTTCCAATGAAGTGATGATGTCTTACACTATCTTGTATCTGTAGCTCAACTTACTGTTTATGTGGACTTTGTACATGCAACGTATAATGTCACTTTTCAACTTTGAACTCTTCCATTTTTTGTAGTAGCAAATATACTTTTCATTTTTGGATCTTTCACTTATTCATTTAGTGGTTGGGGCATGGATAGGGCACCTTATCCATGTGGTTGGGATGTTTTGCACCTCTACCTGAAGTAACACTATTGTTGAAGGCTATTGTCTTCTTATTCATATTTATGACCAGGTACTCTCTATTTACTCGTAAATATTTCACTTGGTTATGATTGAGTCTATTATATTTATTTTATATTTAAGAAAAGATAAACTCTAAAACTAGGGTCAAAGTTAGCCACCAACTATGAATGTTGATCTATGATAAAAATTATGATGTTTGATGGTAAGTCTATATTACTAATATGAATTGCTTAATAGCAGTATTTTTTAGAGGACTACCGCTACAAAGGTGACACTATAACCTAACCTAGGCTATGACAGAATTATGAAGGTTTCTATCGAGGTAAAAAGGCATCCAAATTCTACTATTGAACACCTTATTTACATGCTTAGGTGGGAGAACAATCCTAGAACTAGTAAAATCATAAAAGGGTTCCATGGGAAAATATTTTAAATTAGGAACATATGTTTTCATAAATGTTTACCATGGACTGTGTATTAAACATTATTATGAACTTCCTAATTTTATTATTTTAAGAAGATTGCATTATTATGATGTTAGTGGAGTTACTATGATTTGGTGATTAATAATTCAGCAATGTGAATTTTGGTAACCTGTAAGGAGTGGTCATTACATAATGTAGGAATTGTTTCCACTATCATCTTCATTTCACTCTGGCCTACATAAAATTGTCGGTAGCTTCATTTAAATCTAGTTGAAAGCCTTCTAAGGCCTTCTAAGAAGATTTCTTATTGTTCTATCAAAATTGAATTTTATCCCAAGAGACTTCATCTAATTTCAAGCCTATTGCCTCTATTATTTATATCACCATTATTTGGTTCTAGTTGATTTGTTCCATCTACTTAGTACTATCATTTTACATTTACTTTCCCTCCCTATCTTTCTTCAATTCAAAGTTACATTACCTCTGATGATGTTACTTCAGTTTGAACTACGTCTTCTATTGAGGGACACTTTCTACAAAGATTCACTATTTCATGATGTCAGGTCATATGGACAACTGGCAAGACAAAACCTTCCCAAACACAAAGTGGGAGAAAAGACTTATCTAATAGAAACTCCATATGATATACTTGGGAAAGAAGCATTGTGCATCCATTATTTTTAAGTACACTTTTGCATTGCTTTTTCATGGGAGGCATCAAGGAACTCAAGGACAAATGAAAGAAAACAAAAGGAAGCTCCCAAGTCATCAAAATGCAAATAAGAAGAAAACATTGATGAAATTGATATGTGAGAGTACAAATATTTGATTAAGGAAAGAAACCAAAAGTAGACTTTTGTAGAGGTGGAACACAAGCATAGAAGGTGACCTTTGATAAGACGATTATGGTTATTGGCATACTTCTAGCTTAACAACTCTATTTTTTATAAACAAACTTTATTGAGAAATTTGGGGATATACCTCCAACCACTTTTTATGAAACATTTTTTTTAAAAATCTCTAAGAGCATGAATTTATTAATTGATATTTTTAAAAAAATAAAAACCAGTATGTTTATCCAAGTATGAAATGATTGACTCCAAATTTTTATATGAAATATTTTTGCTTTCCAAGTATTGAGTTATAAAAGTAGTTATTCCTTAGCCCTATGGGTTCTGCTTTTGGGCGCACCTTTCCCATATTGAAGTGGTTGATTTTTTGCTGCCTGGTTTTTATAAGAGACTCATTCCGGTGAGGGTGATGCAGGAGCACCCAAACATACATGCAATCAACATCACCCAAAAAAAAAATTTAGTGTGTTTCTTTCAGTTTTGGTTTGTGTGTGACTTTGATAGCATTTCTCAGCCTTATAGTGCGGGTGGATTAAGTAGGTGGATTCAGTAGAATTGTAAATTTTTAGTTTTCTGCAGTTTGGGTCTCGACACATAATAGGGCAGTTTTACAAAAACAATTGTTTCAAAACTCAGTGAGGGCTATTCAAATTTCCTCTTATAGTGTCACAACCCATCTTTTACAATTTATTAAAATGTAATCACACAAATAAAAAAAACTAAATTAGATAAACATAAATATACACTCATTTAAAAATACAAAATAATAAACAATTTTCAACAATGGACTACACTTCTAGAAAAAGGCATAAATGAGGTCCAATCTCCCCTCATTTTCTAGTCAAGACTCAAGGTCATATCCAATAAATAACATGAGAAAATTTCCACATGAATAAATGACAAAGGAGAAAATTGGGGAAATCATTTAAGATCAATAGGTTCTTTTTCTCCTAAAAATTTATGGCAAAATAGAAAATAGATCAGCCTCATTTATGGGAGAGACTTGACTCAAATACTTGAGTCCACCCCCATAAGAATTAGAAATTTCTATAAATTGTAGGGGTTTTTGAAGAAGGAGGACATAGAAATCTGATTGGGGAGAGCTAGAGAAATCTGTAAGAGTTCTCTCCATCTTTTGTCTCTTTTATGTTGAAAGTTTAGTACTTGAAATTTTGTTAGTAAAGCTATTTAGTTAAAATTTGGTTTCTTGAATTCATTTTGATGGATAAAATTGTAAACTATGTATAAATTTTGTGAAAGTATTGATGAATTGAAATGACATATGTAAACCCCCTTCCTTTTATGCTTGGATGGTTGTTCATACCCTGTTCTTGAAGCACCAAGCCATATTGCTAGCAATGGTTTTAGAATTTAGCTTTACACCTGTCAATGACATTTGCTTGAAAAAACAAACACACACGAATGTCTATATAACTATACCCTGTTCCAAAGCTCCCATATTGGCACGGGTGGGGAGGATTCTAGGAAAGGTTGTAGAATTTGGCTTTACATCTGCCAATTGAATTTACCTAAATACTCACACTCATATATGCTTTGATGGATGTCCATAACCTATTCCACGTCATCCATATTGACATAGGCAGGGGGTAATGCCAGCAATGGTTGAGGAATTCGGCTTTACATCTGCCAATGTCATTTGCTTGAAAGTTTTAAAGCCTTTTCAGCAAATCCTTTTTGTGTGATCCAGAGATCATTGCATTTCATTTTACCACATTTTATGTTAGGCATTTTGTCAAATGGTTCACACACCCTCCTCTATCCCTTATAGTTTGATGAGTGTCCATTCCCTGTTCCAATTTTTGTCCTGAGCTATGGAGGATGCTAACAAAGGTTGAGGAGTCTGGATTAACACTCGCCCGTTGCATTTGCTTAAAAGTTTCTAAGGCCTCTTCAACAAACCCATGCTAAACTTACCCTGCTATTTTGGTAATTCATGAGATCACATTTTTTTAGTCATTTTGTTAAATAGCTCATGTGCCTTGTCTATACTTCCACATTCGGCATACCTCTTTATTAGAGTATTTCCAACTAGAATATCTAACAAAAATCCCCCTTTTGCTCACAGGCAGGGAGGACATTAGCAAGGGTAGTGGAATTTGTCTTACACCTACCAACGTCATTTGCTTGAGAGTTTCTAATTCATTTTAAACTAATCCATTCTAGGCATGTCCTATAGTCATTTCGGTCCATGAGACAACATTTCTTTGAGGGATTTGGCCATCTATAATATATAGATTTACACAGCAAATTGGCATCTTAATGATAAATTTTAGGATGTACTCATAACAATCAACTATAGTTTTAATGCAATAAGGGTTATGTTGCAAGTAATTTTATTTGTTGGCTTTTCATTGATGACAAAAGGTTGGTGGTGATAAGTAGTGTCATGGGTTGTCATAGTTTCCATGGGATTATGCAGTGGCAATAGTTTGGTGATTTGATCTCAGTTGCAGTTGGAATAAGATATGGCAATAGTTTGGTGCTTTCAGTAGTAGTAACATTGGTTGGTTCATCTTGATTGGCTTGTTATTCATCTTCTTAGTGGGCATTAAATTTGATATTGTTAAGCACATGACATTGTGAAGGCTTACAAAAGGTTTATATGTTTGATGTGCTCTTCCATAGTTCAGATGCAAGTGATCAAAATCAGTTATAAATGCAAATACAGGATCTTTTTGTAGAGGTTAGATGTTTTATGATAAATTTTTCATGTTTATCCTTCAATGATCTCTAAACCTTTATTCTTATCATCATTTAGATCCTATGTCATCATTCATTAAAGTCTTGATTGTCCATCATGCATTATATACACTTTATGTTATAATTAACTATTGACCAGTAGAAGGGATAAAAGTCACTTAAGTGACAATGTTAAGAGCTTCATTCACATGTTATTACCAGCCCCGATGCCTAGGGTGCTCGGTTATCAGGTTTATACCACAAAGCAAATGGTGCAAAAAAATAGATCGATGTCCATAGTTTGAAAGACATCTTTTCTTCTGAAGAGAATGCAGATTTCTATATAGAGTTCCTATTTTTGAGTAGAGATTGTGATGGAAGTTCAAGAGTGACTAAGACATAATAAAGGAAAGTTTTCTTTTTCATATTATATTGCAATTTTGAAGCTTTGTTTTGTATTGTGTTTGAAAAAGAAACAATATGGAGAGCAAAGATATGGATGGGCAGAGATGAATTTTTAAGGTACAAAGAGTTTTTACTTGTAGATGAATTATCAAGGACCATACAAAGACACTTAATGTTTGTAGAGATAATATTCCTTATGCATAGATAATTTGAGTTTTTACTATGCTTGTTCTTGCAGAGATAAATTATGTGCAATTGTTTGTGTATGATTGAGGTCATATTGATAACTTTATTGAAGTTGGTGCAGAAATAAATTGGAGTGTTGATGAATTTTGATAAGGTGAAATTTAGTCAGTATTGCAGAGATGGTTGAATAGTTTGTTGAATAAAAGGGAGGAGATATAAGTTTTTGAACTTTATTGAAAGAGGGAAACCCCCTTGTTTTCATTTTGTTCATTGTTATTGTGGAGTTGATAGTCAATGAGACTTGTAATGAAAAGCAATATGATAGTGAGGCAAAATTGTATATGTCAATGAGACATTTGTAAACTTGAAGGTTTTACATTTGAGCTAGTGAGGCAGTTTGAGTGGTTTTTCTACCCCTGGAGGGATTTCCACTCGGTAATATTTTTGTGTCAAAACTTCTTGTGTTAATGTTTTGCATATTTTCATTAATCATATGTGTTTGAAAATTTGGTGATTGTGAAATCAATAATCAATTCAGTTTTGATAAAGTTCATTGATAATTTTTGAAAGGTGATAAAAATTAGTTTTTTTTTGTATCAACATTGATTCACCCCTCCTCTTAGTGTTGATTGTACTCCTACAATTGGTATCAGAGCATGGTTCCCTATAAAGGCTTAATTAGCTTGGGTAGATCATATATTTGGAGTACTTGTCATGGCAAGTCAAGAAGGTTATTCAAACTACAAAGCACCTATGCTTGATGGATCTAACTATGCATTCTGGAAGTTCAAGATGGAGTCATATTTGTCATCTTTGGGGTATGATGTGTATGCTGCCATTGAAACTAAATATACTACTATAAATCCGCCAACAAATGATGAGAAAAGGGCTTATGAAAATAATGCTAAGGCCAAAAATGCAATATGTTGTGGCCTAAACAATGATATACATGTCAAAATCATGGAGTGTAAGATAGCTAAGGCAATATGGGACAATTTGTCCAATCTTTATCAAGGAGATGATAAAATCAAAGAAGTAAAATTACAATTCTATAGGGCCAAATCTGAAAGTCTCAAGATGAGTGATGATGAGAAAGTGGCAGAATATCTTCTAAGAGTTCAAGAAATTGTAAATGCCATAAGAGGATTGGGTGATACTTTAGAAGAAAAGATAGTTGTTACAAAAGTCTCAAGGACTTTAACTTCAAAATAAGAGTCCAAAGTGTCTGCAGTAGAGGAAAGAGATTTAAACAAAGTAACCTTTGCTGAACTTCATGGCACATTCACAGCCTATGAAATGAGAACTAGTAATGATACACCTTCAAGCAAAGAAGCTACATTCAAATCAGTCAAAAAGGAGAAAGAGGTAAAATCTAAATTAGAGGAGTTGGATGATGATCAAGAAATATCCCTTGCAAGCAAATTAAAAAAGGGTTCAGTTGGCAAGTACAAAGGTAAGCTTCTATTCAAATGTTTTGAATGTGGAAAGATTGGACACTATACAGCTAAGTGTCCTTACAAGGATTTAAACAGTGATGAAGATGAAAGCAAGAAGCAATTCAGAAAGAAACAGTTTGTTCCTAGAAGGAAAAACAATTTTAGAAAGAAAAGAAGTTTGTTACTAAGAATGCTGATGTGACTAAAAGTGACTCAGATGATTCTCTTGAGGAAGATATAGAAACTTTGTTTATGGCTATCCTAAATGAAGTGCAAAGTGAAAACTGTGAAGAACAATCAAATAATTGTGAAGCTATTATTGATCTTGAAGGATAATTGAAGTGTGCTTTAAGTCAAGCCAAGAAGCTTAAAAAGGAGACCATTGCACAAAGAAGTTAGTTTCAAAAAGAAAATGAAATCATGAATAATAAACTAACTAGTTATGAGAAGCAGATTGCTGATCTAAAACTGACTCTTGAAGAAAGTAAGAGAATCATTGATCTTAAGAGTAAAGAGTTGAATGACAAGGACAAGAAGTGTCATACACTTGAAGCTAAAATTGTGGATCTAAGAAGAAGACTTGATATGTGCAGAAGTAGTGACAAACTTGATGACCTCCTTGACAAAAAAAAGCGATTCAAAGATAAATCAGGTCTTGGATTTGAAGAGGGACAAAGTTCTCAAACAAATGTTGTTCAAAAGGCTGATGCAAATGATAAATCAATCATAAGGACAACAAAGTACAAAAGGAATGAAACCTTCAGGTATAATGCTCATTTTCTTGGATATTGTTTTTGTTACAACAAGTTTGGACATAAAGCTAGTGAATACAAATTTGGAGTTAGAAGAGGAATGCATTTATTGCCAAGAAATCCATTCTTGTTTTTAAGAAGTTTGAAATGTCACAATTGTAAAATTTTTGGGCATATTGCCAAATTTTGTAGACCTTCTTTGCAAATGCAGTAAACTACAAGGAATACTATTCCAAGATTGTCTTCTATAAGTCTTGATAAGAAGTTGCTTGTTTGGAAACCCAAGGTGATCAATAAGAGCTTTGATGTCATGATTACACAAGCTACTTTTCATGCCAAAAAGAAGGAATAGTGGGTGATTGATAGTGGTTGTTCTAATCACATGACAGGAGACAAAGATAAGTTTGTTAAATTTGAAGACATTGATGAAGGGTCAGTTATGTTTGGGAATAATGATTGTGTCATGATCAAAGGCAAAGGTACAATTCTTCTTGATCATGAAACATCTCTACATGATGTATATTTTGTTGAGGGTCTGAAGCATAACTTGTTAAGTGTTAGTCAAATATGTGATAATGGCTTTAATGTTGTTTTTTATGCACATGGATGTGAGATCAAAAAGAAATTAGGTAAAGTTGTTGTAGCATGTCTAAGGGCTAGTGGTAACATCTACAATCTTCATGAATCTGAAACTAAAAGTGTTGACAACCATATATGTTTCATGAGTCAAATTGAAGAAAGCTGGTTGTGGCATAGGAGACTTGGTCATGTGAATTTTGACAATCTTGTGAGAATCAGCAAGAATCACAATGTAAGAAACATGCCTCATATTTCAAAACCAAGCAATACTACATGCAAAGAGTGTCAGTTGGGTAAGAAAACCAGGGTTAGTTTCAAACCTAAGGAGTATTTCACTTCAAAACCTCTACAGCTTGTGCATTCAGATTTGTGTGGTCCTACAAGGACTAAAGCATTAGGAGGTGAAAAATATTTTATGCTTTTCATTGATGACTTTTCAAGAATGACATGGGTAACATTCTTAAGGCATAAATCAGAGGCTTTTGAAAGATTCAAAATCTTCAAAAAGATGGTTGAAAAAGAATATGATTTCAAGCTAAAATGTTTAAGAAACAAAGCTATAAGAGTTCTCTCCATCTTTTGTCTCTTTTCTGTTGAAAGTTTAGTTCTTGAAATTTTGTCAGTAAATTTATTTTAGTTAAATTTTGGTTTATTGATTTCATTTTGATGGATAAAATTGTAAACTATGTATAAATTTCATGAAAGACTTGATGAATTAAAATGGCATATGTAAATCCCCTTCCTTTTATGCTTGGACGACTATTCATACCCTGTTCCTGAACCACACAAGCATATTGCTAGCAATGGTTTTAGAATTCAGTTTTACACCTATCAATGTCATTTTCTTGAAGAAACACACACACACACAGATGTCTATAGAACTATACCCTATTCCAAAGCTCCCATTTTGGCACGGGTGGGGAGGATTCTGGGAAAGCTTGTAGAATTTGGCTTTACATCTACCAATTGAATTTACCTGAATACTCACACTCATATATGCTTTGATGGATGTCCATAACCTGTTCCACATCATCCATATTGACACAGGCAAGGGGTAAAGCTAACAATGGTTGAGGAATTCGGCTTTACACCTGCCAACATCATTTGCTTGAAAGTTTTAAAGCCTTTTCAACAAATCCTTTTTGTGCAATCTGGAGATCATAGCATTTCATCTTACCACATTTTTTGTTAGGCATTTTGTCAAACGGTTTGCACGCCCTCCTCTGTCCCTTATAGTTTGATGGGTGCCCATTCCCTTTTCCAAGTTTTGGCTTGAGCTACGGAGGATGCTGGCAAAGGTTGACGAGTCTAGATTAACACTCACCAGTTGCATTTGCTTTAGACTTTCTAAGGCCTCTTCAATAAACCCATGTTGAACTTACCCTGCTATCTTGGTAATTCGTGAGATCACATTTTTTTGAGTCATTTAGTTAAACAGCTCACGTGCCTTGTCTATGCTTCAACATTCGGCATACCTATCTATTAGAGTATTTCCAACTAGAATATCTGACAAAAATCCCCCTTTCTCTCACAGGTAGGGAGGAAGTTAGCAAGGGTAGTGGAATTTGTCTTACACCTGCCAACGTCATTTGCTTGAGAGTTTCTAATTCCTTTTCAACTAATCCATTCTAGGCACATCCTACAGTCATTTCAGTCCATGAGATAACTTTTCTTTGAGGGATTTGGCCATCTATAATATACAGATTTGCACGCAGCAAATTGGCATCTTAATGATAAATCTTAGGGTGTACTCATAACAATCAACTGTAGTTGTAATGTAATAAGGGTTACTCATGATTGAAGTATGTGCAATTCTCATCCACTAAGTCTACATGGCTGCATGCATCGAAAACACAAGCAAAGCTTACAATGTAATGGATAAAATAAAAATAAATAAATAAAGTGGTAAGGGTTAAAATGGATGAAATTATGTTAATATATGAGTAGTTGTAGTAGAATATTAACTTAAAGCTTAAATGAAGATATAAAAGAGTGTTATTTGTTGTAATGTAAGAAAATGAGATAAATTTAAGGAGAAGATTAAATGGTTAAAAAGGCAATTACCAGCAACATATTTTTTTTATATACCATAATGTTTTAGAAGTCAATCTTATCTTCTAGTCTTCTAAGCAATGAATCACAACATGAACCACAATGCTATAGTACTCATGTATAAAATCTTATTGTCTAATTGACACCCATAAATTTTACAATTTAGAATTTAAAAGTAAATCTTGATAATAAAAATAATAATAATAATAAATTTAACTGTTATAATTACAATTTCAATAAAAGGCATAGTGATATGGTTGCTTTTTAGAGCTGAAATACATATTTTAGTTGGTTGAGGAAGAATTTTATTAGATATAAATGTAAAAGTACAAGTGATAACAAGGTATAAGAAAAATGATTTGCAAAAGGGTAGGAATATACATGGCAAGTATATGAATAAAATATATGTAAGAATATAACAATAGAGAGTTATGATGCCAATAAAGAGATACAGGGATAGTTTATATACAAAGAATTTTGAGAGACAACTATAAGGACAAATCTTTAAGATTAGACTTATTACCATGAGATTAGGGATTTATATGATGAAATTTTTACATAATTGAGGAGTTGTTACCTTGACGATAGTGGTGGATTATTATGTTACTATTAATATTCAACCTAAGCTTCATGGTCCACTTTAATATTCAAATGGGTTTTCTCACTATGATTAAGATTAGGTATCATGTTAGGTCTCACACTTAAACCTTGGCAGGGTCAAGAAACTATATCTCTATTGACATGATATATGTATGTATTTTCACACATATAGAGTATGAGGGATAGATATGTATATCTTTTATATTATGAATCTTATCACGTACTTATGTTACTATTAATATTCAACCTAAGCTTCTTGGTCCAGTTTAATATTCAAATGGGTTTTCTTACTACGATTAAGATTAGGTATCATGTTAGGTCTCACACTTAAACATTGGCAGGGTCAAGAAACTGTATCTCAATTGACATGATATATGTATGCATTTTCACACATATAGAGTATGAGGGATAGATATGTAAATCTTTTATATTATGAATCTTATCAAAAGTACATGAATCAAGTATATGGTGAATTCATTATCATATCTTATCTTAGATTCATGATGAATTTCTAAATGATCAAACAGGGATATTTCTAAGACAACACCAATCCCACCTGACCAGATGCTTTTTAACCTTTCCCTTACCATCAAACCACAAAAACTTTCTTATCACCTTATGTATAATGTCAAATTGATAATTGGTAAAAATCCACATAGAAGAGTAATAGATTGAATAAGTTGAGAGAATTTTCTGATAGACCTAAACTCTGCCAGCCAAAGAAAGGTGAAGCCTATCCCAACCTTTAAGTTTTCTTTCAATTTTGGTAAACAACCAATCCCACATAAGTTTTAGAGAAGGGAAAATAGAAAAGGGGATTCCCAAGAACTTGACCTGCTTCGAAGGACTCCCCATTGCCATTTGTCAAGATCAAGCCAAGCTAGAGTAGAACAATCCCAAGACAGTAGAACCAACTTGGATGGTGAGACTTTAGCTCCTGAGGCTAGACAAAAAATTTCTAACCTATGCTCCAACCTATCAAATTCCTACTTATAGATTCTAGGAAAAAGAGCAGTGTCATCTACAAATTGCACATTTAGCAATCTATCAACACTAGGCAGAGAAATACCCTCTAAATTGCCTCAAGAATTAGCTCTGTTCTCGAAACATAATGGAGGGCTTCTAAAGCAAACACAAATAAACAGGGGGCCAGGGGGCATCCATGGTGAATAGACCTCCCCATTTCAAAAGGGGCAGACAACATCCCATTCACTTCTACTTGAGCAAAAGCATCCTTAAACAACATCCTAACCATATTGCAAAAATACTCAGGAAAGCCAATGGATTTGAGAATTTTAAAGATAAAGGACCACTCTAATCGGTCATATGCCTTTTCAAAATCTAGTAGAAGAATGCCAGCATTTTGGTTGGTTTCCTTTGCCCACTAGAGAACTTCCCAATTAGTAATAAGATTCTCTAGAATGTATCTACTCTTTATGAATCATGTCTGGGTAGTGCTTATAATTTTTAGCAGAATCTCTCTTACTCTTAGAGCCAAGACCTTAGCAATCAATTTATATGAGACATTCAGTAATGTTATGGGCCTCCAAATTTTTATTTGTCTTATCACCATCTTTGGGCAGTAGTTTGATAATTCCTTTATTTACATCACCACCCAAGGTTCCCTTATTTATCGATTCTTTGTATAGTTCAAATAAGTCATCAACTATCAATTCCATATTAGCTTTGTAGAACTCAACCGGGAGACCATCAGCGCTAGGGGATTTCCCATTCTTCATGGAGTTAATTGTAGCTTCTATTGCATCTTTTGATATTTCTTTGTCTAGGGTTTTCTTCATTTCTTCATTTACCTTCTCCTTACATGTTTTGGCACATAATTCTTGGGCTTCACTGCAACCTTGTTTCTTGTCTTCTTCCTTGAATAGAATTTCATAAAAGTTCCTAAGGGCTTCCAAGATATCCTCTTGTCTTTTTAGATAGACTCCATTTACAACTACTACTTCTATGTTTTCTTTAATATTCTTATATTTGAGGAGATTGAAAAAAAACTTAGTACCTTTATCACCATCCTCCAAACAATTCAATTTTTCTATAATTTTGGCACTCAGAGCTTTCCTAACTTGGATTTTTCTTAACCCGTACTTGACTTCCCCCAAACTTTCAAATAGTTCTTCATCATTGTGGTTAGCTTGGATTTTTTCTTCAATTTTGAGGAACTCTTTTTTGCAAAAATAATTCCTTTTTCCTGTCTAGAGAATATTTCTTTCCTACAATTTTGTAGATAGACTTACATGCTTATGTCATCTTATTCTAGTAGACAGAGGCATCTTTATTTTTGTAGAGAGACTTACAAAGATTTTTCAAAGTCTTATACCATTTAAATAGTCTTGATCCTTTAATAGCTGGCAATTAATCTTAAAAGAGGTGCCTTTTTTATTTCTAATTTTTTCCTCTTTGTTCTTGATTACTATCACAATCTTAATGGGGTGGTGATCAGAGAGTGCATTAGGTATAGCTTGAACCTTATTCATTTCCTTACTATTTTGAACCAGAAAAGTATCCTTCTCCACATAGAATCTATCCAGCTTACTATGTATCCTTCTATTGGATTTTTGACAATTGGTCCATGTGAACAAGATTCCTTTACTATTTTTATTTTCACCTTCTAATGGGTCTATGAGTTTCAAAAAAAAATTTAACCTTTTCCAAAAGAATCTTTCATTTCCTTTCCATTCCAAAGGGATTCCTCCCTATTTGTCTTCTGCTTGTTCAATCATGTTGAAATGTCCACCCAGTACCCATGGCACCTTGGAAGCTCAGAGGACATCCAATTCCACAACTCTGCTCTATTATAGTATTCATTTGGGGTATAAATTAAACAAAGTCCAATAACCATCCCACCAACATCTAGAGTGATCTAGATACATCTATTGCATGGGGATTGTCCTAAGTCTTTAAGATGCTTTACCCATTTCCTGTTAAGAAGAATAACATTGCCACCTCTACCTCTATCATGCTTTGTGGTAAAAGCAATAGCATCTCTCCAAATAAATCTTAGGATATTTTCCATCATAAAGCCTATTGCTTTAATTTCCTGGACAAATAGGATGTCTAAGTCTTTATTCTTGTTACAGAAGTCCCTCACAACATACTTCCTGTTAGAGGATTCTAATCCCCTCACATTCTAGCTAGTGGATATATTTAATTTAATAGTGTGTGTATGAGGAAAAGAGTATTTCTCCCTCATTGGTATTATCTAGGTCCTTAGGAACTAGGCCATCCTTGCCTCTTTTGCCTAGTTTAACAGAGTTGTTAGTTTTGCTCATGTTTTTTCTTTTTTTGCTATCCTCCTCAGAAACATCACCTTCTTTATCAGTCAATGTTACTTTTGTTCCTTTCATCAGTTCTAGATTTTTCTTTCATGTTACTATGTTTGTGGAAGTCATGTTCTACCCCTTAAGGATCTATAGCCCTTTTCTTGAGGAATTATTCCTACAACATATCTAATTTGTTTCTTTACTCTGCCACTTCCCTTATTTTGTCTAATGCCAACTGTTGGGCATTCTTCTTCTTTCTAACAATGATAAAACTATCATCAGAGATTAGGCCTTGCACATGAGTATCTAAGGCCCTAACATGGCCTTCTAAAGGTAGTCCACTCCTCTCTTCCTTATCTTTGTTTTTAGGGTCTAGGTCTAATTGAGTTTCCTCAACTTGGGAAGACATGTTGAATCCTCATCCATTAATGTCTTGTCTTCATTTTCCCTGATAGAAAAAAGACTAAGACTACCATCCTGAGTATTGTCAATATCAGAGTCCACTTGGTGTTCACTGACCAATACCATAGAAGGTAGTCCACATTCATTGACATTACTATTTCCATTTAAATTGTTTTCTTTATTAATATTAGGTTCATTCTCAATCTTTGAGGTAAACTCTTCTACCAAATGAGACATATTGTTCCCATGGGAGAGGCCCCTAGAGTCCCTCCCTGACTCTCAGAGACCACATTTGCAAGGGGATCATTAGATTTTCTCTCTTTAGTTTCTAAACCCATATTATCTTTTCTAGGATTTTTGTTTAATACTAGGTAGTCTCTCCTTTGATGTCCGTCCATTTTACAAAGAAAGAAAGAATATAGACCCCCAGGACCAACAATTTCACACTGTACAGATTTATGTTCCCAGTTTAACTCTAATATTTCAGGTATTTGAATTCTTTTATTAAAGGCTACAAGCAACCTTGCATCCAAGTGAGGTAATGTAGATCTTGTTTCATCTACTTTAATAATTTTACCATAAGGTTTGATTATCTAAGGTAAAAAGCTCCAAAATTGAATAGGGAGATTTTTAACAACTACCCATCTAGGAACCGAACAAAACTAAATCTCCTTATGGGTGGTGTCTAGTGCCCATGGAAAAGCTTTAAACAATGCTAGTCCAATATTCCAGTAGTTTTTATCTACCACCTGCCTTTGCATTCTATGATTTTAAAGAAGATGACAAAAATTCCTCATTGAACCATTTGACAAAAGGAGAAATGAATGCCAAGTTTTTTTCCCCAGACCATTATCAACCAATTGTCAAAGAACTTTCTTGACAACATTTTTTCGATATTGATGCATATAAAAAACACATTAAGGTTTCTTAATCTAGATTCTTCCTTTTTAACAACTTTAACCATATCATCATTAGGACTCAAGGAAACTTTCCTTGGCTGGGTGAGGAACTCACCTTCTCTTTGTTCTTGAGCCTCCTCTCCCAAATTCCTTTCATGGGTGACTCCACAGTTGCTTCCAAATGCAAGCTTGACCTCGAAGCCTACATTTTTTGGCAGAGCTTTGGCATCTCCCGCCCTGAGAGCTTCCCTATAAATTTTTGCTTGTTCTGTTTTCTCTCCTAAACTCCCTTCCATTTTGTTTTCCATTGAAGAATAAAAACAAACATTAAATTCAACAACACTTCCAGTACCACCTTCGTCAATGCTTGCACAATAATGCACTGGGGTGACACAAGGGTGATGCAAGCAGAGGATGAATAGGAAAAGGTAGATACGAGTCTTTTGAGAGTTTGAAAAATAAAATAACAACAATAGAGACTTGGTACATTAAATCAAAAAAATAGGCTACACCATATAAGATATTAAACCATGGCCACTAAAAAACCCTAAAAATCAAGCAATTTATTAGATAAAAATGAAGATTGCAGAATGATTCCAATGCAAAGAGTGGAACCCAAATAGGAAGTACACAGAGGACTTTAGTGAAACAATCATGGAACCCCTAGGACCTCTCTTCATAGATCAAAGCATCACCCTTTGTTGGTTGATGAGAATTACAAACACTAAATACATCTAGATTCATAGAGATTACATAAAAATCATGATAGAGCATACCACAATATTTATTTAAACATAAGACTATTGATTCTGCCCTTGTCTGCTGAGTACAGATAAGCTGATTTGATTGATTCAATAATAGAACTACAGAATGATAGAATAATCAAATGAAAGAATAATCAAATGATAGAATAATAGAATAATTGAATGGTAGAATAATCAAATGATAGAATGATAGAATAATTGAGTGATAGAATGATACATTGATAGAAGAGTAGAAGGATAGAATAAAATGATGATATAATAATAGAATGATGGGATAATAGAATGATGGAATGATAGAATGATAAAATAGATATGATATAATGATAGAAGAATAGAATGAAAGAATGATATAAAATTGAATTAAAAAATGATGGGATAATAGATTAATAGAATGAGAGGATGATAGAGTTATATAGAATGGCTACAATAAATAATTCTTTGTTGTTATCAATTATTGTTGTAGATATTTTATATCTTTCTTTATTTCTGCTTATATATTTTCTTGTTGGCTGATCTGCTCTTTTAAACTCAAAAATATATTCCTTGAATTACTTTCCTTGTATCCTCTTTTCTCCTTACCTTTTATATCTTCTCAATGTATGTCTTTAATGAATGGTTGTATGTCTTACCAAGGAAGATACCTTTACAAGAAATAACACCTCTTCTTAATTAATTCATTGCCCTTTCATAACAGATCTCACCTCCCTATAATGTAATCATTTCCTTAACAAAATCAAATGTTGAGCACTCCCTTGGGTCATCCCACAATAATGGGTTACACTTTTTGGCCAAACTTGACATTGAAATCAACATTTTGAACTAAATCTTCACTTTCTGACACCTATAGCCACTAAACCGTTAGCAATTTGAAGATGATGCGAACTAGTGATTTGTGAGATTTTTTGTAGATTCTAAATATATTTTTTAAATTGGAGTTACATTGTAAAATTTTGTGTCTGCTTTGATAACTAGTTTTTAACAGTAAACAACATTTTTTTAAAGTGATGTGTATTCTGTAGCACATAACTTTTTTTTAAAAAGGATAAAATTATAATTCTTTTGAATTTAGATTGGTAACACCAATATATAGGGTATGCATTTGGTCTTATAATGTTTTGTTGAATTTTTTTTAATTAAGTTTTGAAGTCAAACAAATTATAATTTAGACATAGGCGTATTCTATAAAACATAACCGTTTTTGTATTTATCGAAATTCAATTTTTTTTGTTTGAAACAAGGACATCAATACCTAGGGCATAGATATTTTTTAGAATTTTTTTTCACTAATTTACTAATTTTCCATGTATGTAGAATAGAGAACTTGATGTTCAGTGAAAAACCTACATTCACAAGAAATAAAAAATAAATATAATAATCAAATTAAATATATTTAAAATTATACTTTTTAGGAAGCTTATAATAAGGACTACATACTTACAAAACATAAATTTTAAATGAATTCATTTGATCCCCAAAAAGGTAAATCAAAAGTGGTATTTTATTGGTATTTTGATAGGTGTAGAGGAGACTCCATTATAGGTATGGTTTAAAACTAGCGGGGTTCTATCCAAGGGGGTTTGAATCTAAGGGGTTTTGATCAAACCCTTTTCAATTAAAATCCTTTAAATGGAACCTTTCAAGGCATAAATCATTATTTTTTCTAAAAATATGTGATTTCAGTAAAAATCAGGATGTCCCAGAAAGTGTAACCCATTATTGTGGCAGCACCCCCTTATATCTTTCAATCATTCCCTTTGTTTATTATACAAATTGTTGTTTCTTCTCTTAACAAGTTGCTTCTTAATTAAGCATTGCCTTAACCATAAATTTGTTGTATTTTCAAAGTATTGATTGTTGCATTCACACTCACAAATGAATATAAATTGTTGCCTTTATCATACAAGAATCACATCCTTTTCTATATATAAGAACTTTTGTCTTATAAAGCATGCCGCTCCTTTTGGAAGAGTTGGCCCTATAAGGGTGTCAATTTTTTTTTAAGGAAGTAGGCCACTTTTTCATTATATTTAAATTTCTTTTGGAGCACCAAGAAAAATAGGAGGACAGCCTCTCTACGATGTTTTTTAAATATTCACTATAACTTAAATCTTTAATATAAATTATATTTAAACTTTATTGCACATATTCACTTGTCTTATTTTGTTCTTCACAATTCTTCAATGGGAATGTCCACATATCTCTAAGTCAGTCTATATATACAAGAGTATCATGAAGGTCCTCAGGGATAGGGGAAGGGACATGACATACTCCTTCATCACATAATTAATAAAAATTAAGACTTATCTCTATAGACTCTATTGTTACAACATCCTCTAGTTGAAATACGCAAGACAACTAAGAGGAGGGGGTGAATCAGTTGTAACCAAAAATTTAAAACCATCAATACATCAACCACTTAATCATTGTTATTGTAATTTAACCATCAAAGCATAAAATCAAAATTTAAACACATTCACACATTCAAAACATGAGACACCATATATTTTTACGTGGAAAACCAAATAAGGGAAAAACTACAGAGAGTATAGCTCACAATATAAATGATATTTCAAAATTTACAATAAGGCTCACTACTAGACTCTCACTGCCAGTGGGGCTCACTGCCTAGAATGCTCACTGCAAAAGAAGGGGCTCACTACCAATGGGGTGGCTCACTACCTTTGGGTGGCTCACTTCCTGTGGGTGGCTCACTTCCAAAGTTGGTGAATTGAGATAGTAGAATCTATACTATGCCAAGGTTTAGTTCCATTGAAGTGCAATAAATTTCCTCTGCTCTGCTCTACTATTTCACTTCACACTTATCTTAGCATCTTCGCATGCTCATCAATCATTTGTGACTTCATTTCATGTATTTATACAATTCATCAACCTTGGAATTAACATCAAGGTCGGCATTACAATCATCAACCATTGGAACAATCTCCAAGGTCGGCATACATACAAATTTAGCTAATATTCAAATTAGGTCTGGATCTAAATAGATTGGGGGAGAAGAGATGTAATGCCCCTCATTTTTGGCTTGTGACTATTGTTAGTTTTTCTATTGCACTTGACAGTTTTGAAACATTTTAGTTGTTAGACTTATGGTTTATGCTCATGTTAGACTATGTTTGACTAAGGTGATTATTGACTTGTGATGACATTATTGATATATTCTAGTTTATGATGAGATTGACATGTTCAGTAATGATTAGATATTATCATTCTTTTGTGATTTGTTGGTATCTAACTTATAGTTAGAGATCTTTATGTTATTGTAATGCTTTCAGAGAGGGGACAATGTAGTATTGCTCATCTCGAGCACCCTACTACGCTACAAATCCCTAACTATGTGTGTGTGCTATATATGTGTATACTCGAATGCAACATATTGTTTTGATGCAGGTTGCAGGTACCGGGCCTCGACTCCACCTGACTTAGCAGGTCTGAGCGGGCCCTTGCACCAATGGATAATGTTGATTTGAGATAACATGAGGTCTACCCTAGTTCAATTATGTTTTCAGTTGGTGGTCATGAGTTTTGTTGTCACTTTATGGTTCTTGTCTCAGGTTTTGGTCATCATGTGGTTGTTGAGGTATTGTCGAGTTAAGCCTATGTGTATTTGGGTAATGCATTAGTGAATTTATTGTTGTTATAATAATGTTATTTAGTCAAACATAATGGTAATTTCTTAGTCATATATTAATGAGTTGTGGTATATTATTCTAGATTAAATTCATTATTTAATGTTTTTATTAGAATATGTGTCATAAGTATTTATTGTGCTTAAAATAGTATATGGCAATTAGTAAAATTATTTTTGTCAGCAAATTAATTCTTGAGAGTTGTTGAATAAAGATTTCCAAATTTGGGGAATCTCTCTAAAAAGTAAAAATTAATTATCTTCTGTTTTAAGGGGGGTTAGTGGGATTCTCCGTAGCAGATTTGTGTTAGTGGTCATTTATTATTCTTGGCTATTTTTGCTTCGCTGGGGGATTTATTTTGTAGGGAAGTTGTTCTAAGGGGGGGGGACAGAAAATTTGGAGAAGAGATGGTTTCAAAAAAATTGAGGAAGAATGGGAGGAAAAACAAAAGAAGTTGGGAACTGAAGAATTCTGAAGATTGGACTAAAACTTGGGTATGTTATTTTTCCTCTTAGTGTGAAACTTGTCTGCTCTGTAACCTTGTCTATTAAGGAATTTAGAATTTAATAGTTCTATGTTCTCTGTGTGTTGGATTGTTTTGGAAACATGAATATTTCACATCATTGGATTTAATCTATTTTATCTGCCTCCTCCATGCTTGAAGCATTATTTTTCTGAGGAAATAAATTAAACTCTATGATGCTCTTATGGATCGTTGATTTAGAGATACCAACCTCTGAAGTTTTCCTTGCATCTGGAGCCATTGTACGGCCTAACTCATCACTCTTCTCTCTTTGATTTCTGCTAGTTGTTATTAATGATGTTTTGGTTGGTTTTGTCAAACTTCTATCACATCCTCCTATCGCCACCATACAGTTTCTCCTCCTATCCCTCCTTGGAAATTTTTGCCTGGAGAAAGAACCTCTAGGACTGGGCTTTGATACCATACGACATCTCTCTTTCCTCACTCAATTCTGCCAAATTATGCTTGAATTAAGATATTGTTTCTATGGAAATCCTTGCCAAGGAAATGTCGTCTAATGCCAATCCTTCCTGGAACGCCCCCGTACGGATTTCATTTAACATTCTCCTCCTCTGAATTGTGCCTGAAATAAGTCTATTTCTCTTGGCACCGCCGTACATGCTACAATTTGTGGGTTACAAATTTGAAATTAACCACCTCTGTGTTTTCTTGAGCGATGTCACCGTAGCCTTATTCTACGAATTGTCTTTTGTTCTGTCCAGACTCATACCTTGCCAAACTCCCCATTCTTGATATTTAGATCTCTGATGTGATCACTAAATTAACCTCTGATAAATCTCCTTCTTGTTTACCTCTCTGGTTATTTCTCATCGAATAGTATTTATGCTTCAAAATTGTTATCAATTTTATCTAAGGTCTGTTTGTAATGTAATAGAAAAAGAATGTAAATCAATTCTTTTGGAAAGCTTCTAATTAGGAATCTTCTTGAATGCTTAGTTAGAAAATTACGCTCCTCTCATTTTAATATTGAGAATAAAGAAAGAAACATTTTTAAAGTTAGACTTGTTTTATTCTTTTCTTAAAATTAGGAATCTAGCTTAGTTTCCTTTTAGAGCTTAGTAAATCAATTTCTAAGGTTGATCTTAGGTCTTTCAGACACTTTATCTTGGTAAAATAAAATAATTTGATTAGAGGGCCTATGCTTTAGATTAGCAATTTAAGATAAGTCTCTTTGTAGCATTCATTATCTTTATATTTAATTTCTCTTTGTTTTAGCCACAATTTAATAGAACTAGAATCATTTTAGAAAGTAGGTATATGTAAGCCAAGTCTTAGAAGAATTCTATTTTCAAACCGACTAGAACTGATAGTGGATTCTTGTGTTAAATATAGAGTTAAAAATGATTTGTGTATTATGTTCAAATGTAAAGAAAATTAGTAATGTAATATTTTGTAGTGCCCCTCAGCTTGTCATCTGTCAGACTGATGTTTGCTTAGTAATATTGGACATTATGATAGTATCTTAGATAGATTGATGATGGATCTCTTGTTATTTTGTTAATTCATTACGGACCTAATTATGATAACATATGTTGATGTTGGATTATGTTATTTAATACTTTAGAATTTGATAAATAAACTAGATGTTACAGATGTTTTGATGTCAATTGCGATATTGGATTGTAAGAGGATTGAATGTTTTATGTTGTTGACTAGTAATCAGATACCTTGTTCAACATAGTTAATTGTTTATTCATAAACGTGAATGGAACAGTGTTGTATTACTCGCTCTCGAGTACCCTACACCACTGCGATTTCCATTCACTATAGGACTGCATGTGGATATATATCTTGTATGTTTAACTGTGCGTTGCTGCAGGATGCAGGTACTAGGCACCGACTCCACGTGATTATCAGGTCTGAGCGTGCCTTCACCAATGGATTAGTTAAATTGGAGTTAACGTGAGGCCCCTAGTCAGTGTTGTCTGGTCGTCAGTTACCCTTGTGGTTATTATTGTTGTCATTCAATCATGACTTGCTGTCAGGTAATATTGCACCTTGAAGTCTAATTAGGTCTGAAGGTGTCTAAGTGTGTAAGGTAGTGTTGTGCTTTAATTCGAATCATTATACGAAAAATATAAATGTTGATAATTGAATATACTTGTAAATAAATTACTAATTTAGGGGAAATAAAATCGTTAAATAAAGTTGTAAGAAATTTTGTATTGTTCAATATAATATTATTTATAATAAATATTTAAATAAATAAAATAGTTGTAGTCATGTTGTAAATTGTGATTTACAACTTAATTAATAAAATAAATTAATATATAGTTGTAAAATTATAGATTGATGTAATATTACAATTTTATTAAAAACAATATGGTTGGTCGGCTATAAAGTAAATAAATTTTGTCGGAACTGTATATTAATATTTTAAAAAGTAACTTTTTGGGATCATTAAATTAAATAAAAATATATCTTGAGGAGGGAGATGCACGGGATCGCATACCGAGCTCCTTGGAAGATGGAAGGGACTGTTCTATAAAAGAGAAGCTTGTAGAGGCAAAGAGGGGGGAATTACAGGTGAAAGAAGAGAGAAGAAGGCTGGAAAAAGAAGTTTGGATCTACAGCAATTGAAAACAGACTTGTCGATTTGATATCGAAGCCAGGTTCCACTGAATGCCTAATTTCTGAATCTGATCCTATTTGGCTGATTGCTTCTTTAATTGCAAACAAAATTATTTTGGTTAAATGGCTTTTTGCTTGAGCCTTCTGTCGCTTCTGCAAATGTTTATTTTTCTATGGACGGATCTAGATGTAAATCATTCGGGTCTTTAGTAAACAGAATTTTCCTTACAATCCTCCCACCGTCCTCCAAACTCTTATCAGAAAAGTGTTTTCTTCAGATGAGGCTGCCTCAGCTAGTCTTCCTTCCTATGTATAACAATGAAGTTCTTGACATTGTCATCTTCCCTCAGTCGTATTTACCTGTAGTAGATTCCACCATGGTATTGAGTGTAGTTTTCTGCATTTGTCTTGGGGGCGCACATATATAACTGCTAGATCTAAATGGCATTGAACCTTAGTTTTGTTGAAAGGGAACAGATATGTACAACGGATCAGTTATATATGTATATATATAATCCACTGTTGTTTAATCACTGTTAAAACCTGAAGAAACACATCGACCATTCCATGATATGATAACACAGTTAAGAATAGGAGATACGCTGGGTGTAGAGATTAGATTTTTATTCATTCTGTAGCATTGTCACAACAGACTTTTCTCTCCTCCAGTATTTTGCACTTCATCCAACACATTTTCTCGATGAGTTTGCTCTCGTTTCTCTGCATTATCTACTTCACAATTTTGCCCTTCTTCAAAAAATTTAGCGCCACAGAGAAATGGTGGCAAACGGCGGTTTAATCGTGGGTACCCTGTCGTTTGAGCTATTGAATTAGTCCAGAATACGATTATTGCTGTCTCTGTAGGTCTTGCTAGCATTGCTGTTGGTATTGGTATTCCAGTGTTCTATGAAAGTTAAATCAATAATGCGGCAAATCAAGAGAATGACCAGCCATGTTTTCCGTGCAAAGGAACTGGTGCTCAAACATGTCGCATTTGCTTGGGAGCAGGTGATGTTACTGTTGACTATGGAGGAGATGAGACTGAGGTATCCCAATGTGTAAACTATGAAGGAAAAGGTTCTTTGACCTGCACTACATGTCAAGGTACAGGTATCTAGCCTTGGTGCTTAGACCGAAGAGAGTTTAAGGATGATGATTGATTTATCTACATTAAACATTCTGCGCTAGATTACAAGGACTTTTTGGCCTTCAAGAACAATATTCTGCCTTTGATGGAGACTTGGACAATTGACACACAATAAACTAAGATGCCACATCCAAGGGAATCTCTTCTATCAAAAGTATGATGGGATGGTGCTCAAACTGGAGTGGATCACCCTGCTGTTTCAGTTCGACAGTTTAGGCAATTCACAAAACCCTTGCAGATTTAAATAGGTAATGTCTATCACCGTGCTTGCAACAAATCCATTTTTGCATATATCCTGCAATTATTCAATTACTAGTTGGATCGTTGTTCTTGGAATTAGTCTATTTTGCAATCATTCCACTCTCTTTTATCACTGTTTTACCCCGGCATTCCATCTGGTTGGAGGTTTCATTCGTTGAATCACACAATCATTTCAATGTTTATGGATTGCTGTCATCTTCAGCTAATCCCACTTTGAATGATAAGTTCAATGTCTTCTAATAGCCGAAAACCAGCTATCTTGGCATAAACTTGGGATTTACCGTCTGTTGTAATTGCATTCACATTGTTTATAACCTCAAAGCAACCACTTATAGCGACGATAGCTCTCCGCTGGGCACACAAGATTTTTATGGGCTTCAGAGGGTAGAAAAACATTTGCAATACTAGTTCAACGTTTCATTTTAAAACAAACTATCTTCCATTTCAGATTCAACAGTGACTTCATTGTTAAGTATAGCGCTGCCTCTGAAAAAGATCGACCAAAGCAAATGACAACAGTAAAAGCTTATTGAATCCTTGGTATTGGAGAGAGTGTTGAAGACCAAGTATGCACGTTGGGAAATCAAAAGCTGGAGATCACTGGTATTTTTCCATTGTTTTATGCCGACCTTCATCTAGTGTCTTGTCCAAACGCTGCATCATCCAGTGAATCTGCATTTACATTATTCATAAGTTGTAATCAAACCATCTATAGAAATGTGTGCTTTTATCATGGCGCTCATACCAGATTTGATCCCACTTCGATTTCAGTTTTATGGAGTTTCAAGCTTTCCACATAACCAGCGTAGACATAATGGGTATCTCAACATAAATTTGGCACTGATTGTGCACACACAGTAATCAACTGTCTCCAAGCTGCGTAAGGGCTTCTAATCTACTCTGCAGTATGAAATTTTCATCAGAAAACTGTCTAAAGTGGATACCGTGAAATATATATATCAAACTAGTAAGTTTGAGGGACATTGCCAAAAGTTGTTAGACTAATCAAATATCGTCCTTTTCAATGGTAAGACAGTCAATAACAATTTTACACCTCATTTACAATTCATATAAGTTGATCATGATTCCATAGGCTGCTACAAGACAGTAGACTATTACAGCTATAACAGATATAGTGAAAGTATCTACATGAAAACTGTAATGCCTTGGAAACAAACATAGTTGATATATCTAACACGTATTTGCGGCATGAGAATTACCAGTTCTGATCATCTTATTAAACAAATTTGAATCATCTTTGATTTAAACATTTCTGAGATATCATCACGATGAAGACATGCAAGTATATTAAACTATCTTATCTAGTTAAGGTTAAGCGAATGACTGTATGAAGGCAGAATCTGGAGGAAAATAAAACAATAGTGTTTGCCGTTGACGATTGTTCCTCATTATAATTGTCGTTTAGTTATATGGCATTAACTTAGCATTCTTATTCATTTCATTTCTTGAAAGACTTAAGTTAATTGGACAAGTTTGAAAGAAAGATGATAAAGATCGTATAGATATGGAAGTGTCGTAATGGTAAATAGGAATTGAATGGCATAACTATATTAAGTGTTTCTTTTACGAATAAATAATTGTAGTTAGTTGGTTAATCAAGTAATGTATCTTTTGAAACAAAATAAAGATTATTTAGATAATTAGTTGTAAGGTATTAATTTAATTGTTGCAATTTAATGTTCATTTTATTACGGCAGTTGTTTACATTGAACGGAGAAAGAATTGTAGTGTTAACTCTAGAATTGTATTGAACTGTATGAGTTAAGTATTTCTATTTTCGTAAAGATTCAAATTGAGAGTGGTCAAACTCAAATTCTAGAGGCTTAGTTGTCATAGTTGAGTACTTGTGACATGTGTATAGTTGTTTTTGTGCTTGTGATGTAATAATGATTATGTGGATTAAACATGATATGAAATATAATGAGGTATTGTCAAAGTTGATTATGTGTTTTGTGAAGTAATAATCTCTGGATGAGATATTTAGCCGCTTGTGACTATTTTGTATCCATTTTGTCAAAATTGTTGTATGGAGAGACTTGGAATATGAAATAGAGTAAAGTGTTGTATTGTTATAAGTGATGGGTAACAATTAGTGTTATGATTTTGTTCGTAATGCAAGAGGGTTTATGCCTTGCAGTGAACATGTATGTGTAATGTTATAATGCCTTGTATGATGTTTAAGGTTTACTAGGTGTTGGGAAGGAGAGTGGCTTTCAATGTGGGGCCGGCGCCCAAAGTGGTAGTTAGGATAACCCGTTGAAAGTAGATTAATCAAGTGATAACCTAAAATGAATTAGGGGGTTAAGGGTAGATTTCACATTAAACAAGATTAATGGATTCCTCTCCCATGGCTTGTTGTGCTTGTTTAGACTAAGGATGGGTAGAGAAGGCCTGGTCGGCATGATTGACTTCCTTGTCCTCATGAAAGGAAGGTTGATTCCGCATGTGTCACCCTATGGGGCCGGCGCCTAGTGAGAGGCTGTCAGGATAACCATAGATGGGGGCCGGCACCTAGTGAGAGGCTGTCAGGATAACCCATGCTAGGACCGTGTGATGACACTTTCCCTACTACAACCTAGCACTCCTTGTTTGGTCTCTCCACTTATGTTATGTGTCGCCTCTGGAAGTTAAGTTGTGTTGTGTTGTTATTGCTATGTGTTGTATTGGCGTTTGGTCGTCCTTTGTTCTTGTTTGTCTTTTGTCTACCTGACTGTCACTATTTGGGACCTCATGTTAACTCCTAGCTCGGGGGGTGGACCTTAGGGTTCCACATGGTCAGGTGGAAGAGCTTCCTTATCCATTGGTTATTCTTGTCGAAGTCCATGTGCAGAAAAGATTTATCTCAGTTTTTAGACAATTGTACTTGAACCGGTTGATGCAGATGTATGTGTATAATCATGTACCAGATTTGTGTAACAGATCATTCATAAAGTATGTAATTTTGATGTAGTCTGGAATTGGCAATGTAAAGATGTCACGATGTACTTATGTGTAAGGAAAGCATTTCAGTTATGTATTTGATCATGTAGATTATGTTATTTGACGATATGCAATAAATATGAATAAGTATTTATTTGTGCATTGGATTTAGATTAGTTACTGATGTATGTTAAACTATGTTAGTTGGTTTGTAAAGTAATGCAACCTTGAATCCTTAGGGAATATGTCGTAACTAGATATGTTAACATTACTTGTTATCTTAATCATTTAAAAAAAAAAAATTCTATTTCATATAGCATAAATGTGTATTTCTTTAAGGTGTTCAAGGCAGGCATTACATCTGGTATCAGAGCCAAGTTTCTAACACTGGGTACTCTGGGATTTATATTAGCCCATTAAGCTATACTAGTTGTTTAAACTCTGAAGAACATATTCATTCGTAGTCCTCACCTAGCAACCTGAAGATGTTAAGTGGCAGGTGGAATTGGCCTCTGGATCTAGGGTATCAATAGACTCTCTTGTGCATGGTTGCAAGTTGAGGATAGGTCCTTTGTCTACCATGGCAGATCTTCGCATTATACCACTAGGATCCTATGACATAGTGTTGGGAATGGATTGGTTGGATGCTCATCGAGCAGTGATAGACTATCGCCACAAGTTAGTGAGGTGTGTTGATGAATCAGGCAATGAAGTAGAAGTGGTTGGGATTCAGAGACCCATCTCTTTACGTATCGACTTTGACTCTCTCTCTCCGATACAAACAATGAAGATAGCTTCATTTGCAAATGCCAAGGCAAATGAAAAACTCCTGAAGTCTCATATGGAAGACTGTGAGTTGTTAGAGGCTACTTCCGGAGTACTTGTAAAGATTATGCCATCAATCCAGATAGATCCGATAGCCTCCTCTTCCGGTAATCTAAAAACCTTAGTCAGCAGTGTTGATACACATTTTGATTCTCTAGAAAAATCAGCTGAAGAAAAGGTCCGGAAGGAATTTTTGGATAAAAGATTTTCAGAAGTATTAGGATTAATCTCTACCGATAGGAAAATTATGAGTATTGGAATAAAGAGCTTAGAAAATGCTCTTAAGGATGGCGGTGACATTTACAAATTTTGTATATCTTGGTCAAAGGCAACAACACAAATTGATAAGAGAATTAAAGAGGAACAGGACAAGCTACAAAGTTTATCTCAAAGTTTTGATCCCCTCTCTTCCTCCATAATAAATCAAGAATGTCAGACTATTGCAGTCTTGAATGAAATAAAGAATCTTGAGAAGGAAAGGAAGAATATCTCTAACCGGATGGGAGAACTTAGAAGGATTATAATCCCTAAGTTAGAAACTATGCATGAGGCCATCAGTGATGCTCAGACCACCGCCCAAACAAATGATCCGACAGATCTCAAGAGGGCAGAAGCTTTTGCATTTTTGTTGAGTGGTCACATCTCAATTTTGGAAAGAATGAAGCTAAGTTGGGCTACAGAACTGATCCAATTGAAGACATCCTTTGCAGACATTCTTCAGTATATGTGAGTATGTAAATATGAGGCTATGTATAGAAAATTTTTGAAAATTTTGGTGTGCGGACCCTACCCTTTGCCATTGATGTCAAAGGGGGAGTGAGGAGTAGTGAAAAATGAGGAATCCAACTAAGGGGGAGTTCCGGAAATTGTATACAAAGACAGAGCATCAGCAAAGGGGGAGCATAGTGTAAACACTTAGTCATTTTTCACTAAGTGTTGCCATCAATGCCAAAGGGGGAGATTGTTGGCAAGAGACACTATATGGATTCATGGTTGTTGTCATTGATGGAAACAAAGGTCATCCCACATATCCGCAAGTCATGATGTGTCTCTACCGAAAGTCAGAATGAAGGTTGTTGTGGTCCAGTGAACAAGAACAGAGCATGTGGCAAGGTCTGACAGATTGGTCTGGATCTCTCAGAGGAAGTGTCTTGGTGCAGTGCGGATTTGGGGAAGTCAAGAGGACTACCTTGAGTGGTATATTCCAAGGATTTAGCCTCCGGTGATGGACAAGGAAAAAGATATGAATAGTTGAGTACTGGATTCCTGAAAGACAGTGAAAACAGAGGAAGAACTGACTGACAGAGTATCAGACTACTTTCCGGATGTGTTACTGTTGATGATAAAGGTTGTGAAGGCATGAATCATGTTTGGCCGACATGATTAATGATATCTACAAGTATATGCTTGATCCGCATTGCTTGGTGAGCAAGGATTTAGCCGACAGAACAGAGTTTGTAAGAAACTAGACTGTTCTGGATGCCGACTAGAAAAGTGATGAAATTACTTGTGCGGATATATATAGAGGATGGATTTAGTTGTGAAGTGTATGATGGTGTGAAGGTATATGCGAATAAATGCAGAACAGAGCAGAAGTAGCAAGAAAGATCCGGTATGTGAAAGGATAGCAGAATAAAGAACAGAGGAAAGATGAAGTGCAGTAGATCAGTGTACTGAGCCTAACCGGAACTGAACTCCAGCATATGCAGATGCTTCCAATCAGTTCAAGACTGTGATTCTTATCACTTTGTAGACAGTGTGTCTCCTTGTAGGCAGTGGGCCTCTTTGTGAGCAGTGTGCTCGGGCAGTGAGCCCTAATTGGCAAGTGCCATTTTATAATTTCCTATTCTTCTAACAGAGAATAATTTTGGGTTAATCACCCCGTGGTTTTCTCCCTTAACAGGGTTTCCACGTCAAAAATACTGTGTCATGTGTTTCTTATTTCATGATAATGTTTTTGTGTTTAATTCAATGCTGCACTAATTAATATGAAAGTTCAAAAAGGGAAATAATTAGGATAACTGATTCACCCCCCCCCTCTCAGTTATCAACACCATTGCCACGAATTGATGACCTCTTTGATCAGATCAAGGGAGCTAAGGTGTTTTCAAAGATAGACCTAAAGTCTGGATATCATCAGTTACGTATCTTTGAGGCTGACATCCACAAGACAGCATTTCACACCCATTATGGGCATTATGAGTTCACTGTTGTACCTTTTGGGTTGACAAATGCACCATCTATGTTTATGAGTCTGATGAATGGTGTATTTCGCACCTATCTTGATAGATTTGTTCTGGTATTCTTAGATGATATATTGATTTATTCAAGGTCTGTGGAGGAGCATGAAGATCATTTGCGACAGGTTCTGCAGTGTTTAAGAGAAAATTAGTTATATGCAAATCTGGCTAAATGTGATTTCTTTCAAACTGAAGTGAAATATTTGGGACATGTTATTTCCGACAAGGGTATTGCAGTGGATCCTTCAAAGATTCAAGCTATCATGGACTAGCCTGCTCCTACCAATGTTTCAGAGGTTCGTAGTTTCATGGGTTTAGCAGGCTATTATCGACGATTTGTGGAAGGATTTTCAAAGATAGCTCACCCTATAACTTCTCTTCAAAAAAAAGGAAAGAAGTTCATTTGGTCAGAACAGTGTCAAGCAGCCTTTCAGACTCTTGAGGAGCGATTGACTAGTGCACCTATTCTAGCAGTGCCTAATCCTACCGAAGATTTTGTGGTATGTACTGATGCATCTTTGGAAGGTTTAGGAGTAGTTTTAATGCAGGAAGGTCGTGTGATAGCCTATGAGTCCCGTAAACTCAAAGATCATGAGTTGAACTATCCTACACATGACCTAGAGTTAGTTGCAGTTGTTCATGCACTAGTAAGATGGAGACACTTTTTACTGGGGCATCGGTTTGAACTACACAGTGATCACCGAAGTTTACAGTACATTTTTACACAGCCCAACCTGAATGCGAGACAGAGGCAGTAGATGGAGTTCCTATGTGAGTACGATTTTGAGGTAAAATATATCCAAGGTAAGGAGAATGTGGTGGCAGATGCTCTTAGTCGGCGAAGACATGAACTTTCATCAATCACTCTTGGAGTGGATTTGAGAGGACAAATTCTTGCAGCACTCCCTGCAGATAGATGGTATCAGGAAGTGAAAGTAGAAGTTGAGTCTGGTAGAACCTTGGAGGGTAGATATATTGGATATTCTATCAAGTCGGATGGTCTCTTGCGACATTTAGGTTGCATTTATGTGCCTTCTACAGAGGGTCTCCGCACCCTAATCATAACTGAGTCACATCGGGCACCTTATTCTGCTCATCCAGGTGTCAAGAAGATGTATGCAGACCTTCGCCAGATATATTTTTGGGCCAGAATGAAGAGGGATATTGCTGATTTTGTTTCGAGATGCTTAGAATGTCAGAGGGTTAAGGCAGAACATCAGCATCCTACAGGTCTTCTCCAGCCACATCTTATTCCAGAATGGAAATGGGACATCATTTTAATAGATTTTATAGTTGGTTTACCCATGTCCTCTCATTGTCATGATGCAATAATGGTCACTGTAGACAGGCTTACGAAAGTAGCACACTTTTCTCCTATCTGATCTTCATATAATGCTTCATATGTGGCCAAAATCTTCATGGAGGACATAGTCAGATTGCACAGGATTCCTCATAAGATAATCTCTGATCGTGATCCAGTGTTCACTTCAGCTCTTTGGACATCCCTTCAGCATGTATTGGGGACTCAGTTGAACTTCAGTTCAGCTTATCATCTAGAGACTGATGGGCAAACTGAGAGGGTCAATTAGGTCCTCGAGGATATGCTCAGAATGTATGTTATGGATCAACAAAACTGTTGGGAAGATTATTTGTTTTTGGTGGAGTTCGCGTACAATAATGGGTATCATAGTTCTACTGGCATGTCCCCTTTTCAGGCTCTATATGGTCGTCCTTGTCGTACCCCACTAAGTTGTGATCATCTTGAGGATAGAGTCCTTCTAGGACCACAGATGCTCCAAGAGATGGAGCAGTAGGTTGATCACATTAGAGAGCATCTGGTGGCAGCACAGGATAGACAGAAGAAATATGAAGATGCTCATAGACTTGACCGTCAATTTTCAGTTGGTGATCGGGTGTTCTTGCGGGTGCATCTGCGAAAGAGTCCAATTTGTTACAGAAAAGGCTCTAAGCTTGCACCGCGTTTTGTAGGGCCATTCGAGGTTTTGGAGAGAATTGGTCATGTTGCATACCGTCTTGCTTTGCCGCCTAGCTTGTCGCGCGTCCATGATGTATTTCATGTTTCTATTCTTAGACCCTATCATCCAGATATTTCTCATGTCCTTGATTGGAATGCCTTGCAGGTAGAGGACGGGCAGCTAGCTTTGGAGCCCATAGGCATTTTGGAGCACATGTGACTCGCTCTCAGGAGCAGAGTCATAGAGCAGGTAAGGGTCCAATGGGATCCTAGTGATGAGACTTTAGCTACCTAGGAAGATACATCCCGAATGCGAGAGCTATATCCATATTTGTTCGTAGGCTTCCAGGAGTAAGCCTGATCCTAGGGGGGGAAGATGTAGTGCCCCTCAACTTGTCGTCTGTCAAACTGATGTTTGCTTAGTAATATTGGACATTATGATAGTATCTTAGATAGATTGATGATGGATCTCTTGTTATTTTGTTAATTCATTACGGACCTAATTATGATAACAGATGTTGATGTTGAATTATGTTATTTAATACTTTAGAATTTGATAAATAAACTAGATGTTACAGATGTTTTGATGTCAATTGCGATATTGGATTGTAAGAGGATTGAATGTTTTATGTTGACTAGTAATCAGATACCTTATTCAACATAGTTAATTGTTTATTCATAAACGTGAATGGAACAATGTTGTATTACTCACTCTCGAGTACCCTACACCACTACGATTTCCATTCACTATAGGACTGCATGTGGATATATATCTTGTATGTTTAACTGTGCGTTGCTGTAGGATGCAGGTACTAGGCACTGACTCCACCTGATTACCAGGTCTGAGCGTGCCTTCGCCAATGGATTAGTTGATTGGAGTTAACATGAGGCCCCTAGTTAGTGTTGTCTGGTCGTCAGTTACCCTTGTGGTTATTATTGTTGTCATTCGATCATGACTTGCTGTCAGGTAATATTGCACCTTGAAGTCTAATTAGGTCCGAAGGTGTCTAAGTGTGTAAGGTAGTGTTGTGCTTTAATTGGAATCATTATACGAAAAATATAAATATTGATAATTGAATATACTTGTAAATAAATTACTAATTTAGGGGAAATAAAATTGTTAAATAAAGTTGTAAGAAATTTTGTATTGTTCAATATAATATTATTTATAATAAATATTTAAATAAATAAAATAGTTGTAGTCATGTTGTAAATTGTGATTTACAACTTAATTAATAAAATAAATTAATATATAGTTGTAAAATTATAGATTGACGTAATATTACAATTTTATTAATAACAATATGGTTGGTCGGCTATAAAGTAATTAAATTTTGTCAGAACTGTATATTAATATTTTAAAAAGTAACTTTTTGGGATCATTAAATTAAATAAAAATATATCTTGAGGAGGGAGATGCACGGGATCACATACCAAGCTCCTTGGAAGATTGAAGGGACTGTTCTATAAAAGAGAAGCTTGTAGAGGCAAAGAGGGGGGGAATTACAGGTGAAAGAAGAGAGAAGAAGGCTGGAAAAAGAAGCTTGGATCTACAACAATTGAAAACAGACTTGTCGATTCGATATCAAAGCCAGGTTCCACTGAATGCCTAATTTCTGAATCTGAACCTGTTTGGTTGATTGCTTCTTTAATTGCAAATGAAATTATTTTGGTTAAATGGCTTTCTGCTTGAGCCTTCTGTCACTTTTGCAAATGTTTATTTTTCTATGGACGGATCTAGATGTAAATCATTCAAGTCTTTAATAAATGGAATTTTCCTTACAATCCTCCCACCGTCCTCCAAACCCTTATCAGAAAAGTGTTTTCTTCATATGAGGCTGCCTCAACTAGTCTTCCTTCCTCTGTATAACAATGAAGTTCTTGACATTGTCATCTTCCCTCAGTCGTATTTACCTGTAGCAGATTCCACCATGGTATTGAGTGTAGTTTTCTGCATTTGTCTTGGGGGCGCACATATATAACTGCCAGATCTAAATGGCATTGAACCTTAGTTTTGTTGAAAGAGAACAGATATGGGCAACGGATCGGTTATACATGTATATATATAATCCATTGTTGTTTAATCACTATTAAAACCCGAAGAAACACATCGACCATTCCATGATATGATAACACAGTTAAGAATAGGAGATTCGCTGGGTGTAGAGATTAGATTTTTATTCATTCTGTAGCATTGTCACAACAGACTTTTCTTTCCTCCAGTATTTTGTGCTTCATCCAACACATTTTCTTGATGAGTTTGCTCTCGTTTCTCTGCATTATCTACTTCACAATTTTGCCCTTCTTCAAAAATTTTAGCGCCACAGAGAAATGGTGGCAAATGGTGGTTTAATCGTGGGTACCCTGTCGTTCGAGCTATTGAATTAGACCAGAATATGATTGTTGCTATCTCTGTAGGTCTTGTTAGCATTACTGTTGGTATTGGTATTCCAGTGTTCTATGAAAGTCAAATCAATAATGTAGCAAATCGAGAGAATGACCAGCCATGTTTTCCGTGCAAAGGAACTGGTGCTCAAACATGTCGCATTTGCTTGGGAGCGGGTGATGTTACTGTTGACTATGGAGGAGATGAGACTGAGGTATCCCAATGTGTAAACTGTGAAGGAAAAGGTTCTTTGACCTACACTACATGTCAAGGTACAGGAATCCAGCCTTGGTGCTTAGACCGAAGAGAGTTTAAGGATGATGATTGATTTATCTACATTAAACATTATGCACTAGATTACAAGGACTTTTTGACCTTCAAGAACAATATTCTGCCTTTGATGGAGACTTGGACCATTGACACACAATAAACTAAGATGCCACGTCCAAGGGAATCTCTTCTATCAAAAGTATGATGGGATGGCGCTCAAACTGGAGTGGATCACCCTGCTATTTCAAATCAACAGTTTAGGCAATTCACAAAACCCTTGCAGATTTAAATAGGTAATGTCTATCGCCGCGCTTGCAACAAATCCATTTTTGCATATATCCTGTAATTATTCAATTACTAGTTGGATCGCTGCTCTTGCAATTAGTCTATTTTGTAATCATTCCACTCTCTTTTATCGCTGTTTTACCCCAGCATTCCATCTGGTTGGAGGTTTCATTCGTTGAATCGCACAATCATTTCAATGTTTATAGATTGCTATCATCTTCAGCTAATCGCACTTTGTATGATAAGTTCAACGTCTTCTAATAGCCGAAAACCAGCTATCTTGGCATAAACTTGGGATTTACCGTATGTTGTAATTGCATTCACATTGTTTATAACCTCAAAGCAACCACTTATAGCAACGATAGCTCTCTGCTGGGCACACAAGATTTTTATGGGCTTCGAAGGGTAGAAAAACATCTGCAATACTAGTTCAACGTTTTGTTTTAAAACAATCTTCCATTTCAGATTCAACAGTGACTTCATTGTTAAGTATAGCGCTGCCTCTGAAAAAGATCGACCAAAGCAAATGACAACAGTAAAAGCTTATTGAATCCTTGGTATTGGAGAGAGTGTTGAAGACCAAGTATGCACGCTGGGAAATCAAAAGCTGGAGATCACTGGTATTTTTCCATTGTTTTCTGCCGACCTTCATCTAGTGGCTTGTCCAAACGCTGCATCATCTAGTGAATCAGCATTTACATTATTCATAAGTTGTAATCAAACCATCTACAGAAATGTGTGCTTTATCATGGTGCTCATACTAGATTTGATCCCACTTCAATTTTAGTTTTACGGAGTTTCAAGCTTTCCACATAACCAGCATAGACATAATGGGTATCTCAACATAAATTTGACGCTGATTGTACACACACAGTAATCAACTGTCTCTAAGCTGCGTAAGAGCTTGTAATCTACTCTGCAGTACAGAATTTTCATCAAAAAACCATCTAAAGTCGATACCGTGAAATATATATATCAAACTAGTAAGTTTGAGGGACGTTGCCAGAAGTTGTTAGACTAATCAATATCATCCTTTTCAATGGTAAGACAGTCAATAACAATTTTACACCTCATTTACAATTCATATAAGTTGATCATGATTCCATAGGCTCCTACAAGACAGTAGACTATTATAGCTATAACAGATATAGTGAAAGTATCTACATGAAAACTGTAATGCCTTGGAAACAAACATAGTTGATACATCTAACAAGTATTGGCAGCATGAGAATTACCAGTTCTGATCATCTTATTAAACAAATTTGAATCATCTTTGACTTAAACATTTCTGAGATATCATCACGACGAAGACATGCAAGTATATTAAACTATCTTATCTAGTTAAGGTTAAGCGAATGACTGTATGAAGGCAGAATCTGGAGGAAAATAAAACAATAGTGTTCACCATTGACGATTGTTCCTCATTATAATTGTCGTTTAGTTATATGGCATTAACTTAGCGTTCTTATTCATTTCATTTCTTGAAAGAGTTAAGTTAATTGGACAAGTTTGAAAGAAAGATGATTAAGATCGTATAGATATGGAAGTGTCATAATGGTAAACAGGAATTGAATGGCATAACTATATTAAGTGTTTCTTTTACGAATAAATAATTGTAGTTATTTGGTTAATCAAGTAATGTATCTTTTGAAACAAAATAAAGATTATTTAGATAATTAGTTGTAAGGTATTAATTTAATTGTTGCAATTTAATGTTCATTTTATTACGGCAGTTGTTTACATTGAACGGAGAAAGAATTGTAGTGTAAACTCTAGAACTGTATTGAACTGTATGAGTTAAGTATTTCTATTGTCGTAAAGAGTCGAATTGAGAGTGGTCAAACTCAAATTCTAGAGGCTTAGTTGTCATAGTTGAGTACTTGCGACATGTGTATAGTTGTTTTTGTACTTGTGATGTAATAATGATTATGTGGATTAAACATGATATGAAATATAATGTGGTATTGTCAAAGTTGATTATGTGTTTTGTGAAGTAATAATCTCTGGATGAGATATTTATCCACTTGTGACTATTTTGTATCTGTTTTGTCAAAATTGTTGTATGGAGAGACTTGGAATCTGAAATAGAGTAAAGTGTTGTAATGTTATAAGTGATGGGTAACAATTAGTGTTATGATTTTGTTCATAATGCAAGAGGGTTTATGCCTTGCAGTGAACATGTCTGTGTAATGTTATAATGCCTTGTATGATGTTTAAGGTTTTCTAGGTGTTGGGAAGGAGAGTGGCTGTCAACGTGGGGCCGGCGCCCAAAGTGGCAGTCAGGATAACCCGTTGAAAGTAGATTAATCAAGTGATAACCTAAAATGAATTAGGGGGTTAAGGGTAGATTTCACATTAAACAAGATTAATGGATTCCTCTCCCATGGCCTATGGTGCTTGTTTAGACTAAGGATGGGTAGAGAAGGCCTGGTCGGCATGATTGACTTCCTTGTCCTCATGAAAGGAAGGTTGATTCCGCATGTGTCACCCTATGGGGCCGGCGCCTAGTGAGAGGCTGTCAGGATAACCCATGCTAGGACCGTGCGATGACACTCTCCCTACTACAACCTAACACTCCTTGTTTGGTCTCTCCACTTATGTTATCTGTCACCTCTGGAAGTTAAGTTTTGTTGTGTTGTTATTGGCATGTGTTGTATTGGCATTTGGTCGTCCTTTGTTCTTGTTTGTCTTTTGTCTACCTGACTGTCATTGTTTGGGACCTCATGTTAACTCCTAGCTCGGGGGGTGGACCTTAGGGTTCCACATGGTCGGGTGGAAGAGCTTCCTTATCCATTGGTTATTCTTGTCGAAGTTCATGTGCAGAAAAGATTTGTCTCAGTTTTTAGACAATTGTACTTGAACTAGTTGATGCAGATGTATGTGTATAATCATGTACCAGATTTGTGTAACAGATCATTCATAAAGTATGTAATTTTGATGTAGTCTGGAATTGGCAATGTAAAGATGTCACGATGTACTTATGTGTAAGGAAAGCATTTCAGTTATGTATTTGCTCATGTAGATTACGTTATTTGACGATATGCAATAAATATGAATAAGTATTTATTTGTGCATTGGATTTAGATTAGTTACTGATGTATGTTAAACTATGTTAGTTGGTTTGTAAAGTAATGCAGCCTTGAATCCTTAGGGAATATGTCGTAACTGGATATGTTAACATTACTTGTTATCTTAATCATTTAAAAAAAAAAATTCTGTTTCATATAGCATAAATGTGTATTTCTTTAAGGTGTTCAAGGCAGGCGTTACATATTTACTCTTATATGAGGAATGTCTATTAGTAAGTGTGATGATTTTATGTATAATGTTGTGGTACTTAAAACTTCTATTGTTGTGTTATTGTAGCATTGGGGGTTTGTATTTGTAGTTTTTCAACAATAATAGATGGATTTATAAGCCTAGAACTAATAAGTATATATTAGTATTAGGATACTTTTTAACTCTTAATGCTGATGTTTATTTTAGTAGCAATTATCTTTCTAGTTAAAATTTATACTAGTTCATCTGAGTAAAACAATAGTTCTCCTAGTGTCTTAAGAGACTTAGGAAGTAATGGAATAGATATATATGTTGGAGTTAGGCTAGATAAATGATAGTTTCCAAAATATGAAGAATGAGTTTCAATGAGTTGGTGTTTTCTTGAGCTAATTATAATTCTTGTGTATTAGTATAAGATTTAGAGATTGCCACTACTTAATTATGTAGGAATCTAAACCTTCATCTGGTCATTTTATCTTATAATCAAGGTATTTGCTTTAATCTAATAAATATTGCTTGTATAAGATTACTATTTATATGGAAGTAATGTAATTTATTATCTTAGTTATTTCATTTCAACTTTCTTGAGGTCTATTATAAAAACTTGTTTAATAAATATTATTTTAGATCTATTATTTTTTAATGTCAAACCATACTTTCAGCTAGGCAGAGCATAATCAACTCTCTGGCTATCTAATTTTTGAGTAGAACAAAGTTATTGATAATATAGTTAGTTCATTCCCTTTAAATAGAAAGATAAGATATTTGGTTAATCTCATTTATAGGAAAATTATTATTAGAGTTTCTTAATAATAATTACAAAGTTTAAACATTCCTATTTTTGTCTGTTATATTGGTTGAAACTAAATGATTGCTAAGGATGAATTTTGATCAACTAGTTTTTATTTTAAAATAATAGCTATCTTATTGTCTCATAGAGTGGAAGTTATTAGATTGATACTTTCTAAATTATAGGGATCTACTTCTCTTTGGAAATTAATTTTATTTAGAATATTGCTATTAGAAAACACCGTGAATGGTTATCATTTTTGAGTTAGTTAAATTGTTACTAGAATTTAATTTACTCATTAGGAATTAAAAAGAAGGAAAATATTGATGTGAATAACTTTTATATATAATTGTTAAGATAGCTTTGTATTCTTCAGAGTAATTGCCCCTTTTAAGAATAGAACCATATTAGTTCAATATATTAAATGATTAAATATGGTTTTTAATTGTGAAATAGATTTATATGGTAATGTAAGTATTATAAATGTTAGTATTATATATTGAGTTAAATAATTATACTCATTTTATTTTTGTTAGATATAAATTTGTTTAGATATGATTTAGTAATAAATTTGCTTAGCCTTACATTGATTTTAATAAATAAATATTAAATTAGGGATTTACTGTGAATTGGATTATTATGGTTATATTAGATGAAATTACAATAGTATATGTTATTATTTGGATTTTATTTTAAGAGTGAAAACCTCTTGTGCTCATTGGTTTAAATTGTCTAATGGTATTATGTTGAGTTCATTTTAAATATGGTTTTGTTTGAAGTTCCATTGTTCTAACGTCGTAGGCATTGATGATGTTAGTAATATAAGTTTAAAAGTTGTTAGTAACCTTATTTTTGGAGGGATCTTAATAGTGGGAATACGACTTTTATGTGTCTTGTCTAACATTCTTATAGTAAGATTATAAGAGCTTGTTGTCATTTTGTTTCACTATTTTAAAAATTATTTTGTGTAATATCTTTACGTTTAGATAAGGTGGGAAAGATTATAGTTAGTGAATTGTAGTAGTAAGTTATTAAATAAATCATAGAGGGAATTATAGATCTTGAGATTTGATTAGAATATTGTTATCTTAAGTAAGTTTATGATTTAATCTAAGAAGAGAGATTTAAAGTATTTTATTGAATCCATGTTAAAATAGTTCGAAAAGTGTTTTGGATATATAATTATTCCTTGTTGTTTATTGCTGATTTTGAACTGATGTGTATCAATGATGCAATTGGGTCATTGCATTTATTTTGGCTTTGAGTCTTGCTGTTATAATTGGTGATCATGTTAGTTGCATGGGAGTTTAAGGTTGTTAAGCATCATGCTTTGGTTAGTTGTTTATTGGTATTTGTGTTAAAATATTTTTAGCTCCAGAGGCTTGTTACCTTAAATTCAGTGCGATATTATGGCAAGGTTGTTTTGGTGATGTGTCTTTTGGTATGAGGTCTTGATGTAGATTAGAAAAGATTGTTGTTTTGAATTTGAAAATTGTTGATTAAATGTTTTATTTGATTTGGGATTTTGAAATGGACAGGGGAATGTTTCATGGTTGAGAGTTTGGATTTAAAATGATCTATGTAATGTTTTGGTTTGTGAAAAGTGTGATGCCTTTCAATCCCTTGTCCATGCATGTTATTGCTTTATGGGTGATTGTTAAGGCTTGCCAGTTGTATGTAGGAGTGTGGCTTTCATGGTGGGGCCAGTGCCCAAAGTGGCTGCCTGGATAACCCCATGGAAGTTGTAATCAAGTGATAACTTAATAATTGATCTAGGTGGGTTGGGTAGTAATTCACATAACAAGATAAGTATGATGCCTCACCCATGCCTTGAGTGCTTTCACAGGCTAAGGATGGGATGAGAAGGCCTGGTTGGCAAGGTTGACCTCCTTGTCTCCATGAGAGGATGTGTTAGCTCCGCATGTGTCACCCTATGGGGCCGGTGCCTATAGAGAGGTCACCAGGAAAACCATAGATGGGGGCCAATTTCTAGTGAGAGATAGCCTAGAAAACCCATGCTAGGACCATGCGATGAAACTCTCCCTACTGTAGCTTAGTTACTTCCTCTTTGTTTTGGTTGTTGCCTCTGATGAATTGACTTGTCTTGAAGATTTGTCTTAATGATTTGACTTGTCTTGCTGATTTAATTTGACTTGAAGAATTGACTTGTCTTGATGATTTGACTTATCTTGAAGATTTGTCTCGATGATTTGACTTGTCTTGCTGATTTAACTTGACTTGATTATTTGACTTGTCTTGATGATTTGACTTGTCTTGTTGATTTGACTTGTTTTGATGATTTAACTTGTCTTCATGATCTGAGTTGTCTATACGAAGTCTGTATCTATCTTCTTGTATCCCTTGACTTAGTGGAACCTCATTGTTATCTCCTAGCTTGGAGGGATGGATCTCAGTGTTCCACATGGTTGGATGGAAGAGCTTAATCCATTGGTTTTTCTTGGCTGACCTAATTTGTGATCACTGTAGATGATTCTCCAGTTTTAGACTTATACTTGCATCCTCAAGAGTTATATTATAATTTCAGTATTGTATTGTTGTATATTGTAAACCAACATGATCAGTCATGTAATCTTTTATTTGAAGCTTTGTAACTGCTCATCTCTACAAATGAATGATGTAAATCCTCTTCTGTTGTATTATAATGTATATTACTTGTATTGTTATAATTTTATATTTTTCTGCTGCAGTTATGTTCCCTAGAGGTGTTAGCTGTTCATTTTATTTAATGTTGTTAATAGTGTAATTATATTTAATGATTAATGCATTTACTTGCTTCAAAAAAAAAAAATTGTTTACACTTGTTAGTCTAACACTCTAGGGTTGCATGATGGAGCATCACAAGAGAAATGAATGCCAACCATGCCAAGCCTTAGGTAGGACTCAAATGCAATTTTCTATGTAACAACATGCTTTACAAACCTTGAAGCATAACCGCAAGTAGTGAAAACAACCAAGTCGGTCATGGAACTAATGTTAACACCAAGACCTTTAGGAACATGCTTCATGCATGATCTAAATTACATTTTGTATACCAAGCAAAAGATAGGAACATGATATAGAGACTTCCACAAGAAAATTACAATCAACAAGAACATCTGCATAACCTCTAAACACTTTATCCATAAGATTCTTCAAATTGGAGCATCTGAACATTATTGTTGGCCACTGTCGTAAAGGAAAGATAGCTTGCAAAGTACCAAATGATGAACCATTTGAATTGAAGGCACATAACATCATTACAAACTTAATTCTAGAACCACAGACTATAAAACTTAAATGTAGAGAAATGCATAGCAGAATACATTCTCCCTATCGCCATTAGATACATAAAAAATAGGTTTTACTTTGGTGAATAGAACTCACTCAAATCTTCATACCAAAGGCTCAAACTTGAAACATAGAAACTAGAGACATCCCTTAACATAACTTCCAAACCACCTACAATGATATTCAATCTATAGGATATGTGGAGCAAAACATTGTACTATTCTTTTCAGACACTTGCTCAAACTCATTCAAATAATTTCCTTAGATGCTAACCTTAGGTGTTGACATCAATGACAACACTTACTTCTCATACTTGCAACAATCTCCCCCTTTGTCATTGATGGCAACACATGATGTTAAAAAACATCAAGAGAAACAAACTTGCTTTACTTCTTTGCTCCCCCTTACTTTATGCTTTCTCTGACTGCAACTTTTCTTCTTAGTTTTTTCACATGAACTTCCCCCTCTTTCACATTAATGGCAAAGGGTACTAGACCTTTTCTTTCTCTTTACTGCTCAACTCCACCTATCATCAACACTACAACATTATTGCTCTTAATTAGAAACTCATATCAGCATCATCTACCAGCTCCCCCTAAGAGGTAGCCTACGAAATATCAATCCAGATCAAAGAATGAGACTTTGAACACCACTGGACTAATGTATTTCCTATGCATCTTAGTTTAGAGGAGGTTAATAACCTATAACTTCTCCCTAAGATACCAAAAAGTATCCTTAGGCAGAGGTTAAGTGAATATATCTGCAATCTGATCCTTTGTAGACACATACTCCATCTTTTCTTCATTCTATTTTAGCTTTTCTCTCAGAAAGTGGTACCTTATTGATATATGCTTTGTCCTTAAGTGCATCACTAGATTATTTGAAATGTTTATAGCACTTGTATTGTCACAAAAGATTCAAATAGGTTCTTCATACACAAATCTTATGTCCTTCATTGTTTGCTTCATCTAAAGCACTTGAGTGCAACAACATGCTGTAGTGATATATTTTGCTTTTACATTAGACAAAGAAACTGATTCTTTCTTCTTTCTCAGCCATGAAACCAATCTGTTACCCAAGAGGAAAGCACCTCCACTTGTACTTTTTTTTTCATCAGCATCTCTAGCCCAATCTGTATCTATATAAGCACTAAGAGTGAAATCAGTATCTTTAGGATACCACAATCCATAGTCTGAAGTGCCTTTTAAATACCTCATGATCATCTTGACTGCCATCACATGTGACTCTTTGGGATCTTCTTGAAATCTTACCACAAGACAGACTACATGTATTATGTCTGGTCTGGTATGGGTTAGATAAAGTAGTCCTCCAATCATAGACCTATACTTTTTCTGATCAATCTTAGGTGATTCATCATTCTTGCTCAGCTTGCAACTAGTTACCATAGGAGTACATACTGGCATAGAATCCTCCATTCCAAACTTCTTCAATAACTTTTTCACATATTTGGACTAAGAAATGAAAATTCATATTTTTGATTGAGTAATCTGTAGTCCTAAAAAGAAATTCATTTCACCAAACATAGACATCTCAAGCTCCTTTTGCATTTCCTCTACAAATTTCTTACACATACATTCATTGCCTCCAAAGATAATATCATCAACAAAGACTACAAAAATTAGAATTTGATCATCATTCATTTTGAAATAGAGATTACTATCTGCGGTACCTTTATTGAACCCTAATTGCAACAAATATTTGTCCAACCTTGCGTACCAAGTTCTAGGAGCTTGTTTTAGTGCATACAAGGCTTTCTTCAATTTGCACACCATGTCATCTCGATCTGATGACTGAAATCCTTCTGGTTGTTTAATGTACATTCAAGAATGCAGACTTTATATCCATCTGATACACCTTGTCAAAATCCTTGTGTACTGCAAATGCTAGAAACATTCTTATTGCTTCAATCCTTGCCATAGGAGCATAAGTCTCCTCAAAGTCTATAACTTCAACCTAAGAATATCCTTTGCATACCAGTCTTGCTTTGTTTCTTACTTCTTTTCCATTTTCATTCATCTTATTTCTAATAACCCCTTTAGTACCAATCACATTCTTATTAGCAAATATAGGAACCAATTCCCAAGTTTGATTATTCTCTATCTGCGTCAGCTATTCTTTCATATCTTTTACCCAACTTTCATCTTTGAAGGCTTCACTTACAATTTTAGGTTCAATCTTTGAAAGAAAATAGTAGTTAACTTGTTCCTCTGCAGCTCTTTTCCTTATCAATACTCCTTTTCTTTTGTCACAAATTATTTTATCTTCTAAATGCTTAATCCTTACATACCTGGGAGTCTTAACAACACTTTCTGAAGCCTTTTCTTCTTGATTGTCCATTTGTTCCACCTTTTCTTCATTGACTGTAACTGTAGGTTCATCTGATTCATAGCCACTCAGATCTGATGTTATTTCCCTATCTTCAACAACCTTCACATTAGCACTCACAATGACCTTGTTCAATCTCTTATTGTAGCACTGGTAGGCCTTACTCTTAGTAGAGTATCCAAGGAAAATTCTTTCATCACACCTAGCATCAAACTTTCCTAACTCTTCATCTCTTCTGATATAACATTTGCTTTCAAAAACTTTGAAATATTTCACTATGGAAACTCTTTCGTACCACAATTCGTAAGGAGTTTTAGTACCATTACCTTTGACTTGGACTCATTTTGAATGTAGACATTAGTATGTATAGCTTCTCTCCAATACACTTTCGGTAGGTTAGCCTCCATCATCATTGACCTATCAGCCTCTTGAACTATCTTTTTCTTTCTTTCAACAACTCCATTTTTCTTGGGAGTCCTAGGAGCAGACAACTATCTTTTTATCCCATGCTCTTCATAGAAAATGTTGAATTCATTTGATGTAAACTCACTTCCTCTATCAGACCTTAAGCATTTGATCCTCAATTATAACTCATTCTCAACCATTGCCTTGAAAGCTTTGAACTTGTCTAGGGCTTTTGATTTCTCTTTTAGAAAAATGACCCATGTCATTCTGGAATAAAGTACCTGTCTCCTTCCAGGACCACACAAATTGTTATACACCAGCTTAAGCAATCAAGCAAAAAATTGTTCTTTACTCTTGAAAATTGTCCTTGTTTGTTTCCCAAATTGACATTCCTTGTGCAAATAGTATTAGCAGGATTCACAATCTTAAGTAAATCTCTCACAGCTTGTACTGAGCTTATCTTCACCGAGTTGTCAAAATTAATATGACACATCCTTCTATGCCACAACTAACTCTCATCTGTCTGAGCTAACAAACAAAAATCATTAGTTCCTCTCAAATGATAAACATTACCATTAGTCTTTTTACCATTGGAAATCACTATTCCGGAGCACTCCATGATCTTGCATCCATTATCCTTGTATCTCAGTCATATCCTTTGTCACACATTTGACCAACACTTAAAATATTATGCTTTAAACTCTTCACATATGGAACATCATTTGTGTTATGCTTACCATCAACATAAATAGATCCTCTTCCACAAAACTTACCAGCTGCATTATCTCCTAACCTAACCATACCTCCATCATACTTTTCTAGAATTACAAACTTACTTTATCGCAACTCATGTGATGCGAACATGCACTGTCAATAATATACTCATCCTTATCTTTCTCAGCCTCACAGACAGACAGGGCACTCTCTTCCACTAGTTTTTCTTCTTTCATACAGCTAGCCGGATTAGTAGCCACAAGTTCTTCCTTAATAGCAATAAACAAACATTCATTTGCACTAGTACCATCAGACTCATCATCTATCCAACATCATCATCAAAATCTCTAACATAATGGCATTTCTTTATAGTCCTAGGTCTACTTTCAAATTTCTTCTTTCCTCTCTCAATTCTCTCTAGACATCTGGAGGCATAGCGACCAATCTTACCACAAGAAAAGCATTTTAATGGTAATTTGCCTTTGAACTTACTAGTACCTCTTTGCATTCTATTCTTAAAGTTGACTTCAATCTCATCAAGGTCATCATCTGATTCTACGGCATATTTCTGAGATCTTGAAGTTTTTTCTGAAGCGTTGGCTTTGAAAGGAGTCTCAATCTTCGGTAGAGCATCTCCAAACTATCTTATCTCAAAAGTTGTAAGCTTCCCAAGCAACCGATCTATTTTAATCTTTTTCACACTCATAACTTCTTCAATTACTTACACCTTCTAGCTATAGGATTTAGGCAATGACCTAAGAATCTTCAGCACAACCTCATCCTCCTTAATAGTTCCTCCAAGACCTTTGATTCCATTGACAATTTTATCAATCTTTTACATGTACATTGTTATGTTCTCATCATCACTCATCTTCAAGCCTTCATACTTTGCCTTCAGATTTTGTAATTTTGCACTTTTTACAGAATCATCTCCTTCGTACAAATTTTTCAACTTATCCCAGATCTCATGAGCAGTTTCTAGATCCATAACTTTCACTAACTCAGTATTAGATAGGGCATTTAACAGAGCATCTCTAGCTTTTCAATTTAGCTCATATTGTTTGACTTCATCTTCATCTGATGGACCATTTTCAGGAATAGTATACTTTTTCTCTGCTATCTTCCAAACACTACAACCGAGAGAAATAAGATGACTTTTCATTCATACCTTCTATAGAGCATAATATGTTCCATCAAACTATGTAGACTCTTTTTTGTGTACCATCTTGTGTCTATTAGGCTCTTTTCTGAGGAACCCTCACTCTGACACCAATTGTTGAAATGTGCAAGACAACTAAGAGGAGGAGGGTAAATGTGCAAGACCACTTAATCACCATTATTGTAATTTAACCATGAAAGCATAAAATCAAAATTTAAACACATTCAACACATGAGCCACCAGATTTTTTTACGTGGAAAACCCAATAAGGGAAAAACCATGGTGAGTGTTAGCTCACAATATAAATGATAGATCAAAATTTACAAGGCTCATTGCTAGAGGCTCACTACCAATGGGGCTCACTACCCATAATGCTCACTACAAAAGAAGGGTCTCACCGCCAATGGGGTGGCTCACTGCTAGAGTTGGTGAACTGAGATAGTAGCATCTATACTATGCCAAGGTTTAGTTCCATTGAAGTGCAATAAATTTATTCTGCTCTGCTCTACTATTTCACTTCAAACTTATCTTTGCATCTTCACATGCTCATCAATCATTCACAAATTCATTTCATGTATTTATACAATTCATCAACCTTGGAATGAACATCAAGGTTGGCATTACAATCATCAACCATTGGAACAATCTCCAAGGTCCGCATACATACATATTTAGCCAATATTAAAATTAGGTCTGGATGTAAATGGATTAGGGGAGAAGAGAAATGGTTGTAGACCAAACCAAGCCTTAGCTAGGACTCAAATGCAATTTTCCACACAATAACACACTTTACAAACCTTGAAGCATAACTGTAAGTAGTGAAAACAACCAGGTCGGCCAGAACCAATGTTAACACTAAGACCATTAGAAACACGCTTCATGCATGATTTGAATTACACTTTGTGGACCAATCAAAAGATAGGAACATGATCTAGAGACTTCTACAAATATGTTACAATCACAAAGAACATCTGCACAACCTCTAAACACTTTATCCATAAGATTCTTCAAACCAAAGCACTTGAACATTATTACTGGCCACTGTCATAAAGGAAAGATCACTTGTGGAGCACCAAATCATGAACCATTTGAACTGAAGGCACATAACATCATTACAAACTTAATTCTAGAACCGCAGACTATAAAACCTAAATGCAGAGAAATGCAGAGTAGAATACATTCTCCCTGTCACCATTAGATACACAGAAAAATAGTTTTTACTCTGGTGAATAGAACTCACTCAAATCTTCATACATAGAAACTACAAACATCCCTTAACATAACTTCCAAATAGCAGACAAAGATATTCAATCTATAGGATATCCAGAGCAAAACACTATACTATTCTACTCAAACACTTGCTCAAACTCATTCAAATAATTTCCTTAGATGGTAACCTTAGGTGTTGACATTAATGACAACACTTATTGCTCATACATGCAACAATCTCCCCATTTGTCATTGATGGCAACACATGATGTGAAAAACCATAAAGACAAAAAACTTGCTTTGCTTCTTTTCTCCCCCATACTTTATGCTTTCTCTGACTGCAACTTTTCTTCTTAGTTTTTTCACATGAACTTCTATCCCCCTTTGACATCAATGGGAAAGGGTACCAGACCTTTTGTTTCTCTTTACTGCTTAACTCACCCTATCATCAACACTGCAATACTTACTGCTCTTAATCAGGAACTCATATTAGCAACATCTACTAGCTTCCCCTGAGAGGTAGCCTAGGAAACATCAATCTAGATCAAATAATGAGACTTTGAGCACCACTGCACTGATGCATTTCCTATGCATCTTATTTTAGATCAAGAGGGATAATAACCCCTAACTTTTACCTAAGATACTCAAAAGTATCCTTAGGTAGAGGCTTAGTGAAAATATCTGCAATCTGATCCTTTGTGGACATACTCCATGTTTACTTCATTCTCTATTACCTTTTCTTCATAAAGTGATACCTTATTGATATATGCTTTGTCCTTGAGTGCATCACTGGATTCTTTGAAATATTTATAGCACTTGTATTGTCACAAAAGATTGAAATAGGTTCTTCATATGCAAATCTTATGTGCTTCAATGTTTCCTTCATCCCAAGCACTTGAGTGCAACAACGTGCCGCAACAATATATTCTACTTCGGTATTAGACAAAGAAACTGATTCTTTCTTCTTGCTCAGCCATGAAACCAATATGTTACCCAAGAGGAAAGCACCTCCACTTTTACTTTTTTTATCATCAGCATCTCCAACCCAATTTTCATCTATATAAGCACTAAGAGTGAAATCAATATCTTTGGGATACCACAATCCATAGTCTGAAGTGTAATTTTATTACCTCATGATCCTCTTGATTGCCATCACATATGATTCTTTGGAATCTTCTTGAAATCTTTCCACAAGAAAGATTGCATGCATTGTGTCTGGTCTGGTATGGGTTAGATAAAGTAGTCCTCCAATCATAGACCTATACTTTTTTTGATTAGTCTTAGGTGATTCATTATTCTCTCTTAGCTTGTAACCAGTTACCATAGGAGTACATACTATCTTAGAATCCTCCATTCCAAACTTCTTCAACAACTCTTTCACATATTTGGACTAAGAAATAAAAATTCCTTTTGCTGATTGAGTAATCTGCAGTCCTAAAAAGAAATTCATTTCACCAAACATAGATATCTCAAACTTGTTTTGCATTTCCTCTACTACAAATTTCTTACACATACCTTTATTGCCTCCAAAGATAATATCATCAACAAAGACTACAACAATTAGAATATGATCATCATTAGTTTTGAAATAGAGATTACTGTCTGCAGTACCTTTATTGAACCCTAATTGCAACAAATATTTGTCCAACCTTGTGTACCAGGCTCTGGGAGCTTGCTTTAGTCCATACATGGCTTTCTTCAATCTGAACACCATGTCACCTTAGTCTAATGACTGAAATCCTTCTCATTGTTCAATGTAAACCTCTTCTTCTAGTTCTCCATTCAAGAATGCAAAATTTACATCCATCTGATACACCTTGAAATCTTTGTGTGCTGTAAATGCCAAAAATATTCTTATTACTTCAATCCTTTCCACAAGAGCATAAGTATCCTCAAAGTCTATACCTTCAACCTGAGAATATCCTTTGCATACCAGTCTTGTTGTGTTTCTTACTACTTCTCCATTTTCATTCATCTTATTTCTAGAAACCCATTTAGTTCCAATCACATATTTATCAGCAGGTCTAGGAACCAATTCCCAAGTTAGGTTCTTCTCTATCTGCATTAGTTCTTCTTCCATAGCTTTTACCCAACTTTCATCTTTGAAAGCTTCACTTACAGTTTTATGTTCAATCTGTGAAGGCAAATAGTAGTTCACTTGTTCCTTTGTAGCTCTTTTTCTTTGTCAATGCTTTTGTCAACAATTATCTAATCTTCAGAATGATTAATCCTTACATACCTCAGAGTCATAACAACACTTTCTGGAGCATTTTCTTCATTGACTATAATAGGAGATTCATCTAATTCGTATCCACTTAGATCTGATGTTATTTCCCTATCTTCAACAACCTTCACATTAGCACTCTCAATGACCTTTCTCAATCTCTTATTGTAGCACTAGTAGGCCTTACTCTTAGTAGAGTATCCAAGGAAAATTCCTTCCTCACACCTAGCATCAAACTTGCCTAACTCCTCATCTCTATTGATATAACATTTGCTTCCAAAAACTTTGAAATATTTCACTATGGGAACTCTTCCATACCACAATTTATAAGGAGTTTTAGTACCATTACCTTTGACTTGGACTCTATTTTGAATGTAGACAACAGTATGTATAGTTTCTCTCCAATACACTTCCAGTAGGTTAGCCTCCATCTTCATTGACCTAGAAGCCTCTTGAACTATCTTGTTCTTTCTTTCAATAACTCCATTCTGCTCAGGAGTCCTAGGAGTAGACAACTATTTTTTTATCCCATGTTCTTCATCGAAAATGTTGAATTCATTTGATGTAAATGTACCTCCTCTATCAGACCTTAAGCATTTGATCCTCAATTGTAACTCATTCTCAACCATTGCCGTAAAAGATTTGAACTTGTCCAGAGCTTCTGATTTATCTTTTAGAAAAGTGACCCATGTCATTCTAGAATAATAATCAATAAGCAACATAAAGTACTTGCCTCATTGTAGAACAACACAAATCTGTATGCACCAGCTCAAGTAATCCAATAGAAAATTGTTATTCACTCTTGAAACTTGTCCTTGCATGTTTCCACAATTGACATTCCTTGCAAATAGTATTAGTAGGCTTCATAAGCTTAGGCATATCTCTCACAACTTGTACTAAGCTTATCTTCACCAAGTTGTCAAAATTGATATGACACATCCTTCTATGCCACAACCAACTCTCATTTGTTTGAGCCAACAAACACCAATCATTAGTTCCTCTCAAATGATAAACATTATCATTAGTCTTCCTACTAGTGGCAATCACTATTTTGGAGATTTCCATGATCTTGCATCGATTAACCTTGAATCTCAAATCATATCCTTTGTCACACATTGGACCAACACTTAAAAGATTATGCTTTAAACCCTTGACATAAAGAACATCATTTGTGTTATTCTTACCATCAAAAGGAATTAGAACATATTTATGAGATCTTGAATTTTTTTTTTAAAGTGATGGCTTTGAAAGCAGTCTCAGTCTTTGGTAGAGCATCGTCAAACTCTCTCATCTCAAAAGCTATAAGCTTCTTTAGCAATTGATCTTTTGTAATCTTGTTCACACTCATAACTTCTTCAATTTCTGACACCTTGTGGCTATAGGATTTAGGCAATGACCTAAGAATCTTCAACAAAACCTCATCCTCCTTAATAGTTCATCCAAGGCCTTTGATTCCATTAAAAATTTCATCAACCTTTTGCATGTAGATTGTTATGTTATCATCATCACTCATCTTCAAAGCTTCATATTTTGCCTTCAGATTTTGTAATTTTGCACTTTTTACAGAATCATCTCCTTTATACAAATTTTTTAACTTATCCCAGATCTCATGAGTAGTTTCCATATCCATAACTTTCACTAACTCAGTATTAGATAGGGCATTTAACAGAGCATCTCTAGATTTTCCATTTAGCTCATATTGATTAACTTCATCTTCATCTGATGGACCTTTTCAAGAATAGTATAATAACTATAATTGTAATTTAACCATGAAAGCATAAAATTAGAACTTAAACACATTCACAGATTCAACACATGAGACACTAGATTTTTTTACATGGAAAACCCAATAAGGAAAAAACCACGATGAGTGTTAGATCACTTGATATAAAAGATATATCATAATTTACAACAAGGCTCACTTCTAGAGGCTCACTGCCCAGAATGCTCACTACGAAAGAAGGGGCTCACTGCTTGTGGGTGGCTCACTGCCAGAGTTGGTGAACTAAGATAGTAACATCTATACTATGCCAAGGTTCAGTTCCATTGAAGTGCAATACATTTCCTCTACTCTTCTCTACTATTTCACTTCGTACTTATCTTCACATCTTTGCATGCTCATCAATCATTCATGACTTCATTTCATGTAATTATACAATTCATCAACCTTGGAATGAACATCAAGGTTGGCATTACAATCATCAACCATTGGAACAATCTCCAAGGCCAGCATACATACATATTTAGCCAATAATCAAATTAGGTCTAGACCTAAATTGATTAGGGGAGAAGAGAAATCAATGCGGACCATGCCAAGCCTTAGCTAGGACTCAAATACAATTTTCCACATAATAGCACACTTTACAAATCTTGAAGCATAACTGCAAGTAGTGAAAATAACCAGGTCGGCCAGAACCAGTGTTAACACTAAGACCTTTAGGAACACGCTTCATGTACAATCTGAATTACACTTTGCAGACCAATCAAAGTATAGGAACATGATCTATGGACTTCCACAAGCACGTTACAATCACCAAGAACATTCACACAACCTCTAAACACTTTATCAACAAGATTCTTCAAACTGAAGCACTTGAACATTACTATTGGCCACTGTCATAAAGGAAAGATTGCTTGCAGAGCACCAAATCATGAACCATTTGAACTAAAGGCACATAACAACATAAAAAATTAATTCTAGAACCACGGGCTATAAAACTTAAATGCAGAGCAGAATACATTCTCCCTGTCACCATTAGATACCAAAAAAAATAGTTTTTACTCTGGTGAACAGAACTCACTCAAATATTCCTACCAGAGGCTCAAACTTGAAGCATAGAAACTACAGACATCCCTTAACATAACTTCCAAACTACAGACAAATATATTCAATCTACAGGATATGTAGAGTAAAACACTATATTGTTCTTCTCAAAAACCTGCTCAAAGTTATTCAAATCATTTCCTTAGATGTTGAGCTTAGGTGTTGACATCAATGACAACACTTACTGATCATACTTGCAACACCTCTTTCACAATGTCTCCTGTTGCACCTTCATTCTCCTTCAAGTGTTCACTCAACTAGAACAACTTCTTGATCTTCTCAATTTCTTCCTCATGCAATTCATGCTCCTCAACAACTAAATCTTGAGCATCCTCACACAAATGTGTATGGAAATTAGAAGCCTTCCATGTATTTGCTTTCTTCTTGCTCTATATCCTCTATTGCATTCATCATCTCAAATAAATTAGACTCAAAATGCTCAAGTTTTACCTCATTTTATTTCGCTGCTCCAACTTCTTTTCCTTCATTTTCACCTGCACTATTCAACTCCAACTTGTTGATTTTCTTCATCTATTCTTCCAATAGAAGATTAGTCTCCTCTTCTCCCACTTTCTTGTCAAATCTAGGACCTTCTAACTCTGGCATCTCAGATTCTCCATCTGCTACATTTTTTTAAGTTCTATCACTACATCTAATTCTTCATCTTCTTTATTTTTCACCATCTCATCTGCTACAACTTTTCACTCTTCATACTCAGCTGCAATGTCATTACCTTCCTCTATATTCTCATACTCCAAAGGAAGTGTAGCTATTGTTGCTACATCAATTTCAATCTCTTCATTCATGTCTTCCAAAAGACATGCCTCTGTTGCAATTTCCTCTTCCTTTTCACTCTCTTTCTCCATGCCTTCCTCATGGCATGCTGCTACAATATCTAATGCCTCCACTCTTATCAATTCTTTGTGAATTGCTTCTTGTTCACATCGTTGTCCCAAAGATTCCATGTCTTTCCATGGATCATTCTCTACTACAACTTCATGTTTTGCCTCTACAAAAAGACATGCAATAGCTGAATACTCTTTCTTCTTCCATTCTTTTCTCTCCTTGCTTCTCTTATTTTCTAATTTTCTTTCTTTTGGGATTGTATGGGTTGTTCCCACATGCTTCTCCTTCCATGCCCTTTCTATCAAAGGAATACAACACTTCTTCTCATCCTTTTCAACCTCAGTTACAATCTCTTATCTTGCCTCTTGATCCTTTTGCACAAGGATCTCCTCTTCTCCTTTTTTATTTTTCATATATGCTACCATCTTTTCTTTTTTCTCTTCATCCTTAAAAGGATTCTTAGCCACTCCTTCATTTTTCTCTTTATCTTTCTCACCTATTACAAATTTGATATTGCTCTCTCCTTTAATACATTCAATAGGGCATACTGTTGTAATTTATTTTGCCACTTCCTCTTGTTAATCCCATAATGGATTCAAAACATATTCCTTCCAATCCTTGATTACACTATATGTGTTATAATTATCATTATGTACAGCTTCACTATCCCAATGCCAAGTTTGACCCAATAAAACATGAAAAACATCCATGGGTACTATGTTACATACAATTTCATCCTTGTATCTTCCAATGTAAAAATTTACAATGCTTTGTTCACTTACCCGAATTTGATGACCTCCTTGCAACCAAGAAATGTAGTATGGCCTTGGGTGCTTCATCCTCTTCAAGTTCATCTTCTCAACCATTTCCGATGCAACCAAATTATCTCTCCTACCATTGTCCATCATCACCTTGTAGTATTTTGACTAGAATTGTAAATAGTTCTGAACAAATCACTCCTTTAGATGGGCTCTTGTTTCTATTTTCATGGCTTCAAATATTCCTTCTTTGTCATCAAATACTCTCCATGTCTCCAAGGTATTTTACTAAGCAATTGTAGCACACTCTCAATCTGCACACATAGACATTTAGAGCCAACGCTCTTGGTAATCATAGGTTCTTCTTGCAACAAAACTCCCACAAATATCCTCTACCCAATGAGATTCTAGAAGATGCACCTCTCCAATACCTCTTCTACTCACTTCCTCTCAGTGGAAGAAGTCTACACCTTCTACCCAACTTCATCTCTACTGGAGGATAGCCAACATGATTCTCATAGAATCAACTTTCTCTAATGGCTTCACCACTTTATTCTTCACCATTATTTGCCTACAGGTACTGGTACATACTCTGCACTCTCAAGATCTCATGGCTCTGATACCAGTTAATGCAAAGAGGTACTCCTTCTCGCTATACACACTCCACTCAATTCCACAACACAAGCAAATACCAAGATTGCTACAGAAACATATCAGGATTCTCTAGTCTCAACACAAATACTCATAACAAAATAAAATATTGGAAAACATGCTTCTTTTATTGCATTCAAGTAATATAGAAATCAAAATTAATACATACAATTTGCCATCCATGGCCTCCCATACATACTCTCATCCTCACATTCCTCTCTTCTAAATCTGTATATACCTATACCTTATCTCATCAAATTTGCATATAACTCCATTAAGAAAACATACACTTCATAGCTCTTCAAAAATGCACAGAAGTCCTTTCACTTTCCTCTGAAATCTACAACAACAATCAACTACTTTCCTTTGAATAAATCAGCCTCTACATGAGGTGTCTCCCCTCTCCTAGGTACCTTCCTTGCCTTTTCCCATGCCCCCTTTTAAATCTGAATTTATTTCTCTTCTTATGGTTATATGAATCTGACCCAAATGCTCTCTTTTGGGCACTCCTCTTCTATCTTTTCTTTGGCAGTTAGAATACAAATTTTAATATCTGCCACAAACTCTTTAAAACACCCTTGTCTAAAATAAAATCTAGATTTTGTTTTTCTGTTTGCCTTCACTGCTTCACATACTAATTGAAATTGAAATAATTCAACCTAAATCCCCAAGAGGCATCTCTTTTCTTTCTTTCTTTTAATTTTTTGTTTTAAACAAATTACAATTTCCTCTAATGAGGCGTCACATTTCCCATATTGGTGGTTCCTATTCTTATTTGAATTTTTCTTTTAATTCCAATTAACCTCCCTTTAGTTAAAATGCATCAAAGAATTAAAAAAAAATATCCCAAATGATACCTTATGAAGTTGTGCCAAAAAATTTCATTTGTGTAACTGTGACAATGCACGAAATCAGGTGTTAGCAAGTGAAAAAAATCAAAGTTCTTCATTTGGCCCAAAAATTTGCTCAAAGGCGTGTTATGACCCCTTCAAGTCCTTTACAAAAGGATTCACTCCAGCCCTCATAAATTTTGAAATTTGACACACTTTCGACATTAACGACACAAATTTCTAGCACTAATTTCTCCCAAATAGAAAAAGATATGACTTCGATTATTTTTTTCACATTTGACATGGTACCTCCAAGAATGCACCTAAAAAAGGATTCTACTCTAGCTGTTATGAATTTTTAAGAATAAATTTCACAAAACTACATGTAGAGTGTTGAAACTGTGAACTGATGAAAGTTTGATTCTTGCAATTCTATGCCGACTTTGAAGTCCCCTAATGCTGAGATATGCCAAATGAAACCCAAATCCAAACCAAAATAGGAATAAAATAAATTACAAATTATTTTGTTGATGCTCATCGCCAGTAAGGCCAAATGCTCCTGCATCAAAGAATGATACCCATGACTTTAACCTATCTCAACCTACTTTTACACTTGAAATGGCTTACCCTTTCTTAAATACATTCTAGCTAGGTAAGAACTATCACTAGCTAGGATGGTCAACAAGCATCCCATAATACTTGCCACCATCATTAGCTATATCAATGAATAATCAAGACACCTTCGACAGAAAATAAGGAGTCCACAATTCCTCAAACCTTCCAAGTTAGTGGATGCAGACATCTATCACCTCCATGCTACTGGTGAACATATGACATCTAGGTATGGTTTAGAACTTGGCCTATAACTTACATGGTAATGGTGAAGGCCAACTAGACCTATCATCTTAGAGACTTTAGTCATTCATTCATCTGGGCTAGGTTTTGGAGTGGTCACTCAATACCCCTAGCCTCAAGCATCATGATTTGTTGTACCAAGATAGCTATGAGAATCTTTGGGGTTTCTCCTTCTTTATGTTATATTTCACCATCGTGAGTTGGGTTTTTTGTTTTTACCGTGGGTTTGAGTGGCATTGTTTATTGTTGCTTCATTTGGGTTCTCAAGTCTTGTTCCTTGTGCGGAAACTTGGTTAGTTTGAAGGACCATTTTGAGGGGCCCTCATGCCACTTGAGTTTTTTCTATATCCCTTTCAAGGTGATCTACCTTGTTGTCAATTTGAATGACTTTATCCCTATAGGTGGCCAAGCTAGGTTCTTGCCTTTAGTTTTTTGACCAAACTGGAACTCATTAGGCTCTTGTTTGGCCATATTTGATTTCAAAATCACCTCTCAATATTGACCCCATGTAGGGTTATCAAAGGTAGTAAAATATTTGCCCAAAATGCATTATTATCATGCTTTGGGTGCCCACCATTTGAATGAATATCCTCATAATTATACCTATTTTAAATAGGGTTCATGGGATTAGGATTGATATACCAATGGAATAAGGGGGTAAGGGGTTCATTAGAGGGATTTTATTCCCTAGGTCCTATCAATCCTGACATATTTGGGGGTACCATGGGTACCAAAGATAAATGAGATGATGGAAGAGAAGAAAAAGTTAGATGGAATAGTATGATAAAAGTGAGATAATGCTTCTAAAAAGGATTCACTCTTCACATTGAGTTTACAAAAATATGTGTTGATCCAAATCTACTCCCCACTATTGTGTATGAGTTGGACTTAGGATAGCACACATGGAACTAAAAGGTAGAGGATATGTAACAATATCATATGCTAATGATTTACACCAAAGTTCACAAATTCATCATTCTTTCCCCCTAGGCATTGTACGAACTTTTTCTTTAAACCTTATCTAGCTTTTGAGTTAGTTCATTTAGGATGGAGGAAGGGATGGTAAAAATTATAGGTTTGGGAACCAATAGGATGTGTGTGTAGGGTCTACAAAGTAGGAAGGAGGTTAGATACAAGATACATAAGGATGGTGGAATAAGGAATAGAATGGGGCATGTGAATAGATGAAGACATGCAATGAGGTGTTTACATAGGGAGGGAAGGAGGAATAGAATGAGGAATAGAATGGGGAGTAACCATAATGTATGGAGAGGTTGTGGTAATAGAGATAACACTACTAGTAACAATGGATGTGGTAGGGGTGATGTAAGAGGTAAGTGTTATGGAGGTGGTAGGTGAATTCGTAGTGGGTTGACTAGGAGAGGTGGATATGAAAAATTGAATATGAGATGTGGGTATGGTCAGAGGATTAAATTTAGGAGGTAGGCCACATTGTGTAAAAACATCACATGGAAAGTAGGAGTAACATACATCATGAGAGTGGATAATGGTAGAAGAGGGCATGACCATGGATGGAGGAGGGATGGTAGATGTACTAGTTAAAGATCTAGGAAGAGAAACCTTAGCACTAATGATTTGTAAGATCTCTAACCCAACTAGTTTTTTAATGAGCAAGTTATGAATCATATCTATTGATTGTGTAAGACTTCCACCCTAAAGCTAAATTAGCAAGTTCTTGTTAAGCCACATTTTCCTTATAATCATAATCATTTTCATGTTCAATAATAGGTGTAATGATGGTGCTTATGAGAACATCATTAGGTGCACCATTTATTGTAGATTGAGCCATGTGAGGATTCAAGTGTGCATCATTTGGAAAGGGGTGTGAGATGAATCCTATTTTGGCATGTCAAGAGCTCACAAAACCTATTAAGATAAAATAATATGGGAATGATCAAAAGGGCTAATACAAAAAAAGTTATTAATTAGACTTAAAAGTATTATGGAGCATAACCCTAAAGGAAAAAACAAATATGCATAATAATATCAAGAAATGATAAGAAAAACCTTAGAAGAAGTATCTAGTAATAAATAATCATGCAAAAGCACAAGCAAACCTTGGTTAAATTTGATGTGAAAGATAAGTAATAAAAAAAAGTAGATCCAAAACCCTAATGAAGGAGGAGAACCCTAAGAGGAAACCTTAGGATAAGTAGGAATATTGGGTTCACCAAATAATGTAGAGGAATAAATCACGTACTATATAAATAATCTCATATTTGCCTCTATCTCATATAAAAATATATATAATTTATCAAGGTAGAGAATTTACGTATTTGGTAGTATCATAATTTTTAATCCCATTTCATTGAACTTTAGTTGTTTCAAAGAAATTATTCTCTAGTTGAATATGAACTATCAAATTAATGTATAAAACTATCATATTATCTACCATTTATCAACCTTAGCAAGAAGAGATTACCATGAATAATTTTAATTATGTTGCTTTTGATATTGGGTTGGCACTATAGAGGTAGGGGTCCCTAGGGTTCATCTATAGAGGAAAAATTTCTATTAAATCCTAAACACTATGAGTTTCATTCTAACTATTGTGAGATCCTTAATCTAATGTGTAAAATTGATCTGTCATGTGAGAACGAATTGATAGAATGTGCACTTGAAGAACTACCGAGCTTTGCCTTCCTAGTATGTGAATCTATAAAGGTTGTGTTTAGAGACATCATTCAGGAGTTTTCCAACTCAATAGGTGAACCAATTCTCCTAGGTCAAACCCCTTCGAAAGTTAGATTAACAATGATGAATGATATGAAAGAAAACTTACACAAACATGCAAATGGCCTATATGATGATGATGTGGATTTGATTGTATATTGCCCTCTAGAAATCAAATTGTGATTTAATGGTTTTCTTCTATGTCCTCTTTTTCTTGATGTGAATTAGTTTTACATTGAATGTCTTCAAATACCATGACATAACAACATGTTACACAAAAGTGTGTTAAGTTTAGCTCATAAGAACTAGTAGAAAGACACAAGAGAGTTGAATTATGAATATAATTATTTCAATATGGGGATCACTAAAATAGGTCAATTTTGCATCAAGACAAGAAGTGAATGCATAGAAATAAGTGCAAATGTAAAATCAGAATGCATAAAGGGTCAATGTATGAAAATTGATACAAATAAAGATAAAATGAATATAGATATGAATAAGAATTGGAACAAATTGAATTTTGAATATAGTTATTTAAATATAAAGATCATTAAAATATGTTGATCTTGCATCACTTTGAAATGAGACTTAGGGGTAAAATGATCATTTCAAGACAAGAAGCATATGCATAGAAATAAGTGCAAATATGAAATGAGAATGCATAAAAGATGAATGTATGTAAATTAATACAAATAAATATAGATAAGAATACGAATTGGGCCATGAACCAAACCAAAGACAAGAGTTGTCTTTTATTAGGCTTATCTTTTTCTTTTCTGTGTTATTTTATTTACTGTAGAATAATTTATTTTATAACTATACTTTATTAGGGTTTTATCATATGAAACAAAAAAGGATCAAAGTATTTGGGGAGAAGTTATTTTAAATAAGTGCATTATATTTTATACATTTTAATATAGAGGCTTTAATTTAATTTTCTTTTTCATTTCTACATAATTAAATTAAATAATTTATAACTATATTTTTTTAGGGTTTTATCATATCAAATATAGAAGAATCAAAGTATATATTTTTCTAAAGATAGATATGCTACTTTTACACCAAATCTCATAGCTCACTTGTTCTGCATCTTAAGTCAAAATCATGCTTGCCAAGAATGCATTCTAAAGGCTTCCTGATTCTCTTCTTTCTTTAATATTATCAAAAATACCAATAAAAGATGATGTCAATTGTTGTATTCTTTCTGAGAGGTGGAAATTTCTCTACACTCAGATGCCTGAACTCACTTTAAGTCTAGATCTTGTTATGGGAACTAGTTGCCCTTCCCTCAATCCACTCCTTGTGTCAAAGGGTTGAAAATATAATTTCCTAAACATTTTGCTTCTGCATTCACAAAATTTGGAGGCCTTTCACCTCAAAAACACCAAGTTCGATCATAAATAATAATGCTTCACTCTGTTCAACGAGCCAGGTTCAATCATAACTCCACCCTGTGCTATCTTTTTATGTTCAAGTCTGGTAACACTTGATCTATATGACTACATTCTCACAAGATAATGAATCAATTTCATTGGATTCTCCCACCTCCTTGTTACCTCCGTAATATTCAATTGACAGATGAGTCTTTAGTCTCCTTCATTTCTCTCTGACCTCTTTTTCAAAAACTTGAATAATAGGATATTATAGGTTAAACAATGTCGTAATCTTTTCATCCACTATTGAACATTTGATAATGTGGAAAGTAAAGTCTCTATCTGTTAATTCTCCCAAACTCAAAGTGTTGTTAGGGTACATGATTGAGGATTTGAGTGTAAATGGTGCAAGGTTCTATGAGTTTTCTTATGCCATATTTGAGCTTAAAATGTATTTTGCAAGTACTCTAAGGGGATTGGACATGAGTTGCTCACAAGGAGAAAGACCAGGAGTTATTTTAGCAAGTAGATTTCTTCACATATTAGGCAATTTCCAGTCCTTGGAGGAAGTTACCATCTTCATTGATGAACCCTTTGAAAAGGAAGTAGAGATGGATGTTCCTCTACTGAACTTGCTTCACCGGCTTCCATATCTTCAGTGGCTTGAAATGTTGGGCTTCTTTGTTCAGGTATTTACTTAAACTTTCAAATCTCAAGATCAATACTTCTAAGTTTAAGTTGATATTAGAAAATTTGCATTTTGAATATATATAAACAAAATATGAAAGAATTGTTTTGAAGAAATTCATTAGAACTCGGCTTATAGTTGCTACTATAATGCAAGAGTTGGCAAGAGATCCTATACCTATCTGCCCTACCTCTCCACATGTTAACCTCATGAAAATCCCAACAAGGAAATTGACAACAAGGAAATTCTATTAATAGGTTTCTTGCTTCAGAGCATGTCCTTTCTTGAAAGAATGGAAATTCAGGTACCTAATGAGGGATGTGAAGATGGTGAATGTACATCTTTCTATAAAGTTATTTCATACCAGAGGAAAGCATCCCAACTAGCAAGGATAATTGTAATCTAATTGTAATCCATGGTTTGCTTACACTATAGGATTAAAAAACTATGGCCTTTAAACTTCATAACCGTCTCCTCTATAATAACTTGTTTATGGTATTTGATTCCATGCTCTTTTTACCTTTTATCCTGAAAGTTGTTTAGGTTGTTAAAGCTCCATTTTCTTTTACTAGAAATAAAGTCTGGTGATTTGTTTTAAAGTATATAGAATGATTACGAGGATCTTCAATGATTATTTTCCTTTCTTGGAATGAAGGAAAATAATAGATGCTAGTACATACTACTCACATTTAATGTTATTTGTATGAGCATGTCTTAGCTAGAGCTGTTAAAATTGTGATTCTTTTATTGTTTTGTATCAAGGTATTCCAAAGTTCCACTTTCAATGTTTTAAATTCCTACCCTCCTTTTTAACATCGGGTGTTCAGAACCATCTACATGTTCATGTTGAATATAAAGGGCAACAAGAAGATTAAATTCAAAGAATAGAACAACAAACAATGAAAAGACAAATATTAAACAATCACATGGAGACAACAAGAATTATGTGGTTCACAATTAATGGCTACATCCAATGGAAAAGCAAGGGAAACTCTATTTTATTAATGTACAATAGCTTATACAAAGTATTTCCATTAGTGATGATATGAGAAAAGAAGTCTCATTCTTAATAGACACAATGAATAGTGCCAAGAGTAAAAAAGGAGTATCTAAAGGGACATGGTCAAAGAGACCAATGGACTTCACATACTCAACAATCTCCCACTTGAAGTCCAATCCACTGCTGTAAGTAGTCACTCCTAGAGACATCTCCACTTTTCCAAGCTTATTGTCACATTTCCACCAAACCAAGAGAAGCTTTGTTGAACTGAAGCTTCTCCTTTGTGACTACCTTTATGAGTGCATCATTTGGAATCACACTAGTGTGTACCTTTTCCAAATTTAGCTTGCCTTCTTCAAGAACACTTCAAATGAAGTGATATCATAGCTCAATATGCTTTGTTTGATTGTGAAAAGATGCATTTTTGGCTAGATGAATGTCACTGTTGCTATCACTAAACAGAGTGAAAACATGTTTGTAGCCTAATTCACCCAACAATGCTACAACCATATCATTTCCTTAGCACCTTCAATGAGAGAAATGTATTTCGCTTTTCTAGTTAAGAGTGCAACCACTTGCTGAAATCTAGAAACCTAACTAATCACTGCCCCAACAAAAATGAAAACATAACCAGTAGTTGACCTCATTTTGTCCAAGTCACTAGCCATATCAAAATCAACATAACCTTGCAGCTGTGCATCTTTACCTCCAAATCTCAAAACATAATTGGAAGTGCTTTTGTGGTATCTCATAATCCACCATGTTGCATCCCAATGAGGTTTACCAGGATTTCTCATGTGTCAACTTACTACTCCCACTGCATGAGCAATGTCTAGTCATGTCCATACCATCACATACATGAGACTCCCAATAGCAGATGAGTAAGGCATTCCTTTCATATACTCTTTTCCTCCTTGTGTCTTTGGACACATCTCAGAGGATAGGTGAAAATGATTAGCAAGAGGCATGCTTACAGTCTTTGCACCCTTCATATTAAACTTATCCAAAACCTTATCAATGTATCTTTCTTATGACAATTTGATTTCCTTTTTCTACCTGTCCTTGATTATTGTCATACCAAGAATCCTCTTCTTTGCCCCCAAAACTTGTTAGCCAAATTCTACTTTATCTTGCTAGCAATATTCATACTAGTGTTGGTTACTAGCATATCATCAACGTACAAAAATAACAAAACAAACTCATCGTTCTCCAAAACATTGTCATACACACATGGAGTAAATTGTTACTCATCCATGAAGGAATTGAACTTGAGGTACCATTGTCATAGGGCTTGTTTTAGCTCATACATTTACTCCTTTTCAATCTGCACACAAAATTTTCACACCCTACTTTCTTGAAAAATTCTAGTTGCTGCATATACAATTCTTCGTCCAAGTAACCATGGAGAAACATTGTCTTAACATCAATCCACTCTAACTCATGGTCATAGATAGCTGCTAGACCAAAAAATACCTAGATGGTTGTCATCTTCATAATGAGAGAAGATTTCATTGAAATCCACACCCTTCTCCTAGTCATATCCTTTGACTACTAGTCTAGCTCTATATCATTTCTTGCCACCATCTTCTTCTTTCAATTTATAAACCCACATATTTTTCAAATTTCTCTGATTTGGTGGAAGATGGACCAAGTTCTACGTGTGGTTTTCCATCAACATATCCATTTCCTCCGTCATAGCTTTGATCCATTTCTCACTATTCATATCATCGCATACATTGTCATCTTTGCTTGATCAGAGATCAATAGATGATGCATGGAAGGAATTTGATGCTCCCTGGTGGACTTGCTCAACTTAGGAATTGATTCCTATGTGTTGTGACCCTACAAATTACCCTATGAAACATTGGGCTAGCTATTTTCCTGTGAATTTCCTTGCAAATTACCCTACGTTGAATATTCATGGCAAGGCAATGAATTTCCTAGTGCCAAACTTGGCAAATTCCTTAAATCCATCATTGGCTATGTTTAAATTGAATCAACACACTGTGATGAGTATGAACCAACAAGATGCATTGAAAAATACTGAGATGGTTGCATTGAAATGAGGGGTGAAAGATTAGAATGAATATCCTACATTAAAGTGGGCAGCGTTGAATTCATATTGATAGGCTGTGTAATACTTAGTCTCCCCTGCACCATGTTTTTAAAACACAAAGGCTATTGACTTAAATGTAAATAGGAATTTGCAATGGGCGATGAAAGGGAGAAAAACTCCTGCGCCAAGTAAGGAGTATGTGGTGCTTGGTTCTCATTACAATGAGGCCATAGGGAACAAGGTGAACATGGTGGGACATAAGGAGATAAATTCTACTCCAAGTCTCTATCTTAAGTAGGCAGAAATGGAATATGAGGTGCCAGACTTGGCATGTCCAAATGTTGACTTCCCTATACATCTGTAAGTGGCAGCATATTTAAACCACTAGACTGATTTGAAGCTGAATTCTAAGGCAGACAATGCTGATTTTTTAATCATATCCCTCCCACTTGATATGTCATCTACAGGCACAAATTCTTTTACTAGTGTCATCTACTCTACCAGAATAGGCAAAAAAATTTCATTGAAGATTACATCCCTACTATGAGTGACCTGTTTAGCAGTGGGATCCCCTAGCCAATAAGCATATTTTTCATCACCATAACCAACAACGATACATCATTTCGATTTCACATCCAACATTGTTCTTTCCTCTTGTGGAATGTGACAAATACCTCAAACACAAACACTCGCAAATGATTGTAGGAGATCTTCCTACCAAGCCATATCTCTTCCAGAATCTCAAAATCCAACTAAAATAATGGGCCATGGTTGATCAAGTACACAACCATATTGATTGAAAAAAAATGGAATGTCAAAGGTTGAAGGTGAAGTGATATTTAAAAGTATTATTGTTGCAGATTTGAAACAAATTTTCAAAGAGGGAAATCTCAACCCATGGGAAGGGTGTAGAGGTGAGAAGGAGTGATTGTTTGCAAAATAAGCCATGAAGGATTTATGTACAAATTTGTGAGAGAGAGGCCATTGAAGGCCGTGAATGTGAATGTAGTTTAGATTTTTTAGATTTGTGTAATTTGTTAAATGTATGAGAGTTTAATTACAATAAAACAAACTAGGCATTTTATTTGCAATCTACATTGTGTTGTGAGTTTGAGTTGTTTGAAGTAGGAGGGAGTCCCTCTTGCATCAAATGGTATCAGAGTCAAATGTTTTGAGAGTGTAGAGCCTACACTAGAACTTGTGGGTGGAGAGTGAAGAGGTTGTTTTGTACGAGAGTTCAAAACAATTGTTACGGGTGTTTGAGGAGTCCTAAACAATTGAGAGTTGAGAGAAGACATTGAAGTTGTAGAGAGAGTTGATTGTGTGTTGTAGGTTGTATAATGTGTCCAAAGTGTTTGTGAAAATATCGAAAAGAGAGAGCACGAGTTTGGCCTTAGGTAAGGCCTTAAGAATTTCATTTATTGAGAAAAGAGAAATAAGGCTAGAAGAAGAGAGTTGGGCAACAATTCAAGAACAATGTACATAGATTTTCATAAAGATGGATACATTGGAGCAGAGTATAAAGATGGAGAAGAATAAAGAGATAGAAAAAAAGAAAGCAAAAAAGCATATGGGTAAGGCAAAAACCCATTATTTTTTTTATTATTATTTTTTTGTAGATAAGTTTCTGTATGCAAGGGAAGAAGACGAAGAAGAAGATGAAGAGGCAATTCATGAATAGATGAGAAGAGTGGAGGTGAGATTAGAGAGAATGCAGATTGCAGCAACAATGGACCAAGAGGGTGATAAAAAGGAAGGTATAGTGGTTAAAAAGAGAAAAGTTACAGTAGAGGATGAGAAGAAAGACAAGAGTAAAGAGTTTGTAGCGAATGCATGCCTTCATGAAGGCATGATGAATGAAGATGTGAGTACAACGGTTGAAAATGAAGAGATGAGCAATGAAGATGAAGGAGAAAAGATTGGAGGAGAGGTGGCTGGAAATGTAGTTAAGGTTGTAGTGGTAGAGCATGAAGATACCATAGTGAATGGTGAAGACAAGGATGATTTAATGTTGCAGATTTTGGTAGTAGAAAAAGAGTGGTTTTATAAGCTTTCTAGTGAGGATGAGAAGATGGATGTTGCAGAAGCAAAAGAAAATGAGGTAATTTATGAAAAAATTGATTTCATTTATGATTTATCATCCATAGCGAGAGTACAAGAGGATGTTGTTGTAGAGGATAAAGTTGTAGTTGCAGAGTTGTGTGTAGAAGATGCATGTTTGTGCATAGAGGTTGTAGACGATGGTGTAGGTGGAACTTGGTGGAGGTGGTCAGTTTGTGGTGGGTTGGATCCTATTAAAGAGGAGAGGAGAGTATAGACTATTTGGAAGAGGAGGACAGGCTATTGTGGACATGAGTCCATGAGAGGAAGGAGGAAGAAGGTGCACACTTGGTGGAGGTGGATGACAAGTGTCTCGACGAAATGCTTGAAGAGGTGGAAGAAGAAATTCACTTAGCCTAATACAACAATGGAGTTTGTTGTAGGTTGCATTCAACCTAGAAGAGTGGTCATTGGAATCTCTCGACATCACATAACTTTAAAGTCAACACAAAATTGAAAGAATCAAATTTTGGTCGATTCATAGTTTCAACACTCTGCAAGCAATTTTGTAAAATTTATTCCTAAAAATCTATAAGATCTTGAAGATAATCCTTTTCTAGTGGCATTCTTGGAGGTACCATGTCGAATGTGCAAAAATAATCAAAGTCATATCTTTCACCATTTGGGAGAAATTAATAAGAGAAATTTGTGTCATTAAAGCTGAAAGCATGTCATCGGTTTATGGAAAGTTTAAAATTTCATAATTATGGAAGGTTGGAATGAAATCCTTTTGCTAAGGACTTGAGGGGGTCATAACACACCTTTGAGAAAATTTTTAGGTAGAATGGAGAACTCTCATTTTTCATCTTTTTGACACCAGATTCCACATTTCAATGCACTTTGTTTAATTTTTCACTCCAAATTGTCATTGCAGATTTGAGGTATTGTTCATAAATTCTATTTGGGTCATTTTATGCAAATAAAATATGAATATAGAGATTCAGGTTATAACTATATGTTATGGTTGTTTCTAAGTCATTCCAATCAGCGAGATGTCCATCTTTGGGGGCAAAATTTCAATACATACAACAACAAAGTCTAAAGGAGAATTGGCGGGAAGGTTAAGTACCTAATTTAGGAAAATAAATTGACGCTATTTTGTGTGTATTAAAATAGAAATTAATAGCCTACATGGAGTGTCACTTGAAAGAAGATGAATGGATGTCTTTTGAAGAGACTCTCATGCCTCATGAGAGGCCTTAAAAATAGAAGTTTTTGCAAGAGAGCATGCTTCCCAACAAGAAAAAAGATTTGAACAGAAAATGGAATGTCAAAGGTTGAGACATGTTTTTGGAGAGGGAAATGTTAGCCCATGAGAAGGGTGTAGAGGTGAGGAGTGACTATTTGCAGAAAAAGATATGAAGGCTATGTGTGAATATTTGTGAGACAGAGGCCATTGAAGGCCATGAATATTTTTATTTGAAATCTATATTGTGTTGTCAGTTTGAGTTGTTTGTAGCAGGAGGGAGTCCCTCTTGCATTGAATAGTATCAGAGCCAACAGGTTTTGAGAGTGTAGAGTCTACACTAGGACTTGCGGGCCTGGAGAGTGAAGTGGTTGTGTTGTATGAGAGCTCAAGAGAATTGGTACATGTGTACGAGGAATCCTGAGGAATTGAGAGCTTAAAGAAGACATTGAAGCCATGGAGAGAGTTGATTGTGTGTTGCAAGTTGTAGAATGTGTGCAAAGTGTTTGTGAAAATAGAGAAAAGAAAGTGCATGAGTTTGGCCTTGGGTAAGGCCTTAAAAATTTCATTTATTGAGAAGAGAGAAGGAAGGTTGGAAGAATAAAGTTGGGCAAGAATTCAAGAACAATGTATAGAGATTTCCACAAGGATGGATGCCTTTGAGCAAAGTATAAAGATGGAAAAGAATAAAGAGATGGAAAAGAAGTTAGAAAATAATATGGGTAAAGTGAAGTCCCATTATTTTTTGGATTATTATTTGTTTGCAAATAAGTTTGTGTATGCAGAGGAAAAAGATGAAGAGGCAATTCATGAAGAATTAAGAAGAGTGGAGGTGAGATTAGAGAGTGGTTATTGCAATAGCAATGGACAAAGAGGGTGATCAAAAAGGAAAGTACAGTGGCTAAAAAGAGAAAAGTTGCAGTAAAGAATGAGAAAAAAGGCAAGAGTAAAGAATTTACAGCAAAGACATGCCTTGATGAAGGCATGAAGAAAGAAGAAGATTTGAACTTACAATGGCTGAAAATGAAGAGGTGAGCAGCAAAGATGAAGGAGAAAGGATTGGAGAAGAGGTGGCTAAAAATGCAGTTAAGGTTGCAGCGGTGGAGGATGAAGACACAATAGTGAATGGTGAAGACAAGGATGATTTAATGTTGTAGATTTTGGTGTTAGAAGAAGAGTGGCTTGATGAGCTTGCTGGTGAGGATGGGAATATGGATGTTCCAGCTGTGAAAGAGAAAGGTAATTTATGAAAAAATTTATTTCATTTGTGATTTATCTTCCATAGTGAGAGTAGAAGAGGATGTTGTTTTGGAGGATAAAGTTGCAATTGCAGAGTTGTGTGTAGAAGCTATATGTTTTTGTATAGAGGTTGTAGAGGATGGTACAGGTGGAACTTGGTGGAGATGGTTAGTTTTTCATGGGTTGGATCCTATGAAGGAGGAGGTCAGGCATTGGTGGACATGAGTCCACAAGAGGAAGGAGGAATAAGGTGGACACTTGGTGGATGAGGAGAACAAGTGTCCTAGTAAAATGATGGAAGAGGCAAAAGAAGAAATTAACTTAGTCTAATGTACAACAATGGAGTTTGCTATAGTTTCCAACCTGGAAGAATAATCCCACTACTCAACTCCATTTTGTGAGTTGTCCTCACAAAATTTTCCTACTTGATGTGTCTAATGCAAGAGCATCTGGGTGCACATGTAATCAGCATCACCCAAAAACATTTTCAAGTTTGGTTTTCAGTTTTCATTTGGTTTGGTGGTCATTTTCACCAATTTGTAGTTTTGACACTCCGCAGGCAGTTTTGTAAAGTTCATTCTCAAAAATCTGTAAGAGCTACAGTATAATAATTTAGTAGGGGCATTCTTAGAGTTACATCATTGAATGTGCAAAAGGAATTGATGTCATATCTTTCACTATTTGGGAGAAATTAATGCCATAAATTTGAATCATTAAAGCCAAAAGTATGTCGTTGGTTTACAAAAAGTTTAAAATTTCATAATTCTGGAAGGCTAAAGCAAAAGCATTTTGTGGAGAACTTGACGGGGTCACAACACACCTTCGGGAAAATTTTAGGTAAAATGGAGAACTTTCATTTGTTTGTCTTTCCGGCACCTAATTCCGTACTTCAACGCAATTTGTTTAATTTTTTTCTCCAAATTGTCATTGCAGATTTAAGGTATTGAACTCATAGTGATGAGTGCCAAGTTGTACCCATGAAATACATCCTCTTACCTCTCTTTTTCTCCTTCCCGAGTCCATCTTTCCTAATGTCTGCACCTAAATAAGCTAGCAAGATCGTTCTATTTTATGATTAATTGAGATAGATTACTTAAGATTATAATTTCTAATTGAGTGACTAATGTGTATGGAATTGATGGAAAAATGCAGAAACTTCTCTTTTTGAATCAACAGGTGTAGATGCTAGGAACAACAATTTTGTGCATCTCTGGAGATAGTTTTCAATGATCTCTAGAGAAAATACAAGAGGACCATGCCACCTGAAGTTTTGAAGAATGAGGAAAGACTCTCTGGAGCTCTACAGGAGTTTGGAGCATCTCCGGAGCTAAAGAGAGAAAGCTACAGGTATCTCTAGAGCTACAGACATATCTTCAAAGCTACAGACAGGAATAGTTATCTCCAGTGCCTCCTAAGAGCAGGGCATATTTCCAGCATAAGCTGCCGACCAGACACTCTCAGCAGTGATCATAATACCCCTCATTTCACTCAAATCATCACCTGAGTGGTGAAGGGTCATCTTTAGTTAAACTGCTGGAGTTTTATCTTTTCAAAGTTTTAGCATGAGTTACGATGGAACTAATTCAATATCCTTAATTCTAGGGCCTTGATGCTCGAATGTATTAAGACTCAAACTTAGACTTCTGAGTGGACTTCTGTTCCACTCGAGTCTACTTTTATTGCATGATTATTTTCTATAGTTAGACAGCTAGTGTAATAAAGAGATGGATATCATCTCATAGAAGAACTGGTAGATAAGACCAGTAATAAGTCATCACTCACTTTCATATATACTTGTAGAAATAGAAGAAAAGATATACAATGATTGAATTAATTTGATTCTCGGTAATCTCAGTTCTATGTTAGCAATATTTTTTTCATGAATGCAGAGTGAATGAATTGGATTGGATCTAGTTGTGATCTTCTTTTGTGCTGATTCCCTACTGTAGCCTTCAGCCCCAAGGGTGTGGAGCAAGGGCCCACTCTCACCACTAAGGCAGGAGGCTAGTACCACTATTTTATTACTTTAGATTTTTGTTGTGAAAAGTATTTACTGATTTTAATAGATAGATGCATGTTACTATTTTTAAGATTGCTTTGAGTAAATTTTCTATTTTATTCTATTTTTCAACATTCATTAAATTCATTCAGCAAGTAGAAAGATTAATCTTTTCAAATTGTAGAAGCTATTAAGATTAGCTAGAAACTGGTAACTATAGAATCCCTAGTTGCAGACAGCCGAGGACATAGCCCCTGAATTTTTGACATCTGAAAATAGATTAAATGATAAGGTACAATGACACCTTGTCATTTTTGGTGCCATTGCCAGGGATATCTTGTGTTAATTAGAGAAACTAAGTTAAAATAGTTTTTAGGATAGATCTGTATGGTTAGAGCTAGAGACTTGAAAGGAAGATATATAAAGCAGACACCCCAACAACAAACCATAGGGGAAAGTAGTAAGGTGGTACAAGATCTTGTTGAGGAGAGAAACCTAGAGCCTACTTTGGAACCTGCACCTCAAAACAACAATCCCTTAGATCCTCCAAATATTCCACTTGCCAATTATATCCAGGAATTACAACAAAAGTTTTAGGTAGATCCTTTAATAGAACCTAATTTCCTAGAACCTCAGGGAGAAGAACTAGTACTAAACATGGAAAATGATAATCATGGGGAAGAGGAAAATCAGGCTCCAAGAACCTTCTCATATCCTATTGTTTTGGCTGCTGGAGACAATGCTCCTATGAAGAATATCTCACCAACACATCTGCCAAATTTTAGAGGACTTTCTTCTGAGGATCCAGATCAGTTCTTGTTTGAATTCAAAGTAGTTTGCCAGACTTATGATTATGGATCAGATAACCAGAAACTCAAACTGATCCCTTCAACTTTGAAAAATTATGTGATGGGATGGTTTATGGGTTTACCCTAGAATTCTATCCATTCTTGGGATCAGATGGAAATAGAGTTTTTGGAAAAATACCAAGATTACTATAGATCTAGTAATAAAAATGAAGAATTGTTTAAAATTAGGCAGGGGGAGGAAGAATCCTTAGAGGATTATGTGGATAGGTTTAACTTTGCCTTAAGAAGTTATGGTAACCCAGTAGATCACTCCTTGGCCAAAACCCTGTTTGTAAAAGGATTGGATAAAGAATCAAAACAAGCACTAGACCTAATGAGAAAAGGGAACATCAACAAAATGGATATACCTGATATAGAAGAACTCTGCAGGAACTATTCTAGAACCCAAGATGGAGTGAGGTCATCCAAAACTTTTAAAGGGAAGAATGAAATAGGATAGTTGATGGAGGAGATTGCAAATCTAAAAATAGACATTTTGGTCCAATTAAATACCACATTGGATGGGATTTAGGAAAAAACGAAAATAACTGATCAAAACAGAGAAACTGAACCACTCTCCATCTATTGTCCTAGGTGTAGAAATAGACATCTGTTGAGAGAATGCCCCTTGGACAAATCAGAGATTTGTTAGATCTGTGATAAGGAACATCCTACCAGTCAATGTAGTCAACTTCTAGCCTTGAAAAGATTGAGTAAGAAGAATGTTGTAATAGAAGAAGAATTGAACTATGTGGGACAAAAATAAGCTGAGAATTTCTCTTATAATCAGTATCCAAACTAGCCTTCTTACAGGGGTCCTAATTGGGGAAATAATCAGTGGAATCCAACTTGGCATGGGCCTCAAAATAATCCTCCTTGGGGACAACAGGATTGGCCAAATCAACGTTGGCAAAACCAAAATTGGCAAAATCAGCCTTGGGGAAATCAATAGTGGCCACCATAGTTTGGATCACAAAACATGCAACCTCAATGGGGTTCTCAAAAGGGATATAATCAACAATACCAAGGACAACCTAGATGTTTCCAACCTCAACAACAAGATTTACTAACTGGACCCTCCAACACACAAGGTCAAGCACAAAATGAACCAGTTAGCCAACCACCTTTACCAGCTCAGCCTATACCAAACCCATGGAATAAATAGGGAGTAGCTGTTTACATGACAGAGCAAGAAAATCTGGCTGGAATTAATGCTATATATTCAAATAATCTCCAGCTGCATTCTGGGAAAGCATTCCCAAGACCATCTCCTGTAACTATAGTTGAAGTAACCAATGATGAGGAACCTGAAAATTCATCCACTCAACCCTCAGAGGAGATTGCTAATGAAAAAGGGCTAAAAGAATCATCTTTGGACAACTCTGGAGTTGCTCCTAGAAGACCAACTCTGGAGAACATTCCTAAACACAATTCTGACAAGAGCTCTAGAGATGCTCCAGAGATAGAAAAACTAGCACCATACCTAGAACAGCTTAAATAGAATGTTCCCTAGAAAAAGATCTTACAAAAACAAATCCAAACCAACCTGGAATCAGAACTTTTATGAGAAATCAAGCAACTAAACATTGAAATTTCTCTTCTCCAGGCAATCAAAGATGTTCTAGAACTAAACCAGTTAATTAAACAACATTGTATCAAAACGCAGGGTAGAAAGAAAAACTTTCCCTCCACAATACAGGTGGAAGGAAAAGTAGTAGATTATTGATGGGAGAAATTCTCCTTCCAAAATATGGAGACCTTGGAAACCCTGTCATAACTATTTTCATCTCAGGAGTAGAAATTTCAAATGTTTTGGTTGATTTGGGAGCAACAATTAATGTGATGACAGTCCACACAATGGACAAATTAGTTCTATCAGGTATCCAATCCACAACCACAATTCTTTAACTTACTGACCAGTTAGTAGCTATTCTAAAAGGAGTAATCACTGATGTACCGGTTGTGATAGATTCATGAGAATTTCTAATGGACTTCTTAATATTAGAACCTAGAAACCAGAGAAATGCTTATCCCCTGATCTTAGGAAGACCATGGTTGGCTATAGTAATAGCATCTATTGATTGTCAAACTAGGGATATGGTCATTTCTAATGGGATAGATCTGAAGAAAATATCTTTGTATCCTCTAGCTAAACCATCAATGCATTATATAGGAAGAGTATGGATGGATGAGCTAGAGAACAATGACAACAGTGCCTCAGTAGCTATGGTAACCATCAAGGAACATCTGGGAGAAATAGAAGAAGAAGTATACTATGATACAATAGAAGACTTCACTCACATCCTAATCAATAAGGATGTGATGGAACTCGCCCAAGATTCTAAGAGAGAACTTCTTACTTCCTCTCATTGTACTCTCGTCAACATCATTCCTTGTGGGGAAACCTTTTACAGAGACTTAGCCACTTTCCACATGTTGCTTCCACATTTTTATCCTCTCAATACTATGACTCTAATGTGTGGATTAACTACATCTATGGATCAAATCACAAAACAGGTCATGATTCTACCAGGGAAAACACTCAATATCAATACTTAGTTAACAACCAATCAGGAAGAAAAACTCATTCAACTTCTGATTTCCCATTCAGCATCTTTTGCTTGGGAATACCAAGATATGAAAGGCATACCTCCTGAGATGTATACCCATCATATATACACTGAGGATATTAAACCTGTTAGACAGCCCCAGAGAAGATTGAATCCTACTTTAAAGGACATTGTCAAAAATGAAATAGAAAAATTACTTCAAGCAGGGTTCATATATCCAATCTCAGACAGTCAATGGATCTCACCCCTTGTCATAGTGCCTAAAAAGACTGGGAACTAGAGGGTGTGTATTGATTATAAAGAACTAAACAAGGCCATGAAAAAGGACCACTTTCCCTTACCATTCATTGACCAAGTTCTAGACAACCTTGCTGGGAGAAAGTATTTTTCTTTTCTAGATGGATTCAGTGGGTATAATCAAATTCAAGTAGCACCTAAAGACCAGGAAAAACCACCTTCACATGCTCTTGGGGAACCTTTGCTTACAAAGTTCTTCCCTTTGGGCTATGCCATGTCCCAGCTACATTTTAGAGACTTGTTTTAGCTATTTTTACTAAACTAGCTAATGAATGCATGGAGGTCTATATGGATGACTTTGCTATGTATAGGGATAATTTTGAAGAAGCTCTCACAAACCTTGAGAAAGTGCTGAAATGCTATGAGAAAAATCAATTATCCCTTAGCCATGAAAAGTGCTTCATGATGGTGGAGGAAGGAATTGTTTTGGGACACCATATTTCAGAGAAAGGGATCAAAGTGGATCAAAATAAGATAGAGGTGATCACACAGTTGCCTTCACCCAAAAATTAGACAAATGTTAGAAGTTTTCTGGGTCATGCAGGCTACTATAGGAGGTTCATAGAAAATTTCAGCAGAATAGCTGCCCCCTTGTTTACCCTGCTTGACAAAGACACAGAATTTCTATGGATAGAAGAATGTCAATCAACATTTGAAACCTTGAAAGAGAAGCTTACTATCACACCAATTTTAAGAAGACCTAATTGGACTTTACCATTTCACATATAGACTGATGCTTCAAATCAGTCCATTGGGGTAGTTTTAGGACAAAAGGAGGAAGGAGAAAGTATGCATGCCATTTATTACATCAGCAAAAACCTTACCTGTGCAGAAAGAAACTACACAACAACCGAAAAAGAATTCTTGGCAGTCATCTATGCTATAAACAAATTCAAGTATTATATCACTGGATATAAGATATTTGTACACACTGATCATGTAGCCATCAAGTACCTAATGAATAAACCAGTAGTGGGTGTAAGGATCATCAAGTGGTTATTGCTATTGCAGGAATTTGATATTACCATAGTTGATAATCCATGAAAGTTTAATTTGGTTGCTGATTTTCTGTCAAGATTGCATATAGGAGGAGAAAACCAACCAGTGGAGGACAATTTACCAAATGAACATCTTTTTGCTATATCCTCTACTGTACCTTGGTTTGCTGACATAACTAATCTTTTAGCTACAGGCTTGTATCCATCCCATTTTACCTCAAAACAAAGAAAATATTTGGTTAAAGAAAGTTTATCTTACAAATTGTTGAATGGTTTACTATTTAAATGTGGTCCTGATTTCATTCTACGTAGGTGTTTAAAGGCTAATGAGATTTTTGATGTGTTGAGAGCATGTCATGATGAACCATCTAGTGGCCATTACTCCTTCCACAGAACAGTCCACAAGATCCTCGGAGTTGGTTACTACTGGCCCTCTCTTCATAAAGATACAAAGAAGTATGTGCAGCACTGTGACTAGTGCCAAAGGATGGGACAACCAACCTTTATCCAAGAGATGTTACTACATCCTCAAGTCATGATGAAACCATTTGAGCAGTGGGGTCTAGACTTTGTGGGACCAGTTTCACCACCATCATCAGGAAAGGAGTACATTCTAGTATGCATAGACTATGTTACTAAGTGGGCCGAGGTTCAAGCATTACAGTTTGCAAGAGAAGAAAAAGTTGTTGATTTCCTTTACAATAAGATTTTCTTAAGATTTGGAGCTCTAAGATCAATAGTTTCAGATAGAGGACCTCAGTTTACTTCACAGGTAATCAAGGCATTCACAGATTTATATCAAGTCAAGCACATGAAATCTTCACCTTACCATCCTCAAGCAAATGGACAGGTAGAAGTAACTAATAGGGAACTTGAACATATTCTGACAAAGACAGTAGCAATGAACAAAAAAGATTGGGATAGCAGATTACCTAAAGCAGTTTGGGCTTACAATACCACTTGAAAGTCCACAACAAAGTTCTCACCATATGAATTGGTTTATGGGAAAAAGCATATATTATCTATAGAATTTGAACTCTAGACACTTAAAACTATATTGGATGTTGGTCTGCCATTGTCTATAACTCAGCAGAATATAATTCTTCATCTCAATGAGTTAGATGAAATTCAGACAGAAGCCATTTAGCAAACAGAATTGGTTCAGTACCAGAGGAAGCAATGGCATGACCAACACATCAAGAGGAGGACATTTCAACAAGGTGATTGGGTTCTTCTTTATGATTCTAAATTCAAAGAGTTCAAGGGGAAATTGCAAACTCACTGGATGGGTCTTTATCAAATAAAGGAAGTGTTTGAAAATGGAACTATATCATTGCAACCTATTGATGGAAGCACAAACACATTTCTAGTAAATGGTCACTGAATCAGGCTCTACAAAAGACCATCTACTAAAGAGGAGTTTCTGAATGATTTGTATTTTGATACAGGGGATACCTCCTCTGTCACAGTGTTGGATTGAATTTAAAAAATAAAAAATAAAATAATTTTTTTTTTTAAAAGAGGAAGGTTGAAAACCAGCAAATGGCTGCCTTCTAAAAAAATAAAAGAAAAAAAAAGGTTGAAAACCAGCAAATGGCAGCCTTCTAAAAAAAATAGAGAAAGATGGAAAACTAGCAAATGGCTATCTTTCTCGACCAAGGGAGTTGAAAACTAGTAAATGGTGGTTCCCTTCTTCAAGACAGCTGAAAACAATTGAGCTCCAGAGATGATCGAGTGCCAAGAGTTAGTTAAATGCACCTTCGGTGCTTCTCAAACCAGATGCACCTCCGACGCTTCTCAAACTGGGAGCACCTCCAGCACTCTATCACTAAAGAAGTCATTCTCAATATTAAGGGAGGGGACCCACCTCTCCAGGTGGTAAAGTAGACACATCACATGATGAGGTCATCATGACTCATCGTCTACTTTATCACAAATATAAATTCAAGTAGCATGCATATCAATTGCAAGAGTATTCAAAGCTGGCGCTGACATCACCCGAGGAACATGGATTCTTGAACCACTCCATGAAATGATTGCAGGTCACATACCAATGAAGTAGTGGACGTCATCTCCAGCCACCAAAAGTTGTTCATCTGCCATGACGCGTGCAGCCTCCAGCAATGACGCAGCATCTCTGCCGTGTACATTGCCCTCATCATTAAAATGGATCCAGGTAATTCTATCTTTAATTAATCATTATTAGCAACTGTCTTGTCTTTCTATTTTTGGGTGCCGCCACTATGCCACGTCCTCCTGCCATCATCTTCTTTCCTAAATTCACACATGTCACCATCTGTGCTGTACTGCCACCTTACCTCCGGAGTGTCTTGTCATTCTGTCGCATTTATGATTGCCTTGGTACTCTAACTAATTTGCATAAGCCTAAGCTAAAAAACAAAACACTCCTCATTCGAACCTCTGAAGTACCCTGAAGAACAGAGCAATTAAACAGTCCTCCAGAGCCTATAGAGTAATTGAACAGTCCTTTGGAGCCTACTAAGATAGGAGGAAAGGATAGACTGCAAATTGAGTAGGTGAGTAATAAGCACAGAAGGTGGAATCAATTTAGCAATGGGAGTCAAGAAGAAGTCTAAGCCAGAAAGTGTTGCGGGTCTTCTGTGGGATGCAGCTGTAGCAAACATTCTAAGAGCTGTAGGATGGTTAGACTTCCTAGAAAAATTTGAAGGGTTTCAGGAAGATGTTGTGGATGAATTCCTCAGAAATTTAAGGGACAACCAGACAACTATGAGAAGAGTCCAAATCAATTTTTCCTCAGCCACTATCAGCCACATTTTTGGACTTCCCGAACAAGGTGAGAGGTTTTACCACTTGAAAACCTTATACACTGATTTGATTAAAAATTTGTCTGTTCGTGGTGAACTTGCTATTCAATTGCATTTGAATAAAAATGAAGTCAAAGGAATTCTAAGGTCCACACTCCCAAACCCTTAGGCATCTGTTGCCACCTAGTTAATGAAATACTTTACTTGTGATGGTCAATTCTCTCTAGTTTTAGGGCCAATCATGAAAATGCTGATTTTTCTAAGACATGGAAATAGACACCCTGAGTATAGCATAAATATTCCCAATTTCCTATATTCTGCCATCAGGGCAACTGTAGAGAAATATCAGCAGAATAAGGGACCCATGAAACATCATGGCCTCATCTTTCTGGTAGTCAAACACCACTTCCTATCTCAGGCCAATGGGGAAGAATTATGGCAAAACTTTCTTGAGCAGAGTCCCCAGGTCAGAGAACTAGAGATGGCATAGCCAGGAGGTGAGAGTTCTCCTACTCACCAAAATGAGGAAACTGAGCCTTCAGCCTCCTCCACAGTTGTTCACAAAGGAAAGTTGCCCTTACAGGAGGCAACTTCATCTGCAGCCCCTATTCTTGACAAAAAGAAGAAAGACAAAGAAATTGTAGAACCTGCTCCTAAACAAACCATATATATGACTCGATTAGTTAGGAGAAAGATGACTCTAATTGAGGAATCTTGCCCTAAGGAATTAACAAAGAGAAGGTCGGGATAGAGAATAGAGGGAACCTGGTGGGCTAAAGAACCATCTCATGATTCAGATGAGATCCCTCTGGTCAGGAAGAGGAAACAAAGAGAAATTTCTCCAGCACCATCTGTACATCTGGAGTCAAGCCCAATTTCAGAACCACCATGTGCTCTAGAGATAGAAAACATACAAACTTTTACTATTTCCTCAGATTCTGAGGAAGAGAGACCCACTCTGGAGGCACCTACCCCACCTTTGCTCCAGAGAAGAAAAAGGAAGAGACAGGTCTCACAGGATGAAAAAGATACTGCCCTACTTGCTAAGGTACTCCTAGGATTGAGAACATGTGAGGATAAGGCTAGGTCTTCATCGGTGCCAGTAGAAGTAGAGGAACCCCAAGAGGATCCTCAAGATAGGCAGTCTGAAGAAGAAGAAACAGGGCAAATGGAAACAGTGGGCAGAACAGGGCAGATGGCCATGGAAAACCTTGATGATCAGCCAACAGCCACAGAAATAGAAGCAAAAGAAGAAACCTTCTCTTATCCCTCTGATCAAGAGGATGTAGAAATTTCAAAAGAACAACAATTGATGGAAGAAATTGAAAATTTAAAGAGACTGCTTTGGGGAAAGAATTTGATTATTACTAACCTCAAGAAGGTTAGAGTAGAGGTGGAAATGGAGAAAAAACAAACCATTGCAAATCTCCAAAGCAAAGATAAGATCATCTAGGAGAAAGAGGTAGAATTAGAGGCCCAGAGAATTGAGAAAGAGGCGGAGTTGGAGGCACATAAAATTGAGGCAGCCAAATTGGTGGAAGAAAAAAAGAAAGAAGCAGCATAGAGTGTTTCTGAGCTCACCATGGCTAGAGACAATAGCCTCACAATAATGGAAACACTGATTGAGAAAATACATAGCCAGGATTGACAGTTAACTTGGGCCAACAACAAACTCGATGACCAAGAGGAATATATTCAAGAGTTGGCTGGACCAATGGCAACCAATGAACAAGAAATCCAAAAAGATGCATATGTGGGTCCAATCCCCATTGACATTCCCAAAGCCCTGTTTCATTGGGAGAAGAAGTGTAGGGAATATGAGGCTTCCAAGCCTATGTTGTAGTTATAAAGGGCAGTCACTGCCAAAACAAAGGGAATAGCAACTCTGGAAGGCAAAGTCATTAAAATGGCCTCCCTTTCTTGAAAAATTCTATCCTGTAGGCCTCCAAGTGCTAGCTATTCGATGTTCTTACATGAAAAAGTCCTGCAGAGGAAATTCTCTTTAGTTCTATCTGACATGGTTGAAGATACAGAGACAGCAGAAGGATTCATGACAACTTATACAAGAAGTAATGATGAGGACAAGAACTTCCTATGTGAATTATACCTGCATGGGTTCTGTGTTAATGATATAACCTTCATTCTTAATCATTTTGTGGGGGAATGCCATCTTAAGGCATTTATGTCCCTAATGAGGAATCACCAGATCTGGAATGAAAGGATGGAAGATCATCTTCAGAAAGATTTAAAAATAGATCTCATTATCAGGAAGGAATGTCCCAATCCTAATGCTTTCATGATTCAATTCAGGTCCCTTATCTATCATCCTGATAATAAGAACAAAATTTTGCCATTATACCTTAAAAGTTTGCAGGAATGCTCTGTCAATTTTGGTCTTTTTATGATCAATTCAGCAAATCAAGTACTTGTTGTAGCAAAGAAGAGATGGAATATTTTGACCCTGGAACAAAAACTGAGAGAGGTGGTCACCCCTACAAACTTGAGATTATTCATGAGAAAGGCAAAGTTGATATCCAAACTAATGGATAAAAATAAGCAGGAATGGATAGGTGGATGGTTCAGGCCCCCTCTAATAATTGAACCACTCCCTATTTGGGCTGAACAGATAGAAGATGAGAAGTTGTAGGACTGGATGAAGTAGGTTGATGAATACAGAAGTAATGGTAATATCAACCGTACAACCTGGACCACCTATGCACAAGATTATAGCCTGACTGACAAGCTGCTTCGCCAAAATAAATCTAGAATGTGAGAAGCAGGAGGACCTGCCAAACCTTAGGTATGGGGGGATGATGAGTGCCAAGTTGCACCCATGAAATACATCCCCTTACCTCTCTTTTTCTCCTTCCTGAGTCCATCTTTCCTAATGTCTGCACCCAAATAAGCTAGCAAGATCATTCTATTTTATGATTAATTGAGATAGATTACTTAAGATTATAATTTTTGATTGAGTGACTAATGTGTATGAAATTGATGGAAAAATGCAGAAACTTCTCTCTTTTTGAATCAATAGGTGTAGATGCCAGAAACAACAATTTTGTGCATCTCTGGAGATAGTTTTCAATGATCTCCAGAGACAATACCAGAGGACCATGCCACCTGAAGTTTTGAAGAATGAGGAAAGACTCTCTGGAGCTCTGTGGGAGTTTGGAGCATCTCCGGAGCTGAACAAAGAAAGCTACAGCTATCTCTAGAGCTACAGACATATCTCCAGAGTTGCAAATGGGAACAGTTATCTCTGACGGCTCCTAAGAGCAGGGCATATTTCCAGCATAAGCTGCCGACCAGACACTTTCAGTAGTGATCATAATACCCCTCATTTCACTCAAATCATCACCTGAGTGGTGAAGGGTCATCTTTAGTTAAACTGCTAGAGTTTTATCTTTTCAAAGTTTTTGCATGAGTTACGATGGAACTAATTCAATATCCTTATTTTTAGGACTTCAATGCCCAAATGTATTAAGAATCAAACTTAGACTTCTGAGTGGACTTCTGTTCCACTCAAGTCTACTTTTATTGCATGATTATTTTCTATAGTTAGACAGCTAGTGTAATAAAGAGATGGATATCATCTCATAGAAGAACTAGTAGATAAGATCAGTGATAACTCATCACTCACTTTCATGTATACTTGTAGAAATAGAAGAAAAGATATACAATGATTGATTTATTTTGATTCTCGGTAATCTCAGTTCTATGTTAGAATAATTTTTTCATGAAGGCAGAGTGAATGAATTGGATTGGATCTAGTTGTGATCTTCTTTTGTACTGATTCCCTACTGTAGCCTTCAGCCCCAAGGGTGTGGAGCAAGGGCCCACTCTCACCACTCAAGTAGAAGGCTAGTACCACTATTTTATTACTTTAGATTTTTGTTGTGAAAAATATTTACTGATTTTAATAGATAGATGCATGTTACTATTTTAAAGATTGCTTTGAATAAATTTTCTTTTTTATTCTATTTTTCAACATTCATTAAATTCATTCAGCAAGTAGATAGATTAATCTTTTCAAATTGTAGAAGCTGTTAAGATTAGCTAGAAACTAGTAACTGTAGAATCCCTAGTTGCAGACAGCCAAGGACACAGCCCCTAGATTTTTGACATCTAAAAATAGATTAAATGATGAGGTACAATGACACCTTGTCACATAGCATTCTATTTGGGTCATTTGATGCAAATAAAATATGGATATAGAGATCTAGGTTAAAACTATATGTTATGGTTGTTTCTAAGTCATTCCAGCTAGCGAGATGTCCATATTTGGGAGTCAATTTTCTATACATACAACATGGAGTGTCATTTGAAAGACGATGAATGGATGTCTTTTGAGGAGATTCCCAAGCCTCATGAGAGGCTTTAAAATAGAAATTTTTGTAAGAGAGCATGTTGCCTAGAAAGAAAGAGGATTTGAATAGCAAATGGAACGTCAAAGGTTGAAGGTGAAGAGATATTTAAAAGTATTATTGCTACAAATTTAAGATAGATTTTTGGAGAGGGAAATCTTAGCCCATCGGAAGGGTGTAGAGGTGAGAAGGAGTGACTATTTGTAAAAGAAGCCATGAAGGCTATGTCTACAAATTTGTGAGAGAGAGAGGCCATTGAAGGCCATGAATGTGAATGTAGTTTTGATTTTTTAGATTTGTACAATCTATTGAATGTATGAGAGTTTAATTACATTAAAATAAATCAGGGATTTTTATTTGCAATCTATATTGTGTTGTGAGTTTGAGTTGTTTGTAGCTAGAGGGCATCCCTCTTGTTTCAAATCGTATCAGAGCCAAAGGTTTTGAGAGTGTAGAGTATACACCATGACTTGTGGGTGGAGAGTGAAGCAGTTGTGTTGTACGAGAGATCAAGATAATTGTTGTAGGTGTGTGAGGAGTCTTGACCAATTGAAAGTTGAGAGAAGACATTGAAGCCATGGAGAGAGTTGATTGTGTATTGTAGGTTTTAGAATGTGTGTAAATTGTTTGTGAAAATGTCGAAAAGAAAGAGCATGAGTGACAAGGGTCATTGCAGTCCTCATCATTTAATTTTAATAAATATCAATCCAAGATGGTATCCATGGCTGTATGCAAAAGGGAGAGGGAATAACTTGCATGGCAGTCCTTTCTACAAAAGTGAATTGACAACAATTGCATGAAATAGACTAGGGTTTAACTTCTGCTAAAAAAGATAATTTAATCTAAGGAAAGCAATAATTTGAGCAACTGATCTAATTCTGGAATAAAATAATTGCACAATAGAAAAACAAATTATTCTATGGAAAGAAAAACTGGAACAGCTAAAGGAATTCTGCATAACAACAAAGCAACTAATGAAACTGAGAAATATAGTCTCTGCCCTTTGGTTGGAGTGGGCCCTTGCTCCTTCCTCCGGAGAGACTAATCAATTCTAGCAATCAGCAAATGGGTAGAACAAATTTCTTTATTCAAAACCTCCAAGATCTAAAATACATGTTTCTATGAAGAAATAGAGTTCTTTTTTTTCTTCAATTAATTCTTTTACAACTTCCCTCCTCTCTATTCTACGCCATAGTTCTCTATATATAACTATGGTTATTAAATTCTAATTGAGAGTCTCTCTAGAGTGGAGAACTTATTCATGCAGCTAACTAAACTTATTTATCTAGTTAACTAAACTTATTCATTTAGTTAACTGATTATACAATCGTTGATTACAAGGCAAAACATGCAGTCTTTTAGAAAGACATGTAATGACACTAAGTGTGTATTCTTTGCATGGAATAATTACTTATAATTAGATCCATTAATTTAAGAGTAATTATAGCCAATCTATCCTTCAAAAAATCTCAGAGTGTGTGTTGGTGGATTGGAAGAATTTGGAGTAACTTCATAAAGTATTTCTGGAACATCTCCAGAGCTTGTGGAATAGTCAACTTCTATCATAAACTGCTCATTTAATTTACTAGATCTCCTCAAATTATTTCTAGGTTTTGTTCCCCTATCTTTCCTCTTTCCAGATCATTTTGAATTTCTAAATTTTATTAATAAATGAGAGAGATATTGTAGTTTTACTAAAACTAGTTTTCTTGACTTTTTCTGTTCATCTCCGGCGATCTGTAATAGTCAACTTATATCATTAACCATTTATTCATTTTAATGAATCTTATAAAAATGCCTCCATGGATTTTTTCCTCTCTCTTTAAGATTTTTGGATCATTTTAAAATTTTGACTTTCGTTAAGAAATGAGTGAGATATTGTAGTTTTACTAAAACTATATTTTTAACTTCTACATCTCTAGTGCTTTGTAACAGTCAACTTCTATCATAAACTGCTCATTTGTTTTATCATATCTCCTCAAATTCTTTCTGGGTTTTGTTCCCCTAACTTTCATCTTACCAGATCATTTTGAAATTCTAGTTTTCATTAAGAAATGACTAAGCTATTCTAGTTTTACTGAAACTACATTTTTGACTTCTGCATCTCCGGCCCTCTGTGCATCTCCGGCACTCTACAACTCTGAAACTCTGCAACTTGACATAAAATATACTTTCTCTTCATTTTATTGATAAAATAACTGCTAATCTAGAGGTGAATATGTAATATGAAGATAAACTCATGCATGGCATTGATTGTTCCATTTAGACAAGTTTATTTGATATTTAGCTAAAAATCTTCAAACCCATACTCAAGTCCACTTCAAAACTCATTTAATGAAGAGAAAAATATATGCTTTTATTTGACTAAAGATGAGACACTTTATGGTCTCATCATCTCCCCCACACTTAAGAGGTTGCAGGTCCTCTTGCACTTCATAATCATCTTTTTGAGCTAACCTCTTTGCTTTTATTTCAGTTGCTCTGGAGATGCTTTATAGTTGTTGATCTGGTGTTCTCTGGAGCATTTGTTCTAATGATCTTTGAAGTTGCTATTCTGATGATCTTTGGAGCTGATACCCTGTTGTCCATCTCCAGAAGCTATTGTTCTGTTGATCTTCAGAGTTGCAGTTCTAAGAGCTCCAGAGATGTTGTTCTAAGAAGAGCGATGGAGATGCTCTAGAGTTGTTTTGATGATCTTTGAAGTTGTTGTTCTAAAAGCTCTGCTAATCTCTAGAGCTAGTGCTCTACTGAATTTCAGAGCTATTGTTCTACTGATCTCCAGAATTGATACCTTGCTATCCATCTCCGGAGCTAATGTTCTGTTGAACTCCGAAGTTGTTGTTCTAAGTGATCTGGAGATGCTATTTTGAGAGCTCCAAAGTTGTTGTTCTGATAGCTCCAGAGTTCCTGTTTAGATTTCTAGAGTTGTTTTTAGCTGAGTCCATCTTAGTCTTCCATGTGACCATCATGCACCAGTTTGTTCTCCATCCTTTTTAGCCCATGTTTTGCATGATGCATGCAAAGAGGTCTTCAACTTCTGAAAGCCAAAATATCTGCAAGAGTTCTTGGAAGTAGCAAATGGAATAGAAAAAGCATGTGTAAAGTACTTATTTGTAGAAAATAAACCTACCCTAACCTACTCTACTTAGTGATGTAGAGATAGGTTACACAAAACCATTGACTGGTTGGGGAAAATAACTTCATTTTCTCAAAATAAGGATCCATGCATTTAACTTTCTAAAAGAAAAGGAAAACCATGAGAAGAAGATGACTGAAAATTTGAACTTTGATGCTTCACCTTCCTTTGAAATAACAGCCTCCTCCATAATTTTTGACTCTAGTACATGCATGGGTTGATTGGAGAGATCTTGCAACCGTTCCTTACATTCTGGTGCATGCATGATTAGAGACAGCTCCTTACTGTTCATGGGCTAATTGGAGAGATCTTGAAACCCTTCTTCATATTCTGGTACATACAAGATTAGAGGCAGCTCCTTGTTGTTCTTCAAATATTTGATCGGGCAGCCCTCCTTGGACTTTGAAGGCATCCAAATAATACTCTGCCATACAAGCTCCTCCAGTGGAGACAATATTTCTTCATTATACTCGTTACCTATTGCAAGCAATAGGGCATCAATGTCTCCTTCTAAAATCTATTTTTCCTTGTTGGACATTAGAGTCATGGTCATCCAGTTGAAGACGCTACACAAGAGCTGAAATTACAGAACAATAAGGTTTTTTTTTACCTTATTTGCATGCAAGAACCTTAATATTTAGATCTACTATTTGGGGGATTTTTGGCATATAGATCTCTCTTGAGGAACTTTTTTTTTTCAACCTATGTTGAAAACCAAACTTCAAAACAGTAAACCTAAAAAGACTACCAAACTAATTTTCCCCTCTTTTTGACCTGCTATCACCAGATCAACAGCAACTCCCTAATGACACCTATCCCCGGTAACAACGCTAAAAATGATGAGGGTCATTGCAGTCCTCATCATTTAATTTTAATAAATATCAATCCAAGGTGGTGTCCATGGCTGTATGCAAAAGGGAGAAGGAATAACTTGCATGGCAGTCCTTTCTATAAAAGGGAATTGACAACAATTGCATGAAATAGACTAGGGTTTAACTTTGCTGAAAAAGACAATTTAATCTAACGAAAGCAATAATTTGAGCAGTTGATCTAATTCTACAATAAAAGAATTGCACAATAGAAAAACAAATTATTCTATGGAAAGAAAAACTGGAACAGCTAAAGGAATTCTGCATAACAACAAAGCAACTAATGAAACTAAGAAATATAGTCTCTGCCCTTTGGTTGGAGTGGGCCCTTGCTCCTTCCTCCAGAGAGACTAATCAATTCCAGCAATCAGCAAATGGGTAGAACAAATTTCTTTATTCAAAACCTCCAATATCCAAAATACATGCTGCTATAAAAAAACAGAGTTCTTTTTTTTCTTCAAGTAATTCTTTTACAACTTCCCTCCTCTCTATTCTACACCATAGTTCTCTATATATAACTATGGTTATTAAATTCTAATTGAGATTCTCTCTACAGTAGAGAACTTATTCATGTATCTAACTAAACTTATTTATCTAGTTAACTAAATTTATTCATTTAGTTAACTGATTATACAATTGCTGATTACAAGGCAAAACATGCAGTCTTTTAGAAAGACATGCAATGACACTAAGTGTGTATTCTTTGCATGGAATAATTACTCATAATCAGATCCATTAATTTAGGAGTAAATATAGTCAATCTATCCTTTAGAAAATCTTAGAGTGTGTGTTGGTAGATTGGAAGAATTCGCAGTAACTTCATAAAATATTTCTAGAACATCTCCGGAGCTTGTGGAATAGTCAACTTCTGTCATAAATTGCTCATTTCATTTACTAGATCTCCTCAAATAATTTTTGGGTTTTGTTTCTCTAACTTTCCTCTTTCCAGATCATTTTGAATTTCTAAATTTCATTAAGAAATAAGAGAAATATTGCAGTTTTACTGAAACTAGTTTTCTTGACTTTTTCTGTTCTACATCTCCGGCCTCTGTAACAGTCAACTTTTATCATTAACTATTTATTAATTTTAATGAATCTCATAAAAATGCCTTCATGGATTTGTTCCTCTCTCTTTAATATTTTTGGATCATTTTGAAATTCTAATTTTCGTTAAGAAATGAGTGAGATATTACAGTTTTACTGAAACTATATTTTTGACTTCTGCATCTTCGGCGCTCTGTAACAGTTAAATTCTATCATAAACTGCTCTTTTTTTACCATATCTCCTCAAATTCTTTCTGGGTTTTGTTCCCCTAACTTCCAACTTTCCAAATCATTTTGAAATTCTAATTTTTATTAAAAAATTACTGAGATATTGCAGTTTTACTAAAACTACATTTTCGACTTCTGCATCTCCGGCACTCTGCAACTCTGAAACTCTACAACTTGACATAAAATATACTTTCTCTTCATTTTATTGATAAAATAACTGCTAATCTGGAGGTGAATATGTAATATCAAGATAAACTCATGCATGGCATTGATTGTTCCATTTAGACAATTTTATTTGATATTTAGCTAAAAATCTTCAAACCCATACTCAAGCCCACTTCAAAACTCATTTAATGAAGAGAAAAATATATGCTTTTATTTGACTAAAGATGAGACACTTTATAGTCTCATCAATGAGTTTGGCCTTGGGTAAGGCATTAAGAATTTCATTTATTGAGAAGAGACAAAGAAGGCTGGAAAAAGAAAGTTGGGCAAAAATTCAAGAATAATGTGTAGAGATTTCCACAAGGATGGATGCCTTGGAGCAAAGTATAAAGATGGAGAAGAAGAAAGAGATGGAAATGGAAAAGGTAGAAAATAATATGGGTAAGGTGAATTCCCATTATTTTTCTGATTATTATTTATTTGTAGATAAGTTTGTGTATGCAGAGGAAGAAGATGAGGAAGAACATGAAGAGGCAATTCATGAAGAATTGAGAAGAGTGGAGGTGAGGTTAGAGAGATTGGAGATTGCAGCAACAATGGATGAAGAGTGTGATAAAAAGGAAAGTGCAGTGGCTAAAAAGAAAAAATTTGTAGTAAAGGATGAGAAGAAAGACAAGAGTAAAGAATTTGCAGCGTTTAGGCATGTTTTGATGAATGCATGAAGAAAGAAGAAAATGTGAGTACAGTGGCTCAAAATGAAGAGTTGAGCAGCAAATATGAAGGAGAAAAGATTTGAGAAGAGGTGGTTGAAAATGTGGTTATGGTTACAGTGGTAGAGCATGAAGATACAGTAACGAATGGTGAAGACAAGGATGATTTAATGTTGCAAATTTTGGCTATAAAAGAAGAGTGGTTTGCTGAGCTTGTCATTGAGGATAAGAAGATAGATTTTGCAGCAGTGAAAGAGAATGAGGTAATTTATGAAAAAAATTATTTCATTTGTTATTTATCTTCCATAGTGAGAGTAGAAGAGGACATTGTTGTAGAGGATAAAGTTTCTATTATAGAGTTATGTGTAGAAGCTACATGTTTGTGTATAGAGATTGTAGAGGATGGTTTAGGTGGAACTTGGCGGAGGTGGTAGGTTTGTGGTGGGTTGGATCCCATGAAGCAGGAGAGGAGAGTAGAGAGTATTTAGAGGAGGTTGGGCTCTGGTGGACATGAGTCCATGAGAGGAAGGAAGAAGAAAGTGCACACTTGGTGGAGGAGGAAAACAAGTGTCCTGGTGAAATACTGGAAGAGGCAGAAGAAGAAATTCATGCAACCTAATATGACAATGGAGTTTGTTGTACGTTGTTTTGAACCTAGAAGAGTAATCACACTACTCAACTCCATTTTGTGAGTTCTACTCAAAATTTTCCTATTCGGCATGTTTCATGTAGGAGCATTCAGGTGCACATGTAATCAACATCACCGAAAAATATTTTTAGGTTTGGTTTTTAGTTTTCATTTGGTTCCTTAGTAAATGGCATCTCTCAACATCATATAACATTAAATTCACCACAAAGTTGCAAGAATCAAACTTTTTCCAGTTTGCAGTTTTGACATTCCGCAGGCATTTTTGTAAAATCTATTCCCAAAAATCCTTATGAGCTAGAGTATAATTCTTTTGTAGGGGCATTCTTGGAGGTACCATGTGAAATGTGCAAAAAGAATCGAAGTCATATCTTTCACTATTTGGGAAAAATTAATGCCAAAAACTTGTGTCGTTAAGGACGAAAGTGTGTCGCCAATTTACAAAAAGTTTAAAATTTCATAATTCTAGAAGGCTGAAGTGAAATCCTTTTGCGAAGGACTTGATAGGGTCACAACACACCTTTGGGAAAGTTTTTAGGAAAAATGGAGAACTTTCATTTTTTTCATCTTTCCAGCACCTGATTCTACACTTCAATGCACTTTGTTTAATTTTTTTCTCCAAAATGTCATTGCAAATTTGAGGTATTGTTCATAACATTCTATTTGGGTCATTTGATGCAATAAATATGAATAAAGAGATCCAGGTTAAAACTATATGTTATGGTTATTTCTAAGTCATTCCAACTAGCGAGATATCCATCTTTGGAGGTCAAATTTCAATACATACAACAACAAAGTCTAAAGGAGGAATGGTGGGTAGGTTGAGGTTCCTAATTTGAGCAAATAAATTGAGGCTATTTTGTGTCTATTAAAAATAGAAATTAATATCCTACATGGAGTGTCATTTCAAAGAAGATGAATGGATGTCTTTTGAAGACACTTCCACACCTCATGAGAGGCTTTAGAAATAAAAATTTTTGCAAGAGAGCATGTTACCCAGCAAGAAAAAGGATTTGAATAGAAAATGAAATGTCAAAGGTTGAATGTGAAGAGATATTTAAAAGTATTATTGTTGCATATTTGAGATAGATTTTTAGAGAGGAAAATCTTAGCCCATGGGAAAGGTGTAGAGATGAGAAGAAGTGACTATTTTCAGAAGAAGCCATGAAGGTTATGTGTGCAGATTTGTCTTAGACAGGCCATTGCAAGCTATGACTATGAATGTAGTTTTAATTTTTTAGATTTGTGTAATCTGTTGAATGAATGAGAGTTTACTTACAGTAAAATAAATTAGGGATTTTTATTTGCAATCTATATTGTGTTGTGAGTTTGAGGTGTTTGTAGTAGGAGGGAGTCCCTCTTGCATAGAATGGTATTAGAGCTAGAGGTTTTGAGAGTGTAGAGTCTACACAAGGACTTGCGGATGTAAAGTGAAGATGTTCTGTTGTACGAGAGCTTGAGAGAATTGTTGTAGGTGTGTGAGGAGTCCTAAGCAATTGAGAGCTAAGAGAAGACAATGAAGTTGCAGAGAGAGTTGATTATGTCTTGCAGGTTTCAAAATGTGTGCAAAGTGTTTGTGAAAATGCCAAAAAGACAGAGCATGAGTTTGGCCTTGGGTAAGGCCTTATGAATTTCATTTATTTAGAAGAGAGAAGGAAGGTTGGGAGAAGAAAGTTGGGCAAGAATTCAAGAACAATGTGCAGAGATTTTCACAAGGATGGATTTCTTGGAGCAGAGTATAAAGATTGAGAAGAATAAAGAGATGGAAAAGAAGAAGGCATAAAAGAATATGGGTGAGGTGAAGTCCAATTATTTTTCTAATTATTATTTGTTTGTAGATAAGTTTGTGTATGCAAAGGAAGAAGACGAGAGAGAATATGAATAGGAAATTTGTGAAGAATTGAGAAGAGTAGTGGATAAAAAGAGGATGATAAAAAGGAAAGTGTAGTGGATGAAAAGAGAAAAGTTGTAGTAAAGTATGAGAAGAAAGACAAGAGTAAAGAATTTGTATCAAAGGCGTGCCTTGATGAAGGCATAAAGATAGAAGAATATGTGAATACAGTGGCTCAAAATGAAGAGGTAAGAAGTGAAGATGAAGGAGAAAAGATTGGAGAAGAGGTGGCCAATAATACAGTTAAGGTTATAGTGGTAGAGCATGAAGATATAGTAGTGAATGGTGAAGACAAGAATGATTTAATGTTGCAGATTTTGGTAGTAGAAAAGTGGTTTGATAAGCTTTCCAGTGAGGATGAGAAGATGGATTTTACAATAATGAAGGAGAATGAGGTAATTTATGCAAATTTTGATTTCATTTGTGATTTATCTTCGATAATGAGAGTAGAAGAGGATGTTGTTGTAGAGGATAAAGTTGCAGTTGTAGAGTTGTGTGTAGATATTGCATGTTTGTGCATAGAGGTTGTAGAGGATGGTACAGGTGGAGCTTGGTGGACGTGGTTGGTTTGTTGTGGGTTGGATCCCACGGAGGAGGAGAGGAAAGTAGAGAGTATTTGGAGGAGGTCTAGCTATGGTGGACATGAATCCATGAGAGGAAGGAGGAAGAAGGTGCACACTTTGTCAAGGAGGATAGTAAGTGTCTCGGTGAAATGTTGGAAGAGGTGGAAGAAGAAATTAACTCAGCCTAATATAGAAATAGAGTTTGTTGCAGGTTCCATTCAACCTAGAAGAGTAGTCCCACTACTCAACTCCATTTTGTGAGTTCTACTCACAAAATTTTTATACCCGGCTTGTTTGATGCAGGAGTATCTAGGTGTATGTGTAATCGGCATCACCTAAAATAAATTTTACATTTATTTTTTAGTTTTGATTTTGTTTGGTGGTCACTAGCATCTCTAGGCATCACAGAACTTCAAAATCAGCACAAAATTGCAAGAATCAAACTTTTTTCGGTTCGTAGTTTTGACACTCTACATGCAATTTTTAAAATTTATTCATAGAAATTCCTAAGAACTAAAGTAGAATTATTTTGTAGGGTAATTCTTGGAGGTACCATGTGGAAAGTGTAAAAAGAATCAAAGTCATATATTTAACTATTTGGGAGAAATTAATGCTAGAAATTTGTGTCTTTAAAGCCAAAAGTGTATCGCCAGTTTACGGAAAGATTAAAATTTCATAATTATGGAAGGTTGGAGAAAAATCCTTCTACAAAGGCCCTGAGGGGATCATAACACACCTTTGGAAAAAAATTTAGGCAAAATGGAGAACTTTCATTTTTCATCTTTTTGACACCCAATTCTGCATTTCAACACACTTTGTCTAATTTTTTCTCCAAAATGTCATTGTAGATTTGGGGTATTCTTCATAACAATCTATTTGCATCATTTGATTCAAATAAGATATGAATATAGAGATCCAACTTAAAACTATAGGTTATGGGTGTTTCTAAGTCATTCCAGCCAGTGAGATGTCCATCTTTGGGTGTCAAATTTCAGTACATACCACAACAAAGTCTAAAGGAGGATTGGTGGGAAGGTTGAGGTGTCTAATTTAGGCAAATAAATTGAGACTATTTTGTGTCTATTAAAAAAGAAATTAATAGCCTCCATCGCACATCATTTGAAAGAAGATGAATGGATGTCTTTTGAAGAGACTCCCATGCCTCATGAGAGGTTTTAAAAACATATTTTTTTGCAAGAGAACATGTTTCCTAGCAAGAAAGAGGAATTGAATAGCAAATGGAATGTCAAAGATTGAATGTGAAGAAATATTTAAAAGTATTATTGTTGTAAATTTGAGATAGATTATCAGAGAGGAAAATCTCAGCCCATGGGAAGGGTGTAGAGGTGAGAAGGAGTGAATGTTTTTAGAAGAAGCCATGAAGGCTATATGTGCAGATTTATGAGAGAGAGGATATTGAAGGCCATGAATGTGAATGTAGTTTTTATTTTTTAGATTTGTGTAATCTGTTTAATGTATGAGAGTTTAATTACATAAAAATAAATCATGGATTTTTATTTGCAACCTATATTGTGTTGTGAGTTTGAGTTTTTTGTAGCAGGAGGGAGTCCCTCTTGCATCAAATGGTATCAGAACCAAAAGTTTTGAGAGTGTAGAGTCTACACCAAGAATTTTGAGTGGAGAGATAAGTGGTTGTGTTGTACAAGATCTTGAGAGAATTGTTACAGGTATGCGAGGAGTCCTAAGGAATTGAGAGCTAAGAGAAGACATTGAAGTCACAGAGAGAGTTGATTGTGTGTTGCAGGTTGTAGAATGTTCGCAAATTGTTTGTGAAAATGTCGAAGAGAAAAAACATGAGTTTGGCCTTGGGTAAGGCCTTAAGAATTTTATTTATTGAGGAGAAAGAAGGTTGGAAGAAGAAAGTTGGGCAAGAATTCAAGAACAATGTGCAAAGGTTTCCACAAGGATGGATGCCCTAGAGTAGAGTATAAAGATGGAGAAGAATAAAGAGATGTAAAAGAAGGTAAAAAAGAATATGGATAATGTAAGTCCAATTATTTTTTGCAGATAAGTTTGTGTATGCAGAGGAAGAAGACAACGAAGAAGATGAAAAGGTAATTCGTGAAGAATTGAAAAGAGTGGAGGTGAGATTAGAGATATTGGAGATTGAAGCAAAAATGGACAAAGAGGGTGATAAAAAGGAAAGTACAGTGGCTAAACAGAGAAAAGATGCAGTAAAGAATGAGAAGAATGACAAGAGTTAAGAATTTGCAGTGAAGGCCTACCTTGATGAAGGTATGAAGAAAGAAGAAGATGTGAGTACAGTGGCTGAATATGAAAGGTGAGCAACGAAGATGAAGGAGAAAAGATTGGATAAGAGGTGGCTAAAAATGTAGTTAAAGTTGTAGCGGTAGAGCATGAAGATACAGTAGTGAATGGTGAAGACAAGGATAATTTAAGGTTACATATTTTGGTAGTAGAAGAAGAGTTGTTTGATAATATTGTCGGTGAGGATGAGAAGATGGATGTTGTAGAAGTGAAAGAGAATGAGGTAATTTATGTGAATTTTTTTTTTCATTTGTGATTTATCTTCCATAGTGAGAGTAGAAGAGGATGTTCTTTTAAAGGATAAAATTGCAGTTGTAGAGTTGCGTGTAAATGTTGCATGTTTATGTATAGAAGTTGTAGAGGATGGGACAAGTAGAGCTTGGTGGAGGTGGTCACTTTGTGGTGGGTTGGATCCCATGAAGGAGGAGAGGATAGTAGAGAGTATTTGGAGGAGGTCGAGTTGTGGTGGACATGAGTCCATGAGAGGAAGGAAGAAGAAGGTGCACACTTGGTGGAGGAGGACCAAAAGTGTCCAAACAAAATGTTGGAAGAGCCGAAAGAAGAAATTAATTCATCCTAATATAGAAATGGAGTTTGTTGTAGGTTGCATTCAACCTAGAAGAGTAGTCCCCATTACTCAACTCCATTTTGTGAGTTCTACTCACAAAATTTTCCTACCCAACATGTCTACTATAGGAGCATCCAGGTGTACGTGTAATCAACATCAATAGAAACATTTTTAGGTTTAGTTTTTAATTTTAATTTGGTTTGGTGGTTATTGGCATCTCACATCATCACATAACTTCAAAGTTGGCACAAAATTGTAAGAATCAAACTTTCTCTGGTTCGTAGTTTTGACACTCCACAGGCAGTTTTGTAAAATTTATTTGCAAAAATCCATAAGAGCTAGAGTAGAATATTTTTGGAAGGGAATTCTTGGAGGTACCATGTCGAATGTGCAAAATGAATCAAATTCATATCTTTCACCATTTGGGAGAAATTAATGCCATAAATTTGTGTCGTTAAAGCCAAAAGTGTGTTGCCGGTTTACAAAAAGTTTAAAATTTCATAATTCTGGAAGGATAGGGAGAAATCATTTTTGCAAAGGACCTAATGGGGTCATATCACACCTTTGGGAAAATTTTTAGGCAAAATGGAGAACTTTCATTTTTTCATCTTTCCAATACCCGATTCCACACTTAACGCACTTTGTTTAATTTTTACTCCAAATTGTCATTGCAGATTTGAGGTATTGTTCATAACATTCTATTTGGGTTATTTAATGCAAATAAAAATATGAATATAGAGATTCAAGTTAAAATTATATGTTATGGTTGTTTCTAAGTCATTCCAAGTAGTGAGATGTCCATCTTTGGGTGTCATTTTTGAATACATACAACAACAAAGTCTAAAGGAGGACTGGTGGGTAGGTTGAGGTGCCTAATTTAGGCAAATAAATTGAGGCTATTTTGTGTGTATTAAAGTAGAAATTAATAGCCTACATGGAGTGTCATTTGAAAGAAGATGAATGGATATCTTTTGAAGAGACTCCCATGCCTCAGGAGAGGCTTTGAAAACAAAAATTTCTACAAGAGAGAATGCTTCCCAGCAAGAAATAGGATTTGAACAACAAATGGAATGTCAAAGTTTGAATGTGAAGATATATTTAAAAGTATTATTTTTGTAGATTTGAGATAGATTTTCAAAGAGGGAAATCTTAGCCCATGGGAAGGGTGTAAAGGCAAGAAGGAGTGACTGTTTATAGAAGAACCCATGAAGGCTATGCGTGCATATTTGTAAGAGAGAGGGCATTTAAGGCCATGAATGCGAATGTAGTTTTGATTTTTTAGATTTGTGTAATCTGTTGAATGAATGAGAGTTTAATTACAATAAAATAAATCAAGTATTTTTATTTGCAATCTATGTTGTGTTGTGAGTTTGCATTGTTTGTAGAGGAGGGAGTCCCTCTTGTGTTAGAATTTGTCTCACATCCCACAAAAATCAATTATTTCCATTTCTTAACTTTAACATCACATCTCCTTTACCCACAATGTCACATGATTCCTTGTCACCAAGATATACCTTACCAAGTTTGCCTTCTTGATAATTTTTTTAAATTTCCCAACATGGAGTGGCATGTAAAGAAGCACCAGAATCCAAAACCCACACATCAATTGTAGCTTCTCCAATGGATAAAAATAATGCGCCTACATCATCTTCATACACTGCATTAACCACATTTTCTTTTCTTTTCCTTGACTCTCCACCTTGTTGTATGACCAACAATTCTTTTTAATGTGACCTTCCTTGCAACAAAACTAGCAACCTGAGTTTTTGCCCCTTCATTTAGATCTTTTGAAGGATTTAGATCTCCTTCTATTATTATTTCTTCCCCATTCTTGGGATCTCCTCCTATTGCTAAAAACCAACACCTCTTTAGATGAAGTATTATGATGTTTTCTTCTCATGTCTTCACTGAGAAGAATTGCAACCACATTATCAAGTTTCAACCCACTTCCCTTCTCATCGGATCCTTTATTTTTGGATACCGAATTGCTAATTATCATTACAACACTTTCCCAACTATTAGAAAGAGAACACAACAATAGAATGGCTTTGATTTCTTCTTGAAAATCAATGTCAACAGAAGTCAATTGGCTTATTATGCTATTGAATTCATTCAAATGATTGGAAACATAGATGCCTTCCTTCATCTTCAAATTAAACAATTTCTTCATCAAGAAAACTCTATTAGCAACAAAAACTCTCTCATACATACCTGATAATCAGTCCCATAAAACCTTCTCTGTCTTTTCCATTACAACATTGAACAAAACATTGTTGTTAAGAGAGAGGATGATGATTGCCTTCGCTTTCTTGTCTAGTATGTCCTGATCCCCATCTGACATATCAGTTGGTTTCTTGGACTTTCCCTCTAACATAATTGAGAGGTCTTTTTGAATCAGCAAGGCTTCCATCTGCAACTTGCACATGCCAAAGTTTTGGTCTGAGAACTTTTCAATTTTGAACCTATCTCCATCCTCCATCTATTCACAATTTCACATTACTCTCTGATACCAATTGTTGAATATAAAGAGAAACAAGAAGATTGAACTCAAAGAATAGAACAGCAAACAATGAAAAGACAAATATTAAACAATCACATGGAGACAACAAGAATTACATTTTTCACCATTAATGGCTACATGGATAGGAAAAGCAAGAGAAACTCTATTTTATTAATGCATAGCAGCTTATACAAAGTATTTCCATCAATGATGATATAAGAAAAGAAGTCTTGTTCTTAATAGACACAATGAACATCACCAATCTAAGTAAACAAGGAGTATCTAAAGCGACACAGTCAAAGAGACCATTGGACTTCACATACTCAACAATTCACACTTGCTTATTTGTCTATTTGAGTGTTTTATTCTTATGTGGCAGTGAAGTATTTTTAAATTGTTAAAATGGTGAGATTCAAGTAGGAGAGTATACCATTTGACCAATTAATTCCTTTGTATATGTTAAAAACATTGATAAGAGATGTTTATTTAGCCCCCTCATAGGAATTAGTCTGTTTTAAAAACTGGGGAGCAAAAAATCAACCACTTCAATATGGGGAAGGTGCTCCCAAAAGAAGAACCCATAGGGCTAAGGAATAACTACTTGTATAACTCCAGTACCTAGAAAGTAAAAATATTTCATATAAAATTTGGAGTCAATTGAATTTCATATTGTAGACAAACATATTGGTTTTTTAAAAAAAATAGCAATTAATAAATAATATGGGAATGACCAAAAGGGTTGATACAAAAAATAAAGTCATTAATTAGATTTAAAAGTATTATGGAACATAACCCTAAAGGAAAAAAACAAATATGGATAATAAGATCAGCTCCATAATACTCCATCTTCTCCATCCTTCAAATTTCTGGTGTAACCTAAAAACAAGATCAACTACAAGACTTCCACTCAAACAATGATTTATATTCAACCAATTCCTTCCTATAGGTTCCCTCAAGCTTGCCAAGATAAGAAATCATGACAAAAGAAATATCTAGAACCTTAAACACCATGGAACCAACACATGCAATCTCATGCAACCATGGAACCACCATAGCTCTGATACCAATTGAAAGGGAAAGAGAACTGAGCATCCTATATTTTACTTAAACAGATATTCAATAACTTGATACAAGCACATACTACTATGCCCTTAAAGTGGAAACAGACATAGTTAATTTCCCATCACATTAACCCTTAGAGGAAAGATACTGTAGCTTAGAGATCTAAATAAATTTTAGCAGCATAACGGCATATAAATTAACACTTTAAGAACACAAAAAGAAGAATAGAAGAAAGATAGATAGAAGAGATGAGACACCAATATACATGGGGAAAACCCTTTCGGGTAAAAAACCCCACACTCCAAAATATCGAACCAATGTATTAATCTACAACAACAAACATGTTGTACAATACACTTGTAGGCTCAAAGCCTTAACATGGAGATTTACATCTTCTTCCTCTAGAGGAAAAATTGACAGCATAATCTTGCATAAAACTTTCCTCACAAACTTCTCCTCAAGCATTCAATTGATAAGAGTTCCAATACAAGAAACCACCAAAATGGAAACTCAAAACCATGAGTTACAATGCCTAGTCATGTGAAGAATCAAATCCACAATAATATAGAAAGTTACTCAAATCATAACTGACTCTCCAAATATGGCACTCCATTTTTGGCTCCTAAAATCATGCTTTCACAATCTCCTAAAATCTTGCTTTTCAAGTTTCCAATTTTAATTTCCTTTTCCAAGTTCTTCCCATTTTAGAAACTCTTACACACCTTACAAGTTGTCATAGTTGCATTTAGCAACTTCCATGACACTAAGTGATAAAAAACAAATTGCCAAAATACAAATAAATAAATATTTCAAATACTAGAACTTGCAAGGTGTATGACACACCTAATCCCAACATAGACAAAATCAATAGAATTTTATTGAATTCAAATCAAAAGATTACAATATCAAAACATCTCTCCAAATATTCCTTCATTCCTCAGTTACATTCAGATTCTTCTCAACATACCCAAATTACATGGAGTCCAAACACCCAAATTATTCTATCACACTAAACCTCTGAAATTGATATTCCCTCTCTTTTTTTAAAACTCTCCACTCTCCAACTTTGGAGTCCCCTACTTTTTTTCCTAAATCTGTATATTCTCTGTATTAAAATCTGCAACTTCATTCACAAACTAGGCTCAGCACTCCCATACTCACTTCTCATGCCTTGGCATCTCCTCCTTAGCCTTTTAAATATGTATGTATATGTTTTTATCACCAGCAAATTCATTTAAAGGATCAGTACATGAATAATGGCACCTCTGTCATTTTCAAAACTGCATTTTCTCATCTTCACACTACAACTTCACTCTAAATGGAGCACAAATAATGGTGCCTCAGTAGATGAAATCCACCCTCTAATTTTTTATTATATTTTTCTGTTTTAAACAACAATTTTTCATCATATTCCATGAGGCTCCTCCTGTGTTTCTACTCCTCCCTCTATCTTATTGGGTGCTCTATCTTTTTCCCACACTGAAATCCTTCACAACATGGATGCCTTTCCTCCAACACCTTCCCCAAATTGTTATCAATTAGCTTTTCTTTTTATCCCTCAAGCTAGAAAATTTGAATAGTCACAAATTAAATTGATGTTGGGAACTTGAGACATCAGCTCCCTTTCTTCATGAAGTAAAGCATTTGATTATGTTTTTTTTTACTTGGTCAAGGCTACCCATGTTGGCAAGAGACACATTGTAGCTTCATGATTTTTGTCATTGATGGCAACAAAGTTCATCCCACACATCTGCAGGACATGGTGTGCCTATACCGGAAGTCAAATTGAAAAGTGTTTTGGTCTGATAAGCAAGAACAAAGCATGTGGCAACGTCTGACAGTCAGGTCCAAATCTATTATAGAAAGCATCTTTGTAAACTACGGACTTGGGGAAGTCAAGAGGAATACCTTGACTGATAGATTCTAGGGATTAAGCAGTAAGGCAGGTCCAGTATGTGAAAGGATAGCAATACAAAAGAAGAGAAAGAATGAAGTGCAGTAAATCAATGTATTGAGCCTAACCGGAACTGAACTCTAGCACATGTGGATGCTTCTCATCAGTTCAAGTATCTTGTTACTCTCTTTATAACTTGTAGATAGTGAGTCTCTTGTAGGCAGTGAGTAGTGTGCTCAGGCAGTGAGCCCTAATTGGCAAGTGCCATTTTGTATTTCTATTCTTCTAACAGAGAATACATTCTTGGGTTAATCACCTCGTGGTTCTCTCCCTTAATAAGGTTTCCACGTCAAATGTGTACTGAGTTTATTTCTACTTTCATGTTCATTTAAGCTTATGTGTTTTGATACTGTACTAGTTGCTAAAGAAGAACAGAAAGTTAAATTAATTAAGATAACTAATTCACCCCCCCTCTCAGTTATCAACAATTGGTATTAAAGCCAAGTTCCTCCAAACATAGCCTAACAGCTTGAGGAAGATCTGGGAATTCAAATGGATGTGTATGGTCTGAGGGAACAACTTCAGTCTGCCCTAGATGATCTTGAGCAATCTAATTCTGAAGTCAATGAATTGAAGGAAAGACTCCAACAGGCTGATGATTTCATAAATGAACTGAAAGGGAAACTAAGTCTCTCTATGAAAAAGAGAAAGGATCTACTTCAGCAATTGGCAAGTCAAGGTGAAGCCAATGATACAAATGAAGTTCTGAAAGAGAAAACCAAGTTATGTGAAAAGTTATCAAAAGAGATCATTATGGTAAGACATGAAATGGAATCAGGAGTTATGAAATTTACCCAAGAAATTGAAGAGAAAAGAAAAACTGAAGATGATATAAGACAATCTCTCAAGGAGAAATCAGAAGGCTGCCACAAGATGGATAGAATAATCAGACATCTTGAATCTGATCTTGAAGATGCTAGGGATAATGAAGAAAAACTTGAGGATCAAATTGACACTCTTAAAAAGGATCTTCAAACAGCAAATGAATACAAAGAGAAATTCAAGATAAGTTCTACTCAACTTGAAGTTCTTCTTGAAAGCCAAAAGAGGGTAGATGACAAGCGTGGCTTGGGATATGAGAAAGGTGAAAGCTCCAGATCCGGTCAGAAGAATTTTGGATCGGGAAATCCAAGGAATAGACCTAGAAGACCTCCGGTAAGGCAACCTAATGCTCAAAGATATCCATCCTTCAATGGATATTGCCACAACTGCAATAACTTTAGTCATAAAGCTAATCAGTGCAGAAAGAGAATAAATTAGACTAATACATCCTTCTTCGGATAGTGTTTCAACTACAAAAGGTATGGTCACAAATCTCATGAATGCAGAAATATGCAAATGAACAATTTATTTAATGATAGATGCTTTGCATGCAATAGAATGGGACATATGGATAATCAATGCAGATCAAGAGGATATCATTCAAATATGCAAAGAAATGTTGTTTGCCACAATTGCAATAGACACAGTGATATTGCCAAATTCTGTAGAAGCAAGAATCAGGACAAAAGGGGTCCAGTGCATCATAATCAGAATCAAGACAAAGGAAAAGGAAAAGTGAATGTGGATGAAGTTCAAAGTGAGATGAACAAGATTTGGGTGAAGAGAAGTATAGAGAATGTAGGGGATGGATCCGCACTAGAATCTAGTGTTGATATTCGTTTTGGAAATTAAAAAATGAGCTCTAGCTTAGGGGGAGACACAAGGAAAACATTTTCCCCCAACCAGTTAATTGGTGCCAGAATTGGCACAAGGAAAGTTGTGGATTACAGGGTTCCCAAAGGAACATCTAAATAAGCTTTGGTAAAGAGATGAAAGATCTGCAAGAAGTTTTGAACAGGTTAATCCTCCAAGTTTGATCCGATTAATTAGTCATTCAGTAAAAATAGGATTTTCACAGTTAGATCCGACATGATTCAAATTTGAGGTATCTTGATCTGAGGCTAAATGGAATGATTGTAAAAGGTAGATAGATTGCTAATATCCACTGAGAGTAACTTTAAGTGCATCTTAGTGATCCGAAAAAATCTCTTAGGACAAGGAGAACAGAGTAACCGGAATAACTTAAGATATGCATTTATTGCAAACAAAATTAGGGTTTGCGGAGAGATAAAAGGATTCTTGTATTCATCATTTGTACATTTGCACTCAAGAAAAGGAGAAAAGGAGCTCTGCAAACAAATTTTCTCAAGCCTCTCGAAGATAAATCGTAGAAGTCATTTCTTCCAGCAATCTGATTTAGCTCATTCCGTGAAACCTAGAAGCGCAAAAGGTATTTTCTGTTCTTAAATATCTTTCTGTAAATCTTCTTGGAAATGGCTACTCTGAATGTTGTGAAGATTTCTGATAGGCTGCGCCCTAAATTTAAGAAGCATCCATACAAATCTCTAGAAGTGGATCCCTCAGGTGCATTTTCCAGCATTCCGCATGGTATTTTGCATGTAGAAGATGTTAGGGTTTACATTCATCTGAACATTGAAGAATTTGGGGAATCCAAATTAAGGGATATCTATCACAAATAATTAATAGATGATGCTTTTGAACTCAAACCATAGTATAAGGGCATCCAGGATAAACATTTTGGTCAGTGCATTCATTTCCCCTATTTTGAAGAAGATGAATGGGTCCGGTATGTGTTGAGTAGAGTGCATGATAACTTCTTATGGTTGAATAGACCATTTAAGATCACCAAGGATGCAATTAGGGCAGTAACCAGTTTGCACTTATCCAGAGGGTTACCTGTTCTCAAATCTATCAAAAACTAAACTGTGAGTGAGGCTACCAGATCAAAATTTGACAAAAGAGCAATGACAATAGAAGACATCACAGATCTGGATGTCAAGTTTGCCTCCATGATAATTGGTTACAAGATATATCACTCCAGCAGAGAAAATTCAGTACCTGGAACTGTAATTTACACTGCCTATCAGATGTTAAAAGAGAATGTAGATTATGATCTTTGTGAACTTCTTCTAAGTCAACTATAGGAAAACCTTCAAAAGATCAAGAAGGACAAGAAGAATTTTTTCAAGTTTGGAGGGCTAATACTATATTTATTTTTCTACTTTATGAATGAGCTGCCCGGATCTTGTGGTTGGGTATAACAAAATGATAGACCTGTTGCCATTCAAATCAGAGACTACTTGCATGGGCTTGGGGATGCTAAGGCAAGAAATACAGCTCTGTGGGGTTACTTCAAGAACTTTCAAAATATGATGCAAACCAGAGAAAGAATTCCCAAATCATTGGTTGAGAAGTACAAAGATACAGTGTGTTTCATGGTAGACATTGACCAATGCCTAATGGAGGCAGTGGAGCCAAGGACAGTCTGGATCATGCCAATGAGGTATGAAGTAGATGAGAAAATTGTAGAACTACATATCCAACATCTACTGAGCCAGCCCAAAGACCCTAAGATAGAAAAGTTTGGAACCTACCAAGAGCTGAGTGTAAAAGTTCATGTGGAACTTAGACAACCTAAAATCAAGAGGAAAGTAAGAAGGGAAGTAGAAGATTTTACCAAGAGGCATGGAATTTCGAAGGAGGCACTTGATGCAAATAGAGAGAAGATGGAAAAGGTAGAGAGAGAAAAAGAAAAAGCAGAGAAAGAAGGTGCTCCAGTGGAAGTCCCCTCCCAGACCAGATCCTCTAAGACCTCTGCACCTACAACTACTAAAAGCTCAAAGGCATCTAAACTAGAAGCAAAATCATCTAGTAAAGCAGAGAAAAGAACTAAAACAAAGGCCACAAGGTCTTACATCAGTCAAAAGGATGATGAAGAAACTGAGTCAGATGAGGAGGTAAAGAAAATGAAGAAGAAGAAGAAAGGATCCGGTGAATCCTCTATAGGTCAAGACAAGGAAGAGATGGCAGAAGAATTTGTTGAAAGGCCCACTCTGTGCATTGATGATGTAGTCAAATCAGTCACTGTGGATGGAAACCTAAAGCTAATGACTGAATTCTCTGATGATTATAATGAAGCTGACGAGAAGATCTTGCAAGAAGCTACAGTCAGATATTTGAATATCTATAATAAGACTTTTATTGAAATCATATCTCTCATTCCCAAAAGCCTAGAGAAGGAACTAGAAATAAGAAAGAATAATGCTAAGGTAAAGGATCTTGAGATCCAGGAACAGATAGCCATTCAGCTCTTTCCTCCAATCACTCTGAAGCAAATGAATATGATCTTCAAAGATTGCAAGGATGAGTTCCGGAGCAAAGCTAGAATGAATCAGCTTATGCTTGGTGAAACTGACAAAATAGAAAAAGAAACAAAAGATATCCTCTGGAATGCATACAAAAGAATCAACATCCCCATTGTAGAGAGCTTAGATGATGAAACCTCTGCCATGGATGACAAAGAAGAATCCACTAAGACAGTAGCAGAAGAGGCAAAGGAGACTAGTGAAGAAAAAGCTAAGGACTTAGATTCCTCTGGTTTGGAAGAGGAAGTCCAAGGAGAAGTAAATCTGGATTCTCCAATAGTCTCTAGATCTAAAGGAGAAGAAAGAATAGAGGAGAAAGAAGAAGAAGTAAAGAGAAGAGAAGAAGGTCAAGCTGAGAAGAACACAAGTGACAGTGTAGAAAGAAAGAAAACTCTGTCTCTGGCAAGAGACACTATAGAAACTATCAAGGATTTCTTGACTAAAGAAATGATGGAGATTGATGAACCAGAGTTACTTCAAGGACCATTTGACTTTGATTCTCTCTCCCCGGTTCAAACAATGAAGATAGTATCCTTTGCCCAAGCAAAGGCTAAAGAGAAACTTCTAAAGTCTCACATGGAAGACTATGAGCTACTAGAAATTGCATCCAGTGTGCTTGAAAAGATCATGCCATCCTTTCAGAAGGATTCCTCAGCTTCTTCATTTGGTAATCTCAAGTGTCTTTTTAGTTCTATCAGCACTCATTTTGAGTCTTTAGAGAAATCAGCTAAGGAGAAGGTCTAGAAAGAGTTTTTGGATAAGAGATTCTCTGAGTTACAAGGCCTTATAACCAATGATAGGAGAGTTATGGATATTGGAATAAAGAGCTTAGAAAATGCTCTTAAAGATGGCAGAGATATCTGTAAATTTTGTTTATCCTAGCCTAAAGTGACCAAGGATATTGAGAAGAAAGTAAAAGAGCAAAAGGATAAACTGTTAAGTTTATCTCAAAGTTTTGATCCTCTCTCCTCCTCCATAATAAATCAAGAGTGTAAGACTATTGCAGTCATAGATGAAATAAAGAAGCTTGAGAAGGAGAAGAAAAATAGAATAAATAGGTTGAGTGAACTTAAAGGGATCATCATCCTCAAGTTAGAAGCCATGCATGAGGCTCTAATTGATGCTCAGGCCACAACCCAAAGCAATGATCCGACAGATCTTAAGAAGGTAGAAGCATTTTCATTCCTGTTGAGTGGTCACATCTCAATTTTAGCCAGGATGAAGTAGAGTTGGGCTACATAAGTTATACAGTTGAAGAATACTTTTGCAGACATATTTAAGTACATGTAAATACAACTTGTATATACACTTGTACGGATATGTATAGACTGTTTTTTTTTAATTTTGATGTGCGGATCCTACCCTTTGCCATTGATGTCAAAGGGGGAGTGAGGAATAGTGAAAAATGTGGAATCCAGCTAAGGGGGAGCTCAGGTAAAGTGTACATTAGAACAGAACATCAACCAAGGGGGAGTATAGTATAACACTTAGTCATTTTTCACTATGTGTTGCCATCAATGCCAAAGGGGGACATTGTTGGCAAGAGACACATTGTAGCTTCATGATTGTTTTCATTGATGGCAACAAAGTTCATCCCACACATCCATAGGACATGGTGTGCCTATACCGGAAGTCAGATTGAAAAGTGTTTTAGTCCGGTAAGCAAGAACAAAACATGTGGCAAGGTCCAACAGTCAGGTCCGGATCTCTTATAGGAAACATTTTTGTAAAGTACAGACTTGGGGAAGTCAAGAGGAATACCTTGATTGATAGATTCCAGGGATTAAGCCTCTCGTGATGAAAGAGTGAAGAGATATGAGCATCTAAGTATTGGGGTCCAGTTTGGCAAAGTAGACAGAGGAAGAACTAACTGACAGAGCATCAAAATTATTCCGGATGAGATATTAATGGTGATCAAGGTTCTTAAGGTATCATACATGATTGGCCGACATGTTAGAAGACTTCTATAAGTATCTCCTTGATTTGCATCACTTGGTAAGCAAGGATTCAGCCGACAGACTAGAGTTTGGAAAAATATTGACTATTCTAGATGCCGACTAGAAAGAGGATGAAATCCTTTGTGCGGATATATATACCAGATGGATTTGGATGTGAAGGTGTGTTGTGAGTTGAAGTGTGCGAAGAAAAGTAGAAGAGCAGTGTGGAAGTAGTAAGGTAGGTCTGGTATGTGAAAGGATAGTAGCACAAAAGAAGAGAAAGAATGAAGTGTAGTAAATCAGTGTACTGAGCCTAACTGGAGCTGAACTCTAGCACATGTGGATGCTTCTCATTAGTTCAAGTATCTTGTTACTCTCTTTATAGCTTGTAGATAGTGAGTCTCTTGTAGGCAGTGAGCCTCTTGTGAGCAGTGTGCTCAGGCAGTGAGCCCTAATTGGCAAGTGCCATTTTGTATTTCTATTCTTCTAATAGGGTAAGCGCAAGAAGATGGGGGGCCAAAAAGAGGTCTTAGTGGCCACTTTTTTCTGAAATCAGGAAATACTGGCCTTGGATGACAAATTGAGCATAGTTACACTCAAAATTTGGAGATGCAACCAAAACAATGTTCGTAGTACTCCGAGTCTACTTTCTAAACTACTATTTTATTTTGAAAATGGCATAGATTAAGGGGTTCAAAAGAGGGAGACACAAAAATTGGTGTTGTTTCGGTCAAAAAAACATAACATAGCATGTTTTGTGGCTCCCTCAAAAGATCAACTTTTTTTTGGTATTTTTAAAATCACTTCAGTGAGAAATTAGCTAATAGCATGTAGTTTATGCCCAATTTTTTTGATAATTTTTTGATGAATATTTGATTTTTTACTAATTTTCAAAGTGGACACATCCTAAAAAACAAAATTTTGGCCGTGCAACCCCTATAAATTTTGAAAACTAATTGAAAATCATTTTTTTTATTTTTTTAATATTTGAGAATGGAGTCTAGTTTCTAAATATGTAATTTTTTTGAAATTTGAATGAATAGTTAATTTACAATGAAAAAAAGACCAAACAGTGGATTTTGCCTAAAAACGAACACACAAACAAAAGAAATTAAAGATGAAAGGCTTAACATTGTTAAAATGTGAAAAAAATCACATCGTCAAATAGCTAAGAGAAAACCTAACATTACCCAAGTGTTTGATTTGTTTGACCTTGAAACACGTGCAAATCTGAGGGTTAGCACGAATGAAATTATGTGAAATCTTGAAGAATATGGAAAAACATGTCTGTGACTGTTCATAAGGCACTCCAAGCCTTTGGGTTGGAAATTCAAAGCAAATCCCAAGCCCAAGGCTTGGGATTCCCAAAGCAAGACATAATGTGCTCGCGTTATGTTTTCCTTTGCATTTTTCCTTTCCCGCAAGTCTGTTGTTTGTCATGTTTGACATAACGCGAGCGTGTTATAACACGCTCACGTTATGTTCCCCTTAAATTTTTTTATGTTCAAGGCTATTAATCATGAGGGTTAAGGGATAAGGGAAAGGGTTGGAGGGTTTAGGGATAAGGGATTAGCGTTTAAGGTATAGTATCGAGCTCGTTGAGGGTCTAGGAATAGGGATAGCATTTAGGGTTTAGGGATGAGGGATTAGAGTTGAGGGATGACAGATTAGGGTTGAGGGTTTAGGATTTAGGGTTTAGGGATAGGGTTGAGGGTTGAGGGATCAGAGTTAAGGGTTGAGGGATTAGGGTTTGACATTAAGGGTTGAGGGTTGAGGTTCCAGGGTCAAGGGTTTAGGGATAGGGTTGAGGGTCGAGGGATTAGGGTTAAAGTAGAGTGTGGAGGGTGTAAGGATTAGGGATAGGGTTGGAGGGTTTAGGGATAAGGGATTAGGGTTTAAGGTATAGTATCGAGTCTGTTGAGGGTTTAGGAATAGGGATAGCATTTAGGGTTTAGGGATGAGGGATTAGAGTTGAGGGATGATGGATTAGGGTTGAGGGTTGAGGGATTAGGGTTTAGGGTTGAGGGATTAGGGTTTAAGGTATAGTGTTGAGGGTTGAGGGTTTAGGATTAGGGTTTAGGGTTGACGGATTAGCATTTAATGTCAAGGTTAGGGTTAGAGTGTCGAGGGTAGAGGGATTAGGGATAGGGTTTAGGGTTGAAGGTTTAAGGATTGAGGGTTGAGGCTTTAGGGATAAGGGTCTAAGGCTTAAGATATAGTGTCAAGTGTTGAGGATGTAGGGATAGGGTTTAAGTTTTAAGGGTTAAGGGTTGACGGATAGGGATTAGGGTTTAAGGTATAGTGTTGAGGGTTGATGGTTTAGGTTTGAGGGATCAGGGTTTAGGGTTGATGAATGAGGGTTTAATGTTGAGAGTTGAGGGTTGAGGGTTGAGGGTTGAGGTTGAGGGATAGGGTTAATGGTCAAGGGATTAGGGTTAAATAAGAGTGTCGAGGGTAGAGGGATTATGGTTTAAGGTATAGTATTGAGCCTATTGAGGGTCTAGGAATAGGGATAGCGTTTACGGTTTAGGGATGAGGGATTAGAGTTGAGGGATGACAGATGACAGATTAGGGTTGAGGGTTGAGGGATTAGGGTTTAGGGACAAGGTTTAGGGTTAGGGTTGAGGGATTAGGGTTTAAGGTATAGTGTTGAGGGTTTAGGGATAGGGTTTAGGGTTGAGGGATTAGAGTGAAGGGTTGAGGGATTAGGATTTGACGTTGAGGGTTGAGGGTTGAGGGTTTAGGGTTTAGGGATAGGGTTGAGGGTCGAGGGATCAAAGTTAAGGGTTGAGGGATTAGGGTTTGACGTTGAGGGTTGAGGGTTGAGGTTCGAGGGTCAAGGGTTTAGGGATAGGGTTGAGGGTCGAGGAATTAGGGTTAAAGTAGAGTGTGGAGGGTATAAGGATTAGGGATAGGGTTGGAGGGTTTAGAGATAAGGGATTAGGGTTTAAGGTATAGTATCAAGTCTGTTGAGGGTGTAGGAATAGGGATAGCATTTAGGGTTTAGGGATGAGGGATTAGAGTTGAGGGATGACAAATTAGGGTTGAGGGTTGAGGGATTAGGGTTTAGGGATAAGGTTTAGGGTTGAGGGTTGAGGGATTAGGGTTTAAGGTATAGTGTTGAAGGTTTAGGGATAGGGTTTAGGGTTGAGGGATTAGAGTGAAGGGTTGAGGGATAAGGATTTGACATTAAGGGTTGAGGGTTTAGGGTTAGGGTTTAGAGTTGAGGGATCAGAGTTAAGGGTTGAGGGATTACGGTTTGATGTCGAGGGTTGAGGGTTGAGGTTTGAGGGTCAAGGGTTTAGGGATAGGGTTGGGTTCAAGGGATTAGGGTTAAAGTAGAGTGTGGAGGGTGTAAGGATTAGGGATAGGATTGGAGGGTTTAGGGACAAGGGATTAGGGTTTAAGGTATAGTATCGAGTATATTGAGGGTTTAGGAATAGGGATAGCATTTAGGGTTTAGGGATGAGGGATTAGAGTTGAGGGATGATGGATTAGGGTTGAGAGTTGAGGGATTAGGGTTTAGGGATAAGGTTTAGGGTTAAGGGTTGAGGGATTAGGGTTTAAGGAATAGTGTTGAGGGTTGAGGGTTTAGGATTACGGTTTAGGGTTGATGGATTAGCATTTAATGTTGAGGTTAGGGTTAGAGTGTCGAGGGTAGAGGGATTAGGGATAGGGTTCAGGGTTGAAGGTTTAAGGATTGAGGGTTGAGGTTTTAGGGATGAGGGTTTAAGGCTTAAGATATAGTGTCAAGTGTTGAAGGTGTAGGGATAAGGTTTATGTTTTAAGGGTTAAGGGTTGAGGGATAGGGATTAGGGTTTAAGGTATAGTGTTGAGGGTTGATGGTTTAGGGATAGGGTTTAGGTTTGAGGGATTAGGGTTTAGGGTTGATGAATTAGGGTTTAATGTTGAGAGTTGAGGGTTGAGGGTTGAGGGTTGAGGTTGAGGGATAGGGTTAATGGTCAAGGGATTGGGGTTAAATAAGAGTGTCAAGCGTAGAGGGATTAGGGTTTAAGGTATAGTATCAAGCCTGTTGAGGGTCTACTAATAGGGATAGCGTTTAGGGTTTAGGGATGAGGGATTAGAGTTGAGGGATGACGGATAACGGATTAGGGTTGAGGGGTGAGGGATTAGGGTTTAAGGTATAGTGTTGAGAGTTTAGGAATAGGGTTTAGGGTTGAGGAATTAGAGTGAAGGGTTAAGGGATTAGGATTTGACGTTGAGTGTTGAGGGTTTAGGGTTTAGGGTTTAGGGATAGGGTTGAGGGTCGAGGGATCAGAGTTAAGGGTTATGGGATTAGGGTTTGACATTGAGGGTTGAGGGTTGAGGTTAGAGGATCAAGGGTTTAGGAATAGGGTTGAGGGTCCAGCGATTAGGGTTAAAGTAGAGTGTGGAGGGTATAAGGATTAGGGATAGGGTTGGAGGGTTTAGGGATAAGGGATTAGGGTTTAAGGTATAGTATCGAGTCTGTTGAGGGTGTAGGAATAGGGATAGCATTTAGGCTTTAGGGATGAGGGATTAGAGTTGAGGGATGATGGATTAGGGTTGAGGGTTGAGGGTTGAGGGATTAGGGTTTAGGGACAAGGTTTAGGGTTAGGGTTGAGGGATTAGGGTTTAAGGTATAGTGTTGAGGGTTTAGGGATAGGGTTTAGGGTTGAGGGATTAGAGTGAAGGGTTGAGGGATTAGGATTTGACGTTGAGGGTTGAGGGTTTAGGGTTTAGGGTTTAGGGATAGGATTGAGGGATCAGAGTTAAGGGTTGAGGGATTAGGGTTTGACGTCAATGGTTGAGGGTTGAGGTTCGAGGGTCAAGGGTTTAGGGATAGGGTTGAGGTTTGAGGGATTAGGGTTAAAGTAGAGTGTGGAGGGTGTAAGGATTAGGGATAGGGTTGGAGGGTTTAGGGATAAGGGATTAGGGTTTAGGGTATAGTATCAAGTCTATTAAGGGTTTAGAAATAGGGATAGCATTTAGGGTTTAGGGATGCTAGATTAGGGTTGAGGGTTGAGGGATTAGGGTTTAGGGATAAGGTTTAGGGTTGAGGGTTGAGGGATTAGGGTTTAAGGTATAGTGTTGAGGGTTGAGGGTTTAGGATTAGGGTTTAGGGTTGACGGATTAGCATTTAATGTTGAGGTTATGGTTAGAGTGTCGAGGGTAGAGGGATTAGGGATAGGGTTTAGGGTTGAAGGTTTAAGGATTGAGGGTTGAGGCTTTAGGGATGAGGGTTTAAGGCTTAAGATATAGTGTCAAGTGTTGAGGGTGTAGGGATAGGGTTTAAGTTTTAAGGGTTAAGGGTTGAGGGATAGGGATTAGGGTTTAAGGTATAGTGTTGAGGGTTAATGGTTTAGGGATAGGGTTTAGGTTTGAGGGATTAGGGTTTAGGGTTGATGAATTAGGGTTTAATGTTGAGAGTTGAGGGTTGAGGGTTGAGGGTTGAGGTTGAGGGATAGGGTTAATGGTCAAGGGATTAGGGTTAAATAAGAGTGTCGAGGGTAGAGGGATTAGGGTTTAAGTTATAGTATCAAGCCTATTGAGGGTCTAGAAATAGGGATAGTGTTTAGGGTTTAGGGATGAGGGATTAGAGTTGAGGGATGATGGATGATGGATTATGGTTGAGGGTTGAGGGATTAGGGTTTAGGGACAAGGTTTAGGGTTAGGGTTGAGGGATTAGGGTTTAAGGTATAGTGTTGAGGGTTTAGGGATAGGGTTTAGGGTTGAGGGATTAGAGTGAAGGGTTGAGGGATTAGGATTTAATGTTGAGGGTTGAGGGATTAGGGTTTAGGGTTTAGGGATAGGGTTGAGGGTCGAGGGATCAGAGTTAAGGTTTGAGGGATTAGGGTTTGACATTGAGGGTTGAGGGTTGAGGGTTGAGGGCATTTTCTAACCATTTTGATGCTTATAGGTCTATATGTTTAGATATGCATACTAACAATGATTTGCAGGGTTGTGCCATATGTGCCCCACCAACATCTTCAAGAGACTTTATATCAAGAATTTTATGTGAAAGAGAGGAAGGTCAAATATTCTACAAGAAATTATGCTTGGATGGCACATGTCATCATTGCGGTGGCTTGCAACATTTGCCAATATGTGAACATATGGAAATAACACATGTGGTTGGAAACGAACTAGTAGATTTTGGCAAGTATAAAATAGTGGCATATAATACAAAAGATGGTAAAGAAGCAAAGAGGTGTGAATTAGTTGTTGAAAAGATTCTAGTGTATCAATTTATGCCTATATTTCATGATAGCATAGTGTATGAGTATGCACGACATGCCCATAGAGCTCGATGGTTGGACTTGCAATTCAAGTTATGCAAGGACACATTTCTGGTTGGTAGCATTGTTTCAGTCGTCGACTTTGCAGAGAACTACAATCTACAGCCACAGCGTGAGGTGCAATCACAATATTACAACTCCACATAGGTTTTTATATTTGTGCACATCGCATTCATTCATGTGAATGATAGTACAGAGGATGATAGAAAGATCATAAGGGAGTATAATTTCTATATTAGTGGTGATCGCATGCATTCTATAGAGTTCATGCAAGGTTGCTTTTAGGTGTTCTACAATGATTTGTCTAGAAGGGGCATATTGTTCAGCTAGCATATCATATGGTCGGATAATTGTGCGTCACAATTCAAGAACTCGCAAAAATTCTATTGGCTGAGTAGGAGGCATAATTTTAGAGGTATTCAACATATGTGGAACTTTTGTGAGGCTGGGCATGGAAAGGGGGAGCATGATGGTGTAGGAGCATGTATCAAAAGAGCCATAGCATGAGAAGAGTTAAAGTATAAAGACAATGCAAAGTTGATAGATGCAAAATTGATTGTTGAGTGGTGTAATGCTTCCATGGGTCCAGGTAATGAAGGTAAGTCTTTAGTTCGTAGATTTTTTTGGTTGATAGATGATACTAACATTGCACCATATGAGGATTGTTGTACACTGACAGGATCAAATGAGGTGCTCTCTTTCAGAAGCTCAATTGCAGGTTCATGGAGTATCCATACATGAAAGATGTCATACTTTTGTTCTTCCTATACAATTCAAGTCTGGGATGAGTGCGAGTCAAAGGAGTGGGTTGACGAATGGCAGTTAAGTTATCTTAGCCCACTTGACACGTATTGACCCCCGATGGCATTGGAACTAACACAGATGGAATCATTAGTTGACTTTGACCACATATCAGATTTAGTTCAACCAGGTAATATAGGGCACGTATATGCATCTAATTTCATCTAGTTCAACCAGGTAATGTCATCTTACTTTGTAGTGTTTTTGTAATGTTGACTAATTTCATCTAATTTGCTACACATCAATGTAGGGCACGTATATGCAGTTATTGCAGATGAAGATAATGAAGAGGGAACAGATTATTACTTATGTCATTGTGTTGAGGCCAAAAAGAAATTGGAGGCCCCTGTTACAAATGGTGAAAACATCGAATACCCTATAGGCTCAGTGGTTATTACTGGAACATGGCTTAGAAGGTACCCACATAAGAGTGTTAATATTTAGCTATTTCAGGACTTTGACACGCATTGGAAGATTCTTCATTACTCGAACCTTGTCGTGGCATCCAATGTTCATTTGATAAAGTATTGGGGTAGACCTTTGAACAAAATATTGTGGAAGGTACGTGAGTCTGACCATGAAGCAATACTTGACACAATAAAGAGTAGAGCAGACCTAGATGGTTCATTGGATTAATTTTTAAGTATTCACATTGATTTTGTAAAGTCATGTTACATTGAGTTGTAAGTATGCACATTAATTTGTAAGGTTTGTCTTTTTTTATTTCCTCCTACATTTTTACACATATGTACACATTTTTACATCATCATGTTATGCATTTTTGGTGTCCTGCTCCTGATGTGACCAAACTCATAACTCACCCTACTTCCTCTAGACACCATTTGATGATCTCTCCAACACTCTAGATCCAGGGCACCCAATCATGATGATGACCTATATACCATTCTCCCAAGGTGCTCATAATGAATGAAAAGAGGACCAAGGGCACCCAAGCTTAATAGACTTATTTCTTTTAATTTTGATGATCCAAACTCTTGCAATACGACATCCACTTTCATGCCTTTAGATCTTCCTTCACATACAGGGTGCCAAATCAAGTTGAAAAATCTACATAAGGGTGCCAAAATGGATGAAAGGAAACATGAAATGCGCCTTAGGACTCCATGCTAAGGTTTGAGCCATTAAAGTCTCTTGATATTAGGCACTCATGATGATGAAACTTAGAGCTTTTTTCTTTCCTATGCACTCATCTAAGATGTTTGAATGATACGGAGCACCTCAACCTCTATAATGTACATTGGACACCAAAATCAAGGTGATTTTAAGTCACTTTGAGTCATTTGGGGTCAGTTTGAGTCTTTGAGTCATGTTGCAAAAAAGTGTCAATGTTGTCAAGTTGCACAAAGCAACTTTTGCATTTTCGGTGTCCTGCTCGTGATGTGACCAAACTAACTATTCCAACGCATCCATATGGGTACATTTACACTAGGCATGGTCCTATTTTTCACCCAAACATGTCAAAATAGTTCGAGCTAGATTGTACCGACGATATCCCTGAAGAGTCTAAATTGCAAAAAGGCAGCTATCTTTGATGAGATGTTACTCAAAAACCATGTCACTTAGAAACATTCCATCTGAGGCAATATGATCACGTAAAGTGTCTCTACAATAAAACCTCACAGTTTTTTATATCTCTGAGGCATTTGCCCGTGGTGAAAGGTTTTCTGCTGCCCCAAAAATTGTTAGAAGGAGGTAATGTAAAGTTGCAAAGGGGTGTAACTTTTGTCCTGCTCCTAATGTGACCAAACTAACTGTTCCAATGCATCCAGATGGGTACATTTATGCTAGGCATGGTCCTTTTTTTCACCCAAACATGTCGAAACAGTCCAAGCTACATTGTACCCACAATATCCCTAAAGAGTCCAAAGTGCAAAAAGGTAGCAATCTTTGACGAGATGTTACTCAAAAATTGTGTCACTTAGAAACATTCTGTCTAATGTAACACGATCATGTAGAGTGCCTCTACAATAACCTCTCTCAATTTTTTATATCTCTGAGGCATTTGCCCGTGGTGAAAGGTTTTCTGCTGCCCCAAAAATCGTCAAAAGGAGGTAGTGTAAAGTTGCAAAGGGGTGTAACTTTCATCCTGCTCCTAATGTGACCAAACTAACTGCTCCAACGCATTCAAATGGGTACATTTATGCTAGGCATGGTTCTATTTTTCACCCAAACATGTCGAAACAATCTAAGCTACATTATACCGACGATATCCCTGAAGAGTCCAAAGTGCAAAAAGGTAGCAATCTTTGATGAGATGTTACTCAAAAACTATGTCACTTAGAAATATTCCATCTGAGGTAATGCGATCATGTAAAGTGCCTCTACAATAACCTCTTTCAGTTTTTTATATCTCTGAGGCATTTGCCCATGGTGAAAGGTTTTTTGCTGCCCCAAAAATCGTCAGGAGGCAGTGTAAAGTTGCAAAGGCGTGTAACTTTTGTCCTCCTCCTGATGCAACCAAACTGACTATTCCAACGCATCTGAATGGGTATATTTACGCTAGGCATGGTCCTTTTTTTCACCCAAACATGTCGAAACAGTCTGAGCTACATTGTACCCACGATATCTGTAAAGAGTCCAAAGTGCAAAAAGGCAGCAATCTTTGATGAGATGTTACTCAAAAAACATGTCACTTAGAAACATTCTATCTAAGGCAACACAATCATGTAGAGTGCCTCTACAATAACCTCTCTCAATTTTTTATATCTCTGAGGCATTTGCCCGTGGTGAAAATTTTTCTGCTGCCCCAAAAATCATCAGAAGGAGGTAGTGTAAAGTTGCAAAGGGGTGTAACTTTCTTCCTGCTCCTGATGTGACCAAACTGACTATTCCAACGCATCTGAATGGGTACATTTACACTAGGCATGGTCTTGTTTTTCACCCAAACATGTCGAAACAGTCTGAGCTACATTGTACCGACGATATCCCTGAAGAGTCCAAAGTGCAAAAAGGCAACAATCTTTGACGAGATGTTACTCAAAAACTGTGTCACTTAGAAACATTCTGTCTAAGGCAACGTGATCATGTAGAGTGCCTCTACAATAACCTCTCTCAGTTTTTTATATCTCTAAGACATTTGCCCGTGGTGAAAGGTTTTCTATTGCCCCAAAAATTGTCAGAAGGAGGCAGTGTATTAAGTTAGGATGAAAGCCTATTCACTCTAGGTGCCTGTTGTGACCAAATCACACATCGCCCCATTGGAAATGGGGACCCCCTACTTTTTCTGAACTCCAGTGTGTTTGACTAAGCTTAGATGATGTCTTGGGGTTATTGCATGATGAGGTCAGTGGTGTTTGAGTTTTAGAGCTCCTTGATGACCTAATCCTAATAGTGGGTGCATAGAGGAAGGAATGATTAAGGTGCACTTTGATAATCATTTCACCCTAGGTGAGCACCTAGGTAGAATTTGGAGTGGAAGCCTCGAATAATACCTTGGATTTTTAGATGCTTATTTTAGCTCAAATCATCATTATCTTGCGCCTAGAGTTGGAGTCTAACTGCCTAGGGAGTCAAGGAGCATTTCATCATCCAGAGAATCCCAAACATGTGCCTTGAACAAGTGATGCTACAAGTGGTGAACAAAATGGGTGCCTTGAAGAATTGAGCCCTCCAAGACATCTTGCAATTGCCTAAAAGTCCAAAATTTACACAAGTGAGTTAAGGCACAATTTTCCATCTCTAGAGCCTCCTTTGAGCACCTTAACATGGAGTGAATGTTTTAGTCTATGAAAGATTGCGCCTAAAGAATATAACAACCCCTTGAGTCACTAGGATGAACTAAGTTAACAAAATGAACTTCATTGAGGGAGGCGCACTTGTGCATCTAGACAACTCCAATTTAGCGCCTGAGAAAAAGCATGTTTAGATCCATAAGTTTGGGGAGTATTGAGTGAGGTAAGTCTTCATGAGCATATACAATGACTTAAATCCATCAATGATGAAGTAAACGCTTATTTGAACTAAGGCGCAATTTCACTCCTCTACAATCATCTTCTGGCGCCATGAAAGCTAAGTGTTTGAAACTATCATGATTTGTGCCTAGATGAGGAAGTCTCTATAATGAGTTAAAGCCAATTGAATGGAAAGCATGAAGGGAGCATCCAAACTTACCCAAGGAAGTGCCTAGAGGAATGGAAGTTGAGTTTGAAGATAGATGACCTTTCGAGTGCACTTGCCCTTGAGTGACAATTTGATTTGGCACCCTTATGTAAATTTAGATATGATCTAGCACTTTGAGGTTGAGTGGAGTAATCTTGGCGCCTTTGTGTGTTGTTTTATACCTTGATGAGCACCTTGGAAGAATGGACATTTACTCACCCTTGAGCACCTTAGTTCTAGAGTTTGAGTTTGAAGAGTAATACTCCTCAAAACACCTTTATGAGAGTGATGAAACTAAGTAGCATAAGAGATGATAAGTGTTAGAGCTTAGGGACTCAAGGTGCATTGTAGGGTCAAGAACATCAAGTTTTTGCACCTAAGGGGAAAATCAAGCTTCAAACACCTCATCAAATGGCGCCTTGGTAGAGGAGTTGCCAAAAGACCTTAAAATTGAAAATTTGATAAAATAACTCACATTATGAGTTTAGGCGCCTTTCCAACATCAAGCTTTCATATAGCACCTTGAGTTGTTACTTTCATATTAGCACCCTAGCATAAAGAAAAAGTCCTCAAATGTGCTTTAAGGAGGAAGATTGGTGATGGGAGTAATTATGAGCACCCTAGAGTGTTTGAAGTGGGAAGTAGTAAAGGATAGCACCTTGAATGAGTTTGAGTGCCTTGAAGAGGATTGAGCACCTTGATAAATCAAAGTATTGAGCGCTTAAGGGATAATAGGATCTTTTGAGACTATTGGTAAGTGTTTGGAATCATTAGAATTTTGAAAATAAGATAAAGACCCTAGGCGCTATCTCCTACTTGGAACATCACACATGGGAACATGGAAACTAGATTGATTGAAGGAATGATACTTTAGCGCCTTGAGGGTGAATGAGTCAAAATAACACTAAATTGGTGCCTAGTCCAATTGATTGAAATCATCTTGGGCGCATTTTCTTGCTTTAGTTGGGTTAAACTTATTTTGGCACCTTGGTGAGAAGTTCTCTAGATATGAGTTAGAACCATCAAAATAATAAAAATTGCCAAGAAAGAGATAGGCATTTTTATGAAGTTTTTCCTCAATCTTGAGTGCCTAGGAGGTAGATTGCTCAAGAGAGGGTTAGATACTCTATATTTCACTCTATTGTTGACTTGTCTAAAAATAATGGAAGCATAGAATTATCAAATTTTGAACCTTCGAACTCACTATTGGTAAGACAACATACCATTGGCGAGCTTAAAATTTCATCGGCCGATAGGCTGATGCCACCATGACTCCGTTTGATTTCACTTCTGACAAACATCCCATCATTGACTCTTATCGGTCAGATAGACCACTATCGATGACTTTATATCCTTTCACACTGATGTCTTTGTCACTTCGATACAAGACTCTAAGTCCCTCACCTATCGGTAGGACTTAATACCATCGGCACACTCAAAAACTCTTCTGCCGACACACCAATCTCACGAATGACAACCTTCAGACCACACCCATCGGTGAACTCTAATCTCATTGGACTGATACACCGATGGATTTCGACTGTCAGTGTGACCCCCTTCATCGGTGAATCTCTCAACTGCTCTTCCGATGCGCATATGGGATTATCTTCCGATACACCGATGTCTTTGACTTCAAACCACACTCATTGGCAAGACAGACCACTATCAACGAAGCCTAACCAAGGTTTGCATATGCCAATACGACCAACTCTTGACATCGATACAAGGTTCTTTTGCAGGCAAAGGGCGCCTAGGCTTATGGGGCTTAATTTGATGTATTTATTGAAAGCTCAAGGTGAATTGATGCTTATTGAAAATGCCCCTTAGTCCTTCATTTGCATTATAGGCGCCATTTCCTATTGACTTATATACTCCTCCTCATGCTAGGGTGCCATAATGAAGTGGTTTAGATAATAGGTGCGCTTCACTTACCAGAGGCTTGTTCTCCTTCCACCTTAGGTGCATTTTTATGGTGGAATAGGTGTCAATGGGCGCCTTGTCTTAAATGAATGCTTTCTCTAAGTTGGGCACCCTTTTGAGGCTTTATGAGTTGCAAATTGTGCCTTAACCCTTCATGCTCATTGTCAATGTTTGAATGTTTAAGAAAGTCTCCTTTAGGTGGTCATCTTAATGACTTTTTCTCAAGGCGCAATCATCCTAATGACTTGGATATTCATCCTAGTGTTTCAGGATATCAGGCTACTAGACTTAGTCATTTTCAGGATCTCAAACATAAAGAATAACATGATGATTCATTTTTTTTTAAAATACAACTTTTATCTTTTAGTTCCAAAATGAGGTTTAGGTGATACTTGAATAACAATAGCTAGCTTATTGGATCAACAAACATCCTATGTAATACAATCAAACTTTAAATATTTGAAGTAGCCATCTACAAATATCCATTCAAACATGGATTTATAATGCAAGTATGGATGCCATCAATAAAAAAGATTTGTATTAACCAAATATCCATATAGGCATACATCAATATCTATCGATATAAGTATAACATATATAAAAAATAGCCATATAGGCTTACAAGAATGCCATATAGGCATACAATGTCAACTATGTACAATACAAAATATATGTCCACAAATGCCATAGAGGCATACAACAAAGGAACACAATAAAAAGTCATTCCCCTCTAGCTGGTGAAGAGAATAAATCATGACCAGCCTTTGATCTTCTAGGGGATGGAGATGCACATGTGGGTGGTCTACTACAAACCCGAGGGCTACTCCTCCTATTTAGGTCTTCCTACATCTTTACCTGTTACAATAAAAAGTATAGACATTAATATATAGAAATTACATATTATAAAAAATGAAACATTTAACAAAATAATCACTTACCGCTAACATATAATCTGTCTCCTCGCTTGCCTCAGTAGCAGGAATAGGCCCTGGTGATGTCATGTCCTATAGAAACCATCCAGATAGAAATTAAACTTCAAATCAATAATCTTTTGATTTTTCAAAAATAGACAACTATAACAATGAATGTAAATTGAAATTTACTAATATGCCTCATACCCCTGTCAATGCCATGGAGCTATGAATCCTAGAGGCCACACCCTGCTCCATTGCCCTATGAACATGGGGAGGTGTCTCCACAGCCTGCATCATCTGGAAATAAAACAACATTATTCAATTACGAAAACTATAATAGTGATGCAAATCATGGCTCCTAACATACACACACGTTCATCTAAACATGGAAGTACACACAATAAAGCACACAAATCACATACAAAAAATTTAGTAAGTACAATTCATTCATTAAACTATTTATTTTATTACCTCCGTAAAGCTTTGAAGTCCACCATCGCTGGCAGGTGTTGCCGTGAAATCTACAGTATTAACCTATTCAACATCCAAAATCAAATATTAGAATACCATTCATATAACGATGCTATTCACATGTAATATTTATAATTGTTTACTAGTTACATACCTCGACAGTAGATGCTCTAGTGAAAAATGTAGGTGGAGAACCACTGAAAATTGCATCGACGCTATGACCCTGAAATTTCATTAAAATCATCAATTTAAATTAGTTAATCTTGTATTTCAAAAATGAAATTTAATAAATTAAATTCAATAAAATTGCTAATATTTACCTGAGTATCAAGGCCGAAAGTCTCGCTCAGGAGGGTATCTGTCATCACCATCTGCTCAGCAGCAGATGTAGCCTGTGCACCTGCATCCTGACTATCCATGGGGTCATAACCATAGGCTGACTTGCAAGCCTGACAAGTATGGGGTGGGACCCTACTCCTCACACTATCTCCCAACCCACTATGTGTTGTAGGACCAGCATGCTCTACGATGCTCTAGGTCAAGGCACTAATCGACTGAAGTGTATCGACCTCAACACTCTCCTTCACAATGGAAGGGATAGAAACATGCTCATGGGTTGTTCTGCTGATTACTCATCTCACTACCCGCTGTGGGTCAAGACATGCCCCTGGTCTATCTTGTGCTGACCCCCCACCTCTACCCTGGAAGTCCCACATATCAAAATAGTTTGGCACTTTATTGAGGACAAATTCGCAGTAGAGTTTCCTCAAAAAGTATTGCGGGACCTCATTATTATTGCATGGAGGATGGTCAAAAACCATCCACCACCTCTACCCAAAATTGTCCCTTATCACTTGGTTGTTGCACCAATGGATAGGGAACCTCTTGCATGTAATGGGTGGAGGTTGATTTGTTTGTGGGTTTGTGAAAATTGAATACAAGTCTAATTTTGTAATTTGTATTTTTTTCACATCTTGGTATGACAACTTGTCTACATAGTAATCTCTAAACTCTCTCTTCTTATCCGTTCAACTAGTTATTTGCTTGCTAATTGAATCTACATTTGATAACATAGACTCAAGAGATTCGGCAAGCGTGGACCTATGCAAGGTTGAAGTGGAAGGATCTTTCAACCTTGCAATTATATCTTCAATTTCCTTTTTGTTGTTTTCAATTTACCCCATTATATTTTCTTGTGTTCCAGGGGCATGTCGAGGAATGGATGGAGGAGGTTGTTGTTCTGCAGGTATTTCCTCCTTAGGATTTTGTGGATTTTAAGGAGGAGGAGGTGCAATAACATTTCCTGACAATTAACAAAATAACAATAAAAAATCAACTAAAACATACCTATTTAGAAACAAATTCAAACAAAAAAACAAATGAAATTTTGTATAACGCGAGCGTGCTTTCTAGGGTCTGCAGGCTGCGAGCATAGAGGAGAAGAAGAAATGAAATGAGATTAGAAACCCGTTTTTTTATTTATAGACAGTTATGACTTAATTTTTTTTAAAATTAATTTGGCCACTTTTTGGCCCCCCATCTTTTTGCACTTACCCAACAGAGAATACATTCTTGGGTTAATCACCCCGTGGTTTTCTCCCTTAACAGGGTTTCCATGTCAAAAATATTGTGTCATGTGTACTGAGTTTATTTCTTCTTTCATGTTCATTTAAGCTTATGTGTTTTGATACTGTACTAGTTGCTAAAGAAGAACAGAAAGTTAAATTAATTAAGATAACTGATTCACCCCCCCTCTCAGTTATCAACAACCCAACTGTAGCCTAGCAAGTGAAGAGGTTTGAAAAATTAAGGGTTACGTTTCTGCATTCTCACTTCAATGATTGGAAGCAAATTGACCTCCCACAATAGAGCATAATAAAATATGATAAGTCTCCCTTGCACTGTGTGAACATATACTAGCAGCTTGCTTTGAAGGAATAGTAGAACTAGACTTCAAACATAAGAATTAATGAATATCCCACGCAAACTAAAAGGAATATACATAATGAAGGCCACAAAATACAATGCTCTGTGCATATACCACTTGCATAATATTTTGTCAAACATATGACAAAAGATGATCTACCTCCACTAGGAATGATCACGATTTACCAATTGTGGTTAAATTGATGATATGCCTCCACTAATAGGCTTGTAATGATGTCCCCAGGTCCCCTACAAAACAATTTCTCTCCAGCCTACCTGAATCCAAAGATATTAAACTTCCCATAGTCAATTAGTGTTGAACATGAAGTTTTAATATCTTCCAAACCGTATGAAATATGACTGCAAAATCTTCATCGATGCAGATGAAATGCCTTCACAATCATGCTTGTAAGAGGATTTGTTGCCAAACTGCAAAGATCTCTCCCAACAATTTTTTTAGTGAAAATGGTTTGTTGTGTGCCAAAACTGCCAACTATCAAAAACTGACTTATGCAAAACCTGATGTACCAAACACTTCCAATGTAGAGAGATGCCATTAGAAACCCGAACAAATCAAACAAAACTAAAAATGAAACTTGTAATTTTTTTTGTTGATGTTGATCGCCGATTCACCTAAGATGATCCTGCATCAAAGATGATAGTGGAAACACTTCCTACATTATTTAATGACCACTATTGTGACACAATATTTTTTTAATCAACTAAAAGTATAGTAATTTGGCCTCCATGTAGGTTACCAAAATTCACATGACTAAATTATGATAAAAATTATGATGTTTGATGATAAGGGCAATATGGGGATCATCGAAATATGTCGATCTTGTAGATCAGTTAGAAATGAACCTTAGGGCTAAACTGATAATTTTAAGACAAGAAGTGAATGCAAAGAAATAAGATTAGAAATGAACCTTAGGACTACATGTAAAATTAGTTAAGTTTTTTGATATTAGAGGAAGTAAGTGTGTTACAGATTGACAAATTGTTGAAGAGCCCATGTTCCAAAAGATCGAGTGAAGAAAGCCTTAGGCAAGGTGTCGCGAAGAAGATTGTGAAAAAGTTGAAGGATATGAAAATGCAGCAAATTCAAAAAGGAAGCATGAAGAAAAATAAGAAAGAAAGTTCCAAAGAGAAGAACTGAATGAAAGCCTAGAAGGTAAGAAAAAATGTAGTTTTTGAAAGAGAGCTGGTAGAATTGAGAAAAGATTTAGAATAGTACATGATTGTAAGGCAACAAAGGAATGAAGAGGAAAGCTAGGAGTATTTTTGTTGTTGGCCCATGTAAAAGAAAGTAAAGTGGCATGTGAAGATGATTATGGAGAGAAGAAAATGGTAGAGGATGAATGTTTTGAGAAGAGAAGAGAGAAATGACAGAAGGTGGGATAGCAGAGAGTTGCCCAGTGAGCAACATACACCAGAGGAGGTGAAGGAAGTTCTCATTGAAGAGAACATGGGAAGAGATAAGAAAGAAAGAGGGAAAGAGGAAGAAGTGCAGCAAGAAGCACTTGAGAAGGAGAGTAATGAAGAAAGGAGAGTGTCCAGGAAGGAGGCACTCATAGAGACATTTTGATCTCTTGTTTTAACTACTAATGTTGTATGCAAGCATCTGTATGCAGGTATGATAAATATTGTGGAGAAGGTCAAGAACAAGGCATTGCAGTTGAAAAGAGAAAGGGAACAAAGAATACCCGTAGAGAGGGGTGCTGATGAGAAAGAAAGGAAGCAAGTTGCAGCTGTTTGCCAAGAAGGCATAAAGCAACATTTGGCAGCAGAGGTACATTGCAAAGTACCTGAGGATGAAGAAAAGAATGATACTGAAGTTTTGTAGTTTGATGAAGGATATGTGGAAGAAACCCCAGAGTTTCACGATGCTTTGGAAGGTGTTACAAAAGCAGGGAAAGATGCCTATGAAGAAGAGAAGTTGGAAGGCAAGGAAGCCAAAGATGAAGACAATTTGAGTAGCAGGTAACAAGAAGTTACAATACTGATTTTGGTTATGAAAGTGAAATTAGAAAGAATGTTAGTTTTGATTATTTCAGTAGAAGAAAGAATGTGGATGAGCAAGAAGAAAAGGAGAAAAGGAATTTGGTTAATCATGGGTACATAATTCCAAGTTGGCAAAGGAAACCGGTTATTGGAGGGCAGCAGTTAAGGTGCAAAGAAGAAGATGATCTTGATAATATTTGTACAAGCTAGAAGATGCAAGGTATGGAGTATATGTAGTAGAACAGGTGGAAACTAGAATTTAGGAAGAGTTGGCCAGCAAGCAGACCTAGAGAAGATGATTTGAGGCTAAAAATAGTGCCTGGAAAAAGAGTAGCAATAAAGGGATAGCAGTCCAATGATGTGGGAAATAAAGTGTGGATGGTGAAGCATGTAGCAACAGAGGACTATGATGTTGCAAGGCATGAAGATGAAGAGACAATGTTTGAGAATTGGAAACATGAAGAAGAGGCTAAGGCCAATGAACAAGGAGCCATAGTAAAGGATGAGAAAGAAGATAAAGGCCAAGAGCATGTAGAAAAATTTAGGAAAAAGAAATGTGGTCCCTGCAAGGTAAATGGTAACCAATCTGATGAAGCTTTAGAGGCTTTGAATGAGATTTATAGTTTAAGGGAAGAAGATACCAAGGTTGAGGAATTGAATAGTAATCGGGAGATGTATGAGTATGAGATAGAAGTGTGGAGATTTGTAGATGAGAAAGAAATGAGGAAGCAAAGACACAAGAAGTCAAAAGAACACAAACAAAAACAAATTGGGAAGTTTAGAAAGAGTAAATATGGATGTAAGATGGACCATTGGAATGGTTTAAGTGAGAAAGGTGGAAAGAAAGAATGGGCAATAGAAGCCTGGGTTAATGGAGGCATGAAGAGTGAAGAAAAAGCAGCAGAAAATGAAGAAGGCATGAATGAGTTTGCAGTAGTTGTAGAATTTGTAGCGATAAAGATTGAAGGTGAAATAATTTATGAATATCTAGCAGATGGAAAAGGGTTCAAAGGGAATAAAAGTAAAGGCATTGTCTTATGCAAAGGGGTAGCAGATAATGAGGTTGTATTTTCCTTTTCAAATTATGTGTGTTCAGCTAGAGTGGATTTTTGTGAGTGTGCAATCAGGATGATGGAGCAGTATACTGATAAAAACATGAATTTAAATGGAGTAGCTAAGAATACAAAAAGAATGGTGAAAGCCTATGATAATGAAGTTATAGTAGAGCTACATGAAGGGGTAAAATTTTTATATTTTGTGAAGGCATGGCTTTACATTTAGTTGATAGGCTGAATAGTGTGAAGTTTGAAAAGACATATGGTGAGGATTATTTATATTTTCATGAGGATATTGAGAGTTATGATGTGTTTGGGAGAACACAAAATGGGCCATTATGGAAAGGTGAATTTGATGAAGTTGATAGTAAAATCGATGAAAGGTATGAGTTTGTGAATATGGAAAACCAACATTTTTCTTTAATGATTTATACTAGTTGGTATGAGGATGAGTGGGCAAGAAGATTGCAGCGTAGCCATAGATATGATAGGTCTAAAACAAGGAGATTGGTGCAGTATTGTCAAAAGAACTTGATGGATGTACCTGAGTGTTGCTGGAAAAAAAGAAAGAAAACAAATGGAGAGTAAGTTACTGAGTATTACTTCATGTGCAGGAGGACATGTAATTTTTGTCTCCTGGGGAGTTTGATGTAGGAGCATTGACCTGATTTCCAAATTTTTGGTTAAGTGACAAGATGTAGGAGGATAGAAGTTCTTGTCGCCACAGTGATAGGACCAATGATTGGAAGATGTTAGTTAATAAGAACCGAACAGTTGAGAGGTGATGAATTAGAGTCAAATCATTAGGAAGCAGTTGTAAGAATCAGTTGAGGATGGTTAGAGATTGACAGTTAAAGGTCAATGGTTGAGGCAGATGAGAATCGATGTTCGAACAGTTGGAGAGAATACGAAGGAAAATAGTTTGAAGATAGTTAGGATTCGGTTGAGGTCGATGGAAATAGAAAGACAAAAAAAATGTTTTAAGATGCATTGGAAGATTATGGAGGTGTGGTCGAGTTGGTCACGAATAGTTGGAAGGCCGGTTGAGGAAGGCCAATCAAGTAGAGCCTGAGAGGAAGAGAGTAAGAAGTCCAAATAGAAGAAAAAGAGGCCGAATGAGAATGATGACTGGTTGTAGAGAAGAATTCCAAGAGTAGTTTTGATGTGAATGGGAAAAGAGAGGGCACAAGAAGAAAGGTGAGTGAAGAAGAATCGAAGCATGGAGATAGTATGGGTCTAAGGGTAGACTCAATCTAGGAGTGTGAGTCTATAAAAGAAAGATACTCTCTGTATAGGATGATAAAGTCTTAGAGGCTATTAATGGGGAATTTTTGCAACCATGTCTAGGTGAGTATAAATAAAGGAAACTTATTATCAAACTCTGATGGTCCCTTTACTATTGTTTGAATGTTGAGTTGGTTTCTTTAAAACTGTATTTCATTTAGTTTATTGTGTTTCTAGAAGATTCCTTTCATTGGATTAGTTCGTTCAAGTCCCTATCTCTAAGATTAGTTTCCATTGAGGTTTCTTCCATTTATTCTAGCCTGGGAAGTTTCCTGTCTCTTTAAATGTGCTATTACAGAATTGTTTATTGCTGACATGATTCCTATCATTGTTTGACTATGAAGTATGTTGAGGATAGATAAGAATTGTAGAGTTAAGTTGAGTGAGTCAGAGATTGGATTTTATATATTAAAGGAAGACCTCCTGACTTACATCAAAATCAGGAGGGATTGAGTTCATAGAAATCTTTGTCTTAGTTAAAGAAACTATGTTGACACCATTTTATGACAATTTTCTATGCACAATTACAAACTAATGAGTATTCCTTTACCTATAAGTATTAAGATTTCATTAGATATGTGTCTTAAGTTAGATGATGATGTAGAGGATATGTATAATGTGCCACATTCTAGTCTCGTTGGTAGCTTGATGTATGCAATGGTATGTATTAGATGAAATATTAACCAAATGGTGGGAGTTCCTAGCAAGTTTATGTCTAACTCTAGTAGAGGGCATTAGACTTGTGTTAAGAGGGTATTTATATATTTCTGAGGAACTTCTGATTATTGATTATGTTATCATGCTTCTAATTATGTGCGCAAGATATTGAAGATACATGCTTTGTTGATGCATATTGGGCAAGTGACTTGGATAGTTGATGGTCCATTAGTGGTTATGCATTTGTTTTGTTTGGTGGTTTTGTTAGTTGAATGAGTAAGAGGAAGCTCCAACTATTTTATCTACTACCAATGCTGAGAATATGGATGCTACACATGCTTATAAAGAGGTAGTTTGGTTACAAAGATTGTGCTCCAAAGTTGGTTATGATTGCAAGGTGGTTTAGATTGGATGTGATAGTCATAGTGCTATTTGTTTAGCTAGGAATGCTATGTACCATGCTCATACCAAGTATGTTGATGTATCGCATCACTATGTTTGCAATATGATGGATAATGGTAAGGTCATGTTACTAAAGGTTGGGAGTAGGTGATATCTACCATACAAATCCCTATGTCTAATGTATTTAATTTTATGTGTAGATAGAAAGTTAATGTATTTTCTCCTTAGAACATGGAATGGGTGGTCTTTGGATATGAATGTCTGGTGGGGACAAAAATATTAATTATTATTCTCTAATTATTTGGGATTATTATTGGAAGAAGATGTGGAAAGAGGAAAAGCAAGATGAAAGGTCACTTTGGAATTTGAAGAGTCATGCCTTGTAAATTGTTGCTTAATGGGGCACTTGGGAGTTACAATTTGAATTTTCTAGCATTATGATATTGGTTACATACTTGGGAGTTATTCATGTTGGATCTAGGGCATACAACTGAGAGAGGAGGGGGGGGTGAATCAGTTGTATCAAACTTCTTCTCATTCAAACACTTAACTCACTGTTGTTAGTTAGCAGCATATCAAATAATCATCCATGGAAGCATAATACATAAACACAAGAGCAGATAAGCATCAACACATTGAACACCAAGATTTTGACGTGGAAAACCCGGTTAAGGGAAAAACCACGGGGTGATTAACCCAAGAATTATTCTCTGTTAGAAGAATAAAGAAAAATGAATGGCACATGCCAATAAGGGCTCACTGCCCGAGCACACTGCTCACAAAGAGGCCCACTGCCTACAAGGAGACACACTGTCTACAAAGTGATGAAAATCACAGTCTTGAACTGGAGAATGACATCTCTACCATGTCCGGATCAGTTCCAATTAAGCCCAACAATCTCTGCTCTGCCTTTCGCACATTTCTTCGCTACATCATATTCATCCTCACACCACACACTGAAATGAACTCACAAATCGTTATTTATACAAGACATCGACTTAGGAACAAACATCTAAGTCGGCAAACAACCATAGGAGTATCCGCAAGATGAATAACACATCCGGTCGGCCATCACAAGAACGTTCGCAGGATGAACAACTCATCCGGTCGGCTACACAGAGCAAGAACTTCATCCGGAAGAATAACTTCAATTCCGGGCTCTACTATCAATGCGGACCAACAACAAAGCCTAAACATGATCCAAGAACCTTCACAAGCCTGTCTGAATGTCCGGATACATCCGCACTTCCTCTGCTTACTGGGATCTCTTGTCTTCCTCATCCGGAACTTCAAGAACACAGTCTATCGCCACTGTCATAATGCAAGAGGTACTTCCGGACCTCCAAATCATACACAAATCAGGATGATACATCACAAGGACATCCCAAACACTCCTTCCAATCCGTAGATTAGGATAATACAATTCCGGACCTCACCGGACCTTTTTGTGATCCTCTGTCACCTCCGGATACTTGCCGGACCCGGTTCTATACCGGTAGCCACAACTCCTTCAGATCTTCATGCGGACCTCTGAAATCTTAACTGTAGCATCTCAAGACTCATATCTACTAACCCTTTAATCCGTATCCTCTGGTTCTCATCCTATACAGTACATTTACCTTCTTCTCATCACTGTTCTTCACTGTTCCTGACTGAGACTAATTTTCTCAATATCCTCAGCACACAGCTCATCAAATCCTTCTTGTCAATGCAATATGAGTATGTTGACATCAATGACAACACTGGATAACCTCATACTTGCAACAATCTCCCCCTTTGTCATTGATGGCAACATATGATGTGAAAAACCATTGAGACAAGAACTTCAACTTTTCATATGTCTTCTCTTCCTTTACTGCTCCCCCTTTGATCATCAACCACTTGTTTTTCACATGTTTTCTCTCCCCCTTTGACATCAATGGCAAAGGGCTCATACTTGCAATTCTCATACATCAGAATCATACCAGCTGCTCCCCCTTAGTTGCAGCTCCCCATTAGTCCGGATCACAAGATATGACTGTGATAGCCACCGGACTGATGCACAACAGTGCATCTTAGTTCATCACCGGAGGGGCCATGACCCCTAACTTCTCCCAGAGATATTCAAACGAGTCCTTGGGAAGAGGTTTTGTAAAGATATCTGCAATCTGATCCTTGGAGGGAACATACTCCAATCTGACTTCTTCCTTGTTTACTTGTTCTCTCAAAAAGTGAAATTTGATAGATATGTGCTTAGTCTTAGAATGCAATACCGGATTCTTGGAAATATTAATTGCACTTGAATTATCACAGAAAATTGTGATAGGCTCCTCATATTCAACTTTGATGTCTCTTAGCATCTACTTCATCCATAAGATTTGAGTGCAACTACCTGCTGCTGCAATGTATTCTGCTTCAGTTGTAGACAGAGATATTGCATCTTGTTTCTTGCTTAGCCAAGAAACCAATCTTTTCCCCAAAAAGAATGCTCCACCACTAGTGCTCTTCCGGTCATCCACATCTCCTGCCCAATCTGCATCTGTGTAAGCATGAAGAGAGAAATCCAGATCTCTAGGATACCAAAGACCATACTCAACTATTCCTTTCAAGTATCTAAAAATTATTTTGATTGCCATAACATGAGATTCTCTAGGATCAGCCTGGAATCTTGCCACAAGACCAACAGCCTGCATTATATCTGGTCTAGTTTGAGTGAGATACAACAATCCACCAATCATTGATCTATACTTTGTCTGATCTGCCTTTGGAGAATCATCATCTTTGCTTAACTTACATCCGGTTGCCATAGGAGTGTTCATAGGCTTTGAGTCTTCCATACCAAATTTCTTTAACAATTCTTTCACATATTTGGTCTGAGAGATGAAGATCCCTTCTTTTGTTTGAGTAATTTGTAGACCCAAGAAGAAATTCATTTCACCAAGCATAGACATTTCAAACTCACTTTTCATCTGATTTGCAAAAGTTTTGCACATACTATCTCTTCCTCCAAAAATGATATCATCCACAAACACTTCAACAATCAGAATGTTTTCATGATCAATTTTGAAATATAAGTTACTGTCAGCAGTACCTTTGTTGAATCCAATCTGCACAAGATGCTTATCCAACCTTTCATACCATGCTCTTGGGGCTTGCTTCAATCCATACAAAGCTTTCTTCAACTTGCAGACCATATCATTATTATCAGACAATTGAAATCCATCCGGTTGTTCAATGTAGACTTCTTCTTCCAGATCACCATTTAGGAAGGCAAACTTGACATCCATCTGATATACCTTGAAGTCTTTGAAGGCAGCAAATGCAAGAAGTAATCTGACTGCTTCAATTCTTGCTACCAGAGCAAAAGTCTCTTCAAAGTCAATTCCTTCTATTTGAGAGTAGCCTTTGCAGACCAATCTAGCTTTGTTTTTGATTACTTCACCAGCTTCATTTAGTTTGTTTCGGAAGACCCACTTGGTTCCAATTACATTCCTGTCTCTAGGTCTGGGAACAAGATCCCAAGTATGATTTTTCTCAATTTGCATCAGTTCATCTTCCATTGCTTTGGTCCAGTTTTCATCATTGCAGGCTTCATTAATTGTTTTAGGTTCAATTTTTGAAATCAGACAACATTCATTCTGATCTTGAGCAATATTCCTTCTAGTTTGTACACCTTTGCTTCTATCACCTATGATCTGATCTTCAGAGTGATTCAGTCTTACATACCTTGGAATTTTGGGAGTATCCAGCACTGCTGTTTCTTGATCAGCCTCATTCAAATCTAACTCTTCTTCCTGATTTACCGGATCAGGCTGACTCTGTCTCACCGGAGAGGATTGAGGTCCTTGAACACTGTCTTGGTCATCTTCATCAAACTCATAAAATCTTGAAGGCTTCTCAATTCCTTCATCAACCTTCACATTGGTGCTTTCTATCATCTTCCTCAATCTCTTATTGTAACACCGGTATGCTTTGCTTTGAGTGGAGTAGCCCAAGAAAATTCCTTCATCACTTCTAGCATCAAACTTTCCTAGATCTTCATCTCTTTTAATATAACACTTGCTACCAAATACTCTGAAATATTTCACAGTAGGAGTGACGCCAAACCAGAGTTCATAGGGGGTCTTACCGGTGTTGTTTCTGATTTGAACTCGATTGAGAGTGTAGACTGCAGTGCTGATAGCTTCTTTCCAAAACATTTGAGGAACATTTGCTTCCAACATCATTGTCCTAGCAGCTTCCTGGATGGTCTGGTTCTTTCTCTCAACTACTCCATTCTGCTATGGAGTCTTAGGAGCAGACAACTGTCTCCTTATACCCTATTTCTCACAAAAGTCAATGAATTCACCAGATGTAAATTCACCACCTCTATCAGACCTTAGACACTTTAGTTTCAATCTAGTTTGATTCTCCACCATAGCTTTGAAGATTTTGAACTTCTCAAAAGCTTCTGACTTTTCTTTTAGAAAGGTAACCCACATCATCCGGGAATGATCATCAATTAACAACATGAAATATCTATCACCTTGCAGACTCTTGATTCTTGTCGGACCACATAGATCAGTATGTACTAATTCCAATAATCCGGTAGAAGACTGATCTTTGCTTTTAAAAGAGACTCTGCTTTGTTTCCCTAACTGACATTCTTTACACACACTATTTGTAGGTTTTATCAACTTTGGAAGATCTCTCACAGCCTGAGTATGGCTTATTTTGATGATGTTATCAAAATTTACATGACACATTCTTCTATGCCATAACTAACTCTGATCAATTTGAACAAACAAACAACTTTTATTTGAACCAACCAGATGAAAGATGTTACCTCTTGTCTGAGTACCGGATGCAATTTCAGTTCCGGAGCTTGTAAAGATTCTACATTTTCCATTCTTGAACCAGAGATCATAGCCTTTGTCCACTAACTGACCAACACTGAGAAGATTGTGCTTCAATCCTTCAACATACAGTACATTTCCTGTTTTGCTCTTACCATCAAAGGAAATAGTTCCCCTACCTCTGATTCTGCCAGCAGAATTGTCACCAAACTTTACCATTCCTCCTTCATATCTTTCCAAGTCTAAGAACTTATTCTTGTCACCAGTCATATGGTGAGAACATCCACTGTCAATAACCCAATCATCCTTTTCTTCCACTTGAGCAGCCAAGGCTTTTTCAACAACTTTGTGATTGACAGATTCAGAGAGCAAGGGATCTTCTTCTTTGATGGCTATAAACACCCACTCATTTCTGGATTTGCTTCCTGGTTCTGATTCATCATCTGTTACTCCTTCATTGTCATCTTCTTCATGAACATAATAGCAATTCTTTTGAAACCTTTGTCTGTGAGTATTAGATCTTTGAGATCTCTCCGGACATCTTGAGGCAAAATGACCAATCTTATTGCAGTTGAAACACTTAAAGGGTAGTTTTCCTTCATACTTACCGGATCCTCTTGGCAGTCTCTTTGCAATGAGGGCTTCAAGTTGAGCTGTTTCTGCTTCTTCTTCTTCCATGTCTCTTCTTGCTTGATCATACCATGACACTTTCTTTGATGAGTTTTCACCCGGATCAAATCTCTGTTTGCCTTTCACATAGGCACTGGCTTTGAAAGCAGATTCAGTCTTGGGAGGATCATCTCCAAATTCGGTCATTTCAAATGCAGCTAGTTTGCCAGCCAGTTGTTCTCTTGTGACAGTTGTGTGGGCTCTGAATTCATCAATGGCAGCAACTTTGATTTTGTAGGCAGCAGGGAGGGATCTTAGGATTTTGCAGACAATCTCATTTTCATCTAAAGTTCCACCAGCATTTCTGATTCCACATACCAGCTCATTTACTCTTGGCATAAAGGTAGTGATGTTTTCATCATCTCTCATTTTCAATCTTTCAAATTTCCCTTTCAGACTTTGCAACCTTGCACTTTTGACAAACTCATCTCCTTCATACAGAAGTTCCAGTTTAGTTAGGATCTCATATGCAGTGGGTAGGTCAATGACATTCGAGAGATCTGAGTCATTCAATGCGCTTAGAAGAGCTTCCTTGGTCCGCAGATTGTTTTCAGCTTCTGTGATTTCATTCAGAGTTGTCGGACCACCTTGTGGAGGTACATATGGTTTTGAAATCATACCCAGGTATGTTTTTCCCATGCATTCCAAGTGACACTTCATGCGACCTTTCCAGAGAGTGAAGTTGGTTCCATCGAACTTCGGACTATCCTTCTTGTATGACGACATCCTGGATCTCCTCAAGCGGTTAAGCTCTTGTCAGAGGAACTTGGCTCTGATACCAATTGTTGGATCTAGGGCATACAACTGAGAGAGGGGGGGGGGTGAATCAGTTGTATCAAACTTCTTCTCATTCAAACACTTAACTCACTGTTGTTAGTTAGCAGCATATCAAATAATCATCCATGGAAGCATAATACATAAACACAAGAGCAGATAAGCATCAACACATTGAACACCAAGATTTTGACGTGGAAAACCCGGTTAAGGGAAAAACCACGGGGTGATTAACCCAAGAATTATTCTCTGTTAGAAGAATAAAGAAAAATGAATGGCACATGCCAATAAGGGCTCACTGCCCGAGCACACTGCTCACAAAGAGGCCCACTGCCTACAAGGAGACACACTGTCTACAAAGTGATGAAAATCACAGTCTTGAACTGGAGAATGACATCTCTACCATGTCCGGATCAATTCCAATTAAGCCCAACAATCTCTGCTCTACCTTTCACACGTTTCTTCGCTACATCATATTCATCCTCACACCACACACTGAAATGAACTCACAAATCGTTATTTATACAAGACATCGACTTAGGAACAAACATCTAAGTCGGCAAACAACCATAGGAGTATCCGTAAGATGAATAACACATCCGGTCGGCCATCACAAGAACGTTCGCAGGATGAACAACTCATCCGGTCGGCTACACAGAGCAAGAACTTCATCCGGAAGAATAACTTCAATTCCGGGCTCTACTATCAATGCGGACCAACAACAAAGCCTAAACATGATCCAAGAACCTTCACAAGCCTGTCTGAATGTCCGGATACATCCGCACTTCCTCTGCTTACTGGGATCTCTTGTCTTCCTCATCCGGAACTTCAAGAACACAGTCTGTCGCCACTGTCATAATGCAAGAGGTACTTCCGGACCTCCAAATCATACACAAATCAGGATGATACATCACAAGGACATCCCAAACACTCCTTCCAATCCGCAGATTAGGATAATACAATTCCGGACCTCACCGGACCTTTTTGTGATCCTCTGTCACCTCCGGATACTTGCCGGACCCGGTTCTATACCGGTAGCCACAACTCCTTCAGATCTTCATGCGGACCTCTGAAATCTTAACTGTAGCATCTCAAGACTCATATCTACTAACCCTTTAATCCGCATCCTCCGGTTCTCATCCTATACAGTACATTTACCTTCTTCTCATCACTGTTCTTCACTGTTCCTGACTGAGACTAATTTTCTCAATATCCTCAGCACACAGCTCATCAAATCCTTCTTGTCAATGCAATATGAGTATGTTGACATCAATGACAACACTGGATAACCTCATACTTGCAACAATTCAATCTAATTTATCATGCCCAAAAAAATGTATTTATTTACTAGATGGAATAGTGGTCCAAAAACCTGGCATGTAACAAATCAATAAAATAAATCTGGTCAAATTTTTGTTACCATATTTTTATTTTTCTTTAGTCTTTCCTAGTCCTAAAATTGTGCATTAAAAAAAATCCTATTGGGCATTTGTGTCCTTAAAAAGTGGAAACATAATATCTAAATAAAGTAATTTTGCAAAATCTGTCCTAAAAAAAGTAAATCCATAATATTGGACATTTGTGTCCTTAGAAAGTGGAAACATCAAATTTTGAGCCAATGACAAAAAGTTTTCTCATGTAGACTTAGGGAAAAATAAAATTTGTTCAACATGAAAAATAATACTATGTTTTTATAGGTTTACTTTAGATAGATTAATCACTAGATAAAAAAAAACTCTGCAATGGTATGTGGAAGGAGGTACTAAAAATATATAACCACCATAGTTTTATTAAATTAATGGACATAACAATAAAGCCAACATAAAGTAACAAATCTATAAATACAAGTAATTGTCAAACATGAGTCGCAAAAATATGAAATGAAAAAAGGTTCGAGAAACGCCACAAGTTATTTGAAGGTAATTGCATTATATTTTATACTTACTTTTGTATAAAGGTTTCAATTACACTTGAAATTTGTATTCTTACACTGTAATGTAATTATTAAAAATATAGTGCAATAAAATATCAAATCAAATAGAAAGGAGCAAAGTATACTCCACAGAAGTAAATAGTACTTTTATAAATAGTGTTGAGTTATTTTAATGAAAATACTCCAAATTAATATGTTACCTTTTATTGGGGTTTATCTTTTCTTTTCTCTGTTAGTTTATTTACTTACCTTTTGTATTTTGTTAGGGTTTTATCATATGGAATAAGAAAGGATCATACTATATTTGGAGAGAAGTTATTGGAAGTAAGCACATTATATTTTATACATTTTACTATAGAGGATTTAATTTAATTTTCTTTTTCTTTTCTACAGAATTAAATTAAATAATCTATAACTATATTTTATTAGGGTTTTATGGGCAAGCATATATTTTTCTAAAAGGAGATATGCTAGTTTTACACCCAATCTCATTGCTCTCTTGTTCGGCATCTTAGGTCAAAATCATGCCTGCCCAGGATACATTCTACAAGCTTTCTGATTCTCTTCTTTCTTTAATACTATCAAAAATGGCAATAAAAGATGCTGTCAAATATTGTATTCTTTCCTAGAGATGGAGATTTCTCTACACTCAGATGCCTAAACTCACTTTCTCTCCAAATCTTATTCTGGGCCTGGTTTCCCTTCCAGGCTCGATCCACTCCTTTTGTCAAGGATTAAGAATATAATTTCCAACATCTTAGATCTGCATTCACAGAATCTGGATGCCTTGCACCTCCACCACACCGGGTTCGATCATGAAAATGTGTGCAAATGGGTAATGCATGCTTCTCGGTGTAATGTCCAACACCTCACTTTGTTTGACCCTTCTCTTTTTACGTTCGATGACCCTTCTCTCTTTTTACGTTCGAGTCTGGTAACACTAGATCTTAGGGACTACATTCTCACCAGTTTACCAATCAATTTCGTTGGATTCCCCAACCTCCTTACTTGTTACCTCCATAATGTTCAATTGACAGATGAGTCTTTAGTCTCCTTCATTTCTTTCTGCCCTCTTTTAGAAGACCTTTTTGTAACAGGAGATTCTGGGTTAAACAATGTCGTAATCTCTTCATCCACTATTGAACATTTGGATATGTGCAGAGTAAAGTCTCTATCTGTTAACTGCCCCAAAATCAAAGTGTTTTCAGGGAACATGATTGAGGATTTGAGTGTAAATGGTGCAAGGTTATATGAGCTTTCTTATGCCATCCTTGAGCTTAAAATGCATTGTGCAAGTACTCCGAAGGAATTGGATATGGATTGCTCACAAGAGGGCAGACCAGAGGTTATTTCAGCAAGTAGATTTCTTCACATAGTAGGCAATTTCCAGTCCTTGGAGGAACTTACCATCTTCATCGATGATCCCTTTGAAAGGGAAGCAGAGATGGATGTTCCTCTACTGAACCTGCTTCACAGGCTTCCAAATCTTCAGTCGCTTAATATGTTGGGCTACTTTGTTCAGGTATTTACTTAAACTTTCAAATCTCAAGCTCAATAATTCTAAGTTTAAGTTGATATTAGAAGGTCTGCATTTTGAATATATATAAATGAAATATGAAAGACTTCTTTTTCAGCAATTCATTAGAACTTGGCTTATAGTCGCTTATTCATGGTACTACAATGCAGGAGTTGGCAAGAGATCCTATACCTATCTGCCTTGCGTCTCCACATGTAAACGACAAGGAAGTTGAGGTAATAGGTTGCTTGCTTCAGAGCACGCCCTTTCTTGAAAGAATGGAAATTCAGGTACCTGACGAGGGATGTGATGACGCTGAATGTACGTCTTTCTATACAGCTATTTCGTACTTGAGGAGAGCATCCCAACTAGCAAGGATAATTGTAACCTAATTGTAATCCATGGTTTGCTCCAACTATAGGCTTAAAAAAACTATGGCCTTTGAACTTCAAAACTGTCTCTTCTGTAATAACTTGTTTAACGTATTTGACTCTGGTTTTTATTTTCACGCTTCATTTGTTTTTACTGGTAATAAAGTCTGGTGATTTGTTTTAAAGCATACAAAATGATTACAGAGATCTTCAATGTGGGGAAGGACTAACCCTTTCTTGGAATGAAGGAAAATAATAGATGCTAGTGCATACTACCCACATTTAATGTTATTTTTATGAATGTCTTAACTGGAGCTGTTTAAAACATGATACTTTTATTGTTTTGTATCAAGGTATTCCAAAATTCCACTTTCAATGTTTTAAATTCCTACCCTTCTTTTTAACATGGGTTACATGGTACACACCTACTTATTGGTCTGTTTGATTGTTTTATTCTTATGTGGCAGAGAAGTATTTTACTGTTAAAATGGTGAGATTTAAGCAGGAAAGTATACTATTTGACCAATTAATTTATTCCTATATGTGAAAAAAGTTGATAAAGTGATGTTTATTTAACCCTCTCTGAAGCAGAGGTTCTCCTCCATCTGCAACAAACAACTCAACTCTACACTCCTCTCAAACACAATTTCATTATACATAATTGCAGACACAATCTCCTTTCTGGCTCTTCATTTTTATTGAAAATCAAGAATTTACATACACATTGCAGCAGCAAAAAGGCTACATAATTTCAACAAAAAATACACAATTGGCTTCCCAAGGCCTATCACAGGGAAATCTCTTTTCCATACTTATCTCTCTATTTTGATGCAGCTATCTCTCTTCTCATATGATCCTTCATTCTTTGTTATATTTCCAAAAGCACACCAAATCTGCCCTAATAGCAAGTGATTCCTACTCACATTGGTGCCTTCTTTTTCCCTTTGCTGGCGATGCCTTCTTTCTCACGTTCCTCTGCTGTTACTAACACATCCTTTCTGCATTCAATGGGTTCCTTCCTTTTCAAATTTTACTTCTCTCAATATCTAGAATTTTGGTGCAGATATAGCGAATGAATTCTGTTTTCATGAGCAGCTGAAGTGCTACATCTCCTCCCTTAGACGCCTCTGAAAACAGTCCCCAAATGAAAATAAACCAGCCTCAAAGAGGCATTTCCCAGAGCCTCTTGGCGTTTCATTATATCTCTTTAACATTTAGGCGCTCTATGGTTTTTTTTTGTTTTAAAAAAACAACTGTTGAGCATCCATACTAGATATATTAAAGATCCAAATCAGAGAGTACAAAAGGGGCCCAAAATAGACAAAGAGGCACATGGTACATGGTCATTCACACAATCACACTGGCCATCAAAAAAACATCCAAAAAATAATCATTTGAAAAAATGCCGTCACCGAGGAGAGAAATACTTACCATAGGCATAATCACATGAAACTTCCTAAGTGGCTAAATACCGGTCCAAATAGCCACAGAAGCTTTTTAATGTAAAAACATTAACAAGACACTTTAACATCTACCAACCAATATCGCAGGAATAATTGGCAAAATCCAAAGAGGATTTGTATGTTGGGATCAGAGAAGGAGAACAATTTGTCATAAGCCATAAGGTGTGTGATAAGCCATAAGTACTTACCATAGGCATAGTCACATGAAACTTCCTAAGTGACTAAATACCGGTCCTAATAGCCACACAAGCTTTTTTTTAAAAAAACATTAACAAAACATCCCTAACAACATCTGCCAACCAATATAGCAGGATAAATCCATAGAGGATCTGCCTGTTGGGATCAGTGGAGGACACCAATTTGTCACCGATGTGAATGTCCAAGAATGACATACGCTAGATTTGAAACCACAACCGCTACCAACACCACCACTCGGTCCCCAACCAACTTCAGGACCACAACCAAAAACCTTACCTTTTTGATGTCTTTAAATACTTCACCTTTATTTACTTATATTCATCACATAAGAAAATAAAAATGAATGTTTCTTCCTTAACTTCGTGCTTCATTATGGGAAAAAGAGTTCTCCATAACAAATATAGATATTAAACAGATAATAGGATCATGGCTGGGCTCTTAATATGTTCTTTTCAACCTTAAACCAATCCCTTCAACTGTGATTTATATTGGAGAAGAAATTGTGAAATATGACTTCGTCATGGCGCATCTGGAGCTGAAAACTAACTTCAGCCATAAGTTTTCACCAAAACCTTGATATCTCACAAAAACTTGTCAAGATGTGTGTGATAACCTCCTTAAATTCCCCGTCAGATGATTTTTCTCCATCCTTCATGAAACTTCATATTTTATTTTTTCCTATTTTTAAATTCTTGCAAGTCGTGAGGAATTTGACCACAAAATCTTCTCTGTAATTTGTCAAATATACTTAATAATATTCCTATAAGAGGAAATTTGAACAACGCTCACCGATTTTCTGAAACAATTGTTTTTGTAAAAGTGCCCTGTTATGTGTCGGGACCCAAACTACTGAATATTTACAATTCTACTCAATCTACCTACTCAATCCACTTGCACTATAAGGCTGAGAAATGCTATCAAAGTCAGATGCAAACCAAAACTAAAAGAAATACACTAAATTTTTTTTTGGGTGACGCTGATTGCATGTGTGTTCGGGTACTCCTGCATCACCCTCATAGGAATGAGTCTCTTTTAAAAACTGGGCAGCAAAAATCAACCACTTCAATATGAGAAAGGTGCACCCAAAAGTAGAACCCATAGGACTAAGGAATAACTACTTGTATAACTCAATACCTGGAAAGAAAAAATATTTCATATAAAAATTTGGAGTCAATCATTTCATACTATGGATAAGCATATTGGTTTTTATTATTTGAAAAATATCAATTAATAAATTCATGCTCTTAGAGAATTTTTAAAAAATGTTTCATAAAAAGTGGTTGGGGGTATATCCCCAAATTTCTCAATAAAGTTTGTGTATAAAAAACAGAGGTGTTAAGCTAGAAGTATGCCAATAACCATAATGCTCTTATCAAAGGTCACCTTATATGGCTGTGTTCCACCTCTACAAAAGTCTGCCTTTGGTTTCTTTCCTTAATAGAATATTTGTACTCTCACATATCAATTTCATCAATGTTTTCTTTTTATTTGCATGTTGATGACTTGTGAGCTTCCTTTGTTTTCTTTCATTTGTCCTCGAGTTCCTTGATGCCTCCCATGAAAAAGCAATGTAAAATTGTACTTAAAAACAATGGATGCACACTGCTTCTTTCCCAAGTATTTCATATAGAGTTTCTACTAGATAAGTCTTTTCTCCCACTTTGTGTTTGGGAAGGTATTGTCTTGCCAATTGTCCATATGACCTGACATCATGAAATACTGAATCTTTGTAGAAAGTGTCCCTCAATAGAAGACATAGTTCAAACTGAAGCAACATCATCAGAGGTAATGTAACTTTGAACTAAAGAAAGATAGGGAGGGAAAGTAAATGTAAAATGATAGTACTAAGTAGATGGAACAAATCAACAAGAACCGAATAATGGTGATACAAATAATAGAGGCAATAGGCTTGAAATTAGATGAAGTCTCTTGGGATAAAATTCAATTTTGATAGAACAATAAGAAATCTTCTCAGAAGGCCTTAGAAGGCTTTCAACTAGATTTAAATAAAGCTACCAACAATTTTATGTAGGCTAGAGTGAAAGGAAGATGATAGTGGAAACAATTCCTTCATTATGTAATGACAACTCCATACAGGTTACCAAAATTCACATTGCTGAGTTATTAATCACCAAATCATAGTAACTCCATTGACATCAGAATAATGCAATCTTCTTCAAATAATAAAATTAGGCAATTCATAATAATGTTTAATACACAGTCCATGGTAAACATTTATGAAAACATATGTTCCTAATTTAAAATATTTTCCCATTGAACCCTTTTATGACTTTACTAGTTCTAGGATTGTTGTCCCACTTAAGCATGTAAATAAGGTGTTCAACAGTAGAATTTGGATGCCTTTTTACCTCAATAGAAACATTCATAGTTCTGTCACATCCTAGGTCAGGTTATAGTGTCACCTTTATAGCAGTAGTCCTCTCAAAATTACTGCTATTAAGCAATTCATATCAACAATACAGACTTATCATCAAACATCATAATTTTTATCATAGATCAACATTCATAGTTGGTGGCTAACTTTGACCTAAGTTTTAGAGTTTAGCTTTTGTTAAACATCAAATAAATATAATAGACTCAATCATAACCAAGTAGAATATTTACGAGTAAATAGGGAGTACCCGGTCATAAATATGAATAAGAAGACAATAGGCTTCAACAATAGTGTTACTTGAGGTAGAGGTGCAAAACATCCCAACCACATGGATAAGGTGCCCTATCCACCCCAACCAAGGGTTTTTAGGTTCCATCCAAGGGAGTGGGTTGTATCTCCCCATAAGGGCTTCACACAAGGATTTACTCCTATAACACCTCTAGTTGGGGATGGTCCCTTATGGATTTCCAAAGGGAGTGGGTTGTATCATTATGGTTATACTCTTTCAATTTTATCTCTCATTAATTAAAAGAATAATGCAAAGAGGTACTCCATGCTGCACACACTCCACTCAATTCCACAACATAAGCAAATACCAAGATTGCTACAGAAACATACAGAGATTCTCTCATCTCAATACAAATACTCATTAAAAAATAAAATACTAGATAACATGCTTCTTTAATGCATTCAAGTAATACAGAAATAAAAATTATTACATATAATTGGCCATCCATGGCCTCTCATACACACTCTCATCCTCACATTCCTCTCTTCCAAATCTGCATATACTTGTACTTTATCTCATCAAATCTGCATATAACTTCTTTAGAAAACATACACTTCATAGCTCTTCAAACATGCATAGAAGTCCTTTCACCTTCCTCTGAAATCTGTAACAACAATCAACTACTTTCCTTTGATTAAATCAGCCTCTACATTAGGTGTCTCCCCTCTCCTAAGTGTCTTCCTTGCCTTTTCTCACACCCCCTTTTAAATCTACATTTCTTTCTTTGCTTATGGAGATATGAATCTTCCCCAAGTGCTCTCTATTGGGCACCCCTCTTCTATCTTTTCTTTGCCATTTAAAAGATAGATTTTAATATCGGCCACAAACTCTTTTCAACACCCTTCCCTAATGTAAAATCTAAATTTTGTTTTTGGGTTTGCCTCCAACACTTCACATACTAATTTGGAGTTTTATTTTCTTTATTTGTGATTGAAATAATTCAATCTAAATCCCCAAGATGTGCCTCTTTTCTTTCTTTTATATTTCTATTTTAAACAAATTATTAATTTTTTGTTTTAAACAAATTTCCTCTAATAAGGTGTCACTTTCCCACATTGGTGCTTCCTATTCTTATTTGAATTTTTATTTTAATTCACATCAACCTCCCTTGACTTCAAATGCATCAAAGAATAAAATAATATATCCCAAATGATACCTTATGAAGTTGTGCAAAAAATTTCATTTGTGCGACTGTGACAATGCGCAAAATTAGGTGTCAACAGGTGAAAAACTCAAATTTCTTCATTTTTCCCAAAAATTTTCCCAAAGGAGTGTTATGACCTACTCAAGTTCTTGGAAAAAGGATTTCACTCTAGTCCTCATAAATTTTGAAATTTTAAACTTTTCGTAAACCAGCAATACATTTTCAGCATTAATAACACAAATTTCTAGCATTAATTTATCCAAAACAATAAATTATATGACTTTGATTCTTTTTGCACATTCGACATGGTACCTCCAAGAATGCCCCTACAAAATGATTCTACTCTAGCTATTTTGAATTTTTTGGAATAAATTTCACAAAACTGCTTGGGAGTGTCAAAACTGTGAATTGGCAAAAGTTTGATTTTTGCAATACTGTGTTGACTTTGAAGTCCCCTGATGCTGAGAGATTCCAAATAAAACCCAAATCCAAATCAAAATAGGAAGGAAACAAAATACAATTTTCTTTGTCGAGATTGCGAATCTGCTCGGATTCTCCTGCATCAGAAGCGTCGAGTACGAAGTTTGTGAGCATAGCCTCACAAAGGTGGAGTTAAATGGTAGAACCATTCTTTCAAATTGCAAGTAGTCTACAACAAACTCCATCACTAAAACTTGTGCACAAAATTATTTTTTCTTCCTCCTTTTCCAACATCTCATCGAAACAAGTGTCATCCTCATCCAACAATTCTACTCTCTCTTCCTCCTTCCTATCGTGGACTCATATCTAGCATGAACTATCCTCCTCCTCCAAAGACTCTCTCCTTTCCTCTCCTCCTTCATGGGATCCAACCCACCATTATCTAGCCACCTCCAACAAATGCATCCTTCTCTCTTCTAATCTTTTGTGGGATTTAACCCACCAAAAACTGACCACCTCCACCAAGTCTCACTTGTAGCATCCTCTACAACTTTTATATGCAAATACACATCTGCATAGCAACCTACTACTATACTCTCCTTTTCATCTACTTGCAACTTCTTATTCATTTCAGTAGCATGAAGATTCACATCAACTCCGTAATGTCCCCTTTGGTAAATGCCTTAGTTTTTGCCCTAAAATCATAATTCCAAGCAAAGAAGAAATGAAATAGAGTTAGCGATATTATTTACCAATTTAAATTGTTGAACAAGACAGATCCTGGTCGAGAACTTACAATCATGTTAGATAATCATTGAAAGCATAATCCATAAAATAGATCTTTCCCTAGAAATAGGAACATTATCTTAATCATATGAAATACCCAATTCATTAATGGTGTCTAACCAAAAAGGATTAGGATAAGGGTGCCCAAACAGATCCTCTACCCTAGGCCCAAGAGTGAATATACCATCTCTCTTGGCCTCATGTGGCATTCTGCCAATGATATGAGGGGATCTACCTAGTGAGGAATCCTATAGCGATTCTTTGTCTTCTTGCCACCCTTATTCTCCTCGCTATGATTTAACCCAATAGCCAAACATAAGGGGGCATAATACTGTGCTTGAAGTGATCCTCTACCCTAGGCCAAAGAGTGAATATATCATCCCTCTTGGCCTCATGTAGCCTTCTGCCATCCATATGATAGGTATACTAGTGAGGAATCATATAGTAGTTCTACCTCATCTTGCCACCCTTGGTTGCTTGATTTTTTTTTGTATTGAGAATCATGCACTAATTGTATTCAAAAAAGGGTAAAGATTACATCTTAGTGGTTAAGTAAACCACATCAAAATTATTGTAGCTAACATCAATCCAAAAAGCTACAGGTTCACTAATACATACAAACAACTTTGCATATTCCAAAACTAAGGTATATACTAGAAAGTCATAGATATAAATAACAAAACCATAGTATATAGTTGACCATGGTTTTTTGCATCAAAACTATAAAATAAAGCCTGTTTATATCATTTGCTTCAAAGTAATCTTCATGAGTAACTCAGGGGAGCCTCACTGCTCCATCTTCTCTTATGTCATCTTATCGGGTGCCTTAATCATAGAGTCCTTGCTGCCATCTTTCACGTTCATATCTTCCCCTGAGTCCATGTGAAAAGGTGCATAAAGGTCTTCATTATCTTGCTCTTCAAACTAGTAATAAAAGCCTTGATTGTTGTCCAAATCTGTAACATAGTTACCTCTTTTGTCCTTGTCTTTTCCATATCAAACCCTTGGTCTTTATCCCAGCCTTCATCTTGATGCCAAAGATGCATCCTGTTATCATTGTTGTTGAAAGAGTCCATGCCTGGAATGATTCCTATTATTCGTGAGTTTCTCAAATGCTCTAAACTGATGCTAAAATTCTAGTAGGTTCTCTCCCATTGTTTGCCAAGTTCACTCTTTACAAGCTCTCTATGTTGTTGCTTGCAATTTAGCTCCCAAAAATTTGTGTAGGTATTATAGAACCTTTGATTGAACCTTCTCAAATTCCTAGCACAAAAGTCTATTTCCATAATGTCTTCTTTGTAAGACATGGTACGTGTATCTATTAGCTCTTTGAATTTTCCAAGTGAAATCTCCATTGCAACCACCAAATGCTCAAAGAAATTATAATTCGTGAGACTCAAGAAGGTCTCAATGAGTAACCTCTCCTTGCCCTAGAATCTTTCCTCATTCCTCTTTTTCCAGCTAAACCACAAGATTTCAGTAGACAAAATAAACCAGAAACAATTAGATTTTATGTTCAGAGCATCAACAATACCACAAATAATTTCTTTCCAATTTGTGTATATGGTAGGACTCCATAGGGATATATTGCCCATGAAAAAAACCCAAATTTCTTTTGCAAACAGACATGCAAGAAAAATATGTACAGTAGACTCAGGAACATTGCATAAGGATTAAAAGACAATATCATAACCTATGCATAGTTTATTTAGAATTAGTAGCCACCTGAAATGTAGGCTTTTTTTGGTTCAAGGACTCTAGACCACAATAGTTTGAACGTTTTGGAGAATGTTTTTTGCCCCAAAGTGTCACCCCAAGTAACATTGATATGTTGAAAAATCTCATGTGAGTTGGTGAGTATTTTATAAATCAGATTTGGTTTCACATTCATCATATTAGTACCATCCTCCCATTTTAACTTCTCAATGCAATTTTCACCCATAACAGATACCCTCGATTGGAGTTTACACAACAAAGCCTTGTTTAGAGTAGAGTATGTTCTAAATTGTTTCTCATTTAGATGAAATTCCTCTTTAATCTATTCCTAGTTTTTTGGAGAGCCCTCATCAAAGAGATCACCAAGTTTGGAAAGCCTTTTTCAATTGCATTTCATGGAAGAGAAACCTTGGAGTAATGCTAAAGGTTTACATTTATCTCTAACATTCCACCAGATGGATCTATGGTCCCAAATTGTATGGTTATCAAAATCAATAGTTGTTCTATCCATAATAAGAACCTTAGCTTGTTCCCAAGCCTTTCATATGCTACTAAAGACAATAGATCCCCTTGGTTTAGATTTGAAATTCCCAAACAAAGCATCATGAAAGTGCAAGTAGCCCCATTGCTTTTTATTTCCTTGGATAGAATTTCATAAATTGTTTCTTACCAGGACCTTCCAAGGTTCATCACCAGATAGGGATTTGATTATCCACTTTGTTGCTAAAGCAACACCTTGAATCCTCAAGTCCTTAAGCCCCAAACCGCACAATTCTTTGCTAAGACAACACTAGTCCCACCTAACTAGATGCTTTTTAACCTTGCCCTTACCATCAGACCACAAAAACTTATCACCTTATGTATAATGCCAAATTGATAATTGGAAAAAAGACATAGAGAAGAGTAATAGATTGAATAAGCTAAGAGAATTTTCTAATAGACCTAAACTCTGCCAGCCAAAGAAAGATGAAGCCTATCCCAGCCTTTAAGTTTCCTTTCAATTTTGGTAAACAACCAATCCCACATAAGTTTCAGAGAAGGGAAAATAGCAAAGGGGATTCCTAGGAACCTGACCTGCTTCGAAGGACTCCCCCATTGCCATTTGTCAAGATTAAGCCAGGTCAAAGTAGAACAATCCCAAGATAGTACAACCAACTTGGATGGTGAGACTTTAGCTTATGAGGCTAGACAAAAAATGTCTAACCTAATGCTCCAACCTATCAAAATCCTACTTATAGATTGTAGGAAAAAGAGCAGTGTCATTTGCAAACTGTACATTTAGCAGTCTATCACCACTAGGAAGAGAAATACCCTCTAAATTGCCTTGAATTAGCTCTATTCTCAAAATATAATGGAGGGCTTTTGAAGCAATCACAAATAAATAGGGGACTAAGGGGCATCCCTGGTGAATAGACCTCCCCATTTCAAAAGGGGTAGACAACATCCCATTCACTTCTACTTTAGCAAAAGCATCCTTAAACAACATCCTAACCATATTGCAACAATTATCAGGAAAGCCAATGGATTTGAGAATTTTAAAGATAAAGGACCACTCTACTCGATCATATGCCTTTTCAAAATCTAGTAGAAGAATGCTAGCATTTTGGTTGGTTTCCTTTGCCCACTAGAGACCTTCCCAGCTAGTAATAAGATTCTCTAGAATGTATCTACTCTTTATGAATCCTGTCTGGGTAGTGCTTATAATTTCTGGCAGAATCTCTCTTACTCTTAGAGCTAGGACCTTAGCAATCACTTTATAGGATACATTCAGTAATGTTATGGGCCTCCAATTTTTTATTTCTATCTTATCACCATCTTTGGGTAGTAGTTTGATAATTCCTTTATTTACATCACCACCCAAGGTTCCCTTATTTATCGATTCTTTGTATAGTTAAAATAAGTCATCAACTATCCATTCCATATTAGCTTTGTAGAACTCAACTAAGAGACCATCAGTGCCAGGGGATTTCCCATTCTTCTTGGAGTTAATTGCAACTTCTATTTCATCTTTTGGTATTTCTTTGTCCAGGGTTTTCTTCATTTCTTCATTTACCTTCTCCTTACATATTTTGGCACATAATTCTTGGGCTTCACTGCAGCCTTGTTTCTTGTCTTCTACCTTGAATAACATTTCATAAAAGTTCCTAAAGGCTTCCAAGATATCCTCTTGTCTTTTCAGATAGACTCCATTTACAACTACTGCCTATGTTTTCTTTAATATTCTTATATTTGAGGAGATTGAAAAAAAAAACTTAGTACCTTTATCACCATCCTCCAACCAATTCAACTTTTCCCTAATTTTGGCACTCTGAGCTTTCCTAACCTAGATTTTTCTTAACCTATGCTTGACTTCCCCCAAACTTTCAAATAGTTCTTCATCATTGTGGTTAGCTTGGATTTTTTCTTAAATTTTGAGGAACTCTTTTTGCAGAAATAATTCCTTTTTCCTGTCTAGAGAATATTTTTTTCATACAATTTTGAAGATAGACTTACATGCTTATGTCATCTTATTCTAGTAGAGAGAGGCATCTTTATTTCTGTAGAGAGGATTTATATCCATCTAATACACCTTTAAATCTTTGTGTGCTACAAATGCCCAAAATGTTCTTATTGCTTCAATCCTTGCCACAGGAGCATAAGCCTCCTCAAAGTCTATACCTTCAACCTAATAATATCCTTTGCATACCAGTCTTGCTTTGTTTCTTAGTACTTCTACATTTTCATTCATCTTATTTCTAATAACCCATTTAGTTCCAATCACATTCTTATCAGTAGATCTAGGAACCGATTCCCAAGTTTGATTCTTCTCTATCTACATTAGTTCTTCTTTCATAGCTTTACCCAACTTTCATCTTTGCACGCTTCACTTATAGTTTTAGGTTCAATCTTTGAAAGCAAATAGTAGTTAACTTATTCCTCTACATCTCTTTTCCTTGTCAATACTCCTTTTCTTTTGTCATAAATTATTTTATATTCAAAATGATTAATCCTTACATACCTGGGAGTCTTAATAGTACTTTTTGAAGCCTTTTCTTCTTGACTGTCCATTTGTTCCACCTTTTCTTCATTGACTATAACAGCAAGTTCATCTAATTCATAGCCACTCAGATCTGATTTTGTTTCCATGTCTTCAACAACCTTCACATTAGCACTCTCAATGACCTATCTCAATCTCTTATTGTAGCACCAGTAGGCCTTACTCTTAGTAGAGTATCCAAGGAAAATTCCTTTATCACACTAGCATCAAACTTGCCTAACTCTTCATCTCTTCTGATATAATAATTGCTTCCAAAAATATTGAAATATTTCACAATTCGTAAGGAGTTTTAGTACCATTACCTTTGACTTGGACTTTGTTTTGAATGTAGACAATAGTATGTATAGCTTCTCTCCAATACACTTCCGATAGGTTAGCCTCCATCATCATTGACCTAGTAGCCTCTTGAATTGTCACGTTCCTTCTTTCAACAACCCCATTCTACTCAGGAGTCCTAGGAGTAGACAATTGTTTTTTTATCCCATGCTCTTCATAGAAAATGTTGAATTTATTTGATGTAAACTCACTTCCTCTATCAGACCTTAAGCATTTGATCCTCAATTCTAACTCATTCTCAACCATTGCCTTAAAAGCTTTGAAATTGTCTAGGGCTTCTGATTTGTCTTTTAGAAAAGTGACCCATGTCATTCTAGAATAATCATCAATAAGCAACATAAAGTACCTATCTCCTTGCAGGACCACACAAATTGGTATACACCAGCTCAAGCAATCCAGCAAAAAATTGTTCTTTACTCTTGAAACTTGTCCTTGTTTGTTTCCCTGATTGACATTCCTTGTGCAAATAGTATTAGGAGGCTTCACAAGCTTAGGTAAATCTCTCACAGCTTGTACTGAGCTTATCTTCACCAAGTTGTCAAAATTAATATGACACATCCTTCTATGCCACATCCAACTCTCATCTATCTAAGCCAACAAACAATAATCATTAGTTCCTCTCAAATGATAAACATTACCATTAGTCATTTTGCTAGTGGCAATCACTGTTTCAGAGATTTCCATGATCTTGCATCCATTATCCTTGTTCATCTCAAATCATATCCTTTGTCACACATTTGACCAACACTTAAAAGATTATGCTTTAAACCCTTCACATATAGAACATCATTTGTGTTATGCTGACCATCAAAAGAAATAGATCCTCTTCCACAAATCTTAGCAGTTGCATTATATCCAAACCTAACCATTCCTCCATCATACTTTTCTAGAATTACAAACTTACTTTATCACAACTCATGTGATGTGAACATGCACTTTCATCCTAACAGACAGACAGACAGGGCACTCTCTTCCACTAGTTTTTCTTTCTTCACATAGCTAGCAAGATTAGTAGACACAAGTTCTTCCTTAATAGCAATAAACAAGCATTCATTTTCACTAGTACCATTAGACTCATCATCTGTCACACCATTATCATCAAAATCTCTAACATAATAGCATTTCTTTATAGTCCTAGGTCTACTTTCTAATTTCTTCTTACCTCTCTCAATTCTCTGTGAACATCTGGAGGCATAATGACCAATCATACCACAAGAAAAGCATTTGAATGGTAATTTGCCTTTTAACTTACTAGTACCTCTTTGCATTCTGCTCATATAGTTGACTTCAATCGCATCAAGGTCATCATCTAATTCCACATCATATTTCTAAGATCTCAAAGTTTTTTCTAAAGTGCTAGCTTTGAAAGGAGTCTCAGTCTTTAGTAGAGCATCGCCAAACTATCTCATCTCAAAAGTTGCAAGCTTCCCAGGCAAGTGATCTTTTGTAATCTTGTTCACACTCATAACTTCTTCAATTACTAACACCTTGTGGCTATAGGATTTAGCAATGACCTAAGAATCTTCAGCACAACCTCATCCTCCTTTATACTTCCTCCAAGACCTTTGATTCCATTGACAATTTCATCAATCTTTTGCATGTAGATTGTTATGTTCCTATCATCACTCATCTTCAAGGCTTCATACTTTGCCTTCAGATTACGTAATTTTGCAGCTTTTACAGAATCATCTCATTCGTACAAATTTTTCAACTTATCCTAGATCTCATGAGCAATTTCTAGATCCATAACTTTTACTAACTCAGTATTAGATAGGGCATTTAACAGAGCATCTCTAGCTTTTCCATTTAGCTCATACTATTTGACTTCATCTTCATATGATGGACCATTTTCAAGAATAGTATACTTTTTCTCTGCCATCTTCCAAACACTATAACCGATAGAAATAAGGTGGCTTTTCATTCATACCTTCTAGAGAGCATAATATGTTCCATCAAAATATGGAGACTCTTTTTTGTGCACCATCCTAGATTTACCTCAAGCTATTAGGCTCTTTTCTGAGGAACCCTCACTCTGATACCAATTGTTGAAATGCACAAGACAACTTAGAGGGGGAGGGTGAATTAGTTGTAACCAAAACTTTAAAACCATCAACACATCAACTACTTAATCACTATTATTGTAATTTAACCATGAAAGCATAAAATCAAAACTTAAACACATTCAACACATGAGCCACCAGATTTTTTTACATGGAAAACCCAATAAAGGGAAAACCACAGTGAGTGTTAGCTCACAATATAAATGATATATCAAAATTTACAACAAGGCTCACTGCCAATGGGGCTTACTGCCCAGAATGCTCACTACAAAAGAAGGGTCTCATTGCCAATGGGGTGGTTCACTGCTAGAGTTGGTGAACTGAGATAGTAGCATCTATACTATGCCAAGGTTCAGTTCTATTGAAGGGAAATAAATTTCCTTTGGTTTGCTCTACTATTTCACTTCAGACTTATCTTTACATCTTCACATGCTTATCAATCATTCACGACTTCATTTCTTGTATTTACACAATTTATCAACCTTGGAATCAACATCAAGGTCAGCATTACAATCAACCATTGGAACAATCTCCAAGGTTGGCATACATACATATTTAGCCAATATTCAAATTAGGTCTAGACCTAAATGAATTAGGGGAGAAGAGAAATGGATGCGGACCACACCAAGCCTTAGCTGGGACTCAAATGCAATTTTCTACACAACAACACACTTTACAAACCTCGAAGCATAATTGCAAGTAGTGAAAACAACCAGGTCGAACAAAACTAGTGTTAACACTAAGACCTTTAGGAACATGCTTCATGCATAATCCAAATTACACTTTGCAGATGAATCAAAAGATAGGAACATGATCTAGAGACTTCCACAAGCACGTTACAATTACAAAGAACATCCGCACAGCCTCTAAACACTTTATCGATAAGATTCTTCAAACCAAAACACTTGAACATTATTGTCGGCCAATGTCATAAAGGAAAGATTGCTTGCGAAGCACCAAATCATTAACCATTTGAACTAAAGGCACATAACATCATTACAAACTTAATTCTAGAACTGTAGACTATAAAACCTAAATGTAGAGAAATGCATAGCAGAATACATTCTCCATGTCGCCATTAGATACATAGAAAAATAGTTTTTACTCTGGTGAACAGAACTCACTTAAATCTTCATACCAGAGGCTCAAACTTGAAACATAGAAACTACAGACATCCCTTAACATAATTTCTGAACCACAAACAAAGATATTCAATCTATAGGATATGTGGAGCAAAACACTGTACTGTTCTTCTCAGACACTTGCTCAAACTCATTCAAATAATTTCCTTAGATGCTAACCTTAGATGTTGACATCAATCACAACACTTACTACTCATACTTGCAACAATCTCCCCATTTGTCATTGATGGCAACACATGATGTGAAAAACCATCAATACAAACAAACTTGCTTTGCTTCTTTTCCCCCCCTTACTTTATGCTTTCTCTAACTACAACTTTTCTTCTTAGGTTTTTCACATGAACTTCTATCCCCCTTTGACATCAATGGCAAGGGAACCAAATCTTTTGTTTCTCTTTACTACTCAACTCCCCCTATCATCAACACTGCAATACTTACTATTCTTAATCAGAAACTCATATCATCAACATCTACCAGTTCCCCCTGAGAGGTATCCTAGAAAACATCAATCCAGATCAAAAAATGAGACTTTGAGCACCACTGGACTGATGCATTTCCTATGCATCTTAGTTTAGAGCAGGAGGGGTAATAGCCCCTAACTTCTCCCTAAGATACTCAAAAGTATCCTTAAAGGCAAAGGCTTAGTGAAAATATCTGCAATCTAATCCTTTGTAGACATACTCCATCTTTACTTCATTCTCTGTTACCTTTTCTCTCAGAAAGTGATACCTTATTAATATATGCTTTGTCCTTGAGTGCATAACTAGATTTTGGGTTAAAGCAAGAAGTTGAGGATACATTTCACGAAAGTCCCCTGCAGATGAAAAATGCCGCTTGGAACGGGTACCCGTTTTGAAAAAAATAGGTACCCGTTTAGGATCGGGCTCCTGAAGCAAAATGGGTACCCATTTTAAAATAGGTACCCATTATAAAATGGGTACCCTCTTGAAATGGGTACCCATTTTCTAAAAGTATTTTTTTCTTTGTTTTACATGCTTATGGCTGACTTTCTTATTTTTTAGAAATGGGTACCCATTATTTTTAAAATGGGTACCGGTTTATAATGTGCACCCATTTCTAAAATTTTGAAATTTCAAACCTACCAATTTACATTGGTTTAAGGCTTGGAAACCTAGGCCTTAACTTTGGACCTGCAACTAGGACACCATGAAAACAACAAGAGAAAAAACTAGTTTCACCACTATGACTAAGGACTTTTTTAAGAATATTTTAATGAGATTAAAACCCATTATAGATCTGAAAGTCTAGTTTTCAAATATGTAATTTTTTCTACTATTGAACATAATTTTCTATTTATTATTTATTTTCCTAACAAACTAACTCATAAACTTGAAATAACATAGGTTACTATTTTTTAATAACTTTTGATTTTGGAAGTTTGTTGAAAAAAATTTATGTCTAACCAAACTAGACATCATTATCTACATGATGAAAAAAAAAATTGGGTGAATTGATTAATTTAGCTCAAATTATGTTGGTCATACACGAGGGCTTTTAAAAAACACTAATTAGGGCCATTAAAAAATTAATAATAAAAAAAATATTTATCAAAAAATTACAAAAAAATCCTTACCAAAATTCAACATCCTGAGAATCTTTCCACAAAAGGAATTAGAAAAATACATTCATTTTGGTCAAATTATGTTGGTCGTACACATGCATACTTTGGCAAAAAATAGGGGACTTTTAAAAAGCCACTTTTTGTACATTCAATAAAACTCCAACTTGCATCATCTACGTATTAGAAAAAATTACATATTTGAAAACTAGAAACAAAGTCTACATTTCTTATTTTTACATCATCTTAATTTTTTATGTACAAGTGCTTCAAATTGTCACTCCAAGTATAACAAAATTTGGAAAACAGGGAAAACACTTCCACGTTTTGGCCAAAAAGTGAACTCATCTTCTTGCACTTACCCTTCTTTGAAATGTTTATAGCACTTGTATTGTCACAAAAGATTGAAATAGGTTCTTCATATGCAACTCTTATGTCTTTCAATGGTTGCTTCATCCAAAGCACTTGAGTGCAACAACATGCTGCAACAATATATTCTACTTCTGTAGTAGACAAACAAACTGATTCTTGCTTCTTGCTTAGCCATGAAACCAATATGTTACCCAAGAGGAAAGCACCTCCACTTTTACTTTTTCTATCATCAACATCTCCAGCCCAATTTGCATTTGTATAAACACTAAGAGTGAAATCGATATCTTTGGGATACCACAATCCATAGTCTAAAGTTCCTTTTAAATACCTAATGATCCTCTTGATTTCCATCACATGTGACTCTTTGGGATCTTCTTGAAATCTTGCCACAAGAAACATTGCATGCATTATGTCTTGTCTGGTATGGGTTAGATAAAGTAGTCCTCCAATCATAGACCTATACTTTTTCTAATTAGTCTTAGGTGATTCATCATTCTCGCTCAGCTTGCAACTAGTTACCAAAGGAGTACATACTAGCTTAGAATCCTCCATTCCAAACTTCTTCAACAACTCTTTCACATATTTGGACTGAGAAATAAAAATTTCTTTTTCTGATTGACTAATCTGTAGTCCTAAAAGGAAATTCATTTCACTAAACATAGACATCTCAAACTCCTTTTGCATTTCCTCTGCTGCAAATTTCTTACACATACTTTCATTGCCTCCAAAGATAATATCATCAACAAAGACTACAACAATCAGAATTTGATCATCATTAATGTTGAAATAGAGATTATTGTCTATAGTACCTTTACTAAACCCTAATTACAACAAATATTTGTGCAACCTTGCGTACCAGGCTCTAGGAGCTTGCTTTAGCCCATACAAGGCTTTCTTCAATCTGCACACCATGTCACCTTAGTCTGATGACTGAAATCCTTCTCGTTGTTCAATGTAAACCTCTTCTTCTAGTTCTCCATTCAAGAATGTAGACTTTACATCCATCTGATACACCTTGAAATCTTTGTGTGCTGCAAATGTCAGAAACAGTCTTATTGCTTCAATCCTTGCCACATGAGCATATGTCTCCTCAAAGTCTATACCTTCAACATCAGAATATCCTTTGTATACCAGTCTTGCTTTGTTTCTTATGACTTCTCCATTTTCATTCATCTTATTTGTAAAAACCCATTTAGGTCCAATCACATTCTTATCAATAGGTCTAGAAACCAATTCCCAAGTTTGATTCTTCTATATCTACATCAACTCTTCTTCCATAGCTTTTACCCAACCTTCATCTTTGTAAGCTTCACTTACAGTTTTAGGTTCAATATGTGAAAGTAAAAAGTAGTTCACCTCTTCCTCTGCAGCTCTTTTCCTTGTCAATACTCCTTTTATTTTGTCACCAACTATCTAATCTTTAGAATCATTAATCCTTACATACTTGGGAGCCTTAACAACACTTTCAGAGCCTTTTCTTCTTGACTATCCTTTTGTTCCACCTTTTCTACATTGACTGTAACAGAAGGTTCATCTAATTCGTATCCACTCAGATATGATGTTATTTCCCTATCTTCAACAACTTTCACATTAGCACTCTCAATGACCTTTCTCAATCTCTTATTGTAGCACCAGTAGGCCTTACTCTTAGTAGAGTATCCAAGGAAAATTCCTTCATCACACCTAGAATCAAACTTGCCTAACTCCTCATCTCTACTGATATAACATTTGCTTCCAAAAACATTGAAATATTTCACTGTGGGAACTCTTCCATACCACAATTCATAAGGAGTTTTAGTACCATTATCTTTGACTTGGACTCTATTTTGAATGTAGATAGAAGTATGTATAGCTTCTCTCCAATACACTTCCAGTAGGTTAGCCTCCATCATCATTGACCTAGTAGCCTCTTGAACTGTCATGTTCTTTCTTTCAACAAGTCCATTCTGCTCAAGAGTCCTAGGAGTACACAACTATCTTTTTATCCTATGCTCTTCATAGAAAATGTTGAATTCATTTGATGTAAACTCACCTCCTCTATAAGACCATAAGCATTTAATCCTTAATTGTAACTCATTCTCAACCATTATCTTGAAATATTTGAACCTGTCTAGGGCTTCTGATTTCTCTTTTAGAAAAGTGACCCATGTTATTCTAGAATAAAAATCAATAAGCAACATAAAGCATCTGCCTCCTTGTAGGACAACAGAATTCTGTATGCACCATCTCAAGCAATTGAACAGAAAATTGTTCTTCACTCTTGAAACTTGTCCTTGCATGTTTCCCCAATTAACATTCCTTGCAAATAGTATTAGCAGGTTTCATAAGCTTAGGTAGATCTCTCACAACTTGTACTGAACTTATCTTCACCAAGTTGTCAAAATTGATATGACACATCCTTCTATGCCACAACCAACTCTCATCTATCTGAACCAACAAACACCAATCATTAGTTCCTCTCAAATGATAAACTTTGCCATTAGTCTTCTTACCAGTGGCAATCACTATTCTAAAGATTTCCATGATCTTGCATCCATTATCCTTGAATCTCAGATCATATCGTTTGTGACACATTGGACCAACACTTAAAAGATTATGCTTTGAACCCTTCACATATAGAACATCATCTATGTTATGCTTACCATCAAAAGGAATAGATCCTCTTCCATAAATCTTACCAGTTGCATTATCCCTGTACCTAACCATTCCTCCATCATACTTTTCTAGACTTACAAAATTACTTTTATCACCGCTCATGTGATTTGAACATCAACTGTCAATAATCCACTTGTCCTTACCTTTCTCAACCTGACAGACAGATAGGGCACTCTCTTCCACTAGTTTTTCTTCCTTCGCATAGCTAGTACAATTAGTAGACACATGTTCTTCCTTAATAACAATAAACAAGAATTTATTTGCACTAGTATCATCAGACTCATCATCTATCACACCATCATCATGAAAATTTCTAACATAATAACATTTCTTTATAGTCCTAGGTTTACATTCAAATTTCCTCTTACCTCTCATCAAGGTCATCATCTGATTCCATAGCATATTTCTGAGATCTTGAAGTTTTTTCTGAAGTGTTGGCTTTAAAAGTGGTCTCATTCTTCAGCAGAGCATCTTCAAACTCTCTAGTTCCTCATCCTCCTTACTAGTTCCTCCAAGGCCTTTGATTCCATTGAAAATTTCATAAACCTTTTGCATGTAGATTGTTATGTTCTCATCATCACTCATCTTCAAGGCTTCATACTTTGCCTTTAGATTTTGCAATTTTGTACTTTTCATAGAATCATCTCCTTCATACAAAATTTTCAACTTATCCCAGATCTCATGAGTAGTTTCCAGATCCATAACTTTCACTAACTCAGTATTAGATAGGGCATTTAATAGAGCATCTCTAGCTTTTCCATTTAGCTCATATTGTTTAACTTCATCTTCATCTGATAGACCATTTTTAGGAATAGTATACTTTTTCTCTGCCATCTTCCAAACACTATAAATGAGAGAAATAAGATGACTTTTCATTCATACCTTTTAGAGAGCATAATCCATTCCATCAAACTGTAGAGACTCCTTTTGTGTGCCATCTCAGATCTACCTCAAGCTGTTAGGCTCTTTTTCAAGGAACCCTCACTCTATTACCACTTGTTGAAATGCGCAAGACAATTGGGAGGGGGGTGGTGAATCAGTTGTAACCAAAACTTTAAAACCATCAACACATCAACCACTTAATCACTGTTATTGTAATTTAACCATGAAAGCATAAAATCTGATCTTAAACACATTCACACATGAGACAATAGATTTTTTTACATGGAAAACCCAATAAGGGAAAAACCATGGTGAGTGTTATCTCACAATATAAATGATATATCAAAATTTACAACAAGGCTCATTGCCAGAGATCACTGTCTAGAATGCTCACTGCAAAAGAAGGGGCTTACTGCCAATCGGGTAGCTCACTACCTATGGGTGGCTCACTGCCAGAGTTGCTGAACTGAGATAGTAGAATCTATACTATGCCAAGGTTCAATTCCATTGAAGCACAATAAATGTCCTCTACTCTGCTCTACTATTTCACTTCGCACTTATCTTCACATCTTCACATGCTCATCAATCATTCACAACTTCATTTCATGTAATTATACAATTCATCAACCTTGGAATGAACATCAAGGTTGGCATTCCAATCATCAACCATTGGAACAAGCTCCAAGGTTGACATACATACATATTTAGCCAATATTCAAATTAGGTTTAGACCTAAACAAATCAGGGGAGAAGAGAAATGAATGTGGATGATGCCAAGCCTTAGTTGGGACTCAAATGCAATTTTCCATTCAAGAACATGCTTTACAAACCTTGAAGCATAACTGCAAGTAGTGAAAACAACCAGGTCAGCCAGAACCAGTGTTAACACTAAGAACTTTAGGAACGCGCTTCATGCGCGATCCAAATTACACTTTGTAGACCAATCAAAAGATAGGAACATGTTCTAGAGACTTCCACAAGCATGTTACAATCACCAAGAACATTCACACAACCTCTAAACACTTTAGCCATAAGATTCTTTAAACCAGAGCACTTGAACATTACTGTTAGCCACAGTTATAAAGGAAAGATCAATTACAGAGCACCAAATCACAAACCATTTGAACTGAAGGGGCATAACATCATTACAATCTTAATTCTAGAACTGCAGACTATAAAACTTAAATGTAGAGCAGAATACATTCTCTTTGTCATCATTAGATAAAAAAAATAGTCTTTACTCTAGTGAACAAAACTTGCTCAAATCTTCATACTGGAGGCTCAAACTTGAAACATAGCAACTACAGACATCCCTTAACATAACTTTCAAACTATAGACAAAGATATTCAATCTACAAGATATGCAGAGCAAAACAGTGTATTGTTCTTATCAGACACTTGCTCAAACTCATTCAAATAATTTCCTTAGATGCCGACCTTAGGTGTTGATGTCAATGACAACAATTAATGCTCATACTTGCAACACCTCTTTCACCATATCTGTTGTTGCACCATATTCTCCTTCAAGTGTTCACTCAACCGAAACAACTTCTCTATCTTCTCAATTTCTTTCTCAAGAAATTCATGCTCCTCAACAACTAAATCTTGAGCATCCTCACACAAATCTGTATGGAAATCAAAGCCTTCCATGTATCTACTTTCTTCTTGCTCTATATCCTCTATTGTATTCATCATTTCAAATAAATTAGTTTCAAAATGCTCAAGTTTTACCTCATTTTGTTTCGTTGCTTCAACTTCTTTTCCTTCATTTTTTGCTGCACTATTCAACTCCAACTTGTTGATTTTCTTCATCTCTTCTTCCCATAGAAGATCAATCTCCTCTTCTCCCAATTGCTTGTCAAATCTAGGACCTTCTAACTCTGTCATCTCAGATTCTCCATCTGCTACATTTTTTTAAGTTCTATTGCTGCATACAATTCCTCATCTTCTTTATTTTCTACCACATCATCTACTGCAACTTTTTGCTCTTCATACTTAGCTGTAATCTCATTACCTTCCTCTATCTTCTCATACTCCAAAGGAAGTGTAGCTATTGCTGCTACATTAATTTCAATCTCTTCATTCATGTCTTCCAAAAGACATGCCTCTTGCAATTTCCTCTTCTTTTTCACTCTCTTTCTCCATGCCTTCCTCATGGTATGCTGCTACAATCTCTAATGCCTCCAGTCTTCTCAATTCTTCATGAATTTCTTCTTGTTCACATCATTGTCCCAAACATTCCATGTCATTACATGGATCATTCTCTGCTACAACTTCATGTTTTGCTTCTTAAAAGGACATGCAATAGCTGAATACTCTTTCTTCTACCATTCTTTTCTCTCCTTGCTTCTCTTATTTTCTGATTTTCTTTCTTTTGGGATTGTATGGTTTGTTCCCACATGCTTCTCCTTCCATGCCCCTTCTATCAAAGGGCTACAACACTTCTTCTCATCCTTTGCAACCTCGGTTGCAGTCTCTTCTCTTTCCTCCTAATCCTTTTGTACAAGGATCTCCTCTTCTCCTTTTTTATTCTTCATAGCTGTTGCCATCTTTTCTTTTTTCTCTTCATCCTTAAAAGGATTCTTAGCCTCTCCTTAATTTTTCTCTTTATCTTTCTCACCCATTGCAACATTGATATTGCTCTCTCCTTCAATACATTCATTAGGGCATACTGTTGCAATTTCTTTTGCCACTTCCTCTTGTTTATCCCATAATGGATTCAAAACATATTTCTTCTTATCCTTGATTACACTATATGTGTTATCGTTAGCATTATGTACAGCTTCCCTATCCCAATGCCAAGTTTGACCCAATAAAACATGATAAACATTCATGGGTACTATCTTACATACAATTTCATCCTTTTATCTTCCAATGTAAAAATTTATAATGCTTTGTTAACTTACCTGAATTTGATGACCTCCTTGCAACCAAGAAATGTAGTATGGCCTTGGGTGCTTCATCCCCTTCAAATTCATCCTCTCAACCATTTCTGATGCAACCAAATTATCTCTCCTACCATTGTCCATCGTCACCATGTAGCATTTTGACTAGACTTGCAAACACTTCAGAACAAATCACTCCTTCAGATGGGCTCTTGTTTCTCTTTTCATGGCTTCAAATATTCCTTCTTCATCATCAAACACTCTCAATGTCTCCAAGGCATTTTTATAGGCAAGTGTAGCACACTCTCAATCTGTACACACAAACATTTAGAGCCAACACTCTTGGTAATCAGAGGTTCTTCTTGCAACAAAACTCCCACAACTACCCTCCACCCAACAAGATTCTAGAAGATGCACCTCTCCAATACCTCTTCTACTCACTTCCTCTTAGTGGAAGAAGTTTGCACACCTTCTACCCAGCTTCATTTCTACTGGAGGATAGCAGACATGATTCTCATAGAAACAACTCTCTCTCATGGCTTCATCGCTTTATTCTTCACCATTCTTCACCTGCGGGTCCTGGTGCATACTCTGCACTCTCAAGATCTCGTGGCTATGATACCACTTAATGTAGAGAGGTACTCCTCACTGCACACACTCCACTCAATTCCACAACACAAGAAAATACCAAGATTGCTATAGAAACATATAGGGATTCTCTGGTCTCAACACAAATACTCATAACAAAATAAAATACTTGAAAACATGATTCTTTTATTGCATTCAAGTAATATAGAAATCAAAATTATTACATACAATTGACCATCCATGGCCTCTCATACACACTCTCATCCTCACATTCCTCTCTTCCAAATCTTCATATACCTATACCCTATCTCATCAAATTTGCATATAAATCCCTTAAAAAAACATACACTTCATAGCTTTTCAAAAATGCATAGAAGTCCTTTCACTTTCCTCTAAAATCTACAAGAGCAATCAACTACTTTCCTTTGAATAAATCAGCCTCTACATGAGGTGTCTCCCCTCTCCTAGGTGCCTTCCTTGCCTTTTCTCATGCCCCCTTTTAAATCTGAATTTATTTCTCTTCTTATGGAGATATGAATCTGACGCAAATGCTCTCTTTTGGGCAGTCCTCTTCTATCTTTTCTTTGGCATTTAGAATACAAATTTTAATATCTGTCACAAACTCTTTTCAACACCCTTGTCTAAAATAAAATCTGAATTTTAATTTTCTATTTGCCTCCAACGCTTCACATACTAATTTGTCATTTTATTTTCTTTATTTGCAATTGAAATAATTCCAACTAAATCCCCAAGAGGCATCTCTTCTCTTTCTTTCTTTTAATTTTTTGTTTTAAACAAATTTCAATTTCCTCTAATGAGGCATCACATTTCCCATATTGGTGCTTCCTATTCTTATTTGAATTTTTCTTTTAATTCCCAATAACCTCCCTTCAGTTAAAATGCATCAAAGAATAAAATAAAATATCCCAAATGATACCCTATGAAGTTGTGCCAAAAAAAATCATTTGTGTGACTGTGACAATGCGTGAAATCAGGTGTCAGCAGATGAAAAAATCAAAGTTCTCTGTTTGGGCAAAAATTGCTCAAAGGTGTGTTATGACCCCTTCAAGTCCTCTACAAAAGGATTTCACTTCAGCCCTTATAATTTTTGAAATTTTAAACTTTTTTATAAACCGGCGACACACTTTCGACATTAACTGTAGATAGGGAAAAATCAGATTTAGTGTTGAAAACAACAAACTACTAAACGCTATCAAGCACCATGAAGTACAACTTAGTATGAAAATGCAAACAAAAATCAAATGCAAACCAAATTCAAACTAATGTTGATTAACCTCCATGGCACTTCTCAATCATGCATAGGCATGCAAATTTCCAAGGGTCGATTATGGAGAGATGTTGATTGCTCAGAATTTTGGCAGCATAACGGTATGCAAGGACACAACATGATGAAAATGACTTGTGAGAGCCTTCCTCTATAGAAAAGGCTTGGTTTGAATGGATGGGTAGGATTGCAAGTTATGTTGAAAGATATGGACGGTCAAGATTGATTAGGGTTGGATTAGGGTTTCCCACTCAAAGAAGGATTGTAGTCACATGACAAGTGTGCGATGGAGAGTAAAAGGGAATCTAATTCAAATATTTTATTTGAATTAGCTATGCATGTGAAGGGGTTAAGTGGAAGATGCAACATGTGACACATGTTGCTATGTGGTGAGAGGTGAGGGAATAATTCAAATTTTTAATTTGAATTATATGAGACATGTGAAGGGGTATTATTAACTAAACAAATGAGATTTATTTAGTTAATTGGAATGTGATTAAGTTGGAATTGTGAGAAGGATTAGGACAAAATGGCTTATGATGCTCCTAGTGAAGTGTCGACTAGGTCATGGTAAGGACATGGACAAATTTTAGTGTCTACATTTTGTCCCTCTTTGAGATGATGTTCGAGATGATGCGATTTATGTTGAGTAACATCATTTCAAAGAAGCTAAGGAAATGGATAGAGGAAAAGGATAGGGTGATGACGCCCCCTTGAGAGGATAGGCAGGTTGGACAAACACGGGTAGGCTCTCAAAATGAAATAGATTTGTCAAGGAAGAAAGATAAGGGAATGGCTAGAAGAAGTGAAGGATGTGTTATGCTGCAATAAAGGTGAGTAACCATGGTGTTTGATATAGCACTAGACGTTATGCACCAAGGTATAAGGACCAAGGTGATGATGTGTCTCGTGCCCCAGCGTAATACAACCTTGTCTAGATACAAGATATGAATATTAACTAGGTTGGATTCAGATGTGAAACAAATGCAAGATAAAATGATAACACACACAAGAAAGCAAGAAAGGCATGCACAAATGTTTCAAAAACAAACAAGGTATTGCCCTTGTCAAGATGTAAACTAATGATTGGGTGATTGATTGATGATAATGATGATTGATTGATTCTAGTGTTGTTGGTCATACAAGCAACACCAGGTTTTCATTGATGATTGATTGGTTGATGGATTTAGTTTATGTCAAGATTAGGATCAAGACCATTGAATGCAATTGGATAATTTGACTTGAGTGATTAACTTGATTGGTATGGGTTGATATGACTTGCTTTTGGATTATTGGAATGATTTGAAGAATATTGATTGGAAGAAGTGAATTGATTGGATAAGTGGATTGAAATGATTGATTTGAATTGATGTGAAGGATTGTTTTGATGAATGAATTGGTTGAATGATTGGAAGAAATGACTTGATTGACTTGATTTGAAGAAGTGAATTGGTGTGATTGATAAGGATGATGAGTTGGATGGGATGTTTAGAATGTTTGGAATGAGGATGACTAGGAGGATCTACTCCGTTTTCTTTTTGTTTTGCAACCGTGTCTCTATAAGAATTGTGAAGTGTGGGATGCCGTGGAGATGTCAATGCAGGGTGGTGAGGCCTAGACTATGATAGAGGCTAATGAATATTAGTCTTCGAAAAGTCTAGCTCCAAGAGGGTACTCTCATCTACTAATGACCTTTCAAATCATAAAGTGGTTTTATCGAGACTTTGAGATGTGAGAGAAATGATTGATTAAAGTGAACCCATGAGTTTTAGAATTTACTTTGAAGGATGGACTTAAACTAGCCTTGGAGTATTAAGTCCAAGTGGAAGAAATGATTGATGAAAGTGAACCCGTGAATTTCAGAATTCACTTGGAAGGATGGACTTACACTAGCCTTGGAGTATTAAGCCCAAGTTGTGATTGATGTGAAAAATATGTCAAGGTCTCGTGGTCCACAGATTTGAACTTGTGATATAGTCAAGCTATGATAGTTTCTCCCTATGTTTGGGAACCTCTATAGATGTCAAGGGCTGAATGGTAATGAAATGTTGCGGTGAGGTGTGATCATAAAGGAATGAAATTGGATATGTAGTGGAATGAAATTGAATATGTAGTGGGTGAAATTGAGTATGCTTTGACACATTTGCAATTGATTTGATAGGGAAATTAGATGCTCCAAGTTTTTCCTATGGTTGGGGGATAATGTGATTGAGATGAAATCGATAGGATTGGAATGAATGGTTAGGATATGATTCGCATGTGATCAATTGGATTAGGATGATGATGTGTAGTGATGAGATGAAGATGAGTTGGATGGATTGGGATGATGACTAGGATGATTGGGAGAATGATTAGGGAGAAGTTGATTGGATTATAAATGAGGATATGTAATGATTTGGAATGATGACTAGGATGGATTAGGATGAAGATGATGTTGTGTTGTGATGAGATTTGAAGATGATTTGATGGTTTGACTAAATTAGAGAAGTGATTTTATTTCTTAGATTTTTGTTGAATATTTGATTTTTTTGACCATGTGGACTGTGGATGATTTGAAGAATGGATTTGAATGATATTAGGATGGTTGAATGGATTGATGGAGAAATTTGATTGAGTGACTTCGTTGAGGAACTGAATGATCAGAAGAATTGATTAAAGAATTGATTTGGTTGGAATGATGTGATGAATGATTTGGTGGATTGATGAGTTGAGTGATTTTATTGCTTGGATTTTGTTAGATATTTGATTTTTTTTGTGTTTTTGAAAGTTGTGATTTTTTGGGATTTTTGGGAATATTTTAATTTTTTTTGGATTTTGATATGTTTTTTTTTTGGAATGTTGTGATTTTTTTGGTTTTTTGGAATGTTTTGATTTTTTGGGGGCTTTGAAATATTTCAATTTTTTTGGATTTTTGAGATATTTGATTTTTTTTGTGTTTTTGAAATGTTGTATTTTTTGTATTTTGACAATATTTGATTTTTTTTTCTTGTATTTTGAAGAATTTTGGTTTTTTTGGATTTTTGACATTTTTTTTTTTTTTGAGTTTTTGAAATGTTGTGATTTTTTTTTTATATTTTTGATATGTTTTGGATGGTGTTGGATGACAATTTGAATAGCCTTTGTTCTAGATACCAATGACAAGGGGGAAACCATTCTAGGTGCAAGGATGAAGGATGTGATAAAATGATAGGTGGTAATGGATGGAATGGATGTATGCATAAGAGAGAAAGGATGTGATCTCCAAAGACTATGTTGCATAGGAATAACATGCCCCATTATTGTTGTAATACTTAGGATTTTTCATGACAAATCTTAGCATGATTGGATGATAATAGGATTGTGAAGGATTTTATTGGTTTGGAGGAATAAGGTATGTCAAGAGATACCCAAAATATTTGTCAACATTGTGCCCCCAATCTTTATCAAGATGATAGGCATGCTGGTGTATGGGTAAGGATGGTAAGGTAGAAAATGATAGGAGGATGAGACAATGTGCCCCCAAGTGTATGTGGCATGGAAGACAAACTTTTTTGATTTTTTAAATTAGATAGGGGGATATGGACGAGGACTCATGTGACTAGTGCCATGAACGTGATAGTCCCAAAGGTATGTCTCATTGACCATGTAAAATGTTGTTATGCTCATCGATGTTGGTAAGTGATGGCATGAAAGTGAGATGGATAAGGTAGATAGTGAATTATGGAGGGAATGAAAGTGGATTATGATGTGGATTATGTGGGATTTATGTAAGGGTGGATGAATGACTTATGCCAAAGCATGGACCATAGGGAGGTGATAAAGCAGATATGTAGAGTAATGGTTGAATGATGGGGTGATGGAGTTGTAGAAAGGAATCATGACCAATGGTTGCACACACTATGATAAAAATTAAATATTTTGAGTGGATGGTGGTGTAGGAAGCAATGGAGATGTTTTCTTAGTGGATGGATGACGTAGGATTTTAGGGACCCACTATATGTACTTAGTATTTTTATGGCTTTTCCTTTTCATGTGGGGTGGAGGAATTTGATATTTTTGAATGGAATGGATGGAAGAGGATGGTTGGGATTTTTGAGATGTGGATGCCTCATTTGACTTCTTTAATTTTTGTTTAGGTACCCATATCATTTTATTTTTAGACTTTTGTTGTGAAGGTATGGGTTTGGATGAATTTTGGAATGTACCTTGCTTTAAATTTTTGCATCGATTTCCTAAGGCATTAGGACCTTTAGGATTTTTGACTTTATGAAAGGAGGCATCCGAATGTTTGTTTTTGAATCCCATGTGGTGGGTGGAATGAGTGGAAGCTTTATGTTTAGACAATGTGTGCATTTGTTGGTCATGATTAAGAATGTAAGGGTATTTATAGATGATTGGGATATTAGGTGTTGGAAGAAATGATGGCAAAGTGGATAGAGGAAAATTAGGAGTTGGAAGAAGTGGAGAAAAATTAGATGGTGGCAAGTGTATGGTCACATGCTTTTGGCATTTGTAAGATAATAGGGGTGGAAAGACAACATATGTTTTGGGAATATGATAGGATGTGCGATGGAAAGTGGTGGACTTAGATGAAGTACCAATATCTTTAGATTGTTGACCTTCAGGTGTGTAGCCAAGGCCATATGAGTGTGGAGGTGGGACTTTGACATGGATTGGCTCCTATTTAGGGTAAAATTGGATTTTGTTAATCTTTTGTCCTTTAGATGTTTGAATCCTCCTTTCACCATAACATTCAAGGATCTAGGGTCAAGTGCCGAGCATTGTCATACCCTAGAGTCACTTGCAAATGAAGGGAAACTTGGATTAGGGAATTAATTATCAATTTTTTCTTCTCTTATGTCCAATTAACCATTAAAACTCTAATCAGTCAAATATGACAACAAATTGATGAAAGATGGAAAAAGCTCTTGCAGACGAGAGTAAAATAACAAATCAAAGAATACCTATTTTTGGGGTTTTGAGGTAGAACAGTTAGGGACAAAGGTGCGGGTGCACAAGTCCAAGGTACCTACTTTTTCAGGGAATCTGGACCTCCTTCTTACACTGATCAGCCCTATAACTTCTGTTTCCTAAGATCTATTTGCGGAGGACACTTTTGTAGGTGCCCTAGTCCTAGAAGTACTCTTTTTTGGCTTTTCTTCAGATCTTGAATGCTTGATGCATGTCACTCCTTCATGCAACTCCACTTTTCCCAAATGCGACACCTGTAACCTACAATCACAAGACTTGGTTTGGGGGTTGTGGTGTTTAGAGGCTTGCCTCAATCAAGTCCTAGAGGACACTTAAATCTTCAAACACCATTGTCAGACAAAGAGGGCATGCCCTTGTGAGGCAAAGGCCAAAAAACAAAGGAATCAATGATAAAAACACAATGATATGTCACCTTGTAGTGAAGCTCTCGTCGAGGAAGATGCTCTTCATGCCATGAGGAAATTGATGCTCAAATCTGTAAATATCAACACACAAAACATACATGTCTGCTCTTGCAACACAATAGAAAGCCTTGAATCACGTTGAGAACATAATAGCTTGCCAGTAATCATCTAGTTTATAAATGAATGCCTACACATGCTTATATATGCACCTACAAGCATTCCCGCCAAGATTTTAAAAATCAAACTTTATCGTGTTGGTAAAAGAACCAAGTAACAGTCATAAACTAACACCCATAAATTGGGGCTGCCCTAAAATTGGGCAAGACTAGGGTGTAGGCGCCCAAGTCCTGCCCCCCTATTTTAGGCACGATATAGCTCAAGGGGTCCTCCTCGGTCCCATTTGCCATGAAACCCATGTCTCATTCCATCGGGATGATAAAATATGAACTAAAATATCCTAAATGCATACTAAAGACCTGGGAGCTAAACCTTATGAGGGAAAAGCCCCCAAGGGGACATTTTTTGATGTTACATTTAGGCCCCACTTTAATGTATGTATAAATGCAAGGCCAATACATGCATTAAAGTAAGGTCACAAACATAACAAACACATCAAGCACAGAGAAGACATGCCAATCACATTGAAGGCAGTAACAGACATGCAAAACATGAAGAAGATAGTTACAGTCATGCAGAACACGAAGAAGACAGTTAATGCATAGAAGGCACATTAATGCATGGAAGACATAAATGATATATTTTCTTTTCTTTTTCTCATATATATATGAAATGCAAAATGCAAGTACTAGAAAGTAAACAAACCTCCCATAATACATGATGCACTACCATAGGGCGTAGGTCTCTATATATATGGGGCAAAACACATGCAAGACACATAAAACCTCCCAAAATGCATATCGCATATGGGGCAACAGACACGCCAAAACACACATACTTTGAAGACACAAAGAAAACATGGCAGACATGCAATGGTGTGTTCCCTATTTCTAGGCTCATCACCATATCAGGCACATTACAAACACACATTGATGATTGGCTTCACCACAACAATCACCGAAGACATGCTTAAGGGTTGAGTTAGTCATAGAACTGCTCCCCACCTCTGTAGAGGACTTTTGACAATGCAACCCCACCTGCATCATAGAGATGCCTTACAGTGAAAAGGAAGCATGGTATACCACCCCACCTGTGTCACAGAGATGCCTTACAGTGAAAAGGAGGTATGAGGTAAAAAGTATACAACCCCACCTGCATCACGAAGATACCTTACGATGAAAAGGAGGTATACACAAAAGATAGATAGATAGATTGATTGCAAACAAACTCAGAGTGTAGGATGTACTCATTACACACATTGTACCTAAGGACAAGCACATAGCTAACATCTACAATAGACAACTTACCTTATATATACCCCCACCTTAAGGTGGTTGATATCAACTATCGATATCAAGCATGTTAAGGTAGGAAGAAAACACACATGAGAACACAAGCTCTCACCAAGCCCATGCCCCCCAGAGGTGACATGTACTTCACGATCATCAAATGTTCCCACAAACACATCCATGCAAGAAACATACTAGTGTCTACAACATCAAGATAAATAACAACATCAATGCATATGAAATGTGAGGTATGCAAGATTCAAGGTAGACAAAGTGTACAGAGCAGCATTCTTGTTTATGATTTCTAAATGAGATAGAACACCATCAAAATCATCACTACGTGGAAAGAACGAGTGCTTCCACTAGCCAAGCATCCGATAAGAAATACAACCCCATTGTCATATTAGGAACTAAGTCCATTTTTTGATTGCTCTCGAAAGGGACACTAGGTCCACATCAGTATAAATGTTTGTCATCATTTGCCCACTAGATGGAAACACTAGAGGAAGGGAAATAATAAGTAAGAGAGGAGAAACAAGTGTCTTAGGGACAGTCATGTAGGAGGGTGCCCCTAGGTCACCAACTGTGACGTTATGTCCATAAGACAGAGCACTCAATAATGAAATTAGAGAGAGAGGCAATATAGAAGAATGATGATACAAATGGAAGAAGGTCACAATAGAGGTGGTCTCCTGGTATCCCAGACCTTCCAAGAGAGTCAAGGGTCATCCTAGGAGGCCTAAACAACACATAACACATCATAGGGGAAGTACACCATGAGAGAAATAAAGGGTTAGATATACTTACCTGGTTGCACCAACATTAAGAACTTGCATATCTAGGATATTTTTTATGTTGTTTTGATCTTATAGAACTAACACTAAGTTTAGGATGACTAGAAGCTTTCTTTTCTTTAAAAGGATTATATCCAATGCCACTTGAGTAATGTGTTGAAGTAGATTCTATAGGTACTCTAATTCCTTGTTGATTTACACCACATCCCTTACCTTCATAGGCGTTATGTTTGTACAAGTTTTGAAATCCAAAACCACATAGAGAGCCCAGTTCCTTAGAAGAAGGTGAGGCCTCATAGGTATCATAATTTGTAGTATAAGTTAGGTTATTGTTTTTATTTTCTACCAAGGGGATTTTAGGTTTCTTAGGTTCTTCAAAAGATTGCTTAGGTGAGATTGATGCCACATTTGATGTGTCAAGGCTATTAATTTTATATTCCCCTATACTGTAAAGATTAAAATCCAATGAACCCCAATCATCGCCAAAAAGTGCATTCGATGGTATAGAATCTTTCATAGCATCATTCATGGCTAAGAGCTTTGATAAACTAGTTGTTGTTTTTCAATGTGTAGACAGCTATCTGGTTCAGGATCGCCATGAATAGTATGAAGTTTACCTTTGAATATAAATTTGATTGAATGATGCAAGGTGGAAGGCACTGCCCCCAATGCATGAATCCAAGCACAGGTCCTATTTGTATAGGTAGAGTTATAGTGCCCACAGATTATATTCAACATTGTCAAAGCCATGAATGCTAATGCCATTTGGTGTAATTTGTGATGTGTCAACCTTGATTTTGTCTAGTAGGTCAATACCACAAACATTAAGAGCCAATCTAGTGTCAACCATAACTTTTTTTACTAACGTTTTGTTTATTGTGACAAATATTATAAGAGGATCATATTGGTTTTGAACTTCAATCGATAGTAATTCCTATGGTTGAAAGAGAATATTTGTTTTTGTCACATGCATACTATCCAATACAACTGCTACATCCTTAGGCTTAGCAGTAGGTGGGACAATCACCTTTTGCAAAGCTTCTTGGAGCATTCCATAGTATGTAGGTGATGTTTGTATTAAATCCCAAAGAGAGATCTTAGTCGGAGTAGCGTGAAGCTGTTTGACAAGATCATACTCTTGACCACTTGTATGAGTAAGACAAGGTGGTTGAGGGAGCATAGGTTGAGAAAATGGAAGAGAGACAGGCACATGCGGTGCTTGATTACTTTTCTTGTTATTACGGGTGTTGTATGTGTGAGCAATCACATTGTGGTGTGGTTGTTGTAACACATTTTGAACACATTGAACAGTAATCATTGGTTTTAAGCAAAAGGGTGCACTAAGTGCCCCTCGAACAATCATTTTAGGAATATTGCTATGAAGTCTATTAACAATTATTAAATAAACATTGTTTCCCTCTTGATTGCACCCAATATCCATCCCCAAAGGATTTAATGTGAGAGACCTTTTTTCATCCACTAATGCTACATCTTGGCTAGGGCAAGCAGTGGGATGAAAGGAAGGTACATCAGCATCATCATCATACTCTATGGTGGAAAAGGGCTTTTCACTCTCATCTTTCTCATGAGTATTCCTAGAGATGAATTTGGTTAAATCTTCTAATATCAAAGGATATGCTCCAATGAGTAAAGTGAAGCTACTAAAATCATGTGTATAACAAATTAATTGTAACTCATATGTAGAACATATAGAAGCATCAATACCATTGATATAAGCTGTGTTCTAGAACATGACGATTCTCATTAGTGAAATTAGTGAAATTTTCAAAATCTAGGATATACTCATGTAAATATTTTAGAGATGAATAACATGAATATGCCATAATGAAATGAAAAATCAGATTTTAATAATTTTCCAAGAGTATGCAAAAGACAAGTGCAAACTATATGCAAAAATGGTCTTAAGATGCTTAGTTTTTTGTACTTTTTTAATGCAAATTTATGAAAGCAAAGGTGCTATAAGGAAATTGATCAGGAGAAGAAAATAATATGTTTGATATCAGTCCAATATAGAAATAAGATCCTTTACAACACACTTTTGATGCAAACCTAAGATGATGCTAAGTCAAAATATAGTTAAAATATGTCAAAATAGATAATTTTGTCACCAAAACTCAATGCAACAGAGGATAACGAAGGGTGTTGTGAGGAAAATGATGATGGATAGAAAATAATATTAGTAATAACATCTACCTGGTGTTAAAATACCCAGCACAACATGCTTTTAGGGCCACTTAAGATCAAACCCTAGTGAAAATATAGCAAAAATAGGCTATTTTTGACGGTTTTCAATTCCAAGACCTAGAAAAAGAGGTGTTGTAATGAATTTTAGGAGGTACAGAAAAGAATATCAATAATATCAGTCACCTTAATCCATAAAATTGATCACAACATTCTTGGAATGTAAACTAGGTCAAACCCTAAGGCCAAAATAGCTAAAATGTGTAGTATTTTACCAAAATTTTCACTACAAGAGCTAGATAAAAAGGTGTTGTGAAGATTTTTATGAGGGGTAAAAAATTATTACCCTAGTAATAGAAAAATAACACCAAAATAGATTTCACAACACACATATGGTGCAAGTTTATAAAGTCGCTAAGGCCAAATTTAGCGAAAAGTTTTTGAAGCCCTAGGTTTGAAATGTTGAGACAAAATTCTATGTGAATGCTTTGAAGTATGGATTTTGATGAAATTGACTTACTCTTAGATCTGAAAATGATTTTAAAGCTTAAATAAGCAATATGCTCATGCAAATTTAATGAAAATGCATCAAAATTGCTAGTTTTTGTTGAAATTTTCTATGCAAAAATGCAAATAATTTAAATCTAAATGCAAATTTGCACTAAAATGTAGGACTACAAACAAATGAAAATTTTATTGAGCCTCTAAAATCAGTAGAAAAATCTGATAAAATATTTTTCCTACAAACCCTAGATTTTGGAATTACTAGGTTATAAAAAATTGTCAAAATTTCCACAAAACCCTAGTAATTAAATGATGAAAATGCAACGTAAATTTATGATTTTTTTGTATTTTTATTTAGTTTATATCATATCTGATGTAAAAATCATGCATTAGGAAAATTTAGAAAGAATTGATACAATTTAGTAATCCAAACAATGCAATTTTTTTGTATTTTTCCAATTTTTTAATTTTTTTTGAAATTTTCTCAATGCAATAAAATAAATGACCAAATGAATGAATAAAATCACACCAAATCTGAAGACAAACACTAAACAAGTTGCAATTTAAGACCAATAACATAGGTTCACCAAAATGTTTAGGGTAAAATTGGATTTTGTTAATCTTTTGTTATTTAGATGTTTGAATCTTCCTTTCACCCTAACATTCAAGGATCTAGGGTCAAGTGGCAAGCACTATCATACCCTAGAGTTATTTGCAAATGAAGGGAAACTTGGATTAGGTAATTAAATATCAATTTTTTCTTCTCTTATGTCCAATTAACCATTAAAACCCTAATCATGCAAATACAACAACAAATTGATGAAAGACAGAAAAAGCTCTTGCAGATAGGAGTAAAATAACAAATCACAGAATACCTATTTTTAGGGTTCTGAGGTGGAATAGTCAAGGACTAAGGTGTGGGCGCCCAAGTCCAAGGTACCTTCTTTTTTAGGGAATCTGGACCTCCTTCTTACACTGATCAGCCCTATAACTTTTGTTTCCTAAGATTTGTCTGTGGAGGACAGTTTGGTGGGTGCCCTAGTCCTGGAAGTGCTCTTTTGTCTAACTTTTCTTCAGATCCTAAATCCTTGATGCCTACCACTCCTTCATGTAACTCCACTTTTCTCAAATGCGACACCTGTAACCTATAATCACAAGACTTGATTTGGGGGTTTTGGTGTTTAGAGGCTTGTCTTAGTCAAGCCCTGGAGGACACTTAAGTCTCTGAACACCATTGTCAAACAAAGAAGGCATGTCCTTGTGAGGCAGAGGCCAACAACCAAATGAATCAATGATAAAAACACAATGATATGTCACCTTGTAGTGAATCTCTCATGGAGGAAGATGCTCTTCATGCCATGAGGAGATTGATGCTCAAATATGCAAATATCAACACACAAAACATACAAGTCTACTCTTACAACACAATAGAAAGCCTTAAATCACCTTGAGAACACAATAGCTTGCCAGTGATTTTACAAATGAATACCTACACATGCTTATATATGCACCTACAAGCATTCCCGCCAAGATTTTAAAAATCAAACTTTACCGTGTCGGCAAAAGAACCAACTAACGGTCATAAACCGACACCCAAAAATTTGGGCTACCCTAAAATAGGGAAAGACTAGGGCACGGGCACCCATTTCCTCCCCTGCTATTTTAGGTAGGGTCCAGCTCAAGGGGTCCTCCTGGCTCCCATTTGCCATGAAACCCAGGTCTCATTCCATCGAGATGCTAAAATATGAACTAAAATGTCCTAAATGCATACTAAAGACCTGGGAGCTAAACCTTATGAGGGAAAAGCCCCCAAGGGGACATTTTCCAATGTTACAGCTCCAAAATACCTTGTTCATGAAGGCCTAAACCTTTACCTTGGTAGTTCATGTTTTGGAGCATGCGACAGACAATAGGGCTATATGTAGTTTGGACACTAGACACAAGCTCATTATTAGATGGAGAAGGTGATGTAGCGGATAATGGTTGTTGTTGTCCCAAAGAGGAACATTCATGAACGAAAGTGGATAGGCCAAGTGGATATGATGGCAGATTTGAAATGGGATCGATGGTGGATGTAGATGGACTATTAGGATCATGATCATTCTCATTAGGATCCAATTTATTTGTGTGATCTTCTATGTGCATGTGTTCTTGGGGGGGCACATGTCTCATCATGGGAAGTGAAAGTGGTTGAATCATGGATAAGTGAAGAAGTTTCTATGTTTTGAATGAAGGCCATGAAGCGGGGTGAATGCTCAAGTAGGTCAACAAGACTTGTGTTAAATGGAGCATGTAGGTCTTGGGTGTCTCGTTCATGAACGATTATAGGGAGATGAATAGGATCAAGATTCTCACGGATAGATTTTTCATCATGCACAATGTCTTGATCATGATAAAGGTACATGTTATGGATGGGCTAAAGGGAAATGATTTGATCTTTACTAGAATGAGGACTTGATGTTTTCATGTGCTTAGGGTTGTGCTCTTGACATACCTTTTGACTTGGAATGGGAGTGGATGTGGATTACTCTTCAATAGGTTTGACATGTTCTAGGTGGTAAATTGTGTAGGAGCAAGATGGAGTTTGACTTGGACTCAATGGGGGAGACTCTTGAATTGGTTGAAGGGGTTGTGTATGACATGGTCGATTTGAAGAAATTGGCATGGTGTTTGAGGACTCTTTTGTAGGCTCAAGCATATGTGTTGGATGACATGGCAATGTTTGATTCCTTTCTAGTAGCCCTTGGGTTAAATCCTTTACAGGTGTAGGTGTGGAAGGTCTTGACATAGGGTTTTGGTTTTGATTAGGTGGAGGATCAAATGGATTGAATGAGTCAGTGGGTTTGGATAACTCCACATGTTCACTTTTGTAATGTTTGAACTTAGGACATGGAGTTGATGTATTGGCAAGTGAATTAAAAGATGGTAGAGGTAACAGAGGGTTTGATGGGTTGGAAGGTGTAGGGACCAATAGATTTGGACTAGGACATGGTGGATTTTGAATAGGCTTTTGATCAAGGACAATAGTATAATGTACTTAAAGGGTGCATGAACTAGACTAATGTTCCCCTTGTTAATGGTGGCATTAGTGCATGAAGGCATTTGGACTTGTTGCAAAGGGTGACTTAGACTCACATGTGCTTGTTGTGATGTGGATTGATTGGTTGATGTGGTATTGAGTTGGCATGTGGGTGGATGGATTAGGTTGGCATGAAGTGGATGGGGTTGACACATAGGATTGAAGTGGAATTGGTTGAGGTTGTTGTTGTGTTGGTTGAATTTGACAAGTGGCGATGAATTGATTAGCTTGGCCTAGGAGGCATTGGATTTGAGGTGATTGGATGTGTTGGAATGTTTTGAAGAGAGCTTCAAATCTTTGTGTGGTTTGTTGGTCGAAAGGTTGGGGTATTTTGTGAAGTGATTGGATGAGGTTTTGGAGTTGAGGTGCTAGTACTTTGTTCTCGAATGTAGGCATGGTGTCACACATGTGTCTAAGTCTTGGCATGTCATCTTGTATTTTGATTTGTCCCTCAAGGTATGATACATTATTTACAAGGCTCTTATGATCATTAGAATTATGAGGGGCCCCTCGAAGTACAAGTTTAGGTCTTGGGTTTGTCTCATGATTAGGATTAGGGAGGGGGCCTCCTTGGATGATAATTTTGGGCTTTGGTTTTGTCTCATTGTTTGAATTAGAATGACATCCCCCTTGGACCATGATTTTGGGATTATAATTTGATTGGGCTTATTTATGATGAGGGCCATTTTGACAAGTATTGATTAGGGCTAGGTTGATGTGGAATGAAGTGAAATGAAGTGATTGGAGATTAGGAATGAATTGATTAGAAATGTGAAATGATGATTATGATAATAATTAGGATCAAGATATGATTAGAATGTGATTAGGAATGATTAGGATCGAATTTGACTTGAAATGAATGGATGATGATGTGGAGATGATTTGGAATGAGTGATTAAGATGATGAAGGTTGAATGATGTAGATATAATTAGGAACAACAAGGAATGTTTAGGGTTGATGTTGTTTGGGTATGATTAGATGATGTGTAATGATAATGGGATTAGGGATGTGGTTGAATGATGAGGAATGGGATGCTTAGGATGTTTGAGGAAGGACAAGGATAATGACTAGTATGAATTAAGGTGAAATAGAAGTGACTTGGAATGAGGATGATGAAGTGTAATGATGTTGTTAGGTGATTTGGATGGATTAAGATAATGATTAGGATAGTGGTTATTGTGAAGTGGAATGACAAGATTGGATGACTAGATGTGGGTTTGACTTGGAATGATGCTAATTGGATTAGGAAGAGGATGATGTGGAATGGTGGTAATGTAATTAGGATAGGTTAAGTGGGATGACTAAGAAGTGGGTTATATGAGTGAAAAGGATTGGCATAGGATGAAATGGAAAAGAGAATGTGATTAGGAAATGTGACTTATAATGTGATTTGGATATGAATTTGGTGACTTGGAATGAATATGTGGAAGTGAATATTTATGTTGATGACTAGGCAAGCACACACATAAATCATAACAGACACTTAGCAATCACATTGGTAGGTTTTGTTTTGGTGTCTTTTGATTAAGTTTTGAAAACACTTGTAAACAAGCACAACCCTAGGCTAGAATGAGGATAAAGAGGGTTTTGACCACTAAATAAAGGGGTTCTAGTGAATATCCAGGGGACTGACACCCCACGAGCATCCAACAAGCCACTTAAGGCTCTAACTAACCCTACTAGGAGTTTAATATACACTATGGTACACCTCCTTTTGAACCACTGTATGGTGAGCACTCATACTGGTTAGAATTGGCTTTCGCCTTATCCTCAATTGATATAGCGGACTGAACAAAAGTACCGCTTGGGGTCGCAAATGAGTTCTCCTTGCAGATGTGTCTCAAGAGTAGGTCCACTCTAAGGCTCAAACCAAAGCAACTTAAGCACAAAAATAGTTTTGATCCCCAAGTTCTTATGACAATATGAGGGGAGAGCATATGTATTTTTGGACTCATGCCACACTAGACAAATGTTCATTGACCTTTAGAAACAAAATGTGTGGTGTGATTTATGCAAACGTTGTGAAGTGTTTTTTATTCCCAAGATCGTATAAAGCACGAGGGAAGAGCATACACACTTCACAAGATAAACACAATCACCAAGCATGGTAGACAGTGATTCATTTTAAGCCCAAACCAAATGTGTAGGAAAACAGTGGTTCATTTTAGCCCAATTTCAATGATGTGATGAAGACAATGATTTATTTTAGGAGCCCAAATTGAAATGTGTAACCAAACAATGATTAGAGAAATGAAATATTAGAATGAATGCACTTGATTATTTCATTATGCAAGCTACTGTGTATGCTGATCAAAACATTGTTCCAGCCTTGTGAGATCATCTGCAAGCCACAAGATCAAAAAATGAACAAGTAAAAGTGCATAGGAGGCTGTTATGTGAAAAATAAGAAATTTGATAAAAAAAATCTGTTGTAGATGATCTGATACAGGAAAATGGATAACATCAGTAGATTCTAGATGAAATTCTATGTACTTTTAAAAGAAAATTTGTGTAAATTGGATCAAAAGTACAAAAGTTATAAGCATTTGGAGTTCATGTGCAAGTTTTACTTTGACTACAAAAAAAGGCTAGAAAACAATATAGTCACCTGGAACTTTCATCACAGCTGCAAAGCTTATCCTCCCAACTTTTCGACGATTCCTCATTTGCAAAATTTTGCCTCCGTATGGCCAAGTTATGAGAAAAAGAAAAAAAACAGCCACTCCTAGGGCATGTAGGAGACAAACATATTGTCCTGGCTATTAGCCCTGACTACTAGCAGTTAGCAGGCTAGTAGTCACATGCAATTGCTAGAGGGTCTGGCAGTAATAGTCTATGTCAGACAGTTATGTAGACCCCTGGTCACTCATGTGACTGGGACTGAAGGCCTGCGAAAAAAAATAAAGAAGAGGTGATGGGCTTATCCCTCCCACCCATGGTCATAGAAGTGACCACCTCTTAACCATTCATCAAGGGACTTGAAGCCCAAACTATGACCACTAGCTATGAGGTTGGAGTTAGGGTATATGAAGCGGACAAGAGCAACGATTAGGAGCTGGTGGTTAGGGTTGTTCCAGGCAGCGGTGAGTGACAAGGCATCGACAAATGGAAAGAGCAATAGAGGGAAGTTCTGGAGGTGGCAGGAGCAGTGTATGATGGCAGAAAATCCTAGAGCTAGGGTCTTCAAAGGCGTCGAAATATTTTCAAGGTAGAGGTCGAGAATAAAGTGGCGGCGATGGGATTACAAATCAGTGGCAGCTGAGATGAAATCAAGCTATGCCACAGAGCAGAGGGGAATGGAAGTGGAGGTGACTAGTGCAGGTCACCACCAATGGAGGCGACCAGTTGTAGATGGGTGGTGGTCTAGTAGAATATAGCCCGTGGTGACCAAGGAAACCTAGGGTTTCAAGTTGCAAGCAAGGTTTTATTACACTTGCAATGAAAAACCTTAAAAAACATTATGCCAAACCTTCAGACCTGCAAATAGATAGCTTGACCCCAAACATTGTACAATATCAGTATGACCTGTCTATATGGTATGGATCCATATGGTATAGACATGAACTAAAAATTTTTTTCAAAAATTTACAATTTTTTTTGTGAGTGAAATACATAAAATTTTATGTCATTTTTCATCTCTCAGGCCTCCTGGACGTAACCGTGAGGTCTATTTCAGGCCTAGGAGCAACATGCAAGAGTCAAATTCCTAAAATTGATAAAAAACATTAGATTTCCCTGCATTCACATTGGGTTCACCAAATGTAGATAGGGAAAAATTAGATTTAGTGTTGAAAATAGCAAACTACTAAACCCTATCAAGCACCATGAAGTACAACTTAGTATGAAAATGCAAATAGAAAACAAATGCAAACTTGTTCAAACTAATGTTGATTAACCTCCATGGCTCTTCTCAATAATACATAGGCATGTAGATTTCAAAGGGTCGATTATGGAGAGATGTTGATTGCTTAGAATTTTGGCAGCATAACGGTATGCAAGGACACAACATGATGAAAATGACTTGTGAAAGCCTTCCTTTATAGAAAGGGCTTGGTTTGAATGGATGGATAGGATTGCAAGTTATGTTGAAAGATATGGACAGTTAAGATCTATTAGGGTTGGATTACTATTTATCAGTCAAAGAGGGATTGTAGTCACATGACAGTGTGCAATGGAGAATAAAAGGGAATCTAATTCAACTATTTTATTTGAATTAGTTGTGCATGTGAAGGGGTTAAGTCAAAGATGCAACATGTGACACACGTTGCAATGTGGTGAGAGGTGATGGAATAATTCAAATTTTTAATTTGAATTATATGAGACATGTGAAGGGATATTATTAACTAAACAAATGGGATTTATTTAGTTAATTGGAATGTGATTAAGTGGGAATTGTGAGTAGGATTAGGACAAAATGGCTTATGACGCCCCTAGTAAAGTGTTGACTAGGTCATGGTAAGGACATGGACAAATTTTAGTGTCTACATTAACAACACAAATTTCTAGCATTAATCTCTCCCAAATAGAAAAAGATATGACTTTGATTTTTTTTCACATTTGACATGGTACCTCCAAGAATGCACCTACAAAAGGATTCTACTCTAGCTATTAAGAATTTTTGGGAATAAATTTTACAAAACTACATGAAGAGTGTTGAAACTGTGAGCCGATGAAAGTTTGACTCTTGTAATTCTGTGTCGACTTTGAAGTCCCCTAATGTTGAGAGATGCCAAATGAAACTTAAATCCAAACCAAAATAGAAATAAAATAAAATACAATTTTTTTGTTGATGCTCATTGCCAGTAAGCCCAAATGCTCCTACATCAAAGAATGATACCCAGGACTTTAACCTATCTCAGCCTAGTTTTGGACTTGAAATGGCTTACTCATTCTTAAATACATTCTAGCTAGGTAAGAACTATCACTAGCTAGGATGGTCAAAAAGCATCCCATTATGCTTGCCAACATCATTAGCTGGATCAATGAATAATCAAGACACCTTTGACATAAAATAATGAGTCCACAATTCACCAAACCTTCCAAGTTAGTGGATGCAGACATCTATCACCTCCATGATGTTAGTGTAGGTTTTGTATTCCTTATTATAAGGTTTTTCCTACACATTTATTTAACCTTGCTTAGGTTAATAAAGCATGTCTTATTATGTGAGTGGTTGCGAGGTGTCACCTTGCTACATGTGAGCATCCATTAGCTATCTTGGGAAGATACTTCGCTATCTTTAGTCTGATAGATGGTTGTTCGTCATTGGTCGGTGTCGCCACCTCCTCTCTCTCTCTGGTCTATATAAGCATGCTACCAAGCTTGTATTTTCATTTGATATTGGAGATAGTTATCTGATACTATTTTTCCATTTGAACATTTCACATCATTCTCATGGTATCGTTGTTATTGTTTTTTGCATTTACAGTTTATTTTTCTAACTCTTTCAATTGATTCTGGGTTATAATTTGTTTTACAGATTTTAACATGGTATCAGAGCAAGTTTTGTAAGGTTAGATTCTTTGTAGAGATCTTGCAAAATTCTGTATGCTCTTCTCTTGCTTTTTTCGAATGATCTAGAGAATCAAAAAGGATTTATGAAGATCCAGTAATCTTGTTTCTATCAATCAGATTGTATATTTTTGTGTTTTAATTAGAATTATAGGTTATAACATGCCTTTGCAATCTCTTGGTAGCTGATTCTACCTTTGCATGCCATTTTTTGGTTGTTGGGGTCATTTTTTACGGCTAAAGGCATCTATTTTACACTAGATCTACATCTTCTATACATCAGCAAGAAAAATGCCTTCTAGGTTTTGTTCGCAGTGTAGAAAAACCATCTGGGTATCTTTTAGTTTTTGCATGTAGACTGTATATTTTATAGAAACAAACTTGAAAGGCTACAACAGACCCCCTCTCCGTTAGCAGTTGCAGATTTGAATGTAGTTTTCAAATGCTCCATTCTTGCTCATATGGACTCCGTTTCTCATGAAATATTTTTTGATATTAGCTATTTTTTCATGCTCTATGCACTAGTGCAGTCATTTTTTGATTTTAGTGTAGAGATTTTTTAGAAATTGCAGATTCTCAGTCGGGACACTATGCAGTCCTCGTTTTGGGAATTCTGAAGAGGCATAACTTTTGCATAAAACATTAGATCGAGGCGATTCTTTTTTTGAAAGTGGATGTTTTTTCATGTAGTTTGCAGTGGTGTTGTTTATTTTACTAGGTATTGGCCCTAAGTATTATTTTCAGCATATGCTCTTTTTGAGGATCTGTAATAGCATTGAGATCAAGTCCACTTAGTATTTCTTGCTAGTGGAAATTGTAAACGCACTAAATATAAAGTGCCAAATCAAATTTTCTTGGGAGGGGTTCTTTGATTGAGTGAAAAAGGGGGGGTGTCTTGTGTATTCTTGCATCTTTTCTTTCCTCACAACAACAACAACAACATTCTAATTCTACATTAAGATGGATCAATTAACAGTGCTTGTTCTAACACCCTATAACTACTATGAGTGGAAGTCCAAGATGACTATCCAACTTAAGAAGTTATGACTATATAGAGTAACAATGGGTCTAGAAACTGAACCAACCTTAATTGTAGAAAGGCCTAAATTTCATAGCAGGCTAGATGAAGCTTTTGGAACTCTATGCATGTTTGTATCTCCTAATCTTCTTTTTCATGTTGAATCTGCTACAACACCAAATGATGTGTGGACTACTTTAGAAAATCTCTTTGGTAAACAAGATGAATTAAGGGGAAATCAATTGGAGAATAAGCTAATAGGGTTAAATCTATGTAATTTTGATACAATACAAGACTTCTTCACAAAGCTAAAGGCCATTAGATTATAGTTGAAGCAATGCGGGATTGAAAAGAAAGACCCACAATTGATCTTAAGTATTCTTTCTAAGCTTGGTCCTAACTACTCAGTGTTTGTTTCTACATTTTATGCCACCAAAAGTGCTCTTGGGACTACCTACAAAATGCCTTCTTTAGATGAATTTGCTGTTGAACTCACTAAAGAATAGGATAAATTAGTTCACATGGGCACTATTAAGCCTTCTAAGTCTCATGCCTTGGCTGTAAATCAAGGCACTAAAGATCAGAAAGGCAATGGAAAGCAAAATAAGAAACAAAAGGATCAAGGAGAGAAGAAACAAGGTCTAAAACAAGCTGTAAACAATGCAGCTCCCGAGTCTTCCTCTAAAGACAACATGTCTAAAAAGGAGAAGACAAAGTGTGCCTTTTGTAAGAAATATGGTCACGATGAGCATAAGTGTTTGAAAAAGTAAATAGCTCATCTCACTTATCTTCTTGAGAAGAATAATATCAAAGTGTCAGATACAGCTAAGGAAGATTCTTCACAATCTTCAAAGGACACGAAAAATAGTAAGGGGAAGGGCAAGGCCCTTGTTGCAGTTGCTACACTACCAGATAGTTGGGTAATTGACTCAGGTGCTTCTCACCACATGGCCAATACAAAGGAAAATTTCTCATCCTTGGAGTCATGTTCTGTGTCTAATATTCTTATGGGTAATGATACCCTAGAGGAAGTTCTTGGGAGAGGGTCTGTTGAAATTGGTGATGAGACATTCCATGATGTTCTTTGTGTGCTTTCTTTGTCAACTAATCTCCTATCTGTCTACCAGATCACCCATATATGTTCCAGCAAGAGAGTTGAATTTACACCTGACTCAGTGGTTATTAGTGATCTGCATAGTGGGTCTACAGTTGCTGTAGGAAAAGTTGATAACCATTGTCAGCTCTATCACTTTTCTCATTTTGTTCCTGATTCTCCTTCACTTGCATTGCTCACTCACTCAAATGAGGTGAGCCATTTGTGGCATCAGCGGTTTGGCCACTTGAACTATTGCTACTTGCAGCAGCTCAGTCAACATGACATGGTTACAGGGTTGCCTTCTTTTCAATTCTCTGATGGAGTTTGTCAAGGTTGCATTCTTGGCAAGCATCCCGAAGAAAAATTTGACAAAGGCAAAGCATGGAGAGCCACACAGGTCTTGGAGTTAGTACACAGTGATTTGGTTGGTCCATTTCAACATCCTTCATTCAGTAGAGCTAGATATGTATTGACCTTCATTGATGATCTTTCTCAATACACCTTTGTATACTTTCTCAAACAAAAGTCTAAAGTCTTTGAGTCTTTTCAAGACTTTAAAGCTTTTGTAGAGAAACAATCTGGGAATGTTGTCAAGATTCTGCACACCAATAATGGTGGGGAATATGTCAAGCAAAGGTTTGAGCAGTTTTGTGCCTCGGCATTGATCTTCAGCACACAGTTCCCTACAGTCCACAACAAAACGGAGTTGCAGAACGAAAGAATCAGTCATTGAAGGAAATGGACAATTACATGATTCACTCCAAATTATTGGCACCTCAATATTGGGCAGAGGCCATCAACTATGCATTTTATATCCAAAACTGGGTTCCTCACCGAGCTGTGAAGGGGGTAACTCCTTTTCAAGCTTGGACCAGTCAGAAACCCACAGTCAAGCACTTCTGAGTGTTTGGGTCTCCTATATGGGCCCACATTCCAGCAGACAAACATAAGGCTATGGATCCATAGAGTAGGCCTTGCATATTTGTTGGCTATCCAGATGGTGTCAAAGGCTACAGGCTACTCCACCCTACCACACATGAGCTCTTTATTGAGAGGAGTGTTCAGTTTGAGGAGGATACTTCTTCTACCACTTCTCCATCTTTCATTCCCATGGAGACACTGTGACTTCATGATGATAGTTCTTTTGAGGACCTTAATCCTCCTGAAGAGTCTTCTTCCTCCACTTTCGATGGCGATGATGAGGGTTCATCTTCCTCCTCTCTTAGTCATCATTCGGAGGATGTTGATTCTCCTCTAGATTCTCCTACCACTGGGCCTCTTTGGGCTCGTCAGACTTTGGAGTCAGCAGGTGATTGGGTTGGTGATCCTTCAAATGTGACAAGAACAAGGTCACAGTTCAAGCAGGCTCCTCATCTCTTCTTTGCTTCAGCTTCTAATCCACAGTCCTTCAGGGAAGCTTCTGGTGTCCTCGAGTGGGATGTTGCTATGCAGGAAGAATTTAGTTCCTTGGAAAGGAACCATACATGGGATTTAGTCCCACTTCCTAAGGGAAGAAAACTTGTTTGACGCAAGTGGGTCTATCAAACAAAATTTTCTGCAGATGGTTTGGTTGATAAACATAAGGCTCGCTTGGTCGCAAAAGGATTCTCCCAAGTTCCTGGGATTGACTACTCTGAGACTTTTGCACCGGTTTCCAAGATGAATTCAATCCAACTTGTCCTTTCCATTGCTGCAACCCATCGTTGGGAAGTTCATCAGATGGATGTGAAGAGTGCTTTTCTTCATGATGACCTTCAAGAGGAGATATATATGGAGCAGCCACAGGGGTTTGTCTAGGATCCTTCACTTGTCTACCAATTTTGGAAGTCACTCTATGGCCTTAAACATGCCCCTCGAGCCTAGTATGCCTTGAGATGAACTCCTTTCTTCTATCAGTTGGGTTCACTCGGTGCCGTTCTGATCTGAACATCTACATTTTGCAGCAGGATGATACTCACTTTCCTTGTTCTCTATGTTGATGACTTGTTGATTACAGGGAGTTCCTCATCCACCATCAAGGCAGTGAAAACTTCCCTTCATGATTGTTTTTTGATGTCTGACTTGGGTCTTCTTCACTATCTCTTAGGCATTGAGATTACATAGTCTTCGGCTGGTATATTTCTTTCTCAGCCCAAGTATGCTCTTGATATGCTCTCTAGATTTCACATGGCTAATTGTAAGCCTACGCGGACTCCCTTTCTGTCAGGAGTCAAACTTGAGGCTTCTTGTTCTTCACCTTTGGTAGATGCTACCTTGTATCGCCAATTGGTTGGGAGTCTCATATACTTGATTCACACGAGGCCTGATATTTCATATGCCATGGGCCTGGTCTCCAGGTTCATGCAAGAGCCACATGAGCTGCATTGGAAAGCAGCTAATTGGATTCTTCATTATGTACAGGGTACTCATAGTTATGGGATTCATTATGCAGTAGGCATGGATATTGAATTGGTGGGATACACAAATTTAGATTGGGCAGGCAATTCTCAGGATCGCAAGTCTACTTCAAGGTATTGCTTCTCTCTTGGTTTTGGTCTGATTTCTTGGTTGAGCAAGAAGTAGTCTGCTATTGCTCTTTCATCAACAGAGGCTAAGTATCGAGGAGCAGTTAATGCTGCTACTGAAACCATTTGGCTTCAACACATTCTCACTGAGTTTGGTATTTCCTTCAGGAAGCCTATGGTCATCTTTTGCGACAACCAGAGTGCTATTCAGATCTCTCACAATCTGGTCCATCATCAATGGACCAAACACATTGAGATTCACATGCACTACATTCAGGAACTGATTCATGAATAGGTTCTTGATCTTTTGTATTTTTTGACATCAGATCAGACAGCTGACATCTTCACCAAACCCTTCACTGAGAGCAAGTTCATTCATTTACGAGCTTTGCTTGGGGTGCGGTAGGTGTCCTCCTTTTAGGGGCCTTCTTAGCTCCTTCTTTCTCTCTCTATTCAGGGGGGTGTACTCTCTTTTGTGGGGGGTGGGGGGCTACTTCTCTTTTGGGGGGAATTCATTGTACATGGGTACCTCATCAGGCTTGATTTGCCGGGACCCATCTTTACCCACCTAAGCTATGCTTAAGGGGGGTGTTAGTGTAGGTTTTTTATTCCTTATTATAAGGTTTTTCCTACACATTTATTTAAGCTTGCTTAGGTTAATAAAGCATGTCTTATTATGTGAGTGTTTGCGAGGTGTCACCTTCCTACATGTGAGCATCCATTAGCTATCTTGGGAAGATACTTTTCTATCTTTAGTCCAATAGATGGTTGCTCCTCATTGGTTGGTGTTGCCACCTCCTCCCTCTCTCTGGTCTATATAAGCATGCTACCTAGCTTGTATTTTCATTCGATATTAGAGATAGTTATCTGATGCTATTTTGTCATTCGAGCATTTCACATCAATCTCATTGTATCGTTGTTATTATTTTTTGCATTTACAGTTTATGTTTCAAAATCTTTCAATTGATTCTGGGTTATAATTTGTTTTATAGATTTTAACACATGCTACTGGTGAACATATGACATATAGGTATGGGTTAGAACTTGGCCCGTAACTTACATGGTAATGGTGAAGGTTGACTAGACCTATCATCTTAGAGACCTTAGTCATTCATTCATCTGGGCTAGGTTTTCAATACCCCTAGCCTCAAGCATCATGATTTGTTGTACCAAGATAGCTATGGGAATCTTTGGGGTTTCTCCTTCTCTATGTTATATTTCACCATCATGAGGTGGGTTTGTTTTTTTTACCGTGGGTTTGAGTGGCATTGTTTATTGTTGATTCATTTAGGTTCTCAAGTCTTGTTCCTTGTGTGGAAACATGGTTAGTTTGAAGGACCATTTTGAGGGATACTCATGCCACTTGAGTTTTTTCTATATCTCTTTTAGGGTGATCTAACTTTTTGTCAATTTGAATGACTATATCCCTATAGGTGGCCAAGCTATGCTCTTGCCTTCAATTTTTTGACCAAACTAGAACTCATTAGGCTCTTTTTTGGCCATATTTGATTTCAAAATCACCCCTTAATATTGACCCCATGTAGGGTTATCAAATGTAGTAAAATATTGCACCAAAATGTGTTATTATCATGCTTTGGGTCCACACCATTCAAATCAATATCCTCATAATTATACCTATTTTAAATAGGGTTCATGGGATTAGGAGTGATATACCAATGGAATAAGAGGGTAAGGGGTCCATTAGAAGGATTGTATTCCTCAGGTCCTATCAATCCTAACATATTTGGGGTACCATGGGTACCAAAGATAAATGAGATGATTGAAGAGAAGAAAAAGTAAGATGGAATAGTATGATAAAAGTGAGACAATGCTTCTAAAAAGGATTCACTCTTCACATTGAGTTTACCAAAATATGTGTTGACCCAAATCTACTCACCACTATTGTGTATGAGTTGGACTTAGGATAGCACACATGGAACTGAAAGGTAGAGGATATGTAACAATCTCATATGCTAATGGTTTACACCAAACTTTACAAATTCATCATTCTTCCCCCCTGGGCATTGCTCCAACTTTTTCTTTAAATCTTATCTAGCTTTTGAATTAGTGCATTTAGGATGGAGGAAGGGATGGTAAAAAGATAGGTTTGGGAACCAATATGATGTGTGTGTAGGGTCTACAAAGTAGGAAGGAGGTTAGATACAAGATACATAAGGATGGTGGAATAAGGAAAAAAATGCAGCATGGGAATAGATGAAGACATGAAATGAAGTGATTACATAGGGAGGGAAGGAGGAATAGAATGTGGAGTAACCATAATTAATGAAGAGGTTGTGGGGATAGAGATAACACTACTAGTAACAATGGATGTGGTAGGGGTAATGGAAGAGGTAAGTGTTATGGAGGTGGTAGGTGAATTGGTAGTGGGTTGACTAGGAGAGGTGGATATGAAAATTTGCATATGAGATGTGGATATGATGAGAGGATTAAATTTAGGAGGTAGGCCACACCGTGTTAAAAAATCACATGGAAAGTAGGAGTAAGATACATCATGAGAATGGATAATGGTAGAAGAAGGCATGGCCATGGATGGAGGAGGGATGGTAGATGCACTAGTTAAAGAGCTAGGAAGAGAAACCTTAGCATCAATGATTTGTAAGATCTCTAACCCAACTAGTTTGTTAATGAGAAAGTTATGAATCATATCTATCGATTATGTAAGACTTCCACCCTTAGCTAAATTAGCAAGTTTTTGTTAAGCCACATGTTCCTCATAATCATAATCTTCATTTTCATGCTCCATAATAGGTTTAATGATGGGACTTATTAGAACATTATTAGGTGCACCATTTATTGTAGATTGAGCCATGTGAGGATTCAAGTGTGCATCATTTGCAAAGGGGTGTGAGATGTATCCTATTTTGGCATGTAAAGAGCTCACATAACCTAAGAAGATAAAATAATATGGGAATGATCGAAAGGGCTAATACAAAAAAGTCATTAACTAGATTTAAATGTATTATGGAACATAACCCTAAAGGAAAAAACAAATATGCATAATAATATCAAGAAATGATAAGAAAAACCTTAGAAGAAGTATATAATAATAAATAATCATGCGAAAGCACAATCAAACCTTGGTTAAATTTGATGTGAAAGATAAGCAATCAGAAAAAGTAGATCCAAAACCCTAATGAAGGAGGAGAACCCTATAAGGAAACCTTAGGATAAGTAGGAATATTGGGTTCACCAAAGAATGTAGAGCAATAAATCATGCACTATATAAATAATCTCATATTTGCCTCTATCTCATATAAAAATATATATAATATCAAGGTAGAGAATTTACCTATTTGGTAGTATCATAATTTTCAATGCCATTTTGTTGAACTTTCGTTGTTTCAAAGAAATTATTCTCTAGTTGAACATGAACTATCAAATTAATGTATAAAACTATCATATTCTCTACCATTTATCAACCTTAGCAAAAAGAGATTACCATGAACCCTTTTAATTATGTTTCTTTTGATATTGGGTTTTCACTATAGAGGTAGGGGTCCCTAGGGTTCATCTGTAGAGAAAAAATTGCTATTCAATCCTAAACACTATGAGTTTCATCCTAATTATTGTGATCCTTAATCTAATGTGCAAATTGATCTATCATGCAAGAACAAATTGATAGAATGTGCACTTGAAGAACTACCTAGCTTTTCCTTCATAGTATGTGAATTTATAAAGGTTGTGTTTAGAGACATCATTCAAGAGTTTTCCAACTCAATAGGTGAACCAATTATCCTAGGTCAAACCCCTTGGAAAGTTAGATTAATAATGATGAATGATATGAAAGAAAATTTGCAAAAACATGCAAATGGCCTATATGATGATGATGTGGATTTGATTCTCTATTGCCCTCTAGAAATCAAATTGTGATTTAATGGTTTTCTTCTATGTACTATTTTTCTTGATGTGAATTAGTTTTACATTGAATGTCTTCAAATACCATGACATAACAACATGTCACACAAAAGTGTGTTAAGTTTGGCTCATAACAACTAGTAGAAAGACACAAGGGAGTTGAATTATGAATATAATTATTTCAATATGGGGATCACTAAAATAGGTCAATTTTGCATCAAGACAAGAAGTGAATGCATAGAAATAAGTGCAAATGTAAAATCAGAATGCATAAAGGGTCAATGTATGAAAATTGATACAAATATAGATAAAATGAATATAGATAAGAATAAGAATTGGTCCAAATTGAATTTTGAATATAATTATTTAAATTTAAAGATCATTAAAATACGTCAATCTTGAATCACTTAGAAATGAGACTTGGGGCTAAAATGATCATTTTAAGACAAGAAGCATATGCATAGAAATAAGTGCAAATATGAAATGAGACTGCATACAAGATGAATGTATGAAAATTAATACAAATAAAAATAAAATGAATATAGATAAGAATAAGAACTAGGCCATGAACCAAACCAAAGACAAGAGTTATCTTTTATTAGGGTTATCTTTTTCTTTGTTGTGTTATTTTATTTACTGTAGAATAATTTATTTTATAACTATATTTTATTAGGATTTTATCATATGAAATAAAAAAGGATCAAAGTATTTGGGGATAAGTTATTCTAAATAAGTGTATTATAATTTATACATTTTAATATAGAGGCTTTAATTTAATTTTCTTTTTCATTTCTACATAATTAAATTAAATAATTTATAACTATAATTTTTTAGGGTTTTATCATATCAAATATAGAAGAATCAAAGTATATATTTTTCTAAAGATAGATAATCTACTTTTACACTGAATCTCATAGCTCACTTGTTCTACATCTTAAGTCAAAATCATGCTAGCCAAGAATGCATTCTATAGGCTTCTTGATTCTCTTCTTTCTTTAATACTATGAAAAATGCCAATAACAGATTATGTCAAATGATGTATTCTTTCCAAGAGGTGGAAATTTCTCTACACTCAGATGCCTAAACTCGCTTTAACTCCAGATCTTGTTCTAGGGCCTGGTTGCCCTTCCCTCGATCCACTCCTTGTGTCCAAGGGTTAAGAATATAATTTCCTAAACATCTTGCTTCTGCATTCACAAAATTTGGAGACCTTTCACCTCAAAAACATTGGGTTCGACATAACCAACAACACTTCACTCTGTTCAACATAACTCCACCCCGTGCTATCATTTTATGTTTGAGTCTAGTAACATTTGATCTATGTGATTACATTCTCACCAGTTTACCAATCAATTTCATTCGATTCTCCCACCTCCTTACTTGTTACCTTCATAATATTCAATTGACAGATGAGTCTTTAGTCTCCTTCATTTCTCTCTGACCTCTTTTTCAAAAACTTGTAATAATAGGAGATTATGGGTTAAACAATGTCATAATCCTTTCATCCACTATTGAACATTTGACAATGTGGAAAGTAAAGTCTCTATCTGTTACTTGTCCTAAACTTAAAGTGTTGTCAGGGTACATGAGTGAGGATTTGAGTGTAAATAGTGCAAGGTTCTATGAGTTTTCTTATGCCATATTTGAGCTCAAAATGCATTGTGCAAGTACTCCAAGGGGATTGGATATGAGTTGCTCACAAGGGGAAATACCAGGAGTTATTTCAGCAAGTAGATTTCTTCACATAGTAGGCAATTTCTGGTCCTTGGAGGAAGTTACCATCTTCATAGATGAACCCTTTAAAAGGGAAGTAGAGATGGATGTTCCTCTACTGAACCTGCTTCACCGGCTTCCATATCTTTAGTCACTTGAACTGTTGGGCTTCTTTGTTCAGGTATTTACTTAAACTTTCAAATCTCAAGCTCAATACTTCTAAGTTTAAGTTGATATTAGAAAATCTGCATTTTGAATATATATAAATCAAATATGAAAGAATTGTTTTGAAGCAATTCATTAGAGCTTGGCTTATAGTTGCTACTACAATGCAAGAGTTGGCAAGAGATCCTATACCTGTCTACCTTGCCTCTCCACATGTTAACCTCAAGAAAATCCTAACAAGGAAATTGACAAAAAGGAAATTGTAGTAATAGGTTGCTTGCTTCAGAGCATGTCCTTTCTTGAAAGAACAGAAATTCACATACCTAATGAGGGATGTGAAGATGGTGAATGTACATCTTTCTATAAAGTTATTTCCTACCAAAGGAGAGCATCCCAACTAGCAAGGATAATTGTAATCTAATTGTAATCCATGGTTTTATCAAACTATAGGCTTAAAAAACTATGGCCTTTAAACTTCATAACCATCTCCTTTGTAATAACTTGTGTATGGTATTTGATTCCATGCTCATTTTAGGCTTTATCCTGAAAGTTGTTTATGTTGTTGAAGCTCCATTTGTTTTTACTAGCAATAAAGTCTGGTGATTTGTTTTAAAATATACAAAATGATTACAAGGATCTTCAATGATTATTTTCCTTTCTTGGAATAAAGGAAAATAATAAATGCTAGTGCATACTATTCGCATTAATGTTATTTGTATGAGCATGTCTTAACTAGAGCTGTTAAAATTGTGATGCTTTTATTGTTTTGTATCAAGGTATTCCAAAGTTCCACTTTCAATGTTTTAAATTCCTACCCTCCTTTTTAACATTGGGTGTTCAGAACCATCTACATGTTCATGTTGAATATAAAGACCAACAAGAAGATTGAATTCAATGAATAAAACAACAAACAATGAAAAGAAAAATATTAAACAATCATATGGAGACAATAAGAATTACGTGGTTCACCATTAATGGCTAAATCTAAGGGAAAAGCAAGGGAAACTCTATTTTATTAATGCACAATAGCTTATACAAAGTATTTCCATTAGTGATGATATGAGAAAAGAAGTCTCATCCTTAATAGACACAATTAATAATGCCAAGAGTAAAAGAGGAGTATCTAAAGGGACATTGTCAAAGAGACCGTTGGACTTCACATACTCAACAATCTCCACTTGAAGTCCAATCCACTGCTACAAGTAGTCACTCCTAGAGACATCCGCGCTTTTCCAAGCTTATTGTCACATTTCCACCAAACCAAGAGAAGCTTTATTGAACTCATGCTTCTCCTTTGTGACTACCTTTGTGAGTGCATCATTTGGAATCACACTAGTTTGTACCTTTTCCAAATTCAGCTTGCCTTCTTCAAGAATACTTCAAATGAAGTGATATCTTAGCTCAATATGCTTTGTTCGATTGTGAAAAGATGCATTTTTGGCTAGATGAATGTCACTATTGCCATCACTAAACAGAGTGAAAACATGTTGTTTGTAGCCTCATTCACCCAACAACACTATAACCATATCATTTCTCTAGCACCTTCGATGAGAGAAATGTATTTTGCTTCAGTAGTTAAGAGTGCAACTACTTGTGCCGATAAGGGCATGGTTTGGTGGTTAAGTCACTCAGTTGTAGTGGTGGCCACTAGAGTTCAAACCCCCACTGGGCCAACAAGCTCATAGGCTTTACACCTTCGCTGGGCCAATGAGCTTGCAAGTTTGAAGTGTTCTTGCTAGGGAATGAGGTCCCCTATGTTGTGGCCTCACCGGTTCATTGGTTCAGGCAAAAGCATTCACGTGAAGCCAGAGGGCGTGTCGCACCAGCGTCACCGGTCACGTAAAATTTTTTACCAGGTGCATTATCTTAAAAAAAGAGTGCAACCACTTGTTGAAATCTAGAAACCTAATTGATTGATGCCCCAACAAAAATGAAAACATAACTAGTAGTTGACCTCATTTTGTCCAAGTCACCAGCAATATCAGAATCAACATAACCTTGCAGCTATGCATCTTTACTTCCAAATCTCAAAACATAATTGGAAGTGCTCTTGTGGTATCTCATAATCCACCATGCTGCATCCCAATGAGCCTTACCAGGATTGCTTTTGTATCAATTGACTACTCCCACTGCATGAGCAATGTCCAGTCATGTGCATACCATTGCATACATGAGACTCCCACTAGCAGATGAGTAAGGCATTCCTTTCATATACTTTTTTTCTTCTTGTGTCTTTGGACACATCTCAGAGGATAGGTGAAAATGATTAGCAAGAGGCATGCTTACAGTCTTTGTACCCTTCATATTAAACCTATCCAAAACCTTATCAATGTATCTTTCTTATGATAATTTGATTTCATTTTTATGTCCATCCTTGATTATTGTCATACCAAGAATCCTCTTCTCTGGCCCCAAAACTTAGCCAAATTCTACTTTATCTTGCTAGCAATATTCATACTAGTGTTGGTTACTAGCATATCATCAACGTATAAAAATAACAAAACAAACTCATCATACTCCAAAACTTTGTCATACACACATGGATCAGATTCACACCTAGTAAACTATTACTTAGGCATGAAGGAATTGAATTTGAGGTACCAATGTCACGGGACTTGTTTTAGCCCATACAAACTCCTTTTCAATTTGTACACAAAATTTTCACACCCTACTTTCTCGAAAAATTTCAATTGTTGCATATACAATTCTTCGTCCAAGTAGCCAAGGAGAAACATTGTCTTAACATCAAACTACTCCAACTCAAGGTCATAGATAGTTGCTAGACCAAAAACTACCTAGATGGTTGTCATCTTCATAATGAGTGAGATCATTGAAATCCACACCCTTCTCCTAGTCATATCCTTTGACCACTAATCTGGCTCTATATTGTTTCTTGCCGCCATCTTCTTTCAATTTATAAACCCACATGTTTTTCAAAGCTCTCTGATTTGGTGGAAGATGGACCAAGTTCCACATGTGTTTTTCCATCAATGTATCCATTTCCTCCCTTATAGCTTCCATCCATTTCTCACTATTCATATCATTATATGCATTGCTGACTCTGCTTGATCAGAGATCAATAGATGATGGACAAAATCATCAAATTTGGAAGGAAGTTGATTCTCCCTAGTGGACTTGCTCAACTGAGGAATTGACTCCTATGTATTGTGACCCTACAACCCTATGCAACATTGGGCTCATTATTTTTCTGTGAATTTCCTTACAAATTACCCTACATTGAATATTCATGGCAAGGCAGTGAATTTCCTAGCGCCAAACTTCTCAAATTTTCTAGTGGAAAACTTGGCAAATTCCTTAAATCCATCATTGGCTACGTTGAAATTGAATCAACAAGCTACGATGAGTATGAACCAACAGACTATGTTGAAAAAAATAAGATGGTTGCATTGAAATGAGGGGTGACAGTTTAGATTGAATATCCTGCATTGAAGTGGGCAGCATTGAATTCATACCCATAGGCTACATAATACTTAATCTCCCCTACATCATGTTTTTAAAACACAAAGGTTGTTGACTTAAATGTGATTAGGAATTTGCAATGGGTACTGAAAGGGAGACAAACTCCTGTACCAAGTAAGGAGTATGTGGTGCTTGGTTCTCATTACAATGAGGCCATAGGGAACAAGGTGAACATGGTGGCGCATAAGGAGATAAATTCTACTCCAAGTCTCTACCATAAGTAGGCGGAAATGGAATATGAGGTGCCATACTTGGCATGTCCAAATGTTGACTTCCCTATAAATTTGTAACTGGTAGCATATTTAAACCATTAGACTGAGTTGAAGATGAATTCTGAGGTAGACAATGTTGATTTTTAATCATATCACTCCCACTTGATATGTCATCTATAGGCACAAATTCTTTTACTAGTGTCATCTATTCTACAAAGCTAGGCATAACATTTTCATTGAAAATTGCATCCCTGCTACAAGTGACATGTTTAGCAATGGGATCCCATAGCCAATAAGCATAATTTTTCATCACCATAACCAACAAAGATACATCATTTCAATTTCACATCCAACATTTTTCTTTCCTCTTGTGGAATGTGACAAATACCTCACATGCGAACACTCGCAGATGGTTGTATGAGATCTTCCTACCAATCCATTTCTCTTCTGGAATCTCAAAATCCAACTAAGATAATGGGCGACAGTTGATCATGTACACAACCATATTGATTGAACAACAAATGGAATGTCAAAGGTTGAAGGTGAAGAGATGTTTAAAAGTATTATTGTTGTAGATTTGAAACAAATTTTCAAACAGGGCAATCTCAGCCCATGCAAATGGTGTAGAGTTGAGAAGGAGTGATTCTTTGCAAAAGAAGCCATGAAGGCTATGTGTTCTAATTTGTGAGAGAGAGGCTATTGAAGGCCATGAATGTGAATGTAGTTTTGATTTTTCAGATTTGTGTAATTTGTTGAATGTATGAGAGTTTAATTATAATAAAATAAACCAGATATTTTATTTGTAATCTATATTGTGTTGTGAGTTTGAGTTGCTTGGAGTAGGAGGGAGTCCCTCTTGTCTCAAATGGTATCAGACCCAGAGGTTTTGAGATTGTAGAGTCTACACTAGGACTTGTGGGTGGAGAGTGAAGAGGTTGTGTTGTGCGAGAGCTGAAAAGATTTGTTGCAGGTGTGCGAAGAGTCTTGATCAATTGAGAGTTGAAAGAAGACATTGGAGCCATAGAGAGAGTTGGTTGTGTGTTGTAGGTTGTAGAATGTGTCCAAAGTGTTTGTGAAAATGTCAAAAAGAAAGAGCATGAGTTTGGCCTTAGGTAAGTCCTTAAGAATTTCATTTATTGAGAAAACAGAAATAAGGCTGGAAGAAGAGAGTTGGGCAAGAATTGAAGAACAATGTGTAGAGATTTTCACAAGGATGGATGTGTTGGAGTAGAGTATAAAGATGGAGAAGAATAAAGAGATGGAAAAAAAGAAGGCAAAAAAGAATATGGGTAAGGTAAAAACCCATTATTTTTTTGATTATTATTTTTTGAAGATAAGTTTGTGTATGCAGGGGAAGAAGATGAGGAAGAACATGAAGAGGCAATTCATGAATAACTGAGAAGAGTGGATGTGAGATTAGAAAGATTGGAGATTGCAGCAACAATGGACAAAGAGGGTGATAAAAAGGAAAGTATAATGGTTTAAACGAGAAAAGTTACAGTAGAGGATGAGAAGAAAGACAAGAGTAAAGAGTTTGCAGCAAATGCATGCCTTGATGAAGGCAAGATGAAAGAAGAAGATGTGAGTATAGTGGTTGAAAATGAAGAGGTGAGCAATGAAGATGAAGGAGAAAAGATTGGAGAAGAGGTGGGTGGAAATGTTGTTAAGGTTGTAGTGGTAGAGTACGAAGATACAATAGTGAATGGTGAAGACAAGGATGATTTAATATTGCAAATTTTGGTAGTAGAAGAAGAGTGGTTTGATAAGCTTGCCAGTGAGGATGAGAAGATGGATGTTGCAGCAGCAAAAGACAATCAGGCAATTTATGAAAAATTTGATTTCATTTATGATTTGTCATCCATAGTGAGAGTAGAAGAGGATGTTGTTGTAGAGGATAAAGTTATAGTTGCAGAGTTGTGTGTAGAAGTTGCATGCTTGTGCATAGAGGTTGTAGACAATGGTGCAGGTGGAACTTGGTGGAGGTGGTCAGTTTGTGGTGGATTGGATCCTGTAGACACCCAAATTTGTCCCTAAAATTGTCCATGTCTTGCAACACCTAGTCAAATACATTATTTAGACATCATGTAGCATTTTGTCCTAATCCCACTCTTAATTCCACTTATCCATTAGCCAATTAATTAAATAAATTTTATTTATTTAGTTAATTTCACATTCATAATCCCACTTTCGAATTAGTTATATAAATCTTATTTATTTAATTAATTTTTCATTCACATGCCCCAACTAATTTAAATAAAATATTTGAATTAGGTCCTCACATTTCACCACATTCCAACACTTGTCCACTCTCGCTTGAATCATGTGTGGTAGTACAACTTTTAATTAATATCCTTTTTGTGCACACAATCACACATGAACTTATTAAATTAAGGTTTTTATGTACATGGTCACACATGAGTCTTATCTTCCTTTGTACACTTGTCACATTACTACAACTCTTTTTGAAGAGTGGGAATAACTAATCAATCCTAGCTGTCCACATCAATCATTTAGCCTTTTAATCTCAACCATCCATTTAAACAAAGCCTTGCCTATAAATCTACCCCCTTACAGGCCATTTGATCATCTACCTTTCAAGTATTCTTATTCTATCAAATTTTATAATGCATTGAGTTTGGAGTATCCTTATGCTGTCAAAATATCAATAGAGCCTTTGCATCATTCATCTTTCATCTTTTCATGCATCATCTTCATCTTAATGTTATGCTGTGGAATTGAGCAACCAACATATTAAATCACTCTATCAATCTATCTAGCATCTATCATTCTATCTATTTAAGGTATTGAAGATTTGGATTAAGTAATGCATTGTATTGTTTTATCATTTTTATTTTATCCAAATTTTTCATTATACATTTTATTGAACCTAACGTGAAGCATGCCCTATTGGATCTAATCATTAGTTTTTGCAAGTTTTTGTTGCAAAAATTTGCATTTTTCTAACTCTAGTTTGTCAATATTTAGATTAAAATGTATGTATATTATCTCCTAGCTCAAATATAACCTCACAATTGCGTCTGGGATGTCATTTCCATAAATTTTGAGTACAAATTTGCCTAGATTTCTTGAAGAAAAGAACGTTTGGTGAAGAAAATAGTAACCAGTTTGCAAAAACTTGCATTTGGTCAAATCCATACGCAATTGGTCAAATCCATATGCAATTGAACTACAGTTTGTCGCATTTGGTCAAAACCATACGCAATTGCCCTTCACTAAAAAAATACCTTGCTAAAACATCTTGTATACACATCTGGTCATCTTGAGTAGCAATTGAACATCAAATCCTCGCATTTGCAATAAATCCATATCTAATTGAACCATAGATCATCGTATTTGTGCAATTTCTAAGCACAATTGAGCCATAGATCATCACAATTGCACTTTACTAGCCGCATTTGGTTAACTAGGGTTTTGTTTGCAGAGCTGAGTGCAATTGCATCATAGATAGTCACAATTACACTACAGGCAGTCGCTATTGCACATCAGTAGATAGTCACAATTGGGACCTAGTCTATCACATTTGGTAAACTTTCATGCACATTTGTATTTTAGATCATCGCAATTGGTTTCTGGGATGTGCATTTGGCTAATCCTATTGCTATTTCACTTTCTTGGGCATCTAACATCTTTTTGTCCAACATTTTACCATTTTCCAAAGAAAGGAGGTTTTAAAACTACTAACATCTTTGCTGCAGGATCGATTGGTTGAAGATTTATCATATTTTTCACTAATTTAGCAACATTTGGATTTGGTGCTTACAAGTTTGGTTTTTCTCTTGTCTTGGTGACTTTCAGGGGTATCTAAGGATTTGGAATAGTGTTGGCATCATCACCTACAATAGATTGGAAAGAAAAAAAAATCAGGTGCACACATTCCATCTTTCATCTCTTATCATTGCTTATCAACACATTTCAATTTTCATCTTAAAAGAACATCTTGTTTGATCACACATTTAGATTTTGGGACCTAAAATGAACATTTCTTGCAATCACACCATGGAAATTGGGTTAAAACAAACTATTGTCTTCTGACACATTTGGATTTGGTATCTATTATGAACAAGTGCTTGAATTGTCTTCCACACATTTCATTTTCTAAAGGGTAATTAACAACTATGAGTGTGAATCAAGTGACAACTCACTTGGTTTTCTTTTGTCATACCCTTCTTAGGAGGCCTACTTGGAGACACACCACTCCAAGGGACGACCTTAACTGAGGTTGAATCGAAAGGCACCCTCCTTTAAGAGTTGGAATCTTGACACTCTTGGCTATCCCCCAAAAAACTTTATACCTTTGGGAAGTGAAGGTGAAGGGTGGGTTACCCCTTTCTCCTGACTGTGTGGCATGATTTCACTTTCATTGCATTGCTAGTCAACCTTGTGCATTCTAGCTTGAGACCTAATTGGCCATACCCACTTGACTAGTCATTAGGCTCATTGATGTGTCTTCTTCAAGTGCTTTCTTAATTATCACATTCTTCATTTTCAATTTTAAACTTTCTTATGTGTCTCTTGTGAGTGATTGATGTGTGTATATGCATAATCATTTGTTTGAACATTTCCAAATCAAGTTATAAACACCAAACACATAAACAAGTTATCCTATACAATCATATTCAACTCAATTTCATCCACATCATCCAATCTTGTCATTCCACATCATATCCTAATCACACCCAAATCAATTTCATCATAAACACATCCTAGTCACATCCATACATATTCCTAATCATTACACATCACCCAATCCTTCCAAGCCAAATCATCCTAATCACTTCATCCTAGTCATCCAAGCAATCACTATCCTAATCACTTCCACATCATCATCCAAATCCTAATCAAGCACTTGCCAAGAGGGACTTAACTCCTAAACACATTTGGGACACCATGACAACATTTGAAGACCTAGCACAAGAACTCATTCACATACTTCACCAAACCCCAAAACCTCTAGACCAACAAACCATTCAAAGCACCCAAGTCGTGATTCAACAATTTCAACTTCAAACAAGCCAATCACCCCACTTACAACAACTGATAGCACAATCCCAGCGCATTATTGCCACTTGTCAATCACAAGCCCAACAAGCACATCATCCTTCATCCATTCACTGTCAACAGCCTCCACATCAATCCTATGTGTCGCCTACATCATTATATCAACCTAATTCATCTACATGTCACATCAATCCTTCATCAACCTATCACAACCCTTCCAATGTCGACCCATATCCATATCAATCCATATCTCAATATCCATTATACTATACAATCCCTCCACCACAACACCATCACAAATTCCAACACATTCAACCACAATCCTATGTGTCCTCATTTTCTTCAACTTCATACCAACCTAATCCATCCACCTATCATGCCACATCCACATCAACCTATACCACATAAACCTATCAAAGTCCACCCCAACATTATCCAATTCCTCATTCTAACATTCAAACACATCACCAAGACCATCAAACACCATTGATAGACCTAATTCCACCTTTGCAATAAGAAGCACATCCAAAGTCCAAATGGCCCCTTGTACATAAATCAAGCAAGCCCAAGTTATCCTATGCAAGACTTAATTACCTTTGACAAGGGAGATACCAATCTAGCCAATACATCCTATGAGTTTCCTCCACCATCCAATCATATGCCAACACATGAGCCTACTAGTCCTATCCTAACACCTTCATGTGATCCCAATCCTAGTCCATTGGTCCATCAACCTTCATCACCTTCATCCCCATGTTACACTAACCCTTCATTGAAAGGTTCCATGGAGGTACTTTTAGAAAGATTGGTCCAAGCAAATTTGATTGAGCTATTACCGCTAATATCATATTCTCCACCTCTCTTTAAACCCCATTGGTATAAAGATGACGAATATTGTACATACCATAGGTGTAAGGGCCATGTCATATCCACTTGTGCATCATTTAAAAAATTAGTCAAGAACCTAGAAGATTGTGGTAAGATTGTGTTAGATAAAACCAATCCATCTAATCCCATTATCCATCCAACAATTATTAATCCTAAGCCTACAACACCAACTACCCTTATCATTCATCCACTATATTGTCCATCCACCCATACACTTGAAAATGATGTGATCCATTTGGATATTAGCTAGGAATAAACTATCCCTATGTCAAACACCCATTCATGAGCCTACCAAAGAACTTCCAAAGGTCATGTCCAATCCTATAGCTCTTTCACATAGTTTATCAATCCTTTATCCTCTTCAAGAGCCCTCCATTAACATACCTAGTCTTCCAAGCCCATCATGTGACCCACAAGTCATAAACCCTATTGAAGAGTCTCCTATAATAAGTCCAAGTCAAGACCCATCATATTCTAATGTTGTTGACTAAGAGACTATCCAAGAGTCATCCCCTTCCACTTCCATTTCCAATCCCCTTCAAACAAGTCAAGAGGTATGTCAAGAACATAATCCTAAGTATGTGAAAACATCAAGCTTTAATCCAAATCAAGATTAAAGATCACTTTCATCCACCGTATCCATAACATTTATCTTTTCCACAATCAAGATGATATCCATAATGAAGAACCTATCCATGAGAATCTTGATCCTAGTCATACCCCTACAACTATTCATGGGCAAGACCCCCAAGACCTATATGCTCCATCTAATGAAAGTCTTGTTGACTTACTTGAGCATTCACCTCATTCATGGCCTTCATTCGAAGAAAAGAAACTTATTCACCTATCCATGATCCCATGACATCCACTTGTCATGATGAAACACTTGTCCCCCAAGCCAACATAGAAGATCAAACCAATAACTTGGATCTTAGTGAACACAATGAACATAATCAAGATCCTAATGATCCTTTATCCACATCCACCATCGACCCCATTTCAAATATACTATCATGTACACTTGGTCTTACCACCTTCATCCATGAGTGTTCTTTCTTAGGACAACAACAACCTTTATCCACCTCACCTTCTCTATAGAATATTAAACTCAAGTCTAGTGTCCAAACCACACCTAGTCCCATTGTCCATCGCATACTCCAAAACATGAACTACCAATGTAAAGGCTTAGGCCTTCATGAACAAGGTATTTTGGAGCCTATCCATGTCAAAATCCCTCCACACTTATATGGCCTTGGATATACACCCCAAGGTAAACAATCTAAAGATGTTGGTAATTCCTGCATGCATCCTAAGTCCACCACTTTCCATCACAAACCACATCATATACCCAAAACATATGTAGCCATTCCACCTTCACTATCCTACAAATGTCAAAAGCATGTGACCATACACCTTCCACCATCCACTTTACCTCCACTTCTTCCAACTCCAAATATCCCTCCATCCACTTTGCCTCCACTTCTACCAATGCCTAATTATCCCCCTATTATCCATAAGTCCCCTAAAAATCCTAATCATGACCAACAAATGCACACATTATCTAAACATAAATCTTCCACTCATTCCATCCATCTCATGGGATTCAAAAATAAAAATTTGGATGCCTCTACCTATATAGCCAAAAATCCTATCAAAAATCCTAAGGAACCTCATGACTTAGGGCACAAATGCGAAGAATCAAAGAAAAATCCATCTAAAAAGCTACCCAAGCCCATACCTCCACAAGAAAAGTCCAAGAGAAAAATGGTTTGGGTCCCTAAGAAAAAATCAACCAAGTCAAATTAAGCATTCACATCTCAAAAATTCCAACCATCTCCTTCCATCCAAAATTTCCAATCCATAAAAAAATTCCAAAAATTCCACAAGTCAAACAAAAATCATAAAAATACTAAGTCTATGTGGGTACCTAAATCACTCCATCACCCATCTTCTAAGCAAACATCCCCATTGCTTCCTACACCTCCATCTAATCAAAAGCATCAATGTTTATCTTGGTGTGTGCAACCATTGGTCATGTTTCCATTCTATTCCACAACATTTCCACATACCTCCATCTCCCCATCCTTCATCCATTATCCTACATATCTTCCCCATCATCTTCCTATGGTCCATCAAAAACCTTTTATGCATTAGGACTTCAATTCTCTAAGTTTTCTTCCTCATACGTTAGATAAGGTTGTATTATGTTGGGTGCAAAAGACACATCATCACCCTGGCCCTTATACCTTGGTGCATAACATCTAGTGCTATGTCAAACATCATGGTTGCTCACCTTCATTGCAGCATAATGCATCATTCATTTCTTCTATCCATTCCCTTATTTTTGTTCCTTGACTAATCCATTTCATTTCAAGAGCCTACCCATGTTTACCCAACCCACCTATCCTTTTGAGGGAGCATTCTCATCCTATCATCCCATTCCATCCTATCCTTTTCCTCTATCCATACCTTGGCTTCTTTGAAATGACGTTACTCAACATAAATCTCAACATCTCGAACATCATCTCAAAGAGGGGCAAAATGTAGACACCCAAATTTGTCCCCAAAATTGTCCATGTCTTGCAAGACCTAGTCAAATACATTATTTAGATATCATGTAGCATTTTGTCCTAATCCCACTCTTAATTCCACTTATCCATTAGCTAATTAATTAAATAAATTTTATTTATTTAATTAAAATCCCATCTTAATCCCATCCTTATCCCTGTTATCAATCAGATATGCACCCAGACTAAGCTATTAACTTAACTGTCTGTTGACACATGGGAACACTCCTAGGCCTGTGGGTTTCCTAAAACTTGGAGTGAACCTCTAGAGCGGGCTGCTTCCCCTGGTAAATCACCTAATCTAAAAGACTTCCTGAGGGAAAGGGTTAAGAAGATAACTAAAAATTAAATTCTAAAACCTAAGGATATTTTACAAGAATTTCATCTATTGACTCACAATCAGCTCTCAAGAACATGAAATCTCGCAATCTCACTACAACAATGCAATACATTAGTGATTTGCATGAAAGTTTGAAAACTAAAGGTTTGCATGAAGGACAAACAAAGGTTTTATCACAACTTCAACCCACTAACCAAACTAAACATAACATGCAACCTGTATTACATGAAACTTTTTGTACACAGACTTATAGCAATGTAACATAACAAAGGACCTAATTCTATGATCACAATGAAATATCAAACCAATATTGTAAACATGAAACAAAATGTGAAAGAGGGGAATGATGTTGTTTCATTGAAATTTAAAGGAATAGAAACTAAGAATTTGAGTACAAGATGCTTACAATACTCTCTACAAGTGAACAAGAGAGAAAGAAATAGTAATCAGAACTAAGAAAAACTAAGTTTTTCTCCAATATATGTCTCTCATTTTTCCAAATATGGAAAAATAGGGGAAAAAATTTCAAAAAAGTCTCCAAAAGCCAGCCTCCAAGTCATTTTCGAGATCCATAAAAAATCCTTAAAAAATTTGCCCAAACTGTTCCCAAACTGAGTGAAAAAATTGCCAAAATCCTCTGTCAACTGGCCCCACCAAAATCTCCTTTAAAACATGCCTTATCTGCTTGATAAAAGCTCCAATTTGTCCTTATCTTCTCAATTTCACCAAAGGGAATCAAATCTAGAAAAGGAAGATTTTGTCTATTTTAGTCCTACTTTAACTACTTTAAATGACAAATATTTAAAAACAATTTATAAGGAATATTGCTTTAAATATTTGCCTTACAATATTTGCAGTTTTATTCCCTATCTTGTCTCGATTTATCTTTTGCAAAAAATAAAAATACAAGGTCTATATCTTGTCTTCCCAAGCATATTACACCTATCTGGCATTTGATTTTTTACAAAAATCATAAAAATATGTCAAGGCATAATATATGGTTTTGAAAAATTAAAAGCCTATAACGCTTATCCTCCATTTGATTTTGCAAAAATCCTAAGGGCATATGACCTATATGTTTGGTGTAGGGGCACCATAGTAAAATCTACCATGTTGAAATAAGGCCTATTTGGCCATGTCATTTTGTTCATTTCGTGTTTTCTAAAAACCTCATAGTTTTGTTTTCCATTTGGCAAATAATGGACACATTTTGTAGAATATGAAAAGATCAACAGGAGTCAATTGGGATTCAGGGCAGTTGGCCTTCCCTAACCGTTGAGCAACCATTGATCTTCCATCTTTGGCTTAGTAAAATCACAGAGGAGCAACTGACAGGAGTTTAGCAAATTTGAGAATTGTGATATGGAAATCATCTAAGAAATAAAAACTGTTCTGTTCTGTCAATTTGGATTTTTTGTTCTCTGTAATTGTGTATTGTGTAACTGTAGAATTCTATTTGAAGTGTAATTATTTCTGTACATTCCATTGTTGCAGCATGTCAATGTGAAGCATTCCACTGGTGTGATTTCTATCAAAATCAGTGGAATGGCTTCGTTGTATAGTAGTTGGTTTTCTTGTTTCTTGTTTTGTTTTTATGTCTGATGGTGCAGAGGATCCAAACAGGGTGATTTCGTATAGTAGACGGCCTAGCATCTCCATGTGCTAGGGTTTGATTGGACAGTAAACAAGTCGGAGGAGTTAAACATGTTATTAGTGAGATAGAGGTCATCAACAAAACATTTCTCTCTTGGGATGATAAGGATAGTCTGGCCGAAGAGAGGGGTTCAAACCATTGAACAGAAGCCATGGTCTAAGATTCATACCAGAATGACGAAGTACATCGGTAGATAACTTGGCGTTGCACTAACAATGTTGGTCTTGCCGATCGAGGGTATCAGGGTGACAAGGGACAACTTGCACCAATAGAGATCCATCAGGAGGAATCAGCGTATTGGCAAAGCAACTCTTGCCATGGCTGATAGTTGTAGTCTCATCGATAAGTGAAAGTCAGAGTTGACACTAGAGGGATCGGTGCAACAGTCGAATAGGTATCCAAGCCTCACCGAAGACAACATGTATCGGCACATCAGCCAATGCTCATAAGTGTTCGCTGATGACCTAAGTAGTGTTGATAGGTGAGTAACATAGAGTCATCCATTGGGGAGAGTTGTGAGATCAGAGAGATAAGGTTGAAGACAACCGATGGTATTAGTCTTGCTGATAGTTAGAGTTGTTGGACCTCATGTCAGCGTGACTACAATGGTCGGAGTGATAAGTTGCAAGGTGGCTGACGAAGTAAGTCTTACTGACTGTATACTCCTCATCATATTGGTACAGATCCTGAAAAAATTTGGGTAGCAAGTTGAATTGAGGATTTGCAGGAGTGTTAGTGTTTGGGTGCTGTCTGTAAATAGTATATGTTAGCAGAGGAGAGCGAAGGAGAGGCTAGCAATGTCTCCAAAGGGAATGACCACTGAAGTGGTCAAGAAATTTAAGGAGATAGAAGAGATGATCAAAAATGGAGTCAGGGAAGCACTCCAAGTAGAATTGAAGGCACTAAAGATAGGAAAAAGAATAGAGGAAGGTTCAGATGGAGAAGAAGAGAATGTGGAAGAAGAAGAGGAACAAGAAGAGGCAGAGATGCCAACTGAACAAAAGCAATTCTTGGAAGCCATTAAGGCTATTGGCAAGGACTCTTCAAAGGCTCGGATAGATATCCCCATGTTCAGTGGAAAGATGAATGCCGATGAAGTCATGGAATGGATTGAGGCTTTGAACAACTACTTCGAATACAAGGAAGTTCCTAAAAGTAAGAGAGTTAAGTTTGCAAAAACTAAACTCAAAGGTGCTACCCTTACATGGTGGAATTACACCCAAGGAGAGAGGGTAAAGAATGGGAAGAGTATGATCTCTTTGTGGAGTAGAATGCTGGAGAAGATCAAGTCCCAGTTCCTTCCATCTGACTACGAGGTGTAAATTTATAGGAAAATGTAGAACCTCAAGCAAAAAGATATGGATGTAGCTACTTACACCGAGGAGTTCCACAAATACACTCTTCACTGTGGGTACATGGAGGATGGAAAAGCTAAGCTAGCAAGGTATATAAATGGTCTAAGGTTCAATATTCAAGATGAGATAAGTTTATTGACCCCTGATACCGTGGAAAAATTCTTTCAAGTAGCATTAAGAGTTGAAGAGAAGCTAAAGAGGAAAGGTGAACAACAAGGTAGAGGAAGAGGTGGCAGAAATTTCAAAGGCAGAGGTAGTTTTGGAGGAAGAAGTCCTAACCAAAGGCCTAATGGTGAGTCTAGTCAAGGAGAGCAATTTGGAGACTCAAGTAGCAGAGGAGGCTGCCGAGGAAGAAGGCCTAATGGAAGAGGTGGGACAAATGGATCAGGTAGAGGATTCAAGTTCTCCAATATGAGATGTTATAACTGCAACCAGATAGGGCACCTGGCCTACAAGTGTCCAGAGAAGGCCTCAACTTCTCATGGTAATGAGAGAAGAACCACTTTGACTCAAGAGGATGCAGGGAGTGTGACATCTCCTGAAGTGAATTTGACATCAGAGATGGGAGAAAATCTGATGATCAAGAGGACGCTGCTCAAAGAACCAGTGTAGACTGAACCATCACAAAGAAGAGCTTTGTTTAGAGTCAACTGCAAGATCCAAGGTAAGGTTTATAAAGTTATCATTGACTTTGGTTCTACTAACAATATTATATCTTTGGAAGCTGTAGATAAATTGAAATTAGAAAAGATACCCCATAGCTGTCCATATAAGGTCAGTCGGTTAAACAAGGGACATCATATAGTCATCAATGAATAGGCATGGGTAGAATTTAGCATTGGGGGGTATAGAGACAAGATTTTGTGTGACATCCTTCCAATGGATGCTTGCCATCTTCTGCTGGGCATACCATGGCAGTTTGACAAAAAGGCTCATCATGATGGGGAAAAGAATGCTTACTCTTTCCAAAAGGATGGTGTGACCTATAGGATACAATCACTGATTGAGGAAAATTCATAGCCTGTAGGATCTAGTGTAATGTTGGTACAAGAAAAAGAATTCCTTGAAACAGTAGAAGAATCAGGTGGAGTAGGTTTTTCTTTGATTGTGAAACCTAAGGAGAAGAAAAGAGAAAATATGAGAGAGATAGGACCTAGGGAGGTCAGAGAACTACTTGAGAGTTATAAGAAAGTAGTTGCAGCAGATATACCAGACTCACTACCACCAACTAGAGATATCAGCCATCAGATTGATCTCATACCAAGAGCTGTACTTCCCAATAAGGCAGCCTATAAGATGACCCCTCAGCAAAATGAGGAGATAGCCAGGCAGGTTCAAGAACTTTTAGACAAGGGGTTAATAAGAAAGAGTTTGAGTCCATGTACAGTCCCCACTATTTTGGTACCAAAGAAAGATGGGAAATGGAGAGTGTGTATTGATTCCAAGGCAATAAATAGGATAACCATTAGATACAGGTTTCCTATTCCTAGAATTGAATACCTAATGGATTATTTGTGGGGTGCTACCTATTTCTCTAAGATAGACTTGAAGAGTGGGTACCATCAGATAAGGATAAGAGAAGGGGATGAATGGAAGACACCATTCAAAACCAATGAAGGATTGTATGAGTGCCTTCTGATGCCTTTTGGTCTTTCAAATGCCCCTAGCACTTTTATGAGACTAATGAATGAGGTGTTGCAGGAGTTCATAGGGAAGTTTGTGGTAGTCTACCTTGATGATATTTTGGTGTTCAGCAAGAGCAAGGAAGAGCACTTGGAGCATTTGGAGATAGTCTTGAAGAGGCACAAGATCAGAAGTTGTTGATAAACTTAGACAAATGTGATTTCATGAAACAAGAGTTGATCTACTTGGGTTTTGTCATTTCCAAAGGTGATCTGAAGATGGATCTTTCAAAGGTGGAGGCTATTCTAAATTGGCCCACACCTAAGACAATAGGGGAGGTAAGGCATTTCCATGGTTTGGCCACATTCTATAGGAAATTCATTAAGAACTACAGTGACATCTGTAGACCTATGTTGGAAACCATCAAGGGTGGTTGCAAGGTGAAGTTTGTGTGGACAAGAGAAGCAGATAGGAGCTTTGAGAGTCTGAAATAGAAAGTTGCTAAATTCCCTATCTTAGTACTTCCTGATTTGAATAAGGTTTTTACCATTGAATGTGATGCAAGTGGGCTGGCCATTGGAGCAGTGTTGAGCCAAGAAGGTAGACCAGACTAGTAGCCTTCTTTAGTGAAAAGTTAAATGAAGCCAAGAGGAAGTACTCCTCTTATGATTTAGAGTTGTATGCCATGACACAAGCTCTGAAAAAATGGAGGCACTACTTGCTTCCTAAAGAATTTATTGTATACACTGACAATCATGCTCTCAGTTTTTTTAATGGACAAGAAAAGCTCAGCCATAGACACATGAAATGGGTGGAAAGTCTTCAAGCATACACCTTCATCATCAAGCATAAGAAAGGGATAACCAATAAGGTTGCTGATGCTTTAAGCAGAAGGGTGTTGACAGTGTAAGAGGTGTAGCTACAAAGCATGGGTGTTGACACATTGAAAGGATTGTATGAAAAGGACCAAGATTTCAAGGTGATTTACAAGGTATACAGTGAGTTTGCCAGTGCTTTCCATAGTGAATTTTAAGATTATACATTGCAGGATGGACTTTTGTTTAAAGGGAGTCAACTATGTATCCCTAAGTGTTCAATGAGGGATAATATTGTGAAGGAAAAACATAGTGGTGGTTTGGGTGGACATTTTGAGTTGAATAAGACTTTAGATCTAGTAAGGAGGTTTTATTTCTGGCCAAGAATGCATTCTGACATCAATAAATTTGTTGAAAGTTGCATAGTATTCCAAAGAGAAAAAGGAGTATCGGCCAATGCAAGATTGTATCAACCTTTGCCAATACCCAACAGGCCTTGGGAATGTCTAAGTATGGATTTTGTGATGGGGTTACACAAAACAAGGACAAGTTGTGACAATGTGTTTGTAGTGGTAGACCAATTCAGCAAGATGGCTCATTTCATTCCTTGCAGGACCACTAATGATGCTAGCAACATTGCAGGTTTGTTCTTTAAAGAAATTGTTAGGATTCATGGGCTACCCTTGAGCATTGTGTCTGATAGGGATAGCAAATTTGTAGGACATTTTTGGAGGACTTTGTGGAAAAGATTGGTTACAAACTTGTCTTTTAGCTTAGCCTATCATCCTCAGACTGATGGCCAAACTAAGGTTGTGAATAGGCCATTAGGCAATCTCCTTAGATGCTTAACAAAAGAACATGGCAACAATTGGGATGTGATACTCCCACAAGCAGAATATGCTTATAATGACTTGACAAATAGGAGTACAGGTCTGAGTCCCTTTGAAATCATATATGACAGTCACCCAGGGGTATTTTTGAATTGAGAGACATCCAGGGATTGGACAAAAGGAGTGGTCATGTTGATGTATTTATAGAAGCCATGAAAGAAATACACCAACAGGTTAGAGATACTTTACACCAGAATAGTCAAAAGACAAAGGCTCGAATGGATCAAAGGAGGAGGGATGTGCAGTATCAAGTAGGTGACTTGGTTATGGCTCATCTGAACAAAAATAGGTTGCCAAAAGGAGTCCACAACAAACTGATGATGTGGAAGATTGGATCCTATTAGATTCTAGAGAAGTATAGTCCAAATGCTTACAAGATAAATCTTCCTGATGATATTGCAATTTCACCCATATTCAACATTGCTAATTTGACATTGTATAGAAGCCTTAATACAGGGGAGAATGCAGCAGACCCTACCTAGGAAAATGAAGACTGGCTAAAGCACTTACCTTCTAGTGAGCCGCTAAAAATGGAGTACATTTTGGATAGTAGAGAAGCTAGGAAAACAAGGCACAAAACATACTTTGAACATCTGGTTAAGTGGCAAGGGCTTCCAGATTCAAAAGGTACATGGATGCTAGAGGAAGACATTCTAAAGCAAGGTGGAAATGTACAAGAATTGGTCTCTAAGAGGACTTGAGACATTTTTCTTTTGGGGAGAATGGTGTAGGGGCACCATAGTAAACTCTACTATGTTGAAATAAGGCCTATTTGGCCATGTCATTTTGTTCATGTCGTGTTTTCTAAAAACCTAGGAGTTTTGTTTTCCATTTGGCAAATAATGGACACATTTTGTAGAATTTGAAAAGATCAACAGGAGTCGGTTGGGATTCAGGATAGTTGGCCTTACCTAACCATTGAACAACCATTGATCTTCTAGCTTTGGCTTAGTAAAATCATAGAGGAGCAACCGAGAGGAGTTCAGTAGATTTGAGAATTGTGATCTGGAAATCATCTGAGAAATAAAAATTGTTCTGTTCTGTCAATTTGAACTTTCTGTTCTCTATAACTATGTATTGTGTAACTGTAGAATTATGTTTGAAGTGCAATTCTTTCTATACATTCCATTATTGCAGCATGTCGATGTGAAGCATTGCAATAGTGTGATTTCTATCGAAATTAGTGGAATGGCTTCATTGTATAGTAGTTATTTTTCTTGCTTCTTGTTTTGTTTTTGTGTCCGATAGTGTAGAGGATCCAAACAGGGTGATTTCGCATAGTAGAAGGCCTAGCATCTCCATGTGCTAGGGTTTGATCAGAGAGTAAACAAGTCAAAGGAGTTGAAGACGTTATCGGTGAGATAGAGGCCATCGACAAAACATTTCTCCCTCGGAGCGATAAGGATAGTCTGGCTGAAGAGAGGGGTTCAAACCATTGAACAGAAGCTGTGGTCTAAGATTCATATCAGAATGATGAAGTACATCAGGTAGATAACTTGGCGTTGGGCCGACAGTGTTGGTCTCGCTGATCGAGGGTATCGGGGTGACAGGGGACAACTTGCACCGACAGAGATCCATCAAGAGGAATCGGTGTATCAGTGAAGCAACTCTTGCCATGGCCTATAGTAGTAGTCTCACTGATAAGTGAAAGTCAGAGTTGATGCTAGAGGGATCGGTGCATCGGTCAAATAGTTATCTAAGCCTCACCGAAGACAACATGTATTGGCACATCAGCCAATGGTCATAAGTGTTCGCCAATGACCTAAGTAGTGCCGATAGGTGAGTAACGTAGAGTCATCCATCAGGGAGAGTTGTCAGATCGGAGAGATAAGGTCGAAGATGACCAATGGTATTAGTCTTGCCAATAGTCAGAGTTGTTGGAGCTCACGTCGGCGTGACTACAACGGTCGGAGTGATAAGTTACAAGGTGGCCGATGGAGTAAGTCTTATAGACTGTATACTCCTCATCAATGTTTTACCTTCGAAAGAGACTAAATGAGCTCTCTAGCAATGTATATGCAATGTGATCAAATACATCACATTCTATGTTATGGAACTAGGCAAACATAAGGTGGACACAAAATACCACGATGGGTATTAGTCATGGCAATGAATTTTAATTCAATGTGATAAAATACCATCAAACTTAGGGCATTTGCTAGCCCTAATCACAAAACCATTCATGCCCTACCTTTTCGGGCTTATTCCATGCTTCAACTTTTGAGATGAAGCTCTCTGCTACTGCTATTGTCACTATGGCTGGGGTTTGAAGTTGAAACCCTTGATTTTCTCTACATCTCTGAAGGATTTTTTTATGTATTTCGATGGAAAAAATGTGGTAAGACTCATCTGCACCCATTCAATCCATTTTTTCTTTCATTTTGAGGTAAGACCTAGCTTTTAAGCTTAGGCTATAGCTATTAAATTTCCTGATGTATCTTTTGTTCTCTATAACATCATTATCCCTCTCTTGTCTTTGTTTTGGAGCCGCAATGAGAACTGGGTTTGAGCCCTTCTGAAGGCAACAAGAATGGGTAAAAACCCATGGTTTTGTGTACCCAATCGAAGGTGAGTTCTTAAATCTTGAACTCTTCTTTAATTTTTTGTGTTTCTGCCCATCATTTTTTAGCTTTGACTCAGTTGATATGATAACATTTGCTTATATCTTGTGAAAATCTCTGTATGCTTTCTTCATTAGAGGCTGCGACCTTGATGGCATTTCTGAGCATTCTTTGAGATGAAATGAGTTCAAAAATTTACATTTTCCTTCTATATCTACCATTTAACTCGAAACTCCCAAATGGGTTTTACTTATTATGAGGAAAAAACATTTCTTCTCTATTGTTGTTTGCGGCCATACTTGACATTCAGTATCTACAGTTTTAAAATGAAACCCCAAGTAGGTTTGAGCATGATACAAAAAATGAGTTTCATTTATCATTTCCTATATTTTTTGAAAGAAAAACCCTCATTTAGCAAAACAAACACTATACTAGGCCGCGACTATATCTGAAACTGTCTATGCAAAAAAATATGGTAAGGGTTTGTAAGAAACATAAATCTCAGGCAGCAAATATTGACAATATGATTGGTTTTCTCCATTCTGGAAATGCAAAACATAAAATTTATAAGATCAAACTCTTTACTTTCATATGTACATGCTCTTTCTTCTGTCTTGTAGTAGTATATAAACTTATGGTGTTCACTACAAGATAAACATATAAATGTTTTTTTGATTCCTTCTATAGTTGCATATGAACATTGGAACTGCACTAATTGCCATGATGAAATGTATCAGTTAGAATACATGTTGTTATCTTTTTCCTGTACCACCTATGGATTAATAGGAACATTGAGATTTTATTCCCTTTGCAATGGCAAAGTGTATCTTGAGATTCATACAGTTATACCTTTATGATGCTCCACTTTTACTCCTTCTGTATACACTTTGAATGATCAAACTTAATTTGTGACATGACATGTTTACTTGCTATCTAGTTTACTATATTATATCAAATACATTCTTATTCATATCATATTGAAATAACAATGGCTCCTTTCATTCACATATATCATGGATATTTGGCTTCATTGCTCATGTGTACAACTTGTAACTATATCATCTTGACTATATTATAGCTGAACATGAATATTACATGGTTGTCCATCTGTGTACTCATCAGTTTGCTCATTCATGCATAAAATGATACCCATATGGTTGAACTAATCATGTATCTCAGCCAACCATTCATGAGCTACTTTCTATAGTTGTATTTGTGACCATGGCATTTGTAACTAATTTCACACTTTATCAAAAGATAAATACCTGGTATACTATTGTCCAATTGCTTCTCTAATGAGGACTTGAATGAGACATTTGACTATCATGCATATGATAGCATCTTATAATAACATAGTCACTTTGCCCCAACTTTGTACTGTCCTCTTCATATGAACACTTACAAGCTGCATTCTACAATTACCTTTATTTATATTTTTTCTTCATATGCAAGACTACATGATAAAACTAGACTACAGTCCTTGAGTTTCTTGAATGCATTCAAATCATACTTTAATAGCAAATAGATGTATAATCTCGACAATGGCTTTACTTAGTTTTAGACATTATTGAGCTATCTTGAATGAGCTCAATGCTCACTTATGACTCTCACTTCATCATGTTTTTGTTGATAACTGAGAGGGGAGGGGGGTGAATCAGTTATCTTAATTCTTTAAATTTCTTTTCTTCTTAATCAATTAGTACAATATCAAAACTTATAAGCGTAAATGAACATGAGAGCAAAAATAAACTCAATACACATGACACAATATTTTTGATGTGGAAACCTTGTTAAGGGAAAAAACCATGGGGTGATTAACCCAAGATTGTATTCTCTATTAAAAGAATAAGGTAGTACAAAATGGCACTTGCCAATTAGGGCTCACTGCCTGAGCACACTGCTCACAAGAGGTTCACTGCCTACAAGAGACTCACTGTCTACAAGTTATAATGAAAGTAACCAAGTGATTGAACTAATGAGAAGCATTGATATATGCTAAGGTTTAGTTCTAGTTAGGCTCAATAAACTAATCTACTGCACTTCATTCTTCCTCTGTCTTTAGACTGCTGTTCTGTCACATACTGGACCTTTCTTTCTACTACTACACTATTCTCTGCTATTCTTCACACAACACCACACACAACACACACCTTCTCATCGAAATCCATCTGGTATATATATCTGCACCAAGGATTTTATCATCTTTCTAGTCGGCATCCAAAATAGTCAATATTTTCCTAATACTCTAGTCTGTCAGCTGAATCCTTGCTTACGAAGTGATGCGTATCAAAGAGATAGTTATAGAGGTCATCAATCACGTCGACCAATCATGAATGATACCTTAAGAACCTTTATCACTATCAATATTTCATCCAGAATAATGTCTAATGCTCTGCCAGTCAGTTCTTCCTCTATCTACTCTGCCAAACAGGACCCCAAAACTTAGGTGCTCATATCTCTTCACCCTTTCATCACCGGAGGCTCAATCCCTGGAATCTATCAGTCAATGTACTCCTCTTGACTTCCCCAAGTCCGTACTTTGCAAAGATACTTCCTCTAAGAGATCCGGACCTGACTGTCAGACCTTACTACATGCTCTATTCTTGCTTACCGGACCAAAGTATTCTTCAATCTGACTTCAGGTAAAGACACACCATGTCTTGTAGATGTGTTAAATGGTCTTTGTTGCCATCAATGACAACACCCATGAAGCCACATAGTGTCTCTTGCCAACAATCTCCCCCTTTGGTATTGATGGCAACACTTAGTGAAAAATGACTAAGTGTCACACTACACTCCCCCTTGGCTGATGCTCTGTTCTAATGTACATTTTACCGAAGCTCCCCCTTAGCTAGATTCCACATTTTTCACTACTACTCACTCCCCCTTTGACATCAATGGAAAAGGGTAGGGTCTGCACACAAAAGCTCCCAAAAATCCAACTATAATTAGCCGCATAAGTATATATACATGTTATACTTACGTATACTGTAGTATATCTGCAAAAGTTGTCTTCAACTGGATGAGTTCTGTTGCCCAACTCTGCTTCATCCTGTCCAAAATTGAGATGTGACCACTCAACATGAATACAAAAGCTTCTACCCTCTTTAGATCTGTCGGATCACTGGTTTGGGCTGTGGTCTGAGCATTAGTTAGGGCCTCGTGCATGGCCTCTAACTTAGGGATAATAATCCCTCTTAGTTCACTTAGTCTGCTTATCCTATTTTTCTTCTCCTTCTCAAGCTTCTTTATTTCATTTATAGCTACAAGAGTCTGGCACTCTTGATTTACTATGGAAGAGGAGAGAGGATCAAAACTTTGAGATATACTTGAAAGTTTTCCTTCTTGTTCTTTTACTTTGTTCTCAATATCTATTATCACTTGAGACCAAGATAGACAAAATTTATATATATCTCCGCCATCTTTAAGAGCATTTTCTAAACTCTTTATTCCAATATTCAGATTCCTCCTATCATTTTCTATGTACCCCTATACTTCAGAGAATCTTTTACCCAAAAATTCTTTCCGGACCTTGTCTTCTATTGTTTTCTCTAAAGAGTCAAAATGTGTATTAATAGAGTTAATAAGAGACTTTAGATTACTGGATGTGGAGGCTGAAGAATCCTTTTGGAAGGATGGCATGATTTTCTCTAGCACACTGGATGCAATCTCTATTAGCTCACAATCTTCCATGTGAGACTTTAGAAGTTTTTCTTTTCCCTTTGCTTGAGCAAAGGATGCTATCTTCATGGTTTGAACTGGGGAAAGAGAATCAAAATCGAATGGTCCTTGAAGTAGCTCTGGTTCATCAATCTCCATCATTTCTTTAGTCAAGAAATCTTTGACAATTTCTGCAATGTCTCTTGCCAGAGACAGAGTCTTCTTTCCTTCTGTAGCTTCAATACTATCACTTGTGGTCTTCTCAGTTTGACCTTCTTCTCTTTCTTTCACTTCTTCTTTTTCCTCTAATCTTTCTCCTCCTTTACATCCAGAGACTGCTGGGAAATCCAGATGAGAGATATTTTCTTCTTCTTGGACTTCTTCTTCTAGAACAGAGGAATCCTAGTCCTTGGACTTCTCCTCACCTATCTCCTTTGTTTCTTCTACAATCTTTTCAGTAGGATCTTCCTTTGATGCACTTTGTCCTCCAACATCAGAAGGTTCATCACTTATGTCCTCTATAATGGGAATGTTGAATCTTTTGTATGCATTCTAGAGGATCTCTTCTGTCTCTTTTGCTACTTTGTCAGTTTCTCCAAGCATAAGATGATTCATTCTAGCTTTGCTCCAGAACTCATCCTTGCAATCTTTGAAGATCATATTCATTTGCTTCAGAGTGATTGAAGGATATAGCTAAATAGCTATCTATTCTTGGATCTCAAGATCCTTTGCCTTAGCATTACTCTTCCTTATTTCTAATTCCTTCTCTAGGCTTTTGGGAATGAGAGATATGATTTCAATAAAAGCCTTATTATAGATATTCAGATAATTGACTGTAGCTTCTTGCAAGATTTTCTGGTCAACTTCATTATACTCATCATAGAACTCAGTCATTGGTTTTAGGTTCCCATCCACAATAACTGATTTGATGATATCATCAATGTGAAGAGTGCGCTTTTCAACAAATTCCTCTGCCTTCTCTTCTTTGCCTTGACCAGTAGAGGGTTCACTAGATGTTTTCTTCTTCTTCTTCATTTTCTTAACCTCTTCATCTAATTCAGTCTCTTCATCATACTTTTGACTGGCATAAGACCTTGTGGCCTTTGTCTTATTTTTCTTCTCTCCTTTACTAGATGATTTTGCTTCTGGTTTTGATGCCTTTGAGCTCTTAGCAGTGGTAGGTGCAGAGGTCTTAGAGGATCTGGTCCGGGAGGGGACTTCCACTGGAGCACCTTCTTTCTCTGCTTTTTCTTTTTCTTTCTCTGCCCTTTCCATCTTCTCTCTATTTGTATCAAGTGCCTCCTTTGAAATTCCATGCCTCTTGGCAAATTATTCTATTTCCCTCCTTACCTTTCTCTTGATCTCAGGTTGTCTCAGTTCAACATGAACTTTTACACTTAGTTCTTGGTAAGTTCCAAACATTTCTACCTTAGGATCTTTGAGCTGGCTTAGTAGATGTTGGATATGTAGTTCTAGGATTTTCTCATCAACCTCATACCCCATTGGCATGATCCATACTATTCTTGGTTCTACTACCTCTATCAGACATTGATCGGTGTCTACAATAAAGTGCACTGTATCCTTGTATTTTTCAACTAGGGATTGGGGAATTCTTTCTCTAGCCTGCATCATGCTTTGGAAGTTTTTGAAGTAACCCCACAGTGCTATGTTTTGTGCCTTGGTATCACCAAGCCCATGCAAGTAATCTCTAATTTGAATTGCAATAGGTCTGTCATTCTACCATACCCAACCACTAGATCTGGGCAGCTCATTCATAAAGTAGAAGAACAAACATAGTATCAGCCCACCATACTTGAAAGAGTTCTTCTTGTCCTTCTTGATCTTTTGTAGGTTTTCCATCAGTTGGCTAAGAAGGAGTTCACAAAGATCATAATCTACATTCTTTCTCAACATTTCATAAGCAATGTAGATTGTTGTTCCGGATATAGAATTTTCTATACTGGAGTGATATATCTTGTAGCCAATAATCATGGAGGCAAACTTGATGTCTAGATGTGTGATATCTTCAACTATCATTGCTCTTTTATCAAATTTAGATCTAGTAGCCTCACTCACAGTTTGGTTTTTGACTAATTTTAGAGTAGGTAACCCACTGAATGAGTGCAATCTGGTTACTGCCCTAATTGCTTCCTTGGTTATCTTGAATGGCCTTATCAACCAAATAAAGTTGTCATGCATTCTGCTCAAAACATACCGGACCCAATCATCTTCAGCAAAGTAGGGGAAATGAATGCACTATCCAAAATGTTTATCCTAGATGGCCTTATACTGAGGTTTTAGTTCAAATGATTCATCTATCAGTTCCTTGTGGTAGATATCCATCAGCTTGGATTCATCAAATTCTTCAATGTTTGCATGAATGTAAACCCTAACATCTTCTACATGTAGAATTCTATGTGGAATGCTAGAAAATGCACCTAGGGGATCAACTTCCAGAGATTTATAGGGTTGTTTTCTGAATTTAGGGCGTGGCCTATCAGTGATCTTCACCACATTCAAAGTAGCCATCTTTCAAAGATTCACAGAGAGATTTTCAAGAGCAGAAAATACCTTCTACGCTTCTAGGGTTCATGATATGAACCGGATTGGATTGCTGGATGAATCGACTTCTGCAGTTGATCTTTGATGGGCTTGAGGTAATTTGTTGTAGAGCTCCTTTTCTCTTCTTCTTGAATGTAAAATGAGCAAATGTTCAATAAGAGAACCCTTATATTTCTCTGCAAACCCTAGTTCCATATTGCAATAAATGCGTAACTTAAGTCATTCCAGTTTGCCTTGTTCTCCTTGTTCTAAGAAAAATATTTTCTGGATCACTGAGAAGCATTTAGAGTTGTTCTTGGTGATGATTGATAATCTATCTTCCTTTCTCCAAACATTTCATCTATCCTCAGATCAAGATTCCTCAGTTTGAATCATATCGGATCTAACTGTGAAAAACCTACTTCTTACTGGATGACTGTTGAACTGGATTAGTCTTGGAAGATTAACCTATTCAAAACTTCTTGTGGATCTTCCATCTCTTTACCAAAGCTTATTTAGATGTTCCTCTATGAACCCTTTAATCCACAACTTTCCTTGTGTCAATTTCAGGCACCAATTAACTGGCTGGGGGAAAATGTTTTTCTTTGTGTCTACCCCTAAGCCAGAGCTCACCATTTAATTTTTGGAAGGAATATTAGCACTAGATTCTGGTGCGGATCCATCCCCAACATTTTCTGTACTCCTCTTCAGCTAAATCTTGTTCATCTCCCTTTGAACTTCATCCGCATTCACTTTTCCTTTTCCTTTGTCTTGATTCTGATTAAGATGCACCGAACCCCTTTTATCCTGATTCTTGCTTCTACATAATTTGGCAATATGACCAGATCTATTACAATTGTGGCAAACAACATTTCTTTGCATTTTTTACTGATATCCTCTTGATCTACATTGATTAGTCATATGCCCCATTCTATTGCATGCAAAGCATCTACCATTGAATGAATTGTTCATTTGCATATTTCTACATTCATGAGATTTGTGACCATACCTTTTATAGTTGAAACATTGTCTGGAGAAGGATGAATTAGTCTAATTCATTCTCTTTCTACACTAATCTACTTTATGACCAAAGTTATTGCAGTTGTGGCAGTATCCATTGAAGGATGGATATCTTTGAGCATTTGGTTGCCTTACCGGAGGTCTTCTAGGCCTGTTCCTTGGATTTCTTGATCCAAAGTTCTTCTAACCGGATCTGAAGATTTCACCTTTCTTATATCCCAAGCCATGCTTGTCATCTACCCTCTTTTGGCTTTCAAGAAGAACTTCAAGTTGAGCATAGCTTATCTTGAATTTCTCTTTGTATTCATTTGTTGTTTGAAGATCCTTTTTAAGAGTGTCAATCTAATTCTCAAGATGTTCTTCGTTATCTCTAGCATCTTCAAGTTTAGACTCCAGATGCCTGATTATTCTGTCCATTTTGTGGTAGTCTTCTATCTTCCCTTTGAGAGATTGATTTAGATTATCTTCAATTTTTCTTTTCTCTTCAATTTCTTGGGTAAATTTCATAACTCCTGATTCCATTTCATGTCTCACCATAATGACTTCTTTTGATAGCTTCTCACATAACTTATTTTTTTCATTCAATTCTTCATTAGTGTCATTGGCTTCATTTTGATTTGCTAATTGTTGAAGTAGTTCCTTTCTCTTTTTCATAGAGATACTTAATTTTTCTCTGAGTTCATTTATGAAATCATCAGCTTGTCTGATTCTTTCCTTCAGGGCATTGACTTCAGAATGAGATTGCTCAAGATCATCTAGGGCAGACTGAAGTTGCTCTCTCATACCATACATATCCATTGATATTCCCAGATCTTCCTCAAGCTGTTAGGCTCTGTTCGAAGGAACTTGGCTCTGATACCAATTGTTGATAACTGAGAGGGGGGGTGAATCAGTTATCTTAATTCTTTAACTTTCTTTTCTTCTTAATCAATTAGTACAGTATCAAAACTTATAAGCATAAATGAACATGAGAGCAGAAATAAACTCAATACACATGACATAATATTTTTGATGTGGAAACCCTGTTAAGGGAAAAAACCATAGGTTAATTAACCCAAGATTGTATTCTCTATTAAAAGAATAAGGTAGTACAAAATGGTACTTGCCAATTAGGGCTCACTGCCTAAGCACACTGCTCACAAGAGGCTCATTGCCTACAAGAGACTCACTGTCTACAAGTTATAATGAAAGTAACCAAGTGATTGAACTGATGAGAAGCATCCACATATGCTAAGGTTCTATTCCGGTTAGGCTCAATAAACTAATCTGCTACACTTCATTCTTCCTCTATCTTTAGACTGCTATTCTGTCACATACCGGACCTTTCTTTCTACTACTACACTGTTCTCTGCTATTCTTCGCACAACACCACACACAACACACACCTTGTCATCGAAATCCATCTAGTATATATATCTGCACTAAGGATTTCATCATCTTTCTAGTTGGCATTCGGAATAGTCAATATTTTCTCATTACTCTAGTTTGTCGGCTGAATCCTTGCTTACCAAGTGATGTGTATCAAAGAGATAGTTATAGAGGTCATCAATCATGTCAACCAATCATGAATGATACCTTAAGAACCTTGATCACTATCAATATTTCATCTGGAATAATGTCTGATGCTCTACCGGTCAGTTCTTCCTCTGTCTACTCTGCCAAACAGGACCCCAGTACTTAGGTACTCATATCTCTTCACCCTTTCATCACCGGAGGCTCAATCCCTAGAATCTATTAGTCAAAGTACTCCTCTTGACTTCCCCAAGTCCATAATTTGCAAAGATACTTCCTCTAAGACATCCGGACCTGACTATCAGACCTTCCTACATGCTCTGTTCTTGCTTATCGGACCAAAGTATTCTTTAATCTAACTTCTGGTAAAGACACACCATGTCTTGTAGATGTGTGAAATGGTCTTTGTTTCCATCAATGACAACACCCATGAAGCCACACTGGCAACAGTTTTAACTAATAGTCAAAGATGGGTAATGAGCGTGAAGTTCATACACTCAGTTAATGCAATAGCTAAATATATCTTGATTTGAGAAATAAAAGTGTATACTCATATTCCATCCCATCCTAAGAATCAGTGGTAGCATGTTGGGCTCAAACCTTGTGGGAGGCCACTTTGCAACACATGCTGAAATTGTCTTCAAAATAGAAATATCACTTCACCGATACCTACACAGGAAACAAACATGTTAGTTTAAAACAATGGAAGTCAATGATTGTTTCATTTCTTTAGGCTCTCTTGCATATGGATGTTTTGATATCTAGCATGGTACATCATAGGAAATATATTATGTTTTTGCTAATATGCACATAGGAAACCATAGCCAAAGCTCTAACAATCCCTCTTGCCATGTACAGGTTCATTCAGAGATTGGGAGCGAGGAGGAGCCAACTTCAATGAAGATCAACCAAGACCCCTAAATAGGCAATGATGGATATGCCCTTTTACTTCTTATCTTCATATGCATAGTATATTTCTTTTCTTGTACTTGTTCAGTTATTCCCATGGCTTGTGTGGGACATCTAACCTATCATGTTTTCATTCAATACAATGTTTATTCCATTTATGTATATCTCATTTGTAAATTGAATGAATATTGTAATGAAATGAAATAACTTCCATCACTGCTGAATCACTACAAAGCAAATGAATGATGATATGAAATTCTTTCTCTTCTATTGAACAACTGAATTGTAAACTGAATACTCTCCTTCATGAAACACATTGTTCTAAAACAACTAAACTTCTCATAAAATTCAATATGTGCAAGGCTTAAGCAAAGCAGAAATGAATTGAAAATTTTCAACATAAAATAGACAAATGTTTCAACTCGGCCAATTTGAGCTATAGGTGCAAAAATGGTAACATTTCTGGTGACTTCTACTACTTCCTTGCCTGCTAAGCATCAAGACCAGTTGCCTTAACTATCCATTGGGCATTGAGTCAAACTCTGCTCATCTCAAACTCAGAACAACTAAACTTAGCACTTCACACTACTCCAAACAACATAAAAAAACTAAACCAAACTAAACTGAAAGTAAACTAAAAGGCCCTGGTGGCCAGAAAACATGTGCAACAACACTTAGGGAAACAAAACTACTGAAAGGAAATGTTCATGAAGAACTTATTGACTGAAACACTAACTCTAACCTACTCTAACCAGCTAAAGAATCTAGTCAAACAAAACCATTCACTAATTGGGTGAAATAACTCCCCCTCCTAACCAATTGAGGATGCCTCTCATGCTTACAAAATGGCAATAAGGAGTAAAAAACAAGAACACACCTTATAAATTGTTGTACTACAACCTGAAGATTACAACCAAAGGTTTGAATCCCTTGATTTTGTTCAAACATACCTCTGGTTTTCCATGAATGGGAAAGTTGGATCTACTGCTCCTCAACTGCAATCTCATTCTTAGGGGCACTAGAAATCCTTTGAAAGTTGTTGGTCACTTCATTGGCTAAATCTCTAATGGGGCATCCTCTTGAAAGGATGTAGCCTAAATTTTTATTATTGGTTCCTTGCTAGTTACCCACTATTTCAATCTCATTTTTCTAATTGAGATCATTTGAAAACATGTCACCCAACCTTGCACAAAATCCATCAATTATATTAGTACACAAAATGTCATCAAACCCACCATTAAATTCTTGATCCTCAATAGGCTCTGAGGTATCTTCCCCAATTATTTCTTGAGAACTTGGAAAAATATCAAGAGCCATACCTTGAAAAGTAGTTTTATGCTTCTATTCAATTTGAACAATGTTTGCATGTTCATCAATTTCTTGACTATCCAAAATAAGGATGTTCTCATTTACCTGCTTGCTAACCAGTCCCTCATTAGAATGGATTTCATCATTTTGTTATTCAAAACTTGATATCTTTGTTAGTTCATATGCATTTTCTTCATCAATACTAACAAACAATGGAAGTTTAGCAAATAAATCAGTCAAAACCTGAGTTCCAACACTCTCTTTTACCTCTTCATCATGTTGTTCCACATATTCCCCTTCAAAAGATAATCGTTTGACATCTAAATTTAAAACAAAAATCTCAATATCATCCCAAAATATTTCTTCTTCATTCTCATTTTCATTTTTTTTGTGAAGAGAGACTATTTATTACCTTGTAATCGTTCTCAGCCAACTGTGCAAGTTGCATGATAGGCTTACCTTCATGCTCTTCTACTTGATCTAAGACCCCATTGTCGGGTTGCTCAGCTTCAATCAGCAACTCATCAGGTTGTTGAGGATCCTCATGTTTCTCTAAAACTATTGTCCTTGGTACTAGCATGCTTTTCTCATCTGGATCCACAAAACTAGGTAACTGATCAAACAAAGAGACTGATTCTTCCTCCTCATGTGGTGCTTTCTCTAATGAGACTTGGGCATTCTGTCTTTACAACCGAAGACTTTCGCCTTGTGACCTCTGTACTCTACCTTCATTCATCTTATAAACAACATTAGAAAACTTTTAAAATGAATCGAAATGTAGAGGATTCAGGGTCAAGTTTGAATCAACTTCCTCTACACATGCATCATACTTATATTCAGCTAGGGATGCAGGCCAAACAATAACAACCTCTTGCTTCACATCTGGTTTGTCTGATTCGGTGGCATAAAGAGGATTGCAAGAACCTTCAACTGCTAGACTGAAACTTGGAATTCTAATTGGTTTAGGCTCTACAACCTTTTTTCTCATGCTTACCATACCAACTTGGAATTTTGATTGATTCAAATTTTACTACCTTTTCCTCTTCTTGATCTTGGATTGGTATGGGAGGGGTAGCTTTAACAAGGTTTGGTATTTAATAACTAGGATATTTAGTCCAAGAAGGCTTCCATGGTTAATCAAAAATTTGATGACTTGGTTTAGGCTCTTGATACAACTGAAACTGAGGATTAATGGACTGGTCTTGAATGCAAACAGGCTCCTAAGCAAAAGTAGAACTTCTAAAACTTGGGATTTTGATTTTCTATGGATTCTGTTTGCATTCAAAACCAATCTCTTGGAGGGAAAAGGATTCTTCAAGTGGCTAGTTTTGAAGCATAACAAGTTCAAACTAGGAATCTTGACCTTGGTAGGAATAAGAGGTTCACTTTTCTTGAAACTGGAAAGATTATACTTACAAACCTTTGCCCGAATAGACTGATTTGGAATGATAGGAACTGCTTGAACTTGATGCCTATGTGTTTGAGTGAGAAAAAGCTCCATCTACTCCTCTTTTGCAAGCATTTCACTCTCAAATTGTGTCCTTTGTGCCTCCAACTCCTGCTCATGAAGATAGGCTTGATAAGCTAGCTCCTCCTAGTGCATTTTGTACTCATGCACCCTCTTAATCTTCTCTAACTACTTGTTGAAGTCTATCATAGTATCTTTAATCATGTCTTTAAGCTCCATAATTTTAGAATGTTTTGGCTGATTGGAAGATTGTGCAGGGGTGGGTGGGTGCCAATTATGTGGAGCATGCTGGTTTTGAAGAGCCATGGAATTGAAAACAACACCATGATTGGTTTGATATGGATGATAAAGAGCCATAGGGACAACATTTTCATAGTATGGTGGTGGCTATTTGCCATGTGGTCATGACAGGATATTCATACTGACTATGAAAATTTAACATTTCTACTCATATAAAAGTTGGAAAATGGAGTGAATTAATGATTTTTTGTAACATACAAACAATTGATCATACTGAAACCAGTAAAATTGAGCTCAGATTCACCAGATGTGTTGTTTCCTTGCCTCTAAAGGTAGAGATCACTGACATACACACCAAATACTAGTGATAAATGATCAAACTATTAGACTAAAACAGTACAATCAATCCCACTAGGCGTGCCAAAAACTATTATCAATTAGATATGCACCAAGACCAGGCTATTAAATTAGCTATCTGTTGACAAATGGGAACACTTTTAGGCCTGTGGGTTGCCTAAAACTTGGAGTCAACCTCCAGAGCGGGTTGGTTCACCTGGTATATCACCTAATCTAAAAGACTTCCTAAGGGAAAGGGTTAAGAAGATAACTAAAAATTAAATTCTAAAACCTAAGGATATTTTACCAAAATTTCATCTATTGACTCACAATCAGCTGTCAAGAACATCAAATCTCACAACCTCACTGCAACAATGCAATACATTAGTGATTTGCATGAAAGTTTGAAAACTAGAGGTTTGCATCAAGGACAAACAAAGGTTTTATCACAACTTCAACCCACTAACCAAACAAAACATAACATGCAACCTATATTGCATAAAGCTTTTTGTATATGGACTTCCAACAATGTAACATAACAAAGGACCTGATTCTATGATCACAATGAAATATCAAACCAATACTATAAACATGACACAAAATGTGAAAGAGGGGAACACTGCTATTTTATTAAAACTAAAAGGAATAGAAACTGAGAATTTGAGTACAAGATGGTTACAATACTCTCTACAAGTGAACAAGAGAGAAAGAAATAGTAGTCAAAACTGAGAAAAACTAAGTTTTTCTCCAATATATGCCTCTAATTTTTCCAAATATTAAAAAATAGGAAAAAAATTGCATAAAACTATCTAAAAGCCAACCTCCAAGTCATTTTTGAGATCCATAAAAAAGACTTAAAAAATGTGCCCAAACTATTCCCAAACTAAGTAAAAAAGCTGCCAAAATCCTCTATCAAGTGACCTCACCAAAATCTCCTTCAAAACATGCTTTATCTACTCGATAAAAGCTCCAATTTTTCCTTATCTTCTCAATTTCACCCAAAGGGAATCAAATCTAGAAAAGGAAGATTTTGTCTATTTTATTCCTTCTTTAACTGCTTTAAATGAAAAATATTTAAAAGCAATTTATAAGGGATATTGCTTTAAATATTTTCCTTACAATATTTGTAGTTTTATTCCCTATCTTGTTTTGATTTAATTTTTGCAAAAAATAAAAATACAAGGCTTATATCTTGTCTTGCTAAGCATATTACACCTATCTGGCATTTGATTTTCTATAAAAATCATAAAAATATGTTAAGGCATAATATATGGTTTTGAAAAAATAAAAGCCTATAAGGCTTATCCTCCATCTGATTTTGTAAAAATCCTAAGGGCATATGACCTATATGTTTTACCTTCAAAAGAGACTAAATGAGCTCTCTACCAATGTATATGCAATGTGATCAAATACATCACATTCTAAGCTATAGAACTAGGCAAACATAAGGTGGACACAAAATACCATTATGGGTATTAGTCATGGCAATAAATTTTAATTCAATGTGATAAAATACCATCAAACTTAGGGCATTTGCTAACCCTAATAACAAAACCATTCTTGCCCTACCTTTTTAGGATTATTCCACCCTTCAAATTTTGAGATGAAGCTCTCTGCTACTGCAGCCACCACTATGGCTAGGGTTTGGAGTTGAAACCCTTTATTTTCTCTGCATCTCTAAAGGATTATTTATGCATTTTGATAGAAAAAATGTGGTAAGACTCGTCTGCACCCATTCGATCCATTTTTTCTTTCATTTTGGAGGTAAGACATGGCTTTTAACCTTAGGCTACAACTATGAAATTTCCCAATGTATATTTTGTTCTCTATAACATCGTTATCCCTCTCCTATCTCTATTTTGGAGCTACAATGAGAACTCGGTTCGAGCCCTCCTAAAGCCAACAAGAATGGGTAAAAACCCATGTCTTTGTGCACTCAATCAAAGGTGAGTTCTTAAATCTCAAACTCTACTTTATTTATTTGTGTTTCTCCCCATCATTATGTAGCTTTGACTTGGTTGATATGTTAACATTTGCTTATATCTTGTGAAAATCTCTGTATGCTTTCGTCATTAGAGGCCATGACCTCGATGGCATTTCTGAGCATTCTTTGAGATGAAATGAGTTCAAAAATTTACATTTTCCTTCTGTATCTACCATTTAACTCAAAACCCTCAAATGGGTTTGACTTATTATGAGGAAAAAACATTTCTTCTCTATTGTTGTTTGCGGCCATACTTGACATTCTGCATCTGTAGTTTTAAATTGAAACCTCAAGTGGGTTTGAGCATGACACAAAAAATGAGTTTCATTTATCATTTCCTATATTTTTTGAAAGAAAAACCCTCATTCAACAAAACAAACACTGCACCAGGCCACGACTATATCTAAAACTGTCTATGCAAAAAAATATGCTAAGGGTTTATAAGAAACAAAAATCTCAGGCAGTCAATATTGATAATATGATTGGTTTTTATCCATTATGGAAATTCAAAACACAAATTTTATAAGATCAGACTCTTTACTTTCATCTGTAGATGCTCTTTATTTTGTCTTGTAGCAGTATATAAACTTATGGTGTTTACTACAAGATAAACATATAAATGTTTTCTTGATTCCTTCTATAGCTATATATGAACATTGGAACTACACTAATTACCATGATGAAATATATCAATTAGAATACATGTTGTTCTCTTTTTCTTATAGCACTTGTGGATTAATAGGAACATTGATATTTTATTCCCTTTGCAATGGCAAAGTGTAACTTGATATTCATGCAGTTATACCTCTATGATGCTACACTTGATGGATGTGAGACTTTTACTCCTTATGTATACACTTTGAATGACCAAACTTAATCTGTGATATGGCATGTTTACTTGCTATCTGGTTTACTATATTATATTAAATACATTCTTGCTCATATCATATTGAAATAATAATGGCTCCTTTCATTCACATACATCATGGATATTTGGCTTCATTACTCATGTGTACAACTTGTAACTACATCATCTTGACTGTATTATACTTGATCATAAATATTATGTGTTTGTCCATCTGTGTACTCATCAATTTGCTCATTCATGCATAAAATGATACTCATATGGTTGAACTAATCATGTATCTCAGGGAAACATTCATGAGCTACATCCTATAGTTGTATTTGTGACCATGGCATTTGTAATTAATTTCACACTTTATCAAAAGATAAATAAATGGTATATTGTTGTCCAATTGCTTCTCTAATGAGGACCTGAATGAGACATTTGACTATCATGCATATGATAGCATCTTATAATAACACAGTCACTTTGCCCCAACTTTGTGTTGTCCGCTTCATATGAACACTTGCAGGATGCATTCTGTAATTGTCTTTATTTATATTTTTTCTTCATATGCAAGACTACATGATAAAACTGGACTACATTCCCTAGGTTCCTTGAATACATTCAAATCATACTTCAACAACAAATAGATGTATAAGCTTGACAATGCCTTTACTTAGTTTTAGACATTATTGAGTTGTCTTGAATGAGATCAATGCTCACTTATGACTCTCACTTCATCATGTCTGAACTTATAGTCATAGATGGGTAATGAGCTTGAAGTTCATACACTCAGTTAATGCAATAGCTGAATATATCTTGATTTGAGCAACAAAAGTGTATACTCCTATTCCATCCCCTCCTAAGAATTAGGGGTAGCATGTTGGGCTCAACCCTTGTGGGAGCCCACTTTGCACCACATGCTGAAATTGTCTTCAAAACAACATAACTTCACCTATACCTGCACAGGAAACAAACATGTTAGTTTAAAACAATAGAATTCAATGATTGTTTCATTTCTTCAGGTTCTCTTGCATATGGATGTTTTGATATTTGGCATAGTACATCATAGGAAATATATTATGTTTCTACTAATATGCACATAAGAAACTATATCTAGAGCTCTAACAATCCCTCTTGTCATCTATAGGTTCATTTAGAGATCGAGAGTGAGGAGGAGCCAACTGCAATGAAGATCAGCCAAGACCCCTAAACAGGCAATGATGGATATGCCCTTTTCCTTATTATCTTTAGATGAATAATATATTTCTTTTTCTTGTACTTGTTCAGCTATTCCCACAGCTTGTGTGGGACATTTGATCTGTCATGTTTTCATTCAATGTAATGTTTATATTCTATTTGTGTATATCTCATTTGTAAATTGAATGAATATTGTAATGAAAGGAAATAACTCCCATCACTAATGAATCACTACAAAGCAAATGAATGATGATCTGAAATTCTTTCTCTTATGTTGAACAACTGAACTACAAATGGAATACTCTCCTTCATGAAATACATTATACTAAAACAACTGAACTTCTCATAAAAGTCAATATGTGCAAGGCTTAAGCAAAGCAGAAATGAACTGAAATCTTTCACCTTAAAATGAACAAATGTTTCAGCTTGGCCAATTTGAGTTGTAGGTGCAAAAATGGTAACAATCACACTTAGCCAATTATTTAAATAAATTTTATTTATTTAATTAATTTCACATTCATAATCCCACTTTTCAATTAATTAAATAAATCTTATTTATTTAATTAATTTTGCATTCACATGCCCCAACTAATTCAAATAAAATATTTGAATTAGGTCCTCACCTTTCACCACATTCCAACACTTGTCCACCTCTCACTCGAATCATGTGTGGTAGTACAACTTTCATTTAATATCCTTTTTGTGTACACAATCACACATGAACTTATTAAATAAAGGTTTTTATGTACACGGTTACACATGAGCCTTATCTTCCTTTGTACACTTGTCACATGACTACAACTCACTTAAAAAGTGGGAATAACTAATCAATCCTAGCCGTCCACATCAATCATTTAGCCTTTTAATCTCAACCATCCATTTAACCAAGCCTTGCCTATAAATCTACACCCTCACAAGCCATTTGATCATCTACCTTTCAAGTATCCTTATTCTACCAAATTTTCTAATGCATTGAGTTTGGATTATCCTTATGCTGTGGAAATATCATTAGAGCCTTTGCATCATTCATCTTTCATCTTTTCATCCATCATCTTCCATCTGTCATCTTCATCTTAATGTTATGCTATGGAATTGAGCAACCAATATATTAAATCACTCTATCAATCTATCTTGCATCTATCATTCTATCTATTTGAGGCATTGAAGGTTTGGATGAGGTAATGCATTTCACTATTTTACCATTTTATTTATCCAAATTTTTCAATCACAAATCCCATGAAAGAGGAGAGGAGAGTATAGAGTATTTGGAGGAGGCTAGGCTATTGTGGACATAAGTCTACGAGAGGAAGGAGGAAGAAGGTGCACACTTGGTGGAGGGGGATGACAAGTGTCTCGATGAAATATTTGAAGAGGTGGAAGAAGAATTTCACACAGCCTAATACAACAATGGATTTTGTTGTAGGTTGAATTCAACCTAGAAGAGTGGTCATTGGAATCTCTTGACATCACATAACTTCAAAGTTGACACAAAATTGAAAGAATCAAATTTCCTCGATTCATAGTTCCAACACTTCGCAAGCAATTTTATAAAATTTATTCCTAAAAATCCATAAGAGCTTGAATAGAATCCCTTTCTAGTGAAATTCTTGGAGGTACCGTGTCGAATGTACAAAAATAATCGAAGTCATATCTTTCACCATTTGGGAGAAATTAATAAAAGAAATTTGTGTCATTAAAGCTGAAATTGTGTCATCGATTTATGGAAAGTTTAAAACTTCATGATTATGGAAGGTTGGAATGAAATCCTTTTTCTAAGGACTTGAGGGGGTCATAACACACCTTTAGGAAAATTTTCAGCCAAAATGGAGAACTCTCTTTTGTCATCTTTTAGACACGAAATTCCACATTTCAATGCACTTTGTTTAATTTTTCACTCCAAATTGTCATTACAGGTTTGAGGTATTGTTCATAAATTCTATTTTAGTCATTTTATGCAAATAAAATATGAATATAGAGATCTAGGTTAAAACTATATGTTATGGTTGTTTCTAACTCATTCTAGCCAGTGAGATGTCCATCTTTGGGGGTGAAATTTCAATACATACAACAACAAAGTCTAAAGGAGAATTGGTGGGTAAGTTGAGTGCCTAATTTAGGAAAGTAAATTGATGCTATTTTGTGTGTATTAAAATAGAAATTAATAGCCTACATGGAGTGTCACTTGAAAGAAGATGAATGGATGTCTTTTGAAGAGACTCTCACGCCTCATGAGAGGTCTTAAAAATAGATTTTTTTGCAACAGAGCATGCTTCCCAATAAGAAAAAGGATTTTAACGGAAAATGGAATGTCAAAGATTGAGACATATTTTCAGAGAGGGAAATGTTAGCCCATGGGAAGGGTGTAGAGGTGAGGAGTGACTGTTTGCAGAAGAAGACATGAACGCTATGTGTGAATATTTGTGAGACAAAGGCCATTGAAGGCCATGAATATTTTTATTTGAAATCTATATTGTGTTGTGAGTTTGAGTTGTTTGTAGCAGGAGGGAGTCCCTCTTACATTATATAGTCTCAGAGCCAAAGGTTTTGAGAGTGTAGAGTCTACACCAGGACTTGTGGGGCTGGAGAGTGAAGTGGTTGTGTTGTACAGGGGCTCAAGAGAATTATTGCACATGTGTGAGGAGTCCTTAGGAATTGATAGTTGAAAGAAGACATTGAAGCCATAGAGAGAGTTGATTGTGTGTTGCAGGCTGCAGAATGTGTGCAAAGTGTTTCTGAAAATAGAGAAAAGAAAGTGCATGAGTTTGGCCTTGGGTAAGGCCTTAAAAATTTCATTTATTGAGAAGAGAGAAGGAAGGTTGGAAGAAGAAAGTTGAGCAAGAATTCAGGAATAATGTGTAGAGATTTCCACAAGGATGGATGCCTTTGAGAAAAGTATAAAGATGGAAAAGAATAAAGAGATGGAAAAGAAGAAGGCAACAAAGAATATGGGTAAGGTTAAGTCCCATTATTTTTTGGATTATTATTTGTTTGCAGATAAGTTTGTGTATGCAGAGGAAGAAGATGTAGAGGCAATTCATGAATAATTAAGAAGAGTGGAGGTGCGATTAGAGAGTGGAGATCACAGCAGCAATGGACAAAGTGGGTGATAAAAAAGAAAGTGCGGTGGTTGAAAACAAAAAAGTTATAGTAAAGAATGAGAAAAAGGGCAAGAGTAAAGAATTTACAGCGAAGACATGCCTTGATGAATGCATGAAGAAGGAAGAAGATGTGAGTATAGTGTTTAAAAATGAAGAGATGAGCAACAAAGATGAAGGAGAAAGGATTGGAGAAGGTGGCTGAAAATGTAGTTAGGGTTGTAGCGGTGGAGCATGAAGACACAGTGGTGAATGGTGAAGATAAGGATGATTTAATGTTGTAGATTTTGGTGTTAGAAGAAGAGTGGTTTGATAAGCTTGCTAGTGAGGATGGGAATATGGATTTTCTAGCAGCGAAAGAGAAAGCTAATTTATGAAAAAAATTATTTCATTTGTGATTTATCTTCCATAGTGAGAGTAGAAGTGGATGTTGTTTTGGAGGATAAAGTTGCAATTGCAGAGTTGTGTGTAGAAGCTACATGTTTTTGTATAGAAGTTGTAGAGGATGGTGTAGGTGGAACTTGGTGGAGATGGTCAGTTTTTCATGGGTTGGATCCTATGAAGGAGGAGAAGAGAGAAGAGAGTATTTGAAGGAGGAAGTCAGGCATTGGTGGACATGAGTCCACAAGAGGAAGGAGGAATAAGGTGCACACTTGGTGGACGAGGACAACAAGTGTCTTGGTGAAATGCTGGAAGTGTCGAAAGAATAAATTCACTTAGCCTAATACATCAATGAAGTTTGCTATAGTTTCCATTCAACCTGGAAGAGTAATCCCACTACTCAACTCCATTTTGTGAGTTCTACTCACAAAATTTTCCTACTCGATGTGTCTAATGTAGGAGCATTTGGGTGCACGTGTAATCAACATCACTCAAAAACATTCTTAGGTTTGGTTTTTAGTTTTGATTTGGTTTGGTGGTCATTGGCAACTCTTGGAATCACAGAACTTCAAAGTCAACAGAAAATTGCAAGATTCAAACTTTCACCAGTTCGCAGTTTTCACACTTCATAGGTAGTTTTGTAAAACTAATTCTCAAAAATCCATAAGAGCTATAGTATAATACTTTTGTAGGGGCATTCTTGGAGTTACATTGTTGAATGTACAAAAGGAATCGAAGTCATATCTTTCACTATTTGGGAGAAATTAATGCCATAAATTTGTATCATTAAAGCTAAAAGTATGTCACTGGTTTACAGAAAGTTTAAAATTTCATAATTTTGGAAGGCTAAAGTGAAATCCTTCTATGGAGGACTTGATGGGGTCATAACACACCTTTGGGAAAATTTTAGGTAGAACAAAGAAATTTCATTTTTTTGTCTTTCTGGCACCTGATTCCACCCTTCAACGCACTTTGTTTAATTTTTTTCTCCAAACTGTCATTGCAGATTTAAGCTATTGTTCATAGCATTCTATTTGGGTCATTTGATGCAAATAAAATATGACTATAGAGATCTAGGTAAAATTATGGTTTTTTTTAAGTCATTCCAGCTAGCGAGATGTCTATATTTGGGGGTCAATTTTCAATACATACTGTTGCAAGTATGGGCCTAACCAGTGTTGTCATTGATGTCAACATACTCGTATTGCATTGATGATAAGGATTGGATGAGCTGTGTGCTGAGGATATAGAGAAAATTAGTCCTAATCAGGAACAAAGAAGAATAGTGAAGACAGTGAACTAAAGGTCCTAGCTAAGATAAAGATCAGAGGATGTGCATTAAAGGGTTTATAGATATGTGTCTTAAGATGATCCAGTAAAGATTTCAGAGGTCCACATGAAGATCTAAAGAAGTTGTGGCCGCTCAAGTAAAACTAGTTTCAATAGGTATTCAGAGGTGACAGAGTGACACATATAGGTTCGGTGAGATCTGGAAATGCAATATCCTATTTTACAAATTTGAGGGAATGTTTAGGAAGCTAATGTGAATTGACAACTCAATTGGTTCATGGTATGGAGGTCCACAAGCATCTACTCCATTGTAATAGTGATGACAGACTATGTTATTGAGGTTCTGGATGAAGGAGATAAGGATTTCAGTAAGTAGATGTAGTGTGGATGTTCTTGCTAATTTAGGCAAGCCTGTGGAGGTCTTTGGATCATGTCCAATTCGTGTTGGTAGTCTGCATTAGAGTTTGGGCTCGCAACTGAAGAATAACTTCCAGATAATGGTGTTCTTCCTAACTCTAGCTGACTGGATGAGTTACACATCCTGCGGATGATTTTGAAGATGTAATGTGAAGATTGGTGTGTTCCTAGAAGAAGATTGAAGTCTCAGATTTGTGTGGCCGACAGTGTGTTGATCCACATGAAGTCTTTTGTAATTAGTCCTGTTGTATTTATGTATTTTCTCTGTAATGTTTGCCGACTTAGATGATCATTCCTAAGTCGATGTCTTGTATAAATAAGGAATTGTAAAGTCATTCCAAAGATCATCTTTGTGGGGATGAGAGTGTGGTAAAGAGTAGAGGAGCGAAAGGAAGAGTAGAAGTATTGGGCTTAAATGGAACTAATTCAAGCATGGTGAAGATGCTATTCTCCAGTTCAAGTATGTGATACTTATTATTTTGTAGACAGTGTCTCTTGTAGACAGTGGGCCTCTTGTGAGCAATGTGCTCGGATAGTGAGCCCTAATTGGCATGTGCCATTTTGTTCTTTCTATTCTTCTAACAGAGAATACAATCTTGGGTTAATCACCCCATGGTTTTTCCCTTAAACAGGTTTGCCACATCAAAATCTTGGTGTCTTATGTGTTGATGTGTTTCTACTCTTGATTTAATGCATTATGTTTCTATGATTGATTTATTATTATATTGCTGAATTACAAAGTGGATTTACGTATTTAATTTGAAGAAAGTTTTAGACAACTAATTCACCACCCCTCTCAGTTGTTTGTCCTGAATCTAAAAATTGGTATTAGAGCTAAGTTCCTTTAAAAGAGCTTAACCGCTTGAGGAGATCCAGGATGTCGTCCTACAAGAAGGATAGTCTAAAGTTTGATGGAACCAATTTTAATCTTTGGAAAAGTCGCATGCAATGTCACTTGCAATGTATGGGAATGTAGTACTGGACCATGGCTTCAATGAAGTATACTCCTCCACAGAATGGCCTGAAAACTACAAATGAAATCACAGATGCTGAAAAAATCTATAGACTAAAGAAGCTCTTCTAAGTGCCTTGTCTGATTCAGAGCTGACAAATGTTGTTGACCGACAAACTACATTTGAGATTTGGGAAAAACTGGAACTTCTGCATGAAGGAGACAAGTATGTTAAATGTGCAAGGCTATAGAGTCTAAAAGGAAAATTCAAAAATCTGAAGATTAAAGATGAAAATATCACTACTTTTATGCCAAGAGTAAATGAGCTTGTTTGTGGCATTAGATGTCCTGGTGGAGTCTTGGATAAAGATGAGATTGTTGGCAAAGTTCTCAAATCCCTTCTTGCTTCTTATAAATACAAGGTTGCTGCCATTGAAGAATTTAGAGCCCATTCAGGTGTCACGAGAGACCAATTGGTTGGTAAATTAGCTGCATTTGAATTGACCAAGTTTGGAGATGCCCCCCAAGACTAAATCTGCATTCAAAGCTAGTGCCTCTATAAAAGGTAAACAAAGGTTTGATCCGGGAGAGAACTCATCAAGGAAACTATCATGGTATGAAAAAGCAAGAAAAGACCTGGAAGAAGAAGAAGCAGAAACTGCTCAACTTGAAGCCCTTATTGCAAAAAGACTACCAAGAGGATCCGGTAAGTATGAAGGGAAATTGCCTTTTAAATGTTTTAACTACAATAAGATTGGTCATTTTACCTCAAGGTGTCTGGAAAGATTTTCAAGGCCAAATCCTAACAGATCAAGGTTCCAAAAGAATTGTTACTATGTTCATGAAGAGGATGATAATGAAAGAGTAACAGATGATGAATCAGAGACAGGAAACAGATCTGGAAGTGATTGGGTGTTTATTGCTATCAAGGAAGAAGATCCAATGCCCTTTGAATTTGTCAATCATAAAGTTGTAGAAAGAGCTCTGGCTACCCAAGTTGAAGAAAAGGACGATTGGGTCATTGATAGTGGATACTCTCACCATATGACAGGTGACAAAAATAAGTTCATAGATTTAGAAAGGTATGAAGGAGGAGTGGTAAAGTTTGGTGATAATTCTGCTGGTAGAATCAGAGGTAGAGGAACTATTTCTTTTGATGGAAAGAACAAAACCGGTAATGTACTGTATGTTGAAGGATTGAAGCACAATCTTCTTAGTGTTGAACAGTTGGTGGACAAAGGTTATGATCTCTAATTCAAGAATGAAAAATGCAAGATCTTTGAAAGTTCTAGAATAGAGATTGCATCCGGTACTCAAACAAAAGGTAATATCTTCCATTTAGTTGGTACTAGTAAAAGTTGTCTATTTGTGTAAATTGATCAGAGTTCGTTATGACATAGAAGGATGTGTCATGTGAATTTTGATAATATCAAGGTAAGCAACACTTAGGCTGTAAGAGATCTTCCAAAACAGGTGAAACCTACAAATAGTTTGTGCAAAGAATGCCAGTTGGGGAAACAAATCAAAGTCTCATTCAAAAGCAAGGAACAATCTTCTACCAGATTATTGGACTTAGTTCATATTGATCTATGTGGTCTGGCAAGAATCAGGAGTGTGCAAGGTGATAGATACTTCATGTTATTAATTGATGACCATTCCCGAATGATGTGGGTTACTTTTCTGAAAGAGAAATTAGAAGCTCTTGAGAAATTCAAAATATTCAAGGCTATGGTAGAGAATGAAACTGGATTAAAATTAAAATGTCTTAGGTCTGATAGAGGTGGAGAATTTGCATCTGGTGAGTTCATAGAATTCTGTGAGAAACATTGAATAAAGAGATAGTTGTCTACTCCTAGGACTCCACAGTAGAATGGAGTAGTGGAGAGAAAGAACTGAACCATCCAAGAAGCATCTAGGACCATGATGATGGAAGCAAATGTTCCTCAAATCCATTGGAGAGAAGCTATCAGCACTGCAGTCTATACTCTCAATCGAGTACAAATCAGAAGCAATACTGGTAAGACTCCTTATGAACTTTGGCTTGGCATTACTCCTACTGTGAGGTATTTCAGAGTCTTTGGTAGCAAATGTTAGATTAAAAGAGATGAAGATCTAGGAAAATTTGATGCTAGAAGTGATGAAAGAATATTCTTGGGTTATTCTACTCAAAGCAAAGCATACCAGTGTTATAACAAGAGATTAAGGAAGATTGTGGAAAGTACAAATGTGAAGGTTGATGAAGGAATTGAAAAACCCTCAAGGTTTTATGAAGATGATCAAAATGATGTTTTTGTTCAAGAAGTCCAAGCTCCTTCTGAAATTTAGATTCAAACTGATCCGGTAAATCAAGAAGAAGAGATAAGTTTGAATGAACCTATTCAAGAATCCAAAGTGCAAGAAACTCCCAAAGTTCCCAGGTATGTAAGACTGAATCACTCTGAAGATCAGATTATAGGTGATAAAAGCAAAGGTGTACAATCAAGAAGAAGGATTGCTCAAGATTCATAAGAGTATTGTCTAATTTCAAAAGTTAAACCTAGGACAGTGAATGAATCTTGCAATGATAAAAACTAGACTAAGGCAATGGAGGAAGAACTAATGCAAATTGAGAAGAATCACACATGGGATCTTATTCCTAGAGCTAAAAACAAGAATGTGATTGGAACCAAATGGGTCTTCCGGAATAAATTTAATGAAATTGGTGTAGTAATCAGAAATAAAGCCAGATTGGTCTGCAAGGGTTACTCTCAAATAGAAGGAGTTGATTTTGAAGAAACTTTTGCTCCAGTGGCAAGAATTGAAGCAGTTAGATTATTTCTTGCTTTTGTTGCCTTCAAGGATTTCAAAGTGTATCAAATGGATGTCAAGTCTACCTTCCTGAATGGTGACTCGGAAGAAGAAGTATACATTGAGTAACTGGATGGATTTCAATTGTCTGATCATGGTGATATGGTCTACAAGTTGAAGAAATCACTGTATGGACTCAAGCAAGCCCCAAGAGCCTGGTATGAAAGGTTGGATAAGCATCTTTTGAAGATTGGTTTTAACAAAGGTACTGCTGACAGTAATTTGTACTTCAAAATTAATCATGAAAATATCTTGATTGTTGAAGTATTTGTTGATGATATCATTTTTGGAGGAAGAGATAGTATGTGCAAAACCTTTACAAATCAAATGAAAAGTCAATTTGAGATGTCCATGCTTGGGGAAATGAATTTCTTCCTGGGTTTGCAAATCATTCAAACTAAGAAAGGAATCTTCATTTCTCAGACCAAATATGTGAAAGAATTATTGAATAAATTTGGGATGGAAGAGTCAAAACCAATGAGTACTTCCATGGCAACTGGATGTAAGTTGAGCAAAGATGATGACTCTCCTAAGACTGATCAAAAAAAGTATAGGTCAATGATTGAAGGATTGTTGTATCTCACTCAAACTAGACCTGATATTATGAATGTTGTTGGTCTTGTTGCTAGATTCCAAGTTGATCCTAGAGAATCTCATGTCATGGCAATCAAGAGGATTTTTAGGTATCTAAAAGGAACGGTTGAGTATGGTTTGTGGTATCCTAGAGATCATAATTTCTCTCTTCATGCATATACAGATGCAGATTGGGCAGGAGATGTGGATGACCTGAAGAGTACTAGTGGTGAAGCATTCTTTTTGGGAAAGAGATTGGTTTCTTGGTTGAGCAAGAAACAAGAGGCAATATCTCTGTCCACTGCAGAAGTAGAATATATTGTAGCAGCAGGTAGTTGCACTCAAGTTTTGTGGATTAAACAAATGCTAAGAGACATAAGAGTGGAGTATGAGGAGCCTATCACAATCTTCTGTGATAATTCAAGTGCAATAAATATATCTAAGAATCTGATGTTGCATTCAAAGACCAAACATACATCCATCAAGTTTCACTTTTTGAGAGAGCAAGTGAACAAGAATGAAGTCAGATTGGAGTTTGTGCCTTCCAAGGATCATATTATAAATATCTTTACCAAACCTCTACCTAAGGACTCTTTTGAGTATCTCAAGGAGAAGTTAGGGGTTATTACTCCTCCGGTGATGAACTAAGGTGCACTGATGTGCATCAGTCTGGTGGATATCATAGTCATATCTTGTGGTCCAGATTGATGATGGGGAGCTGGTACTCAGGGGGAGTAGCTGGTATGATTCAGAAGTGGTGAAGTTACAAGTATGTGTACTTTACCATTGATGTTAAAGGGAGAGAGAAGACATATGACAAACAAGTGGTTGCTGATCAAAGGGGGAGCAAGAAAGGAAGAGAAGTTGTTACAGTGAGGAGAAGTTCTCTTCTTGATGGTTAAAATAGTTTTTCACATCATATGTTGCCATCAATGACAAAGGGGCAGATTGTTGCAAGTATGGGCCTGATCGGTGTTGTCATTGATGTCAACATACTCTTGTTGCATTGATGATAAGGATTGGATGAGCTATGTACTGAGGATATTGAGAAAATTAGTCCTAATTAGGAACAGAGAAGAATAGTGAAGACAGTGAGCTAAAGGTCCTAGCTAAGACAAAGATCAGAGGATGTGTATCAAAGGGTTTATAGATATGTGTCTTAAGATGATCCAGTAAAGATTTCAGAGGTCCACATGAAGATCTGAAGAAGTTGTGGACGCTCAAGTAAAACTGGTTCCGGTAGGTATTAAGAGGTGACAGAGTGACACAGATACGTCTGGTGAGATCCAGAAATGCAATATCCTGTTCTGTGGATTTGAGGGAATGTTTAGGAAGCTAATGTGAATTGACAATTCAATTGGTTCATGGTCTGGAGGTCCGTAAGCATCTAATCCATTGTAACAGTGATGACAGACTATGTTCTTGAGGTTCCAGATGAAGGAGATAAGGATTTCAGTAAGCAGATTTAGTGTGGATGTTCTTGGTGATTCAGGCAAGCTTGTGGAGGTCTTTAGATCATGTCCAATTCATGTTGGTAGTCCACATTAGAGTTTGGGCTCGCAACTGAAGAATAACTTCCAGATAATGGTGTTCTTCCTAAGTCTAGCTGACTGGATGAGTTACACATCCTACAGATAATCTTGAAGATGTAATGTGAAGATTGGCATGTTCCTAGAAGAAGATTGAAGTCTCAGATCTATGTGGTTGACAGTGTGTTGATCTACGTGAAGTCTTTTGTAATTAGTCATGTTGTATTTATGTATTTTCTCTGTAATGTTTGTCGACTTAGATGATCATTCCTAAGTCGATGTCTTGTATAAATAAGGAATTGTAAAGTCATTCCAAAGGTCATCTTTGTGGGGATGAGAGTGTGGTAAAGGGCAGAGGAGCAAAAGGCAGAGTAGAAGTATTCGGCTTAAATGGAACTGATTCAAGCATGGTGAAGATGCTATTCTCAAGTTCAAGTATGTGATACTTATTATTTTGTAGACAGTGTGTCTCTTGTAGGTAGTGGGCCTCTTGTGAGCAGTGTGCTTGGGCAGTGAGCCCTAATTGGCATGTGCCATTTTGTTCTTTCTATTCTTCTAATAGAGAATATAATCTTGGGTTAATCACCCCGTGATTTTTCCCTTAACCGGGTTTTCCACGTCAAAATCTTGGTGTCTTATGTGTTGATATGTTTCTGCTCTTGATTTAATGCATTATGTTTCCAAGATTGATTTATTATTATGCTGCTGAATTACAAAGTGGATTTAAGTGTTTAATTGGAAGAAAGTTTTGGACAACTGATTCACCCCTCCCTCTCAGTTGTCTATCCTGAATCTGACACATACAACATGAAGCATCATTTGAAAGAAGATGAATGGATGTCTTTTGAGGAGACTCCCATGCTTCATGAGAGGCTTTAAAATAGAAATTTGTGCAAGAGAGCATGCTGCCTAGAAAGAAAGAGGATTTGAATAGCAAATGGAATGTCAAAGGTTGAAGGTAAAGAGATATTTAAAAGTATTATTGTTGCAGATTTAAGATAGATTTTCAGAGAGGGAAATCTCAACCCATGGGAAGTGTGTAGAGGTGAAAAGGAGTGACTGTTTGCAAAAGAAGCTATGAAGGCTATGTCTACAAATTTGTGACAGAGAGGGCATTGAAGGCCATGAATGTGAATGTAGTTTTGATTTTTTAGATTTGTGCAATCTGTTGAATGTATTAGAGTTTAATTACATTAAAATAAATTAGGGGTTTTTATTTTCAATCTATATTGTGTTGTGAGTTTGAGTTGTTTGTAGCTGGAGGGCATCCCTCTTGTTTCAAATGGTATCAAATCCAAAGGTTTTGAGAGTGTAGAGTATACACCATGACTTGTGGGTGGAGAGTGAAGCAGTTGTGTTGTACAAGAGCTCAAGATAATTGTTGTAGGTGTGTGAGGAGTCCTAACCAATTGATAGCTGAGAGAAGACATTGAAGCCATGGAGAGAGTTGATTGTGTATTGTAGGCTGCAGAATGTGTGCAAATTGTTTGTGAAAATGTCGAAAAGAAAGAGCATGAGTTTGGCCTTGGGTAAGACATTAAGAATTTCATTTATTGAGAAGAGAGAAAGAAGGTTGGAAAAAGAAAGTTGGGCAAACATTCAAGAATAATGTGCAAAGATTTCCACAAGGATGGATGCCTTAGAGAAAAGTATAAATATGGAGAAGAATAAAGAGATGGAAATGAAGAAGATAGAAAATAATATGGGTAAGGTGAATTCCCATTATTTTTCTAATTACTATTTGTTTGCAAATAAGTTTGTGTATGCAGAGGAAGAAGGTGAGGAAGAAGATGAAGAGGAAATTCATGAAGAATTGAAAGAGTGGAGGTGAGGTTAGAGAGATTAGAGATTGCAGCAGCAATGGATGAAGAGTGTGATAAAAAGGAAAGTGCAGTGGCTTAAAAAAGAAAATTTGTAGTAGAGGATGAGAAGAAAGACAAGAGTAAAGAATTTGTAGTGAAGGCATGTTTTGATGAATGCATGAAGAAAGAAGAAGATGTGAGTATAGTGGCTCAAAATGAAGAGGTGAGCAGCAAAGATTAAGGAGAAAAGATTTGAGAAGAGGTGGTTGAAAATGTGGTTAAGGTTGTAGCAGTAGAGCATGAAGATACAGTAGTGAATGGTGAAGACAAGGATGATTTAATGTTGCAAAGTTTGACAGTAAAAGAAGAGTGGTTTGATAATCTTGTCATTGAGGATGAGAAGATAGATGTTGTAGTAGTGAAAGAGAATGAGGTAATTTATGAAAAAAATATTTTATTTGTTATTTATCTTCCATAGTGAGAGTAGAAGAGGACATTGTTGTAGAGGATAAATTTGCTATTACAGAGTTGTGTATAGAAGCTGCATGTTTTTGTATAGATGTTGTAGAGGATGCAATAGGTGGAACTTGGTCAAGGTGGTCGATTTGTGGTGGGTTGGATCCCACAAAGGAGGAGAGTAGAGTAGAGAGTATTTGGAGGAGGGGGTTGGGCTCTGGTGGACATAAGTCCATGAGAGGAAGGAGGAAGAAAGTGCACACTTGGTGGAGGAGGAGAACAAATGTCCTGGTGAAATACTGGATGAGGTGGAAGAAGAAATTCACACAACCTAATACAACAATGGAATTTGTTGTAGGTTTATTTGAACCTAGAAGAGTAATCACACTACTCAACTCCATTTTGTGAGTTCTACTCAAAATTTTCCTATCCGGCATGTTTCATGTAGGAGAATTCGAGTGCACATGTAATCAATATCAGCCAAAATTATTTTTAGGTTTGGTTTTCAGTTTTGATTTAGTTTCTTAGTAATTGGCATCTCTCAGCATCATAGAACATTAAAGTCACCACAAAGTTACAAGAATCAAACTTTTGCTAGTTCGCAGTTTTGACATTCTGCAAGCATTTTTGTAAAATCTATTCCCAAAAATCCTTATGAGCTAGAGTATAATTCTTTTGGAGGGGCATTCTTGGAGCTACCATGTCGAATGTGCAAAAATAATTAAAGTCATATCTTTCATAGTTTGGGAAAAATTAATGCCAAAAACTTGTGTTGTTAGGGACGAAAGTGTGTCGCCAGTTTACAAAAAGTTTAAAATTTCATAATTCTAGAAGGTTGAAGTGAAATACTTTTGAGGAGGACTTGATGGGGTCATAACACACATTAGGTAAATTTTTTATGAAAAATGGAGAAATTTCATTTTTTCATCTTTCCAGCACTCGATTCTGCACTTCAACGCACTTTGTTTAATTTTTTTCTCCAAATTGTCATTGCAGATTTGAGGTATTGATCATAACATTCTATTTGGGTCATTTGATGCAAATAAAATATGAATAAAGAGATCCATGTTAAAAATATATCTTATGGTTGTTTCTAAGTCATTCCAGCTAGCGAGATATCCATCTTTGGGGGTCAAATTTCAATACATACAACAACAAAGTCTAAAGGAGGATTGGTAGGTAGGTTGAGGTGCCTAATTTGAAAAAATAAATTTAAGCTATTTTGTGTGTATTAAAATAGAAATTAATAGCCTACATGGAGTGTCATTTGAAAGAAGATGAATGGATGTCTTTTGAAGAGACCTCCATGCCTCATGAGAGGCTTTAGAAGCAAAAATTTGCAAGAGAGCATGTTGCCCATCAAGTAAAAGGATTTGAATAGAAAATGGAAAGTTAAAGGTTGAATGTGAAGAGATATTTAAAAGTATTATTGTTTCATGTTTGAGACAGATTTTCAGAGAGGAAAATCTCATCCCATGGGAAGGGTGTAGAGATGAGGAGTGACTATTTGCAGAATAAGCCATGAAGGCTATGTGTGTAGATTTGTCTCAGACAGGCCATTGAAGGCTATGAACATGAATGTAGTTTTGTTTTTTTAGATTTGTGTAATCTGTTGAATGTATGAGAGTTTACTTACAGTAAAATAAATTAGGGAATTTTATTTGCAATCTATATTGTGTTGTGAGTTTGAGGTGTCTGTAGCAGGAGGGAGTCGCTCTTGCGTCAAATGATATTAGAGCTAGAGGTTTTGAGAATGTAGAGTCCACACTGGGACTTTCAGATGTAAAGTGAAGAGGTTATGTTTTACGAGAGCTTGAGAGAATTGTTACAGGTGTGTGAGGAGTCCTAAGCAATTGAGAGCTAAGAGAAGACATTGAAGTTGCAGAGAGAGTTGATTGTGTGTTGCAAGTTGCAAAATGTGTGCAAAGTGTTTTTGAAAATGTCAAAAAGAAAGAGCATGAGTTTGGCCTTAGGTAAGTCCTTAAGAATTTGATATATTGAGAAGAGAGAAAGAAGGTTGGGAGAAGAAAGTTGAGCAAGAATTCAAGAACAATGTGTAGAGATTTCCACAAAGATGGATTTCTTGGAGTAGAGTATAAAGGTGGAGAAGAATAAAGAGATTGAAAAGAAGAAGGAAAAGAAGAATATGGGTGAGGTGAAGTTCAATTATTTTTCTAATTATTATTTGTTTGCAGATAAGTTTGTGTATGCAAAGGAAGAAGACGAGCGAGAATATGAAGAGGAAATCCATGAAGAATTGAGAAGAGTAGTGGATAGAAAGAGGGTGATAAAAAGGAAAGTGTAGTGGATGAAAAGAGAAAAGTTATAGTAAAGTACGAGACGAAAGACAAGAGTAAAGAATTTGTACCAAAGGCATGCCTTGATGAAGGCATGAATAAAGAAGAATATATGAGTACAGTGGCTCAAAATGAAGAGGTAAGTAGTGAAGATGAAGGAGAAAAGATTGGAGAATAGGTGGCCAAAAATGTAGTTAAGGTTGCAGCGGTAGAGCATGAAGATACAGTAGTGAATGGTGAAGACAAGAATGATTTAATGTTGTAGATTTTGGTGGTAGAAGAAGAGTGGTTTGATAAGCTTTCCAGTGAGGGTGAGAAGATGGATTTTACAGAAATAAAGGAGAATGAGGTATTTTATGCAAATTTTGACTTCATTTCTGATTTATCTTAGATAGTGAGAGTAGAAGAGGATGTTGTTGTAGATGATAAAGTTGCAGTTGCAGAGTTATGTGTAGATGTTGTATTTTGTGTTTAGAGGTTGTAGAGGATGGTACATGTGGAACTTGTTGGATGTGGTTGGTTTGTCATGGGTTAGATCCCATGGAGGAGGAGAGGAATGTATCTAAGAGTATTTGGAGGAGGAGGTCTGGCTATGGTGGACATGAATCCATGAGAGGAAGGAGGAAGAAGGTGCATAATTTATTGAGGATGATAGTAAGTGTCTCAGTAAAATGTTGGAGAGGTGGAAGAAGAAATTCACTCAGCCTAATACAGAAATAGAGTTTGCTGTAGGTTCCATTCAACCTAGACGAGTAGTCCCACTACTCAACTCCATTTTGTGAGTTCTACTCACAAAATTTTTCTACCTGTCTTGTTTGATGTAGGAGCATCTCGGTGCATGTGTAATTGACATCACCTAAAATAAATTTTAGGTCTATTTTTTAGTTTTGATTTCATTTGGTGGTCATTGGCATCTCTCGGCATCACAAAACTTCAAAGTTGGCACAAAATTGCAAGAACCAAACTTTTGTCAGTTCGTAGTTTCAACACTCTACATGCAGTTTTTAAAATTTATTCCTAGAAATTCATAAGAACTAGAGTAGAATTATTTTGTACGGTAATTCTTAGAGGTACCATGTGGAATGTGTAAAAAGAATCAAAGTCATATATTTAACCATTTGGGAGAAATTAATGCTAGAAATTTGTGTCTTTCAAGCCAAAAGTGTATCACCAGTTTATGAAAAGTTTAAAATTTCATAATTTTGGAAGATTGGAGAAAAATCCTTCTACAGAGGACCTGAGGGGGTCATAACACACCTTTGGAAAAAAATTTAGGCAAAATGGAGAACTTTCATTTTTCATCTTTTCGGCACTCAATTCTACACTTCAACACACTTTGTTTAATTTTTTCTCCAAACTGTCATTGTAGATTTGAGGTATTATTCATAACATTCATTTTGGGCCATTTGAGTCAAATAAAATATGAATATAGAGATCCAGCTTAAAACTATATGTTATGGGTGTTTCTAAGTCATTCCAACCAATGAGATGTCCATCTTTAGGGGTCAAATTTCAATACATACAACAACAAAGTCTAAAGGAGGACTGGTGGGTAGGTTGAGGTGTCTAATTTAGGAAATAAATTGAGACTATTTTGTGTGTATTAAAAAGAAATTAATATCCTTCGTCACACATCATTTAAAAGAAGATGAATGGATGTCTTTTGAAGAGACTCCCACACCTCATGAGAGGCTTTAAAAACAAAAAAAATTGCAAGAGAACATGTTGCCCAGCAAGAAAGAGGATTTGAATAGCAAATGGAATGTCAAAGATTAAATGTGAAGTAATATTTAAAAGTATTATTGTTGCAAATTTGAGATACATTTTTAGAGAGGGAAATCTCAGCCTATGGGAAGGGTGTAGAGGTGAGAAGGAGTGACTGTTTGTAGAAGAAGCCATGAAGGCTATATGTGCAGATTTATGAGAGAGAGGATATTGAAGGCCATGAATCTGAATGTAGTATTTATTTTTTATATTTGTGTAATCTATTTAATGAATGAGAGTTTCATTACAAAAAAATAAATCAGGGATTTTTATTTGTAACCTATATGTGTTGTGAGTTTGAGTTGTTTGTAGTAGGAGGGAGTCCCTCTTGCATCAAATGGTATTAGAACTAGAGGTTTTGAGAGTGTAGAATTTACACCAAGAATTATGAGTAGGGAGTGAAGAGGTTCTATTGTACGAGATCTTGAGAGAATTGTTGTAGGTATGCGAGGAGTCCGAAGGAATTGAGAGCTAAGAAAAGACATTGAAGTTGCAGAGAGAGTTGATTGTGTATTGCAGGTTGCAGAATGTGTGCAAATTATTTGTGAAAACGTCAAAAAGAAAGAACATGAGTCTAGCCTTGGATAAGGCCTTAATAATTTTATTTATTGAGGATAAAGAAGGTTGGAAGAAGAAAGTTGGGAATGAATTCAAGAACAATGTGCAGATATTTCCACAAGGATGGATGCCTTGGAGCAAAGTATAAAGATGAAGAATAAAGAGATGGAAAAGAAGAAGCCAAAAAAGAATATGGATAAGGTAAGTCCAATTATTTTTCTAATTATTATTTTTTTTGCAGCTAAGTTTGTGTATGCAAAGGAAGAAAAGAAGGAAAAAGAGGAAGAAGCAATTTGTGAAGAATTGAAAAGATTGGAGGTGAGATTAGAGAGATTGGAGATCGAAGCAGCAATGGACAAAGAGTGTGATAAAAAGGAAAGTGTAGTGGCTAAAAAGAGAAAAGATACAGTAAAGAATAAGAAGAATGACAAGAGTAAAAAAATTGTAGTGAAGGCATGCCTTGATGAAGGCATGAAGAAAGAAGAAGATGTGAGTATAGTGGCTGAATATGAAGAGGTGAGCAATGAAGATGAAGGAGAAAAGATTAGAGAAGAGGTGGCTGAAAATGTTGATAAGGTTGTAGTGGTAGAGCATGAAAATATAGTAGCGAACGGTGAAGACAAGGATGATTTAATGTTGCAGATTTTAGCATTAGAGGAAGAGTCATTTGATAATCTTATCGATGAGGATGAGAAGATGGATGTTGTAGTAGTGAAAGCGAATAAGGCAATTTATGCAAATTTTTATTTCATTTGTGATTTATCTTCCATAGTGAGAGTAGAAGTGGCTGCTATTGTAGAGGATAAAATTGTAGTTGCAGAGTTGTGTGTAGATGTTGCATGTTTGTGTATAGAGGTTGTAGAGGATGGGGCAAGTGGAACTTGGTGGAGGTGGCCAATTTGTGGTGGGTTGGATCCCACGAAGGAGGAGAGGAGATTAGAGATTATTTGGAGGAGGTCAGGTTGTGGTGGACATGAGTCCATGAGAGGGAGGAAGTAGGTGCACACTTGGTGGAGGAGGATGGAAAGTGTCCCAAGGAAATGCTAGAAGAGGTGAAAGAAGAAATTAACTCAGCCTAATATAGCAATGGAGTTTGTTGCAGGTTGCATTCAACCTAGAAGAGTAGTCCCCATTACTCAACTCCGTTTTGTGAGTTCTACTCAAAGAATTTTCCTACCCAATGTGTCTACTATAGGAGCATTTGGGTGTACGTGTAATCAACATCAATAGAAACATTTTCAGGTTTGGTTTTCAATTTTGATTTGGTTTGGTGGTCATTGGCATCTCACATAATCACATAAATTCAAAGTCGGCACAAAATTGCAAGAATCAAACTTTCTCTGGTTTGTAGTTTCGACACTCCACAGGTAGTTTTGTAAAATTTATTCCCAAAAATACTTAAGAGCTAGGGTATAATATTTTTGGAAGGGAATTCTTGGAGGCACCATGTCAAATGTGCAAAAAGAATCAAAGTCATATCTTTCACCATTTGGGAGAAATCAATGCTGGAAATTTGTGTCGTTAAAGCCAAAAGTGTGTCGCCGGTTTATGAAAAGTTTAAAATTTCATAATTTTGGAAGGATAGAGATAAATCCTTTTGTGAAGGACCTAACGGGGTCATATCACACCTTTGGGAAAAATTTCAGGCAAAACAAAGAACTTTCATTTTTTCATCTTTCCAACACCTAATTCCGCACTTCACGGCACTTTGTTTAATTTTTTCTCCAAATTGTCATTGTAGATTTGAGTTATTGTTCATAACATTCTATTTGGGTTATTTAATGCAAATAAAAATACTAATATAAAGATTCAAGTTAAAACTATATGTTATGGTTGTTTCTAAGTAATTCCAAGTAGTGAGATGTCCATCTTTGGGGGTCATTTTTGAATACATACAACAACAAAGTCTAAAGGAGGATTGTTGGGAGGGTTGAGGTGCCTAATTTAGGAAAATAAATTGAGGCTATTTTGTGTGTATTAAAGTAGAAATTAATAGCCTACATGGAGTGTCATTTGAAAGAGGATGAATGGATATCTTTTGAAGAGACTCCCATGCCTTAGGAGAGGCTTTAAAAACAAAAATTTCTACAAGAGAGAATGCTTCCCAGTAAGAAATAGGATTTGAACAGCAAATGGAATGTCAAATTTTGAATGTGAAGATATATTTAAAAGCATTATTTTTGTAGATTTGAGACAGATTTTGAGAGAGGGAAATCTCAGCCCATGGGAAGGGTGTAGAGGTGAGAAGGAGTGACTATTTATAGAAGAATCCATGAAGGCTATGTGTGTATATTTGTGAGAGAGAGGACATTGAAGGCCATTAATGCCAATGTAGTTTTGATTTTTCAGATTTGTGTAATCTGTTGAATGAATGAGAGTTTAATTACAATAAAATAAATCAAGGATTTTTATTTGCAATCTATGTCGTGTTGTGTGTTTGTGTTGTTTATAGAAGGAGGGAGTCCCTCCTATGTCAGAATGTGTCTCACATCCCACAACAACCAATTATTTCCATTTATTAACTTTAACATCACATCTCCTTTACCCATAATGTCACATGGTTCCTTGTCACCAAGATATACCTTACAGAGTTTGCCTTCTTGATAATTTTTGAAAATTTGCCAACATGGGGTGGCATGTAAAGAAGCACCAGAATCCAAAACCCACACATCAATTATAAAGAAGGATTTAGATCTCCTTCTATTATTATTTCTTCCCCATTCTTGTGATCTCCCCCTATTGCCTAAAATTAAAGCCTCTTCAAATGAAGTATTATGATGTTTTCTTCTCATGTCTTCGCTGAGAAGAATTGTAGCCACATTATCAAGTTTCAACACACTTCCCTTCTCATCAAATCCCTTATTTCTAGATACTGAATTGCTAATTGTCATTACAATAGCTTCCCAACTATTAGAAACATAACACAACAATAGAATGGCTTTGATTTCTTCTTTAAAATCAATGTCAACAGAAGTCGATTGGCTTTCTATACTATTGAATTCATTCAAATGATTTGAAACACATATACCTTCCTTCATCTTCAAATTAAACAATTTCTTCATCATGAAAACTCTATTAGTAGCAAAAACCCTCTCATACATACCTGATAATTGGTCCCATAAAACCTTCTCTATATTTTCCATTAGAACATTGAACAAAACATTGTTGTTAAGAGAGAGGATGATGGTTGCCTTTGCTTTCTTGCCTAATATGTCCCAAACACCATCTGACATATCATTTGGTTTCTTGGTCTTTTCCTCTAACGTAATTGAGAGGTCTTTTTGAATAAGCAAGGCTTCCATCTGCAACTTCCACATACCAATGTTTTGGCCTGAGAACTTTTCAATTCTGAACTTATCTCCATCCTCCATCTCTTCACAATTTCACGTTACTCTCTGATACCAATTGTTGAATATAAAGAGAAACAAGAAGATTGAACTCAAAGAACATAACAACAAACAATGAAAAGACAAATATTAAAAACTCACATGGAGACAACAAGAATTACATTTTTCACCATTAATGGCTATGTGCATAGGAAGAGTAGGGGAAACTCTATTTTATTAATGCACAATAGCTTATACAAAGTATTTCCATGTATGATGATATGAGAAAAGAAGTCTCATTCTTAAAAGACACAATGAACAACACCAAGAGTAAATGAGGAGTATCTAAAGGGACATAGTCAAAGAGGCCATTGGACTTCGCATACTCAACAGTTCACACCTACTTATTTGTCTATTTGAGTGTTTTGTTCTTATGTGGTAGGGAAGTATTTTTAAATTATTAAAATTGTGAGATTCAAGTAGGAGAGTATACCATTAGATCAATTAATTCCTTTGTATATGTTTAAAAAGTTGATAAGAGATGTTTATTTAGCCCCCTCACAAGAATGAGTCTCTTTTAAAAATTGGGCAGCAAAAAATCAGCCACTTCAGTATGAGGAAGGTGCACCCAAAAGAAGAACCCATAGGGATAAGGAATAACTTCTTGTATAACTCCAATACCTGGAAAGTAAAAATATTTCATATAAAATTTGGAGTCAATTGAATTTCATATTGTAGATAAACATATTGGTTTTTTTTTAAAATAGCAATTAATAAATAATATGGGAATGACCAAAAGGGATGATACAAAAATAAAGTCATTAATTAGATTTAAAAGTATTATGGAACATAACCCTAAAGGAAAAAACAAATATAGTTAATAAGATCAAGAAATGATAATAAATACCTTAGAAGAAGTATCTAGTAATAAATAATCATGCAAGAGCACAATAAAACCCTGGTTAAATTTGATGTGAAAGATAAGCAAGTGGAAAAATTAGATTTGAAAACCTAATGGAGGAGGAAAACCCTAAGGGGAATTCTTAGCATAAGTATGGATATTGGGTTCACCAAATAATCTAGAGGATTAAATCATGCACTATATAAGTAATCTCATATTTGCCTCTCTTTCATCTAAAAATATATATAATATGAAGGTAGAGAATTTACCTATTTGGTAGTATCATATTTTTCAATGCCATTTCATTGGACTTTAGTTGTTTCAAACAATTTATTCTCTAGTTCAATGTGAACTATCAAATCAATGGATAAAACTATCATATTATCTGCCATTTATCAACCTTAGTAAGAGGAGATTACCATGAATCCTTTGATTTATGTTTCTTTTGATATTGGTTTGACACGATAGAGGTAGGGGTCCCTATGGTTCTGTTGTAGAGAAAAAAGGAAGGTGGGTTGAATAGGAGAATTCCTAACCATCTTGTCTAGCTAGTATAGAAATTGTGAGGAAATGGCTAAGGCCTATATAAAAACAATGGGCCCTTGTAGCACTTGTAGCAATTTCAATAGCTTCAACTAGCACTATAATTAGAGTATAGGAAGCATTTTTGTTAGAGCTTGTTCAAGAGTCAATGCCCTTCCTTCATTGGATATTGATATTGAGTCCTTGATCTAGTGGATGGCACTAATGATTGTGTTGACCCAAAATTTGTAAAAGATCATACAAGCCTAGTTAAGGATCAAAATGTGGATACTATAGTCCCCTTTGAAGTTGTCTAGGGACCCCTAGCATTTGAGTAAGGATATAAAATAAAACCTGAGTAAAGGCAGCATCTCATTCTGTCCTGACATCCTTACTGGAAAGAGTAGATCCAAATCCATATGTAGGGGCAAAGAAGTAAGCACTGGAAAAGACAATGGTAGTGCAACATCCTTGTTCTAATGTTTATTTTGTGGGACAATTCTGTTATGATTAATAATAGATAAAAATACATCGAGTTAGTAAATATCAACTCCATCACAATTGGAGTTTAGGTTGTTAGATAATGACTAAAATATGTAATATTTATTAATAGAGGACATATATGTGAGATTTATTAAAATAACATGAGTAAGGATGAGAATTTGTCCATGTACTCCAATTTTTCTTCTATTTTAGATAATTTATATGCTTATTTCTACTTTTTGTTTGAAAAGATGATAGATAAATTTGTTGATTGTGATAATCTTAAACTTGTTTATGATAGTTTAATTAGTACTATTAATTATAAAATGCAACCATTAAGCATAAATTAACCTAGATAATAGAATTGTGATAAATTATTGCAATAATGTATGAAAATTTAATGTTAGGGTTAGGGGTACTTACCTTTAAAACCAATGATGGAGAAATGATGTTGGGTAAAAGCACAAACCTATGTCACACTTTTATAAAGGAAACAACCAACACTGATTTAACTTTTTAACTTGAATCACTACAAAGTGAAGTATATGATCTAAATTTTAAAATGATGTAAACTATTAAAATGTAGATTTTTTAGTGTATTTTATGTTTCTATTTTAAAAAAAAATTAAAACAAATTATTTAAATGTAGTATTTTATAAAAATGACACTATAGTTTAGTTGCTGATAAAATGCTGAGAAATAAGGTTGAATGAGATGTCACATTTTATATAGTAAATTTCATTTATTTTCCTTCTATATTTTTTTATGTATTCATAGCTCAAAACTTTAGTGCATGGATTATTTTCTTCCCTAATTTGATAAATATATATTTTTAAATAAATCTTGGAAGTTGCAAACACAATTGTTTCGATGGGACATTAAATTTTGTCTTCATTATTTAATCCAAATACAAAACAAATTATGTCACCTTGACAAGGAATCTCTCCTCTAGTGCATCATATTTTTTTCAATTTTTTTATAAACTTTACTATTTTCTCTTGAGAGGACAATTGACACCATATTTTGTTATTGATGACCTACTTTTAGTAGAAATAAAAAATAAAATATAAACACTAATTGAAATGTTTAGAAAATTATATTTTTACAAAGTAGATTGATTGATCTACAAAAGGGTGTTTTTCGATTATTTTAAAATGATTATTTGTATGAGTAGGAGTTATTAGAGCATCAAGTTTTTCAAATAATTTCATTCTTTTGGTAAATGAGCCCCAAAGTGATGCTACATATGTTTTTAATGGATGGTTCCAATTGGAAAAGTTGTGGCCTAGATCCAATTTAGCTAGAATGAGTCTAGATAGAACATAAGTTTCACCAAAATTAACTTCTAGTTAGAAATACTTAAATTGGTTTACTCTGATAAGTTGGCCCAAAGTGTGATACAACTTTGAACTTTTACCCTATTGATGACGCATGTTAAATTGATTTACCACCTCTTGAAAATTAATAGCTTCAATGCAATGACTATCTCAAAATCTAGACTTGTAAAAAAAAATGCTATTCAATCCTAAACACTATGAGTTTCATCTAAGCTATTGTGTCCCTTAATCTAATGTGTAAAGTTGATTGTCATGTGAGTATGAATTGATAAAATGTGCACTTGAAGAACTACCCAGCTTTGCCTTCCTAGTATCTGAATCTATAAAGGTTGTGTTTAGAGACACCATTTTGGAGTTTTCCAACTAAATAGGTGAACCAATTCTCCTAGGTCAAACCCCTTGGAAAGTTAGATTAACAATGATGAATGGTATGAAAGACAACTTACACAAACATGCAAATGGCCTATATGACAATGATGTGGATTTGATTCTCTATTGCCCTCTAGAAATCAAAGTGTGCTTTAATGGTTTTTTTCTATCCTCTTTTTCTTGGCGTGAATTAATTGCACATTGAATGTCTTCAAATACCATGACATAACAACATGTCACACAAAAGTGTGTCAAGTTTGGCTTCATAATAGGTAGTAGAAAGACACAAGAGAGTTGAATCTGAATATAATTATTTCAATATGGAGATCACTGAAATAGGTCCAGATCACTTAGAAATGAACCTTAGGGATAAAATGATAATTTCAAGACAAGAAGTGAATGCATAGAAATAAGTGCAAATGTAAAATCATAATGGATTAAGGATCACTATATGAGAATTGATACAAATAAAGATAAAAGGAATATAGATAAGAATAAGAATAAGAATTGGGCCAAATTGAATTTTGAATATAATTATTTCAATATGGGGATCATTGAAATAGGATGATCTTGCATCACTTAGACATGAAACTTAGGGTTTTATGGGCAAGCATAGAAGTTATTCCAACAGTAAGTGCATTATATTTTGTTATACTGTACAATAATTTAATTTATAACTATATTTTATTAGGGATTAATCATATGAAATTAAAAATGATCAAATATATTCGGGGAGAATTTAATCAAGTAAGTGCATTATAATTTATACATTTTACTATAGAGGCTTTAATATAATTTTCTTTTTTCTTTTCTATAGAATTAAATTAAATAATTTATAAGTATATTTTTTACGGTTTTATCATATCAAATATAAAAGGATCAAAGTATATTCTCAAGGAAAAAGTTATTCCAAGTAAGTGCATTATATTTTATACATTTTACTATAAAGGCTTCAATTTAATTTTAACTTATATGACGTATTTTAATTATATTTTTGGAAAAATAGATATACTATTTGTACACCCAATCTCATGGTTGTCTTGTTCTGCATCTTAGGTCAAAATGAAGCCTACCCAGAATGCATTCTACAGGCTTCCTGATTCTCTTCTTTCTTTAATACTATAAAAAATGTTAATAAAAGATGTTGTCAAATGTTATATTCTTTCCAAGAGGTGGAGATTTCTCTACACTAAGATGCCTAAACTCACTTTCGCTCCAGATCTTGTTTTGTACCTGGTTGACCTTGGAGGCTTGATCCACTCCTCATGTCAAGGGTTGAGAATATAGTTTCCAACATATTTCTTCTACATTCATAGAATCTGGAGGCCTTCCACCTCCACCATACTGGGTTCAATCATAACCAATGGAGCTTCTCTCGTGAAAATGTGTACAAATGGGTAATGCATGCTTCTTGGTGTAATGTTCAACACCTCACTCTATTTGAGCACTACAGAGAATGTGTAATGTCCAACACCTCACTTTATAATGTCGATGAGCACCACCATGCTTTAAAAGAAAATCCACCCCCTTCTCTCCTTTTATGTTCGATTCTGGTAATACTAGATCTGATGGCCTAAATCCTCACCAGTTTAAGAATAAATTTCATTGGATTCCCCCACCTCCTTACTTGTTACCTCCATGATGTTCAATTGACAGACAATTCTTTAGTCTCCTTCATTTCTCTCTTCCTTCTTTTGCAATAACTTGAAGTAATAGGAGATTTTGGGTTAAACAATGTTGTAATCTCTTCATCCACTATTGAACATTTGGAAATGTGGAGAGTAAAGTCTCTATCTATTAACTGCCCCAAACTCAAAGTGTTTTTGGGGAACATGATTGAGGATTTGAGTGTAAATGGTTATATGAGATTTCTTATGCCATCTCTAAGCTGAAAACGCATTGTGGAAGTACTCCGAGGGAATTGAACATGGATTGCTCACAAGTGGGTAGACCAGAGGTTATTTCAGCAAGTAGATTTCTTCACAGAGTAGGCAATTTTCAGTCCTTGGAGGAACTTACCATCTTCATAGATGAACCCTTTGACAGGGAAACAGAGATGGATGTTCCTCTACTGAACCTACTTCACCCGCTTCCAAATCTTTAGTCACTTGAAATGTTGGGCTTCTTTGTTTAGGTATTTACTTAAACATTCAATTATAAGCTCAATAGTTCTATGTTTAAGTTGATATTAGACGATCTGCATTTTGAATATATATAAATAAACTATGAAAACTTGTTTTTAAGCAATTCATTAGAACTTGGCTTATAGTTGCTTATTCATGCTACTCCAATGTAGGAGTTCGCAAGAAATCCTATACCTGTCTACCTTGCCTCTCCACATGTTAACCTCAAGAAAATCCATGTAGATATACTTGAGTTTGACGACAAGGAAATTGAGGTAATAGGTTGCTTGCTTGCTTCATAGCATGCCCTCTCTTGAAAGAATAGAAATTGAGGGATGTGATGATGGTGAACGTACATCTTTCTATAAAGCTATTTCATACTTGAGGAGAGCATCCCAACTAGCAAGGATTATTGTAACCTAATTGTAATCCATGGTTTGCTCAAACTATAGGCTTAAAAAACTATAGCCTTTCGTTTACCCTATCTTTCTACCCAATTTTTAAACCTTTGGCGAGTTAATCTTCTGTACTAGGTCATCTTTTTGGTTGCAATTCGTCGGCGTCGTGTTTCATGTGTCAAATCATGTCGATAATTCATTATCATAGCGTCATTCCTTGTCTTATTTCTCTCCATTAAAGCTTTAATAGCAATATTATGCCAAGGCAAAAATTCACGGCTTAGTAATACTTTATTTTGCGTCCATTTTTCATTTTATGCTAAGCCCGTGTTAACTTTTGTTTTTCGCAAAGTCCATTATGCATTGGCTTTTGTTCTTCACAAAACTTACGTCAATTTTTTGTCTTTCACTAAGTGCACGTGACTTGTCAGTTTGGCTAAGTTGAACATTTTCACTTTTTACCGATGGCATAGTTCTACAAGTTTAGAGAGATGATTTTTAAAAGAGAAATTCACTTTTACTTGCAGCAACCAGGAGTTAAATATTGGTTTTTATTGTTTAAATCATAAATTGCACATTGTTCTCCTTCGAAACAAGTGCAAGAAGGGTCAAAGAAGCATAAACGGTATCCAAGGTTTCAAGTTAATTATTCACTTGGGTGAGAATTTATCACATTTATCCACGTCCATCTCCTAAAATTTATGATTAAAGCTTATAGGAACACCGAAGAAGGTGGCCACACTTCCCTAAATCGTGCCACAAATGCCAACTATTCATGTGATAACAAGAGTTCATCATTGTTTCCAATGAATGCATCGCATGTTAAGTCCTAAATGCATCATATGTCAAAATTATTAAGAGTTACATGCCGGAGAAGGTGGTCATGCTCAAGTAGTCGACATGCATAAAAAGTGTGAAATGGAAATGTTAACAAGCGCATTCTCGGTGTGCAGCTATTAATAACTTGACAGTGAGCCTCAAACTGATAAGGCATCATGGCATGTACAGGAATTCAGTTATTAAGAAAAGTCTTTACTAATATCACCATTCCTCACGTAAAGGCAAAAGAAATGCTCAATAACTACTCTGCACATTCATCATTCACTGGGTAGGCGAATCCATTCTCTCATCACTCATACGGGATTGACATTCTTTCGAAATAAGCTTACCAAGATGTATGCCAAGTGCGGTAATTTGGTGGGTGGTCATCAAGTTTTTGATGGCATCGCAGAACTAGACATTTTCTCATGGAATGTTATAATTGTTGCTTATCAAAGAAAGGGATATCCTCGCAAAGCGTTGGTGTTGTTTCACCAAATGCAACAAACAGGGATCCACCCTGATCAGTTCATCTTGGCCAGCATACTCCCAGCGTGTACCACAGTGGGAGCTTTGGAAACATGCCTACATATCCATCAAAGTATAAAGAAAGTGAATTATTTTTATTAACTGTTAATGCGAATGCTCTGGTGGATGTAGATGCAAAATGGGAAGCATAGAGAATGTAAATGAACCGTTTAACAGAATGTCTCCGAGAGATAAAGCTTGTAAAATGTTCGATAGAATGCGTCAAAGAAATGTGGTCTCATTGAATGTAATGGTAGCATGATATGAACAAAATATACTTGTTGAAAAGGCTTTAAAAACTTTTACAGTAAATGCAGCTGGTAGGTGCAAAACCAAAATTCCATAAACTTCACCAGCATCCTCCTTGTTTGTAGCCCACGTCATCCACTAATAGCGTCATCCACTAATAGCATAACGGAATGGGAGTTTTGTTAGCTATTACAGTTATAAGTGCATTAGTAGAAATGTCAGTGAAATATGGAAGCTTAGACATGGCAAAAGAGTTAGTTGACAAACTACCTCGAAGATTTGTCATCTCATGAACCGCTATGCTATTTTGGTGAAAAGGTCTTATAAACTTTCAAAGCAAAACCAGTTTCCTCACGAAAAGGCAGCTTCTGTAAGAAAGCATGGACATTCAACGAAGCATAATCAAAAGTGGATTTTCTCATGGGGTCTTAGTTGCATGCAGCTTGTGGCAGAATAGATAGTGTACATGATCTATTCAATAAAAAATTCTCAAAGGAAAAGTCTCCTGGATTGCAATGATTGATATGCACAGAGTGGACGTACTGAAAATATTTTAAAAACTTTCAAGAAAATGCAGCCAGCTGGTGTTGAAGCTCGACCCTACAATCGTTGTAATGCGTCTGCTACTATCTGCAGAGTATGGGAATTCATCGAAGCATAATAGAAAGGCAATTTTTGACAGATATAGCGGTTACAAGTGCCTCGATTGATGTATCAAAATATGCAAACTATTTGCAAAATACTTCAAAGAATGTGGTCTCGTGAAAATGAATGCTGGTAGGGTATTCACAATAACAGATTTGTTGAGAAGATCTTAGAAACTTTGAGACATATGTAACTGGCGCATACGAAACTAGATTCCAAGACCTTCGCCAGCATACTCCCAGCATGTGTCAAAATGATCAATTTGTAATAGCGTATGGGTGTCTATCAAAGCATAAGGAAATGAGAGGTTTTCATTAGATATTATTGTTGCAAAAACTCTGGTATGCTTGCATGCAAAATATGGAATAATTGTTAAGGTAAAAAGCCTCAAAAGAAGTCATCGACCAAAATGCAATGATTGAATGATAAACACGAAATGAATTTGTTGAAAATATGGAAAGCTTTAAATCAAATGCAAGATCAATAGAAGAAAGCTTTAGAACATGTTATGAATCTCCCTCAAAGCATAAAGGATAGAGAAATTTTGTTAAATGTGCACTTGCAGCCGCCCTGTAGACATGTGTACAAAATGTGTAGCTGTAAATAGTGCAATGTTTGCATGATACACACAAAATGGCTTTTTTGAAAAGACTTTAGAAACTTTTAATTAAACGCCATCGAAAATGGAGATTGAATGAAGATTTTCATCAAATCTTGTAGTTGCAAGTGCCACCCTAGCAGACATGTATGAAAATGTAAAAGCAAGACCATGCACATCAACTATATAATGCCTCAAAGAAATGCAGTTTCATGAAATGCAACGGATGGCAGGATACATAGAAAATGAGTTTGTCAACAGAAAACTTTAGAATCTTTTAAAGAAAATGCATTTGGCTGGAGTGAAGCCACATTCTACAGCCATTGCCTGTGACAGTGTGACTGTGTTTGCATAGAAAAGGGGAGATTCTACATTGGTAATTCACGAAGATGGTCAAGGCTGAGGAAGAGTTTGCTAAGACTGGGAAACTTCCAGACCTGGCTTCGACAACAAATCCTAAACTTTAGATTGTTTTGGGATTGATAAAGGATGGTCTTAAGGAGGATGCCCTCAAATATCACAAGATGAAGGATAGATTGGTTGGCGTATCTGAAGAAACGACTACTGGTGTTCACAGGCTATACCAAATGCAAAATAATGGCACTTTTCTATTTCCTGTCATTAACGTGAATGATTCTGTTATGAAGAGCAAGTTTGATAACTTGTATAGATGCAGGCACTCTCTACTAGATGGGCTGATGAGAACCGCTGATGTGATGATTGCTACCAAGGTTGCTGTTGTCTGTGGATATGGAGATGTTGGCAAAGGTTTGTACTGCAGCCATCAAGGCTACTGGAGCTTGGGTGATTGTAACAGAGATTGATCCCATTTGTGCTTTACAAGCCCTTATCGAAGGTATCCCTATTCTGATGCTATATGATGTGTTAGACACTGCTGATATCTTTGTGACAACTACACGTAATAAGGATACCATCATAGTCGATCACATGAGGAAGATGAAGAACAATGCTATTGTCTGCAACATTGGTCACTTCGATAATGAAATTGGCATGCATGGACTTAAAACCTACCCTGGTGTTAAAAAAGTAAACATCAAGCCTCAGACCGACCGGTGGGTGTTCCCTGAAACTAATAGTGGCATCATTGTCCTCGTAGAGGGACGTCTAATGAATTTAGGTTGCGCTACTGGTCACCCAAATTTTGTCATGTCATGTTCCTTCACGAATCAGGTCATTGCTCAGCTGGAGCTTTGGAATGAGAGCTAACATGAGAAGGATTAAAAATTTATACATTCTCAAGGCTCATAGGTGGGTTAGCCATCTCAATCATCATGAAAATCATTGTGGAGTGGAATTTATATGGCTTCTCAATCGTGTTAAAGACTGGAAGTTTTAAAATATTAGCCATATGGAAGTAGTTTTCATCTTCCTCAAGTTTAACTTACAAGACACCAGAGACCTGAAGACAATGGGCTACTATGCAAGAACTATGTTACATGATCTTCTTCCAACCTTATACTCACAATAAAACATGAGTGATGGTACCTACTCCAATAGATGGCTCTCGAGGTTATAGAACATAATCCATATGATTAGAAAATTGTGTGGTTGAAACTTTCAAACTTTGCAAAGAAATTGAGTGTGTACAAAGTAAAGTTACTTTTGTATCAATAATGATCTCTAACACCTAGGAGCGTCTTCATAAAATATCAAAGATATGTGCAAACATGAGTCTAAAATTCAGGTATTTGATCTTGGGATGTGGGGACATGGTCTTCTCAAGATAGTTACAGAGAAAGGAATTCAAGTAATCGTGGGGATAGTCGTCATATTTACAATTGTGTCTACAATGAAGTCAAAATAAACTCATCCCATTGTTGTTGTTTCAGAGGAGTTGTTGACATCTGGTGAGGTTTAATTGTAAAAAAAAAAGGAACAGATGATGTTAGAAAGGACTTAGCGAAGTTCACAACTCACAATTTGCAAGTGTTAGGTTACCTTTTTGGAAAAGTGACTTTTGTCACTTATTGTAATTCACAAGTTAAAAAATAAACCTTTTTCTCAGAAAAGTGATGTAAAATATAACCAAAAATAAGGTTCATTATATTTTTGTATTTCAAAAGGGTAGTTATTAGGTAGTTGTGAAGTAGTTACAAGTTGGTTATTAGGTAGTTAGGAGGAAAAGACTATATATACTAGACTTCACATTGTAAAAGGGGGGGACTCTTTAGAGAGAACTTTTAAGAGGGAACTTATGAAGAAATTTTTTGGAATATTTTTGGTCTTACACATGGTATAGTTTACTTTGGAATTGTATAATTTCGAAAAGATAATGAAGAATGCATTTTAGTTTGTATGTTCTTGATGTATTTCTGAGTTATGATTACTAGTTTCTCGTATGTCAAATTGGTGATCTTTCTATGTATTTGTGTAAATCAAAGTTATCCATGGAAGCATGCAATTGGGGTGATGAAGCACAATCTTGTCTCGGTATCCTGATTTGAAAGTGTTTAGATAAATTATCTCTACGTATGTTGAGATTTGCCATCTTTCTTCGTTGTTGTTGCATATATGTCATGAGATTCATCATGGAGTTTAGGAAAGTGGTTTCTAGCTTTGTGGTGAAACCCCCTCATACGTTTCAATAAGATTTGAAACTCCTGTTGGTTTTCGTATGTCTACCACGAGATTTTCTACATGCCCAATTCTCCTATTATTTTGCTTTTCTTCCTTTATATACTTTCAGGTTAAAAGTACACAAAAATACCAAAAAATTCAATCATACGAGGGAGCTACCCCTCTCAAACATAGAGGAAGATCATTTCTCTATCACAATCTCTCCAACTGTTGGGATGATTTAGTCACCACTCAAAGGGCAACGAGTCATTTTCAAAGGTTATTTCGCGGTGACAAATCTATTTACCAACAAATTTTTGGCGACTCTGCTGGGGATAACGAGCTGAAGTGTTGGTGCCTTTCATTCCTAAAAGAAAAATCTACAGTTATCTCCCCTAGAAAATAAGATTGGTGACTCTATCTGGAAAAAGAATCCTGAAAGATGGTTTGGTATCGAAGAACCCAGATGCATAACTTGCAGTTTCCTAAATCAGACAATGATACTGATGATGGAGATTATCCTTTTTCTACATCCTCTACTCAGCAAAATCAAGTTCTTTATAATCCTAAACAAGTAGAGTTTTTGAAGAGTTTCAATGGTGGCATGCAACTCGATTCTAACTAGATTCATCCTTCTTTTCTGCAAACATTACAGAAGATTAAAGAAAAAGATGGGAAGGAGACTCATTTTCTTGCTCGTGATCATAAGCCCCTACCAGAGGAGATTCATACAGTAGAAGATAAAAGAAATTATGTTGAGATGTATCATTTGCATGATGAGGACAACATTGAAGAGACAAAGATTTTTCCTACAAATGAATCAGTATTGAACAAAATACCTTCTAATCAAAGGCCTGAAAGAAACTTATTGGGACATGCATGTTTACTTAAAGAAGACCAAAAAGAAGTAGTGATGGAGATAGAAAAACAAGATTGTATGGAAGCGAGCGATGATGAAGAAGAAATCTATCCAGATAATGACATGTTCTTAGTTTCTTTGAAGAATTTCACTCCTCTTGTGACAACTTGCTCTAGTTTCACAACTACAACCTCTAAGAGAGATTTCCATCACATAGTTGTTGTTCCAGGGAGTGAAGAAGAAATTTTGAGCCAAAGTGTGAATGCACATGAAGATGAGTCATGAAATGTTCTCTTATCATGCATGCAATTCAAGCAAGAGGAGAATCATGATGAAATGGTACCGAAAGATCTCTCTCATGAGGTTTTCATCACATATTGGTGTCTCAATACTCCTGTTGATGATTTTGTTCGTGAAGAAGATGTTGTCCTTTCTCCTTTATCATATGTTGAAGAAGAATCCTCAACTACTCGAACCAAAGGTACTACTCAATATGAAGCATTGAGTACTACCATTCCAAATGTGCAACAAGATCATGAGGATACTAGGTATGAATCTATACAAAGAGAGGTTAAAATTGAATTGGTTCCTAAATATCTTGGTTTAAGTAATTTCATTGTACACCCTACTAATTCATCTGCATATAATAATGTTGAAGAGGCTAATGAGATTAATGTTTATAGTCATGATAAAGGAGGACAAAGTTCTAATATCTATGACAATATACATGAAATTGTAAGCATTCAAAAGATTGACGAAGATCTTCTTGATTTGACTTCTCCTGCACTACTTCCAAGGGAGGAAAATATTATTTCTTCTTCATCAATTATAGAAGAGGATTTTCAAGAGCATAAAATGCATAATGTAGATTCATCACTTTCTCTTCCTCATGTGCAACCCTCTGATAAAGCAGATCCTGACTTAGTAATGGTAAAGAAAGAAGAATCATTTTTTGTAGGCGATAGTTCAATTTTAAAGGACATTACTCATAAGAAGAATCAGTCACAGAGTATTGAGTTTTCTTCATTTCTTACTTCACATGAAGGATGTCCAGTTCGTGATTTAGTTTTGTTTGATTCAAGCTATCAAAAGAATCTTCAGATAAAGAAGATTGGTATGCTCGATGTGATGCTAGAGGAGATGATCAGTAATACACAAATATAAAAGGAATCAGATATTTACGATGACAAATGGTTATTCAGTGCACTATTCAAGGAGTCCTCACATTTCGTATATTTTTTTTTCTCATCATCTTGACATGTCTACTGAGTCAGCAGGTGCTTCATCTGTGTACATCTCTTTTCACACAGGTGCCTATTTCTCTCAGCTTGTGAATGGGTTCACATGATCTTTCCCAAGCAATTTGAGGTAGGAGTCACCTACCATGTACATAGGTTAACTAGGTGTTTTGGTTGTGCCTATCTTGTTTTAGTTTTAGTTGGTTTTTTTCTTTGTCTTTGTCTCTGTGTGTGTCTTTGTCATTTGTCCCTTTGCCTCTCTTGAGTCTCCTTGTTCTCCTTGTACAATGTGTTATCTCTTGAGTCTATAGCCCAATGGATTTAATGCACTGGTCATTTATAAGAGTCTGGGTTCATCTTGCGTCCTTGCAGTTCTTGTCCCCAAGTAGAGCCAGCTATTTGCCCCATCTTTCTACCCAATTTTTAAACCTTTGGTGAGTTAATCTTTTGTACTAGGTCATCTTTTTGGTTGCAATTTGTTGGCATCGTGTGTCATGTGTCAAATTATGTCGATAATTTGTTATCATAGTGTCATTCCTTATCTTATTTCTCTCCATTAAAGATTTAATAGCAATATTATGCCAAGGCAAAAATTCATGGCTTAGTAATACTTTATTTTGCATCCATTTTTCATTTTATGCTAAGCCCGCATTAACTTTTGTTTTTTGCAAAGTCCATTATGCGTTGGCTTTTGTTCTTCGCAAAACTTGCATCAATTTTCATCTTTCACTAAGTGCGCGTGACTTGTCAGTTTGGCTAAGTTGAACATTTTCGCTTTTTACCGATGGCATAGTTTTACAAGTTCAGAGATGATTTTAAAAAGAGAAATTCACTTTTACTTGCAGCAGCGGGGAGTTAAATATTGGTTTTTAGTGTTTAAATCATAAATTGCACATTGTTCTCCTTCGAAACAAGTGCAAGATGGGTCAAAGAAGCATAAACGGTATCCAAGGTTTCAAGTTAATTATTCACTTGGGTGAGAATTTCTCACATTTATTCACATTCATCTCCTAAAATTTCTGATTAAAGCTTATAGGAATGCCGAAGAAGGTGGCCACACTTCCCTAAACTCATGCCACAAATGCTAACTATTCATGTGATAACAAGTGTTCATCATTGTTTCCAACGAATGCATTGCATGTTAAGTCTTAAATGAATCATATGTCAAAATTATTAAGAGTTACATGTTAGAGAAGGTGGTCATGTCAAAAATCATAACTCCATCAGTAGTTCTCAAGTAGTCGACATGCGTAGAAATTGTGAAATGGAGACGTTAACGACTGCATTCTCAGTGTGTAGCTATTAATAACTTAACAGCGAGCCTCAAACTGATAAGGCATCATGGCATGTACAGGAATTTAGTTATTAAGAAAAGTCTTTACTAATATTGCCATTCCTCACGTAAAGGCAAAAGAAATGCTCAATAACTACTCTACACATTCATCATTCATTGGGCAGGCGAATCCATTCTCTCATCACTCATACGGGATTGACATTCTTCTGAAATAAGCTTACCAAGATATATGCCAAGTGCGGTAATTTGGTGGGTGCTCGTCAAGTTTTTGATGGCATCATAGAACTAGACGTTTTCTCATGGAATGTTATAATTGTTGCTTATCAAAGAAAAGGATATCATCGCGAAGCGTTGGCGTTGTTTTACCAAATCAACAAATAAGGATCCACCCTGATCAGTTCATCTTGGCCAGCATACTCCCAGCGTGTGCCACAATGGGAGCTTTGGAAACATGCCTACATATCCATCAAAGTATAAAGAAAGTGAATTATTTTTATTAACCATTAATGCGAATGCTCTAGTGGACGTAGATACAAAATGGGAAGCATAGAGAATGCAAATGAACCGTTTAATAGAATGTCTCCAAGAGACAAAGCTTGTAAAATGTTGGATAGAATGCATCAAAGAAATGTGGTCTCATTGAATGCGATGGCAGCATGATATGCACAAAATATACTTGTTGAAAAGGCTTTAAAAATTTTTAGAGTAAATGCAGTTGGTAGGTGCAAAACCAAAATTCCATAAACTTTACCAGGATCCTCCTTGTTTGTAGCCTACGTCAAGGTATAGCATCCACCAAAAGCATAACGGAATGGGAGTTTTGTTAGCTATTACAGTTATAAGTGCATTAGTAGAAATGTGCATGAAATATGGAAGCTTAGACATGGCAAAAGAGTTAGTTGACAAAATACCTTGAAGATTTGTGTCATCTCATGAACTGCTATGATATTTTGGTGAAAAGGTCTTATAAACTTTTAAAGAAAAACTAGTTTCCTCATGAAAAGGTAGCTTCTATAAGAAAGCATGGACATTCAACGAAGCATAATCAAAAGTGGATTTTTGCATGGGGTCTTAGTTGCATGCAGATTGCAGTAGAATAGTTAGTGTACATGAGCTATTCAATAAAAAATCTTAAAGGAAAAGTCTCCTGGATTGCAATGACTGATATGCACAGAGTGGACGTACTGAAAATACTTTAAAAACTTTCAAGAAAATGCAGCCAGCTGGTGTTGAAGCTCAACCCTACAATCATTGTAATGCGTCTGCTATGGTCTGCAGAGTATGGGAATTCATCAAAACATAATAGAAAGGCATTTTTTGTCATATATGGTGGTTACAAGTGCCTCGATTGATGTATCAAAATATGCAAACTATTTACAAAATACCTCAAAGAATGTGGTCTTGTGAAAATGAATGCTAGTAGGGTATTCACAATAACGGATTTGTTGAGAAGATCTTAGAAACTTTGAGACATATGCAACTGGCGCATACGAAACCAGATTCCAAGACCTTCGCCAGCATACTCCCAGCCTATGTCAAAATGATCAATTTGCAATAGCGTATGGGTGTCTATCAAAGCATAAGGAAATGAGAGGTTTTCGTCAAATATTATTGTTCGCAAAAACTCTGGTATGCTTGCATGCAAAATATGGAATAATTGTTAAGGTAAAAAGCCTCAAAAGAAGTCATCGACCAAAATGCAATGATTGAATGATAAACACGAAATGAATTTGTTGAAAATATGGAAAGCTTTAAATCAAATGCAAGATCAATAGAAGAAAGCTTTAGAACAGGTTATGAATCTCCCTCAAAGCATAAAGGATAGAGAAATTTTGTTAAATGTGCACTTGCAGCTACCCTGTAGACATGTATACAAAATGTGTAGCTGTAAATAGTGCAATGATTGCATGATACACACAAAATGGCTTTATTGAAAAGATTTTAGAAAATTTCAATTAAATGCCATCGAAAATGGAGATTGAATGAAGATTTTCGTCAAATCTTGTAGTTGCAAGTGCCACCCTAGCAAACATGTATGAAAATGTAAAAGCAAGACAATGCACATCAACTATATAATGCCTCAAAGAAATGCAGTTTCATGTAATGTAATGGATGGCAGGATACATAGAAAATGTGTTTGTCAACAGAAAACTTTAGAATCTTTTAAAGAAAATGCATTTGGCTGGAGTGAAGCCACATTTCACAGCCATTGCCCGTGACAGTGCGACTGTGTTTGCATAGAAAAGGGGAGATGCTACATTGCTAATTCATGAAGATGGTCAAGGCTGAGGAAGATTTTGCTAAGACTGCGAAACTTCCAAACCCGGCTTCGACAACAAATCCTAAATTTTTGATTATTTTGGGATTGATAAATGATGGTCTTAAGGAGGATCCTCTCAAATATCACAAGATGAAGGATAGATTGGTTGGTGTATCTAAAGAAACGACTACTGGTGTTCACAGGCTATACCAGATGCAAAATAATGACACTTTGCTATTTCCTGTCATTAACGTGAATGATTCTATTATGAAGAGCAAGTTTGATAACTTGTATGGATGTAGGTACTCTCTACCAGATGCGCTGATGAGAATTGCTGATGTGATGATTGCTAGCAAGGTTGCTATTGTCTATGGATATGGAGATGTTGGCAAAGGTTTGTGTTGTAGCCATGAAGACTGCTGGAGCTTGGGTGATTGTAACAGAGATTGATCCCATTTGTGCTTTACAAGCCCTTATGGAAGGTATCCCTGTTCTGATGCTAGATGATGTGTTAGACACTGTTGATACCTTTGTGACAACTACACGTAACAAGGATATCATCATAGTCGATCACATGAGGAAGATGAAGAACAATGCTATTGTTTGCAACATTGGTCACTTTGATAATGAAATTGACATGCATGGACTTAAAACCTACCCTGGTGTTAAGAAAGTAAACATCAATCCTCAGACCGACCGGTGGGTGTTCCATGAGATTAACAGTGGCATCATTGTCCTGGTTGAGGGATGTTTGATGAATTTAGGTTGCGCTACTGGTCACCCAAAATTTGTCATGTCATGTTCCTTCACGAATGAGGCCATTGCTCAGCTGGAGCTTTAGAATGAGAGCTAACATGAGAAGGATTAAAAATTTATACATTCTCAAGGCTCATAGGTGGGTTAGCCATCTCAATAATCATGAAAATCATTGTGGAGTGGAATTTATATGGCTTCTTAATCATGTTAAAGACTGAAAGTTTTAAAATATTAGCTGAATGGAAGTAGTTTCATCTTCATCAAGTTTAACTTACAAGACACCGTAGACCCGAAGACAATGGGCTACTATGCAAGAACTATGTTCCACGATCTTCTTCCAACCTTATACTCACAATAAAACATGAGTGATGGTGCCTACTCCAGTAGATGGATCTCGAGGTTATAGAACATAATCCATATGATTGGAAAATTGTGTGGTTGAAACTTTCAAACTTTGCAAAGAAATTGAGTGTGTACAAAGTAAAGTTACTTCTATATCAATAATGATCTCTAACACCTAGGAACATCTTCATAAAATATCAAAGATATGTGCAAACATGAGTCTAAAATTCAGGTATTTGATCTTGGGATGGAGGGAGATGGTCTTCTCAAGACAGTTGCATAGAAAGGAATTCAAGTAATCGTGGGGATAGTCGTCATATTTACAATTGTGTCGACAATGGAGTCAAAATAAACTCATCCTATTGTTGTTGTTTCAGAGGAGTTGTTGACATCCAGCGAGGTTTAATTGTCAAAAAAAAGGAATAGATGATGTTAGAAAGGACTTAGCAAAGTTCACAACTCACAATTTACAAGTGTTAGGTTACCTTTTTGGAAAAGTGACTTTTGTCACTTATTGTAATTCACAAGTTAGAAAATGAACCTTTTTCTCAGAAAAGTGATGTAAAATATAACCAAAAATAAGGTTCATTATATTTTTGTATTTCAAAAAGGTAGTTATTAGGTAGTTGTGAAGTAGTTACAAGTTGGTTATTAGGTAGTTAGGAGGAAAAGTCTATATATACTGGACTTCACATTGTAAAAGGGTGGGACTCTTTAGATAGAATTTTTAAGAGGGAACTTATGAAGAAATTTCTTGGAATATTTTTGGTCTTACACATGGTATAGTTTACTTTGGAATTGTATAATTTTGAAAAGATGATGAAGAATGCATTTTAGTTCGTATGTTCTTGATGTATTTCTGAGTTATGATTACTAGTTTCTCGTATGTCAAATTGGTGATCTTTCTATGTATTTGTGTAAATCAAAGTTATCCATGGAAGCATGCAATTGGGGTGACGAAGCACAATCTTGTCTTGGTATCCTGATTTGAAAGTGTTTAGATAAATTATCTCTACATATGTTGAGATTTTTCATCTTTCTTCGTCGTTGTTGCATATATGTCATGAGATTCATCATGGAGTTTAGGAAAGTGGTTTCTAGCTTTGTGGTGAAACCCCCTCATACTTTTCAATAAGATTGTGAAACTCCTGTTGGTTTTCGTATGTCTACCACGAGGGTTTCTACATGCCCAATTCTCTTGTTATTTTGCTTTTCTTCCTTTATGTACTTTTAGGTAAAAAGTACACAAAAATACCAAAAAATCCAATCATACGAGGGAGCTGCCCCTCTCAAATGCAGAGGAAGATCATTTCTCTATCGCGATCTCTCCAACTGTTGGGACGATTTAGTCACCACTCAAAGGGCAATGAGTCATTTTCAAAGGTTATTTCATGGTGACAAATCTGTTTACCAACACCTTTAAACTTCAAATTTGTCTCCTCTATAATAACTTGTTTATGGTATTTGATTCCATGCTCTTTTTGGATTTTATTTTGAAAGTTGTTTATATTGTTGAAGATCCATTTGCTTTTATTGGCAATATAGTTGGGTGATTTGTTTTAAAGCATACCCTCCTTTTTAACATCGGTTACATGGTTCACACCTAGTTTGTTTGAGTGTTTTATTCTTATGTCATAGGGAAGTATTTTAACTATTAAAATGGTGAGATTTAAGTAAGAGAGTATACCATTTGACCAATTAATTTATTCGTATATGTTAAAAACTTGATAATTTCTTGTATAACCCTAGTACCTGGAAAGAAAAAATATTTCATTTAAAACTTTGCAGTCAATAATTTCATACTATAGATAAACATATTGGTTTTCATTTTTTGAAAAATAGAAATTAATAAATTCATGCCCTTGAGAATTTTTAAAAAATGTTTCATAAAAATTTGTTGGGGGTATATCCCCAAAATTTCTCAATAAAGTTTTTGTGTATAAAAAAATAGAGGTGCTAAGATAGAAGTATGCTAATAACCATAATCCTCTTATAAATGTTCACCCTTATATACCTATGTTCTACCTCTACAAAAGTCTGCTTGTGGTTTCTCACCTTAATCAAATACTTGTACTCTCACATATCAATTTTAGTGATCTTTTCTTCTTATTTACATGTTGATGACTTGGGAGCTTCCTTATGTTTTATTTAATTTATCCTCAAGTTCCTAGATGCCTCCCATGAAAAAGCAATGATAAAAATTGTGCTTAAAAACAATGGATGCACAATGCTTCTTTCCCAAGTATATCATATGCAGTTCCTCCTAGATAAGTGTTTTCTCCCACTTTGTGTTTGGGAAGGTATTGTCTTGCCAGTTGTCCATATGACCCGACGTCATGAAATAGTGAATCTTTGTAGAAAGTGTCCCTTAATAGAAGACATAGTTCAAACTAAAGCAACATCGATCAACTAAGAAGATGGAAAAAACCAACTAGAACCGAATCAACTTTGAACTGAAGAAAGATAGGGAGGGAAAGTAAATGTAAAATGATAGTACTAAGTAGATGGAAAAAATCAACTAGAACTGAATAATAGTGATATAAATAATAGAGACAATAGGCTTGAAATTAGATGAAGGCTCTTGGGATAAAATCCAATTTTGATAAAATAATAAGAAATCTTCTCAGACCATCATAATTAGGGCTTAGAAGGCCTTCAACTAGATTTAAATGAAGGTACCAACAATTTTATGTAGGCCAGAGTGAAAGGAAGATTAGTACAAAGACAAGGTCGAGAACCCTCAATGGAGTTGTCAACTTTCACAACTCACTACAAATTCAATTACACACAATAATACAAACAAGTAACTTGCAAACTAAAAGGGAAAGAGAACCCAACATCCTATATTTTACTTAAATAGATATTCAATAACTTGATGCAAGCACATACTACTATGCCCTTAAAGTGGAAATAGACATAGTTGATTTCCCATCACATTAACCCTTAGAGGAAAGATAATGTAGCTTACAAATCTAAATAAATTTCAGCAGCATAATGGCATATAAATTAACACTTTAAGAACACAAAAAGAAGAAGAATAGAAGAAAGATAGACAGAAGAGAAGAGACACCAATATACATGGGGAAAACCCTTTCAGGTAAAAAACCTCACACTCCAAAGCATTGAACCAACGTATTAATCTGCAACAACAAACATGTTACAATACACTTGTAGGCTCAAAGCCTTAACATAGAGATTTACATCTTGCTCTTCTAGAGAAAAAACTGATAGCATAGCCCTACATAAAACTCTCCTCACAAACTTCTCCTCAAGCCTTCAATTTATAGGAGTTCTAATACAAGAAACCACCAAAATAGAAACTCAAAACCATGAGTTACAATGCCTAGTCATGGAGAATCAAATCCACCATAATATAGAAAGTTACTCAAATCATAACTGACTCTCCAAATATGGCACTCCATTTTTGGCTCCTAAAATCATGCTTTCACATTCTCCTAAAATCTTACATTTCAAGTTTCCAATTGTAATTTCCTCTTCCAAGCTCTTTCCATTTTAGTAACTCTTACACACCTTACAAGTTGTGATAGTTGCATTTGGCAACTTCCATGACACTAACTGTTACATCCCCAATTTTTGTCTTTCTATACTTTTACTATTTACTTGGATATAAGTAAATTGATTATGATGTTCAGATTGGTGGCAAGGATTATATTAAATGTAATTTATTGAAATCATAGAAATGATTATGTTATTATAAATTTAATATTTGTATTATGAGATTTCATTTATTAATTGAATTAATTGAATAATGATGCACTGATCACATATTGTTTGATAACAAGTGAAATAGAATTACAAGTTATCAGATGACTCTCAGGGAAAAGAGAGAGAGTATCTTTCCAGGAGAGAAATATAGACCTCGGGTTATGAGTGATTTATTAGCCAAACTGAGTATAAAGTGTTTAACGAAAATGTGAACTGTGGTGTCATAAAAGGTAAGGTTTGTCTTGTCAGTTTACTTCTAAACTTAATCAACATGTAGTTGATATTGTTTTCAAATCTTTCTAAGTCGTATTAAGTCATCTTAGTCATTAATAACATTGATGACATCGTTTGAGATTGATTTATAACTATTTACGTTTAACATAAATATTATGATGTTTATGTCATAAAATGATAGTCTTATTACAACTATTAAGATATTTGATGTGTTATGAACAATTCTTAAATGATAAGACGTTATTGTCAAAGTCATTATTATGTGATTATTGTCAATGGATTATGATGGGGAGACAATCTCAACCCAATCAAAATATATGTAAACCATGGTTTAATAATATATTATTATTTAATAAACTATACCTATCTAATGCAATAGCCAATGCTATGAGAATTATAATTGATGTAATCAATATATATAAATTGATGCCTTAGCATTGAATGATGCTAATATCTCCCATTGAGTCAACTGCATTGAAGAAGCTGTAAGCTAAAATATAGTAGAGTCTTTATAATTGATAGTAGTGGATCGAACCACATGTGATGAGCATTAATAGATCAGTTTATATTTCTTTGAAGTGTCGGCCTCATCCTTAAAAGGATGACTGTGGTTTTTAACTGCCACAACCGTTGAATCATGAAGCAGTAATTTCCCATTGACATGTGGGATTTACACATAAATATTGGTCGTCAGTTTTGATTTAACCATTTTAAAACTATTAAGCTTTGAATGAAGCTAGTAACCAAATGTAGAGGAGAAAATAATGAGGCGACTCAATAGGAGTCATGCCTCTACCTTTATGTCTAATGACTCGAAGCAGTCATGATGGTTTTTATTAAGCAGGTTTAGAACTTGTTGTTAACACAAAGGAGAATAGAAGTGATAGGGGAATAGAATGTAGTAGTTGTGACAGTGGAGGAATACATAGTCCAGTGGCATCGACCCGGTGAAATATTCACCTGTTCCAGCCAGTTTAAGTTTATATACTATTAGGTCTTCCTCAGTACATGTTTTATTAATTCATGAGCAAATCATTTAGCTCATCTAAAAATGGTATATCATAGTATTTTAGGCGGTTGAATGAGCTCACCAGTAGGAAATTATCTTCTTAATTATGATGTGATAGTCGATATCTATTATGTATCAATTTAGAAATGCCAGTTAACATTTTAAGTAAGCTATTTAGAGTTACTTTCTTGTAGTCGTTAAAGACAGTGAATGCTACTTATATGGTTTATAATCGATCATGCCAGTAAGGTTACTATTATAATAGACTAAGTTGACCTATTTCTTAGTACTTAAAAAATATTGCTCACACTTGATTAGGGAATGCAATATTAATGAATATCTTAGCAGGAGAAAGACATAAGTTGTTATTAGCTTAAACTTATAGTCTCCTTATTGAATTAAGTCTGAAACAAGTTAATGTTGCAAGTATGGGCCTAACCGGTGTTGTCATTGATGTCAACATACTCCTGTTGCATTGATGTCAAGGATTGGATGACTTATATGCTGAGGATATTGAGAAAATTAGTCCTATCAGGAATAGAGAAGAACAGTGAAGACAGTGAGGTAAAGATCCTAGCTAAGATGAAGGTTAGAGGATGCGTATCAAAGGGTTTGTAGATATGTGTCCTGAGATGATCTAGTAAAGTTTTGAGAGGTCCGCATGAAGATCTGAAAAAGTTATGGCCACTTGAGTAAAACCATTTCTGGTAGATGTTCAGAGGTGACAGAGTGACACAGAAAGGTTCGGTGAGATCTAGAAATGCAATATCTTGTTCTATAGATTTGGTGGAGTGTTTAAGAAGTTAATTTGAATTGACAACTCAATTGGTTCATGGTCTGGAGGTCCACAAGCATCTATTCCAATATAACAGTGATGACAAACTGTGTTCTTGAGGTTCCAGATGAAGGAGAGAAAGATTTCAGTAAGTAGAAGTAGTGTGGATGTTCTTGGTGATCCAGGAAAGCTTGTGGAGGTATTTGAATTGTGTCTAGTTTGTGTTGGTGGTCCGCATTGAAGACTGAGCTCGTAATTGAAGAATTATTTCTGGATGATGTTCTACCTAAGTCTGGCTGACCTGATGAGTTACACATCCTGTGGATGATCTTGAAGATCTTCTGTGAAGCATGGCATGTTCCTAAAAGATGATTTAGGTCTCAGATTTATGTAGTCGACAGTGTGTTGATTTGCATGAAGTCTTTTGTAATTAGTCGAGTTGTATTGCCTCTATAATGTATGCTAACTTGGATGATTATCCCAAAGTCAAATGTCTTGTATAAATAAGAAGTTATGAAGTCATTTCAAATATATCTTGGCAGAGATGAGAGTGTTGTAGAGAGAAGAAGTGTGAAAAGCATAGCAGAAGTATTGGGCTTAAATGGAACTGACTCAAGCATGGTGAAGATGCTATTCTTCAGTTCAAGTATGTAATATTTATTATTTTGTAGACAGTGTGTCTCCTGTAGGTAGTGGGCCTCTTGTGAGCAGTGTGCTCGGGCAGTAAGCCCTAATTGGCATGTGCCAATTTGTTCCTTTTATTCTTCTAACAGAGAATACAATCTTGGGTTAGTCACCCTGTGGTTTTTCCCTTAACCAGGGTTTCTACGTCAAAATCTTGGTATCATATGTGTTAATGTGTTTTTACTCTTGAATGATTGCATTATGTTTCCATGATTAATTTATGATTATGCTGCTAAATTACAAGAAGGATTTAAGTAATTAATAGGAGGAAGTTTTGGGACAAGTGATTCACCCCCCCTCTCAGTTGTATGCCTTTATTCTAACAATTGGTATCAGAGATAAGTTCCTCTAAAAGAGCTTAACCACTTGAGGAGATCTAGGATGTCTTCCTATAAGAAGGATAACCCAAGGTTTGATGGGACCAATTTCACTCTTTGGAAAAGCTGCATGGAATGTCACTTGCAATGTATGGGAATGTAATATTGGATCGGGGTTTCAAAGAAGTATGTTCCTCCCCAGAATGGTCCAAGAACTGTAGATGAAATTAGAGATGCTAAAAACAATCTTCAAGCTAAAGAAGCTCTACTAAGTGCCTTATCTGATTCAGAGCTAACAAATGTTATAGATCTAAAAACTGCATATGAGATTTGGGAAAAACTGGAACTTCTGCATGAAGGAGACAAGTATGTTAAATGTTCCAACCTTTAGAGTTTGAAAGGAAAATTCAAAAACATGAAGATGAGTGAAGATGAGAATATCACCTCTTACATGACAAAAGAAAATGAGCTTGTATGTTGCATCAGATGTGCTGGTGGAGTTCTGGATGAAGATGAAATTGTTGCTAAGGTTCTCAGATCCTTACCTCCTACTTATAGACACAAAGTTGTTGTTATGAAGGAAATCAGATCCTTAACAACTATCACAAGGGATCAATTGGTTGGTAAGATTTCTACATTCAAGTTAGCTGAGTTTGGTGATGCACTTCCCAAGACTGAATCAACGTTCAAAGCTAGTGCCTCTACAAAAGGCAAACAAAGATATGATCTAGGTGAAAGTTCCTCAAGACAGTCTTCTTGGTATGAGAAAGAAAGAAAGGATCCAGAAGAGGATGAATTAAAGATGAACAACTTGAGGCTCTCATTGCAAAAAGACTGCCAAGATGATCCGGTAAGTATGAAGGAAAATTGCCTTTCAAATGTTTTAACTACAATAAGATTGGTCATTTTGCCTCAAGGTGTCTGGAAAGATTTTCTAGGCCAAACCCTAATAGATCAAGATTCAAAAGAAGTGTTACTACGTTCATGAAGATGATGAAGAAGGAGTAACAGATGATGAATCAGAGACAAGAAACAAATCTGGAAGTGACTGGGTGTTTATTGCCATCAAGGAAGAAGATCCAATGCCCTCTGAATTTGTCAATCATAAAATGGTAGAAAGAAATCTGGCTACTCAAGTTGAAGAAAAGGATGATTGGGTCATTGACAGTGGATGCTCCCACCATATGACAGGTGACAAAAATAAGTTTATAGAATTGGAAAGGTATGAAGGTGGAGTTATAAAATTTGGTGATAATTCTGTTGGCAAGATCAGAGGTAGAGGAACTATTTCTTTTGATGGAAAGAATGAAACCAGTAATGTACTATATGTTGAAGGTCTGAAGTACAATCTTCTTAGTGTTGGATAGTTGGTGGACAAAGGCTATGATTTCTTATTCAAGAATGGAAAATGTAAGATCTTTTAAAGTTCTAGAACAGAGATTGCATCTGGTACTCAAACAAAAGGTAGTATCTTCCACTTGGTTGGTACTGGTAAAAAATGTTTATTTGCTCAAATTGATTAGAGTTGGTTGTGGCATAGAAGAATGTGTCATGTGAATTTTGATAATATCATCAAGATAAGAAACACTCAGGCTATAAGAGATCTTCCAAGACTGGTGAAACCTACTAATAGTTTGTGCAAAGAATGTCAGTTGGGTAAGAAAAGCAGAGTCACATTCAAAAGTAAGGAATAGTCTTCTACTGGATTATTGGACTTAGTTCATACTGATCTATGTGGCTTGGCAAGAATCAAAAGTTTGAAAGGTGATAGATACTTCATGTTATTAATTGATGACCACTCCCGAATGATGTGGGTGACTTTTCTGAAAGAGAAATCTAAGGCTCTTGAAAAATTCAAAATATTCAAAGCCATGGTAGAAAATGAAACCGGATTAAACATAAAATGTCTGAGGTCTAATAGAGGTGGAGAATTCACATCTGGTGAGTTCATAGAATTCTGTGAGAAACATGGGATAAAAAGACAATTGTCTGCTCCAAGGACTCCACAGTTGAATGGAGTAGTGGAAAGAAAGAACTAGACCATCCAGGAAGCATCTAGAACCATGATGATGGAAGAAAATGTTCCTCATATCTATTGGAGAGAAGCTGAAAGCAATGTTGTCTATACTCTTAATCGAGTACAAATGTTTGGCATCACTCCCACTGTGAAATCTGGTTTGGCATCACTCCCACTGTGAAGTATTTCAGAGTCTTTGGTAGCAAATGTTGTATTAAAAGAGATGAAGACATTGGCAAATTTGATGCTAGAAGTGATGAAGGAATATTCTTGGGTTATTCCACTCAAAGCAAAGCATACCAGTGTTATAACAAGAGATTGAGAAAGATGATAGAAAGTACAAATGTGAAGGTTGATGAAGGTGTTGAAAAACCCTCAAGGTTTTATGAATATGATGAAAATGATCAAAATGATGTTTTGGTTCAAACCCCTTCTGAAATTCAGATCCAGACTAATCCAGAGAATTAGGAAGAAGAGATAAGTTTGAATGAACCTGTTCAAGAAATAGAAGTGTAAGAAACTCCCAAAATTCCCAGGTATGTAAGACTGAATCACTCTGAAGATCAGATCATAGGTGATAAAAGAAAAGGTGTTCAAACAAGAAGAAAGATTGCTCAAGACTTAGAAAATTATTGTCTGATTTCAAAGATTGAACCAAAGATAGTGAATGAAGCATGCAATGATGAAAGCTGGACTAAAGCAATGGAGGAAGAGCTGATGCAAATTGAGAAAAATCACACTTGGGATCTTGTTCCCAGACCTAGAAATAAGAATGTGATTGGAACTAAATGGGTCTTCCAGAATAAACTGAATGAAGATGGTGAAGTAGTCAGAAACAAAGCCAGATTGGTCTGCAAGGGTTACTCTCAAGTAGGAGTTGATTTTCAAGAAACTTTTGCTCCAGTGGCAAGAATTGAAGCAGTCAGATTATTTCTTGCCTTTGCTACCTTCAAGGACTTCAAAGTATATCAGATGGATGTCAAGTCTACCTTCTTGAATGGTGACTTGGAAGAAGTATACATTGAGCAACCGGATGGATTTCAATTGTCTGATCATAGTGATATGGTCTGTAAGTTGAAAAAAACACTGTATGGACTCAAACAAGCCCTAAGAGCTTCGTATGAAAGACTGGATAAGCATCTTTTGAAGATTGGTTTCAACAAAGGTACTGCTGACAATAACTTGTACTTCAAAATTGAACATGAAAATATTTTGATTGTTGAAGTATTTGTTGATGATATCATTTTTGGAGGAAGAGATAGTATGTGCAAGACTTTTGCAAATCAAATGAAAAGTGAATTTGAGATGTCTATATTTGGGGAAATGAATTTCTTTTTGGGTCTACAAATCACTCAAACAAAGAAAGGAATCTTCATTTCACAGACCAAATATGTGAAAGAATTGTTGAAGAAGTTTGGGATGGAAGACTCAAAACCAATGAGTACTTCCATGGCAACTAGATGTAAATTGAGCAAAGATGATCACTCTCCTAAGGCTGATCAGAAAAAGTATAGGTCAATGATTGGAGGACTATTGTATCTTACTCAAACTAGACCTGACATTATGAATGTTGTTGGTCTTGTTGCGAGATTCCAAGCTGATCCTAGAGAATCTCATGTCATGGCAATCAAGAGGATTCTTAGATATCTAAAAGGGATAGTTGAGTATGGTTTATGGTATCGTAGAGATCATGATTTCTCACTTCATGCATATACAAATGCAGATTGGGTAGGAGATGTAGATGACTAGAAGAGTACCAGTGGTGGAGCATTCTTTTTAGGGAAAAGATTGGTTTCTTGGTTGAGCAAGAAACAAGAGGCAATATCTCTATCCACTGCAAAAGCAGAATATATTGCAGCAACAAGTAGTTGCACTCAAGTATTGTGGATGAAGCAAATGCTAAGGGACATAAGAGTGGAGTATGAGGAACCTATCACAATCTTCTGTGATAAGTACAATAAATATATCAAAAAATCTAGTGTTGCATTCAAAGACAAAACATATATCCATCAAGTTTCACTTTTTGAAAGAGCAAGTGAACAAGAATGAAGTCAGATTGGAGTTTGTGTCCTCCAAGTATCAGATTGCAGACATTTTTACTAAACCTCTACCTAAGGACTCTTTTGATTATCTCAGGGAGAAGTTAGGGGTTATTACCCCTCTGGTTCTAAATTAAGGTGCACTGATGTACATCAGTCTAGTGGATCTCATAGTCATATCTTGTGGTCTAGATTGATGATGGAAAGCTACTACTCAGGGGGAGCAGTTGGTATTGATGCAAGTATGTGCCCTTTGCCATTGATGTCAAAGGGGGAGAGAAGACGTGAAAAAGAAAAGTGATTGCTAATCAAAGGGGGAGTAGTAAAGGAAGAGAAGACATGTGAGTGGTTGTTGTTGACAGGGGGGTTATCATAGTCAGTAAGGAGAAGTTCTTGTCTTTATGGTTAAAATAGTTTTTCACATCATATGTTGCCATCAATGACAAAGGGGGAGATTGTTGCAAGTATGGGCCTAACCGGTGTTGTCATTGATGTCAACATACTCCTGTTGCATTGATGTCAAGGATTGGATGAGTTATATGATGAGGATATTGAGAAAATTAGTCCTATTAGGAATAGAGAAGAATAGTGAAGACAGTGAGGTAAAGATCTCAGTTAAGATGAAGGTCAGAGGATGCGCATCAAAGGGTTTGTAGATATGTGTCCTAAGATGATCCAGTAAATTTTTGAGAGGTCCGCATGAAGATCTAAAAAAGTTATGGCCACTTGAGTAAAACTAGTTCTGGTAGATGTTTAGAGGTGACAGAGTGACACAGAAAGGTTTGATGAGATCTGGAACTGCAATATCTTGTTCTATGGATTTGGTGGAGTGTTTAAGAAGTTAATTTGAATTGACAACTCAATTGGCTCATGGTTTAGAGGTCTGCAAGCATCTATTCCAATATAAGAGTGATGGCAGACTGTGTTCTTGAGGTTCCAGATGAAGGCGAGAAAGATTTCAGTAAGCAAAAGTAGTGTGGATGTTCTTGGTGATTCAGGAAAGCTTGTGGAGGTCTTTGGATTGTGTCTAGTTCGTGTCAGTTGTCCACATTGAAGATTGAGTTTGTAATTGAAGAATTACTTCCGGATGATGTTCTTCCTAAGTCTGGCTGACTGGATGAGTTACACATCCTGTGGATGATCTTGAAGATGTTCTGTGAAGCATGGCATGTTCCTAAAAGAAGATTGAAGTCTCAAATCTGTGTAGCTGACAGTGTGTTGATCTGCATGAAGTTTTTTGTAATTAGTCAAGTTGTATTTGTTCTATAATGTATGCCGACTTGGATGATTATCCCAAAGTCAAATGTCTTGTATAAATAAGAAGTTGTGAAATCATTTCAAATGTATCTTGGTAGAGATGAGAGTGTGGTAGAGAGAAGTGTGAAAAGTAGGGAAGAAGTGTTGGGCTTAAATGGAACTAACTCAAGCATGGTTAAGATGCTATTCTTTAGTTCAAGTATGTAATATTTATTATTCTATAGATAGTGTGTCTCCTGTAGGTAGTGGGCCTCTTGTGAGTAGTGTGCTCAGGCAGTGAGCCCTAATTGGCATGTGCCAATTTATTCATTTTATTCTTCTAACCGAGAATACAATATTGGGTTAGTCACCCCATGGTTTTTCCCTTAACCAGGTTTTCCACATCAAAATCTTGGTGTCATATGTGTTAATGTGTTTTTACTCTTAAATGATTGCATTATGTTTCCATGATTAATTTATGATTATGCTACTAAATTATAAGAAGGATTTAAGTAATTAATAGGAGGAAGTTTTGGGACAACTGATTCACCCCCCCTCTTAGTTGTATGCCTTGATTCTAACAGTTAATGCAGAGTATGAGAATAACCATGTAATAGACTCACGAATGGATGAACTATGTTTTATTACTCTCAGTTTTGAGCTTTATAGTAATGAGTTTATAAGGAGTTAACTTTATTGTATTGTATTGTATAGGTTATATACATATGCATCACGAATAATGTTATCTACCAAGAGAACTAGAATCATTTGAATTGTTAGTAAACTTTAGGGTCATATCTAAAGATAGTAACTTAGAGATATTAAGGAAGATGGGAATAAGGTTATTATGAGAATCCCATTCAAGGCTATTTGTCATTGTTGTTCATGAAGAGATCCAAAACAATGGATTAGGCTAAGTATACTAGGAATTGACCTTGTCAGGATATTTAAACATAAGGTAGTTTTTGTTTATAAACATTATCAAAATTATCTCATGATTCCTTTTTATAGGAGACAGTATCTTTTGAGAATTATATTATTATTGACATTGGTTAAGTTAATCAAGGGTTATTTCTGAATCTAGAACTCCAAGATATAAGATATGGATATAGTATTATGTCATAGTAGCTGATAGGGAGGCCAATGGGTTTAGAAAACCTATCTTGACACAACACTTCATGACCTATGTCATAACCCAAGTCTCCCTACCAATTCAAGTGTTCATAGACATTTTCTACCCCAAAATGCCTAATTCAACCTAAGCAATCTATTACAAAGGTGAAAGACCTATTTGCCTCTTGTTCCCAATACAGACACTACTTTCTCGGTGTGAGGTATTCTTCTTTGTCCTCACTACTTCCATGATTCCCAATTTCCAAGGCCTATAGCCTTCCTGAGCCCATTATCAACCCTCCTCTCTGGGTCCAGGGTTCTGATTGCTTGGTGCTCAATTCTTCCTACTCTATTTTTCACCCCTACCTTTTAAGACTGCAACTTGCATATCTAGCTAGGATATAACACAGCTTGCCTAGGACAAGTTCACATTACCTCTCTGGTAAACCATTAACTACAACAGAAGGAAAAACAAAAAAAAAGAGACTCTGCTTGATGCCCCCCCATGACTGTATAGAGGATATGTGAGGACATCAAACCAGAGCCATTATGTACAAACAAAAACAAAAACAATAGGAAAGAAAACTGATTGCTTTGTTTTAGATCGAGATATGCACACACTCTATAGAATTTCACAAGTGAATCAAATAGTCCAAGTTTTATTGCTATGAAAGTGCTTATTACATTCACAGCATTCCAAGCTTCCAACCCCTTCACAAAATGAATTTGGCCTTTTATAGATTTTACCCTTGTCAGTTACCAGATAGTTAGGGTTTCTTACATTAGTGTTGTTCCTGGCTGTTTCATCAGCCTAACACATTGGCGTCGCTGGAACCCTTTCTGTAGTTAGGGTGATAGCCTGATCCGTTTACTAATAGCTGATAGTCTACTTACTATGGTTGGCTTTTGCTGGCAGTCGTCAGTAAAACAATGCCTATCGGCATCCTCACATCTCGTTCCCCCAATAGCTTACTTCCTGCTGATGAGCCCAATGTAACTTTGACTTAGTGTTACTTTCGCTGACTGTCATCAGTGTGACAAACACCATCGACACACTCCAGAAACTTCACTCCAATCTCATGTTTCTCACCGATTGGTCACTTAACCCTATCTTCACTATCACGGCTTGCTTGACTTCAATGTCGGCAAGACTTAGCCTATCGACCGGGTGCTCTTTAGGTCTTCCAATGCCTTCGGTCACCCCAATAAAATAGTCTATAGTTTTGGTCTTCACCTATCGGTGAGACATCAACTATCAGCCGGTCACAAATTCATAGTGCCGATCGCATATTTCTCTCTGATGCTCATCTTTATCGGTCAAGCCTTCTCCTATCGGTGGAACTCCTAACATAGTTAGGGTGATAGCCTGACACATTGCACGTTGATTACTTCCACATCATACATTGTTTAACATGCAATTTATGGGGCCCCCCGATCTCCACTCAACCGATCACATAGAAAGACATGTTGACTGCTTCACACTCGAACTAAAAGAAAATCAAAGAAATACTTTATGACCAACATACTTTATGACCACTAAGGTCATCACACCAAAATGCGTTATATACATATGGGCTCACTCCAAGCCCCTTGGTGCTCCTGCACCATACTCCCCCTACACGGAAGAAGTCAAGTCACCTCCGGTGATAGCAAGGCAAAATCAATGCCATGCATCTTGAACTCAGATTCTGAACCCAGGTAGCCTCTGCATCAGGCAACTATTTCCATTTGATCAGATGCTCTAGGTACACACCATGTCTAGTTTTTTTTTTTCACTCAAGAATCCAAAATTCTCTCTACTTGTGGTTTGAGCATAGGTGGAAAAGTCACATCGTTCACTGTCTAGTTAGCCTCTGAATTAGATCCACCTACTACTAAATGTGGACCTTTAAAGAGTACCAGGTCTTGAACATTGAACACTGGTGAAATTGCCAAGTCTACCGGTAAATCAATCCTGTAGGCATTTTTCCCATACTTGTCCAGAATTCTGCAAGGACCAATCCATCTCATCTGTAGTTTAGTTGGCATGCCTTTCGACAATTTGGCTTTGTTCAAAAGAACCATGACTAAATCACCAACTTCAAACTGAAAATCGTTCTTGTGTGCATCTACTCTATCTTTGATTTTCTAGGTATTTTCCATCAATGTCTTCTTGACTTGGTCATGAATCTCCTTCATAGATTGTGCAAAATCCTCTAAATGACCACTTCTATATTCCATGTCTCCAAGATGTTGGAGTTCACATACACCTCGAGGGTGCATCCCATATACTATCTCAAATGGACTTTTGCCAATAGTTCTATTCACACTGTCATTATAGGCAAATTCTGCCTGGTAAATTACTTGATCCCAACTCTGTCCATATTCTTTTATCAAACACCTTAACAGGTCACCCAATGTCCTATTCACCACTTCTATTTGGCCATTTGTCTGTGGATGATATGCGGATCCAAAAGACAGATTTGTTCCTAACATCTGCCATAGAGTTTTCTAGAAATGTCCCATGAACTTAGCATCTCTATCAGACATGATGCTTGCTGGAAGTCCATGAATCCTTATGACCTCTTTGAAAAACAAATGAGCTATATGACTGGCATCATGAGTCACCTTACAGGGAATGAAATGACTCATCTTGCTAAATTTATCAACAACTACGAAAATACTATCAAAACTAGTCTTAGTCTTTGGTAGACCAACTACACAATCCATACTTACACAGTCCCCTAGCCTGGAAGGAATGGGTAGTGGCTGATATAGTCCAGCATTTGAAAAAGTTCCCTTGGCCTTCTGATAGATGATACACTGCTCTACATACTTTTTGATATCTTTCAGCGTCTTTGGCCAATAGTAGAACCTCTAGACTAACTCCAATGTTTTGTTCAGACCAAAATGTCCACTCAAACTGCCATTATGCTTCTCCTGTATGAGATTTTCTCTAATGGATCCTTTTGGTACACACAACTATCCACCTTTGAACAACAACCCCTGCTGCAATGTGTAATCTACAAATTCACTATGAAAGTGATTTTCAAAGTCTTGACAGACCTTGTGTGCTTCAGTAAAATCTTCATCTTCCTTGTAGAGGGCTATGAACTCTTTCATTCCTATGCTTCTTAATTGTACCTCTTGTACTGTGAGCAGCCTCCTGCTTAAAGCATCTGCTACCTTGTTGAGCTGCCCTTCTTATGCTTAATTGTGAATGTGTAAGACAGCAAGTACTCCATCCACTTGATATGCCTATGGCTCAACTTATCCTGTGATTTGAGAAAACTCAAAGCTTGATTATCTGTATATACAACAAATTCCTTAGGTAGGAGATAATGCCTCTATTTTCTATGTACCTGGACTAGAGCATAGAGCTCCAAGTCATATGAAGAGTATCTGCTCTTTTCTTCATTTAGCCTCTCACTGAAAAAGGCTACTGGTCTATTCTCTTGGCTGAGTATTACACCTACTACAATATTGCTAGCATCACATTCTAAAGTGAATAACTTATCAAAACTAGGTAGCACTAACACTGGTTGTGTGGCTACTTCTTTCTTCAACAATTCAAAACTCTTATCAGCTGCTTGTGTCCATTGAAACTTTGTTTTTATCCCACCTTTGATTGTATCAAGCATGGGTGCACAGATAGCACTGAAATTCTTTATGAATTTTCTATAAAACTGAGCTAATCCATGAAAACTTCTCACCTCAGTTGCTACTCTGGGAGTAGGCCAATTCCATATGGCTTCTACCTTTGACTTGTCCAGCTTCACTTCTCCTTTGGAGAACACAAAACCAAGGTATACCAGTTCCTGCTTCATGAATTCACACTTCTCCAAATTTATGGTTAGTCGTTCATCATGTAACTTTTTCAAAATAGTGTTTACATGTTCAGGATGCTCTTCTTTAGTTTGACTAAAAATTAAGATATCATCTAGATAAACAACTACAAATTTACCCATATAGTCTGTGAGGACTTCATTCATGAGCCTCATGAATGTGCTGGGAGCATTCGATAGACCAAATGGCATAACAAGCCATTCATACAGTCCTTCTGTGGTCTTGAAGGCTATTTTCCACTCATCACCTTCCTTGATTCTGATTTGGTGATAACCCCTTTTTTAGATCTATCTTGGTGAAGTATTTAGCCCCTCCTAAACAATCCATAAGATCTTCAATTCTGGGAATTGGAAATCTGTACATTATGGTGATCTTATTGATAGCTTTGGAGTTTATGCATAGTCTCCATGTCCCTCCTTTCTTTGGTGCCAACACTGTAGGCACTGCACAAGGACTTATGCTTTTCCTAACCAATTCCTAGTCAAGCAATTCTTGTACTTGTCTGGCTATCTCCTTATGTTGATCTGGAGTCATCTTGTAAGGAGCTTTGTTAGGCAGTGATGCTGCTGGAATTAGATCTATCTGATGGCTAATCGTTCTTTGTGGAGGTAGTGCTACTAGTGTTCCTTCACTAATTATGTCCTTATATTGTTCCAGTATAGTCTGTACTTCTTTTGGGACCACTACCTTTCTGTCTTTTTGCTCCTCCTTAGGTTTCACTATGATAGCATAACCAATACCATCCTCCTTAAGAGTGTTCAAAAACTCTTTACTACTCACAATTAAGACATTAGGGCTTTTAGTCTTATTTGCTTCTTCATCTTTCAATGACTGAATTTTATAGGTAACACCATATTTTTGAAAAGAATATGCATTCTTCTCACCATCATGTACCCCTTTTCGGTCATACTACCATGGTCTGTCCAATAAGAGATGACATGCATCCATGGGTAGGATATCACAGAGTTCCTTGTCTTTGTATCCACCTATACCAAACTCTACCCAAGTTTTCTCATTGACTATCACATGCTGACCTTTATTTAACCACGTGACTCTATATGGATTTGAATGAGGTATTCTTTGCAAATTTAATTTTCTAACTACTTCATCAGACACTATGTTATCAATAGACCCAGAGTCTATGATTACTTGACATACCTTATTCATAATCTTACATCTGATTCTGAATAAATCTCTCCTTTGGCTTGGTTCAGCTTTCACTGGTTCTTTGATCAAAGTTCTCCTTACCATAATGTTCTCTCCCACTTCTGAGGCTAGACTAATTTTAGGTGTTTTGTTGCTTGAAGCATCATCTTGTACATAATGATTTCTTTTATCAACTCCTTGAGAAGAAGATGTGCCCTTATTAGGACCCCTGTATGCTGGATGGCCTAATTGACCACAATTGTAGCATTTCATAGTGGCAAAGTAGGATCCTCTGCCTGATCCTCCTGATCTTCCTCTGCTAGATCCCCTTCCTTAGTAGTTTCCTCTACTACTAGTCTCTCCACTCTGCTCTGTGAGTTTGGATTCTCCTTGGGGCCTTTGATCAGTGTTCCTACCACCATAACTTCCCCTTCCTCTGTTGTCAATACCTCTTCCTCTTCCTCTTAATTTGCTGCTTGACTCTTGCTTCTTCTTGCTCTTCTCCTCTACCTTGAGTGCTAGCTGATAGCTTTGATGCACTATTGTAGGGCTGAATAAGCTAATTTCCTCTTGAATACTCCACCTCAAACCATTGAGATATCTTGCCACTTTTACATTTTCATCTTCCATCACCTTAGACCTCAGGCATAGTTTTTGAAACTCCTCAGTGTATGCATTGACATCTAATTCTCTTTGTCTCAAATTTTGTCGTTTCTTGTGCAATTGGACTTCATAATCTCCAAGCATGTAGACTTCTTTGATTTTAGCCACCATACCTTTCCAAGTAGCTATAGGTTTCTTGCCTTCTTTTTCTCTTTTTGTTTGAACAAATTTCCACCATGTCAAAGTAGCTCCTCGGAGTCTTGATTTAGCCACTTTCAATTTTTGTGCTTCAGTCACTCCATCACATTCAAAGTGATTTTCTATACCTTCTATCGATTCCATAACCAAATCAGGTTCCATCTTCCCACTAAAAATAGGAACTCCTTCTAATGACTTAACACTCATGGCTTTCAAGGCCTTCAAGAAAGGTTCTTCTTCCATCTTAGGATCAGGTGTGGGCTCTTCATCTTCTATAAACACACCTTTTTCCTTACGTTCAGAATCTTTCATTTTCTGACTGACTTGTTTAGTTTTTACCATCATTACACCCAATTTACTTTCCATTTCTGCCAATCTTTCCTATAGGAGCCTATTCTCCTCTTCTTGTTCATCAACTTTCTTTGCCAATTCTGCATTCATCACCATCTTTTTGGATGAACCTATATACTCACTTGAACTCGGTGATGACATACAACTTCTTCTATTCTAATCTAAGAATAGCCTAAATCTTTAACTTGCTCTGATACCAATTTGATAGGGAGGCCAATGGGTTTAGAAAACCTATCTTGACACAACACTTCAAGACCTATGTCATACCCCAAGTCTCCCTACCAATTCAAGTGTTCATAGACATTTTCTACCCCAAAATGCCTAATTCAACCTAAGCAATCTATTACAGAGGTGAAAGACCTATTTGCCTCTTGTTCCCAATACAGACACTGTTTTCTCAGTGTGAGGTATTCTTCTTTGTCCTCACTGCTTCCAAGATTACCAATTTCCAAGGCTTATAGCCTTCTTTATCCCATTATCAACCCTCCTCTCTGGGTCTAGGGTTCTGATTGCTTGGTGCTCAATTCTTCCTACTTTGTTTTTCACCCCTACCTTTTAAGACTACAACTTGCATACCTAGCCGGGCTATAGCACAGCTCGCCTAGGACAAGTTCACATTACCTCTCTCTAGTAAACCATTAACTACAACAAAAGGAAAAACAAAAAAAAGAGACTTTGCTTGATGCCCCCCCATGACTGTACAGAGGATATGTGAGGACATCAAACCAGAGCCATTATGTACAAACAGAAACAAAAATAACAAGAAAGAAAACTGACTGCTTTGTTTTAGACTGAGATATGCACACACTCTACAGAATTTCACAAGCGAATCAAACAGTCCAAGTTTTTATTGCTATGAAAGTACGTATTACATTCGCAGCATTCCAAGCTTCCAACCCCTTCACAAAATGAATCTGGCCTTTTATAGTTTTTACCCTTGTCCATTATCAGACAGTTAGGGTTTCTTACATTAGTATTGTTCCTGGCTATTCGATTGACCTAACACATTGGCATTGTTGGAACCCTTTCTACAGTTAGGGCGATAGCCTGATCCCTTTACTAATAGCCGACAGTCTACTTACTGTGGTTGGCTTTTGCTGGCAGTCGTCGATAAAACAATGCCTATCGGCATCCTCACATCTCATTCCCCTGATAGCTTACTTCCTGCCGATGAGATCAACGTAACTTTGACTAAGTGTTACTTTCCCTGACTGTCATCGGTGTGACAAACACCATCGACACACTCCAGAAACTTCACTCCGATCTCACATTTCTCACCGATCGGTCACTTAACCCTGTCTTCATCGTCACGGCTTGCTTGACTTCAACGTCGGCAAGACTTAGCCTATTCGGGTGCTCTTCAGGTCCTTCGATGCCTCTGGTCACCCCGATACAATAGTCTGGGGTTTTGGTCTTCGCCTATTGGTGAGACATCAACTATCGGCCGGTCACAAATTCATAGTGCCGATAGTATATTTCACTCCGATGGTCATCTTTATTCGTCAAGCCTTCTCCTATCGGTGGAACTCCTAACGTAGTTAGGGTGATAGCCTGACACATTGCACTTTGATTACTTCCACACATCATACATTATTTAACATGCAATTTGTGGGGCCCCCCGATCTCCACTCAACTGATCACATAGAAAGACATGTTGACTGCTTCACACTCAAACTAAAAGAAAATCAAAGAAATACTTTATGACCAACATACTTTATGACCACTAAGGTCATCACACTAAAATGCTTTATATACATATGGGCTCACTCCAAGCCCCTTGGTGCTCCTGCACCATACTCCCCCTGCGCGGAAGAAGTCAAGTCAGCTCCGGTGACAGCAAGGCAAAATCAATGCCCCGCTTCTTGAACTTGGATTCTGCAACCCAGGTAGCCTCCACGTCAGGCAACTATTTCCATTTGACCAGATGCTCTAGGTACACACCATGTTTGGTTTTTTTTTCACTCAAGAATCCAAAATTCTCTCTGTCTATGGTTTGAGCATAGCTGGCAAAGTCACATCGCTCATCGTCTGGTCAGCCTCTGAATTAGATCCACCTGTTGTTGAATGTGGACCTTTAAAGGGTACCAAGTTCTAAACATTGAACACTGGTGAAATTGCCAAGTCTACTGGTAAATCAATCTTGTAGGCATTTTTCCCATACTTGTCCAGAATTCTGCAAGGACCAATCCGTCTCATCTGTAGTTTAGTTGGCATCACTTTCTGCAATCAAACTTTGTTCAAATGAACCATGACTAAATCACCAACTTCAAACTGAACATCCTTCCTATGTGCATCTACCCTATCTTTGATTTTCTAGGTATTTTCCATCAATGTCTTCTTGACTTGGTCATGAATCTCCTTCATAGATTGTACAAAATCTTCAGCATGACCACTTCTATATTCCATGTCTCCAAGATGTCAGAGTTCACATACACCTTTAGGGTGCATCCCATATACTATCTAAAATGGACTTTTGCCAGTAGTTCTATTCACACTGTGATTATAGGCAAATTCTTCCTGGTAAATGACTTGATCCCAACTCTGTCCATATTCTTTTGTCAAACACCCTAACAGGTTACCCAATCTCCTGTTCACCACTTCTGTTTGGCCATCTATCTATGGATGATATGCGGATCCAAAAGACAGATTTGTTCCTAACATCTGCCATAGACTTTTCCAGAAATGTCCCATGAACTTAGCATCTCTACCAGACACGATGCTTGCTGGAAGTCCATGAATCCTTATGACCTCTTTGGAAAACAAATGAGCTATATGACTGGCATCATGAGTCACCTTACAGGGAATGAAATGACTCATCTTGCTAAATCTATCAACAACTACAAAAATACTATCAAAACCAGTCTTAGTCTTTGGTAGACCAACTACGAAATCCATACTTACATAGTCCCATGGCCTGGAAGGAATGGGTAGTGGCTGATACAGTCTAGCATTTGAAGAAGTTCCCTTGGCCTTCTGACAGATGATACACTGCTCTACATACTTTCTGATATTTTTGGGCATCTTTGGCCAATAATAGAACCTATGGACTAACTACAATGTGTTGTTCAGACCAAAATGTCCACTCAAACTGCCATTATGCTTCTCCTATATGAGATTTTATCTCATGGATCCTTTTGGTACACACAACTGTCCACCTTTGAACAACAATCCCTGCTGCAATGTGTAATCTGCAAATTCACTATAAAAGTGATTTTCAAAGTCTTGACAGACCTTGTATGCTTCAGCAAAATCTTCATCTTCGTTGTAGAGGGCTATGAACTCTTTCATTCCTATGCTTCTTAATTGTACCTCTTGTAATGTGAGCAGCCTCCTGCTTAAAGCATCTACTACCTTGTTGAGCTGGCCCTTCTTACGCTTAATTGTGAATGTGTAAGACAGCAAGTACTCCATCCACTTGATATGCCTATGGCTCAACTTATCCTGTGAGTTGAGAAAACTCAAAGCTTGATTATCTGTATATATAACAAATTTCTTAGGTAGGAGATAATGCCTCTATTTTCTAAGTGCCTGGACTAGAGCATAGAGCTCCAAGTCATATGAAAAGTGTCTACTCTTTTCTTCATTTAGCCTCTCATTGAAAAAGGCTACTAGTCTATTCTATTGGCTAAGTACTGCAACTACTGCAATATTGCTAGCATCACATTCTAAAGTGAATAACTTATCAAAACTAGGCAGCATTAACACTGGCTGTGTGGCTACTTCTTTCTTCAACAATTCAAAACTCTTATCAGCTGCTTGTGTCCATTGAAACTTTGTTTTTATCCCACCTTTGATTGTATCAAGCATGGGTGCACAGATAGCACTGAAATTCTTTATGAATTTTCTATAAAACTGAGCTAAGCCATGAAAACTTCTCGCCTCAGTTGCTACTCTGGGAGTAGGCCAATTCCATATGGCTTCTACCTTTGACTTGTCCAGCTTCACTTCTCCTTTGGAGAACACAAAACCAAGGTATACCACTTCCTGCATCATGAATTCACACTTCTCCAAATTTATGGTTAGTCGTTCATCATGTAACTTTTTCAAAACAGTGTTTACATGTTCAAGATGCTCTTCTTTAGTTTGACTAAAAATTAAGATATCATCTAGATAAACAACTACAAATTTACCCATATAGTCTATGAGGACTTCATTCATGAGCCTCATGAATATGTTGGGAGCATTCGATAGACCAAATGGCATAACAAGCCATTCATACAGTCCTTCTGTGGTCTTAAAGGCTATTTTCCACTCATCACCTTCCTTGATTCTGATTTGGTGATAACCACTTTTCAGATCTATCTTGGTGAAGTATTTAGCCCCTCCTAAACAGTCCATAAGATCTTCAATTCTGGGAATGGGAAATCTGTACCTTATGGTGATCTTATTGATAGCTCTGGAGTCTGTGCATAGTCTCCATGTCCCTCCTTTCTTTAGTGCCAACACTATAGGTACTGCACAAGGACTTATGCTTTTCCTAACCAATCCCTGGTCAAGCAATTCTTGTACTTGTCTGACAATCTCCTTATGTTGATCTGGAGTCATCTTGTAAGGAGCTTTGTTAGGCAGTGATGCTCTTGGAATCAGATCTATCTGATGGCTAATAGTTCTTTGTGGAGGTAGTGCTGCTGGTGTTCCTTCACTAATTATGTCCTTATACTATTCTAGTATAGTCTGTACTTCTTTTGGGACCACTACCTTTTTGTCTTTTTGCTCCTTCTTAGGTTTCACTATGATAGCATAACCAATACCATCCTCCTTAAGAGTGTTCAAAAACTCTTTACCACTCACAATTAAGACATTAGGGCTTTTAGTCTTATTTGCTTCTTCATCTTCCAATGACTGAATTTTGTAGGTAACACCATCTTTTTGAAAAGAATATGCATTCTTCTCACCATCATGTACGGCTTTTTGGTCATATTGCCATGGTCTGCCCAATAAGAGATGACATGCATCCATGGGTAGGATATCACAGAGTGCCTTGTCTTTGTATCCACCTATACTAAACTCTACCCAAGTTTGTTCATTGACTATCACACGCTGACCTTTATTTAACCACGTGACTCTATATGGATTTGAATGAGGTATTCTTTACAAATTTAATTTTCTAACTACTTCATCAGACACTATGTTATCAATAGACCCTGAGTCTATGATTACTTGACATACCTTATTCATAATCTTGCATCTGATTCTGAATCAAGCTCTCCTTTGGCTTGGTTCAGCTTTCACTAGTTCTTTGATCAAAGTTCTCCTTACCATAATGTTCTCTCCCACTTCTGAGGCTAGACTAATTTCAGGTGTTTTGTTGCTTGAAGCATCATCTTGTACATAATGATTTCTTTTATCAACTTCTTGAGAAGAAGATGTGCCCTTATTAGGACCCCTGTATGCTGGATGGCCTAATTGACCACAATTGTAGCATTTCATAGTGGCAAAGTAGGATCCTTTGCCTGATCCTCCTGATCTTCCTCTGCTAGATCCCCTTCCTTAGTAGTTTCCTCTACTACTAGTCTCTCCACTCTGCTCTGTGAGTTTGGATTCTCCTTGGGGCCTTTGATCAGTGTTCCTACCACCATAACTTCCCCTTCCTCTGTTGTCTCTACCTCTTCCTCTTCCTCTTAATTTGCTGCTTGACTCTTGCTTCTTCTTGCTCTTCTCCTCTACCTTGAGTGCTAGCTAATAGCTTTGATGCACTATTGTAAGGCTGAATAAGCTAATTTCCTCTTGAATACTCCACCTCAAACCATTGAGATATCTTGCCACTTTTACATTTTCATCTTCCATCACCTTAGACCTCAGGCATAGTTTTTGAAACTCCTCAGTGTAAGCATTGACATCTAATTCTCTTTGTCTCAAATTTTGTCATTTCTTGTGCAATTGGACTTCATAATCTCCAAGCATGTAGACTTCTTTGATTTTAGCCACCATACCTTTCCAAGTAGCTATAGGTTTCTTGCCTTCTTTTTCTCTTTTTGTTTGAACAAATTTCCACCATGTCAAAGCAGCTCCTCTGAGTCTTGATTTAGCCACTTTCAATTTTTGTGCTTCAGTCACTCCATCACATTCAAAGTGATTTTCTATAACTTCTATCCATTCCATAACCAAATCAGGTTCCATCTTCCCACTAAAAATAGGAACTCCTTCCAATGACTTACCACTCATGGCTTTCAAGGCCTTCAAGAAAGGTTCTTCTTCCATCTTAGGATCAGTTGTTGGCTCTTCATCTTCTATAGACACACCTTTTTCCTTACCTTTAGAATCTTTCATTTTCTGACTGACTTCTTTAGTTTTTACCATCATTACACCTAGTTTACTTTCAATTTCTGCCAATCTTTCCTATAGGAGCCTATTCTCCTCTTCTTGTTCATCAACTTTCTTTGCCAATTTTACATTAGTCACCATCTTTTTGGATGAACCTACAGACTCACTCAAACTCAGTGATGACATACAACTTCTTCTATTCTAATCTAAGAATAGCCCAAATTTTTAAGTTGCTCTGATACCAATTTGATAGGGAGGCCAATGGGTTTAGAAAACCTGTCTTGACACAACACTTCAAGACCTATGTCATACCCCAAGTCTCCCTGCCAATTCAAGTGTTCATAGACATTTTCTACCCCAAAATGCCTAATTCAACCTAAGCAATCTATTACAGAGATGAAAGACCTATTTGCCTCTTGTTCCCAATATAGACATTGCTTTCTCAGTGTGAGGTATTCTTCTTTGTCCTCACTGCTTCCAAGATTCCCAATTTCCAAGGCTTATAGCCTTTTTGAGCCTGTTATCAACCCTCCTCTCTGGGTCCAAGGTTTTGATTGCTTGGTGCTCAATTCTTCCTACTCTATTTTTCACCCCCGCCTTTTAAGACTGCAACTTGCATACCTAGTTGGGCTATAGTACAGCTCGCCTAGGACAAGTTCACATTACCTCTCTTTGGTAAACCATTAACTACAATAGAAGGAAAAACAAAAAAAAAGAAACTTTGCTTGATGCCCCCCCATGACTGTACAGAGGATATGTGAGGACATCAAACCAGAGCCATTATGTACAAATAGAAACAAAAATAACAAGAATGAAAATTGACTGCTTTGTTTTAGACCAAGATATGGACACACTCTATAGAATTTCACAAGTGAATCAAACAGTCCAAGTTTTTATTGCTATGAAAGTGCTTATTACATTCGTAGCATTCCAAGCTTCCAACCCCTTCACAAAATGAATCTGGCCTTTTATAGTTTTTACCCTTGTTCATTATTAGACAGTTAGGGTTTCTTACATTAGTATTGTTCCTGGCTGTTCCATCGGCCTAACACATTGGCATCACTGGAACCCTTTCTGCAATTAGGGTGATAGCCTGATCCCTTTACTAATAGCTGACAGTCTACTTATTGTGGTTGGCTTTTGTTGGTAGTTGTCGGTAAAACAATGCCTATCAGTGTCCTCACATCTCGTTCCCCCGATAGCTTACTTCCTGTCGGTGAGCCCAACATAACTTTGACTTAGTGTTACTTTCGCTGACTGTCATTGGTGTGACAAACACCATCGACACACTCTAGAAACTTCACTCTGATCTCACGTTTCTCACCGATCGGTCACTTTACCCTATCTTCACCATCACGGCTTGCTTGACTTCAATGTTAGCAAGACTTAGCCTATCAGCCCGGTGCTCTTCAGGTCTTCCAATGCCTCCGGTCACCCCGATACAATAGTCTGCGGTTTTGGTCTTCGTCTATCAGCGAGACATCAACTATCGGCCGGTCACAAATTCATAGTGCCAATTGCATATTTCACTCTGATGGTCATCTTTATCGGTCAAGCCTTCTCCTATCAATGGAACTCCTAACCTAGTTAGGGTGATAGCCTGACACATCGCACTTTGATTACTTCCACACATCATACATTGTTTAACATGCAATTTGTGGGGCCCCCCGATCTCCACTCAACCGATCACATAGAAAGACATGTTGACTGCTTCACACTCAAACTAAAAGAAAATCAAATAAATACTTTATGACCAACATACTTTATGACCACTAAGGTCATCACACCAAAATGCCTTATATACATATGGGCTCACTCCAAGCCCCTTGGTGCTCCTGCACCAATAGCAAGGAACATTAGGGTAACCCTAGGGTCGACTACAAACCAATAGAGTGGTTATGTCATATAGACTTACTCAAGTCCTAAGTATTATTATCATGACTCTCAGTTTAAACTATTGCATGAATAGGGTTGATAAGGGATATAAACTGTGTGAATAAGACAGTATCCAAGTCAAGTAGGGGTGGGCGAACATAATGACTCTGTTCTTTTCTTTTTTTTTAAAGATAATGCACTGGTAAACTTTTTAACGTGACCAGTGACACTGGCGTGACACGCCCTCTGGCTCCACACTAACACTTTTGCCTAGAGCAATGAACCGATGAGGCCACAACATGGGGGACCTCATCCCCAAGAAAGAACACTTCAAACCTACGAGCTTGTTGGCCCAACAAAGGCGTAAAGCCTGTGAGCTCATTGGCCCAGTGGGGGTTTGAACTCTGGTGGCCACTAGTACAACCAAGCGACTTAACCATCGAACCACACCCTTAATGGCATAATGACTATGTTCTTTACGAACATTATTGAAATTAAAAACTTTGGCCAAAGTAGTGCATTTATTTTCTGCATGCATTGTCGGTTCACTATATTCGAAATTGCTCATCCTATCAAAAATCATACTTAGCTAGAGGGTATCTAGGGTTGTATAGTTGATAAAGTTGAGTAGAATACAACACTATGTACTCAGGAATGGTGAATTACCACTGGTCACCTAAGGTCTATATTCCTCGTGAAGGGAAGGGCCACTTCCTATGTGGATTGTGTGTTGGAGACCATCAGTCTATGGTTGGAGATAAATCATTGGAAGGATGCTCTCTCTCCAAGTAGAAAACATGCCAGGACTTGTGATAAAGATGTCAGCTATTCAGATGTAGTATTGATTCCAAATTTTGATATGTAATTGTTTTACATTTGTAAACATTGTAAACAAAAAGACAATATGGGTATATTGTATTTTGTAGAAGAAATCTTGTAATTGTAGTTACTTGATTATTTGTTAAATAAAAGAAAAATTTTCTCTATCTCATTTTTACCTTGTTGAGTTACTCTATAGTGATTTTTTGGATTTTTAGTATGTTTAAAGAACGTGGATGTTACATATGGTATCAGAGCAACCAGGTTCAGCACTAGGGATTATGAGACCACTATGCTTGCCTATAGTCAACGTTATGCGGTTAGCTAATGTTTGAAAATTTATGTGCCAGGATGGTACATTTTAAGAAGATAGCAAGAAAGTCTATTAATTCGATCCAACGTTTCCTTAAAGCTAAAAGAGAACATGAGGCCATTATGAAAACCTTTGAGGGAACCAATGATGAGAGTGACATTTGGTTGAGTGATACCGAAACTCTAGTGACTGCCTTAACTTGAGTCAAGCAAGTGAGAAAGGCATACCTAGAAAGGGTTAAAGATGAGAAAATAACTTTGGTTATGTGAGATCTCAGTATACCCTTAACTGCTGAGATCATAGAAGTTAGGTCCAATAGTGAGTCAGAGGGTTATATACCTCAAGATTATGTATTTAAAAATGAGTCTGAAGGATATACTCCTCTTGAGCATGATTTTTGAAGTCATTTCATGTATTAAAGAAGAAAACTTTTTACTTTTGAAAAGAAATAAATAAAATGAGTTGTTTTTGTGCCAAACTATTGTTTAAAGAGGGAGGAGGTGAAAACTCTCATGGAGAAAGTAGAGAAAATAATGAAGATCAGAGTAAGAGTACAGAACCTCATAAAGAGGCAAGGGATAGATTGACTTTAGAGCTCTCAAAGGATATGAAGAAGGTTGTTCCACCTAAATTTGATGGGACAGAAACTGAAGATGTTGTACAAGCTTTGTTAACAGAGATGGAAAAGTACTTCGAGATAAGAAATTATTCAGAGGTGACCAAGGTGGTATGGGGGCATTCCAACTGGCAGGAGAAGCATCCACTTGGTGGATGAATAAAAAAATGGACTTAAATTTAAGCTCTCTAAGGGTAACTTGGGATGAGTTCGTGGAACTCTTTCACAAGAGGTGGTTACCACAACTCTATTTTGATCAGAAACTGACTGATTTTTAGATTCTTCAACAATCGTCAAGCCGAGTATCAAATCACACCCATTGAGATGATAGGTACTTTGTTTGTATTGAAAATGGTTGAGCAAACACAAAGACAGTTATTCAAACCATGAATGCACAACAAAACATAAAATAATACATATTAATGTCTTCAAACGATATTGCAATACAATTCAATGATATCATTAAATGGCTTTTTAAAGCCTTATTATTCCCATATATAACTTCTTACAGGAAAGTAACTTCCCAAAACCTAACTTATAAACTAACATTTATTTAATATGCATAAACTAACAATGTAATACTATATGTCTATTATGCCAACATTTCCCCCCTTATTACATTATTCCTGCAATAGTACCAAGGGACCCCCCTTGAATGCTAACATACTCAACAAAGCTAATTACATAATATGAATACATATTTTATAAAAGATCTTCTCCCAAAGAACAAATCCTGAACCAAGCGGGACTCCATCATGCTATCTCGTCTACCCTAGGAAAGACATAGCTTTGAGCTGTGTTCTTGAGCTCTTTAGTCCCAAGCTCTCAAATCACAGAGTCTAGATTTATTCGATAATGAACCCTAAGAGATACAACAGATCTCTGCCATTGTCTAGTGACTGCGAAAGGGTATAATTCTTGATCATATACTCTTTGAAGATCGCTAGACAACAATCCATATTGAGCTCAATACCAAATCCCAAACCTGTCTCCAAAACAAAATCTTCACAAAACATACATTCTTCAAATCCGTCAGCATCAACAAAGAAAAACAAAACAACCAAAACCAAAAATACTTCTCATGCAAAGCATCATCTCAAAGCAAGAACCTAACTTGAGATGATGGAAAATCCTCCATCCTCTGATGTTGGATGCCTCTAATATGACCCTGTTACACTTTAACCAATTGATGTCTTGGATGAGTCTTTGGAGGCCTCATTAAGTGTAGTATAAATGGCCCTGAGAGTGCAAGCAATGTTTGATGTAGCCATGATAGAATAAAATGAACAAGGTATCAGATTCCACCAAAAGTGCACCTTTTACAATATAGTGTAAACACAATAATTCTTCTTTCTCCAAGATATTAAAAAAAAATCAAATACTCGCATGTTTGTGTATAAATAAAACCTTATATCTCCAATGACAAAATAATATTTAAAATGGAAAAAATATAACCTTATACCTCCCAAGTTTTGAACTCATAATCTTCTCACACCAACTATTAATTCCTCCAACTCATCTATGTATGAGTTACCTCCAACAATCACAATGATAGCTAAAATTCTAAGATTTGACGTTTATTAAAATCCTTTCACTTCAAATACTGACCTAAAAAATGCCAAATATCATGGATATTAACTAGTTATTCTCATATACCTCTACCCATTGTTCATTTCACACGGCCTCACACAGACTTTAATAGCTTCACATGGTTTTACACTGTAAGATTAAACCATGATTGAAGGAAGAAATGTTTGACTCACCAATAGAATGATGCAACCCTTAAATCTCCTCACTGACACCCATCAACCTAAGAAAGGTGGCTTTCATCATTTGCAGTAGTACATGCCAATCTCAGCGTCAAAATTTGTGCAAGGATACTAGGAATCTTCAAATAAGTGTTTTCCTCCTTCATGCCTCAATCGCACTTATGCAATGCTTAAAAAAAACTTACGTAATGGCAGAAAATAGCATAATGTTGCAGTATACATAATATCTTCATATAGTGCAAATCTTCAGAACACCTCACCAAAAATTACCAGCGTAGTAGAAACACCAATTAATAGTCTTTTATATGTAGATTTTAACTCATAGGCACAAGATTTATATTGTAGATCTTCATTGCCAATCTACTCACTCCACAAAAAAAAAAAATTGTACTCTCATAGCACAGAATCATGAAGATGTCTCAAGAAAAAAATTGCACAATTAAGAACATGCCATAGGCCACAGTAGGAATGAAACTGCACCTTACATGGCTGGGAAAAAGGGGTTCAAGTATCTCGTAAAAACTAGACAAAGATGCCATCCCTTTTATGTAGTAGAGATTCAAGAATTCCACATACAAAATGCTTCCATAGTGTAAACACTGCTCTGATACCATATTGAAAATGGTTAAGCAAACACAAAGACAGTTATTCAAACCATGAATGCATAGCAAAACATAAAATAATATATATTAATGTCTTTGAATGATATTGCAATACAATTCAATGGCTTTTTAAAGCCTTATTATTCCAGTATATAACTTCTTACGGGAAAGTAACTTCCCAAAACCTAACTTATAAACTAACAATGTAATACTATATGACTATTATGCCAATAGTTTGGAGTCCCCATATCTATTTTGATTGATACAGGAGCCACAAAAACTTTGTTTCTCCTAGAATTTTAAGTAAAGTTTCTAGAAAAGTTGGTTACATGTCTAAACCTTGGTCAGTAGAATATGCTAACCAATCTAAGGCTCAGGTAGAGAAATGTTTTTTTGAAGCCAAGGTTGACCTTCCTGGTTTCTCAACTAAAGTAAATTTGTATGTAGCCCCCTTAGGTTCTTATGATGTGATCCTAGGAATGAATTGGTTATGGAAACATAGAGCTAAGGTTGACTGTTTTTCAAAAACAGTTGAATGCTTAGATGATTTGGGGAATCTGACCCAATTCCAAGGGATTCAAAGTGAAGTTAAAATTAGGACTATCTCTGCTAAGCAATTAAAAAGGGCTAGAAGGAAAGGTTGTCAGTTGTTTGTAGTCAAAACGGAACAAGTGGAAGAAGGGGTAGAAAACCCTAGGTTATCTTTTGGGGAAAAGTATCCCTTTCTTTGGGAATTTCAGGATGTGTTTCTAGAAGAACTTCCAAGATTGCCTCCCAAGAGGATGTTTGATTTTGCTATTGATATTAAACTAGGATTTGAGCCTATATCAAAAGCACCCTATCGTATGACAACAACTGAATTAATGGAATTGAAAGCACAATTACAAGAATTGTTGGCAAAAGGTTTAATCAGACCTAGTGTTTCACATTGGGGTGCATCGATTATTTTTGTTAAGAAGAAGGATGGAACCCTTCATTTATGTATAGATTATCCTATGCTTAATAAAGGAAGGGTAAAGAACAAATATCTTTTGCCATGTATTGATGATCTTTTTTATTAGATGCGTGAAGCTGTTGTGTTTTCAAAGATAGATTTACGATCGGGATACCATCAGTTAATACTGAAGGATGAAGATATTCATAAGACAACTTTTAGAACTAGATATGGACACTATGAGTTCACAGTGTTTCCATTTGTTTCGACAAATGCTCTGGCTGCATTCATGAATCTCATGAATAGTATATTTAGAGATTGTTTGGATAAGTTTGTTTTAGTATTTCTAGATGATATACTCATTTATTCTAAGAATGAGGAAGAACATCATCAACACCTGCAAATAGTTCTGTAGAGGTTAAGAGAACATAATTTATATGGGAAACTATCTAAGTGCACATTCTTTAGAAGGAGGTTCAATACCTAGGTCATATCATATCAGCTAATGGAATATCTATTGATCCTGAAAAAATCACAACTATTCTAGATTGGCCTGTACCAACAAATGTACATGAGGTGCATAGTTTCATGGGCCTGGTAGGCTATTATAGAAAGTTTGTTCTAAATTTCTCTAGTATTACTAGTCCAATCACTTCCCTACAGGGGAAAGGAAAGAGATTTGAATGGATAGACAAATGTCAGGAAGCATTTGATCTCTTAAAGAAAAAGTTAACTACAACTCCAATCTTGAAAGTTCCTAACCCCGAAGGACAATTTGAGGTAATTACAGATGCCTCGAGAGAAGGATTAGGAGTCCTTATGCACGATGGAAGAGTTATTGCATATGAGTCTAGGAAATTGAAATCCTATGAGAAAAATTATGCGCCGCATGATTTGGAATTGGCAGCAGTAACTCATGCCTTACAAATGTGGAGACATTATCTGTTGGAAAAGACCTTTGTACTTAAATTAGATCATCAAAGTCTGAAGTATATTTTCTCACAACCAAATTTGAATGCTCGACAAAGGAGATGGTTAGAATTGATATCTAAATATGACTTTGAGATAAACTACATCAAAGGAAAAGAAAATAGAGTAGTTGATGCTTTGAGTCGTAGAAGACATATAGCTTCTATTATTTCTATTCACAGAAATTTTAAAGATTTTTATTGCAAAATTTGTCTGGTGGTGAGTTTTATGAGCAGGTTAAGCAGGCTCTGAAAGATAATCGTATAGATCCAAGGTATAATGCTTTTCTATTTGAGTCAGATGGACTATTGTTATAAAGATAGAATTTATGTACTTGATTTAGCTGGATTGAGGGATTTAGTATGGAAAAAAGTTCATACTGCACCGTGTTTAGGACATCTAGGAGTGACCAAACTTCTAGCAGATGTTAAACCTCTTTATTTCTGGAAGGGAATGAAGAATGATGCTACAAAATTTGTAGCAAGTTGTTTAGAATGTCAAAGGATATAAGCAAAGCATCATCACCCCACAAGATTATTATATCTGCATGATCTACCAGAGTAGAAATGGCAAGTTATTAGTATGGATTTTGTTCAAGGTCTTCCTATGTCAAGAAATAGACATGATGCCATTTTAGTGGTAGTTGATAAGCTCACAAAGGTAGCACATTTCATACCAAGGAATTTGACTAATGGAGCATCTATGTTAGCTCAAAAATTTGTACAAGATGTGTTTAGATTGCATGGCTTCCCTGAAAAGATTATCTTAGATAGAGATGCATGTGTAACATTAAAGTTTTGACAAACTTTGTTTTCTATGCTAGGGACTAAACTCAATGTGAGTATAGCTTACCATCCTGAAACTGATGGGTAAACTAAAAGGGTTAATTAAGTCTTGGAAGATTTGTTGCGAATGTATTGCATGGATCAGTAATATAAGTGGGAAGAATACTTACCACTTGTGGAATTTGCTTACAACAATTCCTATCATTTTGCTATTAAGATGGCACCATTTGAAGCATTGTATGGAAGAAGATGTCAAACTCCTATAAGCTGGGATAAGCTAGAGAATAGGCTTAGCATTGGACCTCAAATGCTAACTAAAATGGAAGAGAAAGTTAAGATGATCAGACAAAGATTCACAGAAGCCAATGATAGGCAAAAGAGCTACGCAGATGTAAAACATATTCCAAGGCAATTTTATGTTGGAGAAAAAGTTCTTTTAAGGATTAAACCTCAGAACAGTTCTATTAAGTTTGGAAAATCTTCCAAACTAGCCCCTTGATATGTGGGACCCTTTGAAGTGCTTCAAGTAGTCAATCCAGTTGCCTACAGAATTGCTCTACCACAAGTCTTTTCTAAAATGCACAATATTTTTTATGTGTCTTATTTGAAGAAATATGTTGCAGGTAAATCATATTTTGACTTGGAATTCCTTACAGATGTAAGACCCAAGGGTGATCTTGATCGAGCCACTCAAGGTGTTAGAAACATGCAAGCTCCTCCTGTGTAATAGAGAGGTCTTGCAATGCAAGGTCTAATGGGACCTATATTGTTGGGATAAGGTGGCATTAACCTTGTAAATCCCATTATTGTATTATTCCATTTATTATTTGTAATTACCCATAAGGGATGTACAAGTTTCACCGGCAGTGGTAAAAATTATTTACTGTCCAAGGTAATTATGGAGTTACTGCACAGTAAGTCCTGGAGTTACCGACGGTAGTTACGGGATGTCATTTACTATGGTAAATGGTAATTGGTCAAAGTGCGGTGCACATGTAGAGAAATAATCTATTTTTAGTGTTATGACACATGTCATAGATATTGTAAGGTCTAAGAGATTCTATGACAACTGTAAGTTGTCATAAGAATATATGACAGTAATAATAGCATATGACGTGTCATAAGATGTTGTAAGTGGCTATTTTTGGCCCCAAGGCATTCAAGCTTGCATGGGCACATTTTTCCAAGTGTAGGATGCATGTATGACAATGTTTATGACCCCGTAAGAGCCTATTCTTGGCCATGGACGCCCAAGGTTGTATTATTGACTCTTGACAAGTGTTATGGGCTTGTAAGAAGTCATTTAATGTCTTGAAGGTGTAAAAATTCTATATAAACCATAGCATAGTAGATGATATGAATATAACAGTTTACAGGTACCTAGGTTCTGCCGGAGTGAAGGTTGGAGGACAGAGGAACTAAATGTATTTGTAATCTCCTTTTGTGAAGATAATACAACTTGGCCTCTTTTCTTGGTGGAGTTTTTTACCCGCAAGGGTTTTCTCCACGTTAAACACTTGTGTTATGTTCTTCATTCTGCTTCTGGTATATTTTTGTATTGTGGGTTTATGTTTTGTTACAATCTCCATTAATAACACAGTTAAAGTTTGCTGAAATTTATTCGAATCAAATTTCTATTGAAGTAGTGTTGCTTTCATTTCTAACATTTGGTATCAGAGCCTAGCTAGCTTTGACTCTTGGGTGGTAGTGTGGAAGCTGTAGCTATAGTGGGAGATTTGGTTGTGTTTGTTTTGTAGATCTTGTGTTGTTATTATGGCTACAACCACCGTTGCATCAACCTCTTGAATGGACATTGAGAAGTTCAACAGAATGGGGTATGAGTTGTGGAAGCTAAAAATGGAAGATTTGTTGGAAGAAAGAAACCAATGGTTGGCTGTCCAAAAAGAGAAGAAACTTGATGATGTCTCTCAAGATGAGTGGGATAGATTGGATAAGACGGCATGGGGAACCATCCGATTGTGTCTTTCAGACTCTGTCCTGTTGAATGTTGCAAAGGAAGAGATTGCATACAAGTTGGGGAAATGGTTGGGTGAGATCTATCAAGCCAAGAGCATAGTAAATAAACTTTATTTAAAAATAAAATTGTTTTCCATGAAAATGTGAGAAGGTGAATTAGTTGCAGAGCATTTAAATTCTTTTAATTTGTTAGTGAGTCAGCTTGATTCAGTAGATGTTGAGGTTAGTGAGGAAGATAAATGTATCTTACTTCCTTGTTCTTTACCTAAGTCTTGGGAGAATGTTATCCTTGCTATCACTACTAACCTCATGGATCTGAAGTTTGATGCTCTTGTTTCAGTGCTATTGTCATAGGAATTGAGGAAGAAGAGTTCAGATAGTTTAGGGGACGCTCTCAGTGTTAGGGGAAGGTCTAAAGAAAGTGGACCTAAGGGAGATCAGAAATGTGCTAACAAGTCCAAGGGCCAGTATAAGACTCCTGGTAAAAAGAACAGAGTTAAGTGTTGGAACTGCGGTAAAAGGGGACATGTGAAGGAGTGCAGAAATCCCAAGAAATAGTGGGAGAGTGCTTCAGATAAATCCTCAAATGTAGGTGAAGAAATTTTACTTTCTGCATGTAATCTTGTTTCTAATGATCATTGGTTGATTAACTCAAGATGCTCATTTCATATGACCCCACATAAGGAATGGTTCTTCTCATATGAAGAATATGATGGAGGTAATATCTACCTTGGTGACAACTCTACATATCTGATTGTCGGGAAAGGAAAGGTATTGTTGTGTTTCAGTGATGGGAGGATTAAAACCCTCCCTGGTGTTTTGCATGTTCCTAGATTAGCTAGAAATCTGATTTCAATTTCAAAATTGAATGATTTGGGAATGCATGTGACATTTGACAAGCATGGCTGTAGATTGGTGAGAGGGAACTTGGTGGTAGCAAAAGGGAAGAGATTCAGGAACTTGTTTAAGCTTGAAGCCACTATAGTTTGTAATGCCTCATATGTATCTAAGGCCACTACTGAAAATACATGTATGTTGTGGCATCGTATATTGGGAAACACAAGCAATAATGTATTAAAAACTATTAAGAATAAAAATTTGTTGGATGGTTTCTCCTATTCTGATGAGCACTTTGATTTCTGTGACCATTGTGTGTTTGGTAAACAAAACAAAAAATCATTTCCTTCAGGAAGCAATAGAGCAAAAGAGAAGTTAGAAATTATTCATATGGATGTCTTTGTACCTATGGATAATGAATCTATTAGAAAATCTCGTTATTTTGTAACCTTCATTAATGATGTATCTAGATTTACATGGATTTATTTTATGAAGCATAAATCTAAAGTTTTCACTAAGTTTAAGGAATTCAAAGTCTTAGTAGAGAACCAATTAGGTTTAAAGTGATGCAGGAGCATCCAGTGGTGTAAGAGCAATCTTGCATCACCTAAAAAAAGATGTGTTTCAAAATTGTTGATGTTCTTTCCATTTCTTTTCAAAATTTGTGGTTCTGGTTCCATAATCACTTGAATAATGATGTAGAACTTTCAATTTTTCTAAACTACTAAAAATAGTAACCTACTATTTTTAGAAAGTTTGCATTTGGGCATGGATTGAAGTTAAAATTTACAGGAAGTTACATAACAGAAATATAATACATTTGGTGAAGGAATCATGCAAATATCATTTGCGAGTTGAAAGATATTAAAGTTTATGTTTCCTAAAAAATGCATAAAATTTTTTCAAACTCAGGTTTGAGGCACTAAATGGCCCCGTACGGGCTTGAAAATGGTCTGAACTAGAAAAGTGGGTTCTCAGCGCATAGAGCACTCTGTGAGCTTTCTGACGCATAAAACGGTTTGTCAATCGGACACCCGGATCAAAAGTTATGGCTTCTGAAAGTTGACCTATTTTTGGAGGGAGATGCAATTTTCAAAATTAGGTTGTTGGCTGCCAAAAAGGCTATTAATAACCATTTTTGGGAATCCTGGGTAGTAGTAGAGTTAAGGGAACAAGTGTGGATTCAAGAATAGGTGGGAAAATAGAAACCCTAGCTGATTTGGGGTTACAGAAGGCAAATGATTCTAAAGTCTTGTGACAGGAAGCTGTAATGTGTTGCAACCTATGGAGGGTTGATTCCTCTAATTGTATTTAAGCTTCTGTAATGTAACAAGTTCTCCAAATCAATAAAGAAAGTTCTATTTTCTATGTGCAATTTTTTTTGTTGTGTGTTTTATAATTTACCCCCTTCATCAAGTGGTATTAGAGCAAGGGTTCCTGAGTGTGTAGACAGATCGCTGATCGTGAGACAATTTGCACCAGGACCTGAGGTTGTGGGTTTGCTGCGGAGACCAAGATGCCTCCATGAAAAAATTGTGTTGGGAGGAATGCTTTGACAGAAGAGGGTTTTAGAGTCCTACAAAGGCAGATCGATGCATTGCAAGAGGAGCTGTGAAGAGGATTTGATCAGAGAACAAGAGAAGAAAGTGAGGATGAAGCTGAAGAAGAGCTATCTAAGGAAGAACAAGAAGCTATAAGAGATCTTGTAGAAGTTAGGTTTTTGAGGGCCATTTCAAAAATCAAAAAGAGGCCCAGGATTGAAGTTTCTACATATTCTGGAGATTTGAATCTGGAACAGCTTATTGATTGGATCAATGACATGGAGGAGTATTTCGAATATGAAGATGTGGAGGACCCAGATTGGGTCAAGTTTGCAAAAACAAAGTTGAAGGGCCACGCCAGTATTTGGTGGAAGGAGGTCCAATTAGAGAGGAACATAAGAGGAAAAGGAAAGATCACCACATGGGATCAGATGGTGGAGAAACTAAAGAAGCAGTTCATTCCTGTGGACTATGAGATGGAGTTGTTGAAAAAGCTACAAGGACTGAAGCAAGGTAGCAAGTCTGTTAAGGAGTATACAGAAGAGTTTTATAAAATTACTATCGGGATAGGCCATGTAGAGCCCAACAAGGAGAAGGTAGCCCATTACATTAATGGGTTGAGGTTGAGTATTCAAGAGGAACTAAGCCCAGTCAAAATGACCACCATAGAAGATGCGTACCAGTTTTCCTTGAAGGTGGAAGAGAAGCTGAATAAAAGATTCTATAGCAAGCAAAGGGGAAGAGGTCAAGGTGGAAGAACTAGTGGAAGACCCTCTAGAGGTCGTAATGAAGATAAAAAGAAAAGTGAAGAAGCTAGCACCAATCAAAATCAGAGAGGGGATAATGCCTACCACCATTGTGACCAAAACAATGGTGAGCAAAGAGGAAGAGGAAGAGGCAGACCTAGGCAAGGACCCGGAAGAGGAGCTTTCAGAGGAACCCATTTCCAATGTGGAGAAGAAGGGCATCGAGCATACGAGTGTCTACAACATCAAGGAAGGAAAAATAGAAGATCTAAAGGTAATGCATGAGTTGCACATGTAGATGAAGATGCGCAATCTAAGCATTCTGAAGATGTTGAAAGGGGAGAAACCCTAGTTGTCAGAAGAACTTTGCTGAATGAGGAGAAAGAACCCAATCAGAGGAAGAGTTTATTCCGCACAAGGTGCAAATGTGAAAGTAAGTGTTCTGATATTATTATTGACAGTGGAAGTACTGATAATCGTGTTTCAGAGGAGATGGTTGACAAGAAGAAAACATCCACATCCATATCAGATTACATGGTTGCAGAAGGACCACAGAGCTTTGGTCAATGAGTAGTGTTTAGTGAAGTTCAAGATTGGGGACTACCATGATGAGGTGTTGTGTGATATCATACCAATGGATGCATGTCATATGTTGTTAGGGAGGCCTTGGCAGTATGATATGAGTGCTGTCCATGATGGCTGTGCAAACACATATTCCCTAACAAAGGATGGAGTTCATCATAAGTTGAAGCCCTTGAAGGAGGTGGAAGAAAAGGTATGTAGTACTATCAAAATTTGCTTGGTAGATGGTAGAAAATTTTTGGAGGGTATGAAGCATGAGTGTCATTGCTTTGCATTGATTCCTAAGATTAGTCAAGAGAAATGTGAAGATGTACCAGTAGAAGTCTCAGAAATGTTGGAAGAATTTCAAGATATTGTCTCTGATAATGTACCAGAAGGTTTACCACCGGTGAGGAAGATAAGTCACCAAATGGATTTGATACTAAGAGCTAGTTTGCCAAATAAGGCAGCCCACAGAATGACTCCTACTGAGAGTGAAGAGTTGAATAGACAAGTTCAAGAGTTGTTGAGGAAGGGATTGATAAGAGAGAGCCTAAGTCCATGTGTGGTACCTACAGTACTAGCACCAAAGAAAGATGGAGAGTGGAGAATGTGTACAGACTCTTGAGCCATCAATAAGATCATAATGGATACCAGAATGGATGACATAATGGATTGTTTGAGTGGAGCCAAGTACTTCACGAAGATTGATCTGAAGAGTGGGTATCACCAGATCTGAATTAGAAAAGGAGTTGAATGGAAGACAGCCTTCAAGACCAAGGAGGGTTTGTATGAGTGGTTAGTCATGCCATTTGGGCTAACCAATGCATTGAGCACATTCATGCGGCTCATGAACGAGGTACTGAAAGAATTTTTGGAAAGTTTTGTTATTGTTTATTTGGATGATATTTTTATTTTCAGTAAGACTTGGGATGAGCATCTAATGCATATCAGAAGAGTTTTAGAGAAGTTGAGGGAGGAGAATTTGTTGATTAATCTGAAGAAATGTAGTTTTGCAAAGGAGTTGGTATACCTAGGATTTGTTGTCTCAAAGAAAGGTCTTAAGATGGACCCAGAGAAGGTGAGGGCTATCATTGAATGGCATATGCCAAGGAGTGCTTTTGAAGTAAGATCTTTTCATGGTTTGGCAAGTTTTTATAGAAAGTTTATCAAGAATTTCAGTAGTATTTGTGCACCCCTAACTAAGACAATGAGAGTGGATAGAAAAGAGTTTAGATGGACTAAAGGAGTAGACAAGAGCTTTGATACATTGAAGCAAAAAGTTGTAGAACAACCTGTTTTAGCACTTCTAGATTTCAATAAGGTATTTCAGGTAGATTGTGATGCTAGTGGTAGTGGTATAGGAGCTATTTTTAGTCAAGAAGGTAAGCCCATTGCCTATTTTAGTGAGAAGCTTAATGATGCCAAGAAAAGTATTCTATTTATGATCAGGAGTTTTATGCAATAGTTCATGCTTTGAAGAAATGGAGACATTATTTGTTGCCAAAGGAGTTTGTTTTATATACTGATCATCAAGCTTTGCAGTATCTTAATAGTCAAGGAAAGTTGAACCAAACACACTTAAAATGGGTTATTTTTTGCAGAGCTATACTTTTGTCTTGAAGCACAAGAGTGGGAAGTCCAATAGAGTTTCAGATGCATTGAGCATGAGGGAAAATTTGTTGACAGAAATGAAGATAGAGGTTGTTGGGTTCGATGAGCTCAAAAGTTTGTATCCTGAAGATCTAGATTTTGTAGAGGCCTGGAAAGCTTGTTTGGAACGTGTTACTTTGGACAAGACAAAATGGTTGGATTTCATAATCCAAGATGGCATGTTGTTTAGAGGAAGCCAGTTATGCATTCCAAGGAGTTCCGTGAGAGAGAACCTAATTAAGGAGAAGCATAGTGGAGGATTGGCTGGACACTTTGGTTGAGATAAGACCATTGCTATTGTTGGTGAAAATTATTATTGGCCACAGTTGCAGCAGGATGTGAGGAAATTTGTGCAGAGTTGTAGAGTATGTCAGATGGCAAAAGGAGCAAGTCAGAATACAGATCTATATCAGCCACTACATGTACCAGAGAAGCCATGGGATGATATTAGTATGGGATTTGTTCTTGGTTTACCAAGAACACAGAGAGGACATGATTCCATTTTTGTGGTGGTGGACAGATTCTCGAAGATTTGCCATTTTATTCCATGCAAGAAGACTAATGATATTATTCATATTGCAGAGTTATTTTTTAGGGAGGTGGTGAGATTACATGGTCTACCAAAGAGCATAGTTTCAGATTGAGATACCAAGTTTGTTGGTTATTTCTGGAGGACATTGTGGAAAAAGTTGAAAACAGATTTGAAGTTCAGTTCTGCACACTATCCACAGACTGATGGATAGACAGAAGTGGTGAATAGGAGTTTGGGTAACTTGCTACGATGCTTAGTAGGAGATAAGACCAAGGGATAGGATTTGATTTTACCACAGGAAGAATTTTCTTACAATAATTTTGTCAATAGGAGTACTGGTAAATCACCATTCTAGATTGTAGATTCTAGACAAGTGATGAAGCTAGAGACTTTGCAGAACATCTGAAGAATTTGCATGAAGAGGTGATAAATCACATTAATAAGATGAATATTTAATACAAGGCTAAGGCAAATCAGAAGAGGAGGTATAAGGAGTTCTAGGTAGGAGATGAAGTTATGGTTCACTTGAGAAAAGAAAGGTTCCCAATTGGAACATACAATAAGTTGAAAATGAAAAAATTTGGACTGTGCAGAATCCTGAAGGAGCATGATTTAGGAAATGCATATGAGGTAGAGCTGCCGAGTGGGATTAATATTTCTCGTGTTCAACATTGGTGATTTAACATAATATCATGAGGGTGGCATAGAGGATGGAACAATAGAAGAACAGTGGAGTATTCCAACATCTACTTCAACAGAGGAGATAGAAGAGATCTTGGATAGCCGTGTGGGAAGAAGTACTCAGAACAGACAATATGAAGAATATCTGGTGAAATGGAAAGGAAGACCTCTTGAAAATTCTTCTTAGTTGTCTAAGGCAGCGGTTGACCATTTGGGTTTTCCTCACACAAACACCTGAGACGTGACAGGGTCACTTCTCAAATTACCCCGGGTGTCTGATGTAGGAGTATCCAGTGGTGTAAGGGAAATCTTACATCACCCAAAAAAAGATGTGTTTCAAAATTGTTGATGTTCTTTCCATTTCTTTTCAAAATTTGTGGTTCTGGTTCCATAATCGCTTGAATAATGATGTAGAACTTTTAGTTTTTCCAAACTGCTAAAAATAGTAACCTGCTATTTTTAGAAAGTTTGCATTTGGGCACGGATTGAAGTGAAAATTTACAAGAAGTTACATAACATAAATATAAGACATTTGGGGAAGGAATCATGTAAAGATCATTTGTGAGTTGAACGATATTAAAGTTTCTATTTCTTGAAAAATGCCTGAAAATTATTCAAACTCAGGTTTAAGGTACTAAATAGCCGTGTATAGGCCCAAAAATGGCTAGAATTGGCAAAGCAGGTTCTTAACGTGTAGAGCACTCCACAAGCTTTTCAGTGCATAAAATGGTTCGTCAATCAGACACCCGGATCAAAAGTTATGGCTTTCGAAAGTTGACCTATTTTTGGAGGGAGATGCAAATTTTGAAATTAGGTTGTTGGCCACCAAAAAGGCTATTAATAACCATTTTTGGGAACCCTGGGTAGTAGTAGAGTTAAGGGGGAAAATGTAGGTTCAAGAATAGGTGGGAAAACAGAAACCCTAGCTGATTTGGGGTTACATAAGGTAGATGATTCTAGAGTCTTGTGACAGGAAGCTGTAATGTGTTGCAGCCTATGGAGGGTTGATTCCTCTGATTGTATTTGAGCTTTTGTAATGTAACAAGTTGTCCAAATCAATAAAGAAAGTTCTATTTTCTGTGTGCAATTTCTATTGTTGTGTGTTTTATCATTTACCCCCTTCATCATAAAGATACAAATATTAAGATCTGACAATGGAGGGGAATATTGCTCTAAGGAATTTGATGAGTTTTGCAAGCATGCAGGTATAATTAGACAAAAGACAACTCTATATACACCACAATAGAATGGTGTTGTAGAAAGGATGAACTAAACAATTATGGAAAGTGCTAGAAGTATTCTTAGTGATGCACAGTTGGAAAAATATTTTTGGATAGAGGTTGTGTGTACTGCTTGCTACTTGATAAATAGATTTCCTTGTAAGGCTCTTGATTCGACACCTTATGAAGTGTGGATAGGTAAGAAACCTTATGTTTCACATTTAAGGGTTTTTTGTTGTGAGGCTTTTGGTCATGTGCCTAAGAAAAAGGAATCTAAGTTCAATCCAAAGGCTAAAAAATGTACATTCATTAGATATGGTGATAATGTCAAAGATTATAAGCTTTGGAATCCACTAACCCACAAGATTATCTTTACTAGAGATGTTATTTTTAGGGAACTTAGAACTATTTCTAAACCTGAGCAGCCAAAAGAAAAAGATGAAAAGGTAAAGAAGGTGCACTTTGATTTAGAGGAGCAAGATGCACCTTAGGAAGAACAGAATGATGGATTGGGGGTGAAGAAGAAGAAGATTCGAGTAGTTCTAATGAAGATGAAACTATTGTTATAGAAGAAATTGGTGTAGATGATCATGCAGAAGAACAAGTAGAGTCTCTTATTCCACCCTTGAGGAGATACACAAGACAACAGAATCTAGTTGAAAGGTATAGCCCATGAGATTTTCATTGTGTATATGCTTTATATAGTACTAATGATGAACCTAGATCCTCCAGGGAAGCTATTTCTGCAGATGACAGTGAGTCTTGGTAGCTAGCCATGCAGGAGGAGATGATGGCTTTAGACTCTTGTAATACCTGGGATCTTGTTCATTTGCCCAAAGGAAGAAAGGCCATAGGATGTAAGTGGGTCTTCAAGAAGAAGTTTGGAGCAGACAGGTCATTGGAGAAGTACAAGGCTAGACTGGTAGCCAAGGGCTACTCCTAGAGAGAGGGTGTTGATTTTGGTGAGATATTCTCTCTTGTTACTAAATTGACTTCTATTAGATTTCTCTTATCCATTGCTACAAATTATGATTGGGAGATTGAGCAAATGGATGTTAAGACTACATTCTTGCATGGAGATCTTGAAGAAGAAATTTATATGCAACAACCTACAAGTTTTGAGGTAAAAGGAAAAGAACATTGGGTTTGCAGGTTAAAGAGGTCTCTTTATGGTGTGAAACAGTCCCCCAGAATGTGGTATCAAAAGTTTGATTCATTTGTTTTGAAATTGGGTTTTGTTAGAAGCAGGGAGGATCATTGTGTTTACATTCATTGTGTTGATGATTCTATACTGGTTATTGCTTTGTATGTTGATGACATGTTTTTCAGCAATACTAAGGGTATGGTCAATAAGCTTAAAGCTCAACTTGTAGGTGCATTTGAGATGAAGGATCTTGGTGCTGCAAGGTATATTTTGGGAATGGAGATTAGGAGGGACAAAGTTAACAGAAAGCTTTGGTTGTCACAAAGTAAGTATGTGAATACTATTTTGCAGAGGTTTAGTTTACAAGACTGTAACCCAGTTAGACTTCCTTTACCCATTGGTACTAAGCTTTCATTAGATATGTGTCTAAAGACTGAGGATGATCTTGAGGATATGTCTAATGTGACATATGCTAGTGCTATAGGGAGTTTGATGTATGCAATGGTTTGCACTAGACCAGATATTGCCCAAGTAGTGGGAGTTTGAGCATATTTCTGTCTAACCCTGGTAAATAGCATTGGAACTATGCTAAGAGAGTGTTTAAATATCTTGCAGGTACTCTTGATCATTGTTTGGTTTATTATGGTACTGATAGTGCTGATAAATCTTTGGACATACAGGGTTTTGTTGATGCAAATTGGGCAGGTGACTTGGATAGTCGAAGGTCCACTAGTGGCTATCTGTTTACTCTGTTTGGAGGTGCAGTGAGTTGGATGAGTAAGAGGTAGCCCACAGTTACTTTGTCCACTACAGAAGCAGAGTATATGGCTGCTACTCATGTTTCTAAGGAGGTTGTTTGGTTGAGGAGACTGTGTACAGGTATTGGTTTTGATTGTAGGAACATTCAGATTGGTTGTGATAGCCAGAGTGCTATCTATTTGGCCAAGAATTCCATGTATCATGCTCAGACTAAGCATGTTTATGTTCAATATCACTTTGTTTGAGAGTTGGTTGTAAATGGAGAGATTGACCTAAAGAAGATAGACAATCAGGAGAATGTTGCAGATTCATTGACCAAACCTGTGAGAATAGATAAGTTTGTATGGTGCAGAGAGGCCATGGGCCTTGTTTCTAGTGCTTGATTATTTTTCATTTGATTTCCTTTGGGTTGATTTACAATGTATAATGTCAAGTGGGAGAATGTTGGGATAAGGTGCCATTAACCTTGTAAATCCCATTATTGTATTATTCCATTTATTATTTGTAATTACCCATAAGGGATGTACAAGTTTCATTGGTAGTGGTAAAAATTATTTACTGTCCACAGTAATTACGGAGTTACTGCATGGTAAGTCCTAGAGTTACTGGCGGTAGTTACGGAATGTCATTTACTATGGTAAATGGTAATTGGTCAAAGTGGGGTGCACATGTGGAAGAATAATCTATTTTTAGTTTTATGACGCACGTCATAGATGTTGTAAGGTGTAAGAGATTTTGTGACAACTGTAAGTTGTTATAAGAATCTATGATACTAATAATAGCATATGACGCGTCATAAGATGTTGTAAGTGGCTATTTTTGGCTCCAAGGCGTTCAAGCTTACATAGGCACATTATTCCAAGTGTAGGATGCATGTATGACAACGTTTATGACCTCGTAAGAGCCTATTTTTTGCCATGGATGCCCAAGGTTGTATTGTTGACTCTTGACAAGTACTATGGGCTTGTAAGAAGTCATTTAATGTCTTGAGGTTGTGTAAATTCTGTATAAACCATAACATAGTAGATGAGATGAATATAACAGTTTATAGGTACCCAGGTTCTGCCAGAGTGAAGGTTGGAGGATAGAGGAACTAAATATATTTGTAATCTCCTTTTGTGAAGATAATACAACTTGGCCTTTTTTCTTGGTGGAGTTTTTTACCCGCAAGGGTTTTCTCCACGTTAAACACTTGTGTTATGTGCTTCATTCTGCTTCTTGTATATTTTTGTATTGTGGGTTTATGTTTTCTTACAATCTCCATTAATAACACACAAGTAAAGTTTGCTGAAATTTATTCAAATTAGATTTCTATTGAAGTAGTGCTGCTTTCATTTCTAATAAATATGCTAAGGAAAATGCTACATGGGAGGATCACCATGAATTTTATCAAAAGTTTCCTCATTTATTTAATAATGTTACTAGTGGAAAACAATGAACTTGCTTTATAGATACTTTTTAATACTCTATATCATCAAGGATGATGAATCTTTAGGGGAAGGATATGTTACATCCCCAATTTTTGTCTTTCTATACTTTTATTATTTACTTGGATATAAGTAAATTGATTATGATGTTTGGATTGGTGGCAAGGATTATATTAAATGTCATTTATTGAAATCATAGAAATGATTATGTTATTATCAGTTTAATATTTGTATTATGAGATTTGATTTATTAGTTGAATTAATTGAATAATGATGCACCGATCACATATTGTTTGATGACAAGTGAAACAGGATTACAGGTTATCAAATGACTCTCGAGGAAAAGAGAGAGAGAGTATCTTTCCAGGAGAGAGATATAGACCTCAGGTTATGAGTGATTTATTTGCCAAACTAAGTATAAAGTGTTTACCAAAAATGTGAACTGTGATGTCATAAGAGGTAAGCTTTGTCTTGTCAGTTTACTTCTGAACTTAATCGATAGGTAGTCGATATTGTTTTCAAATCTTTCTAAGTCATATTAAGTCATCTTAGTCGTTAATAATGTTGATGGAATCATTTGAGATTGATTTATAACTATTTACGTTTAACGTAAATATTATGACATTTTTGTTGTAAAATGATAGTCTTATTACAACTATTAAGATATTTGACATGTTATAAATGATTCTTAAATGATAAGATGTTATTGTCAAAGTTATTATTATGTGATTATTGTCAATGGATTATGATGGGTAGACAAGCTCAACCCAATCAAAATATTCATAAACCATGGTTTAATAATATCTTATTATTGAATAAACTTTACCTATCTAATGCAATAGGCGATGCTATGAGAATTATAATTGATGTAATCAATATATATATATATATATATATATATATATATATATATATATATATATATATATATATATATATATATATATATATATATATATATATATCTTAGCATCGAATTATGATAATACCCCCCATTGAGTTGACTGCATTGAAGATGCCGTAAGTTAAAATATAGTAGTCTTTATAATTGATAGTAGTAGATCGAACCACATGTAATAGTGGATCAAACCACATGTAATGATCATTAATAGATTAGTTTATATTTCTTTGAAGTGTTAGCATCATCCTTATGAGGATGATTGTGGTTTTTAACTGCCACAACTATCAAATCATGAAGCAGTAATTTCCCATCGACATGTGGGATTTACACATAAATATTGGTCGTCAATTTTAATTTAACCATTTTAAAATTGTTAAGCTTTGAATGAAGCTGGTAACCAAATGTAGAGAGAATAATGAGGTGACTCTGTAGGAGTCATGCCTCTACCTTTATGTCTAATGACTCGAAGGAGTCATGATGGTTTTTATTAAGCAGGTTTAGAACTTATTGTTAACATGGAGGAGAATAGAAGTGATAAGGGAATCGAATGCAGTAGCTGTGACAATGGAGGAATACACAGTCTAGTGGCGTCGACCCGGTGAAATATTCACCTATTCCAGCTAGTTTAAGTTTATATAATATCAGGTATTCCTTAGTACATGTTTTATTAATTCATAAGTAAATTGTTTAGCTCATCTAAAAATGGTATATCATAGTATTGTAGGTGATTGAATGAGCTCACCAGTAGGAAATTATCTTTTGAATTATGACGTGATAGTCAATATCTATTATGTATCAATTTAGAAATTCCATTTAATGTTTTAAGTAAGCCATTTAGAGTTACTTTCTTGTAGTCATTAAAGATAGTGAATGCTACTTATATGGTTTATAATTGGTCATGCTAGTAAGGTTACTGTTATAATAGATTGAGTCAACCTGTTTCTTAGTATTTAAAAACTATTGCTCATACCTAATTAGGGAATGTAATATTAATGAATATCTTAGGAGGAGAAAGACATAAGTTGTTATTAGCTTAAACTTATAGTCTCCTTATTGAATTAACTTTGAAGCAAGTTAATGCAAAGTATGAGAATAACCATGTGATAGACTCACGAATGGATGAACTATGTTTTATTACTCTCATTTTTGAGCTTTATAGTAATGAGGTTATAAGGAGTTAACTTTATTGTATTGTATAGGTTATATACATATGCATCACCAATAGTGTTATCTACCAAGGGAACTAGAATCATTTGAATTGTTTGTAAACTTTAGGGTCATATCTAAAGATAGTAACTTAGAGATATTAGACTAAGTATACTAGAGATTGACCTTGTAAGGATATTTAAACATAAGGTATGTTTTGTTTATAAACATTATCAAAATTATCTCATGATTCCTTTGTATAGGAGATAGTATCTTTTGAAAATTATAATATTATTAACTTTGGTTAAGGTAATCAAGGGTTATTTCTGAATCTAGAACTCCAAGATATAAGATATGGATATATTGTTATGTTGTAGTAGCAAGGAACATTAGGGTAACCCTAGAGTTGACTACAAACCAATTGATTCATTATGTCATATAGACTTACTCAAGTCTTAAGTATTATTATCATGACTCTCAGTTTAAACTTTTGCATGAATAGGGTTGATAAGGGATATAAACTATGTGAATAAGATAGTATCCAAGTTGAGTAGGGGTGGGTGAACACAACGACTATGTTCTTTACAAATATTATTGAAATTAAAAACTTTGGCCAAAGTAATGCATTTGTTTTCGGCATGCATTGTTAGTTCACTATATTTAGAATTGCTCATCTTATCGGAAATCATACTTAGCTAGAGGGTATCTAGTGTTGTATGGTTGGTAGAGTTGAGTAGAATACAAAACTATGTACTCAAGAATGGAAAATTACCACTAGTCACCTAAGGTCTATATTCTTCATGAAGGGAAGGGCGACTTCTTATGTGGAAGATGTGTGGGAGACAACCGATCTATGGTTGGAGGTAAACCACTAGAAGTATACTCTCTCTCCAAGCAGGAAACATGCCAGGACTTGTGATAAAAGATGTTAGATATTCAGATGTAGTATTGATTCCAAATTTGTATATGTAATGGTTTTACATTTGTAAACATTGTAAACGAAAAGACAATATGGGTATATTGTTTTTTGTAAAAGAAATCTTGTAATTCTAGTTACTTGATTTTTTGTTAAATAAAAAAAAAATTCTCTATCTCATTTTTACCTTGTTGAGTTACTCTATAGTCAATTCTTGGATTTTTACTATGTTTATAAAATGTGGATGTTACACTAAGTGATAAAAAACAAATTGCCAAAATACAAATAAATAAATATTTCAACAATTAGAAATTGCAAGGTGTATGACACACCTAATCCCAACATTCTTCAACTTGTCATATACTTTGCAAGAAGTAAAGGAAACACAACCAATCTATGAACAACTAAGGTTACCATATTGCCTCAACTGAACTCCACTATACTCACAAGATTTACAGAAGCACCTGTAACATCTTCCAAGTGATCACCAACATGACAAAAACATTAGAATTCCAAAAACATGATGAAACACTAAATGTCATATAGACACACCAATGTATCCAGCTTCAACCCATTACCAGAACACAACTCTAAAGTCCAAACACCTCCAAAATAAGATCAAGCACGAATGCTTCAGAACAGTTAGAACAACCACAACTAGTTGTTTACATCCAACTAAAAAAACCCACCATTGATAGAACTTATGCACATGACATATCCAACCCATACTGTAGCTCTCATCCCTGATAATCCACTATCTTGCTCATAGTTACCATCTTCCATGATAAAAAACACACCAAAACCATTGATGTGCAAAAAATCTAAAGACCCTTGATATTGCAGTCCAATGAAAACATATACATAATAGGAATCATACTACATGAGCAATGCCAACCAAAGCAACACAAAGTATACCAATCAACACTTACATCAAAGTGTGGCTTATAATCAAATCATGTAATACAAAGAACAATCACAATGATTTTCAAACTACAATCAACCCACTACAAAACAAAGCATACTTCCACAAACAATTTTCTGCTCACTGTCTCACCTTTGATCTCCTCAACTTCTTCCAAGTTCTCCACATCTCAAATGATATACATTAAAAGAACACATACTATTCCCAAAATTTAATAAAGTACAACAACAGTAGATGACCACAAAACCAGTGACCATACTAGATGAATAAGAACCTATAGGAAGAAACATGAGACCATAAACAGAAACCGCAAATCGTATCATGTCCTTCTACCAAGACCACCAAGTGCTAAGCTATGCCAAGTAAAATCTCCTTCACAAAACCCCAATTGAAAAGCCTTAACAACACCCAATTGTTCAATCTCAAAAGATCAAACAAAACATATATATCTCAAATAATTAAAAAAGGACGTAAGCTTGTCTAACCAAGGAAGATCAAACTTAAAAGATTCATTCCACAAATAGGAATTCAGCCCAATAACATCTCCAAAACTTCTCATAAATCAGACCATATACCTTGTTAGAATAAATTAAGGTTTACATTTATTAGTTAAATGTTAGTTTATAAGTTAGGTTTTGGGAAGTTACTTTCCTTTAAGAAGTTATATACGAGAACAATAAGGCTTTAAAAAGACATTGAATTGTATTGTAACATCATTCCAAGATATAATATATTATTCTACCTTTTTTATATTTCTGTGCAATGACTTAATCTATTTTCTCTACCATTTTCAATATGGTATTAGAGCCATGGAGGCATGACCTAAGTGAGGAGTCTTGTTCATGGAGGAGGATCACCAGCATTGTATGAAGGAAAATATGAAATCACAGATCTGAGAAGTTGAATCATTAAAGATCTTTGGAAATTATGAAGGAGTTTTAAAGTGTTAAAGTCGTTCGCTGCGAGAGGAGATCGTAGTCACCAAAAAGAAGAAAATTGCAGATTTGGAGAAGTAAATAATGGTATTGCTGTGTTTATTTATTGTTTTGAAATACATATATATGTAATTATTGAGGATGGTGCATAAAGCACATAAATTTGAGGAATTTTAGATTGTTGTTGTTGAACGAAGGAAAGAATAGAGGCCGTATGATGTTTGAATCTGTAGGGAAGGAACTTGTATGCAGTAGAAAGAAATTTTGCCTCTGTCAATAAAGGCAATTGTTGTTTTCTTTTTAAGAAAGAGTTCCAAGTGTTTGACGCAGATCTAAAAATTTGGAGTGTATTGAAGCCTTTGCCCACTTACATCTGCTAAAGCATGGAGATTGTAATATTATACCATATCTTTTGAAGGTAAAGAAGAAATGCACAATGTTGTGTGAAATATCTATAGAGATAGAAGTGTTTGGTGTTTACAGTGGAGTGAAAAATCCTATGAAGAGTTGAAGATTTGATGAGGTGTGTTTAACCGTTGATGTTTGAAAGAAGAATTATATAGTTTGCAGGGGATTTCAGTGATAAACAAATAGAGGCACACATGTAAGAAAGGGCGCGATCAGCAATATATAAAGCCACAACGAGAAGGAGATCCATTTTCAATGGTAAAAGAAATCTTGTGGAAAGAGGTTTGAGTAATAAACCCTAAATTTTTAATCAAAAGTATTGTTCTATTTTGGGATAAACATTATCAATTGATGCATTGGTTTGGTTGGTAAGTAGTTTATTTTGGGGAATACTAAAAAAAAAAGATCAAATCTTATATTTAATTGTGTGGAGAAATAAGGGCCTATTTTTTATTTTAAGGAGAATTAAGGGTTTGAAGTTATTTATCAAAGTCCACAAATCTATTTGGAGTAATAAGGTAAAAATTGTTGAAGGCTTAATTTGATGAATGTTTAATAATATCTTGGAGATATAAGGTTATCATTGGTTCAAATTGACATTATCATCATGAATACAAATATATCAAAGATCACTTATACTTTTGGGGCCATCTTTTCGATTCCTGATGAGACCTCCAAAGAATCATCTCAGACATCAGTTGCTTAAAGTGTAAGAGGGTCATATTAGAGGCAGGCAGCATCAGAGGATGGAGGATTTTCCATCATATCAAGTTAGCTTCTCACTTTAAGATGATGCTTTGCATGAGAAGCATTTTTGGTTTTGGTTGTCTTGCTTTTCTTTGTTAATGTTGACAGATTTGAAGAATGTATGTTTTGTGAAGATTTTGTTTTGGAGATAGGTTTGGGATTTGGTGTTGAGCTCAATATGGATTGTTCTCCAGTGAGCTTCAAAGAGTATATGATCAAGAATTATACCCTTTCGCTGTCATTAGACAATGGCAGAGATTAGTTGTATCTCTTAGGGTTCATTGTTGAATAATTCAAGACTGTTATTTGAGAGCTTGGGACTAAAGAGCTCAAGAACACAGCTTGAAGCTATGCCTTTCCGAAGGTAAATGAGATAGCATGATGGAGCCCTACTTGGTTTAGGATTTGTTCTTTAGGAGAAGATCTTTTATAAAATATATATTCATATTATGTAATCAGCTTTCTTGAGTATTTTATCATTAAGGGGGGTCCCTTGGAATTATAGCAAGAATAATGTAATAAAGGGGGCAATGTTAGTTTTATTACATGTAAACCTTAAGGGGGGGTGTTAGAATAAATTAAGATTTACATTTATTAGTTAAATGTTAGTTTATAAGTTAGGTTTTGGGAAGTTACTTTCGCATAAGAAGTTAGATGCAGGAACAATAAGGCTTTAAAAAGCCATTGAATTATATTGTAACATCAATCCAAGACATAATATATTATTCTAGTTTTTTTATATTTCTGTGCAATGACTTAATCTGTTTGCTCTGCCATTTTCAATATACCTAAGGAGATTACCATGCCAAGTACTCCTCAAATGAACCCTCTAGAACTAGAAATTATAGCTTAAGATCCATATCCATGAGAAATCAAAGCATAAAACAAAATGAATCTGAAATAACATGGGCAATACCTATCAGATCATTTTCTACCAATTGAACTGAGAGTGGCGAATGAGAATGATCCACTGAGATACACCGAGTCTCATAGACTCTCTCCAAGAACAATCTCCTCTCAAGTTTAAGCATAAACTCATGTCCATAACAAGTGAAGGCTCCTCAGTCTTTCTACTAAAATTTCACCATTCAAACACATGATCCCAACAACAAGAGATCTCTAGCCTCACCTCAATCTCTCTAGTATCCATGAGCATCCATCAACCAATTCATGCCAACTTCAAATGCATCCTACAAAATCATAAAGATTCAAGCAAATGATTAATACTCAAAACCAAAGAGAACTTCACTAGACCACTGGTAAATCTCCCATTGCATGTCTGCAACATCCAGGAACACACATGACATTATGATCTAACATGTCCTCCTAGGAGATCACTACTTGCTCCAATGAACATATCTTGCCAAAGGGGTACCATCATGCCAAAACTCCAATCTTAGAAATAAGAACCCATCATGGCACAATACCATATCCAATCACATGAAGATAACTATCCTTTAATAATGGAACTCGAGATGTTAAAATAATTTCATAGCATATAAGAATCATAATCCAAAAGTCTTACCATGACACCTACAACCACTGTAGAAGATCATCCATCACCAAGTGATAGATCCACATCACTACCAAACCTCCCAGTGAAACTATGATATTGACCTTATCAAGGCATTATAATAAACATGCTACAAGTCCAAATAACCAACTATCCAGGCACTCTAATCATTCATCCTCTCATCCCAATGCAACATACCAATGCACAAATAACCACAGACAAGGCCAACTAACAAAGTTTACATAAATACTAAATCAACCTTGTGAATATAGACAGTCCACATCCAAGTCATCTCACTGTAATCAAATAGGTGAACATCTCACAAAACTACATAAATCATAGATCCCAAACATGAAACATGCAAACTCATCATCACATTAGTAACCTACAAACTGAGATAACAAGAAGATAACATGTAGACCACAAGACTCAAACACCAAATCAACCATAGATCTGATTTTCCAAACAAGTCCACATATGAGTAACCATAGTCAAGGAACCCATCAAGCAAATACTGTAGAAAATGATGAGTAACTAATCACATACCAACATCTCCACACAAAGAAAGCTACAAACCTCCTCACACCATGCACAAAGCATACATGCAAACCTACAACTATCTTAAACATCCAGAAACACCTCCAAGGAATCATAATCTAAACAATGGTTTATTCATAGATCTATAAAACCACAAGTTTTGAATAACCATGTAAAACCTGTAAAACCACCATGTCACTAACATACATGCAAATCCATATCCACTTATCATCTAGAAGACCCATAAGTCTAAAAACCACCAATAACAGCTATACCAGAACAATAGAAAAAGATAGATAAGTATAACCATAGATTTTGAACGAAAAATATACAAAACCCTCAGATCAAATCAATATGAAACTGAGATATGCAATTACAACCAACCAAAAGGAATAGAGGTCTAGAAACTCTAGGCCCACTTGTACGCTAACTCCACAACCACCATGTACATGCATACAGAGGAGCTAGGTTGTTCTAGAAGCTTTCAGATCATCCAATGATCAACTCCACAACCTACATGCATTTGAGGTTCACAAAATAATGCCTTCCAATGGCAGGGACTAAAACCAAGCACCCAACATAAGCACACCAAACCATAGTCTTGACAACCCAATTTTCACCATGTGATCAAGGAGCCAAGAACAAACACCTGACACAAATACTTTACTACAAATGACCATAGAATGAAAGAACATAACCACCATGCAAGAAGGCTATTACATACAATCAAACAAGAACTCCAAATCAATATCATAGTAAATCTAACCAAATAATCAACTCCATAATACTCCATCTTCTCCATCCTTCAAATATTGGTTGTAACCTAAAAATAAGATCAACTGCAAGATTTCTACTCAAACAAGGATTAATAATCAACCAATTCCTTCCTATAGATTCCCTCAAGTTTATCAGGCTAAGAAATCACAACAAAAGAAATATCCAGAACTTTAAACACCATGGAACCAACACATGCAATCTCATGCAACCTTGGAACCACCGTAGCTCTGATACCAATTGAAAGGGAAAGAGAACCCAACATCCTATATTTTACTTAAATAGATATTCAATAACTTGATGCAAGCACATACTACTATGCCCTTAAAGCAGAAATAGACATAGTTGATTTCCCATCACATTAACCCTTAGAGGAAAGATAATATAGCTTACAGATCTAAATAAATTTTACCAGCATAATGACATATAAATTGATACTTTAAGAACACAAAAAGAAGAAGAATAGAAGAAAGATATACTGAAGAGAAGAGACACCAATATACATGGAGAAAACCCTTTCAGGTAAAAAACCCCACACTCTAAAGCATCAAACCAATGTATTAATCTGCAAAAACAAACATGTTACAATACACTTGTAGGCTCAAAGCCTTAACATGGAGATTTACATCTTGCTCCTCTAGAGGAAAAACTGACAACATAACCCTGCATAAAACTCTCCTCACAAACTTCTCCTCAAGCCTTCAATTTATAGGAGTTCCAATACAAGAAACCACCAAAATGGAAACTCAAAACCATGAGTTACATTGCCTAGTCATGGAGAATCAAATCCACCATAATATAGAAAGTTACTCAAATCATAACTGACTCTCCAAATATGGCACTCTATTTTTGGCTCCTAAAATCATGCTTTCACAATCTCCTAAAATCTTGCTTTTCAAGTTTCCAATTGTAATTTCCTTTTCCAAGCTCTTTCCATTTTAGTAGCTCTTACACACCTTACAAGTAGTCATAGTTGCATTTAGCAATTTCCATGAAACTAAGTGATAAAAAACAAATTGTCAAAATACAAATAAATAAATATTTCAAATAATAGAACTTGCAAGGTGTATGACACACCTAATCCCAACACAGACAAGATCAATAGAATTTTATTGAATTCAAATCAAAAGATTACAATATCAAAACATCTCTCCAAATATTCCTTCATTCCTCCGTTACATTCAGATTCTTCCCAACATACTCAAATTACATGGAGTCTAAACACTCAAATTATTCTGTCACACTACACCTCTGATATTGATATTGCTTCACTTTTTTTAAAAGTCTCCACTCTCCAACTTTGGCATCCCCTACTTTTTTTTCTAAATCTGTATATTCTCTATATTAAAATCTACAACTTCATTCACAAACTAGGCCCAATGCTCCCATACTCACTTCTCCTGCCTTGGCGTCTCCTCCTCGGCCTTTTAAATCTGTACATATATGTTTTTATCACCAGCAAATTCATTTAAAAGATCAATACATGAATAATGGCACCTCTGCCATTTTCAATCTACATTTTCTGCTATTTACACTGTAACTTCACTCTAAATGGAAGCACAAATAATGGCGCCTCAACAAATGGAATCCACCCTCTGATTTTTAATTATATTTTTTTGATTTAAACAATAATTTTTCATCATATTTCATGAGGCTTCTCCTTTATTTCTACTCCTCCCTCTATCTTACTGGGCACTCTATCTTTTTCCCACACTGAAATCCTTTACAGCATGGATGCCTTTCCTCCAACACCTTCCCCAAATTGTTATCAATTTGTTTTTCTTTTTATCCCTCAGGTTGGAAATTTTGAAGAGTCACAAATTAAATTGATGTTGGGAACTTGAGACGTCACCTCCCTCTCTTCTTGAAGTAAAGCATTTGATTTTGTTTTCTCTTTGACTTGGTCAAGGCTACCCAACCATAGCCTAGCAAGTGAAGAGGTTTGAAGAATTAAGGCTTACGTTTCTGCATTCTCACTTCAATGATTGGAAGTAAATCAGCCTCCCACAATAGAGCGCACAATAAAATATGATAAGTCTCCCTTGCACTATGTGAACATATATGAGCAGCTTGCTTTGAAGGAATAGTAGAACTAGACTTCAAACACAAGAATGAATGAATATCTTGTGCAAACCAAAAGGAATATACATCACAAAGACCACAAAATACAATGCTCTGTGCATATACCACTTGCATAATATTTTATCAAACAGATGAAAAAAGATGATCTACCTCCACCAACAATGATCGGAACTTACCAATTGTGCTTAAATTGAACCATGAAATTGAAGAGAGATTGGTTACACCAATTATCAAGGAGGCTATCCAAACAAATTGAAGAAAGTCAATTTACACAACTGCGACAGAAAGTGTAAAATTGCCGCTGGCAAGGGAAAAATTCAAACTTCTCTTAATTGAATGAAAATTGGTGAGTAGGTTTGGAATGATGTCCCCAGGTCCCATGCAAAACAATTTCGCTCCACCATACTAGAATCCCAAGATATTAAACTTCTCATAATCCATCAGTGTCGAACATTAAGTTTTAATATCTCCCAAACCGTGCAAGATATGACTGTGAAATCTTCATCGATGTAGATAAAATGCCTTCACAATCATGCTTGTAAGAGGATTTATTGCCAAACTTCAAACATCGCTCCCAACAATTTTTTTAGTGAAAATGTTTTGTTGTGTGCCAAAACTGACAACTATCAAAAACTAACTTATGCAAAACCTGATGTGCCAAACACTTCCAATGTAGTGAGATACCATTAGAAACCCAAACAAACCAAACAAAAGTAAAAATAAAACCTATAATTTTTTTGGTTGATGTTGATCGCGGATTCGCCCAAGATGATCCCACATCAAAGATGATAGTGGAAACACTTCCTACATTATGTAATGACCACTATTTTGGCACAATATTTATTTAATCAACTAAAAGGATAGTAATTTGGCCTCCATATAGGTTACCAAAATTCACATGGCTGAATTATTAATTACTAGATTCACATGGCTGAATTATTAATCATGAGATCATAGTATAATTGTGTGCTCCATTGACATCATAATAATATAGTCTTCTTCAGATAATAAAATTAGGCAATTCATAATAATGTTTAATGCACAACCCATGGTAAACATTTATGACAATAGATGTTCCTAATTTAAAATCTTTTCCCATTGAACCCTTTTATGACTTTACTAGTTCTAGGATTGTTGTCCCACCTAAGCGTGTCAATAAGTTATTCAACAGTAGAATTTGGATGCATTTTTACCTCTATAGAAACATTCACAGTTCTATCATACCCCAGGTCAGGTTATAGCATCACCTTTGTCGCATTAGTCCTTTCAAAATTACTGCTATTAATCAATTCAGATCAGCAATACAAACTTACCATCAAACTTCATAATTTTAATCATAGATCAACATTCAAAGTTGGTGGCTAAATTTGACCCTAGTTTTAGAGTTTAGCTTTTGTTAAACATCAAATAAATCTCATAGGCTCAATCATAACCAAGTGGAATATTTACAAGTAAATAGGGAGTACCTGGTCATAAATATGAATAAGAAGACATAAGCCTTCAACAATAGTGTTACTTGAGGTAGAGGTGCAAAACATCCCAACCACATGGATAAGGTTCCCTATCCACCCGAACCAAGGGTTTTTAGGATCCATCCAAGGGAGTATTCTAATGACAAGGTCCAACCTAGGTACCTTAAGCTAGAGTGGTTTTCGTGTACCTCCCCTTAAGGGCTTCACATAAGGATTGACACCTATAACACTTCTAGTTGGGTATGGTCCCTTATACATTTCATAAGGAAGTGGTTTGTTTCACTATGGTTATCCTCTTTCAATTATATCTCTTGTTAATTAAGAGAATGATACCCATGACTTTAACATATTTCAGCCTAGTCCTAGACTTGAAATAGCTTACCCATTCTTAAATACATCCTAGCTGGGTAAGAGCTATCACTAGCTAGGATAGTCAAAAAGCATCCCATAATACTTGCCACCATCACTAGTTGGATCAATGAATAATCAAGACAGCTTCAGTGGAAAATAAGGAGTCCATAATTCCTTGAACCTTTCCAGTCAGTGGATGCAGACATCTTTCACCTCCATGCTATTGGTGATTGTCTGAAGTATGGGTTACCACTTACCTTCAAATACCATGACATAACAACATGTCACACAAAAGTATGTCAAGTTTGGCTCATAATAGCTAGTAGAAAGACACAAGAGTTGAATTCTGAATATAATTATTTCAATATGGGGATCATTGAAATATGTTGATCTTCTAGATAAGTTAGAAATGAACGTTAGGGCTAAACTAATAATTTCAAGACAAGAAGTGAATGCAAAGAAGTAAGTGCAAATGTAAAATCAAAATGCATAGAGGGTCAATGTATGAAAATTGATACAAATAAAGATAAAATGAATATAGATAAGAATAAGAATTGGGCCAAATCGAATTCTGAATATAATTATTTCAATATAGGGATCATTGAAATAGATCAATCTTGTATAACTTCAAAATGAAACTTAGGGCTAGAATGATAATTTAAAGATAAGAAGCATATGCATATTAAACAAAGATTACTAGTATATATCAAGAAGAAGCAAATATAAGAGACAATGAAGCAGTGTGCTGCCACACACGTAAAAATTGGAGGTGGAAGTTAAAAATATGCAAAATACAAAGGAAAACATCAACACACTATACCAATTTCATTTAGGATGGCCAAGATCAACAAAGGATCTAAAGGTACAACTGGAAAACATTGAACATCAGATAATGTAGGCCTCTACCACTTACAATACTATGAAGAATTTGGATGGGAGCCTCATAGTACAAATTAAAACCCTACTCAACTAATATCAACAAGTACATGATTAGAGAGAAGTGTTACAGGCACAAATTAAGCAACTTAGAGAAGTAGTTAGCCTTTAAATTACACATGTCATAGGTTTATTGATAGAGGCTATCAATGTGACTACAACAATTCAAATTCCATACACTTTAGAAGATGGAGGAAAATACTCAATTTAAAACTATCAATGGTCAAATACATTTTCTACAACAGGAAATTCTACAATGGAAGAACACGTATGCCCAACTTAAGGGGACATGCAAACATATTTTTCCATGAAGATTAGATACCTTCTAAAATTTTGAAGTTGTATTAGTCAATTTTGCCAGTTTCATTATAGAAATCTCACAATCTTTTGTAGGATAGAGCCATGATGTCTTGAGGATAAGACATTGTTTCAAGGGGGGTGATGTTGGAAGGACATAGTTGACTTTACAACAAGCTACATCTACCACAAAAGAGATGCAGTATATCTAGTCGACCACCAACACATCCAAAGGTCATAATATGTACAAGAGACACAATCCTTGATATACGTATACTTAGGTATAAGTAAGGATTGAAGATCTAATTGATGTAATAAGAACAACAAAAGGAATAGATAGATAGATAGATAATATAGAGAAGAATGAAGTATATGGAATGAAATATGAGATGTAATGAGAGATAGAAGATTGATGAATGAACATACTTTGTATTAGAATTGTATATGATGAGTATAATATATCACAAGTTGGTCTAACTAATTTATAATGTGTTATGATAAATGATGTACATGTTAATGGATGTACATTATTAATTTTATTTTCTCTTTCCTAACACATCCTTCTTTAACTCACCACATGCTTTAATCTTTCTCTTATCTCTAATATTCACATATAAATACAACATTCAAGTAGCTTAGGCTTGTATCTTTTATTTGTGCCCATTGTTGCTAACAATCTTGAACAGGAAATTTATATGCAACATCTAGATGAGTTTGAGGTAAAAAGGAAAAAAAATAATTTGCAAGCTAAAACAATCTTTATATGGTTTGAAAAAAACACTTTAGATGTGGTATCAAAAGTTTGATACATTTTCTTTAAAGTTGGGTTTTATTAGATGCAAAGAAGATCATAGTGTATACATTAAATGTATTGATGATTACATTCTAATTATGTCTTATATATGGATGATATGTTATCTATTGGTAACAATAAGGCAATGATTGGGGAGCTTAAGACTCAATATTTTGGTGCATTTGACATGAGGGGGGCAGATAAATTTATTTTGGGAATGGAAATCTGATGCAGGAGCATCGACCTGATTTCCAAATTTATGGTTAAGTTGTAGGATGTAGGAGGATAGAAGTTGTTGTTGCCATAGTGACAGGAACAATGACTGGAAGATGTTAGTTAATAAGAACCAAACAGTTGAGAGGTGATGACTTAGAGTCAAATTGTTAGGAAGTAGTTGCAAGAATTAGTTGAGGATGGTTAGAGATTGATAGTTAAAGGTCGACAGTTGAGGCAAATGAGAATCAATGGTCGAGTAGTTGGAGATAATATGAAGGAAAATAGTTTGAAGATGGTTAGAATTTGATTGAGGTTGATGAAAAAAAAAAGACAAAAAAAATGTTTTAAGATGTATCGAAAGATTATGGAGGTGTATTCGGGTTGGTCATGAATAGCCGGAAGGCCGATTGAGGAAGGCCAATCAAGTAGAGGCCAAGAAGAAAAGAGTAAGAAGGCCAAACAAAAGAAAAGAGGTTGAATGAGAATGATGACCAATTGTACAGGAGAATTCTAAGAGTAGTTTTGATGTGAATGAGAAAAGAGAGGGCATAGGAAGAAGGTCGAGTGAAGAAGAATTGAAGCACAGAGACAATATGGGTCTAAGGGTAGACTCAGTCTAGGAGTGCGAGTCCATAAAATAAAGATACTCTTTGTATAGGATGATAAAGTCTTAGAGGCTATCAACGTGGAATTTTTGTAACCATGTCTAACTAAGTATAAATAAAGGAAACTTATTATCATAACTCTGATGGTCCCTTTACTATTGTTTGAATGTTGAGTTGGTTTCTTTAAAATTGTATTTCATTTAGTTGATTGTGTTTTTGGAAGATTCCTATCAATGGATTAGTTCATTTGGGTCCCTGTCTTTGAGATTAGTTTCCTTTGAGGTTTCTTCCATTTATTCTAGCCTGGAAAGTTTCTTGTCTCTTTAAATGTTCTATTATAGAATTGTTTATTGTTGTCTCGATTCCTATCATTGTTTGACTGTGAAGTATGTTGAGGATAGATAAGAGTTAGAGAGTTAAGTTGAGTGAGTCAGGGATTAGATTTTAGATATTAAAGGAAGACCTTTTGACTTACATCAAATTGGTATCAGAGCCCAAAAGATTTGGGCAGGAGAAATTAGTTATGCTATTTGGTATTTGGTTAAGTTTGTGTATTGCACATTGATAGGTTTATTAGAAGAGTCTAGGTGTCAAAATATCTGGGTAGCAGAAATTAGTTAAGTTTATTGGCTTTAGAGGAAGTAAGTGTGTTATAGATTGATAGGTTGTCGAAGAGCCTAGGTTCCAAAAGATAGAGGGAAGAAAGCCCTAGGCAAGGTGTCATAAAGAAGATTGTGAAAAATTTAAAGGATATAAAAATGCAACAAATTTAGAAAGGAAGCATGAAGAAAAATAAGAAAGAAAGTTCCAGAGAGAAGAACCAAATGAAAGCCCTGAAGGCAAGACAAAATGTAGATTTTAAAAGAGAGCTGGCAGAATTGAGAAAAGTTTAGAACAATACATGATGGCAAGGCAACAAAGGTATGAAGAGGAAAGCTAGGAGCATTTTCGGTGTTGGCCAATGGAAAAGAAAGTAAAGTGGCATGTGAAGATGATTATGGAGAGAAGAAAAAGGTAGAGGATGAATGTTTTGAGAAGAGAAGAGAGAAACGACAGAAGGTGGGATAGCAAAGAGTTGCCTAGTGAGAAACATACACCAGAGGAGGTGAAGGAAGGTCTCATTGAAGAGAACATGGGAAGAGATAAGAAAGAAAGAGGGAAAGAGGAAGAAGTGCAACAAGCAGCATTTGAGAAGGAGAGTAATGCAGAAAGGAGAGTGTCTAGGAAGGAGGCACTCATAGAGACATTTTGGTCTCTTGTTTTAATTACTAATGTTGTATGTGAGCATGTGTATGCATGTATGATAAATATTGCGAAGAAGGTCAAGAACAAGGCCTTGGAGTTGAAAAGGGAAAGGACACAAAGAATACCCATAGAAAGGGATGCTAATGAGAAAGAAAGGAAGCAAGTTGCAGCAGTTTTCCAAGAAGGCATAAAGCAATAGTTGGCAGTAGAGGTACATTGCAAATTACCTGAGAATGAAGAAAAGGATGATGTTGAAGTTTTGTAGTTTGATGAAGGATATTAGGAAGAAACCCCAGAGTTTTATGATGCTTTGGAAGATGTTGCAAAAGCAGGGCAAGATGCCTATGAAGAAGAGAAGTTGGAAGGCAAGGAAGCCAAAGATGAAGGCAATTCGGGGCAACAGGTAACATGAAGTTACAATACTAATTTTGGTTATGAAAGTGAAATTAAAAAGAATGTTAGTTTTGATCAATTCAGTAGAAGAAAGAATGTGTATGAGCAAGAAGAAAGGGAGAAAAGGAATTTGGTTAATCATGGGTACATAATTCCCAGTTGGCAAAGGAAACCAGTTATTGGAGGGCAGTAGTTAAGGTGCAAAGAAAAAGATGATCTTGATAATATTTGTAGAAGATAGAAGATGCAAGGTATGGAGTATATGCTAGAGAATAGGTGGAAACCAGAATTTAGAAATAGTTAGCCAGCAAGGAGACCTAGAGAAGATTATTTGAGGCTGAAAGTAGAGATTGGAAAAAGAGCAGCAATAAAGGGATAGCAGTCCAACGATGTGGGAAATAAATTGTGGATGGTGAAGCATGTAGTAGCAGAGGACTAGGATGTTGCAAGGCATGAAGATAAAAGACAATGTTTGAGAATTGGAAACATGGAGAAGAGGCTAAGGCTAATGAATAAGGAGCCATAGTAAAGGATGAGAATGAAGATAAAGGCCAAGAGCATGCAGAAAAATTTAGGAAAAAGAATGTGGTCCCTACAAGGTAAACAGTAAGCAATCTGATGAAGCTTTAGAGGCTTTGAATGAGATTTATAGTTTAAGGGAAGAAGATACCAAGGTTGAGGAATTGAATAGTAATTGGGAGATGTATAAGTATGAGATAGAAGTGTGGATATTTGTAGATGCGAAAGAAATGAGGAAGCAAAGACACAAGAAGTCAAAAGAACATAAACAAAAATAGATTGGGAAGTTTAGAAAGAGTAAATATGGATGTAAGATGCACCATTGGAATGGTTTAAGTGAGAAAGGTGGAAAGAAAGAATGGGCAGCAGAAGCCTAGGTTAATGGAGGCATGGAGAGTGAAGAAAAAGCAACAAAAAATGAAGAAGGTACAAATGAGTTTGCATTAGTTGCAGAATTTATAGAAATAAAGATTGAAGGTGAAAGAATTTATGAAGATCTAGCAGATGGAAAAGGGTTCAAATGGAATGAAAGTGAAGGTGTTGTCTTATGCAAAGGGGTAGCAGATAATGAGGTTGTATTTTCCTTTTCAATTTCTGTTTGTGCAGCTAGAGTGGATTTTTGTCAGTGTGCAATCAGGATGATGGAGTAGTATACTAATGAAAACATGAAGCTGAATGGAGCAGATGAGAATGCAAAAAGAATGGTGGCAACCTGTGATAGTGAAGTTGTAGTAGAGCTACAGGAAGGGGTAAAATTTTTAGATTTTTGTGAAGGAATGGATTTACATTCGTTTGATAGGGTGAATAGTGTGAAGTTTGAAAAGACATATATGGTGAGGATTATTTATATTTTCATGAGGATATTGAGAGTTATGATGTGTATGGGAGAGCACAAAATGGGCCATTATGGACAGGTGAGTTTGATGAAGTTGATAATCAAATCGATGAAAGGTATGAGTTTGTGAATATGGAAAACCAACATTTTTCTTTAATGATTTATACTGGTTGGTATGAGGATGAGAGGGCAAGAAGATTGCAACATAGCCATAGATATGATAGGTCTGAAACAAGAAGATTGGTGGAGAACTATCAAAAGAACTCGATGGATGTACTTGAGCGATGCTGGAAAAAAAGAAAGAAAACAAATGGAGAGTAAGTTGCTAAGTATTACTTCATGTGCAAGAGCACATGCAATTTTTTTCTCCTGGGGAATTTGATGCAGGAGCATTGACCTAATTTCCAAATTTATTGTTAAGTGGCAAGATATAGGAGGATAGAAGTTCTGTTCACCATAGTGACATGAACAATGACAAGAAGATGTTAGTTAATAAGAACCAAACAATTGAGAGGTGATGAATTAGAGTCAAATAATTAAAAAGCAGTTGCAAGAATCAGTTGAGGATGGTTAGAGATTAAAAGTTAAAGGTTGACAGTTGAGGTAGATGAGAATCAATGGTCGAGCAGTTGGAGAGAATACGAAGAAAAATAGTTTGAAGACAGTTAGGATTTAGTTGAGGTCGATGAAAACAAAAAGACAAAAAAAAAAGTTTTAAGGTGCATCGGAAGATTATGGAGGTGTGGTCGGGTTGGTCACGAATAGTTGGAAGCCCAGTTGAGGAAGGGCAATCAAGTAGAGGCTGAGAGGAAGAGAGTAAGAAAGCCAAACAGAAGAAAAGAGGCTGAATGAGAATGATGACTAGTTGTAGAGGAGAATTCCAAGAGTAGTTTTGATGTGAACAGGAAAAGAGAGGGCACAGGAAGAAGGGCAAGTGAAGAAGAATCGAAGCATGGAGATACCATGGGTCTAAGGGTAGACTCAATCTAGGAGTGCGAGTCTATAAAAGAAAGATACTCTCTGTATAGGATGATAAAGTCTTAGAGGCTATCAACATGGAATTTTTGTAACCATGTCTAGCTGAGTATAAATAAAGAAAACTTATTATCATAGCTCTGATGGTCGCTTTACTATTGTTTGAATGTTGAGTTGGTTTCTTTAAAACTGTATTTCATTTAGTTGATTGTGTTTCTAGAAGATTCCTGTTACTGGATTAGTTCGTTTGGGTCCTTGTCTCCAAGATTAGTTTCCATTGAGGTTTCTTCCATTTATTCTAGCTTGGGAAGTTTCCTGTCTCTTTAAATGTGCTATTACAGAATTGTTTATTGTTGACATGATTCCTGTCATTGTTTGACTATTAAGTATGCTGAGGATAGATAAGAATTGGAGAGTTAAGTTGAGTGACTCAAAGATTATATTTTAGATATTAAAGGAAGACCTCTCAACTTACATCAAAATCAGGAGGGATTGAGTTCATAGAACTCTTTGTCTTAGTCAAAGAAACTATGTTGACACCATTTTAAAAAAATTTCTATGCACGATACAAACTAATGAGTATTCCTTTACCTATAAGTATTAAGATTTCATTAGATATGTGTCTTAAGTTAGATGACGATGTAGAGGATATGTATAATGTGCCACATTCTACTCTTGTTGGTAGCTTGATGTATGAAATGGTATGTATTAGATGAAATATTACCCAAATGGTGGGAGTTCCTAGCAGGTTTATGTCTAACTCTAGTAGAGGGCATTAGACTTGTGTTAAGAGGGTATTTATATATTTCCAAGGAACTTGTGATTATTGATTATGTTATCATGGTTCTAATTATGTGGGAAAGTTATTGAAGATACATGCTTTGTTGATGCATATTGGGCAAGTGACTTGGATAGTTGAAGGTCCATTAGTGGCTATGTATTTGTTTTGTTTGGTCGTTTTGTTAGTTGAATGAGTAAGAGGAAGCTCCAACTATTTTATCTGCTACCAAAGCTAAGTATATGGATGCTACACATGCCTATAAAGAGGTAGTTTGGTTACAAAGATTGTGCTCCAAAGTTGGTTATGATTGCAAGGTGGTTTAGATTGGATGTGATAGTCACAATGCTATTTGTTTGGCTAGGAATGCTATGTACCATCCTCATACCAAGTATATACAGAGAGCATGTCGATGAGCGTCACCATGCTTTAAAAGAAATTCCACCCCCTTCTCTTTTTTTATGATGTTCAATTGACAGACGAGTCTTTAGTCTCCTTCATTTTTCATTTCTCTCTGCCCTCTTTTGCAAGAACTTTTTGTAACAAGAGATTCTGGGTTAAACAATGTCATAATCTCTTCATCCACTATTGAACATTTGGATATGTGCAGAGTAAAGTCTCTATCTGTTAACTGCCCCAAAATCAAAGAGTTTTCGGGGAACATGATTGAGGATTTAAGTGTAAATGGTGCAAGGTTATATGAGTTTTCTTATGCCATCATTGAGCTTAAAATGCATTGTGCAAGTACTCCGAGAGAATTGGAAATGGATTTCTCACAAGAGGGTAGACCAGAGGTTATTTCAGCAAGTACATTTCTTCACATAGTAGGCAATTTCTAGTCCTTGGAGGAACTTACCATCTTCATCGATGATCCCTTTGAAAGGGAAGTAGAGATGGATGTTCCTCTACTGAACCTGCTTCACAGGCTTCCAAATCTTCAGTTGCTTAATATGTTGGGCTACTTTGTTCAGGTATTTACTTAAACTTTCAAATCTCAAGCTCAAAAATTCTAAGTTTAAGTTGATATTAGAAGGTCTGCATTTTGAATGTATATAAATGAAATATGAAAGACTTCTTTTTCAGCAATTCATTAGAACTTGGCTTATAGTTGCTTATTCATGGTACTACAATGCAGGAGTTGGCAAGAGATCCTATACCTCAAGAAAATCTGTGTAGATATACTTGAGTTTGACGACAAGGAAGTTGAGGTAATAGGTTGCTTGCTTCAGACCACGCCCTTTCCTGAAGTTGAGGTGCCTGACGAGGCATGTGATGACGGTGAATGTACGTCTTTCTATACAGCTATTTCATACCTGAGGAGAGCATCCCAACTAGCAAGGATAATTGTAACCTAATTGTAATCCATGGTTTGTTCCAACTATAGGCTTAAAAAACTATGGCCTTTGAACTTCATAACTATCTCCTCTGTAATAACTCGTCTATGGTATTTGATTCCATGCTCTTTCTAGTTTTTATTCTAAAAGTTGTTTATGTTGTTTATGTTGTTGAAGTTTCATTTGTTTTTACTGGTAATAAAGTCTGATGATTTATTTTAAAGCATACAAAATGATTATAGGGATCTTCAATGTGTGGCAATAAAGTCTAGTGATTTGTTTTAAAGCATACAAAATGATTACAGGGATCTTCAATGTGGGGAAGGACTAACCCTTTCTTGGAATGAAGGGAAATAATAGATGCTAGTACATACTGCCAACATTTAATGTTATTTTTATGAATGTCATAATTGGAGCTGTTAAAAACATGATGGTTTTATTGTTTTGTATCAAGGTATTCCAAAGTTCCACTTTCAATGTTTTACATTCCTACCCTCTTTTTTAACATGGGCTACATGGTTCACCCCTGCTTATTGGTCTATTTGATTGTTTTATTCTTATGTGCCAAAGAAGTATTTTTTCTGTTAAAATGGTGAGATTTAAGCAGGAGAGTATACTATTTGACCAATTAATTTATTGGTATATGTTAAAAAAGTTGATAAGTGATGTTTATTTATTCTTATGTGGCAGAGAAGTATTTTTACTGTTAAAATGATGAGATTTAAGCAGGAGAGTATACTATTTTACCAATTAATTTATTCGTATATGTTAAAAAAGTTGATAAGTGATGTTTATTCAACCCATCTGATGCAGAGGTTCTCCTCCCTCGGCAACAAACAACTCAACTGTACACTCCTCTCAAACACAATTTCATTACACATAAGTGCATACACAATCTCCTTTCTGGCTCTTCATTTTTATTGAAAATCAAGAATTTACATACACATTGCAGCAGTAAAAAGGCTACATAATTTCAACAAAAAATACACAATTGGCCTCGCAAGGCCTATCATAGGAAAATCTATTTTCCATACTTATCTCTCTATTTTGGTACAGCTATCTCTCTTCTCATACGATCCTTCATTCTTTGTTATGTTTCCATTAAAAAAACACACTAAATCTGCCCTAACAGCAAGTGATTCCTACTCACATTGGTGCCTTCTTTTTCCTTTTGCTGGCGCTGCCTTCTTTCTCACGTTCCTTCAGCTGCAGCGACTAACACTTCCTTTCTGCATTCAATGGGTTCCACACCTTGTAATTCTCCCAAACTGTCGGCTCATCCTTCTCAAGCTTTACTTTTCTCAATATCTTGGACAACAACTATATTTCATAGCAAATTTTACTTTTCTCAATATTTTGAACAACAACTATATTTCATAGAAAATGAATTCTGTTTTCATGAGCAGCTGAAGTGCTGCATCTCCTCCCTTAGACGCCTCTGAAAATAGTCCCCAAATGAAAATAAACGAGCCTTGGCGTTTCATATATCTCTTTAACATTTAGGCGCTCTATGGTTTTTTTTCTTTTAAAAAAACAAAAAACCTGCGGAGCATCCATATATCTATTAAAGATCCAAATCAGAGAGTACAACATGGGGCCCAAAATAGACAAAGAGGCACATGATCATTCAAATCACACTGGCCATAAAAAAACATCCAAAAAATAATCATTTGAAAAAAATAGCTGTCACCCAAGAGAGAAGTACTTACCATGGGCATAATCACATGAAACTGCCTAAGTGGCTAATTAAATACTGGTCCAAATAGCCACAGAAGCTTTAACAAGGCACTTTAACATCTACCAACCAATATCGCAAGACTAAATGGCAAAATCCATAGAGGATCTGCCTGTTGGGATCAAAGGAGGACAGCAATTTGTCAGCGACGTGACTATTTTTAAATGACATTTGAAAAAAGCTGAGATTTGAAACCAACACCACCACTCGGTCCCCAACCAACTCCAGGACCACAACCAAAAACCTCACCATAACAGATACAGATATTAAACAGATAACAGGACCATGGCTGGGCTCATAAAATGTTTTTTTCAACCTTAAACCAATCCCTTCAACTGTGATTTATATTGGAGAAGAAAATGTGAAATGTGATTTCGTCATGACCCATCCGGAGTTGAAAACTGACTTCAGCCATAACTTTTTGCCAAAACCTTGATATCTCACAAAAACTTGTCAAGATGTGTATGATAACCTCCTTAATCTCCATGTCAAATGTTTTTTCTCCATCCTTCATAAAACTTCATATTTTAATTTTTCCAAGATCGCCAGCAGAGATCAGAGAATTTTAAATTCTCCCAAGTCGTGAGGAATTTGACCACAAAATCTTCTCTGTAATTTGTCAAATACACTTAATAATATTCCTATAAGAGGAAATTTGAACAACCCTCGCCAATTTTCTGAAATATTTATTTTTGTAAAACTGTCCTATTATGTGTCAGGACCCAAACTGCAGAAAACTGAAAAATTTACAATTTTACTCAATCCACCTACTCAATCCACATGCACTATAAGGCTAAGAAATGCAATCAAAGTCACACACAACCAAAACTGAAAGAAACACACTAAATTTTTTTTTAGGTGATTTTGATTGCATGTCGGGGTGCTCCTGCATCACCCTCAAACCAAGCAGCAAAAAATCAACCACTTCATGATGGGAAAGGTGCACCCAAAACCAGAACCCATACGGCTAAGGAATAACTTCTTGTATAACTCAATAACTGGAAAGCAAAAATATTTCATATAAAAATTTGGAGTCAATCATTTCATACTGTGGATAAACATACTGGTTTTTATTTTTTGAAAAATATCAATTAATAAATTTATGCCCTTAGAGAATATTTAAAAAATGTTTCATAAAAAGTGGTTGGGGTATATCCCCAAATTTCTCAATAAAGTTTGTGTATAAAAAACAGAGGTGTTAAGCTAGAAGTATGCCAATAACCATAAATAATCCTCTTATCATTTTGAAGGTCACCGTATATGCATGTGTTCCACCTCTACAAAAGTCTGCTTTTGGTTTCTTTCCTTAATCGAATATTTGTACTCTCACATATCAATTTCATCAATTTTTTCTTCTTATTTGCATGTTGATGAATTAGGAGCTTCCTTTTGTTTCTTTCATTTGTCCTCGAGTTCCTTGTTGCCTCCCATGAAAAAGAAATGCAAAATTGTACTTAAAAACAATGGATGCACAATGCTTCTTTCCCAAGTATATCATATGCAGTTTCTACTAGATAAGTCTTTTCTCCCACTTTGTGTTTGGGAAGGTATTCTATTGCCAATTGTCCATATGATCTCACACCATGAAATAGTGAATCTTTGTAGAAAGTGTCCCTTAAAAGATGACATAGTTCAAACTGAAGCAACATCATCAGAGGTAATGTAACTTTCAACTAAAGAAAGATAGGGAGGAAAAGTAAATCTAAAATGATAGTACTAAGTAGATGGAACAAATCAACTAGAACCAAATAATGGTGATATAAATAATAGAGGCAATAGGCTTGAAATTAGATGAAGTCTCTTGGAATAAAATTCAATTTTGATAGAACAATAAGAAATCTTCTCAGAAGGCCTTAGAAGGCTTTTGACTAGATTTAAATGAAGCTACCAACAATTTTATGTGGGCCTGAGTGAAAGGAAGATGATAGTGGAAACAATTCCTACATTATGTAATGACCACTCCATACAGGTTACCAAAATTCGCATTGCTGATTTATTCATCACCAAATCATAGTATGACCATCTGCTCCATTGACATCATAATAATGGAATCTTCTTCAAATAATAAAATTAGGCAGGTCATAATAATGTTTAATACATAGTCCATGGTAAACATTTATGAAAACATATGTTCCTAATTTAAAATATTTTCCCATTGAACCCTTTTATGACTTTACTAGTTCTAGGATTGTTTTCCCACCTAAGCATGTAAATAAGGTGTTCAACAGTAGAATTCAGATGCCTTTTTACCTCAATAGAAACATTCATAGTTCTGTCACAACCTAGCTCAAGTTATAGTGTCACCTTTGTAGTAGTAGTCCTCTCAAAATTATTGTTATTAAGCAATTCATATCAGCAATACATTCTTACCATCAAACATCATAATTTTAATCATAGATCAACATTCATAGTTGGTGGCTAACTTTGACCCTAGTTTTAGAGTTTAGCTTTTGTTAAACATCAAATAAAAATAATAGACTCAATCATAACCAAGTGGAATATTTCTGAGTAAATAGGGAGTACCTCATCATAAATATGAATAATAAGACAATAGCCTTCAACAGTAGTGTTACTTGAGGTAGAGGTGCAAAACATCCCAACCAAGGGTTTTTAGGTTCCATCAAAGGGAGTATTCTGATGACAAGGTCCATGGTACCTAGGTACCTTAAGCTAGGGTAGTTTCCATATATCTCCCCTTAAGGGCTTCAAACAAGGATTGACTCCTATAACACCTCTAGTTGGGGATTGTCCCTTATGCATTTCCAAATGGAGTGGGTTGTATCATTATGGTTATACTCTTTCAATTATATCTCTCATTAATTAAAAGAATAATGCAAAGAGGTACTCCTCGCTGCACAAACTCCACTCAATTCCACAACATAAGCAAACACCTATAGCAACATACAGAGATTCTCTGGTCTCAACACAAATACTCATAAAAAAATAAAATACTAGATAGCATGCTTCTTTAATGCATTCAAGTAATACAAAAATAAAAATTATTACATATAATTGACCATGCATGGCCTCTCATGCACACTCTCATCCTCACATTCCTATCTTCCAAATCTGTGTATACTTGTACTTTATCTCATCAAAATTGCATATAACTTCCTTCAAAAAACATACACTTCATAGCTCTTCAAACATGCATAGAAGTCATTTCACCTTCCTCTGACATCTGCCACAACAATCAACTACTTTCTTTTGAATAAATCAGCCTCTACATGAGGTGTCTCCCCTCTTCTAAGTGTCTTCCTTTCGTTTTCTCACACCCCTTTTAAATCTACATTTCTTTCTCTGCTTATGGAGATAGGAATCTTCCCCAAATGATCTCTATTGGGCACCCCTCTTCTATCCTTTCTTCTTCATTTAAAAGGTAGATTTTAACATCTGCCAGAAACTCTTTTCAACACCCTTCTCTAAAATAAAATCTAAATTATATTTTTCTGTTTGCCTCCAACTCACATACTAATTTGGAATTTTATTTTCTTTATTTGTGATTGAAAGAATTCAAACTAAATCACCAAGAGGCGCCTCTTTTCTTTCTTTTATATTTCTATTTTAAACAAATTATTAATTTTTTGTTTTAAACAAATTTCCTCTAATAAGGCTTCACATTTCCCACATTGGTGCTTCCTATTCTTATTTGAATTTTTCTTTTAATTCACATCAACCTCCCTTGACTTCAAATGCATCAAAGAATAAAATAATATATCCCAAATGATACCTTATGAAGTTGTGCCAAAAATTTCATTTGTGTGACTATGACAACGGGCAAAATTAGGTGTCGATAGGTGAAAAACTCAAATTTCTCCATTTTTCCCAAAAAATTTCCCAAAGGAGTGTTATGACCTGCTCAAGTCCTTTGCAAAAGGATTTCACTCCAGTCCTCATAAATTTTGAAATTTTAAACTTTACGTAAACTAGCAACACACTTTCGACATTAACAACATAAATTTCCAGCATTAATTTATCCAAAACAATAAATTATATGACTTTGATTCTTTTTCCACATTCGATATGGTACCTCCAAGAATGCCCTTGCAAAATGATTCTACTCTAGCTATTTTGAATTTTTTGGAATAAATTTCACAAAACTGCCTAGGAGTGTCAAAACTGTGAACTGGTGAAAGTTTGATTCTTGTAATACTTTGCTGACTTTGAAGTCCCCTAATGCTGAGAGATGCCAAGTAAAACCCAAATCCAAACCAAAATAGGAAGGAAACAAAATACAATTTTGTTTGTCGATGTTGATTGCCAATTTGCCCAGATTCTCCTACATCAGAAGCATCGTGTACAAATTTTGTGAGCATAGGTTCACAAAGGTGGAGTTAAATGGTTGAACCATTCATTCAAATTGCAAGCAGTCTACAGTGAACTCCATCACTAAAACATGTGCACAAAATTATTTTTTCTTCATCCTTTTCCAACATCCCATCGAAACAAGTGTCATCCTCATCCAACAATTATGCACCCTCTTCCTCCTTCTAATCATGGACTTATATCCAGCATGAACTGTCCTCCTCCTCCAAAGACTCTCTCCTTTCATCTCCTCCTTCATGGGATCCAACCCACCATTATCCGGCCACCTCCAACAAATGCATCCTTCTCTCTTCCAATCTTTTGTGGGATTTGACCCACCACAAACTGACCACCTCCACCAAGTCTCACTTGTAGCATCCTCTACAACTTTTATATGTAAATACACATCTACGTAGAAACCTGCTACTATACTCTTCTTTTCATCTACTTGTAACTTCTTATTCATTTCAATAGCATGAAGATTCACATCAACTCTGTAATGTCCCCTTTGGTAAATGCCCTAGTTTTTGCCCTAAAATCATAATTCCAAGCAAAGAAGAAATGAAATAGAGTTAGTGATATTATTTACCAATTTAGATTGTTGAACAAGATAGATCCTAGTCAAGAACCTGCAATCATGTTAGATAATCATTGAAAGCATAATCCATAAAATAGATCTTTCGTACTAGAAATAGGAACATTATCTTAATCATATGATATACCTAATTCATTAATGGTGTCCAACCAAAAAGGATTAGGATAAGGATGCCCAAATAGATCCTCTATCATAGGCCCAAGAGTGAATATACCATCCCTCTTGGCCTCATGTGGCCTTCCGCCAACCATATGAGGGGCTCTACCTAGTGAGGAATCCTATAGCGATTCTTTGTCTTCTTGCCACCTTTATTCTCCTCCCTATGATTTAACCCAATAGCCAAACATAAGGGGACATAATAGGGTGCTTGAAGTGATCCTCTACCCTAGGTCCAAGAGTGAATATACCATCCCTCTTAGCCTCATGTGGCCTTCCGCCATCCATATGACGGGGTGTACTAGTGAGGAATCATATAGTAGTTCTACCTCATCTTGCCACCCTTGGCTACTTGATTTTTTTTTGTATTGAGAATCATGCACTAATTGTATTCAAAAAATGGTAAATATTACATCTTAGTGTCTAAGCAAATCACATCAAAACTATTGTAGCTAACATCAATCCAAAAAGCCACAGGTTCACTAATACATACAGACAGTTTTGCATATTCCAAAACTAAGGTATATACAGAAACTCATAGATATATATAACAAAACCATAGTATACAGTTGACCATGGTTTTCTGCATCAAAACTATAAAATAAAGCTCGTTTATATCATTTGCTTCAAAGTAATCTTCATGAGTAACTTAGGGGAGCCTCACTACTCCATCTTTTCTTATGTCATCTTATCGGGTGCCTTCATCACAGAGTCCCTGCTGCCATCTTTCACGTTCATATCTTCCCTTGAGTCCATGTGAAAAGGTACAGAAAGGTCTTGATTATCTTGTTCTTCAAACTGGTAATAAAAGCCTTGACTGCTGTCCAGATCTATAACATAGTTACCTCTTTTGTCCTTGTCTTTTCCATATCAAACCCTTGGTCTTTATCCCAGCCTTCATCCTGATGCCAAAGATGCATCCTATTATCATTGTTGTTGAAAGAGTCCATGCCTAGAATGATTCCTATTATTTGTGATTTTCTCAAATGCTCTAAACTTATGCTAAAATTCTAGTAGGTTCTCTCCCATTATTTTTCAAGTTCACTCTTTACAAGCTCTCTATGTTGTTTTTTGCAATTTAGCTCCTAGAAATTTGTGTAGGTATTATACAACCTTTGATCGAACCTTCTCAAATTCCTAGCACAAAAGTCTATTTCCATAATGTCTTCTTTGTAAGACATGGTACATCTATCTATTAGCTCTTTGAATTTGCCAAGTGAAACCTCCATTACAACCACCACCTACTCAAAGAAATTATAATTGGTGAGACTCAAGAAGGTCCCAGTGAGTAACCTCTCCCAGTCCTAGAATATTTCCTCATTCCTCTTTTTCTAGATAAACCACAAGATTTCAGTAAACAAAATAAACTAGAAACAATTAGATTTTATGTTCAGAGCATCAACATAACCACAAATAATTTCTTTCCAATTTGTGTATATAGTAGGACTCCATAGGGATATATTGCCCATGAAAAAATCCAAATTTCTTTTGCAAACAGACATTCAAGAAAAATATGTACAGTAGACTTAGGAACATTGCATAAGGATTAAAATACAATATCATAACCTATGCATAGTTTATTTAAAATTAATAGCCACCTGAAATGTAGGCTTTTTTTTGGTTCAAGGACTCTTGACCACAACAGTTTGAATGTTTTGGAGAATGTTTTTTTCCCCAAAGTGTCACCCCAAGTAACATTGATATGTTGAAAAATCTCATGAGAGTTGGTGAGCATTTTATAAATCAGATTTGGTTTCACATTCATCATATTAGTACCATCCTCCCATTTTAATTTCTCAATGCAATTTTCACCCATAACATATACCCCCGATTGAAGTTTACACAGCAAAGCCTTGTTTAGAGTAGAGTATGTTCTAAACTGTTTCTCATTTAGATGAAAGTCCTCTTTAATCTATTCCTAGTTTTTTGGAAATCCCTCATCAAAGAGACCACCAAGTTTGGAAAGCCCTTTTGAATTGCATTTCATGGTAGAGAAACCTTGGAGTAATGCTAAAGGTTTACGTTTATGTCTAACATTCCACCAGAAGGATCTATGGCCCCAAATTCTATGGTTATCAAAATCAATAGTTGTTCTATCCATAATAAGAACCTTAGCTTGTTCCCAAGCCTTTCATATGCTACTAAAGACAATAGATCCCCTCGATTTAGATTTGAAATTCCCAAACAAAGCATCATGAAAGTGCAATTGGCCCCATTGCTTTTTATTTCCTTGGATAGAATTTTGTAAATTGTTTCTTACCAGGACCTTCCAAGGTTCATCACCAGATAGGGATTTGATTACCCACTTTGTTGCTAAAGAAACACCTTGAATCCTCAAGTCCTTAAGCCCCAAACCTCCCAATTCTTTGCTAAGACAACACTAGTCCCACCTAACTAGATGCTTTTTAACCTTGCCCTTACCACCAGACCACAAAAACTTTCTTATCACCTTATTATAATGTCAAATTGATAATTGGAAAAAAGCCATACAGAAGAGTAATAGATTGAATAAGCTAAGAGAATTTTCTAATAGACCTAAACTTTGCCAGCCAAAGAAAGATGAAGCCTATCCTAGACTTTAAGTTTCCTTTCAATTTTGGTAAAGAACCAATCCCACATAAGTTTTAGAGAAGGGAAAATAGCAAAGGGGATTCCCAGGAACCTAACCTACTTCGAAGGACCCCCCGATTGCCATTTGTTAGGATCAAGCCAGGCCAAAGCAAAACAATCCCAAGACAGCAGAACCAGCTTGGATGGTGAGACTTTAGCTCCTAAGGCCAGACAAAAAATGTCTAACCTATGCTCCAACCTATCAAATTCCTACTTATAGATTCTAGGAAAAAGAGTAGTGTCATCTGCAAACTACACATTTAGCAGTCCATCACCACTATGCAAAGAAATACCCTCTAAATTGCCTTGAATTAGCTCTATTCTCAAAAGATAATGGAGGGCTTCTAAAGCAATCACAAATAAATAGGGGGCTAGGGGGCATCCCTGGCGAATAGACCTCCCCATTTCAAAAGGGGCAGACAACATCCCATTCACTTCTACTTGAGTAGAAGCATACTTAAACAACATCCTAACCATATTGCAAAAAATATCATGAAAGCCAATGGATTTGAGAATTTTAAAGATAAAGGACCACTCTACTTGGTCATATGCCTTTTCAAAATCTAGTAGAAGAATGCCAGCATTTTGGTTGGTTTCCTTTGCCCACTAGAGAGCTTCCCAACTAGTAATAAGATTCTCTAGAATGTATCTGCTCTTTATGAATATTGTCTGGGTAGTGCTTATAATTTCTAGAAGAATTTCTCTTACTCTTAGAGCTAGGACCTTAGAAATCACTTTATATGATACATTCAATAATGTATGGGCCTCCAATTTTTTATTTCTGTCTTAGCACCATCTTTGGGTAGTAGTTTGATAATTCCTTTGTTTACATCATCACCCAAGGTTCCCTTATTTATCGATTCTTTATATAGTTCAAATAAGTCATCAACTATCCATTCCATATTAGCTTTGTAGAACTCAACCGAGAGACCATCAGCACTAGGGGATTTCCCATTCTTCCTAGAGTTAATTGCAACTTCTATTTCATCTTTTGGTATTTCTTTGTCCACGGTTTTATTCATTTCTTCATTTACCTTCTCCTTACATATTTTGGCACATAATTCCTGGGCTTCACTGCAGCCTTGTTTCTTGTCTTCTGCCTTGAACAACATTTCATAAAAGTTCCTAAAGGCTTCCAAGATATCCTCTTGCCTTTTCAGACAGACTCCATTTACAACTACTGCTTCTATGTTTTCTTCAATATTCTTATATTTAAGGAGATTGAAAAAACACTTAGTACCTTTATCACCATCCTCCAACCAATTCAACTTTTCCCTAATTTTAGCACTCTAAGCTTTCCTAACCTGGATTTTTCTTAACCCGTGCTTGACTTCCCCCAAACATTCAAATAGTTCTTCATCATTGTGGTTAGCTTGGATTTTTTCTTCAATTTTGAGAAACTCTTTTTGCAGAAATAATTCCTTTTTCCTGTCTAGAGAATATTTTTTCCTACAATTTTGAAGACAAACTTACATGCTTATGTCATCTTATTCTAGTAGAGAGAGGCATATTTATTTCTATGGAGAGACTTTATATCCATCTAATACTCCTTGAAATCTTTGTGTGTTGCAAATGCCAGAAACATTCTTATTGCTTCAATCCTTGCCACAGGAGCATAAGCCTCCTCAAAGTCTATACCTTCAACCTAATAATATCCTTTGCATACCAGTCTTGCTTTGTTTCTTACTACTTCTACATTTTCATTCATCTTATTTCTAATAACCCATTTAGTTCTAATCACATTCTTATCAGTAGATCTAGGAACTGATTCCCAAGTTTGATTCTTCTCTATCTGCATCAGCTCTTCTTTCATAGCTTTACCCAACTTTCATCTTTGTAGGCTTCACTTATAGTTTTAGGTTTAATATTTGAAAGAAAATAGTAGTTAACTTGTTCCTCTCCAGCTCTTTTCCTTGTCAATACTCCTTTTCTTTTATCACAAATTATTTTATCTTCAAAATGATTAACCCTTACATACCTGGGAGTCTTAATAGTACTTTCTGAAACCTTTTCTTCTTGATTGTCCATTTGTTCCACCTTTTCTTCATTGACTGTAACAGTAGGTTCATCTAATTCATAGCCACTTAGATCTAATTTTGTTTCCATGTCTACAACAACCTTCACATTAGCACTCTCAATGACCTATCTCAATCTCTTATTGTAGCACCGATAGGCCTTACTCTTAGTAGAGTATCCAAGGAAAATTCCTTTAGCACACTAGCATCAAACTTGCCTAACTCTTCAGCTCTTCTGATATAATAATTGCTTCCAAAAACATTAAAATATTTTACTGTGGGAACTCTTCCATACCACAATTCGTAAGGAGTTTTAGTACCATTACCTTTGACTTGGACTTTGTTTCGAATGTAGACAATAGTATGTATAGCTTCTCTCCAATACACTTCTAGTAGGTTAGCCTCCATCATCATTGACCTAGTAGCCTCTTGAACTATCGTGTTCCTTCTTTCAACAACCCCATTCTACTCAGGAGTCCTAGGAGCAAACAATTATCTTTTTATCTCATGCTCTTCACAGAAAATGTTAAATTTATTTAATGTAAACTCACTTCCTCTATCATACCTTAAGCATTTGATCCTCAATTCTAACTCATTCTCAACCATTGCCTTGAAAGATTTAAACTTGTCTAGGGCTTCTGATTTGTCTTTTAGAAAAGTGACCCATGTCATTCTAGAATAATCATCAATAAGCAACATAAAGTACCTGTCTCCTTGCAGGACCACACAAATTGGTATACACCAGCTCAAACAATCTAGCAGAAAATTGTTCTTTGCTCTTGAAACTTGTCCTTGTTTGTTGCCCCAATTGACATTCCTTGTGCAAATAGTATTAGCAGGCTTCACAAGATTAGGTAAATCTCTCACAGCTTATACTGAGCTTATCTTCACCAAGTTTTCAAAATTAATATGACACATCCTTCTATTCCACATCCAACTCTCATCTGTCTAAGCCAACAAACAATAATCATTAGTTCCTCTCAAATGATAAACATTACCATTAGTCATTTTACTAGTGGCAGTCATTATTCTGGAGATTTCCATGATCTTGCATCCATTATCCTTGTTCATCTCAAATCATATCCTTTGTCACACATTTGACCAACGCTTAAAAGATTAGGCTTTAAACCCTTCACATATAGAACATCATTTGTGTTATGCTTACCATCAAAAGAAATAGACCCTCTTCCACAAATCTTAGCAGCTACATTATCTCCAAACCTAACCATTCCTCCATCATACTTTTCCAGAATTACAAACTTACTTTATCACAACTCATGTGATGTGAACTTGTACTGTCATCTTGACAGATAGACAAGGCACTCTTTTCCACTAGTTTTTCTTCCTTCACAGAGCTAGCAGGATTAGTAGACACAAGTTCTTCCTTAATAGCAATAAACAAGCACTCATTTGCATTAGTACCATCAGACTCATCATTTGTCACACCATTATCATCAAAATATTTACCATAATAGCATTTCTTTATAGTCCTAGGTCTACTTTCTAATTTCTTCTTACCTCTCTCAATTCTCTCTGGACATCTGGAGGCATAGTGGCCAATCTTACCACAAGAAAAGCATTTGAATGGTAATTTGCCTTTGAACTTACCAGTACCTCTTTGCATTCTGTTCATATAGTTGACTTCAATCACATCAAGGTCATCATTTGATTCCACATCATATTTCTAATATCTCGATGTTTTTTCTGAAGTGCTAGCTTTGAAAGGAGTCTCAGTCTTCAGTAGAGCATCACCAAACTATCTCATCTCAAAAGTTGTAAGCTTCCCGAGCAACTAATCTTTTGTAATCTTATTCACACTCATAACTTCTTCAATTACTAACACCTTGTGGCTATAGGATTTAGGCAATGACCTAAGAATCTTCAATACAACCTCATCCTCCTTTATACTTCCTCCAAGACCTTTGATTCTATTGACAATTTCATCAATCTTTTGCATGTAGATTGTTATGTTCTCATCATCACTCATCTTCAAGGCTTCATACTTTGCCTTTAGATTTTGTAATTTTGTACCTTTTACAAAATCATCTCCTTCGTACAAAATTTTCAACTTATCCCAGATCTCATGAGCATTTTATAGATCCATAACTTTCACTAACTCAGTATTAGATATGGCATTTAATAGAGCATCTCTAGTTTTTCCATTTAGCTCATACTATTTGACATCATATTCATATGATGGACCATTTTTAGGAATAGTATACTTTTCTTCTGCCATCTTCCAAACACTATAACCAATAGAAATAAGATGACTTTTCATTCATACCTTCTAGAGAGCATAATATGTTCCATCAAAATATGGAGACTCTTTTTTGTACACCATCCTAGGTTTACGTCGAGCTATTAGGCTCTTTTCTGAGGAACACTCACTCTGATACCAATTGTTGAAATGCACAAGACAACTGAGAGGGGGAGGGTGAATTAGTTGTAACCAAAACTTTAAAACCATCAACACATCAACTACTTAATCACTATTATTGTAATTTAACCATGAAAGCATAAAATCAAAACTTAAACACATTCAACACATAAGCCACCAGATTTTTTTATGTGGAAAACCCAATAAGGGGAAAACCATGGTGAGTGTTATCTCACAATATAAATGATATATCAAACTTTACAACAAGGCTCACTACCAGAGGCTCACTGCAAATGGGGCTCATTGCCCAGAATGCTCACTACAAAAGAAGGGTCTCATTGCCAATGGGGTGGCTCACTACTAGAGTTGGTGAACTAAGATAGTAGCATCTATACTAGGCCAAGGTTCAGTTCCATTGAAGTGTAATAAATTTCCTTTTCTCTGCTCTACTATTTCAATTCAGAGTTATCTTTACATCTTCACATGCTCATCAATCATTCACGACTTCATTTCTTGTATTTACACAAATTATCAACCTTGGAATGAACATCAAGGTCGACATTACAATCATCAACCATTGGAACAATCTCTAAGGTTGGCATACATACATATTTAGCCAATATTCAAATTAGGTTTAGACCTAAATGGATTAGGAGAGAAGAGAAATGGATGTGGACCACACCAAGCCTTAGTTGGGACTCAAATGGAATTTTTCACACAACAATACACTTTACAAACCTCAAAGCATAACTACAAGTAGTGAAAACAACCAGGTCAACCAGAACCAGTGTTAACACTAAGACCCTTAGGAACACGCTTCATGCACAATCCAAATTACACTTTGCAGACCAATCAAAAGATAGGAACATGATCTAGAGACTTCCACAAGCATGTTACAATTACAAAAAACATCTGCACAACCTCTAAACACTTTATCGATAAGATTCTTCAAATTGAAGCACTTGAACATTATTGTCGGCCAATGTCATAAAGGAAAGATCGCTTGCAGAGCACCAAATCATTAACCATTTGAACTGAAGGAACATAACATCATTACAAACTTAATTCTAGAACTGCAGACTATAAAACCTAAATGTAGAGAAATGCAGAGCAAAATACATTCTCCCCATCGCCATTAGATACACAGAAAATTAGTTTTTACTCTGGTGAATAGAACTTGCTCAAATCTTCATACTAGAGGCTCAAACTTGAAACATAGAAACTATAGACATCCCTTAACATAAGTTCTAAACTACAGACAAAGATATTTAATCTATAGGATATGTGGAGCAAAACACTGTACTGTTCTTCTCAAACACTTTCTCAAACTCATTCAAATAATTTCCTTAGATGTTGACCTTAGGTGTTGACATCAATGACAACACTTACTACTCATACTTGCAACAATCTCCCCATTTGTCATTGATGGCAACACATGATGTGAAAAACCATCAATACAAACAAACTTGTTTTGCTTCTTCACCCCCGCCTTACTTTATGCTTTCTCTGACTATAACTTTTCTTCTTAGGTTTTTCACATGAACTTCTCTCCCCCTTTGACATCAATGGCAAGGGAACCAGACCTTTTGTTTCTCTTTACTACTCAACTCCCCCTATCATCAACACTACAATACTTATTCTTCTTAATCAAAAACTCATATCAGCAACATCTACCAGCTCCCCCTGAGAGGTAGCCTAGAAAACATCAATCCAAATCAAAGAATGAGACTTTGAGCACCACTAGACTGATGCATTTCCTATGCATCTTAGTTTAGAGTAGGAGGGGTAATAGCCCCTAACTTCTCCCTAAGATACTCAAAAGTATCCTTAAAGGTAGAGGCTTAGTGAAAATATCTACAATCTAATCCTTTGTAGACATACTCCATCTTACTTCATTCTCTGTTACCTTTTCTCTCAGAAAGTGATACCTTATTAATATATGCTTTGTCCTTGAGTGCATAACTGGATTCTAGGTTAAAGCAAGAAGTTGAGGATACATTTCGTGGAAGTCTCCCACGGATGAAAAATGCTGCTTGGAACGGGTACCCATTTAGGATCGGGCTCCCGAAGCAAAACAGGTACCTGTTTTCAAAAAGTATTTTTTTTGTTTTACATGCTTATGGCTAATTTTCTTATTTTTTAGAAATAGGTACACATTATTTTTAAAACAGGTACCTGTTTATAAGGTGCACCTATTTCTAAAATTTTGAAATTTCAAACCTACCAATTTACATTGGTTTTAGGCTTGGAAACCCAGGCCTTAGCTTTGGACCTGCAACTAGGACACCATGAAAATAGTAAGAGAAAAAATTAGTTTCACCACTATGACTGAGGACTTTTTTTTCAGAATATTTTAACAAAATTAAAACCCATTATAGATCTAAAAGTCTAGTTTTCAAATATATAATTTTTTCTACTATCGAACATAATTTTTTGAAAAACAAGGAAAACACTTCCAATTTTTGGCCAAAAAGTGAACTCATCTTCTTGCACTTACCCTTCTTTGAAATGTTTATAGCACTTGTATTGTCACAAAATACTGAAATAGGTTCTTCAGATGCAACCTTTATGTCTTTCAATGTTTGCTTCATCCAAAGCACTTGAGTGCAACAACATGCTGCAGAAATATATTCTACTTATGTCGTAGACAAACAAACTGATTCTTGCTTCTTGCTCAGCCATGAAACCAATATGTTACCCAAGAGGAAAGCACCTCCACTTTTACTTTTTCTATCATCAACATCTCCATCCCAATTTGCATTTGTATAAACACTAAGAGTGAAATTGATATCTTTGGGATACCACGATCCATATTCTAAAGTTCCTTTTAAATACCTAATGATCCTCTTGATTGCCATCACATGTGACTCTTTGGGATCTTCTTGAGATCTTGCCACAAGAAACACTGTATGCATTATGTCTCATCTGGTATGGGTTAGATCAAGTAGTCCTCCAATCATAGACCTATACTTTTTATGATTAGTCTTAGGTGATTCATAATTCTCTCTCAACTTGCAACCAGTTACCATAGGAGTACATACTGGCTTAGAATCCACCATTCCAAACTTCTTCAACAACTCTTTCACATATTTGGACTGAGAAATGAAAATTCCTTTTTCTGATTGACTAATTTGGAGTCCTAAAAACATATTCATTTCACCAAACATAGACATCTCAAACTCCTTTTGCATTTCCTCTGCTGCAAATTTCTTACACATACCTTCATTGCCTCCAAAGATAATATCATCAACAAAGACTACAACAATTAGAATTTGATCATCATTAATTTTGAAATAGAGATTACTATCTACAGTACCTTTACTAAACCCTAATTGCAACAAATATTTGTCCAACCTTGCGTACCAGGCTCTAGGAGCTTGCTTTAGCCCATACAAGGCTTTCTTCAATCTACACACCATGTCACCTTAGTCTGATGACTGAAATCCTTCTAGTTGTTCAATGTAAACCTCTTCTTCTAGTTCTCCATTCAAGAATGTAGACTTTACATCCATCTGATACACCTTGAAATCTTTGTGTGCTACAAATGTCAAAAACATTCTTATTGCTTCAATCTTTACCACATGAGCATAAGTCTCCTCAAAGTCTATACCTTCAACATGAGAATATCCTTTGTATACCAGTCTTGCTTTGTTTCTTACTACTTCTCCATTTTTATTTATCTTATGTCTGAAAACCCGTTTAGGTCCAATCAACAGGTCTAGGAACCAATTCCCAAGTTTGATTCTTCTATATCTACATCAACTCTTCTTCCATAGCTTTTACCCAACTTTCATCTTTGCAATCTTCACTTATAGTTTTAGGTTCAATATGTGAAAGAAAAAAGTAGTTCACCTATTCCTCTACAACTCTTTTGGTTGTCAATACTCCTTTTCTTTTGTCACCAACTATCTAATCTTCAGAATCATTAATCCTTACATACCAGGGAGCCTTAACATCACTTTTCAGAGCCTTTTCTTCTTGACTATCCTTTTGTTCCATCTTTTCTGCATTGACTGTAACGAAAGGTTCATCTAATTTGTATCCACTCAGATCTGATGTTATTTCCCTATCTTCAACAACCTTCACATTAGCACTCTCAATGACCTTTCTCAATCTCTTATTGTAGCACTAGTAGGCCTTACTCTTAGTAGAGTATCCAAGGAAAATTCCTTCCTCACACCTAGCATCAAACTTTCCTAACTCCTTATCTCTACTGATATAACATTTTCTTCCAAAAACATTGAAACATTTCATTGTGGGAACTCTTCCATACCACAATTCATAAGGAGTTTTAGTACCATTATCTTTGAATTGGACTCTATTTTGAATGTAGATAGCAGTATATATAGCTTCTCTCCAATACACTTCTAGTAGGTTAGCCTTCATCATCATTGACCTAGCAACCTCTTGAACTATCCTATTCTTTCTTTCAACAACTCCATTCTGCTCAAGAGTCCTAGGAGTACACAACTATCTTTTTATCCTATGCTCTTCATAGAAAATGTTGAATTCATTTGATGTAAAATCACCTCCTCTATAATACCTTAAGCATTTGATCCTCAATTGTAACTCATTCTCAACCATTGTATTGAAAGATTTGAACTTGTCTAGGGCTTCTAATTTCTCTTTTAGAAAAGTGACCCATGTAATTCTAGAATAAAAATCAATAAGCAACATAAAGCACCTGCCTCCTTGTAGGAAAACACAAATCTCTATGCACCATCTCAAGCAATCCAGCAAAAAATTATTCTGCACTCTTGAAACTTGTCCTTGCATGTTTCCCCAATTGACATTCCTTGCAAATAGTATTAGCAGGCTTCATAATCTTAGGCAGATCTCTCACAACTTCTACTGAGCTTATCTTCACCAAGTTGTCAAAATTGATATGACACATCCTTCTATGAGCTTATCCATCTATGACACAAAATTTTCAACTTATCCCAGATCTCATGAGCAGTTTCCAAATCTATAACTTTCACTAACTCAGTATTAGATAGGGCATTTAACAGAGCATCTCTAGCTTTTCCATTTAGCTCATACTGTTTAACTTCATATTCATCTGATAGACCATTTTCAGGAATAGTATACTTTTTCTCTACCATCTTCCAAACACTATAAACGAGAGAAATAAGATGACTTTTTATTCATACCTTTTAGAGAGCATAATTCATTCCATCAAAGTGCAGAGACTCCTTTTTGTGTGCCATCCCAAATCTACCTCGAACTGTTAGGCTCTTTTTCAAGGAACCCTCACTCTATTACCAATTGTTGAAATGTGCAAGACCACTGAGAGGGGGGGTGAATCAGTTGTAACCAAAACTTTAAAACCATCAACACATCAACCACTTAATCACTATTATTGCAATTTAACCACATAAGCATAAAATCTGAAATTAAACACATTCACACATTCAACACATGAGACACTAGATTTTTTTACATGGAAAACCCAATAAGGGAAAAACCACAGTGAGAGTTATCTCACAATATAAATGATATATCAAAATTTACAAGGCTCACTACCCGAGGCTCACTGTCTAGAATGATCACTGCAAAAGAAGGGGCTTACTTCCAATCGGGTAGCTCACTGCCTATGGGTAGCTCACTACCAGAGTTGGTGAACTGAGATAGTAGCATCTATACTATGTCAAGGTTCAGTTCCATTGAAGCACAATAAATGTCCTCTACTCTACTCTACTATTTCACTTCGCACTTATCTTCACGTCTTCACATGCTCATCAATCATTCACGACTTCATTTCATGTAATTATACAATTCATCAACCTTGGAATGAACATCAAGTTCGGCATTACAATCGTCAACCATTGGAACAATCTCCAAGGTTTGCATACATACATATTTAGCCAATATTCAAATTAGGTCTAGACCTAAACAAATTAGGGGAGAAGAGAAATGAATGCAGACCAAGCCAAGCCTTAGCTAGGACTCAAATGCAATTTTCCATTCAACAACATGCTTTACAAAACATTAAGCATAACTACAAGTAGTGAAAACAACCAAGTCGGCTAGAACCAGTGTTAATACTAAGACCTTTAGGAACACACTTCATGCACGATCTGAATTACACTTTGTAGACCAATCAAAAGATAGGAACATGATCTAGAGACTTCCACAAGCATGTTACAATCACCAAGAACATTCACACAACCTCTAAACACTTTAGCCATAAGATTCTTCAAACCGGAGCACTTGAACATTACTGTCAGCCACTGTCATAAAGGAAAGATTGCTTGCAGAGCACCAAATCACAAAGTGTTTGAACTAAAGGGACATAACATCAATACAAACTTAATTCTAGAACTGTAGACTATAAAACTTATATGCAGAGCAAAATACATTCTCTTTGTCACCATTAGATACAAAAAATTAGTCTTTACTCTAGTGAATAGAACTCGCTCAAATCTTCATACCGGAGGCTCAAACTTGAAACATAGCAACTACAAACATCCCTTAACATAACTTCCAAACGACAAACAAAGATATTCAATCTACACAATATGTAGAGCAAAACAGTGTATTGTTCTTCTCAGACACTTTCTCAAACTCATTCAAATAATTTCCTTAGATGTTGACCTTAGGTGTTGACATCAATGACAATAATTAATGCTCATACTTGCAACACCTTTTTCACCATGTCTGTTGTTGCACCTTCATTCTCCTCCAAGTGTTCACTCAACTGAAACAACTTCTCTATCTTCTCAAGAAATTCATGCTCCTCAACAACTAAATCTTGAGCATCCTCACACAAATCTGTATGGAAATTGAAGCCTTCCATGTATCTACTTTCTTCTTGCTCTATATCCTCTATTGCATTCATCATCTCAAATAAATTAGACTCAAAATGCTCAAGTTTTACCTCATTTTGTTTCGTTGCTCCAACTTCTTTTCCTTCATTTTTTGTTGCACTATTCAACTCCAACTTGTTGATTTTCTTCATCTCTTCTTCCCATAGAAGATTAGTCTCCTCTTCTCCCAATCGCTTGTCAAATCTAGGATCTTCTAACTCTGTCATCTCAAATTCTTGATCTGCTACATTTTTTGAAGTTCTATCGCTACATCCAATTCCTCATCTTCTTTATTTTCTACCACATCATCTGCTACAACTTTTCGCTCTTCATACTCAGTTATAATCTCATTACCTTCCTCTATCTTCTCATACTCCAAAGGAAGCATAGCTATTGCTGCTACATTAATTTCAATCTCTTCATTCATGTCTTCCAAAAGACATGCCTCTGTTGGAATTTTCTCTTCTTTTTCACTCTCTTTATCTATGCCTTCCTCATGGCATGCTGCTACAATCTCTAATTTCTCCACTCTTCTCAATTCTTCATTAATTTCTTCTTGTTGACATCATGGTCCCAAACATTCCATGCCATTACATGGATCATTCTCTGCTACAACTTCATGTTTTGCTTCTTTATAAAGACATGCAATAGCTGAATACTCTTTCTTCTTCCATTCTTTTCTTTCCTTGCTTCTCTTATTTTCTAATTTTCTTTCTTTTGGGATTGTATGGTTTGTTCCCACATGCTTCTCCTTCCATGCCCCTTCTATCAAAGGGCAACAACACTTCTTCTCATCCTTTGCAACTTCGGTTGCAATCTATTCTCTTGCCTCCTAATCCTTTTGCACAAGGATCTCTTCTTCGCCTTTTTTTATTCTTCGTATCTACTGCCATCTTTTCTTTTTTCTCTTCAACCTTAAAAGGATTTTTAGCCACTCCTTCATTTTTCTCTTTATCTTTCTCACCCTTTACAACTTTGATATTGCTTTCTCCTTTAATACATTCATTACGGCATACTATTGCAATTTCTTTTGTCACTTCCTCTTGTTTATCCCATAATGGATTCAAAACATATTCCTTCCAATCCTTGATTACACTATATGTGTTATCGTTAGCATTATGTATAGCTTCCCTATCCCAATGCCAAGTTTGACCCAATAAAACATGATAAACATCCATGGGCACTATGTTACATACAATTTCATCCTTTTATCTTCCAATGTAAAAATTTATAATGCTTTGTTCACTTACCTGAATTTGATGACCTCCTTGCAACCAAGAAATGTAGTATGGCCTTGGGTGCTTCATCCTCTTCAAATTCATCTTCTCAACCATTTTTGATGCAACCAAATTATCTCTCCTACCATTGTCCATCGTCATCTTGTAGCATTTTGACTAGACTTGTAAATAGTTCAGAACAAATGACTCCTTTGGATGGGCTCTTGTTTCTCTTTCCATGGCTTCAAATATTCCTTCTTCATCATCAAACACTCTCAATGTCTCCAAGCATTTTTTTAATCAATTGTAGCACACTCTCAATCTGCACACACAAACATTTAGAGCCAACACTCTTGATAATCACAGGTTCTTCTTGCAACAAAACTCCCACAACTACCCTCTACCCAACAAGATTCTAGAAGATGCACCTCTCCAATACCTCTCCTACTGACTTCCTCTTAGTGGAAGAAGTTTTCACACCTTCTACCCAACTTCAATTCTACTGGAGGATAGCTAACACGATTCTCATAGAATCAATTCTCTCTCATGGCTTCATTGCTTTACTCTTCACCATTCTTCACCTGTAGGTCCTGGTGCATACTCTGCACTCTCAAGATCTCATGGCTATGATACCACTTAATGTAGAGAGGTACTCCTCGCTGCACACACTCCACTCAATTCCACAACACAAGAAAAGACCAAGATTGCTATAGAAACATATAGGGATTCTCTGGTCTCAACACAAATACTCATAACAAAATAAAATACTTGAAAACATGCTTCTTTTATTGCATTCAAGTAATATAGAAATCAAAATTATTACATACAGTTGGCCATCCATGGCCTTTCATACACACTCTCATCCTCACATTCCTCTCTTCCAAATCTTCATATGCCTATATTGTATCTCATCAAATTTGCATATAACTACCTTAAGAAAACATACACTTCATAGCTCTTCAAAAATGCACCAAAGTCCTTTCACTTTCCTCTGAAATCTGCAAGAGCAATCAACTACTTTCCTTTGAAATAAATCAGCCTCTACATGACGTGTCTCCCTCTCCTAGGTGCCTTCCTTGCCTTTTCTCATGCCCCCTTTTAAATCTGAATTTATTTCTCTTCTTATGGAGATATGAATCTGACCTAAATTCTCTCTTTTAGGCACTCCTCTTCTATCTTTTCTTTGGCATTTAGAATACAAATTTTAATATCTATCACAAACTCTTTTCAACACCCTTGTCTAAAATTAAATCTGAATTTTAATTTTCTATTTTCCTCCAATGCTTCACATACTAATTTGTCATTTTATTTTCTTTATTTGCAATTGAAATGATTCCAACTAAATCCCCAAGAGGCATCTCTTTTCTTTCTTTCTTTTATTTTTTTGTTTTAAACAAATTGCAATTTCCTCTAATGAGGCATCACATTTCCCATATTGGTGCTTCCTATTCTTATTTGAATTTTTCTTTTGATTCCAATAACCTCCCTTTAGTTAAAATGCATCAAAGAATAAAATAAAATATCCCAAATGATACCCTATGAAGTTGTGCCAAAAAAATTCATTTGTGTGACTATGACAATGCACGAAATCAAGTGTCTGCAGATGAAAAAATCAAAGTTCTCCATTTGGCCAAAAAATTGCTCAAAGGTGTGCTATGACCCCTTCAAGTCCTCTGCAAAAGGATTTCACTCTAGCCCTCATAATTTTTGAAACTTTAAACTTTTTTATAAACCGGCAACACACTTTCGGCATTAACTGTAGATACGGAAAAATTAGATTTAGTGTTGAAAACAACAAACTACTAAACCCTATCAAGCACCATGAAGTATAACTTAGTATGAAAATGCAAACTAGATTCAAATTAATATTGATTAACCTCCATGGCACTTCTCAATCATGCATAGGCATGAAGATTTCGAAGGGTCGATTATGGAGAGATGTTGATTGCTCAGAATTTTGGTAGCATAATGGTATGCAAGGACACAACATGATGAAAATGACTTGTGAGAGCCTTCCTCTATAGAAAAGGCTTGGTTTGAATGGATGGATAGGATTGCAAGTTATGTTGAAAGTTATGGATGGTCAAGATTGATTAGGGTTGGATTAGAGTTTCCAACTCAAAGAGGGATTGTAGTCACATGACAAGTGTGTGATGGAGAATAAAAAGGAATCTAATTCAAATATTTTATTTGAATTAGTTGTGCATGTGAAGGGGTTAAGTGGAAGATGCAACATGTGACACATGTTGCAATGTGGTGAGAGGTGAGGGAATAATTCAAATTTTTAATTTGAATTATATAAGACATGTGAAAGGGTATTATTAACTAAACAAATGAGATTTATTTAGTTAATTGGAATGTGATTAAGTTGGAATTGTGAGTAGGATTAAGACAAAATAGCTTATGATGCTCCTAGTGAAGTGTCGACTAGGTCATGGTAAGGACATGGACAAATTTTATTGTCTACATTTTGCCTCTCTTTGAGATGATGTTAGAGATGATGCAATTTATGTCAAGTAACATCATTTCAAAGAAGCTAAGGAAATGGATAGAGGAAAAGGATAGGGTGATGATTCCCCCTTGAGAGGATAGGTGGGTTGGACAAACATGGGTAGGATCTCAAAATGAAATGGATTTGTCAAGGAAGAAAGATAAGGGAATGGCTAGAAGAAGTGAAGGATGTGTTATGCTATAATAAAGGTGAACAACCATGGTGTTTGATATAGCACTAGACATTATGCACCAAGGTATAAGGACCAAGGTGACGATTTGTCTTGTGCCCCAGCGTAATACAAGCTTGTCTAGATACAAGATATGAATATTAATTGGGTTGGATTCAGATGTGAAACAAATGCAAGATAAAATGATAACACACACAAGAAAGCAAGCAAGGTATGCACAAATGTTTCAAAATCAAACAAGGTATTGCCCTTATCAAGCTATAAACTAATGATTGGGTGATTGATTGATGATAGTAATAATTGATTGATTCTAGTGTTGTTGGTCATACAAGAAACACTAGGTTTTGATTGATGATTGATTGGTTGATGGATTTGGTTTACGTCAAGATTAGGATCAAGACCATTGAATGCAATTGGATAATTTGACTTGAGTGAGTAACTTGATTGGTATGGGTTGATATGACTTGCATTTGGATTATTGGAATGATTTGAAGAATATTGATTGGAAGAAGTGAATTGGTTGGATAAGTGGATTGAAATGATTGATTTGAATTGATGTGAAGGATTGTTTTGATGAATGAATTGGTTGAATGATTGGAAGAAATGACTTGATTGACTTGATTTGAAGAAGTGAATTGGTGTGATTGATAAGGATGATGAGTTGGATGGGATGTTTAGAATGTTTGGAATGAGGGATGACTAGGAGGATCTACTCCCTTTTCTCTTTTGTTTTGCAACCATGTCTCTACAAGACTTGTGAAGTGTGGGATGCCATGGGGATGTCAATGCAAGGTGGTGAGGCCTAGACTATGATAGAGGCTAATGAATATTAGTCTTCAAAAAGTCTAGCTCCAAGAGGGTACTATCATCTACTATGACCTTTCAAAGCACAAAGTAGTTTTATCGAGACCTTGAGATGTGAGAGAAATGATTGATTAAAGTGAACCCATGAGTTTTAGAATTTACTTGGAAGGATGGACTTAAACTAGCCTTGGAGTATTAAGTCCAAGTGGAAGAAATGATCGATGAAAGTGAACTAATGAATTTTAGAATTCACTTGGAAGGATGGACTTACACTAGCCTTGGAGTATTAAGCCCAAGTTGTGATTGATGTGAAAAAGATGTCAAGGTCTCGTGGTCCACAGATTTGTACTTGTGATATAGTCAAGCTTTGATAGTTTCTCCCTATGTTTTGATCTTAGGAAGACTATGTTTGGGAACCTCTATAGATGTCGAGGGCTAAATGGTAATGAAATGTTGCAATGAAGTGTGATCATAAAGGAATGAAATTGGATATGTAGTGGAATGAAATTGAATATGTAATGGATGAAATTGAGTATGCTTTGACATAGTTGCAATCGATTTGATAGGGAAAGTAGATTCTCCAAGTTTTCCATATGGTTGGGGGATAATGTGATTGAGATGAAATCGATAGGATTGGAATGAATGGTTAGGATATGATTGGGATGTGATCAATTGGATTAGGATGATGATGTGTAGTGATGAGATGAAGATGAGTTGGATGGATTGGGATGATGACTAGGATGATTGGGATAATGATTAGGGAGAAGTTGATTGGATTATGAATGAGGATGTGTAATGATTTGGAATAATGACTAGGATGAACTAGGATGAAAATGATGTTGTGTTGTGATGAAATTTGAAGATGATTTGATGGTTTTATTGAATTAGAGAAGTGATTTTATTGCTTAGATTTTTGTTGAATATTTGATTTTTTATATTTTTTTGACCATGGGGACTATGGATGATTTGAAGAACGGATTTGAATGATATTAGGATGGTTGAATGGATTGATGGAGAAGTTTGATTGACTGACTTAGTTGTGAATAGATTAATGTCTCATATTATTGTTTGGAACCTCATATATTCAAATGTTCTTTGTCAGGTTGACAGATCACTATCGGCGGGAGTGAGAAGCCTTTGGGAGATATGCAAGGTTTCACCAATATGGATATATCGGTGTGAGAACTATTGTCAGCTCAGCCTTCTGAAGTCCCTCCGATGCTATTCATCATCCCGATGGTGTTTGACATCGATGTGAGAACCACTATCGGTGGGAGTTTGAAATCTTTGACCAATGTGTAATGTTTCCATCAATGACATGTGTCTTTCGGTGTAAGAACTTCTATCGGTTGAGCTTTGTGGAGTCCTTCTGATGGGAATGGTTTCACCGATGGCAGTTTCTTCTAATGATCGGCAAGAGAACATCTATCGGTGTAGCTTAAAGTCTTTGGGTTGATGGACAGAGGTCACTCTGATGAAGGCATTATGTTGGCGTCGGTGGGACAAGGATTAGTCGGAGTAAGTGAAGTTCGCCAATGATGAAGGTTATCCCGATGAGTCTTTGACTATCATCATCGACAACAAAATTGCCAATGATAGTCATATTGATCATTTGTGGTTATAAACCGGAATAGTATACGTGACCTAGTGCATGTGGGATTAATGATCTCATGAGAATGTAAACCGTTGTGACGGTTGAAAGGCAGCAATGTCAGAGAATTATGATTGATCAGTTAGGGAAAAAGAGTGTAACAGTTTTGCTCTTGATGACTGGAAATAGAAATGTAGATTTGTAGGTGTCGTGTGTAGATGATGATACTATTCAAATTATACAGTTTTTCTGTAGATGTGCAGATGAAAAAAATGGCTTTTGTATAATTGCTATAGCATCGATACCTGAAATAGAACGGGTGATCTTTATTGTATATTCAGTTTTACTATAATAAAGATTGTTCTACTGTGGTGGTGGGTTTTTTACCTGAAAGGGTTTTCCCACGTAATACTAGAGTCTGTGTTGTCTATGTTGTCTATTTTGTTTCTTTGGTGTATTTATCTGATTATTTGGTTTTGAAAGTTACCTATTTGCATTATCCCCTTAGAATTAACATTAAGGAAGTTGTTTTCCGCACTTGTGCTTTCCTAACAAGTGGTATCAGAGCCTGGCCCGTTGTGTTATCCTTGTTGGTAGGTTGGGTTTTTTGTGTTAGTTTAGTGAGTGGGAGTTCTGTAGAGGTCTATTCTATTAAATAAGATGGCGAGTACATTAGGAAAAATAGACATTGAAAAATTCAATGGCACAAACTTTGAGTTGTGGAAGATTAAGGCTGAAGATTTGCTAGTCGACAGAGATCTTTGGATTGCTCTATCTAGGATTAAACCTACAAGCATGAAACATGAAGATTGGGACCTAGCTGAGAGAAAAGCTAGAGGACTGATAAGATTAAGTCTTGTGGATTCTATTCTATTAAACGTTCATGAAGAGAAGTCAGCCAAAGATCTGTGGAAGAAGTTGGGAGATATTTACCAGGGCAAGTCCTTGGTGAATAAACTGTTCCTCAGAAAGAAGTTGTATTCTTTGAATATGGATGAAGGTGCATCTATAGTAGACCATCTGAACACATTTAATCTAATTGTTGCATAGTTGACATCTGTAGGTGTAAAAATAGAAGAGGAAGATCGCTGTATGCTTCTATTGTGTTCCTTACCCGACTCTTGGGATCATCTTATGATGGCTATTGGAAGTACAACAACCATGTTTACAACTGAAGCAGTTGTTACCTCATTGTTATCTGAAGAGATGCGCAGGAAATCTTTTGAGACAGCCAAAGAGGCTCTATCTGTTTGAGGTAGATCAAAGGAAAGAGGCAAGAAGAAGGACAACAAGTCTAAGTCCAAATCAGAGGGGAAATCAAAATCTCCTGGCACAAAGTCCAAGGTGAAGTACTAGAATTATGGGTAGAAAGGACACATCAGAAGAGACTGCAAAGAGGAGAAAAAGAAGAAGAAGAAGAACTCTTCTGACAATGATTCTTCTCAGAGTGATGCTGATGCTTTCATTGCTGTCTTGGCAACACCTGCATCTAAAGATGTATGGCTGGTGGATTCAGGAGGGTCTTTTCATATGACATCTCATAGAGAATGGTTCACTAAGTATGAACTGTATGCTGGTGGGAAGGTGTTCCTGGCAAGTGATTCGACACTGGAAATTGTTGGTCGAGGAAGAGTCAAAATCTAGTTCCTAGATGGCAGAATAAAGGGAATGAATGGAGTTTTACACATACCAGGTCTGGCTCAAAATTTATTTTCTGTTAGTAAGCTTAATGATGTTGGTGTGCAAGTTACTTTTGTGAATGGTGGCTGTAAAATGACTAGAGGGTCTATTGTACTGGCAAAGGGTGAACGCATTAGAACTCTGTATAGGTTAGATGCTAAACCAGTGTGCTGTAATAGTGTCTCTATAAAATTTGAAAAAGCTACTATTGTAACACATGATGCAAACTCTATGGAAGTTAAACTTCCTGTAGAGGAAAGAATGCTCTGGCATCATAGACTTGGTCACATAGGTGAAAAAGGTTTGAAAACCTTGAAGAACAAAACCTTGGTAGATGGACTGACTGATTGTAATCTGGAGTTTGATTTCTGTGAACATTGTATATATGGAAAACAAAACTATGTTTCTTTTTACTCCAGTTCTCATAATTCTTTTGGTGTTCTAGACTATGTACATTTTGATGTTTTTGGTCCAATTGATGTTCCTTCTCTGTCTAAATCAAGATACTACGTATCATTTATTGATGATTATTCAAGGAGGGCTTTTGTATATTTTTTGAAAAATAAATCAGAAGTGTTCAGTCAATTTAAAGAATTTAAAACTCTTGTGGAAAATCAGACTGGTAGAAAAATAAAATGCTTGAGAATAGATAACGGTGGTGAATATTGCAATGCGGATTTTGATAAGTATTGTGTAAATCATGGTATAAAAAGGCACAAAACTACACCTTATACTCCACAGCAAAATGGAGTTGCTGAAAGGTTGAATCAGTCACTGATGGAGAAAGCAAGAAGTATGTTGAGTTATGCTAGTCTTGAACAAAGGTTCTGGGCTGAAGTAGTTGCTATAGCTTGTTACTTGTTGAATCGTTCTCCTACTTCGGCATTGGTTGATAAGATGCCTATGGAAGCATGGTCTAGAAAGAAGCCCTCTCTAAGACATCTTCATGTCTTTGGCTTTGAGGCATATGATCATATTCCTAAGGTAAAAAGGTCTAAGTTGGATTAAAAGGTAGTCAAATGTATCTTTATTGGCTATGGAGTTGGTGTTAAAGGATACAAGCTTTGGAATCCTGAAACTAAAAAAGTAATTTATAGTAGGATTGTAATTTTTAGAGAGCTGAAAACTTTGGTTATTGATCCTCAACCAAAGAAGACAGAAAAGAAGAAAGAAAAGAGTGTTGTTACTATTCCTCTAACCCCTATAAAAGAGGAACAACAAGCACCAAGTGTCAATGGTTTAGATGTGAGTTCAAATAGCTCTGAAGATTTAGATCTAGAGCAAGAACCTGAACCTGCACCTCAACCATTGAGGCGGTCTACACGTGAAAGAAGACAACCAGATAGGTATGGATTTTTAGTACTTGATTCAAGTTGTGCCTATGCTTTACTTACTGATACTGATGAACCTAGGACTGTAAAAGAAGCCATTAGTTTACGTGATTCAGATTCTTGGTTGGAAGCCATGGATAGCGAAATGTCATCGTTGGAGAAAAATGGAACCTGGGATCTGGTGCCTGTCCCTGAAGGTAGAAAACTTGTGGGCTATAAGTGAGTATTTAAAAAGAAATAAGGTCTAGATGGTAGTGTTGATAAGTACAAGGCAAGACTAGTTGCTAAGGGGTATTCCCAAAAGGAAGGTATTGATTATGGAGAGATCTTTTCTCCTGTAGCTAAGCTGACATCCATTAGATTTCTTTTGTCACTTGCAGCAGCATATGATTTTGAAATTGAGCAAATGGATGTGATGACAGCATTTCTTCATGGGGACCTTGAAGAAGAAATTTATATGTCCCAGCCAGAGCATTTTATGGTAAAAGGTAAAGAACATCTGGTATGTAAACTTAAAAAGTCTCTTTATGGTTTGAAGCAATCTCCCAGAATGTGGTATCAAAAATTTGATACGTTTGTTTTATCCTTGGGATATGTGAGATCTAAATCTGATCATTGTGTCTATTATAAAACTGAAGGTGATCGGATACTTATAATTGCACTGTATGTGGATGACATGTTATTCATTGGCAATGGTAAGGGAATGTTCTCATAATTAAAATCTCAGTTGTCCTTGAAATTTGAAATGAAGAATTTGGGGGCAGCGAAGTACATTCTGGGAATGGAAATCAAAAGGGACATATCTAAGAGAAAAATTTGGCTCAGCCAAAGAAAGTATATCACAAATGTTCTTGATAATTTTCATATGTCTGATTCTAAATAGTTAGTTGTTCCAGTTTTGCAGGGAACAAAATTATCTGTTGAAGATTGTCCAAAATATTTGTATGAATTTGGTGACATGAAAAGAGTGCCTTATGCAAGTGTTGTTGGTAGTTTAATGTATGCAATGGTCTGTACTAGACCAGACATTGCCCAAGCAGTGGGAGTTTTGATCCGGTTTATGGCGAATCCAGGAAGATCACATTGGGATGCTATGAAAAGAGTTATGAGGTATTTGAAGGGAACTTCTGACTATGCTATTTGCTATCATGAAAACTCAGTTGGATCACAGAGATCTATTAGCATTCAGGGATATGTGGATTCTGATTGGGTAGGGGATATTGACAGTAGAAGATCCACCAGTGGATATGTATTCACGTTAAATGGTGGTGCTATCAGTTGGATGAGTAAGCGGCAGGCTGTAGTCACTTTGTCCACAACAGAAGCAAAGTACATGGTAGCTACTCGTGCATGCCAAGAAGCCATTTGGTTGAAGAGCTTGTGTTCTGACGTTGGTTTTGTTGCAAGTATGAGGTTAACCAGTGTTGTCATTGATTTCAACCTACTCATATTGCATTGATAAGAAGGATTGGATGAGCTGTGTGCTGAGGATACTGAGAAAATCAGGAACAGTGAAGAACAATGATGAGAAGAAGGCAAAAGTACCCAATCGGTTGAGTATCAGAGGATGTGGATTAAAGGGTTTGTAGACATGAGTCTTGAGATGTTCCAGTCAATATCTCAGAGGTCCGCATGAAGATATGAAGAAGTTGTGATTGATCAAGTAGAACTGGTTCCGGGAGATGCTCCAGAGTGACAGAGTGTTACAAAAAGATCCGGTGAGATCTAGAAGTGCACTTTCCTATTCTACAAATTGGAAGGAGTGTTTGGGATGTCCTTGTGATGTGTCATCTCGATTTGTACATAGTGTTGAGGTCCGGAAGCACTTGTTGCAATTTGACAGTGGCGACAGACTGTGTTCTTGAAGTTTCGAATGAAGAAGAAAAGAATTCTAGTTAATGGAGGAAGTGCAGATGTATCTGGTTGTTCAGGTAAGCCTGTGAAGGTTCTTGGATCATGTTGAGGTTGTGTTGTTGGTCTGCATTAGTGTTAGAGCCCGGAATTGAAGATATACTTCTGGATGAAGATGTTCATGTTCAAGCTGGCCGACCGGATGAGTTATTCATCTTGCGAATGTTCTTGTGGATGACTGCCGACTTAGATGATTGTTCCTAAGTCAATGCCTTGTATAAATAAAGGTTTGTGAACTCATTTCAATATGTGTTGTGGAGTGGATGAGAGTGGCATAGCGAAGAGAAGTATGAAAGGCAGAGCATGAGTTTCTGGGCTTAAATGGAACTGATCCAGACATGGTAAAGATGTCAATCTCCAGTTCAATTTTGTAATACTTGTTACTTTGTAGACAGTGTGTCTCTTGTAGGCAGTGTGCCTCCTTGTGAGTAGTGTGCTCAAGCAGTGAGCCCTAATTGGCATGTGCCATCCATTTTTTCTTATTCTTCTAACAAAGAATAATCCTTGGGTTAATCACCCCATGGTTTTTCCCTTAACCAGGTTTTCCACATCAAAATCTTGGTGTCAAATGTGTTGATGTTTATCTGCTCTAGTGTTTATGATTTATGCTTTCATGAATGGTTAATTGATATGCTGTTAACTAACAAAGAAGAATCAAGTGTTTGAAGTAGAAGCAAGTTTTTATACAACTGATTCACCCCCCGTCTCAGTTGTGTGCCCTAGATCTAACAATTAGTATCAGAGCCAAGTTCCTCTAAAAGGAGCTTAACCACTTGAGGAGATACAGGATGTCGTCATACAAGAAGGACAGTCCGAAGTTTGATGGAACCAACTTCTCGCTCTAGAAAGGTCACATGAAATTTCACTTGGAGTGTATGGGAAAAGCTTACTTATCCATGGTCACAAAAGCATATGTACCTCCACAGGGTGGTCTGACAACTCTAAATGAACTCACAGATGCTGAAAACAATCTGTAGACTAAAGAGGCTCTTCTAAGTGCTTTGACTGACTCAGAACTCTCAAATGTTATTGACCTACCAACTGCCTATGAGATCTAGGTTAAACTGGAACTTCTGCATGAAGGAGATGAGTTTGTTAAGAGTGCAAGATTTTAAAGTCTTAAAGGGAAATTTGAAAGATTGAAGATGAGAGATGATGAAAATATCACTACCTTTATGCCAAGAGTAAATGAGCTGGTGTGTGGAATCAGGAATGCTGGTGGAGTTCTGGATGAAAATGAGATTATTTGCAAAATTCTTAGATCCCTCCCTGCTGCCTACAAAATCAAGGTTGCTGCCATTGATGAATTCAGAGCCCACACAATTGTCACAAGAGAGCAGTTGGCTGGCAAACTGGTTGCATTTGAATTGACCGAGTTTGGAGATGATCCCCCCAAGACTGAATCTGCATTCAAAGCCAGTGCCTATGTGAAAGGCAAACAAAGATTTGATCCGGGAGAAAACTCTTCAAGAAAGCTGTCATGGTATGATCAAGCAAGGAAAGACATGGAAGAGGAAGAAGCAAAAATAGCTCATCTTGAAGCCCTCATTGCAAAGAGACTGCCAAGAGGATCCGGTAAGTATGAAGGAAAATTACTCTTTAAGTGCTTCAACTGCAATAAGATTGGTCATTTTGCCTCAAGATGTCTGGAAAGATCTGTAAGGTCAAATTCTAACAGACAAAGGTTCCAAAAGAACTGTTATTATGTTCATGAAGAAGATGATAATGAAGGAGTAACAGATGATCAATCAGAAATAGGAAACAAATCTGGAAATGAATGGGTGTTTATTGCCATCAAGGAAGATCCAATATCCTCTGAATCTATCAATCATAAGGTTGTAGAAAGAGCTTTGGCTGCCCAAGTTGAAGAAAAGGATGATTGGGTTATTGACAGTGGATGCTCTCATCACATGACAGGTGACAAAGACAAGTTCCTAGACTTGGAAAGGTATGAAGGAGGAATGGTAAAGTTTGGTGATAATTCTACTGGTAGAATCAGAGGTAGGGGAACTGTTTCTTTTGATGGAAAGAGAAAAACCAGTAATGTACTGTATGTTGAAGGATTGAAGCACAATCTTCTCAGTGTTGGTCAGTTGGTAGACAAAGGTTATGATCTCTGGTTCAAGAATGGAAGATGTAGGATCTTTGAAAGCTCCAGAACTGAGATTGCATTCGGTACTCAAACAAAAGGTAATATCTTCCATCTAGTTGGTTCTAATAAGAGTTGTTTGTTTGTTCAAGTTGATCAGAGCTGGTTATGGCATAGAAAGATGTGTCATGTAAATTTTGATAACATCATCAAGATAAGCAATACTCAGGCTATAAGAGATCTTCCAAAATTGGTGAAACCTACAAATAGTTTGTGCAAAGAATGTCAGCTAGGTAAATAGAGCAGAGTCTCTTTCAAAAGCAAGGATCAATCCTCTACCGGATTATTGGAATTAGTTCATACTGATCTATGTGGTCCGACAAGAATCAAGAGTATGCAAGGTGATAGATATTTCATGTTGCTGATTAATGATCATTCCCAAATGATGTGGGTTACCTTTCTAAAATAGAAATTAGAAGCCTTTGAGAAGTTCAAAAACTTCAAAGCTATGGTAGAGAATCAAACTAGATTGAAACTGAAATGTCTGAGGTCTGATAGAGGTGGTGAATTCACATCCGGTGAATTCATAGACTTTTGTGAGAAGCATGGTATAAAGAGACAGCTATCTGCTCCTAGGACTCCACAGCAGAATGGAGTAGTTGAGAGAAAGAACCGGACCATCCAGGAAGCATCCAAGACAATGATGATGGAAGCAAATGTGCCTTAGATGTTTTGGAGAGAAGCTGTCAGCACTGCAGTCTACACTCTCAATCATGTTCAAATTAGAAGCAATACTAGTAAGACTCCTTATGAACTTTGGTTTGGTATAACTCCTACTATGAGATATTTCAGAGTATTTGGTAGCAAGTGTTACATCAAAAGAGATGAAGATCTAGGAAATTTTGATGCTAGAAGTGATGAAGAAATTTTCTTGGGTTACTCCACTCAAAGCAAAGCATACCGGTGTTATAATAAGAGACTAAGGAAGATGATAGAAAGTACAAATGTGAAGGTTGATGAAGGAGTTGAGAAGCCCTCAAGGTTTTATGAATATGATGAAGATGATCAGGATGGTGTTCTAGTTCAAGGAGCTCAATCGTCCTCTGAAAGTCAGATTGAGACTGATCCGATAAATCAAGAAGAAGAGGTTTGTCTAAATGAGCCTGATCAAGAAACAATAGTGCAAGAAACTCCCAAAGTTCCAAGGCATGTAACTCTAAATCATTCTGAAGATCAGATCATAGGTGACAAAAGCAAAGGGGTACAAACAAGGAGGAGAATTGCTAAAAATTCAAATGAATACTGTCTAATTTCAAAGATTGAACCCAAGACAATAAATGAAGCTTGCAATGATGAAAATTGGACCAAAGCAATGGAGGAAGAGTTGATGCAAATTGAGAAAAATCACACTTGGGATCTTGTTCCCAGACCTAGAAACAAGAATGTGATTGGAACCAAATGGGTCTTCCAGAACAAACTAAATGAAGTTGGTGAAGTAATCAGAAATAAAGCCAGATTGGTCTGCAAAGGCTACTCTCAAATAGAAGGAATTGATTTTGAAGAAACGTTTGCTCCAGTGGCAAGAATTGAAGTAGTCAGATTATTTCTTGCATTTGCTGCCTTCAAAGACTTCAAGGTATATCAGATGGATGTCAAGTCTGCCTTCCTAAATGGTGATTTGGAAGAAGAAGTATACATTGAGCAACCAGATGGATTTCAATTGTCTGATCATGGTGATATGGTCTGCAAGTTGAAGAAAACATTGTATGGATTGAAGCAAGCCCCGAGGGCTTGGTATGAAAGGTTGGATAAGCATCTTGTGTAGATTGGTTTCAACAAAGGTACTGCTGATAGTAATCTATATTTTGAAATAGATAATAAAAACATCTTGATTATTGAAGTATTTGTTGATGATATCATCTTTGGAGGAAAAGATAGCATGTGTAAAACTTTTTCAAATCAAATGAAAAGGGAGTTTGAAATGTCAATGCTTGGTGAAATGAATTTCTTCTTGGGCCTGCAGATTACTCAGACAGAGAAAGGAATCTTTATCTCTCAGACTAAATATGTGAAAGAACTTTTGAAAAAATTCAAAATGGAAGATTCAAAGCCTATGAACACTCCCATGGCTACTGAATGTAAGTTGAGCAAAAATGATGACTCTCCCAAGGTGGATTAGACAAAATATAGGTCAATAATTGGAGGACTGTTGTATCTCACTCACACTAGACCAGATATAATGCAGGTTGTTGGTCTTGTGGCAAGATTCTAGGCTGATCCCAAAGAATCTCATGTCATGGCAATCAAAAGAATTTTTAGATACTTAAAAGGAATAGTTGAGTATGGTCTATGGTACCCTAGAGATCATGATTTCTCTCTTCATGCATATACAAATGTAGATTGGGCAGGAGATGTGGATGACAGGAAGAGCACCAGTGGTGGAGCCTTCTTCTTAGGAAAAAGATTGGTTTCTTGGCTAAGCAAGAAACAAGAGGCAATATCTCTATCTACAACTGAAGTAGAATACATTGCAGCAGCAGGTAGTTGCACTCAAATCTTATGGATGAAGTAGATGCTAAGAGACATTAAAGTTGAATATAAGGAGCCTATCACAATTTTCTGTGATAATTCAAGTGCAATAAATATTTCTAAGAATCTGGTATTGCACTTTAAGACCAAGCACATATCTATCAAGTTTCACTTCCTGAGAGAACAAGTGAACAAGGATGAAGTCAGACTAGAGTATGTACCCTCCAAGGATCAGATTGCAGATATTTTTATGAAACCTCTTCCCAAGGACTCTTTTGAGTATCTCAGGGAGAAGTTAGGGGTCATGGCCCCTCCAGTGATGAACTAGGATGCACTGATGTGCATCAGTTTGGTGGATATCATAGTCATATCTTGTGATCTGGATTGATGATGGGGAGCTGCTACTAAGGAGGAGCAGCTGGTATGATTCTGATGTGTCAGAATTGCAAGTATGAGCCCTTTTCCATTGATGTCAAAGGGGGAGAGAAGACATGTGAAAAACAAGTTGTTGATCAAAGGGGGAGCAGTAAAGGAAGAGAAAAAATGTGAAGAGTTGTTGGTGATGGGGGGAGCTATGATAGAAAGGAGAAGTTCTTGTCTTGATGGTTTTTCACATCATATGTTGCCATCAATGACAAAGGGGGAGATTGTTACAAGTATGAGGTTAACCAGTGTTGTCATTGATGTCAACCTACTCATATTGCATTGATAAGAAAGATTGGATGAGCTGTGTGCTGAGGATACTGAGAAAATTAGGAATAGTGAAGAACAGTGATGAGAAGAAGGCAAAAGTACTCAATTGATTGAGTATCAGAGGATGCAGATTAAAGGGTTTGTAGACATGAGTCTTGAGATGTTCTAGTCAAGATCTCAGAGGTCCACATGAAGATATGAAGAAGTTGTGATCGATTAAGTAGAATCAGTTCCGGGAGATGCTCCGGAGTGACAGAGTGTTACAAAAAGGTCCGGTGAGATCCGGAAGTGCACTTTCCTATTCTGCAGATTGGAAGGAGTGTTTGGGATGTCCTTGTGATGTGTCATCTTGATTTGTACATAGTGTTGAGGTACAAAAGCACCTGTTGTAGTTTGACAGTGGCGACAAACTGTGTTCTTCAAGTTCTAGATGAAGAAGAAAAGAATTCTAGTAAATGGAGGAAGTATGGATGTACCTAGTTGTTTAGGCAAGCCTGTGAAGGTTCTTGGATCATGTTGAGGTTGTGTTGTTGGTCTGCATTAGTGTTAGAGCCCAAATTTGAAGATATACTTCTGGATGAAGATGTTCTTGTTCAAGCTGGCCGACCGGATGAGTTGTTCATCTTGCGAATGTTCTTGTGGATGACTGCCGACTTAGATGATTGTTCCTAAGTCGATGCCTTGTATAAATAAAGGTTTGTGAACTCATTTCAATATGTGTTGTGGAGCGGATGAGAGTGGCATAGCGAAGAGAAGTGTGAAAGGAAGAGCATGAGTTTCTGGGCTTAAATGGAACTGATCCAAACATGGTAAAGATGTCAATCTCCAGTTCAAGTTTGTAATACTTGTTACTTTGTAGACAATGTGTCTCTTGTAGGTAGTGTGTCTCCTTGTGAGCAATGTGCTCAGGTAGTGAACCCTAATTGGCATGTGCCATCCATTTTTTCTTATTCTTCTAATAGAGAATAATCCTTGGGTTAATCGCCCTGTTGTTTTTCCCTTAACTGGGTTTTCCACGTCAAAATCTTGGTGTCAAATGTGTTGATGTTTATCTGCTCCAGTGTTTATGCTTTATGCTTTCATGAATGGTTAATTGATATGCTGTTAACTAACAAAGAAGAATCAAGTGTTTGAAGTAGAAGCAAGTTTTTGTACAACTGATTCACCCCCCCTCTCAGTTGTGTTCCCTAGATCTAATAGGTTTTAATGCAGGGCAGATACAAATACATTGTGATAGTCAAATTGCTATATGTTTGGCGAAAAATCCTATGTTTCATTCTAGGACAAAACATGTTGATGTCAAATATCACTTTGTTCGTGATATGGTGGAAGACAGGAAGGTCAAGCTAGAAAAGGTTGACACTTTGGAAAATGTTGCTGATGCCTTAACAAAACTGGTGAGTACGACCAAGTTCAAATGGTGTTCAGATGAAATGGGTCTGCAGGTGCATAGTTCTCAGTAATCGAATGAGACCTAAGAGGTAGCAGTAAATAGAATGGGTGATCTTTATTGTATATTCAATTTTACTGTAATAAAGATTGTTCTACTGTGGTGGTGGGTTTTTTACCTAAAAGGGTTTTCCCACGTAATACTGGAGTCTGTGTTGTCTATGTTGTCTATTTTGTTTCTCTGGTGTATTTATCTGATTATTTTGTTTTGAAAGTTACCTGTCTGCATTATCCCCTTAGAATTAACATTAGGGAAGCTGTTTTCTGCACCTGTGCTTTCCTGACAAGTTGAGGAATTGAATGATCAGAAGAATTGATTAAAGAATTGATTTGGTAGGAATGATGTGATGAATGATTTGGTGGATTGATGAGTTGAGTGATTTTATTGCTTGGATTTTGTTAGATATTTGATTTTTTTTGTGTTTTTGAATGTTGTGATGTTTTGTGATTTTTGGGAATATTTTGAATTTTTTTTGGATTTTGACATGTTTTTGATTTTTTTTTGGAATGTTGTGACTTTTTTGGTTTTTTGGAATGTTTTGATTTTTTGGGGGTTTTGAAATATTTTGATTTTTTTTTGGTTTTTTGTATTTTGACAATATTTGATTTTTTTTTTGTATTTTGAAGAATTTTGGTTTTTTTGGATTTTTGACATATTTTGATTTTTTTGAGTTTTTGAAATGTTGTGATTTTTTTTTGTATTTTTGAGATGTTTTGGATGGAGTTGGATGACAATTTGAATAGCCTTTGTGCTAGATACCAATGACAAGGGGGAAACCATTTTAGGTGCAAGGATGAAGGATGTGATAAAATGATAGGTGGTAATGGATGGAATGGATATATGCGTAAGAGAGAAATGATGTGATCTCCAAAGACTATGTTTCATAGGAATAACATGCCCCATTATTGGTGTAATACTTAGGATTTTTCATGACAAAGTGTAGCATGATTGGATGATAATAGGATTGTGAAGGATTTTCTTGGTTTGGAGGAATAAGGTATGTCAAGAGATACCCAAAACATTTGTCAACATTGTGCTGCTAATCTTTATCAAGATCAAAAGAGGAAAGAAGGATGAATGGATGCGATATGATAGGCATGCGGGTGTATGGGTAAGGATGGTAAGGTAGAAAATGATAGGAGGATGAGACAATGTGCCCCCAAGTGTATGTGGCATGGAAGATCAACTTTTTTGATTTTTTAAATTAGATAGGGGGATATGGATGAGAAGGACTCAGGTGTCTAGTGCCATGAAGGTGATAGTCCCAAGGGTATGTTGCATTGACCATGTAGAATATTGTTATGCTTATCGATGTTGGTAAGTGATGGCATGAAAGTGAGATGGATAAAGTAGATAGTGAATTATGGAGGGAATGAAAGTGGATTATGATGTGGATTATGTGGGATTTATGTAAGGATGGATGAATGACTTATTCCAAAGCATGGACCATAGGGAGGTGATAAGGCAGATATGTAGGGTAATGGTTCAATGATGGGGTGATGGAAGTGTGGAAAGGAATCATGACCAATGGTTGCACACACTATGATAAACATTAAATCTTTTGAGTGGATGGTGGTGTAGGAAGAAATGGAGATGTTTGCTTAGTGGATGGATGATGTAGGATTTTAGGGACTGACATGTACTTAGTATTTTTATGACTTTTACTTTTCATGTGGGGTGGAGGAATTTGATATTTTTGAATGGAATGGATTGAAGAGGATGGTTGGGATTTTTGAGATGTGGATGCCTCATTTGACTTGTTTGATTTTTGTTTAGGTAACCATATCAGTTTATTTTTAGACTTTTGTTGTGAAGGTATGGGTTTGGATGAATTTTGGAATGTACCTTGCTTTGAATTTTTGCATTGATTTCCTAAGGCATTAGGACATTTAGGATTTTTTGACTTTATGAAAGGAGGCAACCGAATGTTTGTTTTTGAATCCCATGTGGTGGGTGGAATGAGTGGAAGCTTTATGTTTAGACAATGTGTGTATTTGTTGGTCATGATTAAGAATGTAAGGGTATTTATGGATGATTGGGATATTAGGTGTTGGAAGAAATGGTGGCAAAGTGGATAGAGGGAAATTAGGAGTTGGAAGAAGTGAAGAAAAATTGGATGGTGGCAAGTGGATGGTCATGTGCTTTTGGTATTTGTAAGATAATAGGGGTGGAATGGCAACATATGTTTTGGGAATATGATAGGATGTGCGATGGAAAGTGGTGGACTTAGATGAAGTACCAACATCTTCAGATTGTTGACCTTGGGGTGTGTAGCCAAGTCCATATGAGCATGTAGGTGGGACTTTGACATGGATTGGCTCCTATTTAGGGTAAAATTGGATTTTGTTAATCTTTTGTTCTTTAGATGTTTGAATCCTCCTTTCACCCTAACATTCAAGGATCTAGGGTCAAATGGTGAGCACTGTCATACCCTAGAATCACTTGCAAATGAAGGGAAACTTGGATTAGGGAATTAATTATCAATTTTTTCTTCTCTTACATCCAATTAACCATTTAAACCCTAATCATGCAAATACAACAACAAATTGATGAAAGACGAAAAAATCTCTTGCAGACGAGAGTAAAATAACAAATCACAAAATACCTATTTTTGGGGTTCTGAGATGGAACAATCAAGGACAAAGGTGTGGGTACCCAAGTCCAAGGTACCTGCTTTTTCAGGGAATCTAGACCTCCTTCCAACACTGATCAGCCCTGTAACTTCTGTTTCCCAAGATCTATCTACGGAGGACACTTTTGTGGGTTCCCTAGTCCTGATGGTTCTCTTTTGTCTAACTTTTCTTTAGATCTCGAATCCTTGATGCCTACCACTCCTTCATGCAACTCCACATTTCCCAAATGTGACACCTGTAACCTGCAATCACAAGACTTGGTTTGGGGGTTGTAGCATTTAGAGTCTTGCCTCAGTCAAACCCTGGAGGACACTTAAGTCTTCGAACACCATTGTCAGACAAAGAGGGCATGCCCTTGTGAGGCAAAGGCCAAAAACCAAAGGAATCAATGATAAAACACAATGATATGTCACCTTGTAGTGAAGCTCTCATGGAGGAAGATGCTCTTCATGCCATGAGGAGATTGATGCTCAAATCTACAAATATCAACACACAAAACATACATGTCTACTTTTGCAACACAACAAAAAGCCTTGAATGACCTTGAGAACACAATAGCTTGCTAGTAATCATCTAGTTTACAAATGAATGCCTACACATGCTTATATATGTACCTACAAGCATTCCTGCCAAGATTTTAAAAATCAAACTTTATCGTGTCGGCAAAAGAACCAACTAATGGTCATAAACTGACACCCATAAATTGGGGCTACCCTAAAATAGGGTAGGACTAGGGTATGGGTGCCCAAGTCCTGCCCCCTTATTTTAGGTACGGTACAGCTCAAGGGGTCCTGCTAGGTTCCATTTGCCATGAAACCTAGGTCTCATTCCATCGGGAAGGTAAAATATGAACTAAAATGTCCTAAATGCATACTAAAGACTTGGGAGCTAAACCTTATGAGGGAAAAGTCCCCAAGGGGATATTTTCTGATGTTACATTTAGCCCCCACTTTAATGTATGTATAAACGCAAGGCCAATACATTCATTAAAGTAAGGTCACAAACACAACAAACACATCAAGCATAGAGAAGACATGCCAATCACATAGAAGGCAGTAACAGGCATGTAAAACATGAAGAAGATAGTTACAATCATGCAGAACATGGAGAAGACAGTCAATGTATAGAAGACACATTAATGCATGGAAGACAGAAATGATATCTTTTCTTTTCTTTTTCTCATATATATATGAAATGCAAATGCAAGTACTGGAATGTAAACAAACTTTCCATAATACATGATGCACTATCATAGGGTGCAAGTCTTTGTATATATGGGGCAACACACATGCAATACACACAAAACCTCCCAAAATGCATACCGCATATGGGGCAACAGACACACAGAACAAAATAAGCACGTCAAAACACACACACTTCAAAGACATGGAGAAAACATGGCAAACAAGCGATGGTGTGTTCCCTATTTCTAGGCTCATCACCATCTCAGGCACATTACAGACACACACCAATGATTGCGTTTCACCACAACAATCACCGAAGACACGCTTAAGGGTTGAGTTAGTTGTAGAACTGCTCCCCACCTATGCAAAGGACTTTTGACAATACAACCCCACCTGCATCATAGAGATGCCTTATAGTGAAAAGGAAGCATGGCATACCACCCCACCCATATCATGGAGGCACCTTACAGTGAAAAGGAGGTATGAGCTAAAAAGTATACAACCCCACCCGCATCATGGAGATGCCTTACGGTGAAAAGGAGGTATACACAATAGATAGATTAATTGCAAACAAACTCGAAGTGTAGGATGTACTTATCACACACACTGTACCTGAGGACAAGCACATAGCTAACATCTACAATAGATAGCTTACATTATATATGCCCCCACCTTAAGGTGGTTGATATCAACTATCGTTATCAAGAACGTTAAGGTAGGAACAAAACGCACAAGGGAACAAAAGCTCTTACCAAGCCCATGCCCCCCAGAGGTGACATGTACTTTACAATCACCAAATGTTCCCATAAACACATCCCTGCAAGAAACATGTTAGTGTCTACAACATCAAGATAAATAACAACATCAATGCATATGAAATTTGAGGTATGCAAGATTCAAGGTAGACAAAGTGCACAGAGCATCAGTATTGTTTATGATTTCTAAATGAGATAGAACACCATCAAAATCATCACTACATGGAAAGAATGAGTGCTTCCACTAGCCAAGTGTCGGATAAGAAATACAACCCCATTGTCATATTAGGAACTAAGTCCATTTTTTGATTGCTCTCGAAAGGGGCACTAGGTCCGCATCAGTATAAATGTTTTTCATCATCTGCCTGCTAGATGGCAACACTAGAGGAATGAAAATAATAAGTAAGAGATGAGAAACAAGTGTCTTAGGGACAGTCACATAGGAGGGTGCCCCTAGGTCACCAACTACGACGTTATGTCCATAAGACACAACACTCAACAATGATATCAAAGAGAGAGGCAATATAGAAGAATGATGATACAAATGGAAGAAGGTCACAACAGAAGTGGTCTCCTGGTATCTTGGACCTTACAAGAGAGTCAAGGGTCATCCTAGGAGGCCTAAACAACACATAACACATCATGGGGGAAGTACATCATGAGAGAAATAAAGGGTTAGAGATACTCACCTGGTAGCACCATCATTAAGAACTTGCATATCTAGTATATCTATTATGTTGTTTTGATCTTGTAGAACTAACACTAAGTTTAGGACAATGAGAAGCTTTCTTTTCTTTAAAAGGATTATATCCAATGCCACTTGAGTAATGTGTTGAAGCAGATTCTATAGGTACTCTAATTCCTTGTTGATTTACACCACATCCCTTACCGTCATAGTCATTATGTTTGTACAAAATTTGAAATCCATGACCATATAGAGAGTCCAGTTCCTTAGAAGAAGGTGAGGCCTCGTAGGTATCAGAATTTGTAGTATAAGTGAGGGTATTGTTTTTATTTTCTACCAAGGGGATTTTAGGTTTTTTAGGTGCTTCAAAAGATTGCTTAGGTGAGATTGATGCCACTTTTGATGTGTCAAGGCTATTAATTTTATATTCCCCTATACTGCAAGGATTAAATCCAATGAACCCCAATCATCACCAATAAGTGCATTCTATGGTATAGAATCTTTCACAGCATCATTCATGTCTAAGAGCTTTGATGAACCAACTCATAAATTGTTTAAGCTCATATGATAGAAAACTGGTTGTTGTTTTTCAAAGTGTAGACAGTTATCTAGTTCAGGATCAGCATGAATAGTATGAAGTTTACCTTTGAATATACATTTGATTGAGTGATGCAAGGTGGATGGAACTACCCCCAATGCATGAATCCAAGGTCTACCAAGACTCATGTTGTAAGATAAAGAACAAGGCATGACATGAATCAGGGTAGGTACAAGCACATGTTCTATTTGTATAGGTAGAGTTATAGTGCCCACAAATTGTCATTCAACATTGTCAAAGCCATGAATGCTAATGCCATTTGGTGTGATTTGTGATGTGTCAACCTTGATTTTGTCTAGTAGGTCAATGCCACAAACATTAAGAGTCGATCTAGTGTCAATCATAACTTGTTTTACCAACGTTCTATTTATTGTGACAAAGATTATAAGAGGATCATATTGGTTTTGAACTTCAATTGACAGTAATTAATGTGGTTGAAAGAGAATATTTGTTTTTGTCACATGCATACTATCCTATACAGCTACTACATCCTTATGCTTAGCAGTATTTGGGACAATCACCATTTGCAAAGCTTCTTGGAGCATTCCATGGTATGTAGGTGATGTTTGTATTAAATCCCAAAGAGAGATCTTAGCTGGAGTAGCGCAAAGCTGTTTGACAAGATCATACTCTTGACCACCTACCACCTATATGAGTAAGATGAGGTGGTTGAGGGAGCATAGGTTGAGAAAATGGAAGAGAGACAGGAACATACGGTGCTTGATTACTTTGCTTGTTATTACGGGTGTTGTTTGTGTGAGAAATCACATTGTGGTGTGGTTGTTGTAACACATTTTGAACACCTTGAACCATAATCACTTGTTTTAAGCAAGAGGGTGCACTATGTGCCCCTCAGATAATCATTTTAGGAATATTACTATGAAGTCTATTAATGATTATTGAAAAAATATTGTTTCCCTCTTGATTGCACCCAATATCCATCCCCAAGGATTTAATGTGAGAGACCTTTTCTCATCCACTAATGCTACATCTTGGCTAGGGTAAGTAGTGGGATGAAAGGAAGGTACATCAGCATCATCATCATACTCTATGGCGGAAAAGGGCTTTTCACCCTCATCTTTCTCATGAGTATTCCTAGAGATGAATTTGGTTAAATATTCTAATATCAAAGGATATGCTCCTATGAGTAAAGTGAAGCTACTAAAATCATGTGTATAACAAAGTAATTGTAACTCATATGTAGAACATATAGAAGCATCAATACCACTGATATAAGCTGCGTTCTAGAACATGATGATTCTCATTAGTGAAATTAGTGAAATTTTCAAAATCTAGGATATACTCATGTAAATATTTTAGAGACAAATAACATGAAGATGCCATAATGAAATGAAAAATCAGAATTTAACAATTTTCCAAGAGTATGCAAAAGACAAGTGCAAACTATATACAAAAATGGTCTTAAGATGCTTGGTTTTTTGTACTTTTTTAATGAAAATATATGAAAGCAAAAGTGCTGTAAGGAAATTGATCAAGGAAAGAAAATAATATGTTTGATATCAGTCCAATATAGAAATAAGATCCTTTACAACACACTTTTGATGCAAACCTAAGATGATGCTACGTCAAAATATAGTGAAAATATGTCAAAATAAGCACTTTTTTCACCAAAACTCAATCCAAAAGAGGATAAAAAAGGGTGTTGTGAGGAAAATGATGATGGAAAGCAAATTATATCAGTAATAACAGCCACCTAGTGTCAAAATACCCATCACAACAGACTTTTAGCGCCACTTAAGATCAAACCCTAGTGAAAATATAGCAAAAATAGGCTATTTTTGACAGTTATTCAATTCCAAGACCTAGAAAAAGGGGTGTTGTAATTAATTTTAGGAGGTACATAAAATAATATCAATAATATCAGTCACCTCAATCCATAAAATTGATCACAACATGCTTGGAATGCAAACTAGATCAAACCGTAGGGCCAAAATAGCTAAAATGTGTAGTTTTTTACCAAAATTTTCACTCCAAGAGCCCGATAAAAAGGTGTTGTGAAGATTTTTATGAGGGGAAGAAAATGATTACCCTAGTAACAGAAAAAAAAAATACCTTTCACAACACACCTATGGTGGAAGTTTATAAAGTCGATAAGGCCAAATTTAGCGAAAAATGTTGTTTTTGAAGCCCTAGGTTTGAAATGTTGAGACAAAATTCTATGTGAATCCTTTGAAGTCTATTTTTTGATGAAATTGACTTACTCTCAGATCTGAAAATGATTTTCATGTTTAAAGATGCAAGATGCCCATGCAAATTTAATGAAAATACATAAAAATTGTTAGTTTTTGTTGAAATTTTCTATGCAAAAATGCAAATAATTTAAATCTAAATACAAATTTGCACTAAAATGCAAGACTACAGCCAAATGAAAATTTTAATGAGCCTCGAAAATCAATAGAAAAATCTGATAAAATATTTTTCCTACAAACCCTAAATTTTGGAATTACTAGGTTTAAAAAAATTGTCAAAATTTCCACAATACCCTAGCAATTATATGATGAAAATGCAATGTAAATTTCTTTTTTTTTTGGATTTTTCTATAGTTTATATCAGATATGATGTAAAATTCATGAATTAGGAAAATTTAGAAAGAATTGATACAATTTAGTAAGCCAAACAATGTAATTTTTTTGTATTTTTCCAACTTTTTTAATTTTTTGAAATTTTCTCAATGCAATAAAATAAATGACCAAATGAATGAATGAAATCACACCAAATCTAAAGAAAAACACTCAAAAAGTTGTAATTTAAGTCCAATAACATGGGTTCACCAAAATATTTAGGGTAAAATTGGATTTTGTTAATCTTTTGTTCTTTAGATGTTTGAATCCTCCTTTCACCCTAACATTCAAGGATCTAGGGTCTAGTGGCAGGCACTATCATACCCTAGAGTCACTTATAAATGAAGGGAAACTTGGATTAGGGAATTAATTATCATTTTTTTCTTCTCTTATGTCTAATTAACCATTAAAACCCTAATCATACAAATACACCAACAAATTGACGAAAGACAGAAAAAGCTCTTGCAGACAGGAGTAAAATAACAAATCACAAAATACCTATTTTTGGGGTTCCAAGGTAGAATAATTGAGGACTAAGGTGTGGGAACCCAAGTCCAAGGTACCTACTTTTTCAGGGAATCTGGACCTCCTTTTGACACTGATCAGCCCTGTAACTTCTATTTTCTAAGATCTGTCTGCGGAGGACACTTTTGTGGGTGCCTAGTCTTGGAAGTGCTCTTTTGTCTGACTTTTCTTCAAATCCTGAATCCTTGATGCCTGCCACTCCTTCATGCAACTCCACTTTTCCCAAATGTGACACCTATAACATGCAATCACAAGACTTGATTTGGGGGTTGTGGTGTTCAGAGGCTTGCCTTAGTCAAGCCCTGGAGGACACTTAAGTCTCCAAACACTGTTGTCAAACAAAGAGGGCATGCCCTTGTGAGGTAGAGACCAAAAACCAAAGGAATCAATGATAAAAACACAATGATATGTCACCTTGTAGTGAATCTCTCATGGAGGAAGATGCTCTTCATGCCATGAGGAGATTGATGCTCAAATCTACAAATATCAACACACAAAACATACAAGTCTACTCTTACAACACAATAGAAAGCCTTGAATCACCTTGAGAACACAATAGCTTGCTAGTAGTCATCTAGTTTACAAATGAATGCCTACACATGCTTATATATGAACCTACAAGCATTCCCGCCAAGATTTTAAAAAACAAACTTTACTGTGTCAGCAAAAGAACCAACTAATGGTCATAAACTGACACCTAGAAATTGGGGCTACCCTAAAATAGGGCAAGACTGGGGCACGGGCGCCCAAGTCCTCCCCCTATTTTAGGGAGGTTATAGCTCAAGGGGTCCTCCTCGGTCACATTTGCCATGAAACCCAGGTCTCAATCCATTGGTATGCTAAAATATGAACTAAAATGTCCTAAATGCATACTAAAGACTCGGGAGCTAAACCTTATGAGGGAAAAGCCCCCAAGGGGACATTTTCCAATGTTAAAGCTCCAAAATACCTTGTTCACGAAGGCCTAAACCTCTACCTTGGTAGTTCATGTTTTGGAGCATGCGACGGACAATAGGGCTATGTGTAGTTTGGACAGTAGACACAAGCTCATTATTGGATGGAGAAGGTGATGTAGCAGATAATGGTTGTTGTTGTCCCAAAGAGGAACATTCATGAATGAAAGTGGATAGGCCAAGTGGATATGATGACAGATTTGAAATAGGATCGATGGTGGATGCGGATGGACTCTTAGGATCGTGATCGTGCTCATTAGGATCCAATTTATTTGTGTGATCTTCTATGTTTATGTGTTCTTGGGGAGGCACATGTCTCATCATGGGAAGTGAAAGTGGTTGAATCATGGATAAGTGAAGAATTTTATGTGTTTTGAATGAAGGCCATGAAGCGAGGTGAATGCTCCAATAGGTCAATAAGACTTGCATTAAATGGAGCATGTAGGTATTGGGTGTCTTGTTCATGAATGATTATGGGGAGATGAATAGGATCAAGATTCTCATGGATAGATTTTTCATCATGCACAATGTCTTGATCATGAAAAAGGTACATGTTATGGATGGGTTGAAGGGAAATGATTTAATCTTGACTAGAATGAGGGATTGATGTTTTGATGTGCTTAGGGTTGTGCTCTTGACATACCTTTTGACTTGGAATGGGAGTGGATGTGGATGACTCTTCAATAGGTTTGACATATTCTAGGTGGTCAATTGTGTAGGAGCATAATGGAGATTGACTTGGACTCAATGGGGGAGACTCTTGAATTAGTTGAAGGGGTTGTGTATGACATGGTTAGTTTGAAGGACTTGGCATGGTGTTTGAGGACTTTTTTGTAGGCTCAAGAATATGTGTTAGATGACATGGCAATGTTTGATTCTTTTCTAGTATCCCTTGGGTTACATCCTTTACAGGTGTAGGTGTGGAAGGTGTTGTCTTAGGGTTTTGGTTTTGATTAGGTAGAGGATCAAATCAATTGAATGAGTCGGTGGGTTTGGATACTCCACATGTTTGCTTTTGTAATGTTTGAACTTAGGACATGAAGTTGATGTATTGGCAAGTGAATTAAAAGATGGTAGAGGTAACAAAGGGTTTGATGGGTTGGAAGGTGTAGGGACCAATAGATTTGGACTAGGACATGGTGGATTTTGAATAGGCTTTTGATCAAGGACAATAGTAAAATGTACTTAAAGGGTGCATGACCTAGACTAATGTTCCCCTTGTCAATGGTGGCATTAGTGCATGAATGCATTTGTACTTGTTGCAAAGGGTGACTTAGACTCACATGTGCTTGTTGTGATGTGGATTGATTGGTTGCTATGGTATTGACTTGGCATGTGGGTGGATGGATTAGGTTGCTATGAAGTGGAAGGGGTTGACACATAGGATTGAAGTGGAATTGGTTGAGGTTGTTGTTGTGTTGGTTGAATTTGACAAGTGGTGATGAATTGATTAGCTTGGGCTAGCTGACATTGGATTTGAGGTGATTGGATGTGTTGGAATGTTTGGAGGAGAGTTTGGAATCTTTGTGTGGTTTGTTGGTCGAAAGGTTGGGGTATTTCGTGAAGTGATTGAATGAGGTTTTGGAGTTGAGGTGCTAGGACTTTGTTCTCAAATGTAGGCATGGTGTCACACATGTGTCTAAGTCTTGGCATGTCATCTTGTATTTTGATTTTTTTAATGCGCCCGGTAAACTTTTTAACATTACTGGTGATGCTGGTGCGACACGCCCTCTAGCTCCATGCGAATGCTTTTGCCCGGAGCAATGAACTGGTGAGGCCACAACATGAGGGACCCCATCCCCTAGCAAGAACACTTCAAACCTGTGGGCTCGTTGACCTAGCAAAGGTGTAACACCTGCGAACTCGTTGGCTCAGTGGGGGTTTGAACTCTGGTGGCTGCCACTACAACTGAGTGACTTAACCACCAAACCACGCCCTTATCAGCTTCTTGTATTTTGATTTGTCCTCAAGGTATGATACATTATTTACAAGGCTCTTATGATCATTAGAATTAGGAGGGGCCCCTTGAAGTACAAGTTTAGGTCTTGGGTTTGTCTCATGATTAGGATTAGGGAGGGGGCCTCCTTGGATGATGATTTTGGGCTTTGGTTTTGTCTCATTGTTTGAATTAGAATGGCAGCCCCCTTGGACCATGATTTTGGGCTTATGATTTTGATTGGGCTTGTTTATGATTAGAGCCATTTTGACAAGTGTTGATTAGGGCTAGGTTGATGTGGAATGAAGTGAAATGAAGTGATTGAGATTAGGAATGATTAGGGTATGATTAGGAATGAATTGATTGGAAATGTGAAATGATGATTAGGATGAAGATATGATTAGAATGTGATTAGGAATGATTAGGATCGAATTTGACTTGAAATGAATGGATGATGATGTGGAGATGATTTGGAATGAGTGATTAAGATGATGAAGGTTGAATGATGTAGATATGATTAGGAATAATGAGGAATGTTTAGGGTTGATGTTGTTTGGGTATGATTAGATGATGTGTAATGATAATGGGATTAGGGATGTGGTTGAATGATGAGGAATGGGATGCTTAGGATGTTTGAGGAAGGACAAGGATAATGACTAGTATGAATTAAGGTGAAATGGAAGTGACTTGGAATGAAAATGATGAAGTGTAATGATGTTGTTAGGTGATTTGGATGGAGTAAGATAATAATTAGGATAGTGGTTATTGTGAAGTGGAATGACGAGATTGGATGACTAGATGTGGGTTTGACTTGGAATGATGCTAATTGGATTACGAAGAGGATGATGTGGAATGGTGGTAATGTAATTAGGATGTGATTAGGATAGGTTAAAGGGGATGACTAAGAAGTGGGTTATATGAGTGACAAGGATTGGCATAGGATGAAATGGCAAAGAGAATGTGATTAGGAAATGTGACTTATAATGTGATTGGGATATGAATGTGGTGACTTGGAATGAATATGTGGAATTGAATATTTATGTTGACGACTAGGCAAGCACACACATAAATCATAACAAACACTTAGCAATCACATCATTGGTAGGTTTTTTTTTGTGTCTTTTGATTAAGTTTTGAAAACACTTGTAAACAAGCACAACCCTAGGCTGGAATGAGGATAAAGAGGGTTTTGGCCACTAAACAAAGGGGTTCTAGTGAATATCCGGGGGACCAGCACCCCATGAGCATCTAGCAAGCCACTTAAAGCTCTAACTAACCCTACTAGGAGTTTAATATGCACTATGGTACACCTCCTTTTGAGCTAGAACTATATGGTGAGTGCTCATACTGGTTAGAATTGGCTTTTGCCTTATCCTCAATTTATATAGCGGACTGAACAAAAGTACCTCTTGGGGTTGCAAACGAGTTCTCCTTGTGGATGTGTCTCAAGAGTAGGCCCACTCTAAGGCTCAAACCAAAGCGAGTTAAGCACAAAAATACATTTGATCCCCAAGTTCTTATGACAATTCGAGGGGAGAGCATACGTATTTTTAGACTCATGCCACACTAGACAAATGTTCATTGACCTTTAGAAACCAAATGTGTGGTGTGATTTATGCAAATGTTGTGAAGTGTTTTTGATTGCCAAGATCGTATAAAGCACGAGGGAAGAGCATACACACTTCACAAGATAAACACAATCACCAAGCATGGTAGATAGTGATTCGTTTTAAGCCCAAACCAAATGTGTAGGAAAACAGTGGTTCATTTCAGCCCAATTTCAATGATGTGATGAAGACAATGATTCATTTTAGGAGCCCAAATTGAAATGTGTAACCAACCAATGACTAGAGAAATGAAAGATTAGAATGAATGCACCTGATTACTTCATTGTGCAAGTTGTTGTGTACGTTGATCAAAACATTGTTCCAGCCTTGTGAGATCATCTGCAAGCCACAAAATCAAAAAATGAACAAGTAAAAGTGCATAGGAGGCCGTTATGCAAAAAATAAGAAATCTAATAAAAAAATCCATTGTAGATTATCTGATATAGGAAAATGGATAAAAGCAGTAGATTCTAGATGAAATTCTATGCACTTATAAAAAAAATTTGTGAAAATTGGATCAAAGTGCAAAAGTTATAAGCACTTGAAGTTCATGTGCAAGTTTTACTTTAACTGCAAAAAAAGGCTAGAAAATAGTATAGTCACCTGGAACTTTCATCACAGCTGCAAAGTTCATCCTCCCAACTTTCTGGCGAGTCCTCATTTGCAAACTTTTGCCTCCGTATGGCCAAGTTATGAGAAAAAGAAAAAAAACAACCCCTCATAGGGCATGTAGGAGACAAAGGTATTGTCCTGGCTATATAGCCCTGACTGCTAGTGGTTAACAGGCTAGTAGTCACATGTAACTACTAGAGGGTCTAGCAGTAATGGTCTGTGTCAGATAGTTATGTAGACCCCTGGTCACTCATGTGACTGGGACTAAAGTTCTGCAAAAAAAAATAAAGAAGAGGCGACGGGTTTATCCCTCCCACCCGCGGTCATAGAAGTGACCGCCTCTTAACTATTCGCCAAGGGGCTTGAAGCCCAAACTATGACCATTAGCTATGAGGTTGGAGTTAGGGTATACGAAGTGGATAGGAGCAACAATTAGGAGCTGGTGGTTAGGGTTGCACCAAGCGGTGGTGAGTGACAAAGCATCGACGAATGGAAAGAGCGATAGGGGGAAGTTCTGGAGGTGGCAGGAGCGGTGTATGGAGGCGGAAGATCCTAGAGCTAGGGTCTTCAAAGGCATCGAAATATTTTCAAGGCAGAGGTTGAGAATAAAGTGGCGGCGATGGGATTCCAAATCGGTGGTGGCTGAGATGAAATTGAGCTATGACAGAGAGTAGAGGGGAATGGAAGTGGAGACGACTAGTGCAGGTTGCCACCAATGGAGGCAACTGGTTGCAGATGAGCGGCAGTCTGGTAGAATATAGCCAGCGGCGGCCAAGGAAACCTAGGGTTTCAAGTTGCAACCAAGGTTTTATTGCACTTGCAATGAAAAACCTAAAAAAAATTTATGACAAACCTTCAGACCTATAAATAGACATCTTGACCCCAGACATTGTGCAATATCAGTATGACCTATGCATATGGTACGGATCTGTACGGTATGGACATGTAACTATTTTTTTTTTTAAAAATTTACAAAAAAAAAATTGTGAGTGAAATACATCAAATTTTATGTCATTTTTCGTCTCTCAGGCCTCCTGGATGCAACCGTGAGGTCTATTTTATGCCTGGGAGCAACTTGCAAAAGTCAAGTTCCTCAAATTGATTAAAAAACATTAGATTTGCATGCATTCACATTGGGTTTACCAAATGTAGATAGGGAAAAATTAGATTTAGTGTTGAAAACAACAAACTACTAAACCCTATCAAGCACCATGAAGCACAACTTAGTATGAAAATGCAAATAGAAATCAAATGCAAACCATATTCAAACTAATGTTGATTAACCTCCATGGCTCTTCTCAATCATGCATAGGCATGCAAATTTCGAAGGGTTGATTATAAAGAGATGTTGATTGCTCAAAATTTTGGCAGCATAACGGTATGTAGGGACAACATGATGAAAATGACTTGTGAAAGCCTTCCTTTATAGAAAGGGCTTGGTTTGAATGCATGGACAACATTGCAAGTTATGTTGAAAGATATGGACGGTCAAGATCGATTAGGGTTGGATTAGGGTTTCCCACTCAAAGAGGGATTGTAGTCATAGGACAAGTGTGCGGTGCACACTTGGTTGATGAGGATGACAAGTTTCCCAGTGAAATGTTGGAAGAGGTGAAAGAAGAAATTCACTCAGCCTAATACAACAATGAAGTTTGATGTAGTTTCCATTCAACCTAGAGGAGTAATCCCACTACTCAACTCCATTTTGTGAGTTCTACTCACAAAATTTTTCTACTCGATGTGTCTAATGCAGGAGCATCTGGGTGCACATGTAATCGACATCACCCAAAAACATTTTTAGGTTTAATTTTTAGTTTTGATTTAGTTTGGTGGTCATTGGCATCTCTTAGCATCACAGAACTTCAAAGTCAATAGAAAGTTGCAAGATTCAAACTTTCACCGGTTCACAGTTTCAACACTTCACAAGTAGTTTTGTAAAATTTATTCTCAAAAATTTGTAAGAGCTATAGTATAATACTTTTGTAGGGGCATTCTTGGAGTTACATTGTTGAATGTGCAAAAGGAATTGAAGTCATATCTTTCATTTTTTGGGAGAAATTAATGCCAGAAATTTGTATCATTAAAGCCAAAAGTATGTCATTGGTTTATGAAAAGTTTAAAATTTCATAATTCTAGAAGGTTGAAGTGAAATCCTTCAGCGGTGGACTTGACGGGGTCACAATAGACCTTTGGGAAAATTTTAGACAGAATGGAGAACTTTCATTTTTTTGTCTTTTCGGCACCTAATTCCGCACTTCAACGCACTTTGTTTAATTTTTTCTCCAAATTGTCATTGCAGATTTAAGGTATTGTTCATAAAATTCTATTTGGGTCATTTGATGCAAATAAAATATGAATATAAAGATCTAGGTTTAAACTATAGGTTATGGTTGTTTCTAAGTCATTCCAGCTAGCAAGATGTCCATATTTGGGGATCAATTTTCAATACATACAACAACAAAGTCTAAGGGAGGATTGGTGGGCAGGTTGAGGTGCCTAATTTAGTAAAACAAATTGAGGCTATTTTCTGTGTAGTAAAAGGAAAATTAATAGCCCTGGAGATAAACAACATCCCTTGAAATTTTTTGGTCGAATGGAGGAGGAAGACCGAAAAAATGTAGGTGACTTGGGAGGTAGGGCATGGGGGGATGTCGAAGATGATTGGCATGCAAGAGATTAAGCAAGAGCGAAGTGGTGATCTCAGGATAATGGCCACATCCCGCAATGGGTTTTTGAAAGAGGAAGAAGGCTAGACAAATGCAGGTCAAGCTTCTTCCCACCCGCGCCAACTGCACCCAATTGGAAGTGGTAGGAGACATCCCACAAGAATCAGAGATGGAGAATTCATAGAGAGCCACCTTGGATCCAACCAAGAAACTAACTCTGACAGAACTAGTGGCAAAAAAAGAATCGAGGGCAAGGTAGGTTTAGAAAGGGCAAAGGTAATTATAAGCCTGTGCGAAGGAATACAAGTACTAGAGATAATGGTTGGTTCAGGGAAAAAATCACAAGGAAGACATGGTGGAAAGCTGGTGCCACAATGATACACTGAAGCAGAGCGAGCTGCAGAGAGGCCCTTGGAAGCCAAAGGAGATAGTGGCTAATGATCCGATCGCCCTCAAAGGTATGGTCGACAAACCTGAACTTGGTAGACCTAAGATAACTCTAAACAAAAACTAGCTTGTGAATTATGTTAACAAACTCACGGATCAAGGGGTTTTGGCCAAATGGGGAGGGGGTTGGACATAAATTGAGAGAATTCAAAATTGGTGTTGGGAAATTTGGGGGAAGCAAACCAAAATCACTATAATCCCTAATGCCTTCTTCTTGATCGAATTCCCCTCTAGCACCATAAAGAAAGAATCTCTAGAAGGTGGGCCATTCATCCTAAATGGGTTAGGCATTCATCTGATCAACTCCCAAACTTTGACCTATGGAAACACAAAATAGGGGAGAGGACAGTATGGGTTCGGATGTACAATCTACCAACAAAATATTGGGGGGATGAAATCCTTGAGGAAATAGGAAGGGTACTAGGGACCCTCATAGCTACTGATAAAATGTCTAAAAACATAATCCAGGGTGCATATGTGAGGATGTGCATAGGGCTAAAACCCCATCACCCTCTACCTCAAAGTTTAGAGATCCTTGTAGAGGAAAGGAAATGGACTCAAGACTTGTTAAGGGAAGATCAGATGAAACTTTGTGCATACTGTAAATCATGGGATCATAGGGATTTGGGCTATAAAACCAAGGCACATATTGACAAAGAAGGGAGATACACATGGGAGGGCATCCAGCCAGAAAATTCCCCTAGGGAGCAAAGGGGCTCTGGCCTTAACCAGTCAACCATTCTAGGAGAAGGATATAGGGAAAAGCAGGGTCTGATAAAGGACATTAGGGCTGAGAAAAGGGACCTTGACTAGGAGAAAGGTACCACCTCTCCAACTCCCTCAAAAATTTGTAACAAGATAGAGATCTGGGATCTGGTCATCTATGAACCCCTAAGGTTGGCATAGATTGGGATTGGAACCCATAGCGAAAAGAATCCCCAAGGGGCTCCACCCAAAGAGGATGCCCCCAATCGCCCATGAGATGGAGGAGACCTCATTCAAAGAAACCTCCCCTACTAGGCCTCGAGGCAATAGAGATGAGAAACATATTGACACTGCTGTTGGTGCAGAGGAGACTGAACATGATTCTAAAGAGGAAGATGATGGGGGAACTGGGGGGGATGAGGAAATAGTTTGGGATGAGAGAATGTTGGAGCAAACCCAATCCAAGAGGAAGAAACCCAACATTAAGAAAATAGGGAAAAGGGGGGCCAAATCCAATAGGGCTAAGCTAGAGATAGCAACCAATGCAGCTCGACAAATGAAACTAAGATCAGGGAAGGATGTATTCCTTCCCTAAGAGCAATGAAGGTGATAACTTGGAATGTTAGGGGCATTAATGCCCCTAACAAGTGGAGTTTGGTCAAATGCCAAATTGACCAAACAAATGCAAACTTGATCCTTCTATATGAAACTAAGCTAGGAAAGGATGAAAGCAAGAGGAGATTTAAAAACTAGAGGCAATGGAAAGGAGTTTTCACTGAAGCTAAGGGTGGCTCAGGAGGTTTAAGAATTCTATGGAACTCCCTATCCATGGAAGGAGAACTAATAGAGGCAAGTAGATGGTGGATTATTATGAAAGGTAGAATTCTGCAAAGAAATGAGAACTTTTTCATAATCAATGTTTATGGGTCAATGGCTACCCCAGAAAAGAAGGCAGTATGGTAGCATTTATCTAAGAAATTAAGGCCCTTCAGGGAGGAGAAGGGCTTTGTAGTGAGGGATTTCAATGCAACCATCAATAATGAGGAGAAGAGGGGAGGCCTAATCAAAGAGACAATTGTGCAGAGAGATTTCCAAGATTTCATTGAGAGGAATCAGCTCCAAGACATCCCCACAAGAAAAGGCACCTTCACTTGGACGAACAGAAGGGCAGGCTTCACTAATATAGCAAAAAGACTAGATAGATTCTTGTTAGCTAGGGGATGGGGAATTTAGTCTAGGGTGATAGAGGTAGGCATTCTACCTTTGTCAGGATCAGATCACTTTCCGGTCCAATTAGTCATCCTGCCAAGAGAACCCCCTAAGGGGTGCCCTTTTAGATTTGAAAATATGTGGTTGAGGGATGAGATCCTACTAGAACTAGTAGCTAATTGGTGGGAAGAAGTCAAAGTGGTAAACCAATCCAAGATTTTCATTTTGAGTAAAAATCTTGGTTTTGTAAAGTCCAAACCTAAGGAATGGAACAAGATGCATTTCAAAAACATCTTTCAAGAAAAACCAAGGGTGGAGTAGGAGTTGGCTGTCTTAAATGAGCAGGTAATAAAGAATGGGATGAGGGAGGAGGACTTTGTAGCAAAAAAATCTTTAAAAGAGGAGTTGAATGAATTGCTGAAGAGAGAGGAGATATACTAGAGACAGAAGTCCAGAGAAACCTGGCTGAAGGAAGGTGACAGGAACACCAAGTTCTTTCACAGAACTGCATTGTGAAATAGAAGCAGGAATATAATCACAAAAATCACTAAGGATGATGGTAGTCTAACTCATTCCACTGACGAAGTCAACCAGGTAGCGACTTCTTACTTTGAGGCCATTCTAAACAAGGAAGCCCCAATCCAAAGGGAAGTAAGAGGCAGGATCTTAGCCTCCAGCCCCTTAGTAATTTTAGAGGAATAGAATCAAGCACTCTAAAAGCAAATTAAAAAAGAGGAGGTTAGAACCACCACTTTCCTCCTCAACCCAAACAAATCTCTAGGTCCAAATGGTTTCACAGCTCATTTCTTTCAATTTTTCTAGGAAGTAGTGGGGGAAGATCTCACTAAGGCTGCTAAGGAGTCAAGAAAGGAGATGGCAATTTTGAAGTCATTCAACCACACCTTCTTGGCCCTAGTCCCAAAAAAAAAATCTCCTAGGAGATGGGAGACTTTAGGCCAATTGCGTTGTGTAATGTGGTTTATAAGATTGTCACCAAAATAATGGCCAACAGACTGAGAGAAGTTTTAGATTCTTGTATCTTAGAGGAACAAACAAGATTTGTCCCAGGTAGATCTATTATGGAGGGCATCATCATTACTCATGAAGCAAATCACTTGATCAGGAAAGAAAGAGATCCCAACATGATCCCCAAACTGGATATCCTAAAAGCCTATGATTCAGTGGACAGAATTTTCTTGATGGAGGTCCTAGAAAGATTTGGATTCAGTAGAAATTGGAGGGAGTGGGTCCTCAACTACATTTCCTCTCCTAAATTCTTTGTTCTAGTGAATGGCTCGGCCCATGGATTCTTCACCTCATCAAGGGGCATCAGACAAGGGGACCCCCTCTCCCCCTTCCTCTTCATCATTATGGTAGAAGCCCTAGGAAGAGGGATCAAATCCCTACAAAGAGAAAGCGAGTGGCATGGAGTGACAGTAACAATGGTCTAGACAACATCACACATCAGCAATTCGTAGATGACACAATCCTTTTTGGAGAAGCATGCAGGAAGGAAGCCAGAACAATCAAAACCTTCCTTGATGAGTACTGCTTAGCCTTTGGCCAAAGCATTGGTTGGAGAAAATCTGAGGTTTCCTTCCTCAATACCCAGCCTAGTCTCTAAAGGGACCTGGCAAGGATTCTCAATCTGAGGGTAGCAAACTTTCCCGGCCACTACTTAGGAACCCCCCTTTTTGTAGGAGCCAACAAAAGATGCTACTGGGAGAATTTGATCAATAAATGTAAAAACAAGCTAGGAAACTAGATGGGGAAGTGGTTGTCCTCGGTAGGGAGGCTACTGATGATGAAATCGGTCCTTTCAGTAATCCCTGTGTTCTTGATGTCCTACTTGAAAATCCCTAAAGGGGTGGAAGAAGTCTTCTCCTGAATCATTAACATATTTTTTTGGAGTGGATCAGGTGAGCAGAATAAACTCCCTCTGGTATCTTGGGACAAAGTCTGCACTCCTAAGGAAGCAAGTGGGACGGGCATTAGGTAACTGACCATCATGAACCTTGCCATGGGGGCCAAACTAGTGTGGTATCTTCACACTAATGGTGAGCAAAAATGGGTCAAGATCCTCAGAAGGAAGTATTTGGACTCAAATGAAGACACTAGAATCCTCAACATCCTAGACCCACCAAGGGGCTCTGCAATTTGGAATTATATCCTAGAATGTAGGGACATCGTCACCAAGCACATCACTTGGGAGGTCAGGAATGGACAAAGGGTAGGTTTTTGGAAGGATTCTTGGGGAGGAGGGGAGACTCTTGCCAGTCTAGCCAACTTGGTAGAAATTATGGAGGAAATAAGAAGGGTTTAGGGACACAAGGTTTGCAACTTTAGGATCTTGTCAACAAGAGATGGGGTCCCATCCTAGGAGTGGAAGTCTCTGGCAGGGCTAGAGGCTCCCCAAGACCAGAAAAAAGATCTCAAAACAATTCTGGAAAATAGATAGCTAGCCCCGTCAGCTCTATAAGATGAAATCAAATGGTACAGGTCAACCACAAGATCCTATAGTGTCAAATGCAGATATAGGATCAAAGAAGCAGCCATTGCAAGACAAAATTTGCCCCTAAAGCTCATCTGGAACAAGCATAACCTTCCCAAAGCAGGTGCTTTTTCCTGGTTGGCAATCCAAAAGAAAATCCTCATAGAGGATAGGCTAGCTAGGTTTGGGATAGCAGGGTAGGCAGATGTGTGCTATGCAAAAACAACATTGAAAATACAGATCACATTATCCTTTAGTGCCCCTTTGCAGTAGAATGCTAGCATCACTTCATGAGGAAACTGAATCTCTAGAGCCCGTTCCCCCAGGACATTTTGGCCTGGTTTAATATGTGGCCCACTATCCATCAAAGAGTGGTCTTTGGTAGTGTCTGGTCCATCCTCCCCTCCTCCCTCATATGGGAGATTTGGAAAGTACGCAATAGATGCATCTTCCAAGATAAGAAACTTTCCTTAGAGGCCCTGTGCATCAAGATGGAATCCCTCATCATAGATTTATTGAATGAGGCTACAAGCACCAAGATGAAGAAGAAGAAGGAATTCTCTGGGTGGGATGACAAAATTTCCAAAGTTTTCCTAGGTTTCAAAATACCCACCTTGACTAGCGATAAGGACAAGATGAAAAAGGATAGGGAGAATGTGAGATGGCACCCTCCAGACCTAGGATGGATCAAGGTGAATTTTGATGGGGCATCGCTAGGAAACCTGGGACCAAGTGGAGTTGGGTGCATCACTTGAGATGAGAATGGCTCCACCCTAGAGCAAAAGTCTAGTGGCTTAGGAGTGTCGACCAACAATCAAGCTGAATTTAGGACAGCCTTGGCAGGTCTCTAGTTGGCAAAAGAATTAGGAGTCAAGAAGGTCCATCTAGAAGGAGACTCCCTCAATACCATAATTACAATAAGATAAAATAACTCTCCAAGCTAGATGTTTGGTTAGTGGCTGCATCCCATAAAGCAAATGTTTGATGGGTTTGAAGATTTTAGACTTAGCCACATGTACAGAGAAGGGAATGTAGAGGTGGATGAGTTGCTAAAGGTGGTGGCTTGAGGCACATGGATCTAAGTACCAGATGATGTCAGGAAAACCTACACTAAGTTGGCAATCAAACTGGCAAGCATGGGAAACTTCTACTAGAGGAGTTGACGGCATGAGTGGGATTGGTGGCATTTCTTCACTGGTCAGTAGGTATAGCAAAGGACCAATGACGAGATTTGTATTCAATTCCCAAAGATTGCTTATCTCGATCTTGTGCGGAAATATGATGGCATGAACCAATCATTATTACAAGAGGTTGAGCGCTATAAAATAAGGCACTCAGAACAAAGGCTTGCATATTTTCTTCTTTCATCCCTGTGGCAAGGAGGAGTGCACAACGATGGACATGCCTATCTGCCTCGAAGTAACAAAGCTACAGAGGCCTTTAGAGGGGAGGTTTCAGATAAAAGGCTTAGAGGCATTCTTGTCTCTGATCATCTACTACTTTTATGGGTGGTGAAGAAGGTCTTAGGTCTGGAATTCCTGAAGGCCACTCATCGATACTGCATCAACATGGACATTACTTCAATGTTCCTTGTAGTTCTAGTCTGCATGAGGGTGGGAAAGAACAAGGCAAAGTTTTTCTGCCAATGTCTATTCCTGCATTCCCTCTTGGGAGAAATTGATGCGGCCCTGGACAACATTGATGAGAATCTCATGTCCTTGTTGGCCCATAACTACTACATGACCAAAGTGGGGGGGGATGGAGGTGAGAAAATTCCTAGTGGTGTGTTCTTTGAAACCATAGGAGCTGCAAGGTAGGTGGACTGAGATTGAGATAAGCATCAACTATCTGGGCCAGATGGCAGGGGTGGTGCAGACTCTGAATCCTAGTTGGGTGAAGTGCTACATGGAGGAGGAAGGTCTGGTAGTAGATGATGACACCAGTGATGCACAACTCTGGGGCCTAGGTGAGGGAGAAGATTGGGTGGAGAACAATAGTGACACCCTGGAGGAAATGGTAGATAGCCCAGCACATCATGCCTATGGAACGGAGTGTCCAGTGGTGGCTCAGGCAATCACATTGAGGTGAGCTAGGGATACTAAGGAAGAAGGTGGTGAGTGATCAGGTTTTTCAATCATGCACAGTCTATCTTTTTTCTTTTTACGTCTTAAAGTTTTTGCACATTATGGCTTTTTTGTTCTTTAGGCCTTGTAATCAGAGGGTAGTCCCAGGGAAGGATGGTATGAAAGGGGAATATTTCTTTTGTTATCCATGACTGGTAGTCATGCTCAATTGTAATCAACTCTGTTGTTTAATGTTTTTGATATCAATACAAAGGGTGCTGCCCCTAGTAGCTATTTACCCAGAAAAAAATTAATAACCTACATGGAGCATCATTTGAAATAAGATGAATGGATGTCTTTTGAGGAGACTCCCATGCTTCATGAGAGGATTTAAAATAGAAATTTTTCCAACGAGCATGCTGCCTAGAAAGAAAGAGGATTTTAACAGCAAATGGATTGTCAAAGGTTGAAGGTGAAGAGATATTTAAAAGTATTATTGTTGCAGATTTAAGATAGATTTTCGGAGAGGGAAATCTCAGCCCATGAGAAGGGTGTAGAGGCGAGAAGGAATGATTGTTTGCAAAAGAAGCCATGAAGGCCATGTCTACAAATTTGTGAGAGAGAGGCCATTGAAGGCCATGAATGTGAATGTAGTTTTGATTTTTCAGATTTTTACAATTTGTTGAATGTATTAGAGTTTAATTACATTAAAATAAATCATGGATTTTTATTTTCTATTTATATTTTGTTGTGACTTTGAGTTGTTTGTAGCTGGAGGGCCTCCCTCTTGTTTCAAATGGTATCAGAGTCAAAGGTTTTGAGAGTGTAGAGTATACACCATGACTCATGGGTGGAGAGTGAAGTAGTTGTGTTGTACGAGAGCTTGATATAATTGTTGCAAGTGTGTGAGGGTGTGTGTTGAAGCCATGGAGAGAGTTGATTGTGTATTGTAGGTTGCAGAATGTGTGCAAATTGTTTGTGAAAATGTTAAAAATAAAGAGCATGACTTTGGCCTTGGGTAAGGCATTATGAATTTCATTTATTGAGAAGAGAGAAAGAAGGTTGGGAAAAGAAAGTTGGTCAAAAATTCAAGAATAATGTGCAAAGATTTCCCCAAGGATGGATGCCCTGGAGCAAAGTATAAAGATGGAGAAGAATAAAGAGATGGAAATGAAGAAGGTAGAAAATAATATGGATAAGGTGAATTCCCATTATTTTTCTAATTATTATTTGTTTGCAGATAAGTTTGTGTATACAAAGGAAGAAGATGAATAGGCAATTCATGAAGAATTGAGAAGAGTGGAGGTGAGGTTAGAGGGATTGGAGATTGTAGCAGCAATGGATGAATAGTGTGATAAAAATGAAAGTGTAGTGTCTTAAAAGAGAAAATTTACAGTAGAGGATGAGAAGAAAGATAAGAGTAAAGAATTTGCAGCAAAGGCATGTTTTGATGAATGCATGAATAAAGAAAAAGATGTGAGTACAATGGCTCAAAATGAAGAGGTGAGCAGCAAAGATGAGGTAGAAAAGATTTGAGAAGAGGTGGTTGAATATACAGTTAAGGTTGCAATGATAGAGCATGAAGATATAGTAGTGAATGGTGAAGACAAGGATGATTTAATGTTACAAATTTTGGTGGTAAAAGAAGAGTGGTTTGCTAAGCTTTTTGTTGAGGAAGAGAAGATAGATGTTGCAGTAGTGAAAGAGAATGAGGTAATTTATGAAAAAATTTATTTCATTTGTGATTTATCTTCCATAGTGAGAGTAGACGAGGACATTGTTGTAGAGGATAAAGTTGCTATTACAGAGTTGTGTGTAGAAGCTGCATGTTTGTGTATAGAGGTTGTAGAGGATGGTGCAGGTGGAACTTGGTGGAGGTGGTCAGTTTGTAGTGGGTTGGATCCCATGAAGGAGGAGAGCAGAGTAGAGAGCATTTGGAGGAGGAGGTTGGGCTCTGGTGGACATGAGTCCATGAGAGGAAGGAGGAAGAAAGTCCACACTTGGTGGATGAGGCTAGTGAGTGTCATGGTGAAATACTGGAAGAGGTGGAAGAAGAAATTCATGTAACCTAATAGAACAATGGAGTTTGTTGTAGGTTCCATTGAACCTAGAAGAGTAATCACAATACTCAACTCCATTTTGTGAGTTCTACTCAAAATTTTCCTATCCGACATGTTTCATGTAGGCGCATTTGGGTACACATGTAATCAACATCACCCAAACATATTTTTAGGTTTGGCTTTTAGTTTTGATTTGGTTTTGTGGTAACTGGCATCTCTCGGCATCACAGAACATTAAAGTCACCACAAAGTTGAAAGAATCAAACTTTTGCTAGTTTGCAGTTTTGACATTCTCCAAGCATTTTTGTAAAATCTATTCCCCAAAATCCTTATGAGCTAGAGTATAATTCTTTTGTAGGGGCATTATTGGAGGCACCATGTTGAATGTGCAAAGAGAATCAAAGTCATATGTTTCACCATTTGGGAAAAATTAATGCCAAAAATTTGTGTCTTAAGGATGAAAGTGTGTCACCAGTTTACAAAAAGTTTAAAATTTCATAATTCTAGAAGGTTGAAGTGAAATCCTTTTGCAGAGGACTTTATGGGGTCATAACACACCTTTGGCCAATTTTTTAGGAAAAATGGAGAACTTTTATTTTTTCATCTTTCCAACACTCGATTCTGCACTTCAACGCACTTTGTTAATTTTTTTTCTCCAAATTGTCATTGCATATTTGAGGTATTGTCCATAACATTCTATTTAGGTCATTTGATGCAAATAAAATATGAATAAAGAGATCCAGGTTAAAACTATATGTTATGGTTGTTTCTGAGTCAGTCTAGTTAGCAAGATATCCATCTTTGGGGGTCAAATTTCAATGCATACAACAACAAAGTCTAAAGGAGGATTGGTGGGTAGGTTGAGGTGCTTAACTTGAGCAAATAAATTGAGGCTATTTTGTGTGTACTAAAATAGAAATTAATAGCCTACATGGAGTGTCATTTGAAAGAAGATGAATCAAGTCTTTTGAAGAGACTTCCACGCCTCATGACAAGCTTTAAAACATAAATTTTTGCAAGAGAGCATGTTGCCCAGAGCAAGAAAAATGATTTGAATAGAAAATGGAATGTCAAAGGTTAAATGTGAAGAGATATTTAAAAGTATTATTGTTGCAGATTTGAGACATATTTTTAGAGAGGAAAATCTCAGCCCATGGGAAGGGTGTAGAGATGAGGAGTGAATGTTTGTAGAAGAAGCCATGAAGTCTATGTGTGTAGATTTGTCTGAGACAGGCCATTCAAGGCTATGAATGTGAATGTAGTTTTGATTTTGTTAGATTTGTGTAATCTGTTGAATGTATGATAGTTTACTTACAGCAAAATAAATCAAGAAGTTTTATTTGCAATCTATATTATGTTATGAGTTTGAAATGTTTGTAGTAGGAGAGAGTCCCTCTTGCATCAAATGGTATTAGAGCTAGAGGTTTTGAGAGTGTAGAGTCTACACCGAGACTTATGGATGTAAAGTGAAGAGGTTCTATTGTATGAGAGCTTGAGAGAATTGTTGTAGGTGTGTAAGGAGTCCTAAGCAATTGAGAGCTATGAGAAGGCATTGAGGTTGTAGAAAGAGTTGATTATGTGTTGCAGTTGCAAAATGTGTGCAAAGTGTTTGTGAAAATGTAGAAAAGAAAGAGCATGAGTTTGGCCTTGGGTAAGGCCTTAAGAATATCATTTATTGAGAAGAGAGAAAAAAGGTTGGGAGAAGAAAGTTGGACAAGAATTCAAGAACAATGTGCAGAGATTTCCACAAGGATGCATTTCTTGGAGAAAAGTATAAAGATGAAGAAGAATAAAGAGATGGAAAAGAAGAAGGTAGAAAAGAATATGGGTGAGGTAAAGTCCAATTATTTTTCTAATTATTATTTGTTTGTAGATAAGTTTGTGTATGTAGAGGAAGAAGACAAGCAAGAATATGAAGAGGAAGTTCATGAAGAATTGAGAAGAGTAGTGGATAAAAAGAGGGTGATAAAAAGGAAAGTGTAGTGGATGAAAAGAGAAAAGTTGTAGTAAAGTATGAGAAGAAAGACAAGAGTAAAGAATTTGTAGCAAAGGCATGCCTTGATGAAGGCATAAAGAAAGAAGATGTGAGTACATTGGCTCAAAATGAAGAGGTAAGTAGGGAAGAGGAAGGAGAAAAGATTGGAGAAGAGGTGGCCAAAAATGCAGTTAAGGTTGTAGTTGTAGAGCGTGAAGATACAGTAGTGAATGGTGAAGACAAGAATGATTTAATGTTGCAGATTTTGGTGGTAGAAGAAGAGTGGTTTGATAAGATTTATGGTGAGGATGAGAAGATGGATTTTGCAGAAATGAAGGAGAATGAGGTAATTTATGCAAATTTTGATTTCATTTGTGATTTATCTTTGATAGTGAGAGTAGAAGAGGATGCTGTTGTAGAGGATAAAGTTGTAGTTGCAAAGTTGTGTGTAGATGTTGTATGTTTGTGTATAGAGGTTGTAGAGGATGGTGTAGGTGGAATTTGGTAGATGTGGTTGGTTTGTTGTCAGTTGGATCCCATGGAGGAGGAGAGGAAAGTAGAGAGCATTTGGAGGAGGAGGTCTGGCTATGGTGGACATGAATCCATGAAAGGAAGGAGGAAGAAGGTGCACACTTTGTTGAGGAGGACAGTAAGTGTCCCAGTGAAATGTTGGGAGAGGTGGAAGAATAACTTCACTCAACCTAATATAGATATAGAGTTTTCTACATGTTCCATTAAACCTAGAAGAGTAGTCCCACTACTCAACTCCATTTTGTGAGTTCTACTCACAAAATTTTCCTACCTAGCTTGTTTGATGCAGGAGCATCCAGGGGCATGTGTAATCGACATCACCTAAAAAAAAATTTAGGTTTATTTTTATTTTTGATTTGGTTTGGTGGTCATTGGCATCTCTTAGCATCACAAAACTTCAAAGTCGGCACAAAATTGCAAGAATCAAACTTTTGTCGAATCGTAGTTTCGACACTCTAGATGTAATTTTTAAAATTTATTCCTAGAAATTCGTAAGAACTAGAGTAGAATTATTTTGTAGGGTAATTATTGGAGGTACCATGTGGAATGTGTAAAAAGAATCAAAGTCATATATTTAACTATTTGGGAGAAATTAATGCTAGAAATTTGTGTCGTTAAGTTTAAAATTTCATAATTCTAGAAGGTTGGAGAAAAATCCTTCTACAGAGGCCTAAGGGGGTCATAACACACCTTTGGAAAAAAAATTAGTAAAAATGGAGGACTTTCATTTTTCACCTTTTCGGCACCCAATTCTACACTTCAACACACTTTGTTTAATTTTTTCTCCAAATTGTCATTGCAAATTTGAGGTATTATTCATAACATTCTATTTGGGTCATTTGATTCAAATAAAATATGAATATAGAGATCTAACTTAAAACTATGTGTTATGGGTGTTTCTATGTCATTCCAGCCAGTGAGATGTCCATCTTTGGGGGTCAAATTTCAGTACATACAACAACAAAGTCTAAAGGAGGATTGGTGGGTAGGTTGAGGTGTCTAATTTAGGCAAATAAATTGAGACTATTTTGTGTGTATTAAAACATAAATTAATAGCCTCCATGGCCCATCATTTGAAAGAAGATGAATGGATGTCTTTAGAAGAGACTCCCACACCTCATGAGAGGCTTTAAAAACAAATTTTTTTGCAAGAGAGCACGTTGCTTAGCAAGAAAGAGAATTTGAATAGAAAATGAAATGTCAGAGATTGAAATATTTAAAAGTATTATTGTTACAAATTTGAGATAGATTTTCTAAGAGGGAAATCTCAGCCCATGGGAAGGGTGTAGAGGTGAGAAGGAGTGACTGTTTGTAGAAGAATCCATGAAGGATATATGTGTAGATTTACAAGAGAGAGGATATTCAAGGACATGAATATGAATGCAATTTCTATTGTTTAGATTTGTGTAATCTATTTAATGTATGAGAGTTTAATTACAAAAAAATAAATCAGGGATATTTTTTTGCAACCTATATTGTGTTGTGAGTTTGAATTGCTTGTAGCAGGAGAGAGTCCCTCTTGCATCAAATGGTATCAGAACTAGAGGTTTTGAGAGTGTAGAGTCTACACCAAGAATTGTGGGTGGAGAGTGAAGTGGTTGTGTTGTACGAGATCTTGAGAAAATTGTTGTAGGTATGTGAGGAGTCTTAAGGGATTGAGAGCTGAAAGAAGACATTAAAGTTGTAGAGGGAGTTGATTGTGTGTTACAGGTTGTAGAATGTGTGCAAATTGTTTGTGAAAATGTCAAAAAGAATAACATAAGTTTGGCCTTGGGTAAGGCCTTAAGAATTTTATTTATTGAGGAGAAAGGTTGGAAGAAGAAAGTTGGGCAAGAATTCAAGAACAATGTGCAGAGATTTCCACAAGGATGGATGCCTTGAAGTAGAGTATAAAGATGGAGAAGAATAAAGAGATGGAAAAGAAGAAGGCATAAAAGAATATGGATAAGGTAAGTCCAATTATTTTTCTAATTACTTTTTTTTGCAGATAAGTTTGTATATGCAGAGGAAGAAGACAAGGAAGAAGATGAAGAGGCAAATCGTGAAGAATTGAAAAGAGTGGAGGTGAGATTAGAGAGATTCGAGATTGAAGCAACAATGGACAAGGAGGGTGATAAAAAGGAAAGTGCAGTGGCTGAAAAGAGAAAAGATGTTGTAAAGAATGAGAATAATGACAATAGTAAATAATTTGCAGTGAAGGCATGCCTTGATGAAGGCATGAAGAAAGAAGAATATGTGAGTATAATGGCTGAATATGAAGAGGTGAGCAATGAAGATAAAGGAGAAAAGATTGGAGAAGAGGTGGCTGAAAATGTAGTTAAGGTTGTAGTGGTAGAGCATGAAGATGCAGTAGCAAATGATGAAGACAAGGATGATTTATTGTTGCAGATTTTGGTAGTAGAAGAAGAGTAGTTTGATAATCTTGTCGGTGAGGATGAGAAGATGGATGGTGTAGCAGTGAAAGAGAATGAGGGAATTTATGCAAATTTTTAGTTCATTTGTGATTTATCTTCCATAGTGAGAGTAGAAGATGATGTTGTAGAGGATAAAATTATAGCTGCAGAGTTGTGTGTAGATGTTGCATGTTTGTGTATAGAGGTTGTAGAGGATGGGGTAAGTGGAACTTGGTGGAGGTGGTAAGTTTGTGGTGGGTTGGATCCCACAAAGGAGGAGAGGAGAGTAGAGAGTACTTGGAGGAGGTCAAGTTGTGGTGGACATGAGTCCATGAGAGGAAGGAGGAAGAAGGTGCACACTTGGTTGAGGAGGACAACAAGTGTCTTGATGAAATGCTAGAAGAGGTGAAAGAAGAAATTAACTTAGCCTAATATACAAATGGAGTTTGTTGCAAATTGTATTCAACCTAGAAGAGTAGTCCCCATTACTCAACTCTGTTTTGTGACTTCTACTCACAAAATTTTCCTACCTGACGTGTCTACTGTAGGAGCATCTGAGTGTACGTGTAGTCAACATCAATAGAAACATTTTCAAGTTTGGTTTTCAATTTTGATTTGGTTTGGTGGTCATTGGCATATCACATCATCACATAACTTCAAAGTCGACACACAATTGCAAGAATCAAACTTTCTTTGTTCATAGTTTCGACACTCCACAGGTAGTTTTGTAAAATTTATTCCCAAATATCCATAAGAGATAGAGTATAATATTTTTGGAATGGAATTCCTAGAGGTACAATTTCGATTGTGCAAAAAGAATCAAAGTAATATCTTTCACCATTTGGGAGAAATTAATGCTGGAAATTTGTGTCATTAAAGCCAAAAGTGTGTCGCCGGTTTATGAAAAGTTTAAAATTTCATAAATTCTAGAAGGATAGAGAGAAATCCTTTTACAAAGGACCTAACAAGGTCATATCACACCTTTGGGCAAATTTTTAGGCAAAAGGGAGAACTTTTATTTTTTCATCTTTCCAACTCTTGATTCCACACTTCAATGCACTTTGTTTAATTTCTTCTCCAAATTGTCACTGCAGATTTGAGGTATTGTTCATAAAATTCTATTTGGGTTATTTAATGAAAATAAAAATATGAATATAGAGATTTAGGTTAAAACTATATGTTATGGTTGTTTCTAAGTCATTACAAGCACTGAGATGTTCATCTTTGGGGGTCATATTTGAATACATACAACAACAAAGTCTAAAGGAGGATTGGTGGGTAGGTTGAGGTGCCTAATTTAGGCAAATAAATTAAGGCTATTTTGTGTGTATTAAAGTAGAAATTAATAGCCTACATGGAGTGTCATTTGAAAGAAGATGGGATATCTATTGAAGGGACTCCCACGCCTCAGGAGAGGCTTTAAAAACAAAAATTTATGCAAGAGAGAATGCTTCCCAACAAGAAATAGGATTTGTACAACAAATGGAATGTCAAAGTTTGAATGTAAAGAAATATTTAAATGTATTATTTTTGCAGATTTGAGACAGATTTTGGAGGGAAATCTTAGCCCATGGGAAGGGTGTAGAGGCAAGAAGGAGTGACTGTTTATAGAAGAATCCATGAAGTCTATGTGTGTATATTTTTGAGAGAGAGTGCATTGAAGGCCATGAATGCGAATGTAGTTTTGATTTTTCAGATTTGTGTAATCTGTTGAACGAATGAGAGTTTAATTACAATAAAATAAATCAAGGATTTTTATTTGCAATCTATGTTGTGTTGTGAGTTTGCATTGTTTATAGCAGGAGGGAGTCCCTCTTGTGTTATAATGTGTCTCACATCCCATAACAACCATTTATTTCCATTTATTAACTTTAACATCACATCTCCTTTACCCACAATTTCACATGGTTCCTTGTCACCAAGATATACCTTACCGATTTTTCCTTCTTGATAAATTTTGAAAATTTCCCAACATGGAGTGGCATGTAAAGAAGCACCAGAATCTAAAAACCACACATCAAATGTAGCTTCTTCAATGGATAAAACTAATGCACCTGCATCATCTTCATACACTACATTAACCACATTTTCTTTTTCTTTTCCTTGACTCTCCACCTTGTTGTATGACCAACAATTTTTTTTAATGTGACCTTCTTTGCCACAAAACTAGCAACCTATGTTTTTGCCCCTTCATTTAGATCTTTTAAAGGATTTAGATCTCATTCTATTATTATTTCTTCCCCATTCTTGGGATCTCCCCCTATTGCAGAAAATCAAAGCCTCTTTAGATGAACTATTATGATGTTTTCTTCTCATGTCTTCACTGAGAAGAATTGCAGCCACATCATCAAGTTTCAACCAACTTCCCTTCTCATCGGATCCTTTATTTATGGATACTATATTGCTAATTGTCATTACAACACCTTCCCAACTATCAGAAAGAGAACACAACAATAGAATGACTTTTATTTCTTCTTGAAAATCAATGTCAACAGAAGTCAATTGGCTTATTATGCTATTGAATTCATTTAAATGATTGGAAACATAGATGCCTTCCTTCATCTTCAAATTAAACAATTTCTTCATCAAGAAAACTCTATTAGTAATAGAAACCCTCTCATACATACCTCATAATTAATCCCATAAAACATTCTCTATCTTTTCCATTACAACATTGAACAAAACATTATTGTTAAGAGAGAGGATGATGGTTGCCTTCACTTTCTTGTCTAATATATCCCAATCCCCATCCGACATAGTGGTAGATTTCTTGGACTTTCCCTCTAATGTAATTGAGCGGTCTTTTTGAATCAACAAGGATTCCATCTACAACTTCCACATGCCAAAGTTTTGGCCCAAAAACTTTTCAATTCTAAACCTATCTCCATCCTCCATCTCTTCACAATTTCATGTTACTCTCTAATACCAATTATTAAATATAAAGAGAAACAAGAAGATTGAACTCAAAGAACAAAAGAACACACAATGAAAAGACAAATATTAAACAATCACATGGAGACAACAAGAATTACATTTTTTACCATTAATGGCTACGTGCATAGGAAAAGCAGGGGAAACTCTGTTTTATTAATGCACAACAACTTATACAAAGTATTTCCATCAGTGATGATATGAGAAAAGAAGTCTCATTCTTATTACACATAGTGAACAACAGCAAGAGTAAATGATGAGTATCTAAAGGGACACGGTCAAAGATACCATTGGACTTCACATACTCAACAGTTCACACCTGCTTATTTGTCTATTTGAGTGTTTTATTCTTATGTGGTAGAGAAGTATTTTTAAATTGTTAAAATGGTGAGATTCAAGTAGGAGAGTACACCATTTAACTAATTAATTCCTTTGTATATGTTAAAAAAGTTGATAAGAGATGTTTATTTAGCCCCCTCTTAGGAATGAGTCTCTTTTAAAAACTAGGCAGCAAAAAATCAACCACTTTAGTATGGGGAAGGTGCACCCAAAAGAAGAACTCATATGGCTAAGGAATAACTGCTTGTATAACTCTAGTACCTGGAAAGTAAAAATATTTCATATAAAATTTGGAGTCAATTGAATTTCATACTATAAATAAACATATTGGTTTTTTTTTTTTAAATAGCAAATAATAAATAATATGGGAATGACCAAAAGGGCTGATATAAAAAATAAAGTCATTAATTAGCTTTAAAAGTATTATGGAACATAACCCTAAAGGGAAAAAAAAATATGGGTAATAAGATCAAGAAATGATAAGAAAAACCCTAGAAGTATCTACTAATAAATAATCATGAAAGAGCACAATAAGACCCTAGTTAAATTTGATGTGAAAGATAAGAAATTGGAAAAATCAGATTCAAAAACCTAATGGAGGAGGAAAACCCTAAGGGGAAACCTTAGCATAAGTATGAATATTGAGTTCACCAAATAATGTAGAGGATTAAATCATTTACTATATAAATAATCTCATATTTTCCTCTCTTTCATCTAAAAATATATATAATATGAAGGTAGAGAATTTACCTATTTGGTAGTATATCATAATTGTCAATGTCATTTCATTGGACTTTAGTTGCTTCAAACAATTTATTCTCTTGTTCAACCTAAACTATCAAATCAATGGGTAAAACTATCATATTATCTACCATTTATCAATCTTAGTAAGAGGAGATTACCATGAATCCTTTGATTTATGTTGCTTTTGATATTGGTTTGACACGGTAGAGGTAGGGGTCCATGTGGTTCAGTTGTAGAGAAAAAAGGAAGGTGGGTTGAATAGGAGAATTCTTGACCATCTAGTCTAGCTAGTATAGAGATTGTGAGGAAATGGCTAAGGCCTATATAAAAACAATGGGCCCTTGTAGCACTTGTAGCATTTTCAATAGCTTCAACTGGCACTATAATTAGAGTATAGGAAGGAGTTTTGTTAGAGCTTGTTCAAGTGCCAGTGGCTTTCCTTCATTGGATATTGATTCCTTGATCTAGTGGATGGTACTAATGATTGTGTTGACCCAAAATTTGTAAATTATCATACAAGCCTAGCTAGGGATCAAAATGTGGATGTTATTGTCCCCTTTGAAGTTGGCCAAGGGACCCTAGCATTTGAGTAACAATATAAAATAAAAAGAGTAAAGGCTGTTGGAGTACCAGGACCACTAAGAGGGGGGTGAATCAGTGGTCTATAATTTTTTAATCTTTTCAAACCTTTAAACTATTAAATTGATAAGAGAGAGATAATCAGGATGCTTTAACCAATTTCACTTTAACTTGAACCATAAAGAAGCAAGAATAATAAACCACAGGTAAGAGACACCGCAACACAATAATTTATGAGTGGAAAACCCTCATAGGGATCAAAAACCACTCAGGAAAGATTGCCTCACTGGATTAACTGAACTTCCCAATTACAAAGCCTCTTTGGCATACAAAGATCTGCCTCACTAGCAATTAGGTGCCTTAGTGGCTACAGACTACCTCACTGACATACACTTGCCTCACTGCCATTACACATCCACTGCCTCACTAGCTGATACAAGTGCCTCACTAGCAAGATGAATTACACCACAGATTTGAATAAATATAGAGGATCTCTCTGTTTCACTACAATACAATACTTAGTATGTCTTCCTTTTGCAAAACACAAATAGCCTTCAAACAAACCCAAATAATTTCAACAATTGTTCATACAAGTTCATCACTGTCATACATGAGGAAACCCTAACTCTGTTTAAGCCCTTCAATACACAAAATCTCTACATACAAGATACATAGTCAACAACATAAAATCCACAACTATTTTTTTTCAGATCTTCCTGACACAGACTTAGATCATTATATATTCCACACTTCACTAGACAGCGTGCTCTTGTTCACAACATAACTTACAACTCTGTTACAACATCTTCAATGCCTAAAAACTTCAACAGAAACATTTCTCTAAAGTATTTCAGTCTTCACCAAATTACTCTCATATTTTCAAATTTTGTCATGTCAAGGCAAGAACAAAATAAGACTTCAACTATATGAGTATTTACCAATTATCTGCACACTTGATTTCACATCAACCTCCATGTATTTGTGACTTTATTTAGAGAACACTTGCCCATATAGAGAAAACTTCATCAATACTATCAAACACTGACTGAAGACTCTTCCCTTACACATTATAACTCAACTGCACCTTCTTGTGTATATCATTGTTCTACACATAAAGATTACTCAAAAAATCACTCAATACATTCATATAAACCCATATACAAAAATATAAAATTTATATGCATTTTATCAAATGTGACTATCCTCTATTCAGAGAAATCATCCACACAACCTCAAACCACTCACACAGATTTTAAAGCAAAATCTTGGCCTTCAGAGTAGTTGAGCAACTGAACAATTGCAGTTAGGGTATAGTTTTAAAAACCAACTGTCAAATTCTATCTTACATGGATGTTCGTTGGACTTCAAGCTCTGTTTAAATTGTAAACCTTGATCTTCTTTATCCTACCCAGCAAAAATTGAATATAAACCATTGATCACACATTAGCACTTGGGCTTCATAATAGTGACCAGATAGACCGGTGTCTTCAAGTGAGGGCCGGTCAACAATCATTACATAAGGACCCTTAAGTAAGTCACCTTTAGTGACATGACTTATAATAACAAGTCACTTAAAAAACATAACATAAAGTAACTTTATATGTGACGGTTTAGTTGTTTAGGATCTAAACTTAGATTCTAGGGTTTTAGAGTATATAAGAATAACTTTAGGAAACCCTAATTCCTCCATAGCCTAGCCACCATTTTCACATATGAGATCTGTCTAAGTTGCAGAGAGTGAACCATCATGAAAACCTTGACACTAAGAAAGGGCTCCAAGACATTCCACATTCCTTCAACACTTACATCCAACCATGTATGAATGACAATCATTAAATCAGGGGATGAACATCACCTTGTTTCATCAAATCAATTGAGGTCCAACAACAACACCATTGCCATTAAACAACCTGAGCATGAACATTATCACGATCAAAGCAACCTATCCTCAACATAACCAAACCTTTGACATCAACGACAAAACAACACAACAATCTCCCTCTGTCATTGATGGCAACATCTCCCCCTATGACAATGAATCAACCTCCATGAAGCTGACTCCACCTCATGTCAATTTCTCCCCCTTTGATAGCAATGACAAAGGAAAGAGAAACTCCTCCTGTAAAGAAACATATTCCTGACAACCAAAAGTATTTGATTGATCCACTATCATAAATCATTGGCAAATATGCATAACAATCAAACCAACAAAATGAGTTGCAGATGCATAGTACTGTTAAACTGTCAGCAAATTTGCACTCAATGTACATCAAGAATCTGTTAAAGCATATTGATGCAAAATTTCCATTCCATCAAGCAAAATTTCATCTATTGTCTTCCAAAAATCATCAAAAACAAAGATCTATATCCATAATACCACTGTGATCACACAACCACCAAACCAAAGGCTAGCATAGAAAGTATTGAAAACATTAAGAGAAAGGGCACTATCATACAGTAATAAACAACCACCATTGTCCAAGCAAATGTTTTCATTAAGCAAAGTTCACAAGAAAACAAAGCTTTTGAAGCAAAGAGTAAGAAAACCTTCCCTGATACTGTGTTGAAACTCATTGTTCATTCATCATTCAGTGTGTTTCACTATCCATTTCACTATGTTTCTATAGACAACTAAGATGTCGTAGAACTATTATCATACTTGTTTTACTTTATGCCATCACTGTCATAGCTAAAAGTATTGTCATTGACCATGCATTGTGATACCTGCCCACTTCACTGTCTATCTTTGTCATGAGCATAATGCTCTGTATCCATAAAGTTCTGATATATCATCTACATCAGAGTAGTCTGCTCAACAGATATTCATCTCCACACAAAAAAGTTTGTCTGCCAGCACTTCAATGAGAATAATTTTATAGGTAGAGTTTGTAAGAGTGTTTTGAAAATGGTCTCTTGTTAGATATGTGATAAACTAGCTATTGACCCTTGAGGCTGTTATCACTCCACTATTTCACTTGATGACTATCCTTTCTATTAAAGTGTTGCTCCTCCTTGTACAAGACCTACATATATCATTGTCTTTCTCTAACTGTCCTCTATAGGTTTTGTCTAGTCTTGTGGTTGCACTATACCCTTGACTCCATATTTCAACAATAAACTCTTATTTGATATTACCTTCATGCATTGTCATTTTTGATGCTTTGCACTACCACCTTTTGTCTCTACTCACTGCTTGATCTCTGCATAAAGACATCAACAAGATGATCAAACATTGTACTATATAAATGGACTGTTGTGAGGGGATTAACACAAAAATATAGTCAGATTTGTCATGACACCATTATATTCATCTTCCATTGCAACATCATACAAGCACGAAGTCCTCTATCCCAAACTATCCTGAATAGTCATGCTTTGACTGATAAAGCACTTGTTTCAACTGGTCCTCTGACATCACAAACAACTTATGCAACTATGCTCAACAACTCACAAACATTGTTGTCAAAGATGAATGCAAAACTCTTTGAATTTTCAACACAGTTAAAACACAAAAGTATCAAATTCTCAAAACAAAAATGGCCACTGTCACTCTCAAGGCAAGCAAAATTGTGCAAGAAGATTCAGTTAAACCACCCTGATTCATAGATCCCATAAGAGCACACCCAAATATCAAAATGCTATGAATGTCAAAACATTGTCAGAGAGGGAATCACTGTTACTGCCACAGTGATATTGAATGATCTGCACTTCAACACTACAAACCATGTTGTCAGCCAACAATATGCTAAAAACATCTTGTCACTTTAAAGCATCATAAGTCACCAACAAACTAACAATGCCCATGCAACCAAACTATAGTTATGTTGTTTCAAAGGGATCCCCTTCTAACCACTCCACCTCACATATTGACATAAGATCTACATCAAAAACAAGATCTGTAACAACCTTAAAAGCATAGTTACACTATCAAAAACATTATTCCTGTCAGCCTCATAACATGAAAACTACCATCCAAGTCTGATATTACAAGTTGGACAACCATCAAGTCTTCAGCAAGTATTGCCCTTTCTACTTACTGTCCAAACACTACTATGACAAGCCACAAATCTGTTCAACAAAACTATTGCTCAGGACACAAAAAAATTGTTAAGACACATTAGTATAGATCTATGCAAACATATTTATTGACTTGTCAAGTCAAATATGGATATCTGATGTACTCTATACTATCTCACATGTCACAGTTTCACAATGTCACTATCATCACTCAGAGAATCTTTACAGTCTTATTTTGACATAAATATAACTCTGCCAATAATTGAATGCATGATGACCCAAGTGAACAATCTTTCCAAGTTAAGCATGAAGCATACATCTGAAGCTGTCCTCTTATGTATCCATGAATAACATATCATGCATATAAACCACTGCTGTCCCTAAAACAGAAACATCCAAACAAGGAACAAAGTTCTTTGCTATGAAGGGAACTCAGAATATCCTTTACCGTCCTATATGACAAATCGGCTTCAATTTTTCATGTATGACTCTTGCACACAGCCTCTTAGAGACACATCACTATTTCATCTTTTGCAAACCCTAAACTATTCATAATACAAATATGACTGAACTACTCATTGCCATTTGCTCACAGCATTATTATTGAATTTTTCTTTTGTCAATTTACAACTTGATGAATTGATATCTTCAACCTTGATGAATACCACTCAAGAAACCTCCTAAAACTCCTTGGGGTTCAAAGATAGAACACTTGACAACTTCCCTTTCTAGACAATGTTCTATCACTATCACTATTGAAATAACATCACCTTTCTTCTAACTTCTTGGGGCAAAATGATAAATTAGTGATTATCTCCCCTATCATCAAGTTGACCTTTAAGCAGTTATGGATGTTTCTTCTGCAGTATGCAGAAGCTTAGGTTCAACCTTTTCTTTCCTTCTCCAAACCTTCCTAGTTCTATAGTGCTTTGCAACATGACCATCAATATGACATTGATAACATATTACATTCATATTCTCAGATAATGCATATTGACTCCTTTTAGACCTTCTTCTACAATAGCATTCTTTATGCCCATAATCATTGCATAAATAACAATAACTAGAAAATGAATAGATGTACCTTATTGAATCATATTTCCTACTTGATCTTCTTCTTCCAACATTAGCAATATTTTCTTAAATTGCTTTCTTCGGGTCTTCATAAGGAGTAGCAGAGTAATAATTTAGGTCTATCTTTTTTCTAGGAGTATTTCTGGCTCTAGAACATTTTCCTTCTTCATAAACTAGGCTTGTAGTGTCCTTGTGAAGCTTTTTCTTTCTCAACATGTCATTCAAACAATCAATACTCTTTTTAAATTGTAGATTCTTGTCCAACTCAAAAGATACTTCTGTCAATTCCTTTCTCAAAAAAACTATGTCTAACTCTAATCTTAGACATTCATTAGTTTTGACTTCAAGATCAGATTTTGTAAAATCAACTTCTCTTATTGCTTCTTCTACTTTGGCTTTTAAACTAATAATTAGTTTATTAGACTCTTCAACTTGTACCTTTAAGTCAACAATCTAATTTCTTGCCTCTTCAAGCTCTAAAGAAACTTTCACAAAATTTGAACATACCTTGTCTTTGGAGTCTTTTTCTTGTTGAAGTCGGTCTTCTAATCTACGATTCTCCTTTCTAAATTGCTTGACCTGATCTAAAGCACACAAGAGTTCACCTTCTAAATCAACTTCACAATCAATTTCATCAAACTCCTATCCATCTTCATGCACAAAAAGATCTCCTTCTATGCCATTAATCTTAATAGCAAAAACATCTTTATCACATTTTGCATCAACTTTCAGGGGTGATTCATGCAACAAATCATTGCTAGGATTAACTGAGGCTTGTTTTATCATCTTTTGATTAGTTCTTTTTTCTATTTAAGACCTTATTTCTATTCTTCTTACCCATTGTACTCCACTTGCTAGGAACCCTTAAGTTGGTTAGACTTCTTGCAAGGGTCTAGCTCTAATACCACTTGTTGGAGTACCAGGATCGCTAAGAGGGGGATGAATCAGTGGTCTATAATTTTTTAATCTTTTCAAACCTTTAAACTATTAAATTGATAAGAGAGATAATCGGGATGCTTTAACCAATTTCACTTTAACTTGAACCACAAAGAAGCAAGAATAATAAACCACATGTTAGAGACACCACAACACATTAATTTATGAGTGGAAAAACCCTCATAGGGATGAAAAACCACTCAAGAAAGATTGCCTCACTATCTTAACTAAACTTCCCAATTACAAAGCCTCACAGGCATACAAAGATCTGCCTCACTGGCAATTAGGTGCCTCACTAGCTACAAACTACCTCACTGACATACACTTGCCTCACTAGCATTACACATCCACTGTCTCACTAGAAATTAGGTTCCTCACTAGCTGATACAAGCACCTCATTGGCAAGATGAATTACACCATAGATTTGAATAAATACAGAGGATCTCTCTGTTTCACTACAATACAATACTTTGTATGTCTTCCTTTTGCAAAACACAAATAGCCTTCAAACAAACCCAAATAATGTCAACACTTGTTCATACAAGTTCATCACTGTCATACATGAGGAAACCCTAACTCTATTTAAGCCCTTCAATACACAAAATCTCTGCATACAAGATACATAGTCAACAACATAAAATCCACAACTATTTTTTTCAAATCTTCCTGACAGAGACTCAGATCATTATCTATTCCACATTTCACTAGACAACATACTCTTGTTCACAACATAACTTACAACTCTGTTACAACATCTTTAATGCCTAAAAACAAAACTTCAACAGAAACATTTCTCTGAAGTATTTCAGACTTCACCAAATTACTCTCATATTTTCAAATGTTGACATGTCAAGGCAAGCACAAAATAGGACTTCAACTATATGAGTATTTACAAATTATTTGCACACTTGATTTCACATCAACCTCCATGTATTTGTGACTTTATTTAGATAACACTGACCCATATAGAGAAAACTTCATCAATACTGTCAAACACTGACTGAAGACTCTTCCCTTACACATTATTACTCAAATGCACCTTCCTATGTATATCATAGTTCTACACATAAAGATTACTCAAAAAATCACTCAATACATTCTTTTAAACCCATATACAAAAATATAAAATGTATATGCATTTTCTCATAGATGTGACTATCCTCTATTCAGAGAAATCATCCACATGACCTAAAACCACTCACACATATTTTAAAACAAGATCCTAACCTTCATAGTAGTTGAGCAACCAAACAATTGCAGTTAGGGTATAGTTTTAAAAACCAACCATCAAATTCAATCTTACATGGATGTCCATTGGACTTCAAGCTCTATTTAAACTATAACCTTTGATCTTCTTTATCCTACCTAGAGGAAATTGAATATAAACCATTGATCACACATTGGCGCTTGGGCTTCATAATAGTGATCGGATAGACTAGTGTCTTCAAGTGAGGGCTGGTCAGCAATCATTACTTAAGGAACCTTAAGCAAGTCATCTTTAGTGACGTGACTTATAATAATAAGTCACTTAAAAAACATAACATAAAGTAACTTTATATGTGACGGTTTAGGTTTTTAGGATCTAAACTTAGATTCTAGGGTTTTAGAGTTTATAAGAATAACTTTAGGAAAACCTAATTCCTCCATAGCCTAGCCACCATTTTGACATATGAGATCTGTCTAATTTGTAGAGATGAACCATCATAAAAACCTTGACACTAAGAAAGGGCTTCAAGACATTCCACATTCCTTAAGACATTCCACATTCCTTCAACACTTGCATCCAACCATGTATGAATGACAATCATTAAATCAGGGCATGAACATCATCCTATTTCATCAAATCAACTGAGGTCCAACAACAACACCATTGCCATTCAACAACCTGAGCATGAACATTATCACAATCAAAGCAACCTATCCTTAACACAACCGAACGTTTGACATCAATGACAAAACAACACAACAAAGGTAGCATCTCATTTTGTCCTAACATCCTTACTAGAAAGAATAGATCCAAATCCATATGTAGGGGCAAAGAAATAAGCACCAAAAGACAATGGCACTGCAACATCCTTGTTCTAATGTTTATTTTGTTGGACAACAATTCTATTATGATTCACAATAGATCAAAATACATCAAGTTAGTAAATATCAACTCTATCACAATTGGAGTATAGGTTGTGAGATAGTGATTGAAACATGTAATATTTAATAATAGAGGACATATATGCAAAATTTATTAAAATAACATGAGTAAGGATGAGAATTTGTCCATGTACTCCAATTTTTCTTCTATTTTAGATAATTTATATGCTTATTTCTACTTTTTGTTTGAAAAGGTGATAGTTAAATTTGTTGATTGTGATAATTTGAACTTGTTTATGATAGTTTAATTAGTACTATTAATTATAAAATGCAACCATTAATCATAAATTAACCTAGATAATAGAATTTGGTTAAATTATTGCAATAAGGTATGAAAAATTAATGTTAGGGTTAGGGGTACTTATCTTTAAAACCAATGATGGAGAAATGATGTTGATGATGCATGTTAAATTGATTTACCACCTCTTGAAATTCAATAGCTTCAATGGAAAGACTATCTCAAAATCTAGACTAGTACAAAACAAATGCTATTCAATACTAAACACTATGAGTTTCATCTGAGCTATTGTGTTCCTTAATCTAATGTGAAAAGTTGATTGTCATGCGAGTATGAATTGATAAAATGTGCACTTGAAGAACTACCTAGCTTTGCCTTCCTAGTATCTGAATCTATAAAGGATGTGTTTAGAGACACCATTTAGGAGTTTTCCAACTAAATAGGTGAACTAATTCTCCTAGGTCAAACCCATTGGCAAGTTAGATTAACAATGATGAATGATATGAAAGACAACTTACACAAACATGCAAATGGCCTATATGACGATGATGTTGATTTGATTCTCTATTACCCTCTAGAAATCAAAGTGTGCTTTAATGGTTTTTTTCTATGTCCTCTTTTTCTTGATGTGAATTAATTGCACATTGAATGTCTTCAAATACCATGACATAACATGTCACACAAAAGTGTGTCAAGTTTGGCTTGATAATAGGTAGTAGAAAAACACAAGAGAGTTGAATTTTGAATATAATTATTTCAATATGGAGATCATTGAAATAGGTCCAAATCACTTAGAAATGAACCTTAGGGCTAAAATAATAATTTCAAGACAAGAAGTGAATGCATAGAAATAAGTGCAAATGTAAAATCACAATGCATAAAGGATCACTGTATGAAAATTGATACAAATAAAGATAAAATGAATATAGATAAGAATAAGAATAAGAATAAGAATTGGGCCAATTTGAATTTTGAATATAATTATTTCAATATGGGGATCATTGAAATAGGTTGATCTTGAATCACTTAGAAACGAAACTTAGGGTTTTATGGGCAAGCATAGAAGTTATTCCAACTGTAAGTGCATTATATTTTTTTATAATGTACAATAACTTAATTTATATCTATATTTTATTAAGGTTTAACCATATGAAATAAAAAATGATGAAATATATTTCAAGAAAATTTAATCAAGTAAGTGCATTATATTTTATACATTTTACTATAGAGGCTTTAATATAATTTTCTTTTTTCTTTTCTACAGAATTAAATTAAATAATTTATAAGTATATTTTTTTAGTGTTTTATCATATCAAATATAAAAGGATCAAAGTATATTCTCAAGGAGAAAATTATTCCAAGTAAGTGCATTATATTTTATACATTTTATTATAAAGGCTTCAATTTAATTTTAACTTATATTAGGTATTTTAGATATATTTTTAGAAAAATAGATATGCTAGTTTTACACCCAATCTCATCCCTATCTTGTTCTACATCTTAGGTCAAAATCATGACTACCCAGGATGCATTCTACAGGCTTCCTGATTTTGTTCTTTCTTTAATTCTATAAAAAATGGTAATAAAATATGCTGTCAAATGTTATATTCTTTCCAAGAGGTGGAGATATCTCTACACTGAGATGCCTGAACTCACTTTCTCTCTAGATCATGTTTTGTACCTGGTTGCCCTTCCAGGCTTGATCCACTCCTCATGTCAAGGCTTGTACCTAGTTTCCTTCTCTCATGAAAGTGTGTGCAAATGGGTAATGTATGCTTCTTGGTGTCATTATTGAACACCTAAAAATTTGTAACATTACCTAGAACTAATGGTACTAAAACCAACTCTACTATGAACTTCTTTAACCCATTCATTGCAAGTGTTGTAAGTGAACTTGTGGCATGTGCTAGGGAATTAACAACTTACTTCTTTGATCTATAAACTAATTTGATGTTGAATGCATCAAAACTTTCAATCAAATCCCAAACACAGTTTCTATACCTCTTCAATCTCTTATCATGAAAAACATATTTCTTCCTTATATGTTTGATAATTACATCTGAATCTCCATAAACATGCAGGATCTTCGCACCTTTCTTGATAGCCATCAGTAACCCATGTACAAATGATTCATATTCTGCAACATTATTCGTACATGGAAATTGTAGTCTGTGTGCAGCCACGAATGATTCACCTAATGGATTGATCAACTCGAACCAAGCACTAGCTCCTTGTTTTGACTTGGACCCGTCAAAACGCAAAGTCCATACTTGATTCCCATCTTGATCTACTAAAAATTTATTTGGTTTCACTTTTTCTTTACTCTTCTTGGGAGTCTTTGGTGAAATTGGGTCCTTGTTTGGTTGATCCTCACTCTTTTCATCTTTTTTCAATTATTTTAGTTTCAATGGGCAATTCTACAGGGATGTCCTCTTTCTTTACTTCTAAAATTTCTAGTTTTACAGCTTGCGAAACTCTCCTGTATACTTGTTGTAAGGCAACTTTACACATAGCACAAGAAAACATAGAATGAAAAGCACTATGTATCCAGCACCAGTTAGGTAATAATAGATCCTTGACATTTGCTTGCTAACCCAACTCTATTGCTTGCCGAACATTCTTGAGTACGAAATTTTAGAAATTTTCAAATGTACCATCTCCTTCATTAGAAGTAGACTCATAATTGTGATCAAGTCAAATTTCAGTTTCATCAAAAGATTTTTGACCTTCATCTTCTTTCATTCTTGAACCTTGTAGCATGAGAACTTCTTCTGTATTTAGCCTATAATTCCCCAAATTAGTCTCTAAGAACAAAATTTCATTATCTTCACCATTTTCTATGATCATCAATTTTAACCTTGGAGTACTATCAATTTTGATTTGATTTGGAATTCCTTTCCATGGTAGCCACATGTGTAAAAAGTTAGTAGCTACATACCCATTCAATCTCCTCGACCAATCTCGACTCAGGGGCATGCCATATCTGTATGGGATGTCAACAACTAAGATGTTAATGTAGTTTTGCATTCTTGGATCAGATGACAACTGCATGTGTATATTATTCAACTCTCCAACCACAGGAACTTTTGTCTTATCCAACTGTGTAACCTTCGTTGTGGTTTCGGTAGGAATCAAACCAAGCCTTTTACATATTGAAAGTGGCATTACATTGCTTGATGCTCCTGAATCCATCAAACAATTGTGTAGCATCTTTCTGAAAATACAGACCGATAATAGGAATGGGGTAGGTTCATCTCTCCCTTTATAGAAGACAACACCCTCTTCTTTTAGTGCCTTAGAATGTGCATTCTTTTCCATATCACTTGATGGTGGAATTTGTTCTTTTGCAATCTTTTCATTTTTGACAACCTTTTCATTTTAAACAATACTTCCTTCGTTTGTATCCTTTATGAATTCTTGAGCCATACATACTGAATGTAGAGACTGATTAGCATCCTTTGATGTATTTTGAGAACAAGATAGCATACTCTCCACAACATGTGCATTCTGAACATTCAGTGAATTGGAAGGGCCTGTTGTAGCATTCCTTGAAGTAGATGTATCATTCAAGCTATTTAGAATTGTGTTTCTGATCTTAGGGATTCTCATCAGTTCACTTAAAGGCATGCTCACCTTCACTTTCTTGAATTCTTCTGTGACAATTAAGCTCAAATGCTTCAATTCATCATTTGTTGTAGCAACATCTCGCAAAGGATTGAATCTTTGTGGAGCGTCTTGTGACTGAACTTCTTGCATTGGAGTGACCGTTTGAGTAGCATCCTTTTGTCTATATTCTGGTGAATCCTTCAAAAAATTTGGATTATTCCTAGCATTTGGATTTGGTGGAGTTTGAAAATTATTTGGAGGAACTGATATAGTTAATGGATCTTGTACTCAATGATTTCTCTGATAGCTTTTTAGGGATGGATTCCCAGTTGATTGTTGAAATGCTTGTACTTCCCCTATTGCCTCAGCCTGAAAGTCATTACCAAATGGAGGATAATAATCTAAAATTTCAATTGGTCAAGCTGCAGATGCAAGAGGGAACCTTCCATTGTACTCCATTGTATCATAATCCATCATAGGAGGGAATGTGAAATCTTTAATAATTAATGCTTGATCATACCTTGTTGTAGGAACAATCTCATATCTTGTTGTTGATTGTGGAGCCTCTTGAGCTTGCGTACTTTTTATCCCCATTTGAAATATATCAGCAGCTATTTTGAACTCCATACATTGCAACTCAGAATGCTGATTTGTGTTATGCAATCGACACTAACTTGATAAAGTTGCTTTAGCTAAGAACACCTTGTCTGCCAGTCTAGAATCCGGATATGAAGTATTTTCCAACGGAGAAAGGACATTCCCATTATTTGGAGATGTATTCCATGTTTTATTTTTCCTTTGGAATCACTGATTTGTTCCTCGAAATCCTTGATTATACCCTTGGTAATTTCCTTGATCCCTCTGATTGCCTTGGAAACTTCTTTGCATATTTTGTAAATGATTATTTTGATTTCTTAGATGGGTAATTTGAGTGGATAACCTCTTTACTTGATCAATTAACTCTTTCATTTCATCCTTCTCTTCTTGAGTCCTTTTAGAGTATGATGACCCTTGTAAGTACACAGGTTGCACTTGTGAGGCTTGTGAAATGGGTGCTCCTAGATGCAACATTATCTGATTGCTATGTGTCAAAGCCTAGTTAATTCCTTGAATCTGATTAGGTGTAGTCAGATGCCCTATATGATTAAGTGGTCCTTGAGTATTCATGTCCAAGTCAGTATTCACTGTGATAGCTTCGGCATAGGCTTCTGTTAGAGTACTTGGGGGTACTCTTGCCCTCCTCACAAACATGGAAGTGAGACGATCCAATGCTGCATAATAGACTTCCCTTGCCATTGCATCATTGACATTATATGGATCTTGCAACCTCGTATAAGCCTTGTGAAACCAATTATTGAAAGAACTAATGGGTTCATGCTCTTGTCTCTTAACATCGACAAACTATTTGTAGAGCTCTGACGGAGTGATAGGAATCCTAAACTTTTCCAAAAAGGTGTTTTTCAATCTTTGCCAACTATTGATGGAACCTGTAGGTAGATGAATGTACCAAAAATATGCATCTTTGCCTACTAAATAAGGGAACAACCTACATGCTACATCTTCATGCTCAATTCTTCTATTCTGAAGAGTATCTTCAAAAATCTTAATATGCTCCTCTGTTGTCCTGTTCACATCATTGACGTGAAATTTGGAGCAAAATTGTTTAGGACTCTTGGACATTTCATGGTAATTAGTGAAAACAGCAAGAGGAGAAGCATTTGCCTGAAGCCAAGCAATTGAAATGTTCTCTTGTTGTACTGGAATGGTTTAAGTAACTCCTTGCATATTACTTGGTTGAGCAATCTTTGTATTTCATGGTGGAGTTTGGAATAAATTTAGAATATCCTCCATGCTAGGTGACACTTCACTTGATGAATTTGTCTTCTTATTACACTTGGACTTGGAATTGAAATCCAATTCAATGAACTCTTTTGAAGCTTGTGGTGTAGACCTTAAAATTCTTTAGCACCTTTCAGGTGAAAAAGAAACAATGCGCTCTAGTCTGTCTCACCTTGTATTCCAAGAGAGGCCCACCTTCTAGCACCAATTTTGTTGATGTGTTTTCCTTGCACATACAATGTAGAATAAAATACTGATGTACTCTATCCCCTTTTGAACAAAATCCCTCAAATGCTAAGCCAAGTGATCAGGTGAGTAGACTCCAAGGATCTTCATTAGTTACTTTTGGTTTTGCGACTTGGGATAACCTAGCAGTAGGATGTGAATTGTTGTTTAACACAAAGGGACTTACGCAAATGTTCAACAATAGGAAACTTGTTTCTCTTGGATAACATGTAAAATTGCTTCTTCAAAGGTCTAACAATATGATAACTTAAGATATGGTAGTGAAAGCTCTTGAATCTACTTCTAACAAGACTTTAAGAAAATGCAAAAGAAATGGGTTCAGAGAATTATAATCTAAATGAAAGCAATCACCACTAATTCACTGGAATCTCAACCACACTTTGCTTCACCATAAGGTAACAACTAGACAAAGGTGATGCAACCTTCTAAGGGAAATGAAAGATTTTCATACTACTTCTGCACATGAAGGTAAATTAACATAAAGTAATTAAAGAAAAGCTCAGATAAGGTTCAGCCTAACCATGCACTACAATCTGCCATCGACAAATTATAAATGGTATGAACTATGAAGACTCCAAACATGAATCAGCAGTAACAACTCCCATAAAACATAAAACTAAATTGCTAAAAAAACAAACTAAACGAATCTTATTCTATGAGTGAACACTTAGAAACCATGCATTCATTTGAAACAACACAAATCACCATGAAGATTTCAGCAATGAATTTGTAGTATTTCAGCAGAGTCTTGAGCAACAATTTCTTAGAGCATTCCCCCCTTTAAAATGATAGCAAATGGGGCTTATATAGGCTTCAAAATTTAATGGATGGCCAAGATTAAATCTAGAAATCAAGGGCCCTTATTGCACCTCACAGGCAAGTGGTTACAAAATTTACTAATATTAGACATTGCATTTATGATGCACCCACTAAGTGGAGTGCCCTCCTTTATGACCTCTCCTTTTTGTGATAAAATCCACAAATCTAGTTATGACACGTGTAACCTCTTCCATAGGGACACTTGGCAGAGTTTGAATGCTACATTCTATGATTTGTAGCTCCTCTGTGCATTTGACAACTATAATCTCCCATCCAGCCATGGATGTTTGAAACATGCCCATGAAAGTGGAAAGTGTGAAAACACCATCCAACAAGTCTTTGTAAATACCTTGTGCATGCCAAAAATACCTTGTATGCATTTTATCTTTTAGCAAGTACTCATGAATATCTCCATTGGAGTCCACTACCTGGTTTATAGAAACAAGTTTTTTTTTTTTGAATTTCTCAAAGTGCTTCTCTTGTTCAAGTGTTGTCACTCTCAGTCATTCCAAGGATCTGCTCCCTTATGCTGAGGGCACAATACCAGGAAGGAAAACTATATGCTGAACCATGTTCAATCACTCCTTCATCTATCAAAGTGGCACTGTGAGTATAAATCATCCTTTTTAACAGAGGCATAACCTCTTCTCTTACAACTCTGGATTCTGCACAAGAAACCAAAACATTCTGAACTCTTTCAAATATTGAAGAAGCCTCCTTATATAACTTCACAATCTCATCAATGAATCCATCAGCTTTGATCTTGAAATCTACTGCCCAATCTTGTAACACCTGAGATGAAGATCTCATTTCCTCCAAATGTGCCATAGACTCCTACGAAAGCAACATAGGTGGTGCAACCATCTCTCCAGCTTGGCTTACTGACCTCATCAACTACTAAATATAATGTTGAAATGTCAAGTTATCCCTCTCCAACTGGATCCTCTGTTCTTGTTCTTCCTTCACCACTAATTCACTGGAATCTCAACCACACTTTTCTTCACCATAAGGTAACAACTAGACAAAGGTGATGCAACCTTCTAAGGGAAAAGTAAGATTTTCATACTACTTCTGCACATGAAGGTAAATTAACATAAAGTAATTGAAGAAAAGCTCAGATAAGGTTTAGCCTAACCATGCACTACAATCTACCATCGACAAATTATAAATGGTATGAACTATGAAGACTCCAAACATGAATCAGTAGTAACAACTCCCATGAAACATAAAACTAAATTGCTAAAAAAACAAACTAAACGAATCTTATTCTATGAGTGAACACTTAGAAACCATGCATTCATTTGAAACAACACAAATCACCATGAAGATTTCAGCAACGAATTTGTATTTATTTCAGTAGAGTCTTAAGCAACAATTTCTTAGAGCATTCCCCCCTTACAAATGAGAGCAAATGGGGCTTATATAGGCTTCAAAATTCAATGGATGGCCAAGATTAAATCTAGAAATCAAGGGCCCTTATTGCACCTCACAAGAAAGTGGTTACAAAATTTACTAATATTAGACATTGCATTTATGATGCACCCACTAAGTGGAGTGCCCTTTTTTATGACCTCTCCTTTTTGTGATAAACTCCACAAATCTAGTTATGACACGTGTAACCTCTTCCATAGGGACACTTGGCAGAGTTTGAATGGTACATTCTATGATTTGCAGCTCCTCTGTACATTTGACAACTATCATCTCCCATCCAGCCATGGATGTTTGAAACATGCCCATGAAAGTGGAAAGTGTGAAAACACCATCCAACAAGTCTTTGGAAATAGCCTGTGTATGCCAAAAATACCTTGTATGCATTTTATCTTTTAGCAAGTACTCATCAATATCTCCATTGGAGTCCACTACCTGGTTTATAGAAACAAGCATTTTTTTTTTAATTTCTCGAAGTGCTTTTCTTGTTCAAGTGCTGTCATTCTCAATCATTCCAAGGATCTACTCCCTTATGCTGAGGGCACAATACCAAGAAGGAAAACTATATGTTGAATCATGTTCAATCACTCCTTCATCTATCAAGTTGGCACTGTGAGTATAAATCATTTTTTTTAGTAGAGGCATAACCTCTTTCTTACAACTCTAGATTCTACACAAGAAACCAAAACATTTTGAACTCTTTCAAATATTGAAGAAGCCTCCTTATATAACTTCACAATCGCATCAATGAATCCATCAACTTTGATCTTGAAAGCTACTGCCCAATCCTGCAACACCTGAGATGAAGATCTCATTTCCTCCAAATGTGCCACAGATTCCTACGAAAGCAACACAGGTGGTGCAACCATCTCTCTAGCTTGGCTTACTAGCCTCATCAACTACTGAATATAATGTTGAAATTTTGAGTTATCCCTCTCCAACTAGATCCTCTGTTCTTGTTCCTTCCTTAGTCTTTTCTTGATACTTGCAACTGAATCTTCCAATTCTTCTATCTCTTGCTCTATTGTGCCTAGTCCTAAATCAAAAGTATTGATGTCATATCCACTTTGAACACCATCACCTGTTTCTACACTAATTTTTGGGACAGCAATATGCACTTGCCTTGACCCCAATCTACCTCTTGTGATCTTCGAGAATTTAGTAATTTTCTGCTTTCCTTTGTTAGGTTTGGCTCTACTTGGTAAGTCTTCCAAACTCAAGATGGGTTCTCTTTCAATAACCAACTTCTCCTTGACCTGATCCCTTAGCCACTATGGTAAGTCAGACAAGTCTTCCTGATTTTCCTCTTGAACTCCCTTCTACTGAACAGTAGGAAGAGCCTCTTCATCAAACTCATATAACTCCTTGTCATTTTGATTTTCAGCTTCTACCTCTATCATGACCACTTCTTGTTCCTTAAATGATTTTTACATAACTTCATCAATCTAATTACCTTGTTTGATGCCTTGACCAGTTTATACTTCTAAAGCTACATGTTCATCAAGCCTCACTTCATCTTTCTCAATATCTATTATACTATTGTACTCTTGTCTTGAAGATGTACTAGCTACCTTCTAATCATCATTCTTTGCCTTCTTACTTGGCTGAATATCTTCATGCCGATTAGCACCTTCACCCTCTAAATCACTAGAATCACTGGAGTCATTGCTTGACTCACTACTTGAAGTATCCATGGACTGATGTGTACTAACTCCTCCCATCAAATTGTAAATAAATTGGTCATTTTTCTCTTGAAGCCTTCAAATTTGGAAGTCCACATATTTTCTTGTATGTGCCACAATTGGCATCATCAAATCATCATTGCCCATGACTTCCTATTCTGACCAATTGATGGTGAAAGGCCTATCCTTCTCCTCTTCATATGAACTTTGTGAAAGTCTTTTGTGATTCTCCTCAAGATGATCTGGAATGTTGATTACTCTTGTTGCTCTGACCAAATCCAAAGACAATTTGTAGCAACCTTTCTTTCTTATTTCTATGTCTTTGTACGCATCCATCCAATGATCCTCGAGCTATGGTTTGTGCTCATATTTGCTCCCAAATTTCTATGTGACTAAGCCAAATGGATCAAAGTTCATGCGTGCATCATTGTGGCACACCAAGTTGTAAGCTTGCAGCTCTATTTCAGAATTTTCAGCTACCTGTAATGACATGCAAGTTTCTAGCCTTCTGATGCAGATTAGAAACTTCGTTGTGGTCTTCTTTCTCTTTCTCTAAGCTTTGTCGAATGCAATCAACTGTCTTGTAACCTCTAACAACACCATTCTATCAGTGGGGTATCTTGGCAACCTGTAAGGCAATGATGAATAGCCCTCAACATGGATGTATGTGAATCTTGGAAACTGAATAAACCACTTTTTGTATTTTTCCACAAAATTCATAGCCTCCTTCGACAATCCCCTGCATGTGTTTCCTTGCAACAATTTGACAATATACATGGAAAATGCATCATTAAACCTTCTATAATAAGATATAGCCTGCAAGTGCAGCTGAGGATAGCTGTCGTAAACATTGAACTATCCATCTTCATTTCCAACTCTCCCCTTGCAATTCAGTCCTGGATATCTCTCATTTATGGTGAGCATATATATAACATATGAGCTCATATAAAATGTTTTTGTCTCTTGTAAACTCTTCATCTGATCATCAATATTGCTACTGATCATTTCAGCCCAATCTATCATCCTCTTTCCACTTATGATTTCTTCAATAATGAAGAACATCCAGGGCTCAAACTTTGCCGACTGTGGGTAGCCCATGATGCAATTCAGAAATATGACCATATAATTGATTTCTTGATGGAAGTTAGATTTGTGAATTTTTTTAGGCAATCTACTTAAATGTGGCCTTGGTTACACCAACCAGTGGCTATTTATCACTTCCATACATTTCTCTAGTCCAGCTAGATAGAATTGCAAGGTAGACTCCTTGTCACAGAATGTAGTAGTCTTATGCGAGGGGATGTCAAAAGCTTCTGTGATTGCCTCTTTCCTTAGATGAGCTAGTACTTTGCCATCTCTGGTCATAATGCATCTCTTTTCATGATTATAATGCTTAGCACATTCCAACATCAATTCTAGACATAGCATTGCCGGGGGGAAACAAGCAACCTGAATAATCCCATTCCTCAACATTCGCTTGATTAGATCTGATGGATTGGGTTTGTATAAATTTTGTCAAATCTCTTCCATGTTGGTCTTCCTAAGATTTGTGTCACTGAGGTTTTTCTATTTTGACATGATCTTCATCTCTAGCCACGTTCCCTTCAAATCGCTCCTCATCATTGCCTGCCTATCTTTCACACTCATTACTCACTTGCACGAATATCCAAAAATAACATATTGAAATAATGCATCAAAAAGGGTGAAAAAAGGATAAAATCTCACTATCTAACATACACGGGATTTAAAATATGCCATTTAAAACCACCTTGTTCTTTAACAAAGCAAGTTACTAACACAAAATTTGCACATCCTATCCTGATTTTTCAACAAACTTTGCTCCTAACTTGGCACCTTCGCATTATGATCAGTATTAAAATAAATAAATGCTCCTCAAACACTTGCATCATTAGTCTATAACCAATTCAATTCACTACCTAGGCAACTTTGCTCAATTTCCTCGATCACAAGCTTGTATCTTGAATTTGTCGATAAAGAAAATTGATTACAAAAGCTACCTGTCCTTACCTAAAACTTGCATCCTTGAATCATCTTTTCAGATATCTTGTTTCCTCTGTGAATATTTGCAAGTTTAAACCATGCTGAATGCTCTCATACTTGAGTGATGCCATTATATCCTCAGTGAAGTTGTTATATTTGGAAAACGTGTATTGTTCTATACTATGAATAACATCAACCACTCAACTTTCGCACCTATGTAAAACTGCCAATGCATTCAATAGATTCCTTGAATGGCATATGAGTAAGGTGCTATCTTTAGATAATACCATTTTTAGACAATAGGTGACTCCCACTTCATCTGCCTTTCCTGAAATTACAACTACCAAGAGTAATGACCGGTTAGTCGAAAGATAGAAAGCGTTAATGTACCATTAACATACTAAACATGGGCACTTCCCTATCTTCGTACATATTCACATTTTGTATACCCATCATCAACCAACATATCCTAGCGGACCTTCCACTGTAATGTGAATGACATATGAAATGTAATAGAGTCATGAAAGTCTACCATGATATGCATTATGAATACATGCTTTGAAACAGATCTTCGAATTGATTATGTATCCTGCAAAGAGAACAAAACATCTTTTTGAGGTGGGCATTTAGAATGTAATTGCATATTGATATTTTTTAATGTGAGGTAACCGTGGATAAAAGTGAATGCATACCTTGAAGCAGACTCCAAATGAAGTCGTACATAAGATGCGCAAAGTAATCATATAAGTCCCCCTAAGCGAACATTTGGAACAACCTTGAATAACTTTAACATTTCATATTTATGAAATATGATATCAGATTTGCGCAAAAATAAGATTTCTAACACCTTGTGTATATTTCATCGTTTGCCAGTTAGCTTAAGGAAATGCATCCAAATAGACCTATGGGGTCCCATGCGAGGCAATGGATGCATGCCTAGAATAGTCAATGAACCTTCAAATGCACCGAGAATAATTTGAAATTTGCAAAAGCTAGATTTCCTTAAGCACCCAAGCGACCCCTCTGGCTAACCCTGTATAAATTTGGAATTCAATGAAGTCAAGACCAATTTTAACAGTGGATCTCCCTTTCAACCTTGAAGTTCATTACTGCAAATGTTTTAGATTCAAACAAATTTCACATGTCATTTAAAAAAAAGGGGAAAAGTCATTAAGACACTCTTAATTCCTTTGGTTACTGATTTCATCCAGGCACTCGATGGACCCACTACAACCTTCAATTATTTCAAAATTCCTTATTCAGATAGGAGATCTTGAACAGGACAACTGCCAAAACAAAATGAACTCACACCAAAAAATCAAGACGAGGGGTCCCCATCACTGAATGGGGCGATGTTGCGAATATATCACAACATCTAGTGACACCATGAGAGAAATGTTCCTAAATATTTCAGGGATAAAGACTCCTTCAAAACCCCAAATCATCAAATAACCTCTTCAAGCTCATCCATTAGCTAAAAGATGTACTCAAAAGGAGAGTCATAAATTGTATCACGACATTCCATATTTATTGTTTCATAAAATAAACATTTCATTTAAAGCTCTTCAAGTGTTCTAGAGATAACCAAGAATCAAAACTTCAAAATCCCTATGCACACCCACATATTAGGTCAGATAAACATGAATACTTAATCAAGGCATCAAAATCAAAATCTTAGCACAACCATTCTCATCCCGAAGATCCAAGTGTGTGCAATTGAGTTTATTCCCATCCATTAGAAACTAAGATCACCTCAATTCCTCTACATTAAGGTATGTGATTAGTACACGCCTCATGAACTACCTAGACATGGCCCCACTACTAGAGAGCAACTATAGTCCTGACAGGTTTGTCTCGTAATTCCACTCGAGCAGAGCCCTATTGCCGATCAAGCGTCCATAGCCCTGGTAAAGATTACTCGATTGTCCATCTAATTGTGTTATAGTGTGTGATTTATGATTTTCTTTTCTTTTCTTTTCCCTTTTTCTCTTTTCTTTTAGTTTTCAACAAGCTTATATTTGGTAGAGTACATTGCAGTACCGCTATGTGATAACTCAACTGGCTGGGTGTGGACTTACGATAGCGGCAAAGGTGGACCTTTAGATTTTTCACTTAATGTGAGATCACAAAGATTCACTTAGGTACCTCTAGATTTTAAAAGTGTGAAAATATATAAGATCTCAAAACAATTCAAGTCACTCTAAATAGTCAATTTATCCTCCCAGAGCAAGCAACATGCCATCAAACACTAACAATGGAGTCCACAACGGATCTATCCATCTGATGCAAGTTTATCAAAAGAAAACAAGAAGCATTCATTTTAAGATTAAACATTTTAAACATATAATCAAAGACCTCCATGTCAAAATACAATGTATGATTCCATTCTTGAGTCAAGTAGAAATCTTAACAGATAGACAAATTGAAGAAAATTATCCTCTGACTCAAAGAATATCATGAATATTTATTCCCAAAATAAACTTAACATCACCTCATAAAGTCAACCAGAATGTGCTTGAATTGAAATTGTCACCCCCAAAAATGGGACCCCAAGAAAAACCAAAATGCAACAAATCTAACCTAAAACTAACCTACAAAGGAAAGAAACAACTAACCTAACTATGTTCAAACAAGTCCCTAAAGGAACTTAGGGTTGGAAATAATGCTTTAGGAATTGTCCATTGACAGGTAATGGAACAGATTTCCTAGTAAGTGTTTTCAGTTTGAAAGCACTCTCTCCCAAGATTTTAGTAATTTGGTAAGGGCCTTTCCAAAGATTATCAAATTTATCGTGTTCACCCTTTCTTTCTTTATCTTTTTCCCAGTATGGAACCAAATTAGATATATAAAAGGACTTGATCTTTTCTTGTTTGTCAAACCATCTCTTCACAACTCCTTGTTGTTTTACAAAGTTTTCTAGTGCCATGTCTCATTTTTCTTCCAAGTGAAGCAATTGTGACAACCTAGTTTGGACTCTATCATTTTATTCCATGTAATCCTACATAAATTCTAATGTGGGAATTCTTAGTTGGATTGGATACATGATCCTGGCCATAAACTAGATGATAAGGGGATGTACCCAGGGAACTCTTTATTCTTGTCTTGTCTGCCCAAAGAGTAAACCTAAGTTGTGTATGCCAATCCATCAAGTTTTTGTCCAAAAGTTTTTTTATTTCTCCTAGCAAGTTCTTGTTGATGGATTCTGCTAGGCCATTTCCCTATGGGTAATAGTTTGATGAAAATTTTAGTGTGATGCCATATTCAAAAGCCCAATTAGAAAATTTCAATGGAGTAAAAGCAGGACCATAATCACAAACAAGTGCATGTGGGCATCCAAACCTAGTAATAATATTTTCTTCAATAAATTTAATCACAACATCAGAAGTACATAATTTTAATGCATGAGCTTTAGACCACCTGGTACAGTAATCAGTAGCAGTTAGAATAAACCTATGTTGTGCCAAGGGAGGTGGGTTAATCATACCAGTAAAGTCCAAACCCCATTGAGCAAAAGGTCTTAATTCGATGACCGGTTGAAGAGGCATGGCTAGATTTCTTTCCCTTGAAGCAGCTACCTAGCATGTGTGATATCTCTTGACATGATAATATGAATCATGAAATAAAGTAGGCCAATAATAGCCTGCCCTCAGAATCTGGTGTGCTGTAGCTAAACCACCTCCATGACATGTTCCAAATTTGCTGTGGAAGTGCTCCATTATCTGACTTGCTTCATCCTCTCCTACGCATCTCAAATATATCCCTTCATGATTCTTTTGGAACAGGACTAATCCTTGGAGCATAAAACACTAACTCTTTACCCTCAAATCTCTCTTCTGGGTTGAATTCATCTGTATCAGACATTTCTAATTTAGCAAATAATATATAACATCATTGTACCACTCATCAGGTGATATATCTTCAAGAGAATAAACTTGTTGCACCAACCCTAGTCCTTCAGTGGTAATTGTTTGAGTCAGTCCTTGCCCTCAAACAAGCTTCATTGGTTGAATTTCAATATCATATTCTTGAATAGTGGCAACCCACTTGCCTCTTGTTTCTCCCAATTCATTCTACATAAGCAAGGTATTGACTTCTACATTTAGAACAATGGCATATATTTTACTCCTCAAAATGTAATGCCTAAATTTCATAATTGCCTTGACTAGTGCATAAGCTTGCTTCTCTACATTAGGATATCTCAGTTCAACATCTTTAAATGGTGTGCTCATGAAGGCTATTAGGTGTTCATCTTTTTCTTCATTTCTTTATGTGAGAGTTACTGCACATGTATGCTCCGAAGCAAATGAATATAGATAAAGTGGCCTTGTGTAATCTAGGCTTATCAAAATAGAAGCATCAACAATAGCTTGTTTGATTTCTTTAAATGCCTTTCTTGCAGGAATTGTCCATTCTATCTTTGGATCTTTCTTTCACATGTCATTCAATGGCTTGACGATCTCTACAAATCCTATAATGAACTACCTGACAAAGTTTATCTTTCCAAAGAATGACTTCAACTCCTTCTTACTTGTAGGCATATCAATTTTGTAAATAATGTTGGCAAGAGACACTATATGGATTCATGGTTGTTGTCATTGATGGCAACAAAGGTCATCCCACATATCCGCAAGTCATGGTGTGTCTCTACCGGAAGTCAGAATGAAGATTGTTGTGGTCCGGTGAACAAGAACAGAGCATATGGCAAGGTCCGACAGATTGGTCCGGATCTCTCAGAGGAAGTGTCTTGGTATAGTACAGATTTGGGGAAGTCAAGAGGACTACCTTGAGTGGTATATTCCAAGGATTTAGCCTCCGGTGATGGACAAGGAAAAAGATATGAATAGTTGAGTACCAGATTCCTGAGAGACAGTGAAAACAGAGGAAGAACTGACTGACAGAGTATCAGACTACTTTCCAGATGTGTTACTGTTGATAGTAAAGGTTGTGAAGGCATGAATCATGTTTGGCCGACATGATTAATGATATCTACAAGTATATGCTTGATCCGCATTGCTTGGTGAGCAAGGATTCAGCCGACAGAATAGAGTTTGTAAGAAACCAGACTGTTCCGGATGCCGACTAGAAAGGTGATGAAATTACTTGTGCAGATATATATAGAGGATGGATTTAGTTGAGAAATGTGTGATTGTGTGATGGTGTATGCGAATAAGTGCAGAACAGAGCAGAAGTAGTAAAAAGATCCGGTATGTGAAAGGATAGCAGAATAAAGAACAAAGGAAAGATGAAGTGCAGCAGATCAGTGTACTGAGCCTAACCGGAACTAAACTCCAGCATTTGTAGATGCTTTCAATCAATTCAAGACTGTGATTCTTATCACTTTGTAGACAGTGTGTCTCCTTGTAGGCAGTGGGCCTCTTTGTGAGCAGTGTGCTCGGGCAGTGAGCCCTAATTGGCAAGTGCCATTTTTGTAATTTCCTATTCTTCTAGCAGAGAATAATTTTTGGGTTAATCACCCCGTGGTTTTCTCCCTTAACAGGGTTTCCACGTCAAAAATACTGTGTCATGTGTTTCGTATTTCATGGTAATGTTTTTATTCAATGCTGCATTAATTAATAAGAAAGTTCAAAAAGGGAAATAATTAGGATAACTGATTCACCCCCCCCTCTCAGTTATCAACAATTGGTATCAGAGCTAAGTTCCTCCTAATAGAGCCTAACAGCTTGAGGAAGATCTGGGAGTTCAAATGGATGCATATGGTTTAAGGGAGCAACTTAAGACTGCCCTAGAGGATCTTGAACAGTCAAATTCTGAAGTCAATGAATTAAAGGAAAGACTCAAACAGGCTGATGAATTCATGAGAGAATTAAAAGACAAATTAAGTCTCTCTATGAAAAAGAGAAAGGAGCTACTCCAACAATTGGCAAGACAAAGTGAAGAAAGCAATACAAATGAAGAATTGACTAAGCAAACCAAGTTATGTGAAAAGTTATCAAAAGAAGTCATTATGTTAAGACATGAAATGGAATCAGGAACTATAAAGTTTAGTCAAGAGATTGAAGAAAAAAGAAAAGCTGAAGACAATCTAAGACAATCTCTTAAAGAAAAATCAGAAGAATGCCACCAGATGGACAGGATTATCAGACATCTTGAATCTGATCTTGAAGATGCCAAAGATAATGAAGAAAAACTTGAGGATCAAATTGCCTCTCTCAAAAGAGACCTTCAAACAGCAAATGAATATAAAGAGAAATTCAAGATAAGTTCTGCTCAACTTGAAGTTCTTCTTGGAAGTCAAAAGAGGATAGATGACAAGTATGGTTTGGGATATGAGAAAGGAGAAAGCTCCGGATCCGGTCAAAAGAATTTTGGATCAGAAAATCCAAGGAATAGACCTAGAAGACCTCCGGTAAGACAACCCAATGCTCAAAGATATCCATCTTTCAATGGATACTGCCACAGCTGCAACTACTTTGGTCACAAAGCTAATCAGTGCAAAAAGAGAATGAATCAGATTAATTCATCCTTCTCTGGACAGTGCTTTAACTACAAAAGGTATGGACACAAATCCCATGAATGCAGAAATATGCAAGTAAACAATTCATTCAAAGGTAGATGCTTTACATGCAATAGAGTAGGTCATATGGCTAATCAATGCAAATCAAGAGGTTATCAGTCAAATATGCAAAGAAATGTTATTTGCCAAATCTGTAATAGGTCCGGTCATAATGCTAAAGTCTGCAGAAGCAAGAATCAGGACAAAAGAGGTCCGGTGTATAATCAGAATCAAGACAAGGGTAAACAAAAGATGAATGCGGATGAAGTTAGGAATCAGATGAGCAAGATTTGGGTGAAGAAAAGTTCAGAGAATGTAGAGGTTGGATCCGCACCAGACTCTGGTGCTGATATTTCTTCCGAAAATTAAAAAGTGAGCTCTGGCTCAGGGGGAGACTCAAAGAAAATCCTGTTCCCCCAGCCAATCAAGTGGTGCTGGATGTGGCACAAGATGCGGAGTAAAGGGTTTAAAGATATAAGTCTTGAGATGATCCAGATGAGATTTCAGAGGTCCGCAAGGAGATATGAAGAAGCTATGATCGATCAAGTAAGACCTGTTCCAGGAGATGCTCCGGTATGATAGAGGATTACAAAAAGGTTCGGAGAGATCCAGAAGTGCATTGTCTTATTCTGCGGATTGGACAGAGTGTTTGGGATGTTCTTGTAATGTGTCACCTCGATTTATTCATAATTGAAAGATCCGGATGATGTTCACAGATCAGGACTGATCCAGGATACTCCAAGCTATCCGGATAAGGCAAACTGGAATAATATAGGTCGAGCATTTATTACCATCAGATATTAGGGTTTGCGGAGCAATATAAGGGATTTCTCAAAAAGCATTTGCTTATTCTGCACTCAAGATGAAGCGAAAAGTGGAGCTCTGCAACAAGATTCATCAAGCACACCAAAGATCTCCTGCCGAAGTCATTGTATAAAGAAATCAATCCAACCACTCCGTGCAAACCGAAGGCGCATAAGGTATTCTCCATTTTCATTATCTCACTGCAAATCTTTGAAGAAATGGCTACTCCAAATATAGTGAAAATCTCAGATAGGCCCCGACCTGAATTTAAGAAACATCCATACAAGTCATTGGAGGTAGATCCCTTAGGAACATTTTCCAGTGTTCCTCACGGAGTTTTACACACTGAAGACATTAGGGTTTACATACATGCAAGCATTGAGGAATTTGGGGAATTTAAATTGAGAGATCTCTATCACAAGCAATTGATAGACAATGCTTTTGAGCTTAAACCAGAGTATAAGGGTATCCAGAAGAAACAATTTGAGCAATTTATTCATTTCCCCTGCTTTGAAGAATATGAATGGGTCCGGTATGTACTGAGCAGGATGCATGACAACTTCCTATGGCTGGATAGACCTTGCAAGATCACAAAAGAGGCAATTAGAGCAGTAACTGGTCTATACTCTTCCGGAGGGATACCTATTCTCAAATCTGTCAAAAATAACATTGTAACTGAGGCCACCAGATCAAAATTTGATAAGAGGGCAATGACCATTGAAGATATTTCTGATCCGGATATCAAGTATGTGTCCATGATAATAGGATACAAGATCTATCACTCCAGCAGGGAGAATTCTGTATCCGGAACTACAGTATATATTGCCTATGAAATGCTAAGGAAGAATGCAGAATATGATCTCTGTGAACTGCTCTTGAGCCAATTAATGGAAAATATACAGAAAATCAAGAAGGACAAGAAGAATTCCTTTAAGTATGGTACTCTTATAGTATGTCTATTCTTCTACTTCATGAATGAGCTGCCCGGATCAAGTGGATGGGTATGGCAGAATGACAAACCTGTTGCAGTCCAGATAAGAGACTATCTACATGGGCTTGGGGATGCCAAAGCAAGAAATACAGCCCTATGGGGATACTTCAAAAACTTCCAAAGCATGATGCAAGCAAGAGAGAGAATTCCCCAGTCTCTTGTTGAAAAATACAAAGACTCAGTGTGCTTTATGGTGGACACTGATCAGTGCCTAATGGAGGCGGTGGAGCCAAGGACTGTCTGGATCATGCCCATGGGGTATGAAGTGGATGAACAGATAGTGGAGCTGCATGTTCAACACATGCTAAGTCAGCCCAAAGATCCAAAGGCAGAAAGGTTTGGAACCTTTGAGGAGCTGAGTGTAAAGATCCATGTAGAACTCAGGGAACCTGAGATAAAGAGAAAGGTGAGAAAAGTAGAGCATATTGCTCAAGGCCTAGGCATCTCAAAAGAGGCACTTGATGCCAGCCGGGAAAAGAGGAGGAAGGCTGAGGAAGAAAAGAAAAGTAAAGAAAGTGTTCCGGTTGAAACTCCCACCCGGACTAGATCATCAAAAAGATCTGCACCTCCCACAACCAAAAGTTCAAAACCAGAAGTCCAGGCATCCAGTAAAAGATCTAAGACAAAAGCCACAAGGGCTTATGAAAGCCAAAAGGATGAAGAGGAAACAGAGTTAGATGAGGGAGTAAAAGAAATAAAGAAGCAGAAGAAGAAAGGATCCGGTAAACCCTCCACAGGCCAAGACAAGGATGAAATGGCAAAGGTATCTGTTGAAAAGCCCACTCTGTCTCTAGAGAGTGTAATCAAGTCGGTTACGGTAGATGGAAACCTTCAACCAATGACTAAATTTTATGATGACTACAATGAGGCTGACCAAAAGATTCTGCAGGAAGCCACAGTCAAGTATCTGAACATATACAATAAGGCTTTCATTGAGATCATATCTCTAATTCCTAAAAGCCTAGAAAAGGAATTAGAAATAAGAAAGAATAATGCTCATGCAAAAGATCTTGAGATTCAGGAGCAGATAGCTATTCAGCTATATCCTCAAATTGATCCCAAGACAATGAACATAATCTTCAAAGACTGCAAAGATGAGTTCAGAAGTAAAGCCAGGATGAATCAACTCATGCTTGGTGAGACTGACAAAGTGGCCAAAGAGACAGAAGAGATCCTCTGGAAGGCCTTCAAAAGGTTCAATCTTCCTATTGTAGAGGACTTAGGTGCAGAAACAGCTGCGGATTTAGAATCATCTGCTCCGGAAGAAGTGGGCCCTGAACAGACTAACATCTCTCCTCCAGTTTCCCCTACAGTCTCTGGATCCCAAGAAGAAGAGAAACTACAGGAGAAAGAAGCAGCAGTTAAAGAAAAAGAGGTTGACAGCACCCCAACAGAGAAAACCACGACTGAAAGTGGTAAGAGTAAGGAAGGAGAAAAGATTCAAAAGGACAAAACTGCAGAAGAGAAGAAACATCTATCTCCGGCAAGAGACACTGCACAAACTATTCAAGAATTCCTGACAAAAGCCACTATAGAAATTGATGAACTGGACCTGCTAAAAGGACCATTAGATTTTGACTCTTTGTCACCGGTGCAAACAATGAAAATAGCCTCATTTGCAAATGAGAAAGTCAAAGAGAAACTGCTGAAATCTCACATGGAAGACTGTGAGCTTATGGAGGTAGCATCTGGAGTGCTAGAAAAGTTCATGCCATCTTTTCAAAAGGATCCCACAGCCTCCTCTTCCGGTAATCTCAAAACCTTAGTCAGCAGTGTTAGTACACATTTTGAATCTCTAGAAAAATCTGCTGAAGAAAAGGTCCGGAAGGAATTTTTGGATAAAAGATTTTCAGAAGTATTAGGATTAATCTCTAACGATAGGAGAAATATGAGTATTGGAATAAAGAGCTTAGAAAATGCTCTTAAGGATGGCGGTGACATTTACAAATTTTGTATATCCTGGTCAAAGGCAATAGCAGCAATTGATAAGAAAATAAAAGAGGAACAGGACAAGCTACAAAGATTATCTCAAAGTTTTGATCCTCTCTCTTCCTCCATAATAAATCAAGAATGTCAGACTATTGCAGTCTTGAATGAAATAAAGAATCTTGAGAAGGAAAGGAAGAATATCACTAACCGGATGGGAGAACTTAGAAGGATTATAATCCCTAAGTTGGAAACTATGCATGAGGCCATCAGTGATGCTCATACCACCGCCCAAACAAATGATCCGACAGATCTCAAGCGGGCAGAAGCTTTTGCATTTTTGTTGAGTGGTCACATTTCAATTTTGGATAGAATGAAGCAAAGTTGGGTTACAGAAATGATCCAATTGAAGACATCCTTTGCAGACATTCTTCAGTATATGTGAGTATGTAAATATGCGGCTATGTATAGAAAATTTTTGAAAATTTTGGTGTGCGGACCCTACCCTTTGCCATTGATGTCAAAGGGGGAGTGAGGAGCAGTGAAAAATGAGGAATCCAACTAAGGGGGAGTTCCAGAAATTGTATATAAAGATAGAGCATCAGCAAAGGGGGAGCATAGTATAAACACTTAGTCATTTTTCACTAAGTGTTGCCATCAATGCTAAAGGGGGAGATTGTTGGCAAGAGACACTATATGGATTCATGGTTGTTGTCATTGATGGCAACAAAGGTCATCCCACATATCCGCAAGTCATGGTGTGTCTCTACCGGAAGTCAGAATGAAGATTGTTGTGGTCCGGTGAACAAGAACAGAGCATATGGCAAGGTCTGACAGATTGGTCCGGATCTCTCAGAGGAAATGTCTTGGTGCAGTGCGGATTTGGGGAAGTCAAGAGGACTACCTTGAGTGGTATATTCCAAGGATTTAGCCTCCGGTGATGGACAAGGAAAAAGATATGAATAGTTGAGTACCGGATTCCTGAGAGATAGTGAAAACAGAGGAAGAACTGACTGACAGAGTATCAGACTACTTTACGGATGTGTTAATGTTGATAGTAAAGGTTGTGAAGGCATGAATCATGTTTGGCCGACATGATTAATGATATCTACAAGTATATGCTTGATCCGCATTGCTTGGTGAGGAAGGATTCAGCCGACAGAACAGAGTTTGTAAGAAACTAGACTGTTCCGGATGCCGACTAGAAAGGTGATGAAATTACTTGTGCGGATATATATAGAGGATGGATTTAGTTGAGAAATGTGTGATTGTGTGATGGTGTATGCGAATAAGTGTAGAACAGAGCAGAAGTAGTAAAAAGATCTGGTATGTGAAAGGATAGCAGAATAAAGAATAGAGGAAAGATGAAGTGCAGCAGATCAGTGTACTGAGCCTAACCGGAACTGAACTCCAGCATTTGTAGATGCTTTCAATCAGTTCAAGACTGTGATTCTTATCACTTTGTAGACAGTGTGTCTCCTTGTAGGCAGTGGGCCTCTTTGTGAGCAGTGTGCTCGGGCAGTGAGCCCTAATTGGCAAGTGCCATTTTTGTAATTTCCTATTCTTCTAACAGAGAATAATTTTTGGGTTAATCACCCCGTGGTTTTCTCCCTTAACAGGGTTTCCACGTCAAAAATACTGTGTCATGTGTTTCTTATTTCATGGTAATGTTTTTATTCAATGTTGCATTAAGTAATAAGAAAGTTCAAAAAGGGAAATAATTAGGATAACTGATTCACCCCCCCTCTCAGTTATCAACAAATAACCTCTATTCTTCTTGGATCTATTGAAATTCCTTTTTTCTAAAATCACATGTCCCAATAATTTACCCTGTGGTACTCCAAACATGAACTTCTTTGGACTCAATGAGATTCCATGTTTCCTACACCTTTGAAATACTTTACTCAAATCTTCTATGTGGTTTCCCTTTTGTGAGTGAAAATTGTGAGATCATCCATGTATAAAATTATACATTTTCCAATCAAATCATGAAAGGCAATGTCCATAGCTCTTTGAAAGGTTACTCCTGCATTAATCAATCCAAATGGCATTTGCCTATATGCATAATTTCCCCATTTACAAGTGAAAGTAGTCTTCAATCTGTCTTCTGGTTCCACCATTACTTTGTTGTATCCTAAATATCCATCTAAGAAAGACATCATCTGGGAACCATTTACAATTTGCAATACTTCATCTAATGATGGCAACGGATAATTACCTTTTTCTAATGCTCTATTCAAATTCTTGAAATCCACACACAAACTTATCTCTCCATTTTTCTTACGAATAGGAACAAGATTGGTAACCCACGTTGAGTGCCTTACTAGAAATAATATTCTTATGTTTAACAGCTTATTTACCTCTTTGTATATCAGTGGTTCTAAAAGGGGATTGACAGGTCTCTACCTTTGTCTCATAGGTCTTCAAATCATCATAGCTCCATGCTATAATGTCTGAAAATTCTTTAATGCATTTGAGTATACCCTCTTTCTCTTCACGTCTACACACCTTTCCAATTAACATATTCTTCTCTTCACCATCTCTTCCCATATTAACAGGTTCACATTTATCTCCTACAATCTTATGATCTCTTAATGCACTCAATTTATCTAGATCAAACAATCTTTCCAACTCAATCATCCCTCGTAGTATTGTATTATTCTTTAGGTTCAAGATACCATCTGTATCAAATTCTGCCTGTTCCAAATCTTCTTGATCTATAATTTGAGCCTCAAAAACCCCAAAGTTTGTGATGAAATCCAATATGTGTTTATCATCATTGAACACCTAAAAATTTGTAACATTATCTAGAACTGATGGTATTGAAACCAACTCTACTATGAACTTCTTTAACCCACTCATGGCAAGTGGTGCAAGTGAACTTGCAGCTTGTGCTAGGAAATTAGCAACTTAATTCTTTGATCTATAAACTGATTTGATGTTAAATGCATAAAAAAATTCAATCAAATCCCAAACATGATTTCTTTACCTCTTCAATCTATTATAATGACAAACATATTTCTTTCTTATCTGTTTGATAATTACCTCTGAATCTCCATAAACAAGCAGGATCTTCGTACCTTTCTTGATAGCCATCAGTAATCCACAAACTAATGATTCATATTTTGCAACATTATTCATACATGGAAATTGGAGTCTGTGTGTAGCCAAGAATGATTCACCTAATGGATTGATCAACTCAAACCTAGCACTAGCTCCTTGTTTTGACTTGGACCCATCAAACGCAAAGTCCATACTTGATTTCCTTCTTGATCTACTGAAACTTTATTTCGTTTCACTTTTTCTTTACCCTTCTTGGGAGTCTTCAGTGATATTGGATCCTTCTTTGGTTGATCCTCACTCTTTTCATCTTTTTCAATTATTTCAGTTTCAATGGGCAATTCTAAAGGGCTATCCTCTTTCTTTACTTATAAAATTTCTAGTTTTGCAGCCTACAAAACTCTCCCGTATACTTGTTCTAAGGCAATTTTACACATAGTACAAGAAAACTCAGAATGAAAAGCACTGTGTATCCAGTACTAGTTAGGTAATAACAGATCCTTGACATTTGCTTGCTGACCCAACTCTATTTATTTCTGAATATTCTTGAGTACGAAATTTTAGAAATTTTCAAATGTACCATCTCCTTCATCAGAAGCATACTCATAATTGTGATCAAGTAAAATTTTAGTTTCATCAAAAGATTTTTGACCCTCATTTTATTTCATTCTTGAACCTTGTAGCATGAGAACTTCTTTTGTATTTAGCCTGTAATTCTCCAAATCAGTCTCTAAGAACAAAACTTCATTATCTTCACCATATTCTATGATCATCAATTTTAACCTTGGAGTACTATCAATTCTAATTTGATTTGGAATTTCTTTCCATGGTAGCCACATGTATGAAAAGTCAGTAGCTACGTACCCATTCAATCTGCTCAACCAATCTCGACTCAGAAGCATGCCATATCCACATCGAATGTCAACAACGAGGATGTCAATGTAGTTTTGTATTCTTGGATTAGATGACAACTGCATGTGTATATTATTCAACTCTCCAACCATAGGAACTTCTGTCTTATCCAGCTGTGTAACCTTCTTTGTGGTTTGGGTAGGAATCAAACCAAGCATTTTACATCTTGAAAGTGGCATTACATTGCTCAATGCTCCTGAATCCATCAAACAGTTATGTAGCATCTTCCTGAAAATATGGACTGATAATAGGAATGGGTGAGGTTCATCTCTCCCTTGATAGAAGACAAAACCCTTTTCTTTTGGTGCCTTAGAATGTGCATTCTTTTCCATATCACTTGATGGTGGAATTTGTTCTTTCGCAATCTTTTCATTTTTGACAATCTTTTCATTTTAAACAATACTTCCTTGTTTTGTATCCTTTGTGAATTCTTGAGCCATACATACTGAATGTAGAGACTGATTAGCACCCTCTGATCTATTTTGAGAACAAGATGGCATACTCTCTACAACATGTGCATTCTAAACATTCAGTGAATTGGAAGGGCCTGTTGTAGCATTCCTTGAAGTAGATGTATCATTCAAGTTCTTTAGAATTTTGTTTCTGATCTTAGGGATTCTCATCAGTTCAACTAAAGGCATGCTCACCTTCACTTTCTTGAATTCTTCTATGACAATTAAGCTCAAACACTTCAATTCATCATTTGTTGTAGCAACATCTCGTGAAGGATTGACTCTTTGTGGAGTGTCTCGTGACTAAACTTCTCATGTTCGAGTGACCCTTTGAGTAGCATTCTTTTGTCTATATTCTGGTGAATCCTTTGGAAACTTTGGATTATTAGTAGCATTTGGATTCAGTGGAGTTTGAAAATTATTTGGAAGAACTGATGTAGTTAATGGATCTTGTACTCGATGATTTCTCTGATAGCTTTTCAGGGGTGGATTCCCAACTGATTGTTGAAATGCTTGTACTTCCCCTATTACCTTAGCCTGATAGTCTTTACCGAATGGACAATAATAATCCAAATTTTCAATTGGTCTATTTACAGATGCCAAAGGGAACCTTCAATTGTCCTCCATTGTATCATAATCCATCATAGGAGGGAATGTGAAATCTTCAATAATTAATGCTTGATCATACCTTGTTGTAGGAACAATCTCATATCTTGTTGTTGATTGTGGAGCCTCTTGAGCTTGCGTACTTTGCATCTCCTTTTGAAATATATCAACAACTATTTTGAACTTGGTACATTGCAACTCAGAATGTTGATTTGTGTTATACAATTGACACCAGCTTGATAAAGCTAATTCATCTATGAACACCTTGTCTACTGGTCTAGAATCCATATTTTGAAGTATTTTCCAATGGAGAAGGGACATTCCCATTATTTGGAGATGTATTCCATGTTTTATTTTTCCTTTGGAATCCTTGATTTGTTCCTTGAAATCCTTGATTATACCCTTGAAAATTTCCTTGATCTCTTTGATTTCCTTGATTTCCATTTTGATTTCCCTAATCCTTCTGATTACCTTGGAAACTCCTTTGCATATTTTGGTAATGATTATTTTGATTTCTTAGATGGGTAACTTCAGTGGATAACCTCTTTACTTGATCAATTAACTCTTTCATTTCATCCTTCTCTTCTTGAGTCCTTGTAGAGGATGATGACCCTTGTAAGTACATAGGTTGCACTGGTGAGGCTTGTGAAATGGGTACTCCTAGATGCAACATCATCTGATTGCTAGGTGTCAGAATTGGATTCATTACAGGAGTATGCTATGTCAAAGCCTAGTTAATTCCTTGAATTTGATTAGGCATAGTCAGATGCCCTATATGATTAAGTGGTCCTTGAGTATTTATGCCCAAGTTAATATTCACTGTGACAGCTTTGGCATAGGCTTCTATTAGAGTAGTTGGGGGTACTCTTGCCCTCCTCACAAACATGGAAGTGAGATGCTCCAATGCTGCATAATAGACTTCCCTTTCCATTGCATCATCGACATTATATGGAGATTGCATCCTTGTATAAGCCTTGTGAAACCGATTATTGAAAGAACTAATGGGTTCATGCTCTTGTCTCTTGACATCAACAAACCATTTGTAGAGCTCTGACAGAGTGATAGGAATCCTAAAGATTTCTAAAAAGGTGTTTTTCAATATTTTCCAACTATTGATGAAACCTGTAGGTAGATAAATGTACCAAAAATATGCGTCTTCAACCAGTGAATAAGGGAACAACCTACATGCTACATCTTCCTACTCAATTCTTCTATTCTGAAGAGTATCTTTGAAAATATTAATATGCTCCTCTATCGTCCTGTTCCCATTATTGACCTAAAATTTGGAGCAAAATTGTTCAAGACTCTTGGGCATTTCATGGTAATTCACAAAAGTAGCAAGAGGAGAAGCATTTGCTAGAAGCCAAGCCATTGGAATGTTCACTTGTTGCATTGAAACAGTTTGAGTAACTCCTTCTATATTACTTGGTTGAGTAGTCTTTGTATTTCATGCTGGAGGAGTTTGGAACAAATTTACAATATCCTCCATGCTAGGTGATCCTTCACTTGATGAATTTGTCTTCTTATTGCACTTGGACTTGGAATTGAAATGCAATTCAACCAACTCTTTTGAAGCTTGTGGTGTACACCTTCAAATTCTCTGGTACCTTTAAGGTGAAAAAGAAACAATGCACACCAGTGTGTCTAACCTTATATTCCAAGAGATGCCCTCCCTCTAGCACCAATTCTATTGATGTGTTTTCCTTGCACATACAATGCAGAATAAAATAATGATGTACTCTATCCTCTCTTGAAAAAAATCCCTCAAATGCTAAGCCAAGTGATCAGGTGAGTAGACTCCAAGGTTCTTCATTAGTTACTTTTGGTTTTGTGACTTGGGATAACTTAGCAGTAGGACGTGAATTATTTTTTAACACAAAGGGACTTACGCAAATGTTCAACAATAGGAAACTTGTTTCTCTTGGATAACATGCAACATAGCTTCTTTGAAGGTCTAACAATATGATAAATTGAGATATGGCAGTGAAAGCTCTTGAATCTAATTCTAATACTTTAAGAAAATACAAAAGAAATGAGTTTAGAGAATTCTAATCTAAATGCAAGCAATCACCACTAATTCACTGGAATCTTAACCACACTTTGCTTTGCCATAAGGTAACAACTAGCCAAAGGTGATGTAATCTTCTAAGGGAAAAGTAAGATTTTCAGATTACTTCTGCACATGAAGGTAAATGAACATAAAGTAATTGAAGTTAAGCTCAGATAAGGTTCAGACTAACCATACACTACAATCTACCATCGACAAATTATAAATGGTATGAACTATGAAGACTCCAAACATGAATCAGCAGTAACAACTCCCATGAAACATAAAACTAAATTGCTATAAAAATAAACTAAACTAATCTTATTCTATGAGTGAACACTTAGAAACCACACATTCATTTGAACCAACACAAATCACCATGAAGATTTCAGCAATGAATTTGTATTTATTTTAGTAGAGTCTTGAGAAACAATTTCTTAGAGCATTCCCCCCTTACAAATGAGAGAAAATGAGGCTTATATAGGCTTCAAAATTCAATGGATGGCCAAGATTAAATCTAGAAATCAAGGGCCCTTATTGCACCACATAGACAAGTGGTTACAAATTTACTAATATTAGACATTGCATTTATGATGCACCCACTAAGTGGAGTGCCCTCCTTTATGACCTCTCCTTTTTGTGATAAACTCCACAAATCTAGTTATGACATGTGTAACCTCTTCCATAGGGACACTTGGCAGATTTTGAATGGTGCATTCTATGATTTGCAGCTCCTTTGTGCATTTGACAACTATCATCTCCCATCCAACCATGGATGTCTGAAACATGCCCATGAAAGTGGAAAGTGTGCAAACCCCATCCAATAAGTCTTTGGAAACAGCCTGTGTATGATGAAAATACCTTGTATGCATTCTATCTTTCAGCAAGTACTCATCAATCTCTCCATTGGAGTCCACTACCTAGTTTATAGAAACAAGTATTTTGTTTTGAATTTCTTGAATTGCTTCTCTTGTTCGAGTGCTGTGACTCTCAATCTTTCCAAGGATCTGCTCCCTTATCCTGAGGGCACAATACCAGGAAGGAAAATGATATGCTAAAGCATGTTTGATCACTCCATCTATCAAAGTGGCACTTGGAGTATAAATCAGCCTTTTCAGCTAAGGCATAACCTCTTCTCTTACAACTATGGATTCTGCACAGGAAACCAAAACATTCTGAACTCTTTCAAATATTGAAGAAGCCTCCTTGTATAACTTCACAATCTCATCAATGAATTAGTCAACTTTGATCTTGAAATCTGCTACCCAATCCTGCAACACCTGAGATGAGGATCTCATTTCCTCCAAATGTCCTACAGACTCTTGCGAAAACAATGCAGGTGGTGCAACCATCTCTCCAACTTGGCTTACTGGCCTCATCAACTGCTGAATATAATGTTGAAATGCTAGGTTATCCCTCTCCAACTGGATCCTCTGTTCTTGTTCCTTTCTTAGTCTTTCCTTGATACTTGCAATTGAAACATTCAATTCTTCTATCTCTTGCTCTGCTATGGTTGGTCCTAAATCAAAAGTATTGATGTCATATCCACTTGGAACACCATCACCGGTTTCTACACTAATTTTTGGGACTGCAATATGCACTTGCCTTGACCCCGAGTTGCCTCTTGTGATCTTCGAGAATTTAGTAATTTTCTGCTTTCCTTTGTCAGGTTTGGCTCTGATCAGCAAGTCTTGCAAACTAAAGATGGGTTCTCTTTCAATAACTAACTTCTCCTTGACCCAATCCCTAGCCACTCTAGTAAGTCAAACAAGTCTTCCTGATTTTCCTCTTGAACTCCCTTCTGCTGAACAGTAGGAAGAGACTCCTCATCAAACTCATATAACTCCTTATCATTTTGATTTTCAGCTTCTACCTCTATGATGACCACTTCTTGTTCCTTAAATGATTTTGACATAACTTCATCAATATGATTACCTTGTTTGATGCCTTGGTCAGTTTATACTTCTAAAGCTACCTATTCATTAGGCCTCACTTCATCTTCCTCGATATCTATTATACTATTGCACTCTTGTCTTGAAGATGTATTAACAGCCTTCCGATCATCATTCTTTGCCTTCTTACTTGCCTGAATATCTTCATGCAGATCAGCACCTTCACCCTTTGAATCATTGGAATCACTGGAGTCACTACTTGACTCACTACTTGAAGTATCCATGGACTGATGTGTACTAACTCCTCCCATCAAATTGTAAGTAAATTAAACAGTTTTCTCCTAAATCTTTTGAATTTGGAAGTCCACATATTTTCTTGTATGTGCCACAATTGGCATCATCAAATCATCATTGCGTGTGACTTCCTATTCTAACCAATTGATGGTGAAAGACATGTCCTCCTCTTCATACAAAGTTTGAGAAAGTCTTTTGTGATTCTCCTCAAGCTAATTTGGAATGTTGATTACTTTTGTTGCTCTGACCAAATCCAAAGACAATCTATAGCAACCTTTCTTTCTTATTTCTTTGTCACCATACGCATCCATCCAATGATCCTCGAGCTGTGGTCTGTGCTCGTATTTGCTCCCAAATTTCTGTCTGATTGAGCCAAATGGATCAAAGTTGTTACGTGCATCATTGTGGCACACCAAGTTGTAAGCTTGTAGCTCTATTTCTGAATTTTTAGCTGCCTGTAATGACATGCAAGTTTCCAGCCTCCTAATGCTGATTGGAAACTTCATTGTGGTCTTCTTTCTCTTTCTCTAAGATTTGTCAAATGCAATCAGCTATCTTGTAACCTCTAACAACACCATTCTGTCAGTTCCTTATCTTGGCAACCTATAAGGCAATGATGAATATCCCTCAACATGGATGTATGTGAATCTTGGAAATTGAATAAACCACTTTTCGTATTTTGCCATGAAATTCATAGCTTCCTTTGACAATCTCCTGCATGTGTTGCCTTGCAACAATCTAACAATATACATGGAAAAGGCATCATTAAACCTTCTGTAATGAGATATAGCCTGTAAGTGTAACTGAGGATAGTAGTCATAAACCTTGAACCATCCATCTCCGTTTCCAACTCTCCCCTTGCAATTCAGTCCTAGATATCTCTCATTTCTAGCGAGCATATATATAACATATGAGCTCATATAAAATGTTTTTGTCTCATGTAAACTCTTCAACTGATCATCAATATTGCTGCTGATCATTTCAGCCCAATCTATCATCCTCTTTCCACTTATGATTTCTTCAATAAAGAAGAACATCTAAGGCTCAAAATTTGCTGACTATGGGCAGCCAATGATGCGATTCAAAAATACAACCATATAATTGATTTTTCAATGGAAGTTAGATTTTTGAAGTTTTTTTGGCAATTTTCTTACATGTGGCCTTGGTTGCACCAACCAGTGGTTGTTTATCACTTCCATACATTTCTCTGGTCTAGCTAGATAAAGTTGCAAGTTAGACTCCTTGTCGCATAATGTAGTAGTCTTGTCCAAGGGGATGTCAAAAGCTTCTGCAATTGCCTCTTTCCTTAGATGAGCTAGTACTTTGCCATCTTTGGTCACAATGCATCTCTTTTCATGATTATAATGCTTAGTGCATTCCAACATCAATTCTGGACATAGCATTGCTGGCGGGAAACAAGTAGCCTGAATAATCCCATTCTTCAACATTCACTTGATTAGATCTAATGGATTGGGCTTGTATAAATTTTGTCAAATCTCTTCCATGTTGGTCTTCCTGAGATTGGTGTCACCGAGGTTTCTCTGTTTTAATGTGATCTTCGTCTCCAGCCACGTTCCGTTCAAATCGCTCCTCATCATCACCTGCATATCTTTCACACTCTTTGCTCACCTGCACAAATATCCAAAATTAACATATTGAAATAATGCATCAAAAAGGGTGCAAAAAGAATAAAATCTCACTATCTAACAAACATAGGATTTAAAATATGCCATTTAAAACCACCTTGTTCTTTTACAAAGAAAGTTACTAACACAAAATTTGCACATCCTATCTCAATTTTTCAACAAACTTTGCTCCTAACTTGCCACCTTCACATTATGATCAGCTTATTAAAATAAATAAATGCTCCTCAAATACCTGCATTATTAGTGTATAACCAATTCAATTCACTACCTGGGTAACTTTGCTTAATTTCCTCGATCACAAGCTTTTATCTTGAATTTGTCGATAAAGAAAATTGATTACAAAAGCTGCATTTCCTTAGCTAAAACTTGCATCCTTGAATCATCTTTTTAGATATCTTGTTTCCTCTATGAATATTTGCAAGTTTAAACCATGCTGAATGCTCTCATACTTGAGTGATGTCATTATATACTCAGTGAAGTTATATTTGGAAAATGTGTATTGTTCTATGGGTAAGTGCACAAAGATGAGGGACCAAAATAGGGTCTTAAGTTGCCACCTTTTTTCTGAAATTAGGAAACATTGATGTTGGATGAGAAATTGAAGATAGCTACTCTCAAAATTTGAAGATGGAATGAAAACAAGAGTTGTAGTGCTTCAAATCTAGTTTCTAAACTACTAATTTTTTCCAGAAATGGTTGAGATTAAGGGTTTCAAAAAGGGGGTGCACACAAATTGGTCCTATTTTTCTCAAAAAAACATAACATAGTGTCTGGTGTGCTCCCCCTAAAATGTTAACTTTTTTTTAGTATTTTAATAATCGCTCTTGTGAGAAATTAGCTAACACCATGTAGTTTATGCTTGATTTTTCTGATAATTTTTTAATGAATAATTGATTTTTTAGTAATTTTTAAAGTGGAGACATCCTAAAAAATAGAAATTTGAGTGTGCTCCTCCCTAAAATGTTTGAAAACTAATCAAAAATTGAATTTTTTTTTGAATTCATGTAGAATGGAGTCTAGTCTCTAAAAATACAACTTATTTGAATTTTTAATGAATGGTTAAAAAAACAAGTTAAAAATACTAGACATTGGTTTTTGACAAAAATTGGACACACAAAAGAAATTCAAGATGAAACACTAAATGTACTCAAAATGTGAAAAAAATTATATGGCTAGATAGCTAATAGAGAGCTTAAGATTATGGTGGTATTTTTTTTGAGTTTTCATTGAAAAAAGTGCCATCCTGATGGGAAGCACGCTCCAAATTATCTCCAGATTTTGTTAAAAACTAATAATAACACGTCAAACATGCTAGAGTGGTAAGGATACTGACAGGGAGGGTGAATTGGTATCCTAGATATCTTTTTACTCTTAGTGGAAATTATTGCAGATTCTTATTTGTATTCCACTTAAATATATTCAACTAAATTGATCAAATGCAAATGACCATAGAATAAACTAAATCATAATGATTATGTGCAAGTATGAAACTAAAATATTCAATAACAGATTGAAAGCATACCACAGAAATTAAAGACATAGAGATTTGTCCTGAGTGGAAAGCCTCGGGCATAAAACCACTCGAAAAAGGTGCCTCACTGGCTTAAAATCTCACTGATTACTGTGCCTCACTGGCTTACAATTTGCCTCACTGGCATACTTTTAAAAAATCACAATTGTTTGAAGAATTTTCATACAGAGGGATACTCTATTTCACTCAAAATCATATACTGTCAACAATGTATGAGCAGGATACACACGCCACATACATCATTCACATTATACCATTTATATAAACATCATTTTACATTCTGTCCAAAAACATTTTGTTTTCATGCAGACAGTTTCATAAATATAAACTGAAAACACTCAATAGTTTACAACTGCACCTTCTTTTATAAAAAATAATCCACATGTTGCCATGTTAACAACACGACAAGTAAAGAACAAAATTGAAAAACTATTTGTAATAGATTTAAGAAGATGTAACTGTCAACCATTGAACAACCCTTGAAAGGGTTAGAGAAAAATTGTCAGTTGCTTAAGTGAAACCCTAGGGCTCAAAAACCCTAGTTAAATAACTTTCAAGTGCTTCTTAAAAACCCACAATACTGATGAGAAACAAAATAAAAAGGATTCCATTTCTTCAAAACCCTTAATATTGCCAATAAAACATTTTAAACACATAATAAACACAACCCATAGCAATAATAATCTCTCCAATGAAAATGAACCAAAATACCAAGCAAACTTACTGAAACCGATGAGTAAAATTGAAGATACTTAGTGTGCTTAATAGTCAACAAGATTAAATCCATCTTTGTCACCTCTAGAGATACCTCGGACAGTCAAACAATAAAGATTCAAGCAGCATCTTCCTTACATTCTCATGATTAGGGCCAAGTCTTGATCAGCTTTGTCACTTCACAAGGTCAACCTTCAAGATCTCATGTCTCATTAGACATATTCAACTGATTTGCCACAATTTTCCATGATTGCATATCAAACCCTTATTAGATGCAGTGAAATGATGAAATGAAGTGCCCAAACCAAACTTCATGCTTTTTGAGTCCCTTAATCAGCTGTTCCGGTTTGCCCTCTAGAGGGCACGAAATAAAGACAGAGGAATGACCTTTTATCTCTGTTAATACTCTCCCAATAGGTCAAAAACAAGAAATATCCAATGTGTCTACATCATAAGCCCGATGAAAATTAAATAATACAAAGTGGTTTAAAATGTTTGCCACCTAAACCAAGGGTTCGCATAGATATTTACTAGATAATGCCATATGGTGCCAAATAAAGACCTGTCACTTTGCCATTTGATGACGTATCACATGATGCTCAGTTACATTAACCTTCACAATGACTAAAACATATAACTTGTCACTTTATGCAATATCATTGAAATATCCTTAGACATTGTGAAAACAAGATAGCAAATCACATTATGCCAAGTCAAAAGTCAAAGTAGAATATGCTGACCAAAAACAACATCTCGAAGTTTGGCATCACTGCCAAAATGCCGACTGGGGTAACAAACTCCCCCTTTGGCATTGATGTCAAACTATACAACATGAAAGATCCACATTGTATCCATTACCACAAGATATACATGATAAAGCTGAAGTTCTGAAAATCTACATTATTGAAAATCTACATTACCATAAGATATATTCTGAAGTTCTAAAAAAAAATGTGTATTACCATAAGATATGATAAATCTGAAGCAACATGAATGACAAATCTTTGAAATCTTCTCCCCCTTTTGACAACAATGCCAAAGGCATGAAGAAGGTACCTGTAAGAGTAATTAGTGATCCAATCCAACACACAAGAAGCTGTCAGAACCAAAATAACCAATAGACAAATAATTACAACCGCTTTTATTATATTACTCATGAAACAAAAAATATACTGATTGTAAAGGCTCCTCCTGAAACCAACAACTAAAAAAACTGTCATTGTTGTCCACAAATCTGTCATAGAGTCCAAGAGTAACGACTCAAACAAGGTATCCAGAGAGATTTCACAAAAATAGGTGTACCATATACACAAAGATCATACCAAAACACATCATGACTATCCCATGAAGAAGATTCATCCAGAATATCTGAAACAAGAAGAGGATATCAACACCAAGAAGAAATAACAACAAGATGATAAGTAGAAATAGACAACAACTAAGGAGACTGTCAATTAGAAATCAAGATGACTGAAAACTGTCAAGGCACATAAATATCCAAGCATCTCCCCCTGAGTCCAAGATCTAAGAAACATTAATGTAGAGATCAATATGCTATCTACGGGAATGCATCACAGGATTCTTAGAAAATGATATCTGATATCAATATGCTTGGTACGGGAATGCATCGCAAGATTCTTAGATATGTTTATTGCACTGACATTGTCACATAAAATCTTGACAGGTTTAGACATAGTAACCTTATAATCATTCAAAGTTTGAACCATCCAGAGGATTTGAGTGCAACAGGCAGTGGCTGCAATATACTCAGCCTCAACTGTAGATAAAGAAATAGAATCTTTCTTTTTTCTATGCCAAGAATCTAGCCTTCTGCCAAGAAAGAATGCACCACCAGAGGTACTCTTCCTGTCATCTAGACTGCCAGCCCAATTAGCGTCCGTATATGATGTCAAAGTAAAATTAGAATGCCTAGAATACCAAAGCCCATTATCAAGTGTTCCTTGTATATATTTAAGTATCCTTTTTACTGTGTTTAGATGAGCTTGCTTAGGAGTAGATTGAAATTAGGCTACTAAACAAACTGCATGCATTATGTCAGGTCTAGTGGCAATCAAATACAACAAGCTACCTATCATAGACCTATAAAAAGTATGATCAATATCAGGCTTGTCAACGTCAGCACTTAGTTTGCAACCAGTTTCCATAGGTGTACTAACAGGATTACATTCATCCATCTAAAATCATTTCAACATTTCTTTTGCATATTTTGTTTTAGAAAGAAATATACCTCCTTAGAGTTGGGAAACTGTTGTGTGGTTACACAACATGCCCCATTTTGACTTGGCAAAATAGGGACCCAACTTCTTTTTGCTTGGTTTGTGTTTCTTGCTTTCTGGCGGTTTGGTAAAAAGATCAGTCAAGTGCATCATCACGTTGCGTCAGGATGAGGTAGGTCATCATTGTGAGGTCAGTTCGTCAAAATTCGTATTTCGTATCTGTGACCTTATATTCTGGAAGAACATTAAATTTCATGCAGATTTGCCTTTTAAATCACCCTGATATTCATCAGGATGTGAGAGTTATGGACAGTCAAAGTCTTGGTCAAACCTGATATTCACAAGAGGGGAAGCCATAGTTTATAACCTCAGTCATGTCATTTCAAAATAACATCATCATATTTGAGACATCCCCTGATATACCCTGTGGCTCAAATATCCGGACGTCAACTTTAAATGGTAAGTCTTTCCCGTCAATCGGTCTTTTATATCGCGAACATCATGTTTTGAAAGTAACTTGATATTCGTTAATATCATCCTGACGCGGAATATCACCCTTAACAAACATCCTGATGACATCATCTGAATACGATAAACAAAGAAACAAACATCCTAATGACATCATCATCATATTTGCATTTCGACAGGATATTTTGTAAACATGATCATGTTCACCCAATATGACGATGATGTCATGAAACATTTCCGATACAAAGAACGAATACCATGATGACATCATCCTGATATTCTGGAAGGAGGATGAGCAAGCTTAGCTCATCATCATCATTTTATTTTGAAACATCACCCGATAAACCGAAATATCCTCCTGATGTGCTAAAATGTAAACAAGGGGTGCGTCATCACCCGAATCTTGTCGCGATAATAATTTCAATGCTGGGGAGGATGATATCGAAACTCAACCCGATATTTGTGAAATATCACCCTGCCCTCATGATATCTTGTCATATGGATATCCCCCCGCTCCCTTTGCCGCCATTATCATTAAATGCACGCAGACATGGTAGGTGATTCCCGCCGATCCCAGAACCTAATGAAATACCTGGCAAGATCCTGAGTTTTCGCACGAATGATCAAAGATTGCAATCTAACTTGTCAGAGTTGCCCTAAATTTACCCTAACCACGAGGTTAAAAGGTAATTCAACCGCCATTATTACATTTACCTGCGTTAAAATTATTTTACAGAGCACTAGCCTTCATATCCGCAGAATAGCTACCATTGCGCAATTCGAGCTCACAGATAGAAGGAAGGAAGTGATCAGCAGTTGAATCAAGAGCGTCTTAATGATATACTGGTATAAAGAAAAATCTGCATAACCAGGTAAGTGAACTGAAACCCTCATCATGTTGTTTTTTAAATAATGTTGAAAGTTCTGGTTATGTATCCATGTAAGTAAGTAATGTAGAATTGATACAATAAGCATGATATTTGCAATATGTATGCATGCATATCCCGTTGTGAGAAGAAATGTTGTTAATTGCAGGTACCCATGGCTGAAAAACGTTTAGTCAAGAATCAGGAAGAATTCAGCCGGCCTATGTTCTCTTCTCAGAGAGGGGTCCTATTCAAATATGGGGCAATTACAGATACCCATCAGGGGATTACCAACCTGGAGGCTTGGTAAGCCAAGCTGAATGATGGACAAGATAAGAGTCCGGTGCTGGACGCAGTGTTTGTATCAGGTATGTGGAATGCTGCTGGCTTCCCATACTCCATGGAGTCTCCAGAGCTAGTCATTGAATGCGCCCGGAATTATAACCCTCAGACGAGGCAGGTGGTGAAGCATGGGAGGGTGTATGTAGACCTATCCATTAAAGGTCTCTCTCGGACATTTGGACTGCCAATGGGCAGTAAGGTGAAGAGTGTAGACTTAAAGAAGTCTGAAAGAGAATATGAGGCCAACAAGAAGACAGCCAGAAAGAATATGTATGCTTGGCGGGCCGAGAACAGCACATATAATGCAGCGGCCAAGCTCCCTGTGCACATGTTCAAATTTGATTTTAATGAGGAATATCAGTATGTGATTGCCCTACTGAACAGGGTGACTGGCCAGCCTGATACTGGAGAATTCAGAGATTGGATGTATGGCATAATAATGATGTGCCTATATGCAGACATCAAGCCACTGTGGGACCAAATAATTAGTGATGCTCTGCATGAGCAGCTGCTGAACCTGGGAGGTTCAGATTGTGCCTTCTACATGACCTCTTATATTGTTTATTCCTGTTCTTATAGAGGCACTTTTGATGCCCTGGTCACAGATGGAAAACTGACGGGCACAAATGCAGCATATATATGGGATCATCATCCCCAGCTGCAAAGAACCAAGTATATAAGGGATTACAAACTGGTCAATGATGCATTCTCCATGCATCTGGTAAGGACCATGGAAGATGACAGGACAAAAAGACTAAGCATGGAGGCTCAGGAGGCAGTATACAGGCATGGGGCATGGTACATCCAATTTGCCACCTTTTCCTACATCAGGATAGAAGGTTTTGAAGGACATCCCCTGATGCTGCCAAGATATCCTACTGATGCAGTAGTTTTAATGGAATTTATCAGGCAGGGCTCCACCATCATACAGATGTATAAGGATGCCAAGAAGCTGCCCCCAATTTTGTTCCCAGTCAGTATCGGCAAATACATATGCCCTGACTCAGATAATATAAAGAAGGTGATGGTCACTCTAAACAAGATGAATTTACTACCCTTCCCAGTAACGAGACCATATGATCCTTACGGCCGAATGCAGAAGATTCTAGGAAAGCCTATTCATCAAAGGCACCTAGAAGATTTTTGGGCTGACTGCGAAGATGAGGCAGAGGCCAGGAGGAGGAGGTATCAGAGGTTGACTCTAAACCAGATCAGGACATTCGATTGCGTGCCCCTCCCTCAGCAGCTGAAGAGTGATGACGGCAGGATCATGGCAGATGAATACAAGCAAAAGAAGATCTACAATGATACTATCTCTGCACCTGACCTCACCATGCAGGAGGATATGTCCTTGGACCCATTCTTTGCCAGAACCATACACTTGACCCAAGCTTGGGTAGATGCACAGGTAGAGGCACTGAAGAAAAAGGGTGTTGCCATCACGGTGGACAACAAAAAGAAAGGGCAGGACATCCCTGCAGATGAATATGATGACTCCCTGCTAGAGAAGCAGAAGACTAAGGGAGAGAGGATTCCTCCACCATAGCAGCCTAACAAAAGGGCCCCAAGGGGGAAGAAGGTGGAGAAGGGACCCAAAGGGGTCATAATTGACCGGGCAATATTCACAGCGGAGGAGGCAGCTAAATCAGGATCAGAATCAGATTCTCCTCCAAAGCCCAAGAAAACCAAGACAGCAGAGGCTGGAATCACAGAGACCCAAGAAGTGGGTCAGTCGTCCAAGCAACCATGCAAAGATATCCTCATGGAGGAGGAGCCTGAAGAAGAGGAGGAACCTCCACTGGTAATTAGAAGAAAGAGGAGAGCTCCGCAGGTGTTGGTTCCTACCACACCTAAGAAACCAAGAACATCCATGAGAGGTGAAATAAGTCACCCCCCAGCACAAGTACAAGGGGCAGGTAGTGAAGTGCAGAAGGAACTTCAGCATAACGTTCCACTTCCTACCATTGTCAAGTTCAAAATTGAACTGGCAGAAGAGCAACAAAAGGAAACATCTCAGGCACAAGCAGAAAAGCATGTCTTGCTAGACGAGACAATAAACTTGTCTGATGATGAGGTGGTGCAGGATGTAGCTGCACAAGAAATGGAAACACTTGCGGCTGCTGGCATCAGTGTGACTCCTCACAAGCCTCCATCTGTCCAATCAATGCTTGAGGAGATGAAACAAGCAGAGGCGGAGCGAGAAAAGAGCCCATAACTAGAGAAGGGCCCAGAGCAGGTAGCTCAGGACATAGGGCTGGACACACTGATCGCCGAGGTGACAAGTCCTGCAGTGGTCGACTTGACAGAAAAACAGGATGCAAGTCCTGAGAAACCAGTAGGATCACCTGATAAGGGCCACCTAACAAAGGAGATAGAGATGGCCGAAGCAGAGGGCCATACTCTTGAATCAGGCCAGCAAAGCCCACAAGATGCATCAGTAGGACCTGCTATAGAAGAGGTCCAAGAAATAAGGGCTGATGAAGAGAAAAAAGAAGAAATAAAGGATCCAGTTGCTAAGGCACAAGAGGTGGATAGTGCAGGCACAGAATAGGTAGCAGCTGCAGAACAGATGCCATCACCTCGGGCGGATCCTATGATAGCTGGTACGGTGGACATGCCACGAGAAATTGAGAAACAAAAGGAGGATGATCAACCTCCACAAGGGGAAGAACCGGGGATAGGTGAAGTAATAACGGAGAAAGATCATGGTCATCATGATCTACATACAGGTACACTGCAGGGTTCCCCACACAAAGAAGATGCTCCCCTAGAAAAGGAAGTTCCTCAACAGGAGGAGGCACCTCAGGATCAACAGCAGCAAGGCGAGCATCAGGAGAAAGAAAAGGAAAAATCACCATCTCCACAACATGTATTGATAGAAACGGGAGATAAGGGTGAACAACATCATGATGCTGAAAAGCATGATCAGGTGCCTCCATGGTTAGAAAAGGAGGTGAATGTTGAGGAGGAACTTGAGATTCAAGAGTTCGACGTCTCCACCCTTTTCGCCGCAGATATAATGAAGCCCAGAAGAAAGGCCAGAATGACTTCGGCCATCAAAAGAGATCCGGTGACAGGGAGAAGGACCGCACAAATTGCTGTGCCTGCCGTAGAGAAAGAGAAAGGCAAAATCAATGTGGATGAATTCTAGATAAGCATAGTTGATTTGGGTTTTGCCAATGAAGAGCAGGAAGGTCAGGAGGGAAAAGACATCATAGACTCTCTAATTCAGAAAGTGAAAAGAGAGAAGGAGAAAAATAAGCAACATAAAGAGCACATTGCTCAGTTGCATGCATACATTAAGGGTTTAACCAACCCTGAGGATACTACAGGTGAAGCTGCAGTCCCATTGACTGCCATTTCTCAGGAAGAAGTGAATAAACTGGACCTCATGAAACATGAGGCTTCCGTAATAAGAAGATGGATGTCATCCACATTAGATGATGCTATAGAAATAATGAAGGGTTCTTTGAAAAGATGGAGCATATTGAGTGACTCCAAAACCAAGGTGGACAGGTTGCAGATGCAGACTGGAGAAAGGTCTTATAAACTGGAGAAAGTCCTCAGCCTGTTGGGAGAAATAAGGAAAATAAATCCACAACTGCTTATCAGTAAGTAGGTATTGAATAATAATACTACATTGTTAGTGGATATCTAGTACAAAGATGTATAGTTTGAATGCGGAGTCCTCAAGAGATGTAATAATAAGCTGAGGGAGATCAGCATGAGGCTACGCGATTTAATGGGCATTGAGGCAGACATGCTAGAAATGCTAGAGGGCAAAGTGGAAGGGAAAATTGAGAATCAAGATGAAGATTCTGCCCTTAAGGCTCTGTGTAATAACTTCCAAATGGAAGATGATGGTCCGCTCGTCCACTTGACAGAAGAGGTAATAAATAAAATGATGAGGATCAAGGTCAAGATGGAGACCTATAATGAGACATTACAAGATAGAGAAAATAAGCTGGATAACAGCAAAGATAAGTATGAGGCACACAAACACGCCATTATCAAGGCAAAGACTCAAGATGGCGGAGGAATAGATCAGGTTGTGCAGTCATATGAACAAATCCAGAGCAGCATGCAGCCCCATATGCAGCAGCGTCATCATCAGGATAGCGAAGAGTCAGGAAGTGATGCACATGATGATGACCCGCATGCATCAGATGAAGAGCATGATGAAGATACATCATGAAGGGGGGAATATTTTGCATATGCAGTATAGATAGTTGCCAGCTGGCAACTTGTGCTTTTTTTGTAAAATTGACAAGTCATGAAATGATGACCATTGATTTGTATTGACATATCAAATCCGTAGATCTTTTGTAACAGATTCCTCACCTTATTCTATAAAAGGTGGTGGAATGCTTTGTTATATGGATTCGAAACTTAATTGAAATCTGTTTGCTGAAATATTCAGGGCTCATTTCAAAGCTGCTGTATATGTACATGTCTTTTGCATACTTAATGAAAGGGAAGAGTATTTTGATTACAAATCTTCGTAAATCTTGAGTAATCTGTGTCTGAATTCTGGATATGTGCTTTGATTTGCTGCATCCCTTGGAGTGCTCATCATGTTGCATGTATTGTTTTCATTCATTATCCTCTGAAGTTTGCATCAACTGTATCTAGCTGTGGAATGTCCTGGTGAACATATGGTTTGATTTCTTCTCCTCATGACAGTATCAAGCATGTATGTGGATCAAAAGCTAAAGGTTCAACTTAATTAGAAGCATTCCCTTTAATTTCTTTCAATTTTAGAAAATCTCACTGTCATAATTGCAAATAACGGATAATCTTAAGCAAACAACCCAAAATATGCAGACATCTCGTAGATAATCGTAAATATTTAGCATATTTGAACACTAAGCATGCACAATTGAAAATATCATGCAAAGATCTAGGTATTTTACTTCGTTTCATCAAATAACCGCATAATTTGATTTCTCTGTAAAGAATTTCTGCAGGAACGTCATGATGATAGTACGTTTTCATGTAAGGCCCCAAAATGGAAATAGCAGTTCACATTAACTACTGAGTAACGTCAGTCGATTAAGACCTAATCACCGGAGACTTGGGATCATGAATTCTTTGAATTCACTGTATCTTTCAAGATGAATAAAAGTTAATGTGTACTTTTATTCTATGTTTGTTTGTGACTAACATCATGACCAACAGAAACCTGTAGACCAAGAAAAAATGAAAGTTCACCCAACATTGACATTTCAAATTTTGCAGTCATAACCTGTGGAAAATATAGGCTGAGTTCATCATCATCACTGCCAAAAATAATGTCATCCACATAGACAACCACTATTAATATGGAATCATTTTTGGTCATAAAGTATAAGTTACTATCAGCACCGCCTCTAGTGAACCCTTGTGACTGTAAATGCTTGTCTAGTTTAGCATACCAAGCTCTAGGAGCTTGTTTAAGCCCATAAAGAGCCTTTTTCAATCTGTAAACATGATATGGTTTGTCCTTGTTAACAAAACCTTCTAGCTGATCCATATATACCTCCTCTTCTAAGTCTCCATTTAGAAAAGTTGTTTTTACATCCATTTGATAGACCTTGAAATTTTTATAAACATAATATGCAAGAAACAGTCTAATTGCTTCTAGTCTTGCTACAGGAGCAAAGGTTTCATCAAAATCTATACCTTCTATCTGAGGATAACCCTTACAAACCAGTCTATCTTTGTTTCTAACAACAACTCCATTTTCATCAAGTTTGTTCCTGAAAACCCATTTAGCCCCAATAATATTTTTATCTTTTGGTCTTGGAACAAGTTCCCAAGTGTTATTTTTCTCTATCTGAGCTAACTCATCTATCATAGCCTGAACCCATAAGTCATCTTGACTAGCTTCAGCATATGTTTTAGGTTCTAATTGAGACACTAGACAAATATGAACCTGCTGATTTGCTTGAGCAGTTTTTCTTCTAGTTTGTATGCCAAAGTCTAAGTCACCAATAACATGTTCATTTAGATGATTCTTTTGCAACAATCTTCTAGAAGGAGTATAAATAGAAGATTTAGAAGGAGTATTAGTTTTAGGACTTATTGATTGTCCTTGAGGCACTCTGGGATTTGATTCTTCTTCAGATTTCTCTAACTCTTCTTTTGTGCTTGGCTCTTCTTGAATGATTTCTTCAACTTGTTGAAACTAAGGTTGCTATTCTTGCTGCAAATTCTCAACCACTTTGACATTAGAGCTTTCAACTATTCTTCTTAATCTCTTATTATAACATTTGTAAGCCTTTCTATGAGTAGAGTAACTAGAAAGATCCCTTCATCACATCGTGATTCAAAACTTCCTAGATGATCTTCTCTTCTTATGTAACATTTGTTGCCAAAGATTTTAAAATAAGATACATTAGCTGAGTTACCATACCAAAGTTCATGTACCTGGTTTTGACTCTTATTTGTACTCTATTCAAGGTGTAAATTGTTTTATGAACTCCTTCTTTCCAGAAAGCATTTGATAGTCCAGCATCTTGAAGCATAGTTCTAGCCATCTCTTTTACTGTCCTATTCTTTCTTTCAGCCACCCCATTTTGTTGAGGTGTTCTAGGAGCTGCAAACTATCTTTTTATGCCATGTTTTTCACAATATTCCAGAAAAGAAATAGAAGTATACTCTCCTCCATTATCAGACCTTAAACATTTCAGTTTTAAATCTATTTCTCTTTCTACCATTCTTTTAAAGATCTTAAATTTCTCTAAAGCCTGAGACTTATGCTTTAAAAAAATGACCCCCAAGTCATTCTTATGAAATCATCTATGAATAACATAAAATATCTTTCACCATTTAAAGATTTTGTTCTGGTTGGACCACATAAGTCAGTGTGAACCAACTGGAGAGGTTCTGCAAAAAATTGTTCTTTAGATTTATGAACATTTCTTGTTTGTTTACCTTGCTGACACTCTTTACAAATCAGATTTTCAGGCTTAGAAATAGTAGGCATATGTCTAACATTTTTGTTGTGACTGATTTTAACTAAGTTATCAAAATTTATATGCCCCAACCTCCTATGCCAGAGTTTACTTTCCTCAATTTGACTCATAAAGCATATATTGTTTTTGCATTCATTAGCAGATCCATGTAGATTATAAATGTTACCTTTAGTTCTCAAACCTAAAGCAATTCATAAATCTGACTTACACTCAATAGATTATGAGTTAGTCCTTCAACAAAATAAACATCTTCTAGAGGTGTGTTATCTTCTTAAAGAATTGTACCTTTTCTTGTGATCTATAAACAATAATGATCACCGAGCTTAACTGACCCACTTGAACAATTTTCAAATGAAGTAAATTTACTTCTATCCCTAGTCATATGATGAGAACACCCACTATCTATAACCTAGATTTCATTTTTCTTTGCATGAAATGCAACTTCAACAATCATAGCCTTGCTCATTTTGGGCACCCATTTCATTTTGGGTTGCTTAGTAAGAGAAACAATTTTTGATTTACAAAACTTGGCAATATATCCAAGTTCTTTGTAGTTGAAGCATCTTATCTTGTTCAGAAAATTAAAGGTCCTACCATTCAGAAAATTGGGCTGCTTTCTAAATGCAAACTTACATTCAATTGCTCTATGCCCATATTGATAACAATAAAAACAATAACCAGAGAATCTAAAAGGCATTTTACCTTTAAACTAATTATCATTAGAGCATTGGCCTTTTGAGAAGCCTAGACCAGTCATGTCTTTATACTCTTTTTGTTTACCTGGCATATCAGCAAGTATATCACTGTTGTTACACATTGCAAGTTCTTTTCTTAGTTTAACTATTTCAGCCTCCTTGGAACAACACTCTTTATCCTTGGATTTTAACTGTTCTTGAGTATCTGAAAGTATTTTTCTACTTTCTTGAAGACTCAATTTTAAATCAAAAATCTAGTTTTCTTGATCAGCTATTAACTTACTTTGCACTCCATTTTCCTTTTTAAACCTTCTAATTTCACCAAAGGCACATTTTAACTCTCCTTCTGAGTCAACTTCATTTTTAGACATTTATGCTCGTTCTTCTTCTAGAACAACAATAATTGCTGCCATGAAGAGTGTTTCATCTATTTCATCAGAAGATTCCTCTGATGCACTATCTGGTATTCTAGCAATTAGACTCCTTTTTTTAAAAGTACTTTTCTTGTTAGTGTTGAAAGGTTTTTTCTTATATTGTTTTCTATTATCCTCTTGTTCACTGTCAAGTTCTAGATTAGGACACTTTGCTGCATAATGTCCTATTTTTCCACAGTTGAAGCATTTAAAAGGTAATTTTCCTTTATATCTATTTGATCCTCTTCTGAGGTTACTCACAAAAATAGATTCATGTTCACTAATATTTTCAGTTTCATGACTGGTTTCAATTTCCTTTTTCACAGTTTTAAAAGTTGCTTCCTTAATTTCTTTACTAGGGTTTTCATTTTCCATTCTCATTTCCTATGTAGTAAAGACTCCAAGAATAGAATCAATAGTTATTGTCATTGGGTCTTTATCTTCAACCACAGAGGTTTTGGAGTCATATTTGGGAGTTAGGGTCCATAAGACCTTCTTAACTATAGTTATCTCTTCTAGTTTCTCCCCTAGACCTCTAATACTATTAACAGTTTCTTGAACTCTTTGAAGATATTCAGCTATGTTTTCATCATCTTTCATTCTCATTCTTTCAAACCTTTCTCTAAGGGCTTGTAACTTAGCTTCTTTAATGCTTTCATCTCCTTCATAAATATTTGAAAGTTTATCCCAAATACTTTTAGTTGTATCACTTTCCATAACTTTATTTAAGACTTCATTAGTCAAACCACAACAAATAGCACTAGCAGCTTTTGAGTCACAATCAAGGGCCTTTTTTTCATCAGCATTAGATTCTTTACCTATGATAGTATAGCTAGTTTAAATGGCTTCCTAGACATCATATCCTAAAGCTTTGATATGATGAGTCATTCTATATTTCCAGAAAGTATAATTTGTACCATCAAATAATGGTGCTTTGGATGAGGAAATACCATCTTGGAAAGACATGGTTACCACTCAACTAGGAATCCCCTTAGGTTTATTAGGCCTTATAGATAAAGGGTTTGGCTCTGATACCACTTGTTAGAGTGCTAAGGATACTAAGAGGGGGGTGAATCAGTATCCTAGATATCTTTTTACTCTTAGTGGAAATTATTACAGATTCTGATTTGTATTCCACTTAAATATATTCAACTAAATTGATCAAATGCATATGACCATAGAATAAACTAAATTAGAATGATTATGTGCAAGTATGAAACTGAAATATTCAATAACAGATTGAAAGCATACCACATAAATTAAAGACATAGAAATTTGTCCTGAGTGGAAAACCCCGAGGATAAAACCACTTGAAAAAAGTGCCTCACTGGCTTAAAATATCACTGATTACTGTGCCTCACTGGCTTACAATTTGCCTCTCTAGCATACTTTTAAAAAATCACAATTGTTTGAAGAATTTTCATACAGAGGGATACTCTGTTTCACTTAAAATCATATACTGTCAACAATGTATGAGCAGGATACACACGCCACATACATCATTCACATTATACCATTTATATAAACATCATTTTACATTTTGTCCAAAAATATTCTATTTTCCTATAGACAGTTTCATAACTGTAAACTGAAAACACACAATAGTTTACAACTACACCTTTTATAAAAAATAATCAACATCTTACCATGTTAACAACACGACAAGTAAAGAACAAAACAAAAAAACTGTTCATAATAGATTTAAGATGTAACTATCAACCATTGAACAACCCTTGAAAGGGTTAGAGAAAAACTATCGGTTGCTTAAGTGAAACCCTAGGGCTCAAAAACCCTAGTTAAATAACTTTCAAGCACTTCTTAAAAACCCACAATACTGATGAGAAACAAAATAAAAAGGATTCCATTTCTTCAAAACCCTCAATATTGCTAATAAAATAGTTTAAACACATAATAAGCACAACCCATAGCAACAATAATCTCTCCAATGAAAATGAACCAAAATACCAACCAAACTTACTGAAACCAATGAGTAAAACTGAAGATACTTAGTGTGCTTCATAGTCAACAAGATTAAATCCAGCTTTGTCACCTCTGGAGATACCTCAGACAGTCAAACAACAAAGATTCAAGCAGCTTCTTCCTTACATTCTAATGATTATGGCCAAGTCTTGATCAACTTTGTCACTTCACAAGGTCAACCTTCGAGCTCTCATGTCTCATTAGATAGATTCAACTGATTTGCCACAATTTTCCATGGTTGCATATCAAACCCTTATCAGATGTAGTGAAATGATGAAATGAAGTGCCCAAACCAAACTTCATGCTTTTTGAGTCCCTTTTGCCCTAAAGAGGGCTCAAAATAAAGATAGAGGAATGACCTTTTATCTCTGTTAATACTCTCCCAACAAGTCAAAAACAAGGAATATCCAATGCATCTATATCATAAGCCTAATGAAAATTAAACAATACAAAGTGGTTTAAAATGTTTACCACCTAAACCAAGGGTTCGCATAGATATTTACTAGATAATGCCATATGGTGCCAAATAAAGACTTGTCACTTTGCCATTTGATGAAGTATCACATGATGCTCGGTTACATTAACCTTCACAATGACTAAAACATATAACTTGTCACTTTATGCAATATCATTAGACATTGTGAAAACAAGATAGCAAATCACATTACACCAAGTCAAAAGTCAAAGTAGAATATGCTGACCAAAAACAACATCTCCAAGTTTCATATCATTGCCAAAATACCAACTGGGGTAACAAAACAAATCACATCATAATGCGAGCGCATTATAATGCGCTCACATTATGATGAGCATAACTGGCAATACACGTGCCAATTGCATTTGCTTGAAAGTTTCTAAAGCCTTTTCAACAAATCCATTTTTTGCATATCTTGCAATCATTGCATTCCATTATAGAACATCTCTTTGAGGTGTTACGTCTTAAAATTGGCATGCCTTGTCTATGCTTCCACACTTTACATACATGTCTACAAGGGCAGCTGCACTTCATATTGTCTCTGTCTATTTCTCTCCCCTCTCTACGTCCTACCCTTTCTTTGAGTCTCTGATTCCCTCCCCTCTCTACCTCCCACATTCTCTCTCACTCTCTTCTTCCCTCCCATAACTACCTTCTACTATCTCTCTCACTCTTTACTTCCCTCTCCTATCTACCTCCTACCCTCTTTCTGAGTCTTTGATTCCTTTGCCTCTCTACATCATACCTTCTCTCTTACTCCCTTCTCCCCTTCCCTCTATACCTCTTACCCTCTCTCTCACTTTCTACTTCCCTCCCCTATCTACCTCCTACCCTCTCTCTTAGTCTTTGCTTCCCTCCCCTGTCTACCTCCTACCCTCTCTCTCTTCTTCATTGCCCTGTCTACCTCCTACGGTCCTCTCCCACTCTCTACTTCCATCTTGTCTCTACCTCCTATCCTCTCTCTCACTCTCTACTTCCCTCCCCTCTCTACCTCTCCTCATTCTTTCCATCCAAAGAAATTTCATAAATTATCTTGTTTCCATTTCATTGAATCCTAATTTATATCATCATCCATCTTTACATGTCATATTTTTCTTACATGTCCATGTTCTTTGTCGACAAGGGAGAGTGAGAGGGAGTCCAAAAGGGAGAGAGGATGGAGATGGAGGGGAGAGAAACCTGGGAGAGATACCTGGTGATAGGGAGAGAGAGAGAGAGAGAGAGAGAGAGAGAGTCCTAGTTTTCTTGTTTTGGAGAGAGAGACAGAGGGTGGGTCAGGTTTATGAGTTTAGGATTGCTTAAGTTTAGGGTTTAGGGCTGCTCAAGATTATGGTTTATCATTTAAGGGTTAGGATTTAGGGGTATTATTTAGGGTTTTGGGGTTTTGGGAGAGAGAGAGAGGTTTAGAGTTGCTCAGGTTCAGGGTCATGATTTAGGGTTTATGAGCTTAGGGTTGCTTAGACCTTTAGGGGAATTATTTATTGTTTATGAGTTTAGGGTTGCTCAAGTTTAGGGTTTAGGGTTTAGGGTTAGGGTTTAGGTGTTAGGGATTTAGGGTTGCTTGGGTTTAGGGTAAATAGGGGTTAGGGCTTAGAGAGAGAGAGTGAGGGGATCGATAGAGGTTTAGAGGTTTGGGATTTAGGGTTGCTTAGTTTTATGGTTTAGGGGTTAGGGGTTAGGGTTTAGGGGCATTATTTAGGGTAACTTAAGGTTTATGTTTTAGGGGTTAGGGGTTAAGGTTTAGAGGTTTAGGTTAGGGTTTAGAGAGAGGACCAATAGGGAGATATAGAGGAGATCGAAGGGAGACATAGGGAGATAGAGGGTGAGGGACATAACTAGAGACATAGGCAGAGAGATTGAGAGGTAGACTTGGATGATAGAGACAAGGAGATAAGGTTTAGGGTTGATCAGATTTAGGGTTGATTAGGTTTAGGGTTTAGGGGTTAGGAGTTTAGAGAGGGAGAGATATGGAGATAGAGGGTGAGGGACATGGCCAGAGACATAGCCAAATAGATTGAGAGGTAGAGAGATGATAGAGACAAGGAGATATGGGTTTAGGGTTGATCGGGTTTAGAGTATAGGGGTTAGGAGTTTAGAGAGCAAGAGATAGGAATATAGAGGGTGATGGACATAGCCAAAGACATAGGCAGAGAGATTGAGAGGTAGAGGGATGATAAAGACAAGGAGATAAGGATTTAGGGTTGATCAAGTTTAGGGTTGATCAGGTTTAGGGTTTATGGTTGGTATATATGATGTATAGAATGGTGTAAATGACTAACATATTGGCACTTATGATGTTCTGATGGCTCTTGTGTCTGGCAGAGGGTAGAATGACACCTGTGACTAGCTAGGTATAGAATGATGTTTGTGATTGATAGGTAGGTGCTACTAAGGAGCATATTGGCACATATGATATACAAAATGGTGCAAATGACTAACAGATTGGCACTATGATCTTCTAATGGCTACTGGTGAGTTATTTGTTTGATTTTGATTTTTTTGGGATCATTTGAGATGGAGATTAGATTGATTTGGGATGGCGTTGGGATGAAATGGATTGGTGTAGGGATGATGAGAGGTGAAAAGGACTAGATTAGGAACAATTTGGGAATTATTAGAATAGTTTTAGGGATGGTCTAAAGTGGTTTAGTGCTGATTAGGGAATGAATAGAATGATTTAGGAATAGTTTAGCGATAATATTTGAGATGAAATTCACGTTGATTGGAAAATGATTAGGGATGAAGTTAAATTGATTTGGATGTGATTTGGGATGGTGTGAAGTGGTTTAGGGCTGATTAGAAGTGGTTTAAGGATTATTAGAGATGAAATTGAATGGATTAGAGATGTTTTGGGATTGATTAGGAATGAATTTGGTTGGAATGAAAGCTTAATGTTTTCATGTTTTCACATTATAGAGATTGGGAGAGATAGGGAGATAGAGGTTTAAGGTTGCTTCCAGGTTTTATGGTTTAGGGACCTTAGGGGTTTTGGGGTTTAGGGTTGCTCATTTTTAGGGTTTAGGGGTTAGGGTTTAGGGACATTATTTAGGGTTTAGGGTTTAGGGTTTACGTAGTAGGGGTTAAGGTTTAGAGGTTTAGGTTTATGGTTTAGTTTGAGAGGTGAATAGGGAGATACAGAGGAGATCGAGCTTGGGAGAGATATCTCTATCTCCTCTATCCCTCTCTCTAACTATACCTACTTTTGCTTCCAAGTTTTATGGTTTAGGGACCTTAGGGGTTTAGGGTTGCTAGATTTTAGGGTTTAGGGTTAGGGGTTAGGGGCATTATTAATGGTTTAGGGTTTATGGTTTAGAGGTTTAGGTTTATGGTTTATGGTTTATGGTTTAGAGGTTTAGGTTTATGGTTTAGGTAGAGGGGAGAATAGGGATCCCTATCTCTATCTCTCTAGATGTATGGATCCCTATCTCTTAATCTATCCCTTGCTACCTCTCTCTCCTCCTCTTTATCTCTCTCCCCATCCTTCTACCTCTTGAAATCTCTCTCCCTATGTCTCTAGACATCTCTTGATCTCTTTCCCTATCGAGCTATCTATCCTCATAACCCCATCTCTTAATATACCCCTCTCTACCTCTCTCTCTGTATTTCCCTATCTATCTCTCCCTTGCTAGATCTATCTCCCTATATGTCCCCTCTATATATGTATCTCAATCTTTCTCCCTCTATAGACCCCTTTATCTATCTCAATCCCCATCTCTCCCTTTCCCTATCTCTATATCCACCTATCCTCTCTATCTCCATGTCCCTCTCTATCTCTCCATGTCTCCCGATCCCTCTTTATATATAGGATAGAGAAATGGAGAGAGAGAGAGAGAGAGAGAGAAACTGTCTCATGTAGATACAAGGTTACCTTTATGTTATCACACTTCCCATAATGTGCTCGCATTATTGGAAGCATGGAAAATGGTAAAAAAGAATGTGGGATCTGTGTTTCCAACCCCACATGCCTATTATTCCTACTTTTCACGAGTATATCAGACAAAAAAATACTTTTCATGTTGGTTGACTAATTGACATTCATTTTTATATGAATCCACCACCTTTTTTTGTTTTTTCAACGTAGAAGAAGTGATTTTTCATGTTTTTGGAGAAAATTTGATTAATTAAACTAAAAGTTTCATGTTTCATGTGTGATTTTGTTTCAAAGCTAATTAACATTGATATATAGATTGAATTTGATGATACATGTTTTTTTTTTATAGAAATTTTACTAATCCTATTCTAGAATTATATCGAATTCATATTCAAACTTGAGAAAAACAAGAATTTGAGGATTTTGAAGATATCTTTTGGAGAATTGGTCAACTGCAATATCGAATTCTAAGGTATGTTCAATTTTAATTCATATATAAATATATGTTCTTATGTTCTTTATGCCTTTAAATGTCTTTGTCTTTATGTTTTTATGTTCTTTATTTTCTTCTTGACATATATGTGTCTAGGTATATTAGTTAGTTCAGTCAAAGAGACTACGAATTCTTTATGTTTCCACCTTGTTTCTGCCCTTCATGCCTTTATTTCACCTATTTTCAGCTATACAAGAGAAAAACATTATCAAATACTTAATAAAATAAGTTTAGTGAACAATTGTTTGTCATACTCATATTCAAGTGTAAACATGGAGCCAAAATTGATTTTGGAAGACTCTTAATTTTTGCCGTAGGATGACATAAGATGATACAAAGGGAGTTACAAGGAGATAAAACACTAAAAAGGAGGTTTTCATGAGTGTAGGATAGTCATGTTTAAGTCTATATAATAGTCCACTATCATAGCCTATATATAACCCTGCTGCCATGTATGATCCTCCTTGTATTTGAAGGTCATTTTGCAATGCTATGAAAGTTATAATTTATTATAAAGTGGTCCTTCTTATTGCATCTATGTACAATGAAATTCATACATTTATACACTGTTTACAATGAATGTGTAAAGAGTTCTCTTCCTACAACTATGAATATGCTACAACTGAGATAAAAGTTTGTGCACATTACAATGATGAAAACCATCACTGTTATGCTACAACATGCTACAAGTCATCTATGTTACATGCTACAACATTTATGTTACTATGGAACACAAATGTACATGCTTACAACACCCAAAACATTTCATCACTAGCTCTTACATTCTCTATTTTCCTTGTCCTTTCTTGACCTCCAAGTGGCCATACTTCTCATACTCACCCATAGTGAGTGAAATGTACCACTTGCTTGCCCTACAAGTGAAAACTTGAACACAACTCAATCCATAGGAAAAACATGGAGTGCTAATCAAATGCCCCTACAAATGAAAGCAACTCACACTTATCTCCTTTACAAATCAAGTAAATACTCTATCCAAGTAGATCATTACATACTAACATAATTGAATGTTGATGTAGACTCATGTGAGAGTTGTTCTCTCTTTAAATTTGATGTTTTAGTGTGCTTTTTTTTTCTTTGTGGTTGCTTACTCTTGCATTTGTCATTTGGGTGAATCTCTAGATGAAGCTTCCAACACTTGTCATAACAATATCCTCCAACCTTGAAATAAGACCAATAGTTGTTAGCTTTGTACATACTCAAATCAACTTGTTTGTTATCTTCTTTGAGTTTGTTTTGGCCTTTCTCTTCCCTTATTTTTGGAGAGTTACTTCTTTTTCCATCCTTTCTATGGAAAATATGCTCGTTAGTGGTGTTTTCTTTGTGCATCATTCTATAATTTACTACTTCAGCTTTCTACTTCTTTAAACTTTCCACAAACCCCTAAACTTAGTAAACAGTCCTTATTTAGGTTGCCAAACTCCCAAATCCACACTCACATTTGATTGGAATGATAATTTATGATGTAGACCCAAGAAGGAATTCAAAGCATTGATACCATATTTCACAAATCAACTCAACCATAAACCAAAATCTTGCAATGGCCCAACTAGGTGCTTAAGGGCATCATAAGGCATAAGGGCTCCAATCTATTCCCCAAACCCTAACACAAGCATACACCATGTCAATATAATGTATTCAAACCAATTTTGTCACTTTTAGTGCCTGGAAACATCAACCAATGTTTGATCCACAAATCATTCCTTAAGGCATAGTAGCCTTCCAAACTTGCAAAATGTGTATAACTTTGTGAAAACTCAGCCATCCCACAAACCAAAAAGTATTTAGACACCCATTATGGAGTAGAACAACATATCAAAAGATTCCATGCCCTTGTTTCATGAAAAATGTGAGTTCTATTACTAGCCTTTTCTAGAAATAGGCCTAATTTGGTCCAATTAACAAAGCAACTACCCTAAGATCATTCAATAACCACTCCAAACCCCAAAACAACAGATCTATATGTCACAAAACTTCAAATTCCATCATTGGTTAGTATAGCCATGCTCATCTAGGGTGCAAACTAGAAAACCCTTCATTTCTTCACAAATAAGGGGGTTTTAATGAAAATCTCATATCCACTCCAACCCAAGACAAACTAACACTCGATTCAACTTTAAATAGGCATGCATATGCTCTAGGAATGCTTACTTGGTTTTGTTGCATTCAAATTCACAAAGAACCACTATTTAGCCACCCTTTCCACTTGGAAAATGCATGAAAACAAGGTATAACGAGTTACAGCAGAAAAACAGGGTATAAATTCTTATTTCTTCCTCCAAGTTCATCCTCCTTTCTTCTATTCAAACTAGATTCAAGTGTATATGTGTGTTCAAATGCATACTCCATGACTTATGTATGTTCAAGGAGTCTTGATATGAGGTGTCTTATTTAGAAGTTTGTAAAACCTTGTTATTCATTCTGACTGTGCTATTCATTGTCATTATAAAATTTCTAATGATCATTGTCTTATTATTCATTCTTGTAGAAATCATCATCATGCCAAAGAAATGAGCAAAGACTCTAACACCAGAAGAGCATGAAGTTGAGAATGAGAGGAAAAGAGAAAGAATGAGGTGAATTCAGGAAAGTAGGAAATTATCAACCATACAAGAAGATATTCCACCATTTCCAATTGAAGAGGAACGTGACATGTCTAACGAAGCTAAGAAAGAGATGGAATTGGTGGCACAAAGGGAATGAATGCAAAACCTCCATGTAATGAGGAAAGTGAATCTCCAAGTTGGAGGCACTCCATCGTCCATGGGTAAAGTCGAAGGAACACCATCATTATCTTCTCAAAATTGGAGACACTCCATCTTTCACAGGTGAAGTAGAAGGCACATCTACATTTTCTTCTCAAGTTGGTCACACACCATCATTCACACTTCAAATTGAAGGTACATCATTTTCAACCCTTTCACCTCCAATAGAAGGTACATCATCTATCCCATCTCAAGTAAATATTGAAGAGATTCTTAATGTTTAGTCTACTTTACCAAATAAAATGCCTCCTAGAATTTTGCATAGGAGGCCTAAGTTTTTAATTGATATTGATGAGAATGTATTGGAGCCCATGCATGATAAGATTCCCATGCACATTTTTCAAAGATATGGAAATTATTCTTTGAGAATTTAAATGAACCGGAAGATGTCAACTCTTTGTTGAACTGACGAGAAATCTGAAATTTAGGCCCACTATGAAGATTCTTGGCCTAAGAACATTGAATGCATCAAGTGAAAAATTAATTGTTAAGAATCTAATGAGTGTGTATGAGAGTGTGTGTTCCACCTCACACCAAGGATAGTAATGTCACACGATGTGTCATTACATCGACAATTGTAAGCCAACAAACAAAAAAATCTCACCTCATTAGAAAGACATGTCAATGAATGAAAATAAATAGAAAAACTCTAATGAGAGCCATTGGAAGATGTCAAAGAGTTGAGGATCCAAGCACTAATGAATTGTGGGCATTCTCTGGGAGACTCCCATGAAAAGACAAAGTTGTTACTGAAGCTTTGAGATCACTAATTGAGGACTTTTGGAAGAATTACACAAGGGTATCTCTGAATCAAAGGGATGTGGTAAGAAGGAGAATCGGTAGTTGAAACTGTGAGCCACACCCAAAGCATTTTTTGGATATGACTCAAATAGAGTCTTTTGGTAAATTTCTAGAGAAGTATCCTCAAATTAAAACTTCTCAAAGATATTTTGAAATGCTAAAACCTTTCTTTTTCAAAATAAATCACACACGCACTACTTGTTATAGATTACATATTGAATTTTCTAACCATTTTGATGTTTATCGGTCTATTAGTTTAGATTTGCATACTAACAATGTTTTGCAGGATTGTGGCATACGTGCCCCACCAACTACCTCAAGAGACTTCATATCAATGATTTTATGTGATAGAGAGGAAGGTCAATTTTTCTACAGGAAATTATACTTGGATGGCACATGTCAGCATTGTGGTGGCTTGCAATGTATGCCAATATGTGAACATATGGAAATAACACATGTAGTTGGAAACCAACTAGTAGAGTTCAGCAAGTATAAAACAGTGGCATACAATACAAGAGATGGTAAAGAAGCAAAGAGGTGTGAATATGTTATTTGGAAGATTCCAGTGTATCAGTTTATGCCTATATTTTGTGACAACATAGTGTATGAGTATGTAAGACATGCCCATAGATCTTGATGGTTGGACTTGCAATTCAAGTTATGCAAGGACACATTTCTAGTTGGTAGCATTGTTTCAATCATCAACTTTGTAGAGAACTACAGTCTATAGCCACAGTGTGAGGTGCAATCCCAATATTGTAACTTGACACAAGTTTCTATATTTGTGCACATCACATTCATTCATGTGAATGATAGTATAGAGGATGATAGAAAGATCATAAGTGAGTATCCTTTTTATATAAGCGATGATCGCATGCATTCTATGGAGTTCATGCAAGGTTGTTTTCAAGTGTTCTACAATGATTTGGCTAGAAGGGGCATATCATTCAGCCAGCATATCAGATGGTCGGATAATTATACATCACAATTCAAGAACTTGCAAAATTTCTATTGACTGAGTAGGAGGCATATGTTAGAGTGGTGTAGATACTGAGAGGGGGGGTTAATCAGTATCTAGGAAACTTTTCCTTTTCAATTCAATCTCAGTTTCTGACTTGCAAAGAATATCTTTAATAGATTCAACTGTATGTTCATAAGATAAAGCAAACTATAATTGTATAGAGAAAATTGAAACATTCAATAGCAGATCAAAAGCATTTCATAGAGACAAAATGACACAGTAATTTGTCCTGAGTGGAAAGCCCTTGGCATAAAACCACTCAAAAAAATTGCCTCACTGGCTTAGAGAAAATCTCACTGATTTACAGGCCTCACTGGCTAAGAATATTGCCTCACTGGCTAAAAATATTACCTCACTAGCATTTATAGTATTGCCTCACTGGCATCTTTCATATAAACATCTGAAGAATAGAAAAATCAAATACAGAGGGATGCTCTATTTCACTGCATTTCCCTTACTAATATAGTATATACAATGCATATATAAAGACACCTTTATATTCTACATCCTTTATACTATATATGTAATTTCATTTATATATTTCGAGTACAAGAAGATAACTATTTTTTTTTGTCTCTGTGATACAGGTAACAACAAAATAGGAATGGCTTTCTAAAGATTCCATAACTGTCACATATTTTACATAGTTTCATTGTGAAAAGAAAAATAAAACATTAACTGTCATACCACATTCTAACTCAGAATCTGTTGAGATATCAGATATATGATTACAACAGAGATAGTAACATTTTAACTGAAATAAAGAAGGTTTGGAGTACTATTGACCAAACCCTAACCAGGGTTGAAAACACAAGTAACCATTGCTATTAACTATTATAACTTTGTTCAAAACATAACCAGTTGCACAACAATGTGATGCCATTGTGAAACCCTAACAAGGGTTGTCGATCTGCTTCAATATAAACCACGAATGAAATCCAATATACCTTATTCGAAGCAAAGATAGTGTTCAAAAACAAAAAAAAAACATTTTCCTCTTTGATCTTTTCATGTCAACGTGAAACTGGCAAATGTAATCATAACTATCAAAAACAAAATCTAACAATATCACCTATTTACTGAAGTCAACTGGAGTTGTTGAAGAAACCAAACACCCTTTCTTTTTCATCATTGCGGCACAGGATATGAGATTTAGGACAAAATAGTATATCTGAGTTCAAAAACTATTCCTTCTCATCATTACGGCGCAGGGTATGAAACCCTAAACAAAAAGGCACTTTGTATCGAAATAAAAACACTATGATGTCTTTTACCATCAACCATGTGACCGGAGCTACAGGTAACTCAAGAGAATTCGGTAACATTTACCTTGTAAGAAAGCCTTAGCAAACCTATTCGGGAGGTCAACGAAATGTGCCGCTGAAGAACAAAAATGATAGGAGGTGTTACATGGTGGACAACTTTACAAATATAGACCTTGGAAAAAAATAATCATTGCCATGTGTAAAAAGAATGTCACCATTGACCAATATCTAAATAAAGAACCCAAGCAAAACACTGATTAAATTATTAATGCACATGATAATGTTGTGTAATAATCTGAGTCTAAAGGCAATCTGTTTGACTGAACCTTGTAACAAAGAAAGTATCAACATTATGGGCAATGACCATCTTTGCAATAAATCAACATAATAAACTATGAAACAAATGTCTTTACCAAACTCTCAACATTATGAAATGCCATGCCTTTGACTTTGACATAAGTGACAAAATAATGCTGCCAAAAATGGATATTGTTGCATGGTCAAAAACCTGTATCACTCATGAATGAAATGTTATGCAACCTGTAACAATCATGCAACCTATAACAATCCACCAAGAAAATATATTTCCAACATTTGCAACTATCACAAATATCATCAGATCGCATCAGGGCAACATCCAACATGTGTGTTTGAGCATCAGGGACAACAAACAATACTCTTGAGTAGCAGAGAGAACAACAATACTCCCCCTTTGGCTATGATGAGAAAACACACAGCTAGAGCATGAGAGAACATATAAGGAACAACACAACATCAACATGAGAGAACATATAAGGAATAGCAAACCCTTCTCCCGCTTTTGATCATTAGGACAAAGGGAAGACAGAAGAATAGAGCAAGTAGAGGAAGAGTGGCACAACACAACAGAGCAACCAGAAAACAGTCAGGGGACAAAGAAGAAGAAACAAGAAGCTCCCCCTGAAACCAAGAGTGGAGAAATATCAAGATAGAGAAGAAAAAGAAAGCACCCCAAGCTGATCTCGGAGACCTTCAAAAATAGATCGAGGAAGTGGCTTAGTAAAGATATCAGCCACTTGAGCAGCAGAAGAAACATAGTCCAGTATGACATCATTGAGGAGCACCTTATCACGAAGAAAATGATATTGGATATCAATATGCTTGGTATGAGAATGCATCACAAGATTTTTTGAGATGTTAATGGCACTGACATTGTCACATAGAATTCTAATAGGCTTACAGATAGGAACCTTGTAATCATTCAAAGTCTAAACCATCCAGAGAATCTGAGTGCAGCACGATGTAGCTACAATATATTCAGCCTCAGTTATAGACAGAGAAACAGAATCATGCTTTTTGCTATGCCAAGCAACTATTCTTCCACCAAGAAAGAAAGCACCACCTGAAGTACTTTTTCTATCATCAAGACTGCCTGCCCAATCAGCATCTATGTATGCTGTCAATGTGAAATCTGAATGTCTAGAGTACCAAAGGCCATAATCAAGAGTTCCTTGTATATATCTAAAAATTCTCTTTACTGCATTGAGATGAGCTTGCTTAGTAGTAGATTGAAAATGAGCAACTAAACAAACATCATGTATTATGTTAGGTCTAGTGGTAGTTAAGTATAACAAGCCGCCTATCATAGATCGATAAAAAGTATGATCAATATCAAGTTTATCACCTTTAGCACTTAATTTGCAACCAGTTTCCATAGGACTACTGACAAGATTGCATTCAGCCATTTGAAACCTTTTCAACATTTCTTTTGCATATTTGGTTTGAGAAAGAAAGATACCTACTTTGAGCTGAGAAACTTGTAGGCCAAGAAAAAATGAAAGTTCACCCAGCATTGACATTTCAAATTTTGCAGTCATAACCTATGGAAAATATAAACTGAGTTCATCATCATCACTGCCAAAAATTATGTCATCAACATATACAACTACTATCAAGATGTGATCATTTTTAGTCATAAAATACAGATTACTATCAGCTCCCCCTCTCGTGAAGCCTTGTGATTGTAAGTGTTTATCTAGTTTGGCATACTAAGCTCTAGGAGCTTGTTTAAGCCCATAAAGTGCCTTTCTTAATCTATAAATGTGATGTGGCTTGTCCTTGTTAATAAAACCTTCCGGCTGATCCATATAAACCTCCTCTTTTAGGTCTCCATTTAAAAAGGTTGTTTTAACACCCATTTGATAGACTTTAAAGTTTTTGTAAATAGAATATGCAAGAAAGATTCTGATTGCTTCCAGTCTTGCTATAGGAGCAAAAGTTTCATCAAAATCAATACCTTCTATCTAGGAATAACCCTTACAAACCAATCTAGCTTTATTTCAAACAACAACTCCATTTTCATCAAGTTTGTTCCTGAAAACCCATTTAGCCCCAATAATATTTTTATCTTTAGGCCTTGGGACAAGTTCCCAAGTGTTATTTTTCTCTATTTGGGCTAACTCATTTATCATAGCCTGAACCCACAAGTAATCTTGACTAGCTTTAGTATAGGTTTTAGGTTCTAGTTGAGATACTAAACATATATGAACCTACTGATTTGCTTGAGTAGTTTTTCTTCTAGTTTGTATGCCAAAGTCTAAATCACCAATAACATGTTCACTTGGATGATTCTTTTGTAATAATCTTTTAGAAGGAGTATAAATAGAGGTTTTAGAAGGAGTATCGATTTGAGGACTTACTGACTGTCCTTGTGAAGTTTCAAGATCTGATTCTTCTTCAGATTTTTCTGACTCTTCTTTTGTATTTGGCTCTTCTTGAATAATTTCTTCAACCTGTTGAAATTGTGGTTGCTGTGCTTGTTGCAAATTCTCAACCACTTTAACATTAGAGCTTTCAACTATTCTCTTTAACCTCTTATTATAACATTTATAAGCCTTGCTGTGAATTGAATATCCTAGGAAAATCCCTTCATCACATCTAGATTCAAAACTTCCTAGATGATCTTCTTTCCTTATATAACACTTACTGCTAAATATTTTAAAATATGATACATTAACAGTATTACCATACCAAAGTTCATAGGATGTGTACCTGGTTTTGAATCTTATTTGAACCCTGTTTAAGATATAAACTGCTGTATGAACTGCTTCTTTCGAAAAAGCATTTGATAGTCCAGCATCCTGTAGCATAGTTCTAGCCATTTCTTTTACTGTCCTATTCGTTCTTTCAGCCACCCCATTGTGTTGAGGTGTTCTAGGAGATGAAAACTATCTCTTTATTCCATGTTTTTCACAGTATTCAAGAAACATAGTGGAAGTATATTCTCCACCATTATCTGACCTTAAACATTTCAGTTTTAGATCAGTTTCTCTCTCTACCATGCTTTTAAAGATCTTAAATTTTTCTAAAGCTTTAGATTTATGCTTTAAAAAAGTGACCCAAGTCATTCTTGTATAATCATCTATGAATAACATAAAATATCTTTCACCATTCAAGGATTTTGTCCTGGTTGGACCACATAAATCAGTGTGGACTAACTGTAGAGGTTCTGCAGCAAATTGCTCTTTAGACTTATGAACATTTCTTATTTGTTTACCTTGTTGGCATTCTTTACAAACTAGATTTTCAGGCTTGGAAAGAGCAGGCATATGTCTAACATTTTTATTATGATTGATTTTGACTAAGTTATCATAGTTTTTATGTCCCAACCTCCTATGCCAGAGTTTACTTTCTTCAATTTGATTCATAAAACATAAGTTGTTTCTATATTCATTAGCAGATCCATGCAGATTATAAATATTACCTTTAGTTCTCAAACCTGATGCAATGACCTATTTGGCATTTTTGAGAATCTTGCAGCCTTGTGATATAAAGACTACATCAAAACCACTATCACAAATTTGACTTACACTCAACATATTATGAGTTAATCCTTCAAAAAAATAGAAATCTTCTAGAGATGTGTTGTTTTCTAAGAGAACTGTACCTTTTCTAGTGATCTGTAAACAATAATCATCTCCAAACTTAACTAACTCACTTGTGCAACTTTCAAATGAAATAAATTTACCTCTATCCCCTGTCATATGATGTGAACACCCACTGTCTATAACCCAGACTTCATTTTTCTTTGCATGAAATGCAACTTCAACTATCATAGCCTTGTTGTTTTTGGGCACCCATTTCATTTTGAGTTGCTTAGTAAGAGAAACAGTCTCTGAGTCACAAAACTTGGCAATATGTCCAAGTTTTTTGCAATTGAAACATCTTATTCTGTTTAGAAAGACAAAAGTCCTATGTTTCAAAAAATTTGGTTGTCTTTTATAAACAAACTGGCAGTCAGTTGCTCTATGTCCATACTGATAACAATAAAAACAATACCCAGAGAATTTAAAGGGCATTTTATTTATGAACTGATTATCATTAGAGCATTGGCCTTTTGAAAAACCTAGTCCAGTCATATCATTATACTCTTTTTGTTTCCCTAGCATATCAGCAAGTTTATCACTGTTGTTGCACATTTCAAGTTCTCTTTTCAGTTTGACTATTTCAGCCTCCTTAGATTTTAATTTTTCTTGAGAATCTGAAAGTCTTTTTTTGTTTTCTTCAAGACTAACTCTTAAATTAGAAATTTGTTTTTCTTGATCAGATATTAACTTACTCTGTAATCCATTTTCTTTTTTAAATCTTCTAATTTCACTAAAAGCACATTTTAATTCTCCCTCTAAATCAACTTCATTTTCTGATATTTCTACCTATTCTTCTTCTAAAGCACCAATAATTGCTGCCATAAAAAGAGTTTCATCTATTTCATCAGAGGATTCCTCTAATGCACTATTAATTATTCCAGCAATTAAACTTCTTTTCTTGAAAGTATTTTTTTTGTTAAAATTGAAAGGCTTCTTCCTATATTGTTTCTTTTTATCTTCTTGTTCACTGTTAAGCTCTAGATTAGGACATTTTGCTGCATAGTGCCCTATTTTTCCACAATTGAAACATTTAAAAGGTAATTTTCCTTTATATCTACCTAAACCTCTTCTGAGCTTACTAACAAAACAGATTCATCTTCACTGATATTCTTAGTTTCATGACTAGTTTCAGTTTCCTTTTTCATAGTCTTAAAAGCAGCTTCTTTAATCTCTTTTTTGGGATTTTCATTTTCCATTCTCATTTCATATGTAGTAAAGACTCCTAGTATAGAATCAATAGTTATGGTTTTCAGATCTTTATCTTCAACCATAGAAGTTTTGGAGTCATATTTGGGAGTTAGAGTCCGTAAGACCTTTTTAACAACAATTATCTCTTCTAATTTTTCCCCTAATCCTCTAATACTATTGACAGTTTCCTAGACTCTTTGAAGATATTCAACTATCTTTTCATCATCTTTCATTCTCATTCTTTCAAATCTTTCCCTAAGAACTTGTAACTTAGCTTCTTTAATGCTTTCATCTCCTTCATAAATATTTGAAAGTTTATCCCAAATGCTTTTAGTTGTTTGACATTCCATAACCTTATCAAGAACTTCATTTGTTAAACCACAACAAATAGTGCTAGCAACTTTAGAGTCACAGTCAAGTACCTTTTATTCATCAGCATTGGATGGTTTGCCAGTAACAGTACAATTAGTTTCAATGGTTTCCCAGACATCATATCCCAAAGCTTTGATATGACGAGTCATTCTGTATTTCCAGAAAGTATAATCTGTACCATCAAATAATGGTGCCTTGGATGAGGAAAGACCATCTTGAAAAGACATGGTTCCCACTCAACCAGGAATCCCTTAGGCTGATTAGGCCTAAACAATAGAGGGTTTGGCTCTGATACCACTTGTTAGAGTGGTGTAGATACTGAGAGGGGGGGTGAATCAGTATCTAGGAAACTTTTCCTTTTCAATTCAATCTCAGTTTTTGACTTGCAAATACTATCTTTAATAGATTCAACTATATGTTCATAAGATAAAGCAAACTATAATTATATAGAGAAAATTGAAACATTCAATAGCAGATCAAAAGCATTTCATAGAGACAAAATGACACAGTAATTTGTCCTAAGTGGAAAGCCCCTGGCATAAAACCACTCAAAAAAATTGCCTCACTGTCTTAGAGAAAATCTCACTAATTTACAGGTCTCACTGGCTAAGAATATTGCCTCACTGGCTAAAACTGTTTCCTCACTGGCATTTACAGTATTGCCTCACTGGCATCTTTCATATAAACATCTGAAGAACAGAAAAATCAAATACAGAGGGATGCTCTGTTTCACTGCATTTCCCTTACTAATATAGTATATACAATGCATATATAAAGACACCTTTATAATCTACATCCTTTATACTATATATGTAATTTCATTTATATATTTTGAGTATAAGAAGATAACTTTTTTTTTGTCTCTGTGGTACAGGTAACAACAAAACAGGAATAGCTTTCTAAAGATTCCATAACCGTCACATATTTTACATAGTTTCACTGTGAAAAGAAAAATAAAACATTAACTGTCATACCACATTCTAACTCAGAATCCGTTGAGATATCAGATATATGATTACAACAAAGATAGTAACATTTTAACCGAAATAGAGAAGGTTTGGAGTACTGTTGACCAAACCCTAACCAGGGTTGAAAACACAAGTAACCAATACTATTAACTGTTATAACTTTGTTCAAAACATAACCAGTTGCCCAACAATGTGATGCCATTGTGAAACCCTAATAAGGGTTGTCGGTTTGCTTCAATATAAACCACAAATGAAATCTAATGTACCTTATTTGAAGCAAAGATAGTGTTCAAAAACAAAAAAAAAACATTTTCCTCTTTGAGCTTTTCATGTCAACGTGAAACTACCAAATGTAATCAAAACTGTCAAAAACAAAATCTAACAATATCACTTGTTTACTGAAGTCAACTGGAGCTGTTGAAGAAACCAAACACCCTTTCTTTTTCATCATTGCGGCGTAGGATATGAGATACGGGACAAAATAGTATATCTGAGTCCAAAAACCATTCCTTCTCATCATTACAGTGCAGGGTATGAAACCCTAAACAAAAAGGCACTTTGTATCGAAATAAAAACACTATGATGTCTTTTACCATCAACCATGTGACCGGAGCTACAGGTAACTCAAGAGAATTTGGTAATGTTTACCTTGTAAGAAAGCCTTAGCAAACCTATTTGGGAGGTCAACAAAATGTGCTGTTGAAGAACAAAAATGATAGGAGGTGTTACATGGTGGACAACTTTGCAAATATAGACCTTGGGAAAAAACAATCACTGCCATGTGTAAAAAGAATCTGAATAAAGAACCCAAGCAGAACACTGATTAAATTATTAATGCACATGATAATGTTGTGTAATAATTTTTTAGTCTAAAGTTCATCTGTTTGATCGAACCTTGTAACAAAGAAAGTATCAACATTATGGGCAATGACCATCTTTGCAATAAATCAACATAATAAACTATGAAACAAATGTCTTTACCAAACTCTCAACAGTATGAAATGCCATGCCTTTGACTTTGACATAAGTGACAAAATAATGCCGCAAAAAATGGATATTGTTGCATAGTCAAAACCCTGTATCACTCATGAATGAAATGTTATGCAACCTGTAACAATCCACAAGGAAAATATATTTCCAACATTTGTAGTTGTCACAAATATCATCAGATCGCATCAGGGACAACAAACAATACTCTTGAGTAGCAGAGGGAACAACAGCATAATATTATAGGTGTTCAGCATATGTGGAACTTTTGTGAGGCTGGGCATGGAAAGGGGGAGCATGATGGTGCAGGAGCGTGTATCAAAAGAGCCATAGCATGAGAACAGTTAAAGTATAAAGACAATGCAAAGCTAACAGATGCAAAATCAATTGTCGAGTGGTGTAATGCTTCGATTGATCTAGGTAATTAAGGTAAGTCTTCAGTTCATAAATTTTTTTGGTTGATAGATGATACTAAGATTGCACCATATGAGGACTATTGTACACTAATAGGATCAAGTGAGCTACACTCTATTAGAAGCTCAATTGTAGGTTCATGGAGTATAAATACACGAAAGATAGCGTGCTTTTATTCTGGATGTACAATTCAAGCCTAGAATGAGTGTGAGTCAAGGGAGTGGGTTGACAAATGGCAATTCAGTTATCTTTGCCCACTTGACACGTAGCGACCCCCGATGGCACTAGGATTGACAGAGATGGAATTGTCAGTTGACTTTGACCACATATCAGATCTAGTTCAACCAGGTAATATATCTACTTGCATAGTTAAATTTGAAATTCCTAATGTTATCTTAAACTTTGTAGTATTTTTGTAATGTTGTGGAAATTTCATCTAATTTGCTGCACATATCATTGTAGGGCATGTTTATATAGTTATTGCAGATGAAGCTAATGAAAAGGGAACACATTATTACTTGTGTCAATGTGTTGAGGCCAAAAAGAAATTGGAGGCCCCAGTTACAGATGGAGAAAACATCGAATACCCTACAGGCTCGGTGGTCATTACTGTAACATGGCTTAGAAGGTACCCACATAAGAGTCTTAATGTTTGGCTGTTTGAGGACTTTGACACACATTGGAAGATTATTCATTACTCCAACCTTGTTGTGGCAACCAATGTTCATTTGATACAATATCGAGGTAGACCTTTGAATTAGACCTTGTGGAAGGTACATGACTCTGACCATGAGGCCATACTTGACACAATAAAGAGTAGAGAAGACCCAGATGGTTCGTTAGATTAATTTGTAAGTATGCACAAAACTTTCCTAGATGGTTACATGTACTTTGTTTTGGATATAAATAGTAGTATGAATTGCTTCCCTCTAGTATATTTATGTTTAGTCAATTTTCTTTTTGATGCTTCTCACAGGAGGTCACAACTCTAGTCTGTCCAACTACAGACAAAGAAGCTTAAGAAAAGATGATGGAGATTGATTATCAGATGGTGGTAAGTGATCGATTACATAAGTGATGTTATATATTTCATGTACATTTCGTTTGATTTGTTTCATGAGGTTAGATCTAAGAAATGGATGAAGTTGATCCTAATTGGTCTTAATCCTGTTCACTCATGTTTCACTCATGTCATATCAAGATTCATGTCAAAGGGTTTGGATGTTAGTTCATAACATTCATGTTTATCATGTTACAATAGTAGGACATAGTTGTTTATGTCATTGGTTCATGCCATTGGATCATTGGATTTTGGTTGTGCTTCTTCATCATAACATGTCATGCTTTCAAGAGTTAGATTGGGTTGTGGTTCTTCCTCATGTTTGGAAAGGTGCTAGGAGTGACATTTTACATTCCATAGCTTGTGGGACCAAACAAACTTTGCCAACATGTTGGGGTGGGTAGGTAAATACCAGGGGAGGTCTCGTTTCATGTGCCAAGTGTCGCATTCATTCGGGACAGTAGGCTACCGATAAAGTCCTTTAAGCGCCCTAAGAGGAAAAAATTGCCAAACTTTGATGGGATAATTCTCAGAATTCATGGCATCTAGGAATGTTCTGTTTGGACCTACATGTGTACATGGGGTCCATCCACAATAACCTCTCTCGGTTTCATTCAACTCCAGTCTGTTTGACTGTGTCGAAATCAAATGCATTCTTACAAAATGCTTCAGTTTCATGTAGTGGAAAGGTGCTAGGAGTGACATTTTGCATTCCACAGCTCGTGAGTCTGAACGGACTTCGCCAACGCATTGGGGTGGGTGGGTAAATGCTAGGGGAGGTCTTGTTTCATGTGCCAAGCATCGCATTTGTTCGAGGCAACAAGCTACCAGCAAAGTCCCTTAAGTGCCCTAAGAGGAAAAAACTACAAAACTTTGACGGGATAGTTCTCAGAATTTGTGGTAGCTGGAAATGTTCTATTTAGACCTATAGGTGCATGTGAGGTCCATCCACAATAACCTCTCTTGGTTTCATTCAACTCCGGTCCATTTGACTGTGCTGAAATCAAATGCATTCTTGCAAAATGCTTCAGTTTCGTGCAGTGGAAAGATGCTAGGAGTAACATTTTGTATTCCATAGCTCATGGGTCTGAATGGACTTTGCTGACATGTCAGGGTGGATGGATAAATACCAAGGGGGGTCTCATTTCATGTGCCAAGCATCGCATTCGTTTAGGGTAGCAGGCTACTGGCAAAGTCCCTTAAGCGCCCTAAGAGGAAAAAACTACCAAACTTTGACGGGACAGTTCTCAGAATTTATGGTAGATGGGAATGTTCTATTTGGACCTACAGGTGCATGTGGGGTCCATCCATAATAACCTCTCTCAATTTTTTTCAACTCTAGTCTATTTGATCATGCTGAAATCAAACACATTCTTGTAAAATGCTTCAGTTTATGCAGTGGAAAGGTTGCCAGGTACCATATTTTTTGTTCTACTCATCATGGGGCCAAATGGACTACACCAACACATCGGGGTGGGTGGGTAATTGGTAGGGAAGGTCTAGTTTCATTCGCCAAGCATCCCAGTCATTCGGGGCTGTAAGCTACCAATAAAGTAGAAAGGTGCTAACACTAAAATTTTGCATTCCATAGCTTGTGGGTCCAAACGAACTTCACCAACACTTCAAGATAGGTGGGTAAATGCCAAGGGAGGTCTTGTTTTATGTACCAAGCATCACATTTATTTAGGGCAACAGGCTACCGGTAAAGTCCCTTAAGCGCCCTAAGATGAAAAAACTACCAAACTTTGATGTGACATTTCTCAAAACATGTGATAGCTAGGAACATTCTATTTTGACCTATAGTTACATGTTGGGTCCATCCACAATAACCTGTCTCAGTTTCATTCAACTCCAGTCCATTTGATCGTGCTTAAATCAAATGCATTCTTGCAAAATGCTTCAGTTTCATGCAGGGGAAAGGTTGCCAAGTGCCATATTTTTGTTCTGCCCATTGTGGGACTGAATGGATTGCGCCAACACATCGAGGTGGGTGGGTAAATGCTAGGGGAGGTCTCATTTCATGTGCCAAGCATCCCAATCATTCTGGCCTACAAGCTATCGACAGCTAGCACCTTTTGAATTTGTCGGTAGCTTGCAGCCCGGAATGACTGAGACACTTGGACCTACAAATGAGACCTCCCTAGCATTTACCCACCCACCCCGATGCGTTGGCAAAGTCTGTTTGGCCCCAAGTCCTATGGAATGCAAAATTTTAGTGTTAGCAACTTTCTACTTTGTCGGTAGCTTACAGCCTCGAACGACTGGGATGCTTGGAGCACAAAACAAGACCTTCCCTAGCATTTATCCACCAGACTAACGTGTTGGCATAGTCCATTCAGCCCCACAATGAGCAGAATAAAAAGTATGGCACCTGGCAACCTTTCCACTGCATGAAACTGAAGCATTTTGCAAGAATGTGTTTGATTTCGGCATGATCAAACGGACTAGAGTTGAATAAAATTGAGAGAGGCTATTGTGGACAGACCCCACATGCACCTATAGGTCCAAATAGAATGTTCCCAGATACCACAAATTCTGAGAACTATCACATCAAAGTTTGGCAATTTTTTCGTCTTAGGGTGCTTAAGGGACTTTGCCGGTAGCCTGCTGCCCTGAATAAATGCGATGCTTGGCACACAAAATGAGATCTCTCTTGGCATTTACCCACCCACCCTGAAATTTTGGTGAAGTTTGTTCAGACCCACAAGCTATGGAATGCAAAATTTCAGTGTTAGCAACTTTCTACTTTGTCATTAGCTTACAACCCTGAACAACTGGGATGCATGGCGCATGAAATGAGACCTTCCCTACCAATTACCCACCCACCCTGACATGTTGGCATAGTCTGTTTGGCCCCACGATGAGCAGAACAAAAAATATGGCACCTAGCACCTTTCTACTACATGAAACTGAAGCATTTTGCAAGAATACGTTTGATTCCGGTGCAGTCAAACAGACTTGAGTTGAACAAAACTAAGAGAGGTTATTGTGGATGGACCCCATGTGCACCTATAAGTCTAAACAGAAGCTTCCCAGCTACCACAAATTCCAAGAATTGTCTTGTCAAAGTTTGGCAATTTTTTTCCTCTTAGGGCGCTTAAGGGACTTTATCGGTAGCCTGCTACTCCGGATGAATGTAATGTTTGGCACACAAAATGAGATATTGTCTAGCATTTACCCACCCACTCAGATGTTTTGGTGTAGTCCGTTCGCCCCCAAGACCTGTGGAATGCAAAATTTTAGTGTTAGTAACTTTCTACTTTGTTGCTAGCTTACAACCCCGAATGACTGGAACGCTTGGTCCATGAAATGAGACCTTCCCTACCAATTACTTGGCCACCCCAATGTGTTGGCATAGTCCATTTGGCCCCACGATGAGAAAAAACAAAAAATATGGAACCTGGCAACCTTTCCACTGCATGAAACTAAAGCATTTTACAAGAATGCGTTTGATTCTAGCACGGTCAAATAGACTGGAGTTGAATAAAAGAGAGAGAGGTTATTGTGGATGGACTCCACATGCACTTATTGGTCCAAACAGAAGGTTCCCAGCTGCCATGAATTCTGAGAACTACCCCGTCAAAGTTTGATAATTTTCTTGTCTTAGGGATCTTTAGGGACTTTATCAGTAGCTTGCTGTCTCAAATGACTGCGATGCTTCGCGCATGAAAAGAGACCTCCCCTAGCATTTACCCACCCACCCGGATGTGTTGGTGTAGTCCATTCACCCCCAAGACCTGTGGAATGCAAAATTTTAGTGTTAGCAACTTTCTACTTTATTGGTAGCTTATAGCCTCGAATGACTGGGATGCTTGGCGCATGAAACAAGACCTTCCCTACCAATTACTCACCCACCCCAACATGTTGGCATAGTTCCTTTGGCCCCACAATGAGCAGAACAAAAAATATGGCACCTAGCACCTTTCCACTACATGAAACTGAAGCATTTTACAAGAATGCATTTGATTCCGGCACGGTCAAACAGACTGGAGTTGAATGAAACTAAGAGAGGTTATTGTGGATGGACCCCATGTGCACCTATAGGTCCAAACATAACGTTCCCAGCTACCATGAATTCTGAGAACTATCCTATCAAAGTTTGGTAGTTTTTTTCTCGTAGGTCGCTTAAGGGACTTTGTCGATAGACTACTGTCCCGAATGAATGCGGTGCTTGGCACACAAAACGAGACCTCCCTTGGCATTTACCCACCCACCTTGACGTGTTGGCAAAGTTTTTTTGGTCCCATGAGCTATGGAATGTAAAATGTCACTCCTACCACCTTTTCTAATTGTCCTTTGTTACTACATAATTGTCTAGACTTTGGGATAGCGGTTATAACTTTTTCCATGGGTCAAGAAAATGAACTATAGATTGATTCTTCAGATGTTATGAACCTTATTCATGTCTAGGACAACCTGGGCATCATAAAAATGAGTTTTATCAAACCTACAACAGCCATGAACCTTTGACATGGTGCTTCATTGTTTCATCATGGTTTCATGGAGTTTTAAGTATGATGAGAGAATGTTCTTTCCTAGATTATGAAGTGTCCATGACAAAATTTCACACCTAGACCACTATATGGCATAAATACACCCAATATGGACTTAGTTAGACCTTATCGTACCAACAAAAATATGACTTGAACATACAAAACTCACTAAAGACCCTTATTTACAACATTTGACCAACATTATGAAGGTGCTCCTACACCAATGAGGATGAAGAAAGACTTTTATGACACATTTGACACAATTTTGACTATACCTCTTGATGATTTTGAGTAAGGTAGGGGAGTTCTAAATTGTTGTTCCAACTATTATAACAGTCTTATTATAGCTGATAGGAAGGATATTCATTGTGAAGTTCATAATATGAACTTGATCTATCAAACCTTGCAATAAAATTTACCACTTTATAATGGGAATTGATAATGAAGCTTGTGGTACAAACCCATTTATGCAACTACCCTGTGAGACATGTATGCAAATTTATGAAACCCATTGATAATGTTATAGTTGTAACTGCCTTGTGAGACATGTATGCAAAATGTGGAAGCATGGACAAGGAACATGAACTGTTTGACATAACACCTCAAATAAATGTCGTCTCATGGAATGCCATGATTATAGGATATGTACAAAATGGATTTGTTGAAAAGGATTTAGACACTTTAAAGAAAATATAGTTGGTAGCTGTACAGCCATATTCCACAACCTTTGCCAGCATCCTCCCTACCTGTGCCAAAATGGGATCTTTGGAACATGGTATGGACATCCATCAAAGCATGATGGATATGGGAATTCTATCAGATGTTGTAGTTGCAACTGCCCTCAAAGACATGTATGCAAAGTGTGGAAGCATAAACAAGGCACATGAACTATTTGGCATGATGCCCCAAAGAAATGTCACCTCATTAAATGCAATGATTGCAAGATATGAACAAAATGGGATTTTTTGACAAGGCATTAGAAACTTTCAAGCAAATGTAATTGGCGGGTGTAAAGGAAAATTCCACAACCATAGCTAGTATCCTCCTTGCTTATGCCAAAATGGACATCCATCAAAAGGATAAAACATATGGGAATTTTGTTAGATGTTGTAGTTGCAACTGCCCTCAGATACATGTATGCAAAATGTGGAAGCATAGATAAGGAATATAAACTATTTGATATAACACCTCAAATAAATGTCATCTCATGGAATGCCATGATTGTAGGATATGCATACAATGGATTTTTTAAAAAGGTTTTAGACACTTTAAAGAAAATGCAATTGACGGGTGTAAATCCAAATTCCACAACCTTTGCCAGCATCCTACTTACATGTGCCAAAATCGGGTCATTGGAATAGGGTATGGACATCCATCAAAGCATGAAGGATATGGGAATTGTATTAGATATTGTAGTTGCAACTGTATTGAGAGACATGTATGCAAAATGTGGAATCATAGACAAGGCACATGAACTATTCGACATAACACCTCACAGAGATGCCATCTAATGGAATGCCTTGATTGTAGGATATGCACAAAATGGATTTGTTGAAAAGGATTTAGACACTTTAAAGAAAATACAGTTGGTAGGTGTAAAGCCATATTCCACAACCTTTGCTAGTATCCTCCTTGCCTGTGCCAAAATGGGATCTTTGGAACATGGTATGGGCATCCATCAAAGCATGAAGGATATGTGAATTCTATTAGATGTTGTAGTTGCAACTGCCCTCAGAGACATGTATGCAAAGTGTGGAAGTATAGACAAGCCACGTGAATTGTTTGGCATGATGCCCCAAAGAAATGTCACCTCATTGAATGCAATGATTGGAAGATATGAACAAAATGGATTTTTGATAAGGCATTAGAAACTTTCAAGCAAATGTGATTGGCATGTGTAAAGCAAAATTCCACAACCTTAGCCAGTATCCTCCTTACCTATGCCAAAATGGACATCCATCAAGAGGATGAAACATATGGGAATTTTGTTAGATGTTGTAGTTGCAACTGCCCTTAGAGACATGTATGAAAAATGTGGAAGCATAGATAAGGAATATAAACTATTTGACATAACACCTCAAATAAATGTCATCTTGTGGAATGCCATGATTGTAGGATATGCATACAATAGATTTTTTGAAAAGGTTTTAGACACTTTCAAGAAAATGCAATTGGTAGGTGTAAATCCAAATTCCACAATGTTTGCTAGCATCCTCCTTGCATGTGCCAAAATTAGGTCATTGGAATAGGGTATGGACATCCATCAAAGCATGAAGGATATGGGAATTGTATGAGATGTTGTAGTTACAACTGCATTGAGAGACATGTATGCAAAATGTGGAATCATAGACAAGTTGTTGGTCTTCTACAATGATTTAACAACTGAGCTCTTAAAGCTGTAACTCAGAGATTGGACATCTAACTTGAATAGCTATCTTAATCACTATGGAGATGCATTTCACTTGTCAACCCATGGACGTGAACTTGAAATGGGTCAGCACAGTATGTGCACTATGAGCTTCCAAAGTAGCCACATTCATTCTATAGCTAAGAAAGACATAATGCTGAGATAAAATGCTAGGAAAGAAATAACAGGAATGCTGAACAACAACTAACAGCTATTCTAAGCTCAAGTACATAACAGAAAATAAAAGTCTGGGCAAACAAATAGGAAAATACTCTATTTGCTTTGGCTGCAGGAACAAACACAGAATAGAACTCTAGTGGTTGTAGGAACATTCAATGCTAGATTTAACTAACCGCTTAATAGAAAATATAACTAAACTAGAGGATGGAATGCTCACCAAGTGGGCCCCCTTGGATGAGTATTCCCTAAAACAAATGTAAACTTAGAAATGTGAACTTATAACTTCATTTTATTCATTGGAAAATATGAGTACAACTGAACATCATAACTGTATTACTAAAATCTGGATAATGCAAATACAATTTTTGATTAATCAACAACCCCTCAGAAGGAGCATCAGAGTCTTATTTATAGAAGGAAAACTACAAAACTAACTACCTAGCAAGGTGGTCAACTCCAATAGAATAGGAGGATGCCACTTTAGGGAAAGCATAGAAAGTGGAAAGGAGGTTATGCATGTGTGGAATCTGGTCAAGCAAGTTGCTTTAACACAGATCTAGCACAATAGTAACTCCTAAATTTGCTCAACAAGTATTTAAGATCAGTTACAAGGTGGTTGTCTTCCCTCCATTTGATATTTGAACTATCACCATGGTTGACTTTTTATGGTGAGTAACCAACCAACATAATCTTCCTCGACTTTATGGTTGTTGATTATATATGCATAACAATATTAGTACACATAATAATTGGACATCCGTAACTATCTTAGAGTAACATTCATTAACCATATGTAAAATTAACATAGATAGTTCATATAACATGTCTTTGTCATAAAAGATTATAAGAAATAACCTATGCCTAACATCTTATAGTGTTGAGGAAATGACATAAAAAGATCAGGATCAAAGTACCAAAGTCCAAGATAACTACATCAAGTGGATAATAAAGTTTTAAAAAATTGAGTCATAAACTATATTCATCACTCTCCCCAACCTAAGACTTTGTTGGTCCTCCAGGAAAGGAAGGGTTGTTGTTTTGTTTGGTTAATGCCCTAAAATTTGCAACTACTAGTTGTCCTATATCAGTTTCTCTGGTGTGTGAGTTAGGATCCCAATAGAACCCTTGTTGCCTATCTAATCTATTCCATCTCTACCTCTCTTCAACAATATCATATTGGTAAAATATGTAATTTGGCACATGCCACAATAGGATAGATGGTCAAAAGATTAAGGGAAGCTAGAATTGCCCCTTTGTCCTCCCAATCTGTATATATCTATCCACTCTTTTACATGCTACAGTATAATTCTGCAGAGAGTGAGGCTTTGCTTGTTTTAGCTCATCAGACAAATTGTTCCACCTTTGTGTCAAATGTCCCTTCACAGATTCTCCAATAGTGTGTGCAATCTTCTCATATTCTCTGTAAGCTGCTTCTCTCCCAGGCAAGATTCTATTACCATAGCTTAGCCTATAAAGCATTCTATGCCAATCATTGAAAATGCTTCCTGGATTTCCAAATTCAGCTCTAATGGGCAATGGAGTGCTGAATTCTAATTGCTTATAAGCCCTAAAATGTTGTCCCCAACTAATCTCATTTTGCATCCAGGACATAAATGCCCTCAATTGAACATCCCCAACATACAACAAGGGGTTCCACTCATGGTCTTGAGACACAACATTATTATGTAAATAGAATTCACACAACAAATTCTTTATTTTAGGAGGAGCAATCCTATAAGAATTAAAAATTCAAGAGGAGATTCAATGGAAGGGTTCAAACCAGAAACAATCCTTGCTAACTTAAAAGAGAGGTACCTTTCCTTTAAATGTAGAGCATAGACTCTTGGGGGATTCCTACATTCTAATACCTGAGGCACCAAAGCTGCCATATTATCCACTCTCTCTTTTAAAGTCACAATTTCTACACTCTTATCTTTAATCTCTTCATCCTTCTTTTGAATTTCATCCTTTAATCTATGTTTCTCATTCTTCCATTCTTCTTCTCTCCTCTACATCTCATTCTACAAATTCATGGCTACCATATGCATTAAAAAATTAGGAGGTCTGTGTATTCCTACCAAAGGCTTTCCTGGCACATATGGTTGACCTTCATATAGCACAAGCTGTAGGGTTTCTGATTGTTTAGCCAATTTTAGTTGTAGGGCATCTTGCTATAGGAACTCCTATTTATCTTCATGTTCCTATCTCTCAATATGTTTAGCAGCAGTAGCAAGGTCTGCCAGAGTCACATTTGATGCTTTCTCAATTATGTCTTTTTCTACAACATTCACATGCCCCATTAGGGCCTCTCTATCCTCAGCTGCCATTTCTTCAACCCTAGGGCTTGTCTGTGGAGACACATTGGAGGCTGGCTCAGCAGCTCTTGATTTACTAGAAGGACTCTCATGTTTCTCTTCGGCTGCAGGAAGAACAATGTCAGCCTTCTGTTCCCTAGACCGTAGCACCTTCCTTCCTACAGTTTGCTTTTTAGTTTTACCCTTCTTTATTTCTGCCCTTCTCCTCTATGCCCTAGTTCGAATTAAATTTCTAAGAGGAATATCATCATCATCAGAATCTGAAGAACTTTCTTTGTCTGCATGCTCTGCTTTAGAAGAACTAATCTCAATAGCTTGTTTTGTTGCAGGAGGGTTTGCACTAGAAGTTGAGGTTCTTGGAGTAGCTTCAACAAAACACACTCTTCTCCCAGTTCTATGAGGTTGTTTCATAACCACAGGTCACAAATGGCTTGGTCTTATTTGATCAATATTCAAAAATTCCTCCCAAGTCATATCAAACACATCATGTAGAGACTTTTCAACTAGCAATTTGATCAAACAATGGTGGGAAATAGAATTAGCCCTACCTTTTTGGGTCTTGACGATCATGATTGAGAGAAGGTGGTATAGCACATTTGGCACATTCATTCTTCTCCCATGCCTCATATGATTCAGTAGTTTGAAATGCATAGAATGAAGATTCGACAAATGACCTTCACAAGTAATGTACTTCACCACATAAACAACTACCTATTTCCGTGGCTTAGGCAGAGAGGTTCTTTTGGTTCCCTGCTTGTCTATAGTCAATGCAGGATCACTAGGTTCTATAAATTTGGCTCTAGCTAACCTAGCGTCTTTGGCAATAGGGTAATTCTCACCATCAATAGGTAGACCTATAACTTCTATAATTCTTTCTTCAGTAGCCAACACCTCCAACCCCCTCACCATGGCTTTACCATCAGATAATGTCTATGCAAATTCTAACACAACATTTTCATCAAAACCCTTCAACTTCAAGAAATAGTCTATCCATCAACAATTTCTAAACTCGGCCTCGCTGAGTGCATCCTACAATAATGCATCATGAACTATGGGTTCGTTCCGAACTAATCCTCCTCCCATTGACTTAGCTGCCTGAAAACAATCACACTATAAAGTTTTTTCTGCAAAAAGTTTGAAAACTATCTTTACCTTCCTGCAACCCTATTAAATATTCAATAACTCATGTCGTCTATATTTTCCTTTTTGGCTTTTCTGGGATCACAAGATTAAGACAAGGGTAGTACAGGCAGTAATGAATAATTGACGAAGGCTAGCATCTCACACTTGTGAGCCATCACCTCACTTAGAATTCAAATCATTCAATTTTAAACTTTGCTAACATGTTGGCGTAAAGCATATGGACTAACATGTGGACATCATATTAACACTCCCTCCCCAACCTAAATTTGATCATGTGTCCACATATGTGGAATGGTGATGCGTGACAAGACAAGGAAGGGAATAATGACATGCTATGGGAAATATAGATATTAATGTACAATAATTAAATAAATGTACCAAAAGATAATTAAGAGAGAATTATTAAAGTGTGCATACCTTGATTTGTGGAAGATTGGTTGCAAAAATCATGGAAAAAGTATTGGGTAGAGCTTAAGAATTTATTGAGCAATGAATGAAAGTGGAGTGGAAGAAAGTGAGGTAGGATGAAGTGTAATCAATACATGTGATAGAAGAGAGAATAATGGATATGGGTGGGTGGATGGGTAAATGAATGAAGAAGTGGACTCCAATAAATGTGGAAGTCTTTTTTATGACAAGTGTCGTACCTTGATTAGCTAGAAGGAGGGACACTAGGTCCACTACCTTTGGCTATAGGAAGTTCGGGAGTTGCATGCTAAGTGAATTGTTGCAGGAATTCTTCTTTTGAGGTTGGCTTGTGATATAACCTGAGGCGATGACCATTGACCAACAACTTAAATCTGATAGGGTCAATAGTGGTAAGTTGAACAGCACTGTTAGAAAAAACTCCAGCAACCTCATATGGTCCTAGCCACCTTGTCTGTAGTTTCCTTGCATTATCCTGATACCTTAAGTCATAAAGCAAAGCCAAGTCACCAGGCTAGAATTTCTTATCTTTGATGTATTTGTCATGTCACTTTATTCTCTGATTCTGCACCACTTTTGTATGATGTAAAGCTACTTTCCTCATCTCATCCAAAGCATTGAGCTGCATGATTCTTTCATTTTGTGCCTTAGAGAGAACCATCCCCAAGTCAAGTGTAGTTTGAAGAGTCTTATGTTCAAATTCAATAGGCATCATGGTTGTTTTGCCATAGAGTAACTCAAAAGGGGTGAAGCTGGTAGTTGTTTTCTAGGTTGTCCTATAGGCCCAGACAACTTCTGGTAGCCTGTTTGCCTAATCCTTCCTATGGACAGCCACAATTTTGGTCAAAATGGCTTCTATTTCTCTGTTAGTCACCTCAACTTGGCCATTATCCTGAGGGTGATAAGGAGTAGATTTCTTGTGCCTTATGTTGTACTCCTGTACTAGTACTGCAACTAGGGTTGAGGTGAATTGAGCTCCTTGATTAGTCACTAATTCTCTGGGAACTCCATATCATGTGAAAATTTTCTCATAGAGAAATTCTACAACCTTACTGTCTCTTGCATGTTTCATGGCCTTAACTTCTACCCATTTAGTTACATAATCAGTGCGTACTAAGATATAGGATTTACCATTAGATGGAGGATCAATGGTTCCTACAAAATCTAATCCCCACTTATCAAATGGAGTAATCACAAGCTAAAGATAAAGGGGCATGTCATCAAATTTTGTTGGCTATCCCATCCTCTGACAGCTGTCACATTTCTTAGTATATCTTGTTGCATCTTTGTGTAGTGTAGGCCAGTAATAACCTACATTCAAAATCTTCATTGTTGTTTGCTTTGATGCAAAATTTCCTCCACATGGTTCATTGTGACATGCATGCAAAATGTCATATGTTTCATCTCCTCTCACACATCTCATGACATTGTCTGGTCCATTGTAGAACAAACATCCAACAATCCATGAAAAAGGAAAAGACTTTTCAATGAGTACCCTTCTCTCCTTAGGAGAGAAGTGAGGAGGGACTCTTCCTGTGACCAGATAATTGGCTGTGTCAGCATACCAGGGTGTTTGTATAGTGAGTGAAAACAAATGTTCATCAGGAAACTAGTCATCAATGACTTGGTTATCCTCTGATGTAGTCATTCTTGAAAGAAAGTTTGCAACCACATTGGCCTTCCCTAGCTTATCCATAATAGTGATGTCAAATTCCTACATTGGCAACACCCATCTTGCTAATCAACCTGATATTAGAGGTTTGTTCATAAGATACCTAATGGATGCATGATCTATGTGCACAAAGATTTGATAGCATGTTATGTAGTGCCTAAATTTGTTGAGTGCATAGATGAATGCTAGCATTTAATTCTCTGTTACTATATAGTTGAACTCAGCACCCTGTAAGTTTTCGCTAACAAAATAAATAGCATGCTCAATGACTTCTTCTCTATAGCCTAAAAATGCTCCTATGGCATAATCTAATGCATCAGTATGAATGTGGAATGGAAGTTCCCAATTGGGCCCTTTGAGTATAGGAGCATGGGTTAATGCTACCTTCAAATCAGAAAATGCTTTGTTACAGTCTTCATTCCACTAAAATTTAGAATCCTTTGTGAGGAGAGTATATAATGGGGATGCCATTTTGCTGAAATCTTTGATGAAACTTCTATAATACCTTGCATGACCCAAGAAGCTTCTAACATCTTTTTGCTTTGTAGGAATGGGCAGATTGATGATGACTTCAATCTTTGTTGGGTCTACCTGAATTCCTTGTGGAGAAATATAGTGGCCAAGTACTACTCCTTCCTGCATCATCATAAAACACTTTGCATTGTTCAAGGATAGATTGTGGTCTTCACATCTTTCCAACACCTTCCCTAAGTTTGCTAATGCCTCTTCAAAAGTAGCACCATAAGTAGTGAAATCATCCATATAGATTTCCATACCATCATGTGAGATATCTTAAAATATACTAATGACTGCCCTTTGGAAAGTTGCAGGTGCATTACATAAGCCAAATGGGAGTACTGAGTAAGCATATGTCCCCCAAGGATAGGTAAATGTTGTTTTCTCTTGATCTTCAAGTGTAATCTGAATCTGATTGTAACTGTTGAACCCATCCAAAAATCCAATACTTGGTCTATGAAAGGAAGGGGAAAATGATCCTTTTTGGTAGCAAAGTTTAATTCTCCATAGTCAATACAGACTCTCCATTTCCCTCCCCTTTTGGGCACAAGAACCAGAGGAGACACCCACTAGCTATCTGAGATTGGGTAGATAAATCTTGCATCTAATAGCTTCTATAATTCCTCTTTAACAATTTCTCTTAGTACAGGGTTGATTCTCCTTTGTGGCAGTCTTACTGGTGTACAATCTTCCTTTATGTAAATCCTGTGGGTGCATAATGTAGGATCTAATCCTTTCATGTCATGATAATCCCATGCAAAGGCATTCTTATGTTTCTTTAACAAATTTGTCAAAGCCAACTATTGTGCTTGAGTCAAGTTACTGTTAATATTTAGATATCTTTCTTCTGAAATTTCCACTTGAGTTGTTAAGTCTACCATAGTTACTTCATTAATGTTTGGTACCTTAATTTCTTGTGGAAGCAATGTATGTAACATACTTGATGCTGTAGGAAAAATTGGAATAAGTATCTTTACTGGATCAGCAGAATGAGAGGATGATGCTTCCTCTACTTCACAATGATTTTGAATTATGTTAGACAACACCTCCTCCTCTCCTTGAAGTTGCAGGAAAGAACTTCTACCTAATATCATAAGCTGCTCCACAGAATTAGCTTCCTCTGCCTCTTCACCAACATGAGGCCAAACAAGATTATCCATATCATGAGATGGCTGTGTAGGTGAGTAAAGAACAAGTGTTTTAGTGCTTCTCTCATAAGAGATGGTCATGTCTCCTGACCGGCATCTAATATAAGCATTTGTTGTAGCTAACCACGGCCTTCCCAGAATGATGGGGTATCCTCCCAATGTAGCTTTAGGAGAAAGTATTGTGAAATTAGCTAGATATTCTCATGAGTCTAGGGATACCATAAGGTCCTTGACTATACCATTAGGTTTAAAAATAGAACTATCAACAAGCTGCAGGACAGTAGGAGTAGGTTGCATGGTTGCAACATTTAGTTGCTGCAGGATATCCTTTGTAATTACATTTATGGCTACTCCAAGATCAATCAGAGCATTTCTGATTTGGATCCCATTTATAACAACTCCTACCACACGACTTCCTGGATCATTATATTTGGGAACAATCACTTTCCCAAGCATGATGTCAGCCAACTGTCCCACCACATGAACCATAGTGGGTTCTTTCCTTTTTCTGTCTGGCTTCTTAAGGCATGCTTCTTTGTTTTATTTGTCATATATAGGAACATCTTTTATGGCTTGAAATTAAGGGATCTTGACACATATATATTTCAACTACTCCAGAATGTCAAAGGTGGTTTCCTCTTCTTCTACCTTTTGTTTTACAGTTTTGAACCTTTGTGGAAATGGTGGTTCTTGGGCAGTCTGCTTAACTGGCACTGGTTCAAGATTTCCAGGTGCATTTGATTGAATGGGGGGTTTTGATAGGTACCTCTTCTTCCTCAGAAAGCTCAATAATAAAATTTCTTGAAGGAGATGCCAAGGTAGTTCCTAAATGTAGATGGATATCACTTACATTCACAGCATATGCAAGGAATTGATTTGGATCAACAGAATATACTAGTTGTTGTTGTGGTCTATTATTTGGGTTAGGTGAGGGTTGAGCTGGTAACTGAGTAGGTTTGGGTGTATTTGAATTGGAGCTAGTAGGTGGAGGCATTATAGCAGGTTGTTGGGGCTGAGAAGGTGACTACATGTAATTAGTGGTCTTATTTGGCCATTGATGTCCTCTCCATTGAGATGTTTGCTGCCAATTTCCTAGGTGTGACTGCCAATTCTACTAAGGCTATTGCCACTGAAGTGTAGGGTTTTGGTAATTTTGCCAAGTATTTTGAGGGTTGTTCTGAGGCTGAGGCGGATATCCTCCATAACTAGATAAGAATAGTTGTTGCCATTTGTTACCAGATGCATAAGTATTAAAATATGGTCCAGCAAATGATAATGGATCTGGTGATATACCTTGTCCTGGAGCCCATGTCCTCCTTTGTGCAACATAGAAGACTTGATCTTCTTCAACTTGTATTGGCTTGAACTCGGGTGGAATCTGCTTACTATCAATGTTAGCTACCATCTTGCATCTGCAGTCTCTCTTCTTTTGTATGCAATGAGGACAATATTTTGCCAACATTGCCTCGACCTCTTCATGCTTCTTCTTTGCCTGAAGTGTGTCCAGCTAGGTGGCCATATTATTTACAATATCTTGCTTAAAATTAGATAGCAAGTGACTTATCTCCATCCTTGAAACTCCATTGGTAGAGGTTTTTCCCATAAGGGAATGGTAACCTCTTCCTTTCTTCGTGGCTGCTCTGGAATAATTCTGACACAACTTCTTAATATCATCCCAAGACACTTGGGTAATATCTCCTCCTCCCATTAAATCCAAGGCATCTGTGTAATGCTCACTTATTCCCTTGAGGAAGAGTAGTTTCTGAGACTCTTCATTGAGTGCATGATGGGGAGACTTTTGTAAACAAAATAGAAACCTTGAGAAGTAATCCTCCAAACTTTCATCTTCTTTCTACTGCATTCTAAAAATATCATTTCCTCTCATATCTCCACTCCTACAGTAGTCTTTATACTTCTCAAGAAATTTATCTTTCATTTCTTCCCAGGTATTGACAATATCACTACCTAGACTCATAAACCACCTTAATGCAGCCTCTTTCATGGTAGTAGGAAACAACTTAAGCTTATGAGCATTAGTGGTGTAGTCATAGCTTCTACAGAGGATATCAAATTCAAACAAGAAGGTGTCTGGGTCCTCTGTTGCAAGTCCATAGAACTTGGGGAGAGATGAAGCAGTGATGTTTTTGAGATTATCCACTTCATTTTGATGAGCAATCAGAAATGGAGAGGTTGGTTGATTGGGTACATTTTGGGCAGCCATAACTGATTGACCTATTATCAAGGTAAATGGATTTTCAACCAGATTTGGGGTAACTTGTTCTTCAAAGGATGTTTCAGAACTATTCAAATCAGGGAATACATTAAGAAAAGGATTCACTTTTGCTTCTTTTGTTGGGTAAGTTGAATCATTAGGAAGGAATCTCCCTAAAGCATCTCTTCTCCTACCTCTATGCATGCAATATACTTAGTATCAGCCACTTCTGATAATAAATGTTGTGAATGGGTTGTAGATGGTTACTGTTGATGTATAAAATTGTGCAAGTTCTAACACCAACATGGGAAGTTTCAGAAATGTAGGACTTGCTACCTGAAACAACCTCTAGATTTTAAAGAATTTGACTCTTCTGTATCTTAAATGGGTTTTGAGGAAAAGGGTAGAAACTAACAGGATTACAGATAATATTAAGAAAAAACTAACTATGGCGATGCGCTTGAGTAATAAGTGTTTCTCTCAAATTAAGTATAGTGAACTATCCTCAAGATTCAGTTATATTAAAGAGCAGATACTATATGATTAACATAAACAGATGCAATGAATAAAATCAAAGGTTCACAATTAGACACTTTGCAATGACACAAGAAATATCAACCAGGGCACATAACTCAGTCTTTCTCATTCATTTTCCAGTAACATAAAAGGCACAGATACATGCACAGGTCTATTAACTTTCTAAATCAAGAATAACAAAATAAAGGCAAATGATAACCACTGGTCACAGCAAAAGTCTCCAACTTCTCTCTTAAATCTCTGACAGAAAAATATCTCTAGATGTCTACAAACTATATGAAATTCTCTATATCAATTCATTACAAATGTTACATATTTATAGCCTAAGATTAACTCTAGATTGTCTGCAACAATTGAATCCCAATGGCCCAATGGAACTCAAGATAACTAGAAGTCTCTGATAGTTAAAACTTTTCAAATTTGCAATAGTTACTCCTTCCTGCAAGCCCATTGGCTGGAACTAAAAATGTGTGGCACACCTCCTTCTATAAGGGACAGACACTTGGCAGCTTCCACACACTTGAAACTGAAAACTCTGTGATAGATGGCATCTTCCATGGCTAAAAAAGAAACTCCTTTCACTCTCGGGAAAGAACAGGGAACCAACACTTGTTGCGCTCCGCAGCACTTGAAACTATCCACATGTCTTTATCCGCAACAATTCACAAAATTGTGTCTTTGTATTCGGGTGGACTTCGCAGGTGACAACTGTCACAATCCGTAGCATTAGAAACATAAGACAAATTAATAATGGGACCCACAATCTCCCGCTCGCTGGCTTTCGAAAGGAGGAAAACAGGGACATGTGGCATCTTCCGCGTGCACAACAACTGATACGTGGCGACCTCCGCAACACTTCTTGAAACATTAGAAACCTTTTGAAACTCCCACAGAAGCTGACACTTGGTGAGTTCCGCATTACTTAAGAAACATTTAATATCACCAGAGAAAGAGTCAAAAAACTTTTAACTTTGGCGCTACATCCACCACGTGGCATTCTCTGCATCATTGAAACTTTACACTATGGCCCACCATCGATCCTTTACTTAGCATAAAAAATATACAGAAATAGCATGCAAAAGATGACACATGGTGGGTTCCACAGCAACATTAAAAGACACACGGCAGTCTCCATGCTCATACTGAAACTTAAAGGAGTGCCTCTGCTAATGGCACGTGGCACTTTCCGCAGGGTTGAAACTTAAAACTGTTTGAAACATAACCACTACGTGGCATGCTCCACACCAAAGTTATAATTAGAAACAAAATTGTAGCTTGAACTGAGGCTCGACACTTGGCGGCTTCCACATAAAGCATTAAGAAAACCCGCACAGCAACACTTTGAAACATTCACAGAGACAAAACTGAAACCCGCGGATGTGCTACAAATGAAACAAAATGTAGAGCCTTTGCACTCTACAGTTCTTGGCGACCAATAGGACTTTTGAGCCTTCTCAAAAAGAACCCAAAACTGGCAAAAATATATGTATTTAAAATACAACACAGAGTCACAAATTTTGCAAAGCCATTTGATAAACAGACCATTCTAAATCAGAGAGTCCTTGCTTACTCTATAAATCTTGAAAAGCAAAATCAAGATTAATAATGTCCTTATAGGAAAATGTTTGCAAAATTTTAACCGTGGCCTTTAACTGAAACTCCAGCTGGGCCATTGGTATCAACACAGCTTCCACCTCTTGTACTGATGAAGAATCACTTAAACCTTGGAAAATTGTTTGATCATTTTTCCTGGTTAAGAGCAGGGCCTTGATATCATCAATCATCAGTACTATATTATTGTCTGGAAATGGTGAAGGAAGACCTAGTTGTACCAAATCCTCTATGTGTTTCTTCATATCTTTGACTTCTTCCTTTATAGTATCTAGGAGTTCTTGGCAATTTGTGGGTGCGAAGTTGCAACTTAGAACCTCATTTACCTTTTTAGCAGCAATCATTCTGTCACTGATCCCTACCGCTAACAAAATTTCATCTGTTGTATCATATAGTTTCTTTAGCAAAAGTTGAGAGTTAGAAACTCTCAAGAAACAGTAGATAGAGTGGCCTGAACCAAAGTTTCCACTTTCTCACACAACTGTTGTGTGTTTAACAGAAATGTTAAGGATGGCCTTAGTTAGACATGTTGCAAGTATGAGGTTATCCAGTGTTGTCATTGATGTCAACATACTCATATTGCATTGACAAGAAGGATTTGATGAGCTGTGTGCTGAGGATATTGAGAAAGTTAGTCTCAGTCAGGAACAGTGAAGAACAGTGATGAGAAGAAGGTAAATGTACTGTATAGGATGAGAACCGGAGGATGCGGATTAAAGGGTTAGTAGATATGAGTCTTGAGATGCTACAGTTAAGATTCCAGAGGTCCGCATGAAGATCTGAAGGAGTTGTGGCTGCCGGTATAGAACCGGGTCCGGCAAGTATCCGGAGGTGACAGAGGATCACAAAAAGGTCCGGTGAGGTCCGGAATTGTATTATCCTAATCTGTGGATTGGAAGGAGTGTTTGGGATGTCCTTGTGATGTATCATCCTGATTTGTGTATGATTTGGAGGTCCGGAAGTACCTCTTGCATTATGACAGTGGCGACAGACTGTGTTCTTGAAGTTCCAGATGAGGAAGACAAGAGATCCCAGTAAGCAGAGGAAGTGCGGATGTATCCGGACATTCAGACAGGTTTGTGAAGGTTCTTGGATCATGTTTAGGTTTTGTTGTTGGTCCGCATTGATGGTAGAGCCCGGAATTGAAGTTATTCTTCCGGATGAAGTTCTTGCCTTGTGTAGCCGACCGGATGAGATGTTCATCCTGCGAATGTTCTTGTGATGGCCGACCGGATGTGTTATTCATCTTGCGGATACTCCTATGGTTGTTTTCCGACTTAGATGTTTGTTCCTAAGTCGATGTCTTGTATAAATAACGGGTTGTGAGTTCATTTCAGTGTGTGGTGTGAGGATGAGTATGGTATAGCGAAGAAACGTGCGAAAGGCAGAGCAGAGACTGTTGGGCTTAATTGGAACTGATCCGGACATGTTAGAGATGTCATTCTCCAGTTCAAGACTGTGATTTTCATCACTTTGTAGACAGTGTGTCTCCTTGTAGGCAGTGGGCCTCTTTGTGAGCAGTGTGCTCGGGCAGTGAGCCCTTATTGGCATGTGCCATTCATTTTTCTTTATTCTTCTAACAGAGAATAATTCTTGGGTTAATCACCCCGTGGTTTTTCCCTTAACCGGGTTTTCCATGTCAAAATCTTGGTGTTCAATGTGTTGATGCTTATCTGCTCTTGTGTTTATGTATTATGCTTCCATGGATGATTATTTGATGTGCTGCTAACTAACAACAGTGAGTTAAGTGTTTGAATGACAAGAAGTTTTATACAACTGATTCACCCCCCCCTCTCAGTTGTATGCCCTAGATCCAACAATTGGTATCAGAGCCAAGTTCCTCTGACAAGAGCTTAACCGCTTGAGGAGATCCAGGATGTCGTCATACAAGAAGGATAGTCCGAAGTTCGATGGAACCAACTTCACTCTCTGGAAAGGTCGCATGAAGTGTCACTTGGAATGCATGGGAAAAGCATACCTGGGTATGATTTCAAAACCATATGTACCTCCACAAGGTGGTCCGACAACTCTAAATGAAATCACAGAAGCTGAAAACAATCTGCGGACCAAGGAAGCTCTTCTAAGCACATTGAATGACTCAGATCTCTCGAATGTCATTGACCTACCCACTGCATATGAGATCCTAACTAAATTGGAACTTCTATATGAAGGAGATGAGTTGGTCAAAAGTGCAAGGTTGCAAAGTCTGAAAGGGAAATTTGAAAGGTTGAAAATGAGAGATGATGAAAACATCACTACCTTTATGCCAAGAGTAAATGAGCTGGTATGTGGAATCAGAAATGCTGGTGGAACTTTAGATGAAAATGAGATTGTCTGCAAAATCCTAAGATCCCTTCCTGCTGCCTACAAAATCAAAGTTGCTGCCATTGATGAATTCAGAGCCCACACAACTGTCACAAGAGAACAACTGGCTGGCAAACTAGCTGCATTTGAAATGACCGAGTTTGGAGATGATCCTCCCAAGACTGAATCTGCTTTCAAAACCAGTGCCTATGTGAAAGGCAAACAGAGATTTGATCCGGGTGAAAACTCATCAAGGAAAATGTCATGGTATGATCAAGCAAGAAGAGACATGGAAGAAGAAGAAGCAGAAACAGCTCAACTTGAAGCCCTCATTGCAAAGAGACTGCCAAGAGGATCTGGTAAGTATGAAGGAAAACTACCCTTTAAGTGTTTCAACTGCAATAAGATTGGTCATTTTGCCTCAAGATGTCCGGAGAGATCTGCAAGATCTAATACTCACAGACAAAGGTTTCAAAAGAATTGCTATTATGTTCATGAAGAAGATGACAATGAAGGAGTAACAGATGATGAATCAGAACCAGGAAGCAAATCCGGAAATGAGTGGGTGTTTATAGCCATCAAGGAAGAAGATTCCATGCTCTCTGAATCTGTCAATCACAAAGTTGTTGAAAAAGCCTTGGCTGCTCAAGTGGAAGAAAAGGATGATTGGGTTATTGACAGTGGATGTTCTCACCATATGACTGGTGACAAGAATAAGTTCTTAGACTTGGAAAGATATGAAGGAGGAATGGTAAAGTTTGGTGACAATTCTGCTGGCAGAATCAGAGGTAGGGGAACTATTTCCTTTGATGGTAAGAGCAAAACAGGAAATGTACTGTATGTTGAAGGATTGAAGCACAATCTTCTCAGTGTTGGTCAGTTAGTGGACAAAGGCTATGATCTCCGGTTCAAGAATGGAAAATGCAGAATCTTTACAAGCTCCAGAACTGAAATTGCATCCGGTACTCAGACAAGAGGTAACATCTTTCATCTGGTTGGTTCAAATAAAAGTTGTTTGTTTGTTCAAATTGATCAGAGTTGGTTATGGCATAGAAGAATGTGTCATGTAAATTTTGATAACATCATCAAAATAAGCAATACTCAGGCTGTGAGAGATCTTCCAAAGTTGATAAAACCTACAAATAGTGTGTGTAAAGAATGTCAGTTAGGCAAACAAAGTAGAGTCTCTTTTCAAAGCAAAGATCAGTCTTCTACCGGATTATTGGAATTAGTACATACTGATCTATGTGGTCCAACAAGAATCAAGAGTCTGCAAGGTGATAGATATTTCATGTTGTTAATTGATGATCATTCCCGGATGATGTGGGTTACCTTTCTAAAAGAAAAATCAGAAGCTTTTGAGAAGTTCAAAATCTTCAAAGCTATGGTGGAGAATCAAACCGGATTGAAACTAAAGTGTCTAAGGTCTGATAGAGGTGGTGAATTTACATCTGGTGAATTCATTGACTTTTGTGAGAAACAGGGTATAAGGAGACAGTTGTCTGCTCCTAAGACTCCACAGCAGAATGGAGTAGTTGAGAGAAAGAACCGGACCATCCAGGAAGCTGCTAGGACAATGATGTTGGAAGCAAATGTTCCTCAAATGTTTTGGAAAGAAGCTATCAGCACTGCAGTCTACACTCTCAATCGAGTTCAAATCAGAAACAACACCGGTAAGACCCCCTATGAACTCTGGTTTGGCATCACTCCTACTGTGAAATATTTCAGAGTATTTGGTAGCAAGTGTTATATTAAAAGAGATGAAGATCTAGGAAAGTTTGATGCTAGAAGTGATGAAGGAATTTTCTTGGGCTACTCCACTCAAAGCAAAGCATACCGATGTTACAACAAGAGATTGAGGAAGATGATAGAAAGCACCAATGTGAAGGTTGATGAAGGAATTGAGAAGCCTTCAAGATTTTATGAGTTTGACGAAGATGACCAAGACAGTGTTCAAGGACCTCAATCCTCTCCGGTGAGACAGAGTCAGCCTGATCCGGTAAATCAGGAAGAAGAGTTAGATTTGAATGAGGCTGATCAAGAAACAGCAGTGCCGGATACTCCCAAAATTCCAAGGTATGTAAGACTGAATCACTCTGAAGATCAGATCATAGGTGACAGAAGCAAAGGTGTACAAACTAGAAGGAATATTGCTCAAGATCTGAATGAATGTTGTCTGATTTCAAAGATTGAACCTAAAACAATAAATGAAGCCTGCAATGATGAAAACTGGACCAAAGCAATGGAAGATGAACTGATGCAAATTGAGAAAAATCATACTTGGGATCTTGTTCCCAGACCTAGAGACAGGAATGTAATTGGAACCAAGTGGGTCTTCCGGAACAAACTAAATGAAGCTGGTGAAGTAACCAGAAACAAAGCTAGATTGGTCTGCAAAGGCTACTCTCAAATAGAAGGAATTGACTTTGAAGAGACTTTTGCTCCGGTAGCAAGAATTGAAGCAGTCAGATTACTTCTTGCATTTGCTGCCTTCAAAGACTTCAAGGTATATCAGATGGATGTCAAGTCTGCCTTCCTAAATGGTGATCTGGAAGAAGAAGTCTACATTGAACAACCGGATGGATTTCAATTGTCTGATAATAATGATATGGTCTGCAAGTTGAAGAAAGCTTTGTATGGATTGAAGCAAGCCCCAAGAGCATGGTATGAAAGGTTGGATAAGCATCTTGTGCAGATTGGATTCAACAAAGGTACTGCTGACAGCAACTTATATTTCAAAATTAATCATGAAAACATTCTGATTGTTGAAGTGTTTGTGGATGATATCATTTTTGGAGGAAGAGATAGTATGTGCAAAACCTTTGCAAATCAGATGAAAAGTGAGTTTGAAATGTCTATGCTTGGTGAAATGAATTTCTTCTTGGGTCTGCAAATTACTCAAACAAAAGAAGGGATCTTCATTTCTCAGACCAAATATGTGAAAGAATTGTTAAAGAAATTTGGTATGGAAGACTCAAAGCCTATGAACACTCCTATGGCAACCGGATGTAAGTTAAGCAAAGAAGATGATTCTCCAAAGGCAGATCAGACAAAGTATAGATCAATGATTGGTGGATTGTTGTATCTCACTCAAACTAGACCAGATATAATGCAGGCTGTTGGTCTTGTGGCAAGATTCCAGGCTGATCCTAGAGAATCTCATGTTATGGCAATCAAAAGAATTTTTAGATACTTGAAAGGAACAGTTGAGTATGGTCTTTGGTATCCTAGAGATCCGGATTTCTCTCTTCATGCTTACACAGATGCAGATTGGGCAGGTGATGTGGATGACCGGAAGAGCACTAGTGGTGGAGCATTCTTTTTGGGGAAGAGATTGGTTTCTTGGCTAAGCAAGAAACAAGATGCAATATCTCTGTCTACAACTGAAGCAGAATACATTGCAGCAGCAGGTAGTTGCACTCAAATCTTGTGGATGAAGCAGATGCTAAGAGATATCAAAGTTGAATATGAGGAGCCTATCACAATTTTCTGTGATAATTCAAGTGCAATTAATATTTCCAAGAATCCGGTATTGCATTCTAAGACTAAGCACATATCTATCAAATTTCACTTTTTGAGAGAACAAGTAAACAAGGAAGAAGTCAGATTGGAGTATGTTCCCTCCAAGGATCAGATTGCAGATATCTTTACAAAACCCCTTCCCAAGGACTCTTTTGAATATCTCCGGGAGAAGTTAGGGGTCATGGCCCCTCCGGTAATGAACTAAGATGCACTGTTGTGCATCAGTCCGGTGGCTATCACAGTCATATCTTGTGATCCGGACTAATGGGGAGCTGCAACTAAGGGGGAGCAGCTGGTATGATTCTGATGCATGAGAATTGCAAGTATGAGCCCTTTGCCATTGATGTCAAAGGGGGAGAGAAGACATGTGAAAAACAAGTGGTTGATGATCAAAGGGGGAGCAGTAAAGGAAGAGAAGACATATGAAAAGTTGAAGTTTTTGTCTTAATGGTTTTTCACATCATATGTTGCCATCAATGACAAAGGGGGAGATTGTTGCAAGTATGAGGTTATCTAGTGTTGTCATTGATGTCAACATACTCATATTGCATTGACAAGAAGGATTTGATGAGCTGTGTGCTGAGGATATTGAGAAAGTTAGTCTCAGTCAGGAACAGTGAAGAACAGTGATGAGAAGAAGGTAAATGTACTGTATAGGATGAGAACCGGAGGATGCGGATTAAAGGGTTAGTAGATATGAGTCTTGAGATGCTACAGTTAAGATTCCAGAGGTCCGCATGAAGATCTGAAGGAGTTGTGGCTGCCGGTATAGAACCGGGTCCGGCAAGTATCCGGAGGTGACAGAGGATCACAAAAAGGTCCGGTGAGGTCCGGAATTGTATTATCCTAATCTGCGGATTGGAAGGAGTGTTTGGGATGTCCTTGTGATGTATCATCCTGATTTGTTTATGATTTGGAGGTCCGGAAGTACCTCTTGCATTATGACAGTGGCGACAGACTGTGTTCTTGAAGTTTCGGATGAGGAAGACAAGAGATCCCAGTAAGCAGAGGAAGTACGGATGTATCCGGACATTCAGACAGGTTTGTGAAGGTTCTTGGATCATGTTTAGGTTTTTTTGTTGGTCCGCATTGATGGTAGAGCCCGGAATTGAAGTTATTCTTCCGGATGAAGTTCTTGCTTTGTGTAGCCGACCGGATGAGATGTTCATCCTGCGAATGTTCTTGTGATGGCCGACTGGATGTGTTATTCATCTTGCGGATACTCCTATGGTTGTTTGCCGACTTAGATGTTTGTTCCTAAGTCGATGTCTTGTATAAATAACGGGTTGTGAGTTCATTTCAGTGTGTGGTGTGAGGATGAGTATGGTATAGCGAAGAAACGTGCGAAAGGCAGAGCAGAGACTGTTGGGCTTAATTGGAACTGATCCGAACATGTTAGAGATGTCATTCTCCAGTTCAAGACTGTGATTTTCATCACTTTGTAGACAGTGTGTCTCCTTGTAGGCAGTGGGCCTCTTTGTGAGCAGTGTGCTCGGGCAGTGAGCCCTTATTGGCATGTGCCATTCATTTTTCTTTATTCTTCTAACAGAGAATAATTCTTGGGTTAATCACCCCGTGGTTTTTCCCTTAACTGGGTTTTCCACGTCAAAATCTTGGTGTTCAATGTGTTGATGCTTATCTGCTCTTGTGTTTATGTATTATGCTTCCATGGATGATTATTTGATGTGCTGCTAACTAAAAACAGTGAGTTAAGTGTTTGAATGACAAGAAGTTTTATACAACTGATTCACCCCCCCCCTCTCAGTTGTATGCCCTAGATCCAACAAGACAATCTCCTCAAAGATTCTTTTCCAAACTGAAACATACAACTCTTTGACCAGATTCAGAACTCCAGCATTTTGTGGCCTATTAACTAACTCAATTGTTAGCTGCTTTGTGGTTTGTTGCTCTGCCAGGAGTTGTGCCTGTATTGCACTATTTGCATCCTGCTCACTCAGCAACTTCTACTGAAATTGTGTGACTTGCTGCAACTTTTCTTGATACTTCTTCTCCAAGGTGGCTTTCTCTTGTCTTAGAACATTCACTGCAGCCTTTTCTTGTGCTAGCTCAAATTTAAGAGAAGCATTTTGGGCCTATGTAGCCTGATGTATCTGACAAGAAACAGTATTTTGCAACTATTTATTTAGATTCTTTATCTCATTCTTCTTAGATTGAATCTCTCCAGCAAGGTTGCTAGTATTTATCTTCTCCTGATCTAAGTCATTTTCAACTTTTTGCAACCTCCTAGACACTTTCAAATAATCAGTTGCAATAGTAGATGTAGTCTCATTGAGTAGCTCGACCCTATCCTGTGGTTTGAAAAGAGACATGTCCATAGCTACAACATTCATTATATAGTCATGAGGCTGCATCTGCTCATTGGGTTTCACCACATTTGGAGACAAATGTGTGACTATCAACTGTTGTTGAATGGGGTCAAAAAGTGACCTCATGTGTGGCATAGTAGGGTTTTTGTTTTCTTGCTTTCTCTTCTTCTCCATTCTGGCTTCTCTAGCCCTTTTTACTATGTCTGCCTGGGCTTGGAAAGTGGGAGGTGAAGTAATGTATCCTCTAGCAAAAGGATGACCTTGAGGTAGGCCATAGGGAATAGCCAATAATTGTTGGCTAGGGGAAACTTGAGGAGGGGCTCTTTTTGGAACAAAGGGTGAAAAGAGTGGTAATGAGATGACCTGAGGACTTGGAATTGGGGCAAGTAGTGATGTAGGCATAGCAGAAGTGGCAGGAGGTATAAATGTTTGGCTTATTGGGATTGCCACCCCTAAGGTAGAAAAGGGAGAAGAAACACTTACCTAAGGAGCAGTGGATGTGATTGGCATTTATTGTAGCAGTGGTTCTGCTTCTTCTTCTGATTCCTCCTACAGGTGTAGTTTCCTGTGTTTCCTTGGCCTCTCTCCTATTTCCTCTTCTATTTCTTTCTCTTCTACATTTACCACTACTAAGGGTGGCAAAGGAACAAAACTAGAACCCCCTAGAGCTGAAGTTGCTTGAGTCCCTGGAGTTGGTGATGATACCACACCCATTTGCTTCTCTAAAGTACTGAGAGATTGGGGCTAGGAAGATACAGGGGTAGTAGATGAGGCTTGTACTGTTTCTTGCATTGTGGGGGGGGGACTCTGCTTCATCTTTTGATTCCTCACCCTTCTTCTAAATTTTACTTGTGTCAGGGCTAGAGACTAGGGAGGGATGCCACTCATCCCAAATTGACTCCCATTTCTCATCTATATCAATATTTCTAAAAGAATGTGTTAACCCTGAAACTTCCTGCCTATACTTCCAGTAGGCTTCAATCTTCTTTGGCTTCCAGTCTTGGGATTTCAATGACTTCTTCAAACTAGTAGACATTTTAATCTTAGGATCATAAACCTTTTTTTAGCATAAAAATTCTCCCATGGCCTAGGCCCTTCATAAGGCAAATCTGCTAGTTCCACAGATAGGTCTGGGTTGTCTTCTTTAGGGTTTCTCCTATCTTCCCAGAAAGGCTAATCCTCATGTACTATTTTAGCACAGACCTTGTTGTTTCTAATCCAGGAGTCCATAAAACTGTTTGGGTCATACTTCTATTTATCTTCAATGATGAAGAATCCAAGGGCAGCTAGCTTTCTGAGCAAATGGTCTTCAACATCTCTAACCTCTAGTGCCATATTTTTTCTGACCCATGGGATATCATACATCTTCCTATTCTTTTTCTTCGTGCCAAACTCATTATCAACCACAGACACCTGCCAGGTTACTTCTAAGAATGCTACCCTAGGGGTCAATATTTTAGGTAGCAGCATGGGCTCTTCATTGAAACCATGGACTTTGATGATAGTATTTTGTGCCCCAAAGAAATAATCATAGGGAATTGGGCAATTGGTCATGAAACCCCTAATGCTCTATGTCAATCTATGTTCTACAGGCTTAGGGGTCAAATGGCAAAAGGCAGGGGCCACAAAAAGTTCCTAAAACTCATAAGGGTCTGAAGCTTCAGATAACACATGTGTCCATGCAAACACAGGGATAGTTCTATTTTGACCAAAATCTAGGTCATACTTGTTGAATTGCATATTTTGCGTGAAAAGACTATAATTTTGGTAGAGCATTAGATGGAATAGATAAGCAGAATACCTAAAAACTCCCTTGGATTTGAAATTCACGAGCTGATCAACCATGGAGTAAGAAATTTGCTCTGAGAAATCTAGCAGGTATTCTTGTGACTTATCTATAGTCTTAATCTGAAAATGATAGCAATTTGCCAGTCATGGACTGTATTGTCTTCCTTCATCCCAAAAATGAAGGCTATCATTAACAGTGCCTCTTGAGTACTTTGGCTAAATTGTGCCCTTCTTGTAGGTAGTATGGGCATCTGGGTGTTCTCATCTCTGAACTGCATTTTTGAGTTGAGGAACCTAACCTTGTTGTTGATATTTGCCCATTTCTTTTGCATTTTAGCAATAGTGGGAAATGTGGCCGTTCTATCATGTTGCAGAACCAGCATGTCCCTTATGGATTTGGGCATAATATGCACTATAAAAGGGCCCTATTGTATGGTATTCGAGGACACATGAAACAGTTTTGCACATAATTCAATTAGGTCGAGGCATAGGTGCACACTCGGAACCAGGAACTGTGCCAACTGTGAGGTCCATATTCTCATTCCAAAAGTTTCAGACTGTCCATTTTTTGCCTTTTGAATACACCTCTAATGTGCCCCTTCACAGAGAGTCCTGGTAGTCTTTTGAAGGGTCGTGTCAAAAATGCCATCTGCGTAATCCTTCACCTTCGCTGGGTCGATAGAATACCTACCTTAGGGGCCCTCATTCTTGAATAGGCTCTCCTTGGTTGTGTGGGCGCTGAAGCATATGATTTGCTACTCAAAAGCCTGTCAATTGACTCATAAATTTCGAGTCCCTCTTGAGAAGACTGTGCTTCAGACATATCTATATCTGTGGGAAAAATACGGGAAGCTTTGATACAGGAAAGGATGAAACTGATTCACAAGGATGACACACAGTTGAAAGGCACTTGCTAGGGATGGAAATTGGAGGCAACAGTGCTTCAAGGCAAAGAGACGGAAGCATATGAGAGCCACACTTAGGATTTAACACTAATTTAATGGGGCTTTAATGACACATCCTGTCTTATAAATGGTATTAACACCAAGAAATAGTTAGTGTATCTTTTGAAATCCACATGGAAAGGAGTGTCAGGATCATTACGGGAGTGGCTGTCATTTCTGAAAAGCGTGTACTTCCAGGGATTTGGGGATTGCAAAACAACCTTAATGAATGAGAGATCAAAAGAGAAGGGGCTTGCGCTACTGATACATGTTCACATAACACTTATTGAAAGGGAAAGCAGGAAAAAGAAAGCGAGAAAACAGGAAAATAAGAAAAGGAAACTAACTAACTATGATACATTAAAGGCCTCTACTTCATTGAAATGTTTCAAATAGATCCCATTTATAGGAATATGTTTAGGTTCAACATCCATAGTCTACAATTCAAAAGAATTTTGTTGCTTAAGGAACGAATCTTGTAAGGACCAGTCCACAGTGATTCAAATTTGTTGTGTCGACCTGGCTTGGCAGCTCTGTCATCCCATTTCAACACTATTGAGCCAACTTCAAAAAAAGGATTTGAAGTCTTCTTATCAAAATAGTCCTTAACTATTTTCTGATGTTTCATTAGTGACTCATGTGCCTTTTCTCTTTTCTCTTGTACTTCCAATAGTTCAGCAAGTCTAACTTGCATGGGGCCATTCTCTTCATTCTCTATCCGTTTCAATAATTGCAAAGCAGAGATCTCTTAGCTCAGTGGCATTACTACCGGTTTACCATAAAGTAATTCATATGGAGACATCTTTGTCACTTGCTTTGGTGTGATCTTGTTTTCCCATAGTGCTGTATTAAGTAGTTTGTGCTACTCTCTGTGATAATTGGTCCCTATCCTTTTAATGAGTCTGATCAGGTTCTTGTTAGTGGATTCTGCTAGGCCATTACCTTGAGGGTAATAATTTGAAGAAGTCTTCAAGTAAATCCCATTCCTTAATGCAAACTCATATATCTTTGTTCCCAAAAATGCTTTAGTATTATCTAATATAATGGTACAAGGAGGACCAAACTGAGCAGTAATGCCTTCTAGAAAGTCTAATATTCCTTTTCTATTGCTTCCTTGAGTGGTACTGCTTCACTCCATCTAGTAAAGTAATATGTGGTTGTGAGGATCCATTTGTGTCCCATACTTGACACTGTATTGATCATACCAATAAAATCTAAACCCCATTGGGCAAAGGGTTCGTCCACAATTATGGGGCTTAGAGGCATTGCTACATTTCTCCTTTTTCCTGTGTAAAACTGACAAGCCTGGCACTCTTTAATTAGCTGATAGCAATCTATAAATAGAGTGGGCCAGAAATATCCTGCTTGAGTCACTTTGATTGTTGTAGTCCTTGCTGAAAAGTGTCCACCTGAGGTTCCATGGTGTAGTTCATGTAGTATTCTTTGAGTTTCATCCTTCTCTATACATCTCAAAAGTATACCATCAACATTTCTCCTTAATAAAATATGGTCAATTAGTACAAAATGGGCCCCTTGCTACCTATAATATCTTCTCTTATCATGGGAGAGCTCATTTGGGAAAATCCCATGCTTCATAAATTGTATTTTGTTTGTGACCCAAGAATTTTGCTCAAACTCTTAGATTTTCAATACATTTTCACTTTCTGTTTCTTGTGTCATCATTCTCTCCATGTCTTGAGCCATATATTGGCACAATCCTTTGTCTCTGACTAACTTAGTGGGTATGACCTCCACATCATATTCAAGGATCTTTGTTATCCAATTGGCTCTTTTCTTAGTGATCTCACCCTCCATAATATATTCTCTTACACTAGGATGAGCCACTAATATCAGAATCTTATTTCCTGTTACCATATGTCTGAATTTTTTAAGGGCTTTTACCATGGCATATGCCTGTTTCTCCACAAAATTGTATCTAGCCTCATATTCTCTGAGAGTTCTGGAGAAAAAGGCTATTGGGTGCTCTCCTTCTTGCTGCTCATCTTTCTGAGTTAAAATACCAGCAACACTAAATTCTCCTCCATACACATACATTACGAAAGACTTAGAAAAGTCTAGGTTTCAGAGTACTGGGGCTGTTGAAATGGATTTCTTGACTTCTTCAAAATCCTATCTCCCTTCTGTAGTCCATTTGAAAACTAGATCCATTTTAAGCAACAGTGTCATTGGTCTAATTAGACCTGCAAAATCAGATATGAATCGGCTAACAAAGTTGATTTTCCCAAGAAAGGATTGAATTGCTTTCTTATTGATTGGTAGAGATAGATTCATTATGGCAGTGACTCTTTCTAGATCAATAGATACTCCTTCCTTTGACACTATATGCCCTTACAGTTTACCCTGAGGTTCTGCAAAGATACATTTCTTGGGATTCAGGGATATTCCAAACTCTTGGCATTTCGTAAAAACAACCTCTAAATGGTCAAAATGATCTACAACAGTTTTAGAGAAAATAGTGAGGTCATCTAGATAAATCAAGATGATTTTGTTTATAACAGCCCCAAATGCTACATCCATTGCTCGCTAAAAAGTAGCTCCAGCATTTGAAAGGCCAAAAGGCATCTTAGCATATGCAAATGTTCCCCATTTTGTAGTGAATGCAGTCTTATGCTGGTCTTCATCATCCAGCTAGATTTGATTGTACCCAGAGAAACCATCCAGCAAGGAAAATCTCTCTGATCCAACCACAGTCTGTAAAATTTGTTCCATAGAGGGCATGGGATAATGATCTTTCAAAGATGCTCTATTCAGATATCTGAAATATACATAGAGTCTTACATCACCATTCTTTTTTCCTACTGGCACTAGGTTTGATACCCAAGTTGAGTGCTTAATTAGAAAAATAATATTTGATTCTAAGAGCTTTTGCAACTCATCCACCATTAAAGGTTCAATCCTAGGATTCACTGGCCTTTGCTTCTGTCTGACTGGTTTAAATCCTTCAGTAAGCTTTATGGTGTGTTGGATGATATCTCTATTATAGCCATGCAGGTCTTCATAGGTCCAAGCAATCACCCTATCATACTTTTCACACAAATCAATCAACCTTTCCTTTTCTTATTGGGTTGTAGAATTTCCAAGTTTCAATTTTCTTCCTTCACTGACTTGGATTTTAGAATAATCTTCCTTATTTGCCTGAAACCTCCTCTTCTTTAGGCTTACATCTTCTAGGTCAAACAAGTTTTCCAAAGTAATCAGTCCTTTAGGAAGTTTATTTGACTTTAGCTGGATAATTTGGTCACCATATGCTTCCTCTATTTTAGGATGTAATTGATCAGCAAATTCTCCTAATTGTTGCAAGAATGAGAGTACTTGGAAATCATTATCAAAAACCTACCAATTTTGGTCATTATCTGGAATAGTTGGCCTTACTATAACTTTGACTAACTCATTATTAACTAGCAGATCATTTGCTCGGTCAAACTGTGAACCAATTTGTGCCATTCTATCTGCCTCAACATTTTGGGCTCTGGGAACTACCTCAATATTGAAAGCTTCAAAACCATCTATTAGGTCCCAAATTCTATGCCTATAGGATCTCATTCTTACATTTTTGGCTACTGCCTTTTCTCTGATTTGTTTTACTACTAGTTCTGAATCTCCTTTCACTATCAGATTCTTTATTCCTTTTTTCTTTGCCAACATGAGTCCATGCACCAGAGATTCATATTCAACATCATTATTGGTACAGGCAAACTGAAAACGAATGGCTCTTAACCATTTGGGGCAGTAAGGCAAAATCCTGCTCCAGCACCATTTTTACTTCTAGCCCAATCAAAACTTAGGGTCCAGATTTCTGATTTCTTTTCAGATTCTTGACTTTGTGATGCTTCTTTTCTTAAAACATTAGGGATCTCTTGGTCTTCCTCAAATATGACATAAGTGCCTAGACCTGTAGAGTCATAATTTCCATAGAGATCACTCTGCATCATAGTCAATAACTAATTATTCTCTTCTTCCTACTGGTCATGTTCAGTCCAGTCACCTAATTCTTCAACAAAGATTCTCTCTTCTTTATTTACAATAGCATGGGTTGCTTCTAATTTTAGGGTTGGTTCATTTGTGATATGATCTTTGGATAATGGTTCTGACAATATTTTTATCTTTGTCCCATATTTGGTTCGGAGGATGAGGTGTGACCAATCTAGTGACATGTAACCTCCTATCTTAGCTGTGAAATCTCTGGATAAACATAGACCAAATATAGGGGGAATATCTATGACTACCACATCTTGCTTTACAATTATATTGGGGCAAGTATATAGTTGCAATGGGAGTTGTTTAATTTTCCCTATTGTATGCATAGATTTCCTATCCAACTGCATGACCCCTCTTGTAAGTGGCTCATATTTTATCTTCAAAGCATCTGCTATTTGCTTTGGCATTACTGTAGTACTGGCCCCAGAGTCTATCATTGCATTATGCAACAGTTTCTTTCCAACTATTAGAGTCAAATAAAAGGGATCTGGTTTAGATTTACCTATCTCATATGCATTGTTCAACATGGCTATTATCTATAGAGGTACAGTATCTATGAGCTGCAACTTTTCTTTATTAGCAGATCCTCCTTTAGCACCAGTGTGTTTAGTGACTTCTTGGCCTTGCAGAGCTTCTTGCAACAGTGACTTCTACTCAAGAATAGCGAACATATCCCAGATTGATACATGCACTGGAGTTCTTTTTAGCTGATCCACCATATTCACAGGTCCTAATGTTTGGGTCTTTAAATAGTAAGGGTACCTTGTCTTTTCTAGAACTTGTCCTAAAACTACTTGATTCTGCATAGGCTGAGGTATTTCTTGTCTAGAGACTGTGTTCTGATGATTTTGAAATGGAGGAGCTCCCATGATCTCATTATTAATGACTTCAGGCTGCTCCATCATCCTCCTCTTTGATTTGGTATAATAGTCTGACTATACTAGTGGTTTCTTTGAAGTAGATGCCTCATTCAGAAACATTGAATCTTCCACTTCAATCCATGAAAATAGAGCTTGTTCAGGAGCTATTTCCTCTTCTTGTTGTATGGACATACCTTGCATCTGGGCTACCATGAATGCATTTTGTACACCAGGAGACTGATATGGTGGAGTGTTAGAAGTTGCAAATTGTCCTTCTAACCCTCTTTGTTCTGCTATCTTTTCTTGTAAGTTTCCTCTGGGGTAGTCTCTGGGCATATGAGCATTGTTATAGGGAAAGCACCAAGCATTTGTGCCATCTGCAAAAATATTTTTCCCTGGAACAATTTCCCTATTGGGATTAGGAGGAATAGTTTGTAAGGGTGTGGGGATTGTAACCAACTGGTTCAAAGGCTGGGGATTAACTTGCCTTTGAGGGCCTTGGTATTGATTTGGCTGAAAGGGAGGTCTATTTCCTTTGTAACCTTGATAAGGGAGTTTTGGATAAAGATTTTGTTATCTCTTTAGATTAATTATCTCATTTGAGAAGGTCCTTATAATGTTCTTGACATCATCAATTTCAGATGGTTGGACAGAGGTGTTTACCTTAGCAGGTTATTGAGGAAATGAATACATAGACACAGGTGGGGTTGTATGATTAGGAGTTTCTTGAGGCAAAGGTAAGGTAATTTCTGGGAACATGGGCATAGGAGGCCTTGGGGGTAATTTTCCATCATCTATCAAGTTATTTTCAACCTTGACTGCTAACTCATATGCTTCTGGTAGTGTCTAACCTCCAAGAGACTGAATCATCACTAATATATCTGAGTTTAAAGCTTTAAGGTAAAACACAATAGCCATACCTAGTAATGGTCTTGCTGTAGCAGGAATTCTCTCCCAAGTCTTTTGAAATCTTGAGTTGAAATTAGTCATGGCTTCTTGTGGTGCCCTCTTGATAGTGATCAATTGTTGCAGCAAAGAAGATTTATCACCCTTTTCTTTAAATCTTTCAAAGAAAGCATCACCAAGTTGATCCCATGAAGATATTGTGTTTGGGGTTAAGGATCTATACCAGTCCAGAGCCTTCCCTTTGAAAGAAGCTGCTAACAGTCTTATGGCCACATTCTATTGAGTGATAACATGTACTACACAGATGTCAGATACATCTTGCAGATGCTCTTTAGGTGTCTTAAAATCTTCCCCACTGAACTTAGACAGAGCCTTTAGAGCATTAGCTGGGATAGCATCCCAAGTTGCTGGTGGTATTGGGAGAATTAGAGGACTGCCAGTGTTCCAATTTGCATAGTTCCTTGGGGCTACAGGTGCTCCCATATTTACTCTTTGTGCTGCTGCAAATTGATTCACTCTTCTCCTTGGATTAGCTAGTAACAGTGGCAAAAGAATCCCCAGATTTGTAGCAGATTGAGCTTTTGTTATAGGTCTACAGCTCTGGCTCCTTGTGGCTCTCTAGTTCATACGATCTTGATAGAAACTTCAAGAAAGGTCCCATCAGGCGTGCTAAAAACTGTTGATGTATAAAATTGCACAGGTTCCAACACCAACATGGGAAGTTTCAGGAATGTAGGACTTCCTACCTGCAACAACCTCTAGATTTTAAAGAAGCTGGCTCTACTCTATTTTAAATGGGTTTCTCTCAAATTAAGCAAAGTGAACTATCCTCAAGATTCAGTTATATTAAAAAGCAGATACTGCATGATTAACATAAATAGATGTAATGAATAAAATCAAAGGCTCACAATCAGACACTTTACAATGACACAAGAAATATCAACCAAGGCACAAAACTCAGTCTTTCTCATTAATTTTCCAGTAAAATAAAAGGCACAGATACATGCATAGGTATATTAACTTTCTAAATCAAGAATAAAAAAATAAAGGCAAATGATATCCACTGGTCACAACAAAAGTCTCCAACTTCTCTCTTAAATCTCTGACAAAAAAATATCTCTAAATGTCTACAAACTGTATGAAATTCTCTATATCAATTCATTACAAATGTTACATATTTATAGCCTAAGATTAAATCTAGATTGTCTGCAACAATTGAATCCCAATGGCCCAATAGAACTCAAGATAACTGGAAGTCTCTGACAGTTAAGACTTTTTAAATCTGCAACAGCTACTCCTTCCTGCAAGCCCATTGGCTGGAACTAAAAATGTGTGGCGCACCTCCTTCTATAAGGTACAAACACTTGGCAGCTTTGGCGCACTTGAAACTGAAAACTCTGTGACAGATGGCATCTTTCGTGGGTAAAAGAGAAACTCCTTTCACTCTCAGGAAAGAACAGGGAACTGACACTTGTTGCGCTCCACAGCACTTGAAACTATCCACGTGTCTTTATTCGGAACAATTCACAAAACTATGTCTTTGTATTCGGGTGGCCTCTGCAGGTGACAACTGTCACAATCTGTAGCATTAGAAACATAAGACACATTAATAACGGGACCCACAATCTCCCACTCGCTGGCTTTCAAAAGGAGGAAAACAGGGACAGGTGGCATCTTCCGCGCGCACAACAGCTAATATGTGGTGACCTCCGCAACACTTCTTGAAACATTAGAAACCTTTTGAAACTCCCGCGACAGCTAACACTTGGTGGATTCCGCATTACTTAAGAAACATTTAATATCACTAGAGAAAGGGTCAAAAAGATTTTAACTTTGGCGCTGCATCCACCACGTGGCATTCTCCACATCACTGAAATTTTACACTGTGGCCCACCATCCATCCTTTACTTAGCATAAAAAATATACGGAAACAACATGCAGAAGATGACACATGGTGGGTTCTGCAGCAACATTAAAATACACACGACAGTCTCCGCGCTCATACTAAAACTTAAAGGAGTGCCTTCATTAATGACACGTGACACTCTCCGCAAGGTTAAAACTTAAAAATGTTTGAAACATAACCACTATGTGGCACACTCTGCACCAAAGTTATAATTAGAAACAAAATTGTGGCTTGAACTGAGGCTTGACACTTGGTGGCTTCTACGTAAAGCATTAAGAAAACCCACGCAGCAACACTTTGAAACACTCACAGAGAAAAACTGAAACCCATGGATGCATTGCGACTGAAACAAAATGTAGAGTCTTTGCACTGTACAGTTACTTCCTTACTAAAAACACATTTTAAGGGAGAAAACTACAAGAAATAATACTAAAGATGACTCCAAAGATCTTCTTAGTTTGACACCATCCCTGGTAATGGCGCAAAAAATGTTGGTCTCCTACAATGATTTAACAACTAAGCTCTTAAAGTTGTAACTAAGAGATTAGACATATAACCTGAATAACTGTCTTAATCAATATGGAGATGCATTTCACTTGTCAACCTAGGGACGTGAACTTGAAATGGGTCAGCACGGTATGTGCACTAAGAACTTCCAAAGTAGCCACATTCATTCTATAGCTAAGAAAGACATAATGCTAAAGATAAACTGCTAGGAAAGAAATAACAGGAATGCTAAACAACAACCAACATCTATTCTAAGGTCAAGTACATAATAGAAAATAAAAGTCTAGGCAAACAAACAAGAAACTACTCTATCTGCTTTGGCTGCAAGAACAGACACATAATAGAACTCTAGTGGCTGTAGGAACATTCAATGCCAGATTTAACTAACTACTTAACAGAAAATATAACTAAACTAGAAGATGGAATGCTCACCAAGTGGCCCCCCTTAGATGAGTGTTCCCTAAAACAAATGTAAACTTTGAAATGTGAACTTATAACTTCATTTTATTCATTAGAAAAGATGAGTACAATTGAACATCATAACTGTATTACTAAAAATTGGATAATGCAAATACAATTTCTAATTAATCAACAACCCCTCAAAAGGAGCATCAGAGTCTTATTTATGAAAAGGAAAACTACAAAACTAATTACCTAGCAAGGCAGTCAACTCCAATAGAATAAAAGGATGCCACTTTAGGGAAAGCATAGAAAGTGGAAAGGAGGTTACACATGCATAGAATCTAGTCAAGCAAGTTGCTTCAACACAGATCTAGCACAATAGTAACTCCTAAATTTGCTCAACAAGTATTTAAGATCAGTTACAAGGCAGTTGTCTTCCGTCCATTTGACATTTGAATGATCACCATGGTTGACCTTTTATGGCGAGTAACCAACCAGCAAAATCTTCCTCGACTTTATGGTTGCTAATTATATCTGCATAACAATATTAGTACACACAATAATTGCACATCCGTAACTACCTTAGAGTAACATTCATTAACCATATGTAAAATTAACATAGATAGTTCATATAACATGTCTTTGTCATAAAAGATTATAAGAAATAACCTATGCCCAACATCTTATAGTTTTGAGGAAATGACATAAAAAGATGAGGATCAAAGTACCAAAGTCTAAGATAACTACAACTAGTGGACAATAAAGTTTAACAAAATTGAGTCATAAACTAGACTCATCACAAGGTACATGAACTATTCGACAGAACACCTCACAGAGATGCCATCTAATGGAATGCCTTGATTGTAGGATATGCACAAAAACGATTTGTTGAAAAGGATTTAGACACTTTAAAGCAAATACAGTTGGTAGGTGTAAAGCCATATTCCACAACCTTTGCCAACATCCTCCTTGCCTATACCAAAATGGGATCTTTGGAACATGGTATGGACATCCATCAAAGCATGAAGGATATGGGAATTCTATCAGATGTTGTAGTTGCAACTACCCTCAGAGACATGTATGCAAAGTGTGGAAGTATAGACAAGGCACGTGAACTATTTGGCATGATGCCTCAAAGAAATGTCACCTCATTGAATCCAATGATTGCAAGATATGAACAAAATGGATTTTTTGATAAGGCATTAGAAACTTTCAAGCAAATGTGATTGACGAGTGTAAAGCAAAAGTCCACAACCTTAGCTAGTATCCTCCTTGCCTATGCCAAAATGGACATCCATCAAAAGGATAAAACATATGGGAATTTTGTTAGATGTTGTAGTTGCAACTGCCCTCAGAGACATGTATGCAAAATGTGGAAGCATAGATAATGAATATAAACCATTTGACATAACACCTCAAATAAATGTCGTCTCATGGAATGGCATGATTGTAGGATATGCATACAATGGATTTTTTGAAAAGGATTTAGACACTTTCGAGAAAATGCAATTGGCAGGTGTAAATCCAAATTCCACAACCTTTACCAACATCCTCCTTGCATGTGCCAAAATCAGGTCATTGGAACAGGGTATGGACATCCATCATAGCATGAAGGATATGGGAATTGTATCAGATGTTGTAGTTATAACTGCATTGAGAGACATGTATACAAAATGTGGAATCATAGACAAGGCACATGAACTATTTAACAGAACACCTCACAGAGATACCATCTAATGGAATGCCTTGATTGTAGGATATGCACAAAATGGATTTGTTGAAAAGGATTTAGACACTTTAAAGAAAATATGGTTGGTAGGTGTAAAGCCATATTCCACAACCCTTGCCAGCATCCTCCCTACCTGTGCCAAAATGGGATCTTTGGAACATGGTATGGACATCCATCAAAGCATGAAGGATATGTGAATTCTCTCAGATGTTGTAGTTGCAACTACCCTCAGAGACATGTATGCAAAGTGTAGAAGCATAGACAAGGCACATGAACTATTTGGCATGATGCCCCAAAGAAATGTCACCTCATTGGATGCAATGATTGAAAGATATGAACAAAATGGATTTTTTGATAAGGCATTAGAAACTTTCAAGAAAATGTGATTGCTAGGTGTAAAGAAAAATTCCACAACCTTAGCTAGTATCCTCCTTGCCTATGCTATAATGGGATCTAGAGAACATGGTGTGGACAACCATCAAAGCATAAATGATATAGGAATTTTTTCACATGTATTTTATTTGCAAAGTTGCCCTTATAGACATGTATGGAAAGTATGGAAGCATAGACAAGGCACATCAACTATTTGAAATGATGCCTCAAAGAAATGCATAGTCCCACATAATTCAATGATTGCAAGATATGCACAAAATGGATTATTTGAAAATGATTTATAAACTTTCAAGCAAATGCAATTGGAACGTGTAAAACCAAATTCTTGTAACAATAATTGATTATCATATTAAATATTTAATATAAACTGTCATATACATAATGTCATGAACATAACATCTAGTTTATATAAAAAAACCATATAGGCATGTCCAAACAAAGCCATACATGCAAATATACAAAAATATACATCGGATTAACATACAAAAGTATGTATACAAAGCCATTTAGGCATACAAAAAATGTGTATGTATACAAAGCCATTTCAGCATACAAAAATTGTCCCAAAACTAGTTTCCTATGGACTTTTATGAAATAATCAGCAGCCCTTCTTTGACTGTGAAGATGGAGAGCTAGTTCGTGACTCATCCTCTCTATGCCATTGAGTAGACCTCTTCGAATAAAGTTCATCTAGGTGCACCTGTTAATACAAACAAACAATATGCACATTAGTATAGAAAATGTATCAAATATATAACATTGAACATATGTAATTGATCACTTACTGCCAACCCATGATCACTCTCCATCATCTTTTCTCTAGCTTCTTCATCTATAGTTGGATGGACTAGAGTTGTGACCTACTGTAAGAAGCATCAAGAAGCAAAATTGACTAAACATAAATATCATTTATATGTACATCAAATGACATGAGATAAAACAAGAAATACAAAATTATGACATTTTCATGTTATTGGTTCATACCTTAGTCAAAGCATTTGCAAACATTATGGCTGCATCAATGCCTCTCTGTGCTGAATCACAAACATTAGGAGGACTCTCCGGATTTAGCATCTAAAAATCAAGTTCAAGATTAATTGACAAAATAAATACATAACATTAGTTTAAAAATACATAATAATTAGAAATGGTTAAATTTACCTCTGTATAACTGGTGTGTTGGCATCCAGGGGACCAAGGATATAGTGCAGTTGCCAGTGACTGTTGAAATCATCAAATTGTCACAAAATAATACTACCATTGACATATCTACAATAATTATGATCATGTGATAAATTACATAGTTGTTGTCTTGACCTCCTCTCATAACCTACCAGTGGACGGCTAATGGAGGTAGGATGAAGACTCTGACCCTGGAAATTTATTTCGTAGACAATTACATACATTTGACTTATAATATAGATAATCATATAAAAATAATTACAAATTTCAAATAACAATATATTAAATCATAATGAAACTTGTAACAAATTACCTAAGAGTCAATGCCAAATGTATGCTATAAGAGATCATCATTGAGAACAAGATCATCCAATACAGATGCCCCCATCAATGGATGTTGCCCCTGTGTTGCATCATCCTGCCCCTACATTGCATCATCTTGCCCCTGCATTGCAACATCTTGCGGAGAGTCCTGTCGTGCGCCCTGCATCCCATAATCACATAGGTTCCCACATGTACTACACAAATGTTGGGACACATGACGCCTACTAGTCACACCCTCATCAGCCTGGGTAAGATCATCGGCATGCTATGATAGAGTTTGGGTGAGAGTAGTTAGTGAATGTAACGTCTCCACCTCAACACTCTCCTTCAAAGCCAAAGAGAGTGACCTACAATTTGGCCTCATTTGGGGTACAAGCACATGGTTTTGATCTCACTGAGCCCCAAGTCTATCTTGGGCAGAGCCACCACCTCTACCCTGGAAATCACGAATGTCAAAATAATTTGGAATCTTGTTGAGGATGAACTCGCAAGAGTTTCCTTAGGAAATATTGTGGTACCTCATCATTATTGCATGGGCACTCATCGAAGACCATCTACCATCTATCCCAAAAGTGTTGGTATATTTCTTCATTCCTACACCAATGTATAGGAAACCGTTTGCAACTTTCTTCTAATCTTTGACTAGTTTTGGGATTGGTAAAGTGTCCACATAATTGAGATTTTGTAATTTTTTCTTCTTGACTTGTTCATATGATAAGCCATTGGCATAAAATTGCTGACACCTCTCCCTATAGCCTTGGAATTCGGTGATTTATTTTGTCACTGAATCTGTGTGAGCAACAATCTCCTCTAGTGATTATACAAGTGTCCTCCTACGATTAGTGGTTCCACTTGGATTTTTTAGGGTTTTAATAATAGTCTAAAGACGTTTCTTGTTTTCTTCTATTATCCCCAGGTAATGTTCTTGATTATCCCTTACATTAAAAGGAGGTAAAGGTGGGTTTGGAGGGTTTTGGAGGTTGTTTTCAGCCTCCTCAAGTGGATTTAGGTTTTATCTTTCTCCAATAGTTGTAAATTCAATATAAAAATAAATCAAACATTGCAAAACTCAAAATTTGTTCTCAAACTAACAAAATAAGTCAAACCCTACCTTCTTCCTATTTTGGAGCCTCTAAATTTGCACGGCAATGTCTTTGGCAGCGAGGTGGCATCATGAATTTGTTGTTTTCTCTATCAAACTTGATTCAAAAGGATTTTCTTCAACGCACTCACGTTTCTCCTTTTCTTCTTTGCTACTATCAAATGAATGCTCGTGGCCAAATGAGCAAAACACAATTTTTTTTCTTTTATTGAAAGCAAAACACGAGTGCGTTATAATGCGCTCATGTTTTTCTTTATTTTTGGAGATGGTGGTGACCTTTTGGTCCCCCGTCTCCTTACATTTACCCCTATACTATGAATAACATCGACCACTCAACATTCACACCTTTACAAAACTGCCAATACATTCAATAGACACCTCAAATGGCATATGAGTAAAGTGCTATCTTTAGATACTGCCATTTTTAGACAATATGTGACTCCCACTTTGTCTTCCTTGCCTAAAATTACAACTACCGAGAGTAATGATCAGTCAGTCAGAAGACAAAAGGTGTTAATGTACCCTTAACATACTAAACATGGGCACTTCCCTATCTTCGTACATCTTCACATTTTGCATACCCATCGTCAACTGGCGCATCCTAGCGGACCTTCCATTGTAACGTGAATGACATATGAAATGCAATAGAGTCGTGAAAGTCTGCCACGATATGCATTATGAATACATGCTTTGAAATGGATCTTTGAACCAATTAAGTATCTTGCAAAGAGAACGGGGACATCCTTTTGAGGCAGGCATTTAGAATGTAAGTGCATATTGATATTTTTTAATGTGAGGTAACCATGGATAAAAATGAATGCATACCTTGAAGCGGACTCCAAATGAAGCTGTGCATAAGATGTGTAAAGGAATCGTATAAGTCCACCTAAGCGGACATTTGGAACAACCTTGAATAATTTTAACATTTCATATTTATGCACTATGATATCATATTTGCGCAAAAATAGGATTTCTAACACCTTATGTATATTTCATCATTTGCAAGCTAGTTTAAGGAAATGCATCCAAATGGACCTATGGGGACCCACGCAAGGTAGTGGATGCATGCCTAGAATAGTCAACGAACCTTCAAATGCACCAAGAATAATTTGAAATTTCTGAAAGCTAGATTACCTTAAGCACCCAAGCGACCCCTCCGACTAAGCTTGCATAATTTTAGAATTCAATGAAGTCGAGACCAATTTTAACAGCGAAGCTCCCTTTCAACCTTGAAGTTCATTACTGCAAGCGTTTCAAATTCAAACAAATTTCACATGTCATTTTTAAAAAAAAGGGAAAAGTCGTTAAGGCACTCTCAATTCCTCTGGTTATTGATTTCGTCCAGGCACTCAATGGACTCACTACAACCTTCAATTATTTTAAAATTCCTTATTCAGACGGGAGATCTCAAATAGTCAATTGCCAAAAGAAAACGAACTCACACCAAAAATTCAAGCTGACGGGTCCCCATCACCGAATGGGGTGATGTTGCAAATATATCACAACACATCCCATAATACTTGCCACCATCACTAGCTGGATCAATGAATAATCAAGACAACTTTAGTTGAAAATAAGGAGTCCACAATTCCTTGAATCTTTTGAGTCAGTGGATGCAGACATCTTTCGCCTCCATGCTACTGGAGATTACTTGAAGTATGGGTTAGCACTTCCCTTCAAATACCATGACATAACAACATGTCACACAAAAGTATATCAAGTTTGGCTCATAATAGCTAGTAGAAAGGCACGAGAGTTGAATTCTAAATATGATTATTTCAATATGGGGATCATTGAAATATGTCAATCTTGTAGATCAATTAGAAATGAACCTTAGGTCTAAAATGATAATTTCAAGATGAGAAGTGAATGCAAAGAAATAAGTACAAATGTAAAATCAGAATGCATAAAGGGTCAATGTATGAAAATTGATACAAATAAAGATAAAATGAATATAGATAAGAATAAGAATTGGGCCAAATTGAATTCTAAATATAATTATTTCAATATAGGGATCATTGAAATAGGTCCATCTTGCATCACTTAGAAATGAAACTTAGGCTAGAATGATCATTTGAAGACAAGAAGCATATGCATATCAAACATAGATTACTAGTATATATCAAGAAGAAGAAAATATAAGAGACAAGGAAGAAGTGTACTGCCACACATGTAAAAATTAGAGGTGGAAGTTAAAAATATGCAAAATACAAAGGAAAGCATCAACACACTATACCAATTTCATTTAGGATGGCCAACATCAACAAAGGATCTAAAGGTACAAATGGGAAACATTCAGATAATGTAGGTTTCTAGCACTTACAATACTATGAAGGATTTGGATAGGAGCCTCATAGTACAAATTGAAACCTTACACAACTAAGATCAACAAGTACATGATTAAAGAGAAGTTTTACAGGCACAAATTAAGCAACTTAGAGAACTAGTTAGCCTTTGAATTACACATGTCATAGGTTTATTGATAGAGGCTATCAAAGTGACTACAACAATTCAAATTCCACACTCTTTAGAATATGGAGAAAAATACTCAATTTAAAGCTATCAATGGTCAAATACATTTTCTACAATAGGAAATTCTACAATGGAAGAACACGTATACCCAACTTAAGGGGACATGCAAAAATATTTTTCCATGAAGATTAGATACCTTCTAAAATTTTGAAGTTGTATTAATCAATTTTTCTAGTTTCATTATAGAAATCTCACAATCTTTTGTAGGACATAGCCATGATGTCTTGAGGATAAGACATTGTTTCAAGGGAGGTGATGTTGAAAGGACATAGTTGACTTTACAACAAGCTACATATACCACAAAAGAGATGAAGTATATCTAGTCGACCACCAACACATCCAAAGGTCATAATATGTACAAGAGACACACTCCTTGATATACTTATACTTAGGTAAAAGTAAGGCTTGAAGATCTAATTGATGTAATAAGAACAATAAAAGGAATAGATAGATATATAGATAATATAGAGAAGAATGAAGTATATGCAATGAAATATGAGATGTAGTGAGAGATAGAAGATTGATGAATGAACATACTTTGTATCAAACTTGTATATGATGAGTATAATATATCACAAGTTGGTCTAACTAATTTATAATGTGTTATGATATATGATGTGCATGTTAATGGATGTACATTATTAATTTTATTTTCTCTTTCCTACTGTAACCTTCTTTAACTCACCACATGCTCTAATCTTTCTCTTATCTCTAATACTTGCATATAAATAGAACATTCAAGTAATTTAGGCTTGTATCTTTGATTTGTGCCCATTCTTGCTAACAATGTTGAACAAGAAATTTATATGCAACATCTAGATGAGTTTGAGGTAAAAAGGAAAAAAATTAATTTACAAGCTAAAACAATCTTTGTATGGTTTGAAAAAAACACTTTGAATGTGGTATCAAAGGTTTGATACATTTGCTTTGAAGTTGGGTTTTATTAGAAGCAAAGAAGATAACAGTGTATACATTAAATGTATTAATGATTACATTCTAATTATGTCTTATATATGGATGATATGTTATTTATTGGTAACAATAAGGAAATGATTGGGGAGCTTAAGACTCAACTTTTTGGTGCATTTGACATGAGGGGGGTAGAAAAATTCATTCTGGGAATGGAAATCTAATGCAGGAGCATCAACCTGATTTCCAAATTTACGGTTAAGTGGCAGGATGTAGGAGGATAGAAGCTCTTGTCACCACAGTGACATGAACAATGACTAGAAGATATTAGTTAATAAGAACTGAACAGTTGAGAGGTGATGACTTAGAGTCAAATCGTTAGGAAACAATTGCAAGAATCAGTCGAGGATGGTTAGATATTGATAGTTAAAGGTCATTGGTTAAGGCAGATGAGAATCGATGGCCGAGTAGTTGGAGAGAATACGAAGGAAAATAGTTTGAAGATGGTTAGAGTTTGGTTGAGGTCGATTAAAACAGAAAGACAAAACTAATGTTTTAAGATGCATCAGAAGATTATGGAGGTGTGGTCAGGTTGGTCACGAATAGTCAAAAGGTTGATTGAGGAAGGCCAATAAAGTAGAGGCCAAGAGGAAGAGAGTAAGAAGACCGAATAGAAGAAAAGAGGCCAAATGAGAATGATGACTGGTTGTACAGGAGAATTCCAAGAGTAGTTTTTATGTTAATGGGAAAAGACAGGGCATGAGAAGAAGGTCGAGTGAAGAAGAATCGAAGCACATAGACAATATGGGTCTAAGGGTAGACTCAGTCTAGGAGTGCAAGTCTGTTAAAGAAAGATACTCTCTATATAGGATGATAAAGTGTTAGAGGCTATCAACGTGGAATTTTTGTAACCATGTCTGGCTAAGTATAAATAAAGGAAACTTATTATCATAACTCTAATGCCCCCTTTACTATTGTTTGAATGTTGAGTTGGTTTCTTTAAAATTGTATTTCATTTAGTTGATTGTGTTTCTAGAAGGTTCCTGTCATTGGATTTGTTCCTTTGGGTCCCTGTCTCTGAGATTAGTTTCCATTGAGGTTTCTTCCATTTATTCTAGCCTAAAAAGTTTCCTGTCTCTTTAAATGTGCTATTACAGAATTGTTTATTGTTGTCTTGATTCCTGTCATTGTTTGACTGTAAAGTATGCTGAGGATAGATAACAACTGGAGAGTTAAGTTGAGTGAGTCAGGGATTAGATTTTATATATTAAAGGAAGACCTCCTGACTTACATCAGATTGGTAACAGAGCCCAAAAGATTTGGGTAGTAGAAATTAGCTATGCTGATTGGTATTCGGTTAAGTATGTGTATTGCACATTGATAGGTTTATTAGAAGAGACTGGGTGTCAAAAGATTTGGGCAGGGGAAACTAGTTAAGTTTATTGATATCAGAGGAAGTAAGTGTGTTACAGATTGACAACTTGTTGAAGAGCTCGGGTTCCAAAGATAGAGGGAAGAAAGCCCTAAGCAACGTGTGGAGAAGAAGATTATGAAAAAGTTAAAGGATATGAAGATGTAGCAAATTCAGAAAAGAAGCATGAAGACAAATAAGAAAGAAAGTTCTAAAGAGAAGAACTGAATGAAAGCACAGAAGGCAAGACAAAATGCAGATTTTTAAAGAGAGATGGCAAAATCGAGAAAAGATTTAGAACAATACATGATTACAAGGCAGCAAAGGTATGAAGAGGATAGCTACAAGTATTTATGGTGTTGGCCCATGGAAAGGAAAGTAAAGTGGCATGTGAAGATGATTATGGAGAGAAGAAAAAGGTAGAGGATGAATCTTTTGAGAAGAGAAGAGAGAAATGACAGAAGGTGGGATAGCAGAGAGTTGCCCAGTGAGCAATGTACACCACAAGAGGTGAGGAGAACATGGGAAGAGATTAGAAAGAAAGAGGGAAAGAGGAAGAAGTGCAACAAACAACACTTGAGAAGGAGAGTAATGAAGAAAGGAGAGTGTCCAGGAAGGAGGCACTCATAGAGACATTTTGGTGTCTTGTTTTAATTACTAATATTGTATGTGAGCATGTGTATGCAGGTATGATAAATATTGTGGAGAAGTTAAAGAACAAGGCCTTGGCGTTGAAAAGAGAAAGGGCACATAATACTTGTAGAGAGGGATGCTGATGAGAAAGAAAGGAAACAAGTTGTAGTAGTTTGCTAAGAAAGCATAAAGCAACAGTTGGCAACAGAGGTACATTGCAAAGTACCTAAGGATGAAGAAAAGGATGATGATAAAATTTTATAGTTTGATGAAGGATATGACAAAGAAACCCTAGATTTTTAGGATGCTTTGGAAGATGTTGCAGAAGCAGGGAAAGATGCCTATGAAGAAAAGAAGTTGAAAGGCAAGGAAGCCAAAGATGAAGGCAATTCGTGGCAGTAAGTAACATGAAGTTACAATACTAATTTTGGTTATGAAAGTGAAATGCAAAAGAATGTTAGTTTTGATCATTTTAGTAGAAGAAAGAATGTGGATGAGCAAGAGGAAAAGGAGAAAAGGAATTTGGTTAATCATGGGTACATAATTCCAAGTTGGCAAAGGAAACTGGTTATTGGAGGGAAGCATTTAAGATGCAAAGAAGAGGATTCTCTTGATAATATTTGTACAAGCAAGAAGATGCAAGGTATGGAGTATATGCTAGATAATAGGTGGAAACTAGAATTTAGGAAGAGTTGGCTAGCAAGGAGACCTAGAGAAGATGATTTGAGGCTGAAAATAGAGCCTGGAAAAAGAGCAGCAATAAAGGGACATCAGTCCAATGATGTGGGAAATAAAGTGTAGATGGTGAAGCGTGTAGCAGAAGAGGACTATGATGTTGCAAGGCATAAAGATAAAGAGACAATGTTTGAGAATTGGAAACATGAAGAAGAGGCTAAGGCCAATGAACAAGGAGCCATAGTAAAGGATGAGAAAGAAGATAAAGGGCAAGAGCATGCAAAAAAAATTAGGAAAAAGAAATGTGGTCCCTACAAGGTAAACAGTAAGCAATCCGATTAAGCTTTAGAGGCTTTGAATGAGATTTATAGTTTAAGGGAAGAAGATACCAAGGTTGAGGAATTGAATAGTAATGGGAGATGTATGAGTATGAGATAGAAGTGTGGAGATTTGTAGATGAGAAAGAAATGAGGAAGCAAAGACACAAGAAGTTGAAAGAACACAAATAAAAACAAATTGGGAAGTTTAGAAAGAGTAAATATGGATGTAAGATGGACCATTGGAATGGTTTAAATGAGAATGGTGGAAAGAAAGAATGGGTAGCAGAAGCCTGGGTTAATAGAGGCATGGAGAGTGAAGAAGAAGCAGCAGAAAATGAAGAAGGCACAAATGAGTTGGAAATAGTTGCAGAATTTGCAGCGATAAAGATTGAAGGTGAAAGAATTTATGAAGATCTAGTAGATGGAAAAGGGTTCAAAGGGAATGAAAGTGAAGGCATTGTCTTATGCAAAGAGGCAACATATAATGAGGTTGTGTTTTCCTTTTCAAATTCTATGTGTGCAGCTAGAGTAGATTTTTGTGAGTGTGCGTGCAATCAGGATGATGGAGCAGTATACTGATGAAAACATGAAGCTAAATGGAGCAGATGAGAATGCAAAAAGAATGGTGGCAGCCTATGATAATGAAGTTGCAACAGAGCTACAAGAAGGGGTAAAATTTTTAGATTTTTGTGAAGGCATGCCTTTACATTCGGTTGATAGGCTGAATAGTGTGAAGTTTGAAAAGACATATGGTGAGGATTATTTATATTTTTGTGAGGATATTGAGAGTTACGATGTGTATGGGAGAACACAAAATGGGCCATTATAGAAAGGTGAATTTAATGAAGTTGACAGTCAAATCGACGAAAGGTATGAGTATGCAAATATGGAAAACCAACATTTTTCTTTAATGATTTATACTGGTTGGTATGAGGATGAGTGGGCAAGAAGATTGTAGTGTAGCCATAGATATGATAGGTCTGAAACAAGGAGATTGGTGCAAAACTACCAAAAGAACTCGATGGATGTACTTGAGCAATGTTGGAAAAAAAGAAAGAAAACAAATGGAGAGTAAGTTGCTGAGCATTACTTCATGTGCAGAAGCACATGCAATTTTCATCTCCTGGGGAGTTTGATGTAGGAGCATCAACCTGATTTCCAAATTTATGGTTAAGTGGTAGGATGTAGGAGGATAAAAGTTCATGTTTCCACAGTGACAGCAACAATGACTGGAAGATGTTAGCTAATAAGAACCAAATAGTTGAGAGGTGATGATTCAGAGTCAAATCGTTAGGAAGCATTTGGTAGAATCAATTGAGGATGGTTAGAGATTGACAGTTAAAGGTCGATGGTTGAGGTAGATGAGAATCTATGGTCGAGCAATTGGAGAGAATATGAATTAAAATAGTTTGAAGATGATTAGGATTCAGTTGAGGTTGATGAAAACAGAAAGACAAGAAATTTTTTTTAAGATGCATCAGAAGATTATGGAGGTGTGGTCGGGTTGGTCACGAATAGTTGGAATGCCGGTTAATGAAGGCCAGTCAAGTAGAGGTTGAGAGGAAGAGAGTAAGAAGGCTGAATAGAAGAAAAGAGGCCGAATGAGAATGACGCTTGGTCGTAGAGGAGAATTCCAAGAGTAGTTTTGATGTGAATAGGAAAAGAGAAGGTACAAGAAGATGGTCGAGTGAGGAAGAATCGAAGCATGGAGATAGTATGGGTCTAAGGGTAGACTCAGTCTAGGAGTGCGAGTCTATAAAAGAAAGATATTCTCTGTATAGGATGATAAAGTCTTAGATGCTATCAACGTGGAATTTTTGTAACCATGTCTAGCTGAGTATAAATAAAGGAAACTTATTATCATAACTTTGAAGGTCCGATTACTGTTGTTTGAATGTTGAGTTGGTTTCTTTAAAACTGTATTTCATTTAGTTGATTGTGTTTCTAGAAGATTCATGTCACTAGATTAGTTCGTTTGGGTCCCTATCTCTAAGATTAGTTTCCATTGAGGTTTCTTCCATTTCTTCTAGCCTGGGATGTTTCATGTCTCTTTAAATGTGCTATTATAGAATGTTTATTGCTGACCTAATTCCTGTCATTATTTGACTGTGAAGTATGCTGAGGATAGATAAGAATTGGAGAGTTAAGTTGAGTGAGTCAGAGATTAGATTTTAGATATTGAAGGAAGACCTCTTGACTTACATCAAAATTAGGAGGGATTGAGTTCATTGAAATATTTGTCTTAGTCAAAGAAACTTTGTTGAGACCATTTTATGAAAATTTTCTATGCACGATTACAAACTAATGAGTATTCCTTTACTTATAAGTACTAAGATTTCATTAGCTATGTGTCTTAAATTAGATGACGATGTAGAGGATATGTATAATGTGCCACATTCTAGTCTTGTTGGTAGCCTGATGTATGCAATGGTATGTATTAGATGAAATATTACACGAATGGTGGGAGTTCCTAGCGAGTTTATGTCTAACTCTAGTAGAGGGCATTATACTTGTGTTAAGAGGGTATTTATATATTTTTGAGGAACTTCTAATTGTTGATTATGATATCATGGTACTAATTATGTGGGCAAGATATTGAAGATACATGCTTTGTTGATGCATATTGGGCAAGTGACTTGGATAGTTGAAGGACCATTAGTGGCTATGCATTTGTTTTGTTTGGTGGTTTTATTAGTTGAATGAGTAAGAGGAAGCTCCAACTATTTTATCTGCTACCAAAGATGAGTATATGGATGCTACACATGCCTATAAAGATGTAGTTTGGTTAGAAAAATTGTGCTCCAAAGTTGGTTATGATTGCAAGGTGGTTTAGATTGGATGTGATAGTCAGAGTGCTATTTGTTTGGCTAGGAATGCTATGTACCATGCTCATACCATGTATGTTGATATATAGTATCACTGTGTTTGCAATATGTTGGATAATGGTAAGGTCATGTTACTAAAGGTTAACGCTTGGGACAAGGTTGTGACTGGTGAGCACAAATAAGTTCTCTTAGCATAGGGAGGCCATGGGCCTTGGATCTTGTATTTGATTCGTCATTATGCTTCTCTTATTTCTTCAATGTAAATAGCAAGCGGTATAATGTTGGGAGTAGGTGATATCTACCTTACAAATCCCTATGTCTAATGTATTTAATTCTATGTGTAGATAGAAAGTTAATGCATTTTCTCCTTAGAACATGGAATGGGTGATCTTTGGATGTGAATGTGTGTGCGGACAAAAATATTAATTATTATTCTCTGATTATTTGGGATTATTATTAGAAGAAGACATGGAAAGAGGAAAAGCAAGATGAAAGGTCACTTTGGAATTTGAAGAGTCTTGCCTTGTAAATTGTTGCTTAATGGGCCACTTGGCAGTTACAATTTGAATTTTCTAGCATTATGGTACTAGTTACATAGTTGGGAGTTATTCAATCTAATTTATCGTGCCCAAAAAATGTATTTATTTACTAGATGGAATAGTGGTCCAAAAACCTAGCATGTAACAAATCAATAAAATAAATCTTGTCAAATTTTTGGTACCATATTTTTATTTTTCTTTAGTTTTTTCTAGCCCTAAAATTGTCCATTAAAAAAAAAAGTAAATCCTATTGGGCATTTGTGTCCTTAAAAAGTGGAAACATAATATCTAAATAAAGTAAATTTGTAAAATCTGTCCTAAAAAAAGTAAATCATAAAATTGGACATTTGTGTCCTTAGAAAGTGGAAACATAATATCTACATAAAGTAAATCGGCAAAATCCCAGCTCAAATTTTGAGCCAATCACAAAAAAATTTCTCATGTAGACTTAAGAAAAAATAAAATTTGTTCAACATGAAAAACAATACTATGTTTTGATTGGTTTACTTTAGATAGATTAATCACTACATAAAAAAAACTTTGCAATAGTTTGTGGAAGGAGGTACTAAAAATATATAACCGCCATAGTTTTTTAAAATTAATGGTAACTGCCATAGTTTTATTAAATTAATGGACATAACAATAAAGCTGACATAAAGTAACAAATCTATAAATACAAGTAATAGTCAAACATGAGTCATAAAAATATGAAACAAAAAAAGGTAGAGAAAAAGAATACTAGAGAAACGCCAGAAGTTATTTGAAGGTAAATAATGGAGATGTGCTAGAAGTTATTTCAAGGTAACTACATTATATTTTATACTTCCTTTTGTATAAAGGTTTCAATTACACTTGAAATTTGTATTTTTACACTGTAATTTAATTTTTAAAAATATAGTGCCATAAAATATCAAATCAAATAAAAAGGAGCAAAGTATACTCCACAGAGGTAAATGGCTCCACAGAAGTAAATAGTACTTTTATTTAGTGTTGAGTTATTTTAATGAAAATACTCCAAATTAATATGTTACCTTTTATCAGAGTTTATCTTTCCTTTTTTCTGTTAGTTTATTTACTTACCTTTTGTATTTTGTTAGGGTTTTATCATATGGAATAAGAAAAGATAAAACTATGTTTGGGGAGAAGTTATTGAAGTAAGCACATTATATTTTATACATTTTACTATAGAGGCTTTAATTTAATTTTCTTTTTCTTTTCTACAGAAATAAATTAAACAATTTATAACTATATTTTATTAGGGTTTTATGGGCAAGCATATATTTTTCTAAAGGTAGATATGCTAGTTTTACACCCAATCTCATTGCTCTCTTGTTCGGCATCTTAGGTCAAAATCATGCCTGCCGAGGATGCATTCTACAGGCTTTGTGATTCTCTTCTTTTTTTAATACTATCAAAAATGCCAATAAAAGATGCTGTCAAATGTTGTATTCTTTTAAAGAGGTGGAGATTTCTCTACACTCAGATGCCTGAACTCACTTTCTCTCCAGATCTTGTTCTGGGGCCTGGTTGCCCTTCCAGGCTCGATCCGCTGCTTTTGTCAAGGATTGAGAATATAATTTCCAATATCTTGCTTATGCAATCACAGAATCTGGAGGCCTTGCACCTCCACCGCGCCGGGTTCAATTATTACCAACGGAACTTCTCTCATGAAAATGTGTGCAAATGGGTAATGCATGCTTCTCGGTGTAATGTCCAACACCTCACTCTGTTTGACCACTACAGAGAGCGTGTCGATGAGCCCCACCATGCTTTAAAAGAAACTCCACCCACTTCTCTCTTTTTATGTTCGAGTCTGGTAACACTAGATCTGAGGGACTACATTCTCACCAGTTTACCAATCAATTTCGTTGGATTCTCCAACCTCCTTACTTGTCACCTCCATAATGTTCAATTGACAGATGAGTCTTTAGTCTCCTTCATTTCTCTCTGCCCTCTTTTAGAAGACCTTTTTTTAACAGGAGATTATGGGTTAAACAATGTCGTAATCTCTTCATCCACTATTGAACATTTGGATATGTGCAGAGTAAAGTCTCTATCTGTTAACTGCCCCAAAATCAAAGTGTTTTCAGGGAACATGATTGAGGATTTGAGTGTAAATGGTGCAAGGTTATATGAGCTTTCTTATGCCATCCTTGAGCTTAAAATGCATTGTGCAAGTACTCCGAAGGAATTGGATCTGGATTGCTCACAAGAGGGCAGACCAGAGGTTATTTCAGCAAGTAGATTTCTTCACATAGTAGGCAATTTCCAGTCCTTGGAGGAACTTACCATCTTCATGGATGAACCCTTTAAAAGGGAAGCAGAGATGGATGTTCCTCTACTGAACCTGCTTCACAGGCTTCGAAATCTTCAGTCGCTTAATATGTTTGGCTTCTTTGTTCAGGTATTTACTTAAACTTTCCAATATAAGCTCAATGGTTTTAAGTTTAAGTTGATATTAGAAGATCTGCACTTTGAATATATATAAATGAAATATGAAAGACTTGTTTTTAAGCAATTCATTAGAACTTGCCTCATGCTACTGCAATGCAGGAGTTGGCAAGAGATCCTATACCTGTCTGCCTTGCATCTCCACATGTTAACCTCAAGAAAATCGGTGTAGATATAATTGAGTTTGACGACAAGGTAATTGAGGTAATAGGTTGCTTGCTTCAGAGCACGCCCTTTCTTGAAAGAATGGAAATTCAGGTACCTGACGAGGGATGTGATGACGGTGAATGTACGTCTTTCCACATAGCTATTTCGTCCCTGAGGAGAGCATCCCAACTAGCAAGGATAATTGTGCCCTAATTGTAATCCATGGTTTGCTCCAACTATAGGCTTAAAAAACCATGGCCTTTGAAGTTCATAACTGTTTCCTCTGTACTAACTTGTAGGGTATTTGATTCCATGCTTTTTCTGGTTTTTATTCTGAAAGTTGTTTATGTTGTTGAAGCTTCATTTGTTTTTACTGGCAATCAAGTCTGGTGATTTGTTTTAAAGCACACCAAATGATTACAGGGATCTTCAATGTGGGGAAGGAGTAACTCTTTCTTGGAATGAAGGAAAATAATAGATGCTAGTACATACTGCCCACATTTAATGTTATTTTTATGAATGTCTTAACTAGAGCTTTTAAAAACATGATGCTTTTATTGTTTTGTATCAAGGTATTCCAAAATTCCACTTTCAATGTTTTAAATTCCTACCCTTCTTTTCAACATGGGCTACATGGTTCACACCTACTTATTGGTCTGTTTGATTGTTTTATTCTTATGTGGCAGAGAAGTATTTTTACTGTTAAAATGGTGAAATTTAAGCAGGAGAGTATACTATTTGACCAATTAATTTATTCGTATATGTTAAAAAAATTGATAAGTGATGTTTATTTAACCCTCTCTGACGCAGAGGTTCTCCTCCCTCGGCAACAAACAACTCAACTGTACACTCCTCTCAAACACAATTTCATTACACATAATTGCAGGCACAATCTCCTTTCTGGCTCTTCATTTTTATTGAAAATCAAGAATTTACATACACATTGCAGCAGCAAAAAAGCTACATAATTTCAACAAAAAATACACAATTACAGCTATCTGTCTTCTCATATGATCCTTCATTCTTTGTTATATATCCATAAATAAAACACACCAAATCTGCCCTAACAGCAAGTGATTCCTACTCAAATCAGTGCCTTCTTTTTCCCTTTGCTGGCGCTGCCTTCTTTCTCACGTTCCTCTGCTGTTAATAAAACAACTTCAACTGCAGCGACTAACACTTCCTTTCTACATTCAATGGGTTCCACACATTGTAATTCTCCCAAACTGTCGGCTCATCCTTCTCAAATTTTACTTTTCTCAATATCAAGAACAACACCTATATTTCATAGCAAATGAATTCTGTTTTGATGAGCTGCTGAAGTGCTGCATCTCCTCCCTTAGACGCCTCTGAAACAGTCCCCAAATGAAAATAAACCAGCCGCAAAGAGGCATTGCCCAAAGCCTCTTAGCGTTTCATATATCTCTTTAACATTTAGGCACTCTATGGTTTTTTTTTTTTTTTTTTTTAAAAATGCTGAGCAACCATACTAGATATATTAAAGATCCAAATCAGGGAGTACAAAAGGGGGCCCAAAATAGACAAAGAGGCACATGGTACATGGTCAGTCAGACAATCACACTGGTCATAAAAAAACATACAAAAAACAATCATTTGAAAAAATACAGTCACCGAGGAGAGAAGTACTTACCATAGGCATAATCACATGAAACTTCCTAACTGGCTAAATACCTGTCTGAATAGCCACATAAACTTTTTAATGTAAAAACATTAACAAGACACTTTAACATCTACCAACCAATATTGCAGGAATAAATGGCAAAACCCTGTTGGGATTAGAGGAGACAAATTTGTCATAAGCCATAAGGTGTGTGATAAGCCATAAGTACTTACCATAGGCATAATCACATGAAACTTCCTAAGTGGCTAAATACTGGTCCAAATAGCCACACAAGCTTTGAATGTAAAAACATTAACAAAACAACCCAACAACATCTACCAACCAATATAGCAGGAAAAATCCATAGAGGATATCCCTGTTGGGATTAGAGGAGGATCACATGAAACTTCCTAAGTGGCTAAATACCTGTCCGAATCGCCACAGAAGCTTTTTAATGTAAAAACATTAACAAGACACTTTAACATCTACCAACCAATATTGCAGGAATAAATGGCAAAATCCATAGAGGATTTGCTGGAAAAATCCATAAAGGATATGCATGTAAATAGTGTTCTCCATAACAGATACAGATATTAAATAGATAATAGGGTCATGGCTAGGCTCTTAACATGTTTTATTCAACCTTAAACCAATCCCTTCAATTGTGATTTATATTGGAGAAGAAAATGTGAAATGTGACTTCCTCATGATGCATCGAGAACTAAAAACAGACTTCAGCCATAACTTTTTGCCAAAACTTTGATATCTCACAAAACCTTGTCATGATGTGTATGATAATCTCCTTAAGCTCCCCATCAAATGATTTTTCTCCATCCTTCATAAAACTTTATATTTTAATTTTTCCAAAAATCGCGAGCAGAGAACAGAGAATTTTAAATTCTTTGAGGTCGTGAGGAATTTGACCACAAAATTTTCTCTGTAATTTGTCAAATACACTTAATATTATTGCTATATGTAAGGACCCGCTTGGTCCAAACTCAAATTTTCAAAAATTTTACCTCAATGACAAGTTATATGAGATATATCAAGACTTTGATTGAGTACTCAGGAAAACTTTAGCCAATACAAGCCATGTGTTCAAACGGAACATTCTTAAGCCAGCCCGGGCTCTTCTATCCTTTGGGCAAATAGGTTCATATGGAACTGGGTGAAACGGACCTTATCGCTACCTGATACGAGGTAGAACAAACAGTGGCCAAAAGGCCTAGTGGGTCAAACAGACCAATACTTTATCCAATCCAGGATAAGTAAACATGACAGCCTAACAGGCTAAAGAGGACAAGAATCATTATGCTCTGGCCAAAGACTTCTGACTCCCTCGGGACCAATACGCATTCATGAGTCACTTCCTGGGGACCACAGTCTGCCCAGACACTATAATGAGGATGTCAACCAGGGAACACATAACATCCACTTGTACTCACCTCAGTTTACGACAAAGTTGGGTACAAGTAATCCACCCTGGGGATTCTTCTGAGTAGTAGGAGAGTTCTTAAGTTACCTAGATAACCTTTAAACTAGGGATCAAGATTACGAAGTTGATTATAAAAGAGCATACTATATCCACGAGATCAAGGACCTCTTCAGATGCGATCGATGGTGAATGCAAATATGTAGTTCTGTCAGCTCTTTGCCGATTGCCACCCACTCGAGTGATACAATGGACAGAATTCCTAAGAAACTATTTTGCAAACACACCTTCTGGGAGTGTTTGAGGTTTAGGTTTTCAAGTGTGAATAATTTACCTAACACGCATATTTGCCCGATGAGGTCTTTCCATCAATCGTCCTACAACTATTTTCAATAGACTTGTCTTTTCTTTTTAGTTAATCTTTTTAGTGAGGTATCTAAGGAGATTTACCTTCCTACGGATTTAACTTTGACATGTCTCTTATTACTCCCAGAAGATTTATAGGGATGGTGCCCAAATGTCATTGTCAAATGCTGTGATTTGTTTGAGTTTATAGACGTTTCTTTACAAGGTTTACCCGTCTAATAGCAAATGAAAAACTTGCATAATATCAGTTGATAAAGGAAAATACTTTCTTAATCAAAATGCAGATAAAAAAAAATGCCTGATCATAATGAATAGAGCTAGAAAAGAAACTTAATCCATTTCATAAAACATATGACTAGAAAGATACTTATATAACTCATCAATAAAGTAAAATTTAATTTAGGTCAAATAAAGAATCTTTGATGACCAGTTCAACCATTAAATCAACATATACAAATTTCAATAATTCCATTTTATTTTATCACAATTCCAAAAGCAAAATTATTTATAATTATTGCATGTATCATAAGGACTATTCCTTCTCATGACCTTTCATGATACCATACCAACAAAACATCCATTCTTACTACATATAAGGAAAAATAGAATTCCTATTCGTAACAACATTTGAATACACTTGATTTATTTATATATATATATATATTTTAACCAATAGGACAATAGAAAGTTCAGATAAGCAAATCCCAAACATTTGTACCCAGCCATTCAATAATACCCCTGTTTGATCATTTAGAAATTCACCATGAATCTAAGATAAGATATGATAATGAATTCACCATATACTTAATCATGTACTTTTGATAAGATTCATAATATAAAAAATATACATATCTATCCCTCATACTCTATATGTGTGAAAATGCATACATATATCATGTCAATTGAGATACAGTTTCTTGACCCTGCCAAGGTTTAAGTGTGAGACCTAACATGATAACTAATCTTAATCGTAGTAAGAAAACCCATTTGAATATTAAGGTGGACTAAGACTATCGTCAAGGTAACAACTCCTCAATTATGTAAAAATTTCATCATATAAATCCCTAATCTCATGTTAATAAGTCTAATCTTAAAGATTTGTCTTCTATAGTTGTCTCTCAAAATTCTTTGTATATAAACTATCCCTGTATCTCTTTATTGGCATCATAACTCTCTATTGTTATATTCTTGCATATATTTTATTCATATATTTTCCATGTATATTCCTACCCTTTTGCAAATCATTTTTCTAATACCTTGTTATCACTTGCACTTTTACATTTATATCTAATAAAATTCTTCCTCAACCAACTAAAATATGTATTTCAGCTCTAAAATGCAACCATATCACTATGCCTTTTATTGAAATTGTAATTATAACAATTAAATTTATTATTATTATTATTTTTATTGTCAAGATTTACTTTTAAATTCTAAATTGGAAAATTTATGGGTGTCAATTAGACAATAAGATTTTATATATGAGTACTATAGTATTGTGGTTCATGTTGTGATTCATTGCTTAGAAGACTAGAAGATAAGATTGACTTCGAAAACATTATGGTATATAAAAAAAATATGTTGCTGGTAATTGCCTTTTTAACCATTTAATCTTCTCCTCAAATTTATCTCATTTTCTTACATTACAACTAATAACACTCTTTTATATCTTCATTTAGGCTTTAAGTTAATATTCTACTACAATTACTCATATATTAACATAATTTCATCCATTTTCACCCTTACCACTTTATTTATTTATTTTTCTTTTATCCATTACATTGTAAGCTTTGCTTGTGTTTTTGGTGCATGTAGCCATGTAGACTTAGTGGATGAGAACTGCACATACTTCAATCATGAGTAACCCTTATTGCGTTATAACTATAGTTGATTTTTATGAGTACATCCTAAAATTTATCATTAAGATGCCAATTTGCTACAGGCAAATCTGTATATTATAGATGGCCAAATCCCTCAAAGAAATGTTGTCTCATGGACTGAAATGACTGTAGGATGTGCCTAGAATGGATTAGTTGAAAAGGAATTAGATACTCTCAAGCAAATGATGTTGGCAGGTGTAAGACAAATTCCACTACCCTTGCTAACCTCCTCCCTGCCTGTGAGAGAAAGGGGGATTTTTGTCAGATATTCTAGTTGGAAATACTCTAATAGACAGGTATGCCAAATGTTGAAGCATAGACAAGGCACGTGAGCTATTTAACTAAATGACTCAAAAAAATGTGATCTCACAAATTACCAAGATAGCAAGGTAAGTTCAGCATGGGTTTGTTGAAGAGGCCTTAGAAACTTTTAAGCAAATGCAATTGGCGAGTGTTAATGTAGACTCCTCAACCTTTGCTAGCATCCTCTGTAGCTCAAGCCAAAACTTGGAACAAGGAATGGGCACCCATCAAACTATAAGGGACAGAGGAGGGCGTGCGGACCATTTGACAAAATGCCTAACAGAAAATGTGGTAACATGAAATGTAATGATCTCTGGATCGCACAAAAAGGATTTGTTGAAAAGGCTTTAAAACTTTCAAGCAAATGATGTTGGCAGGTGTAAAGCCAAATTCCTCAACCATTGTCAGCTTTACCCCCTTCCTGTGTCAATATGGATGATGTGGAATAGGTTATGGACATCCATCAAAGCATATATGAGTGTGAGTATTCAAGTAAATTCAATTGGCAGATGTAAAGCCAAATTCTATAAGCTTTCCCAGAATGCTCGCCACCCGCACCAATATGGGAGCTTTGGAACAGGGTATAGTTCTATAGACATCTGTGTGTGTGTGTTTTTTCAAGCAAATGACATTGACAGGTGTAAAGATAAATTCTAAAACCATTGCTAGCAATATGCTTGCGTGGTTCAAGAACAGTGTATGAACAGTCGTCCAAGCATAAAAGGAAGGGGATTTACATATGCCTTTTTAATTCATCAAGACTTTCATGAAATTTATACATAGTTTACAATTTTATCCATGAAAATGAATTCAAGAAACCAAAATTTAACTAAAATAAATTTACTGACAAAATTTCAAGAACTAAACTTTCAACAAAAAAGAGACACAAGATGGAGAGAACTCTTACAAATTTCTCTAGCTCTCCCCAATCAGATTTCCATGTCCTCCTTCAAAAACCCCTGCAATTTATAGAAATTTCTAATCCTTATGGGGGTAGACTCAAGTCTTTGAGTCAAGTCTCTCCCATAAATGAGGTTGATCTATTTTCTATTTTCCCATAAATTTTTTGGAGAAAAAGGACCTATTGATCTTAAATGATCTCTCCAATTTTCTCCTTTGTCATTTATTCATGTGGAAATTTTATCATGTTATTTATTGGATATGACCTTGAGTCTTGACTAGAAAATGAGGGGACATTGGACCTCATTTATGCCTTTTTCTAGAAATGCAGTCCATCGTTGAAAATTGTTTATTATTTTGTATTTTTAAATGAGTGTATATTTATGTTTATCTAATTTATATTTTTATCTGTGTCATTACATTCTAATCAATTGTAAAAGATGGGTTGTGACAGCCTTCTCCCCTAAATTTATGCATCATCTTGATGCATGTTAGAAATGAGATCAAAACATATACATATAGAAATAAGCATTGTTTACCATTAGTATACTTGCACACCTTTAAATTCCATCCTTCAACAAAGCAGCTTAAGCAGTTTATCATAGATAAAGATAACAATTAGTATTATCTAAGCATAATTGTTTGTATCATCTCAACATCATTGTCTTTAAGAAAAATTTGAAGTTTCTTGAGTTTATAAATAACTAGAGAGTTTATTCAAAATAAGTGTAGATAGAGCTGTTGTATTTCCATTGTGTCTTCCCATGTAGCATTCTCAGATGAGTACTAGTCCCACTAGACCTTAGATTGATCCACTATCCTGTTACGGAGCTAGAACTGGCGCCTTTCAATGATTCTGTATGGCTCTATGGTTATTGTATTGGGTTCTTCCACCTGCGGGGCATTCCAATTAAGAACATGCTTAGAGTCAGGTATATACTTTTTTAATAAGGATATATGGAACACATCATGAATTTGGCTCAGTGTTGGAGGTAAGGCCAAGTGGTAAGCTACAAGATTGATTTCCTCAAGTACTTCAAAAGACACGACATAACAAGAAGCTAACTTTGACTTCCTTCCAAAAGAAATGGAACTTTTATGAGGTCGAACTCTTAGGAACACCTTTTCACCAACTTGAAATCTTCTAGGTGTCCTATTCTTATCTGCATAACTTTTCTCGTGATCCGAGTCTTCTTTCAACCTCTATCGAATAAGTTACACTTGGTTATCCATATCTCTCAACATTTCAGGGCCAACCAGAATCCTATCTTGCAGTTTATCCCAACTCAAGGGTGTTTGACAAGGTCTCCTTTAGAGAGCTTCAAAGGGTGCCATACCTATAGCTGCTTGGAATGAGTTGTTATAGGCAAACTCAACTAATGGAAAATATTCCTCCCATTTAGTCTGTTGATCCATGCAATACATATGAAGGAGGTCTTCCAAAATTTGATTGGTTCTTTCTGTCTAGCCATCTGTCTTAAGATGATAGGCTGGCCTGAAGTTCAAATGTGTTCCTAAGGTAGCCTGCAATGCGGTCCAAAATCTAGAAGTAAACTTTGCATCTCTATCAGAGATGATTTTCTTGGGAATTCCATGTAGTCTAAAAATTTCCTTTATGAACCTTTTCGCTACTACAAGTGCATCATCTATTAGGTTTCTTGGTATGAAGTGGGCAACCTTAGTGAGTTTATCTACTACCACCAAAATACAATTATGCCTATGAGATGTCATTGGTAGCCCTTGGACAAAATCCATACTTATGACTTGCCATTTATAGAAAGGTAAATCATGTGGATAAAGAAGTCTTGCTAGGCGCACATGTTTTGCCTTAACCCTTTGACATTCTAGGCATCTAGCAACTATGTCAACCACATCCTTCTTCATTCCTGGCCAGAAATATAACCTTTTGAGATATGCATACATCTTATTCACCTCTGGATGTCCTAAATATGGAGCCTTATGTGCCTCTGTCAAGATCATACCCCTTAGTTCCACATTATCAGGAACATATATTCTTCCATGGTACCTCATTAGTCCATCAGAATCAAAAGCATAATCCAAATTGTTTGAATGTTGATTTGGTCTCTTTAAAACTGTATTTCATTTAGTTGATTGTGTTTCTAGAAGATTCCTGTCACTGGATTAGTTCATTTGGGTCCCTGTCTCTAAGATTAGTTTCCATTGAGGTTTCTTCCATTTCTTCTAGCTTGGGAAGTTTCATGTCTCTTTAAATGTGCTATTATAAAATTGTTTATTGTTGACCTAATTCCTGTCATTATTTGACTGTGAAGTATGCTAAGGATAGATAAGAATTGGAGAGTTAAGTTGAGTGAGTCAGAGATTAGATTTTAAATATTGAATGAAGACCTCTTGACTTACATAAAAATTAGGAGGGATTGAGTTCATAGAAATATTTTTCTTAGTCAAAGAAACTATGTTGACACCATTTTATGACAATTTTCTATGCACGATTACAAATTAATGAGTATTCCTTTACCTATAAGTATTAAGATTTCATTAGATATGTGTCTTAAATTAGATGTCGATGTAGAGGATATGTATAATGTGCCACATTCTAATCTTTTTGGTAGCCTAATGTATGCAATGGTATGTATTAGATGAAATATTACCCGAATGGTGGGAGTTCCTAGCAGGTTTATGTCTAACTCTAGTAGAGGGCATTAGACTTGTGTTAAGAGGGTATTTATATATTTTTGAGGAACTTCTGATTGTTGGTTATGTTATCATGATACTAATTATGTGGGCAAGATATTGAAGATACATTCTTTGTTGATGCATATTGGGCAAGTGACTTGGATAGTTGAAGGACCATTAGTGGCTATGCATTTGTTTTGTTTGGTGGTTTTGTTAGTTGAATGAGTAAGAGGAAGCTCCAACTATTTTATCTGCTACCAAAGATGAGTATATGGATGCTACACATGCCTATAAAGACGGTAGTTTGGTTACAAAAATTGTGCTCCAAAGTTGGTTATGATTGCAAGGTGGTTTAGATTGGATGTGATAGTCAGAGTGTTATTTGTTTGGATAGGAATGCTATGTACCATGCTCATACCGTGTATGTTGATATATAGTATCACTGTGTTTGCAATATGATGGATAATGGTAAGGTCATGTTTCTAAAGGTTAACGCTTGGGAGAATGTTGCGACTGGTGAGCTCAAATAAGTTCTCTTAGCATAGGGAGGCCATGGGCCTTGGATCTTGTATTTGATTCCTCATTATGCTTCTCTTGTTTCTTCAATGTAAATACCAAGCGGTATAATGTTGGGAGTAGGTGATATGTACCTTACAAATCCCTATGTCTAATGTATTTAATTCTATGTGTAGATAGAAAGTTAATGCATTTTCTCCTTAGAACATGGAATGGGTGATCTTTGGATGTGAATGTCTAGCGCGGACAAAAATATTAATTATTATTCTCTGATTATTTGGGATTATTATTAGAAGAAGACATGGAAAGAGGAAAAGCAAGATGAAAGGTCACTTTGGAATTTGAAGAGTCATGCCTTGTAAATCGTTGCTTAATGGGCCACTTGGGAGTTACAATTTGAATTTTCTAGCATTATGGTACTTGTTACATAGTTGGGAATTATTCAATCTAATTTATTGTGCCCAAAAAATGTATTTATTTACTAGATGGAATAGTGGTCCAAAAACCTAGCATGTAACAAATCAATAAAATAAATCTTGTCAAATTTTTGGTACCATATTTTTATTTTTCTTTTGTTTTTTCTAGCCCTAAAATTGTGCATTAAAAAAAAAAGTAAATCCTATTGGGCATTTGTGTCCTTAAAAAGTGGAAACATAATATCTAAATAAAGTAAATTTACAAAATCTGTCCTAAAAAAAGTAAATCATAAAATTGGACATTTGTGTCCTTAGAAAGTGGAAACATAATATGTAAATAAAGTAAATTTGCAAAATCCCAGCTCAAATTTTGAGCCAATGACAATTTTTTTTCTCATGTAGACTTAAGAAAAAAAAAATTGTTCAACATGAAAAACAATACTATGTTTTGATTGGTTTACTTTAGATAGATTAATCACTAGATAAAAAAACTTTGCAATAGCATGTGGAAGGAGGTACTAAAAATATATAACCGCCATAGTTTTTTAAAATTAATGGTAACCGCCATAGTTTTATTAAATTAATGGACATAACAATAAAGCTAACATAAAGTAACAAATCTATAAATACAAGTAATAGTCAAACATGAGTTGTAAAAATATGAAACAAAATTTTGAGCCAATGACAAAAAAATTTCTCATGTAGACTTAAGAAAAAATAAAAAAATTTCAACATGAAAAACAATACTATGTTTTGATTGGTTTACTTTAGATAGATTAATCACTACATAAAAAAAACATTGCAATAGTATGTGGAAGGAGGTACTAAAAATATATAACCGCCATAGTTTTTTAAAATTAATGGTAACCGCCATAGTTTTATTAAATTAATGGACATAACAATAAAGCCGACATAAAGTAACAAATCTATAAATACAAGTAATAGTCAAACATGAGTCGTAAAAATATGAAATGAAATTTTGAGCCAATGACAAAAAATTTTCTCATGTAGACTTAGGAAAAAATAAAATTTGTTCAACATGAAAAACAATACTATGTTTTGATTGGTTTACTTTAGATAGATTAATCACTACATAAAAAAAACTTTGCAATAGTATGTGGAAGGAGGTACTAAAAATATATAACCACCATAGTTTTTTAAAATTAATGGTAACCGCCATAGTTTTATTAAATTAATGGACATAACAATAAAGCCGACATAAAGTAACAAATCTATAAATACAAGTAATAGTCAAACATAAGTCGAAAAAATATGGAACGAAAAAAGGTAGAGAAAAAGAATACTCGAGAAACGCCAGAAGTTATTTGAAGGTAAATAATGGAGATGTGCTAGAAGTTATTTGAAGGTAACTGCATTATATTTTATACTTACTTTTGTATAAAGGTGTCAATTACACTTGAAATACTCCAAATTAATATGTTACCTTTTATCAGAGTTTATCTTTCCTTTTCTCTGTTAGTTTATTTACTTACCTTTTGTATTTTGTTAGGGTTTTATCATATGGAATAAGAAAAGATCAAACTATATTTGGGGAGAAGTTATTGAAGTAAGCACATTATATTTTATACATTTTACTATAGAGGCTTTAATTTAATTTTCTTTTTCTTTTCTATAGAATTAAATTAAACAATTTATAACTATATTTTATTAGGGTTTTGTGGGCAAGCATATATTTTTCTAAAGGTAGATATGCTAGTTTTACACCCAATCTCATTGCTCTCTTGTTCGGCATCTTAGGTCAAAATCATGCCTGCCCAGGACGCATTCTACAGGCTTTGTGATTCTCTTCTTTCTTTAATACTATCAAAAATGCCAATAAAAGATGCTGTCAAATGTTGTATTCTTTCAAAGAGGTGGAGATTTCTCTACACTCAGATGCCTGAACTCACTTTCTCTCCAGATCTTGTTCTGGGGCCTGGTTGCCCTTCCAGGCTCGATCCACTGCTTTTGTCAAGGGTTGAGAATATAATTTCCAATATCTTGCTTCTGCAATCACAGAATCTGGAGGCCTTGCACCTCCACCACGCCGGGTTCGATGATAACCAACGGAGCTTCTCTCATGAAAATGTTTGCAAATGGGTAATGCATGCTTCTCGGTGTAATGTCCAACACCTCACTCTGTTTGACCACTACAGAGAGCGTGTCGATGAGCGCCACCGTGGTTTAAAAGAAACTCCACCCCCTTCTCTCTTTTTATGTTCGAGTCTGGTAACACTATTTCTGAGGGACTACATTCTCACCAGTTTACCAATCAATTTCGTAGGATTCCCCAACCTCCTTATTTGTCACCTCCATAATGTTCAATTGACAGATGAGTCTTTAGTCTCCTTCATTTCTCTCTGCCCTCTTTTAGAAGACCTTTTTGTAACAGGAGATTATGGGTTAAACAATGTCGTAATCTCTTCATCCACTATTGAACATTTGGATATGTGCAGAGTAAAGTCTCTATCTGTTAACTGCCCCAAAATCAATGTGTTTTCAGGGAACATGATAGAGGATTTGAGTGTAAATGGTGCAAGGTTATATGAGCTTTCTTATGCCATCCTTGAGCTTAAAATGCATTGTGCAAGAACTCCGAAGGAATTGGATCTGGATTGCTCACAAGAGGGCAGACCAGAGGTTATTTCAGCAAGTAGATTTCTTCACATAGTAGGCAATTTCCAGTCCTTGGAGGAACTTACCATCTTCATGGATGAACCCTTTAAAAGGGAAGCAGAGATGGATGTTCCTCTACTGAACCTGCTTCACAGGCTTCCAAATCTTCAGTCGCTTAATATGTTTGGCTTCTTTGTTCAGGTATTTACTTAAACTTTCAAATATAAGCTCAATAGTTTTAAGTTTAAGTTGATATTAGAAGATCTACACTTTGAATATATATAAATGAAATATGAAAGACTTGTTTTTAAGCAATTCATTAGAACTTGCCTCATGCTACTGGAATGCAGGAATTGGCAAGAGATCCTATACCTGTTTGCCTTGCATCTCCACATGTTAACCTCAAGAAAATCGGTGTAGATATACTTGAGTTTGACGACAAGGAAATTGCGGTAATAGGTTGCTTGCTTCAGAGCACGCCCTTTCTTGAAAGAATGGAAATTCAGGTACCTGACGAGGGATGTGATGACGGTGAATGTACGTCTTTCTACATAGCTATTTCGTCCCTGAGGAGAGCATCCCAACTAGCAAGGATAATTGTACCCTAATTGTAATCCATGGTTTGCTCCAACTATAGGCTTAAAAAACCATGGCCTTTGAAGTTCATAACTGTTTCCTCTGTACTAACTTGTTTACGGTATTTGATTCCATGCTTTTTCTGGTTTTTATCTGAAAGTTGTTTATGTTGTTGAAGCTTCATTTGTTTTTACTGGCAATCAAGTCTGGTGATTTCTGTTAAAGCACACAAAATGATTACAGGGATCTTCAATGTGGGGAAGGAGTAACTCTTTCTTGGATTGAAGGAAAATAATAGATGCTAGTACATACTGCCCACATTTAATGTTATTTTTATGAATGTCTTAACTGGAGCTTTTAAAAACATGATGCTTTTATTGTTTTGTATCAAGGTATTCCAAAATTCCACTTTCAATGTTTTAAATTCCTACCCTCCTTTTCAACATGGGCTACATGGTTCACACCTACTTATTGGTCTGTTTGATTGTTTTATTCTTATGTGGCAGAGAAGTATTTTTACTGTTAAAATGGTGAAATTTAAGCAGGAGAGTATACTATTTGACCAATTAATTTATTCGTATATGTTAAAAAAAGTTGATAAGTGATGTTTATTTAACCCTCTCTGACGCAGAGGTTCTCCTCCCTTAGCAACAAACAACTCAAATCTACACTCCTCTCAAACACAATTTCATTACACATAATTGCATACACAATCTCCTTTCTGGCTCTTCATTTTTATTGAAAATCAAGAATTTACATACACATTGCAGCAGCAAAAAGGCTACATAATTTCAACAAAAAAAATACACAATTGGCCTCCCAAGGCCTAGCACCGAAAAATCTCTTTTCGATACATCTCTCTCTATTTTGGTACAGCTATCTCTCTTCTCATCTGATCCTTCATTCTTTGTTATATTTCCATAAAAAAAACACACCAAATCTGCCCTAACAGCAAGTGATTCCTACTCAAATCGGTGCCTTCTTTTTCCCTTTCCTGGCATTGCCTTCTTTCTCACGTTACTCTGCTGTTAATAAAACAACTTCAGCTGCAGCGACTAACACTTCCTTTCTACATTCAATGGGTTCCACACCTTGTAATTCTCCCAAACTGTCGGCTCATCCTTCTCAAATTTTACTTTTCTCAATATCTAGAACAACACCTATATTTCATAGCAAATGAATTCTGTTTTCATGAGCTGCTGAAGTGCTGCATCTCCTCCCTTAGACGCCTCTGAAAACAGTCCCCAAATGAAAATAAACCAGCCGCAAAGAGGCATTGCCCAAAGCCTCTTGGCGTTTCATATATCTCTTTAACATTTAGCCACTCTATGGTTTTTTTTTTTTGAAAAAAAAAAAATGCTGAGCAACCATACTAGATATATTAAAGATCCAAATCAAGGAGTACAAAAGGGGGCCCAAAATAGACAAAGATGCACATGGTACATGGTCAGTCAAACAATCACACTGGTCATAAAAAAAATCCAAAAAACAATCATTTGAAAAAATGCGGTCACCGAGGAGAGAAGTACTTATCATAGGCATAATCACATGAAACTTCCTAAGTGGCTAAATACCTGTCTAAATAGCCACAGAAGCTTTTTAATGTAAAAACATTAACAAGACACTTTAACATCGACCAACCAATATTGCAGGAACAAATGGCAAAACCCTGTTGGGATCAGAGGAGACAAATTTGTCATAAGCCATAAGGTGTGTGATAAGCCATAAGTACTTAGCATAGGCATAATCACATGAAACTTCCTAAGTGGCTAGATACCGGTACAAATAGCCACACAAGCTTTTAATGTAAAAACATTAACAAAACACCCCAACAACATCTACCAACCAATATAGCAAGAAAAATCCATAGAGGATATGCCTGTTGGGATCAGAGGAGGATCACATGAAACTTCCTAAGTGGCTAAATACCTGTCCGAATAGACACAGAAGCTTTTTAATGTAAAAACATTAACAAGACACTTTAACATCTACCAACCAATATTGCAGGAATAAATGGCAAAATCCATAGAGGATTTGCCTGGAAAAATCCATAGAGGATATGCATGTAAATAGTGTTCTCCATAACAGATACAAATATTAAACAGATAACAGGATCATGGCTAGGCTCTTAAAATGTTTTATTCAACCTTAAACCAATCCCTTCAACTGTGATTTATATTGGAGAAGAAAATGTGAAATGTGACTTGCTCATGATGCATTGGGAACTGAAAACGGACTTCAGCCATAACTTTTTGCCAAAACTTTGATATCTCACAAAAACTTGTCATGATGTGTATGATAATCTCCTTAAGCTCCCCATCAAATGATTTTTCTCCATCCTTCATAAAACTTCATATTTTAATTTTTCTAAAAATTGCGAGCAGAGCACAGAGAATTTTAAATTCTCTGAGGTCGTGAGGAATTTGACCATAAAATTTTCTATATAATTTGTCAAATACACTTAATATTATTGCTATATGTAAGGACCCGCTTGGTCCAAACTCGAATTTTTAAAAATTTTACCTCAATGACAAGTTATATGAGATATATCAAGACTTTGATTGAGTACTCAGGAAAACTTCGGCCAATACGGGCCATGTGTTCAAACGAAACATTCTTAAGCCAACCCGGGCTCTTCTATCCTTTGGGCAAATAGGTTCATATGGAACTAGGTGAAACAGACCTTATCACTACCTGATACGGGGTAGAACAAATAGTGGCCAAAGGCCTAGTGGGTTAAACGGACCAATACTTTATCCAATCCAGGATAAGTAAACATGATAGCCTAACAGGCTAAAGAGGACAGGAATCATTATGTTTTGGCCAAAGACTTCTGACTACCTCGAGACCAATACGCATTCATGAGTCACTTCCTGGGGACCACAGTCTACCCAGACACTATACTAACGATGTCAACCAGGGAACACAGAACATCAACTTGTACTCACCTCAGTTTATGACAAAGCTGGGTATAAGTAATCCACCTCGGGGATTCTTCTGAGTACTAGGAGAGTTCTTAAGTTACCTAGATAACCTTTAAACTAGGGATCGAGATTACGAAGTTGATTATAAAAGAGTATACTATATCCATAGGATCAAGGCCCTCTTCAGATGTGATCAACGGTGAATGCGAATATGTAGTTCTGTCTTGCACTATGTTTGATGTAACTATGAATGGGTACACAACTCTTTGCCGACTGCCACCCACTCGAGTGATACAATGGATGGAATTCCTAAGAAACTATTTTGCAAACACACCTTCCGGGAGTGTTTGAGGTTTAGGTTTTCAAGTGTGAATAATTTACCTAACACGCATATTTCCCCGATGAGGTCTTTCTATCAATCGTCCTAAAACTATTTTCGATAGACTCGTCTTTTCTTTTTAGTTAATCTTTTTAGTGAGGTATCCGAGGAGATTTACCTTCCTATGGATTCAACTTCGACATGTCCCTTATTACTCCTAGACGATTTAGAGGGATGGTACCCAAACGTCATTGTCAAACACTGTGAGTTGTTTGAGTTTTTAGATGTTTCTTTACAAGGTTTACCCATCTAATAGCAAAGGAAAAACTTGCATAATATCAGTTAATAAAGGAAAATACTTTCTTAATCAAAATGCAGATAAAAAAAATGTCTGATCATAATGAATAGAGATAGAAAAGAAACTTAATCCATTTCGTAAAACATATGACTAGAAAGATACATATATAACTCATCAATAAAGTAAAATTTAATTTAGGTCAAATAAAGAATCTTTGATAACTAGTTCAACTATTAAATCAACATATACAAATTTCAATAATTCCATTTTATTTTATCACAATTCCAAAAGAAAAATTATTTATAATTATTGCATGTATCATAAGGACTATTCATTCTCATGACCTTTCATGATACCATACCAACAAAACATCCATTCTTACTACATATAAGGAAAAATAGAATTCCTATTCATAACAACGTTTGAATATACTTGATTTAATTATATATATATTTTTTAACCAATAGGACAATAGAAAGTTCACATAAGCAAATCCCAAACATTTGTACCTAGCCATTCAATAATACCCCTATTTGATCATTTAGAAATTCACCATGAATCTAAGATAAGATATGATAATGAATTCACCATATACTTGATTCATGTACTTTTGATAAGATTCATAATATAAAAGATATACATATCTATCCCTCATACTCTATATGTGTGAAAATGCATACATATATCATGTCAATTGAGATACATTTTCTTGACCCTGCCAAGGTTTAAGTGTGAGACCTAACATGATACCTAATCTTAATCGTAGTAAGAAAACCCATTTGAATATTAAACTGGACCAAGAAGCTTAGGTTGAATATTAATAGTAACATAAGTACATGATAAGATTCATAATATAAAAGATATACATATCTATCCCTCATACTCTATATGTGTGAAAATGCATACATATATCATGTCAATAGAGATATAGTTTCTTGACCTTGTCAAGGTTTAAGTGTGAGACCTAACATGATACCTAATCTTAATCGTAGTAAGAAAACCCATTTGATTATTAAAGTGGACCAAGACTATCGTCAAGGTAACAACTCCTCAATTATGTAAAAATTTCATCATATAAATCCCTAATCTCATGTTAATAAGTCTAATCTTAAAGATTTGTCTTCTATAGTTGTCTCTCAAAATTCTTTGTATATAAACTATCCCTGTATCTCTTTATTGGCATCATAACTCTCTATTGTTATATTCTTGCATATATTTTATTCATATATTTTCCATGTATATTCCTACCCTTTTGCAAATCATTTTTCTAATACCTTGTTATCACTTGCACTTTTACATTTATATCTAATAAAATTCTTCCTCAACCAACTAAAATATGTATTTCAGCTCTAAAATGCAACCATATCACTATGCCTTTTATTGAAATTGTACTTATAACAGTTAAATTTATTATTATTATTATTCTTATTATCAAGATTTACTTTTAAATTCTAAATTGTAAAATTTATGGGTGTCAATTAGACAATAAGATTTTATATATGAGTACTATAGTATTGTGGTTCATGTTGTGATTAATTGCTTAGAAGACTAGAAGATAAGATTGACTTCGAAAACATTATGGTATATAAAAAAAATATGTTGCTGGTAATTGCCTTTTTAACCATTTAATCTTCTCCTCAAATTTATCTCATTTTCTTACATTACAACTAATAACACTCTTTTATATCTTCATTTAGGCTTTAAGTTAATATTCTACTACAATTACTCATATATTAACATAATTTCATCCATTTTCACCCTTACCACTTTATTTATTTATTTTTCTTTTATCCATTACATGTAAGCTTTGCTTGTGTTTTCTGTGCATGCAGCCATGTAGACTTAGTGGATGAGAACTGCACATACTTCAATCATGAGTAACCCTTATTGCATTACAATTACAGTTGATTGTTATGAGTACATGCTAAAATTTATCATTAAGATGCCAATTTGCTGCGTGCAAATCTGTATATTATAGATGGCCAAATCCCTCAAAGAAATGTTGTCTCATGGACCGAAATGACTGTAGGATGTGCCTAGAATGGATTAGTTGAAAAGGAATTAGACACTCTCAAGCAAATGACGTTGGCAAGTGTAAGACAAATTCCACTACCCTTGCTAACCTCCTCCCTGCCTGTGAGAGAAAGGGGCATTTTTGTTAGATATTTTAGTTGGAAATACTCTAATAGACAGGTATGCCGAATGTTGAAGCATAGACAAGGCACGTGAGCTGTTTAACTAAATGACAAAAAAATGTGATCTCATGAATTACCAAGATAGCAAGGTAAGTTCAGCATGGGTTTGTTGAAGAGGCCTTAGAAACTCTTAAGCAAATGCAACTGGCGAGTGTTAATCTAGACTCCTCAACCTTTTCTAGCATCCTCCGTAGCTCAAGCCAAAACTTGGAATAGGGAATGGGCACCCATCAAACTATAAGGGACAGAGTAGGGCGTGCGAACCGTTTGACAAAATGCCTAACAGAAAATGTGGTAACATGAAATGCAATGATCTCCGGATCGCACAAAAACGATTTGTTGAAAAGGCTTTTAAACTTTCAAGCAAATGATGTTGGCAGGTGTAAAGCCAAATTTGTCAACCATTGTCAGCTTTACCCCCTACCTGTGTCAATATGGATGATGTGGAACAGGTTATGGACATCCATCAAATCATCTATGAGTGTGAGTATTCAGGTAAATTCAATTGGTAGATGTAAAGCCAAATTCTACAAGATTGCCCAAAATCCTCCCCACCCACATCAATATGGGAGCTTTGGAACAGGGTATAGTTCTATAGACATTTGTGTGTGAGTGTGTTTTTTCAAGCAAATGACATTGATAGGTGTAAAGCTAAATTCTAAAACCATTGCTAGCAATATGCTTGCGTGGTTTAGGAACAGGGTATGAACAGTCGTCCAAGAATAAAAGGAAGGGGATTTACATATGTCATTTTAATTTATCAAGACTTTCACAAAATTTATACATAGTTTACAATTTTATCCATCAAAATGAATTCAAGAAACCAAAATTTAACTAAAATAAATTTTTCTGACAAAATTTCGAGAACTAAACTTTCAATAGAAAAGAGACAAAAGATGGAGAGAACTCTTACAGATTTCTCCAGCTCTCCCCAATCAGATTTCCATGTCCTCCTTCAAAAACCCATACAATTTATAGAAATTTCTAATCCTTATGGGGGTAGACTCAAGTCTTTGAGTCAAGTCTCTCCCATAAATGAGGTTGATCTATTTTCTATTTTGCCATAAATTTTTAGGAGCAAAAGGACCTATTGATCTTAAATGATTTCTCCAATTTTCTCCTTTGTCATTTATTCATGTGGAAATTTTATCATGTTATTAATTGGATATGACCTTGAGTCTTGACTAGAAAATGAGGGGAGATTGGACCTCATTTATGCCTTTTTCTAGAAATGTAGTCCATTGTTGAAAATTGTTTATTATTTTGTATTTTTAAATGAGTGTATATTTATGTTTATCTAATTTATTTTTTTATCTATGTCATTACATTCTAATCAATTGTAAAAGATCGGTTGTGACATGTTTCTCCCCTAAATTTATGCATCATCCCAATGCATGTTAGAAATGAGATCAAAACATATACATATAGAAATAAGCATTGTTTACCATTAGTATACTTACACACCTTTAAATTCCATCCTTCAACAAAGTAGCTTAAGTTGTTTATCATAGATAAAGATAACAATTAGTATTATCTAAGCATAATTGTCTGTATCATCTTGACATCATTGTCTTTAAGCAAAATTTGAAGTTTGTCAAGTTTATAAATAACTAGAGTTTATTCAAAATAAGTGTAGATAGAGCTGTTCCATTTCCATTGTGTCTTCCCATGTAGCGTTCTCAGATGAGTACTAGTCCCACTAGACCTTAGATTGATCCACTGTCCTGTTACGAAGCTCGAACTGGTGCCTCTCAATGATTCTGTATGGCTCTATGGTTATTGTATCAGGTTCTTCCACCTGCGGGCCATTCGAATTAAGAACATGCTTAGAGTCAGGTATATACATTTTTAACAAGGATACATGGAACACATCATGAATTCAGCTCAGTGTTGGAGGTAAGGCCAAGCGGTAAGCTACAGGATTGATTTCCTCAAGTACTTCAAAAGGCCCGACATAGCAAGCAGCTAACTTTGACTTCCTTCCAAAAGAAATGGAACTTTTATGAGGTCAAACTCTTAGGAACATCTTTTCACCAACTTGAAATCTTCTAGGTGTCCTATTCTTATCTGCATAACTTTTCTGGCGATCTGAGTCTTCTTTCAACCTCTATCGAATAAGTTACACTTGGTTATCCATATCTTTCAACATTTCAAGGCCAACCAGAATCCTATCTTCCAGTTTATCCCAACTCAAGGGTGTTCGACAAGGTCTCCTGTAGAGAGCTTCAAAGGGTGCCATACCTATAGCTGCTTGGAATGAGTTGTTATAGGCAAACTCAACTAATGGCAAATATTCCTCCGATTTAGTTTGTTGATCCATGCAATACATATGAAGGAGGTCTTCCAGAATTTGATTGGTTCTTTTATCTAACCATCTGTCTCAAGATGATAGGCTGGCTTGAAGTTCAACTGTGTTCCTAAGGTAGCCTGCAATGTGGTCCAAAATCTAGAAGTAAACTTTACATCTCTATCAGAGATGATTTTCTTGGGAATTCCATGTAGCCTAAAAATTTCCTTTATGAACCTTTTTGCTACTACAGGTGCATCATCTATTAGGTTTCCTGGTATGAAGTGAGCAACCTTAGTGAGTTTATCTACTACCACCAAAATGCAATTGTGCCTATGAGATGTCATTGGTAGCCCTTGGACAAAATCCATACTTATGACTTGTCATTTATAGAAAGGTACATCATGTGGATAAAGAAGTCCTACTGGGTGCACATGCTCTGCCTTAACCCTTTGACATTCTAGGCATCTGGAAACTGTGTCTAGCACATCCTTCTTCATTCCTGGCTAGAAATATAACCTTTTGAGATATGCACACATCTTATTCACCTCTGGATGTCCTGAATATGGAGCCTTATGTGCCTCTGTCAAGATCATACCCCTTAGTTCTGCATTATCAGGAACGTATATTCTTTCGTGGTACCTCATTAGTCCATCAGAATTAAAAGCATAATACAAATACTTAGGTTCCACAAAGGTATTAGCTAGAGATGCCTTAACCTAAGCATACCATGGGTCATGTTTTTGCTCGAAGAGCACTTGTTTCTTTAGGTCTATGTGCAAGTTGGATATGGCCATTATGAGTCTCCTCCTGCTAAGAGCATCGACCACCTTGTTTTCTTTCCCCTTGATATATTCAATATCAGAATCATACTCACTTAGGAACTCTAACCACCTTCTTTCTCTTGCATTCAAATGAGGTTGAGTGAAGATATATTCTAGTCCTTGATGGTTTGTTTTAAACTCAAACGGTTTTCCCAACAAGAAATGTCTCCATTTTTGCAAGGCATGAACTATGGCTGCAAGTTCAAGGTCATGGGGGTGTAATTGACTTCATGGATTTTTAGTTTCCATGATTCATACGCCACTACACCTTCCTCTTGGAAAAAATCTCCTCCTAGTCCTTCTATGGATGCATCTATTACTACTATGAAGTTACCATTAGGGTCATGCACCTTTAGAATTGGAGGTGATATTAGCCTTTCCTTCAGTACCTAAAATGCCTTATCACACTGCTTAGTCCAGATAAACTTTTTGTTCTTCTTTTGCAAAGATGTGATTGGGTTGGCTATCCTTGAAAAGTCTTTCACAAATCTCCTATAGTACCCTAACAATCCCATAAAACTTCTTACTTCGGTCACATTTGTAGGTATGGGCCATTCAATGATGGCTTTTACTTTATTAGGATCTACCACTATTCCCTTGGCTGAAATGATATACCCTAAATAGTGAACCCTCCTTTCAAAGAAGGAGCATTTGGATAACTTGCCAAACAACTTATGTTTCCGCAGCCTTTGTAAGACTCCTTGTAGATGGGTTAAGTGTTCCTCTTCATCCTTTGAATATATTAAGATGTCATCCAAAAACACAATCACAAACTTATCCAGAAAATCATGGAACACACTATTCATTAGATTCATAAATGTAGCCAGAGCATTTGTTAGCCCAAATGGAACTATAGTGAATTCATAGTGGCCATACCTAGTCCTAAATGTTGTTTTTGGGATGTCCTCTTCTTTTATCCTTAATTGGTTATAGCCCGAGCGAAGGTTAATTTTGGAGAACACTGAGGTTCCCCTCATTTGATCAAATAGATCATCAATACAAGGCAAGGGATATCTATTCCTCACAGTGGCCTTATTCAACATTCTATAGTCAATGCACAACCTTAATGTCCCATCCTTCTTCTTTACAAATATGACAGGTGCTCCCCAAGGTGATACACTAGGCCTTATCAACCCCTTCTCTAGCAATTCTTGCAACTGTATTTTCAACTCTTAGAGTTCTGTGGTGTTCATCCTATATGGGGCTTTAGATATAGGTGCAATTCTGGGAAGTATATCGATTGAAAAATTGAATTCCCTTTTAGGAGGTAATCCAGGTAGATCTTCAGGAAACACATCCTTGTAGTCCCAAAGGAATGGACCATTTTCAAAGGTAGGGGCTTCTTTCTCTTCTCCCTTCTCATCTAAAGATACTAAGAATATCTGATTTCCTCATTTCCACCTTGCCTTCTTTAGTTGCATAGTAGAAATGGCTACCACTAATATGGGTTTGTAAATTCCTTGGATCCTAACTCTACACCCCTTATGATCTACACATTCCACCACCTTGTTATAGCAATCTATGTTAGTCTTATGACTCGTTAGCCAACATATTCCGACTATGACATCATAGGCTCCTAGGGGTACAACATATAAGTTGACTTTGGTTTCTAATTTAGGAAACTTAATGAGGGCTCCTCTTATGTACTTGTTCACTCTCCGTGTAGCCTTGTCACCATACTGAACCATCCATGATGATTCCATATTCTTAGTTTGTAAAGACATTTTGCTTACCAATTCTGGGGAAATAAAATTCTCGGAGGAACCAGCATCTATTAAAATAGTTATGGGTTTACCAAAAAGCATACCTTTTGTCTCCATAGGTACATTTTGATGGCGAGTTTGTTGATTTCTGACAGCAGCATGTATTTGATGTTACCGAGGTTGTTGTGGCTGATTGGACCCATTTCTTTTTTAGCAGTCCCTTGCATAATGATTTCCTCCACACATAAAACATCCACTGGGGGGTCCATTACAAATTCAAGGTGGTGCATTCCCATCATTCCTCCTGACATTACTATCGTAATTGTTCCTATGATCCTAATTACCAGCAACTTTTGTTCTACCCCAGTCTCTCCTCTTGTTCTTTTGAGCTCCTCTATTGCCCCTATTGTCTAGTTTCCTTTTGAAGGCAAATTGCTTGTCCCGAAAGTTTGCCTTGCCACCAATAGTGCCTGTAATTTCTTTTCCTGTGTGATTTCCTTCTCCAAGATTTGATTCATGTTCTCAAGGGCAAACATATCCACTTCTACCCCAATATCGATATTCAACCCCAACAAAAACTTCCTTGCCTAAGATTTTTCATCCTTTTGATAGATAGGAACATATTTTAGTAGCTTCACAAATCTATCCCAATACTGTTGGACTATGAGATTTCCTTGTCTGAGATTCAGAAACTCGGTCATCTTCTCATCATAAAATAGTTGTGGAAGCCATCTCTCACGGAAGTGGCTAACAAATAGCCTCCAAGTTAGGTTTTCCTTTGAATACCAATATTGTTCCTTTATGTTTATCCACCAACTAGCAGCTTCTCCCTCTAATTGATAGGCTCCCCAGGTTGCCTTGATATTCTCTGAGTAGTTTCTTAGTTCAAAATATTTTTCCATTTCGGTGAGCCATCCTTCTATAGCATCCTCCACATGTTTACCATCAAATTTCAGAGGAGTTATCTTCTTTAGGTTGTTACCACTTTTTGACCCCAGCTCAAAAATTGGCTAAGCAGATTTATCACTTATCATTTTTGAATGTGGTTTAATTTATTTCTGCTATGTTCTAGTTGCATAGTTGTTGTGACAAATGTAGTTCAGTTGTTCAGATGCAGAAAAGAAAAGTTTCAATTTGTTGTTCTCAAAATCAGCTACGCTCGTTTTTATAGACAACGCCCACGAAACTTGTCCGTTTCGTGAATCTACACTCTAAGCTTGCAAATCAAGATAAGATTCCCTTGATCTTGCGCGAAGTTGTTTGACATTCTAGACTAGTTTTTGACATTCCTTTGAATCAGTTTCTTGATATTCACGAATATCATTTAAGTCATAAACTGATTAGAATGTCAATTTTACCCATTTTTCAAGAGTTAGTAATTTTTTAGTTTTCACATGCAGTAGTGGCATTTTTTGCCGCTCGTGCATATCTCTTTTTACTTTTCTTATATGTGCAATAGTGGCATTTTTTGCCACTTTTGCATGTGCTTTTAATTTTACATGTAATGGCGGCAAATTTTACCACCATTACATATGACTTCACTTCTTACTCGCATGGTTGGTGGATTTTGTTGCCGTCTAATATTGGTTTACCTTCATGCCGGAGCGGCTGAAACTCCCGCCTGAGCAAGATTTTTAGAATCTTCAAACGCTGAGTGCCATTAATGGCCACTCGTGCCATCCATTTAATATCCATTTTTTGATTTAAAATGCTTATTTGAGCATTCTTTTTATCATTTTTCCTCTTGCCCAGCCGGTCTGAAAACCTTCTTCAATCGTATGATCACTTGCATTTGGATTATAACAAATTTCAAATTCGCCATTGCATATAGTTAGGGTTTGTCGTCAGTGTTATGGGTAAGTATCTTTCTTTATTGTTAAAATTTTTTGTTTCTTGTTAAGAATGATCGAAACTTTGTATGGTTAGGGTTATATTGTCTGTGTAACTGGCCAAAACAAAACCTTGGAGTATTCATGTTTTTCTTCTGCTGAGTCATTCCCAAACCCTATTGTTGGTTTAAAACCTCTTTTCAGTATTGTCTTTTAGGTTTTTTCGTCATTTTCATCTTCAAAAGTCAGCAATGTCTTACCCTTCCATTGTGCATCGTTGACGAAGTTTGCTGATCAAACACCAAAAACCTTGCAACTTCTAGCATGTGCAAAGTCGGTGTTATTTGCCACCCGAATAGGTTATCGATGATCTTCAAACCCTGCATGCAAAGTCAGCCATTTTCGCCGACCAAACACTGTAAGGACAAACCAACCCCATATGCATCAGCGACGAATATCGCCACGGGTGTATGTCTTCATGAAACTTTGTATGGTGTATGGATGACAGATTTTGCTACCTTTACACGAGGATTTTCCAATTTACCCCATGTGATAGCAGGAATTTTAGCCGCTTTGACATTAAAACTACAAAATCCTTATTACCTGCATTAGCGGCAAAATCTGCCGCTCTTACCAACTTCAAATCCTCCCCACATGCAGTGGTAGCGAATTTTGCTGCCAATGCACATACAATAAAATACTCACATGCAAGAGCGGCAAATTTTGCCACCCATGCAAAAACTGTCTCAAATTTTTCCAACTCTAGAAAATTTCGAGTTTTGATTTTCTGAGCCCGCTTCTCCTCTGATTTTTAGCCAGCTCGCACTATATCCCTTATTCAAGCACGTTCCCATAGTCGTGATCATCAACATGCAATTTTCCCAGATTGCCAGTATTTTCCCTAATTGCATGATCATGACTTTTTGTTGCAGTTTCTTCTATGGAGCTTCATTCTACATCAAATTTATTCTTGGTGAAAGCTCATCCAAATGACTGAGTTGTCCCGAAGATATCAAAAGTGATGAAGTACAAATATCAAGGTGTTTTCCCAATCACCTTAGTCCATTCTAATGTTGATGACATTAGAGATATAGAGATTGGCCATGTTGATATGGCTGAGTTTGCACAGAGAACCAAGTCAAGCAACCCTCGTGCTATGATGAAGAGGATAGTGGAAAGTAATATTCATCTGGTGTCATCCTTCCCAGTGGCAGCTCACAACACAGAATTTGTTCTTCAGTGTGCCCATTTCTATAACAAAGATATTAGAGCTGTGGTGGACACCAGTGGTAATGTGATAATCAGGTTGGATCTTGACTTCATTGATAAGGTGTTCATGTGTCCTCCCGTGATAGAGGTATTAAAGCTCAACTTTGTTGAAGCTTAGAAGGAATATGACAAGAATCCAGAGAAAGCAAAGAAAGTGATCAACAATAAATGGCTAAAGACTGCAAGATCAAATTTGTCAAGGTGGCCACGTAGTTTCCCTCAAAGTGATTTTGTTGAGGAAGTTGGTGACCTGATTACTCTCCTCAGCAGGATAAGAGGTTTACCTTCCTCTTCACAATTTCATGAATGGATGTATCCTTTCATTAAGGTCATACTCTAGGGTAAGCAAACCATTTTCTGGGGAGAACAAATCAGTAATGCTTTGCATGAGCAGCTGACGAAGGTATCCACTACCTCCAAGTTCTACATGACTTCCTATCTGGTATACATTGCAGCCTCCATGAGGATTTTTCCAGGATTATCATCGAAAGGGGATAGGAGAGTAGTTCCAGTATACCAATATTATTCCCAGCTAACATTGAAAGGTTCAATCCATCATTTCAGAAGAGTGAATGATGCATTCTTTGCTATGTTTTTGTGTCTTTTTGATCCCCAACTGGAGCAGAGAAGAATTTCAGATGAGGCATGGACAGTGGTAAATGACTTCGGTTGTATTTTTTTGCAATTCCCATCTTTTTCATACTTGAGGGTTGGCTTTTTCTAAGGTTACCCTTATATGCTTCCAAGATTCCCTTCAGACAAACTGGTCTTGATGGAGTTGTGTAGACAAATCATTGTCTTCCATAACAAACAAATGGAACTCAAGAAGCCTAGTTTCAGATTCCCAGTGGAAATCGGCAGATATTCAGTATTGACTACCGCAAAGGCAAGGGCCATGGAAATAGAGATGCAGTTGGTCATCATGAAGCAATTCAAGAGGAGACCAAAGTTTGACTATAGGGGCGTTAAGGATAAAATCAGATGGAAAACTCAATTTCATGAACCCATGGTGGAAGATGTCTGGATAGACTTGAGAACAGAGAAAGATATCAGGAAACTGGACTATAACAGATTGTCCCTAGAATAGATTGAATATCTGGGACTTGCTGATATTCCATAAGATCTTGTGGATGATGGGGAATTGGTTGATGCCAGATATGATGCAGAACAGATTGCTAGTACTCCTCTCCCTCCAATCCAATGGTCCCAAAAGGAGTTGACTTCACTGAGGAAGAGATTTGAACCCATATTGGCTAACACTAATAACTGGCTGGCGGATAAAGGAATTACTCTAAAAGAATTACTCATTGGATCAAAAACTAAAGTTCATGAGCAAACTGGTAAAAAGGTGGAAAACAAAACGAAGAACAAGAGTGATGTTCCCTCATCCTCTAAAACACACAAGCCTAAGATCAGATTTGTGACAAATAAATCAAAAGCTGTGGAGGAAGAACCTGAAATGAAAGATATGGAAGTTGAGGAGCCAGCTACTAAAGAGCCAGCCACAGAAGAGATGGATGTTGAAGATAAGACTACAGATCAACAAGACGAGGAGGCTTTGTCTCCAAAAGAAAATACACAACAAGAAATGGGAGTATCATCCCCATTGCTTAATATACCTATTGCAGCTCTTGTGTCTGTTGAAGACAAGAGACAAGAGACACAAATTTCTGGAGATAGCAAAACCTCCATAGGATGCGACTGTTGAAAATTTTGATATGAATGACTACTCTATTTCTAGAGTTGAATTAGGCAAAATAACCCATGAAAGTGCTAAAAATGATATGCAGTCAGCCATGGACATCCTAATCCAGAAGTTTGACAGGGAAAAGAAAATGAAGGATCACTACAAGGCAATGGTAGAACAACTAACTATGGTGGTAAGGAAGATCACTTTGAATTCATAAGCAGTTACTCCAGAGGCCATATCTGTAGAAGACCCCGTTGTTCTAAAAGCAAAAAAGACTCACCTCAAAGGAAAAGTACTTGAAGAGTACTTAGAAAGGATGCGTGCATAAGGAATCTCTTTGCTCACAAACGTATCTAAGAAGACAGATAAAATGAGAAAAGTAAAAGCAGAGCTTGATGATCTCATTGATGCTATCTCTCAAGATATTGAACGCATAGAGAAGGATCATGATAAATGGGTAGAAATGAGGAAGTTCAAAATAAGTACCCTAATATCAATTAGTGCTATTTCTAACAGGGATTTATATACAGAAACAAAGGAAGCATTGATGTACAGGAGCCGTGTGCTTAGGGAATTGATCAACGATCTTGAAGCTGCAAAGGAAATCAGTTAACAAAGTGATATTAGTCTATTGCATAAGTTGGAGGAGTTTCCATGCAAACTGGTATCATAGGACAATCAATTTCTTCCTGCAGAAGAAATGGCTCAAGCATTCGAAGACATGTTCCAGAAAGAGTTCGAAGATAAAACATTTTCAATGACTTCTGTGGACAATCTTTTGGACAACTAGTTAACCTTGGATAATTTGAAAACCAGGTTAACTAAGCATGCTAAATCTGTCACTACAGTGAAGGACGCCATAGTCTAAGCTAGGATGATCTTCAAGAACATAGTCAGCTCGGATAGCATGGGGATACAAGTTACCTTCACATGAGGAAAAGTGGCGACACCAATTGAAGCAGTTTTTCCTTAGTTTATTTTATGTTTTTCACATGTACTTTCAAAACAATTTTGGACATTTTTACATGTACATTTTTCATATGTAATTACATGTAAAAATATAGGAAGTCCCAAGTCAATAAGGATTCCTATTTTTGAATAAGTCAAAGTAGTTAGGTTTTCCCTAAATTTTCTCAAGGCCTTTCCCTATAAATAAAGGGGGCCTCTTTTGTAAATATTATCTTTTGTCTATTGCAAGAATACTCTGGCGAATTGAAAAGCAAATCAAGATTTTGTGCTTTTTGTGAAAATCAATTATCAAATATTTATCAATACAAGAAAGCAAGTTCAATTCCAATCTTTGTCTTGGGATTATTTGTGTTGTGATAGTATTGTTCTTATGTCTTTCTATCATAATCTTCTTTGATAATAATTGAAGTGTGGAGTTTGTTTCAAGTGATTGAAGAGCACTCTTAATTTGATTCTGATAGACTTTTTGCTATCAAATCATTTATGAGGATTATGTTCATGTTTGTGAGAATACAATAGTTTGGAGACTTTGTGCTACAAGTTGTTATATTCAATTTACTTTTATCATATTGAAGAGGAGTGAAGACTTTGGGTTGCATTCTACTTCAAACAGTTCTATTTGTAATTAGTAAGTAAAGTAATAGAAAACCTTGTGTTTCTATGATTTTGTGATAATTTATAAGTCCTTTATGAAGAGTTTGAAGTATAAACATCTATCCTAAAAAAAGAGAATGGATGAGATGGAACCACCACAAACATAGTTTTTAGTGTACATAAATTTCATAAGTTGTTTTGTTTGTAAAAGTCAAGTAACTAGAGGGAACCTCCCCTTGCTAAGAGGAGAGACTTTGTCTCATCATAGCTGTGGCTGATATCCCCATTTTGCCATTAGCAAGTTAACGACAAAATATTCACCCAACACAATTATTCATTACATTGCAGGGCAGTAAAAAAGATAAGTATTCATTCACTACAGTGATTGTTCATTTACAATTTTGAATACATAAGAGAACAAACATTGCATTGAAGGAAACTATGACATAATAGATGTCCCACACAAGCTGTGGGTTATAGCTGAATTCATGCAAATACAAGTAAAACATTATGCATCTAATGAAGAAGAGGGAAAGACGGCCATCATTGCCTTTTGGGTTGATCTTTGTAGAAGTCTCCAGTTCCCGCTCCCGACCTCGACATGTACCAAAAAAAAATACAGGAAGGTCCCGTTAGAAGCTCTGGTTATGAAAATCCTTCATCAATCAAGACAGAAATAATATTTCAATTGTAATGTATTGATTAGATAAGAATATCCATATGCAAAAAAAATTGAAGAAAAGCAAAAATAAGAGCATCATTGTTTTATTCTAGTCTGTTTGTTTCATGTGCAGGTATAGGAAAAATCATGAAGTTGATTGAAGACATTTAACATGTGGTATCAAATGGGCTCCCACAAGGGTTGAGCCTGGCATGCTACTGCCGCTTGATCTTAGAAGGGATGAATAGAAGAATAGAATCATTGACAACTTTCATATGACAAGCTGAAAGAGTAACAAGATGATCATATGCATCAGTCCCATTTTAGGGCATGACCATGATTCACTTCAGAATATGAAATGCAACCAAGAGCATGACATGAATAGATGGAGGATAAGATTCAATGCATATGACAACTTATGAACTACTTCAACTACTATGAAATAACATTCTCAAGCATGATAATAATCAAGAGTACATAGTACATTTATAATCATCAGACTGATGAAGGAGTAAGTGTTCACAAGTATGAATTATATGAAGGCTTCTTACTCATTCATGATCAGCAGTCCAATTGGAGTGTTCATTACAAATTAATAAGTAGATTACAAAGACAGGTGAGTACCAAGCTTCATAGTTTCTCATTTAAATGGAGTAATAGAATCAAAATTAGAATTAAGCTATATGAGATGCCTTTCAAATGATGAAGTATATCCAATTATGTTGAGCACTTTCTGCTATTGACAGATTGAGTATTAGAGGAAGTGTTATCACATGTTACATTCATTACATATCCATAAAAGACACAGGACAATATTGTAAATCCGTAGTAGAATTCAAGACAGCCAATCCAGATGGCTCACTATTTATCTTTAACAAACTCCAAGAGATTCAATAGGAGAAGCATTTCATTACACGTGTATCATAGAGTATTGTTATCATGTGACAGGAGTACTCAAACAGACATAGTAGACTTGATCATGTCCTACAAGACATCTCATGTGATGCATTTGATAAGATAGAATATAGTAAAAAAGAAACAGTAGGGGTTCATCATATGTGACAGTGTATTTAGAACAAGTAAGTATTGCTTCATGTGTTTCAATGCTACAAGGTAATAATATAGCTAGATCATCATATAAAACAAATCTGATTGCAACAGTCCACTGAATGAATAAGTGAAAGATACAGAAATGAAAAGTATATTTGCTACTACAAAAAGTGGAAGAGTTCAAAGTTGAAAAGTGACATTATACATCGCATGTGCAAAGTCCACATAAACAGTAAGTTGAGCTACAGATAGAATATAGTGCAAGACATCACCACCTCATTGGAACGATAAAGTGATTATCATCAAATAGTGACAATATAATGAAGAGGAAGTGATACCAGGTGCCATGTTGCTACTGAAGAAGTTCCTATGCTTAGAAAAGAACAATATTGCTTCAGTTTTCAAGTCTGGGTGTATATAATAAAAGAAAAATGCATATTCTGCCATTTGTACTCTTTTCTCAAACACCCACATTGATTTTCAAAACCATACATTTTGTAGTGCTTAGGAGAAAGAGAAATGGTAAGCAAGATTGTCTAGATAAGGCTGTAAGGAGAGACAGTTTATATAGAACAACAAAAAAATGAAATCCTTGTCGGGTGAAAATTCCATCTTTCTTTCCACAGTCAAACAAGTCAAAATAGAGCATAGAAGGTCATGGACGTAGTAAGAGGAAGGTTCTATGTAACGAAGCATGAAACCCTTATTGGGTTTAAAGAGAAGAGTCTTTTCCTTTTACTATCAGTCGAACAATATAAAGTAAATTTATGTGATCGTGGCCACAACAAGAAAGGAAGGTTCAGTGCAGGACAAAATGAAACCCTCACTGACAATATAGGAGCTTCACATTTTGTTACATGGACAAGACAAGGTAAAGATACAGGAAGTGTTTAAAAGGACCAGCCATGCCTTAAGATAAGGTATCTTATACACCCAAAAGACAAAGGACAAAATGAAACCCTCTTCACATTCTTATATAAGAAAGGATAAAGAGTTCACAATGCAAGTATTGACAGAGAAGAATAATGGACTCACCGTATAATGCAGCTGAGGAGCATAATGGCCACGGCCAGATGAACAAAGCTTTTGTCATTGTGCCATTTTTCACAAGTTCAACACACAAAAAACCAAACAATGCACATCAAAGACTGAGAGATTGAAGAAATAACTACGTGGCTGTGGCCATTCATAGGAGGTAAGCTAACAAAGCATAGCGAATGCTATTTTTAAAGTTTAGTTTCAAGCTTACCAAGAGGTGACAGTCATTTGCTAGAGAAATACAGTGCCTTCTACCACTGGAGACTAGTAAATGGAGCATGAACACATACAGAAAATCAAACCCCAATATGGTGGCCAAAATTGCAAAGCATCGCCAACACACAACAAAATGAAATGACCTAGATTTTAGGGTTTTTTACTTGCTTTTGTTCGATGTCCCTTCATATTTTGACCATGCAACAATTTAATCATTTTTATCCAAATATGATCAGGGTCAACACTTCGTGTTGATAAGTGTCTAGCAATCATAAGCAGAGGTGGCCAACAGCATAAGGAGAATGACCTATTTTATTAAGTGAAAGGTGAGTATGGTCATGAAATGTGCCTTAGAATCTGCCAAGGTCTTAATCATTAATGGTGGTCAACTCACATTGGAGTCAAGTTATTGTCATTTGATATTGCATGTGGTCGAGTATCTTTGACCTCCCACATATGCATTTTCTTTCATTATTCCTTCACATAATTCAATATATGCATAAAATCAAACCAAAACCTTGAGAATGTGAAGAATATGTTAGAAGGAGATATGGTCAAAGAGGGTCAATTTGACATGGTGGCATGATTGAGGCAGTGAGTTGGCATTTTTGAGCCATATGGATGATGGTGAGGTGGCAAAATATCGACACTTGGAGTCCATGGTGTCAAGCCTTTGAAGGCTTTTATTTATTTTTTGCAAACATGTGTAATTGTTCATATTTTTTATGATTTCTACAGAAAATCATTAATGATATCTTGTAAATATCTTGGTGAATTACAAACCAGATATCATTTTATTTTTGCAAAAAATCATATCAATAGGATATCAATTAAAACTACCAAGTCATGTAAACTTAACTTTTAAGCAATGAGATTATGAATTGCTTTTAAAGTTTAACTATTTTAGGTAGTTAAAGCATTTTGATTTCCTTGGGTAAAATTGAGCATAATAGGACAAAAATTTTGCTTTCATGAGGCAGATTGGACAAATTTAGATGCAGTTTTGGTGGGTACCACCTAGAGGATCCAGTTGGCAGTTTTATTTTGTAGTTTAGAGGAAGTTTGGGGCTATTTTTGGTAGGTTTTTTCTAAAGCTCGAAAATGGATTGTAGATCTATTTTTAGGTGCTTTTTCAGCTTTCTTCACCAGGAGATCATTGGGAGTCATATATAGGAGAAAAACTTAGTTTTCTTGGGAAGTTAGCATCAGTTTCTTCTCTCTTGCAGAGTTGTATACAGCAGTTGGCTCACACATTTTATTTTTTCATGCAACGTATTCCTTTCAGTTCTAATAGAAAATCATCTTGTTTCACATACATTTTTGTAGTCTTGATCTAATGTTATATTGTGACTATTTCAGTCTTTTATTTTATCTCAATACTGTTAGAATTTAGTTCTTCCTGGTTACAGTTTGTGTTTGACATCAAACCTTGTTGCAAATTACTTAAGGAGTAGCTATCAGTGAAGTTGTGAGGATTTATGTTAGAGGATCTGCCTGTGAATGATAGAACTTCATTTAGCTTTAAATTCCAAAATTAGTTCGCATTTCAGTTACATCTTTCTATCTCTTTTCCCCTCAACTCATAGTTTAGAATTTATAAGAGAACTAGCTCACTCTGGAGATTCATTCTCAAGAAAGGAGACCTACATCTGAGAATAATTCCATGTTTTAACAAGTAGTTAAGTTTTGGAAAAGCTTAACAAGGGTGCATACTTGAATTGACAACAGTTTTTGGCATGCCCAGTGGGACTCTGGAAGTAATTTCAGAAAGATCTGTACCCTCATAGCTGTTGTTCTTGTATTTGCAGTAGTTTTACCAACCTTTTGAGGTTTTCAATATACCTGGTGACTCAATTTTTTCTAGTTCGGATGTAGATTAGTGCTTGCAGCTTATGAAAACTAGCTCTAATCTAGACCCATTTGACTACTTACAGCTATCTACACCTAGAAGGAGAGGTAGATCAGCAAACAAAATACCTGAGTCATCAAGAAGATCAAATTCAACACCTTCTTGATTCAGATTTACAAGCCCGATAAAAAGAAGTAGAAGCCCAGTGCTGATAGTCCAGATACCAATAATGGCTAGGTAGTATTCATTTGTTGCTTTCAATGGAGGCAGCCCATTACAACTTGCCCAAAGAGATGATATTCCGATGGCAACCCTTAAAAGTTTGCCTTATTTCACTAGAGAGGATGACACTACCGCTACTGAACATATTCAAGATGTAGCAACCTTATGTCCCGTGTACTTTGTCACGCAAGAAAATGTAGCAATCAAGCTTTTAGTGGCTTCGTTAAAATGGAAGGCCTTATAGTGGTTCAGAGGACTTGATAAAAATTCAATAACATCATGGGACTTACTGGCAGATGGATTACATAAACACTTCAAGGACAAGTCGGATCACCTCTCACTACTGGAGCAACTGAGCACCATCAAAAGGGCACCCCATGAACACATGGCGGATTTCAACTACTAATTTCAAAGAACTTGGGATAGGATTCCCACTACGGTAAAACCTTTGCCAAGGCATGCTTTTCTATTTTATCTCAAAGCTTTGAATAGTGAAATTTCAGTAATGATACAGTCTATGGGAGGGACCACCCTTCTAGATTCTTTTGAGATTGTTGTTAGAGTAGAAAAGTATCTTATTCAGGCAGGGAAGATAGCCCATAGGGCCCCTTTACCCATTTCCCCTGAAATCTAGCCATCAATGCCTATGACAATGCCTCCTCTAGCTACTATCCCACCTGTTCTAGCAGTAGGAAATCAAACAACCCAACAAACTGCTATCCCAGTTTAAACCCAAAGTACCCCAGAGTTGGAAAATACTTTAAGGACATATGCAAATAAGTTAGTGAATATGAAGAAACATTTGCCCTATCAAAATCAGTATCAGCCTAATCAGCAAAGTACCCAATATCAGCCCAATCAGCAATATAGACAACCCTTTCAGGCTGATCCTCAAGGAGAGAGAAAGAACTATAACCCACGGCCTTTTCAACCTTATAATCCAAATACTGCTAGTACCTCAAGAGAGCTTGTTCCCACATAGAATAATCTAGTCCAAGATAGTGACTGATGTTATCCATGTCACTAGCCACATAATCAAGCTACCTGCATGAATGGAGTGAGAAATCAGGCAATCATGGTTTAGAACAGCTATGCAAATTTGGAGGGGGTTAATGGTGAAGCTTCAACTCAGTAGATTAAGGATGATGTGGTTTTAATGAATTGGGAAGAATTTAATTTTTGTGGTGTAAATTATATCCAAGGTTAGAATCGACAAAGTACACCTATTTCAACCAACACAAGGTCAAAGTTGAGGGCTGCAGATGTAAATCAACAAGCTGTTGTATTACAACAATAGGTTGTAAAGGATAAAAATCAAATTTATCCATCACAAGCTACTCCTCTATCATAGCAGAAAATATAAATTCTGTAAAAGGACCAAATAGTACCAGTGAAGGAATAGTCCAAAACGCAACAACAGTCTTCACAAGGTCAAATGGATGCATTTGCAGCAAGAGGACAACATAAGGTAAATCCTGTTGCTTTTAATATAGTTGATCATCTTAAGAAAGCAATAGTGAGCATGTCAGTTATGGATGCTTTATGCATCCCTAGTTAGAAAAATTTGCTACAAGAAGCATTGGCCGAACTCACTTTTCGAAGGTTCCAGTCAAGAGAGGGCCAAAGTTTTACTTGCTAATAGTTCAAAAATCAAAAGTGGACAGCAAGTAGATGAGGTAAAACCACCCTGTTTCTATCTAAGTCTCATTATTGGTGATAAATTGGTTCATCAAATTTATGGTAGACTCAGGGGCAAGTAGTTTAGTTATGCCGAAGAGTGTAGCTGACTCATTAGGATTCGTTTATGAGCCCCTTGCAAAAGGAGTAGTATAGTTAGACAGGTCTGCACTTAGTACTGTAGGGATAGTAAAAAAATTTCCACTCACATTGCATGCTTGTCCTAATTTTGCCATCCATCAGGATATCTACATTATTGACCTTCCACCTAGCTTTGCAATATGTCTTTCTAGGGAGTTCACAACCAAATTAGGTGGGTTTCTTTCATCTGACTGGACTCACTTTTTCTTTAGAACAAGAAATGGTATAAAAGTAACTATACAATCTAAACCACTTGCAAAAGACCATATTGAACCCTATGTTTCCAGCCTAATAAATGCTAATCTATGCATCACTCATGGGCAGCAAGATGAACCCATGATCCCAGATCCCAATGCACCTATAGAAGACATAAGTTTAGATGATTGGGCAAATAAAGATCATGAAAGTGACCCTTTCCATCACACTGATGAGGTAGGATTAGGCATCTATATGATACAGGAACTAGATGCAGTGATTCATAATCTAATTAAGGATCAAAATCAAATAGAACACCAGGAAGATCAGCTGTGGAAGTTGTACTTCGATGGATCAAGGACCAAGACGGGTGCCGGTGGAGTTAATATTTTAATTTCACCTCAAGGAGACAAGTACTATGTTGCCTTAAGGTTTACCCTCAGCTACACAAATAATGTGGCTCAGTATGAGGCCTTGATCCATGGTTTAGAATGGGCTTGGAGAAAGGGTATCAAATCTGTTCAAGTTTATGGGGATTCTGAGTTGATCATTAACTAGGTTAGAAATCTAAATGTTGCTAAAAATGATGTGCTCAAAAAGTACAAGCATAGGGTGTTGGATTCGATTAAATTTTTTGATGCTTTTAATCTGATTTTAGTTCCCAAGGATCAAAACAAGTATGCAGATAGGTTGGCAACCTTGGGGTCTCAATTTGAGATTCCTGATCAGATTCAGAATGTTGAGGTATAGCCATATGTTAAGATAGTTGTTAGGCCTTCTGTACCTAACAATAGTATTTCATGGAAAGTGTTTAATAGTAATGAACAAATCCCAAGTTTTTTAAGTGCAGAAGCCAAATTTGCAGCAGATAATTAGCATAAATATCAACAACAATTTGAAGATCAAATTGTTTAGTTGAGAACCAACAAGTTGCCCAAAGGATTGGTCACCTTAGAATCAATGTTTAACATTGATGACCATTTCATTAAAGATAAATGCAGCATGACAGTGAAGCAAGAACATTGTCAGACCATAGAAATTTTCAAGGACAAATTACTGAAGCTTGGAAAGGTATGTACTAGAGTAGAACAATAGTCTTTTATTCAATTATGTCAAGATTTTTCTGATGTCTTTGCATGGGAATATAAGGACTTAAGAGGTTTTGATCCCAGTTTGGCCCAGCACACCATAGAGTTAGAGCCTAATGCCAAGCCTATTAGGCAGAAGAAAAGACCCCTCAATCCCAAATTTGAGCACTTGATGAAGGCTAAGCTGAATAAACTAATTGAGAGTAGTATCATTCTCCCAATAAAACATACCTCCTAGGTTTCCAATTTGGTCCCAATTAGGAAGAAAAATGGAGAGATCCAACTTTGTGTCAATTTCTGTGATCTCAATTAGGCCTCATTAAAAGACCATTACCCTTTCCCTTCTATGGAGCAAATACTACAAGTTGTTTCAGGTTCTGATAGGTACTCTTTGTTAGATGGATACTCTGGATATAATCAAATTCTAGTCAAAGAGGAGGACCAATACAAAACTGCATTCATGACTAAGTAGGGTACCATGGCCTATCGGAAAATGCCATTTGGTTTGTCCAATGCAGGGGCAACCTTTAAGAGGGCAATGGATGTGGCCTTCCATGGCCTTATGAATAGAATAGTGCTAGTCTATTTAGATGATATAACTATTTTTTCAAAAGATTCTAATGATCATTTTGACCACTTGAAGCAAATTTTTCAGAGGTACAGGGAGTTTGGAGTTTCATTGAACCCCAAAAAATGTATATTCTCAATACATGAAGGGAGACTCCTCGGTCACATTGTTTCAAGAGAACATACTACTATTGACCCTAAGAGAGTTTCAGCTATTCTAGATTTACCGCTGCCTGCACATAAGAAAGGTTTGCAGAGTTTTCTTGGCAGAATTAATTTTGTTAGGAGGTTTATTCCAAATATTACAGCTCTATTACAACCTCTTACCACCATGTTGAAGAAGAATGTGTCATTCAGCTGGACTAAGGAGGGAAAAGGAAGCTTCGAGCAAATAAAAGAAGCCCTTGCTATTGCCCCTACCCTCATCAATCCTAATTATGAAAAAGATTTCATTTTATATGGTTTTGGAGGAACTGACACTATTTCTGCAATGTTATGTTAGGAAAACGATGAAGGATTGGAGCAGCCAATTGCATTTTTTAGCCACGTGCTGCATGAGTATGAGGTAAAGTACTCTTTTGTGGAAAAACATGTTTTTTCTATTGTAAGGAGCCTCAAGAAGTTTAGACACATGTTGTCTAATAATAAAATTCACTTAAAGGTTTCTCATCCCACTATCAAAAGTTTTTTATTAAACAGAGATATAAATGACAAGAGAGCTGGTTGGATAACCAAGGTTATGGAATTTGATGTTGACATCCAAGTAACCAAACTAATTAGAGGTAAGGGTTTATGCGAGCAACTTGCTGAAAGTGAAGATTTTGAGCAAAAACAACAAGAAGACACCGAAATGGTGCTGAATAATAATGAACCAGCTAATGCACCAGCTCAACCAGATAGCTGGGTGCATCAGATGATGCATTATTTGCAGACTAGTGAGTGTCCAATTGGTTTAGACATGGTAGGAAGAAGGTATTTTTGATTGCAAGCTACTCCTTATTCTATTATTGATGGTATTGTATATAGGAGAGACTTTAATGGTGTTTTTCTGAGGTGTGTTGGACCTGAACAAGTTGATAGATTGTTAGAAGAGTTTCATAATGGACCTTCAGGAGGTCACTTTACAGCTAGAACAACTGCCTTGAATATTATGCAGGCTAGTTATTACTGGTCTGATCTGTTTAAGGATTCTTTTGCATGGGTGAGAAGATGTGAGAAATGTTCCCTATTTGCAGGTAAGCAAAGACTTGTTGCTTTACCTTTACATCTTGTTAAAGTTGAACAACCATTCGCAAAATGGGGATTAGATTTTATAGGGCCAATAAATCCACCTTCAAGTGTAGGCCACAAGTGGATTTTGACTACCACAGATTATTTTACCAAGTGGACCGAAGCTGTTGCATTAAAAGAAGTAAATGAATCTGTTGTCCTAAGTTTTTATCAGGACTTAGTGTCAAGATTCGGTACACCCGATTCAATCATCTATGATAATGGTCTAGATTTTTTAGGATTAAGAATTTCAGATTAGTCTATTAGAAATAATATTTATTTGAATACTTCATCTAACTATTACCCACAGGGTAATGGGCAAGTTGAATCTACCAACAAAAATCTGATAAGAATAATCAAGAAGACCATTCAAAACAATCAAAAAACTTGGCATGAAATGTTAAAATTAGCTCTATGGGCTGATAGAATCACACCTAAGAGGGCTATAGGTTGCTCCCCATATGTGCTCACTTATGGAAAAGAGGCTCGACTACCTATTTCGATTGAATTGCCTACATTAGTCTTTATTAAAGATCTTAAATTGGTAGAGGAGCAGCCACTTGTAATCAGATTTGCTCAGCTCATGGAGCTAGAAGAGACAAGAAAAGAGGCCTTAAGAAAGCTAGATATGCATCAAACCCAAATGAAGAATGCATTTGATAAAAGAGTCAGACCAGGGAACTTTATTGTTGGAGATCTAGTGTTCAAGTGGAATGAATTAAGTAAGCTAGGTAAGCATTCCAAGTTTGATGCCATTTGGGATGGGCCTTATGTTATCATAGAGTGCAAAGAAAACAATGAATTTCAGCTGTCCAAGTTGAGTGGAGAGGCATTGTCTATCCCAGTTAATGGGATCCACCTCGAACATTGCCTTTGAGGATAAGAGTTTCTTTTGTATATAGTAGAGTAGTTTTGCAGTAAATAAGTGCTCATGCACATTTGTTTCAGCATTTTGTTTTGGTCATCAGGGCCTGTTAGTTTGCTTTCAGTAGAGTTGTTTTTAGTTCGTTGTTTGAACTATTCGAGAGATGAAGTACAATGTTTTCTGGGTTTTTGAGAAAGAAAGATTATGACTCTATGCCCAATGGATGACAAGGCAACTGGTCAAACGCTTAGCAGGCAAGCATATAGCAGAAGTCACAGAAATGTTACCATTTTTTTAGCCTAGCTCAAAAATTGGTTGAGCAGATTTATCACTTATCATTTTTTAATGTGGTTTGATTAATTTTTGTTATGTGCTAGTTGCATAGTTGTTGTGACAAATGTAGTTCAGTTGTTCAAATGTAGAAAAGAAAAGTTTCAATTATTCATTACATTGCAGGGCAGTAAAAAAGATAAGTATTCATTCACTACAGTGATTATTCATTTACAATTTTGAATACACAAGAGAACAAACATTGCATTCAAGGAAACTATGACATATCAGATATCCCACACAAGCCATGGGTTATAGCTAAACTCATGCAAATACAAGTAAGACATTATGCATCTAATGAAGAAGAGGGAAAGACATAGCCATCATTGCCTTTTGGGTTGATCTTTGTAGAAGTCTCCAGTTCCCGCTCTCGACCTTGACATGTACCAAAACAAAAATGTGGGAAGGTCCCGTTAGAAGCTCCGATTATGAACATCTTTCATCAATCAAGAGAGAAATAATATTTCAATTGTAATGCATTGATCAGATAAGAATATCCATATGCAGAAAAAACTGAAGAAAAGAAAACATAAGAGTATCATTATTTTATTCTAATCTGTTTGTTTCATGTGCAGGTATAGGAAAAATCATGAAGCTAATTGAAGACATTCAGCATGTGGTATCAAATGGGCTCCCACAAGGGTTGAGCCCAGCATGCTTCTGCCCCTTGATCTTAGAAGGGATGAATAGAAAAAGAGAATCATTAACAACTTTCATATGACAAGCTCAAAGAGTAACAAGATGATCATATGCATCAGTCCCATTTTAGGACACAACCATGATTTCACTTCAGAATATGAAATGCAACCAAGAGCATGACATGAATAGATGGATGATAAGATTCAATGCATATGACAGCTTATGCACTACTTCAATTGCGATGAAATAACATTCTCAAGCATGATAATAATCAAGAGTACAAAATACATTTGTAATCATCAAACTGATGGAGTAAGTGGTCACAAGTATGAATTATCTGAAGGCTTGTTACTCATTCATGATCAGCAGTCTAATTGGAGTGTTCATTACAAATCAGTAAGTAGATTACAAAGACAGGTGAATACCAAGCTTCATACTTTTTCATTTAAATGGAGTAATAGAATCAAAATTAGAATTAAGCTATATGAGCTGCCTTTCAAATGATGAAGTATATCTAATTATGTCTCACTTTCTGCTATTGACAAATTGAGTATCAGAGGAAGTGTTATCACATGTTACATTCATTACATATCCATAAAAGACACAGGATAGTATTGCAAATCTGTAGTAGAATTCAAGATAGCCAATCCAGATGGCTCACCATTTGTCTTAAACAAACTCCATGACAATCAACAGGAGAAGCATTTCATTACATGTGTGCCATAGAGTACTATTATCATGTGACAGGAGTACTCAAATAGACACAGTGGACCTAATCATGTCCTACAGGACATCTCATGTGATGTATTTGTTAAGATAGAATATAGTAAAAAAGAAACAGTAGGGGTTCATCATATGTTATAGTATATTCAGAACAAGTAAGTATTGCTTCATGTGTTTCAATGCTATGAGGTCATAATACAACTAGATCATCATATAAAAGAAATCTTATTGCTACAGTCCACTGAATGAATAAGTGAAAGATCTAGAAATGAAAAGTATATTTGCTGCTACAAAAAGTGGAAGAGTTCAAAGTCAAAAAGTGACATTATACATCGCATGTGCAAAGTCCACATAAATAGTAAGTTGCGCTATAGATACAAGATAGTGCAAGACATCATCACTTCATTGGAACAATATAGTGATTATCATCAAACAGTGACAATATAATGAAGAGGAACTGATACCATGTGCCATGTTGCTACTGAAGAAGTTCCTATGCTTAGAAAAGAATAATATTGCTTCAGTTTTCAAGTCTAGGTGTATATAATAAAAGAAAAATGCCAATACTGCCATTTGTACTCTTTTCTCAAATACCCGCATTGATTTTCAGAACCATACATTTTGTAGTAATTAGGAGAAAGAGAAAATGTAAGTAAGATTGTCCAGATCAGGTCGTAAGGAGAGACAGTTTATACAGAACAACAAAAAAATGAAACCCTTGTCGGGTGAAAATACCATATTTCTTTCCACAGTCAAACAAGGTCATGGCCGTAGTAAGAGGAAGGTTATGTGTAACGAAACATGAAACCCTCATTGGGTTTAAAGAGAAGAGTCTTGTCCTTTTACTATTAATCGAGCAATATAAAGTAAATTTCTGTGACATTGGCCGTAACAAGAAAGGAAGGTTCTGTGCAGTACAAAATGAAACCCTCACTGACAATACAAGAGCTTCACATTTTGTTACATGGAAAAGACAAGGTAAACCTATAAGAAGTTTTTAAAAGGAGCGGCCATGCCTTAAGATAAGGTATCTTATATACCCAGAAGACAAAGGACAAAATGAAACCCTCTTCACATTCTCATATAAGCAAAGATAAAGAGTTCACAATGCAAGTATTGACAGAGAAGAATAATGGACTCACCGTATAATGCAGCTGAGGAGGATAATGGCCACGGCCAGATGAACAAAGCTTTTGTCATTGTGCCATTTTTCACAAGTTCAACACACATAAAACCAAACAGTGCACATCAAAGACTGAGAGATTGAAGAAATAACTACATGGCCACAGCCATTCACAAGAGGTAAGCTAACAAAGCACAATGAATGCTATTTTTAGAGTTCAGTTTCAAGCTTACCGACAGGTGGCAATCATTTTGCTAGAGAAATACAATGCCTTTGACCACTGGAGACCAGTAAATGGAGCATGAACACATAGAAAATGAAACCCCAATATGGCGGCCAAAATTGCAAAGCATCGCCAACAGACAACAAAATGAAATGACCTACATTTTAGGGTTTTTTACTTGATTTTGTTCGACATCCCTTCATATTTTGACCATGCAAAAATTTAATCAATTTTATCCAAATATCATCAGGGTCAACACTTCATGTTGATAAGTGTCTAGCAATCATAAGCAGAGGTGGCCGACAACATAAGGAGCATGGCCTATTTTATTAAGTCAAAGGTGAGTATGGTCATGAAATGTGCCTTAGAATCTACCAAGGACTTAATCATTATTGGTGGTCAACTCACATTGGAGTCAAGTTATTGTGATTTGATAATGCATGTGGTTGAGTGTCTTTGACCTCCCACATATGCATTTTCTTTTATTATTCCTTTACATAATTTGATATATGCATAAAATCAAACCAAAACCTTGAGAATGTGAAGAATATGTTAGAAGGAGATATAGTCAAAGAGGGTCAATTTGACATGGTGGCATGATTGAGGCAGTGAGTTGGCATTTTTTGAGCCATATGGATGATGGTAGGTGGCAGAATATCGACACTTGGAGTCCATGGTGTCAAGCCTTTTAAGGCTTTTATTTATTTTTTGTAAACATGTGTAATTGTTCATATTTTTTTATGATTTCTATAGAAAATCATTAATGATATCTTGTAAATATCTTGGTGAATTATAAACTAGATATCATTTTACTTTTGGAAAAAATCATATTGATAGGATATCGATTAAAACTGCCAAGTCATGTAAAGTTAACTTTAAAGCAATGAAATTATGAATTGCTTTTAAAGTTTAACTATTTTAGGTAGTTAAAGCATTTTGATTTCCTTGGGCAAAATTGAGAATAATAGGACAAAAAAATTTCTTTCATGAGGCAGATTGGAAAAATTTAGATGTAATTTTGGTGGGTGCCACCTAGAGGATCAAGTTGGCAGTTTTATTTTGCAATTTGGAGGCAGTTTGAGGCTATTTTTGGCATCTTTTTTCTAAAGCTCAAAAATGGATTGCAAATCTATTTTTAGGAGCTTTTTCAACTTTCTTCACCAAGAGATCATTGGGAGTCATATATAGGAGAAAAACTTAGTTTTCTTAGGTAGTTAGCATCAGTTTCTTCTCTCTTGCAGAGTTGTATATAGCAATTGGCTCACACATTTTATTTTTTCATGCATTGTATTCCTTTCAGTTCTAATAGCAAATCATCTTGTTTCAAATACATTTTTGCAGTCTTGATCTAATGTTATATTGTGACTATTTCGGTCCTTTATTTTGTCTCAATACTATTAGAATTTAGTTCTTCCTGGTTGCAATTTGTGTACATCAAACCTTGTTGCAAATTACTTAAAGAGTAGCTATCAGTGAAGTTGTGAGGATTTATGTTAGAGGATCTACCTGTGAATGATAGAACTTCATTTAGTTTTAAATTCCAAAATTAGTTCGCATTTCAGTTACATCTTTCTATCCCTTTTCCCCTCAAGTCATAGTTTAGAAATTATAAGAGAACTAGCTCATTCTAGAGATTTGTTCTAAAGAAAGGAGACCCACATTCGAGAATGATTCCATGTTTCAACAAGTAGTTAAGTTTTGAAGAGCTTAATAAGGGTGCATACTTGAATTGACAACAAAGGTCTTGTGAGATATCTAGGATGATGGTTTCCTTCCAAGACCTAGGAACCTTTGGCTCATTAGTTGTTTGAGATATGGGTACTTCCTCACTTTGATGTTCATCTTTAGGTTCCAGAATGTTTTTTATGGTCCCTTGTCTAGTCTTCAAGTCTTTTACAGTTTTCTCAAGGTTTTCCAATTTTTCTTTCTACTCTATCAACAAGTTAATAATTGCTTCTATTTTGGCATTTGGATTCTCAGGTGGATTTTTAGTTGGTTCCTTGTTGACCGGTTCCTCTCCACGTATTTCTCACAAATTTCAGGTTTTCTCCATTTTAATTCTTAAAACAAGGAGAGACGTGATTTACCACTTGCTACAATTTTTGGTTTACAACATGCAAATTGACTGTAATTAAATCTATTACAATTCTTATCTTAAATACCAATTATTATTGATTTTGAGTTAGTAGGCCTCTAGGCCAAGTGTTTGAACCACGCTCTGATACCACATGTAAGGACCCACTTGATCCAAACTCAAATTTTCAAAAATTTTACCTTAATGACAAGTTACATGAGATATATCAAGACTTTGATTGAGTACTCAGGAAAACTTTGGCCAATATGGGCCATGTGTTCAAATGGAACATTCTTAAGCCAACCTAGGGTCTTCTATCCTTCGAGAAAATAGGTTCGTACGGAACAAGGTCAAACAAACCTTATCACTACCTGATATGGAGTAGAACAAACAGTGGCCAAAATGCCTAGTGGGTCAAACATGCCAATACTTTATCCAATCTAGGATAAGTAAACATGACAACCTAATGGGCTAAAGAGGACATGAATCATTATGCTCTGGCTAGAGACTTTTGACTCCCTCGGGAACAATACAGGTTCATGAGTCACTTCCTGGGGACCATAGTCTGCCCAGACACTATCCTGAGGATGTCAACCAGGGAACACATAGCATCAACTTGTACTCACCTCAGTTTATGGCAAAGCCCGGTACAAGTAATCCACCCCAGGGATTCTTTTGAGTACTAGGAGAGTTGTTAAGTTACCTAGATAACCTTTAAACTAGGGATCAAGATTACGAAGTTGATTATAAATGAGTATACTATATTCGAGGGTCCTGAGTACTAGGGGCATCCTTCATCATCTAGACTGCCTACATACCTTGTATCCACGGGATCAAGGCCCTCTTCAGATGTGATCGACATAGTGAATGCGAATATGTAATTCTATCTTGCACTATGTTTGATGTAGCTGTTAATGGGTACACAGCTCTTTGCCGACTACCACCCACTCGAGTGATACAATGGATGGAATTCCTAAGAAACTATTTTGCAAACACACCTTCCAAGAGTGGTTGAGGTTTAGGTTTTCAAGTGTGAATAGTTTACCTAACACACATATTTCCCCGACGAGGACTTTCCATCGATCATCCTACAACTATTTTTGATAGACTCGTCTTTTCTTTCTAGTTAATCTTTTTAGTGAGGTATCCGAGGTTATTTCCCTTCCTGCAGATTTAACTTCGACATGTCCCTTATTACTTCCCAACGATTTAGAGGGATGGTGCCCAGACGTTGTTGTTGCAGCTATGTTAGCCATGAGGTACTTGGTTCAATGCGACGACATTACCTATAAACGCGACACAGAGGTACCATAAAAACCAAACGTTGTGATTTGTTTGAGTTTTTGGAGGTTTCTTTACAAGTTTTACCCATCTAATAGCAAAGGAAAAACTTGCATAATATCAGTTGATAAAGGAAAATACTTTCTTAATCAAAATGCAGATTAAAAAAATGCCTAATCATAATGAATAGAGCTAGAAAAGAAACTTAATCCATTTCATAAAACATATGACTAGAAAGATACTTATATCAACTCATCAATAAAGTAAAATTTAAATTAGGTCAAATAAGGAATCTTTGATAACTGTTTCAACTATTAAATCAACATATACAAATTTCAATAATTCCATTTTATTTTATCACAATTCCAAAAGAAAAATTATTTTTAATCATTGCATGTATCATAAGGACTATTCCTTCTCATGACCTTTCATGATAGCATACTGAAAAAACATTCATTCTTACTACATATAAGGAAAAATAAAATTCCTATTCATAACAATGTTCGAATATACTTGATTTATTTATATTTTTTTTTAACCAATAGGACAATAGAAAGTTCACATAAGCAAATCCCAAACATTTGTACCCAGCCGTTCAATAATAGCCTTGTTTGATCATTTAGAAATTCACTATGAATCTAAGATAATCTTATGATAATAAATTCACCATATACTTGATTCATGTACTTTTGATCAGATTCATAATATAAAAAATATACATATCTATCCCTCATACTCTATATGTGTGAAAATGCATACATATATCATGTCAATTGAGATATAGTTTCTTGACACTGCCAAGGTTTAAGTGTGAGACCTAACATGATACCTAATCTTAATCATAGTAAGAAAACCCATTTGAATATTATAGTGGACCAAGAAGCTTAGGTTGAATATTAATAGTAACATAATAATCCACCACTATCATCAAGATAACAACACCTCAATTATGTAAAAATTCCATCATATAAATCCCTGTCTCTCTATCATATATAAGTATAATCTCATGTTAATAAGTCTAATCTGAAGGATTTGTCTTGTATAGTTGTCTCTCAAAATTCTTTGTATATAAACTATCCCTGTATCTCTTTATTGGCATCATAACTCTCTATTGTTATATTCTTGCATATATTTTATTCATATATTTGCCATGTATATTCCTACCCTTTTGCAAATCATTTTTCTTATACTTTGTTATCACTTGCACTTTTACATTTATATCTAATAAAATTCTTCCTCAACCAACTAAAATATTTATTCCATCTCTGAAATGCAACCATATCACTATGCCTTTTATTGAAATTGTAATTATAACAGTTAAATTTATTATTATTATTATTATTATTATTATTATTATTATTATTATTATTATCAAGATTTACTTTTAAATTCTAAATTGTAAAATTTATGGGTGTCAATTAGACAATAAGCTTTTATATATGAGTACTATAGTGTTGTGGTTCATGTTGTGATTCATTGCTTAGAAGACTAGAAGATAAGATTGACTTCGAAAACATTATGGTATATAAAAAAAATGCATTGCAGGAATTATATGGTAATTGCCTTTTTCACCATTTAATCTTCTCCTCAAATTTATCTCATTTTCTTACATTAGAACTAATACCACTCTTTTATATATTAGTTTAGGCTTTAAGTTAATATTCTACTACAATTACTCATATATTAACATAATTTCATCCATTTTCACCCTTACCACTTTAATTATTTATTTTTCTTTTATCCATTACATTGTAAGCTTTGCTTGTGTTTTCGATGCATTCAACCATGTACACTTAGTGGATGAGACCTACACATACTTCAATCATGAGTAACCTGTAGCAGTACAATCAACACTGAGAGGGGGGGTGAATCAGTGTTGATACCAAAAAAAATAATTTTTATCACCTTTCAAAAATTATCAATGAACTTTATCAAAACTAAATTGATTATTGATTTCACAATCACCAAATTTTCAAACACATATGATTAATGAAATATGCAGAATATCAACACAAGAAGTTTTGACATGAAAATATTACCGAGTGGAAAACCCTCCAGGGGTAGAAAAACCACTCAAACTGCCTCACTGGATTAAATGTAAAACCTTTGAGTTTACAAATGTCTCACTGACATATACAATTTTACCTCACTGGCATATTATTTTTCATCACAAGTCTCACTGACTATCAACTCCAAAATAACAATGAACAAATGAAAACAAGGGGGTTTCCCTCATTCAATAAAGTTCAAAAACTTATATCTCCTCCCTTTTATTCAACAAACTATTCAACCACCTCTATAATATTGACTGAATTTCACCTTACCAAAATTTGTCAACACTCCAATTTATTTCTGCACCAACTTCAATAAAGTTGTCAATATGACCTCAATCATACACAAACAATTGCACATAATTTATCTCTACAAGAACAAGCATAATAAAAACTCAAATTATCTCTGCATAAGGAATATTATCTCTGCAAACATTAAGTGTCTCTGTATGGTCCTTGATAATTCATCTGCAAGTAAAATCTCTTTGCACATTTAAAATTCATCTCTGCCCATCCATATCTTTGCTCTCCATATTGTTTCTTTTTCAAACACAATACAAAACAAAGCTTCAAAATTGCAATATAATATGAAAAAGAAAACTTTCCTTTATTATGTCTCAGTGACTCGAACTTCCATCACAATCTCTGCTCAAAAATAGAAACTCTATATAGAAATCTGCATTCTCTTAAGAAGAAAAGACCTTGATTTTTAGCTTTTATACACTGTAGCCTGTCAAATTTAGAAGGTTTCCCCGACCGTTGGGCTTTCAACTCCATTCAAATGCTATCCACCCGATTGCTCATACTCGCCACATGTCTTTCAAACTATGGACGTTGATCTATTTTTTCACGTGATTTGCTTTGTGGCATAAACCTAATAACTGAGCACCCTAGGCGTTGGGGCTGGTAATAACATGTAAATGAAGCCCTTAACATTGTCACTTAAGTGACTTTTACCCCTTCTACAAGTCAACAGTTAATTATAACATAAAGTGTATATAATGCATGACAGGTAATCAAGACTTTAATGAATGATGACATAGGATCTAAATGATGATAAGAATAAAGGTTTAGAGATCATTGAAGGATAAACATGAAACCTTTATCATAAAACATCTAACCTCTGCAAAAAGATCCTGTATCTACATTTAAAATTGATTTTGATCACTTGCATCTGAACTATGGAAGAGCACATCAAACTCGTTGTCTTGCAATATAAACCTTTTGTAAGCCTTCACAATGTCATGTGCTTAACAATATCAAATTTAATGCCCACTAAGAAGATGAAGAACAAGCCAATCAAGATCAACCAACCAATATTACTACTACTGAAAGCACCAAACTATTGCCATTGCATAATCCCATGGAAACTATGACAACCCATGACACTACTTATCACCACCAACCTTTTGTCATCAATGAAAAGACAACAAATAAAATTACTTGAAACATAACCCTTATTGCATTACAACTACAGTTCATTGTTATGAGTACATCCTAAAATTTATCATTAAGATGCCAATTTGCTACGTGCAAATTTGTATATTATAGATGGCCAAATCCTTCAAAGAAATGTTGTCTCATGGACTGAAATGACTACAGGACATGCCCAAAATGGATTAGTTTAAAATGAATTAGAAACTCTTAAGAAAATGACATTGGCAGGTGTAAGACAAATTCCACTACCCTTGTTAATGTCCTCCCTGCCTGTGAGCGAAAAGGGGATTTTTGTTAGATATTCTAGTTGGAAATACTCTAATAGATAGGTATGCCGAATGTGGAAGCATAGACAAGGCACATGAGCTATTAACAAAATGACTAAAAAAAATGTGATCTCACAAATTACCAAGATATTAGGGTAAGTTCAGCATGGGTTTGTTGAAGAGGCCTTAGAAACTTTTAAGCAAATGCAACGGGTGAGTGTTAATCCAGACTCCTCAACCTTTGCCAGCATCCTCCATAGCTCAGGCCAAAACTTGGAATAGGGAATGGACACTCATCAAACTATAAGGGACAGAGGAGGGTGTGCAAACCATTTGACAAAATACCTAATAGAAAATGTGGTAAAATGAAATGCAATGATCTCCAGATCACACAAAAAGGATTTGTTGAAAAGGCTTTAAAACTTTCAAGAAAATGACGTTGGCAGATGTAAAGCCGAATTCCTCAACCATTGCTAGCATTACCCCCTGCCTATGTCAATATGGATGATGTGGAACAGGTTATGGACATCCATCAAAGCATATATGAGTGTGAGTATTCAGGTAAATTCAATTGGCAGATGTAAAGCCAAAATCTACAACCTTTCCTAGAATCCTCCCCACCCGCGCCAATATGGGAGCTTTGGAACAAGGTATAGTTCTATAGACATTCATATGTTACTGCTACTGAAAGCACCAAACTATTGCTATTGCACAATCCCATGGAAACTATGATAATCCATGACACTACTTATCACCACCAACCTTTTGTCATCAATGAAAATACAACAAATAAAATTACTTGCAACAAAACTTTCCCTTTGACTTTAACATTGACGGCAAAACAACTATGCAAGACAACCAAGTAAAACATCATAATCTTCTCCCCCTTTTTGACAAAAAATATTAAAGGCAAACATACTATCCAGTGCGAATAGAATTCATAATCTTCTCTATATTCCTTTTGCAGTCACAAAGATACTTCATTACAAACCACTATCAATGATCTTAAATGAAATCCTCTGCCATCTGAAAGTAAGCTCTGCCACATAGTATTTTTCAACAATTAACACCTTTGTATTTGTCATCAATGGATAAACTACAATTTTTTCAATTCAAATGAACAAATACACAATACTATAACACTGTCAAACCACAAAAAAAAACACTGTCATATAGAAAATAAACCACTGTCTGATAACGACCATACACTGACTCCTTTTACAAATATGTACAAAAACTATATACAAAATATGTACAACTGTCTTGATAAGATTCAAATAAGATTCAGGACTTCATAAGGATATAGAAGACTACTCCCCCTGAATCCAATATCCTTGTAGCTCATTGAAGAGAGGCAAAAGATAGAACTCCTAATCTCTATCTAAGAGATTCAAACAACTCCTTAGGCAAAGGTTATGTGAAGATATTAGCCAGTTGATCATTTGTATGCACATATTCCAAGGTAACTTCATTTTCAATCACCTTCTCTCTTAGAAAATGGTATCTAATATAGGATTCTTTGACATATTGATAGAACTAGTATTATCACAAAGGATAGATACGGGGCTTTTTACCTCAACATTGATATCATGAAGTGATTGGACCATCCAAAGCACCTGTGTACAACATGAAGAAGTAGCAATATACTCAGCTTCAGCTGTAGATAGAGAAACATAATCTTGTTTCTTACTATGCCATGCAACCAATCTACTACCAAGAAAGAAAGATGCCCCACTTGTGCTCTTTCTATCATCAGGACAACTAGCCCAATCTGCATCTGTATAAGTAAGAAGTGTAAAGTCATTGTGTCTAGGATACCATAGACCAAAATCAAGTGTACCCTTAACATATCTAAAGATTCTCTTAACAACATTCAAATGTGATTGTTTAGGACAAGCTTGGAATCTTGCAACCAGACAAATAGCCTGCATAATATCAAGTCTAGAAGTAGTGAGATATAAAAGACTGCCAATCATAGATCTATACAAAGATTGTTCTACTTCAGGTGATTCATCATTTTTACTTAGTTTATGCCCTGTTTCCATAGGAGTACCCAAAGGTTTGCAATCATCCATTTGAAATCTCTTCAACATCTCTTTGGCATACTTATTTTGTGAGATGAATATTCCCTTTTTAGCTGAGATACCTGAAGACCAAGAAAAATGGATAACTCTCCCAACATGGACATCTCAAATTCAAACTTCATGATGTTAGGAAATGAAAGACTCATATCATCATTGTTACTACCAAATATGATGTCATCAACATAAATTTCAACAACTAAGATGTCCTCACCTTTGATTATGTAGTACAAAATGCTGTCCACACCTCCTTTTATGAATCCTTGTTCTTGTAGAAACTTATCCAATCTATAATACCAAGCCCTTGGAGCTTGTTTTAACCCATATAAAGCCTTTTTCAATCTATACACATGATTTGATTTGTCTTTGCTCACAAATCCTTCTAGCTGCTCCATGTAAACCTCTTCTTCAAGATCACCATTTAGAAAGGTTGATTTGACATCCATTTGGTAAACCTTGAAATTTTTATAAACTAAAAAAGCTAAAAACATCCTTATAGCTTCTAATCTAGCAACAGGTGTAAAAGTCTCATCAAAGTCAATTCCTTCAATTTGTGAATACCCTTTGCAAACCAATCTAGCTTTGTTTCTAACAACCTTACCTTTGTCATCAAGCTTATTTCTAAATACCCATTTTGATCCAATGACATTCTTACCTTTTGGTCTTGGCACAAGTTCCCATGTTTTGTTCTTTTCTATTTGACTTAGCTCCTCTTCCATAGCCTTAATCTAGGCTTCATCTTTGCTGGCCTCAACATAACTTTTTGGTTCCATTTCTGATATCAAACACACATGTACTTGATTATCTACAGTAGCAAGCTTTCTTCTTGTTAATACACCACTATCCTTGTCTCCAATAATCAACTCATGAGGATGATCTCTTTGATATGCCTTTGAAGGAGTCTTTGTCTTAATTTCAACTAATTTTTCAAGAGCTTCTTCCTCTACCTGATTTTCTTCTTCCTTTTGTGAATGATGATCATCTTCCTTGTCATGAATCAGCTGCATACAAGGTTGCAAATTCTCATCCACCTTAACGTTAGTGCTATCAATGATTCTTTTGAGTCTTTTGTTAAATCATTTATATGATTTGCTATGTGTAGAATAACCCAAAAATATACCTTCATCACATCTAGATTCAAAACTACTCAAAGTATCATTATCTTTCTTGATGTAACACTTAATTCCAAAAATTTTAAAATAGCCAACATTAGCTGACTTACCATACCAAAGTTCATAAGGTGTATAATTTGATTTTACCCTTAATTGAACTCTATTTAAAGTATACACAGCTGTATGAATAGCTTCTCTCCAATAGATGTTGGGCAAATTTGCATCATCTAGTAAGGTTCTTGTCATTTCTTTTACAGTCTTGTTCTTTCTTTCAGCCACTCCATTTTGTTGTGGAGTTCTAGGAGCTAAAAATTGCCTTCTTATCCCATGTTTTTCACAATACTCCTCAAATTCCTTTGAAATATATTCTCCTCCATTGTCTGACCTTAAACATTTTAGCTTGAAATCAGATTCTTCTTCAACCATCTTTTTGAAGATTTTGAATCTTTCAAAAGCCTCTGATTTATGCTTTAAGAATGTTACCCATGTCATTCTTGAAAAGTCATCAATGAAAAGCATAAAATATTTTTCACCTCCTAATGCTTTAGTTCTTGTAGGACCACACAAATTTGAATGCACAAGCTATAGAGGTTTTGAAGTGAAATACTGCTTAGGTTTGAAACTAACCTTGGTTTGCTTACCCAACTGACACTCTTTGCATGTAGTATTGCTTGGTTTTGAAATATGAGGCATGTTTCTTACATTGTGATTCTTACTGGTTCTCACAAGATTGTCAAAATTCACATGACCAAGTCTCCTATGCCACAACCAACTTTCTTCAATTTGACCCATGAAACATATATAGCTATCAACACTTTTAGTTTCAGATTCATGAAGATTCTAGATGTTACCACTAGTCCTTAGACATGCTGCAACAACTTTACCTGATTTCTTTTTTATCTCACATCCATGTGCATAAAAAACAACATTAAATCCATTATCACATATTTGACTAACACTTAACAAGTTATGCTTCAGACCCTCAACAAAATACACAAAATGTATAGGTGTTTCATCATCAAGAAGAATTGTACCTTTGCCTTTGATCATGACACAATCATTATTCCCAAACATAACCAACCCTTCATCAATGTCTTCAAATTTAACAAACTTATCTTTGTCTCCTGTCATGTGATTAGAACAACCACTATCAATCACCCACTATTCCTTCTTTTTGGCATGAAAAGGAGCTTGTGCAATCATGACATCAAAGCTCTTATTGATCACCTTGGGTTTCCAAACAAGCAACTTCTTATCAAGACTTATAGAAGACAATCTTGGAATAGTATTCCTTGCAGTTTACTGCATTTGCAAAGAAGGTCTACAAAATTTGGCAATATGCCCAAAATTTTTACAATTGTGGCATTTCAAACTTCTTAAAAACACAAATGGATTTCTTGGCAATAAATGCATTCATCTTCTAACTCCAAATTTGTATTCACTGACTCTATGTCCAAACTTGTTGCAACAAAAACAATATCCAAGAAAATGAGAATTATACCTGAAGGTTTCATTCCTTTTGTAGTTTGTTGTCCTTATGATTGATTTATCATTTGCATCAGCCTTTTGAGCAACATTTGTTTGAGAACTTTTTCTCTCTTCAAATCCAAGACCTGATTTATCTTTGAATCACTTTTGTTTGTCAAGGAGGTCATCAAGTTTGTCACTACTTCTACACATATCAAGTCTTCTTCTCAGATCCACAATTTCAGATTCAAGTGTATGACACTTCTAGTCCTTGTCATTCAACTCTTTACTCTTAAGATCAATAATTCTCTTACTTTCTTCAAGAGTCAGTTTTAGATCAGCAATCTGCTTCTCATAACTAGTTAGTTTATTATTCATGATTTCATTTTCTTTTTGAAACTGACTTCTTTGTGCAATGGTCTCCTTTTTAAGCTTCTTGACTTGACTTAAAGCACACTTCAATTTTCCTTCAAGATCAATAATAGCTTCACAATTATTTGATTGTTCTTCACAGTTTTCACTTTGCACTTCATTTAGGATAGCCATAAACAAAGTTTCTATATCTTCCTCAAGAGAATCATCTGAATAACTTTCAGTCACATCAGCATTCTTAGTAAACAAACTTTTTTTCTTTCTAAAATTGTTTTTCCTTCTAGGAACAAACTATTTCTTTCTGAATTGCTTCTTGCTTTCATCTTCATCACTGTTTAAATCCTTGTAAGGACACTTAGCTGCATAGTGTCCAATCTTTCCACATTCTAAACATTTGAATAGAAGCTTACCTTTGTACTTGCCAACTAAACCCTTTTTTAATTTGCTTGCAAGGGATATTTCTTGATCATCATCCAACTCCTCTGATTTAGATTTTACCTCTTTCTCCTTTTTGACTGATTTGAATGTAGCTTCTTTGCTTGAAGGTGTATCATTACTAGTTCTCATTTCATAGGCTGTGAATGTGCCATGAAGTTCATCAAAGGTTACTTTTCTTAAATCTCTTTCCTCTACTGCGGACACTTTGGACTCATGTTTTGAAGTTAAAGTCCTTAAGACTTTTCTAACAACTGTCTTTTCTTCCAAAGTATCACCCAATCCTCTTATGGCATTTACAATTTCTTGAACTCTTAGAAGATATTCTGTCACTTTCTCATCATCACTCATCTTGAGACTTTCAAATTTGGCCCTATAGGATTGTAATTTTGCTTCTTTGATTTTATCATCTCCTTGATAAAGATTGGACAACTTGTCCCATATTGCCTTAGTTGTCTTACACTCCATGATTTTGACATGTATATCATTGTTTAGGCCACAACATATTGCATTTTTAGCGTTAGCATTATTTTCATAAGCCCTTTTCTCATCAGTTGTTGAAGGAGGATTTGTAGTAGTATATTTAGTTTCAATGGCAGCATACACATCATACCCCAAAGATGACAAATATGACTCCATCCTGAACTTCTAGAATGCATAGTTAGACCCATCAAACATAGGTGCTTTGTAGTTTGAATAACCTTCTTGACTTGCCATGACAAGTACTCCAAATATATGATCTACCCAAGCTAATTAAACCTTTATAGGGAACCAGGCTCTGATACCAATTGTAGGAGTACAATCAACACTGAGAGGAGGGGTGAATCAGTGTTGATACAAAAAAAAAACAATTTTTATCACCTTTTAAAAATTATCAATGAACTTTATCAAAACTGAATTGATTATTGATTTCACAATCACCAAATTTTTAAACACATATGATTAATGAAAACATGCAAAAGATCAACACAAGAAGTTTTGACACAAAAATATTACTGAGTGGAAAACCCCCCAGGGGTAGAAAAACCACTCAAACTGCCTCACTAGCTTAAATGTAAAACCTTCAAGTTTACAAATGTCTCACTGACATATACAATTTTGCCTCACTAGCATATTGCTTTTCATTACAAGTCTCATTGACTATCAACTCCACAATAACAATGAACAAAATGAAAAAAAGGGGGTTGCCGTCTTTCCATAAAGTTCAAAAACTTATATCTCCTCCATTTTATTAAACAAACTATTCAACCATCTCTGCAATACTGACTGAATTTCACCTTACCAAAATTCATCAACACTCCAATTTATTTCTGCACCAACTTCAATAAAGTTATCAATATGACCTCAATCATACACAAACAATTGCACATAATTTATCTCTGCAAGAACAACCATAATAAAAACTCAAATTATCTATGCATAAGGAATATTATCTCTACAAACATTAAGTGTCTTTGTATGGTCCTTGATAATTCATCTACAACTAAAATCTCTTTGCACCTTAAAAATTCATCTCTGCCCATCCATATCTTTGCTCTCCATATTGTTTCTTTTTCAAACACAATACAAAACAAAGATTCAAAATTGCAATATAATATGAAAAAGAAAACTTTCCTTTATTATATCTTAGTCACTCTCAAACTTCTATCACAATCTCTACTCAAAAATAGAAACTCTATATAGAAATCTGCATTCTCTTGAGAAGAAAAGACCTTGATTTTTGGCTTTTATACACTGTAGCCCATCAAATTTAGAAGGTTTCCCCGACCATTGGGATTTCAACTCCCTTCAAATATTATCCACCTGAATGCTCATACCCGCCACATGTCTTTCAAACTATGGATGTCGATCTATTTTTTCGCGCCATTTGCTTTGTGGCATAAACCTGATAACCGAGCACCCTAGGCATCAGGACTGGTAATAACATGTGAATGAAGCCCTTAACATTGTCACTTAAGTGACTTTTACCCCTTCTACTGGTCAACAGTTAATTATAACATAAAGTGTATATAATGCATGACGGGCAATCAAGATTTTAATGAATGATGACATAGGATCTAAATGATGATAAGAATAAAGTTTTAGAGATCATTGAAGGATAAACATGAAACCTTTATCATAAAACATCTAACCTCTACAAAAAGATCCTGTATCTACATTTATAACTGATTTTGATCACTTACATCTAAACTATGGAAGAGCACATCAAACTCCTTGTCTTGCAATATAAACCTTTTGTAAGCCTTCACAATGTCATGTGCTTAACAATATCGAATTTAATGCCCACTAAGAAGATGAAGAACAAGCCAATCAAGATGAACCAACCAATATTACTACTACTGAAAGCACCAAACTATTGCCATATCTGATTGCAACTGCAACTGAGATCAAATCACCAAACTATTGCCATTGCATAATCCCATGGAAACTATGACAACCCATGACACTACTTATCACCACCAACCTTTTGTCATCAATGAAATGACAACAAATAAAATTACTTGAAACATAATCCTTATTGCATTACAACTACAGTTCATTGTTATGAGTACATCCTAAAATTTATCATTAAGATGCCAATTTGCTGCGTGCAAATTTGTATATTATAGATGGCCAAATCCTTCAAAGAAATGTTGTCTCATGGACTGAAATGACTACAGGACATGCCCAAAATGGATTAGTTTAAAATGAATTAGAAACTCTTAAGAAAATGACATTGGCAGGTGTAAGACAAATTCCACTACCCTTGCTAATGTCCTCCCTGCCTGTGAGCGAAAGGGGGATTTTTGTTAGATATTCTAGTTGGAAATACTCTAATAGATAGGTATGTCGAATGTGGAAGCATAGACAAGGCACATGAGCTATTAACAAAATGACTTAAAAAAATGTGATCTCACAAATTACCAAGATATCAGGGTAAGTTCAGCATGGGTTTGTTGAAGAGGCCTTAGAAACTTTTAAGCAAATGCAATGGGTGAGTGTTAATCCAGACTCCTCAACCTTTGCCAGCATCCTCCATAGCTCAGGCCAAAACTTGGAATAGGGAATGGACACTCATCAAACTATAAGGGACAGAGGAGGGTATGCGAACCATTTGACAAAATACCTAACAGAAAATGTGGTAAAATGAAATGCAATGATCTCTAGATCACACAAAAAGGATTTGTTGAAAAGGCTTTAAAACTTTCAAGAAAATGACGTTAGCAGATGTAAAGCCGAATTCCTCAACCATTGCTAGCATTACCCCCTGCCTATGTCAATATGGATGATGTGGAATAGGTTATGGACATCCATCGAAGCATATATGAGTGTGAGTATTCAGGTAAATTCAATTGGCAGATGTAAAGCCAAAATCTACAACCTTTCCTAGAATCCTCCCCACCCGCACCAATATAGGAGCTTTGGAACAAGGTATAGTTCTATAGACATTCATATGTGTTTTTTTTTTCAAGCAAATGCCATTAACAGGTGTAAAGCTAAATTCTAAAACCATTGCTAGCAATATGGTTGTGTGCTTCAGGAACAGGGTATGAACAACCGTCCAAGCATAAAAGGAAGGGGGTTTACATATGTCATTTCAATTCATCAAGACTTTCACAAAATTTATACACGATTTTCAATTTTATCCATCAAAATGAATTCAAGAAACCATATTTTAACTAAATAAATTTACTGACAAAATTTCAAGTACTAAACTTTCAACAGAAAAGAGACAAAAATGGAGAGAACTCTTACAGATTTCTCCAGCTCTCCCCAATCAGATTTCTATGTCCTCCTTCAAAAACCCCTGCAATTTATAGAAATTTCTAATCCTTATGGGGGTAGACTCAAGTATTTGAGTCAAGTCTCTCCCATAAATGAGGCTGATCTATTTTCTATTTTGTCATAAATTTTTAGGAGAAAAAGAACCTATTGATCTTAAATGATTTCCCCAATTTTCTCCTTTGTCATTTATTCATGTGGAAATTTTCTCATGTTATTTATTGGATATGACCTTGAGTCTTGACTAGAAAATGAGGGGAGATTGGACCTCATTTATGCCTTTTCTAGAAGTGTAGTCCATTGTTGAAAATTGTTTATTAGTTTATATTTTTAAATGAGTGTATATTTATGTTTATCTAATTTAGTTTTTTTTATTTGTGTCATTACATTCTAATCAATTGTAAAAGATGGGTTGTGACACTATAAGAGGAAATTTGAATAGCCCTCACCGAGTTTTGAAACAATTATTTTTGTAAAACTGCCCTATTATGTGTCGAGACCCAAAGTACAGAAAACTAAAAATTTATAATTCTACTCAATCCACCTACACTGTAAGGCTGAGAAATGCTATCAAAGTCACACGCAAACCAAAACTGAAAGAAACACACTAATTTTTTTTTTGGGTGATGCTGATTGCATGTATGTTTGGGTGCTCCTACATCACCCTCACAGGAATGAGTCTCTTTTAAAAACCAGGTAGCAAAAAATCAACCACTTCAATATGGGAAAGGTGCGCCCAAAAGCAGAACCCATAGGGCTAAGGAATAACTGCTTGTATAACTCAATAACTGGAAGCAAAAATATTTCATATAAAAATTTGGAGTCAATCATTTCATACTTGGATAAACATACTGGTTTTTTTTTTTTTGAAAAATATCAATTAATAAATTCATGCTCTTAGAGATTTTTTAAAAAAATGTTTCATAAAAAGTGGTTGGAGGTATATCCCCAAATTTCTCAATAAAGTTTGTTTATAAAAATAGAGGTGTTAAGCTATAAGTATGCCAATAACCATAATCATCTTATCAAAGGTCACCTTCTATGCCTGTGTTCCACCTCTACAAAAGTCTACTTTTGGTTTCTTTCCTTAATCAAATATTTGTACTCTCACATATCAATTTCATCAATGTTTTCTTCTTATTTGCATGTTGATGACTTGGGAGCTTCCTTTTGTTTTCTTTCATTTGTCCTCGAGTTCCTTGATGCCTCCCATGAAAAAGCAATGCAAAAGTGTACTTAAAAACAATGGATGCACAATGCTTCTTTCCCAAGTATATCATATGAAGTTTCTATTAGATAAGTCTTTTCTCCCACTTTGTGTTTGGGAAGGTATTGTCTTGCCAATTGTCCATATGACCTAACATCATGAAATAGTGAATTTTTGTAGAAAGTGTCCCTCAATAGAAGACATAGTTCAAACTGAAGCAACATCATCAGAGGTAATGTAACTTTGAATTGAAGAAAGATAGGGAGGGAAAGTAAATGTAAAATGATAGTACTAAGTAGATGGAACAAATCAACTAGAACCGAATAATGATGATATAAATAATAGAGGCAATAGGCTTGAAATTAGATGAAGTCTCTTGGGATAAAATTCAATTTTGATAGAACAATAAGAAATCTTCTCAGAAGGCCTTCGAAGGCTTTCGACTAGATTTAAATGAAGCTACCAACAATTTTATGTAGGCCAGAGTGAAAGGAAGATGATAGTGGAAACAATTCCTACATTATGTAATGACCACTCCATACAAGTTACCAAAATTCACATTGCTGAATTATTAATCACCAAATCATAGTAACTCCACTAACATCATAATAATGCAATCTTCTTAAAATAATAACAATATGCAATTCATAATAATGTTTAATACACAGTCCATGGTAAACATTTATGAAAACATATGTTCCTAATTTAAAATATTTTCCCATGGAACCCTTTTATGATTTTACTAGTTCTAGGATTGTTGTCCCACCTAAGCATGTAAATAAGGTGTTCAATAGTAGAATTCGGATGCCTTTTTACCTTGATAGAAACATTCATAGTTCTGTCATAGCCTAGGTCAGGTTATAGTGTCACCTTTGTAGCAGTAGTCCTCTCAAAAATACTGCTATTAAACAATTCATATCAGCAATATAGACTTACCATCAAACATCATAATTTTTATCATAGATCAACATTCATAGTTGGTGGCTAACTTTGACCCTATCCATGCCCCAACCAAGGGTTTTTAGGTTCCATCCAAGGGAGTATTCTGATGACAAGGTCCATGGTACCTATGTAACCTAAGCTAGGGTGGTTTCCATATATCTCCCCTTAAGGGCTTCACACAAGGATTAACTCCTATAACACCTCTAGTTGGGGATGGTCCCTTATGCATTTCCAAAGGGAGTGGGTTGTATCATTATGGTTACCCTCTTTCAATTATATCTCTCATTAATTAAAATAATAATGCAAAGAGGTACTCCTCGTTGCACACACTCCACTCAAATCCACAACATAAGCAAATACCAAGATTGCTACAACAACATAAAGAGATTCTCTGGTCTCAACACAAATACTCATAAAAAAATAAAATACTAGATAACATGCTTCTTTAATGCATTAAAGTAATATAGAAATAAAAATTATTACATATAATTGGCCATCCATGGCCTCTCATACACACTCTCATCCTCACATTCCTCTCTTCCAAATCTGCGTATACTTGTACGTTATCTCATCAAATATGCATATAACTTCCTTCAGAAAACATACACTTTATAGCTCTTCAAACATGCTTAGAAGTCCTTTCACCTTCCTCTAAAATCTACAACAACAATCAACTACTTTCCTTTGAATAAATCAGCCTCTACATGAGGTGTCTCCACTCTCCTAAGTGTCTTCCTTGCCTTTTCTCACACCCCCTTTTAAATCTGCATTTCTTTCTCTGCTTATGGAGATCGGAATCTTCCCCAAATGCTCTCTATTGGGAACCTCTCTTCTATCTTTTCTTTGGCATTTAAAAGATAGATTTTAATATCTGACACAAAATCTTTTCAACACACTTCTCTAAAATAAAATCTAAATTTTGTTTTTCGGTTTGCCTCCAACACTTCACATACTAATTTGGAATTTTATTTTCTTTATTTGTGATTGAAAGAATTCAAACTAAATCACCAAGAGGTGTCTCTTTTCTTTCTCTTAATTTTCTATTTTAAACAAATTATTAATTTTCTGTTTTAAACAAATTTCCTCTAATAAGGCATCACATTTCCCACATTGGTGCTTCCTATTCTTATTTGATTTTTTCTTTTAATTCCCATCAACCTCCCTTCACTTCAAATGCATCAAAGAATAAAATAAAATATCCCAAATGATACCTTATAAATTTGTGCTAAAAATTTCATTTGTGTGACTGTGACAATGTGCATTGAAACTAGGTGTCGATAGGTGAAAACTCAAAATTCTCCATTTTTCCCAAAAAAATTCCCAAAGGCGTGTTATGACCTTCTCAAGTCCTCTACAAGAGGATTTCACTCCAGCCCTCATACATTTTGAAATTTTGAACTTTTTGTAAACCGGCAACACACTTGTGGCATTAACGACACAAATTTCCAGCATTAATTTATCCCAAACAGTAAATTATATCACTTTGATTCTTTTTGCACATTCGACATGGTACCACCAAGAATACCCCTGCATAATGATTCTACTCTAGCTATTATGAATTTTTGGGAATAAATTTCACAAAAATGCCTGGGAGTGTCAAAATTGTGAACTGGCAAAAGTTTGATTCTTGCAATTCTGTACTGAATTTGAAGTCCCCTAGTGCTGAGAGATGTCAAATAAAACCCAAATCCAAACCAAAATAGGAAGAAAACAAAATATAATTTTGTTTGTCGATGTTGATTGCTAATCTGCCCAGATTCTCCTGCATTATAAATGTTGGGTATGAAGTTTGCGAGCATAGGCTCATAAAGGTGGAGTTAAATGGTAGAACCATTCTTTTGAACTACAAGAAATCTATAGAAAACTCCATCACTGAAACATGTGGGCAAAATTATTTTTTCTTCCTCCTTTTCCAAAATCTCGTCGGAACAAGTGTCATCCTCATCCAACAATTCTGCACTCTCTTCCTCCTTCCTCTTGTGGACTCATATCCAACATGAACTATCCTCCTCCTCCAAAGACTCTCTCCTTTCCTCTCCTCCTTTATGGGATCCAACCCACCATTATCTGGCCACCTCCAACAAATGCATCCTTCTGTCTTCCAATCTTTTGTGGGATTTGACCCACCATAAACCGACCACCTCCACCAAGTCTCACTTGTAGCATCCTCTACAACTTTTATATGCAAATACACATCTGCATAGAAACCTACTACTATACTCTTCTCTTCATCTACTTGCAACTTCTTATTCATTTTAGTAGCATGATGATTCACATCAACTCTATAATGTCCCCTTTTGTAAATGCCCTAGTTTTTGCCGTAAAATCACAATTCCAAGCAAAACAAGAAATGAAATAGAGTTAGCGATACTATTTACCAATTTAAATTGTTGAACAAGATAGATCCTGGTCGAGAACTTGCAATCATGTTCGATAATCATTGAAAGAATAATTCATAAAATAGATCTTTCCTACTAGAAATAGGAACATTATCTTAATCATATGATATACCTAATTCATTAATCGTTTCGAACCAAAAAGAGTTAGGATAAGGGTACATGATAGGGTGCCCAAACATATCCTCTACCCTAGGCCCAAGAGTGGATATACCATCCCTCTGGCCTCATGTGGCCTTCTGCCATCAATATGAGGGGCTGTACCAAGTGAGGAATCCTATAGCAATTCTCCATCTTCTTGCCACCCTTATTCTCCTCCCTATGATTTAACCCAATAGACAAACATAAGGGAGAATAATAGGGTGCTCGAAGTGATCCTCTACCCTAGGTCCAAGAGTTAATATGCCATCCTGTTGATAACTGAGAGGGGGCAGGGGTGAATCAGTTATCTTAATTCTTTAACTTTCTTTTCTTCTTAATATATTAGTACAGTATCAAACCTTATAAGCATAAATGAACATGAGAGAAGAAATAAACTCAATACTCATGACACAATATTTTTGACGTGGAAACCCTATTAAGGGAAAAAAACCACAGGGTGATTAACCCAAGATTGTATTCTCTGTTAAAAGAATAAGGTAGTACAAAATGGCACTTGTCAATTAGGGCTCACTGCTTGAGCACACTGCTCACAAGAGGCTCACTGCCTACAAGAGACTCACTATCTACAAGTTATAATGAAAGTAACCAAGTGATTGAACTGATGAGAAGCATCCACATATGCTAAGGTTCAGTTTTGGTTAGGCTCAATAAACTGATCTGCTGCACTTCATTCTTCATCTGTCTTTAGACTGCTGTTATGTCACATACAAGACCTTTCTTTCTGCTACTACACTATTCTCTGCTATTCTTCGCACAACACCACACACAACACACACCTTCTCATCTAAATCCTTCTAGTATATATATCCGTACCAAGGATTTCATCATCTTTCTAGTTGGCATCCAAAATAGTCAATATTTTCCCAATACTCTAGCCTGTCGGTTGAATCCTTGCTTACCAAGTGATGCGTATCAAAGAGATAGTTATAGAGGTCATCAATCATGTTGACCAATCATGAATGATACCTTAAGAACCTTGATGACTATCAATATTTCATCTGGAATAAGGTCTGATGCTTTGCTGGTCAGTTCTTCCTCTATCTACTCTGCCAAATAGGACCCCAGTACTTAGGTGCTCATATCTCTTCACCCTTTCATCACCGGAGGCTCAATCACTAGAATCTATCAGTCAATGTAGTCCTCTTGACTTCCCCAAGTCTGTACTTTGCAAAGATACTTCCTCTAAGAGATCCGGACCTGACTGTCGGACCTTGCTACATGCTCTGTTCTTGCTTACTGGACCAAAGTATTCTTCAATCTGACTTCCAGTAAAGACACACCATGTCCTGCAGATGTGTGGAATGGTCTTTGTTGCCATCAATGACAACACCCATGAAGCCATACAGTGTCTCTTGCCAATAATCTCCCCCTTTGGCATTGATGGCAACACTTAGTGAAAAATGACTAAGTGTCACACTACACTCCCCCTTAGCTGATGCTCTGTTCTAATGTACATTTTACCGGAGCTACCCCTTAGCTAGATTCCACATTTTTCACTGCTACTCACTCCCCCTTTGACATCAATGCCAAAGGGTAGGGTCTGCACACCAAAACTCCCAAAAATCTAACTATACTTAGCCGCATAAGTATATATTCATGTTATACTTACATATATTGTAGTATATCTGCAAAAGTTGTCTTCAACTGGACAAGTTCTGTTGCCCAACTCTGCTTCATCTTGTCCAAAATTGAGATGTGACCACTCAATAGGAATGCAAAAGCTTCTGCCCTCTTTAGATCTATCGGATCACTGGTCTGGGCTATGGTCTAAACATTAGTTAGGGCCTCATGTATTGCCTCTAACTTAGGGATAATAATCCCTCTTAGTTCACTTAGTCTGCTTATCCTATTTTTCTTCTCCTTCTCAAGCTTCTTTATTTCATTTATAGCTACAAGAGTTTGGCACTCTTGATTTACTATGGAAGAGGAGAGATGATCAAAACTTTGATATATACTTGAAAGTTTTCCTTCTTGTTCTTTTACTTTGTTCTCAATATCTATTATCACTTTAGACCAAGATAGACAAAATTTATATATATCTCCACCATCTTTAAGAGCATTTTCTAAGCTCTTTATTGCAATATTTAGATTCCTCCTATCATTTGCTATGTACCCCTGTACTTCGGAGAATCTTTTACCCAAAAATTCTTTCTAGACCTTGTCTTTTGCTGCTTTCTCTAAAGAGTCAAAATGTGTATTAACAGAGTTAACATGAGACTTTATATTACCGGATGTGGAGGCCGAAGAATCCTTTTGGAAGGATGGCATGATTTTCTCTAGCACACCGGATGCAATCTCTATTAGCTCACAATCTTCCATGTGATACTTCAGAAGTTTTTCTTTTGCCTTTGCTTGAGCAAAGGATGCTATCTTCATGGTTTGAACCAAGGAAAGAGAATCAAAATCGAATGGTCCTTGAAGTAGCTCTGGTTCATCAATCTCCATCATTTCTTTAGTCAAGAAATCTTTGACAGTTTCTGCAGTGTCTCTTGCCAAAGACAGAGTCTTCTTTCCTTTTACAGCTTTAGTACTATCACTTGTGGTCTTCTCAGTTTGACCTTCTTCTCTTTCCTTCACTTCTTCTTTTTCCTCTAATCTTTCTCCTTCTTTAGATTTAGAGACTACTGGGGAATCCAGAGGAGAGATATTTTCTTCTTCTTGGACTTCCTCTTCCAGAATAGAGGAATCTTGGTCCTTGGACTTCTCCTCACCTATCTCCTTTGTTTCTTTTGCAATCTTTTCAGTAGGATCTTCCTTTGATGCACTTTGTCCTTCAACATCAGAAGGATCATCACTTATGTCCTCTATAATGGGAATGTTGAATCTTTTGTATGCATTCCGTAGGATCTCTTCTATCTCTTTTGCTACTTTGTCAGTTTCTCCAAGCATAAGCTAATTCATTCTAGCTTTGCTATGGAACTCATCCTTGCAATCTTTGAAGATCATATTCATTTGGTTCGGAGTGATTGAAGGATATAGCTGAATAGCTATCTGTTCTTGGATCTCAAGATCCTTTGCCTTAGAATTATTCTTCCTTATTTCTATTTCCTTCTCTAGGATTTTGGGAATGAGAGATATGATTTCAATAAAAGCCTTATTATAGATATTCAGATACCTGACTGTAGCTTCTTGCAAGATCTTTTGGTTAGCTTCATTATACTCATCATAGAACTCAATCATTGGTTTTAGGTTCCCATCCACAGTAACTGATTTGATGATATCATCAATGCGAAGAGTGGGCTTTTCAACAAATTTCTTTGCCTTCTCTTCTTTGCCTTGACCGGTAGAGGGTTCACTGGATGTTTTCTTCTTCTTCTTCTTCATTTTCTTGACCTCTTCATCTGATTCAGTCTCTTCATCATCCTTTTGATTGGCATAAGACCTTGTGGCCTTTGTCTTAGTTCTCTTCTCTCCTTTACTGGATGATTTTACTTCTGATTTTGATGCCTTTGACCTCTTAGCAGTGGTAGATGCAGAGGTCTTAGAGGATCTGGTCTGGGAGGACACTTCCACCAGAGAACCTTCTTTCTCTGCTTTTTCTTTTTCTTTCTGTACCCTTTCCATCTTCTCTCTATTTGCATCAAGTGCCTCCTTTGAAATTCCATGCCTCTTGGTAAATTCTTCTACTTCCCTCCTTACCTTTCTCTTGATCTCAGGCTGTCTTAGTTCAACATGAACTTTTACACTTAGTTCTTGGTAAGTTCCAAACCTTTCTGCCTTAGGATCTTTGGGCTGGCTTAGCAGATGTTGGATATACAATTCTAGGATTTTTTCATCGACCTCTACCCCATTGGCATGATCCATACTATTCTTGGTTCTACTGCCTCTATCAGACATTGATTAGTGTCTACCATAAAGCACATTGTATCCTTGTATTTTTCAACTATGGATTGGGGAATTCTTTCTCTAGCCTGCATCATGCTTTGGAAGTTTTTGAAGTAACCCCACAGTGCTGTGTTTTGTGCCTTGGCATCACCAAGCCCATGCAAGTAATCTCTGATTTGAATTGTAATAGGTCTGTCATTCTGCCATACCCAACCATTGGATCCAGGCAGCTCATTCATAAAGTAGAAGAACAAACACAGTATTAGCCCACCATACTTGAAAGAGTTCTTCTTGTCCTTGATCTTTTGTAGGTTTTCCATTAGTTGGCTCAGAAGGAGTTCACAAAGATCATAATCTGCATTCTTTCTCAACATTTCATAAGTAGTGTAGATTATTGTTCCGGATATAGAGTTTTCTCTACTGGAGTGATATATCTTGTAGCCAATAATCATGGAGGCAAACTTGATGTCCAGATCTGTGATATCTTCAACTATCATTGCTCTTTTATCAAATTTAGATATGGTAGCCTCACTCACAGTTTGGTTTTTGACTAATTTTAGAGTAGGTAACCCACCGGATAAATGCAATCTAGTTACTGCCCTAATTGCTTCCTTGGTTATCTTGAATGGCCTCATCAACCACATAAAATTGTCATGCATTCTGCTCAAAACATACCGGACCCAATCATCTTCAGCAAAATAGGGGAAATGAATGCACTGTCCAAAATGTTTATCCCAGATGGCCTTATACTGAGGTTTTAGTTCAAATGATTCATCTATCAATTCCTTGTGGTAGATATCCATCAGCTTGGATTCACCAAATTCTTTAATGTTTGCATGAATGTAAACCCTAACGTCTTCTACATGTAGAATTCCATGTGGAATGCTAGAAAATGCGCCTAGGTGATCAACTTCCAGAGATTTATAGGGATGTTTTCTAAATTTAGGGTCCGGCCTATCAGTGATCTTCACCACATTCAGAGTAGCCATCTTTCAAAGATTCACAAAGAGATTTTCAAGAGTGGAAAATACCTTTTATGCTTCTAGGGTTCACGATATGAACCAGATCGGATTGCCGGATGAATCGACTTCTGTAGTTGATCTTTGATGGGCTTGAGGTAATTTGTTGCAGAGATCCTTTTCTCTTCTTCTTGAATGTAAAATGAGAAAATGTTTAATAAGAGAACCCTTATATTTCTCCGCAAACCCTAATTCCATATTGCAATAAATGTGTAACTTAAGTCATTCTGGTTTGCCTTGTTCTCCTTGTTCTAAGGAAAATCTTTTTTGGATCACTGAGAGGCATTTAGAGTTGTTCTTGGTGATGATTGACAATCTATCTTCCTTTCTCCAAACATTTCATCTATCCTCAGATCAAGATTCCTCAGTTTGAATCATATCGGATCTAACTATGAAAAACCTACTTCTTACTGGATGACTGTTGAATCGGATTAGTCTTGGAAGATTAACCCATTCAAAACTTCTTGCAGATCTTCCATCTCTTTACCAAAGCTTATTTAGATGTTCCTATATGAACCCTTTAATCCGCAACTTTCCTTGTGCCAATTTCAGGCACCAATTAATTGGCTGGGGGAAAATATTTTTCTTTGTGTCTCCCCCTGAGCCAGAGCTCACCATTTAATTTCTGGAAGGAATATCAGCAGCAGATTCTGGTGCAGATCCATCCCCAACATTTTTTGTACTCCTCTTCACTCAAATCTTGTTCATCTCCCTTTGAACTTCATCCACATTCACTTTTCCTTTTCCTTTGTCTTGATTCTGATTAAGATGCACCGGACCCCTTTTATCCTAATTCTTGCTTCTACAGAATTTGGCAATATGACCGGATCTATTGTAATTGTGGCAAACAACATATCTTTGCATTTTTAACTAATATCGTCTTGATCTACATTGATTAGCCATATGTCCCATTCTATTGCATGCAAAGCATCTACCATTGAATGAATTGTTCATTTGCATACTTCTACATTCATGAGATTTGTGACCATACCTTTTGCAGTTGAAACACTATCTAGAGAAAGATGAATTAGTCTGATTCATTCTCTTTCTGCACTAATTTGCTTTATGACCGAAGTTATTGTAGTTGTGGTAGTATCCATTGAAGGATGGATATCTTTGAGCATTTGGTTGCCTTACCGGAGGTCTTCTAGGCCTGTTCCTTGGATTTCCTGATCCAAAGTTCTTCTAACTGGATCCGGAGCTTTCACCTTTCTCATATCCCAAGCCATGCTTGTCATCTACCCTCTTTTGGCTTTCAAGAAGAACTTCAAGTTGAGCAGAGCTTATCTTGAATTTCTCTTTGTATTCATTTGTTGTTTGAAGATCCTTTTTAAGAGTGTCAATCTGATTCTCAAGCTATTCTTCATTATCTCTAGCATAGTCAAGCTCAGACTCCAGATGCCTGATTATTCTATCCATTTTGTGGTAGTCTTCTATCTTCCCCTTAAGAGATTGATTTAGATTATCTTCAATTTTTCTTTTCTCTTCAATTTCTTGGGTAAATTTCATAACTCCTGATTCCATTTCATGTCTCACCATAATGAGTTCTTTTGATAGCTTCTCACATAACTTATTTTTCTCATTCAATTCTTCATTAGTGTCATTGGCTTCATTTTGATTTGCTAATTGTTGAAGTAGTTCCTTTCTCTTTTTCATAGAGATACTCAATTTTTCTTTGAGTTCATTTATGAAATCATTAGCTTGTCTGATTCTTTCCTTCAGGGCATTGACTTCAGAATGAGATTGCTCAAGATCATCTAGGGCAGACTGAAGTTGCTCCCTCATACCATACATATCCATTGATATTCCCAGATCTTCCTCAAGCTGTCAGGCTCTGTTCGGAGGAACTTGGCTCTGATACCAATTGTTGATAACTGAGAGGGGGTGAATCAGTTATCTTAATTCTTTAACTTTCTTTTCTTCTTAATCAATTAGTACAGTATCAAAACTTATAAGCATAAATGAACATGAGAGTAGAAATAAATTCAATACACATGACACAATATTTTTGATGTGGAGACCCTGTTAAGGGAAAAAAACCATGGGGTGATTAACCCAAGATTGTAGTCTCTGATAAAAGAATAAGGTAGTACAAAATGGCACTTGCCAATTAGGGCTCACCGCCCGAGGACACTGCTCATAAGAGGCTCACTGCCTACAAGAGACTCACTGTCTACAAGTTATAATTAAAGTAACCAAGTGATTGAACTGATGAGAAGCATCCACATATGCTGAGGTTTAGTTCTGGTTAGGCTCAATAAACTGATCTACTGCACTTCATTCTTCCTCTGTCTTTAGACCGCTATTCTGTCACATACCAAACCTTTCTTTCTGCTACTACACTATTCTCTGCTATTCTTTGCACAACACCACACACAACACACACCTTCTCATCGAAATCCATCTGGTATATATATCCACACCAAGGATTTCATCATCTTTCTAGTCGGCATCTGGAATAGTCAATATTTTCCCAATACTCTAGTCTGTTGGCTGAATCCTTGCTTACCAATTGATGCATATCAAAGAGATAGTTATAGAGGTCATCAATCATGTCGACCAATCATGAATGATACCTTAAGAACCTTGATGACTATCAATATTTCATCCAGAATAAGGTTTGATGCTCTGCCAGTCAGTTCTTCCTCTGTCTACTTTGCCAAATAGGACCCCAGTACTTAGGTACTCATATCTCTTCACCCTTTCATCACCGGAGGCTCAATCCCTGGAATCTATCAGATAATGTACTCCCCTTGACTTCCCCAAGTCTATACTTTGCAAAGATACTTCCTCTAAGAGATCTGGACCCGACTATCAGACCTTGTTGCATGCTCTATTCTTGCTTACTAGACCAAAGTATTCTTCAATTTGACTTCCGATAAAGACACACCATGTCCTACGGATGTGTGGAATGGTCTTTGTTGCCATCAATGACAACACCCATGAAGCCACACAGTGTCTCTTGCCAACACATCCCTCTTGGCCTCATGTGACCTTCCACCATCCATATGATGGGGTGTACCAGTGAGGAATCATATAGCAATTCTACCTCATCTTTCCACCCTTGGTTGCTTGATGTTTTTTTGGATTGAGAATCGTGCACTAATTGTATTCAAAAAAGGGTTAAGATTACATCTTAGTTGTTAAGAAGACCACATCAAAATTATTGTAGCTGACATCAATCCAAAAAGCCACATGTTCACTAATACATACGAATAGTTTTGACTATTCCAAAACTAAGGTAAATACTAGAAAGTCATAGATATATATCACAAAACCATAGTAAACAGTTGGCCATGGTTTTCTTAATCTTAACTATACAATAAAGCTTGTTTATATCATTTGCTTCAAAGTAAACTTCATGAGTAACTCAGGGGAACCTCACTGCCCCATCTTCTCTTATGTCATCTTATCGGGTGCCTTCATCACAGTGTCCCTACTACCATCTTTCACATTCATATCTTCCCCTGAGTCCATGTGAAAAGGTGCAGAAAGGTCTTCATTATCTTGTTCTTCAAACTGGTAATAAAAGCCTTGACTGTCGTCCAGATCTGTAACATAGTTACCTCTTTTGTCCTTGTCTTTTCCATATCAAACCCTTGGTCTTTATCCCAGCCTTCATCCTGATGCCAAAGATGCATCCTGTTATCATTGTTGTTGAAATAGTCTATGCTTGGAATGATTCCTATTTTTGGTGAGTTTCTCAAGTGCTTTGAACTGATGCTAAAATTCTAGCAGGTTCTCTCCCATTGTTTGCTAAGTTCACTCTTTACAAGCTCTCTATGTTGTTGCTTATAATTTAGCTCCTAGAAATCTATGTAGGTATTATAGAACCTTTGATCAAACCTTCTCAAATTCCTAGCACAAAAGTTTGTTTCCATAATGTCTTATTTGTAAGACATGGTACCTGTATCTATTAGCTCTTTGAATTTGTCATGTGAAATCTTCATTGCAACCACCACCTGCTCAAAGAAATTATAATTGGTGAGACTCAAGAAGGTCCCAATGAGTAACCTCTCCTTGCCCTAGAGTCTTTCCTTGTTCCTCTTTTTCCAGATAAACAACAAGATTTCAGTAGACAAAATAAACCCAAGACAATTAGATTTTATGTTCAGAGCATCAACATAACCACAAATAATTTCTTTCCAATTTGTGTATATAGTAGGACTCCATAGGGATATATTGCCCATGAAAAAAACCCAAATTTCTTTTGCAAACAGACATTCAAGAAACATATGTGTAGTGGGTCCTCAGGAACATTGCATAAGGGTTACAAGACAATATCATAACCTATGCATAGTTTATTTAGAATTAATAGCCACCTAAAATGTAGGCTTTTTTTGGTTCAACGACTCTGGACCACAACAGTTTGAATGTTTTGGACAAAGTTTTTTTCCCCAAAGTGTCACCCCAAGTAACATTGATATGTTGAAAAATCTCTTGAGAGTTGGTGAGAATTTTATAAATCAGATTTGGTTTCACATTCATCATATTAGTACCATCCTCCCATTTTAACTTCTCAATGCAATTTTTACCCATAACAAATACCCTTGATTGGAGTTTACATAGCAAAGCCTTGTTTAGAGTAGAGTGTGTTCTAAACTATTTCTCATTTAGATGAAATTCCTCTTTAATCTATTCCTAGCTTTTTGGAGAGCCCTCATCAAAGAGATCATGAAGTTTGAAAAGCCCTTTTGAATTGCATTTCATGGTAGAGCAACCCTAGAGTAATGCTAAAAGTTTACGTTTATGTCTGACATTCCACCAGTGGATCTATGGCCCAAAATTGATAGTTGTAATATGTGAGATTCTAGAAGAGACTGTGTGTGCTTTTTTGAATCTCAAAAAATGTGAGATTCAAAAAAGCACACACAGTCTCTTCCAGAAGCTTACATATTACATATCATGGACTATGGAAATATCATGTCTAAAATCAATAGTTGTTCTATCCATAATAAGAACCTTAGCTTGTTCCCAAGCCTTTCATATGCTACTAAAGACAACAGATCCCCTCAGTTTAGATTTGAAATCCCCAAACAAAGCATCATGAAAGTGCAAGTAGCCCCATTGCTTTTTATTGCCTGGGATAGAATTTCATAAATTGTTTCTTACCAGGACCTTCCAAGGTTCATCACCAGATAGGGATTTGATTATCTACTTTGTTGCTAAAGCAACACCTTGAATCCTCAAGTCCTTAAGCCCCAAACCTCCCAATTCTTTGCTAAGACAACACTAGTCCCACCTAACCAGATGCTTTTTAACCTTGCCCTTACCATCAAACCACACAAACTTTCTTATCACCTTATGTATAATGTCAAATTGATAATTGGCAAAAAGCCACCTAGAAGAGTAATAGATTGAATAAGTTGAGAGAATTTTCTGATAGACCTGAACTCTGCCAGCCAAAGAAAGATCAAGCCTATCCCAACCTTTAAGTTTCCTTTCAATTTTGGTAAACAACAAATCCCACATAAGTTTTAGAGAAGGGAAAATAGAAAAGGGGATTCCCAGGAACTTGACCTGCTTCAAAGGACCCCCCATTCCCAGGAACTTGGATGGTGAGACTTTAGGTCCTGAGGCCAAACAAAAAATGTCTAACCTATGCTCCAACCTATCAAATTATTGCTTATAGATTCTAGGAAAAAGAGCAGTGTCATCTGCAAATTGCACATTTAGCAGTCTATCAACACTAGGCAGAGAAATACCCTCTAAATTGCCTCAAGAATTAGCTCTGTTCTCAAAAGATAATGGAGGGCTTCTAAAGTGAACACAAATAAAGAGGGGGCCATGGGGCATCCATGGTGAATAGACCTCCCCATTTCAAAAGGGGCGGACAACATCCCATTCACTTCTACTTGAGAAAAAGCATCCTTAAACAACATCCTAACCATATTGTAAAAATGCTCAGGAAAGCCAATGGATTTGAGAATTTTAAAGATAAAGGACCACTCTAATTGGTCATATGCCTTTTCAAAATCTAGTAGAAGAATGCCTACATTTTGGTTGGTTTCCTTTGCCCATTGGAGAACTTCCCAATTAGTAATAAGATTCTCTAGAATGTATCTACTCTTTATGAATCATGTCTGGGTAGTGCTTATAATTTTTGGCAGAATCTCTCTTACTCTTAGAGCCAGGACCTTAGTAATCAATTTATATGAGATGTTCAGTAATGTTATGGGCCTCCAATTTTTTATTTTTGTCTTATCACCATCTTTGGGCAGTAGTTTGATAATTCCTTTATTTACATCACCACCCAAGGTTCCCTTATTTATCGATTCCTTGTATAGTTCAAATAAGTCATCAACTATCAATTCCATATTGGCTTTGTAGAACTCAATCGGGAGACCATTAAGGCTAGTGGATTTCACATTCTTCATGGAGTTAATTGTAGCTTCTATTGCATCTTTTGATATTTCTTTGTCTAGGGTTTTCTTCATTTTTTCATTTACCTTCTCCTTACATATTTTGGTACATAATTCTTGGGCTTCATTGCAACCTTGTTTCTTGTCTTCTTCCTTGAGTAGCATTTCATAAAAGTTCCTAAGGGCTTCCAAGATATCCTCTTGCCTTTTCAGATAGACTCCATTTACAACTACTACTTCTATGTTTTCTTTAATATTCTTATATTTGAGGAGATTGAAAAAAAACTTAGTACCTTTATCACCATCCTCCAAACAATTTAATTTTTCTATAATTTTGGCACTCTAAGATTTCCTAACCTAGATTTTTCTTAACCCATGCTTGACTTCCCCCAAACTTTCAAATAGTTCTTCATCATTGTGGTTAGCTTGGATTTTTTCTTTAATTTTGAGTAACTCTTTTTTGCAAAAATAATTCCTTTTTCCTGTCTAGAGAATATTTCTTTCCTACAATTTTGAAGATAGAGTTACATGCTTATGTCATCTTATTCCAGTAGAGAGAGGCATCTTTATTTTTGTAGAGAGACTTACAAAGATTTTTCAAAGTCTTATACCATTTAAATAGTCTTGATCCTTTAATAGCTGGCAATTAATCTTAAAAGAGGTGCCTTTTTTATTTCTAATTTTTTCCTGTTTCTTCTTGATTACTATCATAGTCTTAATGGGGTGGTGATCAGAGAGTACATTAGGTATAACTTGAACCTTATTCATTTCCTTACTATTTTGAACCAGAAAAGTATCCTTCTCCACATAGAATCTATCCAGCCTACTATGTATCCTATTAGATTTTTGACAATTGGTCCATGTGAACAAGATTCCTTTACTATTTTTATTTTCACCTTCTAATGGGTCTATGAGTTTCAAAAAAAAATTTAACCTTTTCCAAAAGAATCTTTCATTTCCTTTCCATTCCAAAGGGATTCCTCCCTGTTTGTCTTCTGCTTGTTCAATCATGTTGAAATCTCCACCCAGTACCCATGGCACCTTGGAAAGCTCAAAGGACATCCAATTCCACAACTCTGCTCTATTATAGTATTCATTTGGGGTATAAATTGAACAAAGTCCAATAACCATCCCAGCAACATCTAGAATGATCCAGATACATCTATTGCATGGGGATTGTCCTAAGTCTTTAAGATGCTTTTCCCATTTCCTGTTAAGAAGAATAACATTGCCACCACTACCTCTATCATGCTTTGTGGTAAAAGCAATAGAATCTTCCCAAATAAATCTTAGGACATTTTCCATCATAAAGCCTATTTCTTTTATTTCCTAGACAAACAGGATGTCCAAGTCTTTATTCTTGTTACAAAAGTCCCTCACAACATACTTCCTGTCAGAGGATTCTAATCCCCTCACATTCTAGTTACAATAGTGGATATAATTCATTTAACAGTGTGTGTATGAGGAAAAGAGTATTTCTCCCTCATTGGTATTATCTAGGTCCTTAGGAGCTAGGCCATCCTTGCTTCTTTTGCCTAGTTTAACAGAGTTGTTAGTTTTGCTCATGTTTTTTCTTTTTTTGCTATCCTCCTTAGAAACATCACCTTCTTTATCAGTCAATGTTACCTTTTTCCTTTCATCAGTTCTAGATTTTTCTTTCATGTTACTATGTTTGTGGAAGTCAAATTCTACCCCTTAAGGATATGTAGCCCTTTTCTTGAGGAATTATTCCTTCAACATATCTAATTTGTTTCTTTGCTCTGCCACTTCCCTTATTTTGTCTAATGCCAACTGTTGGGCATTCTTCTTCTTTATAACAATGATAAAACCATCATCAGAGATTGGGCCTTGTACATGAGTATCTAAGACCCTAACTTGACCTTCTAAAGGCAGTCCACTCCTCTCTTCCTTATCCTTATTTTTAGGGTCTAGGTCTAATTGAGTTTCCTCAACTTGGGAAGAAATGTTGAATCCTCATCCATTAATGTCTTGTCTTCATTTTCCCTGATAGAAAAAAGACTAAGACTACCATCCTGAGTATTGTCAGTATCAGAGTCCACTTGGTGTTCACTGACCAATACCATAGAAGGTAGTCCACATTCATTGACATTACTATTTCCATTTAAATTGTTTTCTCTATTAATATTAGGTTCATTCTCAATCTTTGAGGTAAACTCTTCTACCGAATGAGACCTATTGTTCCCATGGGAGAGGCCCCTAGAGTCTCTCCCTGAACTCTCAGAGACCACATTTGCAAGGGGATCATTAGATCTTTTCTCTTTAGTTTTGAAACCCATATTATCTTTTCTAGGATTTTTGTTTAATACTAGGTAGTCTCTCCTTTGATGTCCGTCCATTTTACAAAGAAAGCAAGAATATAGACCCCTACGACCAACAATTTCACACTACACAGATTTATGTTCCGTATTTAACTCTAATATTTTAGGTATTTGAATTCTTTTGTTAAAGGTTACAAGCAACCTTGCATCCAAGTGAGGTAATGTAGATCTTGTTTCATCTACTTTAATAATTTTGCCATAAGGTTTGATTGTCTAAGGTAAAAAGCTCCAAAATTGAATAGGGAGATTTTTAACAACTACCCATCTAGGAACCGAACAAAACTAAATCACCTTATGGGTGGTGTCCAGTGCCCATTGAAAAGCTTTAAACAATGCTAGTCCAATATTCCAGTAGTTTTTATCTACCACCCGCCTTTGCATACTATGATTTTAAAGAAGATGACAAAAATTTATGATTGAAGCATTTGACTAAAGGAGAAATGAATGCCAAGTTTTTTTCCCCAGACCATTATCAACCAATTGTCAAAGAACTTTCTTAACGACATTTTTTTGATATTGATGCATATAAAAATCACAGTAATGTTTCTTAATCTAGATTCTTCCTTTTTAACAGCTTTAACCTTATCATCATTAGGACTCAAGGAAACTTTCCTTGGTTGGGTGTGGAACTCACCTTCTCTTTGTTCTTCAGCCTCGTCTCCCAAATTCCTTTCATGGGTGACTCCATAGTTGCTTCTAAATGCAAGCTTGACCTCAAAGCCTACATTTTTTGCCAGAGCTTTAGCATCTCCCACCCTGAGAGCTTCCCTATAAGTTTTTGCTTGTACTATTTTCTCTCCTAAACTCCCTTCCATTTTGTTTTCCATTGAAGAATAAAAGCAAACATTAAATTCAACAACACTTCCAGTACCACCTTCATCAGTGCTCGCACAATAATGCACTAGGGTGACACAAGGGTGACATAGGCAGAGGATGAGCAGGAAAAGGTAGATACGAGTCTTTTGAAATTTTGAAAAATAAAATAACAACAATAGAGACTTGGTACATTAAATCAAAAAAATAGGCTACACCATATAAGATATTAAACCATGGCCACCAAAAAACCCTGAAAATCAAGCAATTTATTAGATAAAAACAAAGATTTCAGAATGATTCCAATGCAAAGAGTGGAACCCAAATAGGAAGTCCACAGAGGACTTTAGTGAAACAATCATGGAGCCCCTAGGACCTCTCTTCATAGATCAAAGCATCACCCTTTGTTGTTTGATGAGAATTACAAACACTAAATACATCCAGATTCATAGAGATTACACAACAATCATGATAGAGCATACCACAATATTTATTTAAACATAAGACTATTATATTCTCATGAGCAAATGTATTAACTATTGATTCTACCCTTGTCTGCTAAGTATAGATAAGCTGATTTGATTGATTCAATAATAGAACAATAGAATGATAGAATAATCAAATGACAAAATAATCAAATGATAAAATGATAGAATAATTGAATGATAGAATGGTAGAATAATCAAATGATAGAATGATAAAATAATCGAGTGATAGAATGATACATTGATAGAAGAGTAGAAGGATAGAATAAAATGATGATATAATAATAGAATGATGGGATAATAGAATGATGGAATGATAGAATGATAAAACAGATATGATATAATGATAGAAGAATATAATGAAAGAATGATATAATAATTGAATAAAAGAATGATGGGATAATAGATTAATAGAATGAGAGGATGATAGAGTTATAGCATGATAGAATGGCTGCAATAAATAATTCTTTGTTGTTATCATTTACTACTGTAGATATTTTATATCTTTCTTTATTTCTGCTTATATATTTTCTTGTTGGCTAATCTACTCTTTTAAACTCAAAAATATATTCCTTGAATTGCTTTCCTTCTATTAACAACAACAATAATTAAAGTCTTTATTTATAGGAGGAGATAGACTTCAAAACAATAAACTAACTTAGAAGTCCGTCCATACAAAAGTGGCACGTATCTATCACTGTTGGAGAGGATAGCTGTTAAGCAGTCTCATCCGTGAGCACTAACAACAGTGTTACAATAAAATATTTGCAATAGGAGCACCATATGCGAGGATGGCCTGCTTTACACTCAAAAGTAGATATGAGGATTATGCTTTTTAGTACAGGGTTGCATCCTGCTATCAGAATCTTAACGTGGCTGACATCACGGCACAGACAAACCCATGTGCTAGCCAAGATCTATCGGTGACAAGAGTTCTCTTGGAATGGGTGCAAAGATGACATCCAGATCATCATCACGAGGATGGAAGGAGTAGATGATTCTTTCTATCTGTTCAGGGAATGCGATATCCATTTCTGTCCTGGTAGCTACCAAGGCTGGGTGCAAACTGGGCATGAGATCATTTAATACTACTTTTGAAAACCAATTATGAGTAAGAGGGTAGTATTCCACTCTTGGAATGTAGTAGTGATATGGTTTTTCAAGATATCCTGATGGTCCGGTTAGACCTTCTTCAATAGACCAAGCAAAATTTCTCTGAATATGATCAAAGAATTCCTTCATGTTAGGTTGCAGTATCAAATCATTAATACCTAAAAATATATCAACATAATCTTCAAATTCAAATTGAAGGATTGTGATGCTGTTTACAAACCCAAACTTGATGACCTTCAGAAGATTCTTTTTATTCCTATATGTCCAGCTCATTGGAATGAGTGATGTAATGCATATGTCCATAATAATCCCATTTCTCAAAGAGAAAGCAATACTAGCATCTTCAAGACTAAAAGCACACAAGAAATGATATTGGTCATCTGGTGTAAGGATGCCTTTCTCTCTGATCAGATCTCTTAATTCTCGTAACCATTTATTCAGGAAATGCACATGGAGAATTGGAGTGATAATCTCTAGAGGTAGCTGGGGAACCCATATATCCTGTCGTTGCTGATCCATACTTTGAAAAACTTCTACACCATCATTTCTCTGGAAGGTTTCTCCAAGCTCAAGCATGAAGCAAACTAGTTCTGCAAGCTTTGCCATCTCCCTAGTTAGACTATCAGCCAATGGATTGTTGTCACCTTGAATCCATTCAATATCAAAATCATAACTGATAAAATCTAAGTACCATCTTGCTATCCGGCCATGGGCTATGTCTTTATCAGGTTTCTTCTTGAGTAAGGACCTCATGGGCTGTTTTAAAAAGATCTTAAATTTCTGGATTCCCTTTTTGATAGCTAGAATCTCTTTTTCATATATGGTGTAATGACATTCAGTATCTATGAATGTACCAGACCTGTATCCACAAATCCGCACAGGCTTCTTTGGAATCTCCTGTAATAAGACAGCACCCCAAACATCATCAGATGCATCAGTATATAAAATCAAGGGGAAACTATCTTTAGGTAAATGTAATGTGGGAATATATTGGCATTTGAGCTTGATTTTCTATACTATATCTGTTAATTCCTTTGTCCATGGACCAACTCCTTTCAACTGATTTTGCAATTTTTTCTTGTCCTTAGCCAAACCATTATAGAAAGGAGATACATAATTGAGGCATCCCATAAATCTTTGGATCTGCTTGATCCCAACCAATACATCAGGAAATTCATCAATATGCTTCAGAATATGAGGCTATAATTTAACTTTTCCTTGAGAGAGTTAATCTAAGGAAATCAATTTCTTTCTGGCCTATGACCATTTTCTTGGCAGATATGCAAATTCCATGACTTTTGATGGTATTATATAAAGCTTCAAGATGTTTCAGATGTTGAACATCATCGTCAGAGTATACTATGATATCATCAATATAAACTGAACAAAAATCTTTTAAACTGTGCAAAGCTTTATCCATTCTTCTTTGAAAATAAGCAGGAGCAGTTTTCAAACCAAATGGCATAACATTCCATTCATATAGACCTTGAGGAATAGAGAATGCAGTTTTGTATCGGTCTTCTTCCTTTACCTTTATTTGCTAGAATCCTGATTTGCAATCAAACTTGGAATAGACTTTCTTTGAAGCAGCTCTTATGATCAAATCAGTGCTGAAAGGTATAGGGTAATTAAATGGAAGTATGATGTAGTCTTCTGCATATTCTCCAAGTCCACAGGGCAAAGAATTAAGATAATACTTTTTGGTTGTGGGGCCATGCATTTTTTGTGCAGCAATCATATAATATTCAAACACCAAATTGTATTTGTACAATTTGCCTATATCCTTAAGTTGTAAAGAGAAAAAAAATCTTTTCTGCTTCTAGGATCTCATTTTTACGATTGCCACAAAACAACCCTATCAACATCAACTTAAACATTGGAAAGCCTTCTGCAGATATATCGTTTCTACCCATGTCCATTTCTTTGACATACTCATCTCCTGTATTAGGATTAGTAGTGATTATACCATTATCAGGCAAAGATTTCCACCAATTTCTGAGTTTACCTGACATTAATCTAACAGCATAGAGTATTTTACTAGCATCATTCCATACAGAGCCTCTAGTATCAAAGAAGTTTTCTAGAGTGTCACACTAGGTACAAATAGTATCATAAGGGTCCACAATTTTATCAATATTTAGAATGTATCCTGATGTTGCATATGCTCTAAGTTGTTTAGGTCTGGAATTTTCTGACAAAGCATCTTTCATTTCAACATCTATCCTACTGTTACCAGAGTCTTGGCTGGCCATGTAGTGTTCTTCCCATCCTTCAATATTGTCATAGATATCATCTATAATTGGAGGGCTTAAAGATTCTTCACTATCAGAAGGATGGGAAATAGTTTCTTCAAGATAGACTTCCTCATCTTCTGAGTTCATTGCAGCAGCTAGTTCTTCCATATAGATAGGTTCACTATCTTTGATCTTCAATTCTTCTAACTAGTCTTTTAACTGTTATATGTGCTGCATCATGTGTTCTTTAGATTTAGAGAAGGTCAACTTGGTAGGCATAGGTGCAGTCTTACTTCTGATAGAAGTAGTAGGATGTTCATGCTCTTCAGGTTCTTCAGCAAAAGAAATACTTTTCCTTCTTTGAATCCTAGTTCTAGTGATAGATTCACTCTTTTGGGGTTTTACTTCCTCAGGTTCTTCATTAGAACTATCTTTCCCTTTCTGGGAAACTCTGATCTTTTTAGTATACCTCCTGATTTTCTCAAGGCTACGAGCCACATATTCTAGGAAAACTTTGTTTTCTTGGGCTTGGAAATCCCTTCTAGATTCTGAAGTAGCAACATCATTATGAACCTAAGATACTATTGATTCTATCCTTTGTGTACTAGCCTGGATATGTGAAAGAGCACCTTGGGTGTTCTTTAAATGGTAATTCAAATTGCCAAAATCATTAAGAATTGAAGTAGACTATTTTTCTACTCTATTGATGCTAGTTTCAGACTTGTAAACCACACTCTGAACTTATGCCAGATTTTCATAAATAGATACTGTCTTATTTATTCCTTTCTTTACATCTACAGCCAAATCATCAATATTTTCTTGAGTAGAGACCATCCACTAGGATTGCTAGTTTCTCTGAGCTTCATATGATTTTTTCTTAGATCCTACCTTGGTATGTAATCTAGCATCATATTTACCCCACAATTTTTCTTCAGGATTTACCATTGTAAAACTTTCTTGGGTTGCCCATCTACCAGGTGTATAATGTGTAAATTCTAATGCAGTAGCTGGATCAACCTGGACAGCAACCTTGGCTTTTTTCTCTGTGCCATACCTAGGTAGTGCCTCTCTCATCATACAAGCATGTTCAGGCATTTTAGCTATTCTAATCTCCTTCTATTTTTTGTCTTTTTTCTCCTCTTCTTCCTGCTTAGGGGTGAGGTGTAGTCTGCAACTTACCTACCTGACTAGGTGATCTATCAAGACTAGGTCTTGGCTTAGATCTGAGCTAGAGGAAAAGGAAGATCGAGAAGGATAAGGATTAATAGACTGGGCAGCTTGGAATTTTCTAGAACTGCTGGATGATGTAGAGCATTCCTCAAGATTATAATCGATGTATTTCGGTCAATGTTGGGATATGCATGAGCCATAGAATAACTTCTTTTAAGAGGTTGGACTCTAGAAAGTCGTTCATCTTAAATTGGCTATTCGAGGATAGTCTAGTCAGGGACTGACTGTAGAGTTATATTTGCAACTCTTCGTGATTGGAACAGTGGTCTATCTGAAAACCTGTTTCTATGGATAGGAAGGTTGACAAACTCGGGTTTCTGTCTATCTAATAATTGTTCAATAACGGGAAAACCAATTTTGAAACCAGTGTCATCTATGAATCGGCCATAATCAAGGAGATTAGAGGATCCTTGGGGAAAACCTATTCCCATGGGCAAAGAAACTGGTGGAGAGACAGTATTCATTATCTGGTAGACACATCGGCCCCCTATAGTGGCATAGACAAAACTGGGCATAAGGGAAATGCCTTTAACTTGTAATAGCAGCCAAAATGCAGAGGATATAAACTTATCAGATAAAGATAGGGTAAAATTAGGTTGGATAGAGATGACTCCATCACCGTTCTCAGCACTCAAAATACCTCGAAATTGTGCAATGATGGCTTGATCCCAAATGCGACAACGTGTGTCAACTAAAGTGGCAAAGAACTCAGCATCAATATTATAATTGAAATGAGGATGGACAATAATATCAACATGAGGGAAATGAACATGAAAGAAAACCTTTTCTCTCCAGCAAGAGACATCTTTAGGAAGCAAAAAAGGTAGATAGATAGGGCAAATACCAGTACCAGAAACTAAAAGATTTATTTTAGATTGTCGTCCACAGAGTCACAAATCTTAGCCTTAATTCCTTTTTCAGGATAAAAGGTAGATATTCTAAGATCAGGAAATTTAAAATTACCCTTTTCATCCACAACATGATCATTTCCATCTTGAAAGTAATTATGTAAAACTTCAGATAATGTAGAGCTAGCATTCATTGATCTGCGGAGTGCCATTAGTGAGAATAGACTTACTGATTATCGTTCTCAATATTCCCTGCTACTTTGGTTGATTTACTACCTTTCACATGGCACTTTCCTTCAGCCTTCAACATGGGTCTTACTCTGACTTCCATAGGTACTACAGCATGCTACTAGCAAAACTTTCATAAATAATCTCACAAGACAATATGCCAGAAAACAAACTTGGCTCTGATACCAATTTTAGGTAGAACTTTCTATTAACTTTTCAAGTAGAAACTTTATTGAGACTTGGTACATTAAATCAAAAAAATAGGCTACACCATATAAGATATTAAACCATGGCCACCAAAAAACCCTGAAAATCAAGCAATTTATTAGATAAAAACAAAGATTTCAGAATGATTCCAATGCAAAGAGTGGAACCCAAATAGGAAGTCCAGAGAGGACTTCAGTGAAACAATCATGGAACCCCTAGGACCTCTCTTCATAGATCAAAGCATCACCCTTTGTTGTTTGATGAGAATTACAAACACTAAATACATCCAGATTCATAGAGATTACACAACAATCATGATAGAGCATACCATAATATTTATTTAAACATAAGACTATTATATTCTCATGAGCAAATGTATTAGCTATTGATTCTACCCTTGTCTGCTAAGTACAGATAAGCTGATTTGATTGATTCAATAATAGAACAACAGAATGATAGAATAATCAAATGATAGAATGGTAGAATAATCAAATGATAGAATGATAGAATAATCGAGTGATAGAATGATACATTGATAGAAGAGTAGAAGGATAGAATAAAATGATGATATAATAATAGAATGATGGGAGAATAGAATGATGGAATGATAGAATGATAAAACAGATATGATATAATGATAGAAGAATATAATGAAAGAATGATATAATAATTGAATAAAAGAATGATGGGATAATACATTAATAGAATGAGAGGATGATAGAGTTATAGCATGATAGAATAGCTGCAATAAATAATTCTTTGTTGTTATCATTTACTGCTGTAGATATTTTATATCTTTCTTTATTTCTACTTATATATTTTCTTGTTGGCTGATCTACTCTTTTAAACTCAAAAATATATTCCTTGAATTGCTTTCCTTCTATCCTCTTTTCTTCTTACCTTTTATATCTTCTCAATGTATATGTCTTTAATGAATGGTTGTATGCCTTACCAAGGAAGATACCTTTACAAGAAATAACACCTCTTTTTAATTAATTCATTGCCCTTTCATAACAGATCTCACCTCCCTGTAATGTAATCATTTCCTTAACAAAATCAAGTGTTGAGCACTCCCTTGGGTCGTCATCCCACAATAATGGGTTACACTTTTTGGCCAAACTTGACATTGAAATCAACATTTTGAACTAAATCTTCACTTTCTGACACCTATAGCTGCTAAACTGTTAGCAATTTGAAGATGATGCGAACTAGTGATTTGTGAGATTTTTTGCAGATTCTAAATATTTTTTTTTGAATTGGAGTTAAATTGTAAAATTTTTTGTGTCTCCTTTGATAACTAGTTTTTAACAGTAGACAACATTTTTTTAAAGTGATGTGTATTCTGTAGCACATAACTTTTTTTCTAAAAAGGATAAAATTCTAATTCTTTTGAATTTAGATTGGTAACACCAATATATAGGGTATGCATTTGGTCTTATAATATTTTGTTGAATTTTTTTTAATTAAGTTTTGAAGTCAAACAAATTATGTCTACGTAAAACATAACCTTTTCTGTATGTATCAAAATTCAATTTTTTTTTGTTGAAACAAGGACATCAATATCTAGGGCATAGATATTTTTTAGAATTTTTTTTCACTAATTTACTAATTTTCCATGTGTGTAGAATAGAGAACTTGATGTTCGGTGAAAAACCTACATTCAGAAGAAATAAAAAATAAATATAATAATCAAATTAAATATATTTAAAATTGTACTTTTTGGGAAGCTTATAATAAGGACTACATACTTACAAAACATAAATTTTCAATGAATTCATTTGATCCCCAAAAAGGTAAATCAAAAGTGGTATTTTATCAGTATTTTGATAGGTGTAGAGGAGACTCCATTATAGGTATTGTTTAAAACTAGTGGGGTTCTATCCAAGGGGGTTTGAATCTAAGGGGTTTTGATCAAACCCTTTTCAATTAAAATCCTTTAAATGGAACCTTTCAAGGCATAAATCATTATTTTTTTCTAAAAATATGTGATTTCAGTAAAAATTAGGATGTCCCAGAAAGTGTAACACATTATTGTGGCAGCACCCCCTTATATCTTTCAATCATTCCCTTTGTTTATTATACAAATTATTGTTTCTTCTCTTAACAAGTTGCTTCTTAATTAAGCATTGCCTTAACCATAAATTTGTTGTATTTTCAAATTATTGATTGTTGCATTCACACTCACAAATGAATACAAATTGTTGCCTTTATCATACAAGAATCACATCCTTTTCTATATATACAAATTTTGTCTTATAAAGCATGCCGCTCCTTTTGGAAGAGTCGGCCCTATAAGGGTGTCAAATTTTTTTAAGGAAGTAGGCCACTTTTTCATTATATTTAAATTTCTTTTGGAGCACCAAGAAAAAAAGGAGGACGGCCTCTCTAGGATGTTTTTAAAATCTTCACTATAACTTAAATCTTTAATATAAATTATATTTAAACTTTATTGCACATATTCACTTGTCTTATTTTGTTCTTCACAATTCTTCAATGGGAATGTCCACATATCTCTAAGTCAATCTATACATACAAGAGTATCATGAAGGTCCTCAAGGATAGGGGAAGGGACATGACATACTCTTTCATCACATAATTCATAAAAATTAAGACTTATCTCCATAGACTCTATTGTTACAACATCCTCTTGTTGAAATACACAAGACAACTGAGAGGAGGGGGTGAATCAGTTGTAACCAAAAATTTAAAACCATCAATACATCAGCCACTTAATCATTGTTATTGTAATTTAACCATCAAAGCATAAAATTAAAATTTAAACACATTCACACATTCAAAACATGAGACACTATATTTTTTTATGTGGAAAACCCAATAAGGGAAAAACTACGGTGAGTATAGCTACAATATAAATGATATATCAAAATTTACAATAAGGCTCACTACTGGACTCTCATTGCCAATGGGGCTCACTACCCAGAATGCTCACTACAAAAGAAGGGGCTCACTGCCAATGGGGTGGCTCACTACCTTTGGGTGGCTCACTTCCTATGGGTTGCTCACTTCCAAAGTTGGTGAATTGAGATAGTAGAATCTATACTATGCCAAGGTTCAGTTCCATTGAAGTGCAATAAATTTCCTCTACTCTACTCTACTATTTCACTTCGCACTTATCTTAGCATCTTCGCATGCTCATCAATCATTTGTGACTTCATTTCATGTATTTATACAATTCATCAACCTTGGAATTAACATCAAGGTCGGCATTACAATCATCAACCATTGGAACAATCTGGACCTAAACAGATTGGGGGAGAAGAGATGTAATGCCCCTCATTTTTGGCTTGTGACAATCAGTTTTTCTATTGCACTTGACAGTTTTGAAACATTTTAGTTGTTAGACTTATGGTTTATGCTCATGTTGGACTATGTTTGACTGAGGTGATTATTGACTTGTGATGACATTATTGATATATTCTAGTTTATGATGAGATTGACATGTTCAGTAATGATTAGATATTATCATTCTTATGTGATTTGTTGGTATCTAACTTATAGTTAGAGATGTTTATGTTATTGTAATTCTTTCAGAGAGGGCATAGTGTAGTATTGCTCATCCCGAGCACCCTACTACACTACAAATCCCTAACTCTGTGTGTGTGCTATATGTGTGTATACTCAAATGCAACATATTGTTTTGATGGATAACATTGATTTGAGATAACATGGGGTCTACCCTAGGTCAGTTCTATTTTCAGTTGGTGGTTGTGAGTTTTATTGTCACTTTATGGTTCTTGTCTCAGGTTTTGGTCATCATGTGGTTGTTGAGGTATTGTCGAGTTAAGCCTATGTGTATTTGGGTAATGCATTAGTAAATTTATTGTTATTATAATAATGTTATTTGGTCAAACATAATGGTAATTTCTTAGTCGTATATTAATGAGTTGTGGTATATTATTTTAGATTAAATTCATTATTTAATGTTTTTATTAGAATATGTGTCATAAGTATTTATTGTGGTTAAAATAGTATATGGTAATTAGTAAAATTATTTTTGTCAGCAAATTAATTCTTGAGGGTTGTCGAATAAAGATTTCCAGATTTGGAGAATCTCTCTAAAAAGTAAAAATTAATTGTCTTTTGTTTTAAGGGGGGTTAGTGGGATTCTCTGTAGCAGATTTGTGTTAGTGGTCATTTATTATTCTTGGCTATTTTTGCTTCGCTGGGGGATTTATTTTGGAGGGAAGTTGTTCTGAGGGGGGGACAGAAAATTTGGAGAAGAGATGGTTTCGAAAAAAAATGAGGAAGAATGGGAGGAAAGACAAAAGAAGTTGGGAACTGAGGAATTCTGAAGATTGGACTAAAACCAGGGTATGTTATTTTGCCTCTTAGTGTGAAATTTGTCCGCTCTGTAACCTTGTCTATTAAGGAATTTAGAATTTAATCATTTTATGTTCTCTATGTGTTGGATTGTTTTGGAAACCTGAATATTTCACATCATTGGATTCAATCTATTTTATCTGCCTCCTCCCTGCCTGAAGCATTATTTTTTCTGAGGAAATAAATTAAACTCTATGATGCTCCTCTGGATCGTTGATTTAGAGATACCAATCTCTAAAGTTTTCCTTGCATCTGGAGCCGTTGTATGGCCTAACTCATCACTCTTCTCTCTCTGATTTTTGCTAGTTGTTATTAATGATGTTTTGGTTGGTTTTGTCAAACTTCTATCACCTCCTCCTATCGTCACCATACAATTTCTCCTCCTATGCCTCCTTGGAAATTTTTGCTTGGAGAAACAACCTCTAGGACTGGGCTTTAATGCCATACGACATCTCTCTTTCCTCACTTAATTCTACCAATTTATGCTTGAATTAAGACATTGTTTCTATGGAAATCCTTGCTAAGGAAATGTTGTCTGATGCCAGTCCTTCCTAGAACTCCCTCGTACGACTTTCATTTAACATTCTCCTCCTCTGAATTGTGCCTGAAATAAGTCTATTTCTCTTGGCACCGTTGTACATGCTACAATTTGTGGGTTGCAAATTTCAAATTAACCACCTCTGTGTTTTCTTGAGTGATGTCACCATAGCCTTATTCTACAAGTTGTCTTTTGTTCTGTCTAGACTCATACCTTGCCAGACACCCCATTCTTGATATTTAGATCTCTAATATGATTGTTGAATTAACCTCTTATAAATCCCCTTCTTGTTTACCTCTTTGGTTATTTCTCATCGAATAGTATTTATGCTTCAAAATTGTTAAAGATTTTATCTAAGGTCCGTTTGTAGTGTAATAGAAAAAGAATGTAAATCAATTCTTTTGGAAAGCTTCTAATTGGGAATCTTCTTGAATGCTTGGTTAGAAAATTACGCTCCTCTCATTTTAATATTCAGAATAAAGAAAGAAACAATTTTAAAGTTAGACTTGTTTTATTCTTTTCTTAAAATTAGGAATAGCTTAGTTTCCTTTTAGAGCTTAGTAAATCGATTTCTAAGGTTGATCTTAGGTCTTTCAGACACTTCATCTTGGTAAAATAAAATAATTAGATTAGAAGGCCTATGCTTCAGATTAGCAATTTAAGATAAGTCTCTTTGTAGCATTCATTATATTTATATTTAATTTCTCTTTGTTTTAGCCACAATTTAATAGAACTAGAATCATTTTAGAAAGTAGGTATATGTAAGCTAAGTCTTAGAAGAATTCTATTTTCAAACTGACTAGAACTAATAGTGAATTCTTGTGTTAAATATAGAGTTAAAAATGATTTGTGTATTGTTTTCAAATGTAAAGAAAATTAGTAATGTAATATTTACTCTTATATGAGGAATGTCTATTAGTAAGTGTCATGATTTTATGTATAATGTTGTGGTACTTAAAACTTCTATTGTTGTGTTATTGTAGCATTGGGGGTTTGTATTTGTAGTTTTTCAACAATAATAGATGGATTTATAAGTCTAGAACTGATAAGTATATATTAGTATTAGGATATTTACTAACTCATAATGCTGATGTTTATTTTAGTAGCAATTATCTTTCTAGTTAAAATTTATACTAGTTCATCTGAGTAAAACAATAGTTCTCCTAGTGTCTTGAGAGCCTTAGGAAGTAATGGAATAGATATATATGTTGGAGTTAGGTTAGATAAATGATAGTTTCCAAACTATGAAGAATGAGTTTCAATGAGTTGGTGTTTTCTTGAGCTAATTATAATTCTTGTGTATTAGTATAAGATTTAGAGATTGCCACTACTTAATTATGTAGGAATCTAAACCTTTAGTTGGTCATTTTATCTTATAATCAAGGTATTTGCTTTAATCTAATAAATATTGCTTGTATAAGATTACTATTTATATGGAAGTAATGTAATTTATTATCTTAGTTATTTCATTTCAACTTTCTTGAGGTCTATTATAAAAACTTGTTTAATAAATATTATTTTAGATCTATTATTTTTTAATGTCAAACCATACTTTCAGCTAGGCAGAGCATAATCAACTCTCTGGCTATCTAATTTTTGAGTAGAACAAAGTTATTGATAATATAGTTAGTTCATTCCCTTTAAATAGAAAGATAAGACATTTGGTTAATCTCATTTATAGGAAAATTATTAATAGAGTTTCTTAATAATTACAAAGTTTAAACATTCCTATTTTTGCCTGTTATATTGGTTGAAACTAAATGATTGTTGAGGATGAATTTTGATCAAGTAGTTTTTATTTTAAAATAATAGCTATCTTATTGTCTCATAGAGTGGAAGTTATTAGATTGATACTTTCTGAATTATAGGGATCTACTTCTCTTTGGAAATTAATTTTATTTAGAATATTGCTATTAGAAAACTCCAGGAATGGTTATCATTTTTGAGTTAGTTAAATTGTTAATAGAATTTAATTTACTCATTAGGAATTAAAAAGGAGGAAAATATTGATGTGAATAACTTTTATATATAATTGTTAAGATAGCTTTGTATTCTTCAGAGTAATTTCCCCTTTTAAGAATAGAACCATATTAGTTCAATATATTAAATGATTAAATATGGTTTTTAATTGTGAAATAGATTTATATGGTAATGTAAGTATTATAAATGTTAGTATTATATATTGAGTTAAATAATTATACTCATTTTATTTTTTTTAGATATAAATTTGTTTAGATATGATTTAGTAATAAATTTGCTTAGCCTTACATTGATTTTAATAAATAAATATTAAATTAGGGATTTACTATGAATTGGATTATTATGGTTATATTAGATGAAATTACAATAGTATATGTTATTATTTGGATTTTATTTTAAGAGAATGAAAACCTCTTGTGCTTGTTGGTTTAAATTGTCTAATTGTATTACGTTGAGTTAATTTTAAATATGGTTTTGTTTGAAGTTCCACTATTTTAACGTTGTAGGCATTGATGATGTTAGTAATATAAGTTTAAATGTTGTTAGTAACCTTATTTTTGGAGGGATCTTAATAGTGGGAACACAACTTTTATGTGTCTTGTCTAACATTCTTATAGTAAGATTATAAGAGCTTGTTGTAATTTTGTTTCACTGTTTTAAAAATTATTTTGTGTAATATCTTTACTTTTAGATAAGGTGGGAAAGATTATAGTTAGTGAATTGTAGTAGTAAATTATTAAATAAATCATAGAGGGAATTATAGATCTTGAGATTTGATGAGAATATTGTTATCTTAAGTAAGTTTATGATTTAATCTAAGAAGAGAGATTTAAAGTCTTTTATTGAATCCACATTAAAATAGTTCGAAAAGTGTTTTGGATATATAATTATTCCTTGTTGTTTATTGCTGATTTTGAACCGATGTGTATCAACGATGCAATTGGGTCATTGCATTTATTATGGCGTTGAGTCTTGCTGTTATAATTGGTGATCATGTTAGTTGTGTGGGAGTTTAAGGTTGTTAAGCGTCATGCTTTGGTTAGTTGTTTATTGGTATTTGTGTTAAAAAAAATTTAGCTCCAGAGGCTTGTTACCTTGAATTCAGTGTGATATTGTGGCAAGGTTGTTTTGGTGATGTGTCTTTTGGTATGATGTCTTGATGTAGATTGGAAAAGATTGTTGTTTTGAATTTGAAAATTGTTGATTAAATGTTTTATTTGATTTGGGATTTTGAAATGGACAGGGGAATGTTTCGTGGTTGAGAGTTTGGATTTAAAATGATCTATGTAATGTTTTGGTTTGCGAAAAGTTTGATGCCTTTCAATCCCTTATCCATGCATGTTATTGCTTTATGGGTGATGGTTAAGGCTTGCTAGTTGTATGTAGGAGAGTGGCTTTCATGGTGGGGCCGGTGCCCAAAGTGGCTTCCTAGATAACCCCATGGAAGTTGTAATCAAGTGATAACTTAATAATTGATCTAGGTGGGTTGGGTAGTAATTCACATAACAAGATAAGTATGATGCCTCACCCATGCCTTGAGTGCTTTCACAGGCTAAGGATGGGATGAGAAGGCCTGGTTGGCAAGGTCGACCTCCTTGTCTCCATGAGAAGATGTGTTAGCTCCGCATGTGTCACCCTATGGGGTCGGTGCCTATAGAGAGGTCGCTAGGCAAACCATAGATGGGGGCTAGTTTCTAGTGAGAGATAGCCTAGAAAACCCATGCTATGACCATACAATGACACTCTACCTACTGCAGCTTAGTTACTTCCTCTTTGTTTTGGTTGTTGCCTCTAATGAATTGACTTGTCTTGATGAATTGACTTGTCTTGAAGATTTGTCTTAATGATTTGACTTGTCTTGCTAATTTAATTTGACTTGAAGAATTGACTTGTCTTGATGATTTAATTTGTCTTGAAGATTTGTCTTGATGATTTTACTTGTCTTGCTGATTTAACTTGACTTGATTATTTGACTTGTCTTGATGATTTGACTTGTCTTGAAGATTTGTCTTGATGATTTGACTTATCTTGCTGATTTGACTTGTTTTGATGATTTAACTTGTCTTGATGATCTGAGTTGTCTATGTCAAGTCTGTATCTATCTTCTTATATCCCTTGACTTAGTGGAACCTCATTGTTATCTCCTAGCTTGGAGGGGTGGACCTCAGGGTTCCACATGGTTGGGTGGAAGAGCTTAATCCATTGATTTTTCTTGGTCGACCTGATTTGTGATCACTATAGATGATTCTCCAGTTTTAGACTTGTACTTGCATCCTCAAGAGTTATATTATAATTTTAGTATTGTATTGTTGTATATTGTAAACCAACATGATCGGTCATGTAATCTTCTATTTGAATCTTTGTAACTGCTCATCTCTACAAATGAATGATGTAAATCCTCTTCTGTTGTATTATAATGTATATCACTTTTATTGTTATAATTTTTTGTTTTTCTAATGAAGTTATGTTCCCTAGAGGTGTTAGTATTCATTTTATTTAATGTTGTTAATAGTGTAATTATATTTAATGATTAATGCATTTACTTGCTTCAAAAAAAAAATTTTGTAAATTTTGCACTTGTTAGTCTAACACTCTAGGGTTGCATGACGGGGCATCACAAGAGAAATGAATGCCAACCATGCCAAGCCTTAGGTAGGACTCAAGTGAAAATTTCTATGCAACAACATGCTTTACAAACCTTGAAGCATAACCGCAAGTAGTGAAAACAACCAGGTCGGTCGTGGAACCAATGTTAACACTAAGACCTTTAGGAACATGCTTCATGCACAATCTAAATTACATTTTATATACTAATCAAAAGATAGGAACACGATCTAGAGATTTACACAAGCAAATTACAATCACCAAGAACATCTGCACAACTTCTAAACACTTTATCCATAAGATTCTTCAAACTAGAGCACTTGAACATTACTGTTGCCCACTGTCGTAAAGGAAAGATAGTTTGCAGAGCACCAAATCATGAACCATTTGAATTAAAGGTACATAACATCATTACAAACTTAATTCCATAACCACAGACTATAAAACTTAAATGTAGAGAAATGCATAGTAGAATACATTCTCCCTATCGCCATTAGATACACAGAAAAATAGGTTTTACTTTGGTGAATAGAACTCGCTCAAATCTTCATACCAGAGGCTCAAACTTGAAACATAGAAACTAGAGACATCCCTTAACATAACTTCCAAACTGCATACAATGATATTCAATCTATAGGATATGTGGAGCAAAACATTGTACTATTCTTCTCAGACACTTGCTCAAACTCATTCAAATAATTTCCTTAGATGCTAACCTTAGGTGTTGACATCAATGACAACACTTACTATTCATACTTGCAACAATCTCCCCCTTTGTCATTGATGGCAACACATGATGTTAAAGACCATCAAGAGAAATAAACTTGCTTTACTTCTTTGCTCCCCCTTACTTTATGCTTTCTTTGACTGTAACTTTTCTTCTTAGTTTTTTCACATGAACTTCGCCCCTCCTTTCACATTAATGGCAAAGGGTACCAGACCTTTTCTTTCTCTTTACTGCTCAACTCCCCCTGTCATCAACACTACAACATTATTGCTCTTAATTAGAAACTCATATTAGCAACATCTACCAGCTCCCCTTGAGAGGTAGCCTACGAAACATCAATCCAGATCAAAGAATGAGACTTTGAGCACCACTGGACTGATGTATTTCCTATGCATCTTAGTTTAGAGAAGGAGGTTAATAACCTATAACTTCTCCCTAAGATACTAAAAGTATCCTTAGGCAGAGGTTTAGTGAATATATCTACAATCTGATCCTTTGTAGACACATACTCCATCTTTTCTTCATTCTATGCTAGTTTTTCTCTCAGAAAGTGATACCTTATTGATATATGTTTTGTCCTTAAGTGCATCACTAGGTTATTTGAAATGATTATAGCACTTGTATTGTCACAAAAGTTTCAAATAAGTTCTCCATACACAACTCTTATGTCCTTCATTGTTTGTTTCATCTAAAGCACTTGAGTGCAACAACATGTTGCAACGATATATTTTGCTTTTTCATTAGACAAAGAAATTGATTCTTGCTTCTGGCTCAGCCATGAAACTAATTTGTTACCCAAGAGGAAAGCACATCCACTTGTACTTTTTCTTTCATCAGCATCTCTAGCCCAATCTGTATCTATATAAGCACTAAGAGTGAAATTAGTATCTTTAGGATACCACAATCCATAGTCTAAAGTGCCTTTTAAATACCTCATGATCCTCTTGACTGCCATCACATGTGACTCTTTGGGATCTGCTTGAAATCTTACCACAAGATAGACTACATGCATTATGTCTGGTCTGGTATGGGTTAGATAAAGTAGTCCTCCAATCATAGACCTATACTTTTTCTGATCAATCTTAGGTGATTCATCATTCTTCCTCAGCTTGCAACCAGTTACCATAGGAGTACATATTGGCTTAGAATCCTCCATTCTGAACTTCTTCAATAACTTTTGCACATATTTGGACTAAGAAATGCAAATTCATTTTTTTGATTGAGTAATCTGTAGTCCTAGAAAGAAATTCATTTCACCAAACATAGACATCTCAAGCTCCTTTTGCATTTCCTCTACAAATTTCTTACACATACCTTCATTGCCTCCAAAGATAATATCATCAACAAAGACTACAACAATCAGAATTTGATCATCATTAATTTTGAAATAGAGATTACTATCTGCGGTACCTTTATTGAACCCTAATTGCAAAAAATATTTGTCCAACCTTGCGTACCAAGTTCTAGGAGCTTGTTTTAATGCATACAAGGCTTTCTTCAATTTGCACACCATGTCATCTCGGTCTGATGACTGAAATCCTTCTGGTTGTTTAATGTACATTCAAGAATGCAGACTTTATATCCATTTGATACACCTTGAAGGGTAAAAGCACAAAGTTGTGTCACACTTTTAAACTTGAATCACTAAAAAGTGACATATATGTTTTGAATTTTGAAATGATGTAAACTAATAAAATATTTATTTTTTAGTATATTTTATGTTTATATTTTTTGATAAAATTAATAAAATTATTTGAATATAGTTTTTAATAAAATGACACTATAATTTAGTTGCTGATAAAATGATGAAAAATGAAGTTACATGAGATGTCAATCTTTATATAGTAATTTTTTTTTTCTTCAATTTTTTTGTGTGTATTTATAACTTGAAACTTTAGTGCATAGATTTTTTTTTTCCAATTTTGATAAATATATATTTTTAAATAAGTAATAAAATGTGTGTGTATTAAAATGTAGTTGTTTCCATTCGACGTCAACTTTCATATTAACTATTTATCTAAAATAGAAAAAAAATTATACCATCTTGATATAGATTCTTTTATCTAGTGTATCATATTTTTTTCAATTTTTTTAATAAGTTTTACTATTTTTTCTTGACATGGTAATTGACCTAGTGTTTTGTGCTGATAACCTACTTTTAGTAAAAATAGAAAGGAAAATATAAATAATAATTAAACTATTAATACATATATTTTTGAAAACTAAACTTATAGATCTACAAACGGGTATTTTTATATTTTTAAAAAAATGTTATTTATACAAGTAGAAGTTGTTGAAATATCAAGTTTTTCAAATAATTTTATTTTTTTGGTAAATTGGCCTCATAGTGGTGCTACATATGCATTTAGCCAACAATTTTAGTTGGAAAAGTTGTGGACATATCTAGCTTAGCTATAATGAATCTTACAAGATCATATGTTTGACCAAAATTAATTTTTAGTTATAAATACTTAAATTCACTTGTGCTGATAAGTTAGCTAAAAGTGTGACACAGCTTTGTGTTTTTACCCTGAAATCTTTATGTGCTGTAAATGCCAGAAAGATTCTTATTGCTTCAATCCTTGCCATAGGAGCATAAGTCTCCTCAAAATCTATAACTTCAACCTGAGAATATCCTTTGCATACCAGTCTTGCTTTGTTTCTTACTTCTTTTCCATTTTCATTCATCTTATTTCTAATAACCCATTTAGTTCCAATCACATTCTTATCAGCAGATGTAGGATCCAATTCCCAAGTTTGATTATTCTCTATCTGCATCATCTATTCTTTCATATCTTTTACCTAACTTTCATCTTTGCAGGCTTCACTTACAGTTTTAGGTTCAATCTTTGAAAGCAAATAGTAGTTAACTTATTCCTCTGCAGCTCTTTTCCTTGTCAATACTCCTTTTCTTTTGTCACAAATTATTTTATCTTAAAAATGATTAATCCTTACATACTTGGGAGTCTTAACAACACTTTCTAAAGCCTTTTCTTCTTGATTGTCCATTTGTTCCACCTTTTCTTCATTGACTATAACAGTAGGTTCATCTGATTCATAGCCACTTAGATATGATGTTATTTTCCTATCTTCAACAACCTTCACATTAGTACTCTCAATGACCTTTCTCAATCTATTATTGTAGCACTAGTAGGCCTTACTCTTAGTAGAGTATCCAAGGAAAATTCCTTCATCACACCTAGCATCAAACTTTCCTAACTCTTCATCTCTTCTGATATAACATTGGCTTTCAAAAACTTTGAAATATTTCACTATGGGAACTCTTCCATACCACAATTCGTAAGGAGTTTTAGTACCATTACCTTTGACTTGGACTCTATTTTGAATGTAGACATTAGTATGTATAGTTTCTCTCCAATACACTGTAGCACATTTCACAGTTGAGTATATTGTCTTTTCATTGATGCCAAAATGGTAGTTACATCAGTAACATGGTCTTCATGATAATGACATCAGTGACATGGTCTTCATGGTAATGACATCAGTGCATGGTTTTCAGATCTCTCAGTTTTGATCTTGTGTCTTGTGTGAAGTTGTTCTGACTTTGTTATATTGATAAGTGGCATTCATTACATATTATCAATTTTGAATCAAGGCAAGGGCTTGTATCATTTGACAAAAGTTAATATGCATTATATTAACTTCATCTATATTGCCTTCATGACAGTGGCAGATTTGATGAAGTATGGTGTTCATTTCAGTGCTATAGTATTTGAAGTATATGAAGTATGTGAAGTATGTTAAGGTTTATAGTATTTGAAGTGGTAAGTGTGTTTGCTTAATACTTGACTAGTCTTAAACATTGTGCTCAACATTTATCTTTCTTAACCCTATTGCCCATCATCACACTTTGCACTTTATGTTATAATTTCAAAGTGACCGGCGAGAGCAGGTTAGTTCCAAGTGATGACCGATCGAAGGCTGCATTAGTCATGGTGGGGTAAGTCATATGGACCCTGATCCCCTAGCGCAAACGGTGGACATAAGTTGTGTTTAAAGCCATCGCATCCAACGATCAAGGTTTAATTTGAGATTGGCAGGCACCACAGATCGGAGGGTTGGGTTTTAAATAGAAAGTATCTTCAAACGGTTAGTTCTTGCCTTTAAACTTGACATTCACTATTGTTCAAAAAGGTAATAAAGGATGTTATTCCTTACATCTCTCACCGAAGATGAAGAGGCACTAAAATTGGATTTTTTGGTGAAAGAAAGAGTGACAATAAGAATGTTTCTAATTGAGAAGAATATGAAAAGGCAGAGTTCTTCGAAGGGGATTTATTTTTTTTGTTTCATTGTTTGATTTTTATAAGAGAATATGATAAGATTGAGATAAAATATGATGTTGAAGTTGAACCGATTTTGAAGAGATTATATGATGGAATCTCATCTTGTATAAGGTTTGATTTTGAATGGTAGGTTGTAAGTGTTGCAGATTAGAGATGATATTGAAGGTTGTAAGAAGTTTTTGAGGATGGTATTTTTGTTTTGAAAATGTACTTTTGCAGGTATGAAGAAACATTTTTTTTAGGGAATTATGTTGAGGTTTTGAAAGAATGTTGGTTCAATAAATGAATGGAGTCCTTCAATGATCATGATGGATTAATGTTTGTTCAGAGAAAGTGAAAGTGATGAAAGACAATAATTTCTCAGTGAGGGTCAATTGTTTAGTTTTGCACAGGGAGAAAGTTCAAGAAATGGTGAATTAGTTTGAGATTGTTTTGTAGAAGTATGAAGTATTTTGAAGATCAAAATTGAATGATTATAAATGTTGAAGACAGTTGAAGGTTGATTGCTAAGAATATATTTTGTTTGTTTTAAAAGGGAGAAATAAGGTTTTGTTTTTATTGAAACAGGGAAATCCCCTGAGTTATATTTTTCATTGAATGTTGATGTTGTAATGTCAGTGAGACATGCAGAGAAGTACAATATGCCAGTGAGGCAGAATTGTCATGTCAGTGAGACAGTTGTAATCTAAAATTTGTGTTAAGCTAGTGAGGCAGTTGAGTGGTTTTTATACCCCGGGAGGGTTTTCCACTCGGAAAATTTCTTGTGTCAAGTTTTGTGTTGATACTCTGCATATTTTCTTTATTCTATCTGAAGAATTCTATAATTGTGTAATTAAATTAAGAAAAGGAGTAAAAAGTGTTAAAATTGTTAACAACACTGATTCACCCCCCCTCTCAGTGTTGTGTGTATTCCTACAATTGGTATCAGAGCCTGGTACCCTGTCAAAGCTTAATCAGCTTGGGTAGATCATATTTTTGGAATACTTATCATGGCAAGTCAAGAAGGTTACTCAAATTATAAAGCACCTATATTTGATGGTTCTAACTATGCTTTTTGGAAATTCAGGATGGAGTCATATTTGTCATCTCTGGGGTATGATGTGTATGCTACCATTGTTACTGCATATACTGCTACAAATCCTCCTAGCACAGCTGATGAGAAAAGGGCATATGAAAATAATGCTAAGGCTAAAAATGCATTATGTTGTGGTCTTACCAATGACATACTTGTCAAAATCATGGAGTGTAAAACAGCAAAGGAAATATGGGACAAACTGTCTAATATTTATCAAGGAGATGATAAAATCAAAGAAGCAAAACTGCAATCCTATAGAGCTAAATTTGAAAGTCTAAGAATGAGTGATGATGAGAAAGTGGCAGAATATCTTCTAAGGGTCCAAGAAATTGTAAATGCTATCAGAGGACTTGGTGATACACTAGAAGAGAAGACAGTTGTTACAAAAGTCTTAAGGACTTTAAATCCAAAATATGAATCCAAAGTGTCTGCAGTTGAAGAAAGAGACTTAAGCAAAGTTACCTTTGTTGAACTTCATGGCACTTTCACAGCTTATGAGATGAGAATTAGTAATGACATACCTTCAAGCAAAGAAGCTGCTTTCAAATCAGTCAGAAAAGAAAAGGAGATTTCTGATTCAGAAGAATTGGATGATGATCAAGAAATATCTCTTGCAAGCAAGTCGAAGAAGGGATCTATTGGTAAGTACAAAGGTAAGCTTCCATTCAAATGTTTTGAGTGTGGAAAGATTGGACACTATGCAGCTCAGTGTCCTTACAAAGACCTAGACAGTGATGAAGATGAAAACAAGAAGCAGTTTAAAAAGAAACAGTTTGTTTCTAGAAGGAAAAATAATTTTAGAAAGAAAAGAAGTTTGTTCATCAAAAATGTTGATATGAATGAAAGTGATTTAGATGATTTTCTTGATGAAAATGCACAGACTTTATTTATGGCTATTCTAAATGAAGTTCAAAATGAAAAGTGTGAGGAACAATCAAATAGTTGTGAAGCTGTTATTGACTTTGAAGGAGAATTGATGTGTGCATTAAGTCAAGTCAAGAAACTTAAAAAGGAAATCATTGCACAAAGAAGTCAGTTTCAAAAAAAAAATGATATCATGAATAATAAGTTAATTTGTTATGAGAAACAGATTACTGATCTAATTCTTTCTCTTGAAGAAAGTAAGAAAATTATTGATGATAAAGACAAAGAGTTGAATAACAAGGACAAGGAATGTCATACACTTGAAGCTGAAATTGTTGGTCTGAGAAGAAGACTTGATATGTGCAAAAGTAGTGATAAACTTGATGATCTTCTTGATAAACAAAAAGGATTCAAAGATAAATCAGGTCTTGGATTTAAAGAGGGACAATGTTCTCAAAAGGCTAGTACAAAAGGCAAATCAATCATAAGGACAACAAACTACAACAGAAGTGATACTTTCAGGTATAATGCTCACTTTACTGGATATCATTTTTGTTGTAACATGTTTGGACATAAAGCTAGTGAATGCAGATTTGGAGTCAGAAGAGAAATGCATTTATTTCCAAGGAATCCATTCATATTTTTAAGAAGTTTGAAGTGTCACAATTGTAAAGATTTTGGGCATATTGCCAAATTCTGTAGACCTTCTTTGAAAATGCAGCAAACAACAAGAAATATTGTTTCAGGTTTGTCTTCTTTGAGTTCTGAAAAGAAATTGCTTGTTTGGAAACCTAAGGTAATCAATAAGAGCTTTGATGTTATGATTGCATAAGCTACTTTTCATGCCAAAAAGAAGGAATAGTGGGTGATTGACAGTGGTTGCTCCAACCACATGACAGGGGACAAAGATAAGTTTGTTAAATTTGAAGACATTAATGAAGGTTCTGTTATGTTTGGAAATAATGATTGCATTATGATCAGAGGCAAAGGTACAATTCTTCTTGATGATGAAACACCACTACATGATGTGTATTTTGTAGAAGGACTAAAGCACAACCTATTAAGTGTCAGTCAAATATGTGACAATGGTTTTAATGTGGTATTTGATGCACATGGATGTGAGATCAAAAAGAAATCAGGTAAAATTATTGCAGCAGGTCTAAGGACTAGTGGTAACATCTACAATCTTCATAACTTAGAAACTAAAAGTGTTGATAGCCATATCTGTTTCATGGGTCAAATTGAGGAAAGCTGGTTGTGGCATAGAAGACTTGGTCATGTGAATTTTGACAATCTTGTGAGAATCAGCAGGAATCACAATGTCAGAAATATGCCTCATATTTCAAAACCAAGTAATACTATATGCAAAGAGTGTCAGCTGGGTAAGCAAACCAAAGTTAGTTTCAAGCCTAAGGAGTATTTTACTTCAAAACCTCTGCAGCTGGTACATTCAGATTTGTGTGGTCCTACAAGGACTAAAGCTCTGGGAGGAGAAAAATATTTTATGCTTTTCATTGATGACTTTTCAAGAATGACATGGGTAACATTCTTAAGGCATAAACCAGAGGCATTTGATAGATTCAAAATCTTCAAGAAGATGGTTGAAAAGGAATCTGATTTCAAGCTAAAATGTTTAAGGTCAGACAATGGAGGAGAGTACACTTCAAAGGAATTTGAGGAATATTGAGAAAAACATGGGATAAGAAGGCAATTCTCCACTCCTAGAACTCCACAGCAAATTGGGGTAGCTGAAAGGAAAAACAGGACTGTAAAAGAAATGGCAAGAACCTTACTACATGATGCAAATCTGCCTAATGTCTATTGGAGAGAAGTTGTTCATATAGCTGTATATACTTTGAATAGAGTTCAATTAAGGGCAAAGTCAAATTATACTCCTTATGAACTTTGGTATGGTAAGTCAGCTAATGTTGGGTATTTTAAAATTTTTGGAAGTAAGTGTTACATCAAGAAAGATAATGATAGCTTATTTGGTTTTGAGTCTAGATGTGATGAAGGCATATTTCTTGGTTATTCTACACATAGCAAGGCATATAAGTGTTTTAACAATAGGCTCAAAAGAATAATTGAAAGTACTAATGTTAAGGTGGATGAGGATTTACAGCCCTATATGCAGTTGATTCATGACAATGAAGTTGATCGTCATTCACAAAAGGAAGAAGAAATTTAGGTAGAGGAAGAAGATCCTAAAAAATCTGTTGATGTTAAGACAAAGACTCCTTCAAAGGCATATCAAAGAGATCATCCTCATGAGTTGATCATTGGGGACAAGGACAATGGTGTGGTAATTAGAAGAAAGCTTGCTGCTGTACATAATCAAGCACATGTATGCTTGATATCTGAAATAGAACCTAAAAGTTATGTTGAGGCCAGCAAAGATGAAGCCTGGATTAAAGCCATGGAAGAGGAGTTAAGTCAAATAGAAAAGAACAAAACATGGGAACTTGTTCCAAGATCAGAAGGTAAGAATGTTATTGGATCAAAGTGGGTGTTTAGGAATAAGCTTGATGATAAAGGTAAAGTTGTTAGAAACAAAGCCAGATTAGTTTGCAAAGGGTATTCACAAATTGAAGGTATTGACTTTGAAGAAACATTTGCTCCTGTTGCTAGATTAGAAGCTATAAGAATGTTTTTAGCTTTTTCAGTTTATAAAAATTTCAAAGTTTACCAAATGGATGTAAAATCAGCATTTCTCAATGGAGATCTTGAAGAAGAAGTCTACATGGAACAACCAGAAGGTTTTGTGAATAAAGATAATTCAGATCATGTTTATAGGTTGAAAAAGGCATTATATGGTTTAAAGCAAGCTCCAAGGGCTTGGTATTATAGACTGGATAAGTTTCTGCAAGAACAGGGGTTTACAAAAGGAGGTGTGGACAGTAATCTGTACTATCTAATCAAAGGTGAGGATATTCTGGTTGTTGAAATTTACGTAGATGATATCATTTTTGGTAGTAACAATGATGATATGAGTCATTCATTTCCTAACATCATGAAATCAGAATTTGAAATGTCTATGTTGGGAGAATTATCTTTCTTTCTTGGTCTTCAGGTATCTCAGCTTGAAAAGGGAATATTTATATCACAAAATAAATATGCCAGAGAGATGTTAAAGAGATTTTAAATGGATGATTGCAAACCTTTGGGTACTCCTATGGAGATAGGGCATAAGCTAAGTAAAAATGATGAATCACCTAAAGTAGAATAGTCTCTGTATAGATCTATGATTGGGAGTCTTTTATATCTCACTGCTTCTAGGCCTGATATTATGCAGGCTGTTTGTTTGGTTGCAAGATTTCAAGCTTGTCCTAAACAATCACATTTGAATGCTGTTAAGAGAATCTTTAGATATATTAAGGGTACACTTGATTTTGGTTTATGGTATCCTAGACACAATGATTTTACACTTCTTGCCTATACAGATGCAGATTGGGCTGGATGTCCTGATGACAGAAAAAGTACAAGTGGGGCAGCTTTCTTTCTTGGAGGCAGATTGGTTGCATGGCATAGTAAGAAACAAGATTGTGTTTCTCTATCCACAGCTGAAGCTGAGTACATTGCTGCTTCTTTATGTTGTACACAGGTACTTTGGATGGTATAATCACTTCTTGATATTAAGGTTGAGGTTAAAAAGCCTGTGTCTATTCTTTGTGATAACACAAGTTCTATCAATATGTCAAAGAATCCTATAATGCATTCAAGAACTAAGCACATTGCTATCAGATATCATTTTCTAAGGGAAAAGGTGATTGAAAATGAAGTTGGTTTGGAATATGTGCATACAAGTGATCAATTGGCTGACATCTTCACAAAGCCTTTGCCAAAGGAGACATTTGAAACTCTGAGACAGAGATTAGGAGTTTTGTCTCTTGTCTCTCTTCAATAGGTTATAGAGATATTAGATTCAGGGGGAGTTGTCTTCTAGATTATTTTAATGTCCTGAATCTCATTTGTACATAGTTCTTGTACATATTTTTTTTGTGGTTGGCAGTGTTACAATATTATGCATTTGATCAGTATGAAATAAAGTGTTGGTTTTGGCAAATTTTTTCAGAGGATTGCATTTACAAGAACAGGAATTTATTGGTTGTAATATTCTTTTTGCCTTTGACATTTTTATGTCAAAAAGGGGGAGAAATGAGTTATGGTTTCGCCATCAATGTCAAAGACAAAGGGAAAGTTTTGTAGCACATTTCACAATTGAGTATATTGTCTTTTCATTGATGCCAAAATGGTAGTGACATCAGTAACATGGTCTTCATGGTAATGACATCAATGACATGGTCTTCATCAGTGACATGGTCTTCATGGTAATGACATCAGTGCATGGTTTTCAGATCTCTCAGTTTTGATCTTGTATCTTGTGTGAAGTTGTTCTGACTTTGTTATATTGATAAGTGGCATTCATTGCATATTATCAATTTTGAATCAGGGCAAGGGCTTGTATCATTTGACAAAAGTTAATATGCATTATATTAACTTCATCTATATTGGCTTCATGACAGTGGCAGATCTGATGAAGTATGGTGTTCATTTCAGTGCTATAGTATTTGAAGTATATGAAGTATGTGAAGTATGTTAAGGTTTATAGTATTTGAAGTGGTAAGTGTGTTTGCTTAATACTTGACTAGTCTTAAACATTGTGCTCAACATTTATCTTTCTTAACCCTATTGCCCGTCATCACACTTTGCACTTTATGTTATAATTTCAAAGTGACCGGCGAGAGCAGGTTAGTTCCAAGTGATGACCGATCGAAGGCTGCATTAGTCATGGTGGGGTAATTCATATGGACCCCAATCCCCTAGCGCAAACGGTGGACATAAGTTGTGTTTAAAGCCATCGCATCCAACGATTAGGGTTTAATTTGAGATTGGCGGGCACCGCAGATCGGAGGGTTGGGTTTTAAATAGAAAGTATCTTCAAACGGTTAGTTCTTGCCTTTAAACTTGACGTTCACTATTGTTCAAAAAGGCAATAAAGGATGTTATTCCTTACATCTCTCACCGAAGATGAAGAGGCACTAAAATTGGATTTTTTGGTGAAAGAAAGAGTGACAATAAGAATGTTTCTAATTGAGAAGAATATGAAAAGGCAGAGTTCTTCGAAGGGGATTTATTTTTTTTGTTTTGTTGTTTGATTTTTATAAGAGAATATGATAAGATTGAGATAAAATATGATGTTGAAGTTGAACCGATTTTGAAGAGATTATATGATGGAATCTCATCTCGTATAAGGTTTGATTTTGAATGGCAAGTTGTAAGTGTTGCAGATTAGAGATGATATTGAAGGTTGTAAGAAGTTTTTGAGGATGGTATTTTTGTTTTGAAAATGTATTTTTGCAGGTATGAAGAAACATTTTTTTTAGGGAATTATGTTGAGGTTTTGAAAGAATGTTGGTTCAATAAATGAATGGAGTCCTTCAATGATCATGATGGATTAATGTTTGTTCAGAGAAAGTGAAAGTGATGAAAGACAATAATTTCTCAGTGAGGGTCAATTGTTTAGTTTTGCATAGGGAGAAAGTTCAAGAAATGGTGAATTAGTTTGAGATTGTTTTGCAGAGGTATGAAGTATTTTGAAGATCAAAATTGAATGATTGTAAATGTTGAAGACAGTTGAAGGTTGATTGCTAAGAATATATTTTGTTTGTTTTAAAAGGGAGAAATAAGGTTTTGTTTTTATTGAAACAGGGAAATCCCCTGAGTTATATTTTTCATTGAATGTTGATGTTGTAATGTCTGTGAGACATGCAGAGAAGTACAATAGGCCAGTGAGGCAGAATTGTAATGTCAGTGAGACAGTTGTAATCTGAAATTTGTGTTAAGCCAGTGAGGCAGTTGAGTGGTTTTTATACCCCAGGAGGGTTTTCCACTCGGGAAATTTCTTGTGTCAAGTTTTGTGTTGATACTCTGCATATTTTCTTTATTCTATCTGAAGAATTCTATAATTGTGTAATTAAATTAAGAAAAGGAGTAAAAAGTGTTAAAATTGTTAACAACACTGATTCACCCCCCCTCTCAGTGTTGTGTGTATTCCTACATACACTTCCAGTAGGTTAGCCTCCATCTTCATTGACTTATCAGCCTCTTGAACTGTCTTGTTCTTTCTTTCAACAACTCCATTTTTCTTGGGAGTCCTAGGAGCAGACAACTATCTTTTTATCTCATGCTCTTCATAGAAAATATTGAATTCATTTGATGTAAACTCACTTCCTCTATCATACCTTAAGCATTTGATCCTCAATTATAACTCATTCTCAACCATTGCCTTAAAAGCTTTGAACTTGTCTAGGGCTTCTGATTTCTCTTTTAGAAAAGTTACCCATGTCATTCTAGAATAATCATCAATAAGCAATATAAAGTACCTATCTCCTTCCAGGACCACACAAATTGGTATACATCAGCTTAAGCAATCCAGCAAAAAAATGTTCTTTACTCTTGAAACTTGTCCTTGTTTGTTTCCCAAATTGACATTCCTTGTGTAAATAGTATTAGCAGGATTCACAATCTTAGGTAAATCTCTCATAACTTGTACTAAGATTATCTTCACCGAGTTGTCAAAATTAATATGACTCATCCTTCTATGCCACAGCTAACTCTCATCTGTCTGAGCCAACAAAAAACAATCATTAGTTCCTCTCAAATGATAAACATTACCATTAGTCTTTTTACCATTGGAAATCACTATTCCAGAACATTCCATGATCTTGCATCCATTATCCTTGTATCTCAGTCATATCCTTTGTCACACATTTGACCAACACTTTAAAGATTATGCTTTAAACCCTTCACATATAGTACATCATTTGTGTTATGCTTACCATCAAAATAAATAGATCCTCTTCCACAAAACTTACTACCTGCATTATCTCCTAACCTAACCATTCCTCCATCATACTTTTCTAGAATTACAAACTTACTTTATCGCAACTCATGTGATGTGAACATGCACTGTCAATAATATACTTGTCCTTATCTTTCTCAGCCTGACAGACAAATAGGGCACTATCTTCGACTAGTTTTTCTTCTTTCATACAGCTAACCGGATTACTAGACACAAGTTCTTCCTTAATAGTAATAAACAAGCATTCATTTGCACTAGTACCATCAGACTCATCATCTATCACACCATCATGATCAAAATCTCTAACATAATGGCATTTCTCTATAGTCCTAGGTCTACTTTCAAATTTCTTCTTACCTCTCTCAATTCTCTCTAGACATCTGGAGGCATAGTGACCAATCTTACCACAAGAAAAGCATTTTAATGGTAATTTGCCTTTGAACTTACTGGTACCTCTTTGCATTCTATTCATAAAGTTGAATTCAATCTCATCAAGGTCATCATCTGATTCCATAGCATATTTCTGAGATCTTGAAGTTTTTTCTGAAGTGTTGGCTTTGAAAGGAGTCTCAGTCTTCGGTAGAGTGTCTCCAAACTATCTTATCTCAAAAGCTGTAAGCTTCCTGAGCAACTGATCTATTTTAATCTTTTTCACACTCATAACTTCTTCAATTACTAACACCCTCTGGCTATAGGATTTAGGCAATGACCTAAGAATCTTTAGCACAACCTCATCCTCCTTAATAGTTCCTCCAAGACCTTTGATTACATTGACAATTTTATCAATCTTTTACATGTAGATTGTTATGTTCTCATCATCACTCATCTTCAAGGCTTCATACTTTGCCTTCAGATTTTGTAATTTTGCACTTTTTACAGAATCATCTCCTTCGTACAAAATTTTCAACTTATCCCAGATCTCATGGGCAGTTTCTAGATCCATAACTTTCACTAACTTAGTATTAGATAGGGCATTTAACAGAGCATCTCTATCTTTTCAATTTAGCCTATATTGTTTGACTTCATCTTCATCTGATGGATCATTTTCAGGAATAGTATACTTTTTCTCTGCCATCTTCCAAACACTACAACCGAGATAAATAAGATGAATTTTCATTCATAACTTCTAGAGAGAATAATATGTTCCATCAAACTATGGAGACTCTTTTTTGTGTACCATCTTGTGTCTACCTCAAGCTATTAGGCTCTTTTCTGAGGAACCCTCACTCTGATACCAATTGTTGAAATGTGCAAGACAACTGAGAGGGGGAGGGTAAATCAGTTGTAACCAAAAACTATAAAACCATCAACACATCAACCACTTAATCACTATTATTGTAATTTAACCATGAAAGCATAAAATCAAAATTTAAACACATTCACACATTCAACACATGAGCCACCAGATTTTTTTACCTGGAAAACCCAATAAGGGAAAAACCACGGTGAGTGTTAGCTAACAATATAAATGATATATCAAAATTTACAACAAGGCTCACTGCCAATGGGGCTAACTACCCATAATGCTCACTACAAAGAAGGGTCTCACTGCCAATGGGGTGGCTCACTGCTAGAGTTGGTGAACTGAGATAGTAGCATCTATACTATGCCAAGGTTCAGTTCCATTGAAGCGCAATAAATTTCTTCTGCTCTGCTCTACTATTTCACTTCAGACTTATCTTTGCATCTTCACATGCTCATCAATCATTCATGACTTCATTTCATGTATTTATACAATTCATCAACCTTGGAATGAACATCAAGGTCGGCATTACAATCATCAACCATTGGAACAATCTCCATGGTCCGCATACATACATATTTAGCCAATATTAAAATTAGGTCTGGATGTAAATGGATTAGGGGAGAAGAGAAATAGTTGCAAACCACACTAAGCCTTAGCTAGGACTCAAATGCAATTTTCCACACAACAACACACTTTACAAACCTCAAAGCATAACTGCAAGTAGTGGAAACAACCAGGTCGGCCAAAACCAATGTTAACACTAAGACCATTAGGAACACACTTCATGCAAAATCTGAATTACACTTTGTGGACAAATCAAAAGATAGGAACATGATCTAGAGACTTCTACAAGTATGTTACAATCACAAAGAACATTTGCACAACCTCTAAACACTTTATCCATAAGATTCTTCAAACCAAAGCACTTGAACATTATTGTCAGCCACTGTCAAAAAGGAAGGATCACTTGTGGAGCACCAAATCATGAACCATTTAAACTGAAGGCACATAACATCATTACAAACTTAATTCTAGAACCACAGACTATAAAACCTAAATGCAGAGAAATGCAGAGCAGAATACATTCTCCCTATCACCATTAGATACACAGAAAAATAGTTTTTACTCTGGTGAACAAAACTTGCTCAAATCTTCATACATAGAAACTATAGACATCCCTTAACATAACTTCCAAATAGCAGAGAAAGATATTCAATCTACAGGATATTCAGAGAAAAACACTATACTGTTCTACTCAGACACTTGCTCAAACTCATTCAAATAATTTCCTTAGATGCTAACCTTAGGCGTTGACATTAATGAAAACACTTATTGCTCATAATGCAACAATCTCCCCCTTTGTCATTGATGGAAACACATGATGTGAAAAACCATAAAGATAAACAAACTTGCTTTGCTTCTTTTCTCCCCCATACTTTATGCTTTCTCTGATTGCAACTTTTCTTCTTAGTTTTTTCACATGAATTTCTATCCCCTTTTGACATCAATGGGAAAGGGTACCAGACCTTTTGTTTCTCTTTACTACTAAACTCCCCCTATCATCAACACTGCAATACTTACTGCTCTTAATCAGGAACTCATATCAGCAACATCTACTAGCTTCCCCTAAGAGGTAGCCTAAGAAACATCAATCTAGATCAAATAATGAGACTTTGAACACCACTAGACTGATGCATTTCCTATGCATCTTAGTTAAGATTAGGAGGGGTAATAACCCCTAGCTTCTATCTAAGATACTTAAAAGTATCCTTAGGCAGAGGCTTAGTGAAAATATCTACAATCTGATCCTTTGCAGACATACTCCATGTTTACTTCATTCTCTGTTACCTTTTCTCTCATAAAGTGATACCTTATTGATATATGCTTTGTCCTTGAGTGCATCACTAGATTCTTTGAAATATTTATAGCACTTGTATTGTCACAAAAGATTGAAATAGGTTCTTCATATGCAACTCTTATGTGCTTCAATGTTTGCTTCATCCAAAGCACTTGAGTGCAACAACGTGCCACAACAATATAGTCTACTTCTGTATTAGACAAAGAAACTAATTCTTGCTTCTTGCTCAGCCATGAAACCAATATGTTACCCAAGAGGAAAGCACCTCCACTTTTACTTTTTTTGTCATCAGCATTTCCAACCCAATTTGCATCTATATAAGCACTAAGAGTGAAATCAATATCTTTGGGATACCACAATCCATAGTCTGAAGTGTAATTTTATTACCTCATGATCCTCTTAATTGCCATCACATATGACTCTTTGGAATCTTCTTGAAATCTTTCCACAAGAAAGATTGCATGCATTGTGTCTAGTCTGGTATGGGTTAGATAAAGTAGTCCTCCAATCATAGACCTATACTTTTTCTGATTAGTCTTAGGTGATTCATTATTCTCGCTTAGCTTGCAACCAGTTACCATAGGAGTACATACTGTCTTAGAATCCTCCATTCCAAACTTATTCAACAACTCTTTCACATATTTGGACTAAGAAATAAAAAATTCCTTTTTCTAATTGAGTAATTTGCAGTCCTAAAAAGAAATTCATTTCACCAAACATAGATATCTCAAACTCCTTTTTCATTTCCTCTACTGCAAATTTCTTACACATACCTTCATTGCCTCGAAAGATAATATCATCATCATTAATTTTGAAATAGAGATTACTATATGTAGTACCTTTAATGAACCCTAATTGCAACAAATATTTGTCCAACCTTGCGTACCAGGCTCTGGGAGCTTGCTTTAGTCCATACAAGGCTTTCTTCAATCTGAACACCATGTCACCTAGGTCTAATGACTAAAATCTTTCTCATTGTTCAATGTAAACCTCTTCTTCTAGTTCTCCATTCAAGAATGCAAAATTTACATCCATCTGATACACCTTGAAATCTTTGTGTGATGCAAATGCCAAAAACATTCTTATTACTTCAATCCTTTCCACAGGAGCATAAATATCCTCAAAGTCTATACCTTCAACCTAAGAATATCCTTTCCATACCAGTCTTGTTGTGTTTCTTACTACTTCTCCATTTTCATTCATCTTATTTCTAGAAACCCATTTAGTTCCAATCACATATTTATCAGTAGGTCTAGGAACCAATTCCCAAGTTAGATTTTTATCTATCTGCATTAGTTCTTCTTCCATAGCTTTTACCCAACTTTCATCTTTACAATCTTCACTTACAGTTTTATGTTCAATCTGTGAAGGCAAATAGTAGTTCACTTGTTCCTTTGTAGCTCTTTTCCTTGTCAATGCTTTTGTCAACAATTATCTAATCTTCAGAATGATTAATCCTTACATACTTGGGAGTCTTAACAACACTTTCTAGAGCCTTTTCTTCATTGACTATAATAGGAGGTTCATCTAATTCGTATCCACTAAGATCTGATGTTATTTCCCTATCTTCAACAACCTTCACATTAGAACTCTCAATGACCTTTCTCAATCTCTTATTGTAGCACTGGTAGGCCTTACTCTTAGTAGAGTATCCAAGGAAAATTCCTTCCTCACACCTAGCATCAAACTTGCCTAACTCCTCATCTCTATTGATATAACATTTGCTTCCAAAAACTTTGAAATATTTCACTGTGGGAACTCTTCCATACCACAATTTATAAGGAGCTTTAGTACCATTACCTTTGACTTGGACTCTATTTTGAATGTAGACAACAGTATGTATAGCTTCTCTCTAATACACTTCCAATAGGTTAGCCTCCATCATCATTAGAAGCTTCTTGAACTATCCTGTTCTTTCTTTCAACAACTCCATTCTGCTCAAGAGTCCTAGGAGCATACAACTATCTTTTTATCCCATGTTCTTCATAGAAAATGTTGAATTCATTTGACGTAAACTCACCTCCTCTTTCAAACCTTAAGCATTTGATCCTCAATTGTAACTCATTCTCAACCATTGCCTTAAAAGCTTTGAACTTGTCCAGAGCTTCTAATTTATCTTTTAGAAAAGTGACCCATGTCATTCTAGAATAATAATCAATAAGCAACATAAAGTACTTGCCTCATTGTAGGACAACACAAATCTGTATGCACCAACTCAAGCAATCCAACAGAAAATTGTTCTTCACTCTTGAAACTTGTCCTTGCATATTTCCACAATTGACATTCCTTGCAAATAGTATTAGTAAGCTTCATAAGCTTAGGCATATCTCTCACAACTTGTACTGAGCTTATCTTCACCAAGTTGTTGAAATTGATATGACACATCCTTCTATGCCACAACCAACTCTCATCTGTTTGAGCCAACAAACACCAATCATTAGTTCCTCTCAAATGATAAACATTACCATTAGTCTTCCTACTAGTGGCAATCACTATTTTGGAGATTTCCATGATCTTGCATCGATTATCCTTGAATCTCAGATCATATCCTTTGTCACACATTGGACCAACACTTAAAAGATTATGCTTTAAACCCTTCACATAAAGAACATCATCTGTGTTATTCTTACCATCAAACGGAATTAGAACATATTTATGAGATCTTGAATTTTTTTTGAAGTGATGGCTTTGAAAATAGTCTCAGTCTTTGGTAGAGCATCATCAAACTCTCTCATCTCAAAAGCTATAAGCTTCTCTAGCAATTGATCTTTTGTAATCTTGTTCACACTCATAACTTCTTTAATTTCTAACACCTTGTGGCTATAGGATTTAGGCAATGACCTAAGAATCTTTAACACAACCTCATCCTCCTTAATAGTTCCTCCAAGGCCTTTGATTCCATTAAAAATTTCATCAACCTTTTGCATGTAGATTGTTATGTTCTCATCATCACTTATCTTCAAAGCTTCATACTTTTCCTTTAGATTTTGTAATTTTGCACTTTTTACAGAATCATCTCCTTTATACAAATTTTTTTAACTTATCCCAGATCTCATGAGTAGTTTCCATATCCATAACTTTCACTAACTTAGTATTAGATAGGGCATTTAACTGAGCATCTCTAGATTTTCCATTTAGATCATATTGTGTAACTTCATCTTCATCTGATGGACCATTTTCAAGAATAGTATAATAAATATTATTGTAATTTAACCATGAAAGCATAAAATCAGAACTTAAACACATTCACAGATTCAACATATGAGACACTAGATTTTTTTACGTGGAAAACCCAATAAGGAAAAAACCATAGTGAGTGTTAGATCACTTGATATAAATGATATATCATAATTTACAACAAGGCTCACTTCTGGAGGCTCACTGCCTAGAATGCTCACTACGAAAGAAGGGGCTCACCACAAATAGGGTAGCTCACTGCCTATGGGTGGCTCACTACCAGAGTTGGTGAACTGAGATAGTAACATCTATACTATGCCAAGGTTCAGTTCCATTGAAGTGCAATAAATTTCCTCTACTCTTCTCTACTATTTCACTTTGCACTTATCTTCACATCTTTGCATGCTCATCAATCATTCATGACTTCATTTCATGTAATTATACAATTCATCAACCTTGGAATGAACATCAAGGTCGGCATTACAATCATCAACCATTGGAACAATCTCCAAGGCCAGCATACATACATATTTAGCCAATATTCAAATTAGGTCTGGACCTAAATTGATTAGGGGAGAAGATAAATCAATGCGGACCATGCCAAGCCTTAGCTAGGATACAAATACAATTTTCCATGCAATAGCACACTTTACAAACCTTGAAGCATAACTACAAGTAGTGAAAACAACCAGGTCAGCCAGAACCAGTGTTAACACTAAGACCTTTAGGAACATGCTTCATGCATGATCTGAATTACACTTTGCAAACCAATCAAAATATAGGAACATGATCTAGAGACTTCCACAATCATGTTACAATCACCAAGAACATTCACACAACCTCTAAACACTTTATCCATAAGATTCTTCAAACCGGAGCACTTGAACATTACTATCAGCCACTGTCATAAAGGAAAGATCACTTGCAGAGCACCAAATCATGATCCATTTGAACTAAAGGCACATAACAACATTACAAAATTAATTCTAGAACCACGGGCTATAAAACTTAAATGCAGAGAAGAATACATTCTGTCTGTCACCATTAGATACACAAAAAAATAGTTTTTACTCTGGTGAATAGAACTCACTCAAATATTCCTACCAGAGGCTCAAACTTGAAGCATAGCAACTACAGACATCCCTTAACATAACTTCCAAACTACAGACAAAGATATTCAATCTACAAGATATGTAGAGCAAAAAATATACTATTCTTCTCAAACACTTGCTCAAACTTATTCAAATAATTTCCTTAGATGCTGAGCTTAGGTGTTGACATCAATGACAACACTTATTGATCATACTTACAACACCTCTTTCACAATGTCTCCTGTTGCACCTTCATTCTCCTTCAAGTGTTCACTCAACCAGAACAACTTCTTGATCTTCTCAATTTCTTCCTCAAGCAATTCATGCTCCTCAACAACTAAATCTTGAGCATCCTCACACAAATATGTATGGAAATTAGAAGCCTTCCATGTATCTACTTTCTTATTGCTCTATATCCTCTATTGCATTCATCATCTCAAATAAATTAGCCTCAAAATGCTCAAGTTTTACCTCATTTTATTTTGCTGCTCCAACTTCTTTTCCTTCATTTTTACCTGCACTATTCAACTCCAACTTGTTGATTTTCTTCATCTATTCTTCCCATAGAAGATCAGTCTCCTCTTCTCCCACTTGCTTGTCAAATATAGGACCTTCTAACTCTGGCATCTCAGATTCTCCATCTGCTACATTTTTTTAAGTTCTATCACTATATCCAATTCTTCATCTTCTTTATTTTGCACCATATCATCTGCTACAACTTTTCACTCTTCATACTCAGCTACAATGTCATTACCTTCCTCTATATTATCATACTCCAGAGGAAGTGTAGCTATTGTTGCTACATCAATTTCAATCTATTCATTCATGTCTTCCAAAAGACATGCCTCTATTGCAATTTCCTCTTCCTTTTCACTCTCTTTCTCCATGCCTTCCTCATGGCATGCTGCTACAATCTCTAATGCCTCCACTCTTATCAAGTATTTGTGAATTGCTTCTTGTTCACATCATTGTCCCAAACATTCCATGTCTTTCCATTGATCATTTTCTGCTACAACTTCATGTTTTGCCTCTACAAAAAGACATGCAATAGCTTAATACTCTTTCTTCTTCCATTCTTTTCTCTCCTTGCTTCTCTTATTTTCTAATTTTCTTTCTTTTGGGATTGTATGGGTTGTTCCCACATGCTTCTCCTTTCATGCCCTTTCTATCAAAGGACTACAACACTTCTTCTCATCCTTTACAACCTCAATTACAATCTCTTTTCTTGCCTCTTGATCCTTTTGCACAAGGATCTCCTCTTCTCCTTTTTTATTTTTCATATATGCTGCCATCTTTTCTTTTTTCTCTTCATCCTTAAAAGGATTCTTAGCCACTCCTTCATTTTTCTCTTTATCTTTCTCACCTATTACAAATTTGATATTGCTCTCTCCTTTAATACATTCATTAGGGCATACTGTTGTAATTTCTTTTGCCACTTCCTCTTGTTTATCCCATAATGGATTCAAAACATATTCCTTCCAATCTTTGATTACACTATATGTGTTATAATTATAATTATGTACAACTTCACTATCCCAATGCCAAGTTTGACCCAATAAAACATGAAAAAAATCCATGGGCACTATGTTACATACAATTTCATCCTTGTATCTTCCAATGTAAAAATTTACAATGCTTTGTTCACTTACCCGAATTTGATGACCTCCTTGCAACCAAGAAATGTAGTATGGCCTTGGGTACTTCATCCTCTTCAAGTTCATCTTCTCAACCATTTCTGATGCAAACAAATTATCTCTCCTACCATTATCCATCGTCACATTGTAGCATTTTGACTAGAATTGCAAACAGTTTGAAACAAATCACTCCTTTAGATGGGCTCTTGTTTCTCTTTTCATGGCTTCAAATATTCCTTCTTTGTCATCAAATACTCTTCATGTCTCCAAGGCATTTTTCTAAGAAATTGTAGCACACTCTCAATCTGCACACACAGACATTTAGAGCCAACGCTCTTGGTAATCATAAGTTCTTCTTGCAACAAAACTCCCACAACTATCCTCTACCCAATGAGATTCTAGAAGATGCACCTCTCCAATACCTCTTCTACTCACTTCCTGTCAGTGGAAGTAGTCTACACCTTCTACCCAGCTTCATCTCTACTGGAGCATAGCTAACATGATTCTCATAGAATCAACTCTCTCTCATGGCTTCACCGATTTATTCTTCACCATTCTTTGCCTGCAAGTACCGGTGCATACTCTACACTCTCAAGATCTCGTGGCTCTGATACCAGTTAATGCAAAGAGGTACTCCTTCTTGTTGCACACACTCCACTCAATTCCACAACACAAGTAAATACCAAGATTGCTACAGAAACAAATAGGGACTCTCTAGTCTCAACACGAATACTCATAACAAAATAAAATATTGGAAAACATGCTTCATTTATTGCATTCAAGTAATAAAGAAATCAAAATTAATACATATAATTTGCCATCCATGGCCTCCCATACATACTCTCATCCTCACATTCCTCTCTTCTAAATCTGCATATACCTATACCTTATCTCATCAAATTTGCATATAACTCAATTAAGAAAACATACACTTCATAGCTCTTCAAAAATGCACAGAAGTCCTTCACTTTCCTCTGAAATCTGCAATAGCAATCAACTACTTTCCTTTGAATGAATCAGCCTCTACATGAGGTGTCTCCCCTCTCCTAGGTACATTCCTTGTCTTTTCCCATGCCACCTTTTAAATCTGAATTTATTTCTCTTCTTATGGTTATATGAATCTAACCCAAATTCTCTCTTTTGGGCACTCCTCTTCTATCTTTTCTTTGGCATTTAGAATACATATTTTAATATCTGCCACAAACTCTTTTCAACACCCTTGTCTAAAATAAAATCTAGATTTTGTTTTTCTATTTGCCTCCAACGCTTCACATACTAATCTGTAATTTTATTTTCTTTATTTGAAATTGAAATAATTCCACCTAAATCCCCAAGAGACGTCTCTTTTCTTTCTTTCTTTTAATTTTTTGTTTTAAACAAATTACAATTTTCTCTAATGAGGCGTCACATTTCCCATATTGGTGCTTGCTATTCTTATTTGAATTTTTCTTTTAATTCCCATCGACCTCCCTTCAATTAAAATGCATCAAAGAATAAAATAAAATATCCCAAATGACACCTTATGAAGTTGTGCCAAAAATTTTCATTTGTGTAACTGTGACAATGCGTGAAATCAGGTGTCGGTAGGTGAAAAAAATCAACGTTCTCTGTTTGGCCCAAAACATTTCTCAAAGGTGTGTTATGACCCCTTCAAGTCCTTTACAAAAGGATTCACTCCAACCCTCATAAATTTTGAAATTTTAAAACCGGCGAAACACTTTTGACATTAACGACACAAATTTCTAGCATTAATTTCTCCCAAATAGAAAAAGATATGACTTTGATTTTTTGTTCACATTTGACATGGTACCTCCAAGAATGCCCCTACAAAAGGATTCTACTCTAGCTGTTATGAATTTTTAAGAATAAATTTCACAAAACTACATGTAGTGTGTTGAAACTGTGAATTGATGAAAGTTTGATTCTTACAATTTTGTGCCAACTTTGAAGTCCCCTAATGCTTAGATATGCCAAATGAAACCCAAATCCAAACCAAAATAGGAATAAAATAAAATACAAATTATTTTGTTGATGCTCATCGCCAGTAAGCCGAAATGCTCCTACATCAAAGAATGATACCCATGACTTTAACCTATCTCAACCTAGTTTTGCACTTGAAATGGCTTACCCTTTCTTAAATACATTCTATCTAGGTAAGAACTATCACTAGCTAGGATGGTCAACAAGCATCCCATAATACTTGCCACCATCATTAGCTGGATCAATGAATAATCAAGACACCTTCGACAAAAAATAAGGAGTCCACAATTCCTCAAACCTTCCAAGTTAGTGGATGCAGACATCTATCACATCCATGCTACTAGTGAACTTATGACATCTAGGTATGGTTTATAACTTGGCCTATAACTTACATGGTAATGGTGAAGGCTGACTAGACCTATCATCTTAGAGACTTTAGTCATTCATTCATCTAGGCTAGGCTTTGGAGAGGTCACTCAATACCTCTAGCCTCAAGCATCATGATTTGTTGTACCAATATAGCTATGAGAATCTTTGGGGTTTCTCCTTCTCTATGTTATATTTCACCATCGTGAGGTGGGTTTTTTGTTTTTACTGTGGGTTTGAGTGGCATTGTTTATTGTTGCTTCATTTGGGTTCTCAAGTCTTGTTCCTTGTGTGAAAACTTGGTTAGTTTGAAGGACCATTTTGAGGGACCCTCATGCCACTTGAGTTTTTTCTATATCCCTTTCAAGGTGATCTACCTTGTTGTCAATTTGAATGACTTTATCCCTATAGCTGGCCAAGCTAGGTTCTTGCCTTCAGTTTTTTGACAAACTGGAACTCATTAGGCTCTTGTTTGGCCATATTTGATTTCAAAATCACCTCTCAATATTGAACCCATGTAGGGTTATCAAAGGTAGTAAAATATTTGCCCAAAATGCATTATTATCATGCTTGGGGTGCCCACCATTCGAATCAATATCCTCATAATTATACCTATTTTAAATAGGGTTCATGGGATTAGGATTGATATACCAATGGAATAAGGGGGTAAGGGGTTCATTAGAGGGATTTTATTCCCCAGGTCCTATCAATCCTGACATATTTGGAGGTACCATGGGTACCAAAGATAAATGAGATGTTGGAAGAGAAGAAAAAGTTAGATGGAATAGTATGATAAAAGTGAAATAATGCTTCTAAAAAAGGATTCACTCTTCACATTGAGTTTACCAAAATATGTGTTGATCCAAATCTACTCCCCACTATTGTGTATGAGTTGGACTTAGGATAGCACACATGGAACTGAAAGGTAGAGGATATGTAACAATCTCATATGCTAATGGTTTACACCAAACTTCACAAATTCATCATTCTTTCCCCCTAGGCATTGTACGAACTTTTTCTTTAAACCTTATCTAGATTTTGAATTAGTTCATTTAGGATGGAGGAAGGGATGGTAAAAATATAGGTTTGGGAACCAATAGGATGTGTGTGTAGGGTCTACAAAGTAGGAAGGAGGTTAGATACAAGATACATACGGATGGTGGAATAAGGAATAGAATGGGGCATGTGAATAGATGAAGACATGCAATGAGGTGTTTACATAGGGAGGGAAGGAGGAATAGAATGAGGAATGGAATGGGGAGTAACCATAATGTATGGAGAGGTTGTGGCAATAGAGATAACACTACTAGTAACAATGGATGTGGTAGGGGTAATGTAAGAGGTAAGTGTTATGGAGGTGGTAGGTGAATTGGTAGTGGGTTGAATAGGAGAGGTGGATATGAAAAACTGCATATGAGATGTGGGTATGGTCAGAGGATTAAATTTAGGAGGTAGGCCACATTGTGTAAAAAAATCACATGGAAAGTAGGAGTAACATACATCATGAGAGTGGATAACGGTAGAAGAGGGCATGGCCATGGATGGAGGGATGGTAGATGCACTAGTTAAAGATCTAGGAAGAGAAACCTTAGCACCAATGATTTGTAAGATCTCTAACCCAACTGGTTTTTTAATGAGCAAGTTATGAATCATATCTATTGATTGTGTAAGACTTCCACCCTAAAGCTAAATTAACAAGTTCTTGTTAAGCCACATGTTCCTCATAATAATAATCATTTTCATGTTCAATAATAGGTGTAATGATGGTGCTTATGAGAACATCATTAGGTGCACCATTTATTGTAGATTGAGCCATGTGAGGATTCAAGTGTGCATCATTTGGAAAGGGGTGTGAGATGAATCCTATTTTGGCATGTCAAGAGCTCACAAAACCTAATAAGATAAAATAATATGGGAATTATTAGAAGGGCTAATACAAAAAAAGTTATTAATTAGACTTAAAAGTATTGTGGAGCATAACCCTAAAGGAAAAAACAAATATGCATAATAATATCAAGAAATGATAAGAAAAACCTTAGAAGAAGTATCTAGTAATAAATAACCATGCAAAAGCACAAGCAAACCTTGGTTAAATTTGATGTGAAAGATAAGTAATAAAAAAAAGTAGATCCAAAACCCTAATGAAGGAGGAGAACCCTAAGAGAAAACCTTAGGATAAGTAGGAATATTGGGTTCACCAAATAATGTAGAGGAATAAATCATGTACTATATAAATAATCTCATATTTGCCTCTATCTCATATAAAAATATATATAATTTATCAAGGTAGAGAAATTACCTATTTGGTAGTATCATAATTTTCAATGCCATTTCATTGAACTTTAGTTGTTTCAAAGAAATTATTCTCTAGTTGAATATGAACTATCAAATTAATGTATAAAACTTTCATATTATCTACCATTTATCAACCTTAGTAAGAAGAGATTACCATGAATAATTTTAATTATGTTGCTTTTGATATTGGGTTGGCACTATAGAGGTAGGGGTCCCTAGGGTTCATCTGTAGAGAAAAAAATTCTATTCAATCCTAAACACTATGAGTTTCATCCTAACTATTGTGAGATCCTTAATCTAATGTGCAAAATTGATCTGTCATGCGAGAATGAATTGATAGATTGTGCACTTGAAGAACTACCTATCTTTGCCTTCCTAGTATGTGAATCTATAAAGGTTGTGTTTAGAGACGTCATTCAGGAGTTTTCCAACTCAATAGGTGAACCAATTTTCCTAGGTCAAACCCCTTCGAAAGTTAGATTAACAATGATGAATGATATGAAAGAAAACTTGCACAAACATGCAAATGGCCTATATGATGATGATGTGGATTTGATTGTATATTGCCCTCTAGAAATCAAATTGTGATTTAATGATTTTCTTCTATGTCCTCTTTTTCTTGATGTGAATTAGTTTTACATTGAATTTCTTCAAATACCATGACATAACAACATGTTACACAAAAGTGTGTTAAGTTTGGCTCATAAGAACTAGTAGAAAGACACAAGATAGTTGAATTATGAATATAATTATTTCAATATGGGAATCACTAAAATAGGTCAATTTTGCATCAAGACAAGAAGTGAATGCATAGAAATAAGTGCAAATGTAAAATCAGAATGCAAAAGGGTCAATGTATGAAAATTGATACAAATAAAGATAAAATGAATATAGATACGAATAAGAATTGGAACAAATTGAATTTTAAATATAGTTATTTAAATATAACGATCATTAAAATATGTCGATCTTGCATCACTTTGAAATGAGACTTAGGGGTAAAATGATCATTTCAAGACAAGAAGCATATGCATAGAAATAAGTACAAATATGAAATGAGAATGCATAAAAGATGAATGTATGCAAATTAATACAAATAAATATAAAATGAATATAGATAAGAATAAGAATTGGGCCATGAACCAAACCAAAGACAAGAGTTATCTTTTATTAGGCTTATCTTTTTCTTTTCTGTGTTATTTTATTTACTGTAAAATAATTTATTTTATAACTATACTTTATTAGGGTTTTATCATATGAAATAAAAAAGGATCAAAGTATTTGGGGAGAAGTTATTGTAAATAAGTGCATTATATTTTATACATTTTAATATAGAGGATTTAATTTAATTTTCTTTTTCATTTCTACATAATTAAATTAAATAATTTATAACTATATTTTTTTAGGGTTTTATCATATCAAATATAGAAGAATCAAAGTATATATTTTTCTAAAGATAGATATGCTACTTTTACACCAAATCTCATAGGTCACTTGTTCTGCATCTTAAGTCAAAATCATGCTTGCCAAGAATACATTCTACAGGCTTCCTAATTCTCTTCTTTCTTTAATACTATCAAAAATACTAATAAAAGATGATGTCCATTGTTGTATTCTTTCCAAGAGGTGGAAATTTCTCTACACTCAGATCCCTGAACTCACTTTAAGTCCAGATCTTGTTATGGGACCTGGTTGCCCTTCCCTCAATCCACTCCTTGTGTCCAAGGGTTGAAAATATAATTTCCTAAACATCTTTCTTCTGCATTCACAAAATTTTGAGGCCTTTCACCTCAAAAACACCAGGTTCGATCATAAACAATGACGCTTCACTCTGTTCAACGAGCCAGGTTCAATCATAACTCCACCCTGTGCTACCTTTTTATGTTCAAGTCTGGTAACACTTGATCTGTATGACTACATTCTCACAAGATAACCAATTAATTTCATTGGATTCTCCCACCTCCTTGTTACCTACGTAATATTCAATTGATAGATGAGTCTTTAGTCTCCTTCATTTCTCTCTGACCTCTTTTTCAAAAACTTGTAATAATAGGAGATTATAGGTTAAACAATGTTGTAATCTTTTCATCCACTATTAAACATTGGATAATGTGGAAAGTAAAGTCTCTATCTATTAATTGTCCCAAACTCAAAGTGTTGTTAGGGTACATGATTGAGGATTTGAGTGTAAATGGTGCAAGGTTCTATGAGTTTTCTTATGCCATATTTGACCTTAAAATGCATTGTGCAAGTACTCCAAGGGGATTGGACATGAGTTGCTCACAAGGAGAAAGACCAGGAGTTATTTCAGCAAATAGATTTCTTCACATATTAGGCAATTTCCAGTCCTTGGAGGAAGTTACCATCTTCATTGATGAACCCTTTGAAAGGGAAGTAGAGATGGATGCTCCTCTACTAAACCTACTTCACCAACTTCCATATCTTCAGTTGCTTGAAATGTTGGGCTTCTTTGTTCAGGTATTTTCTTAAACTTTCAAATCTCAAGATCAATACTTCTAAGTTTAAGTTGATATTAGAAAATTTGCATTTTGAATATATATAAATGAAATATGAAATAATTGTTTTGAAGCAATTCATTAGAACTTGGCTTATAGTTGCTACTGCAACGCAAGAGTTTACAAGAGATCCTATACCTATCTGCCCTGCCTCTCCACATGCTAACCTCATGAAAATCCCAACAAGGAAATTGACAATAAGGAAATTGTAATAATAGGTTGCTTGCTTCAGAGCATGTCCTTTCTTGAAAGAATGGAAATTTGGGTACCAGAGGAAAGCATCCCAACTAGCAAGGATAATTGTAATGTAATTGTAATCCATGGTTTGCTTGAACTATAGGCTTAAAAAACTATGGCCTTTAAACTTCATAACCATCTCCTCTATAATAACTTGTTTATGGTATTTGATTCCATGCTCTTTTTACTTTTTATCCTGAAAGTTGTTTATGTTGTTGAAGCTCCATTTTCTTTTCCTAGAAATAAAGTCTGGTGATTAGTTTTAAAGTATATAGAATGATTACGAGAATCTTCAATGAATATTTTCCTTTATTAGAATGAAGGAAAATAATAGATGCTAGTACATACTGCTCACATTTAATGTTATTTGTATGAGCATGTCTTAGCTAGAGCTGTTAAAATTGTGATGCTTTTATTGTTTTGTATCAAGGTATTCCAAAGTTCCACTTTCAATGTTTTAAATTCCTACCATCCTTTTTAACATCGGGTGTTCAGAACCATCTACATGTTCATGTTGAATATAAAGGGAAACAAGAAGATTAAATTCAAAGAATAGAACAACAAACAATGAAAAGACAAATATTAAACAATCACATGGAGACAACAAGAATTATGTGGTTCACAATTAATGGCTACATCCAATGGAAAAGCAAGAGAAACTCTATTTTATTAATGCACAATAGCTTATACAAAGTATTTCCATTAGTGATGATATAAGAAAAGAAGTCTCATTCTTAATAGACACAATGAATAGTGCCAAGAGTAAAAAAGGAGTATCTAAAGGGACATGGTCAAAGAGACCAGTGGACTTCACATACTCAACAATCTCCCACTTGAAGTCCAATCCACTGCTGCAAGTAGTCACTCCTAGAGACATCTCCACTTTTCCAAGCTTATTGTCACATTTCCACCAAACCAAGAGAAGCTTTGTTGAATTGAAGCTTCTCCTTTGTGACTACCTTTGTGAGTGCATCATTTGGAATCACACTAGTATGTACCTTTTCCAAAATTAGCTTGCCTTCTTCAAGAACACTTCAAATGAAGTGATAACGTAGCTCAATATGCTTTGTCCGATTGTGAAAAGATGCATTTTTAGCTAGATGAATGTCACTATTGTTGTCACTAAACAGAGTGAAAACATGTTGTTTGTAGCCTAATTCACCCAACAACGCTATAACCATATCATTTCCTTAGCACCTTCGATGAGAGCAATGTATTTCACTTTGGTAGTTAAGAGTGCAACCACTTGCTGAAATCTAGAAACCTAACTAATCACTGCCCCAACAAAAATGAAAACATAACTAGTAGTTGACCTCATTTTGTCCAAGTCACTAGCCATATCAAAATCAACATAACCTTGCAGTTGTGCATCTTTACCTCCAAATCTCAAAACATAATTGGAAGTGCTCTTGTGGTATCTCATAATCCACCGTGTTGCATCCCAATGAGCTTTACCAGGATTTCTCATGTGTCAACTGACTACTCCCACTACATGAGCAATGTCCAGTTGTGTCCATACCATTGCATACATGAGACTCCCAATAGCAGATGAGTAAGGCATTCCTTTCATATACTCTTTTCCTCCTTGTGTCTTTGGACACATCTCAGAGGATAGGTGAAAATGATTAGCAAGAGGCATGCTTACAGTCTTTGCACCCTTCATATTAAACCTGTCCAAAACCTTATCAATGTATCTTTCTTATGATAATTTGATTTCCTTTTTCTACCTGTTCTTGATTATTGTCATACCAAGAATCCTCTTCTCTACCCCCAAAACTTGTTAGCCAAATTCTACTTTATCTTTCTAGCAATATTCATACTAGTGTTGGTTACTAGCATATCATCAATGTACAAAAATAACAAAACAAACTCATCATTCTCCAAAACATTGTCATACACACACAAGTCAAATTCGCACCTAGTAAACTGTTACTCAACCATGAAGGAATTAAACTTGAGGTAAAATTGTCATAGGGCTTGCTTCAGCCCATACATTTACTCCTTTTCAATCTACACACAAAATTTTCACACCCTACTTTCTTGAAAAATTCTAGTTGCTGTATATACAATTCTTTGTCTAAGTAGCCATGGAGAAACATTGTCTTAACATCAATCTACTCCAACTCATGGTCATAGATAGCTACTAGACCAAAAACTACCTAAATGGTTGTCATCTTCACAATGAGTGAGAAGATTTCATTGAAATCCACACCCTTCTCCTAGTCATATCCTTTAACCATTAGTCTGGCTCTATATTGTTTCCTACCACCACCTTCTTCTTTCAATTTATAAGCCCACATATTTTTCAAAGTTCTCTGATTTGGTGGAAGATGGATCAAGTTCCACATGTGGTTTTCCATCAATGTATCCATTTCCTCCCTCATAGCTTCAATCCATTTCTCACTATTCATATCATTACATACATTGTCAGCTTTGCTTGATCAGAGATCAATAGATGATGCACAAAATCATCAAATTTGGAAGGAATTTGATGCTCCCTGGTGGACTTGCTCAACTGAGGAATTGACTCCTATGTGTTGTGACCCTGCAAATTACCCTATGAAACATTGGGCTAGCTATTTTCCTATGAATTTCCTTGCAAATTACCCTACGTTGAATATTCATGGCAAGGCAATGAATTTCCTAGTGCCAAACTTTTCAAATTTCCTAGTGCCAAACTTGGTAAATTCCTTAAATCTGTCATTGGCTACATTGAAATTGAATCAACAGGCTGTGATGAGTATGAACCAACAAGATGCATTGAAAAAGACTGAGATGCTTGTGTTGAAATGAGGGGTGACAGATTAGAATGAATATCCTACATTGAAGTGGGCAGCGTTGAATTCATATCGATAGGCTACGTAATACTTAATCTCCCTTACACCATGTTTTTAAAACACAAAGGTTGTTGACTTAAATGTGAATAGGAATTTGTAATGGGCGATGAAAGGGAGACAAACTCTTGCACCAAGTAAGGAGTATGTGGTGCTTGGTTCTCATTACAATGAGGCCATAGGGAACAAGGTGAACATGGTGGCACATAAGGAGCTAAATTCTACTCCAAGTCTCTATCATAAGTAGGCAGAAATGGAATATGAGGTGCCAGACTTGGCATGTCCAAATGTTGACTTCCCTATACATCTGTAAGTGGCAACATATTTAAACCATTAGACTAAGTTGAAGATCTTCCTACCAAGCCATATCTCTTCCAGAATCTCAAAATCCAACTAAAATAATGGGCCATGGTTGATCAAGTACACAACCATATTGATTGAACAAAAAATGGAATGTCAAAGGTTGAAGGTGAAGAGATATTTAAAAGTATTATTGTTGCAGATATGAAACAAATTTTCAAACAGGGAAATCTCAGCCCATGGGAAGGGTGTAGAGGTGAGAAGAAGTGATTGTTTGTAAAATAAGCCATGAAGGCTTTGTGTACAAATTTGTGAGAGAGAGGCCATTGAAGGCCATGAATGTGAATGTAGTTTAGATTTTTTAGATTTGTGTAATCTATTAAATGTATGAGAGTTTAATTACAATAAAATAAACTAGGCATTTTATTTGCAATCTACATTGTGTTGTGAGTTTGAGTTGTTTGGAGTAGGAAGGAGTCCCTCTTGCATCAAATGGTATTAGAGTCAAAGGTTTTGAGAGTGTAGAGCCTACACCAGAACTTGTGGGTGGAGAGTGAAGAGGTTGTGTTGCACGAGAGTTCAAAAGAATTGTTGCAGGTGTGTGAGGAGTCCTAAACAATTGAGAGTTGAGAGAAGACATTGAAGTCGTAGAGAGAGTTGATTATGTGTTGTAGGTTGTATAATGTGGCCAAAGTGTTTGTGAAAATATCGAAAAGAGAGAGCACGAGTTTGGCCTTAGGTAAGGCCTTTAGAATTTCATTTATTGAGAAAAGAGAAATAAGGCTAGAAGAAGAGAGTTGGGGAACAATTCAAGAACAATGTGTAGAGATTTTCATAAAGATGGATGCATTGGAGTAGAGTATAAAGATGGAGAAGAATAATGAGATAGAAAAAAAGAAAGCAAAAAAGCATATGGGTAAGGCAAAGACCCATTATTTTTTTTTTTATTATTTTTTTGTAGATAAGTTTCTGTATGCAAGGGAAGAAGATGAGGAAGAAGATGAAGAGGCAATTCATGAATAATTGAGAAGAGTGGAGATGAGATTAGAGAGATTGGAGATTGCAGCAACAATGGACCAAGAGGGTGATAAAAAGGAAGGTATAGTGGTTAAAAAGAGAAAAGTTACAGTAGAGGATGAGAAGAAAGACAAGAGTAAAGAGTTTGTAGTGAATGCATGCCTTGATGAAGGCATGATGAAAGAAGAAGATGTGAGTACAATGGTTGAAAATGAAGAGGTGAGCAATGAAGATGAAGGAGAAAAGATTAGAGGAGAGGTGGCTAGAAATGTAGTTAAGGTTGTACTGGTAGAGCATGAAGATACCATAGTGAATGGTGAAGATAGGGATGATTTAATGTTGCAGATTTTGGTAGTAGAAGAAGAGTGGTTTGATAAGCTTTCCAGTGAGGATGAGAAGATGGATGTTGCAGCAGCAAAAGAGAATGAGTTAATTTATAAAAAAATTAATTTCATTTATGATTTATCATCCATAGCGAGAGTAGAAGAGGATGTTGTTGTAGAGGATAAAGTTGTAGTTATAGAGTTGTGTGTAGAAGATGCATGTTTGTGCATAGAGGTTGTAGATGATGGTGCAGGTGGAACTTGGTGGAGGTGGTCAGTTTGTGGTGGGTTGGATCCCATGAAAGAGGAGAGGAGAGTATAGACTATTTGGAAGAGGAGGACAGGCTATTGTGGACATGAGTCCATAAGAGGAAGCAGGAAGAAGGTGCACACTTGGTGGAGGTGGATGACAAGTGTCTCGACGAAATGCTTTAAGAGGTGGAAGAAGAAATTCACTTAGCCTAATACAACAATGCAGTTTGTTGTAGGTTGCATTCAACCTAGAAGAGTGGTCATTGGAATCTCTCAACATCACATAACTTTAAAGTCAACACAAAATTGAAAGAATCAATTTTTTGTTGATTCATAGTTTCAACACTCCGCAAGCAATTTTGTAAAATTTATTCCTAAAAATCCATAAGAGCTTGAAGATAATCCTTTTCTAGTGGCATTCTTGGAGGTACCATGTCAAGTGTGCAAAAAAATCAAAGTCATATCTTTCACCTTTTGGGAGAAATTAATAAGAGAAATTTGTGTCATTAAAGTTGAAAGCGTGTCATCGGTTTATGGAAAGTTTAAAATTTCATAATTATGGAAGGTTGGAATGAAATCCTTTTGCTAAGGACTTGAGGGGGTCATAACACACCTTTGAGAAAAGTTTTAGGTAGAATGGAGAACTCTCATTTTTCATCTTTTTGACACCAGATTCCACATTTCAATGCACCTTGTTTAATTTTTCACTCCAAATTGTCATTGCAGATTTGAGGTGTTGTTCATAAATTCTATTTGGGTCATCTTATGCAAATAAAATATGAATATAGAGATCCAGGTTATAACTATATGTTATGGTTGTTTCTAAGTCATTCCAGTCAGCGAGATGTCCATCTTTGGGGGTAAAAATTCAATACATACAACAACAAAGTCTAAAGGAGAATTGGTGGGAAGGTTAAGTACCTATGTTAGGAAAATAAATTGACGCTATTTTGTGTGTATTAAAATAGAAATTAATAGCCTACATGGAGTGTCACTTGAAAGAAGATGAATGGATGTCTTTTGAAGAGACTCTCACGCCTCATGAGAGGCCTTAAAAATAGAAGTTTTTGTAAGAGAGTATGCCTCCCAACAAGAAAAAAGATTTGAACAGAAAATGGAATGTCAAAGGTTGAGGCATATTTTTGGAGAGGGAAATGTTAGCCCATGAGAAAGGTGTAGAGGTGAGGAGTGACTGTTTGCAGAAAAAGATATGAAGGCTATGTGTGAATATTTGTGAGACAGAGGCCATTGAAGCCCATGAATATTTTTATTTGAAATCTATATTGTTTTGTCAGTTTGAGTTGTTTGTAGTAGGAGGGAGTCCCTCTTGCATTGAATAGTATTAGAGCCAAAGGTTTTGAGAGTGTAGAGTCTACACCAGGACTTGCAGGGCTGGAGAGTGAAGTGGTTGTGTTATACGAGAGCTCAAGAGAATTGGTACATGTGTACGAGGAGTCCTGAGGAATTGAGAGCTTAAAGAAGACATTGAAGCCACATAGAGAGTTGATTGTGTGTTGCAGGTTGCCGAATGTGTGCAAAGTGTTTGTGAAAATAGAGAAAAGAAAGTGCATGAGTTTGGCCTTGGGTAAGGCCTTAAAATTTTCATTTATTGAGAAGATAGAAGGAAGGTTGGAAGAAGAAAGTTGAGCAAGAATTCAAGAACAATGTGTAGAGATTTCCACAAGGATGGATGCCTTCAAGCAAAATATAAAGATGGAAAAGAATAAAGAGATGGAAAAGAAGTTAGAAAATAATATGGGTAAGGTGAAGTCCCATTATTTTTTGGATTATTATTTGTTTGCAGATAAGTTTGTGTATGCAAAGGAAAAAGATGGAGAAGCAATTCATGAAGAATTAAGAAGAGTGGAGGTGAGATTAGAGAGTAGATATTGCAATAGCAATGGACAAAGAGGGTGATCAAAAAGGAAAGTATAGTGGCTGAAAAGAGAAAAGTTGTAGTAAAGAACGAGAAAAAAGGCAAGAGTAAAGAATTTACAGCAAATGCATGCCTTGATGAAGGCATGAAGAAAGAAGAAGATTTGAACTTACAATGGCTGAAAATGAAGAGGTGAGCAGCAACAATGAAGGAGAAAGGATTGGAGAAGAGGTAGCTAAAAATGTAGTTAAGGTTGCAGTGGTGGAGGATGAAGACACAATAGTGAATGGTGAAGACAATGATGATTTAATGTTGTAGATTTTGGTGTTAGAAGAAGAGTGGTTTGATAAGCTTGTTGATGAGGATGGGAATATGGATGTTCCAACTGCGAAAGAGAAAGGTAATTTATGAAAAATTTTATTTCATTTGTGATTTATTCTCCATAGTGAGAGTAGAAGAGGATGTTGTTTTGGAGGATAAAGTTACAATTGCAGAGTTGTGTGTAGAAGCTATATGTTTTTGTATAGAGGTTGTAGAGGATGGTACAAGTGGAACTTGGTGGAGATGGTTAGTTTTTCATGGGTTGGATCCTATGAAGGAGGAGGTCGGGCATTGGTGGACATGAGTCCACAAGAGGAAAGAGGAATAAGGTGGACACTTGGTGGACGAGGAGAACAAGTGTCCCAGTAAAATGCTGGAAGAGGCAAAAGAAGAAATTAACTTAGCCTAATGTATAACAATGGAGTTTGCTGCAGTTTCCAACCTGGAAGAATAATCCCACTACTCAACTCCATTTTGTGAGTTGTACTCACAAAATTTTCCTACTCGATGTGTCTAATGCAAGGGCATCTGGGTGCACATGTAATCAGCATCACCCAAAAACATTTTCAAGTTTGGTTTTCAATTTTGATTTGGTTTGGTGGTCATTGACAACTCTTGGCATCACAAAACTTCAAAGTCAATAGAAAATTGTAAGATTCAAACTTTCATCGGTTTGTAGTTTTGACACTCTGCAGGCAGTTTTGTAAAGTTTATTCTCAAAAATCTGTAAGAGCTATAGTATAATAATTTTGTAGGGGCATTCTTAGAGTTACATCATTGAATGTGCAAAAGGAATTGATGTCATATCTTTCACTGTTTGGGAGAAATTAATGCCATAAATTTGTATCATTAAAGCCAAAAGTACGTCGCCAGTTTACAAAAAGTTTAAAATTTCATAATTCTAGAATGCTAAAGCAAAAGCCTTTTGTGGAGAACTTGATGGGGTCACAACACACCTTTGGGAAAATTTTAGGCAAAACAGAGAACTTTCATTTGTTTGTCTTTCCGGCACTTGATTCCGTACTTCAACACACTTTGTTTAATTTTTTTCTCCAAATTGTCATTGCAGATTTAAGGTATTGAACTCATAGTGATGAGTGCCAAGTTGCACCCATGAAATACATCCTCTTACCTCTATTTTTCTCCTTCCTGAGTCCATCTTTCCTAATGTCTATACCCAAATAAACTAGCAAGATCGTTCTATTTTATGATTAATTGAGATAGATTACTTAAGATTATAATTTCTGATTAAGTGACTAATGTGCATGGAATTGATGGAAAAATGCAGAAACTTCTCTCTTTTTGAATCAACAGGTGTAGATGCTAGGAACAACAATTTTGTGCATCTTTGGAGATAGTTTTCAATGATCTCTGGAGACAATACCAAAGGACCATGCCACCTGAAGTTTTGAAGAATAAGGAAAGACTCTCCGGAGCTCTGCGAGAGTCTGGAGCATCTCTAGAGTTGAACAAAGAAATCTACAAGTATCTCCAGAGCTACAGACATATCTCCGAAGCTACAGACAAGAACAGTTATCTCTGATGCCTCCTAAGAGTAGTGCATATTTCCAGCATAAGCTACCGACTAGACACTCTCAGCAGTGATCATAATACCCCTCATTTCACTCAAATCATCACTTGAGTGGTGAAGGGTCATCTTTAGTTAAACTGCTGGAGTTTTATCTTTTCAAAGTTTTTGCATGAGTTACGATGGAATTGAATCAATATCCTTATTTTTAGGGCCTCGATGCCCAAATGTATTAAGACTCAAACTTAGACTTCTGAGTGGACTTTTGTTCCACTCAAGTCTACTTTTATTTCATGATTATTTTCTATAGTTAGACAACTAGTGTAATAAAGAGATGGATATCATCTCATAGAAGAACTAGTAGATAAGATCAGTGATAAGTCATCACTCACTTTCATATATACTTGTAGAAACAAAAGAAAAGATATACAATGATTGAATTATTCTGATTCTCGGTAATCTCAGTTCTGTGTTAGCAATATTTTTTTCATGAGTGCAGAGTGAATGAATTGGATTGGATCTAGTTGTGATCTTCTTTTGTACTGATTCCCTGCTGTAGCCTTCAGCCCCAAGAGTGTGGAGCAAGGGCTTACTCTCGCCACTAAGGTAGGAGGCTAGTACCACTATTTTATTACTTTAGATTTTTGTTGTGAAAAGTATTTACTGATTTAATAGATAGATGCATGTTACTGTATTTAAGATTGCTTTGAGTAAATTTCCTATTTTATTCTATTTTTCAGCATTGATTAAATTCATTTAGCAAGTAGATAGATTAATCTTTTCAAATTGTAGAAACTGTTAAGATTATGTAGAAACTGGTAACTGTAGAATCCCTAGTTGCAGACAGCCAAGGACATAGCCCCTAGATTTTTGACATCTAAAAATAGATTAAATGATGAGGTACAACGACACCTTGTCATTTTTGGCGCCGTTGCCAGGGATATCTTGTGTTAATTATGGAAACTAAGTTAAAACAATTTTTAGGATAGATCTGTATGGTTAGAGCTAGAGACTTGAAAGGAAGATATATAAAGCAGACACCCCAACAACAAACCATAGGGGAAAGTAGTGGGGTGGTACAAGATCTTGTTGAGGAGAGAAAGCTAGAGCCTACTTTGGAACCTACACCTCAAAACAACAATCCCTTAGATCCTCCAAATATTTCACTTGCCAATTATATCCAGGAATTACAACAAAAGTTTCAGGCAGATCCTTTAATAGAACCTAATTTCCTAGAACCTCAAGGAGAAGAACCAGTACTAAACATGGAAAATGATAATCATGGGGAAGAGGAAAATCAGGCTCCAAGAACCTTCTCATATTCTATTGTTTTAGCTGCTGGAGACAATGCTCCTATGAAGAATATCTCACTAGCACACTTGCCAAATTTTAGAGGACTTTCTTCTAAGGATCCAGATTAGTTCTTGTTTGAATTCAAAGTAGTCTGCCAGACTTATAATTATGGATCAGAGAACCAGAAACTCAAACTGTTTCCTTCAACTCTGAAAGATTCTGTGATGAGATGGTTTATGGGTTTACCCCAGAATTCTATCTATTCTTGGGATCAGATGGAAACAGAGTTTTTGGAAAAATACCAAGATTACTGCAGATCCAGTAATAAAAATGAAGAATTATTTAAAATTAGGCAAGGGGAGGAAGAATCCTTAGAGGATTATGTGGATAGGTTTGACTTCGCCTTAAGAAGGTATGGTAACCCAGTAGATCACTCCTTGGCCAGAACCCTATTTGTAAAAGGATTGGATAAAGAATCAAAATAGGCATTGGACCTAATGGGAAAAGGGAACATCAACAAAATGGAAATACGTGATATAGAAGAACTCTACAGGAACTATTCTAGAACCCAAGATGGAGTGAGGTCATCCAAAACTTTTAAAGGGAAGAATGAAATAGGACAGTTGATGGAGAAGATTATAAATCTAAAAATAGACATTTTGGTCCAATTAAATACCACATTAGATGGGATTCAGGCAAAAACCAAAACAACTAATCAAAATAGAGCAACTGAACCACTCTCCATCTATTGTCCTAGGTGTAGAAACAAACATTTATTGAGAGAATGCCCGTTGGACAAATCAGAGATTTGTCAGATCTATGATAAAGAACATCCTACCAGTCAATGTAGTCAACTTCCAGCCTTGAAAAGATTGAGTACGAAGAATGTTGTAATAGAAGAAGAATTGAACTATGTGGGACAAAAATAAGCTGGAAATTTCCCTTATAATCAGTATCCAAACCAGCCTTCTTATAGGGGTCCTTCTAATTGGAGAAATAATTAGTGGAATCCAACTTGGCATGGGCCTCAAAATAATCCTCATTGGGGACAGAAAAATTGGCCAAATCAACATTGGCAAAACCAAAATTGGCAAAATCAGCCTTGGGGAAATCAACAGTGACCACCACAATTTGGATCACAAAACATGCAACCTCAATGGGGTTCTCAACAGGGATATAATCAACAATACTAGGGACATCCTAGATGTTTCCAACCTCAACAACAAGCTTTACTAACTGGACCCTCCAACACACAAGGTCAAGCACAAAATGAACCAATTAGCCAACCACCTTTACCAGCTCAGCCTATACCAAACCCACGGAATAAATAGGGAGCAACTATTTACATGACAGAGCAAGAAAATTTGGCTGGAATTAATTCTATATATTCAAATAATCTCTAGCTACGTTCTAGGAAAGCATTCCTAAGACCATCTCCTCCAACTATAGTTGAAGTAACCAATGATGAGGAACCTAAAAATTCATCCACTCAACCCCTAGAGGAGATTACTAATGAAAAAGTGCTAAAAGAATCATCCTTGGACAACTCTAGAGTTGCTCCTAAAAGACCGACTCCGGAGAACATTCCTGCAATTCTGACAAGAGCTTTGGAGATGCTCCAGAGATTGAAAAACTAGCACCATACCTAAAATGGCTTAAACAGAATGTTCCCCAGAAAAAGATCTTACAAAAACAAATCCAAACCAACTTGGAATCAAAATTTTTATGAGAAATCAAGCAACTAAACATTGAAATTCATCTTCTCCAGGCAATCAGAGATGTTCCAGAACTAAATCAGTTAATTAAATAGCATTGTATCAAAACATAGGGCAGAAAGAAAAACTTTCCCTCCACAATACAGGTGGAAGGAAAAGTAGTAGATCTATTGATGGGAGAAATTCTCCTTCCAAAATATGGAGACCCTGGAAACCCTGTCATAACTGTTTTCATCTCAGGAGTAGAAATTTCAAATGTTATGGTTGATTTGGGAGCAGTAATTAATGTGATGATAGTCCACACAATGGACAAATTAGCTCTATCAGGTATCCAATCCATAACTACAATTCTTCAACTTGCTGATGAGTCAGTAGTTGTTCCAAAAGGAGTAATCACTGATGTACCAGTTGTGATAGATTCATGGGAATTTCCAGTGGACTTCCTGATATTAGAACCTAGAAACCAGAGAAATGCTTATCCACTAATCTTAGGAAGACCATGGCTGGCTACAACAGTAGCATCTATTGATTGTCAAATTGGGGATATGGTCATTTCTAATGGGAAAGATCTGAAGAAAATATCTATGTATCCTCTAGCTAAACCATCAATGCATTATACAGGAAGAGTATGGGTGGATGAGCCAAAGAACAATGACAACAGTGCCTCAGTAGCTATGGTAACCATCAAGGAACATCTGGGAGAATTAGAAGAAGAAGTATAATATGATACAATAGAAGACTTCACTCACATCCTAATTAATAAGGATGTGATGGAACTCACCCAAGATTCTAAGAGAGAACTTCTTACTTCTTCTCATTGTGCTCTCGCCAACATCATTCCTTATGGGGAAACCTTTTACAGAGACTTAGCCACTTTCCACATGTTGCTTCCACATTCTTGTCCTCTCAATACTATGACTCTAATGTGTGGATTAACTACATCTATGGATCAAATCATAAAATAGGTCATGATTCTACCAGGGAAAACACTTAATATCAATACTCAGTTAATAGTCAATCAGGAAGAAAAACTCGTCCAACTTCTGATTTCTCATTCAGCATCTTTTTCTTGGGAATACCAAGATATGAAAGGCATACCTCCTGAGATCTATACCCATCATATATACAATGAGGATATTAAACCTGTCAGATAGCCCTAGAGAAGATTGAATCCTGCTTTAAAGGACATTGTCAAAAATGAAATAGAAAAATTACTTCAAGCAGGGTTCATATATCCAATCTCAGACAGTCAATGGGTCTCACCCCTTGTCATAGTGCCTAAAAAAAATGGGAAATGGAGGGTGTGTATTGATTATAGAGAACTAAACAAGGCCACAAAAAAGGACTACTTTCCCTTACCATTCATTGACTAAGTTCTTGACAACCTTGCTGAGAGAAAGTATTTTTATTTTCTAGATGGATTCAGTGGATATAATCAAATTCAAGTAGCACCTGAAGACCAGGACAAAACCACCTTCACATGCTCTTGGGGAACCTTTGCTTACAAATTTCTTCCCTTTGGGCTATGCAATGCCCCAGCTACATTTTATAGACTTGTTTTAGCTATTTTTGCTGAACTAGCTAATAAATGCATGGACGTCTATATGGATAACTTTATTGTGTATGGAGATAATTTTGAAGAAGCTCTCACAAACCTTGAGAAAGTGCTGAAATCCTATGAGAAAAATCAATTATCCCTTAGCCATGAAAAGTGCTTCATGATGGTGGAGGAAGGAATTGTTTTGGGACACCATATTTCAGAGAAAGGGATCAAAGTGGATCAAAATAAGATAGAGGTGAACACACAGTTGCTTTCACCCAAAAATTAGATAAATGTCTAAAGTTTTATGGGTCATGTAGGCTACTATAGGAGGTTCATAGAAAATTTCAGTAGAATATCTGCCCGCTGTTTACCCTGCTTAACAAAGACACAGAATTTCTATGGACAAAAGAATGTCAATTAGCATTTGAAACCTTAAAGGAAAAGCTTACTATCACACCAATTTTAAGAGGACCTAATTGGACTTTACCATTTCACATACAAATTGATGCTTCAAATGAGTCCATTGGGGTAGTTTTAGGACAAAAGGAGGAAGGAGAAAGTATGCATGCCATTTATTACATCAGCAAAAACCTTACCTCTGTAGAAAGAAACTACACAATAACTAAAAAAGAATTCTTGATAGTCATCTATGCTATAAACAAATTTAGACATTATATCACTGGATATAAGATATTTGTACACACTGATCATGCATCCATCAAGTACCTAATGAATAAACCAGTAGTAGGTGCAAGGATCATTAGGTGGTTATTGCTATTGCAGGAATTTGATATTACCATAGTTGATAATCCAGGAAAGTTTAATTTGGTTGCTGATTTTCTGTCAAGATTACATATAGGAGGAGAAAACCAACCAGTGGAGGACAAGTTCCCAGATGAACATCTTTTTGCTATATCCTCTATTGCACATTGGTTTACTGACATAGCTAATCTTTTAGCTACAGGCTTGTATCCATCCCATTTACCTCAAAACAAAGAAAATGTTTGGTTAAAGAAAATTTATCTTACAAATGGTTGAATGGTTTACTATTTAAATGTGGTCTTCATTTCATTCCACACAAGTGTTTAAAGGCTGATGAGATTTTTGATGTGTTGAGAGCATGTCATTATGAACCATCTGGTGGCCATTACTCCTTCCATAGGATAGTCCACAAGATCCTCAGAGCTAGTTACTACTGGCCCTCTCTTCATAAAGATACAAAGAAGTGTGTGCAGCACTGTGACCAGTGCCAAAGGATGGGATAGCCAACCTTTACCCAGGAGATGTTACTACATCCTCAAGTCATGATGGAACCATTTGAGCAGTGGGGTGGGACCAATTTCACCACCATCATCAAGCAAGGAGTACATTCTAGTATGCATAGACTATGTTACTAAGTGGGTTAAGGTTCAAGCATTATAGTTTGCAAGAGAAAAAAAAGTTGTTGATTTCCTTTACAATAAGATTTTCTTAAGATTTGGAGCCCCAAGATCAATACTTTTAGATAGAGGACCTCAGTTTACTTCACAGGGAATCAAGGCATTCATAGATTTATATCAAGTCAAGCACAGGAAATCTTCACCTTACCATCCTCAAGCAAATGGACAGGTAGAAGTAACTAATAGGGAACTTGAAAATATTTTGAACAAGACAGTAGTAATGAACAGAAAAGATTGGGCTAGTAGATTACCTAAAGTAGTTTGGGCTTACAATACCACTTGGAAGTCCACAACAAAGTTCTCACCATATGAATTGGTTTATGGGAAAAAGCCTATATTGTCTATAGAATTTGAACTCCAGACACTTAGAACTATATTGGATGTTGGTTTGCCATTTTCTATAACTCAACAAAACAAAATTCTTTAGCTCAATGAGTTAGATGAAATTCAGACAGAAGCTATTCAGCAAACAGAACTAGTTCAATACTAGAGGAAGCTATGGCATGACCAACACATCAAGAGGAGGACATTTCAAAAAGGTGATTGGGTTCTTCTTTATGATTCTAAATTCAAAGAGTTCAAGGGGAAATTGCAAACTCACTAGATGGGTCCTTATCAAATAAAGGAAGTGTTTGAAAATGGAACTGTATCATTGCAACCTATTGATGGAAGCACAGACACATTTCTAGTAAATGGTCACAGAACTAGGCTCTACAAAAAACCATCTACTAAAGAGGAGTTTCTGAATGATTTGTGTTTTAATATAGGGGATACCTCCTCTATCACAGTGTTGGATTGAATTTTTTTTTAAAAAAAAATAGGAAGGTTGAAAACTAGCAAATGGATGCCTTCTAAAAAAAAAGTTGAAAACCAACAAATGGCGGCCTTCTAAAAAAAAATAGAGAAAGATGGAAAACTAGCAAATGGTTGTCTTTCTTGACCAAGGGAGTTGAAAACCAATAAATGGCAGTTCCCTTCTTTAAGACAGTTAAACAATTGAGCTCTAGAGATGATCAAGTGCCAGGAGTTAGTCAAATGCACCTTTGGTGCTTCTCAAACCAAATACACCTCCGGTGCTTCTCAAACTGGGAGCACCTCCAACGCTTCTCCAACTAGGAGCACCTTCAGCGCTTTCCAACTAGGAGCACCTCTGGCATTTTGTCAATAAAGAAGTCAGTCTCAATATTAAGGGAGGGGACCCACCTCTCCAGGTGGTAAAGTAGACACATGACATGATGAGATCATTATAACTCATCCTCTACTTTATCACATAAATAAATTCAAGTAGCACCAATATCAATTGCAAGAGTATTCAAAGCTGGCACTGACATCACCTGAGGAACATGGATTCTTGAACCACTTTGTGAAATGATTGCAGGTTGCATACCAACAGAGTAGAGGACGTCATCTCTAGCCACCAAAAGTTGTTCATGTGCCACGACGCATGCAGCCTCCAGCAATGATGTAGCATCTCTGCCATGTACATCACCCTCATCATTAAAACTGATCCAAGTAATTCTATCTTTAATTAATCATTATTAGCAACTCTTTTCTTTCTATTTTTAGGTGCCACCACTATGCCACGTCCTCTGCCATCATCTTCTTTCCTAAATTCACACATGTCACCATCTGTACTGTACTGCCACCTTACCTCCAGAGTGTCCTGTCATTCTATCGTATTTATGACTGCCATGGTACTCTAACTAATCTGCATAAGCCTAAGCTGAAAAACAAAACACTCCTCATTTGAACCTCCAAAGTACCCTAAAGAATAGGGCAATTGAACAGTCCTCCAGAGCCTACTGAGATAGGAGGAAAGGATAGATTGTAGATTGAGGAAGTGAGGAATAAGCATAAAAGGTGGAATCAATTCAGCAATCAGAGTCAAGAAGAAGTCTGAGCCAGAAAGTGCTACGGGTCTTCTGCGGGATGTAGCTGCAGCAAACATTCTAAGAGCTGCAGGATGGTTAGACTTCTTACAAAAATTTGAAGGGTTTCAGGAAGATGTTGTGGATGAATTCCTCAAAAATTTAAGGGACAACCAGAAAACTATGAGAGGAGTCCAAATCAGTTTCTCCTTAGCCACTATCAACCACATTTTTGGACTTCCCAAACAAGGTGAGAGGTTTTACCACTTGAAAACCTTATACACTGATTTGATTAAAAATTTCTCTGTTCGTGGTGAACCTGCTATTCAATTGCATTCGAATAAAAATGAAGTCAAAGGAATTCTGAGGTCCACACTCCCAAACCCTTGGGCATCTGTTTCCACCTGGTTAATGAAATACTTTACTTGTGATGGTCAATTCTCTCTAGTTTTAGGGCCCATCATGAAAATGCTGATTTTTCTAAGACATGGAAATAGACACCCTGAGTATAGCATAAATATTCCCAATTTCCTATATTCTACCATCAGGGCAACTGTAGAGAAATATCAATAGAATAAGGGACCCATGAAACATCATGGCCTCATCTTTCTGGTAGTCAAACACCACTTCCTATCACAGGCCAATGGGGAAGAATTATGGCAAAACTTTCTAGAGTAGAGCCCCAGGTCAGAGAACTAGAGATGGCACAGCTAGGAGGTAAGAGTTCTCCTATTCACCAAAATGAGGAAACTAAGCCTTCAGCGTCCTCCACAGCTGTTCACAAAGGAAAGTTGCCCTCACAAGAGGCAACTTCATCTGCAGCCCCTGTTCCTGACAAAAAGAAGAAAGGCAAAGAAATTGCAGAACCTACTCCTAAACAAACCCTATATATGACTTGATCAATTAGGAGAAAGATGACTCTAACTGAGGAATCTTTCCCTAAGGAATTAACAGAGGGAAGGTCAGGACAGAGAATAGAGGGAACCTGGTGGGTTGAAGAACCATCTAATGATTTAGATGAGATCCCTCCGGTCAGGAAGAGGAAACAAAGAGAAATTTCTCTAGCACCATTTGTTCATCTAGAGTCAAGCCCAATTTTAGAACCACCATGTGTTCTGGAGATAGAAAACATACAAACTTTTACTATTTCCTCAGATTCTGAGGAAGAGAGACCTACTGCGAAGGCACCTGCCCCACCTTTGCTTTGGAGAAGCAAAAGGAAGAGACAACTCTCATAGGCTAAAAAAGATACTGCCCTACTCGCTGAGGTACTCTTGCGATTGAGAACATGTGAGGATAAGGCTGGGCCTTCATCGGTGCCAGCAGAAGTAGAGGAACCCCAAGAGGATCCTCAGGACAGGCAGTCTGAAGAAGAAGAAATAGGGCAAATGGATACAGTGGGCGGAATAGGGCAAATGGATATAGTGGGCAGAGCAGGGCAAATAACCATGGAAAACCTTGATGATCAGCCAATAGTCATAGAAACAGAAGCAGAAGCAGAAACCTTCTCTCATCCCTCTAATCAAGAGGATGTAGAAATTTCAAAAGAATAGCACTTGATTGAAGAAATTGAAAATTTAAAGAGACTACTTTGGGGAAATAATTTGATTATTACTGACCTCAAGAAGGTCAAAGTAGAGGTGAAAATGGAGGAAAAACAAACCATTGCAAATCTCCAAACAAAACTCCAAAGCAAAGATAAGATCATCCAGGAGAAAGAGGTAGAATTAGAGGCCCAGAGAATTGAGAAAGAGGCAGAGTTGGAGGCACAGAAAATTGAGGTAGCCAAACTGGTGGAAGAAAAGAGAAAGAAGTACCACAGAGTGTTTCTGAGCTCACCATGGCTAGAGACAATAGCCTCACAATAATGGTAGCACTGATTGAGAAAATACATAGCCAGGATAGACAGTTAACTTGGGCCAACAACAAACTCGATGACCAAGAGGAATATATTCAAGAGCTGGCTGGACCAAGGGCAACCAATGAACAAGAAATCCAAATAGATGCATATGTGGGTCTAATCCCCATTGACATTCCCAAAGCCCTGTTTCATTGGGAGAAGAAGTGTAGGGAATATGAGGCTTCCAAGCCTATGTTACAGTTACAAAGGGCAGTCACTGCCAAAACAAAGAGAATAGCAACTCTGGAAGGCAAAGTCATTAAAATGGCCTCCCTTTCTTTAGAAATTCTATCCTGTAGGCCTCCAAGTGCTAGTTATCCAATGTTCTTACATGAAAGAGTCCTGCAGAGGAAATTCTCTTTAGTTCTATCTAACCTGGTTGAAGATATAAAGATAGCAGAAGGATTCATGACAACTTATACAAGAAGTAATGATGAGGACAAGAACTTCATATGTGAATTATACCTACATGGGTTCTGTGTTAATGATATAACCTTCATTCTTAATCATTTTGTGGGGGAATGCCAGCTTAAGGCATTTATGTCCCTAATGAGGAATCACCAGACCTGGAATGAAAGGATGGAAGATAATCTTCAGAAAGATTTAAAAGTAGATCTCTTCATCAGGAAGGAATGTCCCAATCCTAATGCTTTCATGATTCAATTTAGGTCCCTTATCTATCATCCTGATAATAAGAATAGAATTTTACCATTATACCTGAAAAGTTTACAGGAATGCTCCATCAATTTTGGTCTTTTTATGATCAATCCAGCAAATCTAGTACTTACTGTAGCAAATAAGAGATGGAATATTTTTACCCCAGAGTAGAAACCGAGAGAGGTGGTCACCCCTACAAACTTGAGATTATTCATGAGAAAGGCAAAGTTGATATCCAAACTGATGGATAAACATAAGTAGGAATGGATAGGTGGACGGTTCAGGCCCCTCTAATAATTGAACCACTCCCTATCTAGGCTGAACAGATAGAAGATGAGAAGTTGCAAAACTGGATGAAGTAGGTTGATGAATACAAAGGCAATGGTAATATCAACCACACAACCTGGACCACCTATGCACAGGATTATAGCCTGACTGACAAGCTGCTTCACCAAAATAAATCCAAAATGGGAGAAGTAGGAGGACCTGCCAAACCTTAGGTATGGGGGGATGATAAGTGCCAAGTTGTACCCATGAAATACATCCTCTTACCTCTCCTTTTCTCCTTCCTGAGTCCATCTTTCCTAATGCCTGCACCCAAATAAGCTAGCAAGATCGTTCTATTTTATGATTAATTAAGATAGATTACTTAAGATTATAATTTCTGATTGAGTGACTAATGTGCATGGAATTGATGGAGAAATGCAAAAACTTCTCTCTTTTTGAATCAACAAGTGTAGATTCCAGGAACAACAATTTTGTGCCTCTCCGGAGATAGTTTTCAATGATCTCCAGAGAAAATACCAAAGGACCATGCCACCTGAAGTTTTGAAGAATGAGGAAAGACTCTCTGGAGCTTTGCAGGAGTCTAGATCATCTCCGGAGCTGAACAGAGAAAGCTACATGTATCTCCAGAGCTATAGACATATCTCTAGAGCTACAGACATATCTCTAGAGCTGTAGATAGGAACAGTTATCTCTGGTGCCTCCTGAGAGCAGGGCATATTTCCAGCATAAGCTATCAACCAAACACTCTCAGCAATGATCATAATACCCCTCATTTCACTTAAATCATCACCTGAGTGGTGAAGGGTCATCTTTAGTTAAACTACTGGAGTTTTATCTTTTCAAAGTTTTTGCATGAGTTACGATGGAACTGATTCAATATCCTTATTTTCAAGGCCTCGATGCCCAAATGTATTAAGACTCAAACTTAGACTTCTGAGTGGACTTCTGCTCCACTCAAGTCTACTTTTATTGCATGATTATTTTCTATAGTTAGATAGCTAGTGTAATAAAGAGATGGATATCATCTCATAGAAGAACTGGTAGATAAGATTAGTGATAAGTCATCACTCACTTTCATATATACTTGTAGAAACAGAAGAAAAGATATACAATGATTGAATTGTTTTGATTCTCAGTAATCTCAGTTCTGTGTTAGCAATATTTTTTTCATGAATGCAGAGTGAATGAATTTGATTGGATCTAGTTGTGATCTTATTTTGTGTTGATTCCCTACTGTAGCCTTCAGCCCCAAGGGTGTGGAGTAAGGGCTCACTCTCACCACTAAGGCAAGAGGCTAGTACCACTATTTTATTACTTTAAATTTTTGTTATGAAAAGTATTTACTGATTTTAATAGATAGATGCATGCTACTATTTTTAAGATTGCTTTGAATAAATTTCATGTTTTATTCTATTTTTTAGCATTTATTAAATTCATTCAGCAAGTAGATAGATTAATCTTTTCAAATTGTAGAAATTGTTAAGATTAGCTAGAAACTGGTAACTGTAGAATCCCTAGTTGCAGATAGCCGAGGACACAGCCCCTGGATTTTTGACATCTGAAAATAGATTAAATGATGAGGTACAACAATACCTTGTCACATAGCATTCTATTTGGGTCATTTGATGCAAATAAAATATGAATATAGAGATCTAGGTTAAAACTATATGTTATGGTTGTTTCTAAGTCATTCCAGCTAGCGAGATGTCCATATTTGGGGGTCAATTTTCTATACATACAACATGGAGCGTCATTTGAAAGAAGATGAATGGATGTCTTTTGAGGAGACTCCCAAGCCTCATGAGAGGCTTTAAAATAGAAATTTTTGCAAGAGAGTATGCTACCTAGAAAGAAAGAGGATTTGAATAGTAAATAGAATGTCAAAGGTTGAAGGTGAAGAGATATTTAAAAGTATTATTACTGTAGATTTAAAATAGATTTTTGGAGAGGGAAATCTTAGCCCATGGGAAGGGTGTAGAGGTGAGAAGGAGTGATTGTTTGCCAAAGAAGCCATGAAGGCTATGTCTACAAATTTGTGAGAGAGAGGCCATTGAAGGCCATGAATGTGAATGTAGTTTTAATTTTTTAGATTTGTGCAATCTATTGAATGTGTGAGAGTTTAATTACATTAAAATAAATCAGGAATTTTTATTTGCAATCTATATTGTGTTGTGAGTTTGAGTTGTTTGTAGCTGGAGGGCATCCCTCTTGTTTCAAATTATATCAGAGCCAAAGGTTTTGAGAGTGTAAAGTATACACCATGACTTGTGGATGGAGAGTGAAGCAATTGTGTTGTATGAGAGATCAAGATAATTGTTGCAGGTGTGTGAGGAGTCTTGACCAATTGAAAGTTGAGAGAAGACATTGAAGCCATGGAGAGAGCTGATTGTATATTGTAGGTTTTAGAATGTGTGCAAATTGTTTGTGAAAATGTTGAAAAGAAAGAGCATGAGTGACGAGGGTCGTTGCAGTCCTCATCATTTAATTTTAATAAATATCAATCCAAGGTGGTGTCCATGGCTGTATGCAAAAGGGAGAAGGAATAGATTGCATGGCAATCCTTTCTACAAAAGGGAATTGACAACAATTGCATGAAACAGACTAGGGTTTAACTCTGCTGAAAAAGATAATTTAATTTAAGGAAAGCAATAATTTGAGCAGCTGATCTAATTCTTGAATAAAAGAATTACACAATAGAAAAACAAATTATTCTATGGAAAGAAAAACTGGAAAAGCTAAAGGAATTCTGCATAACAACAAAGCAACTAATGAAACTAAGAAATATAGTCTCTGCCCTTTGGTTGGAGTGGGCCCTTGCTCCTTCCTCTGGAGAGACTAATCAATTCCAGCAATCAGCAAATGGGTAGAACAAATTCTTTATTCAAAACCTCCAAGATCCAAAATACATGCTACTGTAAAAAAATAGAGTGCTTTTTTTTGTTCAATTAATTCTTTTACAACTTCCCTCCTCTCTATTCTACGACATAGTTCTCTATATATAACTTTGGTTATTAAATTCTAATTGAGAGTCTCTCTAGAGTAGAGAACTTATTCATGTAGCTAACTAAACTTATTTATCTAGTTAACTAAACTTATTCATTTAGTTAACTAATTATACAATTGCTGATTACAAGGCAAAACATGTAGTCTTTTAGAAAGACATGTAATGACACTAAGTGTGTATTCTTTGCATGGAATAATTACTCATAATTAGATCCATTAATTTAGGAGTAATTATAGTCAATCTATCCTTCAGAAAATCTTAGAGTGTGTGTTGGTCGATTGGAAGAATTTGCAGTAACTTCATAAAGTATTTCTAAAACATCTCCAAAGCTTGTGGAACAGTCAACTTTTGTCATAAATTTATCATTTAATTTACTATATCTCCTCAAATTATTTCTGGGTTTTGTTCCCCTAACTTTTCTCTTTCTAGATCATTTTAAATTTCTAAATTTCATTAAGAAATGAGAGAGATATTATAGTTTTACTGAAACTAGTTTTCTTGACTTTTTCTGTTCTACATCTCCGACGCTCTGTAACAATCAACTTATATCATTAAATGTTTATTCATTTTAATTAATCTCATAAAAATGCCTTCATGGATTTGCTTCTATCTCTTTAATCTTTCTAGATCATTTTGAAATTCTAATTTTTGTTAAGAAATGAGTGAGATATTGTAGTTTTACTGAAACTATGTTTTTGACTTCTACATCTCTGGCACTCTGTAATAGTCAACTTCTATCATAAACTACTCATTTTTTTGCCATATCTCCTCAAATTATTTTTGGGTTTTGTTCCCCTAACTTTCATCTTTCCAGATCATTTTGAAATTCTAATTTTCATTAAGAAATGACTGAGATATTGCAGTTTTACTGAAACTACATTTTTGACTTCTGAATCTCCGGTGCTTTGCAACTCTGAAACTCTGCAACTTGACATAAAATATACATTCTCTTCATTTTATTGATAAAATAACTGCTAATCTAGAGGTGAATATGTAATATCAAGATAAACTCATGCATGTAGACAAGTTTATTTGATATTTAGCTAAAAATCTTCAAACCCATACTCAAGTCCACTTCAAAACTTATTTAATGAAGAGAAAAATATATGCTTTTATTTGACTAAAGATGAGACACTTTATGGTCTCATCAATGAGTTTGGCCTTGGGTAAGGCATTAAGAATTTCATTTATTGAGAAGAGGCAAAGAAGGTTGGAAAAAGAAAGTTGGGCAAAAATTCAAGAATAATGTGTAGAGATTTCCACAAGGATGGATGCCTTGGAGCAAATTATAAAGATAGAGAAGAATAAAGAGATGGAAATGGAAAAGGTAGAAAATAATATGGGTAAGGTGAATTCCCATTAGTTTTCTAATTATTATTTGTTTGCAGATAAGTTTGTGTATGCAGAGGAAGAAGATGAGGAAGAACATGAAGAGGCAATTCATGAAGAATTGAGAAGAGTGGAGGTGAGGTTAGAGAGATTGGAGATTGCAGCAGTAATGGATGAAGAGTGTGATAAAAAGGAAAGTGCAGTGGCTGAAAAGAGAAAATTTGTAGTAGAGGATGAGAAGAAAAACAAGAGTAAAGAATTTGTAGCGTTCAGGCATGTTTTGATGAATGCATGAAGAAAGAAGAAAATGTGAGTACAGTGGTTCAAAATGAAGAGTTGAGCAGCAAATATGAAGGAGAAAAGATTTGAGAAGAGTGGTTGAAAATGTGGTTATGGTTGCAGTGGTAGAGCACGAAGATATAGTAACAAATGGTGAAGACAAGGATGATTTAATGTTGCAAATTTTGGTGGTAAAAGAAGAGTGGTTTGATGAGCTTGTCGTTGAGGATGAGAAGATAGATGGTGTAGCGATGAAAGAGAATAAGGTAATTTATGAAAAAAATTATTTCATTTGTTATTTATCTTCCATAGTGAGAGTAGAAGAGGACATTGTTCTAGAGGATAAAGTTTCTATTATAGAGTTGTGTGTAGAAGCTACATGTGTGTGTATAGAGGTTGTAGAGGATGGTTTAGGTGGAACTTGGTGGAGGTGGTAGGTTTTTGGTGGGTTGGATCCCACGAAGTAGGAGAGGAGAGTAGAGAGTATTTAGAGGAGGTTGGGCTCTGGTGGACATGAGTCCATGAGAGGAAGGAAGAAGAAAGTGCACACTTGGTGGAGGAGGAAAACAAGTGTCCTGGTGAAATACTGGAAGAGGCGAAAGAAGAAATTCATGCAACCTAATACAAAAATGGAGTTTGTTGTAGGTTTTTTTGAACCTAGAAGAGTAATCACACTACTCAACTCCATTTTTTGAGTTCTACTCAAAATTTTCCTATTCGGCATGTTTCATGTAGGAGCATTCGGGTGCACATGTAATCAACATCACCCAAAAATATTTTTAGGTTTGTTTTTTAGTTTTGATTTGGTTCCTTAGTAAATGGCATCTCTCGACATCACAGAACATTAAAGTCACCACAAAGTTGCAAGAATCAAACTTTTTCCAATTCGCAGTTTTGACATTCCGCAGGCAATTTTGTAAAATCTATTCCCAAAAATCCTTATGAGCTAGAGTATAATTCTTTTGTAGGGGCATTCTTGGAGGTACCATGTCAAATGTACAAAAAGAATTGAAGTCATATCTTTCACCGTTTGGGAAAAATTAATGCCAAAAACTTGTGTCGTTAATGAAGAAAGTGTGTCGCCAGTTTACAAAAAGTTTAAAATTTAATAATTCTAGAAGGCTGAAGTGAAATCCTTTTGCAGAGGACTTGACAGGGTCACAACACACCTTTGGGCAAGTTTTTAGGAAAAATGGAGAACTTTCATTTTTTTCATCTTTCTAGCACCCGATTCTGCACTTCAACGCACTTTGTTTAATTTTTTCTCCAAATTGTCATTGCAAATTTGAGGTATTGTTCATAACATTCTATTTGGGTCATTTGATGCAAATAAAATATGAATAAAGAGATCTAGGTTAAAACTATATGTTATGGTTATTTCTAAGTCATTCCAACTAGTGAGATATCCATCTTTGGAGGTCAAATTACAATACATACAACATCAAAGTCTAAAGGAGGAATGGTGGGTAGGTTGAGGTTCCTAATTTGAGAAAATAAATTGAGGCTATTTTATGTCTAATAAAAATAGAAATTAATAGCCTACATGGAGTGTCATTTCAAAGAAGATGAATGGATGTCTTTTGAAGACACTTCCACACCTCATGAGAGGCTTTAGAAACATAAATTTTTGCAAGAGACCATGTTACCCAACAAGAAAAAGGATTTGAATAGAAAATGGAATGTCAAAGGTTGAATGTGAAGAGATATTTAAAATTATTATTGTTGCATATTTGAGACAGATTTTTAGAGAGGAAAATCTTAGCCCATGGGAAGGGTGTAGAGATGAGAAGGAGTGACTATTTGCAGAAGAAGCCATGAAGGCTATGTGTGTAGATTTGTCTTAGATAGACCATTGCAAGCTATGATTGTGAATGTAGTTTTGATTTTTTAGATTTGTGTAATATGTTGAATGTATAAGAGTTTACTTACAGTAAAATAAATTAGGGATTTTTATTTGCAATATATATTGTGTTGTGAGTTTGAGGTGTTTGTAGTAGGAGGGAGTCCCACTTTCATAGAATGGTATTAGAGCTAGAGGTTTTGAGAGTGTAGAGTCTACACCAGGACTTGCGGATGTAAAGTGAAGATGTTCTGTTGTACGAGAGCTTGAGAGAATTGTTGCAGGTGTGTGAGGAGTCCTGAGCAATTGAGAGCTAAGAGAAGATAATGAAGTTGTAGAGAGAGTTGATTATGTCTTGCAGGTTTCAAAATGTGTGCAAAGTGTTTGTGAAAATGTCAAAAAGACAGAGCATGAGTTTGGCCTTGGGTAAGGCCTTAAGAATTTCATTTATTGAGAAGAGAGAAGGAAGGTTGGGAGAAGAAAGTTGGGCAAGAATTCAAGAACAATGTGCAGAGATTTCCACAAGGATGGATTTCTTGGAGAAGAGTATAAAGATTGAGAAGAATAAAGAGATGCAAAAGAAGAAGGCATAAAAGAATATGGGTGAGGTGAAGTCTAATTATTTTTCTAATTATTATTTGTTTGTAGATAAGTTTGTGTATGCAAAGGAAGAAGACGAGCGAGAATATGAATAGGAAATTTGTGAAGAATTGAGAAGAGTAGTGGATAAAAAGAGGGTGATAAAAAGTAATGTGTAGTGGATGAAATGAGAAAAGTTGTAGTAAAGTATGAGAAGAAAGACAAGAGTAAAGAATTTGTAGCAAAGGCATGCCTTGATGAAGGCATAAAGAAAGAAGAATATGTGAATACAATGGCTCAAAATGAAGAGGTAAGAAGTGAAGATGAAGGAGAAAAGATTGGAGAAGAGGTGGCCAATAATTTAGTTAAGGTTACAGTGGTAGAGCATGAAGATATAGTAGTGAATGGTGAAGACAAGAATGATTTAATGTTCTAGATTTTAGCAGTAGAAAAGTGGTTTGATAAGCTTTCCAATGAGGATGAGAAGATGGATTTTACAGTAATGAAGGAGAATGAGGTAATTTATGCAAATTTTGATTTCATTTGTGATTTATCTTCGATAATGAGAGTAGAAGAGGATGTTGTTGTAGAGGATAAAGTTGCAGTTGTAGAGTTGTGTGTAGATAGTGCATGTTTGTGCATAGAGGTTGTAGAGGATGGTGTAGGTGGAACTTGGTGGACTTGGTTGGTTTGTTCTGGGTTGGATCCCACAGAGGAGGAGAGGGAAGTAGAGAGTATTTGGAGGAGGAGGTCTAGCTATGGTGGACATGAATCCATGAGAGTAAGGAGGAAGAAGGTGCACACTTTTTCGAGGAGGATAGTAAGTGTCTTGGTGAAATGTTGGAAGAGGTGGAAGAAGAAATTCACTTAGCCTAATATAGAAATAGAGTTTGTTGCAGGTTCCATTCAACCTGGAAGAGTAGTCCCACTACTCAACTCCATTTTGTGAGTTCTCCTCACAAAATTTTTATACCCGGCTTGTTTGATGCAGGAGTATCTAGGTGCATGTGTAATCGGCATCACCTCAAATAAATTTTAGGTTTATTTTTTAGTTTTGATTTTGTTTGGTGTTTATTGGCATCTCTAGGCATCACAAAACTTCAAAGTTGGCACAAAATTGTAAGAATCAAACTTTTGTCGGTTCATAGTTTTGACACTCTACATGCAGTTTTTAAAATTTATTCCTAGAAATTTGTAAGAACTAGAGTAGAATTATTTTGTAGGGTAATTCTTGAAGGTACCATGTGGAATGTGTAAAAAGAATCAAATTCATATATTTAACTGTTTGGGAGAAATTAATGCTAGAAATTTGTGTCTTTAAAGCCAAAAGTGTATCGCTAGTTTACAGAAAGATTAAAATTTCATAATTCTGGAAGGTTGGAGAAAAATCCTTCTACAGAGGACCTGAGGGGGTCATAACACACCTTTGGAAAAAATTTAGGCAAAATGGAGAACTTTCATTTTTCATCTTTTGGACACCCAATTCTGCACTTCAACACACTTTGTTTAATTTTTTCTCCTAACTGTCATTGTAGATTTGGGGTATTCTTCATAACAATCTATTTGCATCATTTGATTCAAATAAAATATGAATATAGAGATCCAGCTTAAAACTATAGGTTATGGGTGTTTCTAAGTCATTCTAGCTAGTGAGATGTCCATCTTTGGGGGTCAAATTTCAATACATACAACAACAAAGTCTAAAGGAGGATTGGTGGGAAGGTTGAGGTGTCTAATTCAGGCAAATAAATTAAGACTATTTTGTGTCTATTAAAAAAGAAATTAATAGCCTCCATCGCACCTCATTTGAAAGAACATGAATGGATGTCTTTTGAAGAGACTCCCACGCCTCATGAGAGGCTTTAAAAACATAATTTTTGCAAGAGAACGTGTTTCCTAGCAAGAAAGAGGAATTGAATAGCAAATGGAATGTCAAAGATTGAATGTGAAGAAATATTTAAAAGTATTATTGTTGCAAATTTGAGATAGATTATCAGAGAGGGAAATCTCATCCCATGGGAAGGGTGTAGAGGTGAGAAGGAGTGACTGTTTGTAGAAGAAGCCATGAAGGCTATATGTGTAGAATTATGAGAGAGAGGATATTGAAGGCCATGAATGTGAATGTAGTTTTTATTTTTTAGATTTGTGTAATCTGTTTAATGTATGAGAGTTTAATTACATAAAAATAAATCATGGATTTTTATTTGCAACCTATATTGTGTTGTGAGTTTGAGTTGTTTGTAGCAGTAGGGAGTCCCTCTTGCATCAAATGGTATCAGAACCAGAAGTTTTGAGAGTGTAGAGTCTACACCAAAAATTTTGAGTGGAGAGATAAGTGGTTGTGTTGTACGAGATCTTGAGAGAATTGTTGCAGGTATGCGAGGAGTCCTAAGGAATTGAGAGCTAAGAGAAGACATTGAAGTCACAGAGAGAGTTGATTGTGTGTTGAAGGTTTCAGAATGTGTGCAAATTGTTTGTGAAAATGTCGAAGAGAAAGAACATGAGTTTGGCCTTGGGTAAGGCCTTAAGAATTTTATTTATTGAGGAGAAAGAAGGTTGGAAGAAGAAAGTTGGGAAAGAATTCAAGAATAATGTGCAGAGGTTTCCACAAGGATGGATGCCCTGGAGCAGAGTATAAATATGGAGAAGAATAAATAGATGTAAAAGAAGAAGGTAGAAAAGAATATGGATAATGTAAGTCCAATTATTTTTCTAATTATTACTTTTTTGTAGATAAGTTTGTGTATGCAGAGGAAGCAGACAATGAAGAAGATGCAAAGGTAATTCGTGAAGAATTGAAAAGAATGGAGGTGAGATTAGAGATATTAGAGATTGAAGCAACAATGGACAAAGAGGGTGATAAAAAGGAAAGTGTAGTGGCTAAAAAGAGAAAAGATGTAGTAAAGAATGAGAAGAATGACAAGAGTAAAGAATTTGCAGTGAAGGCATGCCTTGATGAAGGTATGAAGAAAGAAGAACATGTGAGTACAGTGGCTGAATATGAAGAGGTGAGCAACAAAGATGAAGGACAAAAGATTGGAGAATAGGTGGCTAAAAATGTAGTTAAAGTTGTAGCGGTAGAGCATGAAGATACAGTAGTGAATGGTGAAGACAAGGATAATTTAAGGTTACATATTTTGGTAGTACAAGAAGAGTTGTTTGATAATCTTGTCGGTGAGGATGAGAAGATGGATGTTGTAGCAGTGAAAGAGAATGAGGTAATTTATGTGAATTTTTATTTCATTTGTGATTTATCTTCCATAGTGAGAGTAGAAGAGGATGTACTTTTAGAGGATAAAATTGCAATTACAGAGTTGCATGTAAATGTTGCATGTTTGTGTATAGAACTTGTAGACAATGAGACAAGTAGAACTTGGTGGAGGTGGTTAGTTTGTGGTGGGTTGGATCCCATGAAGGAGGAGAGGAGAGTAGAGAGTATTTGGAGGAGGTCAAGTTGTGGTGGACATGAGACAACGAGAGGAAGGAGGAAGAAGGTGCACACTTGGTGGAGGAGGACCACAAGTGTCCCAACAAAATGCTGGAAGAGCCAAAAGAAGAAATTAATTCATCCTAATATAGAAATGGATTTTGTTGCAGGTTGCATTCAACCTAGAAGAGTAGTCCCCATTACTCAACTCCATTTTGTGAGTTCTACTCACAAAATTTTCCTACCCAACATGTCTACTATAGGAGCATCTAGATGTACATGTAATCAACATCAATAGAAATATTTTCAGGTTTGGTTTTTAATTTTGATTTGGTTTGGTGGTTATTGGCATCTCACATCATCACATAACTTCAAAGTTGGCACAAAATTGCAAGAATCAAACTTTCTCTGGTTCGTAGTTTCGACACTCCACAGGCAATTTTGTAAAATTTATTCACAAAAATCCATAAGAGCTAGAGTAGAATATTTTTGGAAGGGAATTCTTGGAGGTACCATCTCAAATGTGCAAAATGAATCAAAGTCATATCTTTCACCATTTGGGAGAAATTAATGCCATAATTTGTGTCATTAAAGCCAAAAGTGTGTTGCCAGTTTACAAAAAGTTTAAAATTTTATAATTATGGAAGGATAGGGATAAATCATTTTGTGAAGGACCTAATGGGGTCATATCACACATTTGGACAAATTTTTAGGCAAAATGGAGAACTTTTATTTTTTCGTCTTTCAAATACTTGATTTCACACTTAACGCACTTTGTTTAATTTTTTCTCCAAATTGTCATTGTAGATTTGAGGTATTGTTCATAACATTCTATTTGGGTTATTTAATGCAAATAAAAATATGAATATAGAGATTCAGGTTAAAACTATATGTTATGGTTATTTCTAAGTCATTCCAAGTAGTGAGATGTCCATCTTTGGGTGTCATTTTTGAATACATACAACAACAAAGTCTAAAGGATGATTGGTGGGTAGGTTGAGATGCCCAATTTAGGCAAATAAACTGAGGCTATTTTGTGTGTATTAAAGTAGAAATTAATAGCCTACATGGAGTGTCATTTGAAAGAAGATGAATGGATATCTTTTGAAGAGACTCCCATGCCTTAGGAGAGGCTTTAAAAACAAAAATTTCTGCAAGAGAGAATGCTTCCCAACAAGAAATAGGATTTGAATAGCAAATGGAATGTCAAAGTTTGAATGTGAAGATATATTTAAAAGTATTATTTTTGCAGATTTGAGACAGATTTTCAAAGAGGGAAATCTCAGCCCATGGGAAGGGTGTAAAGGTGAGAAGGAGTGACTATTTATAGAAGAGCCCATGAAGGCTATGTGTGTATATTTGTAAGAGAGAGGGCATTGAAGGCCATGAATGTGAATGTAGTTTTGATTTTTTAGATTTGTGTAATATGTTGAATGAATGAGAGTTTAATTACAATAAAATAAATCAAGTATTTTTATTTGCAATCTATGTTGTGTTGTGAGATTACATTATTTATAGCAGGAGGGAGTCCCTCTTGTGTTAGAATTTGTCTCACATCCCACAAAATTCAATTATTTCCATTTCTTAACTTTAACATCACATCTCCTTTACCCACAATGTCACATGATTCCTTGTCACCAAGATATACCTTACCAAGTTTGCCTTCTTGATAATTTTTTTAAATTTCCCAACATGGAGTGGCATGTAAAGAAGCACCAGAATCCAAAGCTTCTCCAATGGACAAAACTAATGCACCTACATCATCTTCATACACTGCATTAACCACATTTTCTTTTCTTTTCCTTGACTCTCCACCTTGTTGTATGACCAACAATTCTTTTTAATGTGACCTTCCTTGCAACAAAACTAGCAACCTGAGTTTTTGCCCCTTCATTTAGATCTTTTGAAGGATTTAGATCTCCTTCTATTATTATTTCTTCCCCATTCTTGGGATCTCCCCCTATTGCCGAAAACCAACACCTCTTTAGATGAAGTATTATGTTGTTTTCTTCTCATGTCTTCACTGAGAAGAATTGCAACCATATTATCAAGTTTCAACCCACTTCCCTTCTCATCAGATCCTTTATTTTTGGATACTGAATTGCTAATTGTCATTACAACACCTTCCCAACTATGAGAAAGAGAACACAACAATAGAATGGCTTTGATTTCTTCTTGAAAATCAATGTCAACAGAAGTCAACTGGCTTATTATGCTATTGAATTCATTCAAATGATTGGAAACATAGATGCCTTCCTTCATCTTCAAATTAAACAATTTCTTCATTAAGAAAACTCTCTCGTACATACCTGATAATCAGTCCCATAGAACCTTCTCTATCTTTTCCATTACAACATTGAACAAAACATTGTTGTTAAGAGAGAGGATGATGATTGCCTTTGCTTTCTTGTCTAGTATGTCCCAATCCCCATCCGACATATTAGCTGGTTTCTTGGACTTTCCCTCTAACATAATTGAGAGGTCTTTTTGAATCAGCAAGGCTTCCATATGCAACTTCCACATGCCAAAGTTTTGGCCTGAGAACTTTTCAATTCTAAACCTATCTCCATCCTCCATCTATTCACAATTTCACGTTACTCTCTGATACCAATTGTTGAATATAAAGAGAAACAAGAAGATTGAACTAAAAGAATAGAACAACAAACAATGAAAAGACAAATATTAAACAATCACATGGAGACAACAAGAATTACATTTTTCACCATTAATGGCTACATGGATAGGAAAAGCAGGGGAAACTCTATTTTATTAATGCATAGCAGCTTATCCAAAGTATTTCCATCAATGATGATATGAGAAAAGAAGTCCCATTCTTAATAGACACAATGAAAAACACCAATCTAAGTAAATGAGGAGTATCTAAAGGGACACAGTCAAAGAGACCATTGGACTTCACATACTCAACAGTTCACACCTGCTTATTTGTCTATTTGAGTGTTTTATTCTTATGTGGCAGTGAAGTATTTTTAAATTGTTAAAATGGTGAGATTCAAGTAGGAGAGTATACCATTTGACCAATTAATTCCTTTGTATATGTTAAAAACATTGATAAGAGATGTTTATTTAGCCCCCTCATAGGAATGAGTCTCTTTTAAAAACTCGGTAGCAAAAAATCAACCACTTCAGTATGGGGAAGGTGCACCCAAAAGAAGAACCCATAGGGCTAAGGAATAACTACTTGTATAACTCCAGTACCTGGAAAGTAAAAATATTTCATATAAAATTTGGAGTCAATTGAATTTCATATTGTAGATAAACATATTGGTTTTTTTTTGAAAAATAGCAATTAATAAATAATATGGGAATGACCAAAAGGGCTAATACAAAAAATAAAGTCATTAATTAGATTGAAAAGTATTATGGAACATAACCCTAAAGGAAAAAACAAATATGGGTAATAAGATCAACTCCATAATACTCCATCTTCTCCATCCTTCAAATTTCTGGTGTAACCTAGAAACAAGATCAAATGCAAGACTTCCACTCAAACAAGGATTTATAATCAACCAATTCCTTCCTATAGGTTCCCTCAAGCTTGCCAGGCTAAGAAATAATGACAAAAGAAATATCTAGAACCTTAAACACCATGGAACCAACACATGCAATCTCATGCAACCATGGAACCACCATAGCTCTGATACCAATTGAAAGGGAAAGAGAAACCAACATCCTATTTTTTACTTAAATAGATATTCAATAACTTGATGCAAGCACATACTACTATGCCCTTAAAGTGGAAACAGACATAGTTAATTTCCCATCACATTAACCCTTAGAGGAAAGATAATGTAGCTTAGAGATCTAAATAAATTTCAGCATCATAACGGCATATAAAGTAACACTTTAAGAACACAAAAAGAAGAATAGAAGAAAGATAGACAGAAGAGATGAGACACCAATATACATGGGGAAACCCTTTCAGGTAAAAAACCCCACACTCCAAAATATGGAACCAATGTATTAATCTACAACAACAAACATGTTGTACAATACATTTGTAGGCTCAAAGCCTTAACATGAAGATTTACATCTTGTTCCTCTAGAGGAAAAACTAACAGCATAATCTTGCATAAAACTCCCCTCACAAACTTCTCCTCAAGCATTCAATTGATAGGAGTTCCAATACAAGAAACCACCAAAATGGAAACTCAAAACCATGAGTTACAATGCCTAGTCATGTGGAAAATCAAATCCACCATAATATAGAAAGTTACTCAAATCATAACTGACTCTCCAAATATGGCATTTCATTTTTGGCTCCTAAAATCATGCTTTCACAATCTCCTAAAATCTTGCTTTTCAAGTTTCCAATTTTAATTTCCTTTTCCAGGCTCTTTCCATTTTAGAAACTCTTACACACCTTACAAGTTGTCATAGTTGCATTTAGCAACTTCCATGACACTAAGTGATAAAAAACAAATTGCCAAAATACAAATAAATAAATATTTCAAATATTAGAACTTGCAAGGTGTATGACACACCTAATCCCAACACAGACAAAATCAATAGAAATTTATTGAATTCAAATTAAAAGATTACAATATCAAAACATCTCTCCAAATATTCCTTCATTCCTCAGTTACATTTAGATTCTTCTCAACATACTCAAATTACATGGAGTCCAAACACCCAAATTATTCTGTCACACTACACCTCTGAAATTGATATTCCCTCTCTTTTTTAAAAACTCTCCACTCTCCAACTTTGGTGTCCCCTACTTTTTTTTCTAAATCTGTATATTCTCTATATTAAAATCTACAACTTCATTCACAAACTAGGCTCGACGCTCCCATACTCACTTCTCATGCCTTGGCGTCTCCTCCTCAGCCTTTTAAATATGTACGTATATGGTGTTATCACCAGCAAATTCATTTAAAAGATCAATACATGAATAATGGCACCTTTGTCATTTTCAATCTGCATTTTCTGTTGTTCACACTACAACTTCACTCTAAATGGAGCACAAATAATGGTGCCTCAGTAGATGGAATCCACCCTCTGATTTTTTATTATATTTCTCTGTTTTAAACAACAATTTTTCATCATATTCCATGAGGCTCCTCCTTTGTTTGTACTTCTCCCTCTATCTTATTGGGTACTCTATCTTTTTCCCACACATAAATCCTTCACAGCATGGATGCCTTTCCTCCAACACCTTCCCCAAATTGTTATCAATTAGCTTTTCTTTTTATCCCTCACGCTAGAAAATTTGAAGTCACAAATTAAATTGATGTTTGGAACTTGAGATGTCAGCTCCCTCTCTTCATGAAGTAAAGCATTTGATTATGTTTTTGTTTACTTGGTCAAGGCTACCCAACTATAGCCTAGCAAGTGAAGAGGTTTGAATAATTAAGGCTTACGTTTCTGCATTCTCACTTCAATGATTAGAAGCAAATCAGCCTCCCACAATAGAGCATAATAAAATACGATAAGTCTCCCTTGCACTGTGTGAACATATATGAGTAGCTTGCTTTGAAGGAATAGTAGAACTAGACTTCAAACATAAGAATTAATGAATATCCCATGCAAACTAAAAGGAATATACATAATAAAGGCCACAAAATACAATGCTCTGTGCATATATCCCTTGCATAATATTTTGTCAAACATATGACAAAAGATGATCTGCCTCACTAGGAATGATCACGATTTACCAATTGTGGTTAAATTGATGATCTGCCTCCACTAGTAGGCTTCGAATGATGTCCCTAGGTCCCCTACAAAACAATTTCTCTCCAGCCTACCTGAATCCAAAGATATTAAACTTCTCGTAGTCCATCAGTGTTGAATATGAAGTTTTAATATCTTCCAAACCGTGCGAGATATGACTGCAAAATCTTCATCGATGCAGATGAAATATCTTCACAATCATGCTTGTAAGAGGATTTGTTACCAAACTGTAAAGATCTCTCCCAACAATTTTTTTAGTGAAAATGGTTTGTTGTGTGCCAAAACTACGAACTATCAAAAGCTGACTTATGCAAAACCTGATGTACCAAACACTTTCAATGTAGAGAGATGCCATTAGAAACCCGAACAAACCAAACAAAACTAAAAATGAAGCTTGTAAGTTTTTTTGTTGATGTTGATCGCTGATTCACCTGAGATGATCATGCATCAAAGATGATAGTGGAAACACTTCCTACATTATTTAATGACCACTATTGTGACACAATATTTTTTTAATCAACTAAAAGTATAGTAATTTGGCCTCCATACAGGTTACCAAAATTCACATGACTAAATTATTAATCACCAGATTCACATGGCTGAATTATTAATCATGAGATCATAATATGATTGTGTGCTCCATTGACATCATAATAATACAATCTTCTTTAAATAATAAAATTAGGCAATTCATAATAATGTTTAATACGCAACCCATGGTAAACATTTATGACAATAGATGTTCCTAATTTAAAATATTTTCCTATTGAACCCTTTTATGACTTTACTAGTTCTAGGATTGTTGTCCCACCTAAGCATGTCAATAAGATGTTCAACTGTAGAATTTGGATGCCTTTTTACCTCTATAGAAACATTCACAGTTCTATCATAGCCCAGGTCAGGTTATAGTGCCACCTTTGTCACATTAGTCCTCTCAAAATTACTAATATTAATTGATTCAGATCAGCAATACAAACTTACCATCAAACATCGTAATTTTAATCATAGATCAACATTCATAGTTGGTGGCTAACTTTCACCCTAGTTTTAGAGTTTAGCTTTTGTTAAACATCAAATAAATATCATAGGCCCAATCAAAACCCAATGGAATATTTATGAGTAAATAGGGAGTACCTGGTCATAAATATGAATAAGAACACAAAATCCTTCAACAATAGTGTTACTTGAGGTAGAAGTGCAAAACATCCCAACCACATGTATAAGGTTCCCTATCCACCCCAACCAAGGGTTTTTAGGTTCCATCCAAGGGAGTATTCTAATGACAAGGTCCATGGTACCTAGGTACCTTAAGCTAGAGTGCTTTTCGTGTATCTCCCCTTAAGGGATTCACATAAGGATTGACTCCTATAACACTTCTAGTTGGGTATGGTCCCTTATGCATTTCATAAGGAAGTGGGTTGTATCACTATGGTTATCCTCTTTAAATTATATCTCTCATTAATTGAGAGAATAATACCCATGACTTTAACATATCGCAGCCTAGTTCTGGACTTGAAATGGCTTACCCATTCTAAAATACATCCTAGTTGGGTAAGAACTATCACTAGCTAGGATAGTCAACAAGCAGCCCATAATACTTGCCACCATCACTAGCTAGATCAATGAATAATCAAGACAACTTTAGTGGAAAATAAGGAGTCCATAATTCCTTGAACCTTTCAAGTCAGTGGATGCAGACATCTTTCACCTCCATGCTACTGGAAATTGTCTAAAGTATGGGTTAGCACTTCCCTTCAAATACCATGACATAACATGTCAGACAAAAGTATGTCAAGTTTGGTTCATAATAGCTAGTAGAAAGAAACAAGAGTTGAATTCTGAATATAATTATTTCAATATGGGGATCATCGAAATATGTCGATCTTGTAGATCAATTAGAAATGAACCTTAGGGCTAAACTGATAATTTTAAGACAAGAAGTGAATGCAAAGAAATAAGATTAGAAATGAACCTTAGGGCTACATGTAAACTTAGTTAATTTTTTTGATATTAGAGGAAGTAAGTGTGTTACAGATTGACAGATTGTTGAATTTTTTTGATATTAGAGAAAGTAAGTGTGTTATAGATTGACAGATTGTTGAAGAGCCCAAGTTCCAAAAGATAGAGGGAAGAAAGCCCTAGGCAAGGTGTCGTGAAGAAGATTGTGAAAAAGTTAAAGGATATGAAAATGCAGAAAATTCAAAAAGGAAGCATGAAGAAAAATAAGAAAGAAAGTTCTGGAGAGAAGAACCAAATGAAAGCCCAGAAGATAAGAAAAAATGCAGATTTTGAAAGAGAGCTGGTAGAATTGAGAAAAGATTTAGAATAGTACATGATTGCAAGGCAACAAAGGTATGAAGAGGAAAGCTAGGAGTATTTTTGGTGTTGGCCCATGGAAAAGAAAGTAAAATGGCATGTGAAGATGATTATGGAGAGAAGAAAAAGGTAGAGGATGAATGTTTTGAGAAGAGAAATGACAAAAGGTGGGATAGAAAAGAGTTGCCTAGTGAGCAACATACACCAAAGGAGGTGAAGGAAGTTCTAATTGAAGAGAACATGGGAAGAGATAAGAAAGAAAGAGGGAAAGAGGAAGAAGTGCAACAAGAAGCACTTGAGAAGGAGAGTAATGAAGAAAGGAGAGTGTCCAGGAAGGAGGCACTCATACAGACATTTTGATCTCTTGTTTTAACTACTAATGTTGTATGCGAGCATGTGTATGTAGGTATGATAAATATTGTGGACAAGGTCAAGAACAAGGCCTTGCAGTTGAAAAGAGAAAGGGCACAAAGAATACCCATATAGAGGGATGCTGATGAGAAAGAAAGGAAGCAAGTTGCAGTAGTTTTCCAAGAAGGCATAAAGCAACAGTTGGTAGCAGAGGTACATTGAAAAGTACCCGAGGATGAAGAAAAGGATGATGGTGAATTTTTGTAGTTTGATGAAGGATATGCAGAAGAAACCCCAGAGTTTCATGATGCTTTGGAAGATGTTGCAGAAGTAGGGGAAGATGCCTATGAAGAAGAGAAGTTGGAAGGCAAGGAAGCCAAAGATGAAAACAATTCGGGGCAGGAGGTAACAAGAAGTTACAATACTGATTCTGGTTATGAAAGTGAAATTAGAAAGAATGTTAGTTTTGATTATTTCAGTAGAAGAAAGAATGTGGATGAGCAAGAAGGAGAAAAGGAATTTGGTTAATCATGGGTAACCAATCTGATGAAGCTTTAGAGACTTTGAATGAGATTTATAGTTTAAGGGAAGAAGATACCAAGGTTGAGGAATTGAATAGTAATTGGGAGATGTATGAGTATGAGATAGAAGTGTGGAGATTTGTTGATGAGAAAGAAATGAGGAAGCAAAAACACAAGAAGTCAAAAAAACAAAAACAAAAATAGATTGGGAAGATTAGAAAGAGTAAATATGGATGTAAGATGGACCATTGGAATGGTTTAAGTGAGAAAGGTAGAAAGAAAGAATGGGCAACAGAAGCCTGGGTTAATGGAGGCATGAAGAGTGAAGAAAAAGCAGTAGAAAATGAAGAAGGCATGAATGAGTTTGTAGTAGTTGCAGAATTTGTAGCGATAAAGATTGAAGATGAAAGAATTTATGAAGATCTAGCAGATGGAAAAGGGTTCAAAGGGAATGAAAGTGAAGGCATTGTCTTATGCAAAGGGGTAGCAGATAATGAGGTTGTATTTCCCTTTTCAAATTCTGTGTGTGTAGCTAGAGTGGATTTTTGTGAGTGTGCAATCAGGATGATGGAGCAGTATACTGATAAAAACATGAATTTAAATGGAGCAGCTGAGAATACAAAAAGAATGGTGGCAGCCTGTGATAATGAAGTTACAGTAGAGCTACAGGAAGGGGTAAAATTTTTAGATTTTGTGAAGGCATGGCTTTACATTCAGTTGATAGGCTGAATAGTGTGAAGTTTGAAAAGACATATGGTGAATGGGAAAAGAGAGGGCACGGGAAGAAAGGCGAGTGAAGAAGAATCAAAGCATGGAGATAGTATGGGTCTAAGGGTAGACTCAATCTAGGAGTGTGAGTCTATAAAAGAAAGATACTCTTTGTATAGGATGATAAAGTCTTAGAGGCTATCAATGGGGAATTTTTTTAACCACGTCTAGGTGAGTATAAATAAAGGAAACTTATTATCATAACTCTGATGGTCCCTTTACTATTGTTTGAATGTTGAGTTGGTTTCTTTAAAACTGTATTTCATTTAGTTTATTGTGTTTCTAGAAGATTCCTTTCATTGGATTAGTTCGTTCGGGTCCCTGTCTCTAAGATTAGTTTCCATTGAGGTTTCTTCCATTTATTCTAGCCTAGGAAGTTTCTTGTCTCTTTAAATGTGCTATTATAGAATTGTTTATTGCTGACATGATGCAAAGGTAATGGTAGTGTTAGATGATACTCACACAATCAACCTAGACTTCTAGGTTTCCTCCTTAGTGTTTCCAAAGGTAATGTGACACAAGCCTACACAAGGCTACTCAAGAGACTGACCTAGTCTAGGACCACACCCTAGTGTCCTCCACATAGACTATTCAACACTCCTTTGGGGAGTCTCTACTCAACCCAAACCAACAGACACATACACCTTCTTTTTCAACAACCAACTACCAATAGCTCTACCAATAGGATCTTCATACTACAATTAGCATATACTTGTTAAGGACATGGATAATACAAGGTCTCTAACCGAATATCTAAGTTCTATACCTGCAAGGACAGAGAACAGCAAGTTACAGTTTGACTGCACTTTTGACAGTGCCTAGAGAGGCCTATTTCTTGTAGCCCTTGGGATCGGCTAATTCAAGGAAAACTCTTCAAACCTCCAAAGGATAGTCTAGACTTATAGCACATTTGGATACCCTCTAAAGGCATACAACCATCCTCCAAGTTGCAGGTCGTACTCTGCTACAGGCGTACAATAACAGCAAAACTCTTCTTTTGACGCAATTGGCCTAGTTTGAGGGTTTTGCATGGGAAATGCATCAAATGTAATTACTCAGGATCAAACAAACATTTGTACAAGTCTACCTTCATCCACAAACACCAAATCCCCCATCCATTTGGTCATACACTTGACTGTTCTTTGAATTAACACTGTTGTCCACCATTTGCATACTAACTAGTCACTGTATAGACTAGTTAGAGTCATGCCAAATGCATTGGAGTGAAGAGTACAGACCCTATAAAAAACAAAAACATACCATACATTTTCTCTCCCTCCATCCTACAGAAAATAGCAAATGCCTTTCAGAGGACAGAGGAGAAATTATACATTTTGCTACAAAACCCTAGTTTTGAGGGTTTCTCAACTAGTTTGCACAAAACAATTCACTACTAATAGCCTAGGAGGTTTCAAAAGCTCTAATTACATGCAAATGAAATGTAGATCAAAACTCTAACACATTTTCTAGGTTTCAGGTCCTTCACCATCCGTACAAGGCCATACCAGATGACTGTCTTCAGAAAAACATACAGAAATTACTATTTTTGCACTCCAAACTCTAGAATTTCATTTCTCTTGGCATGTAATTACATTGTTGTCCTCCTTGGAAGGTTTGAAGGTTATGTCTTTACCTCCACCAACCGTACAACTACTCATCCAAGGTAGGTAACCATTGGACATTACCTCTTGCACAAGAAACCACATGTTTCTTAGTGTAATTACATTCAAAAATGACCATATCAAGGCTATTTTGGACAAGTCAACCAAATGGACCAAGTCCTTATTACAAAATTCATGAAAATGGCTTTCAAAGCCTTAGAGAGGACAATAGGACATGACAACAAAACATGACAAATCATAGAATGACTAGAATTGGGAGGGAGCTCCTACACCATACTCCCCCTGTAGGAAGAACTCAAGTCCCTTGAGTTGCCAGTTGTTGAAGTGTCAAGCCATGCTTCAAGATATCTACCTCAGTCATCCAAGTGGCCTCTAAATGAGGAAGATCCTTCCATTTCACCAAGTAGTCTTTGTAGACACCTCTCCTAGTCTTCTTGACAACTTTGGAATCTAGAATGCATTCCAACTGCAAAGGTTTGCTTGGAGGCAAGTCCTTGATCCAATCAACATCTTCATCCACCACATCTGATCCACTTTCACCATGCAATGGAGGTTTGAAAGGAAAAAGATCACAAACATTAAAAATTGGAGAGATACCAAGGCCGGATGGTAACTCAATCTCATATGCATTTGGACCGAATTTGTGCATTATTTTGCATGGTCCAATCTTCTTCATTAGGAGTTTAGTTGGCTAACCTTTTGGCAGCCTTTCTTTCCTCAGATATGCCATAACTAAATCTCCCACTTGGAATTGTACTTCCCTTTTCTTCAAATCTGCCCTATCCTTATACTTTGTGACTATTTTTTCTAATTGCAACTTGACTTGATCATGGACTATTTTCATGGATGTAGCAAAATCTTCACCAAGTGCACTCCTTTTATCCCATCCTTGGAGATCCTTCAGTTCAAGTGGCACCCTTGGATGAAAACCATAAACTACCTCAAAAGGACTTTTACCAGTGCTCCTATTCCTTGAGTCATTGTAGGCATATTCAGCCTGACTGATAACCAAGTCCCATGCCAAACCATGCTATTTTGTGAGGCACCTTAGAAGGTTTCCAAGTGATCTATTAACCACTTCAGTCTGACCATCAGTTTGTGGACGGTACGTTGATGAAAAGGACAACTGTGTGCCCAACTTTCTCTACAAGGTCCTCCAGAAGTGACCCACAAACTTAGAATCTCTATCGGTTACAATGGACAATGGAAAACCATGGATTCTTACTACCTCTCTGAAAAGCAAACCTGCAACATGAGATGCATCATTTGAGCATTTACATGGCACAAAATGAGCCATCTTACTAAATCTATCAACAATAACAAACACACTATCCACCCCTGTCCTGGGTAACCCAAGTACAAAATCCATGCTTATACTCTCCCAAGGTCTATTGGGAATGGGAAGGGGCTGGTATAGACCTGCATTTGAAGATACATCTTTGGCCCTTTGACAAATTGCACAACTGGCAACATACTTCCTCACATCAGATTGCACCTTTGGCCAAAAATAGAACCTTGTAACTTGTTCCAGTGTCTTGTCTAAGCCAAAATGTCCTCCAAAAGAGCCATTATACTTCTCCTTGATGATGTTGTCCCTCATGGAACACTTAGGGATACACAACAAATTGCCCTTAAATAAGAGGCCTTCCTGCAATACAAAATCTGCATACTCTCCATGGACTGTGTTAGCCAAATTCAAACAAACATCATAAGCCTCTTTGAAATCTGAATCTTCCTTATACAATTCCTTCAAACAGTCAATGCCCATGCTTTCTAACTGAATTTCATGAACAAGAAGCAACCTCCTACTTAAATCATCAGCCACCTTACTAGAAACACCTTTTTTGTGCTTAATTGTGAAGGTATAAACTTGTAACTATTCCATCCATTTAACATGTCTATGGTTCAATTTTTCTTGATTGTTTAGGAAGCTTAAAGCATGATTATCAATAAACACAATAAATTCCTTGGGCAATAAATAATGTCTCCATTTTTTAAGATCTTGCACCATTGCATAGAGTTCTAAGTCATAGGTAGAGTACCTTTGCTTGGCTTCATTCAACTTCTCTGAGAAGAATACCACAGGATGTCCTTCTTGGCTGAGAACAACACCAATAGCTTGCTGACTTGCATCACACTCAACAACAAATACCTTATCAAAATTAGGAAGTACTAAGGTAGGCAACTCAGCCACCTTTGTTTTCAACAACTCAAAACTAGCATTGGCTTCCTTTGTCCATTGGAATCTACATTTGACTCCACCCTTGATGGTGTTGAGGATGGGAGCACTAATGTGACTAAAACCTCTGATAAACTTCCTATAAAAAGTCTCCAATCCATGGAAACTTCTCACATCTCCCACTGTCTTAGGAGTAGGCCAACTGAGGATAGCATCAACCTTAGAGGGATCCATCTTCAAATAGCCATTAGAAATGACAAATCCAAGGTATACAAGTTCAGTTTTCATGAACTCACACTTGTCTAAGTTGATCATCAACTTGTGCTCATGTAGCTTCTCCAACACCTGACCAACATGCTTCACATGCTCTTCTTTTGTCCTGCTGAAGATTAGTATGTCATCAAGATAAATAATAACAAATTTACCAATGAACTCAACTAATACCTCATTCATCAAGCACATAAATGTACTTGGAGCATTGCTAAGACCAAATGGCATAACAAGCCATTCATAAAGACCCTCATTAGTTTTGAAAGAAGTCTTCCATTCATCTCCCTATCTGATCTAGATTTGATGATAACCTGATTTTAAATCTATCTTTGAGTAATAGCATGAGCCTCCAAGATAATCCAAAAGATCTTCAATCCTTGGCATTGGGAACCTGTACCTTATGGTGATCTTGTTTATGGCCCTTGAGTCCATACATAGCCTCCACTTTCCATCTTTCTTAGGGGCAAGTACACTTGGGATTGGACAAGGACTTAAACTCTTCCTAATCAGCCCCTTCTCCAAGAGATCTTGAATTTGCCTTGCCACCTCTTCATTTTGCTGTGGGGTCAGCTTATAGGCAGCCTTGTTAGGTAATGTAGCACCAGGTATTAAGTCAATTTGATGAGTTATGTCCCTCATGGGTGGTAAGGAGTTGGGGACTTCCTCTACCACAAGATCTTGATACTTGTCTAGAAGTTGCTGCACTTCCAATGAAATCTCCTTCTATTTTTGTTCTTGCTGATCTAATCCACTCTTGGGCTTCATGACCAAGGCATACCCTTGGGTATCCTTCTCTTTCAAGAGACTCAAAAACTCTTTTCCATTCACCAACATGACACTACTGTCATTGTTCTTCCCCCCAGTCTGCTCTAACATAGGATCCATCTGGAATGGTCTTCCATTCTTGGTAATGACATAGGTGTTCTTCTCACCATCATGCTGGGATTCAACATCATATTGCCATGGGCAGCCAAGAAGTAGATGACATGCATCCATGGGAATAATTTCACATAGCACTTTGTCCTTGTAGTCACCGATTGCAAATTCAACCCAAGTTTGCTCTTCCACCATGAAACTTTGATTCTTGTTCAACCAAGAAATCTTGTGAGGACTGATATGAGGCAGCCTCTTCAACTTGCACTTCTCAACTATCTCAGTGGATACCACATTCTCAATAGATCCTAAATCTACTAATATCTTGTAAAGTTTCCCATAGGCTAGGCCTTGGGTTCTAAAAAGATTCTTTCTCTGAGGGGGCTCTTGTTTCAATGGCATCTTCAACATAGACCTCTTAATCATCATACTCTCTCCTTCTAGGACAGGTGCAGCACTTCCCATTGGTGAATTCACACTTTCACAGTCATCATCCTTCACTAACTGATTTCTCCTTCCACTGTCATGAGAACTACTAGCTTTCTCTGGGCATTTGTTCATTGTATGGCCAACTTGGTTGCAGCCATAACACCTTCCAGTGAAAACTCCTGGTCCTCTACCTCCTCCACCATTTCTGCCCCTGCCATTAGGCCTTCTCCAACCTCTAAAGCCTCCTCTATGCTCTATTTCAGATTGTGTTTCTTGCTAACTATTATTTTCAGTTTTGTGGAACTGTCCACGGCCAAAACTGCCTCTTCCTCTTTGGTTTCTTCCACCTCATCCTCTGGCACTTTGATCACCCTTCCTTCTTAGCTTTTCCTCTACTCTAGAGGCCAACAAGAAGCATTCATCCATGGTTCTAGGTATCACTAAACTGATCTCATCTTGTAGATTGTATTTCAGACCATTTAAGTACCTAGCCACCATCCCTTTTTCATCTTCATTAGGATTGGCTCTCATACTTAGTCTGTGAAATTCTTCTATGTAAGCAGCCACATCCGTGTCTTTTTATCTCAAATTCTGGAATCTCCTAATGATTTGAATCTCATAGTCAGGAGGCATGAACTTGCTTCTGAGCATAGCCACCATTCTACTCCATTTAGTGATGGGACTCTTCCCAATCTTCTCCCTTTCACTTTGCATGTAGTTCCACCACACAAGTGCAGAACTTCTTAGCCTTGTCTTGGCAAATTTAACCTTCTTGTTGTCATTGAACTCCTTATAATCAAAGAAGTTGCACATGGCTTCTATCCAATCGATGAGAGCATCCCCATCTAACTTGCCATCAAAAGTAGGCACATCCATCTTGGGATCACCACTGTCTCCATGAGCACCCTTAAGTGCATTCAAGAAAGCTTTCTAATCTGCAGACATGTCCTGACCTTGAGGATTCTCTTCTACCTCTTCTTCATCATTTGTGTCAAAAGAACTTCCATCTTCTTTGGTCTTGTCCTTAGACCTTCTTTCCTCTTGCAATCTTGCCTCAACCATCTCTTCCACCAACTTCTTGATGGCTTCTTTACTCATTGTCTTAGGAGGCATGGTACTAGCCTTAGTTTCAATCTCCATGTCTGAAATACACTACTTCTAATTAGATATTGGCTCTAATACCAATATGATGCAGAGGTAATGGTAGTGTTAGATGATACTCACACAATCAACCTAGACTTCTAGGTTTCCTCCTTAGTGTTTCCAAATGTAATGTGACACAAGCCTACACAAGGCTACTCAAGAGACTGACCTAGTCTAGGACCACACCCTAGTGTCCTCCACATAGACTATTCAACTCTCCTTTGGGGAGTCTCTACTCAACCTAAACCAATAGACACATACACCTTCTTTTTCAACAACCAACTACCAATAGCTCTACCAATAGGATCTTCATACTACAATTAGCATATACTTGTTAAGGACATGGATAATACAAGGTCTCTGACCCAATATCTAAGTTCTGTACCTACAAGGACAGAGAATAGCAAGTTACAGTTTGACTACACTTTTGACAGTGCCTAGAGAGGCCTATTTCTTGTAGCCCTTGGGATCTGCTAATTCAAGGAAAACTCTTCAAACCTCCAAAGGATAGTCTAGACTTATAGCACATTTGGATACCCTCTAAAGACATACAACCATCCTCCAAGTTACAGGCTGTACTCTGTTACAGGCGTACAATAACAGCAAAACTCTTCTTTTGAGGTAATTGGCCTAGTTTGAGGGTTTTGCACAGGAAATGCATCAAATGTAATTACTCAGGATCAATCAAACATTTTTACAAGTGTACCTTCATCTACAAACACCAAATCCCCCATCCATTTGGTCATACACTTGACTGTTCTTTGAACTAAGACTGTTGTCCACCATTTGCATACTAACTTGTCACTGTATAGACTAGTTAGAATCATGCCAAATGCATTGGAGTGAAGAGTGCAGACCCTATAACCAACAAAAACATACCATACATTCTCTCTTCCTCCATCCTATAGAAAATAGCAAATGCCTTTCAGAGGACAGAGGAGAAATTATACATTTTACTACAAAACCCTAGTTTTGAGGGTTTCTCAACTAGTTTGCACAAAATGATTCACTACTAACAGCCTAGGAGGTTTCAAAAGCTCTAATTACATGCAAATGAAAGGTAGATCAAAACTCTAAGACATTTTCTAGGTTTCAGGTCCTTCACCATTTGTACAAGGCTGTACTAGATGACTATCGTCAAAAAAACATATAGAAATTACTATTTTTGCACTCCAAACTCTAGAATCTCATTTCTCTTGGCATGTAATTACATTGTTCTCCTCTTTGGAAGGTTTGAAGGTTGTGTCTTTACCTCCATCAACCGTACAACTACTCATCCAAGGTAGGTAACCATTGGACATTACCTCTTACACAAGAAACCACATGTTTCTTAGTGTAATTACTTTCAAAAATGACCATATCAAGGCTATTTTGGACAAGCCAACCAAATGGACCAAGTCCTTATTACAAAACTCATGAAAATGGCTTTCAAATCCTTAGAGAGGACAATAGGACATGACAACAAAACATGACAAATCACAGAATGACTAGAATTGGGAGGGAGCTCCTGCACCACCTGTCTCTAAGATTAGTTTCCATTGAGGTTTCTTCCATTTATTCTAGCCTGGGAAGTTTCTTGTCTCTTTAAATGTGCTATTACAGAATTGTTTATTGCTGACATGATTCTTGTCGTTGTTTGACTATGAAGTATGCTAAGGATAGATAAGAATTGGAGAGTTAAGTTGAGTGAGTCAGAGATTAGATTTTATATATTAAAGGAAGACCTCCTGACTTACATCAAAATCAGGAGGGATTGAGTTCCTAGAAATCTGTCTTAGTCAAAGAAACTATGTTGACACCATTTTATGACAATTTTCTATGCACACTTACAAACTAATGAGTATTCCTTTACCTATAAGTATTAAGATTTCATTAGACATGTGTCTTAAGTTAGATGATGATGTAGAGGATATGTATAATGTGCCACATTCTAGTCTTGTTGGTAGCTTGATGTATGCAATGGTATGTATTAGATGAAATATTACCCAAATGGTGGGAGTTCCTAGCAAGTTTATGTCTAACTCCAGTAGAGGGCATTAGACTTGTGTTAAGAGGGTATTTATATATTTCTAAGGAACTTTTGATTATTGATTATGTTATCATGGTTCTAATTATGTGGGCAAGATATTGAAGATACATGCTTTGTTGATGCATATTGGGCAAGTGACTTGGATAGTTGATGGTCCATTAGTGGCTATGCATTTGTTTTGTTTGGTGGTTTGTTAGTTGAATGAGTAAGAGGAAGCTCCAACTATTTTATCTACTACCAATGCTGAGAATATGGATGCTACACATGCCTATAAAGAGGTAGTTTGGTTACAAAGATTGTGCTCCAAAGTTGGTTATGATTGCAAGGTGGTTTAGATTGGATGTGATAGTCATAGTACTATTTGTTTGGCTAGGAATGCTATGTACCATGCTCATACCAAGTATGTTGATGTATAGTATCACTATCTTTGCAATATGATGGATAATGGTAAGGTCATGTTACTAAAGGTTAACACTTGGGAGAATGCCATGACCAGTGAGCACAAATAAGTTCTCTTAGCATAGGGAGGCCATGGGCCTTGGATCTTGTATTTGATTCCTCATTATGCTTTTCTTATTTCTTTAATGTAAATACCAAGTGGTATAATGTTGGGAGTAGTTGATATCTACCTTACAAATCCCTATGTCTAATGTATTTAATTTTATGTGTAGATAGAAAGTTAATGTATTTTCTCCTTAGAACATGGAATGGGTGATCTTTGGATATGAATGTCTGGTGGGGACAAAAATATTAATTATTATTCTCTAATTATTTGGGATTATTATTGGAAGAAGATATGGAAAGAGGAAAAGCAAGATGAAATTTCACTTTGGAATTTGAAGAGTCATGCCCTGTAAATTGTTGCTTAATGGGGCACTTGGGAGTTACATTTTGAATTTTCTAGCATTATGATACTAGTTACATACTTGGGAGTTATTCAATCTAATTTATCGTGCCCAAAAAAATGTATTTATTTACTAGATGGAATAGTGGTCCAAAAACCTGGCATGTAACAAATCAATAATATAAATCTGGTCAAATTTTTGTTACCATATTTTTATTTTTCTTTAGTTTTTCCTAGTCCTAAAATTGGGCATTAAAAAAAATCCTATTGGGCATTTGTGTCCTTAAAAAGTGGAAACATAATATCTAAATAAAGTAAATTTACAAAATCTTGCCTAAAAAAAGTAAATCCATAATATTGGACATTTGTGTCCTTAGAAAGTGGAAACATAATATCTAAATAAAGTAAATCTGCAAAATCCCAGCTCAAATTTTGAGCCAATGACAAAAAAATTTCTCATGTAGACTTAGGAAAAAATAAAATTTGTTCAATATGAAAAATAATACTATGTTTTGATTGGTTTACTTTAGATAGATTAATCACTAGATTAAAAAAAAAAAAAAAACTCTGCAATGGTATGTGGAAGGAGGTATGTTTGAATGTTGAGTTGGTTTCTTTAAAACTGTATTTCACTTAGTTTATTGTGTTTCTAGAAGATTCCTTTCATTGGATTAGTTCGTTCGGGTCCCTGTCTCTAAGATTAGTTTCCATTGGGGTTTCTTCCATTTATTCTAGCCTGGGAAGTTTCCTGTCTCTTTAAATGTGCTATTACAGAATTGTTTATTGCTGACATGATTCATGTCATTGTTTGACTATGAAGTATGCTGAGGATAGATAAGAATTGGAGAGCTAAGTTGAGTGAGTCAGAGATTAGATTTTATATATTAAAAGAAGACCTCCTAACTTACATCAAAATCAGGAGGGATTGAGTTCATAGAAATCTTTGTCTTAGTCAAAGAAACTATGTTGACACCATTTCATGACAATTTTCAATGCACAGTTACAAACTAATGAGTATTCCTTTACATATAAGTATTAAGATTTCATTAGACATGTGTCTTAAGTCAAATGACGATGTAGAGGATATGTATAATGTGCCACATTCTAGTCTCGTTGGTAGATTGATGTATGCAATGGTATGTATTAGATGAAATATTACCCAAATGGTGGGAGTTCCTAGCAAGTTTATGTCTAACTCCAATAGAGGGCATTAGACTTGTGTTAAGATGGTATTTATATATTTCTGAGGAACTTTTGATTATTGATTATGTTATCATGGTTCTAATTATGTGGGCAAGATATTGAAGATACATGCTTTGTTGATGCATATTGGGCAAGTGACTTGGATAGTTGATGGTCTATTAGTGGCTATGCATTTGTTTTGTTTGGTGGTGTTGTTAGTTGAATGAGTAAGAGGAAGCTCCAACTATTTTATCTACTACCAATGCTAAGAATATGGATGCTACACATGCCTATAAAGAGGTAGTTTGGTTATAAAGATTGTATTCCAAAGTTGTTTATGATTGCAAGGTGGTTTAGATTGGATGTGATAGTCACAGTGCTATTTGTTTGGCTAGGAATGTTATGTACCATGCTCATACCAAGTATGTTGATGTATAGTATCACTATCTTTGCAATATGATGGATAATGGTAAGGTCATGTTACTAAAGGTTAACACTTGGGAGAATGCCATGACCAGTGAGCACAAATAAGTTCTCTTAGCATAGGGAGGCCATGGGCCTTGGATCTTGTATTTGATTCCTCATTATGCTTTTCTTATTTCTTTAATGTAAATACCAAGTGGTATAATGTTGGGAGTAGGTGATATCTACCTTACAAATCCCTATGTCTAATGTATTTAATTTTATGTGTAGATAAAAAGTTAATGTATTTTCTCCTTAGAACATGGAATGGGTGATCTTTGGATATGAATGTCTGGTGGGGACAAAAATATTAATTATTATTCTCTAATTATTTGGGATTATTATTGGAAGAAGATATGGAAAGAGGAAAAGCAAGATGAAAGGTCACTTTGGAATTTGAAGAGTCATGCCTTGTAAATTGTTGCTTAATGGGGCACTTGGGAGTTATAATTTGAATTTTCTAGCATTATGATACTGGTTACATACTTGGGAGTTATTCAATCTAATTTATCGTGCCCAAAAAAATGTATTTATTTACTAGATGGAATAGTGGTCCAAAAACCTAGCATGTAACAAATCAATAAAATAAATTTGGTCAAATTTTTGTTACCATATTTTTATTTTTCTTTAGTTTTTCCTAGTCCTAAAATTGGGCATTAAAAAAAAATCCTATTGGGCATTTGTTTCCTTAAAAAGTGGAAACATAATATCTAAATAAAGTAAATTTGCAAAATCTGTCTTAAAAAAAGTAAATCCATAATATTGGACATTTGTGTCCTTAGAAAGTGGAAACATAATATCTAAATAAAGTAAATCTGCAAAATCCCAGCTCAAATTTTGAGCCAATGACAAAAAAATTTCTCATGTAGACTAAGGAAAAAATAAAATTTGTTCAACATGAAAAATAATACTATGTTTTGATTGGTTTACTTTAGATAGATTAATCACTAGATAAAAAAAAAACTCTGCAATGGTATGTGGAAGGAGGTACTAAAAATATATAAAGGTTTCAATTACACTTGAAATTTGTATTCTTACACTATAATTTAATTATTAAAAATATAGTGCCATAAAATATCAAATCAAATAAAAAGAAGCAAAGTATACTCCACAGAAGTAAATAGTACTTTTATAATTATTGTTGAGTTATTTTAATGAAAATACTCCAAATTAATATGTTACCTTTTATTAGGGTTTATCTTTTCTTTTCTCTATTAGTTTATTTACTTACCTTTTGTATTTTGTTAGGGTTTTATCATATGGAATAAGAAAGGATCATACTATATTTGGAGAGAAGTTATTGGAAGTAAGCACATTATATTTTATACATTTTACTATAGAGGCTTTAATTTAATTTTCTTTTTCTTTCCTACAGAATTAAATTAAATAATCTATAACTATATTTTATTAGGGTTTTATGGGCAAGCATATATTTTTCTTAAAGGAGATATGCTAGTTTTACACCCAATCTCATTGCTCTCTTGTTCGGCATCTTAGGTCAAAATCATGCCTGCCCAGGATGCATTCTACAGGCTTTCTGATTCTCTTCTTTCTTTAATACTATCAAAAATGTCAATAAAAGATGCTGTCAAATGTTGTATTCTTTCCAAGAGGTGGAGATTTCTCTACACTCAGATGCCTAAACTCAGTTTCTCTCCAGATCTTATTCTGGGGCCTGGTTGCCCTTCCAGACTCGATCCACTCCTTTTGTCAAGGGTTGAAAATATAATTTCCAACATCTTGCTTCTGCAATCACAGAATCTGGAGGCCTTGCACCTCCACCCCGCCGGGTTCGATCATAACCAACGGAGCTTCTCTCGTGAAAATGTGTGCAAATGGGTAATGCATGCTTCTCGGTGTAATGTCCAACAACTCACTCTGTTTGACCACTACAGAGAGCGTGTCGATGAGCGCCACCGTGCTTTAAAAGAAACTCCACCCCCTTCTCTCTTTTTATGTTCGAGTCTGGTAACACTAGATCTGAGGGACTACATTCTCACCAGTTTACCAATCAATTTCGTTTGATTCCCCAACCTCCTTACTTGTTACCTCCATAATGTTCAATTGACAGATGAGTCTTTAGTCTCCTTCATTTCTCTCTGCCCTCTTTTAGAAGACCTTTTTGTAACAGGAGATTCTGGGCTAAACAATGTCGTAATCTCTTCATCCACTATTGAACATTTGGATATGTGCAGAGTAAAGTCTCTATCTGTTAACTGCCCCAAAATCAAAGAGTTTTCGGGGAACATGATTGAGGATTTGAGTGTAAATGGTGCAAGGTTATATGAGTTTTCTTATGCCATCATTGAGCTTAAAATGCATTGTGCAAGTGCTCTGAGAGAATTGGAAATGGATTGCTCACAAGAGGGCAGACCAGAGGTTATTTCAGCAAGTAGATTTCTTCACATAGTAGGCAATTTCCAGTCCTTGGAGGAACTTACCATCTTCATCGATGATCCCTTTGAAAGGGAAGCAGAGATGGATGTTCCTCTACTGAACCTGCTTCACAGGCTTCCAAATCTTCAGTCGCTTAATATTTTGGGCTACTTTGTTCAGGTATTTACTTAAACTTTCAAATCTCAAGCTCAATAATTCTAAGTTTAAGTTGATATTAGAAGGTCTGCATTTCGAATATATATAAATGAAATATGAAAGACTTCTTTTTCAGCAATTCATTAGAACTTGGCTTATAGTTGCTTATTCATGGTACTACAATGCAGGAGTTGGCACGAGATCCTATACCTGTCTGCCTTGCATCTCCACATGTTAACCTCAAGAAAATCCGTGTAGATATACTTGAGTTCGACGACAAGGAAGTTGAGGTAATAGGTTGCTTGCTTCAGAGCACGCCCTTTTTTGAAAGAATGGAAATTCAGGTACCTGACGAGGGATGTGATGACGCTGAATGTACGTCTTTCTATACAGCTATTTCGTACCTGAGGAGAGCATCCCAACTAGCAAGGATAATTGTAACCTAATTGTAATCCATGGTTTGCTCCAACTATAGGCTTAAAAAACTATGTCCTTTGAACTTCATAACTGTCTCCTCTGTAATAACTTGTCTATGGTATTTGATTCCATGCTCTTTCTAGTTTTTATTCTGAAAGTTGTTTATGTTGAAGTTTCATTTGTTTTTACTGGCAATAAAGTCTGGTGATTTGTTTTAAAGCATACAAAATAATTACAGGGATCTTCAATGTGGGCAAGGACTAACCCTTTCTTGGAATGAAGGAAAATAATATGGTGAGATTTAAGCAGGAGAGTATACTATTTGACCAATTAATATTTGACCAATTAATTTATTGGTATATGTTAAAAAAATTGATAAGTGATGTTTATTTATTCTTATGTGGCAGAGAAGTATTTTTACTGTTAAAATGATGAGATTTAAACAGGAGAGTATACTATTTGACCAATTAATTTATTCGTATATGTTAAAAAAGTTGATAAGTGATGTTTATTCAACCCATCTGATGCAGAGGTTCTCCTCCCTCGGCAACAAACAACTCAACTGTACGCTCCTCTCAAACACAATTTCATTACACATAATTGCATACACAATCTCCTTTCTGGCTCTTCATTTTTATTGAAAATCAAGAATTTACATACCTATGTTACCAGAAACGCAACGGATGATAACCGTTTTGCGTTTCAACGGACGAAACGGCGTTTCGCGTTTCAACGGGCCATTTTTCTGTTTGCAACTAGAAAATTGCATGAAGACCGTTCTTTCAATAAAATTGTTCCCTCTTTTTGGTTTTTTACTGACTAGTTTTAATTGAAGATTGTCTTTTCGGCTTTTTACTGACCAATTTTAATTGAAGATTGTTTTTTCTGTTTGGTCTTTTTGGTTTTTTTAACCGAGCCTCTGATTTTTAACTTTATTACATATTTGTTTATATTTTTTAGTTTTTGTTTATTTTATATTTTTTAAAAATTATAATATATTTATACGGTTTCTTCTACGCAACTTTTTTAAATCCTGTTTTCCGTTGCCGTTGCCGTCACATTTCTCGTTTCTCGTTTCTCATAACATAGTTACATACACATTGCAGCAGTAAAAAGGCTACATACAGGAAAATCTCTTTTCCATACTTATCTCTCTATTTTGGTATAGCTATCTCTCTTCTCATATGATCCTTCATTCTTTGTTATGTTTCCATTAAAAAAACACACTAAATCTGCCCTAACAGCAAGTGATTCCTACTCACATTGGTGCCTTCTTTTTCCTTTTGCGGGCGCTACCTTCTTTCTCACGTTCCTTCAGCTGCAGCGACTAACACTTCCTTTCTGCATTCAATGGGTTCCACACCTTGTAATTCTCCCAAACTGTCGGCTCATCCTTCTCAAGCTTTACTTTTCTCAATATCTTGGACAACAACTATATTTCATAGCAAATTTTACTTTTCTCAATATTTTGAACAACAACTATATTTCATAGCAAATGAATTCTGTTTTCATGAGCAGCTAAAGTGCTGCATCTCCTCCCTTAGACGCCTCTGAAAACAGTCCCCAAATGAAAATAAACCAGCCTCAAAGAGGCATTTCCCAGAGCCTCTTGGCATTTCATTATATCTCTTTAACATTTGAACAACCCTAACCAATATTCTGAAATAATTGTTTTTGTAAAACTGCCCTGTTATGTGTCGGGACCCAAACTGTAGAAAACTAAAAAATTTACAATTCTACTCAATCCACCTACTCAATCCACATGCACTATAAGGCTGAGAAATGCAATCAAAGTCACACACAAACCAAAACTGAAAGAAACACACTGAAATTTTTTTGGGTGATGCTAATTGCATGTCAGGCTGCTCCTGCATCACCCTCTAACCAGGCAACAAAAAATCAACCACTTCGATATGGGAAAGGTGCGCCCAAAAGCAGAACCCATAGGGCTAAGGAATAACTGCTTGTATAACTCAATACCTAGAAAGCAAAAATATTTCATATAAAAATTTGGAGTCAATCATTTCATACTGTGGATGAACATACTGGTTTTTATTTTTTGAAAAAATATCAATTAATAAATTCATACCCTTAGAGAATATTTAAAAAATGTTTCATAAAAAGTGGTTGGGGGTATATTCCCAAATTTCTCAATAAAGTTTGTGTATAAAAAATAGAGGTGTTAAGCTAGAAGTATGCCAATAACCATAAATAATCCTCTTATCATTTTGAAGGTCACCTTATATGCTTGTGTTCCACCTCTACAAAAGTCTGCTTTTGGTTTCTTTCCTTAATCGAATATTTGTACTCTCATATATCAATTTCATCCATGGTTTCTTCTTATTTGCATGTTGATGAATTAGGAGTTTCCTTTTGTTTCTTTCATTTGTCCTCGAGTTCCCTGATGCCTCCCATGAAAAAGAAATGCAAAATTGTACTTAAAAACAATGGATGCACAATGCTTCTTTCCCAAGTATATCAAATGCAGTTTCTACTAGATAAGTCTTTTCTCCCACTTTGTGTTTGGGAAGGTATTGTGTTGCCAATTGTCCATATGACCTGACATCATGAAATAGTGAATCTTTGTAGAAAGTGTCCCTTAATAGAAGACATAGTTCAAACTCAAGCAACATCATCAAAGGTAATGTAACTTTGAACTGAAGAAAGATAGGGAGGGAAATTAAATGTAAAATGATAGTACTAAGTAGATGGAACAAATCAACTAGAACCGAATAATGGTGATATAAATAATAGAGGCAATAGGCTTGAAATTAGATGAAGTGTCTTGGAATAAAATTCAATTTTGATAGAACAATAAGAAATCTTCTCAGTAGGCCTTAGAAGGATTTCAACTAGATTTAAATGAAGCTACCAACAATTTTATGTAGGCCTGAGTGAAAGGAAGATGATAGTGGAAACAATTCCTACATTATGTAATGACCACTCCATACAGGTTACCAAAAATCACATTGCTGAATTATTCATCACCAAATCATAGTATGACCATTTGCTCCACTGACATCATAATAATGCAATCTTCTTCAAATAATAAAATTAGGTAGTTCATAATAATGTTTAATACATAGTCCATGGTCAACATTTATGAAAACATATGTTCCTAATTTAAAATATTTTCCCATTGAACCCTTTTATGACTTTACTAGTTCTAGGATTGTTGTCCCACCTAAGCAAGCAAATAGGGTGTTCAACAATAGAATTTGGATGCCTTTTTACCTCATAGTCCTCTCAAAATTACTACTATTAAGCAATTCATATCAGCAATACATTCTTACCATCAAACATCATAATTTTAATTATAGATCAACATTCATAGTTGGTGGCTAACTTTGACCCTAGTTTTAGAGTTTATCTTTTGTTAAACATCAAATAAATATAATAGACTCAATCATAACCAAGTGGAATATTTCTGAGTAAATAGAGAGTACCTCGTCATAAATATAAATAAGAAGACAATAGCCTTCAACAATAGTGTTACTTGAGGTAGAGGTGCAAAACATCCCAACCAAGGGTTTTTGGGTTCCATCAAAGGGAGTATTCTGATGACAAGGTCCATGGTACCTAGGTACCTTAAGCTAGAGTAGTTTCCATAGATCTCCCCTTAAGGGCTTCACACAAGGATTGACTCCTATAACACCTCTAGTTGGGGATTGTCCCTTATGCATTTCCAAATGGAGTGGGTTGTATCATTATGGTTATACTCTTTCAATTATATCTCTCATTAATTAAAAGAATAATGCAAAGAGGTACTCCTCGCTGCACACACTCCACTCAATTCCACAACATAAGCAAACACCTACAGCAATATACAGATATTCTCTATTCTCAACACAAATACTCATAAAAAAATAAAATACTAGATAGCATGATTCTTTAATGCATTCAAGTAATACAAAAATAAAAATTATTACATATATTTGACCATCCATGGCCTCTCATACACACTCTCATCCTCACATTCCTCTCTTCCAAATCTGTGTATACTTGTACTTTATCTCATCAAATCTGCATATAACTTCCTTCAAAAAACATACACTTCATAGCTCTTCAAACATGCATAGAAGTCATTTCACCTTCCTCTGAAATCTGCAACAACAATCAACTACTTTCTTTTGAATAAATCAGCCTCTACATGAGGTGTTTCCCCTCTCTTAAGTGTCTTCCTTGCCTTTTCTCACACCCCCTTTTAAATCTACATTTCTTTCTCTGCTTATGGAGATAGGAATCTTCCCCAAATGCTCTCTATTGGGCACCCCTCTTCTATCTTTTCTTTGGCATTTAAAAGATAGATTTTAATATCTACCACAAACTCTTTTCAACACCCTTCTCTAAAATAAAATCTAAATTTTGTTTTTCGGTTTGCCTCCAACACTTCACATACTAATTTGGAATTTTATTTTCTTTATTAGTGACTGAAAGAATTCAAACTAAATCCCCAAGAGGCGTCTCTTTTCTTTCTTTTAATTTTCTATTTTAAACAAATTATTATTTTTTTGTTTTAAACAAATTTCCTCTAATAAGGTGTCACATTTCCCACATTGGAGCTTCCTATTCTTATTTGAATTTTTCTTTTAATTCCCATCAATCTCCCTTCACTTCAAATGCATCAAAGAATAAAATAAAATATTCCAAATGATGCATTATGAAGTTGTGCCAAAAAAATTTATTTGTGCGACTGTGACAATGCGCAAAATTTGGTGTCGACAAGTGAAAAACTCAAATTTCTCCATTTTTCCCAAAAATTTTCCCAAAGGGATGTTATGACCTGCTCATGTCCTCTACAAAAGGATTTCACTCCAACCCTCATAAATTTTGAAATTTCAAACTTTCTGTAAATCGGCCACACTTTTAGCATTAAAGACACAAATTTCTAGCATTAATTTATCCCAAACAGTAAATTATATGACTTTGATTCTTTTTGCACATTCAACATGGTACCTCCAAGAATGCCCCTGTAAAATGATTCTACTCTAGCTATTATGAATTTTTGGGAATAAATTTCACAAAACTACCTTGGAGTGTCGAAATTGTGAACTAGCGAAAGTTTGATTCTTGCAATTCTATGCTGACTTTGAAGTCCCATGATGCTGAGAGATGCCAAACAAAACCCAAATCCAAACCAAAATAGGAAGGAAACAAAATACAATTTTGTTTGTCAATGTTGATTGCTAATCTGTCTGGATTCTCTTGCATCAGAAACGTTGGGTATGAAGTTTGTGAGCATAGGCTCACAAAGGTGGAGTTAAATGGTAGAACCATTCTTTTAAATTGCAAGAAATCTGTAGCAAAATCCATCACTGAAACATGTGCACAAATTTATTTTTTCTTCCTCCTTTTCCAACATTGCATTGGAACAAGTGTCGTCCTCATCCAACAATTCTACATGCTCTCTTCCTCCTTCCTTTCATGGACTCATAGCCAGCATGAACTGTCCTCCTCCTCCAAAGACTCTTTCCTTTCCTCTCCTACTTCATGGGATCTAACCCACCATTATTCATCCACCTCCAACAAATGCATCCTTCTCTCTTCCAATCTTTCATGGGATTTGACCCACCACAAACCGACCACCTCCACCAAGTCTCACATGTAGCATCCTCTACAAATTTTATATGCAAATACACATCTGCATAGCAACCTGCTACTATACGCTCCTTTTCATCTACTTGCAACTTCTTATTCATTTTAATAGCATGAAGATTCACATCAACTCTGTAATGTCCCCTTTTGCAAATGCCGTAGTTTTTTCCCTAAAATCACAATTCCAAGAAAAACAAGAAATGAAATAGAGTTAGCGATATTATTTACCAATTTAAATTGTTGAACAAGATAGATCCTGGTCAAGAACCTGCAATCACATGTTAGATAATCATTGAAAGCATAATCCATAAAATAGATCTTTCCTACTAGAAATAGGAACATTATCTTAATCATATGATATACCTAATTCATTAATGGTGTCCAACCAAAAAGGCTTAGGATAAGGGTGCATGATAGGGTGCCCGAATAGATCCTCTACCCTAGGCCCAAGAGCAGATATACCATCCCTCTTGGCCTCATGTGCCCTTCCACCATCCATATGAGGGGCTGTACCTAGTGAGGAATCCTATAGCAATTCTCCGTCTTCTTGCCACCCTTATTCTCCTCCCTATGATTTAACCCAATAGCCAAACATAAGGGGGCATAATAGGGTGCTCAAAGTGATCCTCTACCCTAGGCCCAAGACTAAATATACCATCCCTCTTGGCCTCATGTGGCCTTCTGCCATCCATATGATGGGGTGTACTAGTGAGGAATCATATAGCATTTCTACCTCATCTTGCCACCCTTGATTGCTTGATTTTTTTAATTGAGAATCGTGCACTAATAGTATTAAAAAAAGAGTTGTTACAATTTTTCACTTACAGCTCAAACTGGTAGAGCTGGTACAACAAATTCATTTTTTAAGTGAAGGTTAACATTCTTCTGTTATAAGTTGTTTGCATAGTTGTTGTGTTTCAGTGATATTGCAGTCCAGTTGTTCAAGAAAAGAAAAGATTTTCAGATCATTCATTACATTACAAAACATTTATAGGACAGATAAGTATTTCATTCACTACAATGATTATTCATTTACAAATGAAGTACATAAAAGAATAAACATTGCATTGAAAGAAATAATGATAGATCAAATGTCCCATACAAGCCGTGGGAATAGCTGAACAAAATGTAAATATAGGAAAAATACTATGCATCTAAGGATAGGGAAGAGAAAGTCATAGCTATCATTTCCTGGTAAAGTCTTCAATCTTCGAGGATGCCATGCTGCCTTTGCTTCTAATCTTCGACAAGAACCTACAAAAATTTGGCAAAGGTCCAATTAGAGCTCCGGTTATGAGATCTCTATGTCCTATTAGAAGAGGCATATCACATTGCCTATAATACACTGATCAAGTGAGCATCACTCACATGTAAGATGAACTAAAAGAGAAAACAATCATTGAACTTCATTATTTTTTATTCTAATCTGTTTGTTTCATGTGCAGGTATAGGATAAGTCATGTAGTTGTTTGAAGACATGTCGGCATGTGGTATAAAATGGGCTCCCACAAGGGTTGAGCCCGACATGCTGCCCCTAAGTCTCAAGGGGAAAGGAATAGGAATTCATGATGTCATTATTCAGATAGAATGCAGACAACAGACAGAATGCTACCTCGGACAATGCATGAGTTCCAAGCTCAATACCCATCTGTGATTGTCAATTCAAAATAGTTTGAAGTGAGAGCCACCCATGAGTACTGAGCTCTTTATGAGGTCACCAATGAGGTATGAAATTAAACATCAAAGATGCAATGTCATGTATTGTTCATATACTTTTTTAAAGATCATGATATTGATTGAGTAGTCAATTAGTAACCATGAAATATCAAGTTACTATTCAAGTGAAATGGAACAACATTCAAAAAATGCACTCATGATGGAACAACATCATCTCTATGAAGTTTCAAAGCCATTACCAACTATAGGGAAGTTAGAAGGCCCAGCATCATCATCATAGTTGCAGTAAATCAAGCAAGTAAACATCATGATTCAAATTGACTATAGCCACATATGATTGTATAAGTATCAAGGAGCAATTATCAACATGATAGCATTAGCTAAGATAGCAGCTTTGGTTTATATATTTCAAGAAAGAGAAATCTCAGTGATAAAATGAACATAACTCCATGATTCATATTGCCTCGGCCTTGTGAGTGGCAACATTTGCAAAAGAAGATTTATACATGAGTAAAGCATAGTTGCAGTTATGCACAAACAGCCATATTCAGAGAAGTAAAATCAGAATATTTTGTTCATGATGGCAGCCACCACATTTAATAACAAGTGATGGACCTTCTTGAATGAAGTGAACAATCCAAAACATTGGGACATCAAGTGCCATAATTGCCAAATGGAGCACACAGATGTAAGGGAAATATACACCTTATCATTGCAAAAGTATGAGTTTTTAAAATGAATGAATTTCATCTACAGGAAAAGGTGAAAATGGAACAACAGGAATATAAGACAACATGTATTTTATCTGATACACTCAATGATGACAAAAAGGTACAGTCCACGTGAGATGTGAAGAATGATGATCAATTTGAAAATGAAGAACAATACAGATTCATTTATCATCAGCATAGTTGTTGTGTTTTAGTGATATTGTAGTCCAGTTGTTCAAGAAAAGAAAAGATTTTCAGACCATTCATTGCATTACAAAACATTCACAGGAGAGATAAGTATTTCATTCACTACAATGATTATTCATTTATAAATAAAGTACATAAAAGAATAAACATTGCATTGAAAGAAATAATGATGGATCAAATGTCCCACACAAGCCATGGGAATAGCTAAACAAAATGTAAATATAAGAAAAATACTATGCATCTAAGGATAGGGAAGAGAAAGTCATAGCCATCATTTCCTAGTAAAGTCTTCAGTCTCCAAGGATGCCATCCTACCTCTACTTCTGATCTTCGACAAGAACTTGCAAAAAATTGGGAAAGGTCCTGTTAGAGCTTTGGTTACGAGATCTCTATATCCTATTAGAAGATGCAAACACATTGCCTATAATGCATTAATCAAATGAACATCACTCACATGCAAGAGGAACTAAAAGAGAAAACAATCATTGAACTTCATTATTTTTTATTCTAATCTATTTGTTTCATGTGTAGGTATAGGATAAGTAATGTACCTATTTGAAGACATATCAGCATGTGGTGTAAAACGGGCTCCCACAAGGGTTGAACCCAGCATGCTGCTCCTGAGTCTCAAGAAGAATGGAATAGGAATTCATGATGTCATTATTCAGATAGAATGTAGACAATAGGACGAATGCTACCTCAGATAGTGCATGAGTTCCAAGCTCAATACCCATCTATGACTGTCAGTTCAAAATAGTTTGAAGTGAGAGCCACCCATGAGTATTGAGCTCTTTATGAGGTCGCCAATTGGGTATGAAATCAAACATCAAAGATGTGCAATGTCATGTATTGTTCATATACTTTTTTAAAGATCATGATATTGATTGAGTAGTCAATTAGTAACCATGAAATATCAAGTTACTATTTAAGTGAAATGGAACAACATTCATAAAATGCACTCATGATGGAACAACATCATCTCTATGAAGTTTCAAAGCCATTACCAACTATAGGGTAGTCAAAAGGTGCAGCATCATCATCACAGTTGCAGTAAATCAAGCAAGTAAACATTATGATTTAAATTGAATATAACCACATATGATTGTATAAGTATCAAGGAGAAATTATCAACATGATAGCATCAGCTAAGATAGCATCTTTCATTGATATATTTCAAGAAAGAGAAATCTCAGTGATAAAATGAACAACATAACTCCATGATTCATATTGCCTCGGCCTTGTGAGTGGCAACATTTGCAAAAGAAGATTTATACATGAGTAAAGCATAGTTGCAGTTATGCACAAAAAGCCATATCCAGAGAAGTAAAATCAGAATATTTTCTTCATGATGGCAGCCACCACATTTAATAACAAGTGACAGACCTTCTTGAATGAAGTGAACAATGCATAACACTGGGACATCAAGTGCTATAATTGCCAAATGGAGCACATAGATGTATGGAAAATATACACATTATCATTGCAAAAGTATGAGTTTTTAAAATGAATGAATTTCATCTACAGGAAAAGGTGAAAATGGAATAGCAGGAACATAAGACAACATGTATTTTATCTGATACACTTTATTTGATACAGCGAATGATGACAAAAAGGTTTAGTCCACGTGAGATGTGAAGAATGATGATCAATTCGAACATGAAGAACAATACAGATTCATTTATCATCAGCATACTAAAAAATGAAGATAAAAGCCATTTTGTGTGCCATAGAGGTGTTGGCCCTATATACAAAGGTATAACCTTTCAATTCATAGGACAGTGACACAATGGAATCCATTTCATGCTTTCAGTCATGGCTCCCACACATGAATGTTGAGAAGTTCCCCTTTATGGTTGCAGCCATTCATAGATGAGACACAAGGGAGCAAACAGTGAATCCAGCCGTAGCCTTCAAATGGACAAAATACATAATGAAAATATAAAGGATTTCCTTCATCGTGGCTCAAACCCACTTCAGGTTTCAATCAAAGTGGCACATACAAAAAAAGGTAGACTTCGAGATTTATTTCATCTTAAAGAAAATACCTTCATTTTTTATTCCTTAAGCTCATATCGAGCTTCATACATATACAAATGCATAGAGAGACTTTATATTTGAAAGAAATGCATTTTGATCAGTCCATTCAGGATGAAATGAAGATATCCAGAGATCAAGATAGCCATAGCTAGTGAACCAGTACCCACTTGAGGGGTTTTAACAAAATGTGCAGATAAAAGAAATCAAAGAAATATATACAGAGATATAGTTAGATAGTCGCCGCCTTCCGAATGAAGGAAAATCAAAAGATGCAGATGTAAAATATAGGAAAATGAAGATATTGTTGCCTAAAAATCATTACCTTCTACAAAAATTCCACCACCACAGTTTTAGAAAGCGCAGATAAAGGAAAATGGAATGGGTTTGCTGGTGAGATCTCATAAAGAGAAAGAACTAAGAAATGTTTGTATAGCCATAGCTTTCAATGGCCATGAAGGTCGTGGAAACAATACAGCAGTTGAAATACAAATGCTTACCTTGATTTCTGAAGGAAGATACATGAAGCCGTGGGTTTTTTTTAACCATTTTGTTGCCTTCAAATAGCCCAACCCCCTTTACAATGGCAACCCATGGCATTAGAATCATGTGTGGTGACAAAGAAAGTCATGTAGAATGAAACAAGATACACCAAATGTATCAAAAATGTATGGAGAAGTCGTTTCATCTCAGAAATGGAGGAGAAGACAAGAATATGAGTCACACATGTAACAAACGGCAACCTCTTACCTTCTTTCTCCAGTGTGAATGCACAAATCCTTAAAAAATGCAAAGACATTGAAGAAGTTACAGGGTCGAACCCTCTCCAGTGGCAGCCACAGAGAGAATTTTTTTCTAAAAAATTGCAAGTGGAAAGTGAGCCGGGTTTCACGTTTTGTTTTAGGGTTTTCAAGATAACCCTAAAGTCAAATATGATTTAGCCAGATTGGGTTTTCATTTCAGATGCATCACTAACAATCGTGGGGGTATTAAGGTGGGTCATTTGTCTAGGCAATGTGCCTTAGGGTCCTCTCGACCCTCTTTCTACAACAAGACAAGATCAAACAAATGGAGAAATGCCTCATACCTTGCAGGATGGAGATAGAGCCTAGTCAGGCTTTTTTTTTATTATTTTAGCAAAATTATTCATAGGAGCCTAAGCTATTTGCCTGTAACCCCTTTAGGTCCCTTGGCCACTTTTGAAAGTAGGTCAACATCATATCCCTTGGGGATTTTTGTAGGAACAAATATAGGGCAAGCCTTTTATTTTTTGCAAAAAACTTTATTATGCCCTTCATATTTTTGTGATTTTTGTAGAAAAATCATATGTTATGAAATGTAAATACTTGGCAAAATTATAAGCCATGTATTATTAATTTTGAATCAAATCAAATAGGGATATGAAATAAACTGTAAGCATTGTAAAGTTTTATTTTAAAGCAATAGTTTATAAATTGCTTTAAAATCAAAACTATTTTAAGTAGTTTGAGGCAGATAAAACAAATAAAATCTTGCTTTCTTCTTTTTGCTTTCTTTAGGCAGATGAGGACAAAAACTAAGTTTTTATGGGCAAAGAAAGTATTTTTTTGGTGGGGTCTACCTTGAGGGAGATTTTGGCAGCTTTCATGTGTAGATTGGAGGTGATTTGAAAGCTTTATTTTGACTTTTCTAAGGAGCTTGAAAATGCCTATTATATGGCAGAGATATACTTTTTTACCAGTTCTAGTTACAGTTTTGGCAGAATAGAGTAGAGATCAGAGTTCAGGATATTAGTCTTCCTCTCACATTGAGAGTTTTATATTTAGTCTATATACTCATTATTCCTTCAGTTATAGAGCAGCAGTTTTCCTTCACTTTTGCCTCTATTTTTGCAAGATTGATTTGATATTACACTGTGATAAGTATTTATCCTATATTTTGTCTCAATTTTGTGATAGATATGCAAATATGTTTCTTAGTTCATGTTGCATGTCGTGTTTTGATTAAACCTTCATGTGAAACATTTATGAATTAGGTAGAATCAAGTTTTGTGAAGATTAAAGCTCTATAGTCTGATTGTGAGTAAGATTTGATAGGAATTTAGTGTTGGTGCATCACCTTAGAAATTAATTCTAGTTATTTATTTCAGTATACCTTTCTCATCCCTTTTCTCAGACAAGTCATTAGATTAAGAAAAATCTTAAGGAGAACCAGCTCATTCTAGAGATTCACTCTCGCTATAGGAAACCCACATCATGAGAGTGTTTCCATGTGTCAATAGATAGCTAAGTCCTATGTAAGGTTAGCATAGGGTGCATATTTGATTGATAACAAGAGTAAATATTACATCTTAGTGGTTAAGCAGACCACATCAAAATTATTGTAGCTAACATCAATCCAAAAATCCACAGGTTCACTAATACATACAGATAGTTTTGCCTATTCCAAAACTAAGGTATATACTAGAAAGTCAGATATATATAAAAAAAACCATATTAAATAGTTGGCCATGGTTTTCTACATCGAAACTATTAAATAAATCACATTTATATCATTTGCTTCAAAGTAAACTTCATTAGTAACTCAGGGGAGCCTCACTACACCATCTTCTCTTATGTCATCTTATTGGGTGCCTTTATCACAGAGTTCCCTGCTACCATCTTTCACGTTCATATCTTCCCCTGAGTCCATGTGAAAAGGTGTAGAAAGGTCTTCATTATCTTGTTCTTCAAACTGGTAATAAAATCCTTGACTGACGTCTAGATCTGTAACATAGTTAACCTCTTTTGTCCTTGTCTTTTCCATATCAAACCCTTGGTCTTCATCTCAGCCTTCATCCTGATGCCAAAGATGCATCTTGTTATCATTGTTGTTGAAAGAGTCCATGCCTGGAATGATTCCTATTATTGGTGAGTTTCTCAAATGCTCTAAACTGATGCTAAAATTCTAGTAGGTTCTTTCCCATTGTTTACCAAGTTCACTCTTTACAAGTTCTCTATTTTGTTGCTTGCAATTTAGCTCCTAGAAATATGTGTAGGTATTATAGAACCTTTGATCAAACCTTCTCAAATTCCTAGAACAAAAGTCTATTTCCATAATGTCTTCTTTGTAAGACATGGTACCTGTATCTATTAGCTCTTTGAATTTTCCAAGTGAAATCTCCATTGCAACCACCACTTGCTCAAAGAAATTATAATTGGTGAGACTCAAGAAGGTCTCAGTGAGTAACCTCTCCCTGCCCTAGAATCTTTCTTTGTTCCTCTTTTTCCAAATAAACCACAAGATTTCAGTAGACAAAATAAACCAAAAACAATTAGATTTTATGTTCAGAGAATCAACATAACCACAAATAATTTCTTTCCAATTTGTGTACATAGTAGGACTCCATAGGGATATATTGCCCATGAAAAAAACCCAAATTTCTTTTGCAAACAAACATTCAAGAAACATATGTGCAGTGGGTCCTCAAGAACACTGCATAATGGTTACAAGACAATATCATAACCTATGCATAGTTTATTTAGAATTAATAGCCACCTAAAATGTAGGCTTTTTTTGGTTCAAGGACTCTAGACCGCAATAGTTTGAACATTTTGGACAAGGTTTTTAGCCCCACAGTGTCACCCCAAGTAACATTGATATGTTGAAAAATCTCTTGAGAGTTGGTGAGCATTTTATAAATAAGATTTGGTTTCACATTCATCATATTAGTACCATCCTCCCATTTTAACTTCTCAATGCAATTTTCACCCATAAAAGATACCCTCGATTGGAGTTTACACAGCAAAGCCTTGTTTAGAGTAGAGTATGTTCTAAATTATTTCTCATTTAGATGAAATTCTTCTTTAATATATTCCTAGCTTTTTGGAGAGCACTCATCAAAGAGATCACCAAGTTTGGAAAGCCCTTTTGAATTGCATTTCATGGCAAAGCAACCCTGGAGTAATGCTAAAGGTTTGTGTTTATGTCTAACATTCCACCAGATGGATCTATGGCCCCAAATTGTATGGTTATCAAAATCAATAGTTGTTCTATCCATACTAAGAACCTTAGCTTGTCCACAAGCCTTTCATATGCTACTAAAGACAACATATCCCCTTGGTTTAGATTTGAAATCCCCAAACAAAAGCATCATGAAAGTGCAAGTAGCCCCCATTGCTTTCTATTGCCTGGGATAGAATTTTGTAAATTGTTTCTAACCAAGACCTTCCAAGGTTCATCACCAGATAGGGATTTGATTATCCACTTTGTTTCTAAAGCAACACTTTGAATCCTCAAGTCCTTAAGCCCCAAACCTCCGAATTCTTTGCTAAGACAACACTAGTCCTACTTGACTAGATGCTTTTTAACCTTGCCCTTACCATCAGACCACAAAATAAATCTTATCACCTTATATATAATGTCAAATTGATAATTGGCAAAAAGCTACATAGAAGAGTAATAGATTGGATACACTAAGAGAATTTTCCAAATAGACCTGAACTCTACCAGCCAAAGAAAGATGAAGCCTATCCCAACCTTTAAGTTTTCTTTCAATTTTGGCAAATAGCCAATCCCACATAAGTTTTAGAGAAGGGAAAATAGCAAAGGGGATTCCTAGGAACTTGACCTGATTCGAAGGACCCCCCATTGCCATTTGTCAAGATCAAGCCAAGATGGAGTAGAACAATCCCAAGACAACAAAACTAACTTGGATGGTGAGACTTTAGCTCTTGAGGCCAGACAAAAAATGTCTAACCTATGCTCCAACCTATCAAATTCCTACTTATAGATTCTAGGAAAAAGAGCAGTGTCATCTGTAAACTGCACATTTAGCAATCTATCACCACTAGGTAGAGAAATACCATCTAAATTGCCTTGAATTAGCTCTGTTCTCAAAACATAATGGAGGGATTCTAAAGCAATCACAAATAAATAGGGGGCCAGGGGGCATCCCTAGCAAATAGACCTCCTCATTTCAAAAGTGGCAGACAACATCCCATTCACTTCTACTTGAGCAGAAGCATCCTTAAACAACATCCTAACCATATTACAAAAATGCTCAAGAAAGCCAATGGATTTGAGAATTTTAAAGATAAAGGACCACTCTACTCGGTCATATGCCTTTTCAAAATCTAGTAGAAGAATGCCAACATTTTGTTTGGTTTCCTTTGCCCACTGGAGAGCTTCCCAACTAGTAATAAGATTCTCTAGAATGTATCTGCTCTTTATGAATCATGTCTGGCTAGTGCTTATAATTTCTGGCAAAATCTCTCTTACTCTTAGAGCCAGGACCTTAGCAATCACTTTATATGAGACATTCAGTAATATTATGGGCCTCCAATTTTTTATTTTTGTCTTATCAACATCTTTGGGCAGTAGTTTGATAATTCCTTTATTTACATCACCACCCAAGGTTCTATTATTTATCAATTCTTTGTATAGTTCAAATAAGTTATCAACTATCCATTCCATATTAGATTTGTAGAACTCAACCAAGAGACCATCAGTGTCAGGGGATTTCCCATTCTTCATGGAGTTAATTGCAGCTTCTATTTCATCTTTTGATATTTCTTTGTCTAGGATTTTCTTCATTTCTTCATTTACCTTCTCCTTAAATATTTTGGCACATAATTCTTGGGCTTCACTACAACCTTGTTTCTTGTCTTCTACCTTGAATGACATTTCATAATAGTTCCTAAAGGATTTCAAGATATCCTCTTGCCTTTTCAGACATACTCCATTTACAACTATTGCTTCTATGTTTTCTTTAATATTCTTATATTTGAGGAGATTGAAAAAAAACTTAGTACCTTTATCACCATCCTCCAACCAATTCAACTTTGCTCTAAGTTTGGCACTCTAAGCTTTCCTAACGTAGATTTTTCTTAACCCATGCTTGACTTCCCCAAACTTTCAAATAGTTCTTCATCATTGTGGTTAGCTTGGATTTTTTCTTCAATTTTGAGGAACTCTTTTTGCAAAAATAATTCCTTTTTCCTATCTAAAGAATATTTCTTTCCTACAATTTTGAAGATAGACTTACATGCTTATGTCATCTTTATTTTTGTAAAGAGACTTACAAAGATTTTTCAAAGTCTTATACCATTTAAACAGTCAAGTGATCCTTTAATAGCTAAAAATTAAGCTTGAAAGATGTGCCTTTTTTATTTTTTATTTTTTCCTCTTTCTTCTTGATTACTATCACAGTCTTAATGGGATGGTGATCAGAGAGTGCATTAGGTATAACTTGAACCTTATTCATTTCCTTATTGTTTTGAACCAAAAAAGTATCCTTCTCCACATAGAATCTATCCAGCCTACTATGTATCCTTCTATTGGATTTTTGACAATTAGTCCATGTGAACCAAATTCCTTTACTATTTTTATTTTCACCTTCTAATGTGTCTATGAGTTTCAAAGATTTTTTTAACCTTTTTCCAAAAGAATCTTTCATTTCCATTCCATTCCAAAGGGATTCCTCCGTATTTGTCTTATGCTTGTTCAATCATGTTGAAATCTCCACCCAGTACCCATGGCACCTTGGGAAGCTCAGAGGACATCCAATTCCACAACTCTGCTCTATTATAGTATTCATTTGGGGCATAAATTGAACAAAGTCCAATAACCATCCCACCAACATCCAGAGTGATCTAGATACATCTATTGCATGGGGATTATCCCGAGTCTTTAAGATGCTTTTCCCATTTCCTGTTAAGCATAATAGCATTGTCACCTCTACCTCTATCATGCTTTGTGGTAACAACAATAGCATCTCTCCAAATAAATCTTAGGATATTTTCCATCATAAAGCCTACTGCTTTAATTTCCTAGACAAATAGGATATCCAATTCTTTATTCTTGTTACAGAAGTCCTTCACAACATACTTCCTATCAGAGGATTCTAATCCCCTCACATTCCAGCTACGACAGTGGATATATTTCATTTAATAGTGTGTCTATGAGGAATTTAGAGTATTTCTCCCTAGGTCATCCCACAATAATGGGTTACACTTTTTGGCCAAACTTGACATTGAAATCAACATTTCAAACTAAATATTCACTTTCTAACACCTATAGCTACTAAATCGTTAGGAATTGGAAGATGATGCAAAAAAGTGATTTGTGAGATTTTGTTTGTAGATTCTAAATATATTTTCTTAAAAAAAATTGGAGTTAAATTGTAAAAAAAAAAATTGTGTCTCATTTGATAACTAGTTTTTAATAGTAAACAACATTTTTTAAAAGTGATGTGTATTCCGTAGCACATAACTTTTTTTCTACAAAGGATAAAATTCTGATTCTTTTGAATTTAGATTAGTAACACTGATATATAGAGCATGCATTGGGTTTCATAATGTTTTTTTGAATATTTTTTTTAATTAAGTTTTGAAGTCAAACCAATTATAATTTAGACATAGGCATATTCTGTAAAACATAACTTTTTCTATACGTATCAAAATTTAATTTTTATATTTTTGTTGAAACAAGGACATCAATACCTAGCGTATAGATATTTTTTAGAATTTTTTTTCACTAATTTACTAATTTTCCATGTGTGTAGAACAGAGAGCTTGATGTTCGGTGAAAAACCTAAATTCACAAGAAATAAAAAATAAATATAATAATCAAATTAAATATATTTAAAATTATACTTTTTGGGAAGCTTATAATAAGGACTACAAACTTCCAAAAAAATAAATTTTAAATGAACTCATTTGATCCCCCAAAAGGTAAATCAAAAGTGGTTTTTTATCAGCATTTTGATAGGTGTAGAGGAGACTCCATTATAGGTATGGTTTAAAACTAGCAAGGTTCTATCCAAGGGGGTTTGAATCTAAGGGGGTTTGATCAAACCCTCTTCAATTAAAATCCTTTAAATGGAACATTTCAAGGCTTAAATCATCATATTTTCTAAAAATATGTGATTTCAGTAAAAATCAGGACATCCCAGAAAGTGTAGCCAATTATTGTGGTAGCACCCTCCTAATTGGTATTATCTAGGTCCTTAGGAACTAAGCCATCCTTGCCTCTTTGCTTGGTTTAATAGAGCTGTTAGTTCTGCTCATGTTTTTTTTCTTTTTTTGCTATCCTCCTCAGAAACATCACCTTCTTTATCAGTCAATGTTAGTTTTTTCCCTCCATTAGTTGCAGATTTTTCTTTCATGTTGCTATGTTTGTGGAAGTCAAGTTCTATGCCTTAGGGATTTGTAGCCTTTTTCTTGAGGAATTCTTCCTTCAACATATCTAATTTGTTTCTTTTCTCTACCACTTCCCTTATTTTGTCTAATGCCAACTACTAGCCATTCTTCTTCTTTCTAACAGTGATAAAACCATCATAAGAGATTGGGCCTTCCATATGAGTATCTAAGGCCCTAACTTGGCCTTCTAAAGGTAGTCCACTCCTCTCTTATTTATCTTTATTTTTAGGGTCTGGATGTAATTGAGTTTCCTCAACTTGGGAAACAAATCTTGAATCCTCATCCATCAATGTCTTATCTTCATTTTCCTCAACACAAAAAAGACTAAGATTACTATCTTGAGTATTGTCAGTATCAGAGTCCACTTGGTGTTCACTTACTAGTACCATAGAAGGTAGTCCACATTCATTGACATTACTGTTTCCATTTAAATTGTTTTCTTTATCAATATTAGTTTCATTCTCAATGTTTGAGGTAAACTCTTCTACTAAATGAGACCTATTGTTCCCATGGGAGGGTCCCCTAGAGTCCATCCCTAAACTCTCAAAGACCACATTTGCAAGGGGATCATTAGAGTTTTTCTCTTTAGTTTCAAAACTGATATTATCGTGAACTAGGATTTTTTTTTAATAGTAGGCAGTCTCTCCTTTGATGTCCGTCTATTTTACAAAGAAAGCAAGAATATAGACCCCCATGACCAACAATTTCACACTGCATAGAATTATCTTCCCAATTTAACTATAATATTTCAAGTATTTGAATTCCTGTGTTGAAGGCTACAAGCAACCTTGTATCCAAGTGAGGTAATGTTGATCTTGTTTAATCTACTTTAATAATTTTGCCATAAGGTTTGATTATCTAAGGTAAAAAGCTCCAAAATTGAACAGGGAGATTTTTAACAACTACCCATCTAGGAACCGAACAAAACTGAATCTCCTTATGAGTGGTGTCCAATGCCCATGGAAAATCTTTAAACAATGCTAATCCAATATTCCAGTAGTTTTTATCTACCACCCACCTTTGCATACTATGATTTTAAAGAAGATGACAAAAATTCCTGATTGAACCATTCAACAAAAGGAGAAATGAATGCCAAGTTTTTGACCCTAGACTGTTATCAACCAATTGTCAAAGAACTTTCTTAATGGCATTTTTTCAATATTGATGCATGTAAAGATCACAACAATGTTTCTTAATCTAGATTCTTCCTTTTTAATAGCTTTAACCATATCATCATTAAGACTCAAGGAAACTTTCCTTGGCCGAGTGAGGAACTCACCTTGTCTTTGTTATTCAACCTTGCCTCCCAAATTCCTTACGTGGGTGACTCCACAGTTGCTTTCAAATGCAAGCTTGACCTCAAAGCCCACATTTTTTGGTGAAGCTTCCGCATCTTCCACCTTGAGAGCTTCCCTATAAGTTTTTTCTTGTTTCGTCTACTCTCCTAAAATCCCTTCCATTTTGTTTTCCATTTAAGAACAAAAGAAGATATTAAATTCAACAACACTTCCAGTACCACCTTCGTCGATGCTCACACAATAATGCACTGGGGTGACACAAGGGTGACACGGGCAGAGAACAAGCAGAAAAGGTAGATACAAGCCTTTTGAAAGTTTGAAAAATAAAATAACAACAATAGAGACTTGGTACATTAAATCAAAAGAAAATAGGCTACACCATATAAGATATTAAACCACAACCACTAAAAAACCCTAAAAATCAAGCAATTTATTAAATAAAAATGAATATTTCAGAATGATTCCAATGCAAAGAGTGGAACCCAAATAGAAAGCACACAGAGGATTTTAGTGAAACTCTAATGGAACCCCTGGGACCTCTCTTCATAGATCAAAGCATCACCCTTGGTTGCTTGATGAGAATTACAAACACTAAATGCATCTAGATTCATAGAGATTACACAACAATCATGATAGAGCATACCACAATATTTATTTAAACATAAGACTATTATATTCTCATGAGCAAATGTATTAACTATTGATTATGCCCTTGTCTGCTAAGTGCAGATAAGCTGATTTGATTGATTCAATAATAGAACAATAGAATGATAGAATAATCAAATGATAGAATGATAGAATAATTGAATGATAGAATAATCAAATGATAGAATGGTAGAATATTCAAATGATATAATAATAGAATAATCGAGTGATAGAATGATACATTGATAGAAGAGTAGAAGGATAGAATAAAATTATGATATAATAATAGAATGATGGGATAATAGAATGATAGAATGATAGAATGATAAAATAGATATGATATAATGATAGAAGAATAGAATGAAAGAATGATATAATAATTGAATAATAAAATGATGGGATAATAGATTAATAGAATGAGAGGATGATACAGTTATAGAATGATAGAATGGCTACAATAAATAATTCTTTGTTGTTATCAATTACTGTTGTAAATATTTTATATCTTTCTTTATTTTTGCTTATATATTTTCTTGTTGGCTGATCTGCTCTTTTAAACTCAAAAATATATTCCTTGAATTGCTTTCCTTATATCCTCTTTTCTTCTTACCTTTTATATCTTCTCAATGTATATGTCTTTAATGAATGGTTGTATGTCTTACCAAGGGAGATACCTTCACAAGAAATAACACCTCTTCTTAATTAATTCATTTCCCTTTCATAACAGATATCACCTCCCTATAATGTAGTCATTTCCTTAACAAAATCAAATGTTGAGCACTCCCTTGGGTCATCCCACAAACTAGATTACACATTTTGGCCAAACTTGACATTGAAATCAACATTTTGAACTAAATCTTCACTTTCTAACACCTATAGCCGCTAAACCATTAGGAATTTGAAGATGATGCGAACTAGTGATTTGTGAGATTTTGTTTATAGATTCTAAATATATTTTTAAAAAAATTGGAGTTAAATTGTAAACTTTTTTGTGTCTCCTTTGATAACTAGTTTTTAATAGTAAACAACATTCTTTTAAAGTGATGTGTATTCTATAGCACATAACTTTTTTTCTACAAAGGATAAAATTCTGATTCTTTTGAATTTAGATTGGTAACACCGATATATAGGGTATGCATTTGGTTTTATAATGTTTTGTTGAATATATTTTTTAATAAAGTTTTGAAGTCAAACCAATTATAACTTAGACATAGGTGTATTCTGTAAAACATAACTTTTTCTGTATGTATCGAAATTCAATTTTTTTTTTTTGAAACAAGGACATCAATACCTAGGGCATAGATATTTCTTAGATTTTTTTTCACTAATTTACTAATTTTCCATGTGTGTAGAATAGAGAACTTGATGTTCGGTGAAAAACCTACATTGACAAGAAATAAAAAATAAATATAATAATCAAATTAAATATATTTAAAATTATACTTTTTGAGAAGCTTATAATAAGGACTACATACTTACAAAACATAAATTTTAAATGAATTCATTTGATCCCCCACAAGGTAAATCAAAAGTGGTATTTTATCAACATTTTGATAGGTGTAGAGGAGACTCCATTATAGGTATGGTTTAAAACTAGCGGGATTCTATCCAAGGGGGTTTGAATCTAACGGGTTTGATCAAAACCTCTTCAATTAAAATCCTTTAAATGGAACCTTTCAAGGTTTAAATCATTATTTTTTAAAAAAATATGTGGTTTCAGCAAAAATTAGGATGTCCCAGAAAGTGTAACCCATTATTGTGGCAGCACCCCCTTATATCTTTCAATCATTGCCTTTGTTTATTATACAAATTGTTGTTTCTTCTCTTAACAAGTTGTTTCTTAATTAAGCGTTGCCTTAACCATAAATCTGTTGTATTTACTACGTATTGATTGTTGCATTCACACTCACAAATGAATATAAATTGTTGTCTTTATCATACAAGAATCACATCCTTTTCTATATATAAGAACTTTTGTCTTCTAAAGCATGCCACTCCTTTTGGAAGAGTCGACCCTATAAAGGAGTCGACTTCTTTTTAAGGAAGTAAGCCACTTTTTCATTATATATAAATTTCTTTTGGAGCACCAAGAAAAATAGGAGGTTGACCTCTCTAAGATGTTTTTTAAATCTTCACTATAGTTTAAATTATATTTAAACTATATTGCACATATTCACTTGTCTTATTTTGTTCTTCACAATTCTTCAATGGGAATGTCCACATATCTCTAAGTCGATCTGTACATACATGAGTATCATGAAGGTCCTCAGTGATAGGGGAAGGGACATGACATACTCCTTCATCACATAATTCATAAAAACTAAGACTTATGTCCAGAGACTCTATTGTTACAACATCCTCTTGTTGAAATGCACAAGACAACTGATAGGAGGGGGTGAATCAGTTGTAGCCAGAAATTTAAAACCATCAACACATCAACCACTTAATCATTGTTATTGTAATTTAACCATGAAAGCATAAAATCAAAACTTAAAAACATTCACACATTTAACACGAGACACCAGATTTTTTTATGTGGAAAACCCAATAAGGGAAAAACCACAGTGACTGTATCTTACAATATAAATGATATATCAAAATCTACAACAAGGCTCACTACCAGAGGCTCACTGCCAATGGGACTCACTACCTAGAATGCTCAATGCAAAAGAAGGGGCTCATTGCCAATGGGGTGGCTCATTGCCTATGGGTGGCTCACTACTAGAGTTGGTGAACTGAGATAGTAGAATCTATACTATGCCAAGGTTCAGTTCCATTGAAGCGCAATAAGTTTCATCTGCTCTACTCTACTATTTTACTTCACACTTATCTTCACATCTTTGCATGCTCATCAATCATTCGCGACTTCATTTCATATATTTATACAATTCATCAACCTTGGAATGAACATCAAGGTCGGTATTACAATCATAAACCATTGGAACAATCTCCAAGCTCGGTATACATACATATTTAGCCAATATTCAAATTAGGTCTAGACCTAAACAAATTAGGGGAGAAGAGAAATGAATACGGACCGCGCCAAGCATTAGCTAGGACTTAAATGCAATTTTCCATGCAACAACACACTTTACAAACCTTGAAGCATAACAACAAGTAGTGAAAACAACCAGGTCAGCCCTGGAACCAATGTTAACATGAAGACCTTTAGGAACACGCTTCATGCACGATCTAAATTACACTTTGCGGACCAATTAAAAGATAGGAACATGATCTAGAGATTTTCACAAGAAGGTTACAATCACCAAGAACATTTGCACAACCTCTAAACAATTTATCCACAAGATTATTCAAACTGGAGCACTTGAACATTACTGTCAGCCATTGTCATAAAGGAAAGATCGCTTGCAGAGCACCAAATCATGAACCATTCAAATTGAAGGCACATAACATCCTTACAAACTTAATTCCAGGAGCACAAACTATAAAACTTAAATGCGGAGAAATGCAGAGTAGAATACATTCTGCCTGTCACCATTAGATACATAGAAAAATAGTTTTTACTCTGGTGAACAGAACTCGCTCAAATCTTCATACTGGAGGCTCAAATCTTCATACCGGAGTCTCAAACTTGAAACATAGCAACTAGAGACATCCCTTAACATAACTTCCAAACCACAGACAAAGATATTCAGTCTATAGGATATGTAGAGAAAAACACTATACTATTCTTCTTAGACACTTATTCAAACTCATTCAAATAATTTCCTTAGATGTTGACCTTAAGTGTTGACATCAATGACAACACTTACTACTCATACTTGTAACAATCTCCCCCTTTGTCATTGATGGCAACACATGATGTGAAAAACCATCAAGACAAACAAACTTGCTTTGCTTCTTTGGTCCCCCTTACTTTATGCTTTCTCTAACTGCAACTTTTTTTCTTAGTTTTTTCACATGAACTTCTCTCCCCCTTTGACATTAATGGAAAAGGGTGCCAAACCTTTTCTTTCTCTTTACTGCTCAACTCCCCCTGTCATCAACACTGCAACATTGACTGCTCTTAATAAGAAACTCAAATCAACAACATCTACCAGTTCCCCCTGAGAGGTAACCTACGAAACATCAATCCAGATCAAATAATGAGACTTTGAGCACCACTGGAATGATGCATTTCCTATGCATCTTAGTTTAGAGAAGGAGGGGTAATAACTTGTAACTTCTCCCTAAGATACTAAAAAAGTATCCTTAGGTAGAGGCTTTGTGAAAATATCTGCAATCTGATCCTTTGTAGACACATACTCCATCTTTTCTTCATTCTATGTTACCTTTTCTCTTAGAAAGTGATACCTTATTGATATATGCTTTTTCCTTAAGTGCATCAATGGATTCTTTGAAATGTTTATAGCACTTGTATTGTCACAAAAGATTCAAATAGGTTCTTCAAATACAACTCTTATGTCCTTCAATGTTTGCTTCATTCAAATCACTTGAGTGCAACAACATGCTACAACAATATATTTTGCTTCTGCATTAGATAAAGAAACTAATTCTTGCTTCTTGCTCAGCCATGAAACCAATCTATTACCCAAGAGGAAAGCACCTCCACATGTACTTTTTCTTTCATCAGCATCTCCAGCCCAATCTAAATCTATATAAGCACTAATAGTGAAATCAATATCTTTAGGATACCACAATCCATAGTTTGAAGTGCTTTTTAAATACCTCATGATCCTCTTGACTACCATCACATGTGACTCTTTGGGATTTTCTTGAAATCTTGCCACAACACAGACTACATGCATTATGTCTAGTCTGGTATAGGTTAGATAAAGTAGTCCTCTAATCATAGACCTATAATTTTCCTAATCAGTCTTAGGTGATTGATCATTCTTTCTTATCTTGCAACCAGTTACCATAGGAGTACATACTGGCTTAGAATCCTCCATTCCAAACTTCTTCAACAACTCTTTCACATATTTGGACTGAGAAATGAAAATTCCTTTTTTTGATTGAGTAATCTACAGTCCTAAAAAGAAATTCATTTCACCAAACATAGACATCTCAAGCTCCTTTTGCATTTCCTCTACAAATTTCTTACACATACCTTCATTGCCTCCAAAGATAATATCATCTAACAAAGACTACAACTATCAGAATTTGATCATCATTAATTTTGAAATAGAGATTATTGTCTTTGATACCTTTACTGAACCCTAATTGCAACAAATATTTGTCCAACCTTGTGGACCACGTTCTGTGAGCTTTCTTTAGTCCATACAAAGATTTCTTCAGTCTGCACACCATGTCACCTCGGTGTGATGACTGAAATCCTTCTAGTTGCTCAATGTACATTCAAGAATGTAGACTTTATATCCATCTGATACACCTTGAAATATTTGTGTGCTACAAATGCCAAAAACATTCTTATTTCTTCAATCCTTGCCACAGGAGCATAAGTCTCCTCAATGTCTATACCTTCAACCTGAGAATATCCTTTGCATACTAGTCTTTCTTTATTTCTTACTACTTCTCCATTTTCATTCATCTTATTTCTAAAAACCCATTTAGTTCTAATCACATTCTTATCAGCAGATCTAGGAACCAATTCCCAAGTTTGATTCTTCTCTATCTACATCAACTCTTCTTTCAAGCTTTTACCCAAATTTCATCTTTGCAGGCTTCACTTACAATTTTAGGTTCAATGTTTGAAAGCAAATAGTAGTTGACTTGTTCCTCTATATCTCTGTTCCTTGTCAATACTCCTTGGATTTTGTCATAAATTATTTTATCTTCAGAATGATTAATCGTTACATACCTGGGAGTCTTAACAACACTTTCTAAACCCTTTTCCTCTTAGCTGTCCTTTTGCTCCACCTTTTCTTCATTGACTGTAATAGCAGGTTCATCTAATTCATAGCCACTCGGATCTGATATTATTTACCTATCTTCAACAACCTTCACATTAGCAATCTCAATGACCTTTCTCAATCTCTTATTGTAGCACCAGTAGGCCTTACTCCTAGTAGAGTATCCAAAGAAAATTCCTTCATCACACCTAGCATCAAACTTTCCTAAATCTTCATATCTTCTAATATAACATTTACTTCCAAAAACTTTGAAATATTTCACTATGGGAACTCCTCCATACCACAATTCATAAGGAGTTTTAGTACCATTAGCTTTGACTTGGACTCTATTTTAAATCTAGATAGTAGTATGTATAGCTTCTCTCCAATACACTTCTAGTAGGTTAGCCTCTATCATCATTGACATTACTTGAAACTTGTCCTTGTTTGTTTCCCCAATTGACATTCCTTGTACAAATAGTAACCTTATGAAACCCTAAAGAATAGGAGAGTTTCTCTTGAGGAGAGATAGCACGAAGAACAAGAAACAAAGATGAAAAAGGAAATTTACAAAAGGACTGGAAGGGTCCCTACATGGTTAAAGAAGATGTCGGTAATAGTTCCTATCTCTTGTACACGATGGAAGGTGAGGAATTTGGAAAAATATTCAATGTCTTTCACCTTAAAAAGTATCATGTCTAATAACCATAAAAATCACAAAACATGAAAAGAAAAAAAATCCAAATATTTCAAAAATACAAAAAAATTACAAAAATCTCCAAAAAGATCAAAATTTGTTTATTGCATTTCAGCATCATTTTGTCCATCTTGTATTTTAGTGAATGACTTGCTTTGGTATCATTTTCATTTTAGTAAGGAGTCTAAGGTCGCCTAGATGTAGAGTGATCCTTTTAAGTTTTGAGATTCCCCTATGTTGACAATCAAAATTTTCCCCCTTCCTTCCCAGTGATTCTAGTCAAAGCCTAGCTCTTAGCTTTACACCGATCTTGGTCTTAATGATTCATGTTGTTAAGTCTAAGAAAAGTTAGTATTCAAACCCACAGTGTTCATAAGAAGCTTGTAAGTAGACCTTCCCAATTCTTCCCTAGTAAAAAGAAAGTCTAACTAGATAACGAAAACTTTTGGTGGTGCTCAACTCCTTATTTTTCCTGGCTAAAAACATTAGGGATCAAAAATCTGAAGGAAGAAATCTAAAATATGAGTGAATAAAAAATGAGTGATCAAAAAAATAAGAGTGATGAGAAAAGTGAGAATAAATGGATCAAAGTTATTGTATATCCAAAGCTCAAAATCATTCATTCCCATAAAAGTCAAAATTTCAAAAAAAAAGAGAATCAAGTGAGGCATTGTAGAAAATACAAGAAAAGATAAAATCAATAAAGAAGAGAGTTACAAAAAAAGAGTGATAGAGATAAGATTGTTTAGTGTCTGTAGCCTTGGGTGGAGATAAATCTAAGCTCAAAGCTTCAAGGGTGACATTCTATTAGATAAAATAAAAGAGAAAGGTACAAAGCACAGACATGCACTAGCTAAGCAAAGCCAACAATCTAGTACTCTTTAGAGCCATTTTATACTTAGGGATCCTTGTTCTTCCCCATTTTTCCTTTACCTTAGGTCTATCTTACTTTCCATCTATGACCTAAGTCTAGTGAACACCAATAAAACATGTTACTTGTCTAAGTTGAAATCTTATCAAAATGTCTTATATAGATAAGGATTGATGTTTAGTCTTTAGCAAAACCAAAAATTTAGAAGCACTCCATCTCCTCCCCATTTTCACTTGAGTTCTAAACACCTACCTCACAAAATTAAATAGGTCTCATAGACTCTTACACCAGGATAACCTACAATCCCTTAGATTTAAAATCATAGTAAAGAGACGTCATAGTGTTTGTTCCATAATGCATTCATATCAAAGTTAGAAAAAGAGACCCAAAGCAATAAAGTCAATGTAATAACTCATGACATTCCATAGAAATAGAAGAGTATTCCAACATCAGTTTGTCCTTTCATTTCATATCTTCTCTTGCATTCATATATATACATCCTATAAAAAGAACTAAAAACATATCATTGTCATCATGTTTGCATTTTTAGAGTTAAGGGTCTAAACAATCAAAAAGTTCTGAAACTTTTAAAGTACACAAGAGATAAGCATTCATACGATAGTGATGATCATGAAGAGATGATTTTATAGACATATCAAAGGTTCAAAATGCTACAAGTAGACAAGAGTACAAGAGATTAAACAAAATTATCTCATGAGAAGTATGGCTCCCCATGCAAGGGGACACAATAAGAAAAAAAGACAAAAGCCTCAAGGACAACTCCCTCCAACTGAACTATCAGGGCTCCTACTCCTTTGCCTCTAAATAGTGCTAGAATCTCCATGAGATATGTGAGAAATGAGGAACCCTATTGTGAGCCTAAGAATGTGAAGGACCTGGTGTACTCGGCTCGGGACATCATATCCAAAGATGAGCCATCTCTTGAGGAATCCATTATCACCCCTAAGAGTATGATTCTCTACTCTCAAGGAAGCATTCTCCTTAAAAACATGGTAGGAGGGAGCAAAGATATTTGTGTATCCACCAGCCCTAGCAGTAACTCCAAGATCAAATAGAAGTTGCTATCATGATAGACTAGTAAAGGGACCAACTAAATCAATAGAAGTGTTATGAATAAAGGTCCTCCAATCCTTAGTGCTACCTAAAAGATAAAAAGAAAAGGAATCTCGATTCAAGAGTCAACAAGAGGATACAATGCAAAACACAAAAATAAGATCAACTTACGAGGATCACCAAACTACAAAGTGGGTTCAATAGACCTCATGTCATCATTAGAAAGACGGGGTCTAGGACTGGAAGAAGTGGCCCTTGGCACCTCCTCATCATCTAATTTGACCTCCTAGTTGTCTCTAGCTGAATCATCATCTAACTGATCATCCCTCTTAAGTTTGTAGTCCTCATCAGTAGAGTTAGTACCCTTCAAGATGATGAGTCCTCGGGAAGGACCTCCTCTCCCTCCCCTTTATCCACCTCTAGGGGTCCTAGAAGCTCTGCTAATCAAAACCCCAAGAGTCAAGGGAGTCTAAAGGATAGGCCTCTTACTAATCTCACCCATCTCCTAGACAGACCAATAACAAGTAGGAATCAAGGGAAAGTCTTCTGGAAAATCACCTCCTAGCTATCGAAGGACTCACTTAAGACATTGAGCCTTGACAAATCTATTTTGATCAGAAACCTTGGAAACACGACAGTAATCTCATATATGTTTTTCATGAGACCAAGTTCCCTCCATATCGACATAAGGATCAAAGATCATGTTTGCATTAGTGAGAGTGGCCACCGCATGCAATGAAGTATCAAAATGACCAACCCGAGCCCATCTAGTATCTCTCGAAAGTCTAGGATTAGGAAATGGAAGATCCTTCTGATATGGCCTATTGTGCTCATAAATCCATGCCATGATCTAAGTGGAGTGTCTGAATGCAAGATTCCTATAGTGAGCAATGTGATAAACCATAGCAAGGATGTTGACAGCCCCATCCAAAAATTGTACCCTTCTCTATGCACTAAATGAAGGGTGCCTAGCACCATCTGAGATGAGCTAAGCCCTTATCTCTTGACAACATCGATGTAATCAAGCTAATAAGAAATTTCCTAAAGAGAGGAATGTGAAGATGAGGTATAGTAGTGATTCAAAATCATGTCTGGTCCTCAAGATGACTCACCCCCATGATTGAAACCCAAGATGCCTTGTCCTCAATGGACTCGCTAGTAGGAAGAAAAAGTTGGTGTCTTCTCACAGGGACTTCTAGGATGCGATAGGCATCATACAATGTAATAGTCCACTCCCTAAGACTTGGGGAAACCTAAAGGTGTTCCTATCCTAATAAGTTAGGATATCATAGTAGATGTGAGAGGTAGGGTGAACAACAAGAACCTGACAAATCCTCTCTAAGCATGCCCTCTTTAGGATAGCAAGATCACCAAGAGATAAAGAATCATACATCTCGAATAGCCACAACTTATAATGGTTTGTATTCTAACAAATGTGCATATCCTGTCATCAGAAAAGAACTTTTGTTAGATCCATTCATACTTAGAAAATCCAAAAAAATCATAACTTGCAAAAATTTCACAAAAAAGCATATAAAACCTACAAATTTGTAATAAATTGATGAATTCATTATTCAAATTAGACCAAAATGGAGTGTTATAAATGTTAGAAAATTTCAAATTTTAGTCAGAATTAAATTGGTTGGGTCACCCCATTCATCAGGTCAAACCTCGCCTAAGCGACCTAGATGTACAACAAGATCTTCCCTAGGTGACCCTGTTACATAGCGAGATCTCCACTTGGTGACCTTGTTGTAAAGACAAATCTCCCCTGAGTGATTTGGACTGGAAAAAGGGGTGACCTTGTTTCACATCCCGTTATGATAAAATTGCTCTAAAAGATACAAATTTCAACTTATTTCAATGAATGAAAGACCTATTCTATTCTAGACAACAAGACAAACACAATGCAACAAGAAATATTGATAAAAATAGACACATTCACAAGGTTTTCACAAAAATAAAAATAGGGTTTAGAGGAAGGTTATTGATTGATTGCACACCTGATTCTCAACAGTGGAAGGAGTAGTGGTCATCCTTGCAATCTTCTTAGCAATATCTTTCTAACAACTGTTGGCACGACCAATTCCGTTAGTATTTTGCTCCATTCACTCTAATTTCTCCAATCTTTTCCTCTCTTATCTTATTGTGTTTTATGCATTTTTAGAGTAGTTGTTACTTTTATGCATCTTTCATACTCTTGTTTTGTATGCTTTCATCCCTATAGGTCTCCTCAACAAAAGAAAACAACTAGGAAAACTCACAGATCTATGGTATATTTGGTCATTTTAGTTTTCATTACTTGTTTTGATATATCTAAATGTTGAAATAATGCTAGTTATTGTAGGTACTATTGCAGGAAATTGACAATAGGTAAGACCTATTTCAAGAACGATACCTACCCTTCATGTAGACTACCATCCCCAAGGGGGCAAATATGTAGACTACCAAAATCATGCACAGACTTCATGAGGACCCCATGATGACTCATAATCCTTGTCACATACATGTAAGCTTGTAAGCTTGAAATAATGCCCACTAAGTTGCAATTTACTTGGTAACATATGGGTTTTCAGTTCTCTTTTATTTTCCCCTTTGTTGTACTAATTTTCTCTTTCTATGCTCGTGACTTTGTCTCTAAGCCTTTTATTCATCTATCTGTTTTAATTTGACCTTTCCCTAGTATTTTTCATCCAAACCCACCCTAGGAGTCCTCTAGAGGACCTCCCAGCCATCTCTAGCCTTTAGTTTTTAGTTATGTTCAACCAAGACAAATATCCCCCTATTATTTCAGGATCTCTCCCGAGAGATTTGACATTTGCAAGTGGAGATTTGGTTTTTGGCCACCTTTCAACTGGTTTCTAGAGGCAATTCACCTCCTCATCACCTAACTAACCATCTCCAACACTATATTTCAACCTAGCTCCAATCCTCTATGGGTCACCCCTGGGCAATTTGGACTGGAAAAAGGGACGACCCTACCATCGTTTCCAATTGCAGAAAAACTCAAGCTTTGGATGCAAAAAAGCTCTGTTATGTATCATTTTTCTTCCTATTTGCATGAGTTTTGGCCTAAAAATAGATTTAACTAATCCAAGCCTTCAAGCATGCGTAATTATCTTCTTTTAACCTATACTTGTCATCTCATGCACTCATGCTAACTCCATTGTTTCTTCAGTGATAAGCTATCTTGGCTTGTTCACTTCCTAATTAGCCCAGTTCACTCCCTAATCAAATGAGTTAGCTCTCCATTCCAGGGAGTTAACTCTTCAATCTCTCCCACCTGTCATGACCCTTTTCAACCTATAAATACACTCCTCCCTCAAGAATAAAGGGAGGAAATTTCATTTGTGCATCCAATCTTTGTAGGTTTTTACTCTCCACATAGCATCCATATTCTCATACAAGACTTACGATCCTTTTATTTTATTGTTGTTTCATCCAAACTTTGCTAAAATATTCTCAACGTGTCATTACGTTGCTTTTTTTCAAGACATAGTGCCCATTAGCTCACATTGAGCTCATATTTCAAGCTTTCTAAAGCTCATTTTGCATCCCTTCCTTATTGTTGCCAAGAGGAGATCCTGCTACTGCAAGAGTATGAAGAGGTTTCTGACACAAGGATTCCTAAGGGTAGTGGAGGCTCATGTGTCTCAAATTTTAGGTTCTTTAGTTCTTTTTTTCATTGTGATAATAATTAGCTAATCTTAAAATTGCTCTTGGGAATAGTAATTGGATGTTACAATTTCCTTGATAGGTTTAATAGAATTTGCATTGATAAATTGTTTTAATTTCAAGTACTTTGCATAATTAGTTTAGTTTATTTTAAAGCAATTTCATTTCTTAGAGTAATTAGATTTAGAAATACCTAAAAATACAAAAACATAGATCAAGATGCATTAGGTAAACCCATTTTAGATTGCATACATATTTTAAATTCTAGATTAAAACAGCACTTTCCTTTCATAAAAATCCACAAAAAGCACAAAAATATTGTCTTACATACATATAGGCTACATGCATTCAAAAATAGAAAACAACAAAAACACAAGAATCACATGAAGATTAAAAACCCTAGATTTCATCACAAGGTCAACAATTGTCAACCAACATAAAGCAAAGCCAATTAAACCTGAGATTATAAACCCTAAGTCAAATTGAGGTCAACTCAAACCAACTCTCTCCATTTGGGCTCACAAATGTGCCCTAGTCTTAGAGGTGAGTGGGTGAGGGCGATCCTTGGAGAGATTGAGGAGATACACCCAAGGCCATAGCATGATCAGTTGATAATCCATGAATATCAACATAGGCTAAGGTTAATTCAAACATGAGTTGTCATACAATGATTTGAATAGCAACTCCAACTTCATAGAAACATAAATGAAAATAATCAACAACCAACTCAACATTTGAATCTTTGGAATCCATATAACAGAACAATAACTAGTGACCCTTTGGATCATATAGTTGTTTCAACTATAACAATCACAAAGCACCATATCAAAATCAATACCCAAGAAAGGCTCTAGGACCAGCTAACCACTCTCCATGAAGTCTAGCTCTTAAGAAAGTAGAACTACCCCCATGTCTCACCTCCTCTCAATTGGATACTTCCATGAGAGCAAGTGATGTGGAGGTTCACCCCATGGAAAGGAGAAGGGTCCATGTGCTCGTCAAAGCTAACTCGATTGCCATGTGCAACTGAGTCATGTTTTTTAGTGTATAGTATCATTTATCTCAAATGCACCCAAATGCTAAGATTTCATCTTGCTAATCATACCCTTAGTGTTACTAAAATACATTTCATCAACATACAAGGCAATAATTAGTATATGATCATCAATACATCTAATGTTAATATAACAATCCTCCTAGTTTCTTATAAAACCTAATGTCAACACAAATGAGTCGATTTAAATTTTATGCCACATCTAGGGTGATTGTTTCAAACCATAAAGAGGTTGTTTTAACCTTTAAACCAAGTGTTCCTTCCCTTTTACCTCAAGGCCTTTATGATTTTTCATATAAATTTCCTCTTCCATATTCCCATGCAAAAATCTAGTTTTAACATCTGTTTGTTCAATTTCAAAATCATAAGCAACAACTATGGATAAAATAATTCCAATTGAGGATAATTTAGCAAAAAGAGAGAATATTTCGCCATAATCAACCCAATCTCTTTGGGAGTAGCTTTTGGCCACTAGTGTATCCTTCTACATCTCCAATTAACCATCTACTCCAAATTTATTCTTATAGTCCAATTTATAACCAATGGCTTTCCTTCCTTCAGGAAAACAAACAAGATCCCAAGTGTCACATGAGTCTAGATCCATCATCTCTTAATGTATGGCTTGTTGTCAAGACTCACTATCATCTAAAAGAATAGCTTCCCTATAGGTTCGAGGTTCATCATTAGTACTTGAGAAAGAAAATACATAATGGAAATATGGTGGGTTATACATTTTAACAAGATTCTATTGTCTAATTGATCTTATCAAGTGTGGAGTAAGAGATTATATCTCTTATTCTTCTTCCTGCTCAACCTCTTCATGGTCATCATGCTTAGAACTCCCACTTGAACCATCTTCTTCCTCTCCATCCTCTAATCCATCATTTTGTTCTTCCACATGTGCATCTTCTTGCGTCAAATCAAAATGCACCATCTTTTTCCCTTCTTTATTGTTTGGTTGTTTAGGTATAGAAATTGTTCTAAACTCCCTAAAAATCACATCTCTAGAATAGACAACTTTTAAGGTTAGAGGATTCCAAAGCTTGTAACCCTTAACATTCTCACCATATCCAATGAAGATGCATTTCTTTGCTTTTGGATCTAGTTTATATTGCTTTTATTTAGGCATGTGAATATAAGCTTCATATCCAAAAACTCTTAAATATGAAATAGAAGGTTGCTTACCTATCCACACTTCATAAGGTGTTGAACAAGATCCTTACAAGGAGATCTACTTATCAAGTAACAAGAAACATTCATATCTTCTACCCAAAATAATCTATCCAAGCACGCACCACTTAAAATATTTCTAGCTCTTTTCATCAAGGTTCATTTCATCCTTCATACCAGCCCATTTTGTTTAGGTGTGTACAAAGTAGTCTTTTGCTTGATTATACCTGCATGCTCATCAAATTTCTTAGAACAATATTCTCCTCCATTAAATGATCTCAAAACCTTTATCTTACACTCTAATTGCTTCTCTTCTAAGGCTTTAAATTCTTTAAACTTAGTGAAAACTTCATATTTATGTCACATAAAATAAATCCATGTGAATCTTGAGGCATCGTTAATGAAGGTCACAAAATATCAATATTTACTAGTAGAATCAACATCCACACGACGAAACACATCCATATGAATGATTTCTAATTTTCCCTTTGCTTCAAAATTTCCTAAAGTAAATGATGATCTATTTTATTTCCTAAACACACAATTCTCACAAAATCAAAACACTCATCAAAATAGGAAAAATTGTCAACCAACTTTTTATTAATAATAGTCTTTAAACCCTTTTCACTTATGTGGCCTAATCTACAATACCACAACATACATGTATTTTTAGATTTTTTAGTTACATAGTTGGAATTATAAACAATAGTGGCATTCAACTTAAACAATGTTCCCATTGTTGACCCTTTTCTACCACCAATTTTCCTCTCACCAACCTACAACCAATCTTATCAAATGTTACATGTATTCCTAAATCATTCAGCTTAGATACAGAAATTAAATTTCTCACCAATCCAAGAATATTCAAAACACCTAAGAGAGATTTTATCCTCCCATCAATGAATGACAACTATACCTTTCCCTATCCAACTATTGTGTATGATTTGTTGTCCTCAAGGTACACCTCCCCACCATCATATGAATGATATGAGGAGAGTCACTCCTTATGAGGATTCATGTGGTATGAGCATCCTAAGTCAACTAGCCAATAATCATTGGACATAATACTGTAAGAAAGAATTAAGGCTTTAGTACCTTCATCTAAGGAATTTTTCATGGAGGAATCCCATTGTTTCTTCTCATTTCTACATTCTTTCTTCACATGTTCCCTTTTACCACAATTCCAACACTTCACTCTTCTTTCTAGGATTTTTTGATTGGCCTCGAGACATAGACTTCTCTTTAGGCCCTTTTTGCCTCCCTTAGACCCTCCTCTTTGGACCTTCCCTGACATGAAGAGCATCCTTAGTATTATCCATAGTGCCCTTTCTTCCTCATTTCCTTTATCAAGAGCATCCAACTTGGGATTTGTTAAATTAACACTAATAGAAAGAATCATACACTCACATTACTCAATAAAAGAACATAGAAGCATAGTCCACTTATCTTCTTCATTTATCTTAACATCTACAAAGGCTTTTTTTTTTTAGACAAAAGGTTCCAAGCACCTATAATATTATATTATATTAAAATATTGTAATTACAGAATGCAAGGAGATTAAGAACTCCTGTAACATGAAGAACAACATAATTTCTCCTTACATCAAAATTTCTCCTAACAACAAATGAAGGCCAAGAGCCAAATGATAACAAAGGAAAAGGAGAAGAGCTAACAGAACTATAAAGGCTTCATTCTATAATAGATGGTGAGCATATACAAAAAGATACTAAGAAGACACTCCAAAAAAATAGATTATAGACATAGATCTTAATAATCCATAGTAGCATTCAAATCTTGGAGCACAAAGTGATTATTTTCTTCACATTCATCTTAACATCTACAAAGGCTAATTGACTCAAAATTAAATTAAATGAATTTAATTACTCAACTGCTAATTCACCTTTTTACATTTTCAAAGAAAACAACTTTATTTTCAAGTATAATTTGTTCACAAGTCTTTTAGATTGATGAATTTCACCTATCCTTTTCCATAGGGAATAAGTGGTAGGATCTTCTAATACATTTAAAAGGATAGATTCTACAATACAAAGCCATATTGTCCCCTATGATTTCTAATCCATATTATCCCACAACTCTTGGTCAAATCTTTTAGGTTTTTGTTTCTTTATTATCACTATCCATTGATCTCTCTCTTCCAAGAGATCCTCCATCTTCAGCTTCTATAGTTCTCATAAATAGATCCATTGAATTTCTCAATATCTAGCCGATATGTAGATGCAAGAATGGCTTCCACACACAAATCTACAAAAAAAATTAACTAGAACTCACACTACAACCCAAAAAGCCTTTCCAACAATAGTTACCAAAGGTGATTAATCTCTACAAACAATTATTTGGGAAAAAAAAAGGAAAACTACTACAATATGGAAATATAAAATTTGTATGTAAATCTAAAATTAAGTATCCTTGTTCATGAAAACTACCATTCAATTAAGGTTCTTAATTGTAGAATACCATTAAGAAATTTAAGGAATTAAAATTAGTAACATAAGAAATCAATAAACCCCATGAGATCATCACATAACATTCTCATGGAGAAACCCTTGTGGAAAAAGTACTCCACCAAGAAGAGAGGCCAAGCATGTATTATCTTCAAAGCAAGATTACAATACAACATAGTTCCTTCACTCCTTTGTCTTCAATTTGACAACACCTATGTACCTATGAAATCTCAACAAAAGCTTCAAAAATGATATCTCACTACCATCCCAAAGCTCTAATTTATAGAGATATTGGAAGAGGAAAATCCACTAGAGGTTTCCTAAACAAGAGGTGCTCATATCATGGTAAAACATGGTGCCCAAGGCCTCTTGAAAAAATCCAAATTCCCCTAGAATGTGAAGATCCACTAATTTTGGCACCCATATTTCCCTCCTTTTAAGCACCCAACTTGGGGAAGCTAAAATGTCACATGTATGAAACACCAAGAGACAACTTGCACTCCTTTCCAAGGGCTCTACTTGAGGAGTTGATTAATTTTTGCCACAACTAATTATTTACTATTGTCAATGAACCCCTTCATCCCTTATGAATGCATTTACAAATTATAGGTGGAATATTAATGCAAATTATTTTACAATAACACCATAGGCACCTAGACACACCTTGACAAGGATGTTGGAACAATTTAAATGACATAGGATTTACAAGGTTGATGGCATCTTAATCATGGATTATTTTTTTTCAAGTATTTGTTTAGGCTATATGGTTTTCCTAGAAACATTATCAGTGACAAGCATAGTAGATTTCTTAGTTCATTTCGGTAGGAATTATTTCATTTGTTTAGTACAGAAGTCATGACTAGTACAAGATATCATTCACAGATAAGTGGATAAATAGAGATGATAAATAAGTGGATTAACAAATACTTGATAAAATATGCCATGGGTCAAATGGTTGCATCAAGGAAAATGTTATTACAATACCATTGGTATGTCTCCAATTATGGCATTATATGTACATATGATGCACTAATCTTCATTAATTTAGTGTTCATAATTAGTAGATTATTATTCATATGGGTACTAGATGCCATCAACATTACAAGGGTGAGAAGTCAAGAAACAAATCCATCACAAAGTATATAGTTCATTATAAGAACCTACCAATAGAGGATACCACTTGGGAAGAATAAAAAATCCTAGATTTGTATTGCTTGAGGGCAAGCAAGTTTAGGAAAGGTGAACTTGTAATGTCCCTTTTTATAATTAATTTAATTTTAAGGGTATTTAGGCCACTTTCTAGCCTTGGGTAGGGTATTTTAGTGTTCTCATGCTATCATGCCTTCCTTCATCCCCTACTTTCTCACTTTCTTGGTCCTTTTCCTTCTATAAGTTTTTAGGATTTCCCTTACCCTAGTACCTTTTCCTCGGGTCCCCCATTCCATGAACCCCACTTTATTTTACCCATCATAATTTCAAGATTTCTCATGCTAACATACATTTTCCTTTATTTCCCTCAAGTCCTTGATTCCCTATGTTTTAGACCTTTAAACTTTCCTTTGTGAGCATGTCTTTCCTTTATCCCCTATGCCCCTGCAACCCCACTCCCTTCTCTCCCACAGGCTCTCATATTTCTCCTTCCTGCCTTGCTTTTTGGTACAAGAATATTGAATATCCCCAAGTCACAATCTTTGCTATGTAGAGGGTTCACAAACTTCTTCCTATTATTATACTTTAAGGATGACATATCAGGTATCTTCAAATCTTGATCCCTTCTCTTTCTTACATCAAGTATCTCCAAATCCCAATCTATGATCCTTCCTACATTAGGTATCTCTAAATCTTGATCCCCCTTCTTCATGTATCAAGTATCTTAGAATCCCAATCACTACTTCTTCCTATATCATGTATCTTTGAATCTCAATCCCTACTCCTTTTTGCATCAAGCATCTCCAAATCTTGATCCCTTCTCCTTCCTACATTAGGTATTCCTGAATCTTGATCTTTGCTCCATCTTGTATTGGGTATCTTTAAATCCCAATCCCTACTATTTCCTACATTGGGTATCTTTGAATCCTAATCCCTGCTCCAATCATTCTTCCCCTTCCATATCTTCAATATTTTCCTTACCAACTTTCCCTCCTACAAAATTGTTTGCAAGGATCTTGTTTCTTGACTTCCCTGTTGTCCCCTCATTCCTCCTTCTTAAGCTCGTGAACCTTTGCTTTGCCTTGCATCTTGGCATCCTTGCATCCCATTCCCTAAACCCCCAACTTTGGACCTTCAAAATATTAATGCTAGCATACCAAGTAAAAATCACTTGAATGGCATCCCAACTCCCAATTCCCTAGTCCCTCTTGCAATTGCAACCTTCAACATGCGAATCCCCAGACACCCCCATTGTTCAAATAGAAAACCCCACTTGTCACCCTACATGACCCAAGACACTATTAATGGCCTCAAATGGTTACAATAAGACTAAGAAAGAGTTTTAAATGCTTTTCACCATGTGTGTACCCCTCAAAAACATGGCTTGTGTACAAACATGCATATGGTTTCTAATGTAGAGGGCATGGTTTCATGTACCTGACCATGTGAAAATGTTGCTAGTAGGCATGGCTGACCTATACAATTGCATACGATGCTTTCTCTCCATCCAAGGCTACTTGAGGTGGATTTGGGTGTAGAATTTTAAGCCCTAAGCTAGGCCTTCAATCTCTATATATTTTATCCAACTTCATTAATTTTCTTTTTTTTTTTCTATTTTATCAAACAAACCCCAATTTTTCATAGTTTAACCACTTGTTTCATTTATTGGATATGAGGATGAAACCCCTTAGATTTAGGGGATACAAGGACAAAAACCCTTTGATTTCATGAAGGCAATCTCACACAAAGGTTGTAATTTGTGCTGAAGGTTATGCTCTATCATTGTAACAAGTATTTGTATGGCATTCATTTCAAATATTCTTGTATATTTGAATAAAATATTTAGTTCCAACCTGTGTGTGAATATTTTACTATTTATGCAATATATTGCTAAATTATTAAGCTACAAGCCATCACACATGACCCTCAACATTGGCAAAAACACCCCTATAGTTGATAACACTCCATGGACCTTTATCCTTTTTACAATCTTTGTACGTGTCACAACCCTAGTCAACAAAACATTCTCCAACAAAGGCATTATGAATCCACTGATCAACTCTAAAGAACCATCATGAAATGACACAACCATATGCCTCATGGCCATTCTCAAGCCCTAAAAAAACTCTAATATCTTGTTATCCACTCTACATTCATGCACATCCTCCTACAACTACAGAATTGAAGCTTCTAACACCACTCCAAGGGATTGATGCCTACACTTGCCTAATATATAACTAGGCTCTCTATAAAATATCTCACCTTCGTTGACATCCTACCCTCAACCTAAACAAGTATCTCCATTAATCACTCTTTAATTTCTACATTCACCACCAAGCCTTTTCTAAATTCTCCTTAAACTCCACTAAAATCATAGCTCACATTCTAAAATTACCATTATCAACCAAATCATCTTCACCTAAAATAGCCTATAGAAGATATAGAAGAATCACCTCATTACAATTAAAAATATAGTTAAAATAGTGGTTTGAGACTGAGCCTTTCCTTAAAATGTCCCACGATGACTTACCTTTCACCATAGATAAATGTACACCCCAAAAAATTGACAACCAAAGCCTTGTACCTACCACCCAAGCCAATCAATAAAAACCAACCACACATCAAAATTACATCGCAATAAGCACCTAAACATAACATGACACCATAAAACATTATTATCTGGTACCTTTCATATCTCCTATCACATACTACATCATGCAAGTTGCCTTCTCCCTTAATAACATCTTTCAATTTGTAAGGTAGGTCCATTCATTCATAATGAAATTGAACCACATTAAATAAGCTCCTTGGTTAGCCTATCCAAATCTATGATAATGGTTAAATTATCCCAATCCTTGTTCTCCTTGTTTTCTAACAAGGTAAAATCCTCTTACATGGTTCCTTGATTGCCATAAAATCAACCACTTTGTTTTACAATCTATAGCAAATGAGATAGCTGAAAAGAATGAAATTTCAATTGCAACAATAACACTTCTTCTAAGATTTGTCTTAGTTTTTGATGTAGATCAGATCCAAGGAACATCAAAATAACACCAAGCAATCACTCACCAAAACCCGAGACCTCTAACCATAGGGTATTCCTTCACAATAGACCTCTTTCCCTTGTAGCCTTTTGTAGAGGCATATTTTGACATAATTTTTCTACAAACCAGACTTTGAAAAATTAAGACATGTTCTAGATACCCGTTATGGCATTACATAACATACTAAGAAATTGGGTGGGATCACTATGTACGGACTGTCCCAAAATTGGATTGTTCTCAGTGCAATTAGGCCTCCTAAACTTGGTCCACTCTTATCCATTATGACACTGAGAAAAATTTGAGACTAGGAACTTCAAGACAGGTTTACAAACATTTACAACACTCCATCTAACACACCTCAAGGGTTTCTTTTACTTGTTCTAAGTGTGAGACTCCAACTTGGTTCTAGACTGTCTTGACAACCACTGTCATAACCCTGTCATAACAAAACAATCCACAAAATGGACACAAAACTTTAGTAAATGTTCAAACTAAGACTAGGTATCTTGTCTTTGGACTCTTGACATCCTTCACCAACACCCCTAAACATACAGGGATCAAAAACCACACCCAAATGCCCAAATTCCTCCTTTAAATCACTATTACAACCTGATACATGAGGATATTAGGCAGTCATGGCTCCTTGGCACATGCCAACCTGCTTCCCTATACCTGCAGGTATGAAGAGAAAAATATATGCTAATGTCTGCCATTCCATGAGGTTTCATCCAAAATCCACCCATGGAAGCCCATTATTTCACATTTTCCTAGTTCACTATTTACCCTTGTCTAGGGTTTGATAGTCTAAGATAGTTTTCAGAACAATTCCTATAACTTCCTTGAAACTTAATAAATTAACATGCAATCAACTATAATATAAGGTAGATTCAACCTATAATCCTTCAAAATAGGTTTGGGCTCTTGACAAGATCATACAAATCCATACAACAGCAAAGAACAACAGAGAAAATGATGAAATGGAGGAAAAATCAAAGTTTTTATTGCCTTTTGATCACTAAACTTCAATACTCCTTCATGCTTGACCATACAAGGTATTTTAAGCATTTATCCACATTCTCCATCATTGTATAACCTATGTTTTCAGTTACATTCCTTCCTTTTCTTGATTTTTTCATATTCTTTATTTGTACAACAATTTGACTCTTCACATTCCACTAGACTCCACTTACACCTTGTGACTCAAATTAGATTCCCACACACAAAAATGGCCTTAGAAGACCATATTACAAGAAAAATACCAAAATAAACCAAAATGTTGACACTAGATCCCTTTAAAGACAAAAGGAGTAATGGGTGCCCCTACACCATACTCCCGGGCAAAATATGCTCAAGTCCCACTTGAGGATAGACCCGCAATAGTATAACCATGTTTGATAATATCTTCTTCAGTCATTCAAGTTGAATTCTCCATTGGCATCCCTTTCTATTTGACTAGGTATTGATAATAGGCCTTCTTCCTTGTCTTTTTAAGCTCCTTCTTGTCCAAAACGTACTCTAATTCCAAAGGTTGGCTTGGAGGAAGATCCTTGATCCAATCTTCATCTAGAACCTCTGATGTACTTGCCTCATTACCTTCAATCATAGTCCCTTTATAAGGGTATATGTCAAAAACATTAAAAATGGGAGAGAGAGAGAGAGAGAGAGAGAGAGAGAGCAACCCTAAGAGGGAGTTCTATCACATATGCATTTGCTCCAAATTTATTGACCACCCTACATGGCCCTGTCCTCTTCATCTATAGCTTAGAGTACTTCCCCTTAGGGAGTCTTTCCTTTCTCAAATGAGCTAAGACCAAGTCCCCTACTTTGAAATGAAGCTCTCTTCTTTTGACATCTGCATTTTGTTTGTATTTCTCAACATTCTTTTAAAGATGGTCTTTCACTTGTTGGTGGATCTATTGCATAGCCATAGCAAACTCTTCTCCTTTAGCATTTCTCCTCTCCATACCACCAATGTCCCTCATCTCAAATACACCCTTGGGTTGTAGGCCATACACAATCTCAAATGGACTTCTACCAACACTCCTATTCACAGAGTCATTATATGCATATTCAACTCGTGGAAGAATCAGATCCCATTGTGTTGCATACTCTTTTGTTAGGCATATAAGAAGGTTTCCAAGGCTTCTATTTACTACTTTAGTCTACCCATCTATTTGGGGATGATAGGCAGAGTTGAAAGACAAATTTGTACCAAGCTTCCTCTAGAGAGTCCTCCAAAAATGGCTCTCAAACTTACTGTCCTGGTCCGAAACAATGGTTAAAGGTAATCCATGGATCCTCACCACCTCCTTGAAGAAGAGTCCTACAATGTATGAAGCATCATTTGTGCTCTTACAAGGTATAAATTTGTCATTTTAGAAAATCTCTCTACAACCACATATATTAAATCAAATCCTCTTGGAATCTTAAGTAATCCCATCATAAAGTCTATACTTATGGATTCCCATGGCCTGTTTGGGATTGGGATTGGCTGATATAGGTCTGCATTACTACTACCTCCTTTAGCTCTTTGGTAAATGGTACATTTCTCCACAAAATTTTTGACATCAACTTGCATCCTAGGTCAATAGTAGTATCTTAGAAAAATAGTTTGCACCCCCCAAACAATCCATTAGATCCTTAATTCTTGGGAGAGGAATTCTATACCTTATAGTAATCTTGTTGGTGGCCCTTGAGTCAGTGCACATCCTCCACTCTCCTCCTTTCTTGGATGCTAGGACTGCTAGAATGGCATAGGGACTCAAACTTTCCCTAATCAGCCCTTTGTCAAGAAGTTCTTGCACTTGTCTCTTTATTTCTACATTTTGTTGAGGAGTCATCTTGTAAGTTGCTTTGTTGGGTAAACTATCCCTAGAATGAAGTCTATTTGATGGCTGATGTCTCTCACAAGTGGTAATGTATCAGGAATCTCATCTACCACAATACTAGCATATGTCTTCAACAATGTTTGCACCTCCAAAGGCAACTCTTCCTTCTCTTTTCCTGCTACAATGATAGATTTAGGCTTCACTATAATGGCATACCCCATGTTCTCCTCTTCCAATTTCTTTAAGAACTCCTCCTTTACTATCATCACACTAGGGTCTTCATCAACAACTTTGTCATCATCTTGTAAAGGTGTAAGAGTGAATGAGATCCCATCTTTTTCAATCACATAGGTGTTCTTCCTCCCATTATGCTTAGCCTTCCTATCATATTGCCAAGGCCTCCCTAGCAGCAAATGGCATACATCCATAGGTATTATGTCACATAGAACTTTGTCCTTGTATCTTTCTATATTAAACTCCACCCAACTTTGTTCGTTTACCACTACTTGTTGTCCCTTATTAAGCCATGAAATGATATAAGGAGTAGCATGAGGAATTCTCTTCAAATTAAGCTTTTCAACCATTTTAGTAGAGAACAAATTATCTGTGCTTCCTAAATCAACTACTACTTTACAAACTTTACCCAAACACTTACAAGTTGTCCTAAAGAGAGTCTTCCTTTGTGGTGGCTCCTTTTCTACTGGTACCTTGATGAGGGTTCTCCTTACCATAAGTGATTCTTCAACTTCTGGACCAGCATGTTGTGATGGTGAGTTTACACTCTCACAATCATCTCCTTGAACAATTTGAGTTCTCGTTTCTCCTCCTACTGAAGTAGTAGATGTCTTCTCAGGACATTGCCATGCTTGATGTCCAAATTTGTTACACTGATAACACTTCCCTATGAATCCTTGTGAACCTCTTCTTGGACCTTCAAATCTATCTCTATTGTTGGGTCTCCTTCCTCTAAATCCACCTCTATGATCTGCTCCTTGTTCTTGACCGCTACTTACTTCTCCTCGAGGTTTGGTGGACTGTCCTCTACCACTAAATGTGCCTCTTCCTCTGAAACTTCTGCCTCTACCCCTGCTTTGCTTGTCTTGCCTTCTCTTTAACTTGTCTTTAGCCTTGATTGCCAATTTGTAGCATTCCTCTATGTTGCAAGTATGGGTCTAACCGGTGTTGTCATTGATGTCAACATACTCATGTTGCATTGATGAGAATGATTGGATGAGCAGAGAGGAGCAATGGAGACAGTGAAGTGGAGATCCTAGCTAAGATGTAGATCAGAGGTTGCAGTTCAAAGGGTTTGTAGATATGAGTCTTGAGATGATCCAATCAAGTTTTTAGAGGTCTACATGAATATCTGAAGAAGTTATGACCACTCAAGTAGAACCGGCTCTGGCAAGTGTTCAGAGGTGACAGAGTGACACAGATAGGTCGGGTGAGATCCAGAAATGCATTATCCCATTATGCAGATTTTAGGGAGTGTTGAGGATGTCCTTGTGAAGTGTCAACTCTATTGGTTCGTGGTTTGAAGGTCTGGAAGTGCCCATTCCTTTGTGACAGTAATGTCAAACTGTGTTCTTGAAGCTTTGGATGAAGGAGAGAAGAATTCCAGTAAGCAGATGAAGTGTGGATGTTCTTGATGATTCAGGAAAGGTTGTGGTGATCTTTGGATCATGTCCAGTTCATGTTGGTGGTCTGCATTGAAGTTAGAGTGTGCTTTTGAAGAATAACCACCAGATGATGGTGTTCTTCCTGAGACTGGCCGACTGGATGTATTACACGTCTTGCGGATGTTCTTGTAGATGTTTGCCGACTTACATGATTATTCCTAAGTTGATGCCTTGTATAAATAAGGGATTGTGAAGTCTTTCCAATGTGTGTCTTGTGGTGATGAGAGTGTGGTAGCGAAGAAGAGAGCGAAAGGCAGAGCAGAAGTTTTTGGGCTTAAAAGGAACTGATCCAAGCATGGTAAATATACTATTCTCCAGTTCAAGTTTGTGATACTTGTTACTTTGTAGACAGTGTGTCTCTTGTAGGTAGTGAGCCTCTTGTGAGCAGTGTGCTTGGGCAGTGAGCCCTAATTGGCATGTACCGTTTTGTTCTTTCTATTCTTCTAACAGAGAAGACAATCTTGGGTTTATCACCCCGTGGTTTTTCCCTTAACTGGGTTTTCCACGTCAAAATCTTGGTGTCTTATGTGTTGATGAGTTTCTACTTGTTATTTAATTGCATTATGTTTCATGATTGATTTACTACTAATCACTAAGAAGATTTAAGAGTGAAATTGGAGAAAGTTTTGGACAACTGATTCACCCCCCTCTCAGTTGTGTGCCCTAAGTCTAACAATTGGTATCAGAGCTAGGTTCTTCTAAAAAGAGCTTAATCGCTTGAGGAGATCAAGGATGCAGTCTTACAAGAAGGATAGTCTGAAGTTTGATGGAACCAACTTTAATCTGTGGAAAGGTCGCATGAAATGTCACTTGCAATGTATGGGTATGGCATACTAGACCATGGCTACAACACAATATACACCTCCACAGGGTGGTCTAAAATCTATAAATGAAATTACAGATGCTGAGAACAATCTGTAGACTATTGAAGCTCTTTTAAATGCATTATCTGATACAAAGCTCTCAAATGTTGTTGACCTACCAACTGCTTTTGAGGTTTGGCAAAAACTAGAACTTTTGCATGAAGGAGACAAGTATGTTAAATGTGCAAGGTTACAGAGTCCAAAAGGGAAATTTGAAAATCTGAAGATGAAAGATGATGTAAATATCACTACTTTTATGCCAAGGGTTAATGAGATTGTTTGTGGAATTAGAAATGTTGGTGGAGTCTTGGATGAAGATGAGATTGTTGGCAAAATTCTCAGATCCCTTCCTGCCTCTTATAAAATCAAGGTTGCTACCATTGATGAATTCAGAGCCCATACAACTATCACAAGAGATCAATTGGTTAGCAAATTGGTTGCATTTGAAATGACCGAGTTTGGAGATGAACCCCCCAAGACTGAATTTGCATTCAAAGCTAGTGCCTCTATAAAAGGTAAACAAAAGTTTGATCTGGGAGAGAACTCATCAAGGAAACTATCATGGTATGAAAAAGCAAGAAAAGACCTCGAAGAAGAAGTAGAAACTGCTCAACTTGAAGCCCTTATTGCAAAGAGACTGCCAAGAGGATCCGGTAAGTATGAAGGAAAATTGTCTTTTAAGTGTTTCAACTGCAATAAGATTGGTCATTTTGCCTCAAAGTGTCCAGAAAAATTTTCAAGGCCAAATCCTAATAGATCAAGGTTCCAAAAGAATTGCTACTATGTTCATGAAGAAGATGATAATGAAGGAGTAACAAATGATGAATTAGAGACAAGAAACAAATCTGGAAGTGATTGGGTGTTTATTGCCATCAAGGAAGAAGAACCAATATCCTCTGAATCTGTTAATCATAAAATTGAAGAAAAGGATGACTGGGTCATTGAGAGTGGTTGCTCTCACCATATGACAAGCGACTAAAATAAGTTCATAGATTTGGAAAGGTATGAAGGAGGCATGGTAAAGTTTTGTGATAATTCTACTGGTAGAATTAGAGGAAGAGGAACTATTTCTTTTGATGGAAGGAACAAAACTGGTAATGTACTATATGTTGAAGGTTTGAAGCACAATCTTCTCAGTGTTGGACAGTTGGTGGACAAAGGCTATGATCTCCGGTTCAAGAATAGAAAATGCAAGATCTTTGAAAGTTCCAAAATAGAGATTGCATCCAGTACCCAAACTAAAGGTAATATCTTCCACTTGGTTGGTACTGGTAAAAGTTGCTTATTTGCTCAAGTTGATCAAAGTTGGTTATGGCATAGGAGAATGTGTCATGTGAATTTTGATAATATCATCAAGATAAGCAATACTCAAGCTATAAGAGATCTTCCAAAATTGGTGAAACCTACAAATAGCTTGTGTAAAGAATGTCAGTTGGGTAAGCTGAGTAGAGTCACATTCAAGAGTAAGGAACTGTCCTCTACTAGATTATTGGACTTAGTTCATACCGATCTTTGTGTCTTGGCAAGAACTAGAAGTGTGCAAGGTAATAGATACTTCATGTTACTAATTGATGACTATTCCCGGATGATGTGGGTAACCTTTCTAAAAGAAAAATTAGAAGCTCTTGAGAAATTCAAAATATTCAAGACTATGGTAGAGAATGAAACTAAATTAAAATTGAAATGTCTGAGGTCTGATAGAGGTGGGGAATTCACATCCAATGATTTCTTAGAGTTCTGTGAGAAATATGGAATAAAGAGACAGTTATCTGCTCCTAGGACTCCACAGCAGAATGGAGTAGTGGAAAGAAAGAACTGGACCATCCAAGAAGCTTCTAGGACCATGATGATGGAAGAAAATATTCCTCAAATCCATTGGAGAGAAGTTGTCAGCACTGCAGTCTATACTTTCAATCGAGTTCAAATCAGAAGTAATATCGGTAAGACTCCCTATGAACTTTGGTTTGGCATCACTCCTACTATGAGGTATTTCAAAGTTTTTGGCAGCAAATGTTACATTAAAAGAGACGAAGATCTAGGAAAGTTTGATGCTAGAAGTGATGAAGGAATATTCTTGGGTTACTCCACTCAAAGCAAAGCATACCAGTGTTATAGCAAAAGACTGAGAAAGATAATAGAAAGTACAAATGTGAAGGTTGATGAGGGAATTGAGAAACCCTCAAGGTTTTATGAATATGATGAAGATGATCAGAATGGTGTTCTGATTCGAGGAGCCCAAACCTTTTCTGAAAGACAGATACAAACTGATCCGATAAATTAGGAAGAAGAGATAAGTCTGAATGAGCCTAATCAAGAAGCAGAAGTGCAAGAAACTCCCAAAATTCTAAGGTATGTAAGACTAAACCACTCTAAAGATCAGATCATAGGTGACAAAAGCAAAGGTGTGCAAACTAGAAGGAGAATTGCTCAAAATTTAGATGAGTATTGTATGATTTCAAAGATTGAACCTAAGACAATAAATGAAGCCTGCAATGATGAAAACTGGACCAAAGCAATGGAGGAAGAGTTGATACAAATTGAGAAAAATCACACTTGGGATATTGTTCCCATACCTAGAAATAAGAATGTGATTGGAACCAAATGGGTCTTCCAGAACAAACCAAATGAAGTTGGTGAAGTAATCAAAAATAAAGCCAGAGTGGTCTGCAAGGGCTATTCTCAAATAGAAGGAGTTGATTTTGAAGAAACTTTTGCTCCGGTGGCAAGAATTGAAGCAGTTAGATTATTTCTTACATTTGTTGCCTTCAAAGATTTCAAAGTATATCAGATGGATGTCAAGTTTGCCTCCCTCAATGGTGACTTGGAAGAAGAAGTGTACATTGAGCAACCAAATGGATTTCAATTGTCTGATCATGGTAATATGGTCTGCAAGTTGAAGAAGGCACTATATGGACTGAAGCAAGCACCAAGAGCCTGGTATGAAAGATTGGATAAACATCTTTTGAAGATTGGTTTCAACAAAGGTACTGCTGATAGTAATTTGTACTTCAAAATTGATCATGAAAACATCTTGATTGTTGAAGTGTTTGTTGATGATATCATTTTTGGAGGAAGAGATAGTATGTGTAAAACTTTTACAAATAAAATGAAAAGTGAATTTGAGATGTCCATGCTTGGTGAAATAAATTTCTTCTTGGGTCTGCAAATCACTCGAACAAAGAAAGGAATCTTCATTTCTCAGACCAAATATGTGAAAGAATTATTGAAGAAATTTGGGATGGAAGACTCAAAACCAATGAACACTCTCATGGCAACTGGATGTAAATTGAGCAAAGATGATGATTCTCCTAAGGTTGATCAGACAAAGTATAAGTCAATGATTGGAGGACTATTGTATCTCACTCAAACTAGACCAGACATAATGTAGGCTATTGGTCTTGTTGCTAGATTCCAGGCTAATCCCAAAGAATCTCATGTCATGGCAATCAATAGGATTTTTAGATATCTAAAAGGAACAGTTGAGTATGGTTTGTGGTATCCTAGAGATCATGATTTCTCTCTTCATGCATATACAGATGCAGATTGGGTAGGAGATGTGGATGACCGGAAGAGTACTAGTGGTGGAGCATTCTTTTTGGGAAAGAGATTGGTTTCTTGGCTAAGAAAGAAACAAGAGGCAATATCTCTGTCTACAACTGAAATAGAATACATTGCAGCAGCAGGTAGTTGCACTCAAGTTTTGTGGATGAAGCAGATGCTAAGAAATATTAAAGTAGAGTATGAGGAGCCTATCACAATCTTCTGTGATAATTCAAGTGCAATAAATATATCTAAGAATCCGGTGTTGCATTCTAAGACTAAGCATATATCTATCAAGTTTCACTTTCTGAGAGAGCAAGTGTACAAGAATGAAGTCAGACTGGAGTTTGTACCTTCCAAGGATCAGATTGCAGACATCTTTACCAAACCTCTTCCTAAGGACTCTTTTGAGTATCTCAGGGAGAAGTTAGGGGTTATAGCCCCTCCAGTGATGAACTAAGGTGCACTGATGTGCATCAATCTGGTGGATATCATAGTCATATCTTATGATCCGGATTGGTGATGGGAAGCTACTACTCAGGGGGGCAGTAAAGGAAGAGAAGACATGAGAATGGTTGTTGCTGATAAGGGGAGTTGCGACAGTAATGAGAAGTTCTTGTCTTGATAGTTTTTCACATCATATGTTGCCATCAATGGGGAGCAGCTGGTATGATTCTGAAGTGTTGGTGTTGCAAGTATGAGCCCTTTGCCATTGATGTCAAAGGGGGAGAGAAGACATGTGAAAAACAAGTGGTTGATGATCAAAGGGGGAGCAGTAAAGGAAGAGAAGACATGTGAATGGTTGTTGCTGATAAGGGGAGTTGTGACAATAAGGAGAAGTTCTTGTCTTGATGGTTTCTCATTTCATATGTTGCCATCAATGACAAAGGGGGAAATTGTTGCAAGTATGGGTCTAACCGGTGTTGTCATTGATGTCAACATACTCATGTTGCATTGATGAGAAGGATTGGATGAGCAGAGAGGAGCAATGGAGACAGTGAAGTGGAGATCCCAACTAAGATGTAAATCAGAGGTTGCGGTTTAAAGGGTTTGTAGATATGAGTCTTGAGATGATCCAGTCAAGTTTTCAGAGGTCTGCATGAATATCTAAAGAAGTTATGACTACTCAAGTAGAACCAACTCTGGCAGGTGTTCAGAGGTGACAGAGTGACATAGATAGGTCCGGTGAGATCTAGAAATGCATTATCCCATTCTGTGGATTTTAGGGAGTGTTGAGGATGTCCTTGTGAAGTATTAACTCTATTAGTTTGTGGTTTGAAGGTCCGGAAGCACCTATTCCTTTGTGACAGTAATGACAGATTATGTTCTTGAAGCTCCAGATGAAGGAGAGAAGAATTTCAGTAAGCAGATGAAGTGTGGATGTTCTTCGTGATTCAGGAAAGGTTGTGGTGATCTTTGGATCATGTCCAGTTCATGTTGGTGGTCCACATTGAAGTTAGAGTGCGCATTTGAAGAATAACCACCGGATGATGGTGTTCTTCCTGAGACTGGCCGACCGGATGTATTTTGTCTCGCAAATGTTCTTGTAGATGTTTGCCGACTTAGATGATTAATCCTAAGTCAATGCCTTGTATAAATAAGGGATTGTGAAGTCTTTCCAAAGTGTGTCTTGTGGTGATGAGAGTGTGGTAGCGAAGAAGAGAGCGAAAGGTAGAGCAAAATTTTTTGGGCTTAAATGGAACTAATCCAAGCATGGTAAAGATGCTATTCTCCAGTTCGAGTTTGTGATACCTGTTACTTTGTAGACAGTGTGTCTCTTGTAGGCAGTGAGCCTCTTGTGAGTAGTGTGCTTGGGCAGTGAACCCTAATTGGCATGTGTCATTTTGTTCTTTCTATTATTCTAACAGAGAATACAATCTTGGGTTAATCACCCCGTGGTTTTTCCCTTAACCGGGTTTTCCACATCAAAATCTTGGTGTCTTATGTGTTGATGAGTTTCTGCTTGTTATTTAATTGCATTATGTTTCATGATTGATATACTACTAATCACTAAGAAGATTTAAGAGTGAAATTGGAGAAAGTTTTGGACAACTGATTCACCCCCCCTCTCAGTTGTGTGCCCTAAGTCTAACACTCTACCGTCCTTGGGTTTGTCAAACTTAACTTGTTAAATCTTAGCCCATTCAGATATCTAGCCACCTTATCCACATCATCTTCCATGTGACCTACTCTTATAGTTAGTTTATAAAACTCCTTAGTATAGGTTTTGACATCCATGTATCTTTGCTTCAAATTTTGAAGTTTCTTGTACAATTGAATTGCATAATCACTTGGTAGAAACTTACCCTTAAGCTTGGCCACCATTCTATCCCAAGAGACAATTTTTGACTTACCTTTTCTCCTCCCTTCAATTTGTTCATAATCCCACCAAAGTAAGGCATGGCCCTTCAATTTTGTTTTTTCCAACTTTACCCTTCGTTCCTCTAGAATATCTTCACATTTAAAATAGTTGTCCAGTGTGTTAGGGTTAGCTGATAGAAGATATCAATTAAATGCAAATAAAGATTAAACAGAGGAATGGAAATACATAGAAATAATAACAACGAGAGACAAGTTTTAACGTGGTTCACCCAAACTCAGGCTATATCCACCAAAACAGAGAGTCCAATATTATTATCTAGTAAATCAAACTGATTACAACCAGTCATCCTTGCAACTCAATACCGCTGCAAATGCTACAATACAATCAATAGAAACCCTATCCCTTAGCTACTTTTATCAAGCTTTTTGTCAATTACAAAAAAGGGTTTTCTTATGTCAACCAATGAAAAAATAACTCCCAGTGCCTTTATAAAATAATAAAAAACTGTGAGGTTTTGGGGGCATTGCCCCCGAAACCCCACGGGGGCGCTGCCCCTCAACCTTGCCCTATATCGCAATAGGGAGCGCGCCAGGGGCACTACCCCTGGACCCCGCAAAGGTTGCTACCCCTTGACCCCATCTTGTTGGCACTACCCCCAAACCCCCGCAAGGGCACTACACCTTGACCCCGTAGGAATTTGGGGGGAAACTATGCCGATAAAAGTGGGGAAATTTTAACCTCCAAGTCTGATTAGGCTCCATATAACAACACAGTGTTGCAATCCAATCCAAAATCTCTTCATCATTCAAGTTCCCTCCATACATGGGTAATTCCATGCTAACCTTGTGACTATCTCCCTTGACTATCTTGAGAAGCTGGGTCATCCTCTGTTCATTAGGATCCAACTCTTCTCCTTGGGATCCTCCTAGACGGCTCTCACTCTCACCCTCATCCTCTTGCTCACTCACATCATATGTGACCATACCTCTCCTATGATTTGTTTCTAGGATAGCCAGCCTCTCCTTCAAGTCTCTCATCTCTCTTTCATTTTTAGCTTCTTTCTCCTTTAACTCAATCAATTCTATAGCAACAACATTCCCTTTTGGAGGTATTTTATTCTTCTTGCAACACAACTTCTCTTCTTCAGATCAAACCTATTCTCTGATACCAATCTGATGTAGAGTAGGGGAAAGGAACATCAAAACAACACCAAGCAATCACTCACCAAAACCTTAGACCTCTAACCATAGGGCATTCCTTCACAACAGACCTCTTTCCCTTGTAGCCTTGTGCAGAGGCATATTTTGACATAACTTATGTTCCAAACCTGAATTTCAAAAAGTAAGACATGTTCTAGATACCCTTTTTGGCATTACATAACATATTGAGAAATGGGGTGGGATCACTTTGTACAGACTATTCCAAAATTGGATTGTTCTCAGTGCAATTAGGCCTAATTAGGCCTCTTAGACTTGGTCCACTCTTATCCAATATGACACTGAGAAAATTTGAGACTAGGAACTTCAAGACAGGTTTACAAAAATTTACAACACTCCATCTAAAACACCTCAAGGGTTTCTTTTACTTGTTCTAAGTGTGAGACTCCAACTTGGTTCTAGACTGTCTTGACAACCACTATCATAACCTGTCATAATAGAATAGTCCACAAAATGGACACAAAACTTTAGTAAATGTTCAAACTAAGACTAGGTATCATGTCTCTAGACTCTTGACACCCTTCACCAACACCCCTAAACATACAGGGATCAAAAACCACACCCAAATGCCTAAATTCCTCCTTTAAATCACTGTTATAGCCTGATACATGAGGATATTAGGTAGTCATGGCTCCTTGGCATGTGCCAACCTGCTTCCCTATACCTACAAGTATGAAGAAAATATATATATGCTAATGTCTTCCATTCCATGAGGTTTCATCCAAAATCCACCCATGGAAGGTTGTTATTTCACATTTTCCTAGTTCATTGTTTACCCTAGTCTAGGATTTGACAGTCTGAGACAGTTTTTAGAAAAATGCCTATAACTTCCTTGAAACTTAATAAATACACATGCAATCAATTGTAATATAAGGTAGATTCAACCTATAATCCTTCAAAATAGGTTTGGGCTCTTGACAAGATTGTACAAATCCATACAACAGCAAAGAACAACAGAGAAAATGTTGAAATGCAAGAAAAATCAGAGTTTTTATTGCCTTTTGATCTCTAAAACTTCAATACTCCTTCATGCTCGACCATACAAGGTATTGTAAGCATTTATCCACATGCTCCATAATTGCATGACCCATGTTTTTAGTTACATTCCTTCATTTTCTTGATTTTTCCATACTCTTTATTTGTGCAACAATTTGACTCTTCACATTCCACTAGACTCCACTTACACCTAGTGACTCAAATTAGATTCCCACACACAAAAATGGCCTTAGAAGACCTTATTACAAGAAAAATACCAAAATAAACCAAAATGTTGACACTAGGTCCCCTTAAAGATAAAAGGAGTAATGGACGCCCCTACACTAGTTTCCAATTTGGACATTAACCTTTTTTCAGTGCATTAATGGTAATTTGATACTCCCCTTCCACTTACACTTCCACCTTCCTATATTCTTCCCCTTAAATTAATTTTCAAGAAACAAGTAATGTTTCCTATTCCACATAATTATTAGTTTTTTGACCCTAAAAAGATAGAGCCACCAAACATAAAATCATATTTACTATTACCTAATATATGAGGAACTCCTAACCAATCAAAATTATCTTTTGGTCAAGAAGTTTAAACTTTGGAAGACGAGGAGACTTCTAATTCGTGAATGCGCTCTACTAGGGTTTCTTGTGTTTACATTTCTCCTTGGTTTCCCTTGCGTCATACCGCACCATTGGCACAGGATTTTTTACTGCATCTCTCAATACGATCGCATTTACTACAGTTTTCAGGGTTAATAATGCCTCTCACTGGCTCTAACCCAGTAGTTCTTGCTGGAGTTGGCAGTTCAATGACTCTGTTCAATGGCTTCTACCCTAAACAAGCGTCCCTAGAAATTTGTTCCAAAAGTCTTCCACGAGGTAAGTCTTTCGATTCTCCTGCAAATGTGGTTTTACCCACATAGGATTTTGATTTTGCATGTCACTAGTTAGAACAACATACTCTTGTTGGTTATTATATTGGGAGGACTGCCCCTAAAAGTGTGCTTAAAGATTGGGTTCAAAAGGCCTGGTTCCCCCATGGGGTCTGCCTTGATATGGTCCAAAAATTGACAAAAGGCTTTTTTCTTTTTCGCTTTGCAGAAGTCAACCATGTCCAAGCAATCCTGAATCATGGTCCTTGGTATGTCCAGTCCTCTTTACTGGTTTTCCATCCTTGGACCTGGGACTTTGCTATCTCATATGACACCAAGTTGTGGGTGCTAGTATGGGTTGAGTTCCCCAGTTTGCTCTTGCCTTGCTTACATTTTTTACAAGTGATTGCTTCCTCGAGAAGAGTTATTTGTGTCGAATTTGATAGGTTCTTTCAAGCTTGCCCTCAAAAGTGAGTCTGTGTTGAAGTGGACCTTTCATAGGATTTGAAAGAATCCATTGATATTCAAATTGGCTCCTTGTGTCATACCCAAAAGGTCACCTATTTCAATATTCCCAATACATGCTATTAGTTTTAGTCCGCTGAACACAATATCAAGGATTGTCCTCTTACAATTCCCTGTACTCCATCTCCACCATGGGAAGTTGACAAGCCCCGCCTGGCAGATGAAGCTACTGCTAAACTAGATGAAAAATGGTCAATGGTTACCAACTGAAAAAACAAGCCCAATGGCTCTGGGGTGGTTTCCAAAAGACCTGCATTGGCAAAAGATGTTACAAACCCTTCTACAAAGGGGAAGGAAACCCATAAGGTTTCTCTTATCACTTCATCTCAAACCAAGTTGGTAGCTACACCCCAACCTATTTTAGTTATGATCACTCAACCTTCTAAGTTTCCTCTTCTATCATGTTCTCTCAGGCATTCTCACAGCCCTTCTTGACCTCTTGAGGAGGGAGAATATGTACATGAGAAATGGAGACATGCATCTCCTTCCTTTTAGACTGGAACAATCTCACCAAAATTGTTGCAGAATCACTATTTCTCCCTGGAAGAACTAGATTTTGATGTCGTGGTGGAGGTTCTTCCATGAATTTTCTTTCATGGAATGTTTGAGGTCTCATTGAGCTCTCTCAGAAGTATTATGTTAGGAATACTCTTCAGAAGCATGTTGGTATTGATCTTTTATGTATACAAGAAGTGAAAGTAACTAGTTTTTTGCTCTCTTTGGCTTGCCATTCTATTTGGCCTTCCAGAAAAATGTTCTATATAGATCACAAGGTTGGCCATGGTGGAGTGGTCATTCTTTTGTCCCCATAGTGGCATGCTTTGGTGGTCACTCATGCTCTTGACCCCACACACCAGGTGATCTGGATTCTTCTGAACATTGATAATCATTCCTTGGGATTATTATTTTTTATGCCTCCAATGATACTATTGAAAGATCTCACCTCTGGCATTGGATTGTTAAATCATTACCAATTTCCACCTGGGTGCTTTGTGGGGATTTCAACATGGTTGAAATAACATATAATAGAGAAGGTCACCTGCCATTTCGTTGGGAAGATGGTGAAAGAGAGGCACGGTTTTACATGTGCCCTACATTGGGTCTTTTCGATCCCAACGTTGGTTGCTGCCATTCTCATTCTCTTTGGCATAGTTGGAGCAATTTTTGAGCTGGTTCTAATTAGATATTTAAATGCCTTGATTGAGTGATGATTTCAACACAATCTTTTTTCTCTTTCACCAACTCTTCAACACTCCTGGTAACACCATTAGTGGATGTGACGTTATCAGACCACCTTCCCATTATATTTTGCATTGAATGGCACACCAGACAAGCCCATGTCAGTAAGACCCAATTTATTTTTGAATACTTCTCTACTAATTCACTAGAGGAAGCTAGCCCGCATCCACACCATCTGGAATCTTGAATGTCATCCACCTAGCTCAACCTATTGGATCCAATGGTGGAATGATGCTATCACACAGATTGTGAGATTTCTCCACATCTATAGGCACCAGTTGGCCATCTTTCACTGGTGGTCTTATGCAGCCACAACAGCTGACCTCCATGCTGCCACAGAGGTGTTGGTGGCCAACCCTCTTTCCCCATCTTTGTAAGTCTAGGTTACCAAACTTCAGCATCATAAGCAAGTCGCTGATAGTTATGCAGCCAGAGGGGCACAACTGAAATATAGGTTACATTGGCTCAAGATCAGGGATCGTGCTTTGAAAGAATATTTAATGGTACTTCAACCTAGACATTCCTCCCCTGGCATCAAGCGCTTCAAAGAAGGCACTATTGTGCTTTTAGAGTTACCTGATATTCTTCAGGCCTTTGTTAAGCACTATGAGCAAGTCTTTACAGCCTAAGAATATACTCCTGAGAGGTCAAATACACTTCAGGAATGTCTTACGATTGTGCCAAATAGGATTTCTTCAGCCTAGACAACCTTCTGTGAGTAGCTGCTCACTATTGAAGACCTCCACGAAGCTGTCTTCTCTATGGCAGATGATAAGACTCCTAGAGTTGATGGATTTCCTTGTGAATTTTGCAAAGCTCTGTGGCCTTGTGTTGGACAAGATTTGCATAAAGTTTACCTTCAAGCATTTCATTCTAATTCTCTAGGTAATCTTATCAATAAATGTAACATAAATTTCATACCTAAGGCTGGTGATACCAGGAATATCTGTAATTAGCGGCCCATCACACTACTCAATGTATCTTACAAAATTATTGCCAAAGCCCTTGCTCTCGAAATCTACCACCTCTTGCCCCAGATTGTCCGTCCTAAACAGACTGGTTTCATTAAGTCAAGGTGCATCTTGGACAATCATTGTTGTTTGGGAAGGTATGGAATGGGTGAGATGCTCTAATCAACCGGACATCTTCCTTAAGATTTATTTTTCTAAAGCTTATAATTGCATTGAATGGCCTTTCATTTTAGCCATGCTTGCAAAGCTCAGTTTCGGCCCCAATTTCCTCCAGTCTATCAATATGTTATTTTCTGACACCTCAGCTTGCATAACCATTAATGGCCACCAATCCCAATCTTTTGGTTTGTTCCACTCCATTCAACAAGGCTACCTGATTGCCCCTTCTCTGTATGTTTTGGTTGCTGAAGGGTTTGGCTACCTTCTTTCATAATATATCCCAGGGATTGGTTCAGGGGATCTCCTTGCCTAATTCATCCACTCATCTTTTCAATGGCCACTTTTCCAATGATTCCTTCCTCACTTTGCTGGAAGAAGAGACTACTATCAAAATAGATTTGGGTTGTCTTGAGACCTTTTACTTGGCCTTCAGTTCAGCCATTCAGTGGCACAAAACCTTATGTTACAGATAATCAATTCTTCCTAGCCCCCTTTGGATTCAATAGTTTAGGTGGAAATGGATTGTACCTAGTGAAATCTTTTGATTTCTTGGCATTCTCTTTGCCTTTCAGGCTTCTTCTACTGATCTCTGGCAAGCGGTTGTCTCGTGCATTGAGTAGAAATTAGCCTTCTAGATTACTAAATTGCTTTCTGTGGCCGAGAAATTTTAGGTATGTTCCAAAGTGCTTGTAACAACTCATGTGTATTACTCTTCTTGTTAGGCCCCTTCCAAGGCCTCCTATGCTAAATTGGAGAAACTTCTTAGAGATTTTCTTTGGGCATCTTTTGAGACCCATCATGGATTTTACTGTGTTGCTTGGTAATTTTGTTGTCTCCTAAGAGATTCTGGTGGCCTGGTCCTTCTCTCTACTTGATGCAGGGGCATCACACAAATTTGTTGTCTTTGTTCTTTTTGTGATAGGTCGATGTAGTTACTCTCATTGTAGTGACAAAAAGAAGATAAAATATTCTATTTACTTTCAGTGCTAAGGTATAAACCGATTGAGAAAAGATGGATGGTTAACGGTCAGACATAGATAAAGAAGTTAGTACTTTTCAAAGCCATCAGTTATGAATGATGGGGGTAGTTAGTAATGGTTGAAGAGTAGTTACAATTGTAGGTAGTTTAAGAGAGATGCTGATAGAGGAATAAGACACAAGTGGTAGGAATGATGACGGTTAGCTGGGTGAGGACGAAGAAGGCCAAACACCAAAGTATCGAGGGTCATTCGAAAAGGAGAGAGGTCGGGTGAATAAGAAAAAGGCCAAGCAAGAAAAGTTAGTCAGTTCATAAAGAGATCAAGTTGATCACCAAAGATGGGAGAAGGCCAAGCAGGAAGAGCCAAGGAAGTGGCTGAATAGAATGGAAGCATCCGTTATGGTAAGGGACAAGAAAGAATAGGCTGAAAATGTTAGAAGACGAAGAGTTGATGTTTTATATAGAAGAGGTTGAATGTATACATAGAGGGGGAGTGGCTGATCAAAGGAGGCCAGTCAATTGAGAGGCAGAAATGAAAGTTGCAGATTGAAGAAAAGGCTGAAGAGTAGAGGTCAACAAAGGAGGCCAGTCAAGTGAGGCCAAATAGAGGAGATAGGTTGATCAAGGGAATTGATCGATTAAGAAAAGAATAGGCGCATGGTAGGGATTAGAGGCTATGAAGGTTAAATGAAGAAAATGTCGCATTGAAATGTCAAGTAGATAGTTGGATATGTTGGAAAGAATAATAGATTATGAATAAGAATATTGAAGAGTGTAGAGCTGACAAGTAGAATGAGGTCAATGGATTAGAGAAGAGTGCGATTAACTCAAGGGGAAGATAAGGAAATACAATAGAGGAAGGAAAGCGGATTAAAGGAAATAGATATGAAAAGGAGCAAGAAAGGGTGTAGGAATAAGATAGAGGGACAAAGGTAAAAATAATGTAAAGAACATATCCTAGAATTGTATTCAATATAGATTATAATGAATAAATGCATATTGGTCTAAATTGAAGTATTTTCCATGTGTATTGGTTTCTTGTGTTCTTTTGTTGAATGAAATCCTACCTCTCAAATGTGTTAATCTATCAATACTTATTGATTGTCATTATTCTTGTAAACTAAAGATTAGTTGTTATAGAAATCTATTATTTCATGTTTTGGTTTCTATCACTACTATGCCAGGAAGTCTGTAGAGTGTGTAGTTGAAAATATCTTAATAGATGTGAGTACGGAATGGGTCACCATGTATTAGTTGGTTATTAAGAAGTTTGATTAGAGAGGGCATCAGAGCATGTGTGTGAGGGAGCATGCCATCACTACTCAGCGGTAAGGCATTGTTCTCTGTGTCAAATGGATCATTCATACTCTTACTGGTAATGAGGCCTAGAAAATCCTCCTCAGACACAATATTAAAGTAGGTTTCCCTACTCACAAACCCTCTTGGAAGGGAATTGGCCTTCATACCCTTCTTATTATGCGAGAGCCTATTCATATCTTGGGTACCTTTGCTGCCAAAAGCATATGGCATGCCTGGGAGGTAGTAAAACCCTGGATCCATTAGTCTGGGAATGGTTTTCATGATGGGATCTCCCTTAATCAGTAGAACATATGGTGGTCTCCTCTTTTAGCCAGTACTGGTTAGCCGTTGGCTAAGCTTCCATGGCTCAAGGCTCTCAGGTTTCACAAGAAAGGTGTTCAAATCTTATAAGATGTCTTTCACAGACCCACCATGCGCATTCTCTCATGGATAGATTTTCATGTCCAATTTGGCTTTCAAAACCATGACCGTGAAACCTACAATAGTCTGTTAAGTGCCATTCCAACTGATATGCTTCATAAATTGGGTATTCATTCCAATAAACCATGGTGGAAGGACTGGAAGTGGTATCCTGAAACCCCTTTCAGAAACTACAACCCTCAGCTTGGATATCGATGGGTTTTGCCTTATTTTCCAATGATTGATGCCCTTAATCAGTGATGGCTTCTTCACTCCTTGATAGCCACTTGGTGAAAAAGATTATTGGTTGTGTGGTCTACAATTGTTGAAGCCAAGCTTGCCCACTTTTCTTGGTGTATTCTTTTCCAAGGATTGTCAGTGGAAGGTCAGCTATTTCATTTAGGGGTTCAGGACCCTCGCTGCCCTTTCTATGGGTAGGATGAATCATTCTAGCATCTCTTTTGGTACCGTTCCTGAGTGCAGTAACTATGGAATTGGATCCATGATTTCTTTCAGCCATTTCAGCCAGAGCCTTTTTCATGGCATATGGCTCTATTGGGAGACTCTCCTAGGATTCCAGCAAAGTATACCCATATTTTGGCACACTTTCAGTATGGAAATCTTCTTCAATTTATGGAAAGATATAAATTCATGCATCTTTTCTCACAGCAGGATGGATATTGTTGTTTCTTTATATTCTAAAGCTATTATTTGTTCTAATGTTCTTATGCAGATTCAAGTGCAAGCTAACAAAGTTACACTTGAAGTTTCTCACCTTCAGGAGCTACTAGACCATTGGGGCAATGCCCCTTGTACTTTGGCTTGTGTGCCCCCTCTCCCACTTCTTCTAAGCGTTGATCACCTTCACAGGGCTGGCAGAGAAGTGGCTCTACCAAGGACTCTCACCCCTGCTCTCAGCCTCCTCGTCACAGCTCTCACCCTCACTGGTGGTGATCATCCTCTCCCCCTCCGCAAGCTACCCTGGGGTAGCCTTCAAGTGGAGCTCTGGGAAGCAAAGATTCAAGGTGGCCTTCTGGTGGTTCCATTCCTAGTGGTGGCTCTATTTGGCCCACGGGTGATTCTAAATGGGTCCCACATTTGGATCTAGCAATTTCATCTCACCGTGAAGATAATGATACAAGAAAAGAAAAGGATGACAATGGTTGGGCTCTTCCTAGCATCATCCTAGACCTCGCTTCTATATGGGGCAACCCAGATGACAACAATCCTCCATCTACTAGCATTGCTCTAGCCGCATAATGGCCTTCTTTATAATACTGTTTATGTCATATTTTTCTAGTTATGTGCTTAGGCCATGACATTATAAAGTTTTTGGGCTCTACCCATGTGACTTGGGGGTGTGCTTTTTTACCACCCATCTTTTTTTGTGAATATGTGTACTCTATTTTCTTATTAATATAGATATAGTCACCTATTCATAAAAAAAATATTATCTTTTGACACCCCATCAAAAATAAGTTTTACCTCTCATGGAATCTACCATTTCAACTGTTCCATGTACTTACTTTTTCCCATTCACCATTGAACATGATTGTTTACACAACTTGTTACCTTTCGAGGAATTTACAAATGACAAACTCTTAAATAGCGATCAAATTCTAAATTAGCAGCATCACAAAAGGTCGTCGAGAACCCTAAACTTTCCTAAAATAGAATGTAAAATAACATTGGACTATTTCTACTTGGAGTTAGATTCTAAGGAACAATTTAAACAAACTCACCTAGGTGTAATTGGCAACTTGCTATGAACTTTGACGATGTCCTAATAATATAATAATAATTCATAAATATTTATAGCTAAGGTTTCGAAACATTGAGGGTGGGACTGGGGAGGCATGTGATAATGTTCTTTAGATCTGCTAGATTATTTATCATAGCACACCATATATTATATGGTGAGGTCACACATGAGGTAATATAACATATAAGCTAGTTCTTTCCAAGCTTACATTACACTTGGTATCTTTACATCACATTGTTGGTCATGTTAGTACATTTTATATTGACATAGATAATCACATGGAAGGCATTGATTCTAGTGATATTTTCCAAGTATATTATAGATACACATGATGTGGATTTTGTTACTTAGTTATTGTCACCTATCTTTCCTACACTTAGTGCTTTTATTTTTAATTCTTGGATTTATGTTGTTTTCATGTTCTTAATTACCAAGTGAATTAAACCCAAAGACACCTTTAGTAGTGTATGTTGACACAAGTGACTTTACATAGTCACTTCTTCCTTGTATTTTTTTTATCATTTCTACTTTGGTCTTTTGCTTACATTGTGATCCTTCTTTCTTACTCTTTCATTTACCTTGTATGTCCTTATACTTTGTCCTTTTGCTTATGCCATGCATTTTGTGATCCTTGCTCATTAATTTATTTACCTTGGGTGTCCTTACACTTTAGCATCTTGTTTATGACATGTTTGTTGTGCATCTCCTATTCCAATTTCATCTTCTATGTTATGTTTTATGCTTTGTCTCCCCATTTGGGAGGCATCTTATCTCTTTCCATGTTTAGTTTCTATACTCTCCTATGTGCCTTTTTTTTATCTCCAATATTTTCCTATGTTCCTTGTTACCTTTAATTTTTTCCTATGTGCCTTATTTGACTCTTATGTTTGCCTATATGTTCCATGTTTACTACCTTAGTTTTCACATGTTCATTATTAACTTATATGTTGCTAGGTTCTATACCTACCACTTGGGTTTTCACATGTTTATAGATATTTTCCTATGCTACACATTGATATTATGATGTTATTTATGTTCCATGATTATGATGTTATCTATATACCACATTGAGTATGATTATTATGATCGTATTTATTATGCTCCTATCTGCTTCTAATGTTTAGATCTTATGATCCCATGTCTTATTTACATCTTAAGATCCCATGTCTATGATTCTTATCATGTTTATATCTTATGGTTCCATAGTTATGATCATTATCATACCAACATCTTTTAGATCCTATTTATGCCTACATGATCTTATCTAGCCATTATGGCTATCCTAATATTGTCATTTTCCTTCATTGGGTGGCATCTTTCCTTTCCCTTCTTACATGTTCTTTCATTGTTATCTCCTAAGTATGTCCTTGCACGATTATCACATGATGATATCTTTAACTACGCATACATGCCTTATCATGATTTTATCTTTTTCTCCTTTCCTCCAATTCCTTGCATCCTTTGTATGCAATGAATGGGGGGTAGTGAAGGGGAGGAGTCATATATGTCACTAATATTCCTCCTTATGAAATATGTAAATTGTAGTGATAAGACTCATTTATTCATTCCCATGTCTAGGGAAGATTCTATCAATCCATTCATGTTTCCAAAATATTCCAATAGTCAAAGTGTTTATCATTTCCATAGTAGGTAGAATTTCTTATCCTTCTACTCTTTACTTTCAATATTTTTGAGAATAGTTCATGATGTAGTCATAGTAGGAAGGTCCAACAAAAGACTATCCGACATAAAACACCACATATTATTAATTAGACAATTTATAATATTATCACTAAATTACAACCATAAAGTTTGCCACAATGGGCGCTCTTACATACCAGGTAATAGCTATTTGATTACAACAAGATCACACAAATGGATAGATGTTTCTATGGCCTTCCATACTCACAAACCTCTAACTATGGAAGCACCACTTCTAGACTTGCTACAAGCGGCCACATAATGATTTCCAATACAATATAACCTCATAATTTTACCACAAACTTGTTGCATGGGCTACACAATGATTCAAGTACAAGTAAATTTATTAGTAGACAACATTCCTACATGCCACATTCGATCTCTTCAAATTGTATGCCACATCATACTCCTAGTTACTGCACTTTGTCTCTTAGATCTCACTCCCTCACTGCTAAACTTACCTTCTATGCTTCTACTCCATCCTAGTCTTCTTTACTTATCTTATACCGATACAAAACCCTTTTTAAATCATTCTCAAAATCCTCACATGATCTATGTCAACCTCAAGATGGCGTAAAGCCTAAAACCAAATAAAAAGTGTCATCAAATCAAAATAACAAACTTACAAATTACAACAATTAGATGGTGGAGAATCTCCATGTAGTACACCACATGTACCTTCAAAATGTTTAGTTCACACTTCCCAACCTTTGGCACAACCCCAAAATAAATATTTCACAAATAGAAACAATTCTAGTTGAACACATTATCAACCCATAGACATTTCATGAACCAAATTACCAACCTCTACTTATCCAATCAACCTCAAATTTAGTAAAAGATAAACAACCCACAAATAGAACTACCACCAAAACTATAGAAACTAATTCCTCAATATGGTGAAATGTGCTAACTTCTCATGCCCCAAACTGTTAATCATAAACTTACACACAAACTATCAAATTAAACCAAAAATTCCACTTCCTTAGACATGATACCACATTTCCACAATGTCCAAGGATGTGTTTGCATTAGAATCTTGAGGTAAATAAAAAATGAGTTCTTGATTTTCTAGGACAGTTTGTTACCCTTGCTCCAAGATTCCACGTTGTTGCTTCTTCAAATCATTCCTTCCACCTCCTCAAGTATGCCTCAAGTGATCCACCCTAAATACTACTTTCATCGATGTTATTTGTTACTTAGTCGCACCAATCATTCTCCACATTGTTGGTCTTCAACTCATATTTAGTCACAAACAACTTGCCCTTTTCAACAACCAATCTCACATGTTCCAACCTTTTTCCTAGCCATTGCATAGCCTTTTGTTATGCTTGAACCTCTACTACATGTTCCTTATTACAATTCCTCATCATCTTGTTCATATGTTATGACCTCTGTACAATCTCCTTTTGGTGACCTCCATTCTCATAGCCTCTTCTTTGTGCTACTTCTTTTGCATTTATAGTGTTGCTACTCATTCTATCAATGTCACACATCTTTAGAATCAACACATATCATCCATCCCCAATGAACACACTAGAATTATTGTAAAATTATCCTTTGCTTACCCTTAGTGGCATCAACTTATGTTTTTGTCCATCCTTCTAGATCACGTATGTGTTAGATCTTATATCATATACTCCTTCCCTGTCAAATTGACATGGTCTTCCCAATAGAAGCTCACACACATCCAATGGCACAATGTAACACAAATCATCATGGTATGCCCCAATGTTGATTCTCACCTAGCATTGTTCCTCTACCAAAATCTAGTCTCCTTGTTGTAACTAACCTATCTGGTATGGGAATGGATGTCTCATCCTTCTCGGCCCCAACTTGTCAACCATTTCATCAAACACCAAACTGTCCATGTTACCACTATCCAATACCACATCACAACATTTACCTTCTACCTTACATCTAGTTCTAAATAAACTCTTTCTTTGTTCCATCTCATCCCTCTTGTTGCACCTCAAATCCCTCCATGAGGCCAATGAATCCCCACACTTAGAGTCCCTCTCTAAAGTAGGTGACCACTCATCACCAAATGTGTTGCCTTCTACCTTCTTTCCTCTATATTGAAACACTCTATGTGCTTTCTTACCAAACCTGAATTTGGTTTCCTTGAAAGATTTCTACATTTTCCTCTCATATCCTCTACCTTGATGAGAATACCCTCCATGCTCCTCTCGTGCATCTCTATGGTAGTATCCTCTGCTCTTTCATCTTTGTGGTAGCTTCCACCACCATCCATACCTTTGTGGTAGTTGCTATAGTGATATCTCATATTGCTACAATAGCTCAGATCATCTTCTTTCTCAAGTCGTGGTGGGAACTTCAACATTGTCTTTCACTATGATACTAGTTACCTCTCCCTTGACCTCTTGAGCTTGCCCATTATCACTACATATCATCCTCCTGCTTTGGTTCTTCTCTTTTTTCCATCTTTGGAGATTTTGTTTTTCCTCCTTCTAGTTTGGTTTCTTCTTCATGGTGAGAACCAACTAGTAAGCCTCCTCAACTATCTAGTTATTCTGCATACCCAACTCCTCTTGGATGGATTCCCTCAATCCATTTATGTATTTTTCCAAATTCTCAACCTCTTCCCCATTATGTTCCGACCTAATTGTGAGTTAGTTATTCTTCGATGTACTCCTTCACAGTCATATCTCCTTTCCACAAATTGTGTAGCACCTTCAATAATTTCATAATGAACTTGGATTTTAGCTTCTCCACCATCTAGTCCCACTTTGCAATGTAAGGATTCCCTTTTCTATTTCTTTCCAATAGGACTTCTTTCTACCATATCATCGTATAAACCTTTAGCTTGGTCTTTGCAAATTTTAATCTATCTAGGTCTGCAATATCTTCATACTCAAAATGTTCCTCTAGATCAATGATCTGGAAGTCTATCAACTCCTCAAGATCTAAGTTGCCAAAATAGTTTAGAACATTCACTCTAGTCATCTTCCCAATGTTGGTTATGGCCTTCAACATCCTCTCTTCTCTGTCTTCTTCACTTCCACTTGATTCCATAGGATCCACCTCCTACTCTTCATTACTTTCCTTGGCCTGAGGGTTAGGGTTCCTTCAATGGTCCTACTCTAGCACATCCATCTAGTTCGGCATAGCCTTCTATATCTTATACATCTCCTCCATTCTACCTACAACATTGATAATACCTTACCCTCTCTTTGGAGACATCTTCAGGTCAGTGATCTTTCCATAATCACACCTTGTAAACTGCCTCATAGCTGGTGTCTTATCTATAAACCCCCATGGACTGCCACAACTCAAACTTTATTTAATCCTTGTAAAGTACAAACACCAAATTTGGCACGCCTATCACCACCATAGTTTAGGTTTTTGTCAAACTCATTCTTAAGAAACCACATCAAGAAGGTGTGGTAACATTCAAACCAATAATCTTCACATGACCCAACCTTCTCTCTGATACCAATTGATGTAGTCATGGTAGGAGGGTTCAACAAAGGACAATCCAACTGTGCAACCTATCAACAATTACTCATCCACAAACCACCAAAAACAATAGAATTTCACATAAAATGCCACATATTATTAATTAGATAGCTTGTAATATTATCACTGAATTACAACCATAAAGTTTGTTGCAATGGACCCTCTTACATGCTAGGTCACAACCACTTGATTACAAAAAGATCACACAAATGGATAGTTTCCACTATGGGATTTTATACTCACATGCCTCTAACTATGGAAACACTACTTCTAGACTTTCTACAACCAACCACAAAATGATTTTTAGTATAATATAACCTCAATATTTTTACCACAAACTTTCTGCATGGGCTACACTTATATTATTAGAGTACAAGTACATTTAATTCTCACCACTAGACAACATTCCAACATGCCACATTCAATCTCTTCAAATTGTGTCCCACATCATACTCCTAGTTACCACACTACATCTCTTAGATCTCACTCCCTCATTGTTGAACATACCTTCTATGCCTCTACTCCATCCTAGTCTTCTTCGCCTACATTAAACTAATACAAAACTCTTTATATATATCATTCTCAAGCTTCTCATATGATCTGCATTGGCCTCAAGATGGCACAAATCCCTAAACTACATGAAACATGTCATCGACTTAAAATAATAGACTTACAAATTACAACAATCAAATGATGGAAAATCTCCACATGGTACACCACATACCTTCACAATAGTTATTTCACACTTCCCAAATATTCACCTTTGGTGTAAACCCAAAATAAACATTCCACAAATAAAAATAATTCTAACTAAACACATTATCAACCTGTAGATACTTCACAAACCAAATTACTAACCTCTACTCATACAATTAACCTTAAATTTCAATATAAGATAAACAAGTCACAAATAGAAATACCACCAAAATCACATAAGCTAATTCCTCAATGCAATGAAATGTGCTAACTTAATATACCCCAAACTTTTAATCAAAAAATTACACACACACTATCAAATTAAACCACAAATTCCACTTCCTTAGACATATACCACATAAACATACAAAAAATATAACTTTCTTGAAAATAAACATACATCAGTTCATTTTCAAGAAATTTATAGTTAATTCTTATTTTAAAAAGTGTGGAAAATGCTATTCATTTCATTATATTTTTTGGTTTGTATGTGTTTAGGGTAAAATTGGATTTGTTAATCTTTTGTGGCTTAGATGTCAAAATCCTCCTTTCACCCTAACATTGAAGGATCTAGGGTCAAGCGGCAAGCACTATCATACCCTAGGTCACTTGCAAATAAGGGGAAGCTTGGATTAGGCAATTAATTATCAATTTTCCTTCTCCTATGCTCAATTGACCATTCAAACCCTAATTACACAAATACGACAATAAATTAATGAATTACAGAAAAAGCTCTTGCAGACGGGAGTAAAATGCCAAATTACAGAATACTTGTTTTCAAGGCTCCAAAGCGGAATAGTCGGGGACACTAGAGTAGGCGCCTAAGTCCAAGGTACCTACTTTTTCGGGGAATTTGGACCTCCTTCAGACACTGATCAGCCCTGTAACTTCTATTTTCTGGAATCTATCTGTGGAGGACACTGGAGCAAGTGCCTTAGTCCCAGAAGTGCTCCTTTGTCTGTCTTACATTCAGATCCTGAATCCTTGATGCCTGCCACTCCTTCCTGCAACTCCACTTTTCCCAAATGCGACACCTGTAACCTACAATCACAATACTTGGTTTGGGGGTTGTGGTGTTTAGAGGTTTGCCTCAGTAAAACCCTAGAGGACACTTAAGTCTCTGAACACCGTTGTCAGACAAAGATGTTGTGCCCTTGTGAGGCAAAGGTCAAAAACCAAAGGAATCAATGATAAAAACACAATGATATGTCACCTTGTAGTGAAGCTCTCATGGAGGAAGATGCTCTTCATGCCATGAGGAGATTGAAGCTCAAGTCTGCAAATATCAACACACAAAACACACAAATCTACTCTTTCAACACAATAGAAATCCTTGAATCACCTTGAGAACACAAGAGCTTGCCAGTAATCATCTAATTAAAATCTCTAGTTTACAAATGAATGCCTTAGCATGCTTATATATGCATCTACAAGCACTCCCGCCAAGATATTTGAAATTCAAACTTACTGTGTTGGCAAAGGGACCCAATAACTGTCACTAACCGACACCAACAAATTGAGGCTGCCCTAAAATAGGGTAGGACTAGGGCATGGGCGCCCCAGTCCTCCCCACTATTTTAGGTAGGGTACAGCTCAAGGGGTCCACCTAGGTCCTATTTGCCAAGGAACCTAGGTCTCATTCCATCAGGGTGTTAAAATATGAACTAAAATGTCCTAAATGCATGCTAAAGACCTAGGAGCTAAACCTTATGAGGGAAAAACCCCAAAGGGGACATTTTCTGATGTTACAGTATGTTTTTGATCGACCACTCACTGCAAGAAGAATTCAAGAATGATTTCTCACTTTACATGGATATGTATCCTCTGAGTGTTTAAAAAATGTTCAATTTGCATGTGTTGACTACTTATGGCATGAATTTGCCTAGTAGTTTTCATAGATATCAAAGTGAGGAAAAAATGTAATGATAAAAATTACATACCTATGCTCTTTTCCCTTATGTTTTGGGCCCACTTTGATTAGAATGCCCCAAATGTAATAACTAGCTTACGAATGGCATATTATTGTATGGATTTGGATAATGACATCATCACATCCCTATCCCATTATCACTAATACCTTAGAATTTTATATTGATCCCTAGACCTACCATTCACCACTTTGGATTAGATCCAAAAGTGTAGACTTGACCTAGTCATTCCTACACTCATGGATCCAAAACTTGAACTTTTAAAATTCAAAATTCAAATTTAAATATTGTTGACCACTTAACCAGTCATTGTAAATTGATCTAGTGCATATTTATGTTGATTTTTGTGCTATGTTGTTATATTTAAAGACATTCATTCATTCACTTTGAAATCATCAAGAGCATGTTAGGGTTATCTTAAGGAATTGTTACGAACCATTTATGAGAGCATTCTAGTAGCATTATCAAAGTCATTTGCCATCCTAGGTCCATTTCACATTTTCTTGTTTCCCTCAATCTTGGTTCATTGTCATTGAATTGGTTTGGCTAGGGATCTAACTAAGGAGAGCGAAACCCTTGTGATTTAGCATATTCCATAAACATGTTTGTTAACACTATTAATTCCTTGCAAACTCAACATTAGAAGATTGAGGAGAGTGAATTCCAATGTTGAAGTCATTTTTCTGCTAGTTCATTCCCATGGTTACAAGTTCAATTCCATGCATAAGGTTCATTTTCAAACTAATAAATCTAATTTGGTTCATTTTCACACTTGCAAATCTGATCTAGTTAACATTTGAGGACGACCTAGTTCAAATTTTGTTGATCTAATTCTAACACATCTAAGAAGTCATCATTTTGAATTATGATTCAAAAGGTATTATCAAAATATTATACAATTATTTATCAACTACCAAAATCAACTAAATATTTACATTTCTATTTATTTCATTTCCATATGCTATTACATAATCCATCACAACTCTGTACATTAAATTAATTGAGTTACATTACTTATTATATTCATTTTTAACCTAATTTCAATAATAAAAATGTTACTTCTTTACACAACTTCTTTTCTACAAATATTAATTGGGGGTCTATTCATGGGGCCACTCCTAGACTATAGAACAAACACTTCATCATATAACTATAATACAGGAATAAGTACAATACTAAATGATAAATTCCACACACCTACACAATATAACAAATGCACAAATATAACACCATAAGCTACAACTAAGAACATAAAAATAAGCTAAAAACTACCATCAAAGACCATACTACATAACATCTAAAGCCTCAAAAAGTGTTTGCAAAATAGGCTAGTAGAACTAATACTAACCACCTACATCACCAGGAAACAACTAAAAACATAAAAACTATATATGTTCACTAGCATTGTAACTCCCTAGAAGTGTCATCTTCCACTCTTTTGAAACTCAATTATAAATATCATTTCCTAAAACTAACATGATGCAATGTCCCTTTTTTAATTTATTTAATTTTGAGCATTTTTTGGTCACTTTGCGACCATGCGAGGGGTTTCAAGATTTCTCATGTTGTCATGTCTTTCCTTCATGCCTTGCTTCCCCTGGTTTCCCAATCCTTTTCCTTCTACATGTTTTTAGGATTTTCATTGCTTTGGTGCATCTTTTCCTAAAGTTTCCCATTCCTCAAACCCTTTCTTTGTCTTACCCATCATAATTTCAAACTATTGCATGTCGGTGTCACTTTTCCTTCATTTCCCTCAAGTCCCCAATTCTTGATTCCCCATGTTTTAGACCTTTACAATTTCCTCTACCAACATGCCTTACCTTTGTCCCCTATGCCCCCATAACCCAACCCCCTTCTCTCCTACAAGATTTTAGATATCCCCTTCCTATCTTACTTTCTGGTAATAGATAATTTAATCTCCCTGAGTACTGATCTCCACTATGCAGTGAATTTGTAGACTTTTCCCTACCATCATACTTAAGATGCCATATCATGGATCTCTGAATCCTAATCCCTCCTCCCTCCTACGTCAAGTGTCTATGAATTCCAATCCCCACTCCTTCCTATATTGGGTATCTCTTAATCCTAATTTTCTCCTTGTATTGAGATCCTTCCTACATCAATATCTCCAAATCTTGATCTTTGCTCCTTCCTGCATCTAGTATCTTTGAATCATGTCCCCACTCCTTCCCATTGTTATATGGAGCCTAATCAAACTCTCAGGTTAAATTTACCCCACTTTTATCAGTGTGGTTTCCCCCCAAATTGTTCAACAGGGTCAAGGGGTAGTGCCCCTTGCGAGGGTTTGGGGGCAATGCCCCCAAGAGGGGGTCAAGGGGAAGTGCAACCTCTAATGATTTTTTTATTATTTTATAAAGGCATCAGGAGTTATTTTTCTATTGGCCGACATAACAAACCCTATTTTTGTAACCGACATAAGGCTTGATAAAAGCGGCTAAGCGTTTGGGTTTTTGTTGATGTATTGTAGCATTTTGTAGCGGTAATGAGTTGCAAGGATTGCTAGTTGTAATTGGTTTGATTTACTAGATAATAATATTAGACTCTCTATTGTTGGATGTAGCCCAAGTTTGGGTGAACCATGTTAAAACTTGTCTCTCGATGTTATTATTTCTATGTATTTCCATTCCTTTGTTTAATCTTTATTTGCATTTAATTGATATCTTCTTTCAGCTAACCCTAACACTTCCTACATTAAGTATCTCTAAATTCTAATCCTTGATCCTTCCTACATCTATACCTCTAAATCCTAATCTTCACTCCTTCCTACATCTGGTATCTATGAATCCTGATCCCCACTCCTTCCTACATAGGTTATTCCAAAATATCGATCCCTACTCCTTCCTGTATCGAGTATCTCTGAATCTTGATCCTCACTCCTTACTACATCAAGTATCTTTGAATCCCAATCCCAGCTCCCCATCAAGCTTCCCTCTTCTAGACCTTTAGGGTTTTCCTTACCTTTTGCAAAGTTGTTTGCAAGGATCCCATTTGCCCGCTTCCCCATTGTCCCACCATTCCTTCCTCTTGGTCCCACAAATCATTTATTCATCTTTCCTCCTAGCATCCCTGTCAGCATAAAATATTACATTGTTTCATTTGTTTCTATACATAACTAATCTGTTACGTCAGTTTCTGCAGTTTTGGAATAACTGCAAACTATTGTGTTAGTTTCTTCAACTACCACATAGTATTTATAGCTGTCCTGTAATATTTTTTTATCATTGAATACAGCATCTCTTTCTTCAGCCTGTCCATTAAATGGTATCAGAGCCACGTGATCTGGGGAGGCGATGTGATCTGTTTGGGTGTGCAGCCAGGGAGTGCAGCCAGCGAGTTCTGTTAAAGCAATGAAGTCTTGAAGGAGGAATGCCCACAATGTGCAGGCCAGCAGCAAGGAAGAAAGTGCCCACGCTGAGAGAGGAAAGCACTCGCTGTTGTTGGAAGAAACATTGCTCGCTGCTGTTGGAAGAAACAGTGCTGACTGTGGTGATGTGAAGTGAACTCATAGCGATCAGAACTCTGGTATCTGCAGTCTATATCCCCACGTGAAGAAGACTAAGACAGCAAAGGAGAGGTAGCAGCAAGCCCCTTGAAGAAGTAAGGAGGAAGATTTGTCTGTAGAACAACACAATTAGAGAAAACTAAATGTCCACCACACCTGATGCTAGCAGTGTGGCCAGTAATCATGTGAATGATCCACCTCGAGGCGGACGTACTATTTTAGAAAGCTCAGGCTTCTACTTTGCACTTCTAGATGCCCTGCAAAACACCGGTAATCTCCAATTCGATGAATTGTTTAGGCAAGGATTGCTAGATTACTTTCTATTTGATGTACAATGTCAAGCAAGGAAGATTAGAGCAAAACTAGATGAGGGTTATGATGCTGATGACGAAGATGAGGTAGAACGCACACCAAAGCGTCCCCGTCTCAAAGCATAGGCCTATCGTGCTCATCTCCATGCCACTATTTCCTTTTCAAAGTGAATGTACTATCAAATAAAATAATAATAAATGTGTTGTCTGGATTATTTTGTTTTTTGAAAAATGTCTGCCCCGAAATTGCTTGTTTCCGATGCTCAACTTTTGAAAGGGCCAAATTATGCCGCATGGAAGACAAAGATGCGGACTATTCTCATTTTTGAGGAGCTATGGGGAATTGTCAATGGTGACATAACCAGACCAACAGACCCAAATGAAAGGCAGAAGTTTGACAAGGCCAATGCCAAAGCATTGATGTTGATAACACTCGGCATCACCGATGAAGTTCAACCTCACATTCGGGATGCAGCAACATCAAAGGTGGCATGGGATTCTCTCTCCACAATCTACCAAGCAAAGAACCAGACGAAGATCCTCCATCTACAATCCAAGCTACATACACTTAGTATGCATGCTTGCGAGAAAGTTGAGGAATTCTTACGGTGGGTATCTGAACTGCGAGCTGAGCTTGTTGCACTTGGAGAAAAGGTGGAGGACAAACTACTTGTCCCAATTACGCTGAGAGCACTGCCATCTCAGTTCAAAATCTTTGTCACCATGCTAAACATCACCAAGAAAGATATTTCATATTATGAATTGGTGAATCTGTTGCAGCAAGAAGAAGCCATTCAATCTGTTCAAGGTGAACTGGAAGATAAGGCACTGATCTCCAGACAATCAAAAGGTCAGAAGTTTCATGGAAAGCAGCCACAGAAACAACAAGAACATCAATAGTTGAAGCCTCCAAAGGCAAACTGATGGTGTCATATATGTAACAAGAACAATCATGACACTGTCAACTGTTGGTACAATGCCTTAACAAAAGGCAATTCAAGTAAAGAAGGCTTTTCTGGTTGCAGTGATACTCAGCCATCCAAACGTCATCGTCATCACAGAAGGCACAAAGGCAATGTCACGGCCCAACAAGATGATGCATCAGAAGAAGATGAACCAGAAACAGCCAACTGTGGCACTCATCACAATCTAGTCCTTGTCTCCCAAACCTCGCAGCCCATGAGGGATATTTGGTTGATAGACTTGGGTGCCAGCAAGCATATGACAGGCAATCATGAGCTATTCGATGCACTGACAGAACAACCTATTGGAGATAGAGTTTGAATTGCTGACAATAAGGAGTATGTTGCAGAGGGTATAGGGAAGGTCATCATTCTTCTTGGGACAAGCCGTTGTACCCTCACCAAGGTGTTGTATGTTCCTGGTTTGACAACAAACCTGCTCTCTGTCAGTCAGCTTCTAAACCACAAACTGAAAGTTGAGTTCCAGGTGAAGGACGGGGTCAAGACCTGTCTAATCTCAAGAGAAGGTATGATACTTGCTAGAGCATTTATGAAGGATAGACTGTTTGCATTAGATGATGTCTCCTCCCTTACAGTAGCTCTATCAGCCTCAACAATAGAATCTACGGGACTCTAGCACTATCGCTATGGGCACCTTTCAGTCAGCTCCTTGCATTAGCTCAGCTCCAAATAAATGGTAAGAGGTCTTCCTCCAATTTCAAATTCATTGCCTATCTGTCCTGGATGCCTTGCAGGTAAACAACACCAGGATCCGTTCAAGGCTAGTAGCTTCCATGCTACACATCGCCTTGAATTGGTACATACCGATCTATGCGAACCCATGCCTGCTTCATTTTCAGGCCATAAGTGATGCAGAGGTAAAACGTAACGGGAGCTTACAAATGGGAAGGAGGAGTCATTAACACAAACAGCATGTTAAAATCCTATCGGCTTATCATCATCATCATATTTCTTACTAACACAAACAGCATCATCATATTTCAAACGAGCATGAAATATCCTCCTGCTGACTACTGTTCACTTCCTTATCGCCTTTCGCCTTTCGCCTGTCAGCAGCATCATGATATTCGGCTAGCGCAAACATCCTCCTGATGTTTACTATTCACTTACCGCCAAACACTATCTTCATCATCATGATATTCAGCATCACCTTCATCAGCAGGATATAAAATATCCAGTTCCTCCGATATATCCTGATGACGACAACTTCAAGCACCTTTCCTTCGATGCTTACGTCACCCCGATATCCGACTACTCAAACAACAACATCAGGATATGACTTATCCAGTCATATCGAAATATCCTGATGATGTTAACCAAACTTTATGCCAATGACTTACGCCGATGCCAAAACACTTAGCGACAGCAGGATAAACTTGCATAGGGTGATATTCGCAATATCCTGATGACGATGACGTCACATGCACCTGATGATGACGTCACGCAATATCCTGATGATGACCCCTCCGGTCCTTAGCCAAAAAAATGATTTTTCCTCCCACATATGATAGCGATATGCGGATGATGGATACACACGAAAGATGATCCTGACGACGATATACACACTGAGTATATATCTGACTTATATCATCCTGATGCACTTGAAGCATACAATCTTCGGCAGCTTCATAACCCGATCCGGATAGCGATATACTCATAGATGATGATGCGATTCGCTCTGTCTGGAAAAGCACATGCAGACCCCTGTATATCCGTCAGCTGCATGCAAACTCACAGAACCGCACAATTTCACAAAGAAAATATGATGATCAGGCCGGATCACCTTCAGATCAAAACTTAACAGTTATCTTCCTAAACCCTAGCACATGAGGATGCTAGGTTGATTCATAGCATGCTACCAACTGATCTCTCAAACAATGAAATGCATAAACAGAAAACTAAAATGCAAACTAAACTATCATACATGACCATTCCACCGATTCACAGACTCAACCGGTGGAAGGGTTGAAAGAATCCATCAACTTGTAATCAGAACAGAAATCAAAACATAAACAACTGATAAACCAGATAATGCAATTGATGAGATCTTATTTAGATGAAACACAAATGTCCTGAACAATGTTTCACAATGTATGGACTGATCTCTGGATTTCACTCAATCACCAGTACAACATAACACAACTACTACTCTCCTGAACATTGATTATGATCTCAAACCCTAACTGATCTGAGTTATTTATAGCAATATCCTACGAGTACTACCAACTCGATTCCCAGCGGCTGGGAGCTTCCAAGCGGCTGGGAGAGAAGACAGCTCATACTACCTGATCACGAACTCTAACTGCCTACACACTCTCCTAGGCTGATCTAATACATATGCATTGGTCCAATGGACCTTATTACATTATGAAGTCAAACATGCTAAAAATAGACTAATGTCCTATCATGCGGACTATATCCTGTCTTGTAGGGGTGCTCCTGCACCATACTCCCCAGAAGAAGAAATCTCAAGTCCACTTGAGATGAGAGTATGAAGATCTGCACCATGTTTCTGGATCTGCTCTTCAGTCATCCATACTACTTCAGAATTAGGTTTTCCCTTCCAAGAGACTAGATACTCCAAGTACTGTTTGTTCCGGGTCTGTTTGACCACTCTGGTGTCCAAAACCTGCTGCAACTGTGGAGGATCATGCTTGGGAATGTCATCATTGACTGTATCCTGTAGGAGTTCCTGATCTGCATCTGGATAAGACTTGTATGGAGTTAAATCACATACATTGAATATAGGGGACAAACCAAGATCAGGTGGGAGTTGTATCTCATAAGCATTCTGTCCATGCTTGTGCAAGATCTGACATGGTCCAACTTTTCTCTGCATGAGTTTAGTATATTTTCCCTTAGGAAGTCTGTCCTTCTTCAAATGAACCCATACCAAATCTCCAACATCAAACTGAACATCCTTCTTCTTTTTATCAGCATATTCCTTATACTTCAAGGTGGTTTGCTACAGTTGGGTCTTGACTTGATCATGAACCTCTTTTATGGCTTCTGCAAAAGCTTCTCCTTCTGCACTAACAGGGTCTACTGTAGGTAGATCTCTCAATTCCAAAATTCCTCTTGGATGCATACCATAAACTATCTGGAAAGGTGATTTCCCTGTGCTCCTATTGACAGTATCATTATAGGAAAATTCAGCTTGAGACAGAATATTATCCCACTTTTCTCCATGTTGTTTTGTCAAACATCTAAGCAAATTCCCTAAGGAACGGTTCACTACTTCAGTCTGTCCATCCGTTTGAGGATGATATGCAGAGAAAAAAGACAAATTTGTTCCAAGTTTCTTCCAAAGAGTTCTCCAGAAGTGACCAATAAACTTCACATCCCTATCTGACACTATACTCAATGGCAATCCATGGATTCTAACAATCTCCCTGAAAAACAAATCTGCAATGTATGAAGCATCAACAGTGGTTTTGCATGGCAAGAAATGTGCCATTTTGCTGAATCTATCCACTACAACAAAAACACTGTCAAACCCTTTCTTTGTCCTTGGTAAACCCAAGACAAAATCCATACTTATGCTTTCCCATGGTCTGGAAGGAATGGGTAAGGGCTGGTATAAACCTGCATTAGTCGACTTGCCTTTAGCTTTCTGACATATCACACATGTCTCTACAAACTTTCTGACATCTGATTGTAACTTAGGCCAAAAGTAATGTCTTCGGACAAGATCAAGAGTCTTATCTAGACCAAAATGACCTGCCATAGCTCCACAATGTTTCTCCTTAATGATGTTTAACCTCATAGAACACCTTGGAATACATAACTGTCCACCTTTGAACAACAATCCATCCTGAATCAAAAATTCAGAGAATTCAGCATGATATTTCTCTCCAAAAGAAGTACATACATGATATATCTCTCCAAAATCTTCATCAGTCTCATACATGGTCTTTAGTGAATCAATGCCAACACTTTCTAACTGAATCTGGTTGACTGTTAGAACTCTCCTGCTCAAAGCATCTGCAACTTTATTCTTGACTCCTTTCTTGTGCTTCAATGTAAAAGTAAAAGCTTGTAAGGTTTCTACCCATTTCATATGTCTGTGGTTCAGCTTTTCCTGGCTGTTTATGAAACTCAGAGCCTGGTTATCTGTGAATACTATGAATTCCTTTGGCATCAAGTAATGCCTCCATTTCTTGAGTGACTAGACTAAAGCATACATTTCCAAATCATATGAGGAATATCTCTTCTTAGCATCATTGAGCTTCTCACTGAAAAATGCAATAGGTCTACCTTCTTGGCTGAGTACTGCTCCAATGGCCATGTGACTAGCATCACATTCCACCTGAAAGATTTTGTTAAAGTCTGGAAGTGCAAGGACTGGCTGCTGTGCCACCTTCTTCTTCAATGTTTCAAAAGAATCATCTGCTCCTTGAGTCCAAACAAATCTGCACTTCTGTCCTCCTTTGATGGTATCAAGCATGGGTGCACAAATATGACTAAACCCTCTTATAAACTTCTTGTAGAAGGTTGCTAACCCATGGAAACTTCTGACATCATTCATAGTCTTTGGGGTTGGCCAAGACAATATGGCACTTACCTTCTCCTTATCCATTTGTAACTTTCCTTGTGAAATGACAAAACCCAAATATGTGATCTCCTCTTGCATGAACAAACACTTGTCTAAATTTATCATCAGCTGCTCTTCATGTAACCTCTTAAGAACCAAATCTATGTGTCTAAGATGTTCTTCTTGTGTGTTGCTGAAAATCAGAATGTCATCTAGATATACTATGACAAACTTACCAATGAACTCTTTCAAAACCTCATTCATCAACCTCATAAAAGTACTAGGTGCATTAGACAAACCAAAAGGCATAACCTTCCACTCATATAACCCTTCATTAGTTTTGAATGCTGTTTTCCATTCATCTCCTGGCCTAATCCTGATTTGATGATATCCACTCTTCAAATCTATTTTTGTAAAATACTTAGCACCTCCCAAACAGTCAAGTAAATCCTCTATCCTAGGGATTGGAAACCTATACCTGATTGTGATCTTGTTAATAGCTCTGGAATCTGTGCAAAGCCTCCAAGTACCTTCCTTCTTTGGTGCTAGTACAGCTGGTACTGCACATGGACTTAAACTTTTCCCAATCAGACCTGAATCCAATAATTCTTCAATTTGTCTGGCTACTTCTGCATTCTGTTCTGGAGTTAGCTTATAGGCTGCTTTCTTTGGAAGTGTTGACCCTGGAATTAAGTCTATGCAGTGACTAATATCCCTGACAGGTGGTAGGGATCTTGGCATTCCCTCTGAGATGATACCTTTGTACTTATCCAATAGCTCTTAGATAGCTGGGTCTATGAACCTTTGCTTTTTCTCTTCCTTGACTTCTTGCTGCTGTTCTTTATTCACCCTCATACATGGGATTAGGGCATATGCAACTGCACCTTCTGCTGCTACTTCTTTCATGAACTGTTTACCTTCCATCAGCATTACCTTCACCTCTTTTCCTTTAGATTTCTCCTCCTTCTCTGTCAGTGGTAGTAACTCTGTCACCTTACCATCTTTAGTGATTTTATAGGTGTTTCTAACACCATCATGTTGTGCCTTCAAATCATACTGCCATGGTCTACCAAATAAAAGATTGCAAGCATCCATCTTGGTAATGTCAAACAACAACTTATCCTTATATGCTCCAATCTGAAATTCTACCCAAGCCTGCTCTTCTACAGTTGTCTGCTGACCTTGGGTAAGCCATGAGACTTTATATGGGGATGGGTGAGGCAATCTCCTAAGCTTAAGCTTTGTCACCATTTCTTTAGACACAAAATTTTCAGTAGAACCAGAATCAATCAAAACTTTACATGCCTTACCTCCTGCTTTGCAAATAGTCCTGAAAAGAGACTTTCTTTGAGGGGATTCTTTGTCAGGTACCTTCATGGTAGTCACTGTTCTTCTCATCATTAGAGACTCTCCACTTTCTGGGTATCCATAATTATCAGGAGCATTCACACTCTGAAAAGAAGTAGAGCCTGTCATACTTTGATTATCAGGTTCTTGGATCAGATTTGTTCTCCTTTCTCCTGTTGAGCTTGTGGCCTTTTCTGGACATCTGCTAGCCATATGGCCTTCTTTGTTACAGTTATAACATCTGATGGATCCTCTGCCCTGGGATCTTCCTCTGAAAGGTCTTCTACCTCTGAAGTTTCCTTGCTGACTATAATTCTCCCTCTGGTTCTGACTATTGTTTCCCTGATTATTGTCATGACTGGATTCTCCTTGATATCCATGTCCATGTCCTCTGCCTCTAAAAGGACCTCTTCCACCCCTTTGTTGTCTTCCTCTTCCTCTATTGTGTTGTTCTTGTTTTCTCTTTAACTTCTCTTCCACTTTCAATGCCAACTGAAAGCATTTCTGAACTGTATCTGGATTATGCAGACTTAAATCTTCCTGAATATTGAACCTCAATCCATTAAGGTATCTGGCTACCTTCTCTTCTTCACTTTCCTTTACCTTTGTTTTCATACAAAGTTTCATGAATTCTTCTGTATATGAGCTGACATCTAGCTCCTTCTGCTTCAGGTTTTGCTTCCTCTTATGTAATTGGATACTGTAATCCAATGGGACATAAGCTTCCTTTACTAATGCCATCATCTTCTTCCATGTAGCGACTCTACGCTTTCCTTCCTGTACTCTATCATCTTGGACGAAATTCCACCATGTCAAGGCAGCTTCTTTCATTTTTGACTGGGCTATTTTCACCCTCTGTCGTTCTGGTATCTCCTCTGTTTCAAAGAAATTATTCAAGGAGTCTATCCACTCCATCACTGAATTAGGTTCCATCTTTCCTGTAAACACTGGCAAATCCAGTTTCACATCCATGGTTCTCCTCTCCATGGCCTTGAGGGCGTTCAACAGTGGTCTCTGGTCTGCAGGAATGACCTCCTCGCTCCAACTAGGGATCTCTTCTTCTTCCCTATCTTCTTCTCTACCAGAACCTACTCTGTTCCTCAACTTCTCTAACTCATCCTTCAATTCCTGATTCTGAGCCTTCACGGCCTTGCTTTCTGTAATCTGTTTCTTTACCAGAACTGCCAACTCAATGTTGGTCATCCTTGCCGGCATCTCCGATGTTCCTTCTTCATCTGACATCCTGCTATATCCTTATCTTTTCCAGAAGATCCTTCCTTTGCTCTGATACCACTATGATGCAGAGGTAAAACGCAACGGGAGCTTACAAATGGGAAGGAGGAGTCATTAACACAAACAGCATGTTAAAATCCTATCGGCTTATCATCATCATCATATTTCTTACTAACACAGATAGCATCATCATATTTCGAATGAGCATGAAATATCCTCCTGCTGACTACTGTTCACTTCCTTATCGCCTTTCGCCTTTCGCCTGTCAGCAGCATCATGATATTCGGCTAGCGCAAACATCCTCCTGATGTTCACTATTCACTTACCGCCAAACACTATCTTCATCATCATGATATTCAGCATCACCTTCATCAGCAGGATATAAAATATCCGGTTCCTCCGATATATCCTGATGACGACAACTTCAAGCACCTTTCCTTCGATGCTTACGTCACCCCGATATCCGACTACTCAAACAACAGCATCAGGATATGAGTTATCCGGTCATATCGAAATATCCTGATGATGTTAACCAAACTTTATGCCGATGACTTACGCCGATGCCAAAACACTTAGCGACAGTAGGATAAACTTGCATAGGGTGATATTCGCAATATCCTGATGACGATGACGTCACATGCACCTGATGATGACGTCACGCAATATCCTGATGATGACCCCTCCGGTCCTTAGCCAAAAAAATGATTTTTCCTCCCGCATACGATAGCGATATGCGGATGATGGATACACACGAAAGATGATCCTGACGATGATATACACACTGAGTATATATCTGACTTATATCATCCTGATGCACTTGAAGCATACAATCTTCGGTAGCTTCATAACCCGATCCGGATAGCGATATACTCACAGATGACGATGCGATTCACTCTGTCTGGAAAAGCACATGCAGACCCCTGTATATCCGTCAGCTGCATGCAAACTCACAGAACCGCACAATTTCACAAAGAAAATATGATGATCGGGCCGGATCACCTTCAGATCAAAACTTAACAGTTATCTTCATAAACCCTAGCACATGAGGATGCTAGGTTGATTCATAGCATGCTACCAACTGATCTCTCAAACAATGAATTGCATAAACAGAAAACTAAAATGCAAACTAAACTATCATACATGACCATTCCACCGATTCACAGACTCAACCGGTGGAAGGGTTGAAAGAATCCATCAACTTGTAATCAGAACAGAAATCAAAACATAAACAACTGATAAACCAGATAATGCAATTGATGAGATCTTATTTAGATGAAACACAAATGTCCTGAATAATGTTTCACAATGTCTAGATTGATCTCTGGATTTCACTCAATCACCAGTACAACATAACACAACTACTACTCTCCTGAACATTGATTATGATCTCAAACTCTAACTGATCTGAGTTATTTATAGCAATATCCTACGAGTACTACCAACTCGATTCCCAGCGGCTGGGAGCTTCCAAGCGGCTGGGAGAGAAGACAGCTCATACTACCTGATCACGAACTCTAACTGCCTACACACTCTCCTAGGCTGATCTAATACATATGCATTGGTCCAATGGACCTTATTACATTATGAAGTCAAACATGCTAAAAATAGACTAATGTCCTATCATGCGGACTATATCCTGTCTTGTAGGGGTGCTCCTGCACCAATAAGTACTTCTAGTTGTTTGTGGATGACTTCTCCCAAAAGACCTGGGTGTATTTTCTCAAGAAGAAAGATGAAGCCTTTGCCAACTTTCAGGACTTTCACAAGCAAGTTGTCAAAGAAGCCGACCAGTCTCTTCTTGTCCTCCAGTCAGATCGAGGGGGGGAATTCACCTCTAAGGAGTTCGTGGCATACCTGAAGCATCATGGCATCAAGCAACACCTCACTGCTCCCTATACACCCCAACAGAATGGAGTTGCAGAACGTCGTAATCAGACTGTCATGGAGATGGCTCGATGCATGCTCTCCACAGCTAAGTTGGAGGAAAGATTTTGGGCAGAAGCAGTACAGACAGCTGTATACCTCATCAATAGGGCACCAACAAAGATTCTGCAACACAAGACACCAGAAGAGGTATGGACTGGACAAAAGCCTTCAATTTCTCATCTAAGGGTGTTTGGTTGCACTGCATACATGCATGTCCCTACCAATAGGAGAAAGAAGACTGATCCTAAGACACTTTAGTGCATATTGTTGGGATATAGTATTACATCAAAAGCTTATCATCTTATAGATCCTGAGACAATGAAGATACATGAGAGTCGAGATGTGGTATGTGATGAATCGTCATTCAATTCCTTATCACAGAAAGAAGAGAAACAACCTCCTACTTCTCATAAATTGCTCTCACAATCAGATGATGAGCATATGGATGACTCTCACAGAGACAGTGAACTACAAGGAGAGTTGTATGTTGATCTGGGCCCTCTAGAAAATATTACACACCAGCAACAGCACAGTCAACCTCCAAAGTGGGTCCAAAGTACAATCAGGGACTCTAACCTGCACACTCTTCCAGACACTTCGTCAGGAGTCAGAACCAGGTGTCAGACAAGAAATGAAGTGAATCTTGCGCTCATGAGTATTGTTGTTGATAGCACTGAACCTGACACAGTTCGAGAGGCCTTAAGCCAACCTCAGTGGAAGAAGGCTATGGATGCAGAGTATGATTCTTTGATGCAAAATCATACTTGGGAACTTGTTGATCTGCCTAAAGGGAAGAAACCCATTGCCTACAAATGGATCTTCAAAACAAAGTATAAGGCAGATGGATCTATCAACAAGTACAAAGCACGACTTGTAGCAAAGGGATATGCTCAACAGGAAGGCATTGATTATGAAGAGACCTTTGCACCCACTGCGAAGATCAAAACTATCAGAATGGTCTGTGCATTGGCAGCGCAGAAGGGATGGAAGCTTTAGCAGATGGATGTCAAGAGTGCTTTCTTAAATGGTGATCTCAAAGAAGAAGTGTACATGACCCAGCCAGAAGGGTTTGTTGATGAACATCATCCACACAAGGTATGTCATCTTATCAAATCTCTTTATGGCCTTAAGCAAGCTCCTAGGGCATGGTACATCAAGATTGATGGTCACCTATTGCAGCATGGATTCACTCGTAGCCCCTCAGATCCTAATTTGTATATTAAGAAGGTAGGCACAGAGATTGTCATTCTAGTTTTGTATGTGGACGATCTTATTCTCACTAGCAGCTCAGACAGTCTCGTTGATGATGTCAAGAATGATCTCAAGAACTCCTTCGACATGACAGATTTGGGGCTACTTCATTATTGTCTTGGCTTGGAGATATGGCAGCAGAAGAACCACATATTCATCTCCCAAATGAAATATGCCAAGACACTCTTGGAAAAGTATGGAATGGTCAACTGTAAGCCTATGTCCACTCCAATGGAGAAAGGTTTGCAACTATCTCGTTTCTAGGATTCACCTCAAGTAGATGTGACTCTCTACAGGCAGCTGGTTGGGAGCCTTATCTACTTGACCTACACCAGACCAGACTTGTGTTTTGCTATAAACTATCTTGCCAGATTCATGCAGGAACCAAAGAAGTGTCATTGGGTTGTAGCAAAGCATGTGTTGAGATATATCCGAGGCACAGTTGATTATGGTCTGGAATATAAGAAGAACACTCAGTTCTTCTTACAGGGATATACAGACTCAAATTATGCAGGATCTATAGATGACAGGAAATCCACCTCAGGTTATGTTTTTCATCTTGGATCTGGGCCAATTTCGTGGGTTAGTAAGAAGCAAACTGTTGTTGCTCTTTCATCCACTGAGGCTGAATATCGTGCCGCACGAGGAGTTGTGTACGAAGCGATTTGGTTATGTCGCATTCTGGCAGATATGGACATTCCTGAAGACAAGTCACCAGTTCTTCATTGCGACAATCAGGGTGTGTTAAAACTTGTGAAGAATCCAGTTTTCCATGAGCGCACTAAGCATATTGAGGTTGAATGCCATTACATTCGGGATCAAGTTTTGAACCACCACATCCAGCTCCAGTACTGCCCTACAGATTCTCAGATTGCAGATATGTTCACCAAATCTCTTGGTAGGATCAAATTTGAACTCTTTAGGGGGTACATTTGTAAAAACAATGTAATAAGGGGGGGAATGTCAGCATAAAATATTACACTGTTTCATTTGTTTCTATACGTAACTAATCTGTTACGTCAGTTTCTACAGTTTTGGAATAACTGCAAACTGTTGTGTTAGTTTCTTCAACTACCACATAGTATTTATAGCTGTCCTATAATGTTTTTTTATCATCGAATACAACATCTCTTTCTTCTGCCTGTCCATTAATCCCTACATCCCATTCCCTAAACCCCAGACTTTAGACCTTAAAAAATCTTAATGCTAACATACTGAGTAAAAATCACCTAAATGACATCACCACTGCTAATTCACCAGTCCCTCTTAAAATTGCACACTTCAGCATGTGAATCCTCAGACCCCTATCATTCAAACTAAAAGTCCCACCTACTATCATACATGACCTAGGATGCCATTAATGGCCTAATGATAAGATTGATGAAGAATTTCAAACACTTGTTAGCACATTTGGGCCCCTCAAAGACATGGTTTGTGTACAAATACAAATGGTTGTTGATGAATAGTGTGTACTCAACCATGTAAATATATTGCTAGAAAGCACATGAGTGACCTATAAAATTACAAATGACCTTTGCTCTCCCTCCAAAACCACTTGGGGTGGATTTAGGTGTGAGATTTTAGGCCCCAAGCTATTCCTTCAATCTTTATTTGGATGTTGTTCATTTGAAATATTCCAATATATCGGAATAAAATATTTGACTTCAGCCTATGTGTGAATATTTTTATTGTTTATGCAATATATTGCCAAATTATTGAGCTATAGGCCATCATAGTGGTATGATCTAGCTTTGATCTTGCTAGCCTCTAGGGTAAATTATTGATGTGAATCATGGGAGGATTCTTTAGATCTCTAATAAAAGGAAGAAATTCATATCAATTTGAAGATACAATGATGCAAACATGGAACATCCAAGATGACTTGTAGAAGAGCCAAGATAAAATTATGAAGTTGCTAGAGTAAAACTTGTAACCTCAGAGTAGTAGGAAAAAATCTAGGTTCAACTAGAACATCACAAAAGGAAGATGAGGATTTGATAGCTCTCCATGTTGAATACAGAGCACAAAGTGAAGAGTTTTAAGGTGATATCTCTTTCATGGATTTTTGTACTCTGAAGTCAAAAAATAAGCCTACCAAGCCCATGGTCCTACAACAAGAAAAATATTACAACCAAAACCACAACATGCTATAGAGGAGTAGAATAAATCCATGTCACAGGGTGAATGTAAAGATTCCATAATTAAAAAATATATTCTAGTGATTTCTAATGGTGTCTAAGAGACACCTACCAAAGTTTCAAGAATTGAAAAGATGGATCCATTGACATGTGAGAATGGTCTACAAGGTTGACATGTTGATGGGCATCAATCTATGAAGGATGCTTCAATTGGTTTTTTTTCCATTAATGATCTTCATTTTGAGAATAATTTTTTGTTGTATATCTCTAAAAAAATTTCAAATTGGCTAATGAAGGTAAACATTTTGATTGTCTCCTTGATTACAACTCAATAAATAAAAAGTATAGTAGTAGAAATGATTTATTTCAAGTCCAAAGAAATCTCTAATATCTCATTATCCACTCTCAATTCATGCACATCCTTGTGCAACTACATTATTGAAGCTTTGAACACCACACTAGGGGATTGATGTCTATGCTTGCCTAACACATGCTTAGGCTCTCTAGAAAATATCTCACCTTCCTTTACATCCCTGTTACCCTCAACCTAAACAAGTAGCTCCATTAAGAACTCCCTGATTTCTACATTTACCACCAAACCGTTTCAAATTTCTCCTTAAACTTTGTTGGAATCATAGCTCATGTTCTAAAATGACCATTATCAGTAAAACCCTCTTCACCTAAAATAGCCTTCACAAGCCACAAAAGAATCACCTCATCACAATTAAAAATCTAGTTAAGATAATGGTTTGAAACTGAGCTTCACCTTAAAAGTCCCATGACAACTTGCCCTTCACCATGAATAAATGTAAACCTCAAAAAACTAATAACCAGAGACTTGTGCCTACCACCCAAGCCAATCCATAAAAGCCAACCATACATATCAAAATTACAACGTAATAAGCACCTATACATAGCATGACACCACCAAACATTATTACCTAGCACCTTTCATATCTCCTATCATCTACTACATCATGCAAGATGCCTTCTCCCTTAATAACATCCTTCAATTTGTAAGGCATACCCATTCCTTCATAATAACATTAAACCACATTAAATAACCTCCTTGATTAGCCTATCCAAATTTATGATAGTGGCTAAATTATCACAAACCTCCTTGGTTAGCCTATCCATTAAATCTATGATAGTGGCTAAATTATCACAATCCTTAATCTCCTTGTTTTCTAACAAGGTAAAATCCTCTTGAATGGCTCCTTGATTGACCATAAAATCAGCCACTTTCTTTTATAGTCTACAGCAATGAGATATTTGGAAAGAGTGAAATTTTGATTATGACAATAACACTTATTCTAAGATCAATCTCAATTTCCAATTTGTTTTGCAATCTATAGCAATGAAATGTTTGGAAAGAACGAAATTTTGATTCCAACAATAACACTTGTTCTAAGATTGATCTCAATTTCCAATTTGAACACTGACCTTTTTTAACCACATTAACGACAACTTGAGAGTCCTCTTCCACTTCGCCTTCCTATATTCTACTCCACAAGTTACTTGTACAGCAACAAGTAACACTTCCTATTCTGCATAATTATTGGTTTTCGTGCCATAAAGATAGACCCACCAAACTTAAAATCACATTTATTGCTACATAACACATACCCAACTCTTAACCCATCAAAATTAAGTTTTACCTCCTCTCCTAGAATCTACCATTTTAAATATTCCCCACACCTACTTTTTTTCCTTCATCAAAAGAGTGGGCAGTTTATCATTTGGGAAGACAGGGTTTGCATTTTCTGCAGCAAAAGAGTGGTTGAAACTAAATGGAACTTCATCTTTGAATGTGCTGCTTATGAAGATATTCGTAATCAATATGAAAACAACTTGAAGGTGGGCAATATTATTGGCCTCTTTGAGGAAGCAAGGCTGCACATCTTCTTGGTAGTAGAAGAGTCGACATGGAAAAGATCATGAAGATGTCTTAGACTGCGTCTTGGTCTCATGGACGTTATTAAAAATTCATTCATTCTTCTGACTCACCCTTGAACGTGATTCTCTACCCAACTTCTTACCTTTGGAGAAATTTACAAATGGCGAACCCCTGAATAGCGATCAGATTCTAAATTAGCAGCATCACAAAAATGTCGTGGGAAACCCTAAACTTTCCCAAAATAGAATATAAAATAACATTCGACTATTTCTACGTGGAGTTAGATTCTAAGGAACGATACAGACAGACTCACCTACGTGTAACCAATTTAATACGCCTTCGATTATCCCGCACCTGGCAACTTGCTGCAAGTGCACAAAAAATGTACTCTTTTCTCGTTTTTCTTTCCTGAATTTATTATCTGGGGCCCGTCTCTCTCTCACAAATGTGAAAAAAATCATATCAAACAGGAGCGGGCTTTGAAATTTTTCATGATATCCTGATAATATAATACTAATTTCATTAACATTTACAGCTAGGGTTTCGAAACATTTAGGGTGGAAGGCATGTGATTTTCAGTAGTATATAACAAGGACTGCTATCAAAGAAATGGAGAGGCTTCAATGACTGAAACCCTATTTCACTTTTCTTTGCTTAGTTTTGAGTTATTTTCATTGTTTGCAGATGCTTCAATGCCTGTGTTTTTTTTTTTTTTTCAAAGATGTGGTTTTAGAAAGATCATTTTTTGTGCAAGGCTTCCATCCCTGCGATGACTGATCATCGTAGCGGCCACGTTTTGCGTAGATCAAATGTTTGACCTTCCATTGCATGCTAAATCTGTTTATCTATTTAGCTGCGGGCTCTCTTTCGCCATGAATAAATTGATTGGAGAAAAGACTCTGTCTACACATACATAGATTTTAGATCTTTGTTAGCCATTTTTGGTAACAAAGAATTCGTTGTAGGGGTAAAATGGTCCAGAAATTATTCAGGCCTTTGTTTTGTTTCATTTTAACAGGAGGGCACAAATCTGTTGCTGTGAGTGTGGGGTATGTGCAGAAACATATTTTACGTGTATATATATATTTTTTTATATCAAGGAAGCTTAGATCTCTCGTTATAAATATGGAGTGTTAAAATCTGTAACAGTTGAAATTTGATGCAATTTGTGATATTTCGTTTTCAGTTTTACTGGTTTGATTTTGGGATGTAATTCCATGGAAGAGCCGGTGGTTGACTGGTTGTTTACAGGGGCCATTCCATTTATTAATTATTTTTAAAATTTATTATTCCCAATTTTTATTTTAATATATGATCTAATTCATTCAAAAATGTTATAATTTGTATATAATAACATTTGGTAATCAATTGTTTAAGTTAGGGCGAGGTTTACGATGTTAAGACTTTTTCTTGTTATTTTATTTTTTTCTAAATAATAAAGAAATTAGTTTGGACAACCGAAACTTTATTCTGAATTTTTATTTTACTATATCATCTAATTTATTAAAAAATGGTTATAATTTGTATATAATAACATTTGGTAATCAATTGTTTGAGTTAGGGCTGTTGGCAGGCAGGGGGAATTTCTTGCTGTCCAGAAAAGTAAGCTAAGCTACAGTAATATGGACAGCATAAAACAAACATAAAACAAACACAAACAGAAAAGAGAGACAATACACAAAACAGCAAATTATATTATATATTTTCCTTTTCAAAATACATTCAAAACTTCTTACAAACTTCAATACACATGACCAATCACTGGAGCTTCCACAAACAATTGCTAGAGCCAAAGTTTCGCACCTACAACTCCAATGAAATCCCAACAGTATTAGACTAATTTCCCTCTTATTTTATTAAAAAATATATAGACCACTCTTTCTTATTTTAACGTTTTTGCATGCTGTATTTACTCTGTGATTTTATTTTTTCCAATGAACTCTTAAAATTATATGCTAAAATATTTAGATTAAATTACATGCTAAAATATTTAGATTTAGATTAAATTACAATTGTTAGTTTTTTTTATTATTTTCAATATTTCTTTCTTATTTAATTATAGAAATATTTTCAATATTTCTTTATTATTTCATTATAGAAGTATTTGTATTTTTTAAAGTCATATTTTTTTTCAATAGACAATTTTTTCACAATCCGTTAAAATCAGCTGAAAGAGTTTCTAGGGAAAATTATGAGTAAGTTTATTAACATTGTAAATTAAAATTTTAATTGGGTTCTCTTCTATAAATATGACTTCCTTATAATGTTAAGACTTTTTCTTGTTATTTTATTTTTTTCTAAATAATAAAGAAATTAGTTTGGAGAACCGAAGCTTTATTCTGAATTTTTCTTGTTATTAAACTCATGCAGAAATAAGCTCACTATCAACACACTCTTGATGTAAATCCAAGATAATGCCAAGTCAAAATATAGTGAAAATATGTCAAAATAGGCACTTTTATCCCCAAAATTCAATGCAAGAGAGCATAACAATTTTATAACCAAAATTCAATGCAAGAGAGCATAACAAAGGGTGTTGTGAGGAAAATGATGATGGAAAGTAAATAATATTAGTAATAACAGCCACTTGGTGCCAAAATACCCAACACAACACGATTTCAACGCCACTTAAGGCAAAACCCTAGTGAAAATATAGCAAAATATGCAATTTTTCATGGTTTTTAAACTCCAAGACCTAGAAAAAGGGGTGTTGTAAAGAATTTTAGGATCTACATAAAAGAATACCAATAATATCAATCACCTCAATCCATAAAATTGATCACAACATGCTTGGAGTGCAATCTAGGTCAAACCCTAGGGCAAAAATTATCAAAATGTGTAATTTTTTGCCAAATTTTCACTACAAGAGCCTGTTAAAATGGTGTTGTGAAGCTTTTCATAAGGGACAAAAAATTATTTCCCTAATAAAAAAATGTAAATTAATGCAAAAATTTCTTTCACAACACACCTATGATGCAAATTTATGAAGTTGATAAGGCCAAAATTAGTGAATATCATTGTTTTCAAAGCCCTAGGTTTGAGATTTTGGAACAAAATGTTATGTGAATGGTTTGAAGTCTGATTTTTGATGGAAATTACATACTCTCAGATCTAAAAATAATTTTTAAGCTTAATCGTGCAAAATTCCCATGCAAATTTAATGAAAATGCACCAAAATTGCTAGTTTTGTTAAAATTTTCAATGCAAAAATGCAAATAATTTAAATTTAGATGCAAATTCACACTAAAATGCAAGACTACAGCCAAATTCAAATTTGAATGAGCCTCTAAAATCAATAAAGAAATATGATAAAAGATTTTGCCTACAAACCCTAGATTTTGGAATTACTAGGTTATCTAAAAATTGTCAAAATTTCCACAAAACCTTGGCAATTAAATGATGAAAATGCAAAGCAATATTTTAAATTTTTTTATTTTTCTATAGTTTATATTACATCTGATGCAAAAATCATGAATTAGGAAAAATTAGAAATAATTGACACAATTAAGTAAACCCAACAATGCAATTTTTTTGTATTTTTTTCCAATTTTTTTCAATTTTTTTGAAATTTTCTCAATGCAATAAATTAAATGACCAAATGAATGAATGAATGAAATCACACCAAATCTATAGAAAAACACTTATAAAGTGCAATTAAAGTTCAAAGACACAGGTTCACCAAAATGTTTACGGTAAAATTGGATTTGTTAATCTTTTGTGGCTTAGATGTTAAAATCCTCCTTTCACCCTAACATTGAAGGATCTAGGGTCGAGTGGCGGGCACTATCATACCCTAGGTCACTTGCAAATAAGGGGAAGCTTGGATTAGGGAATTAATTATCAATTTTTTCCTTCTCCTATGCTCAATTGACCATTCAAACCCTAATTATGTAAATCAGACAATAAATTAATGAATTACAGAAAAAGCTCTTGCAGACGGGAGTAAAATGCCAAATTACAGAATACTTGTTTTCAAGGTTCTGAAGCAGAATAGTCGGGGACACTGGAGTGGGTGCCTAAGTCCAAGGTACCTACTTTTTCAAAGAATTTGGACCTCCTACGGACACTAATCAGCCCTATAACTTCTGTTTTATGGAATCTATCTATGGAGGACACTGGAGCAAGCACCCTAGTCCCAGAAGTGTTCCTTTGTCAGTCTTTCCTTCAGATCCTGAATCCTTGATGCCTGCCACTCCTTCCTGCAACTCCACTTTTCCCAAATGTGACACCTGTAACCTGTAATCACAAGACTTGGTTTGGGGGTTGTGGTGTTTAGAGGTCTGCCTTAGTCAAACCCCAGAGGATATTTAAGTCTCTAAACACCATTGTCAGAAAAAGAGGGTGTGCCCTTGTGAGGCAGAGGCCAAAAACCAAAGGATTCAGTGATAAAAACACAATGATATGTCACCTTGTAGTGAAGCTCTCATAGAGGAAGATGCTCTTCATGCCATGAGGAGATTGAAGCTCAAGTCTACAAATATCAACACACAAAACACACAAATCTGCTCTTGCAACACAATAGAAAGCCTTGAATCACCTTGAAAACACAATAGCTTGCTAGTAATCATCTAATTGAAATCTCTAGTTTACAAATGAATGCCTAAGCATTCTTATATATGCATCTACAAGCACTCCCACCAAGATATTTGAAATTCAAACTTACCGTGTTGGCAAAGGGACCCAATAACGGTCACTAACTAACACCCAAAAATTGAGGCTGCCCTAAAATAGGGCAAGACTAGGGCGTAGGCGCTCAAGTCGTCCCCACTATTTTAGGTAGGGTACAACTCAAGGGGTCCACCTAGGTCCTATTTGCCAAGGAACCTAGGTCTCATTTCATCGGGGTGTTAAAATATGAACTAAAATATCCTAAATGCATGCTAAAGACCCGAGAGCTAAACCTTATGAGGGAAAAGCCCCCAAGGGGACATTTTCTGATGTTACAGTATGTTTTTGATTGAGATCGACCACTCACTGCAAGAAGAATTCAAGAATAATTTCTCACCTTACATGGATATGTTGATAACTGAGAGGGGGGGGGTGAATCAGTTATCCTAATTATTTCTTCTTTTGAACTTTCTTATTAATCAATGCAGCATTGAATCAAACAAACAAACATTACCATGAAATGAAAAACACATGACACAGTATTTTTGACGTGGAAACCCTGTTAAGGGAGAAAACCACGGGGTGATTAACCCAAAGATTATTCTCTGTTAGAAGGATAAGGAATTACAAAATGGCACTTGCCAATTAGGGCTCACTGCCCGAGCACACTGCTCACAAAGAGGCCCACTGCCTACAAGGAGACACACTGTCTACAAAGTGATAAGAATCACAATCTTGAACTGATTGGAAGCATCTACATATGCTGGAGTTCAGTTCCGGTTAGGCTCAGTACACTAATCTGCTGCACTTCATCTTTCCTCTGTTCTTTATTCTGCTATCCTTTCACATACCGGATCTTTCTTACTACTTCTACTCTATTCTGCACTTATTCGCATACACACACACACAATTACAATCTTCACAACTAAATCCATCCTCTATATATATCCGCACTAGTGATTTCATTATCTTTCTAGTCAGCACCCGGAATAATCTATCTTCTCACAAACTCTGTTCTGTCGGCTGAATCCTTGCATATCAAGTAATGCGGATCAAGAATATACTTGTAGATGTCATTCATCATGTCGGCCAAACATGATTCATGCCTTCACAACCTTTACATCAACAGTAACACATCCGGAAAATAGTCTGATACTCTGTCAGTCAGTTCTTCCTCTGTTCTCACTGTCTCTCAGGAATCTGGTACTCAACTATTCATATCTTTTTCTTTGTTCATCACCGGAGGCTAAATCCTTGGAATATACTATACAAGGTAGTCCTCTTGACTTCCCCAAATCCGCACTGCACCAAGACACTTCCTCTGAGAGATCCGGACCAATCTGTCAGACCTTGCCACATGCTCTGTTCTTGTTCACCGGACCACAACAATCTTCATTCTGACTTCCGGTAGAGACACACCATGACTTGCGGATATGTGGGATGACCTTTGTTGCCATCAATGACAACAACCATGAATCCATATAGTGTCTCTTGCCAACAATCTCCCCCTTTGGCATTGATGGCAACACTTAGTGAAAAATGACTAAGTGTTTACACTATGCTCCCCCTTTGCTGATGCTCTATCTTTATATACAATTTCTGGAACTCCCCCTTAGTTGGATTCCTCATTTTTCACTACTCCTCACTCCCCCTTTGACATCAATGGCAAAGGGTAGGGTCCGCACACCAAAATTTTCAAAAAATTTCTATACATAGCCGCATATTTACATACTCACATATACTGAAGAATGTCTGCAAAAGATGTCTTCAGTTGGATCAGTTCTGTAGCCCAACTTTGCTTCATTCTATCCAAAATTGAAATGTGACCACTCAACAAAAATGCAAATGCATCTGCCCTTTTTAGATCTTTCGGATCACTTGTCTGGGCTGTGATTTGAGCTTCTGCTATGGCCTCATGCATGGCCTCTAGCTTAGGGACAATTAACCCCCTGAGCTCACTCAACCTGCTTATTCTATTTTTCCTTTCCTTCTCCAGTTTCTTGATTTCACTCAAGACTGCAATAGTCTGACATTCTTGATTTGTTATAGGGGAAGAAAGAGGATCAAAACTTTGAGACAAGCTTAGTAGTGTGTCCTCTTGCGCTTTTATTTTCTTCTCAATGTCCACTATTACCTTGGACCAGGAGATACAAAATTTGTATATTTCACCGCCATCCTTAAGAGCATTTTCTAAGCTCTTTATCCCAATGTTCATGTTTCTCCTATCATTAATGATCAAACCCTGAACCTCGGAGAACCTTTTATCCAAAAACTCCTTCCGGACCTTTTCTTTAGCTGATTTTTCTAGAGATTCAAAATGTGTACTAACACTGCTGACTAAGGTTTTGAGATTACCGGAAGAGGAGGCTGCCGGATCTATCTGGACCGATGGCATAATCTTCTCAAGCACTCCGGAAGCGGCCTCTATCAACTCACAGTCTTCCATATGAGACTTTAGGAGCTTTTCATTTGCCTTAGCATTTGCAAATGAGGCTATCTTCATTGTCTGCACCGGAGAGAGGGAATCAAAGTTGAATGGGCCTTGTAGTAGCTCCGGTTCATCGATCTCTATTGTTTCTTTGCTCAAAAATTGTTGAACAGTTTGTGCAGTGTCTCTTGCCGGAGACAGATGTTTCTTTTCTTCTGCAGTCTTAGAACTGTCCTTTGGGATTTTCTCTCCTTCCACATTCTTACCACTATCAATCATGGTCTTCTCTGATGGAGTCTTCTCTTTCTCTGCACCCTTAGTACTGTCAACCTCTTTATCTTTCACCACTGCTTCCTTCTCCTGTAATTTCTCTTCTTCTTTGGATCCAGAGACTGTAGGGGAAACCGGGGGAGAGATGCTAGCCTGTTCATAGGCCACTTCTTCTGGAGTAGAGGGTTCCAAGTCCACAACTGTTTCTGCACCTAAGTCCTCTACAACAGGAAGATTGAACCTTTTGAAGGCCTTCCGGAGGATCTCTTCTGTCTCTTTGGCCACCTTGTCAGTCTCACCAAGCATGAGTTGATTCATCCTGGCTTTACTTCTGAACTCATCTTTGCAGTCTTTGAATATTATGTTCATTGTCTTAGGATCAATTTGAGGATATAGCTGAATAGCTATCTACTCCCGGATCTCAAGATCTTTTGCCTGAGCATTATTCTTTCTTATTTCTAATTCCTTTTCTAGGCTTTTAGGAATTAGAGATATGATCTCAATGAAAGCCTTATTGTATATGTTCAGATACTTGATTGTGGCTTCCTGTAGAATCTTTTGGTCAGCCTCATTGTAGTCATCATAAAATTCAGTCATTGGTTGAAGGTTTCCATCCACCGTAACCGACTTGATTACACTCTCTAGAGACAGAGTGGGCTTTTCAACAAATACCTCTACCATTTCATCCTTGTCTTGGCCTGTGGATGGTTTACCGGATCCTTTCTTCTTCTACTTCTTTATTTCTTTTACTCCCTCATCTGACTCAGTTTCCTCTTCATCCTTTTGGCTTTCATAAGCCCTTGTGGCTTTTGTCTTAGATCTTTTACTAGATGCCTGGACTTCCAGTTTTGAACTTTTGGTTGTGGGAGGTGCAGATCTTTTTGATGATCTGGTCCGGGTGGAAGTTTCAACCGGAACACTTTCTTTACTTTTCTTTTCTTCCTCAGCCTTTCTCCTCTTTTCCCGGCTGGCATCAAGTGCCTCTTTTGAGATGCCTAGGCCTTGAGCAATATGCTCTACTTCTTTTCTCACCTTCCTCTTTATCTCAGGTTCCCTGAGTTCTACATGGATCTTTACACTCAGCTCCTCAAAGGTTCCAAACCTTTCTGCCTTTGGATCTTTGGGCTGACTTAGCATGTGTTGAACATGCAGCTCCACTATTTGTTCATCCACTTCATACCCCATGGGCATGATCCAGACAGTCCTTGGCTCCACTGCCTCCATTAGGCACTGATCAGTGTCCACCATAAAGCACACTGAGTCTTTGTATTTTTCAACAAGAGACTGGGGAATTCTTTCTCTTTCTTGCATCATGCTTTGGAAGTTTTTGAAGTATCCCCATAGGGCTGTATTTCTTGCTTTGGCATCCCCAAGCCCATGTAGATAGTCTCTTATTTGTACTGCAACAGGTTTGTCATTCTGCCATGCCCATCCACTTGATCCGGGCAGCTCATTCATGAAGTAGAAGAATAGACATAATATAAGAGTACCATACTTAAAGGAATTCTTCTTGTCCTTCTTGATTTTCTGTATATTTTCCATTAATTGGCTTAAGAGCAGTTCACAGAGATCATATTCTGCATTCTTCCTTAGCATTTCATAGGTAGTATACACTGCAGTTCCGGATACAGAATTCTCCCTGCTGGAGTGATAGATCTTGTATCCTATTATCATGGACGCATACTTGATATCCGGATCAGAAATATCTTCAATGGTCATTGCCCTCTTATCAAATTTTGATCCGGTAACCTCAGTTACAATGTTATTTTTGACAGATTTGAGGATAGGTATCCCTCCGGAAGAGTATAGACTAGTTACTGCTCTAATTGCCTCTTTTGTGATCTTGCAGGGTCTATCCAACCATAGGAAGTTGTCATGCATCCTGCTCAGTACATACCGGACCCATTCATCTTCTTCAAAGCAGGGGAAATGAATGAATTGATCAAATTGTTTCTTCTGGATACCCTTATACTCTGGTTTAAGCTCAAAAGCATTGTCTATCAATTTTTTGTGATAGAGATCTCTCAATTTGAATTCCCCAAATTCCTCAATGCTTGCATGTATGTAAACCCTAATGTCTTCTGTGTGTAAAACTCCGTGAGGAACACTGGAAAATGCTCCTAAGGGATCTACCTCCAATGACTTGTATGGATGTTTCTTAAATTCAGGTCGGGGCCTATCTGAGATTTTTACTATATTTGGAGTAGGCATTTCTTCAAAAGATTTGTAGCAAGATATCGAAAGTGGAAAATACCTTTTGCATCTTCGGTTGCACGGAGTAGCTGGATTGATTTCTGTATGTAATGACTTCGGCAGGAGATCTTCGGTGAACTTGATGAATTTTGTTTCAGAGCTCCGCTTTTTGCTTCTTCTTGGATGTGGAATGATCAAATGATTGTTGAGAAATCCCTTATATCATTTCGCAAACCCTAATATCTGTTTGCAATAAATGCTTCACCTATATTATTCTGGTTTGCCTTGTCCGGATAGCTTGGAGTATCCCAGATTAGTCCTGATCTATGAACATCATGCAGATCTTTCAATCATGAATAAATCGAGATGACACATTACAAGAACATCCCAAACATTCTGTCCAGTTCATAGAGTAAAATAATGTACTTCCGGATCTCTCCGGACCCTTTTGTAGTCCTCTGTCATTCCAGAGCATCTCCCGGAACAGGTCTTTACTTGATCGATCACAACTTCTTTATATCTTCATGCAGACCTCTGAAATCTTGTCTGGATCATCTCAGGACTGGTATCTTCAAACCCTTTACTCCGCATCTTGTGTCACATCCAGCACCACTTGATTGGCTGGGGGAACAGGTTTTTCTTTTAGTCTCCCCCTGAGCCAAAGCTCACTTTTTAATTTCCGGAAGAAATATCAGCACCAGAGTCTGGTGCGGATCCAACCTCTACATTCTCTGAACTTTTCTTCACCCAAATCTTGTTCATCTGATTCCTAACTTCATCCGCATTCATCTTTTGTTTACCCTTGTCTTGATTCTGATTATACACCGGACCTCTTTTGTCCTGATTCTTGCTTTTGCAGACTTTAGCATTATGACCGGACCTATTACAGATTTGGCAAATAACATTTCTTTGCATATTTGACTGATAACCTCTTGATCTGCATTGATTAGCCATATGACCTACTCTATTGCATGTAAAACATCTACCATTGAATGATTTGTTTACTTGCATATTTCTGCATTCATGAGACTTGTGTCCATACCTTTTGCAGTTAAAGCACTGTCCGGAGAAGGATGGATTAGTTTGATTCATCCTTTTTCTACACTGATTAGCTTTGTGACCAAAGTGATTGCAGCTGTGGCAATATCCATTGAAAGATGGATATCTTTGAGCATTGGGCTGTCTTACCGGAGGTCTTCTAGGCCTATTCCTTGGATTTTCTGATCCAAAATTCTTTTGACCAGATCTGGAGCTTTCTCCTTTCTCATATCCCAAACCATACTTGTCATCTGTCCTCTTTTGACTACCAAGAAGAACTTCAAGTTGAGCAGAACTTATCTTGAATTTCTCTTTATATTCATTTGCTGTTTGAAGGTCTCTTTTGAGGGAGACAATTTGATCCTCAAGTTTTTCTTCATTATCTTTGGCATCTTCAAGATCAGATTCAAGATGTCTGATAATTCTGTCCATCTGAAGGCATTCTTCTGATTTCTCCTTAAGAGATTGTCTTAGATTGTCTTTAGTTTTTCTTTTCTCTTCAATCTCTTGAGTAAACTTTATAGTTCCTGATTCCATTTCATGTCTTAACATAATGGCTTCTTTTGATAACTTTTCACATAACTTGGTTTTCTCAGTCAATTCTTCATTTGTATTGCTTTCTTCACTTTGTCTTGCCAATTGTTGGAGCAGCTCCTTTCTCTTTTTCATAGAGAGACTTAATTTGTCCTTTAATTCTCTCATGAATTCATTAGCCTGTTTGAGTCTTTCCTTTAATTCATTGACTTCAGAATTTGACTGTTCAAGATCCTCAAGGGCAGTCTTGAGTTGCTCCCTTAAACCATATGCATCCATTTGAACTCCCAGATCTTCCTCAAGCTATTAGGCTCTATTAGGAGGAACTTAGCTCTGATACCAATTATTGATAACTGAGAGGGGGGGGTGAATCAGTTATCCTAATTATTTCTTCTTTTGAACTTTCTTATTAATCAATGCAGCATTGAATCAAACAAACAAACATTACCATGAAATGAAAAACACATGACACAGTATTTTTGACATGGAAACCCTGTTAAGGGAGAAAACCACAGGGTGATTAACCCAAAGATTATTCTCTGTTAGAAGAATAAGGAATTACAAAATGGCACTTGCCAATTAGGGCTCACTGCCCGAGCACACTGCTCACAAAGAGGCCCACTGCCTACAAGAAGACACACTGTCTACAAAGTGATAAGAATCACAATCTTGAACTGATTGGAAGCATCTACATATGCTGGAGTTCAGTTCCGGTTAGGCTCAGTACACTAATCTGCTGCACTTCATCTTTCCTCTGTTCTTTATTCTGCTATCCTTTCACATACCGGATCTTTCTTACTACTTCTGCTCTGTTCTGCACTTATTCGCATACACACACACACACAATTACAATCTTCACAACTAAATCCATCCTCTATATATATCCGCACTAGTGATTTCATTATCTTTCTAGTTGGCACCCGGAATAATCTATCTTCTCACAAACTCTGTTCTGTCGGCTGAATCCTTGCATATCAAGTAATGTGGATCAAGCATATACTTGTAGATGTCATTCATCATGTCGGCCAAACATGATTCATGCCTTCACAACCTTTACCATCAACAGTAACACATCCAGACAATAGTCTGATACTCTGTCAGTCAGTTCTTCCTCTGTTCTCACTGTCTCTCAGGAATCCGGTACTCAACTATTCATATCTTTTTCTTTGTTCATCACCGGAGGCTAAATCCTTGGAATATACTATTCAAGGTAGTCCTCTTGACTTCCCCAAATCCGCACTGCACCAAGACACTTCCTCTGAGAGATCCGGACCAATCTGTCGGACCTTGCCACATGCTCTGTTCTTGTTCACCGGACCACAACAATCTTCATTCTGACTTCCGGTAGAGACACACCATGACTTGCGGATATGTGGGATGACCTTTGTTGCCATCAATGACAACAACCATGAATCCATATAGTGTCTCTTGCCAATAGGATATGTATCCTTTGAGTGTTTGAAAAATGTTCAATTTGCATGTGTTGACTACTTATTTTATTTTGGCATGAATTTGCCTAGTAGTTTGCATAGATATCAAAGTGAGGAAAAAATGTAATGATAAAAATTACATACCTATGCTCTTTTCCCTTATGTTTTGGGTCCACTTTGATTAGAATGCCCCAAATGTAATAACTAGCTTATGAATGGCATATTATTGTATGGATTTGGATAATGACATCATCACATCCCTATCCCATTATCACTAATACCTTAGAATTTTATATTGATCCCTAGACCTACCATTCATCACCTTGGATTAGATCCAGAAGTGTAGACTTGACCTAGTCATTCCTACACCCATGGATCCAAAACTTGAACTTTTAAAATTCAAAATTCAAATTTAAATATTGTTGACCACTTAACTAGTCATTGTAAATTGATCTAGTGCATATTTATGTTGATTTTTGTGCTATGTTGTTATATTTAAAGACATTCATTCATTCACTTTGAAATCATCAAGAGCATGTTAGGGTTATCCTAAGGAATTGTTATGAACCATTTATGAGAGAATTCTAGTAGCATTATCAAAGTCATTTGCCATCCTAGGTCCATTTCACACTTTCTTGTTTCCCTCAATCTTGATTCATTGTCATTGAATTGGTTCGACTAGGGATCTAACTAAGTAGAGCGAAACCCTTGTGATTTAGCATATTCCATAAACATGTTTGTTAACACTATTAATTCCTTGCAAACGCAACATTAGAAGATTGAGGAGAGTGAATTCCAATGTTGAAGTCATTTTTCTGCTAGTTCATTCCCATGGTTACAAGTTCAATTCCATGCATAAGGTTCATTTTCACACTAATAAATCTAATTTGATTCATTTTCACACTTGCAAATCTGATCTAGTTAACATTTGAGGATGATCTGGTTCAAATTTTGTTGATCTAATTCTAACACATCTAAGAAATCATCATTTTGAATTATGATTCAAAAGGTATTATCAAAATATTATACAATTATCTATCAACTACCAAAATCAACTAAATATTTAAATTTCTATTTATTTCATTTCCATACGCTATTACATAATCCATCACAACTCTGTACATTAAATCAATTGAGTTACATTACTTATTATATTCATTTTTAACCTAATTTCAATAATAAAAATGTTACTTCTTTACACAACTTCTTTTCTACAAATATTAATTGGGGGTCTATTCATGGGGCCACTCCTAGACTATAGAACAAACACTTCATCATATAACTATAATACAGGAATAAATACAATACTAAATGATAAATTCCACACACCTACACAATATAACAAATGCACAAATATAACACCATAAGCTAGAACTAAGAACATAAAAATAAGCTAAAAACTACCATCAAAGACCATACTACATAGCATCTAAAGCCTCAAAAAGTGTTTGCAAAATAGGCTAGTAGAACTAATACTAACCACCTACATCACTAGGAAACAACAACTAAAAACATAAAAACTATATATGCTCACTAGCATTGAAACTCCCTAGAGGTGTCATCTTCCACTCTTTTGAAACTCAATTATAAATATCATTTCCTAAAACTAACATGATGTAATGTCCCTTTTTTAATTTATTTAATTTTGAGCATTTTTTGGTCACTTTTCAACCATGTGAGGGGTTTCAAGATTTCTCATGTTGTCATGTCTTTCCTTCATGCCTTGCTTCCCCTGGTTTCCCAATCCTTTTCCTTCTACATGTTTTTAGGATTTTGATTGCTTTGGTGTATCTTTTCCTCAAGTTTCCCATTCCTCAAACCCTTTCTTTGTCTTACCCATCATAATTTCAAACTATTGCATGTCGGTGTCACTTTTCCTTCATTTCCCTCAAGTCCCCAATTCTTGATTCCCCATGTTTTAGACCTTTACAATTTCCTCTACCAACATGCCTTACCTTTGTCCCCTATGCCCCCATAACCCAACCCCCTTCTCTCCTACAAGATTTTAGATATCCCCTTCCTATCTTACTTTCTAGTAATAGATAATTTAATCTCCTTGAGTACTGATCTCCACTATGCAGTGAATTTGTAGACTTTTCCCTACCATCATACTTAAAAGATGCAATATCATGGATCTCTAAATCCTAATCCCTCCTCCCTCCTACATCAAGTGTCTATGAATTCCAATCCCCACTCCTTCCTATATTGGGTATCTCTTAATCCTAATTTTCTCCTTGTATTGAGATCCTTCCTACATCAATATCTCCAAATCTTGATCTTTGCTCCTTCTTGCATCTAGTATGTTTGAATCATGTCCCCACTCCTTCCCGTTGTTATATGCAGCCTAATCAAACTCTGAGGTTAAATTTACCCCACTTTTATCAGTGTGGTTTCCCCCCAAATTGTTCAACAGGGTCAAGGGGTAGTGCCCCTTGTGAAGGTTTGGGGGCAATGCCCCCAAGAGGGGGTCAAGGGGCAGCGCAACCTCTAATGATTTTTTTATTATTTTATAAAGGCATCAAGAGTTATTTTTCTATTGGCCGACATAAAAAACCCTATTTTTGTAACCGACATAAGGCTTGATAAAAGTAGCTAACCGTTAGGGTTTTTGTTGATGTATTGTAGCATTTTATAGCGGTAATGAGTTGCAAGGATTGCTAGTTGTAATCAGTTTGATTTACTAGATAATAATATTAGACTCTCTATTGGTGGATGTAGCCCGATTTTGGGTGAACCACATTAAAACTTGTCTCTCGATGTTATTATTTCTGTGTATTTCCATTCCTTTGTTTAATCTTTATTTGCATTTAATTGATATCTTCTTTCGGCTAACCCTAACACTTCCTACATTAAGTATCTCTAAATTCTAATCCTTGATCCTTCCTACATCTATACCTCTAAATCCTAATCTTCACTCCTTCCTACATCTAGTATCTATGAATCCTGATCCCCACTCCTTCCTACATAAGTTATTCCAAAATATCGATCCCTACTCCTTCCTGTATCGAGTATCTCTGAATCTTGATCCTCACTCCTTACTACATCAAGTATCTTTGAATCCCAATCCCAACTCCCCATCAAGCTTCCCTCTTCTAGACCTTCAGGGTTTTCCTTACCTTTTGCAAAGTTGTTTGCAAGGATCCCATTTGCCCGCTTCCCCATTGTCCCACCATTCCTTCCTCTTGGTCCCACAAATCATTTATTCATCTTTCCTCCTAGCATCCCTACATCCCATTCCCTAAACCCCAGACTTTAGACCTTAAAAAATCTTAATGCTAACATACTGAGTAAAAATCACCTAAATTACATCACCACTGCTAATTCACCAGTCCCTCTTAAAATTGCACACTTCAGCATGTGAATCCTCAGACCCCTATCATTCAAACTAAAAGTCCCACCTACTATCATACATGACCTAGGATGCCATTAATGGCCTAATGATAAGATTGATGAAGAATTTCGAACACTTGTTAGCACATTTGGGCCCCTCAAAGACATGGTTTGTGTACAAATACAAATGGTTGTTGATGAATAGTGTATGGTTTTATGTACTCAACCATGTAAATATATTGCTAGAAGGCACATGAGTGACCTATAAAATTACAAATGACCTTTGCGCTCCCTCCAAAACCACTTGGGGTGGATTTACGTGTGAGATTTTAGGCCCCAAGCTATTCCTTCAATCTTTATTTGGATGTTGTTCATTTGAAATATTCCAATATATCGGAATAAAATATTTGATTTCAGCCTATGTGTGAATATTTTTATTGTTTATGCAATATATTGCCAAATTATTGAGCTATAGGCCATCATAGTGGTATGATCTAGCTTTGATCTTGCTAGCCTCTAGGGTAAATTATTGATGTGAATCATGGGAGGATTCTTTAGATCTCTAATAAAAGGAAGAAATTCATATCAATTTGAAGATACAATGATGCAAACATGGAACATCCAAGATGACTTGTAGAAGAGCCAAGATAAAATTATGAAGTTGCTAGAGTAAAAGTTGCAACCTCAGAGTAGTACGAAAAAATCTAGGTTCAACTAGAACATCACAAAAGGAAGATGAGGATTTGATAGCTCTCCATGTTGAATATAGAGCACAAAGTGAAGAGTTTTAAGCTGATATCTCTTTCATGGATTTTTGTACTCTGAAGTCAAAAAATAAGCCTACCAAACCCATGGTCCTACAACAAGAAAAATATTAGAACCAAAACCACAACATGCTATAGAGGAGTAGAATAAATCCATGTCAGAGGGTGAATGTAAAGATTCCATAATTAAAAAATATATTCTAGTGATTTCTAATGGTGTCTAAGAGACACCTACCAAAGTTTCAAGAATTGAAAAGATGGATCCATTGACATGTGAGAATGGTCTACAAGGTTGACATGTTGATGGGCATCAATCTATGAAGGATGCTTCAATTGGTTTTTTTTCCATTAATGATATTCATTTTGAGAATAATTTTTTGTTGTATATCTCTAAAAAAAATTCAAATTGGCTAATGAAGGTAAACATTTTGATTGTCTCCTTGATTACAACTCAATAAATAAAAAGTATAGTAGTAGAAATGATTTATTTCAAGTCCAAAGAAATCTCTAATATCTCGTTATCCACTCTCAATTCATGCACATCCTTGTGCAACTACATTATTGAAGCTTCGAACACCACACTAGGGGATTGATGTCTATGCTTGCCTAACACATGCTTAGGCTCTCTAGAAAATATCTCACCTTCCTTTACATCCCTGTTACCCTCAACCTAAACAAGTAGCTCCATTAAGAACTCCTTGATTTCTACATTTACCACCAAACCTTTTCAAATTTCTCCTTAAACTTTGTTGGAATCATAGCTTATGTTCTAAAATGACCATTATCAGTAAAACCCTCTTCACCAAAAGTAGCCTTCACAAGCCACAAAAGAATCACCTCATCACAATTAAAAATCTAGTTAAGATAATGGTTTGAGACTGAGCATCACCTTAAAAGTCCCATGACAACTTGCCCTTCACCATGAATAAATGTAAACCTCAAAAAACTAATAACCAGAGACTTGTGCCTACCACCCAAGCCAATCCATAAAAGCCAACCATACATATCAAAATTACAACGTAATAAGCACCTATACATAGCATGACACCACCAAACATTATTACCTAGCACCTTTCATATCTCCTATCATCTACCACATCATGCAAGATGCCTTCTCCCTTAATAACATCCTTCAATTCGTAAGGCATACCCATTCCTTCATAATAACATTAAACCACATTAAATAACCTCCTTGATTAGCCTATCCAAATCTATGATAGTGGCTAAATTATCACAAACCTCCTTGGTTAGCCTATCCATTAAATCTATGATAGTGGCTAAATTATCACAATCCTTAATCTCCTTGTTTTCTAACAAGGTAAAATCCTCTTGAATGGCTCCTTGATTGACCATAAAATCAGCCACTTTCTTTTATAGTCTACAGCAATGAGATATTTGGAAAGAGTGAAATTTTGATTATGACAATAACACTTATTCTAAGATCAATCTCAATTTCCAATTTGTTTTGCAATCTATAGCAATGAAATGTTTGGAAAGAATGAAATTTTGATTCCAACAATAACACTTGTTCTAAGATTGATCTCAATTTCCAATTTGAACACTGACCTTTTTTAACCACATTAACGACAACTTGAGAGTCCTCTTCCACTTCACCTTCCTATATTCTACTCCACAAGTTACTTTTACAGCAACAAGTAACACTTCCTATTCTGCATAATTACTGGTTTTCGCCCCATAAAGATAGACCCACCAAACATTAAGATAGACCCACCAAACATAAAATCACATTTATTGCTACATAACACATACCCAACTCTTAACCGATCAAAATTAAGTTTTACCTCCTCTCCTAGAGTCTACCATTTTAAATATTCCCCACACCTACTTTTTTTCCTTCATCAAAAGAGTGGGCAGTTTATCATTTGGGAAGACAGGGTTTGCATTTTCTGCAGCAAAAGAGTGGTTGAAACTAAATGGAACTTCATCTTTGAATGTGCTGCTTATGAAGATATTCGTAATCAATATGAAAACAACTTGAAGGTGGGCAGTGTTATTGACCTCTTTGAGGAAGTAAGGCTGCACATGAAGATGTCTTAGGCTGCGTCTTGGTCTTGTGGGCGTTATTAAAATTCATTTATTTGACTCACCCTTGAACGTGATTCTTTACCCAACTTCTTACCTTTGGAGAAATTTACAAATGGCGAACTCCTGAATAGCGATCAAATTCTAAATTAGCAGCATCACAAAAATGTCGTGGGAAACCCTAAACTTTCCCAAAATAGAATATAAAATAACATTCTACTATTTCTACGTGGAGTTAGATTCTAAGGAACAATACAGACAGACTCACCTACGTGTAACCAATTTAATACGCCTTCGATTATCCCGCACCTGGCAACTTGCTGCAAGTGCCCAAAAAATATACTCTTTTCTCGTTTTTCTTTCCTGAATTTATTATCCGGGGCCCGTCTCTCTCTCACAAATGTGAAAAAAATCATATCAAACAGGAGCGGGATTTGAAATTTTTTATGATAGCCTGATAATATAATACTAATTGCATTAACATTTACAGCTAGGGTTTCGAAACATTTAGGGTTGGAAGGCATGTGATTTTCAGTAGTATATAACAAGGACTGCTATCAAAGAAATGGAGAGGCTTCAATGACTGAAACCCTATTTCACTTTTCTTTGCTTAGCTTTTACTTATTTTCATTGTTTGCAGATGCTTCAATGCCTGTGTTATGTTTTTTTTTCAAAGATGTGGTTTTAGAAAGATCATTTTTTGTGCAAGGCTTCCATCCCTGCGATGACTGATCATCGTAGCGGCCACGTTTTGCGTAGATCAAATGTTTGACCTTCCATTGCATGCTAAATCTGTTTATATATTTAGCTGCGGGCTCTCTTTCGCCATGAATAAATTCATTGGAGAAAAGACTGTGTCTACACATACATAGATTTTAGATCTTTGTTAGCCATTTTTGGTAACAAAGAATTCGTTGTAGGGGTAAAATGGTCCAGAAATTGTTCAGGCCTTTGTTTTGTTTCATTTTAACAGGAGGGCACAAATCTGTTGCTGTGAGTGTGGGGTATGTGCAGAAACATATTTTACGTGTATACATATTTTTTTTATATCAAGGAAGCTTAGATCTCTCGTTATAAATGTGGAGTGTTAAAATCTGTAACAGTTGAAATTTGTTGCAATTTATGATATTTCGTTTTCAGTTTTACTGGTTTGATTTTGGGATGTAATTCCATGGAAGAGCCGGTGGTTGACTGTTTGTTTACAGGGGCCATTCCATTTATTAATTATTTTTAAAATTTATTATTCCCAATTTTTATTTTAATATATGATCTAATTCATTGAAAAATGTTATAATTTGTATAGAATAACATTTGGTAATCAATTGTTTAAGTTAGGGCGAGGTTTACAATGTTAAGACTTTTTCTTGTTATTTTATTTTTTTCTAAATAATAAAGAAATTAGTTTGGACAACCAAAGCTTTATTCTGAATTTTTATTTTACTATATCATCTAATTTATTAAAAAATGGTTATAATTTGTATATAATAACATTTGGTAATCAATTGTTTGAGTTAGGACTGTTGGCAGGCAGGGGGAATTTCTTGCTGTCCAGAAAAGTAAGCTATAGCAATATGGACAGCATAAAACAAACAGAAACAGGGGAATTTCTTGCTGTCCAAAAAAGTAAGCTACAACAATATGGACAACATAAAACAAACACATAAAACAAACACAAACAGAGAACACAAAACAACAAATTATATTATATATTTTCTTTTTCAAAATACATTCAAAACTTCTTACAAACTTCAATGCAGAGTTGCTACTCTGTTTTCTTGACTTGACCAATCACTGGAGCTTCCACAAAACAATTACTGTGCTGCTGCACATTCCCTTCTATTCTCTGTTGCAATATTCTTCTATGAACATTCCTTAACCTCTGGTATCTGCAAGCTTTCTTTCTCTCTGCCTTTTTCTTCTTCTGCTGCTGCAGGGTCCTCTCACATTCCAACGGTCAATTGTTTTTCCCTCTTTTGTCTCATTTACTTGCCCATGAAAATAGGCGCTCATTCTCATTTCAAATTCAAAATCACCTACCACAATAACTTCTGAACTTCTGGCAGGAGCAAACGGTGCTGGGGGCAAATTTGGAAATCCCCAAGAAACTGACGCAGGGGCAGAGGAAATAAATGATGAATTACAGAAGATTAATTTTCCAACACTCCCTCTTAATCTAAGGTCAGATGTCATTCAACAATTTTATTTCCGGAACTGATCTCCGGAACTGATCTCCAAAATTATACCTTTGCATTTGCCTTTCTGGAGCAGATCTCCAGAGCTATTCCTGTCATACTAGATCACCTCCGGAGCTCTTTTCTGCATCTCCAAAGCACTCTGTATGCATCTCTGAAGCTGACACTCTGCATCTCTGGAGCTCTGTTTTTACATCTCCGGAGCATCTCCGGAGCTGCAGAAACTTTCCAGGATTGAACCTCTAGAGCTCTATTGTTGTCTTTCTGGAGCTAAACCTCCAGAGCTGTCTTCTTTCTAGGGCTACACACCTCCGGAGCTGTCAACAATGCCTAGCCTATCTCTTAGGCATTCAAAAGAATCTTTTGGCAATGCCTTTGTAAAAATGTCAGCGAGTTGCTGCTCGGATCTACAATAATGTAACACAATCTCTCCTCATTCTACCAAATCCCTTATAAAATGATAACGAATCTCAATGTGCTTGCTTCGTCCATGGAAGACTAGATTCTTTGTCAGGGCTATTGATGAAACATTGTCACAATGAATGGTTGTACCATCTTCTTGCTGCTCATTCAAGTCTGCAAGGATCCTTCTCAACCAAATAGCCTGACAAGCTGCTACATTTGCTGCAATATACTCAACTTCTGCTATAGAGAGAGACAATGGGCTGCTTCTTGGATGCCTATGATATCACACCTGAACCCATGTGAAATACATAGCCGGATGTGCTCTTCCAGTCATCTACATTTCCTACCCAATCACTATCCGTGAAACCAGCCAACTTAAATTCATTAGAAACACCATACAAGATGCCAAAACCTATTGTGCCATTCACATATCTCAGGATCATCTTTCCTACTTTCCAATGTGTGTCATTAGACTTCTCCATAAACCTAGAAATCAAGCTTACAACATACATAAAATTAGGCCTAGTGGCTGTCAAGTACATGAGGCTTCCAACCATGCTCTTGTAGAGAGTTGCGTTTACTTCCTTGCTGCTGTCCTCTTTACTCAATTTCAGACCTGTAGCTATTGGTGTAGGGACAAGTTTACTAATCTCTATTTTAAATCTCCTCACAATCTGTTTGGCATAGTTAGTTTGCGAAATAAATATGCCATGCTCTGTTTGTTTGACCTCAATGCCAAGAAAATACTTTAGCAAACCTAAGTCTGTCATCTCAAACTCATTCTTCATTGCCTCTTTGAAATCAGCAATGAAAAGATCACTATTGCCAGTAAAAATTTGATCATCTACATACAAAACAGCAATCAAAATTTTACCTTCATCTACTTTCATCTAAACAGTGGGCTCCCTATTACTTTTGCTAAAGCCATTACTCACTAAATATGAGTTTATTATGTTGTACCATGCCCTAGGTGCTTGTTTTAGCCCATAAATGACTTTTTGGAGCCTATATACTTTATCCTCTTGCCCTGGGAGTTCATAGCTAGTGGCTGCTCCACATACACTTCCTCTTTCAATACACCATTTAAGATGGCTAACTTTACATCCATTTGAAACACCTTCCACTTGTGTTGTGCTGCTATTGCTATGACTACCTAAATTATTTCCAGCCTTGCAACTGGTACATATATCTCATCATAATCTCTTCCAAGCTGTTGTTTGTACCCTTTGACAACTAGCCTTGTCTTATGTCTTTCAATCTTTCCTTCAGCAGTAGACTTGGTCTTATATACCCACTTAACTCCAATCACTTGTTTACCCTTGAGTAAATCAGTTAGCTACCATGTGTCATTCCTCTCTATGGCATCCAATTCTTCATCCATGGCCTTACACCATTTCTCTTCTTTCATGGCTTCTTCAAAGTGCATTGGATCACTACAAAAAAATAATGCAAAATCTAAATTCTCATCCATATCAGCATACCTTATGCTGTCATAAATCTCCTTCACACTCCTTGTCCTCTATGGCATCAATGATGCGAGTGTAAGGTCTAAATTACCTCCAGAGCTACTACTGTTCTGACCTTCGAAGCTGCAGCTCTGCTAAACTCTGGAGCTACAGATCTCTAGAGTTGCAGATCTTTGGAGCTGTTGATCTCTGGAACTACTGTGTTGTTGTACACTTCTAGAGCTACTTTGTTGAACACCTCTGGAACTACTATTCTCCAATGCTCTATGGTAGTTTCTCCCCAAGCTACTGCTCTCTGTAGTTCCTCAAGAGTTGTTGTCCTCCGGAGCTTCTTCATCTTCAAGGGATATTGTAACTGAAATACCTGTGGTGTTGTCCACCGTTCCATCCCATGCTTCATTCTCAATGAACTCAACATCCCTACTAATCACAACCTTTTTGGTGATGGGATTATATAGTCTGTAGGCTTTTGACTCTTCACTATAGCCTATGAAGATATGTATTTTTCACCTCTATCATCAAATTTATGCCTCTTCTCTTTAGGTACGAATGCATATGCCACACACCTGAAGATTCTTAGGTGTTCAACACTCCATTTGCTGTTTGTCCACACTTCTTGTGGAATCTTATCACAAACAGCCTTTGTAGCACACCTATTCAATAGGTAGACCACTATTGCTATAGCTTTACCCCAAAAATTATGTGATAGTCCTTTTGCTTTCAGCATGCTTGCTGCCATCTCTTGAATGGCTCTATTTTTCCTTTTAGCCATTCCATTTTGCTGTGGAGTATGCCTGGTTGTAAACTATTTTTCTATGCCTTCATTCCTGCAGAAATTTAGAAATTCCTTAGAGATATACTATCCCCCTCTATCTATTCTTAGAGCTTTGATATAATGGTCGCTTTACTTTTCAGCTGATGCCTTAAACCACTTGAATTTCTCAAAGGCTTCTGATTTGTTCTTCAAAAAATAAACCCAAATTTTTCTGCCGTAATCATCTATGAATGTCATAAAATAAGTATTTCCAGCAAGGTGTGGGTTTTTGTGGGACCACACAAATCTGAGTGCACCAACTCCAGTGGTGCTTTTGCTCTCCTAAAATACCCTGATTGAAAGAGTTGTCTATGTTGCTTTCCTAAAATGCAGGCTTCACATTTTCCATCGGGCTCTACATTGTTAGGTAGCCCTCTAACCATGCCTTTCTTGGACAATAAACTCAAACCAAGAAAACTTAAGTGCCCATACCTCAAATGCCATAATTTGGATGGGTCTTTGATGACTATCCTAAAGGCAAATTGTTGTCCCACTACTATGAGTGCCGGAGATAGTGTTGGAAATTGCACCAAAGATAGCGCCAGAGATTGCGCTGGAGACTCTATGTGTATCCTAAGAGGAAACATTTTGTTTCTTGTCAGTTGCACTACTGTAATCGCTTTCTTACTGCCTCCTCTATCAAATATTATGCACTCTCTATTTTCTATTAGGATTTTATAACCATTTTGGACCATCTGTCCAATGCTCAATAGGTTATGTTTTATGCCAGGGGCATAATATACATCCTGGATCACCCTCTTTTCACCATTCTTGGACTGAATGTTGACTGTACATTTTCCCATGATAGGAACTTGCTCATTGTTTCCCATTTTTATTTCAGTCTTAATGCTGCTATCTATGGAGGCAAAAAAGTTTTTATTTCCACTCATGTGGTTGCTACAACCGCTGTTTAGATACCAAACCCCATCACTACTCCTCTTAGTAAGGTTGCAAACAACAAAAATATTTGACTATTTTTCCTTTTCAACCTTGTGCTCATTTGCTACATTAGCATTTTGGCCTCCATGATCACGTTGTTTCTTTCTACACTCACTAGCATAATGACCAAACTTATGACAGTAATAACATTAAACATTGCTTTTATCATACCTCTGACTAGAACTGTTGTTCTTCTTCTTTTCTTGATAACTTTGTTGTGAGTTGCTTGCCTCTTCTTGGCTGTTTGAAACTTCTCTTCCAGAGTTGCTTCTTCCTCTACTTCTTTGACCTCTACCTCTATTATTTCTTCCTCTTCCCCTATCTCTTGCATTGGTTTACGCCTTGAAGGCTTGCTCAAGGGAAGGAGATGATCTATTCAACTGCTGCTCATGGCTTTGTAAAGAGCCCATCAACTCATTCACTGTCATCTTGGACAAGTCCTTTGTCTCTTCAATGTTTATGACAATAGGGTCAAATCTAGAAGGTAGACTCCTTAGGATTTTCTCAACAATCCTTTGTTCATCCATGGTTTTTCCATTTATCCTTAGCTAATTTATGATGGTAGAAACCCTAGTGTGAAAGTCTGAAATAGACTCACTCTCCATCTGAAGGGTCTCAAAATCTCTCTTAAACAGCTGGAGTTTCATTGATCTTACCTTGTCAGTTCCCTTATAGTTGTTCTGCAATATTTCCCATTCCTATTTTGAGTAGTTTGTTGTTGCAATGCGGGGGAAAATAGCCTCTGTCAAAGTTGCCTTAATTAGACTGAGGGCTTTTGCATCCTTCATTCTTGTTTCCTTCAACTGGTTTCTTTGAGCATTAGATAGAGCTGCATAAGCTGCTAGGTCTATGGTGTCTATGAACCCACTGATGACCAAATCTCATAGGTCATTAGCAACCAGTATAGTCTTCATCTTCTTAGCTCATATATCATAGTTCTGCCCATCAAAATTTAGTGGCTACTGCCATCCTTTGCTATCTCCACCTGCCATGATTCTCAAATTTGAGAAGGCTGATAATGCCTAGACAAACTAGGGCTTATATCAAACAACCATAAAAATTTCTAACTGCCCAAAAAAAAGGGCTCTAATACCACTTGTTGGCAGGCAGGGAGAATTTCTTGTTGTCCAGAAAAGTAAGCTGTAGCAATATGGACAGCATAAAACAAACACAAATAGAGAAGAGAGACAATACACAAAACAACAAATTATATTATATATTTTCCTTTTCAAAATACATTCAAAACTTCTTACAAACTTCAATGCAGAGTTGCTACTCTATTTTCTTGACTTGACCAATCACTGGAGCTTCCATAAAAAAATTACCATGCTGCTGCACATTCCCTTCTATTCTCTGCTACAATATTCTTTTGTTGTTTTCTTGTTCTCTTTTGGAACATCCCTTAACCTCTGCTATTTGCAGGCTTTCCTTCTCTCTACCTTTTTCTTCTTCTGTTGTTGTAGGGTCCTCTCACATTCCTACGGTCAATTATTTTTCCATCTCTTTTGTCTCATTTACTTGCCCATGAAAATAGGCACTCATTCTCATTTCAAATTCAAAATCACCTACCATAATAACTTCTGGCAGGAGCAAACGGTGCTGGGGGCAAATTTGGAAATCAACAAGAAATTGACGCGTGGACAGAGGAAATAAAAGCTGACTGACAGAAGATTAATTTTCCAACACTCCCCCTTAATCTAAGGTCGGATGTCATTCAACAATTTTCTTTCTGGAACTAATCTCCAAACTTATACCTTTGCATTTACCTTTTCAGAGAAGATCTCTAGAGTTGTTCTTGTCATACTGGAGATCACCTCCAGAGATCTTTTCTGCATCTCTGGAGCACTCTGTCTGCATCTCCAGAGCTAACACTCTGCATCTTTGGAGCTCTGTTTCTGCGTCTTCAGAGCATCTCTGGAACTACACAGACTTTCCAAGGTTGACCTTTGAAGCTCGACTGTTGTCTTTCTAGATCTGAACCTCCAGAGCTATCTTCTTTCCAGGGTTGCACATCTCCAGAGCTATCAACAATGCCTAGCCTATCTCTTAGGCATTCAAAAGCATCTTTTGGCAATGCCTTTGTAAAAATGTTAGTGAGCTACTGCTCGGATCTGTAATATTGTAACACAATCTCTCCTTGTTCTACCAACTTCTTTATAAAATGATAATGAATCTCAATGTGTTTGCTTCATCCGTGGAATATTGAATTCTTTGTCAGGGCTATTGATGAAACATTGTCACAATGAATGGTTGTACCATCTTCTTGCTACTCATTCAAGTCTGTAAGGATTCTTCTCGACCAAATAGCCTGACAAGCTGCTACATTTGTTGCAATATACTCAGCTTCTACTATAGAGAGAGACAATGGGCTGCTTCTTGGATGCCCATGATATCACGCCTGAACCCATGTGAAATACATAGCCGGATGTGCTCTTTCGATCATCTACATTTCTTGCCTAATCACTATCCGTGAAACTAGCCAGCTTAAACTCATTAGAAACACCATACAAGATGCCAAAGCCTATTGTGCCATTCACATATCTCAGGATCCTCTTTCCTTCTTGCCAATGTGTGTCCTTAGGCTTCTCCATGAACCTAGAAATCAGGCTTACAGCATACATCAAATCAGGCCTAGTGGTTGTCAAGTACATGAGGCTTCTAACCATGCTCTTGTAGAGGGTTGCGTTTATTTCCTTGCTGTTGTCCTATTTACTCAATTTTAGACCTGTAGCTGTTGGTGTAGGGGCAGGTTTACTATTCTCCATTTTAAATCTCTTCACAATTTGTTTGGCATAGTTAGTTTTTGAAATAAATATGCCATGCTCTATTTGTTTGACCTCAATGCCAAGAAAATACTTTAGCAGACCTAATTCTGTCATCTCAAACTCATTCTTCATTGCCTCTTTGAAATCAGCAATGAAAAGATCACTATTGCCAGTAAAACTCAGATCATCTACATATAAAACAACAATCAAAATTTTACCTTCAATTGCTTTCATGTAAAGAATGGGCTCACTGCTTCTTTTCTTAAAGCCATTACTCACTAGATATGAGTCTATTCTACTGTACCATGCCCTAGATGCTTGTTTCAGCCCACAGAGGGCTTACTGGAGCCTATATACTTTGTCCTCTTGCCTTGGGACTTCATAGCCAGTGGCTGCTCCACATACACTTCCTCTTTCAATACTCCGTTTAAGAAGGCTGACTTTACATCCATTTGAAACACATTCCACTTGTGTTGGGCTGCTATTGCTATGACTGCCCGAACTGTTTCCAGCCTTCCAACTGGTGCATATGTCTCATCATAATCTCTTCCAGGCTATTGTTTGTACCCTTTGACAACTAGCCTTGCCTTATGTCTTTCAATCTTTCCTTCAGCAGTAGACTTGGTCTTATATACCCACTTAACTCCAATCACTTGTTTACCCTAGGGTAAATCAATTAGCTGTCATGTGTCATTCCTCTCTATGGCATCCAATTCTTCATCCATGGCCTTACATCATTTCTCTTCTTTCACAACTTCTTTAAAGTGCATTGGATCACTATAAGAAAATAATGCAAAATCTAAATTCTCATCCATATCAGCATACCTTATGCTGTCATAAATCTCCTTCACACTTCTTGTCCTCTGTGGCATCAATGATGAGAGTGTAAGGTCTGAATTACCTCTGGAGCTACTACTATTCTGACCTCGGGAGCTACTGCTATGTTAAACTCTAGAGCTGCAAACCTCTGGAGTTGCAGACCTCCGGAGCTGCTAATCTTCAAAGCTGTTGTGCTGCTGTCCACCTCCAAAGCTACTCTACTGAACACCTCCGAAACTACTATTCTCCAATGCTCTACGGTAGTTTCTCCCTGAGTTACTGCTCTCCATAGTTTCTCAAGAGTTGTTATCCTCCGAAGCTTCTTCATTTTCAAGGGGTATTGTAACTAAAATACCCGTGGTGCTGTCCACCATTCCATCCCATGCTTCATTCTTAATGAACTCAACATCCCTACTGATCATAACCTTTTTGGTGATGGGATTATATAGTCTATAGGATTTTGACTCTTCACTATAGCCTATGAAGATATGTATTTTTCACCTCTATCATCAAATTTTTGCCTCTTCTCTTTAGGCACGAATGCATATGCCACACCCGAAGATTCTTAGGTGTTCAACACTCCATTTGTTGTTTGTCCACACTTCTTGTGGAATCCTATCACAAATAGCCTTTGTAGGACACCTATTCAATAGGTAGACCGCTGTTGCAACATCTTCACCCCAAAAATTATGTGATAGTCCTTTTTCTTTCAGCATGCTTGTTGCCATCTCTTGAATGGTTCTATTTCTCCTTTTAGCCACTCCATTTTGTTGTGGAGTATACCTGGTTGTAAACTATTTTTCTATGCCTTCATTCTTGCAGAAATTCAAAAATTCCTTAGAGATATACTCTCCCCCTCTATCTATTCTTAGGGCTTTGATATAGTGGCCTCTTTGCTTTTCAGCTGATGCCTTAAACCACTTGAATTTATTGAAGGCTTCTGATTTGTTCTTCAAAAAACAAACCCAGATTTTTCTACTGTAATCATCTATTAATGTCATAAAATAAGTATTTCCAGGGAAGGTGTGGGTTTTCATGGGACCACACAAATCTGAGTGCACCAACTCCAATGGTGCTTTTGCTCTCCTAGAATACCCTGATTGAAAGGGTTGTCTATGTTGCTTTCCTCAAATACAGGCTTCGCATTTTCCATCGCGCTCTACAATGTTAGGTAGCCCTCTAACCATGCCTTTCTTGGACAATAAACTCAAACCAGAAAAACTTAAGTGCCCATACCTTTAATGCCACAATTTAGATGGGTCTTTGATGACTGTCATAAAGGTAGATTGTTGTCCCACTGCTGTGAGCGCTAGAGATAGTGCTGGGAACTGCGTTAGAGATAGTACCAGAGATGGCGCCAGAGACTCTATGTGTATCCTAAGAGGAAACATTTTGTTTCTTGTCATCTGCACTGCTGCAATCACTTTCTTACTGCCTCCTCTGTCAAATATTGTGCACTCTCCATTTCCCATCAAGATTTTATAACCATTTTGAACCATCTGTCCAATGTTCAATAGGTTATGTTTTATGCCAGGGGCATAATATACATCCTAGATCACCCTCCTTTCACCATTCCTGGACTAAATGTTGACTGCACCTTTTCCCATGATGGGAACTTGTTCATTGTTTCCCATTTTTATTTCAGTCTTAATGCTGCTATCTATGGAGGCCAAAACATTTTTATTTCCACTCATGTGGTTGCTACAACCACTGTCTAGATACCATACCCCATCACTACTCCTCTCAGCAAGGTTACAAACAATAAAAACATTTGGCTATTTTTCATTTTCAGCCTTGTTCTCATTTGCTACATAATTAGCATTTTGGCCTCCATGATCATGTTGTTTCTTTCTACACTCACTAGCATAATGTCCAAACTTATAACAGTAATAACATTGAATTTTGTTTTTGTCATACCTCTGATTAGAACTGTTATTTTTCTTCTTTTTTTGATAGCTTGGTTGTGAGTTGCTTGCCTCTTCTTGGCTGTTTGAAACTCCTCTTCCAGAGTTGCTTCTCCCTCTACCTCTTTGATCTCTACCTCTTTGGCCTCTACCTCTGTTATTTCTTTCTCTTCCTCTACCTCTTGCATTGGTTTGCACCTTGAAGGCTTGCTCAAGGAAAGGAGCAGATCTATTCAACCACTGCTCATGGCTTTGTAAAGAGCCCATCAACCCATCCACTATCATCTTGGGCAGGTCCTTTGTCTCTTCAATGGTTATGACAATAGGGTCAAATCTAGAAGGTAGACTCCTTACGATTTTCTCAACAATCCTTTGTTCATCCATACTTTCTCCATTTATCCTTAGCTGATTTGTCATGGTAGAAACCCTAGTGTGAAAGTCTGAAATAGACTCACTCTCCTTCATCTAAAGGGTCTCAAAATCTCTCCTAAACAGCTGGAGTTTCACTGATCTTACCTTGTCAGTTCCTTTATAGTTGTTCTGCAATATTTCCCATGCCTATTTTGAGTAGTTTGCTGCTGCAATGCAGGGGAAAATAGCCTCTGTCAAGGCTGCCTCAATTAGACTAAGGGCTTTTGCATCCTTCATTCTTGTTTCCTTCAACTGGTTTCTTTGAGCATTAGATAGGGCTGCATAAATTGCTAGGTCTGTGGTGTCTATGAACCCATTGATGACCAAATCTCATAGGTCATTAGCAACTAGTATAGTCTTCATCTTCTTAGCCCATATATCATACTTCTGCCCATCAAAACTCGATGGCTGCTGCCATCCTTTGCTATCTCCACCTACCATGCTTCTCAAATCTTAGAAGGCTAATGATGCCTAGACAAACTAAGGCTTATATAAAACACCCACAAAAATTTCTAACTGCCTAGAAAAACAGGGCTCTGATACCACTTGTTGGTAGGCAGGGGGAATTTCTTGTTGTCTAGAAAAGTAAGCTACAGAAATATGGACAGCATAAAACAAACACAAATAGAGAAGAGAGATAATACACAAAACAACAAATTATATTATATATTTTCCTTTTCAAAATATATTCAAAACTTCTTACAAACTTCAATGCAGAGCTGCTACTCTGTTTTCTTGACTTGACCAATCACTGGAGCTTCCACAAAACAATTGCGTACTATTGCACATTCCCTTCTATTCTCTACTACAATATTTTTTTGTTGTTTTCTTGTTCTCTACTGGAACATTCCTTAACCTCCGCTATCTGCAGGCTTTCTTTCTCTCTGCCTTTTTCTTCTTCTGCTACTGTAGGCTCCTCTCGCATTTCTACAGTCAATTATTTTTCCCTCTCTTTTGTCTCATTTACTTGCCCATGAAAATAGGTGCTCATTCTTAGTTCAAATTCAAAATCACCTATCACAATAACTTCTGGCAAGAGAAAACGGTGCTAGGGGCAGATTTGGAAATCCCCAAGAAACTGAAGCGGGGGCAGAGGAAACAAATGTTGACTGACGGAAGATTAATTTTCCAACACTCCCCCTTAATCTGAGGTAATGCTGACTGACAAATGGGAGCTCATTATTCACTAGAGTTTATGGTATTTCTGGTTGTTGTTGTGGAGCATCAGGAACCACTGGAACATCACTATTTGGAGTATCATCCAGCACCACATAATCCTTTTCTTTCTTCTCATGCTGCTGCAACTAATCTTTGTACAACACTTTCTCATTGAATACAACATCCCTACTTCTCACAATTTTCTGATTTTCAAAATCCCAAAGCCTATAACCAAATTCATCAATGCCATATCCAATGAAAAAATATTTTTTTTATTTTGCAACTAGCTTGGTTCTATTTTCAAAATCTACATGTACAAATGCTTCATATTCGAAGGTTTTGAGAAAAGAATAACTCACCTTCTTACCTGTCCATGCTTCCTCTGGAATACCACAGCCCAAAAGAACTGAAGGACCTCTGTTAATTAAATATATAGCGGTGTTGACAACCTCTTCCCACATATTTAAAGGCAACCTAGCATGCAATCTCATGGTCCTTGCACACTCCATTATTGTCCTATTCATGCGCTCAGCCACCCCATTTTCTTGTGGAGTCCCTGGAACCATTTTCTGCCTACGAATTACATTAAAGGAATAATAATCCTTAAATTCTTTGCTACAATACTCACAACCATTATCAGATCTGAGACATTTTAATCTTTTACCCATCTCATTCTCAACCAAGCTTCTCCATTTCTTAAATGTTTCAAATACATCAGATTTCTGCCTAAGGAAATAAATCCATACCTTCCTAGTTGTATCATCTATGAATGTAACATAATACTAAGAGCCACCAAGAGAAGATACCTGAGTCGATCCCCATACATCTGTATGCACAAGCTCCAACTTTTCATCTTTCTTTTGCTTCCCATCCTTGAGAAAACTCTCTTTTATTTTCCATACACACAATTTTTACAGAAATCCATATTAATACATTTCAGACCTAGTAAAACTTTCTTAGAATGAAGTACCTTCATACCTTTTTCACTCATATGCCCACGTCTGTTATGCCACAGTGTTGTCTCAAAACCTGCAGCAACTATTTCAGTCTCTTCCTGTGAACCTGCAACAAATGTTCCTAAACCTATTTATTTTTTCTTTGCAACAGCTAAAGTAGAAGGAACAGTATGACCTGTACAAAGATATAAGGTGCCTACTTTCACACCTTTTGCTACTACTAAGGCACCTTTTGAAACCTTCCAATTTTTTTGAGTAAATGTAACAATACAACCTTCATCAGCTAGCTGCACTACTGAAATTAAATTTCTACTCAACCTTGGAAAGTGCCTTACCTCTTGTAGTAGCCAATGATTTCCATTCTACAACTTAATCTTAATTCTTCCCCTTCCAACAATCTGATAGGGTTCGTTATCTCCCAAATAAACCAGCCCAAAATCCCCTTGGACATAATCAAGAAAATAACTTCTATGGGGCGTAGCATGAAATGAGGCCCCTGAATCTAAAACCCATGAATCATCAATATTATCTAGGGAAAGAATCAAAGCATCATCTTCAGATTTATTACTTACCACATTTGCCTCCTTATTGCCTTCTTATTTGTCTCCTTTATTCTTCTGAGACCAGCAATCTTTCTTCAGATGACCTAGTTTTCCATAGTACCAGCAATCCTTCTATCCTCTGGATTGGGATCTTTTGTCTTTTGATTTTCCGTGTGACTTCCCATGACCTCCAGAACCTTTTCCTCTCTCCTTTGATCTACCCCTACTTTCTGTATTCAAAACACTACCTGATGTGGACCCTCCTGAGCTTTTCCTTCGCATTTCCTTGCTAAGGATAACACCAACAACATCATCAAATTTTAAAGTGTTTGAACTAGAGATAGAGTTACTTACATCCATTACCAAGCTATTCCATCTTTCTGGCAAAGAACATAAAACCAAGAGAGCCCTCACCTCTTCATCAAATTTCACTTTTACAGAAGTTAACTAACTGGCAATCGTATTAAACTCATTTAAATGATCTATCATAGATCCACCTTCAATCATTTTCAGATTAAACAAATGCTTCATGAGAAATACCTTATTTGAGGCTGAGGGTTTTTCATACAATTGAGCTAAAGCTTTCATCAGTTCACTTGTTGTCTTTGCTTCTATTATATTGAATGCCACAGATGGTGGCAGGCACAACCGAATGGTTCCCAGTGCCTTTTTGTCTAGAAGTTCCCAATCCTCATCTGTCATTCCTATCAGTTTCTTAGATACTCCTTCCAATGGCCTCCATAAATCCTTCTGATAGAGGTAATCATCCATCTGCATCTTCCATAACTGATAGTTCTTCCCATTAAATTTATCGACCTTCAATTTACCCTCATCACCATTGCTCCCACTCAACCGTGAGACCTTCCTGCAGATGATAATTGAACACAACCTACTCTAATACCACTTGTTAGGGTTAGCCAATAGAAGATATCAATTAAATGCAAATAAAGATTAAATAGAGGAATGAAAAATACATAGAAATAATAACAGCGAGAGACAAGTTTTAACGTGGTTCACCCAAACTCAGGCTACATCCACCAACAGAAAGTCTAATATTATTATCCAGTAAATCAAATCGATTACAACCAGCAATCCTTGCAACTTAATACCACTGCAAATGCTACAATACAATATCAATAGAAACCCTAACCCTTAGCTGCTTTTATCAAGCTTTTTGTCAGTTACAAAAATAGGGTTTTTTATGTCGGCCAATGAAAAAATAACTCCCGACACCTTAATAAAATAATAAAAAACCGTGTGAGGTTTCGGGGGCATTACCCCCAAAACCCCATAGGGGCGCTACCCCTCGACCCCGCCCTATATCGCGATAGGGAGCGCGCCAGGGGCGCTACCCCTTGACCCCATCTTGGGGATGCTGCCTCCAAACCCCCGAGTCTGATTAGGCTCCATATAACAACAACAATGTAGACTTTTTCTTGAATGATTACAATTATTGTTATTTTATTTTTTTCTAAATAATAAAGAAATTAATTTTGGCAATCAAAGTTTAATTCTATGTTTATTTCTTCTATATTCAAGAAAGAGAGACTATTGGTTCTCTCAACTACCAAGAAATTAATGGGTTTATTCTCTTAGCTCTTATATAGGAAGAATAAAAAATCCTATATAAATCAAAATCAAATTTTTGTTGACCAAACTTGTTATATCTTAAATTAGAGGATAAGAAAAACTGTGTTGATTTTTATATTTTAGAATGTCATTTATAGTTAGAATTAGAATTATAAATTAGAGTTTGTGAATTTGAGTTTATAACAAAACATTAAATTGGTGTTTTTGTCAAGGAATTTGTTTTTTAAGGATTTTGTTATTATTTTAAATTAGACGAGGAATAAAACTTTGTGTTGAGTTTTATATTTTAGAATGTCATTTATAATTAGAATTAGAGCTTGTGAATTTGAGTTTATAACAAAACATTAAATTGGTGTTTTGGCAAGGAATTTGTTTTTAAGGATTTTGTCTAGTATAAAGAGGGTAAGGTATGTAAGGTGTATATAGATATCACATTATGAGACTGGACCTCAAAAACATCTCATCTACATGTAAGGAGATGAGTTCACTATGAATCTTGATAGGCATCTACCTATTTTGGGGCTATAATATTTTTAATTACTTTAAAACTTATTTACTTGATTGGTCAAAGAGAGTTCTATTTGATCAAGTGTGATCCCACAATGTGAAAATCAACTAGATATTAAACATAATAAGAAGTTCAAGTAGTTAATCCTTTCCACCTTAGCTAATCACATGCTCTAGATTTGAAATTCAAGCTTTTGTTCTAGTTTTACCAAATATTAACCACATAAGAAATTCACTACCCTTGTTTACAAAATGAACATATGGAAGAGATATATAATACATGCAATTATTTGCATGTATCATAACTACTTCTCTTTTTCAATTCAAGTTAAATGATATAAACATAATTTTTATTTCATTATGATGTCAAATATGGTTTATAACACATTTAACTTATCACAATATATCATCTTATCTAACACAAATCTATTACTAACACTTATTCAAAAATATTTCTAAATTATTTTATAGATTTAAGAATGTATTGTTTTCTATTACACACTTATGACTTGAGAAATCAAGAAATAATATGTTACATATCAAGTTGCAATTGTATAAGAGGTACTCTATTAGTGAAGTGCTTGATGACCAACAAGAAAGACATCACGCAGGCACTTTACCTCCAACCTCAAATTCCAATTGGCTCCCCTATTATCCACTTTTTAAGAGATGGGACCCTATCCTTAAGTGTTCATGGACATGGTTAACACAAAGTACCATCAAGGAGAGAAATTAGAAGAACCATGTGATGTGCAAGCCTAGAATTCAAAAATTCCATATAACAATAACACAGATGATAGTCTTGGTCAAGGAATTTATAACTGCATAATATAATTGTAACATACATTACACTAGTGGAAACACAAGTACCTACATTAGCAAAGTACAATACAACTATACCCCTAAAACTTACCACAAAGGCATAATCACCTACTTTGGTGGAGTACAATACAACTATATACCCCTCTAACATACCAATGAAGGCACAATCACTTATTATACATTTATTCTACTTGCATCGACATATATGCATTTTTGCATGACAAATTATTATATTCAATCTTTGTTCCAAGTTGATAAATCAATCCATCCAAAGGTTTGACCAAAGGAGAACATGAATCCTTGCAAACTCACTCATAAGTAGTGTTCGTAGATAATAATTCTTTGTAGATACATGTTTTATAAACCTAGGAAAACAAGGTCCAAGTGACAAAAACTAGCATAGTTCATATTCACACACCTCAGTTCAAATTCACATCCCAAGTTTAGTTCCATAGTTTTGCAAAGTAATTTCACACAGGCAGGAGTGACCCAAAATAATAGGTATGTATTTCTATATTCTAAAACATTCATCCAAGGTTGTTCCTATATTTTTTACTGATTATATTCTAGACTTGAAAGATAGAAAAAGAAAGAGTGTAAAAGATTATAATTAAAAAAAAAAGGAAGTATAACACTCCTATCTTTCTAAGTGTCTAAGTAAGCTATAAATTTGTAATAAACTATTGATCTAGAATAAACAAGTCTATTTTGATCTAAACTAATCAAACATAAGAGCTAGGAAATGGTGAATGCAACACATAACTATAAATACTCTAGGAAATGGAAATAAAAACACAAAAATAGAATGCATGCACCTAGTAAATGATGAATCTAAGACTAAATCTAGATTGTAAATACCTAGTAAAAACATGGGACTTCTAAGATTAGTATTTTAAAAAGGTAGTTGGGCTAGCTTTTCTAAGGGTTGTAATTTAGGCCATAAAGGACACAAATGGGGTATGTGCATGGAAATGGGAGGCCAAAAGGATTTCAAAAGTGACCATTATTTTTCCCAAATCAACAAAAACTTATCTTGGATGAGAAATTCAAGATACCCATGCTCAAAATTTCAAGATGTAACAAGAACAAGATTAGTATTGCGTAGAATCTAGTTTGTAAACTATGATTTTTTTAAATGGTGGAGATGAAGAGGGTCAAATAGGGGGAGCACACAAAGTGGTCATGTTTTTGTCAAAAAATTATAACATAATGTTAGGTGTGCCCCCCCTAAAATGTTGGAAAGTTAGTTAACATCACGTCATTTATGCCATATTTTCCTATTAATTTGTAATGAATATATGATTTTTTTTACTAATTTTCAAAGTGGACACATCCTGAAAAATAAAAAATTGAGTGTGGTCCCCCCTTAATTTTGAATAATCAAAAATTATTTTTTTTTGAATGTATATATAATGGAGTCTAGAATGTAAAAATGTAATTTGTTTCACTTTTGAATGAGTAAATAAAAAATGACACCTAAAAAATTATAATAAGTTTTCGGATAAAAATGAAGACACTACCAACGTAAATTAAAGCTCAAAACCTTAATATATTTGAAATGTAGAAAAAAAATTACGTGGTTAGAAAGGTAAGAGAGAGCTTTCTATTATTTTTGGTATTTTTTTAGAATAATGTCTTAAAATGTGCAAACCTAATGGAGAGCATTCTCAACATTTAATTAATTTTTCATGTTGTATGCAAAACATGTCTTTGGGCACCTTACATATAGGCCCAACCCTTTGGATTAAATATCCAAGCCTAAGGGTTGCATTCCAAAGCAACTTCAAATGAAACATGTTCAAGTTATAACATGTGTGTGTGTTATAAACATGTTATAAATTCAAAAAAGGGAGCACTTTGTGTGGTTTTAAGGAAAATATAGCATGAGAATGTAATGGCACAGTATTTTTGAGCCATTTCGATCCATAACACTAGCACGTTATAACACACTCACAATTTAGCCACTTTTTGGCTTCCCATCTTGGTGCACATACCCAATGGTTTCTTTCCTAAATCTCCTAAATTCTTTTGTGTAGCTCCACCTTTAGTTTGTAAGAATGTTTTCACTTGAAATTAACCTCTATAGCCATCAATATGCACAAAATCACTTGAACTAACCTAGGATAGGATAACCTCAAAGGAACAACACAAGAGGGTCAAAGTATGCAAAATATACAAGGTTTAAAGGAATGAGGATTTCAAATTTATAATAAAATAGACAAGGGTTTTGATGGCTAAGGATGATGGAAAGAAAGTAGGAGACCAATATGACAATGGAGGTAAAGAAGCTAATGTTGGTCAATGGAAAATTACTATGGCATTAGAGGAAGAGTTCTCATGAGAAAGAGATAGACTAAAGATATAGACACTCATAAATGAGCAAGGGGTTTGTGATTCTCCTAGGCATGTGAACTTAAGTCTATAACCACCACTTATAAGATCTAGTAGAAATATGTTTTCATACATGGATTTTCTAGCTCTAAGAAGCTCCAATGGTATGGAAACTCACACATCTATAGTTTTCACAAATTCAAGAAAAAATCTCCAATGAAGGTTGACTTCCTCTTCTATTCTATTATTAGTCTAAACTACTCTAAAAATGTAAAACATAAACTAATCTAATGACTAATCTACCCTAAGCTAATATGATACGAAAAAGGAATAGGAGGAGGATAAGGGTTAGAAAAGGAGTAGGGGGTTAGGAATGAGATAGGGATAGAGAAACAAAATAAAAAAGGGGTGATGCACAAAATATTACTAATCAATTACACTCTCTTCAACACCAAACCAACCTTCATTCATGAATGGTAAATTCTTGTGGTGGGGATAACTCAGCTTTCTAAAAGTTACCTATGCATAGACCTCCCTCAACGAACATCATCATGGACAATGAATTTTAGATATGCACAAATAATGTACTGCCATCTAGGGGTCATAAGCAAACAAACAAAAACACATTCACAAAATTAAGCTAGGGGGCACTCTTCAAGTTGAGATATGACAAACAAAGCCAAAATTAGCACTTCCATCATGAAGAGCCAAAATATATTTACAAAGGGACTAGCTCATATTTATACAACCAAGGGTTCAATCCTTGTGCAATGGTAACCAAAGGTAACCTAGGAGAATTTACAAAAGAACAAAGAATTAGGGGAAGGGATAGATGTTGGAAGCACCACTCCATCTACTTCATGATGTACAAGAGATACCAAATTAATGGTTGAAAAGGAGCACACACAAGTGGTTAGGAATGTGAACACTAACCTTTGGATTGATGGTGGCCTATATTAGGTGCATGCACCTTCTATAATATTTTTTTAAATTGATTATATATTACTAATAGAAATATATGGAATACAATATGAGTTCCAGTCCCCTAGGGAATCAAATAACCAAGATTACAAAATGTTTTGAACAATATCAAAAAGTCCAATCACCATTGAGATCACAAGGACCTCAAGACCAAAGAAAGAACCATATAACAGTAATCTGCATGTTGTTCCCAAGTGGATACATAGTATAGAACATCCTTCTTACCATCCAACTGCAACAAAAAACCTAGTATGCCAAAGTACGCTATATGTTGTACCCAAATGGATACATAGCCCAAAGCAACATTGTGACCATCCATCTACAAGAAGGAATCAATTATGCCAAAATAACCTCCATATATGATAATACCATCAATCTCCAAAAAGGAACTTGCTTAGCCAAAGTATTCTCCTGTTTAGGAGGAAAAAGAGGGGTTTCAATTTCAAGGGTAAATCCTCCTTTCACTCCAACATTCAAGGTGATGAAGGGGGTAAATCATAAAACACATAACAACAAAAATTGCACATAGAAAATAGAACTTTGTTTTATTGATTTGGACAACTCATTACATTACAGAAGCTCAATTGCAATCAGAGGAATCAATCCTCCACAGGTTGCAACACACTACAACTACACATCACCAGGCTCTGGAATCTTCTACCTTCTATAACCCCAAATCAGCTAGGGTTTCTGTTTTCCCACCTATTCTTGACTCACACTTTCCCCCTTAACTCTACTACCACCCAGGGTTCCCAAAATAGTCATAAAAAGCACTTTTTGGTGGCCACCAACTAAATTTTGAAATTTGCAACTCCCTCCAAAAGTGGGTCAACTTCTGGGAAGCATAACTTTTGATCCGGGTGTCTGATTGGTGAACCGTTTTAAGTGCCAAAAAGATTGTGATGTGAACTATCATGTCAAAAATTCATTAATAGATTTTCATCAACTTTTTAGGATGTTATGGGATGTTTTAGTGCCTCATATCTTGTTTCAGAAAATTTTAGGGGCTTTTTGGAAAACATAAACTTTAATATCTTTCAGCTCACAAAAGATCTTTGCCTAATTCCTTTGCCAAAGGTCTTATATTTCATTCATGAAGCTTTCTGTAAGTTTTTGTTTCAATCCATGCCCAAATGCAAACTATCCTAAAATAGCAATTAAACTTTCCAAAACAGGCAGGTTGTTATTTTTAGCAGTTTGGAAAAATTGAAAGTCCTACATCATTATTCAAAAGGTTATGGAACCAAAAATACTAATTATGGAATGAAATGAAAACAACTGCAATGATGTTGAATCAACTTCTTTTTGGGTGATGCAAGATTGCCCTTATACCACTAGATGCTCCTGCATCAGACACCTAGGGTAATTTGAGAAGTGACCCTGTCACGTCTCAGGTGTTTGTTTGAGGAAAACCCAAATGGTCAACCTCTGCCTTAGACAACCAAAAAGAATCTTCAACAGGCCTTCCTTTCCATTTCACCAGATATTCTTCATATTTCCTGTTCTGAGTACTTCTTCCCACACAGCTATCCAAGATCTCTTATATCTCCTCCGTTGAAGTAGATGCCGAAATACTCCTTGTTCTTGTGTCGGTCCATCCTCTGTTCCACCTTCATGATATTCTAATAAATCAACAATGTTAAAAATAGGGGAAATATTGATCCCACTCAGTAGCTCTACCTCATATGCATTTCCTGAATCATGATTCTTCAGGGTTCTGTACAGTCCAAATGTCTACATTTTCAACTTATTATATGTTCCAATTGGGAACCTTTATTTTCTCAAGTGAACCATGACTTCATCTCCTACCTGGAACTCCTTATATCTCCTCTTCTGATCTGCCTTAGCCTTGTACTAAATGTTCAGCTTATTAATGTGCTTTATCACCTCTTCATGCAAGTTCCTCAGATGTTCTACAAAGTCTTCAGCTTCAGCACTTGTCTTTTCTCCTTTGTCTAGCTTCCTTAACTCAGAAGCATTTTTTGGGCTATTGCCATATATAATCTGGAATGGTGATTTACCAATACTCCTATTGACAGAATTATTGTAAGCAAATTCTACCTGTGGTAAAATCAAATCCCATCCCCTAGGCTTATCTCCTACTAAGCATCGTAGTAGGTTACCCAAACTCTAATTCACCACTTCCGTCTGTCCATCAGTCTGTGGATGGTGTGTAGAATTGAACTTCAAATCTGTTTTCAACTTCTTCCATGATGTCCTCTAGAAATAACCAACAAACTTGGTACTTTGATCTGAAACTATGCTCTTTGGTAGACCGTGTAATCTCACCACCTCTTTGAAAAATAATTCAACAATATGAACAACATCATTAGTCTTCTTGCAAGGAATGAAATGTGCCATCTTCAAGAATCTATCCACCACCCAAAAAATGGAATCATGTCCTCTCTGTGTCCTTGGTAAACCAAGAACAAAATCCATACTAATATCATCCCATGGCTTCTCTGGTATAGGTAATGGCTGATATAGACCTGTATTCTAACTTGCTCCTTTCGCCATCTGACATACTCTGCACAAACTTCCTCACATCCTGCTGCAACTGTGGCCAATAATAATTTTCACCAACAATAGCAATGGTCTTATCTTGACCAAAGTGTCCAGCCAATCCCCCACTATGCTTCTCCTTAATTAAGTTTTCTCTCATGGAACCCCTTGGAATGCACAACTGGCTTCCTCTAAACAACATGCCATCTTAGATTATGAAATCCAACCATTTTTTCCTATCCAAAGTAACAGGTTCCAAAAAAGCTTTCCAAGCCTCTGCAAAATCTGGATCTTCTTGATACAAACTCTTGATCTCATTGAACCCAACAACCTCTATCTTCATTTCTGTCAACAAATTTTGCCTTTTGCTTAAGGCATCTGCAACTCTGTTGGACTTCCCACTCTTGTGCTTCAAAACAAAAGTATAACTCTGCAAAAAATCAACCCACTTTAAGTGCCTTTGATTCAACTTTCCTTGACTATTAAGATACTCTAAAGCCTAATGATCAGTATATAAAACAAACTCTTTTGGCAACAGATAATGTCTCCATTTCTTCAAAGCTTGAACTATAGCATAAAATTCTTGATCATAAACAAAATACTTTTTATTGGCATCATTAAGCTTCTCACTAAAATAGGCAATGGGCTTACCTTCTTGACTCAAAACAACTCCTATAGCACTAAGACTAGCATCACAATCTACCTGAAATACCTTATTGAAAGCTGGAAGTGGCAAAATAGGTTGCTCTGTGACTTTCTGCTTCAATGTATCAAAGCTTGTCTTCTCCTTTAGTCCATCTGAACTCTTTTCTATCCCCTCTCATTGTCTCAGTCAGGGGTGCACAAATGCTACTAAAATTTCTGATAAACTCTCTGTAAAAACTTGCCAAACCATGAAAAGATCGTACCTCTGTTGCACTCCTTGGCGTAGGCCATTCAATGATAGCCCTCACCTTCTGTGGGTCCATCTTAAGACCTTCCTCTGAGACAACAAATCCCATGTATACCAACTCTTTCTTTGCAAAACTACATTTCTTTAGATTAATCAGCACCTTCTCCTCCCTCAGCTTCTCTAAAACTCTTCTGATATGCATCAAATGCTCATCCCAAGTCTTACTGAAAATCAAAATATCATCCAAATAAATAATAACAAAACTTCCCAAGAATTCTTTCAGTACCTCATTCATGAGCCGCATGAATGTGCTCGGAGTATTGGTTAGCCCAAATGGCATAACTAACCACTCATACAAACCTTCCTTGGTCTTGAAGGCCGTCTTCCATCCGTCTCCTTCTCTAATTCAGATCTGGTGATACCCACTCTTTAGATCAATCTTTGTGAAGTACTTGGCTCCACTCAAACAATCCATTATGTCATCCATTCTGGGTAATGGAAATCTATACTTGATTGTGATCTTGTTGATGGCTCAAGAATCTGTACACATTTTCCACTCTCCATCTTTCTTCGGTGCTAGTACTGTATGTACCGCACATGGACTTAGGCTCACTCTTATCAGCCCCTTCCTTAACAGCTCTTGAACATGTGTGTTCATCTCTTCACTCTCTGCAAGGGTCATTTTGTGGGCTGCCTTATTTGGCAAACTAGCTCCTGGTATCAAATCTATTTGATGACTTATCTTCCTCATCGGTGGTAAACCATCTGGTACATTATCAGAGATAATGTCTTGAAATTCTTCCAACATATCTGAAACTTCTGCTGGTACATCTTCACATTTCTCTTGACTAATCTTAGGAATCAATGCAAAGCAATGACACTCATGCTTCATACCCTCCAAAAATTTCCTACCATCTACCAAGTAAATTCTGGCAATACGACATACCTTTTCTTCCACCTCATTCAAGGGCTTCAACTTATGATGAACTCCATCCTTTGTTAGGGAATATGTGTTTGCATGGCCATCATGGACAGCGCTCCTATCATACTACCATGGCCTCCCCAACAACATATGACATGCATCCATCAGTATGATATCACACAGCACCTCATCCTGGTAGTCCCCAATCTTGAAATTCACTAAACACTGCTCATTGACCAAAGATCTGTGGTCCTTCTACAACCATGCAATCTGATATGGATGTGGATGCTTTCTTGTTGTCAATAATAATATCACAACACTTACCTTCACATTTGCACCTTATGCGGAATAAACTCTTCCTCTGATTTGGTTCTTTCTCCTCAATCAGCAAGGTTCTTCTGACAACTAGGGTTTCTCCCCTTTCAGCATCTTTAAAATACTCAGAATGTGCATCTTCATCTATATGTGCAACTCGTGCATTACCTTTAGGTCTTCTATTTGTCCTTCCTTGATGTTGCAGACACTCGTATGCCCTTCTTCTCCACATTGGAAATAAGTTCCTCTGAAACCTCCTTTTCTAGGTCCTTACCTAGGTCTACCTCTTCCTCTTCTTCTTTGTTCACCATTGTTCTGGTCACGAGGGTGGTAGGTATTATCTCTTCTCTGATTTCAACTAGTGCCAACTTCTTCACTTTTCTTTGAATCTTCATTTTAGCCTCCATAGGGTCTTCCACCAGTCCTTCCACCTTGACTTCTTCCCCTTTGCTTGCTGTCAAATCTTTTATTCAGCTTCTCTTCCACCTTCAGGGAAAACTGGTATGCATCTTCTATGGTGGTCATTCTAACCAGGCTCAGCTCCTCTTGAATACTTGGCGTCAACCCATTAATGTAACATACTACCTTCTCCTTGTTGGGCTCTGCATGGCCTATCCTGATAGTAATCTTATAAAACTCCTCTGTATACTCCTTAACAGACTTGTTACCTTGCTTCAGTCCTTATAGCTTCTTCAGCAGCTCCATCTCATAGTCCACAAGAATGAACTACTTCTTCAGTTTCTCCACCATCCAGTCCCATTTGGTTATCTTTCCTTTTCCTCTTCTGTTCCTCTCTAATTGGACTTCCTTCCACCAAATACTGGCATGGCCCTTTAATTTTGTTTTGCAAACTTGACCTGATCTGGGTCTTCCACATCTTCATACTCAAAATACTCCTCCATGTCATTGATCCAATCAATAAGTTGTTCTAGATTCAAATCTCTAGAATATGTAGAAACTTTGATCCTGGGCCTCTTTCTGATCTTTGAAATGGCCCTCAACAACCTAACTTTTGCAGGATCTCCTGTAGCTTCTTGTTCTTCCTCAAATAGCTCTTCTTAAGCTTCATCTTCGCTTTCTTCTCTTGTTCTCAGCTCAAACCCTCTTTGTAGCTCCTCTTGCAATGCATCAATTTGTCTTTGCAGGGCTCTAAAACCCTCTTCCATCAAAGCATTCTTCCTGATACAATTTCTTTGTGGAGGCATCTTGATCTCCATAGCAAACCCACAACCTTAGGTCCTAGTGCAAACTGCCTCACAGTCAGTGATCTGTCTATACACTCAGGAACCCTTGCTCTGATACCACTTGATGAAGGGGGTAAATCATAAAACACACAACAACAAAAATTGCACATAGAAAATAGAACTTTCTTTTATTGATTTGAACAACTCATTACATTACAGAAGCTCAATTACAATTAGAGGAATCAATCCTCCACAGGCCTGCAACACACTATAGCTACACATCACCAAGCTCTGGAATCTTTTACCTTTTGTAACCCCGAATCAGTTAGGGTTTATGTTTTCCCACCTATTCTTGACTCACACTTTCCCCCTTAACTCTACTACCACCTAGGGTTCCCAAAATAGTCATAAATAACACTTTTTGGAGGCCTCCAGCTAAATTTTGAAATATACAACTCCCTCCAAAAGTAGGTCAACTTCCGGGAAGCATAACCTTTGATCTGGGTGTCTGATTGACGAACCGTTTTAAGCGCCAGAAAGCTCACGATGTGAACTATCACGCCAAAAATCTATAAATAGATTTTTGTCAACTTTTCAAGACATTATGGGATGTTTTAGGGGCTTTTTAGAAAATAGAAACTTTAATATCTTTCAGCTCACAAATGATCTCTGCCTGATTCCTTTGCCAAAGGTCTTATATTTTAGTTATGAATCTTTCTGTAAGTTTTTGCTTCAATCCGTGCCCAAATCCAAACTTTCCTAAAATAGCAGTTAAACATTCCAAAATAGGCAGGTTGCTATTTTTAGTAGTTTGGAAAAACTAAAAATCCTACATCATTATTCAAAAGATTATGGAACCAAAAACACTAATTATGGAATGAAATGAAAACAACTACAATAATTTTGAATCAACTTCTTTTTGGGTGATGTAAGATTGCCCTTACACCACTGGATGCTCCTGCATCACAAGGACATAATCGAGTGAAGCCACAATCTCTTGCAAGAGGGCTCTTCTACAGATTTAGTGTCCTTTAGAACAAAGAGGAAACTTGGAATTTTCTAACTAATTTATCAATTATAGTGCAATTATGCTTAAAACCCTAATTTCATAAAATTGTAAACAAACAAACAAATCTTGACAAATGCTCACACACAGAGATATCAAATGGCAATTGGATACATACCAAATTTTGAGATTCAGTGTATGGAAAAGTTGGGGACTAATGAGCGAGCACCAGAGTCCAATGTACCAGTTTCTATTGGGATTTCTGAAGAATGTCTGCAAGTCAATTCTATTGTTCTAGAGATTTTATTATTTCAGGATCCAAGGACTAATGAGTGGGCACCCTAGTCGAGGTCTTGATTTTCCACTTTCCTTTGCACTTCTGACAATCTGTTATGCTTTCCTGCAACTTCACTTCTTCCGCTTTCGTAACCTGTAACCTGTAATCACAGAAAAAGGGGTTAGGGGTTGTGGTGTTTAGAGGCTAGTCTTAGTCAAGCCCCAGAAAGACATTCAAGTCTTTTGAACACCGTTGTTAGATAAAGATTGTGTATCCCTATGGGATAGAGGCAAAATCCAAATGATAAATTATTGAAAACATAAATAAATGTCACCTCAGAGGCGTAGCTTGCATATAGATGAAACTCTTCACATCATAAGAAGATGAAGCCCAATCTACATAACAAACACAATAACAAGACAAGTCTGCTTTGCAACAATGAATATCTTAAATGCTCTAAAATCACAAGTGTGCCAAAAGTTCATAATCATCTTCTCTAGTTTACAAATGAATCCCTAAACATGCTTTTATATGCAACTAAACACATTCCCGCTAAGAATTTCATAATTCAAACTTAAGGTGTTGGCATAGGACCTAACTAATGGTCACATAACCAACACTTGAATTTTGGTCCTGACCTAAAATAGGGCATGACTAGGGTGCAGGTGCCCAAGTCCTCCCTCTCTATTTCAGTTAGGACTTGTCACCATAGCACCCCCTAGGTCCTATTTGCTATAAAACTTAGGGTTTTTCTCATCGGGAGTTAACATGAATATGCAAGATGATAAAAATGCTTTCTAAAGGCCCTGAGAGCTAAATCTTAAGAGGGAAAAGTCCAAGGGGGACATTTTCTAACGTAACATCTCCATATCATAACATACCATCTATATGTATTGCAAAAAGAGACTAATTATGAGTATAATTGTTATCACCCAGACTTGCACCCTTGCGTATAGTTGTGAAACCTCAGTAATCTGGAGTAACATGGGAATGATCTCTAAGTGTGGGACTTTGCTAAATGAGATTAGACCTCCAGAGAAGGTCGGCTTCCTTAATTGGTTATCACCTAAAACTACTGAATCTTAAGAGGAAAAGAGAGAAGGAATGCTTTAAAGTGAAGGATGAAACAAAAGCTTGAAAACAAAGGGTGATTCACCAAGTTTAATAAAAGAACCCTCACAATACTGAGGAAATGCACAGCATAACCAAATATAACAAGCAAACATACACAAATTCAATTGATCCTAGCAAAGGTGAGAAACTAGATGATTGAGAGGAACAGAGACATTCGCAAATAACCATATGCAGATTCACACAAGACTAGAAATTAGTCCAAAGAGCCAAAATAACTTGAGTATATTCAGTGGGAAGGCACAGTTACAGTATAGAAGGCTCTGTTTGGAAACAGAAAGCCTGAATGCTAAAAATTTTCCAACCTTATTTACATCATATGAATGCATATATATAGCATTCCAAACTAACCTAGGTTAGTTACAAAAATGTGCTCTAAGAGCTGTCTCAGAAAATATCTACATTTAGTGACTGTCCAGCCGCAGGAGTTATGGTGCCAAATATCTGGCAGTGGGCAGATAAAAGATATTTTAAGTCTTCAATGCAAGTTGCTACATCATCTATCCTCAGCAATGCATACCTTAAAATATCTGGAATAGGACAGTGGAGAAATATCTTTTACCATCAATGTGAGCAGCTTCCATTACCTACAGAAATAAATGCGAAAAATATCTGCATCCTGCCCCAAAAGTCACTGAAACGTCCACGGCCCAAAAAATGCAAGGTAAGATCTGAAAATGGAAAGGTGACAAAACTCCTGAAAACCCTACCAAATGAAAGAGGGGACCAAAATATGCATCTTTGTCTCTTACAGCATGTCAAAAATCACCAGGACGGAGGAGATACAGGCGGTCAAAGTTTTGGTCAACCGCCTGTATATATCGCTTGCATCTATTGCCTAAATTGGCATCCAAAACCTTCTCTACAACTCCTTTGTATATGCATGCTGCCTTGTATATCGGACTTGAATTTGCCCTTTGAATTTTGAAATTGTATATGCATACAATTTTCCTTTGTATATGCGGGCCCCACCATTTGTATGTTAACTTGCATGTATGTCTGCCGCTATGTGGCACCGTCTGATTCATTGCTGAGCTGGTTTAAGGTGCATCACTAAAAACTGTATCTACTTTTTGCATATTGCAATATACAAGCACAATTGTACATGCAAGCCGCGAACTTCAAATTTTATGAAATAGCCTGAAAAGATGTTGAAATCCAGCTTATAAAATTCCTTTGTCTATTTGCTTGTATATCACAATATACAAGTGCCAAATATACAAGCCATGGACCCCAAAAATTTATCAATTGCTTTGACTACTGGGTCGGATCCGTCTTGTATTACTTTCTTTGTATATTTCCCTGCATATTCAAATATACAAAACACTTATACATATACAAGGCGGACCCGAGACCTGAAATGCTGAATTTGATCTTCGATTCAAGTCTGCCTTGTATATGCACAGGCCCCACCTCTTATACATTTGGCCTTGTATGTTTCTCTATATGTTTCTTTTGTATGTGCAAACATACAAGCGAAATATACAAAGAAACATACAAGGTCGAATGTACATTCCACTGTAGCGGATGCACTTGTATGTCAAACCTTGTATCTTTTCGTTGCATGTGCAAACATACAACATAATAAGCATTTGAAACCTAATATGCATTGAGGGAATATTCCTATAATGTATCTCCTACTTTGTATAATTTTCTTTGTATGTTTCGCTTGTATGTGCAAACATACAAGCGAAATATACATTCTCTTTTGTATATGCGCTGATATACATTCCATTGTTCACATGCATATAATCGGCCTTGTATATTTTGATTGTATGTTGGGTTGTATGTGCGAATATACAAACCCGATATACAAAGAAAATATACATTTGCAGAAAATACTAGGAATCTACCTTGTATGTAACCGTTGCATGTGAAGACATACAACACAATATGCATGCGGAACCCGATATACATTGAGGGAATATTCTTGGAATCTGCGATAGATTCCCTCAATGTATATGCATTTCCTTGAGCCCGATATGCATTCCAAAATGTATACAACTTACCTTTTTCATCATTTTCTAAGGTCGATAGAGATTTGCAAGCCCACCAATGAACATTTGAACTGTATGTTGACCAAAACTTTGACCATAAATAATTTATTTATTTGGCTGAATTTCAGGGTGATGTAAAAAGCAAACCTACCCTTTTTTTTCAAGCTCTTTCCAATGGTAAGGTTTTTTAGGCAAGGCTTTTTAGGAAATTTGGCACTTTAAGCTTTATAGGAACATTTTCCAAAGGATTTTCAAGGAAAAGTACCAGGTGAACTGTTTAGCTCTGGACAAGGGAAAATGGGTCAACAATTTGGCAACTTCTATGGGATGTTTGCCCACTAAAAAAATGGGACCAATGGCCTTAAGTATCCATTGGGCATAGGGTCAAGTCAAAAACATGCTGGAAAGTTGAATCCTACCCCCAAAACACAAAAAGGAGAAGAGACCTGCATTCTCCTAATGACAATGCAGCCTGTGCAGAAGCACTTAGGGAAAACAAAAATCTAAACTAAGGTGCAGCAGCACTTATTGAAAGCATAGAGGCCTAATCTACTGATTTACAAAGCACTCATACCTCAAAACACCTCTTTAAGTGTATCCCATTGACTGGGATAGGCAAATTTTGTCCATTCATGCTTGATAACTGAAATGGATTGTGCTCTTTGCATTCAGTAATGAGAAATGGGCCACTCCACATGCTGTCAAACTTGGAATGCTTTCCTGGTCTACTTTTCAATTCATCCCATTTGAGCACCATGTCCCCATTCTAAAGTTCCTGGGGGTGGCCTTCTTATCAAAATTTTTTTTTGTTTGAAGCTGATGATATTCCATAATCTTCATAGCCTTGTCTCTGATTTCTTCAAGCTCCATAAGCTAAGCATATCTGATAGCCATGGGATCTCCTGCTTCAAACATTTCCAGCTGATTCATAATGTCTAATGTTGGCAGCTCTACAGAGACAAGCAATCTTGCTTCCTTCCTATAGACTAACATAAATGGAGAGTTTTCAATGGAACTTTTAGGAGTTATTCTGTCAGCCCACAAGGCATATTTCAAATTAGTGTGCCAGGTCCTCTGGTTGTCCTCTATTGATCTTTTAATAATTCTTATTCGTAGATTCAACCAAACCATTACCCTGTGGGTAATAATTGGATGAAGTACTTAGATAGATCCTATTTTTAACAGCCTAGACAGTTATTTTCAATCCTACAAAGGCCAAAGCATTGTTAGAAATGATTGACTCAGGCACTCCAAATTTGGATATCAAATCATGATAAAAATTCAAGACAACATTTTCATTGGATTCCTTCAGGGCCACTGCTTTCAGTCCATCTTGTGAAATAATCTGTAGCTGTAAGTATCCATCTATGGCCTGCACTTGATGGTGGGTTAATAGGACCTATAAAATCAATGCCCCATCTCATAAAGGGCTGCTCTACCTGAATTGGCTGCAGAGGTAAAGCTGGCAGCCTTTCCTTTCCTGTAAAAATGGTACATTTTATACATTTTCTAGCCCATGCATGGGCATCCTTAAATAAGCTGGGCCAATAATAGCCAGCTCTCATTACTTTCTAAGCAGTAGTCCTTGGGGCAAAATGGCCCCCTGTTGTTCCATCATGAAACTCATGAAGCACTTTATCAGTCTGATCATAATCAATGCATCTTAGCAATACACCATTAAAATCCTTTCTGAAAAGGATGCCATTTATTAAAACATATGGAATGGATTGCAGTCTAAAATACCTTCTTCTAGTTCTATTTATACCTGCAGGACATTTACCAGTTCACAAAAGTTGAGTCATGTCATTTACCCAACTAGTGCCTACTGTTGTTGTATCATTCTAATGCTCCTCTTGAATAGTCAGAAGCACCTCTGCTTCTTTTTCTATTTCATTCTCTAAACTGGTAGTGAGTTGCTCACTGAGTCCTCTACCTCTGACAAGCTTGGTTATCTTGATCTCCATGTCATATTCCATGACTTTGGTTACCCAACCAGCCCTTTTCTCACTAACATCTTTACTCAATAGGAACTCCTTCACACTGGGATGAGCAACCATCAAATGTATCTTGTTATTAGAAACAAGGTGTCGAAACTTCTTGAGGCTCTTTATCATTGCTAGGATGTGTTTCTCAACAAAGCTATACCTTTGCTCGTACTCCTCCATCCCTTGGCTAAACAAAGTGATTGGTTGCTCAAAACCTTCACTCTACTTCTGTACCAGGATTGCAGAGATTGTATCCAGGCCACCATAAGCATATAAGATAAAATCCTTGGAGAAATCAGGGTTTATCAGAGTTGGTGCAACTGCTAATGCCTCCTTGATGGACTTGAAGCTGAGCTTGGCCTCCTTCGTCCAACTAAAAACTATGTTCTTCTTTAACATAGACATTAAAGGCTTCAAAAGATTCGCAATCTCAGGGATAAACCTTCGCAGAAAATTAATTCTGCTAATAAAACTTTGAAGCCGCTTCTTGTGACTAGGTAAAGGCAGCTCTAGAATAGCTCTTACCCTTTTAGGATCAATGGTAATGCCTTCCTTTGACACAACATGCCCTAACAACTTGCCTTTGTGCATAGCGAATATGCACTTCCTGAGATTGAGAGATATCCCAAATTTCTTGCATCTATCAAATACTAGCCTCAGATGAGATAAATGTTCAGCTACATTCTTGGAAAAAACCATGATGTCATCCAGGTATACCAGCACCAATTTATACATCAAACCCTTTGGAAAGTAGAGCCAGCATTCGAGAGGCCAAAAGACATTCTTTTATAGGCCATGGTACCCCATTTGGTGGTGAAAGCAGTCTTGAACGGATCCTCCTCCTTGACTAACACATGATTGTAACTGGAAAACCCATCAAGCAAAGAAAACCTTTCTGAGTTAGCCACTACCTGCAGAATTTGCTCCATTGAAGGCAATGGGTAGTGATCTTTTAGGGAGGCTCTATTGAGGTCTCTGAAGTTGACACATAGCCTAATCTCTCCATTCTTTTTTCTTACAGGGACAAGGTTGGAGACCCAAGAAGTATGCTTGATTGGAAAAATGATTTTCCCTTCAATTAGCTTAGTCAGTTCTTTAATCATTAGAGGCTCGAGCTTTGGATTTAAAGGTCTTTGCTTCTACCTCACAGGTTTAGTACCTGATTCTAACTCTATGGTGTGCTGGGCAATCTGAGGGTCGAACCCCTTTAAGTCTGAATAATCCTAGGCAAACACCCCTTCAAATTCTTGGCAGAGAGCAATAAAAGCTCTTCTGTCCTCAGCTGAGTAGATTTTACCAATTTTAAGAAGCTTACCTTTAAAAATCTCCAGCTCTTCATAATGCTCTTCTTTAACCTGCATGCTAATCTTGCTTTTCTTCAGTTGATCATCTGTACTAAAAATAGATTCCAAGGTTACCAATCCCTTGGGTAGCTTGTTTGTCCTCAACTAAACAAATTGATCATTGACATATTGTTGTTTAAGCTTATCTTGATTTATCACAGAAATTTCATCTTCCTCGAACAAGAAATGCAGGATCTACTCATCACTTTCAAAAATTTGCCAATGAATATTATTGTCTAGGACAGAAGGCCCATCAACTATTTTGAAATGAGGCTGCACCTTTTCTCGTTGAATATCACTAGGGATATCAAACTGAGCTCCAACTGTAGCTAACCTATCAGCATGGGAGTTCTGATTTCTTGGAATGGAAATCATATTGAAAGCATCAAACTCTTCAATCATGTCCCATACCCTATGTTTGTAGCATTTCAGAACATCATTTTTTGTAAGATGTAGTCCTCTTACCTGATTTACAATTAGTTCACTATCCCCAAACACTTGTAAACAACCAATCCTTCTCTTTCTTGCCCATTGTAAACCCTAGATCAATCCTTCATATTCAGTAGTGTTATTGGTGCACGAGAAAGCAAAACGGAAAGTAGCATAATATCTCTCACCTTGGGGAGATACAAGCATTGCACCACCACCAGATCCATTTCTACTCCTCGAGCCATCAAAGTACATTTTCCATACTTCTCCTTGCTGCTCTGTTTGTTGTTCTACATCTTTTACAAGATTTGGTATTGCTGCTTCAGGTTCATGTAGTATGTAAACCCCCATACCATTTTCTTGAATATGTGCCTCAGGATCATCTATAACATTTTCTAAGGACCACTCCCTTAAGAGTACCTCTGGTATGCTTTCAGCTTGTAGTTCTTGAGCAGCAACAAGCTCAAGATCATCAGAAATAATGCAATTTGCATTAACAACACTCGGTGTGCAAGGCTCTATGTGATGATTTGAAAGTAACTCAAATTTTAAAGTTACTTTGGTGCCATATCTGGTCCTAAAAAATATGTGGGACTAGTATGAGGATAAATATCCTCGTATCTTGGTTGTAAATTCTCTTGATAAGCACATGGCAAAATAAGGGGGCAAATCTATGATGAACACCTCCTGTGAAATGGAAACATTTGGGCAAGTGTGCAGAGTGAGGCCTAGGTCTTTTATTATACCCACAGTATTAACAGATGTGCCATCTAATTGGAGTACACCCTTCTCAAGAGGCTAGTATTTGAGCCCTAATTGGTCTGCAATTTGTTTAGGCATCACGGAACTGTTTGCTCCACTGTCCACCATACAATTATGTACTAATTTGTCTCTAATTATTAATGATACATAGAATGGGAGTGGTTTAGCACTTTGGTTTGGCTATTTGCTGTTATCCTAGGATGAATTGGTGAGGACAGCCCTATTTAGGTCAACAGTCGTATCTTTGGATACTTTCAAATCAGACAAGGTAGATTGCAATATGTCTTTTTGGCCTAGGATGGCTAAAGAATCCCACATAGACATTGTCACATTCATCTTCTTCATATTTTCAATAATATTGAAAGGTGGAGTGACACCTTTTGTTGTGATTTTGTAGCAGCAACCTCTGCTTGCAAATGAGGCATTTCTCTTGTTGTTGCTAAAGTATTTCTTTGTAGAATATGGGGAAATTTAGGTATAGAAGCATCAGTAGGTGTTTTTCCTTTATTTGCTACTTGTTCAATCTTGTAACCCCTCTTCTTAGCTTTTGGATTTGCTGCAACTGAGGTGTTATCACTATTTATGCCATAGAACTCACCTTCTTGCCAGTTCATGAAAGTAGAATCTCCTTGAGGTTTTTCTTGTTGTTGCACGGCTCCATCGTTAGGTGTATTTAACTATGGGACTACAACATTTTGCACCATTAAAGCCTGATTTATGACTCCATTTGAACAGGTTGCTTGACTGTGTGGCTGATTACATGGATAGCACCATTCGTACTTAGCCGCAAGATTGTTCTGAGTAGGGACAAGGTCCCTTACTGCATTAATAGGTGTTGGATTATAAGGTTGAAAAGGCATTTGATTTACATTCTGTCTGGCACCTTGGTAGTTACATTGATATGGAGGCCTATTAGCTTGATAAGGCTGATTTTGGCCTTGATATGGCTGTTGATTTTGCCCTTGAGGTTGTGACTGGTAAGATTGTCTGCTCTAGGATTGCTATTTTTTAATGCTCACTAGCACATTGCCAAAAGTTTGCAAAATATTTTCTATTTTCTATTGGCTATTTTTAATATGCTTTAATTCTTGTGATGAGCTAGAAGTAGCAGCTTCAGATTTGGCAGTACTTGGTAGTGCTACAGTAACAGGTAAAGGGGTGAAATATGGAATTGGTAAAGGCATGGAAGCTTGAATTTCGGGGAAGATGGGCATGGGTGGCCTAGGTGCTATCTTTTCGACCTAATTCAAATTATTCTCTGCCCTAATAGCCATTTCATATGCAACAGGAAAACTAGTACCTCCTAATGATTGAATCATTACTAAAATATCACTATTCAGGGCTTTCAAAAAATACAAGAATGCATATTCAGTTAGAGGCCTTACCATGGCAGGAATTCTGTCCCATGTCTTCTAGAATCTAAAGTTAAAGTCCATCATTTTCTCCTAAGGAGCTCTCTTTATGGTGGTCATCTGTTCAACTAATGACAAGTTGTCTGATTTATCCTGAAATTGCTTATTTAACTTATCACCTAGATTATCCTAGGTTGTAATGGTCTGCACTAGTAGGCTCCTAAACCATTGTAATGCTTTTCCCTTGAAAGAAGCAGCCAGTAGCCTAATGGCTACATTTTCTTGGGTGATGTGATGCACTCCACATAGAGAAGCCACGTCTCTAATGTGCTCAATAGGGGTAGTTTGATTTTCCCTTGTGAAATAGGGCAAACTCTTCAAAGCTGTCATGGGTATCACATCATGTATTGTTAAATTTAAAGGGCTGCCCCCATCAAAAGCCACGAATGGCTGATTTCTCACCATTGGGACGGATAGAGGTAGGATAGTTTGGACTGTAGCAAGGACTACAGGTGCAACTGGCCTGAAACTTGGAGGAGTTGACTGTATCCTTTTAGAAGCTGAGGTTCTTACTACAGCTCTGCTCTCCCTTCTAGGTGAAGATAGCTGCAAATATTCAAATGAGCTCGAACTCCTGGTTTGAATCTTTCTCATAAAACATGTATCAATAGGACTGGCCTTCTTGTTCTTCCTCAGTGTGAGTCGCCAGATATGCAAACTTTAACCTCTAAAGGTCTGTAATCACTAGTTGCACATCAAAACCAGCAATACTGATTATTATCTTGATTATGTTCTGACTCTGGTCCCACCGGGCATGCCAAAGTTGTTATCACCCAAACTTGCACCCTTGCGTACAGTTGTGAAACCTTAGCAATCTAGAGTAACATGGGAATGATCTCTAAGTGTGGGACTTTGCTAAATGAGATCAAACCTCTGGAGAACGTTGGCTTCCTTAATTGGTTATCACCTAAAACTATTGAATCTTAAGAGGAAAAGAGAGAAGGAATGCTTTAAAGTGAAGGACAAAACAAAATCTTGAAAACAAAAGGTGATTCACCAAGTTTAATAAAAGAACCCTCACAATACTGAGGAAATGCACAACATAACCAAATATAACAAGAAAACATACACAGATTCAATTGATCCTAGCAAAGGTGAGAAACCAGATGATTGAGAGGAACAGAGACATTCACAAACAACCATATCCAAATTCACATAGGACTAGAAATCAGTCCAAAGAGGCAAAATAACTTGAGTATATTCAGTGGGAAGGCACAGTTATAGTATAGAAGGCTCTGTTTGGAAACAGAAAGCCTGAATGCTAAAAATTTTCCAACCTTATTTACATCATATGAATGCATCTATATAGCATTCCAAACTAACCTAGGTTGGTTACAAAAATGTGCTCTAAGAGCTATCTCAGAAAATATCTACATTTAGTGACTGTCCAGCCGCAGGAGTTATGGCGCCAAATATCTGGCAGTGGGCAGATAAAAGATATTTTAAGTCTTCAATGCAAGTCGCTGCATCATCGATCCTTAGCAATGCATACCTTAAAATATCTAGAGCAGGACGGTGGAGAAATATCTTTTACCATCAATGCGAGCAGCTTCCATTACCTACAGAAATAAATGCAAAAAATATCTGCATCCTGCCCCAAAAGTTGCTGAAACGTCCATGGCCCAAAATATGCAAGGCCATATCTGAAAATGGAAAGGTGACAAAAACTCTTGAAAATCCTGCCAAATGAAAGAGGGGACCAAAATATGCATCTTTGTCTCTTACAGTATGTCAAAAATCACCAGGACAGAGGAGATACAGGCAGTCAAAGTTTTGGTCAACCGCCTGTATATATCACTTTGCATCTGTGTATATATCGCTTGCATCTGCTGCCTAAATCGGCATCCAAAACCTTCTCTGCAACTCCTTTGTATATGTGTACTGCCTTGTATATCGAACTTGAATTTGCCCTTTGAATTTTGAAATTGTATATGCATACAATTTCCATTTGTATATGCAGGCCCCACCATTTGTATGTTAACTTGCATGTATGTTTGCCGCTACGTGGCACTACCTGATTCGTTGCTGAGCTGGTTCAAGGAGCATCGCTAAAAACTATATCTACCCTTTGCATATTGCAATATATAAGCACAATTGTACATGCAAGCCGCAAACTTCAAATTTTATGAAATAGCCTGAAAAGACGTTGAAATCCCGCTTGTAAACTTCCTTTGTCTGTTTGCTTGTATATCGCAATATACAAGCACCAAATATACAAGCCATGGACCCCAAAAATTTATCAACTGCTTTGACTACTGGGTCGGATCTGGCTTGTATCACTTTCTTTGTATATTTTCCTGCATGTTCAAATATACAAAACACTTATACATATACAAGGCGGACCCGAGACCTGAAATGCTGAATTTGATCTTTGATTCAGGTCCACCTTGTATATGCGCAGGCCCCACCTCTTGTACGTTCAACCTTGTATGTTTCTCTGTATGTTTCTCTTGTATGTACAAACATACAAGTGAAATATACAAAGAAACATACAAGGCCCAATGTACATTCCACTGTAGTGGATGCACTTGTATGTCAAACCTTGTATCTTTTCGTTGCATGTGCAAACATACAACATAATATGCATTTGAAACCTGATATGCATTGAGGGAATATTCCTATAATGTATCTCCTGCTTTGTGTAATTTTCTTTGTGTGTTTCACTTGTATGTGCAAACATACAAGCGAAATATACATTCTCTTTTGTATATGCACCGATATACATTCCACTGTTCACATGCATATAATCGGCCTTGTATATTTTGATTGTATGTTGGGTTGTATGTGTGAATATACAAACTCGATATACAAAGAAAATATACATTTGCAGAAAATACTAGGAATCTACCTTGTATGTAACCGTTGCATGTGAAGACATACAACACAATATGCATGCGGAACCCGATATACATTGAGGGAATATTCCTGGAATCTATGATAGATTCCCTCATTGTATATGCATTTCCTTGAGCCCGATATGCATTCCAAAATGCATACAACTTACCTTTTTCATCATTTTCTAAGGCCGATAGAGATTTGCAAGCCCACCAATGAACATTTGAACTGTATGTTGACCAAAACTTTGACCATAAATAATTTCTTTATTTGGCCGAATTTTAGGGTGATGTAAAAAGAAAACCTGCCTATTTTTTCAAGCTCTTTCCAATGGTAAGGTTTTTTAGGCAAGGCTTTTTAGGAAATTTGGCACTTTAAGCTTTATAGGAACATTTTCCAAAGGATTTTCAAGGAAAAGTACCAGGTGAACTGTTTAACTCTGGACAGGGGAAAATGGGTCAACAATAATATTTATAACCACCTATACCCAAATATCTGTAACTATTCACATCAATGGGTGATGAAAAGATGATTATATCAATGTAATAACTAATGCAATACATGTTGAGAATAAGGAATACTGAGAGGGGGGTTGAATCAGTATTCCACAAAACCACTTCTTAACAAATTTATTTATCCAATTTCCAAAGTTAACAATATGAAAGTAGAATAAATATAGAAACACCAACCACAAAGACATAACACATGAACACCAGGATTTTTATGTGGAAAACCCAAATAGGAAAAAACTACAGTGAGTGTTAGCTCACAATATATTAATATAGCACAATACCGAATTACAAAAAGGCTCATTGCCTTAGGGATCACTACCAAGAGAAGGAAAGAAGAAGGAAGAGTGGCTCACTACCAAGTTGAACTACTCAGACTGCATCTACACATGTATGGTTGCAGCTCCAATGAAGCACAGAAATATTGTCTCAATTTAACTCTTCATCTCTGACTGCTCTGTTTCATTGTTCTACTTTTACATAGGAGCAAGATCTCTCTTCTTTTGTTCTTACATAATCACTTTACTTCACATGTTGCATAATCACATTCACATCACACACACCAAATACTACATTCGATCCCATATATATATATCCGTAACACCTAAGATCTTCATATTAGGTCAGCATACTTAGATGAAGTGTATAGTTAATAAACTTGTAGCTTATCAGCTAAATCTATTCATCAAAATACATGGCAGACCTAAATAACATTTGAAACACCTTCTCATATGTTGGCTCCAACTATAGAACCACTTAGGATAAAGTTCTAATCAACAGAACTTACCGCACATAAATCAAACTATCATGTCGACCTCAAACACAGACTGTTAGTGACTTAGTCTAACTGTCAGATCACAACTTTCACTGCAAACCACAATACTTGCTCAAAATCATATCAAAGACTCCTTAGACATCATAGATCATACCTTCAGAACCACAAAAAAAAATATCCTTTAGTAGAAAAATGCGAACCATCAGAACTCAGATTTTGTCATAGTCAAACTCTATCAAATAGTGTAGCGATACTCAGCAACTTGTAACTATCTTTCTAGTAGACTTCAGAACTTACAACTCTAGATTTAGACACTTCATATAAGTGTTTACAACACCTCAAAACCATATATCTAGATATGCAACACCGGAGGAATGCGGACCAAAACAACTGAGTGTACTACTCTGAATAGCACTGTATTTTGTTTTACTAGACTTAGGCCATTTGAAGATATACTTCTGAAACTAATCAAAAGCTAAAACCTTGAATATAAGATCATCTAAGAGTTAGGAACATCATACCAAAACTGCAAACCTTGGTCTTCAACTATGGACCAATGCCAATCCAAACATTGTTCTTTTGTCTCTGCCTCTATACCTTTCTAATACTTAGCCAATATGACTACGTCTTCTTTACCAGACCACAAACTCTATTCCAAACTTGTCCCTTTTCTTGTTTCCATCAATGACAACACTCAATTATTCAACATAGCAATATCTCTTGCCAACAATCTCCCCCTTTGGAATTGATGGAAACACTTAGTGAAAAATGCTTGACTGCCTTGATTGCTACTGCCTTGACTGCTCCCCCTTTCTATATACACTCTATATTTCTTCTCCCCTTGAGATGTTTTCCTATTTTTCACTAATCTTCTTCTCCCCCTTTGACATCAATGGCAAAGGTACAAGTTCTGGAGTTAAAATTTTTCAAAACTACAAAATTTACTATACTCTACCTCATATGTACAGGTACAATCTTCAACTTTATTTTACATGTGCTGGAGGATGTCATTGAAAATGTTCTTAATTTGGGCTAGCTCACCATCCTAGCCTTTCTTAGCATTGTCCAAAATTTGAATATGACCACTAAGTAGGAAAACTACAGTCTCTGCCTTGTGAAGATCAGAGGGTGTGTCAGTAAGTGAAGTTGTTTGTGCTTCAGCTGCAATATTAAACATAGAGTCTAATTTAGGACTGATTAGTCTTCTTAGCTGACACATTATGGTTCTAATTTGATCCCTCTCACCTATTAGATTTCTCAAGTCATTATGAAGGTTAATGACTTGACTTTCCTTGCTGCTAACTAATTCTACTACTGGATCAAATGCCTTAGAAGTGTTCATTAGTTTCTGCTCCAGCTCCTTGATCTTTACTTCTATTTTCTTTGTGACTTCTAGCTAGGATAAAAAAAAATTGTATATATCACTAGCTTCTTTAATGGCACTTTGAATGCTTTTTATCCTATTGTCTAGCTGGGCTTTGTCATTAGTTATCATTTCCTTCACCTCATTCAATCTTTTCTCATTAAAATCTTGCCTAACTTTTATGTCTGCAGATTTCTCAAAGGATTCAAAATGTTTACTTACAGAGTTTATAAGCCCTTTGAGTTGATTTTCTGATGACAAAGAAGTGTCCTTTTGGTATGTTGGCATTATCTTCACCAAAATGCTAGATGCCTCACCAATGAGCTCACTATCCTCTATGTGAGACTTCAACATTTCCTCTCTTGCTTTTGCATGTACAATTGATGCCAATCTAAATTTTTATATAGGGGACATTGTGTCCAAGTTTATTGGACCATGTAGAAACTCATGCTCATCTAAAACTTGTTTCTCTTTCTCCAAAAGTTCTTTAACTAACTCTGTAGTGTCTCTTGGTGTAGTAGAGACTTCTTCTTTTAAGCTCTACTCTGGATCACTTAGATCCATGTCCTTATTAGAGTCCTCCTTTTGTCTTGGTGAAGGATTTTCCTTAGCTTGTTCCTCTTTAGTCCTTTCATTGTCAATTGTTTGATGTCTTGGAGAGGATCTTGTTTCAGTGTCAGCAGCAGATACTTCTTTCTCCTCAGTCACTTTGACATCTTAATCTATTTCTTGATCAAGATTTATTTCTAGAGCAGATGTATCATTTCCAGCATTTGTTTCTTTATTGTCATAGATGGTAGGGAAATTGAATTCCTTTAATGTGTTTAGAGTAATTTCTTCAGTTTCCTTTACCACCTTTTTAATGTCTCCTCCCATAAGAGCATTCATTCTTTTCTTTGACCTAAATTTGTTATGAATTGCTTTGGAAACTTTTACTTTTTCTTCCGGAGTGATTTCCAGACACAGTTTATCAAAGAGTGCTCTCTTAGTTTAGCATCCTTTGCCATGGTTGCTTCCTTTCTTGCAGTCATTATACTTCCCAGAGTATGTGGTAGATCATTAATTATCTCAATTAGGGCCTTGTTGTAGATATTTAGGTATTCTACAACAACCGTTTCAATGATCTTCTTATCCTGATCATTATATTCATCATATAGTTGTGCAATAGGTTTCAGATTGCCATCCACTATTATGGCTTTGAGAACATCTTCAAGGCTTATGGTAGCTTCCTCTATCTGAGGCACATCTTGCTTTTGCATTTTCCCTAGTTTACCCTTACTGGAGAGTTTCTTTTTGCTAGTTCCGAAGGCTTTTGTAGCCTCATTTTTCATCTTCTTTACTTCATATGATTCTATTTCTTCTTCATCCACTGCAATTCTTACATGCATTCTTTTAGCCTTGGTCTTCTTTCTTTTATGACTAGTGGCAAGAGTTTCTATACTTACAGACTGTGTAGAACTGGAGGGGATAGATGCAGCTACTGCAAAGGTAGATCCTCTAGTTCTCCTTCATGTTACCTCTAGTTTTTCTAGTTCACCCTTGGGTTCTTTTGAAGCTCCAATTGATTCACTTTTTCTCTTTTCTTCTACTTCCTTATCATCTTGTGCTTTTTCTCTTGCCTTTTCCACTTGTTCTTTTGTGAACCCATGTTTCAAGGCAATTACGTCTGCCACTTTCTACATTTTCTTAGAGATCTCAAGTTTTCTCACTTCAACAAAGATTTTAGCATGCAATTCCTCATAAGTCCCAAATCTTCCTTCATTGGGATCTCTGGGCTTACTTAACACATGTTGAGCATAATTTTCTAATATTCCTCCATCTACCTCATATACCATGGGCATAACCCATACCATTCTAGGCTCAATGGCCTCCATCAAGCATTGATCTTTTGTTACAATAAAGCAGATAGTGTCCTTGTATTTTTCAAGTACTGCTTTGGGGATTTTTTCCCTGGCTTGCATCAAACTTTGGAAGTTTTTGAAATAGTCCCATAGGGCTGAATTTTGAGCATCAATATTGCCTATACTATTTAGATGATTTCTAATTTGAACTATAGTAGGTTTATCATTTGTCCAAAATAGATTCTTCATACCTGGTAACTCTTGCATGAAGTAAAAGAATAAATAGATAAGCAGCATACCATACTTGAATGGATATTTTTTCGCTTTGGTCTTCCTTAAGTTTTCCTGTTTAAGGTAAAATTTGGATTGTTTAATGTTTTAGTGTTTTAGATGTTTGAATCCTCCTTTCACCCTATACATTCAAGGATCTAGGGTCAAGTAGCAATTCACTATCATACCCTATATCGTTGTGAGATGTAGGGAAACTTGGATTAGGGAATTTAATTATCAATTTCTCTTCTCTTATGCTCAATTGACCATTATTTTCAGGGTTCTGATGTGGAACAGTCAGGGACACTGGAGCAAGCGCCCAAGTCCAAGGTGCCAGTTTCTTTGTGGGATCCTAACTTCCTTCCAACATTGATCAACACTGTAACTCCTATTTTTAGAAATTCAGTTGCAGAGGACACTAGAGCGAGCACCCAAGTCTTGGAAATGCTCAAGTGTCCTGCTTCTCTTCAGATCCTAAATCCTTGATGTCTATTGATCCTTCCCGCAACTTCACTTTTCCCAAATGCGACACTTGTAACCTGCAATCACAAGACTTTGGGAGGGGGTTGTGTGTAGAGGCTTGCCTTAGTCAAGCCTTGGAGGACACTTAAGTCTCTAAGCACCGTTGTTAGATAGAGAGTGCATGCCCTTGTGAGGCAGAGGCAAAAACCAAAGGAAATGATGATGAAAACACAATATAATGTCACCTTGTAGTGAAGATATCATGGGAGGAAGATGCTCTTCACTCCATGATGAATGGATGCTCAAATTTGTAAACACAAACACATAAACCACACAAATCTGCTCTTGCAACACAATGAAAGCCTTGAATCACCTTGAGAATGCCTAAAGTTAACAATGATCAGCTAGTTTACAAATGAATGCCTAAACATGCTTTTATATGTAAATACAAACACTCCCACCAAGATTTTCATAAATTCAAACTTACCATGTTGGCAAAGGACCAAAATAATGGTCATAAATTGACACCCAAAAATTGGGACATCCCTAAAATAGAGCAAGACTAGGGCATGGGAACCCAAGTCCTCCCCCCTATTTTGGGTAGGGTACAAATCAAGGGGTCCTCCTAGGTCCCATTTGTCATGTTACCTAGGGCTCATTCCATCGGGATGCCAAATTATGAAGTAAGATGTCCTAAATGCATGCAAAAGACCTAGGAGCTAAACCTTAAGAGGGAAAATCCCCCAAGGGGATATTTCCTGACGTTACATTTCCATCAGTTGTTGATGGGGTAGTTCACAAAGATCATACTCTGCATCTTCTTTAATCATCTCAAACACTGTGTAGATTCCTATACCGGAGACTAAATTTTCCTGGTTTGAGAAATATACATTGTAGCCAATAACCATGGATGCAAATCTTATTGCATGGTCTTCAATATCATTTATTGTTAGCGCCCTTTTGCCAAACTTTGCTTCAGTGGCTACCATTACTTTATCATTCTTCATGACTTTCAACACTGGTACCGATCCAGTGGAGCATAACCCAATTATTGCCCTTATAGCATCTTTTGTGATCTTAAAGGGTCTCTTGAGCCACATGAATTCATCATGAACCCTGTTCAATACATACTGGATCCACTCATCCTCAGCAAATGTCAGGAAATCAATGTACTGAATGAATTTTTTAATTTCCAATGCCTTGTATTCATTTTTCAAATTGTATCACTCACCGCACAAGTGATCTAGAAATAAATATGTGAGTTTGCTTTTTCCATGTTCTTCTAAGGCAACATGAATATAAGCCCTAACATCCTCTGCATGCAAAACTCTGTGTGGAACTTTTGAAAATGCACCCATCTAATCAACTTTGACTAATTTAAATGGGTGTTTCTTGAATTTAGGTTGTGGTCACTCAGTGATATCAACAACTTGTGGGGTTGCCATTGCAAACATTTAACAGATTCACAATAAAGTTTCAACGGTAAATACCTTGTTATGCCAAGTTAGGGTTTTTTTTGCCTGGATCACTTTGAGTTCTTTGAATCTCTATTGACACTTGAAATCTTGCTTCAGTCTCTCTTGGATATCTAATAGCTCAAATACAAAGTGAGTTAGAAGGCAAATGAGTTTCTTTTTATCCTCCTCACTTGACTTAATCATCATAAATGCTTATTCTCAAAAGTAGCCTGACTTTTCTCTAATAGATACAGTCAATGAAAATTGCTCTGCAATGCACCGTACTGACTCATTTTCTTCTGGATTTTCTTTCATAAGATCTTTCATATCAAATTCCACCACATATCCTCGTGCTCGACTCTAGCACTAACTATTTGGCTAGGGGTTTTGGATTTTTGACACTATTCCCCCTGAGCCAGAGCTCTAAATTCACTTCCCAGAGGAAGTATCTGTACCAAATACTAGTGTGGATCCATCCTTAACTTCAATTACTTCTTTCTTGATCCAGATCTTGTCCATTTCTTTCTAAGTTTCAACTGGATCAACCTTTTCTTTTCCCTTATCATTCCTCTGCTCCATTTTCCTTTCTTCAGTAAAGTAGTTTCTTTTCATATTTTTGCTTCTACAGACTCTTACAATATGTCCATACTTGTTGCAATTGTAGCACACCATATTCCTTTGTCTTTGATTCCTTCTATTGATTGGATTTGATCTGCATTGATTAGCCATATGTCCAAATCTATTGCATGCAAAATACTTTCCATTGAATGATTGACTATTCCTTGCATTGTAAGAACCATTTCTCACCAGATTTCTGCATTCATTTAATTTATGACCAATTATCTTGAAATTGAAACATTGACTAGAGAATCATGAAACATTCTGATTCACTCTACTTTTACATTGAGTAGCTTTATGACCAAACTTATTGCAATTAAAACAATGACCATTGAAATATGGATACCTTTGAGCATTTGGCTGTCTGATCAAAGGTCTTCTAGGTCTTCTTCTTTGATTTCTAAACTAGTTTCCTCTGTTTTGTTTTAACTCAGTGTTTGTTTGACTAGATTTTAAACTTTCTCCTTTCTCAAATCCCAAACCTTGCTTATCATCAGCACTCCTTTGACTAGAAATCATCTCATCAAGGTTTACAGAACTTAGCTTAAACTTTTCTTCATAGCTCTTGGCTGCATCCAGATCAAATTTCAGAAGTAGCACTTCTTTACCCAATTTTTCACATTCCTCTTATTTATCCTTCACAACTTGATTCAGATGCCTTTCAATTTCTTCCTTCTTTTCAACTTCCAGTGTCAACCCATTTAGAAACTCATGTGCTTCATCTAATTGATCATTTAGCTCCTTGCTTTTCTCTTTGAACTTTCTGACTTGCTCTCTTAGCTTTAGGATGCATTCATCGACTTCTTGAATATTAGCTTTTAGATCCCTAATTTCTGCCTCAGATTTCTCAAGATCAATAAGGGCTACTTCTAGTTCCTTGTTACTTTCATAATTTCCAAATCTTCTTGCTGCCATGATTACACCACCCTAGATCTACCTCAAGCTGTTAGACTTCTTCCAAGGAACCTTGCTCTAATACCAATTGTTGAGAATAAGGAATACTGAGAGGGGGGTGAATCAGTATTCCACAAAACCACTTCTTAACAAATTTATTTATCCAATTCCCAAAGTTAACAATATGAAAGCAGAATAAACATAGAAACAAAAACCACAAATAAACATAACACATGAACACCATGATTTTTACATGGAAAACACAAATAGGGAAAAACCACAATGAGTGTTAGCTCACAATATATTAATATAGCACAATACCGGATTACAAAAAGGCTCATTGCCCAGATAAATGCTCACTGCAAGAAAGGTTCACTGCCAAAATAGGCTCATTGCCTAGAGAAGGAAAGAAGGAAGAGTGACTCACTACCAAGCTGAACTGCTCAGACTACATCTACACATGCATGGTTGTAGCTCCAATGAAGTACAAAAATACTGTCTCAAAACTCTTCATCTCTGACTGCTCTATTTCACTGTTTTGCTTTTACATAGGAGCAAGATCTCTCTTCTTCTATTCTTACACAATCACTTTACTTTGTATGTCACACATTCACATTCGCATCACACACACCAAACACTAAATTTGATCCCATATATATGCAACACTTAAGATCTTCATATTAGGTCGACATACTCAAATGAAGCATAAAGTTAATAAACTTGTAGCTTGTCATCCAAATCCATTCATCAAAATACATGGTGGACTTGAATAACATTTGAAACACCTTCTCATATGTCGGCTCCAACTATAGAACCACTTAGGATAAAGTTCTAATCAATAGAACTTACCGCACATAAATCAAACTATCATGTCGGCCTCAAACACGGACTTTTAGTGACTCAGTCTAACTGTCAGATCACAACTTTCACTACAGACCAAAATACTTGCTCAAAATCATATCAAAGAATCCTTAGACATCATAGATCACATCTTTAGAACCACAAACCAAAATATCCTTTAGCAGCAAAATGCGGACCATCAGAACTCAGATTTTGTCACAGTCAAACTCTGTCAAACAGTGTAGCGATACTCAATAGCTTGTAACTATCTTTTCAGTGGACTTTAGAACTTACAACTCTAGATTTGGACACTTCATATAAGTTTTTACAACACCTCAAAACCACATATCTAGATATGCAACACTAAAAGAATGAGGACCAAAACAACTGAGTGTAGTGCTCTAAATAGCACTATATTCTATTCTACCAGACTCAGGCCATTTGAAGATATACTTATGGAACTGATCAAAAGCTAAAAACTTGAATATAAGATCATCTGAGAGTTAGGAACATCATACCAGAACCACAAACCTTGGTCTTCAACTGCGGACCAATGCCAATCTAAACATTGTTCTTCTATCTCTACCTCTGTACATTTCCAATACTTAGCCAATATGAGTAAGTCTTCTTTACCGAACCACAAACTCTATTCCAACCTTGTCCCTTTTCTTGTTGCCATCACTAACAACACTCAATTATTCAATAGTGTCAAAGTACTGGTATGTAAGCAACTGAGTCAAGTCAACAAGCAGTAGGGAGTAAGTAATAGATCTTATTTCATGTTTCCACTTTCACTGTACTTGTCAATTGTTCCAAAAGCACCAATGGGGGTCAATATCTGAAATGAAGTCATTATCTCTAACAATCTCAATAGAAGGTTTAGGTGGAAGAGTGGGCTTCTTTAGAGCTCCATGTCCTCTAGAATTTTATCAAATGTAAAATTCTTATTATATCATTCTTGAAACCTCATACATTTTTTTACAAACTTATCATCAACAGCTCTTGCATCATGTAGCCAAAAACTGGCACTTAAAATCTCACACATTTTTAGTACCGTCTGGCCACCATCCATCAGCTCCAAGAACTCCTTTGAGATCTCTAATGTCATCTGGACCTGCCTGACAACATTGTGGAATATGAGCCTTATAAAAGACTTGGTAAGTACTCTTCTCCTCCCTTGAAAGTATTCTTCATTTCTGAGTTTCCACAAGGCCCATAAGATTTCAGTAGACAAAATTAACCAAAAACTATTATATACTTTGTCAAGACCCATAACATAACCAAACAAGATCTTTTTCCAAGTAAAGATTTATTTTGGATCACACCCTTTAAGACCAGAGAGAAAGACAAACCACACAAACTTTGCAAAAGCACATTCAAAAAAGAGATGCTCAATGGATTCAGGTTGATTACAAAAACTACACACTCTTGTTGGGATCAGACTTAAAGCAAACAATACCAGCAGCCAGTCTCTTGAGAAAAATTAACCATCTGAAACAAGATTTTTTAGGTTCTAGTATGTTGGAACAACACCTATTGATGACTTTAGACCACTGGATAGGACTCGAGTTAACAAACCAACACGTGTTAGCATAGCTGATGGGTTCCAAGGAGCTAGAGATGAGATTATAGATCTTTTTTGAACCTCCTTTGTAAATCTCTGAACCATCACTCCATTTCAAATCTATATAGATTTCAGGGTTGAATCTAAGACTCACAGGAACATGCAATCTATACATTTCTTTTTTAAGTATAGTGTATGTCTTCCTTTGAGAATCAGGAATATCAAAAACCAAGTTCAACTCATTCCACAATTTTCAATTTTCCATTTTCTAAAATATCATTGAAACTACTAATCCCTTTTTGGTCCCAAGTTTTTGCAGAGCAACCTTGTAATAAGGCTAAGGGCTTGTTCTTCCACTAAATACTCCACCAAATGGATAGAAAAATAAAGACTTCTTTCCCATTATTGCTCTAGGAACTACTATTCTCAACAAGAGGTCTAACTAGTTCCCAAGCATTCCAAATGCTTCTAGATACACTAGATCTAAAGGTGAGAGCAACGAATCTGCTGAAAAGAACATCATGTGGATGAAGATTCCTCCAGTCTTTTGCCCTTTTAGGTACTGCCAATTGTATATTGTTCCTGACAAGGACTTTCTAGGTATCCGTGCCCTCAAATTACTTCAAAATCCATTTAGTGGCCAATGCAATACCTTGTGCCTTAATGTCTTTAAGACCAAGACCCCACAATCTTTCCCCAAACAACACCAATCCCACTTGACAACTACCCTCTTTTTATTTCCTTTTCCATTAGACCATAAGAAGGCCCTAATCTTTTTTTGTACCTCATTGATATGGAAACTGTTATAGAACCATACAAATGACTAGTAGATAGTATAGGAGGACAAGATTTTTTGACAAACTTACAATCTACCTACCAAAGATAGGAATTGGTGATTCCATTTCACAAGCTTCTTATAAATCTTCTCTTTCACCCATTTCCACATCTCATTTAGAGAGGGGTCAATGGAGAAAGGAAGCCCCAAGTATTTAATTTGCTTGTTGGGTCCTCCAACCTAATCCCATTGAACCAATCAAGATAATTAGTCCAACTGAGAAGAATGGATTTTTAAAAATAAATTTTTGATCCAAAAGCCTGGCAAAAGATATCCAGTTTACCCAAATATTTTTCCAAATTACTTTCTTCCAAATTTACAAATAAGGCAATATCATTAGCAAATTATTTGTGTATGAGGAAAAATTGATTAAATTTAAACTAATAAAACTAAAAACCAATCACATAAAGCGAACCAATCTAAGTAAAAGCCATTATCATAAAATCAAAAGACAAATGAAAGCTCTTACCAAAATTTGTGTTGTTCCCTTTGGAGATGTGTGGATTGCTCAATAAAGTTGCGAAACCATAGCTGCAACAAGCAAGTAGTGTGCTCAAGAGATCAATGTTAAGAGATCGTAAGGTTGCTCAATCGATGCATTTTGTACGCTCAAAGCTCTGTTAAGTATGCCTGAGAATACGATCAAAGAGAGAGGCCCAATGAAGGAGATGAGGGGGGTTTATATAGGTTTCAACAGAGATCGATCAACGGTCCAGATAATTCAGAAGAATCAATGGAGGAGAACAGTTGAGGAACGTGCAACAAATAAGAAGAAGACAAGTGTCACACAAAAGCTGTTTTATTTGAGTTAAACACTTTCTTTTCTAAAGATAAGACATACTTTTCATAAATTAGAAAGCTTTTTTCTAATTTAAGAGAAATTGATAAAAACAAGGTTGAGTGAATAGATAACTCAACTTAAGCTTTGCTTTTGCACGATTTGAGGGAAATTAAATAATAAATTATTTAATTGTGTGTGCATGGAGAAGAAGACTTATTTTTAGAAGATTTGAAAGATATTTGTAGATAAGAAAGCAAATTAAATAAATAAATTTATTTAATTGTTGTGCATGATTTGGAAGAACGAATAAAATATTTGATTTATCTTATTTTTGGAGAATGAGAGAATTTAAATAAATTTGATTTGATTTATTTAAATTTGGCAGAATGAATTTGATTTAATTAAATAATTAGGAATTATTTAATTGTTTGGATAAGATAGAATTTGTGATGAATTAATTAAATAATTAGATTATTTAATTAATGGAGACTTGAAATTTGGAAAGAAGATAATGATTTAATTAAATAATTAAAATTATTTAATTGTGGAAGAATAACAGAGGAATTTAATTTTAATTAATTAAATAAAAAGGATTTATTTAATTAATGTCACAATTTTATGATTTAGAAGAATTTGATGAAATTAATTAAATAATTAGATTTATTTAATTAATGTTGAGTGTAGGTGATTAGGAAGAAATGATGAAATGCAAGTAGTGCAATAACGTGGTCATTTTAAGGTGTCTACATTTTGCCCCTCTTTGATGCGATGCAGTTAATAGCGTTGCATCAAAGAAATTAATTGTCAAAGATGTGATGCAATTTTTTATGCCCCAGTGTAGCTAGTTGCCTCAGCATATGCCCCCTCGAGCGGGAAGACAGGGAAGCGACAAAGGAACGGTGTTGACGCTCGACTAGAAGAGTGCGCGACCAGGTAGGAGGAAAAGCATAAAGGGATGGGAAGAGAAGACAACATGAGGGAGGGATGCTATAAATAGGTCCCATGGGGACCACAATCCTCATTTGCACCCTAGGAGTTTCTAAATTTAGAGAGTAGAGCCTCCAAACTAATGTGAGAGAGTTGAGTGGAAGGAGCTGACAGTGAGGAGAGATGTCAATTCCAGCGCACAGGCATCGGGCGGAGCTCGTGCGGACGTACAAGAGGCCAGTAGGAGCTTCAGCAGTGGTAAGTGGTCAAAAACCCCATTGTATTTTGTCGTTTTAGGGCAGTTTTAGGGCTAGGTCTACGGGGGTTGAATAGGGAAGCCAAAAGTGCTTTAGGGTGTGTCAGCACACTTGGTAGTTGGTTACAGCTCTTTTGGCGCACCACAGCGCGGGTGGTAGGAAGGTTTAGCGCGTTTGGTCAAAACGCAACGCGGTTGCTTTGTGGACTAGTGCCGAAGCGCATTTGGTAGAATGCCGCAGCACGGTTGGCTAGACAATGCACCGCATTTCGTATGGTAAGCTAGCGCGAGTGCGAGGGATAGGGAAAAATAGGTCACTTTTGGTAGGACAGGACGGTGCAGATGGAGGTATGGGGCAGCGCTCTTGTAAAACAAGGCACATGTGGCAGAGAAAATACAGCGCATCTGGCTAGGTAGTGTGGCGCCTTTGGTATGGAGGCACAACGCCTTTGTATAGAACAAAGCGCTTTTGGTTAAGTAGAAGAAAATTAGGATTGTGGGTTGAGAAAAGGGATGTCCATCCTAGGGTACAACAGGGGAAGGGGATGGTTGGGGGTTGCATAGCATAGCATATGCGTAGATAGGACTTGAGGGATCTGGTATAGAAAAACTGACAAGTGAATTGTTGTGGATGCAACAGATTATGCCACCATTGATGTCGCGGGAGCGACACCACCCGATAGCGCATGAGGTTGTATAGCTGACCTGGGAAGAGGACGCATTCTTGGAGCACGCAGGATTGTGGCATGTGGCCCACTTGACACACATTAGGGCGAATCTTGCCCTGGTGACAGTAGTGGTAGAGAGATATCACAGCGAGACCTCGTCCTTTCACTTTCCGACGGGGGAGGCGACAGTGACACTGGAGGATGTGTACCGCATCCTAAGGATCTAGATTGATGGAGAGATAGTGGATTTTGACCCAGCGCGGGGTGAGGTAGGCTTGGTGGAGGTCCTCTGCACAGATGACCTATGGATAGATGACGGGGAGATTCGATGGGCAGACGTCCCGAGACTCTACGACAGGATCAAATGGATAGTGGCATCACTGATTGGCAGCTTCTTGCATCCTGACAGGAGATCCAGAGGATTATCAGTTGGATGGGGTACAGTGTTATCTGGGATGTTCACACATGGCTGACAGTATGCATGGGGCCCATGTGTGTTGGGACAGTTGTATCACGACATGCATCACTGCATGTACAGGAGAGGCAAGAGCCTCTCAGCAGGGGTGACCTTGTTACAGGTATGGGCGTGGGAGCATATCCCAGTGATATGACCCATGGCACAGTGCCATTAGGATAGAGGCGAGCCATATGCATTCCTATATGAGGGAGTGATTACTCATTAGAGGATGGGGTCTGTTAGCCATTGGAGGCGGCAGATTGACGAGATGGACCTATTTGTGTGGAGGCCATGGTTACTATGTGAGGAGTGGGATGATGAGCATGAGTAGCTGATGTACTGTAGACAGGCTCGTTATCTATTCAGGAGACAGACAGATGCGATAGAGAGGTACCTGCCAGAGCGGGTACTCAGACAGTTTGGATTGCCATAGGGACTACCAGTGGGAGGCGACGCATGCCAGGACATGGAGGGAGGTTGGAGACTGGGACGCAGAGATCCCAGTAGCGACAGCATTAGCAAAGGTGCGGGGACTTGTCCTCGTGAGATGGGATTGGAACACAGGGCTGGCAGACCTAGGGATGCTGCTAGAGTATGACCAGTATTGGCAGACACATAGACCAGTGAGACTGACTACACCAGGTGTAGTAGGGGCAGTGGGGGAGGTATTAGTCCCCGGTGTGGAGGCTAGGATGAGACGACAGGCCCGAGCAGCTAGGCAGCAGGCAGGTGGAGAGGGCAGCGGTCAGCAGGCAGGTGGAGAGGACAGCGACCAGCAAGCTGATGTGGAGATAGTGGAGGCAGTGGGCCCAGTCGTAGAGACCGATCTACAGAGGGTCAAGCGGCTGCTATAGGAGAAGATAGCCCGGAGGACTCGATTAGAGCTCCAAATGGTGCACTTGAGGAGGGATAGGGATGCAACGTGGGTTGAGGTGAGATAGGCTAAGGCCACAGCCCAAGGACAGACATAGGTAGCCTCAGTAGCACAAACAGCCCTGGCACAGGTACAGGCACAGCTACAAGCCCAAGTGCAGGCACAGGCACAGGTACAGGTGCAACCACCAGCTGTACCAGCAGTAAATGCCGAGCAGTTAGCACAAGTCACGAGGGAGAGAGACACAGAGGTACAGCTACGGTTGACAGCAGAGGCCACACTATTTAGAGTGAGGCGGGAGAGAGATGAGGCACACCGTGCACTGGGTGCAAATCAGAGGAGCCTATACAGTGAGCTCATCCGAGTGCAGGGTGAGCTAGTATCAGCTAGCTGAGAGGCAGAGTATTACAGGGGTCTGTATGTGGGTGCGGTGCTAGCAGCTCAGCAGGCATCGAGTTACAGAGAGAGGAGCCAGTTAGGGCCATCTGGATCCTAGAGGACAGGGCAGTCAGTATCCTCAGTGAGAGGACCATTTTTACCACCAGGGGGAGGAGGAGGACCAGTAGGGGGACCTCCACCGAGCACAGAGGGAGGACAGGGGCCCCAGCAGGAGGGCAGCTCTACCCACTAGAGCACGTATATTATTGTATCACATTTGTACCATACTTGTATCACGGTGGACACTTGTACACTATACCATTTGTATCATTTTGGACAGATGCCTGCGTGCATCTTGATGTATATTTTGCGGGCTCTTAATAGCCTTGATGTACTATTTTGATGTATATTTGGATGTATACATACGGATTATTGATGTAGACAAAGACATTTTGTATTATGATGACATTTATATGAGATATATGATGATCTATTCAGCTCACTTGTTGTTCATACTTTTTGTGTATGCATTCCTTGATGTCAAGGATGTGATGATATGTATGTATGATTATGGATTCATGTGATGACATATGTTGCTTATATGATGCTTATAGATGTATGATGATAGAGATGTATGATGATATAGATGTGATGACTAGTGATATCTGACATGTAGGTTTTGCAGATATGCACCAGAGAGAAGAACAGGAGGAGATGGGAGACCGAGACTGTTGATCGATTATTGCAATAAAAATGATATAAAGGTTGTGGGAATGGATGAATGAGCTTTTTGCAATGGTTTCACATTTGTATATAAAGAGCAATCCTTATTTTGATATAGCACGTGGATAATTCACCACCAAGGTATAAAAGACCAAGGTGCAGTAATATCCGAGTGCGTGGACATTGACTCTGCAAGCAAGCGGTTTGAACTTAGATCCTTTAGACATAATATAACCTTGTTGGAACATGTGAATAAGCCATAGTCTTGAACATAAAATAAACTTCAATACATGCAAATGTAAGAAGAGTATGAAATATGTAAGATGCTAGGTCGTAACACACACAAGATAAATATAATGTTTAAGAAAGATACTAAAGATCATTCCTCAACCACGACACACAAAAGCAATGACTATGCCCCCAATCTGTAGTGCATCGTAACATACCAAGATTATAGATAAATCAAGGTAGTCTTGAATTGGTAAAGGATAAGGAACAAAAGATAAACCATAACACAAATTGACTAACTTACAAAGTAAACATACAGCCAACATATTCTCTTGCCAAAGAGGTTGCTCAGGATAGATTGGATAGGAAAGATAACAGCCTTATCGTAGGAACTCTGTGTTCGTTAAAGGGGGCTATCTACCTAAAAAGACAATGTCTTGCTGCAGGAAATGTCACATGTCACAGGAGACGCGTGTGTTGGTCTCGACAATGGAACACTTTGCAGAAGACAAGCTTGTTGATCTAGGGCTTGGTTTAAGCAATACTTAGCTGATGTTGGCAATCAGAATAGTTAGGACAGTAAATGACTCTAGAAGAAAGCTACTTTGCTTCAGGTTTGTTTAAGGACTTTTGCTTTGAAAGGATGCGCTAGCTTGATGCTTGAGTTAGTCAAGTTGAGGTGAAATGGATTTTGATAACAGAAGACTAGAAGAATGAAGTGCCACTGGATTGAGACAGGTGGAGAATGATGGATCATGTGTGCCTAAGTACTGGATACATCCTTCGTATTCCAGACTGCCTACATACCCTGTATCCACGGGATCAAGGCACATTTACGATGGAAGATGAAAGTGATAAATATGTAGTTCTAGACAGAGTGATGAGTGGATCAAGGTGAAAGGAGCTTGGGAAGAGGAAAAGATGAGATCTTATGTACCTGAGTACTGGAAACTTCCTTCGTATTCCAGACTGCCTACATACCCATATCCATGGGATCAAGGTACCTTAAGATTGCGATGAGATAATATGTAGTTCTGGATAAAGTGATGAAATGGGTCAAGATGGAAGGGGGAGATCTTATGTACCTAAGTACTGGCTACTTCCTTCGTATTCCAGACTACCTACATACCCATATCCATGGGATCAAGGTACCTTAAGATTGAATGAGATAATATGTAGTTCTAGTAAGTGTGATGATGTGGGAAAAGTGTTGAGAAGATAACATCCTTATCGTAGGAGCAATGTGTCCGTTAAAGGGTGTTATCTGCAGAAAGGAGAAAGATTGAAGAGCATGCTACGAACCACAAACAAGGAACCTCCCCTAGACCTAAGTTAAGGAAAGAGTTGCCCCCATTCTGGTAGAGGAATTTGCATGGGTGCCTATCGAAGAAGACACAGAAAGACTTGACCTAGGACAAGATAGTGTTAACTGTAGACACAGATCAAGACGTGGGATGACGACGAGGGACATTGACAAATTTCCAAGCTATACTAGATAGGGAGATGGAAATGCAAACAAAGTGAATGGTTTTATTATGGATGGATGGATGAAGCGTGCTTTGTGCACTGGACATGGAGTGGACAGGACTCGATAGGCGATGGATGCTGACTCTACACATAGTGCCTGTTTGCCAGGTTTTCACTATGCTACTTATCCAAGGCGCCTGTTTACCAGGTTTTCACCAGAGGACGGATTTTTTTGAATTTTTTTGTTTTTTTTTTGCTTCTTTTTTTTTTTTGGAATACTCTGAGGATCAGGCATAGAACTTCTTGAGATGGACACTGTTAAGTGGCTCATCCAGAGGAATGCCGTTAGGTGTAGCTAAAGTATAAGCTCCTAATCTGTATGCTACTGTCACAATAAAGGGGCCTAACCAGTTAGGCTCAAACTTGCCCTTCTTCTCTTGATCTACTTGATTTCTCTGATTGTCTTTTAGTACAAGATCACCAACTTGAAACTATCTTTCTTTGATCTTTTTGTTGTAATTACACCAGAGGCAGTTTTGATAGACATGGAGATGATTAAGTGCAGCAAGGCGCTTGTGGTCAAAATCTTCAAAGAAATGAAAGACAACGCTCCTCATCAACAGACGAATGATAAACCCAAATACTAGAACAAAAACAAAAACATGGTTAACAACAGTGTGGTTGATTCTAAACATGTCCAAACTTTGCAAACACCGCTGTAGCTCTCCAAACCAAGTCAAGCTCCATCTCAACAATAGCAACAACAGTGGCAACCGTATCAAAATCAACAACAACGACAACAGGAGTGACCTCAACAAGATTACCCTCCATGATGTCAATTTACTCCCTTGGGAGTGCCTATGGAGTCGGTCCTACAATAGGTTTTACATAAAGGACTCATCACCTTACCAGATGCACCCCCATATGGTGAATCGGTTTACAAAACTATGTGGTATAGAGAAAATGAATACTGTGAATTCCATCAGAGCAAAGGACATAGAACTATGTCGTGCATGAAACTCAAGCACCTAATCCAAAATCTCATCGATGGCAACCTAACCACTTTTGAGAATGAACAAGCGGCTCAAAACACAAACAAAGATCTCGATATGTACAAGGAACCATTCCCTCATCATGGTCCACCTCCTCCTTAGGATAGAGGTAAAGGTATCAATCATGCTTCCACTTCCTTTGATTCCATTGTCAGTCATTTCGAAGAGAGTCGAGTGTCTACCCTCACCATCAAAGGTCAATCTACGGATTGCACTGTTACAACTCATCGTGGTTGTGTCACCATTCGTGGTCCTACATCCAGTCTACCGACTCAATCTGATTATAATCTTGTCGAACATCTCAGGAAAATGCCAGCACAAATCTCTATCTTGGACCTTCTACAGTCGTCACCTACACATAGAGTGGTGCTAGAAAAAGCCCTCCAAGAGTCTTCAGTTCCTAACAACATAGCGGTCGCGGATTTCCAAGCTATAGTAGGTAACATTGCTTCATCCTACAATGTGGTCTTCTCTGAGAAAGATCTCCCATCCCATGATCCTTGTCACAATGATGCCCTTCATATTGAAGTTCTCATCCATAAGCGCAAAATCAAACGCATCCTCATAGATGGTGGTGCTGGTCTCAACATCTATTCTTTAAAGTTACTTAAGCAATTGGGATACTCTGAGGATCAGGCATAGAACTTCTTGAGATGGACACTGTTAAGTGGCTCATCCAGAGGAATGCTGTCATGTGTAGCTAATGTATAAGCTCCTTATCCGTTTGCTGCTGTCACAATAAAGGGGCCTAACCAGTTAGGCTCAAACTTGCCCTTCTTCTTTCTCTGATTTTCTTTTAGTACAAGATCACCAACTTGAAACCGTCTTTCTTTGATCTTTTTGTTGTAATTACGCCAGAGGTAGTTTTGATAGACATGGATATGATTAAGTGCAGCAAGGCACCTCTCATACAGTAGTTCAAGCTCAGTTAATCTGGAAGTGTGATACTCCTCTTCGTCGATCAGGTCCTGCATGGATACTCTGAGGGATGGGATCTCGACCTCTATAGGTAGGATGGCTTCAGAGCCAAAGACCAAGGCATATGGCATGGCACCAGTTGGTGTTCTGATACTAGTGCAGTAGGCCCATAGGGCGGGATTGAGTTGCAAGTGCCAATCACAACCAACTTCATTGATTATTTTCTTGAGTATTTTGAGAATGGTCTTATTGGAAGCCTCAGCTTGGCCGTTACTCTGCAGATAGTAGGGAGTTGAAAAGCGATGTTGGATATTGTATTATGTGCACAAGGAACGAACATCTGGGTTCTTGAATGGTCTCCCATTATCAGTGACAATGGCTTGGGGAATACCATACTGACAAATGAGGTAGTTAAGGATAAACCTGGCTATTTGCTTGCCGGTGATATAGGTCATGGGAATGGCTTCAACCCACTTCGTAAAGTACTCAGTGGTGGTAATTATGAACTTGTGGCCATTGGAAGAGGAGGGGTGGATTTGTCCTATGAGGTTGAGACCCCATTGAGAAAAAGGCCATGGGGTAGTCACAGGTTGTAGTTCATGAGCTGGTGCGTGAATCAAATCGCCATGCTGTTGGCATTGTAGACACTTCTTAGCAAACTATGCAGCATCTTGCTCTATTGTAGGCCAGTAATAACCTGTTCTGAGTATCTTCTTAGCAAGATTAGGACCGGTAGAATGTGTGCCACAGACACCTTCGTGTATGTCTCGTAAGGTAGCCTCAGCTTCTTCTGCATTAAGACATCGTAAGAGGATACCATCGAGACTCCGGTGATATAGTGTATCACCCAGAATGATGTAACAAGAGGATTGATGGATAAAGGTTTTGCGTTGGGTGGATGATAGGTCTTGGGGAAAGGTATTGTGTTTGAGGTATTCATAGATATCTTCATACCATGGGGAATTGGGACCAACAAGTTCACAAATGATTTCAGTAATGGGAACATCAATGGCTGGTATCAATAATTGCTCGATCAAGAATTCACATTTCTGTGTATTTGGAGGCATGTCTATCAGTGACCCTACAGAAGCCATAGAATCCGCAGCTTTGTTATGCTCTCTTGGAATTTGCTCAAATGTGATGCTAGAAAAATGTGGTTTGTAGGCATCCACTAGTTGCTTGTAAGGGACCAACTTTTCATCTTTTGTTTGGTACTCATCTATGACTTGGCGGATGACTAGTTGTGAGTCTCCATAAACCTATAATTCTGTGATGTCCCATTGAGCTGTTGTATTGAGACCTATAAGGAGTGCTTCATACTCAGCAATGTTGTTGGTGCAAGGGAATGCAAGTCGATATGACTTAAGAATATAGTCATTTTGAGGTGTGACAAACAAGATGCCGGCCCCTAATCCATGCTGTGTGTAGGAACCATCAAAGTACAGCTTCCACATTATTGAGTTGGAAAGAGTGAATAGATTGTCATCTAGAAAGTTTGCTACCATAGGGTGTGTATCTTGCATAGGTGCTTCTGCTAGTTGATCTGCTAGAGCTTGTCCTTTGATTGCTTTACGATCCATATATTCAATGTCGAACTCACTAAGGATCATGACCCATTTAGCTAGTCTGCCTGTAAGAGCTGCTTTTGCTAGTAGATACTTCGAGGGATCAATTTTGGCTATCATATTTGTGTGTTGGTTCAACATGTAATGCCACAACTTTTGGGAGGCGAACACTACTGCTAAACAAGCCCTTTCCATCGGTGAATAATTGAGCTCATATCCCACCAAGGTTCTACTGATATAATAAATTGCATGCTCTTTTCCTGTTTCATCATTTTGTGCTAGAAGGGCCCCTAGGGCCAAATTTGTAGTGGAGATGTATAATATCAAAGGTCTGTCCGCAACTGGTGGAACCAATACAGGAGGTGTAGCCAAATACTCTTTAAGCTGATCAAATGCTACTTGACACTTATAATCCCATCGGAATGAGACATCCTTGCAGAGTAAGTGTTGAAATGGTTGACATTTATCTGCTAGCTGTGAGATGAAATGCCTAATGGATTGCAACCTTCCCTGAAGGCTCCTTAATGCTTTAAGATTCTTTGGTGGAGGCATCTCCACTATAGCCTTGACTTTTGCTGGATCTACTTCGATGCCTCTACGAGATACAATATATCCCAATAGCTTTCCTGATGTTACACCGAAGACACACTTCTTTGGATTGAGTCTTACTTGGTATTTCTCAAGCCTGTCAAAGATCTGTCCTAGAACCTGTATGTGATCTGCCCTAGAAGATTTAGCTAGTATGTCATTCACATAGTCCTCCATGATGTGATGAAAGAGGTCATGGAATATCACTGTCATTGCTCTCTAATAGGTTGCTCCTGCGTTCTTTAGACCAAATGGCATGACACACCAACAATAGTTACCCCACGAACAAGTAAAGGTTGTTTTATGTTGATCTTCCTCTGCTATCCTTATCTGATTATAGCTAGAGAATCCGTCCATGAGAGAAAGCATCTCGTGACCTGCAGTCAAGTCTACTATAATGTCAATGTTCGGTAGTGGAAAGTCATCTTTAGGACATGCTTTGTTCAGATCTCTAAAGTCATTACACATGCGGATGCACCCATTAGGTTTAGACATAGGTACAATGTTTGAGACCCAATCTGAATAGTCGATTGGTCATATAAACTTTGCATCTAACAGCTTTTGTATTTCCACCTTTACCAAGAGAGATATCTATGGGTGCATCTTTCTTAGCTTTTGCTTGACTGGTTCTTTTTTGGATCAACTGTGAGATAATGAACTACTAGCTTAGGGTCTAGCCCTGGCATATCAGCATAGGTCCATGCAAAGTTGATGGCTCTCTGTAGGAAGAATGTGTTAAGATTCCTGTGCTCTGTTTCTAATAATGATGCTGCTAGGAATGTGGTCTTTGGATTTTGCTCTGTGCCAAGGTTTATCTCTATAGAATCTTCCACTAGGAGAGCTAACTTCTTTTGATACTTAGATGGTAGGGGAAGGTCAAATCCTCCATCCTCAGGTGCCACCATTGGGTTTTCACCTTTGGATACATCCTTTCTTTTTACTATTTTGTGATCAGGAGATACCACAGTGTGGTTTTCACCTAGAGATCTTTCTTTATTTGTACTTTTGTGACTGGAGGATTTGACATTCTCACCAAAATAAGCTGTTGGCTCTAGTTCCATTACAAAACCTACTTTATGATCGCCAAGAGGGATTCCCTCCTGAAGTCCCATGAACTCAACTAAAGCTTCATCATTTTGAAATACATCTATCATGGGGGACCCTTGTTGGTCCTAATCGATAAGTTCAGGGTAGACAAGTGTGACATTCTGGGTGCTAGTGGTGGAAGTTAAGGATACGGAGGATAGCGTAAAAATGGAGGATTCTGCGAAGAGGTTGGTCATATGGAGGGAAGAGTCATCGATGATATCCTCTGTAGACATCAAATCGGTGGGAAAAGTGTCAGCTACCTCATCGAGGATATACTCGATGTCCAAGGCGTGTGGTACCTTCTTACCAAATCATAATCCCTTCTTGTCTAGCTTCTTTGTTACAACAATGGGTTCCATATTTCCTTGATTCTATTTCCCAAGGCCACCTTTGCCTTTATAGCCCATGTTTTTTACTATCCTTAAGCCATTGCCATATTGCTTGACTAGCATTGTGACTGGTTCTTTCTCCTTATAGAGCCAAGAAGAAATATCCTCAATAGTTTCCTCTTCCAATAACCGTCCATGTTGGAATTGGGTTAGGAATGTTGGGGGAGGAATAGCTACTTTTTTGGTTACATTGGCAATGGGTGGTTGGCCATAAGATTTTGGAGATAAACACAACAAGATTTTGAGATATCGTAAGTGCCAAAGCCTATATCTCAGATGCGATCCGTGATTACAGGCAATGGATTGGGTTCACTTGTAGAGGCTGGAGTCAGCGTTGCAATGTCAACATATAGTGGGGATCCAATGGCTTTGTCATTTTTAGGCACTTGGTTGCAATTCTTATAGCTTCCTTGCAAGACATGGCAAAATTTGAAAGGATTGGGGTCTCCTGGGATAGTTATCTTTGAACCATTGTATGGGAATTTTAGAGATTGATGATATGTGGAGGGAACAGCCTTCATTGCATGGATCCATGGGCAGCCTAGGATAATGTTGTAAGGCAACTCAATATCAAGGACTTGACACCTAGTTTCAAGCATGACAGGGCCGAGTTGTATAGGCAAGTGGATAACACCCTCTAAGCGGCGTTCAGCATCATCATACCCCTTGATTGTAATACTATGATCAGAGTTGACATGATCCTCAGAGTATCCCAATTGCTTAAGTAACTTTAAAGAACAGATGTTGAGACCAGCACCACCATCTATGAGGATGCGTTTAATTTTGCGCTTATGGATGAGTACTTTAATATGAAGGGCATCATTGTGACAAGGATCATGGGATGGGAGATCTTTCTCAGAGAAGACCACATTGTAGGGTGAAGCAATGTTACCTACTATAGCTTGGAAATCTGCGACTGCTATGTTGTTAGGAATTGAAGACTCTTGGAGGGCTTTTTCTAGCACCACTCTATGTGTAGGTGATGACCGTAGAAGGTCCAAGATAGAGATTTGTGTTAGCATTTTCCTGAGATGTTCGACAAGATTATAATCAGATTGAGTCGGCAGACTAGATTTAGGACCACGAATGGTGACACGACCACGACGAGTTGTAACAGCGCAATCCGTAGATTGACCTTTGATGGTGAGGGTAGACACCCGACTCTCTTCGAAATGACCAACAATGGAATCAAAGGAAGTGGAAGCATGATTGATACCTTTACCTCTATCCTAAGGAGGAGGTGGACCATGATGAGGGAATGGTTCCTTGTACATATCAAGATCTTTATTTGTGTTTTGAGCCGCTTGTTCATTCTCAAAAGTGATTAGGTTGCCGTTAATGAGATTTTGGATTAGGTGCTTGAGTTTCATGCACGACGTAGTTCTATGTCCTTTGCTCTGATGGAATTCACAGTATTTATTTTCTCTATACCGCGCAGTTTTGTAAACCGATTCACCATATGGGGGTGCATCTGGTAAGGTGACGAGTCATTTCTGTAAAACCTATTGTAGGACTGACTCCATAGGCACTCGCAAGGGAGTAAATTGATGTCGTGGAGGGTAATCTTGTTGAGGTCGCTCCTATTGTTGTTGTTGTTGATTTTGATATAGTTGCCGCTATTGTTGCTGTTGTTGAGATGGAGCTTGACTTGGTTTCGAGAGCTACAGTGGTGTTTGCAAAGTTTGGACATGTTTAGAATCAACCACACCGTCGTTAACCACGTTTTTGTTTTTGTTCCAGTATTTGGGTTTATCATTCGTCTATTGATGAGGAGCGTTGTCTTTCCTTTCTTTGAAGATTTTGACCACACCCTTAGCAATGAGGGCCTTCTCAATATTGATTCCTTTGTATGTGATTTCGTCAAAGGTTGTAGCATTGAGAATTTGCAAGTGGAAACCTAACTCTTGGTTGAGGTTCTGCACAAATATGCTAACAAGCTATTTCTCAGGAATCTTGAAAGGAAATTTGCTAGCCATTTGTCTCCACCATTGAAGGAAAGAAATGAAAGTTTCCCCATTTTTCTGTTTGTTGTTGCATAGATCAGTCATGGAAATCTCATGCTCTGCGTTGTAAGAAAAGTGGGTGGTAAACTTCTCTGCTAGCTCATTGAAAGACTTGATACCCATGGGTAAGTGTGAGAACCATTCTATAGCTTGACCTCCAAGACTGCGAGGAAAGAGACGCATAAGATATGTGTCGTTATGTGAGACCTCGAAGCAAGCAAGATAGAATTCCCTAAGATGGTCTTTTGGGTCACCTTTTCCTTTGTATTTATCGAACTTGGGAATAGTGAAATTTTGAGGAAAAGGGATCATTGGTAATGACTGATCAAAAGGGTAAGGACACACTTCCTCTAAAGAGAAGGTCTTCTTGGTGTGGCCAAACATAAGATCAGATAGTTGTTGTTGAACTTCTACGATTTTTAGCTCCATAGTCGTGGGAGGGGTTGGTAACATCTCCTGTTGTCCCAAAAGTGGTTGGTGTTGCCCATGCGGAAGATTATAATGTAAGCCATGCACACTGGTGTTATAAGGGTCGTAAGATTGATTGGGATCATATGGGTTGTATGTTTGGTTCAGATTGGGTTGGAATTGGAGGTTTTGATTTGGTAGAGGTAGAGGTGGTGCTAGGTAAGAATGTTGGCTTTGTGATGGTTGAAGAAAAGTATTGGGTGGAGGAAAGCTAAAGTGCATTTGATTAGGTTGTGATGGCGGCACATAGCTTTGGGAAACTTGATGTTGGGAATGTTGAGAGTGGCTAGGCAATGTGTGAAAGAAATTGAGCAAGGATGAACGTTGTGGAGGAGGGGCATAGGTAGAAGTGATTTGCGACGATTGAGGTGGCTTGATGACGAGCGTAGAAGAATGTTGTGGTTGGGATTGCATGACTCTAATTGGTTGAGAGACATGAAGGTGTGATGATATAGGAGGTGGTATTTGTTGAGACCCTTGTTGCATGGCTACATAATTGTTCCCCAGATTGTAATTTGGTGGGAAACCTATTCGTGATGGGGTAACCAAGATTCCACTTGCGATTGGTGTGGACACTTTAGGAGGTGGTTTCGTATTCGATCGAGCTAAGGAGGCTTGCTTAGCTAACTCTTCTTGACGTTGGAGAGTTTCTTGTTGATTTTTGTAGATCTCAATAGGAGTTAGAAATGGTGATGCGGCCCTCTCTCCAGTAGGGTTTTGATACAAGGGATTCCTATACTGCGAGCTATGTTCAGGTAAAGGTGTGGTCACCGTTGACATGGTTTGCACCGCTTGTAAGGTGTCTTGAGTGTTGTTGTTCTCCTTGAGAGTGGATAAATCAAAATCTTGAGGTAACTTGGCGCCTTGCTCTGCAAGCAAGCGAAAGAAATGATCTTGGTTCTCACTAAGGATTTTGTCAAAGGCGGCCACGATTCTAGGCTCTTGTATGATTTCATCAAGATCTTGCCCATCTTCTTAAGAGGATTGACCTATTTCAAAGTGTCGCTCTTCTTAAGATGGGGGTTGATCTACGATATAACCTTGTGGCACAAAATCTTGTGGCAGGCCTATAGTATAGTGAGGAATGCTTACCAAAGGGACCCTTTCCTCCTGAGATGGGAGTGGCTCAATATTATATCCTTGTGGCACAAAATCTAGAGGCAAGCCGGTGGTGTATTGGGGTGTATTTACCAAAGGGACCCTACCCTCATTAGGATTGCTTGGTTGGTCGATGTGCGGCATGTTCGAAGAGCTGATTGGTTTTGCCGCAGGTGTATTAGGAGTAACCTTGGGAGTAATGTTGAGACGACCGAATTGCGGTGTGTGAGGAGGCGATTTGTGCTTCCTAGGGCCAACTTGTTTGGACTTCATAGTTTGCTGGAGCCTAGTGGTTACCATGGAATACACTAGGACAAAAGGTAATGCTGGGATTCTACGAGGTGCTTTTGAGAAAAGGACAAACTCTGATGCACAATGTACTAGAACAAAGGTGTTATACTATTTGACCAGAGGCGTAGGATTGTGCAACCAAAAGCGTGCTACTATGACACCAAAGGCGCTGGACTGAGCTACCAGAAGTGAGTTACTGCTATGCCAAAGGTGAGCTACAGGGACCAAAAGTGAGCTACTGTTATACCAAGGGCGTTGAAGTAGAGTTTTGCCAGAGGCGAGTTACTGCTATGCCAAAGGCAATCTACTGTACCACCAAAGGCAAGCTGTTGTAATACCATGGGCACTGAAGTAGTGTCTGATGCTTCTAAAAGGCAAAATTTTTGATAGATTGTTTCCGTTTCTGATTGGATTTGTTTGGCAAGAGAAAACACAGCAAACAATGTTGGCACAAACAAGGGACTGACACAACAGATAGTGTATGTTCGAGGCTCAAAACAAGCCCAATGTTTCCACAAGTATAAGACAATTGCAATCAATAACAAGCACTTTTTATCCCTAGAGACAAGGTTTCATTGCAGTAGATCAGCTCACAGCTTAATACTCCGTCGATAAAAATATCATTCCATAAAGGTGTCAAATATTAGTATCTTTGTGAGAGACGATAGGTAGGGATATCTCACCCTCCCCTTGGAAAGCTCAAGTAGGTCACAAGAGCTTTATGGCCAAGGGAATACTATCTCTTCTCAAGGGAGCCAATGGTGAGTATCTTAAGGGCTTAAATCGATTCCCCTTGCACTGATGATTACCGCAATGTTCAGAGGTAGGTCGGGTAGTCTCTATCTAGAATGGTTCTTAGTGACTTTGAGGGACCAACACCTTACGAACAATGTGAGAAGCTACTAAAAGCTTTAACCAATCCTACTAAGAGTATCAAACACTTCACCCAATGTGAAAATCATTTCCACAAAGAGCTAGTACACCTCTTTTCAGTTTGGCACCACAAGGTAAGGCTGACGTCGGTTAGGACTTGGCTTTTGCCTTATCCCTCTTATATAGCGGTTCAAAGGAAAACTCTGCTTAGGGTCGTCCCTTTTGGATGAAGCGCAATCCAAAAGCAGGCCCTTCTAAAGGAAGTACAGAAATGTAAGAGCAAGCACGTCAAACAAAGGTTCAATTGTCCCGTTATAAGAAAAATAAGGTGCAACTAAACTAGGCACACACACATTTGTAGTTGTCAATTGTCCCTTATGAAATTGAAGTGTTTGGCATTCATGTCCATTGTCCTTTAGAAAATTGAGGTGTTTTTGCATACATGTCCATTGTCCCTTAAGAAAAGCAGTATGTTCCTAAGACTTAAATTGCTGAAATGATTTGTTCAATTATCCTTTAAGAAGGCAATATGTTTCTAAGACTTAGTGAGATAAATCAAGATTTCTTCAATGTTCGTCCTGCATGAACATGTTAAAAACACCAATTTGCTCTGTGTGAGTAATAAGAAGCTGCAACAAGTCAGTTAGTTCCACCAAAAATTTACAAGTTTAGCAAAAACAAATCAATTTGACCAGAAGCGAGTTACTGCTCTATCGAAAGTGCTTTAGTGTCTTACCAACCACGCTGTAATACAGACCCAAAGCATCAGAGAATATTACCAGAAGTGCTGAACAAGATCCAAATGCGCTGTACTATGTATCTAGAAGCGTGATACTGTTATGCCAAAAGTGATGTCTCGCATCCTAGAAGCATCGTAGAATACCACCAGAAGCGTTGAACAAGGTCCAGAAGCGCTTTACTATGTATCTGAAAGTGTGATACTCTTATACCAAATGCGCTGCATGGTCTTAGATCACAAAAAGATTAGCTTTTGTCAAAAATAACCAGATCAAAATGGGATTTCATGATTGATCTACTATTCTGAGAAATAATATCTGATAGATCTGAATCGTGAAATTTAGAAAACTCAGAAAGTGTAGTAACACAATAGATTAACTCAAATACCGAAGATACCCCTAAATAAGTCAGCTTAGGAAGTATCAAAAGTAGGTTTGAAAGACAAATACAACAGCTTGTCAGACAAATCAAAAAGATATGTAACAAAAAAACCCTGCAAAAACACAAAACGATGTCAGAAACCTAATTTAGCCAAAAGCGCTTAACGATACTACCAGGCGTGCCGTGCTGTGTTACCAAAAGCAGCTCTCTGTGCTACCAGAAGCGACGCAGTGCCCCCAAAGGCACTATATTGTGCCTCCAAGAGTGCTTAAGAATACTGCCAGAAGCACTTTGTAATGTCGTTTGCATTGTACCATACTGTGACTTAAAAAAAATCAATTTCTCAAAGAAAAAGAGGGATTAGTGGGTCCCACCAGGCATGCCAAAATGTGTATGAGGAAAAATTGATTAAATCTAAACTAATAAAACCAAAAACCAATCACATAAAGCGAACCAATCTAAGTAAAAGCCATTATCATAAAATCAAAAGACAAATGAAAGCTCTTACCAAAATTTGTGTTGTTCCCTTTGGAGATGTGTGGATTGCTCAATGAAGTTGCGAAACCATAGCTGCAACAAGCAAGTAGTGTGCTCAAGAGATCAATGTTAAGAGATCGTAAGGTTGCTCAATCGACGCGTTTTGTATGCTCAAAGCTCTGTTAAGTATGCCTGAGAATATGATCGAAGAGAGAGGCCCAATGAAGGAGATGAGGGGGGTTTATATAGGTTTCAATAGAGATCGATCAATGGTCCAGATAATTCAGAAGAATCAATGGAGGAGAACAGTTGAGGAACGTGCAACGAATAAGAAAAAGACAAGTGTCACACAAAAGTTGTTTTATTTGAGTTAAACACTTTCTTTTCTAAAGATAAGACATACTTTTCATAAATTAGAAAGCTTTTTTCTAATTTAAGAGAAATTGATAAAAACAAGGTTGAGTGAATAGATAACTCAACTTAAGCTTTGCTTTTGCACGATTTGAGGTAAATTAAATAATAAATTATTTAATTGTGTGTGCATGGAGAAGAAGACTTGTTTTTAGAAGATTTGAAAGATATTTGTAGATAAGAAAGCAAATTAAATAAATAAATTTATTTAATTGTTGTGCATGATTTGGAAGAACGAATAAAATAGTTGATTTATCTTATTTTTGGAGAATGAGAGAATTTAAATAAATTTGATTTGATTTATTTAAATTTGGCAGAATGAATTTGATTTAATTAAATAATTAGGAATTATTTAATTGTTTGGATAAGATAGAATTTGTGATGAATTAATTAAATAATTGGATTATTTAATTAATGGAGACTTGAAATTTGGAAAGAAGATAATGATTTAATTAAATAATTAAAATTATTTAATTGTGGAAGAATAACAGAGGAATTTAATTTTACTTAATTAAATAAAAAGGATTTATTTAATTAATGTCGCAATTTTATGATTTAGAAGAATTTGATGAAATTAATTAAATAATTAGATTTATTTAATTAATGTTGAGTGCAGGTGATTAGGAAGAAATGACGAAATGCAAGTAGTGCAATAACGTGGTCATTTTAGGGTGTCTACATTAAGTATTAACTAGTTCATCATCATTTGGCAGGGAGAGTCCTTTCACTCTACCACCACTAATGGAGGCCCTCAAAAGATAATGCATAGCATCTACTACAATAACAAATAAGGCAAGAGACAGTAGGCATCCTTTCCTGATAGATCTTTGAAGAGTGAAGGGATCAGATAATGATCCATTGATTTCAATCACAGTAACATCATCTTGAAACAACACCTTGACCATGTCATTAAACTTCTTGGGAAAACCAAAGGCCTCAAGCATCATCATAGTGAAGGACCATTCAACCCTGTCATATGCTTTTTCAAAGTCCAGGAGGACCATGACAATATTTTTATTAGTGTGATTTTCCTAGTGCATTGCTTCCCAACTAGTAATTAGGTTTTCTAAAATATATCTTCCTTTGACAAAACCCGTTTGAGAATCATTGATAAATTTTGGTAAAATCTCTTTCAATCTGAGAGTCAATACTTTAGCCAAGATTTTATATGATAAATTGAGTAAAGTAATTGGTCTCCAATTTTTTATTAGTCCTCTATCACCTTCCTTTGGAAGGATCTTGATAATTCCTTTATTAATATTACTGCCCAATGAACAATTTCTCAATGCTTCATCATATACTAACCAAAGATCATCCACTATCTAATTGATATTCTTTTTATAGAATTCAACAGGTAGGCCATCAGCCCCTAGAGATTTATTATTTTTGAAGGTATTGATAGTATGAATAATCTCATCTTTACAGATCTCACTACTCAAACTATCAGCATCTTCCTCATAAATTTTCATAGGAATAAGTTCCTTGCAAACTCTTTGAGCATTGGTACAATTCAAATTGTTATCATCTGCAGAGAAAAGATTTTGGTAAAAACATCTAAATTCCTCTTTAACCTTATTAATATCTTCTATCTTTTCATTGCCAATACAAATATGGCCAATCTCCTCTTTACAATTCTTAGTCTTAATAAATTTAAAGAAGAATTTAGATCCTTTATCTCCAGCCTTAATCCACTTCAATTTTGCTCTGACTTTCATCCCTTTTATCTTCTTATTTTGGATGCATATGATATGATGTTTGATGGTTCCCAAATCCTTCACCAGACCATCATCATTTGAAGCATGTTGGAGCCTTCCTTAAATTGAATGTAACTTATTTTCCAACTCCTCTTCAACTTTCCTTTGATCAAGAACAATTTTATTTCCAATGGTATGAAAGAATCTCCTCCAAACATTGGTATTCATTTCCCAAATTTCTATCTGGGACATGTTTTCAAGATTGATCTATTTTGGTTCCTTAATGTAAGGACCCCATCCATGCAATCCTAGGATCTCAATAGGTTTGTATTAAGTTTAAAGGATTACATTTCCTTATATTGTCCTTAAAACCCTGTTTCTTCATTACAATAGTAACTTCAATAGGATAATGATCAGACATGGTTTCAGTGTAGATAGTCACACTATTGCCATTATGTTTGGGCTCAAAGTTGAAAGAGTCCCCATTAACATAAAATCTATCAAGTTTGCTATAAATCCTTTTGCCACCTTTCTGGTAATTGCACCAACTAAACCAAATATCTTTGTTTTCCTTTTTACCTTTTTCCATAGGATCAAAAAGCTTCAAGTTATTTTTCATCTTTGACCATAAAAACTGCTCATTACCCTTCCAATTCTAGTCAAGACCTCCAAGCTTGTCTTCCCCTTGCTCAATCATGTTAAAGTCACTAGCCAAGATCCAAGGAATTATAGGATGAGAGTCAATCCATTTCCAAAGTTCAATCCTTTCCCTATAGTCATTAGTAGCATAGATGGCACAAAGCCCAAATTTCTCACTATCCCTCTCAATAACCACCCAAACTGCTCTATTGCAACTATAACATCCTGAGTCAACAACCCACTTGGACCACTTATTGTTCATAAGGATAGAAAAACAACCCTTACCTTTCTCATGCCTACTAACAAATTGTATGGCATCTTTCTTGATGATCTTTAGACTTGTTTCTGGAACTAGAAGTCTTTGGATTTTACCTCTTGTAGAAACAAGAAGTCTAATCCTTTTCTCATCTTTATAAAATCTTTGATAGCCTATTTTCTATCAGGGCATTCTAGTCCCCTGATATTCCAACTAGGAATTCTTAGTGTCATCAATTTTGGAAGGCATCAGAGGGGTTTCTAATTTTTATACAATCTATCAAAGCACTTGGGAAATCTTTCCTCTTTGTCTTTTTTCTTACCCTTCTGAGGGTTATCTTCTTTGCTCAACTGCTTCCTTGGCCTCTTTCTATTGTCCTCAACTTTTTCAAACATTTTGTCAATCTCCATTGCTAATTCATCTTCACTAAAATTAGGAGAGGCATCTTCCATATGTAGTTCCCCATCTTCCTTGATATTCGTATTCAACAGATTTTTTTCTTCTCTTCCATTGGATGTAGTGTATCAGAGCAGGGAGATTCTCCCTCAAATCATACATAGTCCGAGCATTAACTCTGTTAGACCCCATTAACTCTGTTAGAATCTATTTGGCCTCTAATTTTTTCCATCACAATCTCCTAGGTATTATTTTTCTTATTTTGAATATTGATACCTTCTACAAGTATATTTCTGTTAGTACACAAAGATTCATTGTCTTCTTTTAGTTTTTTGAAGCTATCTCCATTGCTAATTCATCTTCACTAAAATTAGGAGAGGCATCTTCCATATGCAGTTCCCCATCTTCCTTGATATTCTTATTCAACATATTTTTTTCTTCTCTTCCATTAGCTGTAGTGTATCAGAGCAAGGAGATTCTCCCTCAAATCATACATAGTCCGAGCATTAACTCTGTTAGACCCCATTAACTCTGTTAGACTCTATTTGGCCTCTATTTTTTTCCATCACAATCTCCTAGGTATTATTTTTCTTGTTTTGAATATCGATACCTTCTACAAGTATATTTCTGTTAGTACACAAAGATTCATTGTCTTCTTTAAGTTTTTTGAAGCTATCAATTTTTTTTTAATTTCTAACAAATGATTGGTCACTTCCCATAGCCACAAACCCATATTGTTTACTCCCTTAATCATCAGTCAAGGCTTTATTATTATTCCCATTTTCTCTAGTTTCTACCTCTCCTCTCACAACAGTTTCTTTATTTTCTTTATTTTTATTAACATATTCTAGCCTCAAACTGGTAGGGTTTTTATTGATTTTAGGGAAATCCTTCTTTTGATTCCCTTCTCTTTTGCACAAAAAGAAAGCATTTAACCCCCCTAACAATTTCATGTCACAAGTTAGTGATTTTCCCCATATTTATAGCTATTTTCTCAAGCACAAGCATTCCAAGATAAAGGATATCAATGCCCTAGCATCCAAATGAGGTAAAGAGGCTCTTGTCTCTTCCACTTGCATTACTTTGCCAACAAGTTTCAAGATCTAAGGTATAAAAACCCAATATTGAAGCAGTGGATTTTTAATAATAATCCATCTTGGGATAGTAGACAACATAACCTCATCATTTTTAGTCTCTGGGATCCAAGCTATAGCCTTAAACATATAGTTTCCCACATTCCAAAATTGTTTGTTTAAAACCCTAGTTTGCATGTTATGATTTTTAAGAAAGAATAAAAATCCCTCTTTGAATCATCCTACAAAATGATACATATATACCTAGTTTTTTTCCCCAGACACTATTGATCCAATCATCAAATAATTTTCTTGAAGGAATAGACTCTACATGCATTGCAACAAAGAAAACAACAATATTTCTAAGTTTACTTCGCTCCTTGTCCAAAGCATGGGACATATCTGCATTTGGTTTGAACACGAGAATGTTTCAGGGGGGAGAAGATGACTTACCTTCTTCTCCCCCATTTTGTTCATTTTTGGTTCCTCCTCCATCTCCTTTGATCCGTACCTCAAATTTGGCACTGCTTGTAGAAATTGTCTTGTCCTGTCCTAAAATCTCCTTGTATGTCTTCTTTCCCTCAACTCCTCCCCCTTTCTCCACCCTATTTTTATTTTGTTCATCTATGTCACTTCATTCCATAACCTAAATTAGCTCGTGGGAACCCACCAACTAATGCCCATTGGGTGATGTATATGTTATAACCAATTCAAAAAAAATAAAACAAAAAGACACCACAATGACCACAAACTAAGACACAAATACACACAAAATCAAACTAAAAGACACCAAACTGTGATAGGTAAAAAATTAGGTTAATAAGATCAAGCATAACCATGAAAACCTAACCCTACCATCATCAAAGAATCTAATCCAAATGAAATCAAAGGCATGCAATTCAAGCACAATATCACCTAGATTGTGTGATTCCTTGTTTATGATGTGGATTGCTTCTTCAACAATGAATAATTATGAAGATAAAAGATGCCATGATGGATTAATGATAACGATGATAAGCTCAATGGATGCTATGAATACTCAAGTGCTCAATATGCTTAGGATGATAATATAGACGCTATATGAATGTTGGATATATGTAGTATGGAATGAGAGGTGTTTATATAGAACTCAACCAAAATCAATCAATGATGGAGATTCGATGGCTATGTGAATGGCTAAGATTAAAGGATGGAAATAGGTGAATGTGTAGATGACAAGTGGAGGGAAGATAAGGCTTAAGTGTGACCGTGTACATAAAAAGTACTACATGTGAAAGATATTAAATAAAGTATGTAGTACCACTTATCTTTTTTAAATGAAAGAGGCACACATGTCGGCTCATGAGATAAATGATAAGAGAAATTAATTAAACAAAAAAAAATTATTTAATTAATTGGAAAGTGGGCTTATGAAAGGAATTTTTAATTAATTAAATAAAATTTATTTAATTAAAAATAGAAGAATGAAGATAATTAAATAATTAAAGATTGTTTAATTATAGCTTAGAGAAATAGAAGAAATAGCTAATGAATTAATTAAATAAATATAAATTTATTTAATTAATAGAAGAAATAGATATGTTAGGGATATTGTTCAAGTGTGTTAGACAAATGCAGATGATGGATAATGCAATGTTTGATACTAATGATAATGAGTCAATTTTGGGTGTCTACATTTTGCCCCTCTTTGATACAATGTTTGATAGAACGTTGTGTCAAAGAAGATACAATGATTCATTCGATAAACAAGGTTATGCCCCAGTGTAACTGGTAGGTGGTGCCCCTTCGAGAGGTAAGCTAGGCTAACCAGGAAGGGCTAGGTTGGCTCGCGATAGGATGAAAAAGCTAGGACACAAGGTTGACACGAAGAAAAAGGGGTTGGATGGAAAAAATGGGATGAGGCAGAAGAAAATAGGATTTGACATAGAAGAATTAGGGTTTGGATAGGGCTATAAGTAGGTTCTTTAAGGGCAAATAGGCTCATTTGTGCTTAGGTGTGTTCATTTGCTTATAAAGATCTAGAGCTCCTTAGAGTTGGTGTGCGACAAGAGGTGGAGAGCTATCAGGATGGTGATTCCACGCAGAGATCATCATGCCAAGCGAGTGAGGACACATGGACGACCAGAGGGAGCAGGCATACCAGTATGTATTGAAACTTTTGCTAAAAACATGATTTTGATAGGCTAGAAGCATCATAAATGTACACATGTCACCACAAGTGACTAGGTCTTAGGATAGGCAGTTCAAGTCACTTAGGAAGAGAAACAAGTCACTTAAGGTAGTTAAGGTCACTTATAGGCGCAGCTTGGTCGCATATGGAAATAACAGATCACTTTTAGTCAGCTAGACAAACATAGGCAAAATGTGCATATTGATAAAAGCAAGTCGCTTATGGGCTAAAAGTAGGCATAGATATAGGTTTAGCTCACTTGTATAGAAAAGATGCTCGCTTGTAGGATAGAGATCGCTTATAAGCAAAAGGTATAAGCATATAGAAATAGAGCTTACACTTGGTCAATAAGCGGTTGCATAGGGAAAGTAAGTCGCATGTAAGCGAGAAATAAGCACATGTAGAAAATTAGGTCGCATGTGAGCAGCAGATAGGCGCATATGGCAAAATGAGTCGCTTATAGTAGATAGAAGTTGGTATAGTAGTAAACGATGCAGTTTTAATAGCAGTTGTATGTAGTGGAAGAGACTGACATGATGAATGAAATGATACAGGATATACTACCATCTATTATCACGAGAGCCACATCCTAGAGATTTGCTTCTGGTGAGATTGCTAGATGTAGAGGAGCGGCTAGTGTTGGAGATCCTCAGGTTAGAGCATGTGTCTAGATTGGAGCCGGTGCAGGCACATCAAGGACTGATGATGGTGATGGTGGAGCAATGGATGAGCGAGCATAGTTCTTTCTTGTTGTCGACAGGAGAGGCTACGATCACACTTGAGGATGTGTTCTAGATTCTGCGGATTCCTATTGACGGGGACCTAGTAGATTATGATCCTGATATGGGGCCAACTGCATTCAAGAGATTGTTCAAGACACCAGATATTGGAGCAGAGGGCTTAGAGGTTCCTATGGCGAGGATGGAGGAATTATGTGACAGACTGCAGCGAATGGTAGCAGCTATTATCAGATGGCTAGTGGGAGACAGATGAGTGAGAGGGTTTCCAGTAGGATGGGGGATAGTGATGGAGGGGATGTTCTCCTATGGGACGAGATATGCATGGGCAGAGTGTGTGCTTGGAGAGCTTTATCATTTCCTGCATGATTGTGCATATATGTTTGGGGCTAGTATGTCTGTAGGAGTTATAGTTTTGTATGTGTGGGCTTATGAGCATATTTGGTGTAGAGTGCACTGCAAAGTGACCAACTATTCAAAAAAATTGAACCCTTGAATCCACTGAACCACCGAACCTTTGAACCATTGAATTCTCCACCGGTTAAACTAGTTTGAAGCTTTGAATAGTCTTGAACCGTTGAACTCGTCAACCTGTTGTACCGTTGAACCTGTTGAACCTTGTTGAACTGTTGAACCTGTTGAACCACACGAACCGTTCAACTATCAGCGACCTTTAGAACTGACACTCAGATAGACTAAGGTTTCTCCAGTACGTATCAATACATTCCTTCGGCAACTTCATTAAACCTTATGAACTCTCAAACCAAATTGAACCTTATGAACTCTGAGCACACTATCGATAAGAGCACCCTCTGTCGGCAAAACTTTTCCTTTGTGTGCCGATACACTTGGTCACCCTGATCACTCTTCAGGTAGACTAAAACTATTGCTCCAAGATTCAAATCTTTTGCCGACGACCACTGTCTCGCTGATGATGCCTTCACAAAACTACAAGTTCTCAAACTATCTAACTTCTAACCCAGACCCTAGCATATGGAGATGCTAGGCTCGACTAGCACATCCCATGCTCAATCCTGACACGGAGCATAAACAAGAACAAAAAAAACACAAACTGTACAAACTGATCCATTCCACCAATTTTGAAGAAATCTCGTCGGTGGAATGGCTCAGTAATCCATCCGAATGACAAAATAGAAACTAACTACAATGACACGGTGAAAGAACACAAAACAAAATAGGATCTTTTATTTACTTTTGGGAAATTCTACACTGAAACAACTCTTCTATCTTCTTACTGTTGTTCTACCATGAATCACCACCCAATTACTATACTACTCTCTTACCCCTCCTTTCATGTTTGCTGAACTACTTTTACATGTTTTGTTCATGACAGTTTTGCATCGGTGGGAATGCCAACCATTCTGTAACTATCAACCCATTCAGTTACAATGTGTTTTCTCTTCAACTACCAGACAATATGACTTGTCCTAGATTTATTCCACTCAAACTCACACATGGCACTAGGCCTTACAATTGGTCACTTGGACCTTATACCACACCAAAACATCAAAATGAACATGAAATTAATTAAAGTATCTAGGTGCCCCTGCACCATACTCCCGGGGCTTAAAAGAACTCAAGTCCCTTGAGGAACCAAGTCTGAAATATTAACCCCATGCTTGACGATGTCTTCCTCGCTCATCCAGGTAGCATCCTCATCAGGCAAACCATGCCATTTAACCAGATAGTGCTTGTAGGTTTCATGTCTAGTCTTCTTATGAACTTTGGTGTCTAAAATACATTCCAGCTATATTGGCTGACTCGGTAGAAGATCAGAAATCCATTTTACATCCCCTACTCCTGTCACATCTGAATCTGTAACATTGTCTCCCCTGAATGGAAACAGTTCTGACACATTGAAAATGGGTGATATTGGTAAACCTGGAGGAAGTTCAATTTCATATGCATTAGGCCCAAATTTGTGTACAATCTTGCATGGACCTATCTTCTTCATAAGAAGACTCGTGGGCTGCCCCTTTGGGAGTCTTTCCTTCTTCAAATATGCCATTACCAGATCCTGAACTTGTATTAGACATCCCTTTTCTTCTGATCAGCTCTCTCTTTGTATTTCCCTGTGTTCTTCTGGATAGTTTCCCTTACAGCATCATGGATATCCTTCATACTGACTGCAAAATCTTCTCCTTGTGCACTCCTTTTCTCCATGTTCTGGAGATCCCTAAGCTCCAAAATTCCCCTGGGATGAATCCCATATACAACTTCAAAAGGGCTCTTTCCTGTGCTCCTATTAACAGAATCGTTATATGCAAAATCTGCTTGTGGGATGATCATATCCCATGCTTCTCCATGTTGTTTAGTCAAACACCTCAAAAGATTACCCAACGATCTATTCACCACCTCAGTTTGTCCATCCATCTGAGGGTGATAGGCTGACATGAAAGATAATTGAGTGCCCAATTTCTTCTACAATGTGCACCAAAAATGTCCCACAAATTTGGGATCTTTGTCAATAACAATATTCAATGCGAAACCATGAATTCAAACTATTTCTTTAAAGAACAAACCGGCAATGTGTGAAGCATCATTGGTACATTCGCATGGTACAAAATGAGCCATTTTACTGAATCTATCAACTACAACAAATACACTGTTGAAACCTCTTTGAGTCCAAGGAAGACCCAAAATAAAATCCATACTTATACACTCCCATGGCCTTTGCAAAATTGAAAGTGGTTGATAGAGACCGACATTGGATGAGGTTCCTTTTGCCCTCTGACAAATGCTACAAGTTTCTACAAATTTCCTAACATTTGTTTGCATCTTAGGCCAGAAGTAAAGCCTTCTCACTTGTTCCAACATCTTGTCCAGTCCAAAATGACCTCCAAGACTACTGCAATGCTTCTCTTTTATGATGTTCTCCCTCATGCAAAACCTAGTTACACACAGTTGGCTGCCTTTGAAAAGTAGCCCTTGTTGTAACAAATATTTAGAAAAATTAGAATGATAGGAATCTAAAAATTATGAACAAACTGCATATATCTCTTTGAAGTCCCCATCATCCTGGTACATATTCTTGAGAGAATCCACTCCCACACTTTGCAACTAGATTTCCTATATAGTGCACACTCTTCTGCTCAGAGCATCTACCACCTTGTTGGCTTGTCCCTTATTATGTTTGATGGAAAAAGTATACGCCTGGAGTTGTTCAACCCACTTCATATGCCTATGATTTAGCTTCTCCTATGAATTCAGAAAACTCAAAGCATGGTTGTCGGTATAAACAATGAATTCCTTAGGAAAGAGATAATGTCTCCATTTTTTCAGTGCTTGAACCATTGCATACAATTCTAGAACATATGTGGAATACTTTCTTTTAGCATCATTCATCTTTTCACTAAAGAAAGCAATAGGTCTACCTTCCTGACTCAAGACAACACCAATGGCAAGGTTACTGGCATCACATTCCATAGTAAACAACTTATTAAAATCATGCAAAACAAAATGGGTTTCTTTGCTACCTTTTGTTTGAGAATCTCAAAAGACTCATCAGCTGCTCTATTCCAAACAAACTTACATTTTTGTCCTCCTTTTATGGTATCCAGAATAGGTGCACAAATGTGACTGAATCCCCTTATGAATTTCCTATAAAAAGTTGCCAACCCATGAAAACTTCTTACATCACTTACTGTTTTATGTGCTGGCTAAGACAGAATAGCATCTACCTTTTCTAGATCCATTTTCAAATTGCCCTGGGATATCACAAATCCAAGGTATGTGAGTTCCTCCTTCATGAAGACACTCTTCTCCATATTAATCATCAGTTTCTCCTCATGCAGCTTCTTCAACACCTATTCCAAATGTTGCAAATGTTCTTATTTTGTCCTGCTGAAATCCAGAATATCGTCAAGATAGACAACAACAAATTTACCAATAAAATCCTTAATAACTCATTCATTAGACGCATGAAAGTACTAGGAGCATTGGATAGTCCAAATGGCATCACCACCCACTCATAAAGATCCTCATTAGTCTTAAATGTTGTCTTCCATTCATCCCCTTGTCTAATCCTGATCTGTTGGTATCCACTTTTGAGATCAATTTTAGAAAAGTACCGAGCTCCACCCAAACAATCCATTAGGTCTTCTATTTAGGGCATAGGAAACCTATATCTAATGGTGATCTTATTTATGGCTCTCAAATCAGTACATAACCTCCATTTGCCATCCTTTTTGGGAGCTAAAACTGTAGGTACAACACACGGACTAAGACTTTTCTTCACCAAGCCCTTATCCAACAGTTCTTGCACTTGTTTAGCAATTTCCTCATTCTGAGCAAGTGTCATTTTATAAGCTAGTTTAGTTGGCAATGTGGATCCTGGGATGAAGTCAATCTGATGACTTACATCTCTCACAGGGGGTAGTGTATTGGGCATATCCTCCACCATGATACTCTTATACTTGTCTAACAATTCCTGCACTTCCTTAGGGACTTTTTCCTTGCTGTTTTTAGACAATTCAGAATTGTCTTTAGGTTTCAAAATCAGAGCATACCCTTGGATTCCCTCTTCTTTCAGAGTATGGAGAAACTCTTTCCCACTCACTAACATGATACTTGAGCCTATATTCTTGTCTACACCCTCTTCTAGTAAAGGATCCATCTTATACTGTCTACCATTCTTGGTGATAACAAAGGAATTAGACTTACCATCATGCTGGGCTTGTACATCATACTGCCAAGGTCTACCTAACAGTAAATGGCATGCATCCATGGGAATTATATCACACAACAATTTGTCCCTATATTCGCCTATCTAAAATTCTACCCAAGCTTGTTCATCAACCAAGACTTTTTGCCCCTTGTTCAGCCAAGACACTTTGTATGGACTAACATGTGGTAATCTTTTCAAATTCAATTTCTCTACCATTTCTACTAAAACTAAATTTTCAGTTGAGCCAAAATCAACAATTACCTTACACCTTTTGCCAGAAACTTTACACGGAGTTCTAAATAGTGTCTTCCTCTGTGGTGGTTCTTTGTTCTGTGGTACCTTCAGCATCGTCCTTCTCATCATGAGATTCTCTCCATCTTGTGTTGGAGCTACACTTCCCATAGGTGAAGTCACACTTTGACAATCTTCTTCCTGAATCAGCTAGCTCCTTCTCTCTCTTGCATGAGAGCTTGAGGCTTTCTCCGGACACTTGCCTGCTATGTGCCCAATTTGGTTACAATTATAACATCTTCCCATGAAGACGTTAGGACCTCTACCTGGTCCACCAAATCTGCCTCTTCCATTAGGCCTCCTTCCTCTGAAGCCCCCTCTGGAACTAGATTCTCCACTATGTTCTTGTTGACTGGACTCCCCTTGATTTTTTTGGAACTGGTTTCTACCACTGAAATTATTTCTGCCTTTGAAATTTCTTCCACCTCTGCCTCTGTTCTACTGTTCTCCTTTTCTTTTCTATTTCTCTTCTACTCTCAGTGCCACCTGGAAGCTCTTGTCCACTGTTTCGGGTGTCAGAATGGTAATTTCATCTTGAATACTATATTTTAGGCCATTAATATACCTGGCAACTCTTCCTTTTTCATCCTCAACAAGTCCACACCTTAGAGACAATTTGTGAAATTCCTCTGTAGAGGTGGATACATCCATATCCTTCTATCTGAGATTCTGCATTTTCCTATATATTTGCACTTCGTAATCTATGGGTAGGAATTGAGCCTTAATCCTCTCTACCATCTGACTCCAGGATGAGATCATGCTCTTGCCACTCTTCACCCTTTCTCCCTGGGTGTAGTTCCACCACCTGGGTGTAGCACCTTTTAATTTCATCTTTGCAAACTTGACTCTTTTATTCTCTGGTACCTCCTTGTACTCGAAGTAATTGTTCAAAGCCTCAACCCATTCGATGACTTCATCTGCGTCCATCTTTCTGCTGAACATCAGAATCTCCATTTTTTATTCAGACGACTCCTTACCAAGTGTCCTTATGGCCTCTAGAAATTGTTTCTGGTCTGCAGATATATCTACCTGTTCTAGGGTTGTTTCCTCTTCCCCATCTTCTTCTTCTTCATCAGACTCCTCATCTGATTTCCTACCTTTTCTCAAGGTCTTCAACTTAGCCTAGAGTGCTTCCCTGACTCTAGCTTTAATTTTCTCTTCCATCTCCCAGAATTTCTTAGCCACCTCAGTGGTCATTCCCTTCGGAGGCATATTGCTAGCCTCTCCTTCACTCTCATCTGCTGACATACACAAACTTGTTCAAAACACATCACCACACAGAACGTCCAAAGCTCTGGTACCAAAATGATGCTGAGCACACTGCGAAGTGACAAACTATTTAAAAAAATTGAACCCTTGAATTCGCTGAACCACCAAACGTTTGAACCATTGAATTCTCCACCGGTTGAACTAGTTTGAATCTTCGAACGGTCTTGAACTATTGAACTCGTCAACCCCTTGTACCATTGAACCTGTTGAACCTTGTTGAATTGTTGAACCACACGAACCGTTCAACTATCGGCGACCTTTAGAACTGACACTCCGATAGACTAAGGTTTCTCCGATATGTATAAATACATTCCTTCGGCAACTTCATTGAACCTTATGAATTCTTGAACCAAATTGAACCTTATGAACTTTGAGCACACTATTGGTAAGACCACCCTCTGTCAGCGAAACTTTTCCTTTGTGTGCCGATATACTTGGTCACCCTAATCACTCTTCAGGTAGACTAAAACTATCGGTCCAAGGTTCAAATCTTCTGTCGATGACCATTGTCTCACCGATGATGCCTTCACAAAACTACAAGTTCTCAAACTGTCTAACTTCCAACCCAAACCCTAGCACATGGAGATGCTAGGCTTGAATAGCACATCCCATGCTCGATCCTGACACAGAGCATAAACAAGAACAAAAAAACACAAACTGTACAGACTGATCCATTCCACTGATTTCAAAGAAATCTCATTGGTGGAATGGCTCAATAATCCATCTGAATGACAAAATAGAAACTAACTATAGTGACACGGTGAAAGAACACAAAACAAAACAGGATCTTTTATTTACTTTTGGGAACTTCTGCATTGAAACAACTCTTCTATCTTCTTACTGTTGTTCTACCATGAATCACCACCCAATTACTATACTACTCTCTTACCCCTCCTTCTTTCCTGTTCGCTGAACTACTTTTACATGTTTTGTTCATGACAGTTTTGCATCAGTGGGAATGCCAACCGTTCTGTAACTATCAACCCATTCAGTTACAACGCGTTTGCTCTTCAACTACCAGACAATACGACTTGTCCTAGATTTATTCCACTTGGACTCACACATGGCACTAGGCCTTACAATTGGTTGCTTGGACCTTATACCACACCAAAACATCAAAATGAACATGAAATTAATTAAAGTATATAGGTACCCCTACACCGATATTCCAGTGATGAGACCAGAGGGATGGGTGGCTAGAGCAGTAAGAGAGCCTTATGCTAAGATGTATAGAGGAGCTTTGACATACCAGCAGCATAGAGGACTAGTGTACCAACGGAGGATGTTGGATGAGGTAGATAGATTTATATGGAGGCCATGGCTAGGATGTGAGAGATGGGATGAGGAGGATACTGAGCTTGTCTATGCTAGGCAGGTGAGATATACTTTAAGATGTGGGATATACATTATAGAGAACTATTTGCCTGAGAGGGTTTTGAGATAGTTCAGGTTACCATAGGCAGTACCAGTTGGGGATGCCATTTTTGGGAGGACTAGACATGAGGTGTTTGATTGGGGAATGGAGGTTGTGGTTGACATAGTTTTGGTGGAAAGAGAGGGGCTACAGCCAGTTGTACGGTAGTGGGGACAAGATCCTGTAGATCCAGGCACACTACCAGATTATGATGCATATTGGATGACAGCGAGACCAATGTAGCTGACACAAGTTGGAGAGATAGGAGAGATAGGGATGGAGAGAGTAGTTAGGAGGAGGTGACGATGGGCTCCACCAGCACAGGTCGTTGCACTAGCAGCACCAAGGATACAGATACAGGGACAGGTGTAGGGATAGCCTCAAATACTTGCACAGCCTCAGGGATAGATATTAGGAGGTGATGATGTTGGGATTCAGCAGCTGCAAAGGAGGATTAGAGAGGAGAGGAGATGGAGGCAGTGGGCTCAGATGAGATTGAGGAGAGTGGAGTTGGATAGACACCAGGTGGTGATTGGCTTATGGCATGCTAGGGCTCAGGCCTAGACATACCAGGCTCAGTTACAGGTGAGAGTGCAGGCTGGGGATGGGTAGGATGATGGTACACTTGCTAGAGTGACAGGAGAGAGAGATGCAACGAGACAGAGCAAGTAGATGATGAGATTAGAGAGAGATACTGCTATATAGTAGATGCAAGTGATGAGGGTAGAGAGAGATGGTCTGTGGATAGAGAGGGATACGGCTGTGCAGCAGCTATAGGGGATGACTAGCGAGCGGGATAGAGCAGTGACTGCATTGGGTACAGATGGGGCTACGATGTATTTGGCCACATAGTTGGCATAGGTACAGGTAGAGTTGTAGAGAGTATAGGGTGAGGCGGAGTATTATAGAGGTTTATATTATGGGGTTGTGCTAGCAGAGTAGAGGTAGCCTAGCTTCAGGAGCAAATCAGGAGCTTCAGGTTCACGGAGGTCAGGTGGGTCTCGATATGTAGCTTCAGTGATGGGGCCATCAAGAGATAGGGGGACAGGTGCAGGACCTAGTGGTGGTGGTCAGGGTGAGGGAACTGCCAGTAGTCATTAGGGCTACCTTGTTTATGTATATTATGTTGTATCATGATGAGGCCTCGTGCCGATTGTACATACATTCTTTATGGCTCAGCTCGTATATGTAGACACTTGTATATTGACACATATATATATATGATGGAATATTACTTATCTACATGATGATGTAATAGATGTACTATTGGTATTATGATGGTTATGGATGTTGTGTTTGTATTTTCATGGATTATGTATGGATGTTTATGCAAATGGAATAAATGGATATGTATGATAATGCAAATATGTAAATGGTAATGATATGATATGGACTAATGCATATAGATAGATGGAAATGAGATGATATGTGATGGACTTATGTATGTCTAACACACTTGTTTTGTAGGATAAGAGATGTGGAAGAAGGACGATGGAAATGATTGATCTTGGTTGAGAACTATATAGACGAATAATAGGATGAATAGATGGTACAATGGGCATCTTTTTAAGTAATTGCTCAAAATGAAAAGAAATGCAATCCTTATGTTTGATATAGCATGTGGATGTATGTACTAGGGTATAGAAGACCAAGGGATGCTATGAATACTCAAGTGCTCAATATGCTCAGGATGATAATGTAGACGCTATATGAATGTTGGATATATGTAGGATGGAGTGAGAGGGTGTTTATATAGAACTCAACCAAAATCAATCCACGGTGGAGATTCGATGGCTATGTGAATGGATAAGATTAAAGGATGGACATAGGTGAATGTGTAGATGACAAGTGGAGGGAAGATAAGGCTTATGTGTGACCGTGTACATAAAAAGTACTACATGTGAAAGATATTAAATAAAGTATGTAGTACCACTTATCTTTTTTAAATGAAAGAGGCACACATGTCGGCTCATGAGATAAATGATAAGAGAAATTAATTAAATAAATAAAATTTATTTAATTAAAAATAGAAGAATGAAGATAATTAAATAATTAAAGATTGTTTAATTATAGCTTAGAAAAAATAGAAGAAATAGCTAATGAATTAATTAAATAAATATAAATTTATTTAATTAATAGAAGAAATAGATATGTTAGGGATATTGTTCAAGTGTATTAGACAAATGTAGATGATGGATAATGCAATGTTTGATACTAATGATAATGAGTCAATTTTGGGTGTCTACACAAACAATAACCAAGGCAACCAAGAAGACCAAGAAAACACAGCAAGAGAGGAGAGAGCCAACCAGGGTAGAAGGTGGAAGATGACTTTTTGTCTCCCATCAAACCATAGAGCTCTCTCCCATTTTTCTTCTATAGAATTTTGGTGTGTGGAGATTCTAGAATATAATAGAGTAGAGATCTCATCCACCCACAAAAGAATATTTGATGGTGATTGTAGTAATAGGCCATTAGCGTGGTGGAGGCATTTTCTAGACATGGGTCTAAGACAACCTCAACTTGATAACATTTGACTTTGAGTGTCAAATAAGATTGGAAAGAAAAAAACATATTGACATCACTATGTACAAGTAGAAGTACCTTCCCACATGCAGATCTTTGAAACAAAGTTTAGGTAAGTTTTACATACGAAATCCTAAGAAGATATTGATTTTTTGATCATTCGCTACATCAATAATTTACACAACAAGAATGGTTCTAGCGTAGTAAGAACTATAAAAAGTCTTGAGGAGGAGAAACAACTAAAGAGAGTTAGGTGCACAATGGTGTTGGGCCCGATAACATATAAGAGAGCAATGCACTAAGATCCACCTCAACTTGATAACACTTGACTTAGATGGTTAAATAAGCTTGGAAAGAAAAAAAACATATTGACATCACAACAAGTAGAAGCAACTGCCCACATGAAGATCTTTGAAACAAAGTTTATGTAAGTTTTACATATGCAATCCTTAGAAGATCTTAGTAATTTGATCATTTGCTACATCAAAAATTTACACAACAATAAGGTTTCTAGCATAGTAAGCATCCAATAGTTAGTAATGGTTAGCCTATCACTTGGGTTCCCATAAGCTAACATGGTGGTTAGGGGACTCCTTCTGAGGGGTTGATGGCATGATAGTTCAACCATTTGGGTTTTTTAAAGGTTGCATTGAGCTCAGAGATGTTAGGAGATTCACCGTGATGCTTTCTGAGGCATTTTTGGACACTGGGTCGCACTTACTATTTTTAGTAGGGGCACTTTCTAACACCAACCTCACCACATGGCATCAATTATATTCCAACCTAGTTGGGTCCTTCATCCTATGTCATTGGTGTTCGTTTGAAAAGAGATGGTTTATTTTAATTAACATTAATGCTATTAAGTCAAATTAAAGATTTAACTTAATGTTAATTAATTAATAAAGGTGACTTTATTATTTAATTTGGAGCGCTCAGCCTTGCTAAGACTTTATGTTATAAAATTAAGTTTATTTCCTCCTCAAGTGTGGCATTCAATTTGAATATTACTCCTATAGGTTATTGTTGGTTCTCCTTTGGCTTTGTGAGGATGAAATCCATCATGAGGATCATCAACTGTAGGATTGAAAGACATCCCAAGGTTGAGTGTTGATAGTTTTATTCAGAGGCTATGCTGGTTATTTATGGTTGCAATCTACAACTAAATATAAAGGATTTTTAATGCAGATATTCCTAAAGTGATTAAGTAGGTATTGTGGATAGAACATTATATAAATTTTTTAGGATTCTAATGTGTGTACAAGACACCTTGCTGGTCATACCATCATGGGGAAGGTCGTACCATCCAAGGAAGTTGTAGTTGTTGTTGGAGGTGCAAAAACACTCATATTTATTCTTGTTCCTTCATGAGAAGTCGCATCTAGGGAAGATAAAGGAGGTATAAGGGTTTGCAAGAGATTTTACTTGTTGTTTGTTGCTGCTACATATCATTCCCAGTCGTACCAATACCCTAGAAGAGGATGTGACACCCTATAGGTTGAAATGCCTAGGGTTTAGAGGCCCAAACAACACCATTAGAGGTGCTTAGCATTGTTGCACTATTGTTTGACACTTTGGACTAGGAGAAGTTAGGGTTTGGACCCTTTTGGCACCATTTTAAGGTTTTAAGCTTGCTATAATTTATCACATCAGACTTGCATTATACAAAACAATAAATGGGTATGTTCACATTTTGATATTATGCAAATTCTTCATCTGGGTATTTTTTAGATTGATGTTATTATTGTTTCCCACATAAATAAGCATCTGGGTATCATTATATTGTGTTATATTTGAATGTATATCATATGCAATACAAAACAAACACAGAAACCCAAACAAACAAATACAACATTAAACAAAAAACACAAGGAAAAAACTAGGGTGGGACATTACAAAACTATAAAAAGTCTTAAGGAGGAGAAACAACAAAATAGAGTCAGGTGCACAATGGTGTTGGGCTTGATAGCATATAAGAGAGAAATACACTAATATCCATGCTACCAATTGCTACCTAAGATCCATGGCTAGTGAAACCCAAAGAGTGCCAATGTAGTGAAGGTTTGGAGAATCTCCACAAAGAAAGAAGATTTGGATAGGAAATGGATAACCTAATTAGTTTATTGAGGTAAATTAATTTTAATTATCTATCCTAGAATTCAACTATTAATCTAATGTAAAAGAGTTTACTTAAAATAAAGCAAACACAAATAACTACTTTACAAACTAAATTTTGACTTATTTGTCCTCTTACTTATAATACTAAGGTGTCTTATTTAAACTAGATTCTTAATATAAATATAACTAGTTATAAAATTGAAAGAGCACAAAAACTAGGTTTACATTAATTGATGTGATGAAATTTAGTGGCAATTAAACGTATTGACAAAATAGAGGGGTGAAGGAACTTGGATGGATAGAATATAAGAGAAAGTTTATGAGATATCTAAAATAATTTAGGCTTCTATTATGAGGAGAAAGGATATATTTTGGTAACTATACCCCAATGCACCCATGATAATGTCAACATGATTGTGCCTATATCTTGCACATAGAACATTAAGAAAGTTAATGGGTTAGGTAGTTCAACAAATAGAAAACTACCAAAATATAGAAAATGAAAAATAGAACCATTATCCTAATATATTTCTGAAATAATGATGAAAATAAGGAAAAAGGAGAAATGAAGAGTTGATCAATGAGTTTTCAAAATGGAGATTCCTATTGAAGTGCAAAATCCCACAAGCTAGAAAAATTGTTAAGACTACTTGGGAGCTTACCAAGGTGGTCAAACCCCCAATTTATCATTTTGAATCAACAATAATCAATGGTAAAAGGTGTGTGCACTTAAAAATGTGACTACAATTAGTAAATAAAACATGTGTGTAACTATGCCAAATTCTTGTGAATTAAAAAGGAGATGAATAAATCCAAAGGTAGTACCAAATGTGAACAAGACTTAGATATTGGAAATAGATTGGTAAAAATGGGTAGAATGTAAATGGAAAAAGTTAAATTAACAATTAAATTCCATGATATGTGTGTGTAAAGAAATAAAATTATATAACAAAGAAGAGAGGGTTACCTTAATCCAAGAGAGAGTTTTAAAGGGATCTCTTCAATATGTTTTATGTGAAGTTTTAAAGAGGAAAGAAAGTCTCCAAAAGAGAAGTCCTCCCCAAATCACTTGACTCAAGATGACAAAATCCCTAAGAAAAGAAGGAGAGAAAAGGAGGTAAATGGAGGAGCTCAAGCAAGGAGCTTCAACTCCATGCATTTCTCTTACTTAAAGAAAAACAACAATATTTACTTTGGAAGCTATGAAATGTAATAATAATACAACTCGTATGCAATAGATGTATAAAAGAGGATACTTCAATGGATCTTTGATGAAAACCTACAAAATTATTAGTCTATGGACTATATAAATTAAAAATAAAACCAAAAAAATCTTTTACCAAAGAAACCCCAAAATGGGTTCTCTTGATAATGAAGATTTCTTTGCCAATATGAGGAATCTTAATGCTTTTTGCTTCTAATTATGATCTCATGATCTCTTGCAAAATATGGAACCAAAAGCGTTTTAGAATATGGAGTGAGTAGTAAATGACTAGCAAGAGAGCATGAGATAATTTTGGAGATAAATGGTGAAAAAGTGAGCTTAGCAACTATTCTAAAAACTTCATATGCACAAAAAATAATAACTATTGGAACCCTTTCAGAAAACTTAGTTTCTTATTTTAAAAGAGATAAGGGAGATTGAAAAATATTGGAGGAGGCTTGGTTCCAACACAAGAACCAATGGAAAATCACATTGGGAAGTCATGATGTAGACACCCTAAAATGACCAAGTCGCACTACTCACATTTTAGCATTTTTGTCACATCACCTGCATTTCACACATTAATTAAATAATCTAATTATTTAATTAATTTCATCAAATTCTTCTAAATCACATACTTTCAACATTAATTAAATAAATTCTCTTTATTTAATTAATTAAATTAAATTCCTCTATATTCTTCCACAATTAAATAATTTTAATTATTTAATTAGATCATTATCTTCTTTCCAAATTCACATCCACATTAATCAAATAAACCCAATTATTTAATTAATTCAACAAATTCCCTCTTATCTAAAATTAAATAATTCTTAAATTATTTAATTAAATCAAAACTGTTCTTCCAAAATCATGCACAACAATTAAATAAATTTATTTATTTAATTTGCTTTCAAATCTTCTAAATTAAATAATTCCAATTATTTAATTACTTCTTCCAAAATATCTTCTCTAAATTTAAATAAATCAATTATTTATTTAAATTGCTTTTTCTTCTAATTTGAGTTATCTTTAAAATAACTCAAGCTTTCTTGCTCATCAATTAAATATTTCTATATTTAATAAAGCAAAATATCTTCTAATTCTCATGCGAATCTCTTCTTCTTGTTTTAAATCACTTAACTGACTATTACATTCTGTTAATTGCTTTAACTCATTCTTCTATTCTTGATAACTCCTCTCATGCAAAAGAAAGCAAGACACATGTCTTCTTCTCATTCATTGTACATTCCTCAACTATTCTCCTCTGTTGATTCTTCTGAATTATCTAGACCGTTGATCAATCTTCCTTGAAATCTATATAAACCCCCCTCATATCCTTCATTATCTCTCTCTTCGATCATATTCTCAGGCATACTTAATAGAGCTTCGAGCATACAAAACGCGTCGATTGAGCACTATCACGATCTTTTGATATTGATCTCTTGAGCACACTACTTGCTTGTTGCAGCTATGGCTTCACAACTTGATTGAGCAATCCACATTCAATCCAAAGGAAACAATACAGATTTCGGTTAAAGTCTTTATTTCATTGATTATTTGTCATGGCTTTTATTTAAATTTGTTTTCTTTATGTTATTGGGTTCTTTGGTTTTTATTAGTTTAGATTTAATCAATTTTTCCTCATACACATTCTGGCATGCCCGGTGGGAACCTCAGAGTATTCCAAAAAAATATATATAAATAAATAAATCCAAAAAAAAAATTCGTCCTCTGGTAAGAACCTGGCAAACAGGCGCCTTGGATAAAGTACCATAGTGAAAACCTGGCAAACAGGCGCTATGTGTAGAGTCAGCATCCATCGTCTATTGAGTCATGTCCACTCCTTGTCCAGTTCGTAACAACACGCTTCATCCATCCATCCGTAATAAAATCATTGACTTTGTTTGCCTTTCCATATCTAGTATAGCTTGGAAATTTGTCAATGTCCATCATCATCTTCCTATGTCTTGATCTGTGTCTACAGTTATCACTGTCTTGTCCTAGGTCAAGTCTTTCTGTGTCTTCTTCGACAGTCACCCCTACAGTTTCCTCTACCAGAATGGGGGCAACTCTTTCCTTAACTTAGGTCTAGGATTGGTTCCTTGTTCGTGGTTCGCAGCGCATACTTCAATCTTTTCTCATTTCCATAGGTAACACCCTTTAACGGACGCATCGCTCCTACGATAAGGATGTTATCTTCTCAACACTTTTCCCACATCATCACATCCACCAGAACTACATATTATCATCTTCTCAGTCTTAAAGTACTTTGATCCCATGGATATGGGTATGTAGGCAGTCTGGATTACGAAGGACGTATCCAGTACTCAGGTACATAAGATCACCTCTTCTCCACACTTTTCCCACATCATCACATCTACCAGAACTACATATCATCTCTTCTCAATCTTAAGGTACCTTGATCCCATGGATATGGGTATGTAGGCAGTTTGGAATATGAAGGACGTTTCTAGTACTCAGGTACATACGATCTCTCCCTTCCACCTTGACCCATCTCATCACTCTATCCAGAACTACATATTTATCATTCTCATCTTCCATCGTAAGTGTGCCTTGATCCCATGGATACAGGGTATGTAGGCAGTCTGGAATACAAAGGATGTATCCAGTACTCAGGCACACACGATCCATCATTCTCCACCCATCCCAATCCATTCACACTGTCATCCTTCTAGTCTTCCGTTTGTCAAAACCCATTCATCTCAACTTGACTAACTCAAGCAGCAAACTAATGCATCCTTTCAGAAGCAAAAATCCTTAACAAACTTGAAGCAAAGAGGCCTACTTCTAGAGTCATCTACCGTCCTGCATACCGATTGCCAACATCAGCTAAGTACCGCTTAACCAAGCCCTAGATCCACAAGCTTGTCTTCTGCGAAGTGTTCCATTGTCGAGACCAACACACACGTCTCCTGCGACGTGGCATTTCCTGCAGCAAGACATTATCTTTTTAGGTAGATAGCACCCTTTAACGGACACAGAGTTCCTACGATAAGGCTGTTATCTTTCCTATCCAATCTATCTTGAGCAACCTCTTTGGCAAGAGAATATGTTGGTTGTATGTTTACTTTGTAAGACAGTCAATTTGTGTTATGGTTTATCTTTTGTTCCTTATCCCTTACCTATTCAAGGCTACCTTGATTTCTCTATAATCTTGGTATGTTGCGATGTAGTACGGATTGGGGGCATAGTCATTGCTTTCTGTGTGTCGTGTTTGAGGAATGATCTTTAGTATCTTTCTTAGCATTCTATTTATCTTGTGTGTGTTACGACCTAGCATCTTACATATTAATATATCTTCTTGCATTCGCATGTATGGAAGTTTATTTTATGTTCAAGACTACGGCTCATTCACATGTTCCAACAAGGTTATATTTTGTCTAAAAGGATCTAAGTTCAAACCGTTTGCTTGCAGAGTCAACGTCCACGCACTCGGATATTACTGTACCTTGGTCTTTTATACCTTGGTGGCGAACTATCCACATGCTATATCAAAATAAGGATTGCTCTTTATATACAAATGCGAAGCCATTTCAACAAGCTCATTCATCCATTTCCACAGCCTTTATATCGCTTTCATTGTAGTAATCGATCAACAGTCTCTCTGTCTCCATCTCCTCCTGTTCTTCTCTCTGGCGCATATCTGCAAAACCCACATGTCAGATATCACTAGTCATCACATCTATATCATCATATATCTCTATCATCATACATCTATAAGCATCATATACGCAACATATATCATCACATGAATCCATAATCATACATACATATCATCACATCCATGACATCAAGGGAATGCATACACAAAAGCATGAACAACAGTGAGTCGAATCGATCATCATATATATCATGTAATCATAATACAAAATCTCGGTGTCTACATCAATAATACAAAATGTGTATACATCCAAATATACATCAATATAGTACATCAAGGCTATCAAGAGCCCGTGAAATATACATCAGAATGCACGAAGGCATCTGTCCAAAATGATACAATATGATACAATATGCAAGTGTATGTGCCCTAGTGGGTAGAGCTGCCCTCCTGCTGTGGCCCCTATCCTCCCCCTGTGCTCGATGGAGGTCCCCCTGATGGTCCTTCTCCTCCCCTTGGTGGCAAAAGTGGCCCTCTAACTGAGGACGCTGACAGCCCTGTCCTCCGGGATCCTGATGCCCCAGACCTGCTCCTGTCTCTGTAGCTCGGTGCCTGCTGAGCTGCCGGCACCGCACCCACATATAGACCCCTATAGTACTCTGCCTCCCGGCTGGCTGATACTAGCTCACCCTACACCCGGACGAGCTCGCTGTATAAAGTCCTCTGGTCTGCACCCAGTGCATGACGTGCCTCCTCTCTCTCCTGCCTCACTCTAAAGAGTGTGGCCTCTGCCGTCAACCGCAGCTGCACCTCTGCATCTCTCTCTCTCCTGGCCTGTGCTAGCTCCTCGGCATCTGCTGCTGGTGCGGCTGCTGGCTGCACTTGCACCTGTGCCTGTGCCTGTATCTGGGCCTGTAGCTATCTGTATGCCTGCACCTGTGCCTGTAGCTGTGCCTGTACCTGTGCCAGGGCTGTCTGTGCTGCTAAGGCCACCTGTGTCTGTGCCTGGGCCGTGGCCTCTGCCTGCCTCGCATCTGCCCGCGCTGCATCCCTGTCTCTCCTAAGTCATGCCATCTAGAGCTCTAAGCGAGTCCTCTGGGCTATCTCCTCCTGCAGCAGTTGCTCTGCTCTCTGTAAGTCAGTCTCTACGACCGGGCCCACTGCCTCTACCATCTCCACATCGGCCTGCTGGCCGCTACCCTCTCCACCTATCTGCTGGCCCGCTGCCTACTGCTTGGCTACCCTGGCCTGCCGCCTCATCCTCGCCTCCCCTCCAAGGACCAATACCTCTCCCACTGCCCCTACTACACTTGGTGTAGTTAGTCTCATCAGCCTATGTGTCTGCCAGTACAAGTCATACTATGGCAGCGTCCCTGGGTCTGCTAGCCCAGAGTCCCAATCCCATCTCACGGGGATAAGTCCCCATACATCTGTCAATGCTGTCGCCACTGGGATCTTGGCATCCTAGTCTCCAACCTCCCTCCGTGTCCTGGCATGCGTGGCCTCCCCCACGGGTAGTCCCTGCGGCAATCCAAACTGCCTGAGAACTCGCTCTGGGAGATATCTCTCTATCATATCTATCCGTCTACCGAACAGATAGCGAGCCTATTTGCAGTACATGAGCTACTCATGCTCGTCAACCCACTCCTCACATAGTAACCAGGGCCTCCATATAAATAGGTCCATCTCATCTATCTGCCGCCTCTAGTAGCTAACAGACCCCATCCTCCGATGTGTCATCACCCCGTCATATAAAAATGCATATGGCTCACCTCTGTCTCGGTGGCGCTGTGCCATGGGTCGGATAACTGGAATGTGCTCCCACGCCCATACCTGTAGTAGAGTCACCCCTGCTGAGAGGCTCCTGCCTCTCCTGTAAACACAATGGTGCATATCATGATATAGCTGTCCTAGCACGCAGGGTCCCCATGCATACTATCTGCCATGGGTGAACATCCCTGATAGAACGGTCCCCCAACCAACTGATAATCCTCTAGATCTCCTGTCTGGGCACAGGAAGCCACCAATCAATGATGCAACGATCCATCTGATCCTATCGCAGAGTCTCGGGACGTCTGCCCATCGGATCTCCCCGTCCTCTATCCACAGGTCATCTGTGCAGAAGACCTCCTCAAAGCCTGCCTCACCCCGTGCTGGGTCAAAGTCCACAATCTCCCCGTCTATCTGAATCCTCAGGATGCGGTATACATCCTCCAGTGTCACTGTAGCCTCCCCCGTTAGAAAGTGGAATAATGAAGTCTCACTGTGGTATCTCTCTACAACTGCAGTCACTAGGGCGAGATTCACCCTAATGTGTGTGAAGTGGGCCACATGCCATAGTCCCGCATGCTCCAGGAAGGCATCCTCCTCCCATGTCAGCTGTACAAGCTCGTGTGCGATCACGTGATGTCACTCTCGCGACATCAGTGGTGGCAAACTCCTCTGCATCCATAGCAAATCACTTGTCAGTTTCTTTCCCAAATCCCTCAAAACCTATCTACATCTTTCCTAAAACCCCAACTTTCCCTTTCCTCTTTGGCAACCTAGGCTAGGTGTTTCTCTTCTACACCCCCCCATTCTATTACACCCTAACTTTTCTTCTATTCAAACCAAAAGTGCTTTGTTTTATACAAAAGTGATGTCCCTCTCTACCAACGGTGCCATACTATTCATCCAGACGCACTGTGGTTTCTAAACCACATGCGCCTTATTTTTCCAAAAGTGCCACTCTGTCCTACCAACCACGCCACTCTGTCCTACCAACCGCGCCACTCTGTCCTACCAGACGCGATGCGTTTTTTCTACTTCTCCACCAATCGCGCTAGCCTACTCTACCAAGTGCGCTGCACCGTTATACCAGGCGCGCTGCAGGATTTACTAAATGCGCTGTGGCGCGACCAACCTAACCAAAAGTGACGCAATTTTACCATTAGCGCTGCAGGCGACTACTAGCCACGCTACAGCGCGCCAAAAGTGCGGCAACCCTATACCATACACGCTGCGGCTTCCTAAAGCGCCTTTGGCTGTCTTGGCTAACCCTACCTAAACCTAGCCCTAATCTACCCCTAAACGACAAATGCAAAGGGGGTTTTCGATCCCTTACCGCTGCCGGAGCTCTTGCTGGCCTCCTATAGGTCTGCACCAACTTTGCCTGATGACTATGCGCTGGAATCGGCATCTCTCCTCGCTGGCTACTCCCCTCTCTCCAACTAGGTTTGAATTCTCTCCTCTCTAAATTTAGAATCTCCAAGGGTGCAAATGCAGATTGTGGTCCCCATGGAACCTATTTATAGTGTTCCCCCCCCCTTCGTTTTTCTTTCCCACCCCTTCTTCTGCTGTTTCTTCTTCCTGGTCGCGTCCTCTTCTGGTCGAGCGTCAACATCATTCCTCTATCGCTTCCCTGTCTTCCTGCTCGAGGGGGCATACGCTGGGGCAACTACCTACACTGGGGCATCAAAATTGTATCATATATTTAACTATCGATTTCTTTGACGCAACACTGTAAACTGCATCGCATCAAAGAGGGGCAAAATGTAGACACCCTAAAATGACCAAGTCCCACTACTCGCATTTTAGCATTTCTATCACATCACCTGCATTTCACACATTAATTAAATAATCTAATTATTTAATTAATTTCATCAAATTCTTCTAAATCACATACTTTCAACATTAATTAAATAAATTCTCTTTATTTAATTAATTAAATTAAATTCCTCTATATTCTTCCACAATTAAATAATTTTAATTATTTAATTAGATCATTATCTTCTTTCCAAATTCACATCCACATTAATTAAATAAACCCAATTATTTAATTAATTCAACAAATTCCCTCTTATCTAAAATTAAATAATTCTTAAATTATTTAATTAAATCAAAATTGTTCTTCCAAAATCATGCACAACAATTAAATAAATTTATTTATTTAATTTGCTTTCAAATCTTCTAAATTAAATAATTCCAATTATTTAATTACTTCTTCCAAAATATCTTCTCTAAATTTAAATAAATCAATTATTTATTTAAATTGCTTTTTCTTCTAATTTGAGTTATCTTTAAAATAACTCAAGCTTTCTTGCTCATCAATTAAATATTTCTATATTTAATAAAGCAAAATATCTTCTAATTCTCATGCGAATCTCTTCTTCTTGTTTTAAATCACTTAACTGACTATTACATTCTGTTAATTGCTTTAACTCATTCTTCTATTCTTGATAACTCCTCTCATGCAAAAGAAAGCAAGACACATGTCTTCTTCTCATTCGTTGCACATTCCTCAACTATTCTCCTCCGTTGATTCTTCTGAATTATCTGGACCATTGATCGATCTTCCTTGAAATCTATATAAACCCCCCTCATATCCTTCATTATCTCTCTCTTCGATCGTATTCTCAGGCATACTTAACAGAGCTTCGAGCATACAAAACGCGTCGATTGAGCACTATCATGATCTTTTGATATTGATCTCTTGAGCACACTACTTGCTTGTTGCAGCTATGGCTTCGCAACTTGATTGAGTAATCCACATTCAATCCAAAGGAAACAATACAGATTTCGGTTAAAGTCTTTATTTCATTGATTATTTGTCATGGCTTTTATTTAAATTCGTTTTCTTTATGTTATTGGGTTCTTTGGTTTTTATTAGTTTAGATTTAATCAATTTTTCCTCATACACACATGACATTAATTCGACCCAATAGATCATTTGGGAATCATCAAATTATGTTTCCAAGACTCTTCTCTAATCTTTTACTTTTATTTTCTATGGATTCTAGTGTGGGAGCATTAACATCAACATAGGGGTGTCAGAGTATGAGAGATGGGTTTTTGAGAATGTGACTAAAATTTGAGAAAGTGAAGAGAGATGTTTAGAAGAGCTTAAGATTTGATCTAGAATCATCAAGTTTAACATAATTTATCACTTTTGGATTAGGTATAAGCCTAATTCAATTGGTTAAGTGTGACCTAGGATATGTTATGGAAGAAAACACTAAAGTGAGTGCAACTTATAGTGTGTAATCTATAGAGGATATGTAATTTATAACACTACATTTGCAACCACTTTAGCAAGATTATGTCACTATGTGTAGAAGCTATGCTAAAGTACATAAATGGAAATTGCTTAATGTAACTTGTAAAAATATAAATGTTTTGGATACACAAAAAGGATAATTTTCATATTTATCAACTGAATGGCTTGTTTTTTGGCTTAAAATTTATAAAATAGATATGTTGGGAAAATGTGTCTTGTAAAACTAAACGGCATATAGCCTACAAAATAGATGTGTTAGGGGAAAATATAGCCTACAAAATAAATATTAGTGCATCATAATCATAATCCAATAAAATGTATATGTGCTATGAATACTAAAAACATACACCTAAACAAAGGAAGATCTCCATAGGTGAGGAGAGGAGGTATCCACACAAAGATAGAAGAAGTGTGTCCAAAAGGGAGGATAGAGCTAGGAGAGAGAGACATGTGATTCTAGGTTTAGAAAACTTTGTTTCTAGGAATCATAAAAAAGATGAATCATTTGGGATAGCATTAATCTATCACTAGGTTATTCTAAAATGGTGTCTCAGAGGCCAAAATATACATGTTATAGCTCAAGGGATATAAAGTGATGTGGATCAATGGTCATGATATAAAGAATGTTTCTTAGGGGCTATAATATAAAATTTTTTGTCTTGGGGACCATTCAAATGTTGATATTGAAGAGGAAAGTATACAAGCTATGCCACCCTTAAAATTATTGTGTAAGAGGATAAAAGCAATCACTTTATGGATAAAGGAGAGAGAGCAATGTCCAAAAAAGAGAATTGCATAAAAGAGATAGAAAGGAAGAAATGTGCATTAAACAAAGGAATACCCAAAAGAAGTATGTAGAATAAAATGTGTAGTACACATAATACAGTCTAAAGAAAATTCATAAGAAGGTTTAAGCAGTTAAATCCTTCTAAAAAATGTATAAAGAGAATTGTAGGGGTAAGGCTATTGGGCGAGAGGAGGAATTAGCACAAAAATAGAAGATGCATATGACGGAAAGCATTGAGGGGCAAGAAAAATGAAATTAATTATTATTTTGATAAAAATAATATAAAAGTCAATGTGACCCATCAAGGTAAAGTTACAATTTACATGAAAGAGCAAGGTAGAGGGGGCATGAAGGGAGAAGAGAAGCATGAAAAATATGCCCCTAGAGAATGAGGAAAGCCCAACATGCTTTCCCTAATGGGAAATGGAGAGGGGGAGGAAATGTTCTTGGATTCAAAAAAGACATACTTGTAATTTTCTTTCCTTATTTAATTATACAAGTGTGTGAAAGAAAAGAGGTGTAATTTGGGTGAGGGATTGTGAAAGAGAGATGAGATGCCCTAAAAGATTGAGTTATACTCTCCCCCAAAGAATATGGGTGAGAAAAGAAAATGTTACTACAAAAGAATGGTGCACCTAAATTTGTGCCCTTAGGATAACATAGAAAAGGGATAATCAATGTCACATAAGGAGAAGAAAATCATGGAAAAATACATACACATGGATCTACATGGGTCAAGGTCAATATGTGTTTTCCTTTTATCATATGAAAGGATATATAGTGATGCATGACATCATTACTTTGATGTAAAAAATAATGATAACAAAGGAAGAAAGGATACAACAAATAGAAATTAACAATAATGTTTCCAATTAGGTCAACATGGTTTGTGAGACAAGAGGTCAAACACTTTGCATCATCCCTAAAGGATTGACAGAAATACATGTGTCCTAAATATTTTGGGTCAGCATGAAGATGGTGGTGATTTCTTAGTGCTTTGCATCATCCCCAAAATGTGTTAGGCTATAGAAGTACACATAGAAATAATGATGAGGAATAAATATAGAAGAAAGGCATAATGGGGTATTCTTCTTGTATCCATGTCCTTGTGGGAGTAACATGGATCCCACAAACTAAACTAAAAAATATATAACACATGGCCCTTAACTCTCATTGATCATCCTAAGTCATCCATATCCCAATAACCGTTAAGAAAGTGATGTACTAGTGGAAGGGGAGGGTGGGACTTTTCTAGAGTGAATCGAGGAATGTAAATCAAGGCATTAATAACATTAAGGATGAAGAGGTAATCCCCATAGAAAATCATAAGAGACTAAAAAGAATCATTAGTTCCATAAAATTTTGAGAAGGAAAGTGGAACCATACTAAGAAGAGCAAGTAGATATGTTTCTAAGGAAAAGAGAAGCTCGCTAGGGAAGTGATTGGCCAAGTCAAGCATAAAAGGAATAAAATGCCTACGATCATTAGTATTATTGATACACATGAATTCTTTAAGATCCAAAGGTTGTTTATGGGAAATCATTGTACCAAAGGAAGAGGAGGTTGTTGGTGGTGTAGAAGAGGAAGGGTGAGAATTAGGTATAATGACTAGTAGAGGTTGAGGATATGGGGTTCTAGATGGAAGATGTGAGGGTGGGAAAGGAACATTAGTAGAGTTAAGGGTACATGAGAGAGGGTGAGGGAAAGGATATGTGGTGGTTGGAGCTAGAAAGTGTAAAGAGGTAGGCAGAGGGAAATGGACCATCACTATTCTACTTCTTTGTTAGTGTTTTCTTGTGGGAGATCTCCCTAGAGGGAACAAGATGGGGAAAAAGGATGAGGGGGAATAAGGGAGGTTTACAAGAGTGGTAGGGATATATTTTAGTTGGGGTTGGAGAAGGGGTGGGACTTGAGGTGTAGGTTTAGGTTTGGGTGGGGGTTTGGGTTGGTGATGGTTTTGGGTTCTTGGCTGAGGTGAGTGATGAGGTTGTAGTTTTAGGTAAAGGAGGGGATATAGTGACATAATCAATGGTAAAGTGCCTAAAGTTAGAGATGGGTTGATAAGGGGTACGAAAAATAGTACAATTTTTTCCAAGGAATGGAAATGTTATGTACTAGTGGATGACAAAAAGAATGGCTTCCATCACTTCCAACTAGGGGTCGGGCCTAAGAGAATATGGAAATGGTCATTGTAGGGAATCATTTGGAATCTATTCTATACCAATTTAGACCCAATAGTGATAAAGGTAATGTACCTAGGAGCTCTTATATGGGAACCATTGTTGCATCTTAGTGATACTCCCAAGGTAGGCTAGGCCCTTTGATCCAAGGAAGAACTAACCAAGTACTCTTGCATGACTATATTGAAGATGCAATTGGGGTCCACTAAGACACCATTGTCTTGTCTAAAAACAATTTTAGCCTCAATATACAATGGGCCCTAGTAGATATTGTGAGGTACCTGTTCAAAATAGAAGGTAATGGGAAGGTGTGGGGGATGGAGGAGGAGGTTAGTAATGGAAGGAGAGGAAGAGGAATTAGAAGGGACGGAAGCAAAGATACAAGGATGATGAGAAAAAGATGGACCAACCTCAATAGCATTGGCTATCTTTAAGAATGAAAAGATATTAGGAAAGGTAAATATATGTGTTATGAAGGTAGAAAAAGATGTGGGAGTGGGTTTAAGCAAGGAATATACCACCACATAAATAGACTTGGTAGTTGAGTGTTGAGGGAAGGGGTTGTTGAAAATTTTTAAGTCAACATTGGGAGGTGCCACTAACTTGTTTCTTTAATAATTCATCCATGTACCTAGATCATATTACTATCAATGAAATCCTAGATTTAGTGTTGTATGTGCATGCACCTTTTGGTGGCATGTTCATTGACATGTTGGTATTGGAAAAAGGCTTTGGGTTTATGGGATTGGAGTAAGGGAAGGTTAGGGTATAAGGGTCAGATAAGAGGGAGTTAGATAATTTTATGGGTAAGCAACTAGTGAAGAATGGAAAGGAGGGGATCATATAGCTTCATCGATTAGTGGTTAGAATATAAATGAAGGGAAATGGCTAGGATAAAAGAGCATGAATTAGGATTTGGATCAGTTTGGTTGGTGGTTGGATTAGGGTTGAGTTTAGGAGCAAAGAATTTATTAGTGTTTTTATTTGTAGTATATTTGGTTGAATGGGAAGAAGATGAAGCTTATAAATAAGTAGGGGCATCAGAGGTCAAAGAGGAGATGGCCTTGAAATACCCAACTATTTATGCATAATTATCCAAGGTGGTGTGGAGAGTGGAGAAGGTAGGATATTTAAGAAAGAGAATTTAGTCACAAATCTTTGGGATAAGGTTCTTGATAAACACACTTTTGATATCAAATTTAGGAAGGGGGTAGGAGATTGGAGAGAGGATGTTGGACCTTGTCTTTAACATACAAGGTTGATAAAATTGACCTATAGGCCAATGAGTAGGATAGACAAAGGAGTTGATATAATGGCTAGATAAATTGTATAACCATTCTAAGGCCTTTTCCTTGAGGTAATAGGTAAAAATATTAGATAGCAAATGATCATGAGAATAATTGATGCATACAAATATGAAGAATCAAGTATGGGTCTTAGGATCTCTTATTCCATTATACGTTTGGTGGGAGTGGGTGACCTATGATGGGAAAATAAAGTGGTGTATGAAGGAGGTCTAGGGTCTCCTCCCCAAGGTAGAAGATGATGGAGAGTGGCTAATTGTCACGACATTGCTCCTATGTCCTAAACTAGCTAATGGGGGGTAGGGTCCACAATAGAGGCCAAGATACTAAGGGTGAAAGATGTTGATGTCATCAAAGAAAGATTAAGGTGTGGGAAAGGTTGTAATTTTAAGGATAAGTTGAGAGAGGGAGCAACTACAATGGAAAAAGAGGAACTAGACATATAAGAGAAAGGTAAGGGTTAGGAAGTTAGCACATAAGAGTAAGAGGAAAATGGGTTGGTCAAAATAATTTACAACATAGAGGTGTTAGAAAACATAAAACCTACAACAGAAAAATGTTCTACTTAAACATAAATATAATACATGTGAAAGGAAAACTAGACAACACACTTAAACACAAAGATCAACATAGACATAAAAGAGAAATGTAAGAACATATATGAAAAGATTTTCTAGCATGATTTGTTGCTAGAAATAGAAAGACATGGTACCAACATGCTCTATTGTTAGGAAAATGTAAATATGGCTCTTGGTCTAGTGTGCTCTATTGCTAGGAATCTATATTGTCTCCATGAATCACATGTACTAGTATTCTCTATTGCTAGTGACTCATATATAAATACAATATAATTACATGTGTGAATGAAAAAATTGGTGAAAAGGTAAATAGAAAGATAATACAACAAACCCAATACCTCTACCTTCAAACCAAGTCCTCAACACACCATAGAAAAGATTAGATGCACCCTAATCTACTAGCTATGTTCATGATGAAGAGAGATGGATGATGAATATGTTGGTTTCTCATGATTTCTACAGCATAATGATAGATAGAAGACAATAGATATGGAGATCTAGAGTGATTTCGATAGCATTATGATACTTGAAGATGGATCCCCCCAAATGGCTTGGGTGAGGCTTGATTTATAGGAGATGAGGGATGAGGATTGATGGATAGGATTGAAAGGTCAATTGTGTGATGTGGATGGCTAATATTAAAAGGTGATTTGACATTGGATCCCTTCATTTAAAAAAGGTAGTGGTATGACAAGTGTGCGGATAAGAATAGAGGTGACCTAATTTAAATAATAAAATTATTTAAATTATTTGGTAGTGTGACAAAGTATTAAATGAAAGTTGTAGTATGGTTGTAGTATGACATATAATTCAAATAAAAAATTACTTAAATTATGAGAAAGGGACGTGTTGTGATGAGGATAAAGGTGAGGACTAATTTAAATAAATATTTTATTTAAATTAACTGGAAGAAAGGTGAGAATTAACTAAATAAATATAATTTATTTAATTAATTGGATAACTTAATTTAAATAAATATTTTATTTATTTAAATTAGAGGAAAGATGGGAAATTAATTAAATAAATAGAATTTATTTAATTAATTGGCTAGTGGGATAAATTGGATTAAAAATGGGATTAGGATGGGATTAGTTAAATAAATAAAATTTATTTAACTAATTAGGTGATGAAAGGGGTAGGTGAGGATCCTAGGACAAAATGTCATAAGATGTCTTAAGTAATGTATCGACAAGGTGATCTTGTAAGACATGGACAATTTTAGGTTTTTACAATTTGCCCCTCTTTGAAATGATGTTGCAACTAAGAGAAGTAACATCATTTCAAAGAAGATAAGGTATGGATAGAGGAAAAGGATGCCCCAGCCACTTGAAAGAGTGACGAGGAGGAATGGATGAAGAAAGGGGATGATGATATAAGGATAGGATCTTGAAATGAAATGAGATGATAAAGGATGGATAAGAAAATGAAGGATGCAAGATAAGGGATGGATGAAAGAGATGAATGAAACATTATGTTGCAATGAAGTGAGCAATCATATAGTTTGATATAGCATTAGACATTATGCACCAAGGTATAAGGACCAATATGACGATGTGTCTTGTGCACCCAACGTAATACAACCTTGTCTAGATGTATGAGGAAGAAAACTTAGAGCATTAAAGTCCTAATGCACAAAAGGTATGATATGACCTTAGATGCAAAGGATGGTGCAAAAATCTATTCCAACATACACAGAATATGAATACTAGCTGGATGATACAGATTTGATATAAATACAAGATAAAATGATAACACACACAAGCAAGCATGCAAAAATGATTCAAAAAAAACAAGGTAATGCAACTATCAAGTTGTAAACCAATGATTAATTGAATGATTGATGATAGTGTCTGGTTTCATAAATGAGACATGCCATATAAGACATTGAGTCTCATTTCGACAATGCAACATTCTATATAAGACAATTGATATGATTGATTAATTGATTTAGTTTACGACAAGATAGGATTAAGACCAAAGGATGTGATTGGATGATTTGGATAGATTGATTGACTAGATTGGTATGCATAAAGGATAGACTTGCATTTGAGTTTATTGTTTAATAGATTTGATTGATTTGTTTGATTTCATTGTTTTGATGGATTGATTTGATTGATTGGGTATTTGATTTTTTTGTTGGATATTTGGTTTTTTTGTATTTTAGAAATGTTTTGATTTTTTTTTGGTATTTTTGAGATGCTTTGATTGTTTTTTGTTTTTTTGAAATGTTTTGATTTTTTTGGTATTTTGAAATGTTTTAGTTTTTTTGTGGATTTTTGAATGTTTTGGGATGGCATTGGATGACAATTTGGGTATCCTTTGTGCTAGATACCAATGACAAGGGAAAACCAAGTCTAGGTGCAAGGGGTGGAGGTGGGATTGGATGGATAAAAGATTGGGTGATAGTAAATAAGATGGAAGACTCATGATAGATGGATGGCTAAAAGGGTAGGCAATAATGGATGGATAAAATGATAAGATATAATGGAATGGATGTATGCATCATAAGGGAGCTAGGATGTGATCTCCAAAGACTATGTCACGTAGGAATAACATGCCCCATTCTAGGTGTAATACTTGGGATTTTACATGCCAAAGCTTATGACAATAGGATAATGATACGATTGTTTGGAAAGGATGAGGTATATCAAGAGATATCCAAAACATTTGTCAACATTTTGCCCCCATATCCTTATAAAGATCAAAAGGAGGAAGGGAGGATGGATGGACTCATTATGATAGGTGTATGTATGTGGGTGTAATGGATAAGGATGGTAAAATAGGATAGGAAATGGTATGGAAATGGTATGATGGGATAGATAGTTTGGATGAGACAACGTGCCCCCAAGTGTAAGTGACATAGAAGATCAACCTACACATGACCCCTGTTTCTAGGTTTTCATCATGGTACTTGTCCGAGGTGCCACCAAGGGTGGTTTTCACTATTGGATGAAGGGATTTCTCTTTACTACTTTTTTTTCTTTTCTTTTTTTCTTCTTCTTTTTTAAATTTTTTTCATTTTTTTGAAATACTTGGATGGGATAGGTGGATATGGATGAGAGGGACTCAAGCGTCTAGTTCCATGAAGGGTGATATTGTCCCATTAGAGATAGATGTCAGTGCACATGGACTATGTCAAATGTCATTATGCTCATAGATGTTGGTAAGGGATTGCATGAGAGTGAGATGGAGTAGGTAGATGGTGAATTATGATGTGGATTATCAAAGGATAGTGGATTATGATGTGGATTATGTATGGAAGGATAGTGGATTATGAGGTTTATGGTAGGCTAGGATAGTGGATTATGATGTGGATTATGTAGGACTTATGTAAAAGGATGGATGAAAGGTTTATGTAAAAGCATTGACCATAGGGAAGTGATAGGTGAAATATGTAGGATAATGGATGAAGGACGGGGAGATGGAGGTATGTGGAAATGTGGTGGAATTGAAGGAAACCAAGACCAACGGTTGCACTTATCATGATAAACATTGAAGCTTTTGATTTAGAGGAGGTGTAGGAAGCAATGGACATGTTTGGTTAGGGGATGGTTGATGTAGGAATTTAGGAATCCACATAGATAGGATTTTTATGATTTTTGTTTTGCTTGTGGGATGAAGGAGTTTGAGATTTTTGAATGGAATGGGATTTTTGGGATTTTTGGATGGAAGAGGATGTTTCATTTACCTTGATTTATTTTTGCCTAGGGACCCAAACCATTTTAGTTTTGGACTTTTCTTTTGGAGGTATGGGATTGGATAGCCTTTTAGATGGATTTGGCTTTGATTCTTTGCATTTTTGCCCTAAGGCATGAGGATTTTTATGATTTTTTGCTTTATGAAAGGAGGCATCCAAATTTTTATTTTTGAATCCCTTGGGATTGGTGAAAGCTTCTTGTTTACATGATGCGTGCATTTGTTAATCATGATTAAAGGAATTTTGGGGGATTTATGGATGGAAGGATTAAAAGTGGATTTATGGATAAATGGATGAGGGAGTTGGATGATGGGGATATTAGGCATTGGGAGAAGTGGAGGTAAAGTGGATGGTGGGATATTAGGAGTTGGAAGTAGTGAAGGTAAATTGGATGGTGGAAGGTGTATGGTCACATGCTTTTGGGATTTGTAGGATAATGGAGGTGGAATGGACACATGTGTTTTGGTGGTATGATAGGATTTATGATGGAAAGGAGTAGATTTAGGAGGCATGGAGGAACTACCAACATCTTTAGATTGTTTTCCTTGGGGTGTATATCCAAGGCCATATGAACATGGAGGGACTTTGACATGGATAGGCTCCAAAATACCTTGTTCATGAAGGCCTAGGGCTTTACCTTGATAATTCACATTTTGGAGTATGCGGTGGACAACAAGACTATGTGTGTTTTCGACACTAGATGCGCATTCCTTATTTCATGGAGAAGGTGAGCTGGTGGATAAAGGTTGTTGCTTTTGTAGGGAAGAGCACTGATGGATGAAGGTGGTAGGACCAAGAGGATATGATGATGGATTTGTAATATGGTCGATGGTGGATGAGGAAGGATCATTAGGATCTTGTTTATCATTATGCTCACTAAGATCTAAGCTATTGGTTTGATCATCTATGTTTACTTGGGAGCCAAGTGTCTCATCAAGGGAAGTGAATGTTTGTAGACCATGGGTAGGGCTAGATGGAGGATGGATAGGTGTAGTTGTGATATCTTTCTCATGGATAGTTGTGGGATTATGGATGGGTGGGGTGATAATCTCTTGATCATGGAATGCATAAAGTTAGATAAGAGGATCATCATGGTTTTCTTGATCATAGATAGGATCTTGATCATAAATAGGATCAAGTTGCTCATGGATAGCTTCTTCATAGATAATATCTTGATCATAAAGAAGGTATAGATTGTGGATGGGTTGAATGGAAGGGCTTTGATCTTGATTTGTATTAGGGGCTAATGGTTCCACATGCTTAGGATTAGACTCTTGATATAGCTCTTGATTTTGGATGGAAGTGGAAGTGGGAGACTCTTGGATGGGCTTGATAGGTTCTTTATGATCAACAACATGAGGGTACAATGAATTTTGACTTGGACTCATAGGAGAAGACTCTTCAATAGGCTCCATGGGTTGTGGATTGCATGATGGATTTGGAGGACTAGGCATGGTGTTTGAAGACTCTTTGATAGGTTCAAGAATAGGTGTTTGGTGACATAGTTGATTCCTTTCTAATATCCATTGGATAGCATCCTTCATAAGTGTATGGGTGGAAGGACAATATAATAGATGGATAATAATGGTAGATGGTGTTGTAGGCTTAGGATAAGGATTAGGTGGATGAATACTAGGGGTATTGGATACATTAGGATTAGGAGTGGATAGATCCCATGGTGGAGGGATAAAAGGGGTGGAAGATGTTGTAGGCTTAGGATTTTGATTTTGATTGGATGGAAGGTCAAAGTGATTGGATGAATTGGTATTGGAATTGCTTGTGCTAGATGGGATTGAGATCAGATGGGTGGATTTGGATTTGTTTTTCTATGATTCGAACTTCGGACATGGAGTTAATGGAGGATTAGATGGTGGGAAGGCTAATGAAGGGCTTGATGGATTAGAAGTTTGAGGGACCAATGAATTAGGATTGGGAGTACATGGTGGTGTTGGTATAGGACTAGTAGGCTTTGGGATAGGCATTTGATTAGATGGTGATAGAGCATACCCATAGGATGCATAAGATAGATTGGTGTCTCCCTCAAGTCAAAGGTAGCATGAGGACTTAATGACACTTGATCTTGTTGCAAAGGGTAACTTAGGCTCACATGTTCTTATTGGTATGTGAATTGATATGGATGTTGGTTAACATTGAAAGAAGTGGGATAGATTGATGTAGAATTGAATTGATATGTTGATAGACTAGGGTGGTATAATGATGGAGGTGACACATAGGATTGAGGTGAAATTTGTTGATGTTGTGGTTGTGTTTGTTGAGTTTGGAATTGGTAGGTGGCTATGAATTGTTGAATTTTGACTAGGAGTTGTATTTGAGGTGGTTGGTTTTGTTGAAGGGGTTGGATGATGGCTTGTAGTCATTGTATGGTTTGTTGGTTTAGGGGTTGTTGCATTTGTGCTAGTTGGTGAAGTGTTTGGATGATGTCTTGTCGTTGTGGTGCTAGGATCTTGTTCTCTAGTGTTGGCATGAAGTTGCACATATGTTTATATCTTCATATTTCAGCTTGTTCCTCAAGATATGCATCATAATCTACAAGGTTCTCATCATCATTGAAACTATAAGGAGGGCCTCCTCGAATTATGATTTTGGGTTTTGGATTTGACCTAAGCTTGTTAATGATCACAACCATTTTGATAAGTGATGGATTAGAACTAGGATGATGATGATTCGATGATGTGGAATGATTAGCATAATGATGAAGGCTTAAAATGATTAGGGATGAGGTAGATAAGAAGGGTTATTAGGATGGAGGTGATTGATGTGGAATGATGCCCCCTCAAGAGGATACGAGGAAGAAAGACACGATAGACTCTCGAAATGGATGGAGTTAGATAATGATTATGATGATGTGGATAGGACAAGTAGGATGATTAGATGAGGATGACTTGGCTTAGGATGAATGTGATGACAAGAATACTTAGAATGATGTGGAATGTGTTTGTGTTGATAGCTTGAATTTGGTAATTTTCAAACACAAGATTTCACATGTACATGCATGAATCACACACACAAGACACAATAGCAAGTTTGACTTTAAAAATTGATTGTTATGACTATGAAAGCACTTGAAGACACATCAACAAGCCTAATATTAGTCAAGTGGGTGTGGCAGATAGGTCTTAAGCTTGGATGAACAAGTGATCTAAGGATGTCCCCAATATACACGAAGTACGGGGGGCCAATTCCATGAAATGAAAGTGAAATAATGCCAAACGGCTAGGAGAAAGGGGTAACCCACCCTTCACCTTCACTTCCCCAAGGTATAAATTTCTTGGGGTCTTAGCCCAAATGAAAAGATTTCCACTTCCATGAGGGGTGTCCCTTGGAGTGGTGTGTCTCCAAGAAGACCTCCTAGGAAGGGTGACAAAAGCAAATTGAGTGGGTACTTTTTATCTCCAAGGTCACCTTGTGATGCAAGGAGAGAGCATACGCACACACACACACACATGATTCACACTCGCAATGCATATTTCCCCTTAGAAATTGAAATGTGTGTTATGAAAGTGAATGGATGAAAGGATGTTTTTTATTCTCAAGATCATATGAAGTGTGTGAGAAGAACATATACACCCTCAATCACAATCAAATCCACTAAACAATGCAAGCACAAGCTCATTTTTAAACCCAACTCCAAATGTGATGAGGAAGACCTGGGTTCCTTTTAAGCCCAATTTTAAAGTGTGATTGCAAACAATAGTTCGTTTTAAAGCCCAAATCAAAGTGTGATATTGCAAACACACTTTTCATGAAATGAAAGATAAGAGATGGATTGAGTACACCTAGAAAATTTATCTTCAGATGTGATTGATACTAACGTTGATGTTGAAGTTGATGTTGTACAGCACCTTATGTTCATCTAGAATCAACCAAAAGAAAAAAAAAAAAAAAGACAAGAAAACTTGCAAACCAATGTGTTAGGTGAAAAATAAGCAATCTGATGAAATTTTGATGATGATGATCAATGGCAGAAAAATAAATGGCATTATCAGAATGTACATGAAATTATATGTTGTTTTAAAAAAAATTGTCAAAATCGGATAAAATTTGCTCAAGTTATGCTCCTTTGAAGTTTGCAAATAAGGTTGACTTTGACTGAAAAATACTTGCTGAATCTGATGAAATTACCTAATAAAACCTTCGCTACAATGAAGCTAGGTGAATTAGCTTTTTGATGCCATTGGTTTCTGGAAAATCTAATCTCATAGGAGGAAGTTATGACAAAAAGAAAAAAAAGTGCCCTTCTAGGGCTTGAGGAGGAAGGTGACAGGCCTAGCGGTTAAGTCCTGACCAATAGCAGTTGGACTGTGTGTGGTCAAATGGGTAGTTATGGCCAATGGTTTGTGTTGGGTGGTTAGGCTTTAGCTAGGCCCTTGGTCACCCATGTGACTAGGGGCAAACTAAAAAACAAAAAATAAAAAGGATAGCGGGTGAGGCCTGGTCACATATGTGACCACAGGCCACAGTATTGGGGACTAGGGAGAACTAAGCCAATAACAGCTAGGGCTCGATTGGTAGCAGATAGGGTTTTGGAGAGATGGTGATGATAGCCAAGGGGGAGGTGGCATTTAGGTAGCAGAAGGGGAGGTGACAACAAGTTTGAAGGTGGCAATGGAGGCTGAGAACCAGTGGCGATAGAGTGGAGACTTGGTGGTAGGGATGCAAAGAGGACGCGGGGAGGAGAGGTGAGTGGAGGTGGTGGTGAGGGTTTAAATTAGATATGGCGACGAAGTGTTCAAGGCATGGGGTGGACATTACAGGTGGCGGTGATGGTGTATAGTAGTGGTGACAGGGTTTTTAGAGTTTCAACCAAGTAGATCAGGGGTATTTAGCATTGCAGGGGAGAGTCAAAGGTGGCAACAGGAGGTATAAGGGTTTCGACAAAGAGAATGAAAGCAGTCAACAGAGAGGAATTCAAGGGTGGCAATTGGGTGGTCTAGAGGTGTCAACAGGGCTTCAACAAGGGCAGCGACTAAGGATCAGGAGGGTCGTAGGAGGATGGGAGATTTTACAAGTCAACAAAGGAAAATTACATATTCAACAGGTGATAAACCAAACACAATACCTGCAAACCATTAGAAAATACATGCTAAACCTGCAAGCAATTGAAATAGCCCCTACGCAGGCCATACAGGTCCGTATAGTACAACCCTGTGACAAGGGTAAAAACTAAAAAAAATTCAAAAAAAATTTGGCAGTGAAATATGAGGTGTTATATGTCAATTTTTACCTGCGAAGCCTCCCAAATGCAATGGCGAGGTTGGATTTGAGCTAGGAAGCAACCTGCAAAATTTGATTTCTAAAACTTGATAAAAACAATGTTAGATTTGCAAATTTAAACACACAAAACCTGCAAAAGGCGAGGGTTAGAGCTATAGGCATGCCAAAATGTGAATGAAAAATTGGTGAAAATCTAAATAGAAAGATAATACAACAAACCCAATACCTCTACCTTCAAACCAAGTCCTCAACACACGATAGGATGGAGTAGATGTACATTAATCTACTAGCTATGTTCAAGATAAAGAGAGATGGATAATAAATATGTTGGTTTCTCATGATTTCTACAACATAACGATAGATAGAAGATAATGGATATGGAGATCTAGAGTGATTTCGATAGCATGATGATACTTGAAGATGGATCCCCCCAAATGGCTTGGTTGAGGCTTGATTTATAGGAGATGAGGGATGAGGATTGATGGCTAGGATTGAAAGGTCAATTGTGTGATGTGAACGGCTAAGATTGAAAGGTGATTTGACTTTGGATCCCTTCATTTAAAAAAGGTAGTGGTATGACAAGTGTGTGGATAAGAATAGAGGTGACCTAATTTAAATAATAAAATTATTTAAATTAGTTGGTAGTGTGACAAAGCATTAAATGAAAGTTGTAGTATGGTTGTAGTATGCCACATAATTCAAATAAAAATTACTTAAATTATGAGAAAGGGACATGTGTTGTGATGAAGATAAAGGTGAGGACTAACTTAAATAAATATTTTATTTAAATTAGTTGGAAGAAAGGTGAGAATTAATTAAATAAATATAATTTATTTAATTAATTGGTTAACCTAATTTAAATAAATATTTTATTTATTTAAATTAGAGGAAAGGTGGGAAATTAATTAAATAAATAGGATTTATTTAATTAATTGGCTAGTGGGATAAATTGGATTAAAAATGGGATTAGGATGGGATTAGTTAAATAAATAAGATTTTATTTAACTAATTAGGTGATGAAAGGGGTAGGTGAGGGTCCTAGGACAAAATATCATAAGATGTCTTAAGTAATTATGTATCAACAAGGTGATGTTGTAAGACATGGATAATTTTAGGTGTCTACAACATGTGCTAGTGTACTCTATTGTTTGGCAATTCTGATAAGATGACCATGTCCAAGTGTATTTTATACTTGGGACCACAAGTTGTTAATGCTAGGAAAGCATGCCAAAATTGTGTGAGTGGGGGATATGGATATATGACCCCCTAAGTAATTGCATAAATCAAACATATGGAAATAGTTTAAGGTGTAAAAAGGGGATATACGATGGAACCAAAGGAAATCATACATAAAAGAGTATGCCCTAAAATTAAAGGATTTTTCCCCAAAAATATGCAAAATATAGAGATGTTAATCACCAAAAGGATTCTATACCTAGAAAATCATGTCCATAAGATGACATAAACAAATGAAAGATAATGCCACATTTAGGAAAATAACATCACAAAAGAACATATGAAGGGATTTACATGCTTTGAGATTAGTATGCATCTTGAATATATAATATGTGTATAAAGGAATGGTCAGTATTCCCCTAGGCATATAGAACTATGAATACAACAAAAGAAGGTACACAACATATAAAGATTGAAAATAAAATAAAATGTTACCATTGGGTCAACATGTTTTTGTGTCAAAAGAAATGGAATGCTTTGCATCATCCCCAAGGAAACAATCAAAAACTAAAACTAAAGAACATAACATAGAAATTATCTTAAAAATTTTGAATTAGCATGAAAGATTGACATAAATGCCACAATACTTTGTATTGTCCCAAAAATTTGCTTAAGACAAAGCAAAGGTTACATAGGTAGAATATGAGATACAAATAGAAGAATAACACAACATGGTGTTCCTCCTATATACATGTACTTCCAAGAGTATCATGGGTCTTCCATGTGGAACTGAAATACATATACGCACACATGCATAAATACATAGGAAACACCCAAATATGTAGTCTAAACATAGATACACACATATACAAAGCTAAACACATGTGTCTACTCATTAAACTCCTCATATAACAAGTCATCATCATCCCAACCAGGATCATCATATGACTTGGGACTATCAGGGTATGCGAGAGCTAAAATAGGAGGTATAGCAGCAATAAAAGAAGCAAAATGTAGACATGTAAATATTGAAGGATCAATTCCTAATAAAATATCCATAGGAAAATAGTCAGCACATGATTGAATGTTGTAGATAAAGTAGGAACATTTGCAATTGAGCTAAATAGTGATCCACTATCTGGATGGGCTGCTATCTTAGGCATAGAATAATTCATAGTCCTAAGATCCTCATGAATATTTGTATTCATGAACATGCTATGATTTGAAGGTTATGGGAGAGAATCCATGACATACTAAGAAAAAATAGATATCAATGGTACTAACAAATCATAAGAAACCATGAGTTTGGGTCTAGGTTGGTAGTGGGGAGTGGTGGGGAAAGGCTCAAACTTACACCTAGTTGTAAGTTGGGGAGTTGGAACTATGACAAAGCTGAATAGATTAAGGATATTATGGAAGAAAGAATGATGAGCATAGTTGATGATGTTAGGGTTTCAAGGATAGACCTAAAGATAATAGTGAGATTAGGAATGTTTATAGACTGTATAAAGAGTGGGACATTTGGAAGTTACTAGATAATGGGAGGAAAGATGGATTGAATAAGAAAAATATTAATTATTTTAATTTTATTCTCTTTTCTTTTCTATGATATTTTCCATTAGGTTGCAACTAGTGGAGTAGCTTGGAAGTAGGCTGAAGTTGGCAAGGAGTAGGTTGGGAAAAAATCTAAGAAGTAGGCTAAGAAGTGGATTGGTTGCAACATGGTGGAGGTTTAGGTGGAGGATAATGTTTAGGTTGGGTTTGGGTGCTAAGTGAGGGTGGGTCCTAGACTTTAATTTTTCCTTTATCTTTAGTTTGATAAGGTCCATGAGTAGAACAAGAAGATGATGGAGGAGCTAAAGGAACAAATGGTGTGGTTGATGGGGTAGTGGAAGGATGGTTTGGGTCAAGATTAGTAGCGCTCTAAGTGGCATAATTCTCTTAAAAAGTTCTTATGTTATACATTTGTTTCAGATTTCTAACAATTCTCCATGGGTATTCAAAAGAAAAATAGATTTTTTGTGTGTTCTCTTAATCCTAGGTGTGTTTAGAATTAAGAATAACAATTTAAATGATTGTAGATAATAATAACTCTCATCTAAAAATATATTACTATGCTATTACATATTGAGATAAAATGAGGAGATTAATAATCCAATAGTGCCAAGAAAGTGATTTAGACCACAATATAGGATAAAAGGAGGGTTTATACTAGTTTCCAAGAAGAGGGGAAACACAATAAATCCCACAAAAATTCCCAAATTCTCTAGAACATAGTGTAATATAGATTTTAACAATATTGAAGAGATATATCAAAATCACATACAAATACCAATAATAAGTGGAAATTTTAAAGTAAAACAAAAAAATCACATAGTTTTTGGTGCTCGTGAAGAGAAGTCTCCAAAAACTGGTGAAAAGGAGTTGCCTCTACCCAAGAAGAGTGGCTCTCCAAGAAAGTGCTCAACCAACAATGGAGATCTTCAAAAAACTGACAAGCTCAAGGATTTCTATAGTAGAAGATGGCAAAAATGCAAGGGAGCTCAAAGCATCAAGTCACAAAAACTATAAAAATGATTGTAGAGTGTTGTATGAATGCTTGAGAATGTAGAGTTACAACAAAAACTGGTCAAGAGAATAGAAACCCCAAAAAAATCTAATTTTAAATATCCAACCATACAAAAATGTTATTTTTGTCAGGAGAATCAAGGAATGGTTGTTGAGAAACTAGAAAAACTTGGGTCAATCGTGGTTACATTCAAGAGGAATCTAAAATTCCTCTATTTTGAAAGTTAGAAATTGTTCGTATAGCTTCACATTCATGAGATGAATCCATAACCATAGTTTCATCCAAAAATGGACAAAATTGAAAAACATCAAAAAATAGCCATGGGTAACAAAATAGATGTAAAAACATGATAGAAATAAAATTACACAAACATAAAACTTGGCACCTAGACAAGGAAAAAAGCTACAAGATGAAATGAGTCCTAACACATGCTAAGAGAGTGGATTCTAAAATATATAAATTTGTAGCATTAAAATTGTAGGGTATGCAAATTTTTAAATGACACCCTATTATGGCATTGAATAGAAGTAACATTCCTACTAATGTTGTGCTCTCTAAATGTGTTATGGGTGTTATGGTTTTTTACATCTTGTCTTACAAATTTTGTTGCACATCACATAATCAATAATATTATTTAATTAATTCTCAGCATTTAGATAGGTTGTGGATTGTCCTCTGAGTGTCTCTTACCTGCTTGAATCAAATCATTTCTGTCAAATCTTGGAAGTGTTACAGTTGGCTATGATGGTAACCACCCAAGATCTAGGACTTCATGAAAGCACAAGAGAGATTAAATGAGAATAATTTTATTCTATCAATGATTGCAAAAGATTGTTACAATGTACATGATATGCCTTTCTTATAAAGACAAGGATGAGAGTTAAGATGTTGTAGTCATGTGACAAGTGTCTTAATCCTATGACATGTGATAACTATAGGATAAGATGCCAACTATCAACAACTAGCAACAACTAGAAACATCTAGTAGACTCACTAAGTCAACTTAACATGTGAATTATGTGTGATGTGTGAATATTATTTAACTAATAAATAGTTAAATAATATGAATTATTCACACAAGGGGAAATTAACTAGGAAATACTAAACTAGTTAGGAAAAAACCCCTATTCACACTAACACCCCCCTTAAGTGCAACTTAGTAAAGATGCAATGATGGGTCTCAACTACTAGGCCATGTTAGGTACCCATGTACAACAAATATCAAGTGGAGAAAAGGAGAAAACCTCATGAGACAAAACTCCTCTCCAAAAGTGAGAATGCATAAAATAAATGGAATAAAAGATGTGATGGAAGGAGGACTCAAGACCCCCCTAGAACTACATCCAACACATATTTACAATCAATTACTCCCATATGAGAGAAAGTGTGAGACTATAGGTCCCCCCATAATGAAGTAGTTCCTATACCGATGGTGAATGCCTGAAGAAGAATGTTGAAGAGAATTCAAAGTCAACAAACAACATTCCCCCCCTTAGGAAGAAACAAGTCCAAAGGCTAATGTAGAAGAAACTCCATCTCCAAGAAGAGATATGAGGGAAGAAGTCTCATGATGGATGCCTTAGAAAACTGATCAAATGTCCACATGTTAGAATCAAAGAATGGAACTATACAATGAGGTGTGACCAATCCAAAATCATAGGTAGACTCATGAAGAGCAACCTCCAAAGATGAAGTAGATAGGATAATAGTTGTGTTGTAACTGTCATCAAAGAGGAGAGATATCCCCTCAAGTATGTCCTCCAAATCTGCAATATGAGACTCACAAAACAAGTCTGATTTACCTACCAAGAAAGTATCCCACAAAGCTATGTCTAAAAGCCTAGAATGATATTCCTGAACTGAAGTAGAAGAAACCATGACGATGTTGATCTCTGAAGAATCAAGAGGTGGAGGAGATGGAAGCTCAGCACTAGTCTCAAGAACTAAAGTAGATGAAAGAACACCAAGGTTCAAGTGACCAAACTTCTCCTTAAAATCACGATTCACACAAGAAGTGTGAATGTAAGTCAATGAATCTACATCATCAAAAAAAGTAAAATGGGAGAATGTATACAAGCAAAATGCATGATCAACCATCCCAACAACAATGATATCTCTACTCTCCAAGTCTCTTATGATCACTAAATCAGGAGTGAATTGAATTGTCTTGCCTACACCACAATGAGTAATTTGGTAGATGGAAAGGAGATTGGTTAACAAGGAAGGTACACAATACATTATTGAAAGTGCCCTCACCAATATCAATAGTTCCTTTTCCAATTGCATGCATGTATTTATTGTTACCCATCAAAATAGGTGGCAAAGTACATGACTCAAATGAAGAGAACATCCCTTGTGTAGATGCCATATGATGAGAAGCTCTAGAATCAAGAAGCCATCTCTATGACTGAAGACTTGTAGACGCAAAGAGTGCTTGTGTTTTTCCCTTGTTTGTCCCATTAGTAATACATGTTGTCCCTGTCTATGTAGATGATGATGGTGTAAAAGAAGAGGATGTAGTAGATGAAATGGATGATGGAAATTTGATATTGTGTTGTTGAATAATGTGAATCAAGTCATCAATTTTCTTCTCATAACACTTATGCTCATCATGTCCTAGTTTCTTGCAATATGCACACTTTATTCTCTCCTTCTTAGATGATTCCTCTTTAGAAGAGGATGAGGACTTAGGTGAATTATTTGACTCTTTTTCTTTCTCATTGTTCTTGAGATCCTTATTTTTATGTTTCTTGCCTTTGCTAGTTGAAGCCTTTTGATCCTTTGTACCTTGATTAGCAAGAAGAGCTTGAGGTCTAGGAGACTTCAATTTGCCCATGTGTACTAACTTAGCTTTCTCCCTAGTGAGTGATGTGGAAAACTCATCACGTGAAGGCATCATGAAAGCTTTCCCAAGTGCATCCATAGTAGCATAAAAGGTAGAAACAAAAATTGAATAGTCAGGACCAAGCTTGGCAAGGATTGAAAGAATCAATTGATTGTCCTCTTCCTCAATTCCACATTGTTTGAGTTGCAATCTAAGTGAATTTGTCTTTGTGAAGAAGTCTTCGATGCTTGCAAATTTGGTTGGATTCAAACCAATTAGTTCATTCTCCAATTTGAAACCTCTCATAGTATCTTTCTTACTAAAGGGATTCTCTAAGGTAGTCCACACTTCATTAGGTGTATTACAAGATTCAATATGAAAAAAAAGATCAAGAGAAATAGACAAGCAATACTGTTCCATAGGCTTGATCACATCTATTGTACCACTTTCTCTTTTTTGCAGAGCTTGCTCCTGGTGTGCAAGAAGTTGAGTCTACTTTTTGGCCAAAAAGTGGAAGTGTTTTCCCTGATTTTTAAAATTTGTCACATTTGACCTAAAAATTTGAAGCACTTAAAGGTTGAATCTTAAAAAAAGTTGGTAATATGAAATGTAGTACTTGGAGTCTAGTTTTCAAATATGTAATTTGTTTTAATACCCAGATGATACAATTTGATTTTCAATAGGCATGTCTAAAAATCAATGTTTAAAAGTCACTTTTTTTACCATACCATGCACGTGTACGTCAACCATATTTTGACCTAAATAATTATATTTTTATGAATCATTTTGGGAAAAGATCTATAACACACTGAAGATTATTCACAATATTTTTTTGTAATTTTTTTTTACTAATTTTATTGGTCGTAATTGTTGTTTTGAAAATCCCTCGTGTACGTCACACATAAGATGACCTAACTTATCATTTTTTAATTTTTTTTTTCAAATTAAAAAGAATTGTTTGAAGATTTCTCACTTATAATTTGTTTTTTAAAAAAATATTTTAATAAAAAGTTATTAAAATAATAAGAAAACCTGATATTTCAAGTTTATGGACTAGTTTCATAAAAAAATTATTTGAAAAATAGAAAAAAAATCAAATTCTAAAAAAAATACATATTTGGAATCTACAGAATCTCATCTATAATGGGTTTTAATTTCATCTAAAAATTCTTAAAAAAAGTCATCAACCATATTGCTAAAGTCCATTTCTTCGAAACATTTGAAGCTTTTTGTTTAAGAAATAAATAATAAATACAAAAAAATGTTCAACACTAAAAAAATTATATATTTTAAAACTAGACATTGTCATCTGAAATGGGTTTTAATTTCATCCAAAAATTCTAAAAAAAATTGTCAGCCATATTGCCAAAATCTATCACTTCTAAAAATATTTTGCCCCGAGGCTTCCACTAAAAGTGCACCCAACTTCTTGCACTTACCTAGCCTGCTTTGCTATTGGTTCAATTTCTATACCCATTGTTACTCTATGAATTTTTAAACTTCTTAAATGAATCTCTATTTTAGTTTGCCACTCATGATAGTTATATGGTGTGAGTAGAGGAAGTTTGTTTTGATCCATGATACAAGAGTACAAAAAAGAATAACACAAGTACAACCCCCCTTTTACTCAATCAATGAGATCACCCCCTAGCAAAAAATGATTGCAGGACTTTATAATTAGTCCAATTACAATTTCCACAAGCCAAAACAACAAAATGGACTTTGATTTTGGTACAATGCAAAAGCCAAGACTAGGCTAGAACTGACAATACAATTTCCAAGCAAAACTAGATCAAACTGATAGCAGATCTGGAAAGTACTCAAAAAATTATGCACTTTCAAAATAATTTCACCAAAAAATATTACCGTATGAGCCAAAATGAATCCTTTGAAGTTCTAAAAATAGGAACTACTAAGGTATAGTGATGAAAAACTACAATTTCTAAAAAAACTAGGGACCAAAATTGTAGTTATTCCACCACTGCGAAGCTTGCAAAATTCTAGCCCTAATAAAGAAAAATTGCTCAAAAAATGGAACAAAATTGAGCAAGATATGAGCCTCTAAAGTTGGACTATAAAAATAAAAATCTCAATGAGAGGGGGACAAATTGGGGAAATTCTACTGACGTAGTGCTGACATCAACAGAATCTTCAACTAGAAACTAAAAGATTCCTCAAAATATTCCCTAGATTCGTTGGTTTGATGACGTCAACGATAGGAATGCTGACGTCAGCAAGTCGTTAGAAAGAGATGATGTTATCCCAAAAAATGATGATGTCAGTAGGAATATTCATTGGAATATTTTGTATGACTATTGGAAAGTGACGTCATGTTGATGTCAGCATTATGTCAACAAACAGAAAAGATTTTATGGTTGATGTCAACTATTTTTCTTACCACCAGACGAGAGAAGATTTCCACGGGTTCTTTGACCTCTGTGGACTATTGATGTAGAGAGTGGGGGACCCACACCACGTGGTGCCCCTATAGAGCTTGTCGGTACCTATGGGTATTGGAGGTACTCAACAATGTACGTATGAACCCTACAGATTTTAATTTTCCATAGAAAAAAAATAGGAGACAAAATAATTAACCAGCAAATAGATTTTTTACCCGATGGATAATATAGATTTCAATTGCGCAAGCATGGTGCAAACAAGATCCAGAGAATATTCTGCCTACGTAGGGAATATTCCTTGCTACGATTCCATATGGTCGAGGGGCAAGAAAATCTTGCCTTTTGTTGCAACTTTGTCTAATTTTGATGAATTGACAATCGATCTTGGGGTTTTTGGGCCTCCTAAGCACGATGGCAAGGTCAGATCTGACCCAAAGTGCTCTAAAAGATCAGGTACCTGTTAGATATGGCATGCACCTCCCAACTTCAAACCCTCATAGATTTGGCCTCTGATGTCTGATCTGAACAAAATAAAAAGTGATCTTGACTATCTTGAACCTCCTGAACATAATGGTGTGCTCAAATTTATAGAAATATGCTTCAAAATGAACTTGTAATACAAGGCCACAAAGAGGAAAGCCTCACAAATCTAGTATTTCCATCAAGTCTTTCTGATTCTCCAGGTCATCATTCGATGCAATAGAAGAACATACTCAACTATAAAGATCCACCATGATTTGCACTTAATATCTCTCAAAAATTGACTAACACAAAGTGATTCTTTCGAGTGCTCTGATACAATGTTAGATTTGGCTATGATGGTAGCCACCCAAGATCTAGGACTTCATGAAAGCACAAGAGAGATCAAATGAGAGAGAAATTTTATTCTATTAATGAATGCAAAAGATTGTTACAATGTACATGATATGCCTTGCTTATAAAGACTAGGATGAGAGATGAGATGTTGTAGTCACGTGACAATTGTCTTAATCATATGACATGTGACAACTATAGGATAAGATGCCAACTATCAACAACTAGCAATAACTAGACACAACTAGAAACATCTAGTAGACTCACTAAGTCAACTTAACATGTGAATTATGTGTGATGTGTGAATATCATTTAGCTAATAAATAGTTAAATAATATGAATTACTCACACAAGGGGAAATTAACTAGGAAATACTAAACTAGTTAGGAAATACCCCTATTTACACCAACAGGAAGTCTATCACATCAACTATAATCTAACATAGAGTCAATACTAGACACAAGTTTATCTTCATTATTACAACCATGGGTGAAGTGAGCAAGATAACACATGACCCTTAGGTGAAATTCTCACTATTAGCACCTCTACAAGAAAACAAATGCCTATTCATGGAGATCTAACATCTCTAGCACAAGAATCAATAATTGCAAGAAAAACTCTAGTCAAGGGATAAAGGATTTAAAACCATCTTGGAGCAAATCACAGATCTCATAGAATGCTACATCTATCTCACTGGGTTTATCTTTGAAGGTCTCTCAATCCAAGGATAGAGTTACTCAAGCCATAAAGAATATATAGCAACAACTCTCATATGGAGAAGAGGAACTAACACAAGTTGAATCTAAGTGCACATAGTTCCAAGTACCTTAATAAGTATAATTTAGTGCAAAAACATTAGTCAAGACTCACAATGCACACACAATGATAAACTTGGTAAACCCTTGTCATCCCTTGTAGCCTTCTAATTCAACGAGCTCATTTAATAGTCTTAAGAAGCACACCCAAGTCATTGGAGCCAAACTACTAAAGAAAATGGGCTATGAAGGACAAGGCATCATCAATTTCCTCCAAATGGAATTGAGACTATGCAATAGTAGTTTAGGTTACACTAGTGGCTACAAAAGTAGAGAAGATCCTATAATCTTCTTGTCATAAGTATTGATGAAGCATATGTATCACACCCAACATCTAATAGTTCAAGTGTCTCCACTTGCAAGACAAGCAATTCTAGTCTAACAAGGGATTTGCATGTACCCAACATTACATCTCACATCTACATGTTCATGCCTCTTGGTAGTGCATCATGTAGAATGAACCTCATGCAAGCACACAAACATCTCAGTCACCTTTTATACAATTGTTGTGCCAACCATGATGTACAAAAACACTCTACTATTCAAATATAGAATAGGTAAAGGTATCCTCAACAGAGACCTATAGTACACACACTACTTACATGCTACCACTATTCATGTAAGGGGGAATATAGATAGAGTTTGTTGGGATATGCATTTAGGTGACCTCGGTGGAAAGAGAAATGATTCCCAATCCACTCTTTTCCCCTCAACCATCCATTTCTAGGAGACTATGCCCACGTTAAAAAATACTATAGATGGATTGATCCAACAAGGTGGGAAATTCATTTCTTTTCAATATGTCTATAGGAACATTTCCTCTTATGTCAATTTTAGGATGGGTACCAATACATCCATGTATTCACTATCATTGAAATAAGAGCATCATCACCTCTAGGACTTCGTCCCTACAATAGAGCTCGTCTCCATTCACATAGGAAGCTTTAATGTTCTTCACATAACTAGATCATAAGGGGTTTTCAACTTCACTCTTGTATGGATGAGCCATTGGTAATCAACACCTAGCTTACACTATGCTAGACAACATCAACACCAAGTGCAACTTTGACTAGTTCATCTCAAGGCTAGCATCACATAATTATAATTAGACCACCTTAGAATTAACATATTCATAACATTAGTAACATTCTCTAAAATTGTAGTGTTCTTTGCATGTGTTTTATGGAATCTACTTTCATGTATAGGAGGTGTCTACACATTCCTCAAAAAGGCTACACAAGTACACATACACCCTCTCCTTTTTAGCATTAGAGTACAAGGATACATCCTTAAACATTTAACAAAAACCATAGCAAGGGCCTTGATTCAATAACAATGACACCAACACTAGAGGGAAATTTTTGTGGCAATTTATCGCCAATTGGTGATTTTCTGACTTTTCAAGGGTTGAAAATGGTGAATATTACCAATTTTGGCAATATATGCTTTCACCCAAATTTGATTGTATTTTTAGAATCATAGTTTGAAATTGCATGTGTAAGATAGGAAAGGAGTTCTAATCAATTTATTAATTAACTAGGTCAATCTTCCCAATCAAACATTGGAACACAAGTTGACGAAGACTTGTACGCTTGGTTACAGTCCTCAAGGGAGAGCCAAGTTGTTCGAGGCTCTGGTCTTTTGTTGTAATAGTGGAGATTGGTTTGTATAATGGAAATATCTATAGTTTTAAGTAGCCTAATTGAAAAAACAAATAACTTATAGGTGTTACAAATTGACTGATAGAAATAGAGAGTATATCAGGAATGAGCAAAGTAGATGGAGCCTGTAGTCAAAAACTAGAGTAGATCTAGAAGGACTTAGGCACTGGGTGCCCTAGTACTAGGGTTTTGGTGCTAATGAAGTGTATATGTGATGATCTCTATTGTTCTTGTCTTCCTATCACTAATCAGTGCCTGAAACTCCCGATTTGGATCTGTACACATAAGAGAAGGAAAATGATTGTGTTGTATAGGGACTTGCCTCAGTCAAAACCCTTGTTGGTGTTCCCACCTCCACAATAGCAAAGATTATGATGATACAGAGTGCATGCTCATGATGAGTAGAGGCAAAACATATGATAAAGACTACAATAATCAAATGAAATGAAATAGAGTTACCATGAGCATGAAACCCTAGTTGGCTAGATCTCGCAATCCATAGGAGTTGAAGGAGAAGGAAGAAGCTTCCTCACAGACCTACACAGGTTAGTACATACAATAACAATCTTCACAAATAGGGAGCTTGTTAGAGGGATTTGCATGTGTGTAAATAAGTGAGAGAGATGTGTTTATATATGAATCCCAAGTACTTTTGAGAGCCCAATTGAGTTGAGGCCAACAAGGTGCATCACATAAGTTAAGAGGTCGACATTCAAATAAGTTCTTTCAGGGCAAAACTAGTAGGACCCTAGCACTAGGCCCTAGTGTCCTTGTGTTTTAGGCTATTGAAATGTCAAATGTCCAAGGACTCGGCCTTGTATCTCAGAAAAGTACTAAAATATGCATACATAAGATTTCATAAGGTAGAGACAAACATAAATGTTAAAATAGGTGCCAAACCTAGTGTGAAATTGTAGGCGGTGACAATTTACGACACTACAACCTACAAATTGATATTTTAATATCTTAGAATAGCATTAGATCACCATACTATTTATTACAGTTTGGTCTCAATTGCTAAGATATCATAGAGGTAACTTTTAATCTAGGTCCAATCACATGTCATGTGATGAGGCAACTTCTAATTTAGGCTCCAATAGCCCACCTTTTTACATTAAGTATAGGCATATGATGGTACAATCACCAATGAAATTATAGGCAATGTTTTCATCCAATGATGTCTTGGTGTAAAAGCTAGGGAATTACATTTGGTATGAGAACCCAAGTTTGCTACATTTGGAGCTCTGGGTTTGTTTTTGGTTCATGATGCTTTGTGTCTGTGGTGTGACTGGATTTATATGTGCTTATGACTTGATGTGATTTCCTTGTTGTTATGTTGACATGTGTGATTTGTGAGTTTTAGGAGGATACATCCTAGGAGCTATCGTACTCATCAAGGTGTTTTGGATAACCCTAATTAGGAATCTTCAAAGATCTAGAGTGGTCACTCTTCTCCATTAAGGCACACACAACCTAATGAGTGGGTTGGAATTCTAGAGATAACAAGGTTGTTGAGAGAATTGTTGGACAGACTTCTCCCTAGGCAAGAGGAAGCATGGAGAGGGTTAGTTTTGAGAGAGAGTGTTCCAAGAGCCCAATCCATTTTAGTGAGAGGGATCAGCCTAGGCATGAAAGGCCTCATCAAGAGGCTAGGCAGTTAGTGGATGAGAGTAGTGTGCTAGTAGCTCATATGAGAGATTTTTTTGAGCCAATCCACCTACCTTTAAGGGTTCAATTGAGGGATTTGAGGCGGAGAACTAGCTCTTGGCCCGGATAGGTGTTTTGTGATGCATCCCTATGGTAGCAATACCAAGACTAGGTGTGCTATCATACATTTGCACAGGTTTTCTTCCACTTGATTGTGCTAGGAGGAGCAAAAGTGTCACCTTGATATTGCGACAGTGTCATCGGAGACCTTTCTAGAGAGGTTTCACTCACATTATATTTTTTGTCATTTCAGGCAATATCATGCAAATGAGTTCCATGAGCTCGACAGTTGGGTATGACTATGGATCAGTATGAGAATCAGTTCCTTGAACTGAAAAAATATGCCAACTTAGTGGAGGATGAGGGGTTGCTTATGTAGAGTTTTGTTAGAGGTTTGAATGCCTGAGTCAGTAGAGGTGTTCATATTCTTGAGCTAAAGACTTTGGAGTTTTCTATGGAGAAGGCCAAATTGATTGTGGAGAATTTGGTGAGAGGTTTAGGAGGGCAGGTAGGAGTGCAGGCTCACACTCCTTCTCTGTTAGACTCAAGGGTTCAGGATCCTAATACCCCACCTAGGAGTGGTACAAGGACATCTTTCATCCCTCCTTCTACACGTTAGCAACAATCTAGGCAAGGGTCTAGGTGGGCTCAGAATAGAGAGTGTTGCAAGGAGTGACGAGCGCAATTTGAGGGTGGGGTTTTTTCTTCACCTCTGCAACAGTAGTTTGGTGGGAGTCAAGCTAGTGATGGCTTCTCAAGTTCTCAGCAGTTGGGTAGGCCCCAACCCACACAATCCCATCTGAGAGGACCTTGCTTTGAGTGTGGTGTGGTGGGTCATTTTACAAGGGACTATCCCTGGAGTGTTGTGTCTATTGGTGGATAGGGTATTGCTACATAAAAGCTAATGGTTGGCGATGATCACACTGAGTGTCCACTACGGTTGATCATCAAGTTGACCTTCATTTTTTTATTATGGAATCTACGGATAGAGCTAGGCAGCCATCTTTGTTTGCTTCCCATTTGTAGTTTACAGGGCCTTCTGAGTTGAGGCATGGACCTAGTAAAGGTCCATTACAGTAGCTCTATTGTGTTCTTTTTGTTAGAAGACAACATGGTTATGGGAATTAGTTCTTGTCATTGTAGACTTCCAGGGGTAAGCCTATTTCTAGAGGGGAGGTATGTAATGCCCACGAGCATTCATTCCTTTCTTTTCGTCGCCATTGTCATATGATTATTTTGTTGTGATTTTTTTGTATTGTAATTGGTGATCACTAGTTGATACCAATGTTCAATCTGGATTCTTGATATGTATGTATTTGGACTGATGTGACTCTTATAGATAGATATCTGTGTTTATATTTATTTGGAATTTTAGCTTTACTGTTTTCATTTAAAAAATGTGTTGGGTGGGTGGATATGATTCCTTCAACTTATGATTATGTTAGATGATTAATTATATCTTGATCATATTTTCAAAATACTTGTTTAATTGAAATGTGATTTTAAATGATTAATATTTATTTACATAATTTCTATCATTGCTTCGACTATTGTTATGTTTTGGGCAGATGCACATAATGTTTGCAATGAGTGTGCAAGAAATTACGGGTATTGACCAATGAGTGAAATGCAGAGTAGATGACATGGGATGCTTCTCTATCTCACCTCACCATCCTTATGTTGTTAAAACCAGTGAAAAACCTCATCTAACACGATTGTGATTCTGGATTCCCCTTGTGAGAGCCTTGTGAATGTCTTCTTGGGAATTTTTGAGTTATCATTTGTGTAATTCTGTGTGTGCTTGGCATGTAAATTGATTTATGATGCCTTGGAAATCATCATTTTATGCTATTGTTTCCTAGTTAGGATAAAAGCATTTAAATGATTGTTTTTATATGTTAGAAGATATTTAATTTGAAAAGGCATTTAATTATTTTCTTGGTATTTGAAATAGATTTAATTCTATTTGGAAAAATAAATATTTTTATTCTATATGTTATGTTAGTTAAAATTAGCTTAAGGGAAATGAAAGGGTTAGTTAAGCCTAATCCTAATTAGTGGTTATATAATGGGAAAAGGGTTTTATTTCATTTCATTATGTAAATTGATATTTTGGAGAGAAAATTGGATCAAAAACACATTTCTCAAACCCTCTTGAAGAATTTTGGATTTTTGATTGCTTGGGAGTGCTTGGATTTGATTGTTGTTGAAAGGTGAAGTGTGTAGTTTGTGATTCTGCATCTTTTTAGGTAATCCTTTGTATGTTTATGTTTGAATTTGAATTTTTATTTAAAATTTCAAGTTGTAGGAATTTAGAAATTTTGGGAAACTAATTTTCCTACAAAGGTCATGGCAAAATATTCTTAAACTACAATTTTATTTCAAAAATGTCTTGTTGGGTAGATTAGGCCCAAAAGGGTATGTTTGCATTTTTAGTTTTTGGAATTCTTGGAAAACATGAAAAGTGCATGAATTTCCCTATTTTGACCTATCAAAATTTATCAAAAAAATTATGTCATTACAAAAGATTGATGTTGGGTTAATTTTGAGCAAGAGGGTATCTTTAGAAATTTGAATTTCATTGTATTTTGAAAGTTGACTTTTTGGTGTGAGGAATTTTGGGAAGGATGCTTCAAGATCTATTAATGGCGGACCCTAGACATTCTTGAAATTATTTTATTTTATTTTTAGAATTTTTGGGAAACTTTGAATGTTCCATGTTATGTAGATTGATGGATTCTCCCATATGTTTAATTTTATAGTTCCATTGGGAAGCATGCCTTCAAGGGTAAAATACTCTTTTTCTATTTCCAGGTTCCTCGAAGGAGGATAACCTTGGTTGTGTGGGTTGGATAGTTCCCAACTCATTGGACACGATTGGATTCAAGGGTGCACTATAAAAGTGCCCCTTGACCTTGTTAGTTGTGGGGAAGAGGGATGTTTTCTCTTTTGAGGCTATGTGTGTGAGTGATTGACGATAATCTTGTGCCTCTTGTGTGTGTGTGAATGGCGTAGATCATGTGACTCTCATAGGTGAGTGGTTTAAAATTCACCTTGTAGCTCCCATGTCTGAGTGATTGACGTATATCCTAAGGATCTATGTGTGATCAATTGCATCCATCTTATGTCTCCCATGAGAGTGGTGATGTGATATCCTAAGGCTACTATGTGAGTGGTGTCATTCTTCTTGTGTCTCTAGTGTGAGTGTCAACTTCCTTCTTGAGACTCGTGTATGTGTGTGATCCTTTCTTGTGCATTGATTGGCATGTGTGCCATATGTTGCCTTCTGCTCCTTGTAGTGTGAGTTGTCACATGTGTGTTGTGAGCACTATTGATGTGAGTTTTGTCTTGTTGAAATTGTGTGTGTGATCCCATCTTGTGACTCCAATGTAGGTGATCTAGTTGAGACTCACGTACTTGATTGAGTATTTTATGTATTCCTTGGATTGGTGTGAGATGGCCTTGATAGCGAGTTTTCCATGATCATCTTCTCCGTAGCTCTGGGGTTTCCTAGAGTGGCATAGTCATCTATTGCACTAGAATATGGTAATATGGTTGGGAGGTGGGTAATATTTCCCTATTGGTCCTCGAGCAAATATTTTTAAAGCTAGATGAGTTCTATGTTCACTTTTGGACATTTGACTATTTTGTACTGTGTCTGTCGAGGCATTTTGGTGGCAATGTATTATGGTGTATATTCATGCCTTGTATATTTTATCTATTTGAGTTTGATCCTTCCATGTTTTGGAAGTAGCCTCCTTTGTGTTGTATTTTTATGATGTCATTTGGTTAGAAAACGAATCATGATCTTGATGGAAATTATCATTTTGTAACATTATCTCTTATGTTAAAAATGGCTAATTGAGGATGTTGGAGTCTTCTGTTTTAAATGATGTATTTATATTATGCTATGTTTATGGATTGGGATGTATTTTCCCATACTATGATCAAGTTTTCCATGTTTGGTTTTGGTCAAATTCGACGTTGGTGTCGAATGAGCATGGCATTTCATTTGGAATTTATCATATTTGGCTTGTATGTTAGCATTTTGGAAAAATGGTTATAATTCTATATTTGAGTTATTTCATGCTTTTATATTAGATAGCATGTTGTTTATGGTCGTTGAGTGGATTCCATGTGGTTTGGATCCTTGTGGATGTTTTCTTTTGGTAATGTGTCGTAGTCAAACCTTCGTTTGGCTTCCAGAAAGAATGTCGACATTGCTTGGTGTGTTGGCCACATGTTGACATTGGTTGTCTTGCTTAGAGGCTTTGGTTGTGTTGAGAGAGGTGTTTCCTTGGTGTTCACCTTCTTCCATGTGCCTTGTGTGAGGCCTACTTTTACCTCACCTGTATTATTTTTCTTATAGTACTCTTTCGATGGATTTATGATGGTCTTGTGGATTTTGGGGACTGTTGATCCCGCACTTGGACCATATTTCCTTATCTTATACTTGATTAGGTAGATTGTTTATGCTTTATGGATGGTTAGATGGCATTTTAGATTTCCATTTGATGATATGATGTTAGATTCTATGATGTCATTTGATGCTATTGATATGAGCATATATATTGAGACTAATGTTATCTCTTACCTTATGTAATCCTGATTATACTTGTGAGTAATGGATGATTTGAGAGACATTATATTATCATGTCATTATTTTGATGTTGTATGTGATTTTACAATCATGTGTGTGTAATGTATGTCATTCAGTTGCTTTAGCTATTTTACCATGTGTTATTAATGGGTTTGTGGAAGTGTGTAGATTTCTTTCCATACCCATGGAAAATCTGAGGTTTGACAACAACCATATGTTATACCCCTGTTTAGCCGACCTAGTCCTAAGTAGGACTAAGGTCACATGTGTTTGAGAATGTTGATTTTGTTGTAAATTGATTTATGACATTTTGTATGGTTTACCCTTTTTCTATTTATCTTTTGATGTGTTGTGAAAAGTGTAATGTTGAGTTTGCACAATTTTTAGTCCTAAATGTTTGAAGCCCTTTTTAAGCGATTTTATGTGTTTCTAAGTGTTTTTAATGGTACATTATTGACCCTACATCATACCCCTAGGGTCTGGGACCATTCCAATCTTGTTTAAACTTGATTTGGACCTTGTATGGTCACCCAAACTTGACCATGAAGTCATGTGACGAGTTTGGGAAGTGTGAGAGGTGGTTGGAAGGTCACCATCTCACTTAACCTTAACCTCACCCACTTGGGTAAGGTTACCTTTGCTTCTCATGCTTTAGAAGCTTCCCACATGTCTGAACCTCTTCCCTATGCTCTCACACATGTGTGAGAGCACTTGTGGGGAAGAGTGTAGCTTAGATGAACGAGAAGGTGACAAGTGTCACCTCCTCATTCATAAGAAGCTTCCCTTTTGTGTGCTCACATCCCCCTATGCTCTCACACATGTGTGAGAGCACTTGTGGGAGAATGTGTAGCTTTGTGGAATGGGGACGTGACAAGTGTCACCTCCACATTCTTGTGGGGTTGTGAGGAGGGTTATGTGGATGGAGGTGAGGGTGACAAGTGTCACCTTCTCATCCATTAGGGTTTGAGAACCTTGTCTTTATATCTCTCTCATGTTGGTGAGAGGATGGTTCTTCTTTTCATTTATTTTGGGAAATTTTATACTTGTGTTGGGAGAGTGAAGGACTTGGAGATTTTGGGGAGAACCGGTGGAAGCTCTTCACCAAACACACTCCATCCTTGAAGCTTGGGAGGTATTTCTCAAGCAATCAAGCCTTTTGCTTATTTGTTTTACTTATGCAATGTGTTTATGCATGTTTTGTGCTTATGTTATTTTAGTTTTATGTGTTGTGGGTCTTATAGGTTGTTTGGGTGAGCTCTCCTTGTGAGAGAGCTCACCTTAGTATTGGGTGAGAGAGGATGTGAACCTCCTCAGTTTCCCCTCCTTTTTTTGGTATTGATTTGTGGCCAAGGGCCTTTATTTGGAGTTTTGAGGAGTTTGGGTTATGGCATGAGTGCCTTGGTTTGGTGAAATGAGAAGTATGGCAAGAGGCCAAGTGAATCATGAGTATTTTTTGTGTATTAAGAGTGTGGGTCTCCTTGAGTAGAGTGAGTCCACTCTCTCACCCTCCAAATCCATTTCCAAGATGGGTTAGTTTGTGTTAAGCCTTGGGTTGGGTGTTGTGCTTTTTATGAGTGTTTGCTTATGTTGTGGTTTGAAACTTGGTTGTTGGAAGGCCTCCTCGCTTGGGGGTGGACTATTATAGGCCTAGGTTGGGAGATGAGCTTCCCATGGGTATGGCTACCTTGTTTGTATATTTTGTAGGTTCTTATGGAGGCTTTGGAGAAGTTGGTTTTGGTGGAGTAAACTTGTTTTAGTGGCTCTATTATTGGTTGTAAAACTAGAGGCATTGAGATGCCCTACCCTCATTTTGGGTTTGTAATAATACTCTTGTGAAGAGGTTTATCTCCTTTGGATTGTAGACACTCCTTCTTGTAATCTTGCAATCTATTGGATTGGTTATGAAATAATAATATTCATTCTTCATTTTATGTCTTGAAAGAAAAATACTTTCCTCTCTCCAACCTATCTCATTGTATTTGTTAATTTATTTATGGAATGAAAATAAAGAAATGCATGTTGGAGCCTTGGAAGAAATAAGATTTCCTATGTTGCTTTAAAAGAAAAATAAATTCTCCTTAAGTAAATAGTCTTCCTTTGGCTTAGTAATATGTGAATAAACAATCATGCTCAAGAGAACATTTTTTTATCTATATGTTGTTCCTATAGAATGATTGAGTATTTAGAAATATATATAAATGTGTGTGTGTATATATAAGTATAAGTATACATATAAATTTATTCTTGAGAATAAAATGAAAGTTGTTGTTTTGTTCTCTGTGTATTTTTTTATAGAGATATTATTTTTACACAACAAATTATTTTATTGATATATATATATATATATATATATATATATATTATAACATATGATATTCATTTATAGCAATTGAATTTCAATAAGCTAAAGAATTTATTGTTGGTGGAATCGTAGTTAGGTTTCTTTTTGTTGTAAGTGTTTTTTTCTTTAAAAAGGAAGGATCGCCGGACACAGGGTCGAATGCCCTGCGTTGCCCCCTTTCCTCCATTATTTTATGTGGGGAGGGGGGACCTCGTCCCCCACCCCACAGTGCCTTTAGCACTGTAGGGTGGGCGACAGAGCTCCCCCCCCTCGCTTCCATTTGTTTTTAAACCTATGTAAAAGAATGGTTGACAACCATTACAGCTAGGGTACGACCCTTATAACGTCCTTGCTAATTATTATACACTATGAGATACATTTTGATTTAGCCCTAGATTCCTATTCGGCCTGCTGACTAATTTTTACTCAGGATATATATATATATGCACTGTGTACACACACTTTGCTTTGAAATACCAATATATTTATATCTCTGTATCTTAAGAACCGGTATACTATGCATACTCAATTTTTAAATAAAATAAATAAATATATATTTATCCCTCTATAATAAAATAACTAGCTTTTTGTATATATAATTTATATAAATATTATACATAGTGTTTTCTTTTATGCTCTAGTTAAATTTTTAAGCTCCCTGTGTAATTAGATTTTTCCTATAAAAAAATACCCAGAGAGTAGTCTAATTGAAAACTTAGTTTAAATCCTATTAGAGCACTTTAGAAAACTTTTTATAGAATTAAACCTCTATATCCTGTGCATGGAGGAATGGAAATATAGAAAATAAACCTAGAAAAATAAAATAAATGTTAGCTTTACTCTTGAGTAGCCTGTAGAAAACATTGACAAATCAATAAACTTGTTAGTTTAGCTCCTATTGGGAAGATATCTTCCACTTGGGAAGGTACCTTCCCACTTGACCTCATTCCTTGAAAACATGCACCAACCAGATACTGTGCAACTTGTGAATGTGAACAAATGGGAGACTTTTGATGTATTTATAATTCCATATCTAGGATTTGGTGCCCTAAGATTTAGGAGATGAGTTAATTTAATTAAACTAGTTATTCTATGCAAATCCCACTTAGTGAGTTGTAGGCTTTTTGGTCTTATTATGTGGGTGTGGGCATTTAATTCTTTTATTTAGTTAATTGCCTTATTGGTTGTGCACTTTATGAAAGGGTTGAATTATTCCCTTGTGAATGTATTTAAATAAATCTCCTTTTACAATTTTATTTACATGTTTGAAACTAATCTATAGATGTGGGCTTATAAAACATTGGCATTAAAACTATAGTGATAGTTATATTATTTTATTTCAAACTAGGTATTTTATGCATTTAATTATTTAATTTATTTAATTTTTGAAAGGGGTTGAGTTAGGGAAATTATTTTAATTTAACTTTTGCAATCTCCTATAGATGATGCGGTGGTGTTATGCTGCCAAAATCACTATGGGTTTTACTCTAATTAGTTCCTTTTTGCCCCGTTACGCTGCCAAAATTATTCTAGATTTAATTGAGTTAAATGCCTTTATTAGATCATTTATTTATTTCCTGTTGTATAAAATTTTAGATAAATGTATAAGTTAGAAGATTAGAATAATCTTATTTAAATGTTACACCCTTAGGACTTTAGTGGACCGAAGGTTAGATTTTGATTTATTTTGAAATCAACTCATTTCATTTAGGTGACTCTAGGGTTGGAATCCAAAACAAAATCCAACCCTCTTAGTGTCGCTTCTTACGACATACACCCCCTTCAATGGCTTACATTTTTGAAGGAATGGAGAAGTGTGTGTCACCTCATCCCAATGTGTTTGACTTTCCATGCCTTTGGGCGATGCACATGACGTTAGTTGTTGAGACGACTATGTTGTGTACGAGTGTCACCGAGTGTGCATGTTGCACGCGAGGGGGTTTATAGAGTCGAGAGAGAAAATTTTTGGTAATTCGTGTCATGACCACATGGTAAAGGTGGCCATGACATGTGGTTATCATTTCATAACCACATGGCAAATGTGGGCATGACATTTGGTATCAGAGCCCTAGTTTAAACATTAGGCATTGAGGGCACATTATTTTATTCCACATTTTTGTTAAATTTGTTTTAATTTTTAGGCACCGTGTTCTTGTAGGATGCCACCTAGATCTAGGAGAGGGCGTCCACGTGCCAGTGGGTCTGGAGGAGCTAGTTTGGGAGCTATTCCACCACCTAAGAACCCAAATCAGGAGCCACCACCTGCACCCAATTTTGGTCCCTAGATCCTTCAGGTCCTACAGGTAGTGTTAGCATGGTTGCCTCTGGTTGTAGACAAGCCACATGTGGATATTCTAGACACTACGGCCAAGGACGGTGCAACATCTCATCAGGAGCACAGCAGGAGTCTGTCGCACCACGAGGAGCGTGAGGTGGGGATTGAGGTGGAGATTATTCCTCCTGATCCTTTTATTTATGTACCATGAGATGGGGTGGATGTACCCATTTGAGGGAACCAAGACCATGGAGACCCTATCTGGGATTTGCTTAGGTTAAATCCACCTACTTTTGTGGGTACGTCAGAGAAAGCTGAGGCTAAGACTTAGCTCATTAGTCTTGATCGTTGCTTTGCATTGCATCCTTATGGGAGTAACACAAAAGTGTGTGTAGTAGTACATCTTCTTCATGATGCAGCGGTGAATTGGTGGCACACGACGAAGCACAAACACCGCCTTTCTTTAGACACACTCTCATGGGACACTTTTCTAGAGCGCTATAATGCATGCTACCTATCGGAGCACTATAGGTAACGCCACATTGATGAGTTCCATGATTTGCAACAAAGAGGATCCATAGTTGCACAGTATGAGTGCACATTTATGGAGTTATCCCATTGTGCCGAGTATCTTCATGATGAGAAGATGCTTGTGAGTAGTTTCATCATAGGATTAAATCCTCACATAGCAGAACCGGTTCACATGGCAGACCCACAGACTATGAGCGAGGTTGTCAAGAAGGTACTCATCATAGAGGAGGTGCATGGATGGGGTTAGGGGTCATGTCCGCAGTTTTAGGACCATAGCAATCAGCAGGATCAGGGTTTTCGTAGACCCTAGCCACCTCATAGGGGCAGTTTTAGATCCACCTCTTTACCTCCTAGACCTCCATAGAAGCAACAGTATCCGTAGAGGTCATGGCCACAATAGAGGGGAGAGGGTGGTCCTAATCAAGGATTATAGTCACAAGGTCCACGGAGAGACCAGCGGCAATAGGCACCAGCTGCAGGACCAGCTAGATCATAGCAGTCCTTTAGAGGATCTCAGGGCAATACCATGTGACCCAAAGCACAATAGTCCAGTTGGACTCAGTCAACACAAGTTCAGACACATGGACCTTGTTATGTTTATGGTGGTGTGGGCCACTTGGCTAGGGAGTGCCCACAGGGATTCATAGCTGGAGGACAGCGGGCTAGTGGTTCTGAGGCTACAGTTGGAGATATGGGACGATCTCACTGAGTCTTTGCAACAGTTGATAACCGCCAGGCTGACTTTCAGGCCTCTGTGATAGAGATGCCAAGTACTATTGGGGATATACCCATTACTATTTTATTTGACTCATGAGCCACAAACTCCTTTATTTCTCCATCATTAGTGGAGCCTTGCAGGCTGGTGGCCTCTAGGTAGGATGTTAGGTGGGAGGTTGAGTTAGCTACAGGGACCAAGATGGTCATAGATGCAGTGGTCAGAGATTGTGAGTTGGTGTTAGGCATGGATTGGCTAGTGGCCCATAGGTCCAAGCTAGATTGTCAGTGAAAGGTGATAGGTTGCCTCGATGATCATGGCACAGTAGTAGAGATAGTGGGTGTTCAGAAGCCCACAACAATTTGCATGATATCCATTAAACAGCTTAAGCATTGTATGCAGAACGGTTGTCAGATGTTTGCGATCACAGTCAGTGACAGATCAGAGGATGAGTTAAAGGCTTCGGTCAATGATCATCCCATCCTTAGGGAGTTCACATATGTCTTTCCTCCTGAGCTTCCAGTGATGCCACCTCGTAGAGAGGTTGACTTTCATATAGACCTTGTACCAATTGCCAAACGAATGTCTCGTACACCTTATAGGATGACCACACATGAGCTCACGAAGCTCAAGCTTCAGCTAGAGGAGTTTCTAGTGGAGGGGTACATCTGACCTAGTGTCTCACCATGGGACACACCATTCATCTTCATGAAGAAGAAGGATGGGTCTCTTCGACTTTGTATGGATTATAGGCAGCTGAATAAGGTGATGGTGAAGAACCATTATCCTTTGCCTAAGATTGACGGCTTGTTTGACTAGATGCAGGGAGCTAGGGTGTTCTCTAAGATTGACCTAAAGTCTGGATACCATCAGTTTTCCATCACAGAGGTGGATATCCATAAGACCACATTCTAGACTCGTTATGGTCACTATGAGTTCACCGTGGTGCCCTTCAAATTGACAAATGCCCCTGCAGTATTCATGAGTCTCATGAATGGGGTGTTTCACACTTTCCTCGATCAGTTTGTGATTATATTCCTTGATGACATTTTGATTTACTCATGGATTGAGGAGGAGCATGAGGAGCACTTGCACTAGGTTCTACAGTGTTTGAGAGAGAAGCAGCTTTTTGGCAACTTGGCGAAGTGTGCCTTCTTTAGATCAGAGGTTCAGTATTTGAGGCACATTCTATCTGGTGATGGTATCTCAGTAGATCCATCAAAGGTTAGAGCTATCAGGGATTGGCCAACACCTACCAATGTCACAGAGGTTAGGAGCTTCATTGGGCTAGCAGGTTATTGCCGCATATTTGTAGAGGGCTTTTCTAGGATAGCACACCCCATTACTTCCCTTCACCAGAAAGGGAAAAGTTTCTTGTGGACAGAGCAGTGTGAGAGGGCCTTTGAGGTCCTCAAGGAGTGTCTCACTAGAAATCCTATCTTAGCAATACATGAACCAGTAGCAAACTTTATGGTTCGTACAGATGCATCTTTAGAGGGTTTAGGAGTAGTGTTGATGCAAGATGGTCGAGCGATCACATATGAGTCGCGAAAGCTCAAGGCCCATGAGCTGAACTACCTGACACATGATTTGGAGTTAGAAGTGGTAGTTCATGCTCTTGTTTGATGGAGACAATTCCTCTTAGGACATCATTTCAAGTTACACTCCAACCATCATAGTCTATAGTATATCTTCATGCAGCTGAATCTAAATGCCTGCCAATGGCGTTGGATGGAGTTCCTTTATGAGTATGACTTTGATTGCACTACATCAAAGGGAAGGAGAAGTTGGTTACCGATGCCTTGATTCAGAGGTGCCATGAGATCCTAACCTTGATCTTGAGTGTAGATTTGAGAGAACGCATCTTGCAGCACCTACCTGAGGATGAGTGGTTTCTAGAGGTTCAATGGGAGTTGTAGTCACAAAGGGCCCTTAAGGGCAAGTTTGCAAGGTATTCTCTTGAGGCAGATGGTCTTCTATGACATCGTCAGCACATCTATGTTCCCCTTGCAGGTGACCTTAGATCATTGGTTTTATCAGAGGCTCATAGAGCACCATATGCAACACATCTTGGGGTGAAAAAGATACATGCTGATTTGAGACATTTGTACCATTGGGCAGGTATGAGGTGTGCTATTGCAGAGTTTGTTGCTCATTGTCTTGAGTGTCAGAGGGTGAAGGCCAAGCATCAGCATCGAGTAGGATTACTATACCCTCACGAGATACCAGAGTGAAAATGGGATACCATTTCCATGGATTTCATTGTTTGTCTACCTTTGTTAGCTCGCTACCATGATGCCATCATGGTGATAGTTGACAAGTTGACCAAGGTAGCCCACTTTTCACCTGTACGCATGACATACAATGCACCAGTAGTGGCGAGGGTTTTCTTGGATGACATTGTGAGGCTTCATGAGGTGTCTTGTCGTATCATATATGACAGAGATTCAATGTTCACATCAGCATATTGGAGAGTATTGTAGCAAGCGTTGGGTACTCAGCTAAACTGTAGTTCATCTTATCACCCTGAGATAGATGGGTAGACTGAGAGGGTGAATCAAGTATTAGAGGACATGTTTCACATGTATGTTATGGATCACCAGTCTAGATGGGAGGACTACCTGTATCTGGTTGAGTTTGCCTACAATAATGGGCATCACAGCTCATTAGGTATGCCTCCCTATCAGGCCTTATATGGCAAGCCTTGCAGGACTCCCTTGAGTTGGGACCGTATAGAGGATATAGTAGCTATTGGACCAAAGTTGGTACAGGATATGGAGTAGTAGGTCACTTTGATTAGGCAAAGATTGCGAGAGGCACAGGATCACTAGAAGAAGTATGGCAATGCCAAGAGGTTGGATCAAAGCTTCTCCATGGGCGACAAGGTGTTCTTGAGAGTGCGCCCACACAAGAGTCCAATCAATTATGGAAAGGGCTCTAAGCTTGAAGCTCATTTTGTTGGACCTTTGAGATCTTTAAGTAGATAGGACCCATATCTTACCATCTTGCCTTGCCACCTAGTCTATCATGCATCCACGATGTGTTTCATATTTCTATACTAAGACGTTATATATCTGACATGACTCATGTTTTGGACTGGGATGCCTTACAAGTAGAGTTAGACAGGTAGCTGGCTTTGGAGCCAATTCACATCTTAGCTCATTGGATGCTAGGCCTTCGATGCTAAGAATTAGACCAGGTCAGAGTTCAGTGGGACCGTTATGATAAGGTCTCAACTACATGGGAGGACGCAGCTAGTTTGAGGACACTCTACCCCCACCTCTTTGCTGACTTCTAGGAGGAAGTATAGTCTTAGGGGGGAGGATGTGAGGCCTACTTTTACCTCACCTGTATTATTTTTCTTATAGTACTCTTTTGATGGATTTATGATGGTCTTGTGGATTTTGGGGACTGTTGATCCCGCACTTGGACCATATTTCCTTATCTTATACTTGATTAGATAGATGGTTTATGCTTTATGGATAGTTAGATGGCATGTTAAATTTCCATTTTATGATATGATGTTAGATGCTATGATGTCATTTGATGCTATTGATATGAGCATAGATATTGAGACTGATGTTATCTCTTACCTTATGTGATCCTGATTATACTTGTGAGTAATGGATGATTTGAGAGACATTAGATTCTCATTTGATTATTTTGATGTTGTATGTGATTTTGTGATCATGTGTGTGTAATGTATGTCATTCACTTGCTTTGGCTATTTTACCATGTGCTATTAATGCGTTTGTGGAAGTGTGTAGGTTTCTTCCATACCCATGGAAAATCAGAGGTCAGACAACAACCATATGTTATACCCCTGTTTAGTCGACCTAGTCCTAAGTAGGACTAAGGTCACATGTGTTTGGGAATGTTGATTTTGTTGTAAATTGATTTATGACATTTTGTATGGTTTACCCTTTTTCTATTTATCTTTTGATGTGTTGTGAAAAGTGTAATGTTGAGTTTGCACAATTTTTAGTGCAAAATGTTTGAAGCCCTTTTTAAGTGATTTTATGTGTTTATAAGTGTTTCTAATGGTCAATTATTGACCCTAGGTCATACCCCTAGGGTCTAGGACCATTTCTAGCTTGTTTAAACTTGATTAGGACCTTGTATGGTCACCCAAACTTGACCATGAAGTCAAGTGACGAGTTCGGGAAGTGTGAGAGGTGGTTGGAAGGTCACCATCTCACTTAACCTTAACCTCACCCACTTGGGTAAGGTTACCTTTGCTTCTCATGCTTTAGAAGCTTCCCACATGTGTGAACCTCTTCCCTATCCTCTCACACGTGTGAGAGCACTTGTGGGGAAGAGTGTAGCTTAGATGAATGAGAAGGTGACAAGTGTCACCTCCTCATTCATAAGAAGCTTCCCTTTTGTGTGCTCACATCCCCCTATGCTCTCACACATGTGTGAGAGCACTTGTGGGAGAATGTGTGGTTTTGTGGAATGGAGAGGTGACAAGCGTCACCTCCACATTCTTGTGAGGTTGTGAGGAGGGTTATGTGGATGGAGGAGAGGGTGACAAGTGTCACCTTCTCATCCATTAGGGTTTGAGAGCCTTTTCTTTATATCTCTCTCATTTTGATGAGAGGAGGGTTCTTCTTTTCATTTCTTTTGGGAAATTTTATACTTGTGTTGGGAGAGTGAAGGACTTAGAGATTTTGGGGAGAACCTATGGAAGCTCTTCACCAAACACACTCCATCCTTGAAGCTTGAGAGGTATTTCTCAAGGAATAAAGCCTTTTGCTTATTTGTTTTACTTATGCAATGTGTTTATGCATGTTTTGTGCTTATGTTATTTTAGTTTTATGTGTTGTGGGTCTTATGGGTTGTTTGGGTGAGCTCTCCTTGTGAGAGAGCTCACCTTAGTATTGGGTGAGAGAGGATGTGAACCTCCTCAGTTTCCCCTCTTTTTTTTGGTATTGATTTGTGATCAAGGACCTTTATTTGGAGTTTTGAGGAGTTTGGGTTATGGCACGAGTGCCTTGGTATGGTGAAATGAGAAGTATGGCAAGAGGCCAAGTGAATCATGAGTATTTTTGTGTATTAAGAGTGTGGGTCTCCTTGAGTAGAGTGAGTCCACTCTCTCACCCTTGAAATCCATTTCCAAGATGGGTTAGTTTATGTTAAGCCTTGAGTTGGGTGTTGTTGTGCATGTTATGAGTGTTTGCTTATGTTGTGGTTTGAAACTTGGTTGTTGGAAGGCCTCCTAGCTTGGGGGTGGCCTATTATAGGCCTAGGTTGGGAGGTGAGCTTCCCATGGGTATGGGTACCTTGTTTGTATGTTTTTTAGGTTCCAACGGAGGCTTTGGAGAATTTGGGTTTGGTGGAGTAAACTTGTTTTAGTGGCTCTATTATTGGTTGTAAAACTAGAGGCATTGAGATGCCCTATCCTCATTTTGGGTTTGTAATAATACTCTTGTAAAGAGGTTTATCTCCTTTGGATTGTAGACACTCCTACTTATAATCTTGCAATCTATTGGATTGGTTATGAAATAATAATATTCATTCTTCATTTTATGTCTTGAAAGAAAAATACTCTTTTCTCTCCAACCTATCTCATTGTATTTGTTAATTTATTTATGGAATGAAAATAAAGAAATGCATGTTGAACCCTTGGAAGAAATAAGATTTCCTATGTTGCTATAAAAGAAAAATACATTCTCCTTAAGTAAATAGTCTTCCTTTGGCTTAGTAATATGTGAATAAACAATCATGCTCAAGAGAACATTTTTTTATCTATATGTTGTTGCTATAAGTATACATATACATTTATTCTTGAGAATAAAATGAAAGTTGTTTTGTTCTCTGTGTATGTTTTTACAAAGATATTATTTTTACACAGTAAATTATTTTATTTATATATATATATATATATAATCATATGATAACATATGATATTCATTTATAGTAATCAAATTTCAATAAGCTAAAGAATTTATTATTGGCAGAATCATTGTTAGGTTTCTTTTTGTTGTAAGTGTTTTTTTTTTTTAAAAGAAAGGATCGGCGGACGCAGGGCCGAATGCCCTGTGCTGCCCCCTTTCCTCCATTGTTTTCTATGGGGAGGAGGAACCCCATCCCCCACCCCACAGTGCCTTTAGCACTGTGGGGTGGGCGGCGTGTTGGGAATTAAGGTGTCTCAACCTTTGTAAGTTTCTAGCATCTATTATTTAATTGTATTTTTTTTTGCCTATTATTGTAATTTGGATGCAAATCCTATTTCATCACTTTGTGGGAGTTGGCACGGTGATGTGTCATCCTACATGGAAGGTGACCACATGTATTTTTGTCCTCATATGAGGAGATAGGTATTCCACCTTGTGGTAGAAGTTTTTTGCCATGTGTTGGCATCTTTTAGGTGTTGTAAGAGGTTTATGACACGTAAGAGTTATGATAGATTCCTATGACAGAATCTATGTCATGTAAGGGCCAAAAATGGAAGATTCTATGACAGGTGAAGACAAGTGTCTGAAAGCATCTTGCATGGAGAAGTAGGCACCCAAGTTTGACTATGACAAGGTTGTAAGAGAATCTGCTACTAATAGACAGTTATGACGGATTCTCTTACAACTGTAAGAGTTGTCATATATGACAAATTTTATGACATTGTAAGAGCATCTGTCATACCTTAAATGGGCAAAATTTGGGTGCCCAAGTTGGGGGGTTGTAAGGGCTGAAAGAGAATCACTTACAAGTGTCATACACATGTTTTATGGCCTTAGAAATTGACCCACATGGATTTGGATGAGTTTCTTGTGTGACTTGCTCTAGAAGCTACCTCCATTCATGCTACTTCTCTTTATATACAGGTGCTTGGAGAGGAGCTGTAGAGAGTGATTAACATGTATTGTTATGCTGTCGGTTTATCTCCAGATACGAGTGTCGAAGACTCTTGAGAAGACTTGCATTGCAAGTGTGTTGTAAACATTGTTGTTTTGATAATACATTGTGCAGGTTTTGGAGTGTGAGGTTTTTTATCCGAAAGGGTTTTCCCCACGTTATATCTTATCTCTCTCTCTCTTCTGTCTACATTCTATGTGTATGTGCATTGCTGCAATATCTCTATTGTTGTATTAAACATTCTGTAATTCTAAAGGTTAAAATGAATTTGCACCCATCTCCCCTCATTAGATTAGTGTAGGAAGTGATTTCCGCACACCTTTCTTCCTTTCACGGCGGAGCTCCCCCCCCCACTTCCATTTGTTTTTAAACCTGTGTAAAAGAATGGCCAACGGCCATTACAGCTAGGGTACGGCTCTTATAACATCCTTGCTAATTATTTTACATGCGAAATACATTTTGATTTGGCTATTAAGGGAAAATTGGAGTAAACATGAATAATCAATATATCAATATCAATGATACCCAAAACTCAATGAAAAGGGAAATAATCAAGATCAAACAAACAACGATAAAAACCTTTGCAAACCTCAATTCTTCATAGCTTCCGTTGGTTTCCTATCTCAATCGATCTTGCATGTATGAATAAGGCCCTCAAAGAGTGCACTTCCTTGCTATTCCAAGATTTTCAATGGAGAACAGCCATGATAGTGCTTTGTAATGAAGATGAGCTTCACAAAAATGGTATTTATATGGTAACAAGTTGATTGCAAGCAAATGGAATGACTTGGGTGCCAAAGGCACATTGTAATTCCTACAGAGTAACAATACTGAAAGCTTGGATGAATGAAATGGAAGAATAGAGTTCAATTTATAGACTTGAGAGAAAGAAGATCAACGGTATAGAAATAATGAGAAGGTCAACGGTTGAGAATAGTTGAGGAATGTGTGTGAATAAGAAGAAGACAAGTATCACCCAAAAGCTATTTTATTTGAGTTAACTACTTTCTTTTCTAAAGATAAGACATGCTTTTCTTAAATTAGAAATATTTTTTCTAATTTAAGAGATATTGATAAAAACAAGGTTGGTTGAGTCAATTAACTCAACTTGAGATTTGCTTTTGCATGATTTGAGAGAAATTAAATAATAAATTATTTAATTTTGTGTGCATGGAGAAGAAGACTTATTTTTAGAAGATTTGGAAGATATTTGAAGAATTAGAAGATAAGAAAGCAATTTAAATAAATAAATTTATTTAATTGTTGTGCATGATTTGGAAGAATAAATAAAATATTTGATTTTATTTTATTTTTGGAGATTGAGAGGATTTAAATAAATTTGATTTGATTTATTCAAATTTGGAAGAAGAATTTGACTTGATTTAATTAAATAATTAATAATTATTTAATTGTTTGGAAGAATTTAATTAAATAAAGGATTTCATTTAATTTTGACTTTAGAAGAGGTAATTATATATTTTGATATTTAATTAACTTTAAAGGAATGTGAATCAAATAAATAAATTTGTTTATTTATTTATTGATAGAAGAATTAGAATGAAATAAATATTAAGAATATTTATTTAGACTGAGTCATGTCATTTTTAGGCATATACATTTTGCCCCTTTGATGTAATGCAGATTACGGTGTTGCTTCAAAGAATAAGTTTCTGATAATGATACATGCCCCAGTTTGCCCCTGGTATAGGTTTAATGATGATAGGATGCCCCCTCAGGAGATTGGACGAGAAGAAGGCAGAAGGCGTGAGACGGACAATCTCACGAAGACGAAGAGAAAACTTGGTTAGGATTGAAGAAAATAGGATGCATTTTTGAGAAATGGGAGGAAAATGGGAAGAAACAGGTGCGGGAAGTAGTCATAGTCACCACACAGCCAATTTGGGGTTTGCATGCTATATATAGGAGCTGGGTCCACAAGACAAGTCATTTGCACACTTGGCTTTTGTTGTATTGTCTTTTGAGAGCTTAGGAGAGCATAAAGCATAGAGCAGTCAGCATTAGGCTAGATATTCCACATGAGGAGCATTGCTTTGAGCGAGTCCAACAGTTTAACCAGCCAGCTGAGGCAGGACCACCGATATGTATCTCAAAAAATTTCACCTAGGGTCAATTTTGAGTGTATTAATTGCTAGGGAAAATATAGGTAAGACAAATGTGCAGGATCGTAGTTCGGTGCATATACCATGCGGAATTGTGCATCCATTACGATGCAGCACATACAAGATAGGAAGCTACGCATGCATGAGAAAGGTCGGTGCATGCATGAAGAAACGGCGCAAATACAATATGAGTCGACGCATGCACTTGGGCGGCACATATATGGTATGGAACGGCGCAATTATGAAATGTTGCTGTGCATTTACCAGAAGTGGCGCATTTACTAAGAAATAATGCATTTACCTTCTGTTTTGGCGCATATGATATAGATAGTTAGTTTACTTAACAAAATTGACTCGATTTGCATCTTTCTCGATGCGCCAATCGATAAGCTATCTTTGAGATTGTAGGAATCTAGTTAAGAGATGTAGTGTGCTGTTTTGATCAATTAGATATGTTAAGTTAGTTGATATGATTCTATAGATATGTTGAGCATGATACTTGCAGTTTTAGGTTGATGCCTTACTTTGCGTGCTTACAGGAGGACATACGAGATACACTGATGTTGAGGGAGCAGTTTCCCTTGCTGATGTTGCAGCGTTACATGCTTATAGAGATAGATCGAGAGGCGCTTGACGCGATGGGATTGGATTATGTTTGCTTCATGCCTGAGGTTTGTGCGAATCGTGATTTATTGACTGCAGCTGTGGAGAGGTTTCATTGTGAGGATGGGACCTTTCACTTCTTGACCGGTGAGATGACAGTGACTCTGGAGGATGTATATAGGATACTACACTTGCTGATATAGGGAGATCTTGTGGAGTATGATCCACAGTACGATGCAGTAGGATGCAGGACTCACAAAGTGCAGGCGGGTATTCCACGACCCTGAGCTGGACTGTTAGGTTATCTCCTTGCAGGATATACATGATTACTACGACTACTTCCCTAGGATAGTTGCAGGATTGATCAAAGGCGTTGTATGCTCCGATAGGAGATTGCATGGGTTCCTGATTGGATGGGGACGGATTATGGAGAGGATGATCATAGAGGGCACCTGTTATGCTTGGGGTGTCTATGTTTTGGCATACCTATACCACAATATGCATTAGGTGGTATACCACAGGGGTGCTAGTCTATTAGCAGGTATCTCGCTGTTATAGTTTTGGTTGTGGGATCATATCACCATTACTAGACCGATATGTGTGTTTTCGAGACAGAGGGGAGAGCCTTACAGCTATGGATATGCAAGAGTGATTTCCCAACATAGACTGGGGAAATTAGAGTACTGGAGGCATGCACTGGATGGGGTAGATGTAGTCATCGGGCGACCATATCTAGACTGTGAGCCTTAGGATGACGAGGCAGATGAGTTGCCATACTACTATCAGACTCGGTGGCTTATAGGCAGGACATGGTTTATCCTAGAGAGACAGATTGTCAGCAGAGTGCAGAGACAGTTTGGGAGGAGACAGGGGCGACTGTAGGTACAGGGACTATTTGCACGTACCCATGTAGAGAGGTTTAGATGGGGACCCGTGGCATCTTACGAGGAGGCAGTGGCAGAGTTTTGACATATTCTCTACATTGCATGGTTTATGAGGAGAGAGATAGCAAATGCAGGGATGACTCCAAATTATGAGTGGTTCATTGCCCACCGTTTTTCAAGGTACTCAGGGCTCAGAGAGCTAGTTCCTTGCATAGACAAGGCAGATTCATATGACAAGGGTAGGGCTAGCAAGAGGAAGAGGAGGAGGAGGAGGAGGAGAGGATGGGGAGATGGAGGAGATGGAGGAGATGGTGGAGATGGAGGAGGAGGCGGAGGAGGAGGTGGAGGAGATGGGGGAGATGGAGGCAGACTTAGGCAGAGGAGGAGATCTAGGGAGGGATCCTCCCCTACCCAGCAGGTAGTGCCTCCGTAGGTTGAACAGCAGGGACAGATGCGGCCACCACAGTAGGTGGTGCAGTAGTAGGTACCTCAGCCGTAGGGGCAGGGATAGGGACAGGCCTCCCAGGATCCAACACAACCAAATGTCTAGGACAGAGCCATAGCTATGCTGAGAGGACAGATTAGGTAGCTTAGGGCACAACTTAGGATGGTCGAGGATAGGCAAGAGTTAGATGCAAGCATTATCTCAAGGCTCACTAGGGAGTGAGATGTGGTGGAGGCTAGGATACGTGCCATCTGAGTAGAGAGAGACACAGCAGTGGTAGCCCTCAGGATATATGGCACTAGCACATTTCTGGTTGGGCAGGTACAGCAGGTATAGGTGCAGCTTGCCCAGGCTTAGGCACAGGTGCAGTAGCAGTTAGAGTAGGTACAATGTGAGCTTACTAGAGCACAGGCTCATACGCAGTTCTACTAGGGATTATACCATGGTGTTGTTCCTATTGATCAAAGGGCTCCGAACTACAAGAGCTAGTCCATGGCCTTGTAGAGAGAAGGTGGATCATGGTCAGGAGTGTTTGTGATGGGCCTGTAGCAGTCTGGGGCCGGCAGAGGAGGGGAGACAGAGGATACTGCTGGGAGTAATGGTTCACAGCAGTAAGGTTAGCAGACACTTGTACAAATTTTTGCACTTTATGTACATACCTTTTTGATGGCTCAGATAGTCGGACATGTATATGTATCGCTTTTGCACTTTGAGACATGTATCATTATCTTTGAGATGTATATATTGTATATGACATTGACTCAGAGATGTACTTTTTTGATATTTGTACATTTGGACATGTTTATGATATTTATTAATGATGTAGCTATATTTGATGGTCTCTATATGCAGTCATGTATGCTATATGTTATGGATGCATTTCTATTATACGATGTGATGCACATGTTTATCTAATGCAGACTTAGATGTTTATATGATGCCATGTGATGCTATCTAATGCAGACTTAGATGTTTACTTGATGTTATGTGATGTATCTAATGTACAGTTAGAAGTGCTTATGATGTTATGTGATGTGATGTGCAAAAATGTGTTATGTTAGCTATATGATGATGCAGATATTATGATGCTCTACATGCCTTTGTCTAAGTTTTTGGATTTTTCTGTTTGGACACCATGTTATGATGCAAAATGTATATGGATGACCTAATGCACTTAATATGTATGCAACCGATTTAATCATGTAAATGACTATCTCATGTGATATGATATGCAACTTATGCTAATGTTTTTGTTATGTCCAAATGTACTTTATCGACACAGAGATGACACAATGATAGATACAAGATTGATTGAAGACTGACTCAGTAGAAAGACTCACAAGCTTTAATTTGTATTGATACTCTGCATTGTTAGATCTTTTATTGCATGGGATATGGATGTATGGATGTATAATGGATGCGAATGGTGTTTTCTTTTGACATCTTGATGGTGCAAGTATTTTGAAGTGCTTCTTTCATCATTGGGCAATTTTTTTTGGTACTTTTTCCAAATGTTGTAAGTTAATACAAGCATCTAGGTATAATTGAACCAAGATGACCTGAGTATCGCTTATATGGATTTTGATTTAGTAAGCTAATACAAGCATCGAGGTATAATTGAATCGAGATGACCTGAGTATTTCTTGCATATCAATAGACAAGGATTGCCCCCATTCATGTTAGACCTCTAATGTCCTCGGTGATCTTTTGTCGATCATGTTGTTAGACAAGGTGTCACATTACTAAAGTTTAATCCACAAACAGCAAATAAAGAAAAGAATCATGCCCCCATCATAGCATCTCTATCTTTTGGCATCCTCAAGTAGCATAGAAAGGCATGATAACTGAAATCAAGACGTCGTAAATTAACCATGATTCTAACCACAAAATATTTTTGCATTTTAGATGTGTTTGTTTCTTGCCATAATTTGGGTAAAATCATTTAGAGTGTCTTAGGTACTTGCTTGCTTTGCTTTGGATAGGTTGAGGTCTTGCATCAAAATTTCTGTTTGAAAAGCAAGTTTTGCTTGTGCTTGCTTGCCTTTGAGAGAGGTTCCACAATCCTTACTGGTTAGACAGACCCTAAGGGACTGACCTAGTGCCTTGGGGCCTCATTTCTAAATGGCCTTGCCTACGTGACGACGTAGAGGCAACATAGTTCGGGGTGAACCCTAATGGACCTAAGACTTAGGCAATAGAAAGTGGCACGGACTCAGAAGGACTAGACATGGGATAGATGGGAAAGTGGAGCCTCAGGGGCGCATTTGAATAATGGCCTTGCCTACGTGATGACGCAGAGGCAACGTAGTTCATGGACTTGGACCATGGATGGACTAGAGGATATATGACAAAGCTACGAGATGGATAGGGAAGCCTCGAGAGCACATTTGAAAATGGCCTTGCCTATGTGACGACGTAGAGGCACCGTAGTTCATGGACTTGGACCATGGATGGACTAGAGGATAGATGACAAGCTATAGGATGGATAGGGAAGCCTTGGGGGTGCATTTGAAAATGGCCTTGCCTACGTGACGACGCAGAGGCAACGTAGTTCATGGACTTGGACCATGGATGGACTAGAGGATAGACGACAAGCTATGGGATAGATAGGGAAGCCTCGGGGACGCATTTGAAAATGGCCTTGCCTACGTGACGACGTAGAGGCAACATAGTTCAAGGACTTGGACCATGTGGATACTGACGACAGATGCTATGCTAGGCTGACACTGTGGATAGGGTACTAGATAAAACCTTGGTTGACAAGGCAACAAAGAGATAAAGTATCAAGCCATGATAGGTTATCGCTAGGTTTTTTTTATTATGGAATAGATATGGATCGAATGGGACATGATTGGAGGAAGAATGGACACAAAGTGATTGGTTTTCCAAAGATGGAGGAAGTGGTTTATCACAAGTAACACCTATTTACCAAGTTTTCACCACTTGTTTTATTTGCACAAAAGCTAGAAAGTATGCATGACGCCTATTTGCAAGGTTTTCATCATGATACCTATCCAAGGTGCCTGTTTGCCAGGTTTTCACCAAAGGACAATTTTTTTTGTGCTTTTATGATTTTTTTTGTATTTTTCTAATTTTTTGATTTTTTTGTATTTTATGCCCCTCGTACATTGGGGTTCTCTTAGGTATAGAACCTGCGAAGGTGCATACTATTGATTGGGTCATCAAACAGCTTGCCCTCTAATGTTGCTAACTGATATGCCCCCAATCCATAGGCAGCCATGATCACATAAGGCTCAAGCCAGTTGGGTTCAAATTTGCCTTTCTTTTCCTGATCCTCTTGATTGTGAGGGTTCTCTTTAAGTACTAGATCTCCAACTTTAAAGACTCTTGGGTGGACTATGTGGTTGTAGCTTTGTGACATCATTTGTTGATATGCTTCAGATGATTGAAGGCCTTCTGTCTCTTTTCCTCTAGTAGCTCTAGCTGTTGTAATCTGGAAACTCTATATTTTTCATCAGTTATGAGACCTTTTAACGACACCTTGAGAGATGGTAACTCAACCTCGATGGGCAGAATAGCTTCTGAGCCATAGATAAGGGCATAAGGGGTAGCACCTGTGGGAGTGCGTATACTAGTTCGATAGGCCCACAGAGCAGGATTGAGTTGGATGTGCCAATCATGGCCAGCATCGTTGACTGTCTTCTTGAGGAGTTTCAAGATGGTCTTGTTGGATGCTTATGCTTCGTTGATACCTTGGGGGTAATAAGGTGTCGAGAAACGGTGTTGGATTTTGAATTGGTCACAGAGTTTTTGGACATCCTAGTTTTTGAAGGGTCTTCCATTATCCATGATAATGGATGAAGGAATTTTGTATCTGCAGATGTGGTAATTAAGGATGAATCAGGAGATTTATTTACCTATGATGGTGGTGAGGGGGACGGCTTCAATCCACTTGGTAAAGTACTCAGTGGCAGTTATTATGAATTTGTGGTCGTTGGATGATGGAGGATGGATTTTTCCCACAAGGTTGAGTCTCCATTGACAAAAGGGCCAAGGTGTCATTAAAGGTCTCAGCTCTTGAGCTGGTGCATGTATCAGGTTTCCATGTATCTGGCACTACTTGCACTTCTTCACAAATTGATATGAATCTGTTTCCATGTTCGGCCAATAATAACCCAAACGCATGAGTTTCTTAGCTAATAAAGGACCGCTAGAGTGTGTTCCACAAATCCCTTTGTGCATGTCTTGTAAGGTGGTTTGTTCTAAACAATGGAGTAAAGTGCCATCTAGACCACATCAGTATAGGGTGTCGGCAATAATGGTATAACGAGAGGTTTGGCGTATAAAGGTTCGTCATTGGTTTGAAGACAAGTCAGGTGGGAGGGTGTTACCCTTGAGGTAAGTGTAAATCTTACCATAACAAGGTGAATCAAATCTGACTAATAGGCATATGGAATGGGTTTCAGGAAGATCATAAGTTGGTTGCTAAATTGACTCCACCAAGAACACGTACCATGACTCATTCTCTGGGTTCTCGAGGACGAGGCAATGGTTGCCATGGCATCTACTGCTTTGTTTTTAGTGCGAGGTATTTGTTCAAAAGAGATGATCACAAAGTATTCCTTAAAGTCATCAACCATCCATTTGTATGGGACAAGCTTCTCATCTTTGGTTTGGTAGTCGTCATTGACCTGATTGATTACTAGTTGAGAATCACTATAGACATGTAGCTCTTTGATTTTCTAGTCTGTTGCCATTTTGAGACTAATGACCAAGGCTTCATATTCTACTATGTTGTTAGTGCATGGGAATAATAGATGATAAGACTTCGGGATGGTGTCACCATGAGGAGTTACAAACAAGATTCTTGCCCTCGATCCATGGTTTGTGTAGGACCCATCAAAGTAGAGCCTCCAAGAATGTGTTGTGATATTGAATAATGATTCATCGGGGAACTCAAATTGCATTGGTGTGGTGTCCTATAGTGGTGCATCTGCTAACTGATCAGCAATGATTTGCCCCTTGATAGCCTTTCTATCTACATACTCAATGTCATATTCACTTAGGAGCATTACCCATTTGGCTAGGCAACCTGTTAGAGCTGCTTTGCTTAGTAGGTATTTCAATGGATCTATCTTTGCAATACGTTTGACTGGATGTGCTAGCATGTAGTGTCATAGTTTTTAGGAAGCAAAAACCACAGAAAAACATGATCTTTCTATTTGAGAGTATTGCAATTCATAGCCCACCAATGTGCGACTGATGTAGTAGATGGCTCTTTTTTTACCTTCGTAATCTTGTTGTGCTAGAAGGGCCCCAAGAGCTGTTGGTGTAGCAGATATGTAAAGTAACAGTGGCTTTCCTTGGATAGGAGGCATCAAGATTGGTGGATTCATAAGATATTCCTTCAATTTTCTAAATGCCTCTTCGCACTTCTCATCCCACCAAAATGGAATGTTCTTATGTAGGAGATGACTGAAGGGTTGACACTTGTCTGCCAGTTGTGATATGAACCTACAGATTGCTTGTATCTTGCCCTATAGAGATCGTAGTTGAGTAAGATTCTTGGGTGGTGGCATGTCCATAATAGCCTTGACTTTGGCAGGGTCCACCTCTATTCCATTCGCTGATACAATGAAGCCTAAGAGCTTGCCCGAGGTGACTCCAAACACACATTTCTTTGGGTTCAACATGACTTTGAATTGTTCTAGTCTCTGAAAAACTTTCTCTAACACATCTAGGTGTGATTCTCTTGTGAGTGACTTTGCAAGGATATCATCTACATAGTCTTCCATTGTGGCGTGCATCATATCATGGAATATAGTGGTCATAGCACGTTGATATGTGGCTTCTACGTTCTTTAGCCCAAATGGCATGACATTCTAGCAGAAAGTGCCCCATGGACAAGTAAAAGCTATCTTATGATGCTCTTCTAGTGCTATCTTGATATGATTGTATCCAGAGAAGCCATCCATGAGAGATAACATGGTATGCCCTGTTGTTAAGTTGACTATGATATCTATTTTTGACAACAAAAAATCATCCTTACGGAAAGCTTTGTTTAGATCTTTGAAATCATTGCATAGTCTAACTCGGCCATCAGGTCTGGACACTGGTACTATGTTGGAGACCCACTCCGGATAGTCTATAGCTCTGATGAACCCCACATCTAGTAGTTTCTTGAGTTCTTCTTTTACTAGTAGTGCAATGTGTGGATGCATCTTTCTAAGCTTCTGTTTGACTAGTTTCACTCCTAGATCTAGTGGAAGATGATGTAGAATCAAATTTGGATCTAACCCTAGCATATTTGTGTATGACCAAGCAAAATTGACTTGCTTTTTCTTGAAGAATGGTACAAACTTAGTCTTTTCTGGTGGAGTTAGAGACTTAGCAAAGTGAATGATCTTAGGTTGTTCCTCTGTTCCAATGTTAACAGGTTCTATAGGTTCCACAACAATCTGAGACTTCTCCTAGTGCATGTCATCAGGGAGAGTGTCAAGCCTTCCATCGTCATGTGCCATAGTTGGGTTTTCACCATCGGATGCATCCTTTCTTTTTACTATTTTGGGATCTGACATTGCCGCAGAGCAATTTTCACCATCAATTCCAATTTTTATTTTGATATTTTTGTGACTGGAAGGCTTGGCACCCACTCTGAAATAAGCTACGATATTGAGTTCAATGGTGAAGCCAGCTTTATGATCTCCTTTAGGTAGGTGGTCCCTAAGTTCCATATAGTCAATGTAGGCATCATCGTTTTGGAACATGTCTAGTTGCGGGGTTCCTTGTAGATCCCAATTGATAAGTTCAGGATGCACAAGGGGGAGGGAGTCGTAGGATAGATCTGATTCATTGATAGTTTGAATGGATATGCTAGGAGTATTAGTAGGGAGAGTTTTTGGGATGGTACTTTCCTCTAAGTTGTTTATTGTAATAGAACTTGAACCTTCCTCGAAAGTCACATTCTCGAGAATTGGCGAATCACACTCTAATGGTCTATGTGTTAGCATTTGTCCCTCACGGTAGGGGCTATAAGTTTGAACAGTGTCAATTTCCTTGTCATCATAGGAATGCTCTGTGAGTTCATCCCACTCATATTCATTGGAATCTATGTCACTGTCCTCTTGAAGGGTATGGATCATTTCCACAAGACAAGAATTTGCTTTAGCTTTGCCCTTATCCTTATATCCTAGACCTTTTGTAGTTCTAGCCAATGATGATGAAGAAGGTTGAATGGGTTCTATGATTCTTTCCTTTCTTAGGCCAATGGGACCTTGTCCTTCATAACCCATTCTGTGTAAGATAGATTCACCTCACCCATAGATTTCCGTTGGGAGCTTAGGTGGTTCTTGTTGTGTATTCTCTTCTTCTTCTGTGTAGAGCCATTGTAAGATATCTCTTTGCTCTACTTCATCTGATAGGGTCCCCCATTTTACAAAGGGAGTTGTGGGAGGTGCAAGAGGGGTAGATGGATTTGGAAAATGCTTGGGTTGCCCAAAGGATCTAGGAGATAAAGGCATTTTGGCTAAGTTGAGGTTGTGCTCGATGGAGTATTCCCCAACTCCTATTTCTTTGATGGTAATTTTCTGCTCTTTGGGCTTAGATGAGGAAGCTTCAGAGGTAGAATCATGCTATGGGGTAGGGGATGTAGATGCTCTATTGTTGGGTATGATATAATTAGGCTTTGAGCGGACAAAGTTGCAATGCTGAAAGGGGTTAGGATCACCTTGGATGGTAACTTGTTTGCCGTTATGAGGGAAGTTTATGCAATGGTGATAGATAGAAGGCGCAGCTTTCATGGCATGAATCCATGGTCTACCTAGGAGAATATTATAGGCTAGCTCTCTATCTAGGACTTGGCACACAACGTCCTTTATCACCGGTCCCACTTGTATTGGTAACAACATTGTTCCTTTGGTAGTTCTCTCCTCTTCATCATAGGCTTTGATAGTAATCTTCTTCCTTGGATACTCTGCATTTTTAGAGAACCCCAATGTAAGGACTAGCTTGAGCCTGCAAATATTTAAACTGGCACCCCCATCAATGAGAACCCTCTTGATGTGGTGTTTATGGATGAAGGCGACAATATGTAAGGGGGTGTTATGAGGCTGAGACACTGAGAGGTCATCTTGTTCGGTAAATGATATGGTACTAGAGGAAGTGAGATTTCCTACCATGGCTTGAAACTTCTCTTGGGCCAATTTTGTGGGTACAGTCATTTCCACTAAGGCTTTATCAAGAATCTCCTTGTGGGAAGGAGATAGATGCAACAATTCTAAGATGGACATGTGGGTAGGAGTTTTCCATAGTTGATCTATGATGCTATACTGATGGGAGTTGGACTGAGAAGGTGACGAGCTTGGAGGGAGGGTATTCAACATGACCTTACCACTGCGGGTGATGATGTTGCAATCAGTTTTGTTGGGTCCTGATTGTTGGTTAGATGTAACCACATTGATTTATGGGATATGCTCCTATATGCAATTGATGGTATAATCAAATTGCACACTTGCGTAATTGACATTACTATTCCCATTATTCTGATTTTGCCTATTGTGGTTGTTGTTGTTGTTGTCGTTGTTGTTGTTGTTGCTATTGTTGTTGTATAGCCTGTCGTGATTGAGGAGTGGATCTTTGTAAGCCACATGCATCTCATTGGAGGTATGTTGTTGAGAACCTCCTTGATTTTAATCAAGTATGTCTTGAATAACATGTTTGAGATGGATACAATTGTTGGTTGTATGTCCTCTTCCTCTATGATACTCACAAAAGTCGGTGTCTTTCCAATAGTGAGGTTTTATTTGAGGTTCATAATCGCTTGTTGGCGGTAGAGTGATTTCATTGTTAGCCAATAGCTTCCTTAATGCAAATTCTTGGGACTCACCCAGGGGTGTGAACTTTCACCTTGGATTTGAGTTGTAACATGGTCTTGGCTCCCAAGAGAATGTTTTGTTGGGCGTAGCATTTCTTGCCTCTCCTTTGAGAGTGAAGATTGGTTGTTGTTTGGGAGCCGCCACCATGACATCAACTACTCCATCATTGACGAAATTTTTATTCTTAGTCCAAAACTTTGACTTGTCTATAGTGTAGTTGGAGTTAGGGGTGTCCTACAACTTAATTTTCCCTTTGGCGATCATATCTTTTTCAATGAATAATCCCATTTCAATGACCTTCGAAAATGAGGTAGGGCACTGAATTTGGATTTGACAGCTTAGATCGGAGTTGAGGTTGTGGACAAACATCTCCATCAATTGCTTCTCAAGTACATCATATGAGCATTTGCTCACTAGTTGTCTCCACCTTTGTAAGAAGGAGGTGAATGATTTGCCCCTCTTTTTCTTGGTATTGCATAAATCAAGCATGGAGACTTCATGTTCAATATTGTACGAGAAGTGTGTGATGAATTTGTTGACTAACTCATCAAAAGTTTTGATGTCCGGTGGGAGCCGTGAGAACCACTCCATGGCTTGACTACCTAGAGATCTAGGGAATAGTCTCATTAAGAAAGTCTCATTGTGAGCTACTTCCATGCATGCGGCATTGAATTCCCTAATGTGATCTCTAGGGTCCCCTTTCCCTTTGTACTTGTCAAACTTAGAAACTTCAAATCGAAAGGGGAATGGTACCATGTTCAAACTTTTATCAAAGGGGTACAATGCAATATCTTCCAAGGAGTATGTTTTAGTGTTTGTACCCATCTTGAGATCTGTCATTTGTTGCGTTAGACCCTCGATTTCTTTCCTCATTTCTTCCATAGGTGTGTGTGGTTCTATGACTTTCTTTCCTTTGTCCTCACTAGTGTGGTTTTCATGAGTTTTCTCCATGGTCTCTTTTAGTTTGCTAAGATCAAAATTGGTGGGGACCTTAAGTCTGAGATTTGCAAGATGAATAAAGTACTTGAGAGGGTCCTCATGGAGCACTTTCTCTAGCAAGCGTTGGAATTTTCAATCTTGGAGGTGTCCTTGATATTCTTCATGAGAGATTTCCTCATCACTATCGTGAGGGGTGACAATATGGTTGGATGACCTGGCCATTTCAAGTTGCTTTTGGTATTGAGATCTAGTAAGAACCATGGAAGGTGACGTGGGATGCGGTGGGATGAAACTAGAGATTTTGGCAAGATACCGGTGGAGACTGCTGAGGATAGGATACTTATGACAAGATTTGGACAAGGGACTCTTTCAATCAATGATTCCAAGTAAGACAGCTGATACAAGATGATAGCCACAAGTAAGGATACTCGATAAATTTCTTATTGTGTAGGGACTAGTTGTGTACCAAGACCACTAGCGAAGTTCTGCGACTTACTAGGGTTACTTGAATCCAAAATAATCTAAAAAAGGGGCCTATGCTAATCTGATATGGGATACTTTGACTTTGCACTAGGGAGACCTGATAGAAGGTGGATGAGCTGATCGACGAAAGAGAGGGTATGCTAGGAAATGGATGGAAAAAGTGACTGCAAGGTGAAATCTGATCTCAGAAATCCTGAACAAGGCTGAAATGGGTACCCAAAAATGGCAAAATTTTTCTCTCACAGTATGTGGAAGTACTCAATGTCATGCATGCGCAGGAACATATGCGCAATGAAAAAGGATAAATGCTCAGAAAGTCGATACAGATGCGTGGTACTAGCAATTTTCAAATGCGCAGTAATAGGCAGTAAAAGCATCGTAAGTCGGTACAGAAGCACAGCAAGTCGGTATAAATGTGCAGCTTCAGACAGCAAATGTGCAGCTCTGGTTTTTTCAGTGTTTTTGCAATTTTCTGGCAATTTTCTGATGTTTTTGGTATCTTTGGCTGCAAGATAGTCTTTTTATCTAATTTTTCTTTAATTATGGCAAGAAGACACAACAAACACAAAGAATGTTTTCATTTTTTTTTGTGATTTTTTTTACTCTTTTTGGACTAAAAGAAAGCAAGTACAATCCTAGGTTTCAAAGGACAATATAAACTAAATTCTCACTATCTCTAGTGAATCATCTTTGAGAGGTGATAATCACCCTTCCCTACACTGGCTTATAGGGGTTTTTGGCCACTAAGACAAAGGTGTTTAAAAAAGGCAACCGTTCGAGTGGTTATACATGTGGCAACACTACTCTTCGTTATGGAGTCTCCCAGCTTGCAAGGGTTGCGCCTTGGAGGGTTTTGGGGGAGGTTGGCTGTCAGTATAACACAACTTCACTCATTATTTGAAGCTTTCACTCCAAACACAATTTATTTATAGTGGCTTGGCAAGGCTTGGCTTTAGCCTGTTACCACTTAGGGTCGTTCCTACTTGGATGAACGATATCTAAGAGCAAGCCCCTCTAAATGAAAAACACATGGAAAATGATGTCTGTCATTTTGGTCACCCAAGATAGGGGAGAGCATAGGCCTGGTATCAGTCCCAAAACACAGAAGACAGTGGTTCTTTTCTCCTAGTTAAAATAAAAAAAACTAGATGAGCTATCTACTTGGGCAAGCACAGAAATTTGTTAACTTTGAAGTAATAACAAGATAGCAATGGTTCAATTTTACCCAGATAGCAATGATTTGTTAACTTTGAAGTGATAACAAGATAGAAATGGTTCAATTTTACCCAGATAGTAATGTGTCTAATTTTGAAAGATAGAAATATAGCAATGATTCAATGATATGCAAGATAGAGATGATTCAATTATCACCTTCCTAGTTAAGACTATGTGAGATTTGCATGAGCAGCAATTTACTTTCTAAATTAGAAATTGAAGTGTGAGTTAACAAGTGCAACTATATGATTCTAAACCATTACCTAGCCTACAAACAGATCAAGAGTGTTCCTGCAAAAGATGTTAGCGTTAGCAAAAACTTCAAGGAAACCCTAAAAAATCACTGTTTAGATCAGATGCGCAACTTTAGAGCTTGAATGCGTAGAAACAGAGCTCAGAAGTGCAGCAGTACATATGTGTTGAGACAGAGGTCAAAAGCGTAGGAAAACAATATATATGCGCTGAACTAACAGGTGCACTATATCAGAGGGTATATGCGCTAGAACAGAGACTATATGCACCGAAAGAATGTATGCACTAGAACAGATAGAACATGCATGTTAGGATGTGTCAGATGCATAGATTCCTCCTGTGTACGACTTTCTAAAACAAAAAAAAACTCAATTTTTGGGTTAAATTGGGGCTAGGCCCCACTGTGGGTGCCAAAAATGTTAAGGAAAAATTAGAGTAAACATGAATAATCAATATATCAATATCAATGATACCCAAAACTCAACGAAAAGGGAAATAATCAAGATTAAACAAACAACGACAAAAACCTTTGCAAACCTCAATTCTTCATAGCTTCTATTGGTTGCCTATCTCAATCGATCTTGCATGTATGAATAAGGCCCTCAAAGAGTGCACTTCCTTGCTATTCCAAGATTGTCAATGGAGAACGGCCATGATAGTGCTTTGTAATGAAGATGAGCTTCACAAAAATGGTAGTGATATGGTAACAAGTTGATCGCAAGAAAATAGAATGACTTGGGTGCCAAAGGCGCACTGTAATTCTTGCAGAGTAACAATACTGAAAGCTTAGATGAATGAAATGGAAGAATAGGGTTCAATTTATAGACTTGAGAGAAAGAAGATCAACGGTATAGAAACAATGAGAAGGTCAACGATTGAGAACAGTTGAGGAATGTGCGTGAATAAGAAGAAGACAAGTGTCACCCAAAAGTTGTTTTATTTGAGTTAACTAATTTCTTTTCTAAAGATAAGACATGCTTTTCATAAATTAGAAATCTTTTTTCTAATTTAAGAGATATTGATAAAAACAAGGTTGGTTGAGTCAGTTAACTCAACTTGAGATTTGCTTTTGCATGATTTGAGAGAAATTAAATAATAAATTATTTAATTTTGTGTGCATGGAGAAGAAGACTTATTTTTAGAAGATTTGGAAGATATTTGAAGAATTAGAAGATAAGAAAGCAATTTAAATAAATAAATTTATTTAATTGTTGTGCATGATTTGGAAGAATAAATAAAATATTTTATTTTATTTTATTTTTAGAGATTGAGAGGATTTAAATAAATTTGATTTGATGTATTCAAATTTGGAAGAAGAATTTGACTTGATTTAATTAAATAATTAAGAATTATTTAATTGTTTGGAAGAATTTAATTAAATAAAGGATTTCATTTAATTTTGACTTTAGAAGAGGTAATTAAATATTTTGATATTTAATTAACTTTAGAGGAATGTGAATCAAATAAATAAATTTGTTTATTTATTTATTGATAGAAGAATTAGAATGAAATAATTATTAAGAATATTTATTTAGACCGAGTCGTGTCATTTTTAGGCGTATACATCGGCCCTAGATTCGTATTCAGCCTGCTTACTGATTTTTACTCAGGCTATATGTGTGTGTGTGTGTGCGCGTGCGCACACACTATGTACACACACTTTGCTTTGAAATAAAAATATATTTATATCTCTGTATCTTGAGAACTAGTATACTATGCATACTCAGTTTTTAAATAAAAATATATATATTTATCCCTTTGTAATAAAATAAACAGCTTTTTGTATATATAATTTATATAAGTATTTATACATAGTGTTTTCTTTTATGCTCTAGTTAAATTTTTAAGCTCCCTGTGTAATTAGATTTTTCCTATAAAAAAAATAACCAAAGAGTAGTCTAATTAAAAACTTAGTTTAAATCCTATTGGAGCACTTTAGAAAACTTTTTTTAGAGAATTAAACCTATGTATCTTGTGCATGGAGGAATGGAAATATAGAAAATAAACCTAGAAAAAAAAACTAAATGTTAGCTTTATTCTTGAGTAGCCTGTAGAAAACATTGACAAATCAATAAACTTGTTAGTTTAGCTCCTATTGGGAAGATATCTTCTACTTGGGAAGGTACCTTCCCACTTGATCTCATTGCTTGAAAACTTGCACCAACCAGAGACTATGCAACTTGTGAATGTGAACAAATGGGAGACTTTTGATGTATTTATAATTCCATATCTAGGGTTTGGTGCCCTAAGATTTAGGAGATGGGTTAATTTAATTAAACTAGTTTTTCTGTGCAAATCCCACTTAGTGAGTTGTAGGCTTTTTGGTCTTATTATGTGGGTGTGGGGATTTAATTCTTTTATTTAGTTAATTGCCTTATTGGTTGTGCACTTTATGAAAGGGCTGTATTATTCCCTTGTGAATGTATTTAAATAAATCTCCTTTTACAATTTTATTTACATGTTTGAAACTAATCTATAGATGTGGGCTTATGAAATATGCGCATTAAAACTATAGTGATAGTTAGATTATTTTATTTCAAAATTGTTGGGAAGGGTTCCTAGGTATTTTATGCATTTAATTATTTAATTTATTTAATTTTTGAAAGGGGTTGAGTTAGGGAAGTTATTTTAATTTAATTTTTGCAATCCCCTATAGATGATGAGGTGGCATTATGCTATTGAAATCACTATGGGTTTTACCCTAATTAGTTCCTTTTTGCCCCGTTATGCTGCCAAAATTATTCTAGATTTAATCATTCTACAATAATGGGTTACACTTTCTGGGACATCCTGATTTTTGCTGAAATCACATATTTTTAGAAAATATAATGATTTAAGCCTTAAAAGGTTCCATTTAAAGGATTTTAATTGAAGTGGGTTTGATCAAACCCCCTTAGATTCAAACCCCCTTGGATAGAACCCCTCTAGTTTTAAACCATACCTATAATGGAGTCTCCTCTACACCTATCAAAATGCTAATAAAAAACTAATTTTAATTTATCTTTTGAGGGATCAAATGAATTCATTTAAAATTTATGCTTTATAAGTATATAGTCCTTATTATAATCTTCCCAAAAAATATAATTTTAAATATATTTAATTTGATTATTATATTTTTTTTTTATTTCTTGTGAATGTATGTTTTTCACCGAACATCAAGTTCTCTATTCTACACACATGGAAAATTAGTAAATTATTGAAAAAAAATTCTAAAAAATATATATGCACTAGGTATTGATGTCCTTGTTTCAACAAAAAAAAAATATTGAATTTTGATACATACAGAAAAAGTTATGTTTTATGGAATATGTCTATGTCTAAATTATAATGGGTTTGACTTCAAAAATTAATTATAAATATATATATTCAAAAAAATATTATGAAACCAAATGCATACACTTATATCGGTGTTACCAATCTAAATTAAAAAGAATCAGAATTTTATCCTTTGTAGAAAAAAAGTTATGTGCTACGGAATACACATCACTTTAAAAAAATGTTGTTTACTATTAAAAACTAATTATCAAAGGAGATGCAAAAAAATTTACAATTTAACTTTAATTTTTTTTTAAATATATTTATAATCTACAAACAAAATCTCACAAATCACTAGTTTGCATCGTCTTCAAATTCCTAATGGTTTAGCGGCTATAGGTGTCAAAACGTGAAGATTTAGTTCAAAATATTGATTTCAATGACAAGTTTGGCCAAAAAGTGTAACCCATTATTAATTTTAGATTTTTTATTTTGAAATCGACTCATTTCATTTAGGTGACTCTAGGGTTGGAATCCGAAATGGAATCGAACCCTCTTAGTGTCGCTTCTTGCGACATACACCCCCTTCAGTGGCTTACGTTTTCAAAGGGATGGCGAAGTGTGTGTCACCTCATCCTGATGTGTTTGACTTTCCCCACCTTTGGGTTATGCACATGACGTTATTTGTTGACTCGACTACGTTGTGTGTGAGTGTCACCAAGCTCGAATGTTGCGCATGACGGGGTTTGTAGAGTCGGGATGGAAAATTTTTGGTAATTCATGTCATGACCACATGGCAAATGTGGCCATGACATGTGGTTATCATGTCATAATCACATGGCAAATGTGGGCATGACACCTTGGCATTCGCGTCGTCTTGTGTGTCAATCTCCTTCCTTGTTGAGAGTCATTTTGACATGTGATGAAGGGGGTAAATTATAAAACACACAACAACAAAAATTGCACATAGAAAATAGAGCTTTCTTTATTGATTTGGACAACTTATTACATTACAGAAGCTCAAATACAATCAGAGGAATCAACCCTCCACCGGCTGCAACACATTACAGCTTCCTCTCACAAGACTCTGGAATCATCAACCTTTGGTAACCCCAAATCAACTAGGGTTTATGTTTTCCCACCTATTCTTGACTCCACACTTGCCCCCTTAACTCTACCCCTACCCAGGGTTCCCAAAAATGGTTATTAATAGCCTTTTTGGCGACAAACAACCTAATTTCAAAATTTGCTTCTCCCTCCAAAAATAGGTCAACTTCCGGGAGCCATAACTTTTGATCCGGGTGTCTGATTGACGAACCGTTTTATGCATCAGAAAGCCCGTGGAGTGCTCTACACGCTAAGAACCCGCTCTACTCATTCTAGCCATTTTTGGGCCTGTACAAGGCTATTTAGTCCCTCAAACCTGAGTTTGAATAATTTTCAGGCATTTTTCAGGAAACAAAAACTTTAATATCTTTCAGCTCACAAATGATCTTTGTGTGATTCCTTCGCCAAAGGTCTTATATTTCTATTATGTAACTTCTTGTAAATTTTCACTTCAATCCGTGCTCAAATGCCAACTTTCTAAAAATAGCAGGTTAATATTTTTAGCAGTTTGAAAAAACTGAAAGTTCTACATCATTATTCAAGCGATTATGGAACCAGAACCACAAATTTTAAAAAGAAATGGAAAGAACATCAACAATTATGAAACACATCTTTTTTTGGGGTGATGCAAGATTGCCCTTACATCACTGGATGCTCCTGCATCAGACACCTGGGGTAATTTGAGAAGTGACCCTGTCATGTCTCAGGTGTTTGTGTGAGGAAAACTCAAAGGGTCAACCTCTGCCTTAGACAACTGAGAAGAATATTCAATAGGTCTTCCTTTCCATTTCACCAAATATTCTTCATATTGCATGTTTCAAGTACTTCTTCCCACACAGCTATCCAAGATCTCTTCTATCTCCTCCGTTGAAGTAGATGCTAGAATACTCCACTATTCTTCTGTTGTTCCATCCTTTGTGCCACCCTCATGATATTTTGTTAAATCAGTAATGTTGAACACAGGGGAAATATTAATCCCACCAAGTAGCTCTACCTCATATGCATTTCTTGAATCATGCTTCTTCAAGATTCTGCATGGTCCAAATTTCTTCATTTTCAACTTATTGTATGTTCCAATTGGGAACCTTTATTTTCTGCAGTGAACCATGACTTAATCTCCTATTTGGAACTCCTTATACCTACTCTTCTTATTTACCTTAGCCTTGTGCTAAATTTTTATCTTATTAATGTGCTTTCTCACTTCTTCATGCAAATTCTTCAAATGTTCTGCAAAGCCTTCAGCCTCGGCACTTGTCTTTTCTCCTTTGTCCAGATTCCTTAACTCTGAAGCAATTCTTGGACTATTTCCATATACAATCTAGAATGGTGATTTACTAGTACTCCTATTGATAGAATTGTTGTAAGCAAATTCTACCTGTGGTAAAATCAAATCCCATCCCTTGGGCTTATCTCCTACTAAGCATCGTAGCAGGTTACCCAAACTCCTATTCATCACTTATGTCTGTCCATTAGTCTGTGGATGGTGTGCAGAACTGAACTTCAAATCAATTTTCAACTTCTTCCACAATGTCCTCCAGAAATAACCAACAAACTTGGTATCTCGATCTGCAACTAGGCTCTTTGGTAGACCATGTAATCTCACCACCTCCCTGAAAAATAATTTAGCAATATGAACAGCATCATTAGTCTTCTTGCAAGGAATAAAATGTGCCATCTTCAAGAATCTGTCCACCACCAAAAAAATGGAATCATGTCCTCTCTGTGTCCTTGGTAAACCAAGAACAAAATCCATACTAATATCATCCCATGGCTTCTTTGGTATAGGTAGTGGCTGATATAGACCTGTATTCTGACTTGCTCCTTTCGCCATCTGACATTCTCTACACAAATTTCCTCACATCCTACTGCAACTGTGGCCAATAATAATTTTCACCAACAATAGCAATGGTCTTATCTCGACCAAAGTGTCCAGCCAATCCTACACTATGTTTCTCCTTAATCAGGTTCTCTCTCATGGAGCTCCTTGGAATGCACAACTGGCTTCCTCTAAACAACATACCATCTTGGATTATGAAATCCAACCATTTTGTCCTGCCCAAAGTAATAGGTTCTAGACAAGATTTCCAAGCCTCTGCAAAATTAGGATCTTCAGGATACAAATTTTTCAGCTCATCGAACCCAACAACCTCTATCTTCATTTCTATCAACAAATTTTGCCTTCTACTCAAGGCATCTACAAAAACAAAGGTATAACTCTGCAAAAACTCAACCCATTTTAAGTGCCTTTGATTTAACTTTCCTTGACTATTAAGATCCTGCAAAGCCTGATGATTGGTATATAAAACAAACTCCTTTGGCAACAAATAATGTCTCCATTTCTTTAAAACTTGAACTATTGCATAAAACTCATGATCATAAATAGAATACTTTTTCTTGGCATCATTAAGCTTCTCACTAAAATAGGCAATGGGCTTACCTTCTTGGCTCAAAACAGCTGCTATAGCACTGCCACTAGCATCACAATCTACCTGAAATACCTTATTGAAATCTAGAAGTGCCAAAACAGGTTGTTCTATGACTTTCTGCTTCAATGTATCAAAGCTCTTGTCTACTCCTTTAGTCCATCTAAACTCTTTTCTATCCCCTCTCATTGTCTCAATCAGGGGTGCACAAATTCTACTAAAATTTTTGATAAACTTTCTGTAAAAACTTGCCAAACCATGAAAAGATTTTACCTCTGTGGTACTCCACAGCATAAGCCATTCAATGATAGCCCTCACCTTCTCTGGGTCCATCTTAAGACCTTGCTTTGAGATGACAAATCCTAGATATACCAACTCCTTCTTTGCAAAACTACATTTCTTCAGATTAATCAACAACTTCTCCTCCCTCAGCTTCTCTAAAACTCTTCTTATATGAATCATATGCTCATCCCAAGTCTTACTAAAAATCAAAATATCATCTAAATAGATAATAACAAAACTTCCCAAAAAAAAATTTAGTACCTCGTTCATGAGCCGCATGAATATGCTCGGTGCATTAGTTAGCCTAAATGGCATGACTAAGCACTCATACAAACCCTTCTTGGTCTTGAAGGTTGTCTTCCATTCATCTCTTTCTCTGATACGGATCTGGTGATACCCACTCTTCAGTTCAACCTTTGTGAAGTACTTGGCTCCACTCAAACAGTCCATTATGTCATCCATTTTGGGCAATGGAAATTTGTACTTGATCATGATCTTATTGATGGCTCGAGAGTCTGTACACATTCTCCACTCTCCATCTTTCTTTGGTGCTAGTACTGTAGGTACCACACATGGACTTAGGCTCTCTCTTGTCAATCCCTTCCTCAACAACTCCTAAACTTTTCTGTTCAACTCTTCACTCTCGGCTGGAGTCATTCTATGGGATGCCTTATTTGGCAAACTGGCTCCTGGTATCAAATCCATTTGATGACTTATCTTCCTCACTGGTGGTAAACCTTCTGATACATTATCAGAGATAATGTCCTGAAATTCTTCCAACATATCAGAAACTTCTGCTGGTACATCTTCACATTTCTCTTGACTAATCTTAGGAATTAATACAAAATAATGACGTTCATGCTTCATACCCTCCAAAAATTTCCTACCATCTACCAAGCAAATTCTAGCAGTACTACATACCTTTTCTTCCACCTCCTTCAAGGGATTCAACTTATGACAAACTCCATCCTTTGTTAAAGAATATGTGTTTGCACAACCATCATGGACAGCGCTCCTATCATACTGCCATGGCCTCCCCAACAGCATATGACATGTATCCATTAGTATGATATCACACAGCACCTCATCATGGTACTCCCCAATCTTGAACTTCACTAAACACTGCTCATTGACCAAAGCTCTATGGTCCTTCTGCAACCATGCAATCCGATATGGATGTGGATGCTTTCTTCTTGTCGACTTCAACTTGTCAACCATCTCCTCTGAAACAAGATTATCAATGCTTCCACTGTCAATAATAATATCACAACACTTACCTTCACATTTGCACCTTGTGCGGAATAAACTCTTCCTCTGATTTGGTTCTTTCTCCTCATTCAACAAGGTTCTTCTGACCACTAGGGTTTCTCCCCTTTTAGCATCTTCAGAATACTCAGACTGTGCATCTTCATCTACATGTGCAACTCATACATTACCTTCAGGTCTTCTATTCATCCTTCCTTGATGTTGCAGACACTCATATGCTCGATGCCCTTCTTCTCCACATTGAAAACAAGTTCCTCTAAAACCTCCTCTTCCAGGTCCTTTCCCAGGTCAGCCTCTTCCTCTTTATCTTTTCTCACCATTGTTCTGGTCACGAGGGCGGTAGGTATTATCTCCTCTCTAATTTTGACTGGTGCTGGCTTCTTCACTTTTCTTTGAATCTTCATTTCACCCCCATAGGGTCTTCCACCAGTCCTTTCACATTGACCTCTTCCCCTTTGCTTGCTGTCAAATCTTTTATTCAGCTTCTCTTCCACCTTCAGGGAAAACTGGTATGCATCTTCTATGGTGGTCATTCTGACTAGGCTTAGCTCCTCTTGAATACTCAGTCTCAACCCATTAATGTAACGGGCTACCTTCTCCTTGTTGGGCTTTGCGTGACTTGTCCTGATAGTAATTTTATAAAACTCTTCTGTATACTCCTTAACAGATTTGTTGCGTTGCTTTAATCCTTGCAGCTTCTTCAACAACTCCATCACATAGTCCACAGGAATGAACTGCTTCTTTAGTTTCTCCACCATCCGATCCCATCTGGTGATCTTTCATTTTCCTCTTCTATTCCTCTCTAACTAGACCTCCTTCCACCAAATATTTGCATGGCCCTTCAACTTTGTTTTTGCAAACTTGACCCTATCTAGGTCCTCCACCTCTTCATACTTGAAATACTCCTCCATGTCATTGATCCAATCAATGAGCTGTTCCAGATTCAAATCTCTAGAATATGTAGAAACTTTGATCCTAGGCCTCTTTCCAATCTTAGAAATGGCCCTCAGCAACCTAACTTCTACAGGATCTCCTGCAACTTCTTGTTCTTCCTCAGATAACTCTTCTTCAGCTTCATCTTCACTTTCTTCTCTTGTTCTCAGCTCAAACCCTCTTCATAGCTCCTCTTGCAATGCATCGATTTGCCTTTGTAGGGATCTAAAACCCTCTTCCGTCAAAGCATTCCTCCCAATACGATGTCTTCGTGGAGGTATCTTGATCTCCGTAGCAAACCCACAACTTCAGGTCCTGGTGCAAACTACCTCACGGTCAGCGATCTGTCTACACACTCAGGAACCCTTACTCTGATACCACTTGATGAAGAGGGTAAATCATAAAACACACAACAAAAGAAATTACACACAGAAAATAGAACTTTCTTTATTGATTTGGACAACTTATTACATTACAGAAGCTCAAATACAATCAGAGGAATCAACCCTCCACCGGCTGCAACACATTATAGCTTCCTCTCACAAGACTTTGGAATCATCAACCTTTGGTAACCCCAAATTAGATAGGGTTTCTATTTTCCCTCCTATTCTTGACTCCACACTTTCCCCCTTAACTCTACCCCTGCCCATGGTTTCCAAAAATGGTTATTAATAGCCTTTTTGGTGGCAAACAACCTAATTTCAAAATTTGCTTCTCCCTCCAAAAATAGGTCAACTTCCGGGAGCCATAACTTTTGATTCGGGTGTCTGATTGACGAACTGTTTTATGCGTCAAAAAGCTCGTGGAGTTCTCTATGCGCTAATAACTCGCTCTGCTAATTACGGCCATTTTCGGGTCTGTACGGGGCCGTTTAGTGCCTCAAACCTGAGTTTGAATAATTTTTAGGCATTTTTTGGGAAACAAAAAATTTAATATCTTTCAGCTCGCAAATGTTCTTTGCGTGATTCCTTCGCCAAAGGTCTTATATTTCTGTTATGTAACTTCCTGTGAATTTTCACTTCAATCCGTGCCCAAATGCAAACTTTCTAAAAATAGCAGGTTACTATTTTTAGCAGTTTGGAAAAACTGAAAGTTCTACATCATTATTCAAGCGATTATGGAACCAGAACCACAAATTTTGAAAAGAAATGGAAAGAACATCAACAATTATGAAACACAGCTTCTTTTTGGGTGATGCAAGATTGCCCTTACACCACTCGATGCTCTTGCATCAACATGCATGTGTGTTGTCGATCTTATGAGATCTCTGGGCTTCATTTTGTCTTTTTAGTGTTTTCCAAGTGTCTTTGTGTGTTTCTTGGGTTGGTAATGGCCTTGGGGATGCATGAGAGTTGTTTCAAAACTTGTGCCTTTCTAAAAAAATTGTTCAGACAAAGTTTGGGGACACTAGCACCCGAGGTGGACTCCAGTGCCCTGGAAGGACTCTAATACCCCAAAAGGATGCTAGTGCCTAGGTGGGACACTAGAGATAAGCACTAGAGTCCCTGGACACCTTTTCTATGCGATGTCATCATGTTTCACGATGTTGTCCTTGAGCCACCAAACAACGAGCATTTCCTAACATTTTTTAGGGAAATTTTGTATACAAAAGTTGTTCCCCATAGTCCCCTAATTCTTCCCATATTTTTATCTTGTTTGCACATGTTTTATTTTTGGAGTTATGACCATTTTTGTCTTGGTAATCCTATGTCATGTTGTGTTGTCTGGATGTCGTCATTTTTAGTGAAGGTTGTGATCCTCCAGATAGATCCCTTTCTTGGTTGAGTTGTTGTGTGTGCTTGGAGGTTGTGTTGTGTCATTTTGGGATGGATTTGAGGTGATTATCCCCCTCATCCTATTCCTTGTAGTCATGAGAGTGCAAGTTTGTGGATTGGCATTTGACCTTCATTGTGGAGTGAGTTACATCCTCTTGTAGGGTTATCATGTTGGTCGTGTCACCCAATTGTTATGTCTTCCACTTGTTTTTGGTTGGTTTGCTGGACCCTAAATGGTCACCTTGGTTGTTTCACTTCATGTTCTGGAGTCTCATCGTGGGATGTTGATGTGTTTATAGTACATGATTGTGTAATTGGGATATGCATGTCACAATTTTGTTCATTAATGTCTTGGTGTAAAAGTTGGGGCATTACACTATAAATCTACTTCAGTCTTCCATTCCTAGTGAGTAACAGAGAAATAATTTTTAATTTGCATCACATTTTGTATTATAAATTGTATGATTAATCTCTATAACAATAGTTCTCATGTGCACCATAGATGGTCTTTCATATTTGTCATGTGTTGATATTAATTTAAATATTTATGTTTTATAGTTCTATATTGTTTATTGTATGATTAATCTTTATAAAAATGTTCTATATTTATCTTTTACGTAGACTATATCAATGGTCCCCAATGTATTTCCTTCCAGATAAATTTATGTTGATATTTTTTCCTTGATGTCCCCTACCTCATTTTTATAGATAGGTGAAAGGCACATATTTTAGTTAACCTGCACCATCAAATCAAACCAAATCAACATCTTGTGGGGATCCAAGGAGAAAATAAAGATGCAAAGATAAGGAGGAAGTGCCATTGGTTAGAAAAGATTACATGTTTGTTGGGGGGGCATGGTCATTTTATTTTAATGTGTGCATGGTATAGATCCACAGACTTGAATGCACTGTTGGGGTCCACTTGTATAAATTTATTAAGAGCTCGTAGTACTAAACACACATGTTTTATTTATCTTGAGTCATCAGATCAAAGTGCATCAATGTCTGCTCAGGATCAAATCCACAAATGAAGATTATCCAAGTAGGAGATGATGCCATTGACTAGAAAAGGTGATGTATCAGTTGTCGGGCCCCGCAATATTAGGTGTATAGGTCATAGCTACAAGTGTATAGGTCGTAGCTATAGGTATATAGGTCTTAGCTATTGGGGCTTAGTTGTATGAATTTATTAAGAGATCATAGTCCTAAACTAACATCTTTATTTATCCTAGGCCATTCGATCAAACTGCATCAACACAAGATAGGGGTCAAAGGTGAAAATGATGATTATCCAAGTGGGAGACAACGCCATTGGCTAGAAAAGATGATGTGTCAGTTGCCAGGCCCCACACTATTAGGTGTATAGGTTGTATCTATAGGTGTATAGGTCTTAGTTGTTGGAGCCCACTTGTATAAATTTATTACTAGCCCATAGTACTAAATAGATATATTTTATTTATTTTGGGCCATCGGATCAAACTGTATCAACACCTAGTGGGGCTCAAATGTGGAAATGAAGATTATACAAGTGGTCGATAGTGCCACTGGCTAGAAAAGGTGATGTGTTAGTTGTCAGGCCTTACAATATTAGGTGTATAGGTCGTAGCTACATGTGTATAGGTCATAGATACTAGGGCCCACTTGAAATGATTTGTTTATCCTGATCATGCATAATCTTATTACAAGCCCACATTAATAAACCGAAGCCACATGTTTTATTTATTTTGAACTGTTGGATCAAACTGTATCAATGGCTTGTAGGGATCCAAGGATAAAATAAAGATGGCTTGATGTTAGGTCCCACAGTAATTTGATATTAAATTAAATGATTAAAGTAAATTAATAATATTAAGTTTAATGGTCCATGAATGAAAATTAGTTTACTGTGCATTTTAAAATCTGCAATGTTAAAACCGAAGGAAAATATATTTCAAAATCTGCTAGAGCTTTGTTTCTCACATTATTATTTTATATAAGCATATGTTCTTTATTATATATTTTTTAATTACTATTCCCCTAAATTTTGATTGTTTATTAGGAGCCTGAAGTGTTAAAACAAAGCTGCATGTTTTATTTTTTCTACATCGTACAATCAAACTAAATCAATGGCTCATAGGGCTCCAAGCATAAAATGAAGATAGTCACAACTAGAGACTGCGCCATTGGCTAGAAACAATGACATGGCAATTGGTTGTGCCTACAATAGTTTTATTTTATCTAAATGATTAAATCAATAGTTCGATTCCCCAATAGCGATTAAATATTAAAATATCATTTGTCTTTCAGGACCTCCTCGATTTTCTATATTATCTCATAAATGTGTCATCTTCTCCTCTTTCACTATAAGTAGTTCAATTTTCTTTATTTCACTAAGTAGTGATTCACATATGCATAACATAAATATTTTGAATTTGCAGCTTTGAGAACACTACTTTAACATTTTTCTAACATTGTCAAATGAAGATGTCATCCTCAAATCTAGAAAATCAAAGACTTCAAGAGGAGCCCCATTAGAGAGAAATAAGGCCACCATAAAGTCCTATTTTAATCAACAACAACAATATTCTATAATACTTGATGGTCCATAAACAATCAATAACCAAGAAAATTTACCTGAGATTGAGAAATTATATAGGAACGAGCTTGAGAATGAGGAGACATCAAATGAAAATTTTGAAAAAGGTAGGCACGATGTGGTTCAATCTGGTATTGAAAGTGTGAATAATGACATCACACATGAGGAAAATATCCATGCTACTAGTGGTGGTGATCCTGAGTCTGAAATCTTGTCGAACAAACATAAAGAACATCAGTGGGACATGTCAAGAAATTTTTAGACCGAATGGGTTTCTAAGTATCCATTCATAGAACCTATGAAGAATGAAGGTGGACAAGGCATGCCAAAATTGTGTCGCTATAATATTTGCAACTAGAAATTAAAGAAAAACAAGACATTGCAACTAAAATTAGACACTATTGAGAAGCATGTAGGTAAAGTTAATGAAAAGGTAAATGTAAATGGAGAGTAGAAGTCAGTGATGTGTTGGAAAACGAAAGATGAATGTGCTCATGCTCAAATTGCAGCTGAGTGCAAAGAATATATGTAATTGTAGGCACAACTTGTTTTTGTTGGAGGTTCCATATTTTCTCTATTTGGAAAGGTCGTGAAAGTGATTCATTTATCCAAAATTATATAGCTTGCAATTATATTCCATATATTAAATAGAGGTCGACCATTGATAGACTTTCTAGTTCATATAGGAATTTAATGTAATTTATTGGAGTTCCCAACTTTATACTCTACCATTAGTCTATTAATAGTGGTTGGGAATGGGTTCAGTGTCTGGTTATGGTGGAAGTAGGATATAAAAGATAAATTGAATTAGGGGATGACCATGGACAATACTTCTTGGTTGTGTATGCATGTTTATATTGTAGAAAATCATATTCGCCAGCCTCATCTACTTATAGTTCATAAAATGAAAGAAAAATCTACCTCTGCTAACCTTATGGAAATCACCAAAAAAAGTTTGATGGATATTGGAGGCATGGATAATTTGGTGATCTCAAGAAAGCTAGTTGTGTTGGTGCAAATGGGGCATCAGTCATGCAGGGTTATATAGATGGGCTTATTGTTAGTTTACAAACATCATGTTCACCATACATGACCAACATTCACTACATGACCTACATAATGAATTTGGATTTTAAAATTGTGAGCTAATTTCAACTTATTTTGAAAGTTGAAGGTCTTATGCATGATGTGTATACATATTTTTATAGAATTCAAAAAAGAGTTTTAGAGTATCAAAGATTTACTGAAGGACTTACTCTAGGTAACAAGCTACTTAAGGATGTGGATACCAGGTAGATAATTTACACAGACCAGTAAATAAATTATTCTAAGAGTACTGGTCATTACTAGGCCTATTCTACAAAATTATGCAAATCAGGCAAATGTTGGCACTATTCACTGATGCCAAGACACTATTGACTCTATCTAAGATTCTTCCCTTATTGGAAGAAATGAATTTATGTCAAAGAAGGCACATGATAGAACAATGTACATTGTAAAATACTCAAAGCTATAGAAAATGGTATGTCTCACTCTAGACAATTTATATATCAATGAATTTGAAGCATTTACGGGTCCAAATTTTGTAAGCTAACAAGTAATGATGGAAATTGTACACCAAGATAACATTCTAGAGTGCACTGATGTAGGTGATTCATGTGAATTAGTACATGGATATGTGATAGAATCACACTACTTTAGTAAAGTTGGATAGAGCTCTCGAGTCAAACAAAAAAGTGTTACAAGGGATGAATTTAAAGATCTTGTGTTTTCTATACAAGATACATTGTAGGAAATTGTGAGAAGTTTATCTTCTAAGATCAAAGGGCACTTTCCTCAAGATGAACTTCTAGAAGCAATGGCTATAGATTATCCTCAATATTAGAATGCCATTAGTGTGTCTTTTGTTAGTTTGCCCTAGGATTTTCAAAGCAAGGTGAGGTACTTGGCTGATTGTTTTAATAGAATGGTAGAAATAAATGGAGTACAGATAGAAGAAATAATAGATAAGACAAAGTTGATAGAAAAATCTACTTGGTTTGCATCAACAATGACTGAACATTATAAATTTCTGAACCGTCCTTTGGAACATGGATCAATAAATAGGTTATGGAAATAACTAAGTTTGAGTGAAATTATTTGATATTTTAATTCAAAATATTTTAAACTTGTAGATCTGTGCCAAACAATGATTTTGGCTTCAGTAGAGGATGAAAGATTTTTCAGCACCTTATCATTTTTTAAGTCAAAGTTATGAAACAAACTTGAAAAAAACTTGGAGAATTCTTTGAGGCTCTATACAACTAGATATAATGTTTAAAAATTTACATTTGATAGAGTTATTGCAATTTAGAAGTCCACTTGTGAAAGAAGAGGTGTGAGAAATATTTTGTTGGAAAGAGACACTGCTTTGCATGATAGGTGTTGTCATTGATGGAAACTAAGACCATTCCACTCATCCGCATAACACAATTTGTTCATACCGAAAGTCAAAATCAAAATTTATCTAAGTCCGAGTAGTCAGGAACAGAGCAGGTGACAGGGTCTGGTATCTTGGTCCAGATCTCTCTGGTGGAAAGTCATAATTTGTTGCGGATCTGATGTAGTCATAAGCATTGTCAAGATAATCTAAATCTATAGTTTTGGCCTCCCGTGATAAAGGATTCAAAAGTTATTAGCTTCTGAGTATCAGGTTAATAGTTTGACAGAGCAGACAGAAGAAGAACAAACCGACCTTGTAAATGATCTTGGTTCTAAATGTATGGAAGTTGTTGATTGGGCAATTAGTGATGACCAGTAATAGTGGCCAACTAGATTGATGATTTGTGAGTGCAATTTTTGGTCCACGTCTCAAGTTATGCATGGATCTAGCCGACAGAGCAAAGTATGCAATAAAGTTCCGAGTGTTCTTGAAGTCGACTGGAAAGTGATTGAAGATCAGGATTCAGATATATATAGCTAAAGGATTTGGATGATTTTGTGTGTGTAAGTGTTGTGACTATGAAGGAAGAGCGAAGAAGAAAAGATCTAAGGTTTGGATAATGGAAGAGCAGTAAGTAGGGGAGAGTAAAGATGAAATGTGTAAGATCAGTGTTTTGTGCTAAACTGAAACTGAATTCTTGCATTATTAGATGCTTCTCATCAATTCAAAAATCCTTGTTATTCTCTTGTAATCATTTGTAGGAAGTGAGCCTCTATTTGAGCAATGAGCTCTGGGCAGTGAGCCCGAATGCATGTGCATTCCCATTTGTAAAATACTTTTAATAGGGTATTAATTTTTGTGGGTTAATCCCCACTATGGTTTTTCCCTTAACCGGGTTTCCACGCTAAAAATCTTGGTGTCAATTGTGTTATTGTGTTGCTGCTCTTACATTTGTGATTGTGGTTTTCATGGTTAAGTTATTGATTTATTGTTAAGTGGTAAAAGGAAGAATTAATTGCAAGAAGTAATAAATTTTTGAGACAACTGATTCACGCCCCCCTTCCCCCACCCTCTCAATTGTCTGCCCTATTTTCAACATATTTTGTCTCGATTACAAGGGCACCATCTAGAGAATTCAAATAGCGTTTCATAGGAGCCGATTGAAACACAAAATGAAGAATAGGAATATGGTTCCCAAACAATGTCAAACACAAAAAACCTAGATATTTGGAAAATTCATGAACTTGAATAATAAATTGAGTTACAAATAATTTCTCCAAAATCTAAAATCTATATTTACTTTTTATAATTGTCAACTTATTCTTCCTTTGAAAATAGAGTCAATATAATCAATTAGTGTGAATACTTGTGCATGTCTTCATTTCTTACAATAGTTGTGCTTACAACATTGAACAATAATTTATATTAAAATGGGATTAATGTATTTTCCTTTTTTTTCTTTTTGATAAAAGGTGTAAACACCGATAATTATATTTAAAAAGTATGAGAAATACCAAAAACACATAGTATCATCAAATTAAAATGAAATATCTCCCAACTAGAGTATAACCAAAGTATAAAAAAACATATAAATCTATTATAATGAACAACCCTAATAGTTGAAAACCTAAAAAATATACGATATTCAATATTTTAAGCATTGGCAAAGAAACTTGCACCAATAACATCCAAAAGCTAAGGAAACATAGGTTCTATTGCAACAAGGTGTTGAGGAGAAGGATGTAGAGCATGGTCAGGAAGGAAATGAATGATATTGAAAACCCTTAACCCTTTTCTTGCAAAATAATTTCCAATTACACTTTTGTGTGAATTCACAATAGTTCGGAAGATGAGCACACAGTCATTTTGAAGGCCTATTTTCATTGAATTGTAAATATAAGCGATGGAATGGTCATTCATAATCTAATTCAAAGAAAATAGTCACCCAACAAGAGTTGCTCCCTAAAATAAATCATATCTAGTGATAGCATTATAGAACCTCTCTTAAAAAAATTAGATAATCTTGTACATACCCAAAAGCAAGAATTTTAAGGAAATCATAATCTTGAAGAAGGTCCATTGCATTAGAGAGAAAAATTGATACCACCTCTAAATACTATAACACCCTTGGACATTCTAATAGGAACTCCAGCCCAAATAGAACACAAATAGCATGTTCTTCATAGCATCTCAATCAAAAGAAAAAACATGAGACAATTTCATAGTATTATATTTTTCTAGTTCTAGTGGCTCCCATTTTTGCATTTTAAATAGCATCTGCTTGTTTTTTAGAGTCCTTCATCTTGCCTACTAAGTTGTCATGTATAATGAAATGCTAAAGTTCCATTTAGGAGCATTTAAAACCTTGATATGAACACAATGAATGAGGATTACACCACAAATGTCATCAATGATGATGGATTGTCATAACTCCTCTCAAAAATTAGGAAGAAGGTAGTGGAGAACTATGAAGAGATTATAAGGATAGATCACATGTAATGAAATATTAAATGAGGTGGTACACTCAATCTTAAACATGTGTGTTGGAAAGAAATGGGAAGGAACCAATCTAGAGATCTGGTCTTCAATCAAATCTCTAAAGTCAATTTCTACCCCAGTCATACAGTGAGAGAATTCTAGATAAACATTAAGGAAATGTACTATGCGATAGGCATAAGTCATATACCATCATTTATAAGTTACACAAACATATTAGAACCCTTATATCTCCTTATATATATATATATATATATATATATATATATATATATATATATATAATATATATATATATATATATATATATATATATATATATATATAATATATATATATATATATATATATACATATGATCAATGGTTAATTACACATTCATATCAGCAGGTCTTAGTCTCTACCCTTTACATATCCTTACTCTTATCTCACTCTTCTACTACTCTTTTACATTTCATTCCTATTCTTCTATTCATATATATATATATATATATATATATACATATATATATATATGTGTATATATATATATGTATATATATATATATGTATATATATATATATATGTATATATATATATATGTATATATATATATATGTATATATATATATATATATATATGTATATATATATATATGTATATATATATATATATATTACATAGAGTTGTGTCCTTTCCCAAAATACATCTTTGTATGTCAGCTCTACCCTCTGCATATCACTTGTGGTAACTTGCGGTAGGATTTGCTGCCTACTCTATCTTTTGCCAACATCATTCCCCTTTTTAAAATTGTGTCTTGTCCTCAAGACATACTCTATTCAGTTTGAAGGTAGGATAATTTTATATAATACTTTGAGTTGAGCCAGAGTTGCATCCCATTGCTTCTTGGCTAATGTCAAAATTTAAATTTGACTCTCTATTTGTATGTATGTATCTTTTACATTACCTAATGTAGTGGGTATTTGTATCTTCTGAGCAATCTACTTAGCCTCTGTAAAATTACCTATCAGGGATGCCAGTCTCAAGCTTACTACTTCCCTTAATTGCTTGATTCATGTCTTTATCTGTTCCCTCTAATCTTGAAACTACTGGAGCTAAAGGTGTAATGCCCTTACTTGTGCCCTTATTGCTTCATATGTGTTGGGATAAGGTGTCATTAACCTTGTAAATCCCAATATTGTATTTATTCCATTTATTATTTGTAATTTGTAATTATCCATAAGGAGATGTACTAGTTTCACTGACAAGGGTAATTTCAAAGTCACCAGAGGTAACTACAGAGTAACATTTACTGTTTGGCAAGTGTAAAACTCATGGTAAATGAAGGTAGGCATTCCCCTTGGAGAATCTGCTATTTTTGGCATTTATGACAACTATCATAATGTTTGGTAAGTGAACCTATGACAGCTGCAAGTTTTCATAAGATTCTTAGATTCTATGACGCATATGACAGATATGTTAGTTGTATATTTGCTACATTTAGCCTCAGGTGCCTATATTGGGAAGGATGCATGTTGGAGGTATCTATGACGGTTATGGTGCGTCATGAGATGTTGTAAGATGTCATTCTTGGACATGGGCACCCAACTTTGGATGGGTCATAGTTTGACACTTGGAAGTTGCATGTTGGTGTCATTTTGATGCTTGCATGTGGGACGCTTGGAGGAGAGAGAGTGTGGACGCCTTGGGTGATGAGGAAACATTTTACTTAAGTATTTTCCATGTACTTTGTTGCTGCAATATAGATTTTAGGTACTCAGGTGCTGTCAAAATGCTATCGGATTGAAGACTGAAGGAGAGATTGCTGGTGTTGTATTGTAAATCATTTTCAAATTAATACAAACATTGGGCCTCTTTCCTATGTGGATTTTTTTACCTGAAAGGGTTTTCTCCACATTACACATTGTGTTGTGTACTTCATTCTGCTTCTGGTATATTTCTGTATTGTGGGTTTATATTCTGTGTTGCAATCTCCATCTTTAATACTCTGTTAAAGATCCTTAAATATACATTTGAATCAGATTTCCATTGAGTAGTGTTGCTTTCATTTCTAACAATATGTATCTTTTATAGGATCATATATACTAGCTACTTGTGATCTCTATGTTTCTAATGTCTCTATTTGATCCTTAATATTTTTAGTAGTAGTAGGCCACTGTAGACAAAATTGATACAACACCTTTGCTTCCTCCATACCTTTCTAAATATTTCTTATTTGTGATTCTAGTTTAGTATGTGCCTTAGCACATTTGTTTGATGCTTCCTCTAATCTTTTCTTATTTATTTTCTCAGTGATACATTCTTCTACCTTGTTCTCTAGATAAGTAGAATGTGCTTTTTAAAGCTTTGCATCAGCTATCTCAACTCTTGTGTAAGAGGTAGGGTTGTGTCCCATTTTGCCTCTGACATTTCATTCTAAATTATGTTTATTGCCTCATGTAGCATTTCACTACCTTCTATGTGTTGTTGCAAAATTTATTCCCTCATCGTGGAGTGGAAGATGTCACCAAGTTGTAGCTTTTGGATATGTGATATTCTTGATAAATTAACTTGTTCTCCTACTACTGGTAGTTGTAGCAGCTGGGTGTAACCATAGGTTGAATTTGCTTTTGCTGCACCAGAAAATCCTTAATAGATTGGATGGGAGATGCAAAGGAGGATGCATCTTGACTATCTAATCTTTGTATCTCTTCCCCTTGTTGATTATCCCCTACATTTAGTGCCTCCTCTCCAATTTGTTTCTCATCCTACTATGTATTTATGTTATGCGGAGGAGAAACCCTTTGCTTCTCTTCTTGTGCATTATGCAAAGGAGATATTTGTTGTTGTTCTATATTTTTATCTCCTTTCTTTACAGTATCATATATTTTCTTTGTGATTTGCTCTATTTCCTATTGAATCTTTTCCCTATCTACTTTCTCCATATTCATCAGAGTATCCACTCTTTGCTTTGTCCTTAGCTCCTTAGCCTGTAATTGGGATATATTATCTTTTTATTCTATTGAAATAGAAGTGCCTACCCCATCAATGGCATGTTTTCTAAGATCCTCTTCTAGTTTCAAAGCTTTCTCTCTTCTTTGTGTCAGGGCTTTTGCTAGATCCTCTGATAATTTTTCTAGGATCTCATCCATTGTTTTATTTGTTTTGATCATGTCTCTTATCATTGCTCTTTCTATTATTTTCTTGTTTTCAACAGAGACTTCACTATATAATTATGTTGTTTCCTACAATAAACCATGGCATTCTATCTCATTTAGTAATGCCTCAATGCTCAATAGTTCTTGAGGAGTTTCTTCTCATGTCTACTTGTTTTTCTTTTTCTTTTGTGCTTGGGAGACTTCTTCTTCCCCTTATTCCTCTAATATCTCTTATATAGGAGTTTGATTTTTCTTCCTTTTTGCTTGTTGTTTTTGTCTAGGTGCTTTTTTATTCTTTGCACCCAATTACACAAGTGTTTCTAATGCTACCCTTCTCCTTGTTGACATTGTTTGTATTGAAGATGTCAGTTGTGGTGCAGCATGTGCACTTGTTGTTGCAGATGTACATCTCCCTAACCTCCTTGGATTTTTTGGTGAGGTGGGAATTTGCAAAGCTGATGAAGTGGATTCTAGAGCTTCCATAATGGCTTGTGAAGCTGATGATGCATGATGTGGTGCAAATGTGCCCGTATGGGATGGAATTTCCCATTGTTTATGAAGTTTTTCTTTGTTTTTTTCTAATTTCTCCCCCGCATTCTTTTTGTGATGCTTCTCTATTATCTCCTTATATGTTCCAAACCTTTCTATAGTAGCATCCTTAGGCTTACTTAACAAATTTTTCTCATAAGATTTTATTTCTACCAAGGTGATCTCATAAGGTAGCCTAGGAATCCAAAATGTTCTAGGCTCCACTGCTTCCATATATGTATAGTCTTTGTCAACCATGAATTTAATGTGATTGATGTATTGTTTTTTATTATAACAAGCGGCAAAAACAAAGGGCCGAACCCTTCATAGAGAATACATAAGAAAAAGCACAGGCTCAGGAAACAAAAAGAGCCTGGAACCAAAACCCAGGAAACACTAGCTTACAAATGATAGAAAGTAAGCAACAGCAAAAAACCAGCAAACAGACAGCAGAAGGCACACTAGAACATAGAGTCCTCCCAGTCTTTAGCAAGAATTTCAAAAACTTTGTCTAGCCCCTGAGTTCTGTCATTGTCGGCTCCCTGGGAGAAAAGTTGAATATCCTGCAAAAGGGTTAAGTTGAACATGGAAGACCTGCACAGCATGCGGGTAATGAACTTATAAAGAGTAGACAGCTTGAGTTGCAGAGCCACCATCTTGTCCTTTAACTGAGTCACTTCAGCAAAAAGAGAGTTATTATCCCTGCCCTCAATCACATTGCAATCCTCAGTCGTAGCCCTGTCATCATCATCCTGAATCTCTTCCGGGACAGACTGACTGTTCGCTTCCACCTCTTAGGCACCAGTAGGATTTTGCTCATTCATGTTCCCCTCTCCTTTGCCAGTATCATACTGGGCCTCCACAGGGCTCTGATGGTCAAACTCATCTTTATCACTACCAGTACCAATCACATTCTTGGGGCTGTCCCTGTAATCCTTCTGCAGAGAGTCATGGCCATCAAACTGCTCCCCGAAAATAGGATTCTCCATGCAAATTTCCTTCAAATCATCACTATCGGCCTCCTCACCATGAGAAGAAGCCTTGAAGTTACTTTCAGAGTAGTCTATAAGTTTAACCTTAGGGGCTGGCTTCCCAGCAATTCTGGTAGAGCATCTGACAACAGAGGATATGCTTTTCCCTTTGCCCTTTCTTGCCTTTTTAGTAGGATTCTCAACAGACATGTTTTTACCTTTAGGGGTCTCATGACTATCTTTGAGGGAGCTAAGAATAGCCGCTTCCTCAGCCAGCTCAGAGAGGCGATGAAGCCGCTTCCTAGACTTAACAGAGTTCTTCATCTTAGGGGTAGAGGTAGACCCAGGAGTGGGGGTATTAGTTTCCACAGAGGCCGAAGTCAAGCCATCATGACTAATATCCACAGGAGTGAGAAGGGAATCACATTGGATAGAAGCTGACGGAGTATTGGGGGAGGGTTCCACAGCCGAGTGATGGAGAGCGGCAGGGGGCATCAGGGCCAAGTGAAACTGGTAAAGTTTGTGAATGAGGCCTTGGTGTAGGGGTACAGGCTTCTCCAATGGCCTAGAGGTTAAATTCTTATGAACTATTTTAACCGAGTGCTCTAAAGAAGAAAGTAGGTAGTAAGGGAAACAAATAGCCAAGTTTCTACGAAAATGATTGAGCAGGGGAAGATGGTAGTAATAAAACCTGGCATAACAGCCTTCCAAGGTGAAGTACTTCATGATTAAAAAGCACATGTCCGCCCAAGGCTGAGGAAGCTTCACCCTTTCGAACCCTCCCTGGTAGGGTACCATCTCTTCGCCGTCACCCAAGAAAAGCTTTTGGTTCTGCGCTTCGGAAACCCTCGTCTTCCTCGGCAACTTAATGCCTTTAAGGGATAAGCCCGTCGCCTCAGCTATACTTTTCTCTGAGATCTCAAAACTGACACTGCCAATGGTGACCCGTCTGTCCACCCACGAAGAAGCACACTGGATCGATAATGACTCATCATACCCGTTAAGGAATTCTAAGAACAGAATTATGCCCCCCTCCTTGCAATAATGCTAGACAATGGCATTATCTTTGAATTCATTACAGGTGTTTGGTTCAGTGTGAATTTTTTCACCACCCATAATGATAGCCCATGCCGCAATACCTAGTAGGAGAAGGCAAATAAAATGTAGAATACCCTTCAGAGGTATCCACCAAGCGGTATTCATGTGAACAAAAACTAGCCGACGCCAATCATGATACTTTAAGTTCCAAAATGCAACCCAAATAATGAGTATTAAGTTTGCGTGACGGGAGTACAGATGCCGCTGCCAATTCGCACAGGGATCGTGCATAAGCCTAGATAGGGTAGGAAAACATGCCACCTCATCACTCGACACTTGATTAGACATCATGTAATAATAGAATTCTTCTCCTTATGAATAAGCATTCCAATGTGACTAGGAATGCTGCTAATTTGGCACCAAACCCGCTAGATTTGAAATTCCTGAGCAAAGTTGGCAAGACCATCAGCAACCGAGTTGCCTTCCCTATAAGTATGGGAGAAAGAGACATTCAGGATGCCATGGAGAATGGTTTGAATATCAGATATAATGTCACTCAGCTTCCACCCACAAGTAGAGAGATCGGTAACTGCATCCAGAATGATTTTAAAATCACCTTGTATGTGGAGATGGCTAATCCCCAAAGAGATCACCACTTTGAGACCCTAGAGAAGGGCCATTGCCTCAGCAATGTTGTTAGAATGCTTTCCAAGTCCTCCAGCATAAGCCACAACAAGATCACCATGTTCATCCCTTATTATACCTCCTCCACTGGCGCATTCATCAACTTTAGCAACACCATCAAAATTAAGTTTCAACCACCCCGGCTCAGGCAGGGCCCAAATAGCATTAAGTCTTTTCCAAAGTTTCGTATCATCAAAAGCCAGGATTTGGTTCAGCAAACCCCAATTAGAAGCCACCCGAGATTCCTATTTGGTCAAAGGTTGATCTACAGGTTTAATGTTAGCATTAGAAACATTTTCAACAATAGCCTTAAATAAAGAGATCCAAACCTACATCGGGGACCTATGAGTGTCCCAAAAAATCTTATTGTTTCTTTCTTTCCATAGGGCCCATCCAAGTGAAGGAAGGGTCTGCTTCCACAATTCCCGCAACCAAGGGTGTTTAAGGGGAACATTCCAATTGGCGATACAATCACAAATCTCTCTATTAAAAACCTATTGTATACCAAATTTTTCCAAAATTCTGCTCCAAACTTCACAGGCATAATCACAATGAATGAGGAGATGGGCCACAGATTCTTCTTGATTGCAGCAAAGAACACATCTGTTGACAAGCTGCAACCCTCTACGTTGGAGGTTATCCAGAGTCAAAATTTTATTATGGGTGGTAGTCCACCAAAAGAAGTAAATTTCAGGAAGACTTTTACTATTCCAGACTTTCTCCCATATCTCATCTTCGTTGACATCCTCCACCAGCAGAAGGTAAGCAGATTTTACCGAGAACCTCCCTTTTTTGTCAGCATACCACAGGAGTTCATCCTTCCGAGGGAATAAAGGAAGTTTGATGTCCATCAGTAATTGTTGAACCATATTTAGTTTTTGATGAAACTCAGGGTTATTCATGGTGCATTGTAATAGATTCTTCCACCTTTTAATCCCATGGTCTTGGGTAAGGTAATTACTAACTTTAGAGCCAAAAAATTGCTTGGCCAAGGCAACAATATCTTTATTATCAATTTAGGCTGAGAGAGCCTGATTAGTTACCCAGGGGTCTTCCCAGAAATTAATGAGAGAACCATCCCCTAATTTCCATCTCATTCCTTTTCTAATGATGCTCCTAGTTTTAAGCATTTTATTCCAAATGGCAAAACCTGGCGAAATACCTTCTTGAAGAAGTATCGAGTAGCTATCAGAATCTTTGAGATATTTAGCCTTCATGATATCTCCCCAATCTTTATTTTTGTTGATGAAGTTCCACATTACCTTGGATAGCAAAGCTTTATTCATGCTTTGGACAATCTTGATGTTAAGACCCCCATGAGATTTAGGACTGCAGACCTGCTCCCACTTGACCAAAGAAATCCTTTTCTTTTCCTCCATACTAGTCCATAAAAAAGTCCTTTGTATCTGTTCCAATTTTTTAACTAGGTATCTAGGCATCTTAAAAAGAGATAGGAAGTACGTGGGAATGCCTTGAAGGGAAGCACGTAAAAGTTGAAGTTTCCCAGCATTGCTGAGAAGTTTGCCTTTCCAGCCCATGAGCTTTCTCTGAGTTCTTTAAATAATGTTGTGCCAAAAGGCAGGAGTGACATCTTTAATAGTGAGGGGTAGGCCCAAATAAACAGAAGGGAGATTAGCAGCAGCACAACCAAGAATCTTAACAATTTTTCTTTGAAGATCATCAGGAGTATTGAAAAAAAAATATTGCTCTTCTAAAGATTTATATGTTGCCCAGAAGCCTTAGCATACTCATTTAGTAACCTTTTCCAAGTAGAAGCCTCCACCACGGAAGAAATGCCAAATAGAATAGTATCATCACAAACTGTTGGATTGTCAAAGGAGTAAGGGAAGTGGCAGGTTTAATCCTAGTGATAACTTTACAAGAGACTTTGTTTAAAAAAGATCTACCCAGTGCCTCAACAATCATAATAAAAAGGTAGGGAGAGAGAGGGTCTCCCTGTCGAATCCCCCTAGAAGGGGAGAAAAACCATCTTGGGATATCATTCATAAGAACTGAATATTTTGCAGTAGTAACAACTTCCTTGACAAGAATGAGGAGTTTATCATTAAAACCAAATTTGTAAAGAATCTTGAACAGGAACTGCCAAGAAACCCGGTCGTAAGTTTTAGAGATGTCAAGTTTGAGAGCCATGCTAGGTATCTAACTTTTTTCCATGGAATGAATAGTCTCATGAGTAGCAAGAATAGCATCCAAAATCTGCCTACTTGGGACAAAACCTTTTTGCGTGGGAGAAATGATCTTTTCCAGATAAGGTTGCAATCTGAAAACTAGCAACTTAGTGCATATTTTATAAAAGGTGTTACAGAGGCTTATAGGCCAAAAATCCTTGAACATATCAGGGTTGGGTTTTTTAGGAATCAAAGCAATATAGGTGTTATTAAATTGTCTAAGGAGCTTACCAGTCCTGAAAAAGTCTTTAACAGCAGCAGTGACATCAAACCCAATGATTTCCTAGAATTCTTGAAAAAACATCAGAGGAAATCCATCAGGACCAGGAGCTTTATAAGGGCCCATAGAAAAGACAACAGCCTGACTTCTTCCTAAGTCAAAGTTTTCAAAATGTCAGCATTATCTTCCATAGTCAAAACAGAAGGTATCTCTTCTAACAGCTGAGAAACAAACAGCGAATTGTCAGCAATTGGCCCAGACTCTGACAGCAGGTTGTGAAAGAACCTAACAGCATTATCTCCAATCTCCTCATCTTTAGTAATAAGACTACCATCTTCCAATTTAATAGAAGATATAATGTTGGATTTTCTATGTTTAAGGGCAGATCTATGAAAGAAGGCCATGTTCTGATCCCCTTCTTTGAGCCATTGGATGCGGGACTTTTGTTTCCAAAAAAATTCTTCCTTGTACATGATATCCTTCCAATCCTTAATGAGGTTGTCTTCAAAAGTAACCAAAGACTTAGACCTATCCCCCTGGGCAATCCTAAGTTGTATGTCCTCAAGATTATCAAAGATGAACTTCTTAGAAAAAATATTACCAAAGTTGCACCTATTCCAGCCATAAACCTGATGTCTGATGTGGAGGAGTTTCTTGTGAAGACGGAACATAGGAGTACCTACCACCTTGATCTGCCACCAGCCAGATAGGAGATTCCTGAAGTCAGGGTGCTTGATCCACATTGCTTCAAATCTAAAAGGAAAAGGTCCTTTTCTTCTATCATCAACCCACTCCAAAACAATGGGGTTGTGATCTGAAACCATTCTGGGGAGCGCTCTAAGAGAGAGAGCAAAGTTGAGGGGCCAATTATTAGAGGTTAAAACCCTGTCCAGTTTGACTTGAATAAGATGTTCCCCATTCCTTCTATTGGTCCAGGTGAATTGTTGATTAGTCAAATCAATGTCCACAAGTCCACAGGTGTTGATGAAGTCTGCCAAATCCATCATAGTGTCCGAGTAATCCATAATACCTCCAGATTTATCAGAAGGGTATAGAGAGGTATTGAAATCCCCAGCCAACATCTAGTGTGAGGCTAGATGTGAAACAAGTTTCTTGGAAAGATCCTCCCAGAGGTTCTTCCTCAAAACACAGGTATTAGGGGCATACACATTGATGAGGCACCAATTGAAAGAAGGCAAAGAGAAATCAACAGCTAAACAATTCTTATTAAGGTGAACAAGCGAACCTTTAATCTTTGAAGCATTCCACATAGTGACAATGCCACCAGAGGCTCCAATCGTCGGGCTTACGAAGTAGGAAGCATTGGGCCAAATATTGTTAGCAACAGTCTTGAAATTATCCTTTGTCATTTTGACTTCTTGGAGTAGCAAAATGTCTACTTTGTAATCCAAAATACAATTTCTAACCTCGAACTATTTTGAGGGGTTATTGAGTCCCCTCATATTCCAAGAGAAAATCTTCATTTAAAAAATCTTCCTGGAGTGAGTCTCTAGAGTTTTCTGTCATCCTTTGGCAATCTCCCACACTACCTCTCTTTGTCTAGTTTCCCTCAGGGAGGACCTGCCCTTTGCTGGATCTATACCAACATCAGCTGTCTTTTTAGGTTTCCTACCTCTTTTCTTCTGAGATGTCCATTCCTCCTGGTTGCTTAATGAACCACTCGTACTTGCTCCAGGTGAACTCACTATGGATAAATCTTTCTACCCAGGGGGTGAAATCCCTTTTAAAGAATTTTGGCCCAGCTTAATAGGGGAAAGCTGATCCAGGCTCTGAGAAGGGGGGGCATATTTTCTTTGACAGAAAATGTCCTATCAATCAGAGGAGGGGCTTCTTGAGCAACTACAGAGTCCTTTTCGATCTGAAATACATTATCCACTTTTTGCGTCAAGGGGATCTTGTCCTTCACCGGACTACCCTCCTTCTGTATCAGTTCCTCTTCCAACTTAGTAGCTGAAATATTCAGGTGTTGGGTCTCTTTTACCAATTCCAAAATCTCTCCTTCTTCTAATAAAGGGGTTATCTCAGAATCCACTATCCTAAAGGTGGCTGTGGGTTTTGGCATCCCAACTTGAGGAATAAGATCCTTATCCACCACTGTCTCATTATCTGTAGGCTTGATTGAGCATTCCTCTGTCAACTTGTTTTTACCTTTATCCCTAACTTCCTCAGTTCTCTTGAACTTACAATGGGAAATAAGGTGCCCCTTCCTCTTGCAGAGATGACAAAATATAGTAGAGTTCTCATAAGAAATGGACTGGGTCCATATTCCAAACTTGGATGTAATCTCAATGGAGGAGGGTAGAGTTTTATTAATTTCCACATTCACACAGAATCTCGCATAAACAAAATGAGACTTGGTACTGGTAGGATTGTCTAAGGTGACAAAATGCCCAAAGGAATTACCGATAGATTTGAAAATAGACTCGTCCCAAAAGTCAAGGGGAAAACCAAGTAATCTTACCCAAACAGGGGTGCAGCGGTTGAGATCTGTAACTAGGTCCAAGCCAGGTTTCCAGCAGCAAACAGAGAGAGAATGAGAACCGTATAGCCAAGGTCCTCCAGATAGAATGGATAGCATGTCCTCCTTGCTCGTGAATCTGAACAAGAACATCCCGCGTGCCATTGCCATTGCCGAAATGCTGCCTTTAAGATGCCATCGGGTGGAAATCCATTTTTGCACCATGTCAATGCTCGGGCGGAGGGAAAAAAACTTACCCACTAGGGTAAGATCCAATGAGGAGACAATCCTATCCACGAGATTATCAGGGATGACCAGGGATGAACCCTCCGTTGATGTATTGTTTAACTGCTTCATAGGGGATCCTTTCCCTAGCTTACATTTCTGATTGTAATGATTTGAAGAAACCCCCATACATGGTACTAAAGTTTTTTGTATCACTAAATTGTCTTATATGTTGTTTTATTTGTGTCACTACTGTGAGATGTTGTTGCCATACTTTTCCCTTAAATCTTAGTAGCTCATTTAAAAAGTAAAATACTAAACAAATGATCAGGGTTCCATACTAAAAGTTGTAATTAGACTCCTTTGTTCTCTTCAGATTCTCCAGCAGTTGTTCTCTCATCACTTCACAGAGGTCAAAGTCTTTTCCTTCTTTTACCATTTGATAGGTAGTGTGTATTGTGGTAGTGGTGGTGGATCCCTCGTTGTTTGCATAATAGACTTTATATGCTATCCTCATTGTCACATACCAAACCCCTAGATCTATTATATCTTTAATGCTTACATTCCACCCATCTGGTTTTTCCCATGTGAGTTCTGTCACTTTTTCATTTTGAATAGCTTTTATTGCTAGTACTGGTCTTGTTGAGCTAAGTCCTATCACCACCCTAATTTACTCCTTGGTGATCCAGTAGGGTTTATCTAGGTATATGAATTCATCATGAATTCTATTGAGTACAATCCAAACCCATTCATGTGCATCACTGAAATTTGGATAGTCTTTCCAAATATCAAGTTTCTTACTTGCAATGTTTTGGTATTCTAGTGAATAACCTATATCATTGAGAAATGTGTTCCTCAATTCTTCAAATTTCATGTGATCTATCTCTGATATTGTGATGTGAATGTATTTCCTAACATCTTCTATATATACAACATTTGTCGGTACCCCAAAGAATGCTCCTTTATCAACTTTCATTGCCTTGTAGGGGCACTTCTTATATTTAGGTCTAGGCTTCTCTGTAACATCAATGTGTACTAGTGTGGCCATTTTCTATTTTCATAGCTTGACGGCTAGGGTTTAGTCTCTTTGCAACTCTTTCACTTCGAGGCTCAAATTTCTCAAAGTCTTTGGATGCAAATGAGATGTGGATGAAGGTTTAGAGTTTGTATAGCCCTAATAGTAACTTTTTGTATTTATTTAATTTATCCATTTTTGCTTTTCATAGGTTTTTGTAGCCGTTTGAGTGTTATAAGCTGCTAACAGTTAGCTTATGATACAATATGTTACAGTATGATACATTTTCTATGATACATGCTAGAATTGTTCTGTATTACTTCTTATTATCCCAGAGGTCAATGATATTATTTTAGTCTAGCTCCATTTACATAACTAGTTGTTAATTTTCCTTCCATGTCCTTTAATCTTACTACTCTAGACATTGCAATTTCATGTATATGGTATGGTCCTAACCATCTTACTTTCAATTTACCCTATTTCTTGAATTTGCTATCGTATAGGAGTACCAAATCACCTTCTTTGAAGTTTTTATGCTACAAGTTTCTATCGTGCCATGCTTTCTGGTGCTTTCTTTCTAAATTCATATTATATGCTACCAGTAATCTATTTTCATCCATTTGTTTTCTAATTCTTCAATCCTATGTACTAGGGATTCCTCTGCATTTTGCCTCAAAATCTGTGCAGTACAAAAATTTGGTAGTATAAAGTGTACTGGTATTGTGGCATCCATGCCATATACTAACTCATATGGTGTGAAGTTTGTAGTCCTTTTGTATGTTGTGTGGTAGGCCCAAAGTACTATGAGTACTTTTAGGTCCCAATCTATTCTATTCCCATTGCACATCTTTGTTAATGTTTTCCAAATAATTTTGTTTAGGTCTTCACTCAAGCCCCATTTTCTTGTGGGTGATAAGGTGAACTTTTGTTGTGTGCTATCATGAAGGTTTGTAATAGTTCCACAATCATATTATTCACAAAGTATTTCTCTTGGTCACTTGTTATGCTCAGTGGGAAACCAAATCTAGTTATTATATTCTCATATAAGAATTTTGTGGCAGTTTTGGTTTTACAGTCTTTAGTTGGTTGAGCTTCTGCCCACTTGGTGAGGTATTCCACTCTTATTATGATATATCTTACTTTTGACTATTTAGCAAGGGGGTCTATAGGTCCAATAAAATCAATTGCCCATTTTTCAAATGGGAGTTGTGCTAGTACCAGTCTAAGTGGCATTTCATCTTTTGTAGTAGGTTTTCCTATGCATTGATATATATCACAATGTTTTACATACTTTTTTGTATCTTGAAATAATGTAGGCCACCATAAGCATGCTAATTTTATCTTTCTTATGGTAAGTTCTCCAAAGTTGTGGCCTCCTGCTACTCCTTCATGTGCCTCCTTTAATATTACCTCTCTTTCATGTTCATAGACAACTCTCCTTACTATAGCATCTCTTCCTCCGATATGCAATTCCCCTTTAATGAGTGTGTATGGGAAAGCCTTCCGCTTTAGGATTTGTTTTTCTAATGGAGATGTGTCTATTGGGAATTCTCCTATGGCTACTAAGTATGCTATGTCTTTCAATTCCTCTGGTACCGCGTTAACCCTAAAAAGGTTTTTGCCAGGAAGTTCTTCTTCTTGACTTTTTGGTTCATCTCTCATTTCAATCCTGGACAAATAGTTAGGTGCTTTATTATGCTTGCCCAGTTTTACCATTATAGTGAAGTCAAATTCTTGGAATAACAATAACCAGTGATAGATTCTCCCTTGGATGACTAGTTTGTTCAATTAGTATTTTAATGGCTCATGATTAGTATAGAAAATGAAAGGTGTAGATAGGAGGTAATGTCTAAACTTCTATTATGCATACACCATTTCTAGAGCCTCCCTCTCTATTGTGGTATAGTTCTTCTTAGCCTTGGATAGTTTCCTACTAGAAAATTCTATAGGGTGGTCTTTTGTTCCCTTGGGCTAGGCTAGTACCGCACCTATTGTTATTCCTGAGGCATCCACATGGACATCAAATGGGATGTTTGAATCTGAAAATATTAGAATAGGAGCTTCTATAATTTCTATTTTAATATGTCAAAGGAAGTTTGACATTGGTCATTCCACTCAATATGTTTGTCATTTCTCTTCTTTAATAGTTTCTCAAGAGGTGTTGCTATTGGTGCATATCCTCTAATGAATTTGTGGTGGTATCCAGTATATCCCAAGAAAGTTTTTTATTTTTGTGGTTATTTTTGGTGCTAGTAGTTTAAGGATCAGAGTTACCTTCAAAGAATCCACCATCAACCCCTTCTTTGTAAATAATATGGCCTAACAAAGTCCAAATGGTACCACAAAAGTACATTTATTCAAGTTTAATAATATTTGTAGGCTTCTGCACTTGTTCAACATCATCCTTAGGGTTTGGGTGTGGTCTTTTACCAATCCACATACAGTCCAATCATCTAAGTAGACCTCTAAGAAATCATGTATGAATTCCTTGAATGCACTTACCATGATTCTGCTAAATATTGCAGGTGCATTCTTTAATTCAAAGGACATTACTGTATACATGTAAGATCCTAGTTCAAAGGCAAATAATGTTTTTCATTGATCCTCCTCTCTAATTTTTACTTGATGGTGATGAGAGAACCCATCAGTGAATGAATAAATTTCTCTCCCAAGAACTGATTCTAGGATCTCTTTTGTAAATGGTGTTGGGAATGGGTCATGAATACAAGCTTTGTTTAATTTTCTATAATCTCCACATATTCTTATTTCTCCTAATTTTTTATTCTGGACCACCATTGGACTAATCCAATCTACTTCTTCCACCAGTTTTATAATCCCTACTACTAACATTTTATCAATTTCAACTTTGACCATCTTCTTCATGTTTGGGTTTAGCTTGTATGGCCTTTTCCTTACCGGTTTAATTCCTTCTTTTAATTGTATTTTCATCATACCTGCTTCTTCTTTGATTCCTTTCATTTCAATGAATGTTCTTGGAAACAAGTCCTCAAATTTAGAAAGAATTTTGGTTACTTGTGCCACTACTTTATCATCCCAATACTCTCCTATTTTTGCTAGCTTAGGGTCTCCTTCTTTTGCAATATTTTCTTCCCTAAGTTTGAGAGGTTTATTGTATTATTTTTCCTTTGGTTCTATTAGTAGCTCTAGTTCTCTTTCTCCTTCTTTGACATTTATTTCTAGATCCTCTGTCACCTCATCATCCATTATTGTAGTCTTATAGCATTTATGACCAGTGTATTTTAATTTTTTATCTATCCATTCTACAAGTTTGCATATGCCTTCAATTCTAGGTGGTGGTGTTTTATGCTCCGGTTGTTCTTTATCTTCCTATGTAGTTTGTTGGAAAATTATTTCCTTCATTTTCAAGAGTGCAGTATGTATATATTTGTTTGGGTTGTAGAAGGAAAATGTACATGTATGTCATTTTGTACTTCATCCCAATTGTTGGTTTCTTTTCTCCTTTCTTGGTTTATATACCAAGTTTCTACTATTGGTGGCAGTATCCAATATAATATTTGGGTATATATAAGCTTGTTGTGTTCCTTTCTACCCTCCCATACTATTTTACAGGTGACTAAATGCTCCTGCGGTAGAATATGTCCCTCATATTTGGATAAGTTTTTATATTCCCCTTCCTCTAGTAGATATCTTAGATTGATGAGAAGCTTAAATATTAGCCAATTGTTAATTGAATCTTTATGGGTAGACCACCAATTTTCTGCATTGCATACTAATGTATGTTGTACTACTTCTAGTCTCCTTTGTTCCTACAAGAAAATTTTCTCCATCTCTATCAAGTATATTTGTAAATCTTGTACTCCTGAATACTTGGGTAATTTGATATGTGAAATGCCTCTCATGATATGATTGATTCATTGAGATACTCAAGATTCCTTTGTATTCTGCTCTTCATAAATAGTGCATGTATTTTGCAGTGGCTTTTCATTCAATGCGGAGGTTTGTGGTAGGTTTTTCCTACTAGTTCGAAGCATAAATATTCTACTCCACCTGATCATTCTTTGAGTTTTTGCTTCGGTTCATTTCTTATCCATGCTTTTAGTACTTCCTCACTATCAGTACTATCATTGTCATGTTTTGCTTCTATCTCTCCCTCTAAGTTAGGTTATTCTTCTATCTCATTTATATCTAGTTTTGATATTAAATAAATATTCTTGTGGTAGTTGTCAATACCTTCTGCATAGTTAGATTCTTCAATGTATGCTTCTTCCATGGGTGATCCTAAAGATATGTATACACTTTATTGTAATCTGCAAAAGATATTTCCTCTTTGTAGGATTCAAAAATCCCATTTGCATCAACAAACCATCTCAATCCTAGTAATGCATTGAATGAATCACCTTGTTATTTCATGGCTACAACAACAAAGTCTATGACTTGTTTTATGCCCATTAGGTTTACTTCCACTTCTAATTCCCAAGTGTTGTCATTCTAGATCTATCTACCAACGTGATATTATAAGGAGTTTTAGACAACCTAGGTTTTCCTAGTTGTTCCCAAAGCTTCTTGGTTTAATCATGTTCACATCCGCACCGAAGTCTATCATAACATGTTTGACCTTTTTATGGTTGATATGGACATCTATAAATAGTGGTTTTGTCTTCCAATGTCTATCTGTTCTTCCCATTTGCTAGATTTTATTTTTAGGTACTTGCTCCTTGTTCTAGTATTTGGCAAACTGCTTCAATTTCTCTATCAAATTGTGTTGTTACATTAGCCCTGTGAACTGTTTAAGTGTTGCAACCTCTTCTTCTAAAAAAAATGATTATATTATTTTTGTCTATCTTGCCTTGAGTTATAATCTACTTTGTTTTCTGGATAATGTCCTCATGTTGTTTTCTATCAAGGAAGAATGTATCTTCCTCCTCACTCTCCTACTTTTGTTTTAGTAGTATAATGTCATGTGGTATTTGTACCTTGTCTTGTTACTACTACAGCCTTTTCTTTCTCTTTATTTTTGTTCATTTTAACTTGCTCATGCTTGACTCCCTTATATTGGTTCTCTCCGAAACATTTTGTTGAAGACATATATGTCTCACCATCTTTCATTTTCTGGCAAGTTCTTGGTGTTTGACCTTGTTCTTTAGGGACTCTCTGGATTACCCAGACACTTTTTTGTGACCTAAGGTTTTCTAATTCATCACTTTTCTATTGTTGCGGTGCATTTTAGAAGTATTGTTGTACTTTATCACATGAAAATAGGTCATGTTCTATACTATTACAGAATGGGCATTGTCTTCTCCTCTCTACCCAACATTCATTGGCAAAGTTTCCTAGTTTGTCACATTTATAACAAGTTGCATCATCACTCATTCTTCTACCTCTACCATGGCCTTGACCTCCTCTATAGCCTCCAAATTGGTCTCTTTCATCATTATTGTAATTGTTTCCATATGGTGCATTAGAGTTTGAATTTTGAACAGTGTTCATATTCCTCTGGTTTCTCCAGGTCAGTTGTTTATATCCCTGATCCTAAATATATAAAGGTCTTTCTGCCAGGCCTTTCACATATGCCATAGTATTGTTTTGTGCTTTATTCTTGTGATTTACATTATACCATGACTCATTTTCATCATCATCTTCCCTTACTCTGAATAATTGTGAAGGGCAATCTAGTGTCTCATGGTCTACCCACTCACCACATAGTCCACAATATATTGTATTATTTCTTGTAGGTATTGTTTTTATATCTATAGATTAGGTAAACAAATTAGGTAGAAACACAAACTAAATGCATAAAAAAACACAAAAAGCTATACCTCACATGAAAATCCAATCTCATCAAGGGAAGAGGAAGTTTGCACCCAAAACAACTCCTAAGACATGATGATCCCTAGACAAGTGATTCAAATGTGAAATGCTAACTAAATTTGCAACTCACTAAAACTAGCTCAATTGATATTTTGGCATAATAACTTTGCATAAAACTTGGATCCTAAAATGGGTGGAGAGAGGTTCTATTTATAGATTTTTAGAAGGGATTTTGATCCAAGGGTGAAGATTGATTTGGAAGATCAATGGTGGAGGATGAAAGTGATGTGGAGGGCCTAGATTCAATCTTGGAAGAATGGAGGGCTAGGAATAAAAGTGAATCTTTTATTCATTTTGGGAAAAGGAGTTATTAAATGAGCATGGGTGCGAGGGATTATTTTTGAATTAAAGATTCATATGGGGAATGTAAATGAATTAAAAATTCATTTGGGGATAAGAGGAAATAAATGAGTATGGGTGAGGTAAGGGGTGTGTAAGAAGAATTAAATGTGATGTGGGATGTTTTTTAAATAAAAAATTGACTTATGTGGATTTGTTTCAATTTTTTATTTGGAGGATGTGGGGAAGGGTGTTAAACTAGGTTTGACCACCCAAATGAAGGGGTTAGGATTAATTAAACATAGGTTTTATTTAATTAATCCTAGGGCTAGGATCAGGTAGGCTAGGGTAGGCAATTAAATAATAGTTATTTAATTGTCTAGGGTAGGGATACGTCAATTAGTAGGCTAGATTAATTAGTTAACATGGTTTTACCTAATTAATTGGATTTAGTTGAAAGTGGGGAAATTGATTTAATAAATATTGCATATTTATTAAATCAATTGGCTAAGGTTTGGACTATTGAGTTAATAAAATTAATTCAAATTTGGGGATAAAATGATGTGAATTTGGGAAATGGATGGGTAATTAATTAAATAAAAATTTAATTAATTGGTTAGAAGGGAAATTGGTATGTTTAGGGGTGTATGGAGTTGGTTTGATGGTAAAAGACATTTTTAGGTGTCTACAATATCTACCTTCATGGTGGCACCCTGTCTTTCCCCTTTCAATTTCAGACATTCATTCCTTATGTGTCTTTCCTTGGTGCAATAGGAACACCATATATTAGGCTTCTGTTTGTGTGAATTTTCTTCCTTCTTTGGTAAAATTTCTTGTTTTAACTTCAATTGCTCCAATTCTATCCTCATTCTTTCTAATTCTAAGTTTTCTTTACTTTTATCTTGCTTGTGCCACGTTTGTGACTATATGCAGCAGGCAAATGCAACTACTTTTGCATATGTTTTGAATATCCTTCCATCCAAAGATGTTCTAACATCTGGGCTTATTCCAGATATGAACCATTCAATTTTTTGCATTTCAGTTAATGGCTCCTCCAATTTACAAGTTGTTTCCTTGAATCTTTTATCAAATTATTTTATGGTTTCTCTATCTTTCTATACTAACTCCCTCATTTTTCTTACTCCTTTTGTAGGGATCTCTGGAGTTTCAAAATTTTCTAAAAACTCCTTGATTTCATCCCAAGTTTTATCATGCTTAGGGCATGCCTTCCTATACCATTTCAAAACATTATTCTGAAATGTTCCTATAAAATTAAATAGTTTGGTTTCATCCCTTGTTATATCATTTTAATTACAAATGGATTCTAGAACAAATATATGCTATGTTGCTTCATTGGTTTCTTTTTCAAACACTGGTAGCTTAATTATTGCATCTATTTGTACTTTCTTCTATTCTTCTAGTACCTTCAATGTTTTTAGTAGATTTCTTCCTTACCTTTTTGCTTAGGTTTTTGCCTCTATCCTGGGGTTTTGTTTTCCCTTCCTTTGTCTCTTTGTAAGTTGATCTCAAAGTAATACTTTCTAAATATTTCCTCAAAATCTTTCTTAATTTCTTCTTCTATGTCTTCCTTATTGTCAAGTTAATCCTTTATTGAAATTCTTCTTTCTTTATAAGGCACTTGAAGTGACTCTTGGTCGAGGGGGTGTGTCTCTTCAAATTGTCTCTTTGTTTTTGGGGATGCCTTTTCATTTTTTAATGACATCATGTCTTTTGCAGGTGACTTTTCACTTAATTGTCTTATACTTCCGGAACTAATCTCCTCATATACTCCATCTTCTTCTCTTTCTCTAATCTTTATTACAATTCTATTTACTAGATGGTCTAGGTAATCCACATCCAATTCAAGGGTTGGAGATTGCATAGAGGATTTCATAATTCTTCCCACTGTTTATCAACTTTAATTTGAATATTAGAAAAATTAGGTTGAAAAGTAGGCGTTCTACTTATTTATGGTAGGTCTAGGGTTTGATTATGTTCTTCCCTCCACATGCTTCTGTTATCACTCTGAAAACCACCCTGTGTTGAAGGAGTGTAATCAATCCTCCTATTCAATTGATGCAATGGGATCTTCTTAGAGTGTGGGACTCTACACTGAGAAGAACCTCTAGAGAGGGCTGGTTTCCTTGGAATAATCACCTAAAACTAGTCTCTTGTTTGGGAAAAGGGATGGAAACAACATAAACTCATAGAAAACATGTAAAAGAAGGTGATACACCAAATGAGTTTTGACTTGCACTTGTTCAAATGAACACAATATGCTCAACAACTTAAACTTTAACATACACAACCCACAATTTCATGACTCTTGCATAAGTATTTCATGGCCAGGTTTGACATCTAGGACAACATTTAGAAGGAAATAGAAATGTTTTCACAACTTAAACTTTGCCCTTAGTTGGTTAAACACAAGCAATGACCTGCAAAAGTACATATTTCTACATAAAGGCAATGAAGATGGGACAGAAATCAAGGGGAAGAAGCATCACCATAAGATTACATCAACCATTTTTTAAGCTTGCACAAAGAAACAGATTTGAGAAGGTAAAAATAGCTTGTCTTTATTGATCACAAAGTTCATAAATAACATACAAATTTGAAAATGAGTTGCCATGCCAATTCTTTGCTAAAAGAACCTTCATAGGTTACAATATACAGCTCTAAAATGAACAAGAAAAACTAACTTTCTGAGTTACAATGCTCTATTTTTCTGCTTCTAGAGCTCTAAACAAGAAAGAACTAGTGGAAAAACTAAGTCTAAGGCTTAGATATCCTCAATCCAACATGGGGAGACCAAAAGAGTAAGAAAAGGAAGAAAATTTATGACCAAAACTAGGTCAAACCTCCTATGGACGCCCAAGAAGAGTCCTCATGTATCTTGGTCTTCAAAAGCTGACTTGGTCTTCAACTAGCTACTAAAAATGTGCTCCAGCTATTGTAGAGCTCCTATATCCTTGGAAGATGGTCAATACTACCCCTAGATGCCCTTAAACTGCCCACAAATCACTCCAACTACTCCCAACTGCTCTTTACTTCCTTATCTCCCACTTTACAAATGAATAGGGCATGTGTTTATGCCGTTTGGATGGCTCAAGACTCCTTAGGGTCGTGTAAAACAAGAAAACCAACATTGTGGGGCTCTAAACTACCCCAAACTGCCTCATGAATGCTTCAAAACACCTGTCATTCAACCTATGACCCCTGCTGGGTCTTTTTGAGGTTTAAAACTACCTGTAGGATACCATTTTGCTAGGTTTACAGCCTCTAAAACTAATGAAAGAACTTCATCTCTTCAGCTCTATCCCACTGACTGTTCTCACTACTTGTAGTTCTTTCTTAACCTCATCCTCATAAGGATTTGCCACCATTCTTTCTTTCACTACTATCATATGTGTGTACTATTGCCTTGAAGGGTATAGGATAGGTTCCTGCTCCTTCATGGCTGCACTTTCCACAAATCTTCCATATACCTTTCACAGTGTTTAGATAGATGTCTTCAACAGTATATGATGACTATTTTTTGTAGGCATGACTGTCACTTTATTCTTGATGTTGCTCCTGAACTTTGGATAAGCTCTTTGTTCACCTGACAGAGGTCTTAACTCTTTAGCAGTCTTAGGCCATACTAATGAATGACCTCCTCTATGACTCTAAATCTATTTGAAAGTTCATGTCATGACTATAGCAAACTTAAGGTTCACTTGTTTTCTTAGGTTCCTTGACATCCTTGACACACTATATTTTAGAAGTCTTTGAGGAGGTTGTCTTGATTTCTATCCTTGAGTGTAGAAAAATCAATATAAGCCTGAGTCAACTCTCTGCTGCTACCAGTAACCCAATGCACCTCAAGACCATGGGATTGCATAGAATAGATCAAGAAAATCATTATCACTTGTAACTCTAACCAATTTTCCATCTTCTCAATGTTAACTATCCTTTTTTGATATGACTACTCTTACAACCTAATATAGGCTTGTAATGATAACTCCAAACAATCCTTTACTCCCTAAGATGATCCTCCTGGATGCATGTGAGGACTTCTTGTAATGTCATCTTGCAGTCTCAAACCCCTTACGGAGCAACCTACACTCCTCTGTCACAATCTTGTATCTCTACAGACTTTGTGAATGCCATCTCATGACCATTTTTCTCTATATGTCATCTATATGACTGTTAAGGTTTTGATAGCTCTTCCTATGAATGCTACAATCCTATGACTATCTCTAAATGTTCTTTATAACTTTGTCAGGACACAGGTTCACTATTGTATAGAGATCCTCATCTGCATACTAACTATCCTCCAATGTCCCCTTAGACTGCTCATAGACCATTCTGACAGATCATTTGAAGTTTGACAACAACCCAAGTCTTCCTACTACTGTTTGACCATACTTTGCTTCATATTATTTTCTATGAATGTTCCTATTTGATCTGGCCCACTGTCACAGTCCTCTTCTACACACAACCTATTAATGAGATCTATGAAACCAATATACTTCTGCAAGCTTTTTGACCTTGTAACAATCCTTTCAAAACCCTTGCAATTATTTATTTGATATGACTATTATTCCTTTGTCTTAATTGTTGTTCCTTCTTGACAGTCTGGACTGTGACTAATGCCTCATAATAGTCCACTGTACTGCTCTTCATGCTTTGTGATTGTTCTTCAAGTTCTTTGCATTTCTATTTGGTGCCCTGCACTTGTTGTCTCACTGTCTCCTTGTCAAGATTATCTTAGTCATGCTTATGTGGTTAGAGACATGATCTTTGTCTTCATTTATATCTCCCTTCACTATCATATCATTGCCTATGTTACTATTCTCTACTGATTCTACCAATGTGGGTTGTCTTTTGTCTCCTTATAGTGTCTCTACAACCTCCTCTTCATTCCATGAGCAAGGAGAAGTCTGTCTCTATACATCCTTTTAACTTATTCTCTAACAATCTTACAGGGCCCTAGATTAACTTATTCTCTAACAATCTTACAGGGCCCTGGATTCTTGATCATAGTCTTTGTCCTTCAAATGCAAAACAAAAGGAGGGGCTCAAACATCCAAAACCCTAACCCTAGATCCAACTTAACCTCCTAACTCCACAAGTTCAGCTTGGGTTTTGCAAAACTAAGGATCAAAATGTGACTTACATTTTTTAAAATATTTTCCCTCTCAGCTTGGTACATGTTTCTTGGAAAAAATATGGTTGGAGAGTGTGAGGAAAATTCTAATAGACTCCACTTTTGTTGCCATGTAATGTGGAGGCTTTATTTTAGACATGGAAAAATAGATCATTTTGACTCACTAAAACCTCTTGGATGTGGAAATGATTTTGTTTTCACCTTTGACATTTCAACTTGTATGTCATTCAATGTGGAAGAGTTAAATGGGGTGTGAAGGCACTAGACACTTATTTTGATATGTTTAAGGTGAATAAGAGCCTTCAAACTCTCTTTTAAGACCCTTTAACAATGCTATAACATCATTGGATAGCCTATTCTTTAAAAGATCCTTCAAAAATTGATTGAACTTGATAAAAACTTGGCAAGACACCATGACCTTTCATTTTTTGAAATATAAGATAACATTTATGACCAGAAGACGACAAATAACAATAAACCCTTGACATCTACATTACCTATTTGGCTGGGAAGCAAAAATAGGTAAAATTTTTGGCAATTTCTACTGAAGTTTTGCTTGCTAAAATAGAGAGACTAGCAGCCTTAAAATCCATTGGGCATAGAGTCAAGAGAAGACCTGGAACAACTCAGAACAGACTTGAACATAGTTGTTAACACCTTCAAGACAACAAGACACACAACCAAAACTAGACAAAAACCACCTAAAAACAACTACTACCTGTGCATTTGCACTTGGAGGAAAAGACTACTAAAACAACCTATACTAACCTAAACTAACTGAGAAAAGGACTGCCTAAACAAAACCATTGACTGGTTCATGAAAGTAGTTGCCCTTTCTTTGTAACTTACAATACTCCATATGCTTGTGAGCAGCCAAGAAGAGGTGGAGAAAAGACACATGCTTAACCAATTGTTGCAAGGTTTCTTGAAAAGAGAAAACAAACTCACTCACCCACTTGTGTTGACCATTCATGTTGTCTTTTTGAAGTGGATAGGACAACTAGGTATGCCCTCTTCTAATAGACACCTCATGTTTGGGTGCAAGAAAAACTTGTGATGCATTGCTGGCTTCCATCCTAGCTAGATGTCTGATAGGACATCCCTTTGAAAGCTTTGAACTGATTGCTTCTTTCCCTTCATTTGGTGCAATGGTGTCCTCCATCTTACTTTCATAGTGTTCTTGTGTGACAAGCATCTGATTTGGAACTTCATGATTCTCTTCTTCTTCCATCAAAGAACCCAAGAAGGCTGATATAATGTAGTCCTAGTTGCATTCTTCAAACCCTTCCTCCTTTTGTTCATGGCTGCCATGTTTCATAGCTAAGTTTGGACAAGAGAGAAGATAATTTAAATGATTAGAAATAACATCATTACCTTCACCTTGCATGATAGCTTGCCATGTCAATTCCTCCTCCATGGTCAATGGACCATCCTCTTCCATTAGGACAGCCAATAACTCATCAAAGATATCAGCTCTTGGAAGACTTTTACAAATAGTTGATTCAAGCTCAAACTTCCCATTATTACTCAAAAAAGTGCCCTCCAAATCAGGTTTCTCTTCTTCAATAAAGGAAGGCAAATGTTCAAGCAATGAGGTAGCCTCTTCCAACAAACTTTCATTTATTATATCATCTTCAAACTCTTCTGTATAGCAGAAAGGAAGTTTCTCCAACCTACTGAGATAATGCAAATCAACTTCATGAAAGGTTTATTGACTTGAGAGAATGGACTCCTCTTCATCCAGACCATATTTTTCATCTTCCAACAAGTCTGATATTTCCTCTTCTAACTCACATGATGATTCTTGAACAGCAGTTAGTTCCTCTTTTGCTTCAAAGGACTCTTTCTCTTGCCTATCAAACTATTGTCCCAGCTGAACATGTTCATCATTTTCTTGCAACAAGTCTTATTTTTCATTTGCTCTCCAAATAACAGGTCCTCCTTTGAAAAGGGAGATGGTGGGAGGGCAAAAACTTTTAGCTGATGAAGTGAAGTTATCATGTTCATTACTAAGATGATTATGCAACATTATGGTCTTCTCTTGGTTATGAATTGGTTGTTGCATTGGAAGAGCACTCCTAAAACTTGGAATTATGATAGGCTTGGATTCTACAACTTTATCCGCTTCCTAATTTTGAATTGGCATGAGAGGATTGGCCTTTACAAGGTTTGGTATTTTGTAATCAAGGTGCTTAGTCCAAGAAGGCTTCCATGGTGAAGAGGTTTGAGGTTCTTTCATAGATTCACTTTGGTTTGAAGGATGGATTTGTTTGAAACTAGGAATAGGAGAGAATTTTTTTACTTTGGGCTCTTGCACTTGAGCAAGCAATAGTTTTATTTGTTTCTCCTTGGCTGCAAGTTTCATGCTTAAGCATTCTTTCTCATACACCCTTCTATTTTCTGCCTCTTTTTGACAACAAGAAAACTGATAGGACAACTCCTCTTGCTATATGTTATATTGTGTTTCTCTATCTATTTCCAAAAACTACCTTTGGAAATCCAATAACAAACCCTTGATGCTACCCAAATCAGTATCATTTTGAGACTGACTAGGGAGGTTGCATGTTTGATTTAGAGTAGAAAAAGTTTCACAAGGCTGACTATAGGCATGAATAGGCTGCAAACAAGGATAAGCCAGAGTGGTTTGAAAATGCTCTTGCTGGTAATACTGATTATAATGAGGCAAAGAGTTGTTTGGACGCCAAAATCTTAAATTTTCATGAAATAGAGGAGAATAACCATTGTAGTGCTAATAACTAGACATTGCAAGGGTAAAACATGAAGCATAGACAAGTCTAGATAATTGATTTGGAATGGAAAAAAACAACAAAATCTTGAAACACTAGAATGTGAGCTAGAACACCAAATAGTCACCAAATGCTTAAAAAATATTCTTTCAAATGGTAGAAAACTAACAAGTAGCACCAACCTCATTAGTTACATGTATCTGGAGTGCTAAACCTGCTAATATGTGCTTAGAGTCGCCATGGTGTTGTTTACACTGCCTCCAAAGGCTGATAATACTGAGACAAACACCAAATCTCTCAGTATGTTGATGAGAAGTTCATCGAAATAGTCCCACCGGGCATGCCAAAAAATGTTATCACTTTGAATAGCACCCTATGTTGAAGGAGTGCAATCAATCCTCCTATTCATTTGATATAATGGGATCTTCTTAGAGTGTGGGACTCTACGGTGAGAAGAACCTCCAGAGAGGGTTGATTCCCTTGGAATAATCACCTAAAACTAGTCTCTTGTTTGGGAAAAGGGATAGAAACAACATAAACTCATAGAAAACATGTAAACGAAGGTGATACACCAAATGAGTTTTGACTTGCACTTGTTTAAATGAACACAATATGCTCAACAACTTAAACTTTAACATACACAACCCACAATTTCATGACTCTTGCATAAGTATTTCATGGCCAAGTTTGACATCTAGGACAACATTTAGAAGGAAATAGAAATGTTTTCACAACTTAAACTTTGCCCTTAGTTGGTTAAACACAAGCAATGACCTGCAAAAGTACATATTTCTGCATAAAAGGCAATGAAGACGGGACATAAATCAAGGGGAAGAAGCATCACCACAAGATTACATCAAACATTTTTTAAGCTTGCACAAAGAAACAGATTGGAGAAGGTAAAAATAGCTTGTCTTTATTAATCAAAAAGTTCATAAATAACATACAAATATGAAAATGAGTTGCCATGCCAATTCTTTGCTAAAAGAACCTTCATAGGTTACAATATACAGCTCTAAAAATGAACAAGAAAAACTAACTTTCTAAGTTACAATGCTCTATTTTTCTGCTTCTAGAGCTCTAAACAAGAAAGAACTAGTGAAAAAACTAAGTCTAAGTCTTAGATATCCTCAACCCAACATGGGGAGACCAAAAGAGTAAGATAAGGAAGAAAATTTATGACCAAAACTAGGTCAAACCTCCTATGGACGCCCAAGAAGAGTCCTCATGTATCTTGGTCTTCAACTAGCTACTAAAAATGTGCTCTAGCTGTTGTAGATCTCCTATATCCTTGGAAGATGGTCAAAACTGCCCCTAGATGCCCTCAAACTACCCACAAATCACTCCAACTACTCTCAACTACTCTTTACTTCCTTATCTCCCAGTTTGCAAATGAATAGGGAATGTGTTTATGCCATTTGGATGGCTCAAGACTCCTTAGGGTCGTGTAAAATAAGAAAACCAACATTTTGGGGCTCTAAACTACCCCAAACTGCCTCATGAATGCTTCAAAACACCTGTCATTCAACCTATGACCCCTGCTGGGTCTTTTTGAGGTTTAAAACTGCCTGTAGGATACCATTTTGCCAAGTTTATAGCCTCTGAAACTAATGAAAGAACTTCATCTCTTTAGCTCTATCCCACTGACTGCTCTCACTACTTGTGGTTCTTTCTTAACCTCATCCTCATAAGGATTTTCCACCATTCTTGCTTTCCCTACTGTCATATGTGTGTATTGTTGCCTTGAAGGGTATAGGATAGGTTCCTGCTCCTTCATGACTACACTTTCCACAGATCTTCCATATACCTTTCACAGTGTTTAGATAGATGTCTTCAACAGTATATGATGACTATTTTTTGTAGGCATGACTATCACTTTATTCTTGATGTTGCTCCTGAACTTCAGATAAACTCTTTGTTCACCTAACAGAGGTATTAACTCTTTAGCAGTCTTAGGCCATACTAATGAATGACCTCCTCTATGACTCTGAATCTATTTGAAAGTTCCTATCATGACTATAGCAAACTTAAGGTTCACTTATTTTCTTAGGTTCCTTGACATCCTTGACACACTATATTTTAGAAGTCTTTGAGGAGGTTGTCTTGATTTATATCCTTGAGTGTAGAAAAATCAATATAAGCCTGAGTCAACTCTGTGCTGCTACCAATAACCCAATGCACCTCAAGACCATGGGATTGCATAAAATAGATCAAGAAAATCATTATCACTTGTAACTCTAACCAATTTTCCATCTTCTCAATGTTAACTATCCTGTTTTGATATGACTACTCTTACAACCTGATATAGGCTTGTAATGATAACTCCAAATAGTCCTTTACTATCTAAGATGATCCTCTTGGATGCATGTGAGGGCTTCTTGTAATGCCATCTTGCAGTCTCAAACCCCTTAAGGAGAAACCTACACTCCTTTGTCACAATCTTATATCTCTGCAGACTTTGTGAATGGCATCTCATGACCATTTTTCTCTGTATGTCATCTATATGACTGTTAAGGTTTTGATAGCTCTTCCTATGACTGTTGCAATCCTATGATTGTCTCTAAATGTTCTTTATAACTTTGTTAGGACACAGGTTCACTATTGTACAGAGATCCTCATCTGCATACTAACTATCCTCCAATGTCTCCTTAGACTGCTCATAGAAGATTCTGACAGATCATTTGAAGTTTGACAACAACCCAAGTCTTCCTACTACTGTTTGACCATACTTTGCTTCATATTATTTTCTATGAATTTTCCTATTTGATCTGACCCATTGTCACTGTCCTCTTCTACACACAACCTATTAATGAGATCTATGAAACCAATATACTTCTGCAAGCTTTTTGACCTTGTAACAATCCTTTTCAAAACCCTTGCAATTGTTTATTTGATATGACTATTATTCCTTTGTCTTAATTGTTGTTCCTTCTTGATAGTCTGGACTATGACTGCTGCCTCATAACAATCCACTGCACTGCTCGACATGCTTTGTGATTGTTCTTCAAGTTCTTTGCATTTCTATTTGGTGCCATGCACTTGTTGTCTAACTGTCTCCTTGTCAATATTATCTCAGTCATGCTTATGCGGTTAGAGACATGATCTTTGTCTTCATTTATATCTCCCTTCACTATCATATCATTACCTATGTTGCTACTGTCTATTGTGTCAAATTTTGTATACCCTATGAGATTGATCCATTAGATACAAACCTAAACCTATTGTCAGGGACCTTTTATCTTCTCATTATTTCTCTATACCAGCAGTGTCTACATGGTACTGTAGACTAACACATATTTTGTTGTCAAGAAATGTTTTTGGTAGTCATTGAGGCAACTTCCAAAACAAACATGATCACACATGATCTCTAATTTCTCTCATTCTAGAAAAACAACCATTCTATAAGCCCTCTATAGACCTATTGGGGTAGTCAAACAATCCATTATTTCTTCATATTACCCCTGCACTTTGCCAATGGTCCTCTGAAGTCGTCTAGGGTTTCTTTCCATTGTATGTTATATTCTTTGAACCTTTGTAGTCTCTTGATATGATACCATGGTAAAGATGTCTATGACTATCCTTATACATACAACCCTAAAACAAAACTAGAGAAAGACTTGACTAAAAACCTAAAGACTGTTATCACTACTTTTTTACCATTCATCATAGTCTTTGGTAGGTCTTCATGCCTTATGGTTCACTATTTAGAACTGTCCTGGACTGATTTGCACCCTAAGACACTGTCAAATATCTTGAAGACCTCTAATACCTCTATCATCTACTAACAGTGACCCATATTCATTTTAACAAACTCCCTCTCAAGGCATCCATCTTGAAAAGAGCTCACTGTGATGCTGTACCTCTGCATACTTTAGATAAAGACTTGAAGATGAGAGAAAATTGAGGCAAATCCTCTATTCTGCCTCTTGGGTAACATTACCTCAATGCATGATCTTCTTCTTTATTGTAACAGTCTTTTGCTTTGAGTTTGTCAAATCATTACATAGGGATAATTATCCCTAAAACCTCATATACTCTTCATATTTTCTAGGGGTTAAAAATAAACTCATACCTATCAATATGTGACAAGTCTTCATTGAAGTATTGGAAACTTCACGGGGATGACTGTTTTCCTGTCATAGAAACCTTCCACAGTAATCCCTCTCATCCTCTTGGCTGTGACTATTATTTCTCATTCATTTGACAGTCCTTTTCACTGTCCTCTGCAGTCTACTACTCCTCTTTGACTGATTCTACCAATGTGGGTTGTCTTTTGTCTGCTTATGGTGTCTCTACAACCTCCTCTTCATTCCATGAGCAAGGAGAAGTCTGTCTCTATACATCCTTTTAACTTATTCTCTAACAATCTTACAAGTCCCTAGATTCTTGATCATAGTCTTTGTCCTTCAAATGCAAAACAAAAGGAGGGGCTCAAACATCCAAAACCCTAACCCTAGATCTAACTTAACCTCCTAACTCCATGAGTTCAGCTTGGGTTTTGCAAAACTAAGGATCAGAACGTGACTTACATTTTTGAAAATATTTTCCCTCTCAGCTCGGTATGTATTTCTTGGAAAAAATAAGGTTGGAGAATGTGAGGAAAATTCTAATAGACTCCACTTTTGTTTCCATGCAATGTGGAGGCTTTATTTCAGATGTGGAAAAATAGATCCTTTTGACTCACTAAAACCTCTTGGATGTGGAAATGATTTTGTTTTTACCTTTGACATTTCAACTTGCATGTCATGCAATGTGGAAGAGTTAAATGTGGTGTGAAGGCACTAGACACTTATTTTGATATGTTTAAGGTGAATAAGATCCTTCAAACTCTCTTTTAAGACCCTTTAACAATGCTATAACATCATTGGATAGCCTATTCTTTAAAAGATCCTTCAAAAATTGATTAAACTTGATAAAAACATGGCAAGACACCCTGGCCTTTCATTTTTTGAAATACAAGACAACATTTATTACCAAAAGACAATAAATAACAATAAACCCTTGACATCTACATTACCTATTTGGCTGGGAAGCAAAAATAGGTAATAGCTTCTTAATTGGTCATATGCCTCAATACTTCCTCCTATAATTTAGAGAATTTTTGTAGCCCTGTCAATATGCATTGTTATTTGATCAAGGTTATTTATATCCCTTTGTATAAAATTTATGACAGCCTCTATGGCTTTCTCATCCATTCTCTCTTTTCCCTTTATATTCCTCTCTTCGGCAACATCCACCTTGGCACACTCAGCAACACCCTCATTGGCATGCTCATCCAACTGTTTCTTTTCCTCTGCAACTTCTCTTGTACGCGTCCTACTTGACTCTCCTACCTTTTCCATCCTTCTATGGTACCTTTATTGATGTTTCTAAATATATTTTTGCCTCTCTTCCCTACTCATCTCCATTCTAGTTAGTATAATCTCACTGATCTCTCTTAATCTTTTATCATCCCCTTTTGCCATGGGTATTTTTAATTTGGTATTAGATTAATCCTTATGTGTCCCATGGTTGGCTCATTTTAAAAAGTTACATCTTTTCAAGGATCTTTTTAGATCATCCCCCTTTTCCATTTTTCATCCCCTTAAGTGTTTGCCCCCCTCTCACAAGGGTAGGAACTTAAGAGAATTCATAGTCTTCTCCATAAATAATAAAAAAAAATTGTCACTTTAGTTTTCTTTCTTTGCACTACTATGCACTTTTCCTTTTTACTCTTTTATCCTCTCTATTCTTCACTACCCTTTTCTAAGGTCCTGACAATGGAACGAAATGTTGGAAAGAGATGGGAAGGAACCAGTCTGAAGATCTGGTCTTCAGTCAAATCTCTAAAGTCAGTTTATACCCCAGTCATACAGTGAGAGAATTTTAAAAAACATTAAGTAAATGTACTATGCAGCAAGCATAAGTCATAAACCAAAATTCATAAGTTACACATAAACATATCAGAACCCTTATATATATATATATATGATCAATGCTTAATTACACATTCATATCAGTAGGTCTCAGTCTCTGCCCTTTACATATCCTTACTCTTATCTCACTCTTCCACTACTCTCTTACATTTAATTCCTATTATTCTATTCATATATATATATACTACATAGAGGTGTGTCCTTTGCCAAAATACCTCTTTGTATGTCAGCTCTGCCCTCTGCATACCACTTGTGGTAACCTGCAATAGGATTTGCTGCCTGCTCTATCTTCTATCAACAATGTGTATGATGTAAAACTTGAGATTGAAATAAAACTTCATATAAGCTTGTGCAACTCTTTAATTTGTGGGGAAAGTACTATGTACTTATGACCTATCTTATTAAGTTAGTCTAGTAGCTGTCAGTTGTCCAATCCTAATGTAAACACCTTACACATTTTGTCTTTTATTATTTTCATTTATGATGTGTCTGATAAAAAATAATAATAGTAACATGGTGTGGAAACATATTACATAGGTATGGATACAAAGAGCAAGGGTTGGAAGTTTAAACACAATGGGTGATGAACATAATCAAAGAGAGTTGAAAGGTGTTGACCAATTGAATGAAAAGCTAGACATTTATCACATTTTTAAGGTGGCGAGTTGGACAATTTTTTTCAAATGATTGCAGGGATTTGACGACCAAGTTGCCCTATATTTCAGCATGGGGTGCTAGGAGGATAAATTTGTAATGAGGGGCATTGATTTTCCTTTTGATGTGGAGTTGCCACAACTGCTATAGGGTTGCCTAATAATAGGGAGCAATATTTTTAAATTGTAGACTATATTTAGAAAGCATTCACAAGGATTTTTTGAAGGTAGGATAGTGAACCCAAATGGTTTCTTGTCAAGGCATCTTGGAGACCTCACTATCGAAGCTATGGTCAAAGGTGTTGTATGCTCTCATTTAGCATGTGACTTGAGAGGGAAGGCACTCATTTATCTATGGTTCTCATTTTTGTTTAATGGAGCATTTTAGACATCAAAGAATCATGAATGTTCCTTATTTTTTATTCAAATCCTTGAGAAATAAGTCTCTAGAATTAAAAAATGGCAAACTCAAATACCTAGCCCATCATGGGTTAATTAAGTTGGTGGTAACAAAGGCCTTGAAATGAAGACAACCCTAATTAACTTGGGAAGTGTGTGTTGCAACACCTATTGCACAAGGAGAGGATGTTGTAGAGGAAGATGATCATGCCCTATCCATGATGTGCATATCAAAACAAGTAATATATACCTCATACAGATATGGCTCTAGGAGATAAAGAAGGGCCATTTACAGTTGCAATGGGAGATACCAGAAAGCGAAGGAGGTGACATATTTAGATAGAAGAATCTAAATATTGGGATGAAGAACATGCAAAAACCCCTACTCCAAATTTGAATGTAAGGTCATATGTTAGACTCTAAGAATTTAGCAACCATGACTAGTAAAAAAGCTACAGGATTATAGAAAGAAGTTCAATTTGATTCTTAGGTGGAGATTTAGGAGGAAATGGTTTCATGGAGCACTAAATGAAAGAGAAGAACACATGTAGCTAAACTTTTTGTGATGGTGAATCCTACAGTACAAAAAGCCTATAGCAAAAGGCTCTATTCTAGGAGAACTTGAATTAGTGATACCTATACCAAACATAATTATGGAAGAATGGGGAGACTAACTTGTTGATCTTGTTACTGAAGATATTGAACAAGATGATCCTGTAACAAGGGTTAATGAGTCTACGACATATCTGATAGAGTTAGAGCAGACTCATGAGTTGATCAGGAAATAAGAAGATGAGATAAGGGCACTAATAAAGTTACAAAATTAGATGTTACTATAATACAAGTAAAGGATAAAGAAACACATTGTGTAAAGGAACATGAGAGCAAATTAGAGAAATTAAAACATGACTAGTTCATTACATATACCAATCAAAAGGAGAAATTACAAAAATTAAGAAAGGATAAAATTGATCATGAAAAGATGAATGAGCAAAATAGGGTTTTGAGGGATAGAATTCAATTAATTTTAATGCTTTCTAGTAAAATGTTATAGTGTAGCCCCCAGCAAGAGTGCATGCATTATGGCTCAAGGAATAGTTTCACAATCTACAAGTAAAAAGGCTGATTGAAGGATCATCAAAAAGCCTGGATACACCTATAGAATTTTGTGAATCTTATTTATGTAGTGAATTTGAGATAGAAAAGAATATGTTATGTGAGTTGTATTCACATAATTTTATTTTATCTCATGATAAAGATTAGTTGAAATCATTTTTCTCTTTTGTCCAAGGACAAATAGAAAGAGGGTTGGAGAACAAGAGGTATGACAACGTGGAGAGATGCATAAATTATGATAACAAGGGAATATATTCTAGTGAGGGAAGTGTTGCATAATCTATATAGATTTACGACTAATATAGAAACCATGGAGATGATGCAGGCCACCAAGGATAAAGTGGTGTAGTTGGCTAAAGGAGTGTTACTACATACCTAAATAGTAGAGACCATTGTAAGGATCGATGGGAGGAGCTCACACCCAGATTAAAAAGAAAAGAGCACATAGGTTATCCAAATTTTTAGCTAGATATTACAAGGGAAATATAATATATAGGGGTATGAAGGAGAAGGGTATTTGGTGGATTGGCTTGAAGTGGTACCCTTCAATCATTTGGACATTGTGCTAGGCTAACAAGAAACCAACCAAATGTAGATATAGTGAATATTATCCATAGCATGGAAAGATACATAGAGGATAGGGGTTATCACCTGACTCAAAGAAAGTCTCATCCATTACCTCATTGATTAACTAACTTTGTCATCCTACCCAAGTTTTGAAGCTGAGTTTTTGTTGTGGACAGGGAATTTAAGAAGGTTACAAAGACTAAAGTCAAATTTGTAACAGTTATCTTTGGATTTTAGTCTCTACATATCACAAATATATGTTAGACATATATTTAAGATAATCTTGGAATAGAGTTAGTATTATAAAGCTTGAAATGTATTTGTGATTTTAAACAAAACAATAAAAGAACATCAAATGGGCATTTACATTTGTCTCAAAATTGTTGAATTATTTGAAGCCATAAATATTATAAAAACTAAACCATATTACTTTCAAGGATAACAATAAAATAGTATATATTATTAGCTATCAAAAAATGTATTGTAGAAATGCTAGCAAACCATCAACTTGTTATTTACATTTGTCGTAAAATATCATAAACAAGTTATACCCTCTACTCATTAATAGTTATTTACATTTGTTACAAAAATTAGAAACAAGTTGCATTGCTACAGGCAGCTTTGAAACCTAAAATAGTTTATCCTTGCCCTTCAAAACATGTTACAATAAAAATAATCAAAAAAAGTTACAAAAAAATTGAAAACATGCAAAGGTTTCTGAACATCCTTCAAGAATAGCTCATCTTTGCCTTTGTCCTCCAAAATCTTTCTCGCTTGTGAATTCTATGATGTCCAACAAATTCTTCACCGTAATCCAAAAATGAGCTAGTTGATGAGAAACCTTTCCATGACATATTCAAGAGCATTGTCACCCATAATGTTAGTGATTAGCATCCCATTAAATTTTGAAGTATACGTACAAAACAACACTAGGTGAGGGTAACAACAAGGCTAGAAAAGGAGGATTAAATTTGTCAACTCTTTCTAACTATTATTGTCACTCACATTACACCACCACATCCATACATTGATTTAAATGCTAATTTTGTCTTGTCTGGGGTCTAATAGGTCAAACTCAACTGACCAGCCATAGTAGCATGGCTCTTTGGTAAAAGTCAAAACTACTAACTCTAGACATAATATATCACAGTCTAGAAAGGATTGTAAATCTCCATTCTCCTCACTAGCAATAGATAACATTTTGCATAGCCCTAGAAAGGTAGTGCATTTAAACTATTATTAATTTAAGATATTTTAGATTATCATTAAAAATAATTGTTGAACTTGACTATTTTATGGAAAAATTCAAACACGAGTTGGATTACCTTCTCCACATAGCTTCAATGATAAACACCATTACTCCTTACAACTATTTCTTGTCCTAACTACTATAGGAATACTTTAGGTTTTAAAATTTCTAAGTTGTTCAAACTTATTTTTAAAGTCTCTTCTTACAGGAATGCTATAGACTGTAAATTTTAATGGTAAAATTACAGCGTTTTATAGGCTACCATGAGGTAAACGTAAAATTAAATGGGATTATGCATTTATATCTATTGTGTTATGAATCGAAGCTCACTAAAGTGTTAAATTAGGCAAGTTGAAGGATATATGAGCTCCTTAAAAATTACTATTTATCTACCTGTAATGGTATTCATTTAATGTGTCACGAGCAATTTTAATTACTATGCAACTTGAAAGTAAATATGTAATTCTTATACATTGTATGCATTTATTAATCACATGTGACTACATTCCAAGAATATCTTAGATGTACTTTAATTCATATCTTCGATATCATTTAGTTCATATCTTTCACTGATTATGCTCCATTGAATCAAACTATTTAACCTCATCAATGCTCAGTTGGAGGGGCCTCTGGCCCCGCCATCATTTTCTAGAGAATTACATTCTTTTTGGGTAATTATTCCAAGAAAATCTTAGATTATAGTAAGAATATCTTACATGTCATTTAATTCCCATCTTTTATTGATCTCTCTATCAGATCAAACTATTTAACCTCATCAACAATAGGTGTTACTAGAAGTAAAACATACATTGGTGAGAGCAGACAACAACGTGATTGGCCAATTAGTTGAATAGTTGATGTGTGAATTCTCAATTGATGGGGCATCATTTTGTGTAGTCATATGCAATTATCTAGAGAATTACATTATTTTTGGGTAACTATTCCAAGAAATTTTTAAATTAATGTGTGAAGATCTTACATGTCATTTAATTCCCATCTTTTATTGATCCCACTTGGTTAGATCAAACTATTTAACCTCATCAATGGAAAACGTTGCTAGACGTAAAAACATATGTTGGTTAGGGCAAGAAACGATGTCATTGGCTAATTTTTTGATTGTGTATACACTTATTTAGGTGATTACAATATTTTTTTGGTAACTATTCCAACCAAATATTATTGTAAGATCTTACATGTCATCTCATCCACATATTTTATTGATCCTACTCTATCAGATCAAGCCATTTAACAACATCAACGACATATGGGCCTCGAAGTAAAAATGGATGTTGGTCAAGGTCGGCTGAAGCGACGTTGGCCTATTGATCGAAAGGCTAACATGTCACTAGGTATTCTTGTGTGTGTGACATATACCATTTGATTATTACAAAATTCAACTACATACTCTAGATGTAGGCATTATTGCATCATTTCCTCTACTAGCAGATAACACTTACATATGGGCACAACAATCCTTGATCATGGGATGTATAGTTGGTGCATCATCCCTCAAATTTTTAGGAACATAAACTAATAGGAAAAATACAATTTAAGTTTTAACTACCTTAAAATATAATTGTACACCTAAAAATGACCATCGCATTATTCACCTTGCATACATCTATTTCGTTTAACACATCTTCATCTAACATTAATTAAATAACTTGATTATTTAATTAATTTCATCAATTTCTTCTAATTCTCCTAAATCCAACATTAATTGAATAAGTTCTATTTATTTAATTAATTTATTTAATTCATTAATTCACCCCTTTATTCCTCTATTTTCCCCTTAATTAAATAAATCAATTATTTAATTAATTCCACAACTTAATTCCTCCTATCCACAAATAATTAAATATTTTTAATTATTTAATTAACTAATTATTCCTCGACAATAAAGGGGAAATAGGAGACGAGATGACGAGTAAGGGGTGTTGTGGGGGTTTGGAAGCCCACGGCCTATAACAGGTTGTGGCTTCTTCTTCTTCCTTTTTTGATCAGTTGCATCTGCATGTGTGTGGGACGGCATACAGAGGCGCAAATTTCTGGTGGGGGTGCTTGCATGCTTTCGGGGGGTTTGATTTTTTTTCTGTGTTTTGCTTTTTCTATGGAGTTGCTTTAGTGTTTGTTTTCACTACCCCTGGTGATATGGTTATCGGGATGGGGGATTTTCTTTCTTTCTCATGGAGTTGAATGCATCAGTGGACAAGTCCAATTCATGTTATTCTCTTCCTGGAGGAAGTCAGAGCTTTGTGAATTTGGGTAACCCTAGCGAGGGTTTGATGAGGAATGGTGGTGTCTAGCTACACAAAGTAAATGGGTGTTTGGAGAGATCGCAGGAATGACTGGTGCTTGTGATACAACCAGACTCTATGGCAGAAGACGTGTACTACAACAAGCATGTGTTGATTTGCAAGTTCATGGGAATGTGGGATTTGCTCCCCTTTCTTGATTCATGGGTTCGAAAGACCTGGAACCCTGGGGGGGATTTTGATATTATATTGGTGGCCAACAATTTATTCATGGTGGACTTTTCCTATATTGCTGACAGAAATTGGGCTTTTGAAGGCGACTTGTACTTCTACAACCAAGTGGGCCTATTCATTAAACCTTGGCATGTGGGTTTCAACTTTGCTAAGGAGCTCCCTTCTCAAATTTTAGTTTGGGTACGCCTCCCTCGCTTGCCCCTGGAATGCTAGTGAAGTGATATATTATAGATCATTTCTCTCTTGCTTGGTAAGCCTATCGGGCCCTCTCAACAAACCTTGAATAAACAAGTTCTTTCCTTTTCTCGAGTATGCGTAGAAATTGACTTGAATAACCCATTGCCAGATTCAGTGGAAATAAACATTGGGATAACTTCTTGGACCTAGCAATTGGATTATGAGACATTACCTTTTCATTGTTGGTTGTCATGAATATGGCCACCTGCAGTGGAAGTGCCACAAAGCCGCTTCAGCTACTAGTATGGCTAATGGTTCTCATCAGTCTACCTCAAAGGTGGACAAAGGCAAGGCCCCCATTGAGGGGGTAGAGGTGGATAAGGATGGATTTGTGCATGTTAAGCCTTGTAATAGGAATAGAGGACAAAAGAGGACCCTTAAATATAGGTAGGAAGAGGAAACCCTCAACATGTTAGAAGTGTTAGAGGACTTGGTTCAAGAGGAAGGTGTTCCTGATGCAGAGGTAGGAGGACCAAAATTATCCTCAATAACATTAACAAATAAAAGAACTAATTCAATTTCTTTGGTCAGGTTGAAAATAACATTAATACAGATTTTTCATCCAATTTTCATGAAGATCCAATGGTAGGGGAGAAAGTTATGACTCTTTTCCCAAAACTACAAACCCTAGGCAGCATTCAGACCTGCCCTCACCAAAAATGCCATAACTTATTCAAATCTTAATAAAATTTGATGCAACAAAAAGAAATGGAAAGTAGACTCAATACTCTTTCCAACCATATATGGTTTTCTCCTATATATATCCATACAAACCGTACCAAACACTACAATGGGACTGTTGCAAGGAAAATCAGAAAATTACAGTCCATAAAACACTCATATCTTTCACAAAACTAAATAAAAATGCATGGGACAAGAAGAAAATGGAAGGTGGTTGAAGGATATAACATTTTAAATCCATTAGGAATCCATTCAATTCCATATAGGGCCGTACAATAGCAAAAGACAGCAAATTTCTGAAGGAAAATACAGGGAAACATTGTTTTTTCTCATTCCATGCTCAAATCTTTAACCACCCATGAATTCTTCATGGTTACAAGGCCTTTTAAAGGCATTAAAACATGTCTCTTTAGTTCATAACTGATTTGGAGTGAACCAAGAGCCAAATGACTATTCACCTTCCAAGTTTGCATCTTTTTTTCAATTTTACATTGACAACCTTTACATGGTTTGCAATATTTTGTATTTCTGAAACTCCTAATGACCTAAACACATAAAAATGACTTGATAAACCTCATTAAAATGTGGAAGCATACAAATTTAATCAAACTCAAAGATTTGTCCAGGGCAATATTAATTTTCCAAGGTGCTCCTGCACCAGTTCCCTTCGAAATGCAAGTTGTCAATAGTACTATTGTTGAGAAGTTCCTGGTGGATCATCCAAATACTTTTTCTAGTCAGGCCCTAGTAGGGGGTCAATTAGCTCAGATGGACACAGATCTCCCTTCCTCAGGACCTGAGCTTGGGGGAATTGGCTTGACGATAGACACTATTATGCTTCCTGATACCCCTGGTTCTGGGATCATCATTGAGAAGGTTGTTGGGGACTTTGGTAAAGGCAAGTCTCTTTCTCTTGTTTTGGGCCTCCAGCAAAAACCCCCCAAAAAGGGGGCTCCTAAGAAGCCTCTTAAAGCAGGTAGGAAAAAGGATCATGAAAAGGTAAATCTGATTGGAGAGACGTTGGTTGAGTCTGGCTCAATGAGGACTATTGATTCTCACTTTTCCCAGCCCCAACAATGATTGTGATATCTTGGAATGTTAGGGGTATGAATAGCATCCCTAGACAAAAGGCTATTTGTGAGTTGATTCATGTTCACTCTCCTGATTTGGTTTTCCTCCAGGATACTAAGTTTTCTGTTGAAAGTATGCTAAATTTGGCTCCTAAGATTTGGGGTAGAGGTCTCTATCAATGTGTGGAGGTGCAGGGAAGCTCAGGGGGACTTGCTTGTTTATGGGATTTGCACAGAGTTTTTCCTCTTTGGTGTCTTTCTAGTAGGTTCTCTATAGCTCTTGTTGCTTCTAGCCTAGAGTCTAGTGAGAGAATTCTTCTTTCTAATATTTATGCTCCTATGGATCTCCCTGGTAAGGCTCATTTGTGGTCTCATATTAGATACTTGCGTTCTTTGGAGCACTTTCTCCTTTAGATTCTTGCAGGTGATTTTAATGTTGTATCGTCTTTGGAAGAGAAAAGGGGTGGGATTACTTGTATGGATCCTTCCTTGGATCTCTTGAGGGACAACGTGGCTTGTATGAATTTTGTGGATATCAAACCTGTGAATGGGTTATTTATTTGAAACAATAGGAGGATTGGTGATGATTCTATTTCTAAAAGGTTAGACAGGTTTCTGGTGTCCAGTTTTTGGGTTGGTGTCAAATGGATGACTAGCTCTGAGATTTTGAATTGGCAGGGCTTGGATCATTGGCTAATCAAATTCTTCGCTTGCCTGTCTAGATTCCCTAAAAATAGTCCTTTAAATTTCAGCTTATGTGGCTTCATGATGAGTCTCTTCATGATTTGATCCCAGGATGGTGGAGGGCTAGGTAGCCTTCTTTTGGCACTGCTATGTACTCCTTTGCTAGAAGACTCCAATATATCAAATATATGTTGAAACAATGGAATAGACTGCATTTCGGTAATATTTTCCAAGCTAAAAGGGTTGCACAAGAGCACTTGGACACCATTACTCGGCAAATCTGGGCTCAAGGGTTATCTGAGGAGCTGAGTATGTTGGAAGCTGTAGCTATGAAGTAGGTGGAGGAATGAGAGCTTCGTGAGGAAATTTTCTAGAAGGAAAAATCTCGTATTGATTGGCTTCAAGAAGGGGATAGGAATACTTCTTTCTTTCACAATTTAGTTAAGGATAGAAGGTAGGGAAATATCATTTCATCTCTCAAGTCCCTAGATGGTGACCCTCTTCTTTCCTCTGGTGAGATTTCAAAAGAGTCCATATGATTCTTCTCTACTCTCTTCTTTGATGATTTCCCTCCTGCCAGTGAGCAAAAAGCTTAAATTTTGGCTTGCATTCCTCCCTTGGTGACTGGTGAAATGAATGAGTCCATTCTCAAGCCAATCTCTCTACAAGAGTTGGAGAATATTGTGTTTCATATGAGGAAAGGTAAAGCTCCTGGTCCTTATGGTTTCCTGATTGAGTTTTTTCAGGAGTTTTAGGAGGTTATAAAGCTTGATCTTCTTAAGGTTGTTCAGGAATCTCAAAAGAATAAGCAAATGCTAAGAGCCTTGAATGCTACCTTCTTGGCTCTCATCCCTAAGTGGGAGGGGACTAACTCTTTGGATCTCTTTAGGCCTATTGCCCTTTGCAATATGGTGTACAAAATAATCACCAAGTCGATTACTGAATGCCTAAAGTTGTGGTTAGATAGACTGGTTTTTGAGGAACAGGGTGGATTTGTGGCTAGTAGGCAGATTCTAGATGGTGTGGTTATTGCAACTAAGACTGTTCACTCTATGGCTTCCTCCAAGGAGAAGGCTATGTTCATTAAGCTAGATATGGCCAAAGCTTATGACCCTGTCAAATGGGATTTTCTAACCAAGATTTTCAGAGCTTTTGGGTTCGATAGTGCTTGGATTGAATGGGTTATGAGCTATGTCACATCTACCTCCTTTTCTATGCTCATCAATGGAGAGCCTTCTGAACTCTTTGGGGCTTCTAGGGGCCTTCAACAAGGGGATCCTTTATCCCCTTATTTATTTATTTTAATGGCTGAAGGGCTTAGGAGACTTTTGAAATCTTGTGTGGAGCTTGATCTTGTTTAGGGTTGGCGATGAGACAATAACATTCCCCCCCAATCCCATCTTGAATTTCTGTATGATACAACATTAATGAGTCTCGCCAGAGTGGATGAAGCGGTCAATCTAAGGAAGGCCCTAGAGTATTATTTGGCTACCTCAAGGAAAAGAATCAATGAAGGCAATCTTTTATTTATTTCTTTAATACTCCTAACCTTATTCAGTAGAGAATTGTAGGTATCCTTAGGTTTCAAAATGGCTCGCTTCCTTTTATTTACCTTGGCATTCCTCTGGCTGTTTGCACGTTACCTCATGTATTTTGGCAGGATGTTATTGAGAAGTTTTGAAAAAAGGTAAGTCATTGGACTTGCAGATGGATTTCTACTTCAGGAAGAGTTACTCTTTTGAAGTCTATGGTTTAGGCTCTCCCATTTTATAGGTTCTTTGTGTTATTTGCCCCTACCAACTTTGTGAAAGACATTGAGAGTCTTTGTTAGCAGTTTCTGTGGTCTAGTAATCTACTTTCAAGGAAGTGGAGTTTGGTCAAGTGGGATGTTGTTTGTCAGCCAAACCAGGAGGGTGGTCTTGGGTTGCATCAGGATGATTTGAATGGGCAAGCTTTCGCAACTAAACTCTATTGGAGATGGTGTTCTCAACAGCAGCAGAATTGGGCTAAGATCCTCATCACAAAATACCTCAGGGACATGGATTGTATGGATGTACCTAGATACAGCCTAATGGGTAAGGGATCTATGGTTTGGAATACTATCAAGAGAGGAGCCAAGTTGATTAAACAACGATTGTTTTGGATTTGCAATAGAGGTTTGGAGGCTCTCTTCTGGTTTGATTCCTAGGATGGGCATCCTCTTATTTTGTCTACACACCCTCACTTGCAAGACCTATGTAGGAATTTTTTGGAAGTTGGTTGGACTTATGTGATGGATTTTAAATCCCCTCAGGTTCTAAGTTGGGCTACGGTGTACAAGTGGAAGGACCCGCATGAGTGGCCGCTTAGGGGATCAGTGGAGGACCATCATGAGCTGGCAGGCATCTTGGTTGGTAGGGTTTATAGCTCTCTATTGGAGAGGGATGTTCTGGCCTGGGGAGGTGACCAGAAAGGCAAATTCACTATTTCCTTTGGTTATCAAGTTCTAGATGAGCAGATGTTTGGGTGCACGAGGGTCCCCTAGTGGAAGCAGATCTAGAATAAATTATCTTGGCCCAAGTGTAATTTCTTTTCTTGGTTGGTGATTTATAATAGATGTCTGACTTGGGAGAATCTTTGGAAGTGAAGCTTTCAAGGCCCCTCTATGTGTGTAATGTGCTCTAATAGCGATGAGAACATTTCTCATCTCTTCTTCCAATGCTCTCTTGTTATGGTGATATGGCATTTATGATGGGAAGTCTGGAGGTAGTCGTGTAGGAATGACTCATCTTTAGAGGACTTCTAGAGCAGGCTGGGGAGTTCTCCAACTAAGACTTCCTTCCTTCACACTACTTGGACAATTGGTCCTAGCTTCATCATTTGGCATATCTGGCTAGAGCGTAATCGCAAGATTTTCCTGGATAAGAAACTTCAGGTGTGGCAGGTTTGGATGAGGATCTTGGGAGATCTTCATGAGACTTTGGTGGTTAGGTGTGATCTATTGGCCCTTGTGGACCCTAGAGATATGAAAATTGTTTGGATTTTGGGGCTTTCTGTTTGTGCCAAGGGGGGGACTAGGCCTGATTTGGGTCGAGGTGCTAGAGGGAAGGTTCAGAGAGATGGTCATTGGATACCTCCACCTTTGGAGGTACTGAAGATCAATACTGATGGTTCCTCTAGAGACAATCTGAGTCACGCTGGTGTTGGAGGTATTGGTAGGGATTGCTCAAGAGTGGTTGTGTTCTTCTTCTCGGAGTATCATGGACAACACTCTAACAATTTTATGGAGGCATTGGCTATTCTCTTGGCTTTGAAAAGGGCTTATGCCCTTGGATGAAGAAGGATAATTTATGAGTCAAATTCTCAGATTGTGGTAGATTTGCTGAATAAGCAATAGTTGGAGGATGTAAATTGGTAGCTGGCTAGGGTGGTTAGACAAATTATCTCTCTAGGTAAGGTCCTGGATTCTATCACCTTCTACCATATCCCTAGGGAGTGGAATAAGGTGGCTGATGGTTTGGCTAAATGGGCTTCTGAATGGATGGGAAATTGGAAGTTGGATGACTGGAGTTGTCTCCATGAGGGCCTTGGTTGGGAGCTTGAGGACTTGGTTATGGAAGATATGTGATATGTTTTGGGTGTTGCTTGATGTCTTTGTTGCTAGCTAGTGACCCTTGTTGGGGGGATTGTAATTTCTGGCTTTGTACTACTTTCTTGAATCAATAAAGTTTTTACCCTCTTTTTATTAAAAAAAAACTAATTATTCCTCCAAAATTAAATAAATTATTCCAAATTTATTTAATGTTGACTTTTCTATATCTTCTAAATAAATAAAATTATTATTTTATTTATATCTTCTTATTCTTCCATCATGCACAATAAATTAAATAAATTCATTTATTTAATTTCTAAATATCTTTTCAAATCTTTGAAAATTATCATTTTCCTCCATGCACACAATATAAATAATTTATTATTTAATTTTATTGAAAGCATGTCAAAAATAAATCAAAAGTTGAGTTAATTGGCTTTCAAATCTTTGTTTTTATCAATCAATTCATAAAATAGAAAAAAGTGTTCTATTTTTATGAAATCAATCTTATTTTTAACCAAGAGAGCAATTAACTTAGTAAAACATCTTTTTACATGGACACATGTCGTGTGCAGGTTCCTTCATGTCTTCTCAATTTATCTCATCTATCCATATCATTGAATTATCTCTATTGTTGATCAATCTTTACTGAAAGCTATATATACCGCTCTTCATCTCTTCACAAACCCTCTTCGATCATTAAGCTTTGGGCATTCATACAGTGCTTTGAGCATCTCATATTGTTGAGCATATACTACATCTTTGATTACATCATCTATCCATGTGTGTTGCAACCATGGTTATGTAATTTGAAAGAGCAATCCACATATAAACCAAGGAATAAATAAAATCATGGACGGTAATGTTCTTTGTTTTGTGTAGCTTTGAATTATTGTTATTGTCTTTGATATATTCTTTGAAGGTTGTAATGTTGAGTTTTGATATTCATGCTTGATCTAATATGCTCAATTTTCCTCACACACATTTTGGCATGCTAGGTAGGACTCACTCCCTGATCTAATTTTATTTTTCTTTAGAAAAATTGGTTTTTATGCTACAGGTATAGAACTACGCATTCAAAACTTAGAAAATCGCCTTTGACAGATAGAAACTTGTCTTTGATCAATAGAAACTTGCCTCTGGTTGACAGAAACTCACCTCTAGTCGATAGAAGCTCGCTTCTGGTCAACAAAAACTTGCCTTTGGTTTATCAAAATGTGCTTTTGGTTTCTTAGGTTTTCTGACTTGTTAGCATCTTGCAGGGTTCTAATAGCATCTGATTTATCTGATTTGTCTATACAAGTTGTTGTATTTGCTAACACCTATCTTATTTTTCTCATAAGTTGATTTATTCGTGGGTATGCTTTTTCTCTTTTTGGCCTAATTGATAACCTATCTTGTGTTTGTTGTCTTATTTTGGTGCAAGGAAACAATTTCATCTTCCATTCAAATCCCCTGGCTTATCATAAATCCACTCACTTATCTTTTGATTACGCATTAACTTGGTTTTCTTTTATTTTATAGGATTGTCATAAAAACTCACCTCTGGTTTGCAAAAACCTGCCTTCAGTCAACAGAAACTCACCTTTGGTCGACAATAACTCACCTATGGTCAATAGAAACTTGCCTTTGATAAAATTCTATGCATCTTTGGTTAACAAAATTTCACCTTTGCACACTATTTCTGCACTTTTGGTTGGATTATTGGATTTCCCTAACAATTAGTTTTTTTTGGAACTAATACCAAGTTGTGCAGCCTCTTATCAGCTAGCAAGGAGTCAAGAAGTGAAAATCTAACAAATTTGTTGTAGGATGCTTGTCAAAGGACTTACTTTTTATCACTAAGTCTTAGAAACACTTCAATTTTCTAATGGGAATTTACGATTGTATACTTTGTCATGAATATCTTAGTATGTATGATCTCTCCTCGCACTGAAAGGTGATCTTGGAGATTAGAAATACTAAGATCATTCACTTACTACTTTATTTTCTTTATTCCCAAGGACTCAAGAGTCATACGTATGCTCTTCTCTTGCGTTGCAAAAGGATCTTGAGAATCAAAAGTAAGTTCAATATCCTCTCTGGGGGGCCTACTAGGGGATTTCATCACCTCTAGGAATGACCTCAACCGCATGTTCGGGCATGGTATATAAATGTTATGAGAATTGAAAGACTCATTTCAAAGGAAGGACCCTTCACCTCTTGCAAAAAGCCTCCAGGATACTTGGTCCGCCAAGACTTGTGCAGTTGAGCCTCAGTTGATTGGGACACCCCTGTTCGCAGATTTGTGCCCCCACATACCTTGTGTATATTGGGGGAATCCATAGACACCTTGTGATCCTAGCTAAGACCTTCGACTATCATATCCTTCGGTGCATCATAGCCACATGGAGGAGAAGAGCTCACGCTTGTACCTTCATTGATCGGAGCTAGAATACACTTTTGGGCAAGACTCAAGTGTCTCCAAGAGTAAGGAGTATAAGGTGGTACATGATCTTACATTCCCTACCTATCCTAGCAATGATAAAATGGTATTAATGGGGTGGAAATAGCCATTACCTAATAGTGGAGATTGAATCCCTAAGTGAGTCTGCAGGATATGACTCTCCTACTTGAATAATTTTAGATTGTTGTACAAGTGTTTGGCATGTATTCTTGTTATCTACCAATATTCACCATTTGTTTATTTGTGGAGGTTAATAGCCTCACACACCCAACTCCTAAGAGTTAGTCAATAGCCATAGTGTTTACTTTGTTTTCTCTTGCCAAATAATTCCAAATCTATCTTTTAAACAAACAAATTATCACAAAAACTCACCTTTGAGCTATAGAAACCCACTTTTGCACATTGTTACTACACCTTTGGCAGACAGATATATGCCTCTGGCACACAGAAGATTGCTTCTGGTTGATAGAAATGTGCCTCTGGCTGACAAAAGCTCACCTCTGGCACACAGAAACCCACCTTTGGTCCTATTAACATTTTCACATAGTTTTACAGAAGTTCACCTTTGAGTTATCCTGATACACCTTTGAGCTACAAAAACCCACCTTTGGTCAATAGTATTGCATTTCTGGTCCATAGAACCATGCATTTGAGCTATTGTGCCATCGCTTTTGAGCTACAGAAACCTGCCTTTGATCAATAGTCCTGCGGTTCTGGTCAATTACTGTCATCAGTCATCTTTTGAACCCAGAATAAGAAAATTTTCATTTCTAGACAAAATTACTAATAGATTTGATAGCATACAGTCCATCCCTACCCAATCCATTAGTCATCAGATCTTTTCCATCCATCTTCATATCAAAAATTAGACTTTTAACACCTTTTATCATCTTGATACTATAGGTTTATCATCATCATCAAACAACTCAGATATTATCCAGCTTTTAGCTTCAATTTGGATTTCATCCTAGAATCTAGATCACATCTTCTAGTTTATCTTTGATTTGAGAAGTTGCTCCTCTTAGACCCTTGAAGATAAATTAGCATATTTTAGTGATTTTTTATTATCTTAGGAGAGTGGCTTCTCTTGAGTTGGTCAAGGTCACTATCTATATATGTCTTTCCTTGAGGTCATTAGTTTATCTCTTGGAAGATCATCCAAATCATAATAGCAATTGATCTAGGTTTTATCAGTCATCCCCCAAGCAACCAATAAAACCAATCATCCAAAATAGTCTTAACCTTATCCCAAGAGTCTAAACATCACTCCATCCAAATCTTTGTAATAGCATACCTGAGATATCCCATGACTGTGACTAGAAATCAACATCGATTAACCATGGAGGCTAGCCAAAATAATCCCCAAACCAATCCTCAAGATGTTAACACTACATTGATAGATGCTACACAATTTACCATGGGTATGAACCCTCGTGACTTTCTTCCAAAAGGATATATCATGGGTCATTCTTCGTCTCATCAATATGGACAATATCAAATAGGACAAACAACTTAAGAAGTGTCACAAGACTGAATTGAAGAATTGCAAAATCCTAAGATTCTAGATACCATAGATAGGCTCTTGGCTTCCAATCCTACTAGATTCTTTCTTTTGCTCGCTAATCAAGGAGCTAAGTTTCCTAATGACTTTAACACATCCACACTCAAAGAGAAAGACCCCATTAATGTTGTTATTGTTGCTATGGGTAGATCACACCTAACTCCTATTCAAACCATGTCTACCATATCAACCTCAATCCCAAATTCACATTCACATGGTGTTCCTCTAACACCCTTCACCTATAAGTATCACAACCCACTATATCAACCCCCCCCAACACTTGAACCTCTTATTGTCCTTACCGAAATTTATCAAATGAATCAATCAAACCCCTTCTTCACCACATCTACATCTCCATCATCTCAAAACCAAACTATAGTGTCACAATTTCAATCTTCCATCCCCAATGTTGCTTATGCCACTCCTCCACGAGTGCCACGAGTCCAATCTTCCATTTCTAATGTTGCTTATGCCACTCCTCCACAAGTGTCACAAGTTCAATCTTCCATTCCTAATGTTGCTTATGCCACTCCTCCACAAGTGTCACAAGTCCATTCATATATTGCTCAACATTCCTAACCATTCCACCCCAACACTCCCAAATTCAACACTCTTGTATCAATCCTCCACAACACTCCCAAAGTCAACACTCCTACATCACTCCTCCACAAAACTCACAAGCCCAACACTTCTACATGAATCCACCCCAAAACAATCCTCAACATTCTTATGATCCCTATAATATCCATTCGTATGCATCCAACACCAATCCCTCTTATGTAGCACGATGACCACTGTCCATCCAACATGGTCTTTCTCAACAACAACCTACATCGGATCTTGATCTTAAATTTTCCAATCTACAAAAGCAAATTTCTGACCTCACCCTTGGTCACACCAAGAAAATGTTCTCCTTGGAGGAGGTTTGTCCTTATCCCTTTGATAGGTCACTACCTATGATCCCTTTTCCTCCTAACTTTGACATGCCAAAATTTGACAAATATAAAGGAAAAGGCAACCCAAAAGAACATCTTAGGGAGTTCTACATTTCTTTCCTAGAGGTTGCCCATAATGACACTTATCTTTTATGCCTCTTCCCTCATAGTCTTGGAGGGAAAGAAATAGAATGGTTTTCTCATCTACCCATGGGTATCAAAACATTTAATAAATTGGCTGGAAAGTTTGCCACACACTTTTCCTTCAATATCAAAAATGAGATTTCCATGACAGACTTGTGCAATAATAAACAATGCAATGGGGAAACTTTCATCTCCTTCTTGCAAAGATGGAGAAACATGGCTAGTAAATTCCCTTGGCCTATCTTAGAAAAACAACTTGTTAGCATATTCATCCAAAATTTCAATCCCAAAATTGGATTTCACTTACAAATCCAATGTACTAACTCATTTGATGAAATCATATCCAAAGGGACCAATATTGAAAAATCCCTCATAGCAAAGGGGTTAGTCAAAATATTCAAAGAGACCAAAGATAATCCTCAAACCTCTAATGACAAACATCGATTTTGGTCCAAGAATAAGAATGTCATCAATGATGGTGTTGTGGACACTAAACACATTCAAACTCTCCAAACAACAGTCAACCTTCAATCAAAAACTACCCCATCGACTCCTTGAGAGCAACCAAACAAGACTACCCTATAGACATAGGTTCACTCCTTTGGGAGAACCTATCAAATTAGTCCTTGAGAAACTTGTACAAAGTTGACTCATCACACTACCAGAAGCTTTTCAATATGATGAACCCACTTTCAAACCCTCTTGGTACAAAGACAATAAATATTGTGAATACCATATAGTTAAAGGACACAAAACCCCTGAATGCATGAAATTGAAAAATCTAATCCAGAATCTCATAGATAGAGGAGAAGTCATAGTTGATGATCCTCCAACACATACCACAAACAGAGACCTTGACATGTACAAGAATCCATTCCCTCCACATGGTAAAGGTCATAACCCCAATAAAGGTAAAAATTTCAATAAAGCTTCCTCTTATGATTCCATTTTCAATCATTTTGAAGAAAGTCATGTTTCCACTCTTACCATCAAGGGAATAGTCCTTGATTGTGTTGTTACAACTCATTGTCATCATGTAACCCTTCATGGGCCAGCACCTGATATCCCCATCAACTCTGAGTGTAAGATCATATAACATCTAGGGAAGACCCCTGCACAAATCCCCATTTTAGATCTTCTAAAGTCATCACCCACACACAAAGAAGTGCTTGAAAAAGCATTCAAAGAGTCATCGGTTCCAAACAACATAGCTATCACAAAATTCCAATCCATGATAGGTCATATTGCCTCACCTTACCATGTGGTCTTCACTGATAAAGAACTTCCATCTCAAAACCCTTGCCATAATGATGCCCTCCATATTGAAGTATTCATCCATCAACACAAGGTCAAACATATTCTTATAGATGGTGGTATTGGTTTGAATATTTTCTCTCTAAAACTACTTAGATAATTGGGATACTCTAAGAATTTTATTGATCCTAAACAATCTATCACTATTAAAGCCTATGATGATGCAAAACATCAGTCAGAAGGTGTAATCCATTTGCCTATTCAAGTTGGTCCTATTATACTAGAAACTCATTGTCAAGTATTGGACCTTGATCTACCCTATAATATCATCCTAGGTCACCCACGGATTCATACCATGTAGGTTGTCCCTTCTACATACCATCAGTGCCTCAAGTTTCCTTTTAATAGTACAAAATCACTATCCATGGAGATCTAAATCCTTTTAAGCTTTTCCGCACCATGCAAGGGCAATATCAGAATACCAACCAAATCCCAAATAACATTGAAGCTCCACCATCTCCTTAATATATTGACCCAAATACTTTGATTAAAGCTTCAGTTGATAAACCCATTCCTGAGATCAAGGTCTGGTACAGAGACATAGGGTTTGGTGAGTGTGACCTTCAAAAATCTTGTTGTGTGGGAAGGATGCCTTTATCACCTAAATCATATGGCAAACCACCTATAGCAAAGGTCACTAAAAAGGCAACCATACCAACTCTCCTAACAACATTCATTCATTGGGGATTGCTAGAAGATGAATCTATTGAAGATATCTCCTCTTGAATATTCCAGGAAAAGGATCTAATCACTCTACCTGTTGCACAATATGGTACAGGTCTCTGAATTGTGAAAAATATGAGTTATAAAGGCCAAGGTGGTCTTGGAAAACATGGTCAAGGAAATCTAGAACCTCTTATTGTGACTAAGAAAAACAACAGGCATGGCTTAGGATACGGTAAGGAGGTACCCCATTCCTCAAACATCAAGTTTATTCTCGATGAGGTAGCGAAGACTTTTCCTGTGGTTTCGATCTCTAACAAGGATACTATCGATTACTCTTACCTACACCTCACAGACCTATTCCAAGAAACCTCTATATTCATGATATCATCCATCGCCCTTATGTCCAACATGAAAACCTAGAACCTTCCACTCATCTAACCTAAACTTATTGATTGGGACCAACAAGAGGCCCCCGTTCTCGACATCTTTCAGAATGATGAGGCTATAGCAGAATTCATGGGACTCTAGGATGGTATACCACTTGGTGATCATAAAGCTAGGTTTTTCATGGACTTAGATCAAGGAGCATAGTTCGGTGAGAATATCAAATCCTCCAGTCACAAAAGTGAAAATAAAATAAATAGATCCCCAGGTGAAAACCACAATGTGGCACCTTCTGATCATAAAAAAAGTAAAAATAAAGGATGTATCCAATGGTGAAAACCTCTCTAAGGCATCCAAGGATAAAATATTTGACATTCCCTTACCTACAAAGTATCAAGAGAAGTCTTCTATTCTAGTTGAAAAATCACAAGAGATGAATCTAGGCATAGTTCAGAATCCTAAGATCACATTTCTAGCAGCTTCACTTTCAGAACAAGAGAGGAAAGATTTCACAAAATTCTTCTTGCAAAGGATAATCAATTTTGCTTGGACATATGCAGACATGCATGGGTTGGACGCTTCATTAGTAGTTCATCATCTAGCAGTATTTCCAAATGTCAAACCAATCAAACAAAAGCTTCATAAGATGCATCCACAAATAGCACTATTGGTAAAAGCAGAGCTTTGAAAATTACTAGATGTGAAGTTCATACAACCTATTGATTATCCAGAGTGGGTTTCAAACTTGGTACCTATTTCCAAAGTCACTGGGGGCATTCACATTTGCATAAACTTCAGATATCTAAATAAAGCATGTCCAAAAGATGACTTTCCATTGCTGAATATTGATATCATTGTAGATTTGACAGCCAATCATGAAATGTTTTCCCTAATGGATGGGTTTTTTTAATACAATCAGATTATCATAGCACTAGAGGATAAACATAAAATAGTGTTTACATGTCCTTGGGGCACCTATTTCTAGCAAGTCATGCCTTTTGGTCTAAAGAATGCAGCAGTCACCTATCAGAGAGCAATGACAGTGATATTTCATGACCTTTTTCATACTATTATGGAGGACTATGTCAATGATATATTGGGAAAATATACTACTAGAGAAGATCATCTACAAGTTCTAGGATAGATATTTGATAGACTAGAGAAATATCAAGTGAGGCTAAATCCTAAGAAATGTGTCTTTGGTGTCACTTCAGGGAAATTATTTGGATACATTGTATCTCACAGAGGAATTGAAGTGGATCCCGCCAAGGTCAAAGCTATAGTTGAGATGCCTCCACCTTCCACTCTAAATCAATTAAGGATCCTTCAAGGGAAATTACAATCCATTAGATGGTTCATATCATAGCTAGAAGATAAATTTCAACCATTTCTACACTTGCTCCGAAAGGATGTCTCATTCTAATGGGATAGTAAGTGTCAACAGACATTTGATCAACTCAAAGAATATCTAGCTAGGCCTCCAATTTTTGTGCCACCAATTCCAGATAGACCTTTATTATTGTATATCTCTACTATATCCACCACAGTAGGTTCTCTACTAGAAAAGCATGATGAGTCAGGAAAAGAACATGTTGTTTACTACATCATTCGCACCTTGGTTGATTATGAGCTTAATTATACTCCCATGGAGCACGCATGTCTAGTAGTAGTGTTTGCTTTCCAAAAGTTATAACATTATATGTTAAACCAACACACCTAGCTCACTTCTAAGATAGATCCATTGAAATATCTATTATCCAAGATAGCCCTCAAAGGTAGACTAGAGAAATGGGTCATGATTTTGAGCGATTTTGACATAGAGTATGTTGATCAAAAGGCTACCAAAGGATAAGTTATTGCAAATCAACTAGCAGAAGCTCCTATGACATATACAAACCCTATTCTCTCTAATTTTCCAGATGAAGGTGTTGCAAGTATGAGCAGTAAGTGTTGTCCTTGATGTCAACACCTAAGGTTAGCATCTAAGGAAGTTATTTGAATGAGTTTGAGCAAGTGCCTAAGAAGAATAGTGAAGTAAATAGTGATGCAGAGGCATCCACACTATAACCTTAGCATATAGCATGAATGTCTGCAGACCAACCTCATCATCATCATCTTCGCCATCATCATATTTCCCAAAACCACCAACAGCATCATCATATTTCGCGTTACACAGTCAGCATCATCATATTTCGGACACTCGCAATTATCCTCCTGCCGACTACTATTCACTTCCTCCGCCTTCCTCCTAACATCATCATGATATTCAGCGGGCGCAAACATCCTCCGGTTGCACTGTTCATCGGGCTCCAAACATTATCGTCATCATCATGATCCTCAACACTCCCTTCGTCAGCAGGATATCCAAATATCCGGTTGCTCCAAATATCCTGATGACGACCACCTTCAGCACCTTTCCTTCGATGCTCCGCTAGCCGACGACACAAGCAACAGCATCATGATCTGCTTTATCTGGGTCTCTCGAAACCTCCTGATGATGCTTCACACTTTCTACCGATGCCGATACTTAGCCACTTAACAACGGCAGGATAAACTCGCACAGGGGGATATCTCAATATCCTGATGACGATGACGTCATATCCTGATGATGATGACGTCATATCCTGATGACGATGACGTCACCCAATATCCTGATGACCTCTTCAACACTTAGTCAAAAAAAACCTGAACTTTCACTCCCGCATCTACTCGCGATACGCGGATGTTTGGCACTCCCGATAGATGATCCTGATGCCGATACATACACTTAGTATATGTCTGACTTAAAACATCCTGATGCACTCGCAACATGCAACTCCAACAGTTTCATGACCCGATCTGCTACCAGATGCCGATGCACTCCTCCTCGGCTCCTCCAGATGATGATCACCCCAATGCACTTGCACTTCATGCACTCGAAAGCGTCATGCTCTCCTTCACTTATCCGGATGACGATATCCGGACTGTCTGCAGGATATTCACCAAGATATCCTGATGATGCCGTCTTCACGAACTTCTTCACTTAGTGAAATTTCACTTCGCCGATCCTCCAGGGATGACCCGATCCAACTCAGGGTGATCTTCCACACTTCATCAACTCGAACTTATCAACTTGACCTAGCACATACTCATGCTAGGGTCTTCAACATCTGTCGACCGCGATTCTGCACACCTGCATGCAAACAAACAAACTACCACCTAACCTACTGTACATTACCATTCCACCGATCAGATGAGTCAACCGGTGGAATGGATCAGTATGTCCATGAAAACCTCTCAAACCAGCAAATCGATTACACAAGGAGATCAAACAGAATACGAAACAGGATCTTTATTGATTCAAAGATGCAATACAGTATGATGTTCCTCACACAGAACACTCAACCTCCTCTGCGCAATACAATACTATCAATCGATGATATCTCTCTGTCTGTATGTCCAATATCAACCGATCTCATGCTTATAAAGACTTTCCTACGAGTACTACTGACCCGACTCCAAGCGGCTGGGAGATCCCACCGAACATACATCATGACAGCTGTTATAACTAACTAGCTAAAAATAGCAAAAGCCTGGTCAGCATGATCTTATCACGATCAGCATGACCTTATTACATGCATTTGGTCTTAACAGACCTTCTTGGAAACATAAACAGGACCTAAACTACTAACTGACTTATCAAGACCAGCTGTCAGGTAGGTGCTCCTGCACCATACTCCCCAAAAGAAAAGAACTCATGTCCCATGAGTTTAGTATGTGGAAGTCCTCCACCTGTACACTTTGCCTTGTCAATAGGCTGACCTGCTCCAGCTTTGTCTGCTGCTGTCTCTTGGCTTCTCCAAGACTTCTGCACTGTAACTTGCTTTCTGGCAAGTAAATATGCATGCCTGTTGATGTAGGCCTTTCTCAGGTTATCTCTGTGTTTGTCAGATTGTCTGACCAGACCCTCTGTCTGAACTACCTCTTGAACTGCTGAAATGTTCAACTCTATCTTCCTGTCAACCTTGATAGGACAAGCAATAGTCCCAACTATGACAACATCCTTGTCATTCTTCTGAACTGGTTGCTGTTGGCACCCCTGTTTCTGAACCTGCTGCTGACCTCTGTCAGTCACAACTGAAACTTTCTTCAGCTTGTTGTCTGTAACAACTCCTTTCCCTGCAGTGTCCTAAACTGCCTCTATGCCTGCTCCTCTAGGCATCTGCACAAACTCCTTCTTTCCCATTAAAATGATTTGAGCTGCCTTCTGTACTGCAGCTTTTGCCTGCAATGGCATCAACTTAATAGTCTTCCCATCCTTCTTGATGGTGTAGGTATTAGCATACCCATCATACAGTACCCTTCTGTCAAATTGCCATGGTCTACCCAACAGTAGGTGACAACATTCCATAGGCAAAATATCACACAAGATTCTATCCTGATATGGTCCAATCTGGAAATCCACATATGCCTGTTCAGAGACAAAAAGTGATTGACTATCACTCACCCAAGATGCCTTGTAAGGGTGTGGATGTGGAATCCTTTCCAACTTCAGTTTATCCACCATTTCCTGGGATACCATGTTGTCTGTTGAACCAGTATCAATGACAACTTTACATACCTTACCTTTACTCTTGCATGTGGTCTTGAAAAGAGCTCTTCTTTGCATCAGATCCTTTGATGCCTGCAAACTAATTCTCCTTAACATCAGTGATTCTCCACTCTCTGGATATCCATAATTCTCAGGACCTTTGTTTGAACTCTGTGCACTTTCTTCGACTTTCTCTTCTTGTACCAGTTGTACTCTCTTGTCACTAGTCCTATCATTCTTGGATGATGAACCTTTGTTTTCTAGACATTTGAAAGATGGATGACCAAACTCTCCACAGGTGTAATACTTTCCTGAAAATGTAGTAGAACCTCTACCACCTCCAAATCTTCCTCTATTACCTTTCCATCCACCTCTGAAATCAGACTGTCCCTGTCCTTTACCAGTGTCTTCTTGACCCTAATTGGTTTGCTTTTGTGTAGGGGCTGCTCCTCTTCCCCTATGGTTTCCTCTTCCTCTCATGGACTTATCATGTCCTCTATTCATCTTTTCTTCAATCCTGATTGCCATTTGATAACAATCCTCCACATTCTTAGGGTTAGCTAACACTAACTCATCCTGTATGTTAAGCCTTAAACCAGCCAAGTATCTAGCCACCTTTTCTACCTCATTCTCATGATGACCAGATATCATACTCAACAGATAAAATTCCTCAGTATATGCTTTCACATCCCTGTCTTTCTGCTTTAAAAATTGCAGCTTCTTAAACATCTGGATTTCATAATCCCTTGGCAAGAATTTTCCCTTGATCCTTGCTACCATCTTATCCCATGAAGTGATCTTAGACTTCCCTTGTTTCCTTCTCTCAGATTGTACATAATCCCACCATACCAAAGCATGACCTCCTAACTTGGTCTTTGCAATCTTTACCTTCTGATCCTCAGCAACATCTTCACATTCAAAGTGATTATCAAGTGCAGCAATCCAATCTAACAACTCATCTTCATTCAAGCTTCCAGTATACTTGGAAACATCAACCTTTACCTTAGGTTTTTCACTCTGCACTGCCTTTAGCAGTTTTGCCAATCTCTGGTCTTCAGCATCCAGATCTTCAGCTACCTCTTCATACTCTTCAACAGTATCTTCCTCTTCTTCAGACTCACTGTCTTCCACTTCCCTCTTTTTGTTCTTTTCCAGGGCTGTCAGCCTGGCTTGAAGTGCTTCAGCAAGCTCCTTCATCTTCCTCATCTCTCTAGCATGTTTCTCCTTCATCTCCTGCAATTCCCTTGCAGTACCACTACCTTTAGGAGGCATTTTGTCAACCTCTCAATCACAACACAACTCAATCAACTCTACCTCTGCCCTTTCGGTGACAGAATCAACACACAACAGCCCAGACCTTTTTCTGAGCTCTGATACCACTATGATGCAGAGGCATCCACACTATAACCTTCGCATATAGCATGAATGTCTGCAGACCAACCTCATCATCATCATCTTCGCCATCATCATATTTCCCAAAACCACCAACAGCATCATCATATTTCGCGTTACACAGTCAGCATCATCATATTTCGGACACTCGCAATTGTCCTCCTGCCGACTACTATTCACTTCCTCCGCCTTCCTCCTAACATCATCATGATATTCAGCGGGCGCAAACATCCTCCGGTTGCACTGTTCATCGGGCTCCAAACATTATCGTCATCATCATGATCCTCAACACTCCCTTCGTCAGCAGGATATCCAAATATCCGGTTGCTCCAAATATCCTGATGACGACCACCTTCAGCACCTTTCCTTCGATGCTCCGCTAGCCGACGACACAAGCAACAGCATCATGATCTACTTTATCTGGGTCTCTCGAAACCTCCTGATGATGCTTCACACTTTCTGCCGATGCCGATACTTAGCCACTTAACAACGGCAGGATAAACTCGCACAGGGGGATATCTCAATATCCTGATGACGATGACGTCATATCCTGATGACGATGACGTCACCCAATATCCTGATGACCTCTTCAACACTTAGTCAAAAAAAACCCGAACTTTCACTCCCGCATCTACTCGCGATACGCGGATGTTTAGCACTCCCGATAGATGATCCTGATGCCGATACATACACTTAGTATATGTCCGACTTAAAACATCCTGATGCACTCGCAACATGCAACTCCAACAGTTTCATGACCCGATCTGCTACCAGATGCCGATGCACTCCTCCTCGGCTCCTCCAGATGATGATCACCCCGATGCACTTGCACTTCATGCACTCGAAAGCATCATGCTCTCCTTCACTTATCCGGATGACGATATCCGGACTGTCTGCAGGATATTCACCAAGATATCCTGATGATGCCGTCTTCACGAACTTCTTCACTTAGCAAAATTTCACTTCGCCGATCCTCCAGGGATGACCCGATCGAACTCAGGGTGATCTTCCACACTTCATCAACTCGAACTTATCAACTTGACCTAGCACATACTCATGCTAGGGTCTTCAACATCTGTCGACCGCGATTCTGCACACCTGCATGCAAACAAACAAACTACCACCTAACCTACTGTACATTACCATTCCACCGATCAGATGAGTCAACCGGTGGAATGGATCAGTATGTCCATGAAAACCTCTCAAACCAGCAAATCGATTACACAAGGAGATCAAACAGAATACGAAACAGGATCTTTATTGATTCAAAGATGCAATACAGTATGATGTTCCTCACACAGAACACTCAACCTCCTCTGCGCAATACAATACTATCAATCGATGATATCTCTCTGTCTGTATGTCCAATATCAACCGATCTCATGCTTATAAAGACTTTCCTACGAGTACTACTGACCCGACTCCAAGCGGCTGGGAACTCTCCAAGCGGCTGGGAGATCCCACCGAACATACATCATGACAGCTGTTATAACTAACTAGCTAAAAATAGCAAAAGCCTGGTCAGCATGATCTTATCACGATCAGCATGACCTTATTACATGCATTTGGTCTTAACAGACCTTCTTGGAAACATAAACAGGACCTAAACTACTAACTGACTTATCAAGACCAGCTGTCAGGTAGGTGCTCCTGCACCAAATAGTGAAGTGTTTTGCTCCACATATCCTATAGATTGAATATCTTTGTCTATAGTTTGGAAGTTATGATAAGGGATGTCTATAGTTGCTATGTTTCAAGTGTTGGCAAGAGACACTGTGTGGCTTCAAAAGTGTTGCCATTGATGGCAACAAAGTCTATCCCACACATCCGCAGTACATAATATGCCTATACTAGAAGTTACATTGAAGATTGTTTTGGTCTAGTGGACAAGAACAGAGTATGTAACATGGTCTGACAATCAGGTCCAAATCTATCAGATGGTGTAACTCAGTAAGTTACGAACTTGGACAACTCAAGAAGGGTATCATGACTATTCTATTCCAGAGATTTAGCCTCTGGTGATAAAGCATGAAAAAGATATGAGCATCTGAGTGTTGGGTTCAAGTCAAACAGAGCAGACAAAGGAAGAACTGACCGACAGAGTATCAGACTTCAATCTAGATGTGTAAAATGTGTTGACCAAGTAATTTGTGACATTGTATATTATTGGCTGACATGATTAATGATTTCTATGCCTAAGTTTTTGGTGTGCATCATGTATCAAGTATGAATTCAGCTGACAAAATAGTATTTTGCAAATATCCTAAGTGTTCTTGTTGTTGACTAGAAAGTTGTTTGAAATCCTTGATGCGCATATATATACCTGATGGATTCAAGCTTGTCGATGTATGTAGGTGATAAAAATATGAATTAAGTGCGAAGAAAAGTAGAGAGAAGTACGAAGGCAATAATCCAAGCTCAGAATTGGATAGAAGAGTGATATTGAGCAAAGGAAGAATGAAATGTGCTAGATCGGTATAATGAGCCTAACCAAAACTAAATTCTTGCATATATGGATGTTGTTCATCAGTTCAAATACTTTAGCATCATCTATAAGCATTTGTAGACAGTGAGTCTCTTGTAGGCAGTGAGCCTCTTGTGAGCAGTGTGCTCCGGCAGTGAGCCCTAATTGGCAAGTGCCATTTTGTACTCTTTTATTCTTTTAACAAAGAATACAATCTTGGGTTAATCACCTGATGGTTTTTCCCTTAACAGGGTTTCCACGTAAAAATTCTTGTGTTGTGTGTGTGTTAATTTCACTTATGTTCTTATGGTTGCTTGTGCTTTCATGTTTTGATATATCATTGAATATTGAGATAAGAAAATAAAAATAAGGATAACTGATTCACCCCCCTCTTAGTTATCTGCCGTGTTTCCAACAATTGGTATCAGAACCAAGTTCCTCTGAACAAGCCTAACAGCTTGAGGAAGATCTGGGAATCTCAATGGATGCTTATGGTATGAAAGAACAACTTAAGTCTGCCCTAGATGATCTTGAACAATCCCACTCTGAGGTCAATAATTTGAGAGAAAGACTCAAGGAAGCTGATGATTTCATCAATGAGCTAAAAGAAAAACTCAGTAATTCTATGAAAAAGAGAAAGGAACTACTCTAGAAATTAGCAAATTAGAATGAAGCCAATAATACTGATGAGGATCTGAATGAGAAAACCAAGCTATGTGAGAAGCTGTCAAAACAAGTCATTATGATAAGACATGAAATGGAATCAGGGGTTATGAAATTCACCCAAGAAATTGAAGAGAAGAGAAAGACTGAAGATAACCTAAAACAATCCCTCAAGGAGAAAATAGAGGACTGCCACAAAATGGACAGAATAATCAGGCATCTTGAATCTGATCTTGAAGAAGCCAGAGACAATGAAGAACAACTTGAGAGCCAGATAGACACTCTTAAACAAGATCTTCAATCTACAATGAATACAAAGAAAAATTCAAGATAACCTTAGCACAACTTGAAGTTCTTCTTGAAAGTCAAAAGAGCGTAGATGATAAGCATGGCTTGGGATATGAGAAAGGTGAAAGCTCTGGATCTGGTCAAAAGAACTTTGGATCAGGAAGACAATGAAATAGGCCTAGAAGACCTCTGGTAAGGCAACCAAATGCCCAAAGATATCCATCTTTCAATGGAAATTTCTTCAATTGCAAAAAATTTGGTCATAAAGCAACCTAGTGCAGGAACAGAATGAATCTGAACAATTCATCCTTCTCTGGTCAATGTTTTAGTTGCAAAAGGTATGGTCACAAATCTCATGAATGCAGAAATATGCAAATGAACAATTCTTTCAATGGTAGATGATTTACATGCAATAGAATAGGGCATATGGCTAATCAGTGCAGATCAAAAGGATATCAACCAAATAAGCAAAGAAATGTTGTGTGTTACAATTGTAATAAATCTGGTCATATAGCTAGATTCTGCAAAAGTAGAAATCATGATGAAAGGGGTTCGATAAAACATGATCAGAAACCAAACAGTAAAGGTAAAGTGAATGCAGACAAGATTCAAAAGGAGATGAGAAAGATTTGGATAAAGAAGAGGATGATGAATACTTGTGATGGATCCGCACCAGAATTTGGTGCTGATAATCCTTCTAGAAATTAAAAGGTGAGCTCTAGCTTAGGGGGAGTAGTAAAAAGAAGATCAAAATTCCCCCAGCCAGGTTGTAAGTGCCTGAATTTGGCACATTGAGTAAACATCTGATGTTACGGAGTAAAGGGTTCTTAGAGAATCCTCCAAAGAACTTTCATTCAGAATGTGAGAGGTCCGCATGAAGATTCAAAAGGTTTATGACCACTTGAGTAGATCCGGTTCCGGAAACCATCTAGTGTTAATAGAGCAATATGAATTGATCCGGTATGATCTGAAAATACAATATTCTGATCTACGGATCTAGAAGCAAGGTTATAAGGAAAATATGTGTTATCAAATCACTAAGATACTAGGTTGAAGATCCACAAGATGATTCATGAAAAGCTCATCTGATAAATAGGGTAACTGGATGACTTAAAGGTTGTACATTTATTACAATGACAAATTAGGTTTAGTGGAAGGATAAAAGGGTCTTCATTCACCATTTATCACACTTTACATTCAAAATGAAGAAGAGAGAAGAGCTCTGAGAAGAGATCCTGCAGAACATTCAAGCAGTCAATCAGAATTTTGATCTGACAGTTGCAACAAACCCTAAGGCGTAAAAAGGTATTTATTTCTACAAAATCTCTTCAATTTTTGACAATTAGAATGGCTACTCTGATGGTCGTCAATATCTCTGAAAGGCTGAGACCGAAATTCAAGAAACACCCTTACAAGTCTCTAGAAGTTGATCCCTTGGGTGCGTTTTCTAGTGTTCCACACGATGTTCTGCATATAGAATATATTAGGGTTTATATTCATGCAAACATCAAAGATTTTGGAGACTCAAAATTAATTGATATCTATCACAAACAATTAATAGATGAGAATTTGACCTTAAACCTGAATTCAAGACCATAAAGGACAAGCACTTTGAACATTGCATGCATTTCCCATGCTTTGCTGAAGACGAATGGGTCCAGTATGTTCTGAGTATGATGCATGATAACTTTATGTGGCTAATGAGCCCATTCAAGATAACCAAAGATGTCATCAAGGCCGTGACCGGACTGCATTCAACTAGTTGGGTGCCTGCACTTAGATCTATAAAGAACCAAATAGTAATTGATGCCACCAGATCAAAATATGACAAGAGAGCAATGACTATAGATGACATCATGGATCCAGATGTCAAGTTTGCTTTGATGATAATTGGTTACAAAATCTACCACTCAAGTAGGGAAAATTCTGTGTCCGGTACAACAATCTATGATGCTAATCAAATGCTGAAGGAAAATATAGATTACGATCTGTGTGAGCTTCTATTGAATCAAATGATGGAAAATTTGCAAAAGATCAAGAAAGATAAGAAAAACTCTTTCAAATATGGCAGTCTAATACTATGTATGTTTTTCTACTATATGAATGAGCTACCTAGATCAAAGGGTTGGGTCTGGCAAAGTGATAAACCTGTTGCAATTCAAATCAGAGATTACATGTATGGACTTGGTGATGCTCAAGCCCAAAACACATCTCTCTTGGGTTACTTCAAGAGTTTCCAAAACATGATGCATGCCAGAGAAAGAATACCAAAGTCAATAGTTGAGAAATACAAAGACATGGTCTACTTCATGGTTGACACAGATCAATGCCTAATGGAGGCAGTTGAGCCAAGAATTGTATGGATATGGGATATGCGGTCGATGAAAACATATTGGAAGTACATGTTCAGCACTTATTGATCCAACCCAAGGACACTGAAGTAGAAGGTTTGGCACCTTTGATGAGCTAAGCATAAAAATACACGTTGAATTAAGGGAGCCTGAGATCAAGAGGAAATTGAGGAAGGAAGTTGAAGAAATTGCCAAAAGGTTTGGCATAACAAAAGAGACAGTAGATGCTAATAGAGAAAAATTAGAGAAAGCAAAAAAAGAAAGGCAAGAAGCAAAGAAGGAAAGCGTTCCAGTGGAAGCCCCCTCCCGGACAAAATCTTCCAGGAGTTCTGCTCCTGTTACTCCTAAAAACTCAAGAACCACCAAACTAGAAGTCAAGCCATCCAATAAAGGAGAGAAGAGAATGAAGACCAAGGCTACAAGAACATATGTGAGCCAAAAGGATGATGAAGAGACAATATCAGATGAGGAAGTCAAGAGACTGAAGAAGAAAAGAATATCTAGAAAGTTATCAATAGTAAGAATGAGGAAGAGAAAATAGAGGAATTTGTTGAGAAACCCACTCTCTCAATTGAAGACATCATCAAAGCAATCGCTATGGATGGAAACTTGTAGCCAGTGATAGAATTTTATGATGAATACAATGATGCAGATAAGAGAATACTTGAAGAAGCAACTATCAGGTATTTGAACATCTACAACAAAGCCTTCATTGAAATAATTTCATTAATTCCTAAGAGCCTAGAAGAAGTACTAGAGCTGAGAAAAGAGAACACCAAGGCAAAAGACTTGGAGATCTGGGAGCAGATAGTGATACAGCTATGTCCTTCTATTACTCCAAAGAATATGAACATGGTTTTTAAGGATAGTAAAGATGAGTTCCAAAGCAAGGCAAGAATGAATAAGCTCATGCTCAGAGAAACTAACCAAATAGAAAATGAAACAAAAGAAATTCTCTGGAATGCCTTGAAGAGATTTAATCTTCCTATTGTAGAGGAAACAAATGAAGAGCCTTCTACCATGGATGTTGAAGGATTAAAAGTAATCAATGAAGAATTCTCTGACAAGGATGTCGAAGGATTAAAGAAAATAGATGAAGAGAAATCTGAGGACTTAGACTCCTCTGTTCTGGAAGAGAAAGTTCACAAAGCAGTAAACTCTGGTAATGTCACTTCTCCAAATCCCACAATTGCCAAGACAAATCTTTCGGGCACTAAAGAAGAAGAGGAAGGAAGAAGAGAAGAGAAGGAGAATCAAGAGAAAGAGAATAAGGCAAAAGAAGAAGAACAAGCAGAAAAGGTTGGTGATGACATACCCAAACCAGTCAGTTCTGATATCTCTAAAGAAAAGAAGTCTAAATCACCACAAAGAGAAATTGCAGAGACAGTGCAGAATTTCTTGGACAAAGAAATAATGGAGTTGGATGAACCTGAGTTGATTCAAGGGCCACTAAATTTGGACTCTCTCTCTCCGGTTCAGATAATGAAGATAGCATCTTTTTCTCGGGCCAAAGCAAAAGAAAAACTTCTAAAATCACACATGGAGGATAGTGAACTCTTGAATATTGCATCCAGTGTACTAGAGAAGATCATGCCTACATATCAAAAGGATGCATATGTCTCTCCATCCGGTAACTTGAAAAACCTGGTTAATTTTGTCAATTCTCATTTTGAATCTTTAGAAAGATCGGCAAAAACTAAGGTCCGGAAAGAGTTCTTTGGAAAAAGATTCAGTGAAGTACAAGGACTAATCAACAATGATAGAAGAACCTTATATATTGGCATAAAGAGCATTGAAAACACTCTTAAAGATGGAGGAGATATATAAATTTTGTTTATCTTGGCCTAGAGTTATAGAAGACATTGAGAAGAAGATAAAAGAGCAAGAAGAAAAATTGACAAACCTACCTCAGAAGTTTGATCCTATTACTATCTCTTTGGTAAACCAAGAATGTCAAGCTATTGTTATCATAAATGAAATAAAGAAATTGGTTAAGGAGAAGAGGCATCTGATGGATAGAGGGTGAACTTAGGGGAATAATCCTCCCTAAGTTAGAGGTATTACATGATGCTTTAACAGATGCTCAAAGTATAGCCTGGACCAGTAATCTGACAAATTTAAAGAGGGCAGAAGCAAATACATTTTTGATAAGTGGACACATCTCCATTTTGAATAGAATGAAGAGGAGTTGGGCCACAAAAATTGTATAGTTGAAGACAATCTTTGTGGATATACTTAAGTATATGTAAGTATAACATATGATTTATATATACACATGCGGCCATGTATATAATAGTTTTTGCACAATTTTGGTATGCGGATTCCACCCTTTACCATTGATGTCAAAGGGGGAGTGAAGAATAGTGAGAAATGAGGAATCCAGCAAAGGGGGAGCTCCGGTAAAGTAGTGTAAAGAAACAACGCACAAACAAAGGGGGAGTTATTGCGATACTTAGCCATTTTTCACTAAGTATTGCCATCAATGCCAAAGGGGGAGATTGTTGGCAAGAGACATTGTGTGGCTTCAGAAGTGTTGTCATTGATGGCAACAAAGTCTATCCCACACATCCGTAGTACATAATATACCTATACCGAAAGTCAGATTGAAGATTGTTTTGGTCTGGTGGACAAGAATAGAGTATGTAACATGGTCCGACAATCAGGTCTAGATCACTCAGATGGTGTAACTCAGTAAGTTGCAGACTTGGACAAGTTAAGAAAGGTAACATGACTATTGTATTCTAGAGATTTAGCCTCTAGTGATAAAGCATGAAAAACATATAAGCATCTGAGTGTTGGGTTCCAGTTAGACAGAGCAGACAAAGGAAGAACTGACCGACATAGTATCAAACTTCAATCCAGATGTGTAAAATGTGTTGATCGACTAATTTGTGACATTGTACATTATTGGCTGACATGATTAATGATTTCTATGCCTAAGTTTTTTGTGCGCATCATGTATCAAGTATGAATTCAGCTGACAAAATAGTATTTTGCAAATATCCTAAGTGTTCTTGTTGCCGACTAGAAAGTTGTTTGAAATCCTTGATGCGGATATATATACCCGATGGATTCAAGCTTGTCGATGTATGTATGTGATAAAAATATGAATTAAGTGCGAAGAAAAGCAGAGAGAAGTGCGAAGGCAATAATCCAAGCTCAGAATGTGACAAAAGAGTGATATTGAGCAGAGGAAGAATGAAATGTGCTAGATCGGTATACTAAGCCTAACCAGAACCAAATTCATGCATATATGGATGTTGTTCATCAGTTGAAATACTTTAGCATCATCTGTAAGCATTTGTAGACAGTGAGTCTCTTGTAGGCAGTGAGCCTCTTGTGAGCAGTGTGCTCGGGTAGTGAGCCCTAATTGGCAAGTGCCATTTTGTACTCTTTTATTCTTTTAACAGAGAATAAAATCTTGGGTTATTCACCCCATGGTTTTTCCCTTAATAGGGTTTCCACGTAAAAATCCATTTGTTGTGTGTGTGTTAATTTCACTTTTGTTCTTATGGTTGCTTATGCTTTCATGTTTTGATATATCATTGAATATTGAGATAAGAAAATAAAAATAAGGATAACTGATTCACCCCCCCTCTCAGTTATCTGCCTTGTTTCCAACATCAAGTTTGAGCCTCTGGTATGAAGATTTAAGTGAGTTATGTTCACCAGAGTAAAAACTATTTTTGTGTGTTCAATTGTGACAGGGAGAATGTATTCTACTCTACATTTCGCCGCATTTAAGTTTTACAGTCTGCAGTTTTGGAATTAAATTTGTAATGATGTTATGTGCCTCCATTTCAAATGGTTCATGATTTGGTGCTCCGCAAGTGATCTTTCCTTTATGATAATGGTCGACAGTAATGTTTAAGTGCTCTGATTTGAAGAATCTTTTGGATGGAATGGTTGAGGGTTGTGGTAAAGTTCTTGGTGATTTTAACGTGCTTGTGGATGTCCCTAGATCATGTTCCTACCTCTTGATTGGTCCACAAAGTGTAATCTAGATTGTGCATGAAGCATGTTCCTAAAGGTCTTAGTGTTAACACCAGTTTTAGCCGACTTGGTTGTTTTCACTACTTGTGATTATACTTTGGAGTTTGTGATAGTGTGTTATAGCGTGGAAGATTGCATTTGAGTCCCAACTAAGGCATGGTATAGTCCACATTCATTCTTCTCCTTCACAAATCCATTTAAGTCCAGACCTATTCTAATGTATGTGTGTATGCCGACCTTGGAGATTGTTCCAATGGTTGATGATTGTAATGCCGACCTTGATGTTCATACCAAGGTTGATCAATTGTATAAATACATGTAATAAAGTTGTGAATGATTGATGAGTATTAAGTACAAAGTGAAAAGTAGAGCAGAGCAGAGGAAATTTATTGTGCTTCAATGGAACTAAACCTTGGCATAATGTAGATGCTACTATCTTAGTTCACCAACTCTGGCAGTGAGCCACCCACCGGTAGTGAGCCCCTTCTCTTGGTAGTGAGCCGCTTCTTTTGCAATGAGCATTCTGGGCAGTGATCCTTGTTGTAAATTTTGATATATCATTTATATTGTGAGCTAACACTCACCGTGGTTTTTCCCTCGTTGGTTTTTCCATTTAAAAATATGGTGTCTCATGGGATGAATGTGTGAATGTGTTTAAGTTTCTTATCATATACTTTCATGGTTAAATCATAATTAAGTGGATAATGTGTTGATGTTTGAAAGAGGTTAAGTTTTTGCTACAACTGATTCACCCCCCTCTCAGTTGTCTTGTGCATTTCAACAATTGGTATCAGAGCAAGGGTTCCTCGAAAGAAATCCTAATAGCTTGAGGTAGATTTGGGATAGCGCACAAGAAGGAGTCTCCGTAGTTTGATGGAATGGACTATGCTCTATGGAAGGGATGAATCAAAAGTCATCTCATTTCTCTTGGTTGTAGTGTTTGGAAGATGGCTGAGAAAAAGTATACTATTCCTCAAAATGGTCCATCAGATGAAGATGAAGTCAAATAGGATGAGCTAATTGAAAGGCTAGAGATGCTCTATTAAATGCTCTATCCAATACAGGGTTGGTGAAAGTTATGGATCTAGAAACTACTCATGAGATCTGGGATAAGATGAAAAATCTGTATGAAGGAGATGATTCTGTAAAGATTGCAAAATTACAAAATCTGAAGGTGAAGTATGAAGCCTTGAAGATGAGTGATGATGAGAACATAACAATCTACATGCAAAAGGTTGATGAAATTGTCAATGGAATCAAAGGTCTTGGAGGAACTGTTGATGAAGATGAGGTTGTGTTGAAGATTCTTAGATCTTTGCCTAAATCCTACAGTCACAAGGTGTTAGCAATTGAAGAAGTTATGAGTGTGAACAAGATTACAAAGGATTAGTTACTTGGGAAGCTTACTACTTTTGAGATGAGAGAGTTCGACGATGCTTTGCTGAAGACTGAGATTGCTTTCAATGCCAACACTTTAGAAAATATTTCAAGAGCTCAGAAGTATGCTGTGGAATCTGATGTTGACCTTGATGAGATTGAAGCCAACTTTGTGGACAGAATGCAAAGAGGTACCGGTAAGTTCAAAGGCAAATTACCATTCAAATGCTTTTCTTGTGGCAAGATTGGTCACTATGCCTCCAGGTGTCCGAAGAGAATTGAGAGAGGTAAGAAGAAATTTAAAAGTAGACCTAGAACTATAAAGAAATGCTATTATGTTTAAGATCTTGATGATGATGGTGTGACAGATGATGAGTCTAAGGATACTAGTGCAAATAAATGCTTGTTTATTTCTATTAAGGAAGAACTTGTGTCTACTAATCCTGCTAGCTATGTGAAGGAAGAAAAACCAGTGGAAGAGAGTGCCATGTATGTCTATCAGGTTGAGAAAGATAAGGATGAATGGATTATTGACAGTAGTCACATCACATGATTGTTGATAAAAGTAAGTTTGTAAGTCTGGAGAAGTATGATGGAGGACTGGTTAGGTTTAGAGATAATGTAGCTGGTAAGATTTGTGGAAGAGGATCTATTTCTTTTCATGGTAAGCATAATACAGATGATGTTCTATATGTGAAGGGTTTAAAGCATAATCTTTTAAGTGTTGGTCTGATGTGTGACAAAGGATATGATCTAAGATTCAAGGACAATAGATGCAAGATCATGGAAAGCTCTGGAATAGTGATTGCTACTAGTAAGAAGGCTCATGGTAATGTTTATCATTTGAGAGGAACTAATGATTTTTGTTTATTGGCTCAGATAGAGGAGAGTTTGATGTGGCATAGAAGGATGTGTCATATCAATTTTGACAAACTGGTGAAGATAAGCTCAATACAAGCTGTAAGAGATCTGCCTAATCTTGTGAAGCCTACTAATACTGTTTGCAAGGAATGTCAATTGGGGAAATAGACAAGGACAAGTTTCAAAAGCAAAGAACAATTTTCTGTTGGATTGCTTGAGCTAGTACATACACATTTGTGTGGTCCTACAAGAACAAGAAGTCTGCAAGGAGAGAGGTACTTTATGTTGCTTATTGATGATTATTCTAGAATGACTTGGGTCACCTTTTTGAAAGATAAATCAGAAGCCCTAAATAAGTTCAAAGCTTTCAAGGCAATGGTTGAGAATGAGTTGGAGTTGAGAATAAAATGCTTAAGATCTGATATAGGAGGTGAGTTTACATCAACGGAATTCAACATTTTATGTGAAGAGCATGGGATAAAGAGAAAGTTGTCTACTCCTAGGACTCCTGAACAAAATGGAGTTGTTGAAAGAAAGAACAGGACAGTTCTGTTGGCAAGAGACACTATATGGATTCATGGTTGTTGTCATTGATGGCAACAAAGGTCATCCCACATATCCGCAAGTCATGATATGTCTCTACCGGAAGTCAGATTGAAGATTGTTGTGGTCCGGTGAACAAGAACAGAGCATGTGGCAAGGTCCGACAGATTGGTCCGGATCTCTCAGAGGAAGTGTCTTGGCACAGTGCGGATCTGGGGAAGTCAAGAGGACTATCTTGAGTAGTATATTCCAAGGATTTAGCCTCCGGAGATGGACAAGGAAAAAGATATGAATAGTTGAGTACCGGATTCCTGAGAGACAGTGAAAACAGAGGAAGAACTGACTGACAGAGTATCAGACTACTTTCCGGATGTGTTACAGATGATGATAAAGGTTGCGGAGGCATGAATCATGTTTGGCCGACATAATTGATGATATCTACAAGTATATGCTTGATCCGCATTGCTTGGTGAGCAAGGATTCAGCCGACAGAACTAAGTTTGTAAGAAACTAGACTGTTCCGGATGCCGACTAGAAAGGTGATGAAATTACTTGTGCGGATATATATAGAGGATGGATTTAGTTGTAAAGTGTGTGAATGTGGAGTGATATGCGAATAAGTCCAGAGAAAGAGCAGAGGTAGCCAAAAAGGATCTGGTATGTGAAAGATAGCAGAACAAACAACAGAGGAAAGATGAAGTGCAGCAGATCAGTGTACTGAGCCTAACCGGAACTGAACTCCAGCATATGCAGATGCTTCCAATCAGTTCAAGACTGTGATTATCATCACTTTGTAGACAGTGTGTCTTCTTGTAGGCAGTGGGCCTCTTGTGAGCAGTGTGCTCGGGCAGTGAGCCCTAATTGGCAAGTGCCATTTTTGTAATTTCCTATTCTTCTAACAGAGAATATTTCTTGGGTTAATCACCCCGTGGTTTTCTCCCTTAACAGGGTTTCCACGTCAAAAATACTGTGTCATGTGTTTCTTACTTCATGGTTAATGTTTTGTGTTTGATTTTATGCTGCTTCAATTAAAAGGAAAGTTCAATAAGAGAAATAATTAGGATAACTGATTCACCCCCCCCTCTCAGTTATCAACAATTGGTATCAGAGCTAAGTTCCTCCTAATAGAGCCTAACAGCTTGAGGAAGATCTGGGATTTCAAATGGATGCATATGGTTTAAGGGAGCAACTCAAGACTGCCCTTGAGGATCTTGAACAGTCAAATTCTGAAGTTAGTGAATTAAAAGAAAGACTCAAACAGGCTGATGAATTCATGAGAGAATTAAAAGACAAATTAAGTCTCTCTATGAAAAAGAGAAAGGAGCTGCTTCAACAGTTGGCAAGACAAAGTGAAGAAAGCAATACAAGTGAGGAATTGACTGAGCAAACCAAGTTATGTGAAAAGTTATCAAAAGAAGTCATTATGTTAAGACATGAAATGGAATCAGGAACTATAAAGTTTACTCAAGAGATTGAAGAAAAAAGAAAGGCTGAAGACAATCTAAGACAATCTCTTAAAGAAAAATCAGAAGAATGCCACCAGATGGACAGGATTATCAGACACCTTGAATCTGATCTTGAAGATTCCAAAGATAATGAAGGAAAACTTGAGGATCAAATTGCCTCTCTCAAAAGAGACCTTCAAACAGCAAATGAATATAAAGAGAAATTCAAGATAAGTTCTGCTCAACTTGAAGTTCTTCTTGGAAGTCAAAAGAGGACAGATGACAAGTATGGCTTGGGATATGAGAAAGGAGAAAGCTCCGGATCCGGTCAGAAGAATCTTGGATCAGAAAATCCAAGGAGCAGGCCTAGAAGACCTCCGGTAAGACAGCCAAATGCTCAAAGATATCCATCCTTCAATGGATACTGCCACAGCTGCAACCACTTTGGTCACAAAGCTAATCAGTGCAGAATGAGAATGAATCAAATTAATTCATCCTTCTCCGGACAGTGCTTCAACTGCAAAAGGTATGGACACAAATCCCATGAATGCAGAATTATGCAAGTAAACAAATCATTCAAAGGTAGATGCTTTACATGCAATAGAATAGGTCATATGGCTAATCAATGCAGATCAAGGGGATATCAGTTAAATATGCAAAGAAATGTTATTTGCCAAATCTGCAATAGGTCCGGTCATAATGCTAAAATCTGCAGAAACAAGAATCAGGACAAAAGAGGTCCGGTGTATAATCAGAATCAAGACAAGGGTAAACAAAAGATGAATGCGGATGAAGTTAGGAATCAGATGAGCAAGATTTGGGTGAAGAAAAGCTCAGAGAATGTAGAGGTTGGATCCGCACCAGATTCTGGTGCTGATATTTCTTCCGGAAATTAAAAAGTGAGCTCAGGCTCAGGGGGAGACTCAAAGAAGATTCTGTTCCCCCAGCCAAACAAGTTGTGCCGGATGTGGCACAAGATGCGGATTAAAGGGTTTGTAGATATAAGTCCTGAGATGCTTCAGTCAAGTTTTCAGAGGTCCGCATGGAGTTATGAAGAAGCTGTGTTCGATTAAGTTAGACCTGTTCAGGGAGGTGCTCCGGTATGATAAAGGATTACAAAAAGGTCCGGAGAGATCCGGAAGTGCACGATCTTGTCTTGCGGATTGGACAAAGTGTTTGGGATGTTCTTGTAATATGTTACCTAGATTTATTCATGATTTAAAGATCCGGATGATATTCAGTGATCAGGACTAATCCGGGATACTCCAAGCTGTCCAGACATGGTAAACTGGAATAATGCAGGTGAAGCATTTATTGCAGACAGATATTAGGGTTTGCGGAGCAATATAAAGGATTTCTCAAAAGTTATCTGCTCATTCTACACTTGAGAAGAAGCGAATAGTGGAGCTCTGCAACAAGGTTCATCAAGCACACCAAGGATCTCCTGCCAAAGCTATTGCATAAAGAAATCAATCCAACCACTCCGTGCAAACCGAAGGCGCATAAGGTATTCTTCGTTTTTCATTGCCTCACTGCAAATCTTTGAAGAATGGCTACTCCAAACATAGTTAAGATCTCTGATAGACCTCGCCCCTCATTCAAGAAACATCCCTACAAATCATTGGAGGTAGATCCACTAGGAGCCTTCTCTAGTGTTCCCCACGGAGTCTTACATATTGAAGATATTAGGGTTTACATACACGCAAACATTGAGGAATTTGGGGAATTCAAATTAAGAGACCTCTATCACAAGCAACTGATAGACAATGCTTTTGAGCTCAAACCAGAGTATAAGGGTATCCAGAAGAAACAATTTGAGCAATTCATTCATTTCCCTAGCTTTGAAGAAGATGAATGGGTCCGGTATGTACTGAGCAGGATGCATGACAACTTCCTTTGGCTAGATAGACCCTGTAAGATCACAAAAGAAGCAATTAGAGCAGTAACTGGTCTATACTCTTCCGGGGGGGTACCTATCCTCAAATCTGTCAAGAACAACGTTGTAACTGAGGCCACCGGATCAAAATATGATAAGAGGGCAATGACCATTGAAGATATTTCTGATCCGGATATCAAATATGCATCAATGATAATAGGATACAAGATCTATCACTCCAGCAGGGAGAATTCTGTATCCGGAACTGCAATATACACAGCATATGAAATGCTAAGAAAGAATGCAGATTATGATCTTTGTGAACTACTACTAAGCCAATTAATGGAAAATGTACAGAAAATCAAGAAAGACAAGAAGAACTCCTTTAAGTATGGTACTCTCATTGTATGTCTATTCTTTTACTTCATGAATGAGCTACCCGGAACAAGTGGATGGGTATGGCAGAATGACAAACCTGTTGCAGTCCAGATAAGAGACTATTTGCATGGACTTGGGGATGCAAAAGTGAGAAATACAGCTCTATGGGGATACTTCAAAAACTTTCAGAGCATGATGCAAGCAAGAGAGAGAATTCCCCAGTCTCTCATTGAGAAATACAAGGACTCAGTATGCTTTATGGTTGACACTGATCAGTGCCTAATGGAGGCAGTGGAGCCAAGGACTGTCTGGATCATGCCCATGGGGTATGAAGTTGATGAACAGATAGTAGAGCTGCATGTTCAACACATGCTAAGTCAGCCCAAAGATCCTAAGGCAGAAAGGTTTGGAACCTTTGAGGAGCTGAGTGTGAAATTACATGTAGAACTCAGGGAACCTGAGATTAAGAGAAAAGTGAGAAAAGAAGTAGAGCACATTGCTCAAGGCCTAGGCATCTCAAAAGAGGCACTTGATGCCAGCCGGGAAAAGAGGAGAAAGGCTGAGGAAGAAGAGAAAAGCAAAGAAAGTGCTCCGGTTGAAACCCCCACCCGGACCAGATCATCAAAGAGATCTGCACCTTCCACAACCAAAAGCTCAAAACCAGAAGTCCAGGCATCCGGTAAAAGATCCAAGACAAAAGCATTAAGGGCTTATGAAAGCCAAAAGGATGAAGAGGAAACAGAATCAGATGAGGAAGTAAGAGAAGTAAAGAAACAGAAGAAGAAAGGATCCGGTAAGCCCTCCACAGGCCAAGACAAGAATGAAATGGCAGAGGTAACTGTTGAAAAGCCCACTCTGTCACTAGAGAGCATAATCAAGTCGGTCACGGTGGATGGAAACCTTCAACCAATGACTGAATCCTATGATGACTTCAGTGAGGCAGACCAAAAGACTCTGCAGGAGGCCACAGTGAAATATCTTAACATATATAATAAGGCTTTCATTGAAATAATATCTCTTATTCCTAAAAGCCTAGAAAAGGAAATGGAAGTGAGGAAAAATAATGCTCATGCTAAAGATCTTGAGATCCGGGAGCAGATAGCTATTCAGCTATATCCTCAAATTGATCCCAAGACAATGAACATGATCTTCAAGGACTGCAAAGATGAGTTCAGAAGTAAAGCCAGGATGAATCAGCTCATGCTTGGTGAGACTGACAAAGTGGCACAAGAGACAGAAGAGATCCTCCGGAAGGCCTTCAAAAGGTTCAATCTTCCTGTTGTAGAGGACTTAGGTGCAGAAACAGCTGCTGATTTGGAATCTTCTGTTCCGGAAGAAGTGAGCCCTGAACAGACAAGTGAGGACTTGGGACCCTCTGCTCCAGAAGAAGTGGCCCATGAACAAGCAAGCATCTCTCCTCCGGTTTCCCCTACAGTCTCCGGATCCAAAGAAGAAGAGCAATTGCAGGAGAAGGAAGCAGTGGTGACAGACAAAGAGGTTGACAGTTCTAAGACTGCAGAAGAAAAGAAACATCTGTCTCCGGCAAGAGACACTGCACAAACTGTTCAACAATTTTTGAGCAAAGAAACTCTAGAGATTGATGAACCGGAGCTTCTAAAAGGTCCATTTGATTTTGACTCTCTCTCTCCGGTACAAACAATGAAGATAGCTTCATTTGCAAATGCCAAGGCAAATGAAAAGCTCCTGAAGTCTCATATGGAAGACTGTGAGTTGATAGAGGCTGCTTCCGGAGTACTTGTAAAGATCATGCCATCAATCCAGATAGATCCGACAGCCTCCACTTCCGGTAATCTAAAAACCTTAGTCAGCAGTATTGATACACATTTTAATTCTCTAGAAAAATCAGCTGAAGAAAAGGTCCGGAAGGAATTTTTGGATAAGAGATTTTCTGAAATATTAGAATTAATCTCTAAGGATAGGAAGATTGTAAGCATTGGAATAAAGAGCTTAGAAAATGCTCTTAAGGATGGCGGTGACATCTACAAATTTTGTATATCTTGGTCAAAGGCAACAGCAGCAATTGACAAGAAAATAAAAGAGGAACAGGACAAGCTTCAAAGCTTATCTCAAAGTTTTGATCCTCTCTCTTCCTCTATAATAAATCAAGAATGTCAGACTATTGCAGTCTTGAATGAAATAAAGAATCTTGAGAAGGAGAGGAAGAACATTACCAACCGGATGGGAGAACTTAGAAGGATTATAGTCCCTAAGTTGGAAACTATGCATGAGGCCATCAGTGATGCCCAGACCACCGCCCATACAAAAGATCCGACAGATCTCAGGCGGGCAGAAGCTTTTGCATTTTTGTTGAGTGGTCACATTTCAATCTTGGACAGAATGAAGCTAAGTTGGGCTACTAAAATGGTTCAACTGCAGACATCCTTTGCAGACATTCTGCAGTATATGTGAGTATGTAAATATGCGGCTATATATAGAAAATTTTTGAAAATTTTGGTGTGCGGACCCTACCCTTTGCCATTGATGTCAAAGGGGGAGTGAGGAGCAGTGAAAAATGAGGAATCCAACTCAGGGGGAGTTCCGGAAATTGTATATAAAGACAGAGCATCAGCAAAGGGGGAGCATAGTGTAAACACTTAGTCATTTTTCACTAAGTGTTGCCATCAATGCCAAAGGGGGAGATTGTTGGCAAGAGACACTATATGGATTCATGGTTGTTGTCATTGATGGCAACAAAGGTCATCCCACATATCCGCAAGTCATGATATGTCTCTACCGGAAGTCAGATTGAAGATTGTTGTGGTCCGGTGAACAAGAACAGAGCATGTGGCAAGGTCCGACAGATTGGTCCGGATCTCTCAGAGGAAGTGTCTTGGCACAGTGCGGATCTGGGGAAGTCAAGAGGACTATCTTGAGTAGTATATTCCAAGGATTTAGCCTCCGGAGATGGACAAGGAAAAAGATATGAATAGTTGAGTACCGGATTCCTGAGAGACAGTGAAAACAGAGGAAGAACTGACTGACAGAGTATCAGACTACTTTCCGGATGTGTTACAGATGATGATAAAGGTTGCGGAGGCATGAATCATGTTTGGCCGACATAATTGATGATATCTACAAGTATATGCTTGATCCGCATTGCTTGGTGAGCAAGGATTCAGCCGACAGAACTAAGTTTGTAAGAAACTAGACTGTTCCGGATGCCGACTAGAAAGGTGATGAAATTACTTGTGCGGATATATATAGAGGATGGATTTAGTTGTAAAGTGTGTGAATGTGGAGTGATATGCGAATAAGTCCAGAGAAAGAGCAGAGGTAGCCAAAAAGGATCTGGTATGTGAAAGATAGCAGAACAAACAACAGAGGAAAGATGAAGTGCAGCAGATCAGTGTACTGAGCCTAACCGGAACTGAACTCCAGCATATGCAGATGCTTCCAATCAGTTCAAGACTGTGATTATCATCACTTTGTAGACAGTGTGTCTTCTTGTAGGCAGTGGGCCTCTTGTGAGCAGTGTGCTCGGGCAGTGAGCCCTAATTGGCAAGTGCCATTTTTGTAATTTCCTATTCTTCTAACAGAGAATATTTCTTGGGTTAATCACCCCGTGGTTTTCTCCCTTAACAGGGTTTCCACGTCAAAAATACTGTGTCATGTGTTTCTTACTTCATGGTTAATGTTTTGTGTTTGATTTTATGCTGCTTCAATTAAAAGGAAAGTTCAATAAGAGAAATAATTAGGATAACTGATTCACCCCCCCCTCTCAGTTATCAACAAGTTCAAGAGGCTACAAGGATAATGATGATGGAAGCTAACCTACTGGAAGTGTATTGGAGAGAAGCTATACATACTGCTATTTACATTCAAAACATAGTCCAAGTCAAAGGTAATGGTACTAAAACTCCTTATGAACTGTGGTATGGCAGAGTTCCTATAGTGAAATATTTCAAAGTTTTTGGAAGCAAATGTTATATCAAAAGAGATGAAGAGTTAGGAAAGTTTGATGCTAGGTGTGATGGAGTTTTCCTTGGATACTCTACTAAGAGTAAGGCCTACCGGTGCTACAATAAGAGACTGGGAAAGATCATTGAGAGTGCTAATGTGAAGGTTGATGAGGATAGAGAAATAATATCATATCTGAGTGGCTATGAATTAGATAAACCTGCTATTATAGTCAATGAAGAAAAGGTGGAACAAAAGGACAGTCAAATTGAAGAAGAAAAGGCTCCATGAAGTGTTGTTAAGACTCCCAAGTATGTAAGGATTAATCATTCTAAAGATCGGATTATTGGTGACAAAAGCAAAGGGGCATTGACAAGGAAAAGAGTTGCAGAGGAATAGATGAACTACTATTTACTTTCAAAAATTGAACCTAAAATTATAAGTGAAGCCTATGAAGATGAAAGTTGGATAAAAGATATGGAAGAAGAGTTGATGCAGATAGAAAAGAATCAAACTTGGCAATTGGTCCCTAGACCTGCTGATAAGAATGTGATTGGAACCAAATGGGTTTTCAGAAACAAGATGAATGAAAATGGAGAAGTTGTAAGAAACAAAGCAAGAGTAGTATGCAAAGGATATTCTTAGGTTCAAGGTATAGACTTTGAGGAGACTTATGCTCCTGTGGCAAGGTTTGAGGCAATAAGGATGTTTTTGGCATTTGCAAGACACAAAGATTTCAAAGTGTATCAAATTGATGTGAAGTCTGTATTCATGAATGGAGAGCTGGAAGAAGAGGCTTACATTGAACAACCGGAAGGATTTCAGTCATCAAACCAAGGTGACATGGTGTGCAGATTGAAGAAATCCCTATATGGATTCAAGCAAGCTCCCAGAGCCTAGTATGCAAGGTTGGATAAGTATTTGTTGCAATTAGGGTTTAGTAAAGGTACTACAGACAGTAATCTATACTTCAAAATTAATGATGATCAAATTCTGATTATTGTGGTCTTTGTTGATGATATTATCTTTGCAGGCAATGAAGGTATGTGTAAGAAATTTCCAGAGGAAATACAAAAGGAGTTTAAGATGTCTATGTTTGGTGAAATGAATTTCTTTCTAGGACTGTAGATTACTCAATCAAAAAAAGGAATTTTTATTTTTTAGTCCAAGTATGTGAAAGAGTTATTGAAGAAGTTTGGAATGGAGGATTCTAAGCCAGTATGTACTCCTATGGTAACTGGTTGCAAGCTGACCAAGAACGATGAATCGCCTAAGACTGATCAGAAAAAGTATAGGTCTATGATTGGAGGACTACTTTATCTAACCCATACCAGACTAGACATAATGCATGCAGTCTGTCTTGTGGCAAGATTTCAAGAAGATCCCAAAGAGTCACATGTGATGGTAGTCAAGAGGATCATGAGATATTTAAAAGACACTTTAGACCATGGATTCTGGTATCCCAAAGATATTGATTTCACTCTTAGTGATTATACAGATGTAGATTGAGCTGGAGATGCTAATGATAGAAAAAGTACAAGTGGAGGTGCTTTCCTCTTGGGTAATAGATTGGTTTCATGGTTATGCAAAAATCAAGAATTAGTTTCTTTGTCTACTGCAAAAGCAGAATATATTGTTGCAACATGTTATTGTACTCAAGTACTTTGGATGAAGCAAACATTGAAGGATATAAGAGTTATGTATGAAGAACCAATTTCAATATTTTGTGACAACATAAGTGCCATAAACATTTCAAAGAATCCAGTGATGTACTCAAGAATAAAGCATATATCAATAAGGTATCACTTTTTGACAGAAAAGGTAACAGAGAATGAAGTAAATATGGAATATGTGTCTACCAAGGATCAAATTGCAGATATTTTTACAAAGCCTCTACCTAAGGATACTTTTCAATATCTTAGGGAGAAGTTAGGGGTTATTACCCCTCTTGGTCTAAACTAAGATGCATGAGAAGTGCATCAGTCCAGTGGTGTCCAAGGTTTCATTTTTTATCTAGATTGATGTTTTGAAGGCTACCTCTCAGGGGGAGTAGGTAGATGTTGATATGAGTTATTGATAAAGAGCAGTAAGTGTTGCAGTGTTGCTAACAAGGGGAGTTATGCAGTAAGGAAAAAGAAAAAGGTCTGGCACCCTTTGCCATTGATGTCAAAGGGGGAGAGAAGTTCACATGAAAAACCTAAGGAGAAAGTTGCAGTCAGAGAAAGCATAAAGTGAGGGGGAGTAAAGAAGCAAAGCAAGTTTGCATGTCTTGATGGTTTTTCACATCATGTGTTGCCATCAATGACAAAGGGGGAAATTTTTGCAAGTATGAGCAGTAAGTGTTTTCATTGAAGTCAACACCTAAGGTCAGCATCTAAGGAAGTTATTTGAATAAGTTTGACAAGTGCCTAAGAAGAATAGTGAAGTGTTTTGCTCCACATATCCTGTAGATTGAATATCTTTGTCTGTGATTTCAAAGTTATGATAAGGGATGTCTATAGTTGCTATGTTTCAAGTTTGAGCCTCCAGTATGAAGATTTGAGTGAGTTCTGTTCACCAGAGTAAAAACTATTTTTCTAAGTGTTCAATGGTGACAGTGAGAATGTATTCTACTCTACATTTCTCCGCATTTAAGTTTTACATTTTGCAGTTCTAGAATTAAGTTTGTAATGATGTTATGTGCCTCCAGTTCAAATGGTTCATGATTTGGTGCTCTGCAAGCAATCTTTCCTTTATGACAGTGGCCAACAGTAATGTTTAAGTGCTCCAATTTGAAGAATCTTTTGGATGGAATGGTTGAGGGTTGTGCGAAAGTTCTTGGTAGTTGTAATGTGCTTGTGGATGTCCCTAGATCATGTTCCTACCTCTTGATTGGTCTACAAAGTGTAATCTGGATCATGCATGAAACGTGTTCCTAAAGGTCTTAGTGTTAACACCAGTTTTAGTCGACTTGGTTGTTTTCACTACTTGCGATTATACTTTGGATTTTTTGATAGTGTGTTATAGCATGGAAGATTGCATTTGAGTCCGAGCTAAGGCATGGTATAGTCTGCATTCATTCTTCTCCTTCACAAATCCATTTAAGTCCAGACCTATTCTAATGTATGTGTGTATGCCAACCTTGGAGATTGTTCCAATGGTTGATGATTGTAATGCCAACCTTGATGTTCATACCAAGGTTGATGAATTGTATAAATACATGTAATAAATTTGTGAATGATTGATGAGTATGTGAAGATGCAAAGATAAGTGCAAAGTGAAAAAGTAGAGCAAAGCAGAGGAAATTTATTGCGCTTCAATGGAACTGAACCTTGGCATAATGTAGTTGCTACTGTCTCAGTTCACCAACTCTGGAAGTGAGCCATCCACTAGCAGTGAGCTACCACATTGGCAGTGAGCATTCTGGGTAGTGAGCCTTGTTGTAAATTTTGATATATCATTTATATTGTGAGCTAACACTCACCATGGTTTTTCCCTCATTGGGTTTTCCACGTAAAAATCTGGTGTCTCATGTGATGAATGTGTGAATGTGTTTAAATTTCTGATTATATGCTTTCATGGTTAAATCATAATTAAGTGGATAATGTGTTGATGTTTGAAAGAGGTTAAGTTTTTGCTACAACTAATTCACCCCCCTCTCAGTTGTCTTGTGCATTTCAATAGAAGGGATATTCAATCTTTCTACCTTAGTTGAATGGAAACTATACTTTGATGGTCCCTACACCCAGCATGGTTCAGGAGCTAGTATCCTCTTCATTACACCATAGGGTGATTGCATTCCAAAGTCATATCAGCTAGCTTTTCCTTGCACCAACAACATTTCTGAGTATGAAGCTCTCCTTACAGGACTTCGCCTAGCAGTCCAATGGAACATCAAACAACTACAAGTTTATGGTGATTCTTAACTAATCATTAGACAAGTTACAGATGAATACCAAATAAAAGATGATAAGTTGATGCCCTATAAAAGAATGGTTGATGACTACAAGAAACATTTTTCTACTCTCTTTTACACAAATCCCCAAGGTGAATAACAATGTTGTCGATGCTATGGCTATTGTTGGGTCTCTCTTGGGCATGCCTACAAATACTCAACATTATGAATTCTTAGTCAATCAATTGTTTGTACCAGCCATTGATGTTCCACTTACTGAAATTATCTGTGAACTTGTTGGTCCCAATTCTCCCTAGTACCAAGATATCTATGAATACCTCCATGATAACACTATCCCATCCAACCTTATGTCTACCCAATGCAAAACCTTCATTCGTCAAGCCTCTCATTTTACTATCCTTGGTGACACCTTATACCATAGGAGTCTCGATGGTATCCTCCTTAGATGTCTCAACTCAAAAGAAGCTAACGTTACCTTATGAGATGTACACAAAGGTGTCCGTGGATCACATTCCACCAATCCTAACATATCTAAGAAGTTGCTTTGCACAGGTTATTATTGGCCTACATTAGAACAAAATGCATCTCATTTTTCCAAGAAGTGTCTTCAATGCCAATAGCATGGAGTTTGATTCATGCACCAGCAGATCAGCTACAAACTGTTACTACTCCATGGCCTTTTTCATAGTGGGGACTCAACCTCATAGGTAAAATTCATCCATCCTCTTCCAATATCCATAATTTTATCATTACCGCCACTGAGTATTTCATGAAGTGGGTAGAAGCTATCCCCATGACCTATATCACTGGCAAACAAATAGCTAAGTTTATCCTAAACTATCTCATTTGTCAGTATGGTATTCCCTAGCTATAGCAACTGATAATGGAAGACCCTTCAAAAACCAAGATGTATGTGCCTTGTGCACCCAGTACCACAACCAGCATTGCTTCTCCACTCCATACTATCCACAGAGTAACAGCCAAGCCGAGGCTTCCAACAAAACCACATTGAAAATCCTAAAGAAAATAGTTAATAAAGATGGTTGCGATTGGAATTTGCAACTCAATCCCGCCTTATGGACCTACCATACTAGTATCAGAACTCCAACCGGTGCTACTCCATATGCCTTAGTCTATGGCACCGAATCCATTTTACCTATCAAGGTCGAGATCCCATCTCTTAGAGTTTCTATGTAGCATCTTATTGATGAAGAGGAGTACAGAATTTCTAGATTGCATGAGCTAGATTTACTGGATGAGAGGCATATCACAACACTTAATCATCTTCACATCTATCAAAACTATCTCCATCATAACTATAACAAGAAGATCAAGGAAAGATGGTTTCAAATAGGTGATCTTGTCCTTAAGGAAAATCAAAGAAACCAACAAGATCAAGACAAGAAAGGAAAGTTTGAGCCTAATTGGTTGGGTCCTTTTGTTGTCATAGCAGTTTATGGATCAGGAGCTTACACTTTGTCAACACCTGAAGGCATTCCTCTAGATGAACCCATAAACAATCTTCATCTTAAGAAGTTCTATGCTTGATCCTCAGAGTATCCCTAGAAAAAATACAAAAAAATAGAAAATCCAAAAATAAAATAATCCGTCCTCTGGTGAAAACCTAGTAAATAGGCGCCTTAGATAAGTATCATAGTGAAAACCTAGAAAATAGGTGCTATGTGTAGAGTTAGCATCCACCATTTATTAAGTCTTACATCCATCTCATTCCATATCAACTCATAATAAAATCCCCATCCATCCATATTGACCTTTTGCATTTCCACTTTCCCATCTATCATGGTTTGGAAATTGTCAGTGTCAATTGTTCATCCATAGTTAGTCCATCCATTGTTCTCCATAATAAAACATCTACCTAAATGGGGAACGTTCTCCTTAGCCTAGGTCTAAGAATGGATCCTTTTTCAAGGTATGATCACATCATCCCTCACCATCCCACATCATAATCACCAACAAGAACTACATATCATCATCATCATCTTAATGTGCCTTAATATTGTGGATACATGGTATGTAGGTAGTCTAGAATATGAAGGAAGTATCCAGTACTCAGGTACATAAGATGTCATAATTTCATTCAAACACCCTTAACCATCCCACATCATCATCATCATCAACAAGATCTACATATCATCATTACCTTCATCTTAATGTACCTTGATCTCATAGATACAGGGTATGTAGGCATTGTGGAGTACGAAGGAAGTATTTAGTACTCAGGTACATAAGATGCACCCATCCTCCATCCTAATCCATAATAAATTCAAACTTTCACTCCGTCCATCTATCACAACCCATCCTATCACCCCAACTTAACTAACTCAAGCAGAAAATGAACTATGCATCCTTTTGAAAGCTCAAGCACTTATCAAACTAGAAGCAAAAGACTACTCTTAAAGCAATATGCTTGCCCACATACTGCTTGCCACATCTTCTACAATCCATCTATCCTAGATCCAAAGCCTTTAACAGACATATCATTCCTACAATAAGACCCAATCTACCATGAGCACCCTCTTTGGCAAGAGAATATGTTGGTTGTGTTTTTGTTTTATTAGTCAATCAATTTCATTTTGGTTTATCTTTTGTTCCTTTCTAATACTTACTCAAGACTACCTTAATTTTTTCTATATCTTAGTATGTTGTGATATAGTATGGATTGTGGCATGATCATTTGCTTTTGTATGCTATGCTTGTGGGATGAGCTTATTATCCTACTAGGGATAATATTTATCTTGTTTGTGTTGGAATTAGTATCTTGCATATCAATATCTTTTGCATCTAAGGTTCTATGAAGGCCTTATGTGCATTAAGATAATTCTACACTAAGACTATTTTCCATTCACATTATCCAACAAGATTCTATTATGTCTAGTAGATGTAAGTTCAATCCATTTCTTTGTAGAGTCAACGTCCTCGCATTGGATACATCATCACCTTAGTATTATATACCCTAGTGCATAATATCCATATGCTATATCAAAAATAAGGATTGCTCTTTATAAATTTTAGCATAACCATTGCAGCTTCCTATTCATCCATATATCCATATATCCTAATAATATCATAGTTTTCATACAAAGATCGGTCAATTATCATCTTCCTCTATTCTAAATCATTTCTTCTATCCATGCTAACATCATCAATGTCTTCTTCAAAATATGCAAACCATCCATGTTAGGCATCATGATCATAAACATCATAGTATATGATCACATAAATCCATGATCCTAATATATATCATCTCATCCATACATCTATAAGCATATAAGCATCATCCTAATATATCCATAGAATATAAGACATTATAGTAAACCGCATCATCATATACATCCATGATCATAATATGTGTCATCGAATCCATAACATCATCATCATATGTCATCAAATATAAGCATCTAAACATCCATAGCATATAGAAGTAAATCATCAAACATAAGCATATAGACATCCATAAAATCATCATACGCATGACTCATCAATAGACCATCACTAGAACATCATGTACATCCCATATGGGTCATCAAAATTTACATGTCTCATCATATATATCAAAAATAGGTCAATATAGTACAACAAGGCTAACAAAGAGCCATCAAAATATACATCAAAGCCCACAGGCATCATAGTCTCAAGTAATACATAAAAGATACATCATAGAATACAATAGCTCTATCCATGACTATGGGTAGAACTCCCTATTGAGTGATGTCCCTAGGCTCCACTTGTATCGGGTGGAGGCCCTCCTACTGATGGTTCTCATGGTGGACCCATAACAGAGCCCCCTGATCTCCTAGAAGAGGATACCCTTGACCTACTCCTCTCTTGGAAGCTCAGTTGTCGTTGCTCTACAGGCACTGCACAATAATAGAGCCCTCTATAATACTTTGCCTCTCAACTCATGTTCAGCTCACCCTGAACACATGTCGGCTCTCTAACCAATGTAACCGTGGCCTGGTCTATCCCCAGGGTTACTCATGTTAAGTCTCTCTCTACCATCATCCTTTGTAAGGATGCCTCTGCTCTCTGTCTGGCTAGCACAACGGCATCCCACTTTGCAATCATCTGTGCTAGTGCTCCATCATCTACACCCTAAGCCTGTCTCAACTCCACTCTCACTGCATCCCTCTCCAATCTAACTCTGTCATCCCTCAGCTCCAAATGGGTACAGCATGATGTCTCAGCCTCCAGTAGTCTCTGCAGGTGCTCTACCTTGGTCTCTCCCTGAGGGACAACCTATTGTTGTCCTACTCCCTCTCCCATCTAAATCTCAAATTGATCTGGAGCTTGAGGTACATCCTGTCTAGCCTCTACCTACTATGCATCCTGTACCTGCACCTACCTCTATCACCTCACCCTATGAAGTCTATCCTCCTGGCCCCTATCTCCCCCACTGCACCTGATATAGTCAATCGTGTCGGTCTTTGAGTCAACTATACTCTGGAGTAGTGTCAGGATCTTTATCTTCTAATATCCACTATCATGCAACTAGGGTAAGCCCTCTAAGCTCCACCAAATCTATCACTCCAACTATCTCTAGACCCCAAGCTCCTATCTCTATGCGTGTCCTAGCAAAGATAGATCCCCTAGAGGCTCAGGCTATCGCAAACCAAACTGTCTGAGTACTCTCTCAGGGAGGTACCTCTCTATGTCATATATGCTACATCAAAAAATATATATACCTTGTCGATAGTAAGTCAGATACTCTGTATCATCATCCCAACTATCACAATCACACCAAGGTCTCTAGATAAATGTACCCACCTCATCAAGTTGTCGCCTCCAGTAGGTAAGTGCACCTAGTCATTAATGTGTCAAAGCACCATCATATAAGTGAAAAAAAGGCTCACCATGATGTCTCTGATGAGGAAAGATTTGTCTAGTAACAACAATGTGCTCCCAAGCCCATACATGAAGTAAGGTCACATCTGTAGAGAGACTCGTACCAAATCTATAGGTACAATCGTGCAAATCATGATACACCTGGCCTAACACATAGGGCCCCATGCATATCTAGTGCCATAGGTAAACATCCCCTCTAACACAATGCCCCATCCAACAAAAAGTCCACGCAAGTGCCTGTCAGGTACTAGTACACCACCAATCAACGACACAACTACAAGTTGAATCCTATCACATAGCCATCACATCTGGCTACATCTAATCTCATGGTCCTCAATACCCAAATCTGGTGTCATGAACACTCACATCAGAGCAAACTCACCCAAGTCAGTATCATAATCAACTTGTACTACATGGATCAAAATCCTTAAAATGCACCAGAAATCCTCCAAAGTAATAGTGGCCTCCCCAGTTGGTAAGTAAAAAGAGCTATGCTCACTATGCCATTGCTCAACTAGTGCAATCATCAGTGCCAAATGTGTGTGAACTAGAGTAATATGCACAACATGCCACAATCCCATGATCTCCAAGAAAAGCTCCTCCTCATCATCCAACTCAGTAACAAGCGCTAGATCTACGGGATGTCGCTCTCTCTATATCAATGGTGATAGATCAACCTACATCTAAACAAATTAACTTGTCAAATTTTTCAAAACTTGCAAAAACCTAACATTCTGTTGTCTTAGCCAAAAGTGCATTCCTTCTAGCCAGAGGCATGTCTCTGTTGCTCATATATGCATCACTGTTGACTAGAAGCACGTCACCTTTTTACCAAAGGTGTGCCGCTGTTGACCACGTGCGAGCCCTTTTTCAAAGGCACATAACTATTGACTAGAGGTGAGCCTTTTGACCAAAGGTGGCACAAGCTCTACAAAACCTATTTTCTAGCCATAGGCTAGCCATTTTTTCCAAAGGCGCAGTTGCACACTTCAAAGGCAAGTTGTTTTCCCAAAGGCGCATCCCAACTAGCCAAATGCATAGTTTTATCCCTAGCCCACTTTTGGTTACACCTAGTTCCTACCTTCATAAATGTGCTTAATAATTGCACCTAATGGCTAAGTTAGGAGAACATACCATAGTTGGAGCCCCCTTCAATCATCCGTAGGTCCTAACTCACTCATTGCAATGCTCGTGTCATGGAATCCCAGTCATCTCTGCTCTCGAAGTCTGTTGTAAGCTCTGAAAACTCAAAATGCACTAGAAGACAAAGAGCTCTAGATTTTCTAAACTCTGAGGATGCAAATGAGTTGAAAGTGACCCCTTGGGCCCTACTTATAGCATCCCAACCCTATTTATTCCCTCCCATTGTCTTGTTTTTCCATCGTGTCAACCTTATTTCTCCATCATGTCAGCCTCCAGCCTCCAATCTGGTTCTTCTTAGCCTTTTTCCATCGCATTGCTATCTTGGTTCTGCTAGTCACAAGTCAACCTAGTCCTTCTGTCATTTGGACCCTGGTTTTCCTCTCGAGGGGGCATCCTCCACTAGTTACACTATGGTATAGTTGTTAAATCACACCATCATCAGTATTTTCTTTGAAACGACGTTGTAAAATGCATTGTCTCAAAGAGGGGCAAAATGTAGACACCTAAAAATGACCATCTCATTATTCACCTTGCATACATCAATTTCGTCTAACACAACTTCATCTAACATTAATTAAATAACTTGATTATTTAATTAATTTCATCAATTTCTTCTTATTCTCCTAAATCCAACATTAATTGAATAAATTCTATTTATTTATATAATTTCTTTAATTCATTAAGGGCGGGGGCCCTAGCTCGATTGGCTAAGTAATTTTGTTTCCATAAAGATGGCCATGAGATCCAATCTCTCCCCCCGTCCCTGTGGTACCAGAGGGCCTGTCATGCCAACATCACTAGTCACGTGAAAAAAGTTTACCAGGCACAACAAATAAAAAAAATTCATTAATTCACCCCTTTATTCCTCTATTCTCCCATTAATTAAATAAATCAATTATTTAATTAATTCCATATCTTAATTCCTCCTATCCATAAATAATTAAATAAATTTAATTATTCAATTAACTAATTATTCCTCCAAAATTAAATAAATTATTCCAAATTTATTTAATGTTGACTTTTCTATATCTTCTAAATAAATAAAATTAATATTTTATTTATATCTTCTTATTCTTCCATCATGCACAATAAATTAAATAATTCTATTTATTTAATTTCTAATTATCTTTTCAAATCTTCCAAAAATATCATTTTTCTCCATGCACACAAATTAAATAATTTATTATTTAATTTTATTCAAAGCATGTCAAAAAGTAAATCAAAAGTTGAGTTAATTGGCTTTTAAATCTTTGTTTTTATCAATCAAGTCATAAAATAGAAAAAATCATTCTATTTTTATGAAATCAATCTTATTTTTAGCCAAGAAAGTAATAAACTCAATAAAACATCTTTTTGCATGAACACATGTCGTGTGCATGTTCCTTCATTTCTTCTCAATTTATCTCATCTGTCCATATCATTGAATTATCTCCATCATTGATCGATCTTCCCTGAAAGATATATATACCTATCTTCATCTTTTCACAAACCCTCTTCGACCATTAAGCTTTGGGTATTCATACAGTGCTTTGAGCATCACGTATTGTTGAGCACATACTACGTCTTTGAGCACATCATCTATCCATGCTTGTTGCAACCATGGTTATGCAATTTGAAAGAGCAATCCACATATAAACCAAGGAATAAATACAATCATGGATGGTAATGTTCTTTATTTTATGTAGCTTTGAATTATTATTATTGTCTTTAATATATTCTTTGAAGGTTGTAGGGTTGAGTTTTGATATTCATGCTTGATCTATTATGCTCAATTTTCCTCACACACAATAATAAATTCTCCTTCTACCCTACATCTATTTAAAGTAAATCAAATGCTAAGTTGGCATAGTTCGTCCAACTACATGAATGACTTGTGGATGTCCAAGGAGAAAATGAAGAGCATCAAAGTTAGAGGCAACTCCATTGGCTAAAGTAGGTGGCATATCAATTGGTGGCACCTATAGTAGTTTGATTTTAATATAATAATAAAAATTTATTGTTTGCCCCACGTAAGGATTTAAAATGAGATTAATATAAAACAATTCTTCGTGCATTTTATTATCTCTCTGGATAAAATCAAGTGAAGATTATTTAATGTTTCTAGAATATAAATTAATATGTTGTGTATTCTTAATATAATAGAATCGACTGAATATAAAATCTAAATATTCTATCTAAATATATTCAAGTAACTTGTATCATATTTGAGCTTCAAAAAGATTACATGAGTTGAAGACTTGAACTTGAAGTTCCCTATTTTCTAAAGGAAAGATCTTGAAATTACTAAACTACTTACAAAAAACTATAGTATATACTATAATATTTTTAAAAAAATTACACTCTTTACTAAAAACCATGTTAGGAACCTTCCTCTACGCTCTATTATAGTTGGAATTTAGAGCTAAACCTAGAAGAAATAGTGTCACTGAACAAGTGCACTCGAATAAAAATCTATCTACAAAGGGATGAAAACTAATGGAAGGAGTTCCCATTTCATCCAAAATAGTCGTAATGCCCACAAACCACAATTCTAAACTTACCAGTGAGGATGACTTCCTAGAGTATTTGAAGATTGTATGTGAGCCTCATCATTATCTCCTCCAGCTCCTAGAGTACTTCCATAGAAGTGACACCTCTAAACTCATCTCCAACAGCTGGTAAAGTCTCCTGCAATAAGTGCTAGTTCATTGTTGTCACTTCAACCAACCCAACTATGAACTTGTTGATGGTCCTTTTAACACACATGCAACACATGCAAGATGAGATATAATCTGTCTCTCCTAAAAGGACAATCGATCCTAAAAGGATCAACTATCCCCAAGGTCTATGGAGTTGGGTCACAACTATGTTGCATAAGCACAGGGTAAATGTAGATAGTTTAACAAGGGGCCTTGGTCTTCTTATTATTATTATTCAAACTGGATTAGAATTGATTTATATTTTAATGTTGTTTTAAAGAAAGCTTAAAAGATTATAAGGAATGTAAGAAATGGTTGGTGTAACACTTGTATTTCTGCCTTTATATCAACAAATATGTCTGAGAAATCTACTAACTGTAGTATTAAAATCAGTTGTAAACTCAATTATTCATACCACTAGTGCAAGATTCAAAGGATTTCAAAACCATAACGTGAATTATATATTGATTACTATATTTCACATGCAAATCAAAAATATAATTCAAAATTTAAGCCTAGATTTCATAATTTCTCAAATAGATAAGGAAGTAAAGACTGAAGCTAAATCATGACACTAGATGCATGAAGATGAATCCAGAGGAATTGATAGCCATCTTGTATTAATTTCTTCAAATTTGAGTACAAGATATAAATCCAGCAAGAACACACTGAAATTACAAGATCTGTCTCCAAAAGAAGTATCTCCTCTAAACTATCTATAAAACTAACTCTTGCTAAAAACTTTTAAAAATGATAAGTATAGACCAATAGCCTAATTCTTCAACTAGCGGACCTTTTTCACAAAACAAGTCCTTCACTTATATAGGTGCCCCAAAAAGTAAATTATTTTCAAAACAACAGAAAAGCTGCCTTAAAGCACATGCTGCACTTTGTCCTTGTTTTATCTCCAGAAAAAAAAATCAATTAAGAAAGCAACAATAGTTAAAGCGTTACATATCTGCATGCATATCCCATTTTGACTTTTCAACCCCTAATATCATGCAAAAATACTGGTGCCCTACAAAAGAGGAACTTTGAATATTTGGTAGGGTCCACTTTATAAAATAGTGAATCCTTGTTTACAAAGAATTTGAATAAAGAATATTTACAAATAATATTCCTCATAATCAAAAATAAGACTAGTTGGATGTAGACACCCTCCTAGAAGATTGGCCACACTTGTACTCTGCAAATTTAATAAAAGCAACTCAAGTCGCTCCTCATCAAGCCCATCCAACCACTCCATCCTAAACTTGAATACATTAAACTTACTGGAGACCTATTCACATTTGCTCTCTAACTTCTTGAGGTCTACCATTACAAGTTTGAAGTGTACCTTTGCCTTTACAAACTCATCTAAAATGTCTTCATTTAACCCAGAAGGGGTAGCCAATAAGTTCTGCATTTTACTCATGAATGCATCATTTACCTTTTCCTTTGTATTAATTCTACGTTTGTCAGGCAGAAACGCCTCTGGGCCAACCACTGCATTAATGAAGACTCCAAAATGGCCATGAACTCAAAAATTTCCTTCTATAGGGCTAGTAAACTAGGAGCATCTCAACAAGCTGATCAATCTTATATTGGGAGATTCTTATACAATATTCCAAAAAGTTCAGATCTTCATCCTGCAAAATGTTGGAATTCAACAACTCTTCTCTATTCATTCATGTTATTTCCTTTACTAACTTTAGATTTTTCTCTAATGTCTCCTTTTGCTCATTAGCCTCCACTATAAAAGAATTTAATTCAATCTCACATGCTCTTCTATAAAAAGGGTAATGTTGATCAAGAATACCAAGAGATTCATTCAAAGCCACCCACCTGTCTACCATAGTAGATTTCTATTTCATGGCCTGTAGTGTATCCACCTCTTGCTTAGACCTGAAAAATGGTACATCTATAATTATATGTTGTTGCGTGATAGGGGTGAGCAAGTCCTTCACAAATGTCTTTATTTGATTCAGCTGCATTTTCATCTCATCCTTAGCCTGCTTATCCTTTTGCATTCTTACCTTCACAACATCAAATTCTAAATCCAAGGAATTTATTTACTCATCTTAGGTCTACCTACCTAGATTCACCCTTGTAATTTGATAATCCTCCACCAATAGTTCCCTGTCATCCTTGTCTGCTATAGGAGTTACAATTCTGCAATCCTTTATTTGTGCTCATTAACTTTGACAAAAGATAAGGTCCTTGGCTTCTTCTTGGACTTCTTTTTATCTACCTCTACCAAAATATCATGCAAGCTCAAAGATTTAATGACTATTTTTTGTTTCTTTTATAGGTTCAAGTTTAGCCATGAGGGGGTTGTAGGAGGTGGAGGCTGATTTTGCAGTGTTTGTCCATCCTGTTGCTATTCTCCATCATTGCCTCTTTCTTCTTCTATCTTTTCTTCCTCGTCAACTTTCTCCTCTTCTTTATATTTTCATTCCTCCTTTGGTTCCCTTCTTCTTCCATGGACTTTGTCATTTCAGCATGCTTCTCTTGTTGTTCAAAAGCTCTAATGAGTTCATGTTGTTCTTCAACAGTCAAGATATGCTCTTCCATTTGTTGTTGTGATTTATCCACATCATTAGAAGAAATGTGAACTAAGGTTTCTCTGGGGTGATCATCCATTTTCAATACATCCCTTATGGGCTGAAGGATAGCCTCTTTCTAATTCATAGGCATATCCACTTGATCACTATGGGTGGCCTCATGCTGCTCTTGATGTTCTCTCTCTTCTTCAACTACAGTAGTCTCCTCTTCTTGGTGCTCTGTATCTTCCTGTTGAGGATCTTCTTCAATGATCTCTTCTTGAGCTTCATCTTCTTGAGTGACTTCCTCTTCTCCTTCACCTTTAGAAATATCAATTGGAATATTTGTGGTAAGAAGGGTCATTTGTTTGTTCTTCTACTTCCTTCACAGGGGAGCTTGTCTCTATTGAACACACCCAGGTATTGAGAGGGGGGTGAATCAGTATCTAAACAAACTTCAAATCCTCTGGAGCAGATTAAAACTTAAACTTTATAGCATTAACATAAGCATGAAATATCAACACAATGCACAACAACACATAACACCAGATATACGTGGAAACCCCCAAAAGGGGAAAAACCACGATGAGGATTAACTCACAATATATGAAACTCACTGCTATAAATATTACAACTTTATTTTAGGGCTACAACCAAAGGAAGCTACTACTCCTTTCTCTGTGCTCATTAACTTTGACAGAGGATAAGGTCCTTGGCTTCTTCTTGGACTTCTTTTTATCTACCTCTACCATCATATCATGCAGGCTCAAAGGTTTAATGACTATTTGTTGTCTCTTTTGCAGGTTCAAGTTTAACCATGAGGGGATTGTAGGAGGTGGAGGTTGATTTTGCAGTGTTTGTCCATCCTGTTGTTGGTCTACATCATTGCTTCTTTCTTCTTCTATCTTTTCTTCCTCGTCAACTTTCTCCTCTTCTTTATATTTTCCTTCCTCCTCTAGTTCCCTTCTTCTTCTGTGGACTTTGTCATTTCAGCATGCTTCTTTTGTTCAAAAGTTCTTATGAGTTCATGTTGTTCTTCAACAGTCAAGATATGCTCTTCTATTTGTTGTTGTGATTTATCCACATCATCAGAAGAAATGTGAACTAAGGTTTCTCTGGGGTGATCATCCTTTTTCAATACATCCCCTACAGGCTCATAGATAGCCTCTTTTTGATTCATAGGCATATCCACTTGATCACTATGTGTGGCCTCATGCTATTCTTTCTCTTCTTCAACTATAGTAGTCTCCTCTTCTTGGTGCTCTGTATCTTCCTATTGAGGATCTTCTTAAATGATCTCTTCTTGAGCTTCATCTTCTTGAGTGACTTCCTCTTCTCCTTCATCTTTAGAAATATCAATTGGAATATTTGTGGTAAGAAGGCTCATTTGTTTGTTCTTCCACTTCCTTCACAGGGGAGCTTGTCTCTATTGAACACACCCAAATACTGAGAGGGGGGTGAATCAGTATCCAAACAAACTTCAAATCCTCTAGAGCAGATTAAAACTTAAACTTTATAGCATTAACATAAGCATGAAAGATCAACACAATGCACAACAACACATAACACCATATATACGTGGAAACCCCCAAAAGGGGAAAAACCACGGTGAGGATTAACTCACAATCTATGAAACTCACTGCTATAAAAATTACAACTTTGTTTTAGGGCTACAACCAAAGGAAGCTACTACTCCCTGTTGACTTTGTTTTAGGGCTACAACCCAAGGAAGCTACTAATCCCTGAAGAAAGGTTTTAGGGTCACTCCCAAGGAAGCTACAACTCCCTACTGACTTTCTTTTAGGGCTACAACCCAAGGAAGCAACCACTCCCTGAACTGAGAACAAACTCATAAATGATTACAGCATGACAATCATTCTACTATCTAAAACTAACAATGAAGCTCACACCTTTGATGATTGCAATTCTACCTATCTTTCTCCTTTTAATGATTGATTCAGTTAGGCACACTCTTCACTTCCTTTCTATCACAAAAATGTCTTCAAGATGAATCTGGATAGGATCTAACACTTCTTCTCTTTCTCTTTCAGTCACACATCATAATGCATTACATATTTATATTCTGCTCCTCATATTCTCATATTCACAATCATACCTCACATAGATCAACTAGGTTTACAATATATACATGATATTACATTGACTTCATTACAAGTTGGCCAATACAACAAGAATATTACAATTTACAAGTCGGCCAGAGATCACACAACATGAAACATGTAGAGGGCAGGCCCTAACATGAACTACACACAACTCCAAAAAGAGAAACATGCCTTGTGGACCCCAACACATGCTTAATCCATTCCTAAACATCCTTCACAGCATCATCCTTCAAAGAATAACATCCGCACATCATGCTCATTTGAAATAGGTCACCCTTAAGTAGGAAAACATGAAACTTGTAGCATATCAGCCATTACAACTTGGCGGTACTCATGAAAGATTAAACATTGCTTGCACTTCTCCCAGATGAGTCGACAGGACCTATACAACATCTCCAAACACTCCTTGAACTTTGCACAATAAATACTTTGTTACACACATTATCAACATTCCTCAGTCGGCCTCAACAACAACTCTTCACAAACTAACTTGAAAACTTCATGCGATACTAGAAACATGAAAGATCTACATGTGCTTCAAACCAAAGAAACATAGAGACATGTAGAATGTCCACATAAACTCATATAATTGATCTATACATTCTCCAACTAGAGCAAGTACTCAAACATATGTCCGTAGAATAATAGGCATCTAAAACCATCTGTAGTACTCTGTCATTTGAAAATTAAACTTGTGGGCCACCAAATCACTTGATACTGCAAAGTAGCATGCATTAACCTTCTCTAAGCATGTCCTCAAAACCGCATGAACAAACATTCACTTCCAAATGAATGTGGAGCATTCCAACAAGCCTTCATCATCAGTTTACTCTGTCAGAGCATAGACTAAAACTCTATCACTTGTAACTTTCATTGTTGAAGGTATAATGACTTGAACTCTTGGATATAACACCTTCAAAACATATTAAATTCAACATCTAAATTGTATGACCATATCTTCAAATGTAGAGGAATGTGGAGCATTTTACTAAGTAGTCTTCCAGGCATCTTCCTCCAGATCTTTCTTATAGCAACACACACTTTCTTAGAATTAGCAGGAAGGAGCATACAACATTTTACAAACCATTAGCAACATCTTCTCATAGATTTTAATTCCCATCTTAATATATTATCATTCATCTTAATGCTTCTAATTCCCATCTTAATATATCATTATGATATCATCTCTGTTGACCACAAACATGCTCAATTCAAGTTGACTTGACATTAATCAAGGCATGACATCCAACCATGAACATCAACAACATCATTATTAGCACACCATCAGTGACAGTCCAAACTGAGTGTTCCAATATGAGTGTTGACATCAATGACAACCACACAACCACATCGGTGACAACCTTAGGTAACATATGTGCAATAATCTCCCCCTTTAGCATTGATGGCAACACACACCTTCTCATTCTCCCCCTTTGACATCAAGGACAAAGGGCAACTACTTCTCCCCCTTTGGTCACAAAGTCTCCTTTACAACCTTCTCCCCCTATCAGCAACAACCACTACCTACTCCCCCTAAGAGGTAGCCACCATCAGTCCAGGAAAAAAATATAGCATGAATTACTCCCCCTGGACAAATGCGCCACTATGCATCTAGCAAGAAGGAGGGGCAATTACCCCTAACTTCTGCCTAAAATACTCAAAAGTATTCTTTGAAGGAGCCTTTGTGAAAATATCTACAATCTGATCCTTTGTTGGAACATATTCCAACTTCACTTCTTTATCTGCAACCTTCTCTCTCAAAAAGTGATACCTAATTGATATATGCTTAGTTCTAGAATGCATCACTGGATTCTTAGAAATATTGATAGCACTAGTATTATCACATAAAATAGGAATAGGCTCATCATGTTATACCTTGATATCTTTCAATGTTTGCTTCATCCATAATACTTGTGTACAACGAGATGCTGCAGCAATATACTCTGCCTCTGCAGTTGATAGAGATACTGAATCTTGTTTCTTACTATGTCATGAAACCAATCTACTTCCTAAAAAGAAAGCACCACCACTTGTACTTCTTCTATCATCAACACAACCAGCCCAATCAGCATCAGTGTAAGCACTCATATCAAAGTCATTACCTCTTGGATACCATAAGCCATAATCCAGAGTTCCCTTCAAGTATCTAAATATTCTTTTTACTACCTTCTCATGAGTTTTCTTAGGATTAGCTTGATATTTGACAACCACACATATTGCATGCATGATATCATGTCTAGAAGCAGTCAAGTACAATAATCCTCCAATCATAGATTTGTAAAGAGTCTAATTCAACCTCAAGTGAATCATCATTCTTACTCAAGTGACAACCAGTAACCATAGGAGTACTTACTGGTTTGGAGTCCTCCATACCAAATTTCTTCAATATCTCTCTAATATACTTAGCCTGAGAAACAAAGATACCATCATCTAGCTAAACAATTTGAAGCCCAAGGAAGAAAGACATCTCACCAATCATAGACATTTCAAACTCTTTCTACATCTCTTCTGCAAACTTCTTACACATATCATCATCTCCACCAAAGATGATGTCATCAACATACACTGCAACTATCAAAATCATGTCTACCTCTTCTTTAATGTAAATATTACTATTTGTAGTACCTTTCTTGAAGCTTTGCTGAAGTAGGTACTTATCCAACCGAGCATACCAATCTCTAAGAGCTTGCTTTAGTCCATACAAAGATTTCTTGAGTATGCACACCATGCCCGGATCTTCTGATAACTGAAAATCATCTGATTGCTCAATGTAGACCTCTTCCTCTAGATCACCATTCAAAAATGTTGACTTGACATCCATCTGATAAACCTTAAAGTTCTTGTGAGCAGCAAGGGCAAGAAACATCCTGATTGCCTCCATCCTGGCTACTAGAGAAAAATTCTCTTCAAAATCAATGCCTTCAACTTGTGAATAACCCTTACATACCAATCTTGCTTTGTTCCTCACAACTTCACCATCTTCATTTAGTTTGTTTTGGAACACCCACTTTGTTCCTATAACATTCTTATTGGATGGTTTGGGAACTAGTTCCCATGTTTGATTCTTCTCTATCTGATTTAATTCTTCTTCCATTGCCTTCAACCATCCATCATCTTTTCTAGCATCAGCAAAGGTTTTGGGCTCTATCTTTGATAGTAAACACAAATTCACTTGCTCACTTGCTTTTGCAAACCTTCTCCTGGTCTACACACCTTCATTCTTATCTCCAATGATCTGATCTGTTGAATGATTCCTCTAAACATACTTTGTTGGAGTCTTAGGGATCTACTATGGTTCTTGTTCATTTTCTTCTTTATCCTATTCTTCTTCTTCTTCAATGCAAGGAGGTATATCAGATCTACAGTCCTCTAGCTCTTGTGAGATCTGATACAAGTCTTTATCTACCTTGATATTTGTGCTTTCAATCATCTTTCCTAATCTCTTGTTGTAGCATTTATAGGCCTTGCTTTTGGTAGAGTAACCAAGAAAGATCCCTTCATCACACCTTGCATCAAACTTTCCAAGGTTTTCATCATCTTTCATGATATAGCATTTGCTGCCAAAGATCCTCAAGTATCTAATAGTGGGAGGTCTTCCATACCATAGCTCATAAGGGGTCTTAGTGCTATTGACCCTCAATTGTACTTTGTTAATCAAATAGACAGCAATGTGAACTGCTTCCTTCCAATACATATCAAGCAGATCTGCATCTTTCAACATTGCTCTAGGCAACTCTTGCATAGTCCTATTCTTCTTCTCCACTACCCCATTCTGCTAAGGGGTCCTAGGAGCAGACACATGTCTCCTAATACCATGATCTTCACAAAAAATTTCAAATTTATTTGAAGTAAATTCACCTCCTCTATCAGATCTTAAGCATTTGATCTTAGCATCCATTTCATTCTCAACTATTGCTTTGAAAATCTTAAACTTATCAAAGGCTTCTAATTTTTCTCTTAAGAAAGTAACCCAAGTCATTCTAGAGTAATCATCAATGAGCAACATGAAATACCTTTCACCTTGTTAACACTTTGTTTATTTTGGACCACATAGGTCAGTGTGAATCAGTTCCAATGGCATTGTAGAAGAATACTCCTTGCTCTTGAAATTTGTCTTTGTCTACTTTCCCATTTGACATTCCTTACATAATGTGTTTGTAGGCTTGGTTATCTTAGGCATATCTCTCACCACATGAATAGAGCTAATCTTTACTATATTTTCAAAGTTGATGTGTCCCATTCGCTTGTGCCACAACCAACGCTCACCAGATTCATCCAATAAATAGGTTCTTCCATTTACCTCCTTTAGATGATAGATATCTCTATATGTCTTAATACCTTCTGCAACTAATCTTTCGGACCCTACCTTCCTGATTTCACATCCTTTGGCATGAAAGTTAAGATTGTATCCTTTACTGCACATCTAACTGACACTAAAAAGATTGTGCTTTAGCCCTTTGACATAGAGAACATCCTCAATCCTATTCTTCCCATCAATAATTATAGCACCCTTTCCACATATTTGTGCTGACTCATCACCACCAAACTTAACAACTCCACCATTCCATTTCTTGAGGCTAATAAATGTCTCCTTATCACCAGTCATGTGGTTAGAGAAACCACTGTCAATTACCTAAGCATTGGCTTCTTCTTTTGCATGAAATGCAATCCATACAACCATTGATTTTTCATTATCTTGATCATCCTGCAAGGTATCAAAATTTTCTTTCCCAATATCACCCTTTTTGTCACCACCATCATGAAAAGTGTTTCATCATTTGAATCATCATGATCCTCATCTTTTGAAGAACTTCTCTCTATGGAATACATACTTCTTTTGGACTTCTTTCTTTTGTTGTTATGCTTTGAATCTTTAAAAGGACATTTAGAAACAAAATGACCAATTTTCCCACAATTGAAACATTTGAAAGGTAACTTACCTTTGTATTTGTTGGTGTCCTTCTTCAATGTTCTTACAAAGTTTGCCTCTACCTCATCAAGGTCATCATCTTGATCATCTACTTCATCTTTTGCTTTCTTACTTGCTTTGAATGTTGCTTCCTTATTTGGATCCCCTTTTTCAAATTCTCTCATTTCAAAGGCTGTGAGAGAGCCAAATAATTGATCTACTGTATAGTGATCCAAATCTTGAGTTTCTTCAATAGCAGAAACCTTATGACTGTAGGATTTAAGGAGAGATCTTAGAACCTTCTTCACAATCTCATTTTCTTTCACTTCTCCACCAAGACCTCTGATGCCATTAATTATTTCATCCACCCAGAGCATATAAATGGCAATGTCTTTATCCTCTGTCATCCTCAAGGTCTCAAATTTGCTCTTGAATATTTGCATCTTGGCTTGCTTCACTTTACTATCTCCTTCATAAATGCTACCAAATTTTACCTAGACATCCTTAGAAAATTTGCAACTCATTACCTTCAGAAGTTCTAAATCAGTTAGCCCACTCATGATAGGACTCTTTGCCTTGGCATTGTGATCATACAACTTAATCTCATTAGCATTTGTAGGATCAGAAGCAGGAGCAGTATAACCATTGTTGATAGCTTGCGTAACACCAAACCCTAGAGAAGATGGATAGTTTTCCATCCTTAGCTTCCAAAAGGAATAATGTGTTCCATCAAACATAGGTACCTTGTGAGATTCATTATGATCCATCCTGAACCTTCCTCAAGTTTTTAAGATTCTTTTGAGTAACGTGGCTTTGATTCCAACTGTTGAACATACCTAGATACTAAGAGGGGGGTGAATCAGTATCCAAACAAACTCCAAATCCTTCGGAGCATATTAAAACTTAAACTTTACAACATTAACATAAGCATGAAAGATCAACACAATGCACAACAACACATAACACCAGATATATGTGGAAAACCCCAAAAGGAGAAAAACCATGGTGAGGAATAACTCACAATATATGAAGCTCACTGCTATAAAAATTACAACTTTGTTTTAGGGCTACAACCCAAGGAAGCTATTACTCCCTGCTGACTTTGATTTAGGGCTACAACCCAAGAAAGCTATTACTCCCTGTTGACTTTTTTTAGGGCTACAACCCAAGGAAGCTACTACTCCTTGAAGAAAGGTTTTACCATCACTCCTAAGGAAGCTACAACTCCCTGCTGACTTTGTTTTAGGGCTACAACCCAAGGAAGCAACTACTCCCTGTACTGAGAACAAACTCAAAAATGATTACAGCATGACAATCATCCTATTATCTGAAACTAACAATGAATCTCACACCCTTGATGATTGTAATTATGCCTGTCTTTCTCCTTTTTGATGATTGATTCAATTAGGCACATTCTTCACTTCTTTTGTGTCACAAAAATGTCTTCAAGATGAATTTGAACAAGATCTAACACTTATGCTCTTTCTCTTTCAGTCGCACATCATAATGCATTACACATTCATATTCTTCTCCTCATATTCTCATCTTTGCAATCATACCTCACCTAGATCAACTAGGTTTACAATATATACATGATATTATATTGACTTCATTACAAGTCAGCCAATACAACAAGAATATTACAATTTACAAGTTGGCCAAAGATCACACAACATGAAACATGTAGAGGGTAGGCCCTAGCATGAACTACATGCACTCCAGAAAGAGAAACACACCTTGTGGACCCCAACACATGCTTAATTCAGTCCTAAACATCCTTCATAGCATCATCCTTCAAAGAATAACATCCGCACATCATGCTCATTTGAAATAGGTTACCCTTAAGTAGGAAAACATGAAACTTGTAGCATATCGGCCATTACAACTTGGTGATACTCATGAAAGATTGAACATTGCTTGCACTTCTCCCAAATGAGTCGGAAAGACCTATACAACATCTCTAAACACTCCTTGAACTCCACACAACAACAAATTTGTGGTGCACAACAACAACTTTGTGGTGCACATCATCAGCATTCCTTAGTCAACCTCAACAACAACAACTCTTCACAAAATAATTTGAAAACTTTGTGCGGTACTGGAAACACAAAAAATTTGCATGTGCTTCAAACTAAAAAAACATAGAGACATGTATAATGTCCACATAAACTCATATAACAGATCTGTACATTCTCCAACTGGTGCAAGTACTCAAACATATGTCCTCGGAACAATTAGGCATCTAGAACCATATGTAGTACACTGTCATTTGAAAACCAAACTTGCAGACCATCAAATCACTTGATACTGCAAAGTAGCATGCATTAACCTTCTCTAAGCATGTCCTCAAAACCACATGAACAAACATTCACTTCCATAGGAATGTGGAGCATTCTAACAAGCCTTCATCATCACTTTACTCTATCAAAGCATAGACTAGAACTCTGTCACTTGTAACTTTCACTGCTGAAGGTATAATGACTTGAACTCTTGGATATAACACCTTAAGAACATATTGAACTCAAATTCTGAACCACATGACCATATCTTCAAATACAGAGGAATATAGAGCATTTTACTAAGCAGTCTTCTAGGCATCTTCCTACATTAGAAACCTGCACCAACTTCCGGAGACCAAATCTTTCTTATAGCAACACATACCTTCTTAGAATTAGCAGGAAAGAGAATGCATGTTACAGACCATCAACAACATCTTCTCATAGCTTCTAATTCCCATCTTAATATATCATCATTCATCTTAATGCTTCTAATTCCCATCTTAATATATCATTATGATATCATCTCTACTGACCATAAACATGCTCAATACAATTTGACTTGACATTAATCAAGGCATGACATCCAACCATGAACATCAGCAACATCATTGTTAGCACATCATCAGTGATAGTCCAAACTAAGTGTTCCAATTTGAGTGTTGACATCAATAAAAACCACACAACCACATCAGTGACAACATTAGGTAACATATGTGAAATAGTCTATGTTTGATCTTGTTCATTTGTGGTCTCAGTTCCCTCTCCCAGAGTTTGTCCCAAAACTGGCCTTGATGGGATGACTTTAGCTTGTGGAACAACAACAAATCCAACATCTATAACTTTCTTTGTAATAGTATCTTGTTTCCAAGCTGGTCCAATCATAGTTACTAACTGCTCAAGAGAAGTTGATTCAATAGATCCTCTCATCTTCTTTGATGTGGCCTTCAAACCTTTCTAATATGTTTTAGGCTCAGAAACTAAGGATGCCCCTGTGTCTAAAAGTCTTTTGCCTCTTATAAGTTTTTAACTTCGATGAAGAGGTCTCCTTCTTTCTTTTTCCATTACCCTTTGTCAGAGATGGCCTAAAATTCTGCAATCTGATATTCAACCATTGATTGTTGCATTGTAATACCTCTGCATTGAGCTCCCTCAAGGTGATGTCCTCCTTTTGAGACCAATAAATTTAGTCCAAGCTCTTAGCATTGACAGTGTCCAAGTGATACACTAGATCCAAAGTATTTCCATCATCTAAAAATTGTTCAGGTATATCATTCCTTAGCCCAAATTCTTTGAGCTAAAAGGTAGTGAGCCTTGTATATTTCCTCTTTCTTACCTCAAAGTCATCCTTGCAATTGTCCCAAAAGTCCTCAAGAGAATGCTTGTACTCAAACCCCATGGTAGGAATAATTATTTGAGTTGGCCTACGAGGTAAAAATTCTCCCTTGCTTCATATAGCTTCAAATTTAGGGCATCAAGTTCTTTTGTTGTTGTTTTGGCAACATGTATGTATGGGCACTCATAAAAACCTAACTCAAATGGGTACTTGACCCCAGCTTTATGTTTCCCTGACAATTTCAGGTGTACTTCACTTATCTGTTGAAAAAATTCAATCAAAATGAGCCTATCACTACAATGTCAAGGCAACAAGAAGGGTGCTCTTTTGAATCCTGCAACCCTCATGTATGTGGACTTCAAAAATTGAAGGAACCATTCTCCCCATCCTCGTACCAGTTCCATGGCTTTATCTAACATCTTCCATCCTATATCTCCTGTCAGTTGGAGGATTATAGCATACAAAAATGAATCATTTACTCTTTTGAAATGCTTCTCAGCTTCTTTAATTTCTAATTGAGGGAAGAATTCCAAAACCTTATTTTGTCTTGGTCCCTCTCCTCTTACTCCTACCATGGTTAACCCAAGAAAATTAACAACTCTAGCTACTAGGTACACCATGTAAGATGTCATGTAGAACCTTTTGGTATTGATGACTGACACTATATGTTCATTAATACAATATGAAACCATTGCACCCCAATCTAGGTGTATTTCTCCTTTAAGAATAATGTAAATGAACTAGAACATCTAGGTCTCATAATTCTTGGACTCTTCCTAACCAAATGCCCTGTTGAGGAGTGTTATCAAATCACCAACCTCTCCTTTAAAATCTACCCTGGTGAGTTTCCCTGGGATTTTAGTAATGGACTTCTTCTCAGTGGCTAACCAATGCTTATTCAGATGTTTCTTGTGTCCATTCACATCTGTGTTGTATTGTTTTGTAGAATCTGCAATGTTTAGAGGGCTAACCTATCCATACATAAGAAGATCAAAAGCTTCCCTAATCATAGAAGGTGTAATATCTAACACTAGGTTCCCATTTGCATCTACACACCTCCTAGTATCCATATCATAATAATGAGAAAGTGTAAGAATCATCTCTGGACATTGAACTGCTTGAGGGAATCTTGCTACATGAGCTAAGTTAGATGCAGTTGTCCTTCTAGAACAAGGTGTAGCATCTGGTGAGAAGGTATCAGAATTGAACTACACCAAATCAATATGCCCCAAGTCAATGTCAGTGATATTAGCTAGTTCACTATTGAATTTGGATACTTTGGGGATGCCTGGGAACTTATACTTCATGGTAGCAGGTGGTTCTTTCTTGGTCTTTTTCTTTTTCTTCCTCCCTATCTCTATAGTCCTAGTGGAAGAAGTCTCTTGAGCAATGTTCTCAATAGATTTATTGGAGTCTGAAAGGGTTTCCTCACTTGCCTGAGTAGTTGCTTCAAGTTCTGACATTTATTTGTACCTAAAAGAGGCATAGGAGGGAGTAAAAAATAAATAAAACCCAAACTGTGTAAAATTTTGATCATTTTGAGTGTTTTGACCAATTTCAAGTTTTCAGGTCCATTTTAGATTTTTGAACCAAGTCCAAATATGCTCTTGGGACCTGAGGTCAGGCTATGACTCTATCGTTTTCATATCAGATATTGGGTTCATGGAAAAATGATGATTTTCAATCTTTTATATCTTTTGGCTTTGGGTCCAAAAGTCCTCTTGGGGCCTAGAGTCCTGATCAAACTCTCTACGGAGAATTGTAAACTTGGAGCAGGGTGCGGGGATCCAAAAGAATATAATACTTTTGGTTCTTTTAAGTTCAGGGCCAAAAGTCCCTTCAGGACCCGAGGTCCTGAGGGAACTTCCTCTTGGAAAGTGGAGTCCACGCGGGATGCAGAGCTCCTAATGGATTTTGGACTTTTTGCTCTTAGGACTGAAAGTGTAATCGAGACCCAAAGTCCTAATGGAACTTTCCCTCACTTCCTTTTAAGTCAAGTACTTCTACAGGGCACAGGAGTGGGAGCAAACAAAGATTTTTTGGGTTCAAAAGTTTAGGACCAAAAATCCAATTGGGACTTCAAATCCAATTGGGACCTGAAGTCCCAAAGGATCTTTTGCTTATGGTAAAATTTATAAGTCTCCTAAGGCGGCTATGGGAATCACAGCTTCATGTAGATTTTGGATTTTTGGGTTCTGAACTCCACGGTCCTAAAGTCTTTTCGGGATCCAACATCCTGAAAGGATTTTTTGCTCTAAAAACTATTTCTAAGTTTTTCTTTTAAGAGATACGGGGAGTGGGGCTCCGGAAGAACTTAGAACTTTTGGTTCATAATGCTAGGGACCCAAAATTCCTTCAGGACCTAAAGTTCCAAAGGGATTTCCCTACTTAACAATTTTTGAAGGCTAGTGGAGGCAGGATCCAAAACAAGTTTAGGCCTTTTCTGCTAACTCTAAACATCCTTCCGAGACCCAAGGTCCCAAAAGGATCCATTTTGAAGGATTTCTAAAGTATGGCTAACTCCTATTTTTAAATGTTTTGAATTTTAGGGCTAAATCTATCCTAAGGGTCCATTTATTCAAACCTACTACAGAAAGCAAATCTAACTATCAAAAATAAATAAAAACCCTAAGCTAGACATGAGAAACAAATGACAAAAACCCAAACCAAAATAGAAATAAAACCTAATCTATCCTAAATAGTAGAAAAACAACCAAAAATAAATTAAAAAATAAAAACAAAGACAACAAAGGAAAACTAAGAAACAAAAAATAAAAGACGAGGAAGGAGGATTGAAAACCCTACCCAGGAGGAATGACAACCAAAGGACAAAAAATTTAAAAGCCTACACACAGTGACCTCAAATCAGCTCTACACTCGTTCTACACCTTGATTTTGTAGTTCATGGATACAATTATAGTTTTCTGGTGCTCAAGAATTAAAAATCAGTGAGAAATAAGTGAAGAATGATGAGAAAACATTAAAAACTATTTCTAAGTATTTCTTTTAAGTGATGTGGGGAGTGGGGCTCCAGAAGAACTTAGAACTTTTGGTTCATAATGCTAGGGACCCAAAATTCCTTCAAGACCTAAAGTTCCGAATGGATTTCCCTACTTAACAATTTTTGAAGGCTAGCGGGGGCAGGATTTAAAATAGGTTTAGGCCTTTTCTGCTAACTCTAAAAATCCTTCCGAGACCCAAGGTCCCAAAAGGATCCATTTTGAAGGATTTCCAAAGTATGGCTAACTCCTATTTTTGAATGTTTTGAATTTCAGGGCTAAATCTATCCTAAGGGTCCATTTATTCAAGCCTACTACAGAAAGCAAATCTAACTATCAAAAACAAATCAAAACCCTAAGCTAGACCCAAGAAACAAATGACAAAAACCCAAACCAAAATAGAAATAAAACCTAATCTATCCAAAATAGTAGAAAAACAACCCAAAATAAATAAAAAATAAATAGAGACAACAAAGGAAAACTGAGAAATGAAAAATAAAAGAAGAGGAAGGAGGATTGAAAACCCTACCCAGGAGGAATGACAACCAAAGGATAAAAAATTTAGAAACCTACACACAATGACCTCAAATCAGCTCTACACCTTGATTTTGTAGTTCATGGATGCAATTATGGTTTTCTGATGCTCAGGAATCAAAATCACTAAGAAATAAGTGAAGAATGATGAGAAAACATTGAATGTGGGATTAAATACCCATGTATTTAATTTCATGTACCGTAATGAATGTTGTAGGTCAAGGGAAGAGATGTGGGAGGAAACCAAACTTTTGGACTAAATTTTGAAAGTGTGAAAAGCCAGTCGGGGCCTAAGGTCTCAATCAGACATTCTAGGAAAAGACCAAAATTCAGGAACATGCCCGAGACCCGGATCCTGGGGGTTAGAGAACTCCCAGAACATTCCCAAAAACACTTGTTTTGAGAAAAATAAAAGTGGCTAAGTGAAAACTTAGGACTTAGAAAGGGGAAAAATAAGAGGCAAAAGCAAACAAAGAAAAAGGAAAAACCAAAAAGGGGGGTTCCCAATTGGCAAACAAGGTGGAGTGTGTATACAGGGCATAACAAATGGCAACCCAATTGGAAAATACTATACAACATTTTGGAATATAGAACCCGCAACTTCCCCAAAATCCTATATTTGAATTCATCAAAGATGACCAACAAAATGACGAATCTTATAAATAATAAGATTGTTGTAACAATCTTAAGACAAAGTTTGAGACTTACAATTGTGTGCATGTGATTCATTTCCTTCAAAATATTTGCTTGGATTGTAAACACAATAATTACTTCCTCAAGCTACTTTATAATGATTATATTCTATGCATGATGCCCGTAAATGGGTTTTCATCATGTTACTTGTCCCAGGTGCCATGAACATGGTTTTCACTAGAGGACAATTTTTCTCTTTACTATTTTATTTTCTTTCTTTCTCTCTTTTTGTGTTTTTTAATATAGCTCTTAGAAAAACCAAAGTAAGGATATCAAAATATCCTCCACTTTAAAATCATCGTGCTTCCACTGATCTGATGGTAAATTGTATGAACATCATATTCCTTAGGAAATATCCTTGTAATATCGAATCAAAGATGGTCCACCCATGTATTCCATTGGGAACCAATATATGAATGTCTTCAATATGAACCTGACATACTAAAGTTGATTGGTACTCTAGAACTACAACGGGACTTGTCCTGCTTCAACTGTCTCACCAACTAAGTTGGTTGTCTCTGGAAGGGTCTAATTTTGTAAGGATTCTTCAATGTTCTTAGGGAAAACTAGCTAAGGGAGCAGAACTAGTAAGCAGCATGGTATGGATGGAAGGAATACAACGTAGATCTTAATGAAAGGCCTAAATTTTTTCCTCTCTTGTTAGATGTATTAGTGTCCTCTTGACTAGTTAAATAATGGGAGGGTGAAAGTGGACAATGGTAAACAATGGTACCTAGGTTTCTCTTTTGAAATAGCCCATTGCTAGTAATTATTTTGAGCATCTAATAGGATAAGAGATATTGAGATGGGGGATCTTAGGATTGAGGTGATATCTTTTCCAAGTTGATTCTTTAAACAATGCTCCAAGAGGTGAGATCATTAAGTGTTCTTGGACTATCCTGGCACAAGATGAATATTTGAATCATGATAGTCAACAGATTTTGCAATGGGGTTAACTAGATTGGGTACAAGGGACACCTTTGTGGGAATAGGTGGATGATGGAAAGGTGAATTGGAATGATGAAAAGAACAGTTGAAGATCCTTACTCCAATAAACCTAGACAAATGCAATTATCTCAGCTAATGCTTGTTTTCCAAACTTCTTGTCATTGTCAATCTCCATGGACTGAAAAGACATTACTCTTATAAGGTTGAAAAGAATTTTTGGATAGCCCCCTTTTTGTCATACCTGAAGTATGGAATTTTGAATCATGAGGGCAAAGTCAACTTGAAGTTGAGAATTCAAAAGAGCCATGTCATGATTAGATGTGACTTTAGAAACTATAGTTATCTTCTGCTCTGTAAGATCTCATTTCTGTCATCACCTTTCCTAAACTTTGAACAACCAAATCATGACCTATCATACAACACCTGAATGCATGTTGTAATATGTTTAATTGATATCTGAAATATAGTTAATCATAGTTGAAGCCTCCTTTTCAATTTATTTGATGTGATCAATACTAATTTCTAGTGAGCTACTTCCTTTCTTCTGGGTAACAAGTAATGATCTAAAATTACACCTTTTTGTTGATAAAACCTTTTGCAACACTAAGTTGAATCAAATGTTATGGAGGTGAATGCCCTATTCTATGGAATATAATTGGTAAGATTTTCACTTGAAGAAGGTTGTCGCCATATCTAAATCCTAGCTAGATTATGAATGTATTAAGATGTGTGTATAAGGTAGTAATCTCTTACGATGTCTCTCAATCTTTACAACAATCTAGGTGTTTATAAAGGATTTGTGTTCTAGAGTTCATGAGATATGGGAGTAAACAAAAGACTTAAAGGGAAATAACTAATTATACACTAAAAAATACAAAATAGCAAGACCCTAGTAAAGTCATCCTGATATTAAACTACATATAAACCTCACCCAAAAATAGGAGGGACCCACACACAAGCGAACAAATAGAAGAAAGAGACACCAAAATAAGACAAAACAAAAGAGGATAGAGAAGAATGACCAACAAAATCCTACTCTACTATAATACAAATGTTTGCAGCACTTTTAAGGACCAAAGTAATGTTTAAAAAATTGTCCATTAACAGGAAATGGGAGAGGTTCTCCAGTTAAAGAACTAATCCTAAAAGTGTTTTCCTTGATAATTTCAGAGATTTGGTAGGGACCAAGCCATAGTTTTTCAAATTTCTAATGGTCACCTTTCTTTTCCTTGTCTTTGTCCCACAATAGAACTAAATAAAAAATTCTAAAAGCTTTTATTTTATCTCTTTTGTCAAACCATCTTTTGACAATTGCCTGATGTTTGATAAAGTGTTATAGGGAAGCATCTCGTTTTTCTTCTAGACTCAGTAGGTTCATGAACCTAGCCTCTATCTTGTCCTCATCAACTAGGAACCCTTTCATGAATTTGAGGACTTGGATCTAAAGGTTTACTGGAAAAACTAGGTTTATTCCGTACACAAGTTGGTTTGAAGACATTCCTAAAGATGCTTTAGTTCTAGTTCAATCTTCCCATAAGGTAAACTGAAGCTGGGTATGCCAATCTCTAGGGTTATTCTTGAGTAGTTTCTTAATGACATCAATCAAATTCTTATTCATGGATTCCACCACTCCATTGCCTTGCAGGTAATAGTTAAAAGAAAAATTCAAAACTACTTTATGTTTAAAGGACCATTGCATTAATTGAGTTGATGAGAAAGCAAGGCCATTGTCACATACCAGAGCTAAAGGTATCCTAAACCTTGTAATTATGTTATCTTCAAGAAACTTGATAACCACCTCAGTAGTTCAGTACTTACAAGGTTGTGCTTTTGTCTAGCAGGTACAATAATCTGTCGCAGTCAAGATGAATTTATGACCTACAAAAAAATTTGGGTTAATTACGCTTACAAAATCTAAGGCCCATTTGGTGAACGGTCTTACATCATACATCAGTTGCAAAGGTATAGTCAGGTTCCTTTATCTAGAAGTAGTCATTTGGCATACGTGACAGATCTTGACATGTTGATGAGCATCCCTGAAGACAAGCAGCCAATAATAACCTGATCTGAGAATCTGGTGCGTTGTTGAATCACCTAAGTCGTGTCTCATGCCATATTTGCCATGAAATTCTTGAAGAACCTATCTTGCTTCCTACTTAGTCAAACACCTTAAGTAGACTCCTTCAAAATTCTTTTGAAATAGTGTTACAGTCTTAACCATGAAGTTAGCACTATTCAATCTAAGTGCTCTTCTCTGATTGGAATTTAAGCCTTCTGGGCACTTGTTGTTTAGGAGAAAGTATATTATATTCTTATACCATTTATCCTTGGTGATGGCTTCAACTGTATATTGTTGACAGACTATTTGAGAATCAAATTCAGCCATTATTTTGGACAATCCCTGGCTTCTTACTAGTTTCATTGGTTGGATCTCTAAGTTGAACTCTTGCAGAATTTTCCATCCATTTGCCCCTCCTTTCTCCTAACTCACTTTGCATCAAAAGAGACTTTACAGCATGGTCTGGGATAATTGTGAAGATTTTGTTCTTAAGGATGTAATGCCTAAATTTCTTAACTTCTCTCACCAAAGCAAAAGCCCGTTTCTCCAAGTAAGAATATCTTACTTCAGCATTTTAAATAGGGAGCTCATAAAATCAATGGTTCTTTCATCCCCAGTTTCATTCCTCTGAGTAAAAATAGTCGCGCATGAATGTTTAGATGTAAATAAATAAATATAGAATGGTTGTAAATAATCTAGGCTAATCAAGACTGGTGCCTCAGTGATGGACTACTTGATCTAAATGAATGTTGATTTAGCTTCCATGATCCACTCAATTTTGGCTTCCTTTTTCATTATATCATTCAATGGTTTTACGATTTCAACGAATCCTTTGATGAATTTCCTCACAAAATTTATCTTTCCAAAGAAAGACCTCATTTCCTTTTTACTACCTAGCATAGGTAGTTTCAGAATATACTACCCTTTTCCGGATCAATCGAAATCCCTTTCTCAGATATGACATGTGGCCTAACAACTTCCCCTCAGTAACTCTAAAAATACACTTCTTGGGATTTAGCAATATGCCATATTGCCTACACCTTTCTAGTATTTTTCTCAAATATGTAGCATGATTATTTCTATCCTTAGAAAAACTATGAGATCATCCATATAAATGATGATCCACTTACCCATTGGATCACCGAATGTTGTGTCCATCGCTCACTGAAAGGTGGCACCAGCATTTATCAAACCAAAGGGCATCCTCCTGTATGCAAACATTTACTACTTAGTGGTGAAGGTAGTCTTCATCCTATCCTCATACCTTACAAGAACCTAGTTGTATCCATAATATCCATCCAAGAAAGACATCATTTGAGACCCATTCACAATCTGTAGTACTTCATCTAATGATGGGAGAGGATAGTTGTCCATTTTTTATGCTTTATTCAGGTTCCAAAAATCTACACACAGCCTAATTTCTTCATTTTTCTTCCTAATGGGTACCAAATTTGCTACCCATGTGGAATGTCTTATGGAAAATATAATCTTAGAACCTAACAACTTCTAGACTTCTATAAAGATTAAAGGTTCGATTAGAGCATTGACAGGTCTTTGCTTCTATCGGAAAGGCTTTATGTTTGGCTTGAGCTAGTATGAGTGAAAATAGAAGTGTTAGACATTTTCAAAAATTCATACCCCTAGGTAATGAAATCCCTATAGTCCTTCAACACCTGAATGATATTCTCTCTTTCCCCCTTACAGCAGGTCTTTCTAATGAAAAAGTTCTCCATTCCGAGTTCTCTTAGGTTGTAAGTCTCATACTTACCGCCTTCAAAATCAGGAGGAGCTTTTTGTTTAGCTCTCAGATCTAAATCAAAAATCCTTTCTAAGGATACCATGTATTTTGGTATGTTGTTAGTCTTCAAGTTATTTACTCCTTAATCATCCTCTTCAAATGGTTCCCTGTCAGACTCATCCACAATTTGTCCTTCGAAGACTCCTAAATTAGCAATGAATTCTAAGATATGTTGATCATCCTGAAGGACTTGGAATTTTTGTATATTGTCAGGAACTTCTGGTGCTAGGACTAATTCTACACAAAATCTCCTCAACCTTGAATATGTCATGGATTCAAGAGTACTAGAAGCCACTACAAGTGCATCTGCAATGTGATTCCAACTTCTTGGAATCACTTTTATGTCAAAAGCTTCAAAATCTTCAATGAGGTTCCACACTTTGTTTCTATAAGCTACAAGTCTTTTGTCATGGAAAGCATATTGAATCCTCACCTACTTTACGACTAATTTAGAATCTCCTTATACCTTTAGACATTGTACTCCTTTCTTGTGTGCAAAAATCAATCCTCTAATTAGTGCCTCATATTCAGTCACATTGTTGGTACAGTTGAACTGCAATCAATAAGATGCCAAAAATGTTTTCCCTTTGGGAATTACTCTCGCCCCAGCTCCTCAACTGGAACAGGATCCATCAAATCTCAAAGTCCACATCTAATCTTCTAATGATATTTGTCCTTTATGAACTGGTTCTATGTTATGAGTCCGCTAAATTGATATATGTCCAACTTCAAGGCAGCTAGACTTGGACCCTCTTCACTTTCTTCTGAAGAACAAATTTATTCTATTAAGATAGTCAAGTCTTCTTTAGACTGAGTAAGGTCCACTCGATCCTATCCTCAAGAATATTTCCTGGGTGTGTCTATCACTGCTTCATTTATAACAACACTAGGTTATCCATCTATAGGTTCAATGGGTTTAACATCTACTTCTCCTATCCACTAGTTGTTGCTTATGCCTACCATCTTTTCAATGTTGTCTAAAGTGTTGTCACTTATTCATAATGGTTCTGGATGTGATTTCCCTTTAATATATTCTTTCACAATAGTAATACACACTGTGCATGTTAATTCTAAATGGTTGCAATGGTGAATCTGGCACCAGTTTGGGAGTAATAGATCATTGATACTGACATCATCCCCTAGAATAATCTAATCTATTTCTAGTTTTTGAACAAATTGTTCACACTTGAAGTGTAAATCCAAACTTCTATCTTCCCTATCATCCATTGTACCTTGAGAGAATACGATGGTGGTCAAAATTTCATCTACCATGCAAACACCTAGTTCAACTTTAGTATAGGCCACCTCATTGTGATGATTATATTCAGTTATCATATTTTTCAACTTGGGTTCACTTTTGATTCTAATCTAATTTTGATTTCCTCTCCAAGGAAGCCATAGATGGGGAAAATCAATTGCAAAATATCCCCTCAAGCTTTTAGACTAGTCTCTACACAACAACATTATGTATGCCTCAAGAATATCGACCACTTGAATATCAATATGTTGTTGAATCCTAGGATTAGAGACTAATTATATATGAACGTCCTTAAGATCTCCTATTAAATTGACTTATGTTTTGTCCAATTGTGTCACCTTCTTCTAGGTGGGGGTTGGTGTCATTCCTAGCTTTTTACACATTGAATAAGGCATCACATTACCAAACACTCTTGAATCCACTAGGTAATTATGCAAATTCTTCTTGAATATTCTTATGCTAAGCAAAAATGGAGGAGTATCTAATTTCCCTCTATACATCATTGTGTAGGCATCAGTAGTAGCCACTACCTTTGCTTTTTCATTGGGTTCATTTGGTTTTTCTAGAAATTTTATCAAAGCTTCCCCCTGATTAGGATAGTTTTGAAGAACGTCAAAAATTGACATGTTAGACTTTGTCCTCTTAAGATCTTTTGTTATATCGTATTTCATATCTATAGCTACATGAGGTTTTGTAAGTATCACAAGATTTGACCCTTATTGTCCTTCTATTTGAGCTCTAGGTGGCAGTGGATTCTTACTGGCTTTGGGATCAGGTGGTGTGGGTCCATTGCTGGGCGGTATGCCTATGGTAAAAGGACCTTTGGCCTTACTCCTCATAAAGTAATTGTTCTTTCTTGGTTGAAAGGTTTGGATATCATAAGTCTCATTAGATGGTTCATTATCCTCCTGGAATGGGAAGACATAAGTATCCAGAACCGTGGTTGTGTTTATGTTACTTTATTTTCTTGGACAACGTTGGAGGAACTTTGTGAGTTCACATGTGCAATCCTGACCATCTTCTCTATTTGGGGGCAATCTACTTCGGAATGGTCTATTGTATCATGTAACCTACACTAATTAGTCATATGATTTAGCTCATCCATGTTTACTATATTGGATGTATTAGCAACCCCTTATTTTCCCTCATTTGGCATGTTGCTTGTGTTTGTCACTCCCCCATTATTAGGTCTTGTATTCCATTGCCTATTAAACAATCTCTTATTGTAATTCATAATTCCTATTCTGGTTCTGAAAGTTACTTTGATTATGGAAGTTACCTTGGTTCTGGAAGTTATTCTTACTTTGAACATGTGGAGAATTTAACCTAAACTGAGTGAGCTCATTTGTGACTTGGGATAATATATTTTTTAATGCTTCTATTTCGGATGTCAAATGCATAGTCTGGTTCATATCCGATTGGCTCACTTATGCATTAGCTTGAATGTTGTTTTGAGTTACCTGAGTCATGGAAGGTTTTTCAAAAAATGAGTTTCCACTATTTGTACCAGGTATTTGATGGTTGTTTTGGTTTAGACTAGACCAAGATATTGCAGGTGATCCATATGTCTGATTTGTTGCCTGATGCATGGCTAGAGGTATTGGGTTTAGCAATGACATATTACTAGCCAAAGCATTGTTTATTGTGGGTAACTGATTTGGTCCTCCTAAATATCCCAAAGAAGGCATATAACCACTAATCCCTCTAGGAGAAGGATCAATCTGGTGTTGTAACTCAATAGCCAACTTGTATGTTTTAGCTAAGGTATCTATGTCTGCCAGGGTTTGAGTCCTTCTCAGGAACAAACTAGTCAAAGGGTCAATTGCTTTTAAATAGACTTGAATTGTTGTGTCCTTTGCAATTGTGTATGGTGCACATAATCTCTTGTATAACCTCTAAAACCTAGTATTAAACATTGTCAGAATCTCATTTGGTTCCTTTTTACCTATGGCAAACTGATAGTATAGGATAGCTAGTTCTACATATGTTCTGAACTGATTAATAAAGGTTGTTTCCAATTTCTCCCATGAAGATATTGAATTTGAGGGCTGGCTTAAATACCAATTGTATGCAAAATCTCCCAGTGAATAGGGAAGAAATCTACATACCATGTCTTGGTGGGCTATTTGTGATCGGATTGCAGCATCTTTAAAATCTTGTGTGTGTTCTTATGTTATCTTACTTTACCCATAAATATATTTTGCACAAAACTTTTATGGGTTCCTAGGTAGCTCATGAATTCCTCCAAGCATAGTACCTAAAGGTGAATTGTCTACAGGAAAGAAATCCATTGGTTGAGGTAACACAGGTGGTATGACAGGGTAATCTATGGGTTGTTGATTTGATGAAGAAGCAAATGATTGATTGGTATGTCTTCCTCTTATACTTCTTGCTTTAGTAGGAAACCCTAGCTCAAAGAAATCTCCCTTTTCAGGTGAAGATCTCAGAATTCTACTAAATCTTTTAAGAGAAAAGGAATTTATGCACTCCAGTTTGAAGTTCTAATGAAGTGAATTCAAAAAGGCCCTCCTTCTAGCACCAGTTCTATTGATGGTCCTTTTAACACACATGCAACATAGGAAAGATGAGATACAACATGTCTCTCCTAAAAGGACAACCGATCCCAAAAGGATCAATTATCCCTAAGGTCTAGGGAGTTGGGTCGCAACTATGCTATACAAGCACAAGGTAAATGCGGATAGTTTAACAAGGGGCCTTGGTCTTCTTCTTATTATTCAAACTGGATCAGAACTGATCTATATTTTAATGTCATTTTAAAGAAAGATCAAAAGATTATAAGGAATGCAAGAAATGGTTGGTGAAACACTTGTATTTCTACCTTTATATCAACAAATATGTCTGAGAAACCTACTAACTATAGTATTAAAATCAATTGTAAACACTCAATTATTCATACCACTAGTGCAAGATTCAAAGGATTTCAAAATGATAACATGAATTGTATATTGATTATTGTATTTCACACGCAAAATAGAAATATAATTCAGAATTTAAGCTTAGATTTTAGAATTTCTCAAACAGATAATGAAGTAAAGACTAAAGTTAAAGCACTACAATAGATGCATGAAGACGAATCTAGAGGAATTGATAGCCATTTTGTATTAATTTCTTCAAATTTGAGTACAAAATATAAATCCAGCAAGAACACACTGAAATTACAAGATATGTTTCCAAAATAAGTATCTCCTCTAAACTAGAATTCTATAAAACTAACTAACTTGTTAAAAACTTAAAAAAATCTAAGTATGGACCGATAGCCTAATTCTTCAACTCACGGACCCTTTTCACAGTATAGGTCCACTTATATAAGCACCCCCAAAAAGCAAATTGTTTTCAAAACAACAGAAAAGTTACATTAAAGCACATGCAACGCTTTGTCCTTGTTATTATCTTCAGAAAAACATGCAATTAAGAAAGCAACAATAGTTAAAGCATTACATATCTACATGCATAACCCATTTGATTTTTCAACCCCTAATATCATGCAAAAATCCTAGCACCCTACAAAAGAGGAACTTTGAATATTTGGTAAGGTCTACTTTATAAAACAGTGAATCCCTATTTACAAAGAATTTGAATAAAGAAACTTTACAAAGAATATTCCTTATAATAAAAAATAAGACTAGTTGGATGTAGATGCCTTCCCAAAAGATTGGCCACACTTGTACTCTACAAAATTTGATAAAAGCAACTCAATTCGCTCCTCATTAGGCCCATCCAGCCACTCCGTCCTGAACATGAATATGATAAACTTGTTAGAGACCTATTCACATTTGCTCTCTAACTTCCCAAGGTCTACCATTGCAAGTTTGAAGTGTGCCTTTGCCTTTACAAACTCATCTAAAATGTCTTCATTTAACTCGGAAGGGGCAGCCAGTAAGATCTACATTTTATTCATGGATGCATACTTTTCCTTTGTATCAATTCTATGTTCGTCAGGCAGAAACACCTCTGGGCTAACCATTGCATTAATGAAGACTTCAAAAATGGCCATGAACTCAAAAAATTTCTTCTATAGAGCTAGTAAACCAGGGTCATATTCAACAAGCTGATCAATCTTATATTGGGAGATTCTTATACAATGTTCCAAAAAGTCTAGATCTTCATCCTGCAAAATATAGGAATTCAATAGCTCTTCTCTATTCATTCTCCTTATTTCCTTTACTAACTTTAGATTTTTCTCTAATGTCTGCTTTTGCTCATTAGCCTCTGCTATAAAATAATTTAATTTGTCTTCAATCTCGCATGCTCTCCTATAAAAAAGGTAATGTTGATCAAGAATACAAAGAGCTTCATTCAAAAACTTGCTCGCCCACCTGTCTACCATAGTAAATTTTTGTTTCATGGCTTGTAGGGCATCTGCCTCCTGCTTAGGCATCAAAATTGGTACATTTGTAATTATTTGTTGTTGTGTGACTAGAGTGAGCAAGTCCTTCACAAATGTCTTCATTTGATTCAACTGCATTTTTAGCTCATCCTTGGCATGCTTATCCTTTTGCATTCATACCTTCACAACATCAATTGTTGATTCCAAGGAATTTATTTATTCATCTTGGGTCTACCTACCCAGATTCACCAATTTTGTAATTTGATAATCCTCCGCCAGGAATTCTTTGTCATCCTTTCCTTCTATAGGAGTTACAATTTCTACAATCCTTTCTCTTTGCCCATTAACTTTGACAGAGGATAGGGTCCTTGGATTCTTCTTAAACTTCTTTTTATCTACCTCTACCATCATATCCTGCAGGCTCAAAGGTTTAGTTTGACTATTTGTTGCCTCTTTTGCAGGTTCAAGTTTAACCATGAGGGGATTGTAGGAGGTGGAGGCTAATTTTGCAATGTTTGTCCATCATGTTGTTGTTCTCCATCGTTGCTTCTTTCTTCTTCTATCATTTCTTCCTCATCAACTTTCTCCTCTTCTTGATATTTTCCTTCCTCCTCTAGTTTCCCTTCTTCTTCCATGGACTTTGTCATTTTAGCATGCTTCTCTTGTTGTTCAATAGTTCTTATCAGTTCTTGTTGTTCTTCAATAGTCAAGACATGCTCTTCCATTTTTTGTTGTGACTTATCCACATCATCAGAAGAAATACAAACTGAAGTTTCTCTAGGGTGATCATCATTTTTCAATACATATGTTATGGGCTCAAGGATAGCCTCTTCCTGATTCATAGGCATATCCACCTGATCACTCTATGTGGCCTCATGCTGCTCTTGGTGTTCTGTCTCTTCTTCATCTACAACAGTCTCCTCTTCTTGGTTCTTTGTATCTTCCCATTGAGGATCTTCTTCAATGATCTCTTTTTGATCTTCATCTTCTTGAGTGACTTTCACTTCTCCTTCACCTTCAAAAATATCAATTGGAACATTTGTGGTAGGAGGCTCATTTTTTGTTCTTATGAGTCCTTCACAGGGGAGCTTATCTCTGTTTGACCTTGTTCATCTATAGTATCAGTTCCCTCCCCCAAAGCTTTTCCCAAATCTAGCCTTGGTAGGATGACTTGTGCCTGTTGAACAACACCTAGGCCAGCAACAACTCCAGCATATGTAGCTTTCTTTGTAATAGTATCTTGTTTCCAAGCTACTCAAATCATAGTTACTAACTACTCAGGAGAATTTGATTCAACAAATCCTCTCATCTTCTTTGATGTGGCCTCCGGGCCTTTTTGATATTTTTTAAGCTCAAAAATTGAGAATGACCCTGTGTCCGAAGTCTCCTGCCTCTTATAAGTTTCAGCTTCGATGAAGAGGTCTCCTTCTTTCTTTTGCCTTTACCCTCTGTCAGAGGTAGCCTAAATTCTACAATTGAAATTCAACCATTGATTTTTATTTTGCAATACCTCTACACTGAGCTCCCTCAAGGATATGTCCTCCTTTTGAGACCAATCAATTGGATCCAAGCTCTTAGTATCCACAGTTTCTAAGTGATACACTAGATCCAAAATAATTCCATCATCTAAAAATTGTTCAGGTATATCATTCCTTAGCCCAAATTCTTTGAGCTGAAAGGTAGTGAGCCTTGTATATTTCATCTTTCTTACCTCAAATTCATCCTTGCAGTTGGGCCAAAAGTCCTCAAAAGAATGCATGTGCTCAAACCCCATGGTAGGAAAGAATTGTTTGAGTTAGCCTACGGGGTCAAAATTCTCCCTTGCTTCATATAGCTTCAAATTTAGAGCATCAAGTTCTTTTTCTACTGTTTTTGCAACCTGTATGGATGGGCACTCATAAAAACCTAAATCAAATGGGTACTTGACCCCCAGCTTTGTGTTTCCCTGACAATTTTAGGTGTACTTCACTTATCTTTCAAGAAAATTCAATCAAAATGAGCCTATCACTACAATGCCTAGGCAACAAGAAGGGTGCTCTTTTGAACCCTGCAACCCTCATGTATGTGGACTTAGGGAATTGAATGAACCATTCTTCCCATCCTCTTACCAGTTACATGGCTTTATCAGACATCCTCCATCCTATATCTCTTGTCAGTTGGAGGATTATAGCATGCAAACACATCATTTACTCTTTTGACATGCTTCTCAGCTTATTTAATTGCCAATTGAGGGAAGAAGTCCCAAACCTTATTCTGTCTTGGTCCCTCTCCTCTAACTCCTACCATGGTTAACCCAGGAAAATTACCAACTCTAGCTACTAGGTACACCATGTAAGATGTCATGTAGAACCTTTTGGTATTGATCACCGACACTATATGTTCATTAATTCAATATGAAACTATTGTACCCCAATCTAGGTGTATTTATCCTTTAAGAATAATGTAAATGAACTGGAACATCTAGGTCTCATAATTCCTGGACTCTTCCTGGCTAAATACCCTACTGAGGAGGGTTATCAAATCACCAATCTCTCCTTTAAAATATTCCCTGGTGAGTTTCCCTAAGATTTTTGTAATGGACTTCTTCTCAATAGCTAACCAATGCTTATTCAGATGTTTCTTGTGTCCATTCATATATATGTTGTATTGTTTTGTTGAATCTACAATGGTTAGAGAGCTAACATGTCCATACATAGGAAGATCAAAAGCTTTCTTGATCATAGGAGGTGTAATATCAAGCACCAGGTTCCCATTTGCATCTACACACCTCCTAGTATCTGGATCATAATGATGAGCAAGTGAAAGAATCAGCTTCGAACATTGAACTGCTTGAGGGAATCCTACTACATGAGCTATGCCAGATGCAACTATCCTTCTAGAACGAGGTGTAGCATCTGGTGAGAAGGTATCAAAATTGAACCGCACCAAATCAATATGCCCCAGGTCAGTGTCAGTGTTATTAACAAGTTCACTCTTCAATTTTTACACTTTGGGATGCCTTCGAAGTTGTACTTCATGGTGATAGGTGGTTCTTTCTTGGTCTTTTGCTTTTTCTTCCTCCCTGTCTCTATAGTCCTAGTGGAAGCAGTCTCTTGGGCAACATTTTCAATAGATTTATTAGAGTCTATAAGAGTTTCCTCACTTTTCTGAGTAGTTGCTTTGAGTTCTGACATTTATTTGTACCTGAAAGGGGCATAAGAGGGAGTAAAAACCAAAGAAAATCCAAACCGTGTAAAATTCTGATCATTTTGAGTGTTTTGACCAATCTCAGGTTTTTGGGTCCATTTCAGATTTTTGGAGCAAGTCCAAATATGCTCTTGAGACCTGAGTTCCTACTAGGAGTCTATCATTTTCATATTAGGACTCTATCATTTTCATATCAGATATCAGGTTCATAGAAAAATGTTGATTTTTAGTCTTTTATAACTTTTGGCTTCGGGTCGAAAAGCCCTCTTGAGGCCCGGAGTCCCAATTGGACTCTCTATAGAGAACTGTAAACTTGGAGCAGGGGGCGGGGATTCAAAAAAATTTAAGACTTTTGGTTCTTTGAAGTTCAGGGCCAAAATTCCCTTCGAGACCCAAGGTCTCGAGGGAACTTCCTCTTGGAAAGTAGAGTTCGTGCAAGGTGTGGTTCTCCTAACAGATTTTGGACATTTTGCTCTTAGGACTGAAAGTACAATCAGGACCTAAAGTCTCGATGGAACTTTCCCTCTCTTCCTTTTAAGTCAAGTAATTCTGTGAGGCACCGGAGCAGGGACAAATAAAGTTTTTTAGGTTTCAAAAGTTTAGGACTGAAAATCCAATCGGGACCCAAAGTCTCGAAGGATCTTTTGCTTATGGAAAAATTACTAAGTCTCCTAAGGTGGCTACAGGGAGTGGGGGTCTGCACAGATTTTGGATTTTTGGGTTCTAAACTCTAGGGTCCTAAAGTCTTTTCGGGATCCGGAGTCCCTAAAGGACTTTTTGCTCCGACAACTATTTCTAAGTTTTTCTTTTAAGTGATGCGAGGAGCAGGGCTCTAGAAGAACTTAGGACTTTTGGTTCATAATACTAGGGACCCAAAATTCCTTCAGGACCTGAACTTCCAAAGGGATTTCCCTACTTAATAATTTTTAAAGGCTAGCAGGGGTGGGATTTAAAACAGGTTTAGGCCTTTTCTGCTAAGTCTGAAGGCTAGTGGAGGCGGGATTTAAAATAGGTTTAGGCCTTTTCTACTAAGTCTGCAAATCCTTTTGGGGCCCGAGGTCTCGAAAGGATACATTTTGAAGGATTTCCAAAGTATAGCTAACTCCTATTTTTGAATGTTTTGAATTTTTGAATTTCAAGGTTAAAGATATCTTAAGGGTCCATTTATTTAAGCCTACTACAAAAAGCAAATCTAACTACCAAAAATAAATCAAAACCCTAAGCTAGACCTAACAAACAAATGACAAAAACCCAAACCAAAATAGAAATAAAACCTAATCTATCCAAAATAGTAAAAAAACAACCAAAAACAAATCAAAAAACAAAACAATGACAACAAAGGAAAACTAAGAAACAAAAAAATAAAAGACAAGGAAGGAGAGTTGAAAACCCTACCTAGGAGGAATGACGAACAGGGGATGAAAAACTGAGAAACCTGCCCATAGTGACCTCAAATCAACTCTCCACCCGCTTGATAAATCAATTTACCTTGATTTTACAATTTGTGGATGCAATACTAGTTTTCTGGTGCTCAAGAATCAAAAATCATTGAGAAATAAGTGAAGAATGACAAGAAAACATTGAACATGAGATTAAATACCCATGTGTTTAATTCTTTGTACCACAATAAATGTAGTAGGTTGGGGTAGAGATGTGGGAGGAAACAAATTTTTAGACTAAAGTCCAAAAGTCTGAAAAGCCAATCGAGACCTAAGGTCCTGATCGAACATTCTGGGAATAGACTAAAATTTAGGAACAAGCCCGAGGTCCAGGATCCTAGGGGTTAGAGGGAACATTCCCAAAAACACTCAAAAACATTTTTTTTGACACAAACAAAAGTGTCTAAGTGAAAACTTAGGACTTAGAAAGTGGAAAAACAAGAGGCAAAAGTAAACAAAGAAAAACCAAAAACCAAAAAGGGGTGGTCCCCAACTAACAAACAAGGTGGGGTGTGTATGCAGGGCATAACAATGGGAATATATATCTTATTAATCATAAACTTGAAGAGAATATATAATTCCTTACCCATTAGATAGAATTATGCATAAGCAAATAATCCTTTTGGAGGAGGGGGGATGGAACTAGGGACGTCCCCATTTTCTCTCCAACATTGCCAAGAGTTCAAATTAATCCCATTATTAGCCATGGCATTAGCTAATTTGTTTCCTTCCCTATATATATGGAGTAATTCGTACCCAAAAAAACCAATAGCAATACCTTTGGTGTCACTTATAATATCAACAATATTCTAACCTGGGTTTTCTTTGCCAAGAGAGGCATCAATAATGAGTTTGGAGTCACCCTCTACCTGCAACTTTCTGATACCCAAGGAGAGCACCAATTTGACTCCCCACAACATGTCCATGGCCTCAACCTCATTATTAGACCTCACACCCAGCCCTCCCTTGTAGGCAACAATGAATTCTCCCTTGTGAGATCGTAACACTCCCACCACCAGTGGGACAAGGGTTCCCTTTAGCTGCCCCATCAAAGTTCAATTTACTCCAACACTCAGGAGGAGGTCTCCAATGGGTGTTCACATGAGATATCTTTATTGACCTATCAACCTTGCTCATATGCTTAGATATACCCCAACTCTTGGCTATGTTGACTTCTATAGGGCTAGGAGGAACTTCTAAAAATTTTAAGTTGCAATTGAAGACATTTCTGAAAGGATCTTATAAAAAACAAAGAAATCCTCATCAGTGTTCTTAGTTGAACTCTAAAAGATGTGGTTAGTTCTTTCATTCCAAAGACTCCATGTGTAATATGAGGGATCTTGGTCCAAAGCTCTTTGATCATAGGATGAGAGAAGGGAGAGAACTATCCTTCAACAAAGGAGGTCATGGTATCATTCATTACCCATTCAATTCCCAAATTTTGTTTAGTCATTTCCCAAATGTCCCAAGCAGAATCACAATGGAAAAACAAATGGGGCACTGATTCTTCCTCCTTTTGGCATGAAATACACTGATTAGAGAGTTGGAAGTCACACCTTTACAAATTATCTTGAGTGAGGATTTTGTTGTGAGCAAGAGTCCACCAAAAGAAGTTGACTTTGGGGATAAGCCTATGATTCCAAATTTGATTCCAGAAGTTGTCCCTATTCACAAAGTCTAACAAGAGACCTAATTAGTTTTGACATAAAAATGCCACTATTATCCTAGTGTTGTCACTAGGATTTGTACGCTGGCTAAGTGTTAAACTTAGTTATCCTGTGAAACATGGGATCACCTTCAGGCTGTGGGTTGCCTATAATGAAGCTGAACCTCTAGAGAGGGTTGGTTCCCTTGAAATACCTCCTAGAACTACTACTTTGTTAGAAAATAAGATAGGAAGATACTTGAAACTAACTTGCTAAATACTATAAACTAAAAAACTAGCTTCTAAGAGGTGATACACTGAGGTTAGATAACACTTGTACTTGTTGTCTTACACTCACAATGGCTCTAATAAATGACTTTGTTCGACACAAATCAATCCAAACAATGTTCATACATAAGTGTTTCATAGGGAGGTTTGTGATTTCATGTTTTGTTGAAGGAAAATTAGGGGTTTTCACAACTACAGTTGCTGAAATTGAATAAACTCAACCTATGACCTATATAAAATGAGTGTTTTCTATATTTTGCTTACTAGAATGAGACAAATTTAGAGGATTTGTTTAAAATCACAGAATCTTCATCAAGATCATTCAAAATGATTCCAAAACACACATGATTGAAAGGTAATTTGTTGCTTTTTATTGAAAATGTAGGAGTTTGTTGCTGTTACAAGTATTAAATTGCTTGAAAATTACATAAAAATTGCTATTTTTGCAACTTCAAAGTTGCTAGTTTGAGTTACAATCAATATCTGTTTTGTTGTTTCCAAAAGTTTTCAAGAAAAAACTCCCCCTAAAAAGCAAACTTTCTTTGTTTTATGAAAAACCCACATGTTTTCAAAAACTCAAACTTGACTTCAAAGACAAGTCAAACCCTTGATTGACAACCTGATCTGGGTCTTCGAGGAAGACAAATCCTTCTTTAGATTGACTTGAAATGCCATGCACGAGTTGAAGCTGAGTTGACCTTGACTTCTCTTTGCATGTTGATTGTGATGTCTTTGTATATTTTTTGTCATTCTTGGGCGTATGGAATTGAAAAGCCCTATTTTGAGGGCTTGGAATTACCACTTTCTACCCGTTTAGGCCTCCAAAACTCTCCTTGACTAATGTATCATCGATTTAGGAGATAACATGGGCCTAAAACTGATTGCATGTGCCCCTAAACTATTTTTTTTTTGCTTTTATCTTGTGTTATCATAGTTGGGTCCTTCTTGCATGGTATTTAGATTACATTGAGCCGACCTTCAAAAATGGCAAACAGACCTCCATGAATATTAGGCAGTTTTGCTTGCATTGGATAGTCTAGGCACTTAATTCTTTATCGTTGTTTCTCTAATGTCTTCCACTATTATGCTGTCCCTGTTGCCCTAATTTGCTCTCTTAGGTCTTTTCATCAGACCTCTTGCAAGCTAAGGTTCTAGGCTCCCATTTAGATACCTCTGTCCACTGTCATATGTGTTCTCTTAGGTCTATTTCTCTCTTGAACTCTAACAGCCCTAGACTCAATTTGTTGCTCCTTAAAACTCAGTTTTGCTACTCTTGATCTTGAAGATCTCTGTCAGCATTTTCTCATTTCAAGACTTCAAATCATTGTCAAGATTTTCTGGTCACAGCTCTTTGTTATGTAGCCCTTGTTGTCACCTTGCATACAGACTATCCAATGATCATTTCTTACCTTAAAATGGATCTTTACAACCTTTGTTGATGGAGCAACTTTTTCATACTTTCAAGCCTTTGACTTTTTTAACTCCACACAAAGAGGTCTGACAAACCCTTATCAGTGATTGTTCCAAGATGTTTTTGTTGAAATACATCAGACAACTGAGAGGGGGGGTGAATCATTTGTCACAAAAACTTAGCTTCATATGAACATCAAACCATCAACAACTTAATTATTTATAATCAGATTTAATCATAAAAGCATGAAACCATAAGCTTAATCACAAACATACATCCAACGTGGTAGACACCAAATTTTTTATGTGGAAAACCCTAAAAGGGAAAAACCACGGTGGGTGTTAGCCCACAAAAATATATGAGTTATAACAATACCAAAAAAATAGAGGCTCACTACCCAAATTGCTCATTGCAAAGAATGACTCACTGCCAAAGGGTGCCTCACTGCCAAAGTGGTGAACTAATTAAGTAGCATCTACTCCATGCCAAAATTTAGTTCCATTGAAGCACAATATATTTTTTGTGCTCTGCTCTTTCACACCTTTGCACTTATTTCTTCATATTCGCACTCACACACTTTTTCGCTACTTTATTAGATGCTTTTATACAATTCATCAACCTTGGAATGTACATCAAGGTCAGCATTACATTCATCAACCATTGGAACAATCTGTAAGGTTGGCATTACATTCATCAACCATTGGAACAATCTCTAAGGTCGGCATTACAAAACATACACAGAAATAGGTCTAGACCTATTACAAAATTTAGCTAAGGAAATATGTAGAGAAGTATGATGAACATGCCATGCCTTAGCTAGGACTCAAATGCAATCCTCCATGCCACAACATGCTTCTACAATCTTCAATGAATATCTGCAAATAGTGAAAACAACCAAGTCAACCAAGATTGGAGTTAACACTAGGTTTTCTAAGAACATCCTTCTGTCACGATCCACACTTCTCTTTGCGGACCAATCCAAAGGTAGGAACATGATCAGGAGACATCCACAAGCACATTGTAATTATCAGGAACAACTACACGATCTCTAACCACTCTATCAAGAAGATTCTTCAAATCGGAGCACAAGAACAACACTATCAGCTACTGTCATAAAGAAAGGATAGCTTGCAGACTGCCAAATCATGAACCATTGGAGTTGAAGGCACTTAACATTATCTCAAACTTATATCTAGAACTGCAGATCAAAATACTTCAATGCAGAGGAATGTGGAGGAATGTGGAGCATAACACTTTCTCCCTGTCTTTGCCAAACATACAGAAAAAGTTGTTTTCACTCTGGTGAACATAACTCACTCAATGCTTTATACCGGAGGCTCAAACTCGAAGCATAGCATCTTCAGATGGATTTCTAAATAACTTCCAATCCACAAACAAAGATATTCATTCTAGAGAAAATGCAAAGCATTCTTATGGATTGTTCTTCTGTATGCAATACATTGTTTCCACTGCAACTCACTGTTTCTACCGGAGAAGCTAATTTTCTCAATATCCTCAACATCAAGATTACTTGCATAAGTAAATACAAAGAATCTTACTCATTACAAGAAAACAACAAGATAGGAGCACAGTTGACACCAATGACAACATAGATATGTTGACATCAATGACAACACCGATTAGGCACATACTTGCAACAATCTCCCCCTTTGTCATTGATGGAAATATATGATGTGAAAAACTGTAAAGACCATCAAGACACAATTCTTCCCCTTTCTCTTTACACATCTGCACTTCTTTTCTACTTTTGAGTTTTTCACATGATTTCTCTCCCCCTTTGACATCAATGGCAAAGGGCACATACTTGCACTCTACTGCTCTGAATAAATTTGAACTTATGCAATCAACTCTTTTGTCATCACTTAGCTACTCCCCCTAAGAGGTAGCTCTCAGAACATCAATCCATATCAAAGAATGAATCTTTGGGCACCACTGAACTAATGCATTCCTTTGCATCTTAGTTTAGAACTCGAGGGGTAATGACCCCTAATTTTTCCCTAAGATACTCAAAAGTATCTTTAGGTAGAGGCTTAGTGAAAATATCTATAATCTGATCCTTTGTGGACGCATATTCCAACTTAACTTCATTCTCTGTCACCTTTTCCCTCAAAAAGTGATACCTTATAGATATATGCTTTGTTCTTGAGTACATCACTAGATTCTTGGAAATATTTATGGCACTTGTATTGTCACACAAGATTGCAATTGGATCTTCATAAACAACTCTTATATCTTCAAAGTCTGCTTCATCCATAACACTTGAGTACAACAACATGCTACTGCAATATACTCAGCTTCTACAGTTGACAATGAGATTGAATCTTGTTTCTTTCTCAGCCATGAAACCAGTCTATTTCCCAAGAAGAAAACACCTCCACTTATACTTTTTATGTCATCAACATATCCTGCCCAATCAACATCTGTATAAGCACTGAGAGTAAAATCATTATCCTTTGGATGCCATAAGCCATGATCTGGAGTGCCTTTTAAATACCCCAAGATTCTCTTTACTACCATCACATGCGATTCTCTTAGATCAAAGTGAAATCTTGCAACAAGATAAACTGCATGCATAATATCAGGTCTGGTTTGAGTTAGATAAAGTAATCCTCCAATCATGGATCTGTACTTTTTCTGATAAGTCTTGAGTGATTCATCATTTTTGCTCAATTTGCAACCAATCACCATGGGAGTACATACCGATTTAGAGTCTTCCATCCCAAACTTCTTTAACAACTCTTTTACATACTGAGATGTGAAGATTCCTTTATCTGATTGATTGATTTGCAGACCCAGAAAGAAATTCATCTCACCAAACATAGACATCTCAAATTCTTTCTGTATTTAACTAGCAAATTTCATGCACATACCTTCATTTCCACGAAAGATGATATCATCAACAAAGACTTCAACAATCAAAATTTGATCACCATTAATCTTGAAATAAAGAGTACTGTTAGCAGTGCCTTTACTAAATCCTAACTATAATAAGTACTTATCCAACCTTGCATACTATGCTCTAGGAGCTTGCTTGAGTCCATATAATGATTTCTTCAACATGCATACTATATCACCTTGATTTGATAGTTGGAATCCTTCCGGTTGCTCAATGTAGACTTCTCTTCTAACTCCCCATTCAGGAATGTAGACTTCATATCCATCTAATACACTTTGAAATCTTTGTGAGCTATAAATGCCAGAAACATTCTGATAGATTCAATCTAAGCTACTGGAGCAAAATTCTCTTCAAAACCTATCCCTTCAATTTGAGAATACCCTTTGCACATAAGCCTTGCTTTATTCCTTACAACTTCTCCATTTTCATTCAGCTTATTCTTGAAGACCCATTTGGTTCCAATGATATTTTTGTTAGTAGGTCTAGGAACTAATTCTCAAGTTTCATTCTTCTCTATCTGCATTAGTTCTTCTTCCATTGCCTTAACCCAATTTTCATCATTGCAGGCTTCATTCACAGTTTTTGGTTCAACTGTAGAGAGCAGACAATAATTCACTTGTTCTTCTGCAGCTCTTTTCCTTGTCAGCACTCCTTTCTCTTTGTCTCCAATAATTTGATCTTCAGAGTGATTGATTCTTACATACCTAGGAGTTTTAACAATTTCTAGAGCCTTTTCTTCTTCACTTTGATTGTCTTCTTGTTCAACTTTTTTCTTCATGAGTTATATCAGCAGGTTCATTTGACTCATAGCCACTCTGAACTAATGTTTTTCCTTTGCCTTCATCCACTTTCACATTTGCACTCTTGACAATCTTCTTCAAGCTTTTGTTGTTGCATCAGTAGGCCTTACTCTTGGTAGAATATCCAAGGAAGATTCCTTCATCACATCTTGCATCAAATTTCCCTAGGTCTTTATCTCTTCTAATATAGCATTTACTTACAAAGGCTTTGAAGTATCTTACTGTTGGAATTCTTCCATACCACAATTCATAGGGGGTTTTAGTGCCATTACCTTTCACTTGAACTCTATTTTGAATGTAGATAACAGTATGTATAGCTTATTTCCAAAAGACTTATGGCATGCCTCCTTCATTCATCATTGTTCTGGTAGCTTCTTGAACTGTCATGTTCTTCCTTTCCACAACTCCATTTTGCTAAGGAGTTCTAGGTGCAGACAACTATCTTTTTATTCCTTGCTCTTCATAGAAAATGTTGAATTCATTTGATATGAACTCGCCTCCTCTATCAGACCTCAAGCATTTGATATTCAGTTGTATTTCATTTTCAACCATTGATTTGCAGGATTTGAACTTCTCTAGTGCTTCTGATTTGTCTCTTAGAAAAGTAACCCAAGTCATTCTAGAATAATCATCAATAAGCAACATGAAGTACATGTCACCTTGCAAACTTCTTATCCTTGTAGAACCACATAGATCTATATGAACTAGATCCAGCAAACTGGCAAAGAATTACTCTTTGCTCTTGAAACTTGTTCTTGTCTACTTCCCCAACTGACATTCCTTGCAAATAGTATTGGAGGGTTTCACAAGTTTTGGTAGATCTCTTACAGTCTGTCCTGAACTTATCTTTACCAGATTATCAAAATTTATATGACACAACCTTCTATGCCACAACCAACTTTCATCTACCTGGGCTACTAAATAGTAATCATTAGTTCTTCTTAATTGATAGATGTTACCTCTGGTCTTCTTTCTAGTAACAATCACAGTTCTGGAGCTTTCCATTATCTTGCATCCATTCTCTTTAAATCTCAGATCATAACCTTTGTCACACATCTAACCAACACTCAAAATATTATGCTTTAGACCCTTCACATAGATAACATTGTCAGTGTTATGCTTTCCATCAAATGAAACAGATCCTTTTCCACAAATCTTACCAACTGCATTGTCTCCAAACCTAACCAGTCCTCCATCATATTTGTCCAAACTTACAAACTTACTTTTGTCACTGGTCATGTGATGTGGGTATCCACTATCAATAATCCATTCATCCTTATCTTTCTCACCTTGAACATCCAAAGCACTTTCTTCCACTGGTTTTTCTTCCTTCACACAGCTAGCAGGATTAGTAGACACAGGTTCTTCTTTAATAGAAATAAACAAGCATTCATTTGCACTAGTAATAGCATCATTATATTCATCATCAGCCACACCTCCATCATCAAAATCTCTAACATAGTAGCATTTCTTTGAAGCTCTATGCCTATTCTCAAATCTTTTTCTATTCCTTTCAATTCTTTCAGGACATCTGGAATCATAATGACCTACTTTACCACATTAGAAACATTTGAAAGGTAATTTTCCTTTGAACTTATCGAAACCTCTTTGAAGTCTGTCAAAAAAGTTGGCTTCAATTTCATAAAGCTCATCATCAGGTTCTACCTTGTATTTTTCTGCTCTAGAGATCTTTTCTGAAGTATTGGCTTTGAAAGTAGTTTCTACTTCTGGCAGAGCATCACCAAAATCTCTCATTTCAAAAGCAGTAATCTTACCAAGAAACTGATCCTTATTAATCCTTTTCACAGTCATTATTTCTTCAATTGCAGCTACCTTGTGTGCATAGGATTTAGGTAATGACCTAAGAATTTTCATCACAACTTTAGTTTCATCAACAGTTCCTCCCATACCTTTGATTCCAGTAACAAGTTCATCAACCTTTTGCATGAAGAATGTTATGTTTTCATCTTCTCCCATTTTAAGACCTTCATATTTGGCTTTCAGTCCTTATAATTTGGCACTCTTTACAGAATCATCTCCTTCATATAGATTAGTCAACTTATCCCAGACTTCTTTAGCATACTCATAATCTATGACCTTAATTAAATCAAAGTCAGTCAATGCACTCAACAAAGCATCTCTAGCTTTTATATTTACCTCATATTCTTTGACTTCATTTTTAGTTGTCAAACCATTCTCTGACATGGCATATTCAGTCTGTGTTTCTTGCCATACTTTATAACCAATACAAAGCAGATGGCTTTTCATTCGAATCTTCCAAGTTGCATAATTCGTCCCATCAAACTGCGGAGCTTCCTTCTTGTAAGACATCATGGATCTACCTCAAGTTGTTAAGCTTACCACCAAGGAACCTTTCTCTGATACCAATTGTTGAAATACACTGGAAAATTGAGAGGGGGGTGAATCAGTTGACCCAAAACTTAGCTTCATATGAACATCAAACCATCAACAACTTAATTGCTTATAATCAGATTTAACCATGAAAGCATGAAACCATAAGCTTAATCACAAACACACATCCAAGATAGTAGACACTAGATTTTTTACGTGGAAAACCCTAAAAGGGAAAAACCACGATGGGTGTTAGCCCACAGAAATATATGAGTTATAACAATATCGAAAAACAAAGGCTCACTACCTTTAGGGCTCACTACCCAAATTGCTCACTGCAAAGAATGGCTCACTGCCCAAATTGCTCACTGCAAAGAATGGCTCACTGCCAAAGGGTGGCTCACTGCCAAGGGGTGGCTCACTACCAAAGTGGTGAACTGATTAAGTAGCATATACTCCATGCCAGAATTCAGTTCCATTGAAGCACAATATAATTTATGTGCTCTGCTCTTTCACACCTTCGCACTTATTTCTTCATACTCGCATTCACACACTTTTTGCTACTTTATTAGATGTTTTTATACAATTCATCAACCTTGGAATGTACATCAAGGTCGGCATTACATTCATCAACCATTGGAACAATCTCCAAGGTCGGCATTACAAAACATACACAGAAATAGGTCTAGACCTATTACAAAATTTAGCTAAGGAAAGATGTAGAGAAGTATGATGAACATGCCACGCCTTAGCTGGGACTCAAACACAATCCTCCATGCCACAAAATGCTTCTACAATCTTCAATGCATCTTCGCAAATAGTGAAAACAACCAAGTCGGCCAAGACTAGAGTTAACACTAGGTTTTCTAAAAACCTTCTTTCATGATCCACACTTCTCTTTGCGGACCAATCCAAAGATAGGAACATGATCAAGAGACATCCATAAGCACATTATAATCATCAGGAACAACCACACAATCTCTAATTACTTTGTCAAGAAGATTCTTCAAACCAGAGCATAAGAACAACACTGTCAGCTACTGTAATAAAGAAAGGATAGCTTGCAGACTGCCAAATCATGAACCATTGGAGTTGAAGGTACTTAACATTATCTTAGACTTATATCTAGAACCACATATCAAAATACTTCAATGCGAAGGAATGCTGAGCATAACACTTTCTCCCTGTCTTTGCCAAACATACAGAAAAAGTTGATTTCACTCTGGTGAACATAACTCACTGAATTCTTCATACCGGAGGCTCAAACTCGAAGCATAACATCTTCAGATGGACTTCTAAATAACTTCCAATCTGCAAACAAAGATATTCATTCTACAAAAAATATGGAGCATTCTTCTATACTGTTCTTCTGTATGCAATACATCTTTTCCACTGCAACTCACTGTTTCTACCTATTGTACCCAACCAAATTTTTTGCTTCATTAAGGCATTTTGAAACAAGTCTAGAAAATTTTTCGTCAAAAAGTAAAAAAATCAAAATTTCTAAAAAATAGAAATTTCTAAAAATAGACGTCGAGTTCAGTTTTCTGGGTTTCTTGAGATATGGATGTTGGAAAAACTTTCTAAAAATAGTATCTTCAAATCAGGTGTCGCGCTCGATTCTCATTGGTCGATTTTGCTTCACGATCGGCACGGTCCAGACGGAATCTTCAAACAACCAAGTTTTCTCTACTGGGTCATTTTTGCTTTTTCAGAAGGTGAAGCATGAGCTCAAAAATTATCAACACAGAAAAGTTCACCTGCCAAATCTCTTCAACGAGTTTCCAACGCTGTTTCAACGACACAAAACTGACAAACGGCCGTCGACTCGACGATGCACGCAAAACAATGCAAGATGGATCCAAGGTGAATGGAAAAGTTGGAAAATCATAAAAATGGCTAAGTCTGGTGAAACTAGGCACCCCAAGAGGCTAGGGGCGCCCATCCTCTCCTGTGTTAGTTTTTTTTCACGTTTTTCGAGAAACGTCAAAAATGCTTCCATCAGCTCCTTTCCGGTTGGTCAAACTTGGTCAAAAGTCAGTCAAAGCCAGGATTTCATCACAGATATGTTTACACTACTCAAATCACCCTCCGTCCCGCCTTGACAGTCGTCAAAACGACCGAAATCGAAGACCGAACAGGAGCTGTGGGCACGAAAATCAAGAAAAGGTACAAAATTGAAAATTTTTGCAAAAAATGGCTAAGTGTTGACAAAATGGGTGCCCCAGGAGGCTAAGGGCGCCCATCCTCACCAATGTTAGTTTATTTTTCATGTTTTTCTTGAAAAACATGAATCTCCTTCTGTCAGCCTGCTCTGGTTCAGTGTTGATCAGTTTGGCACATTTTTTGAGGCAAACGGAAGGTACAATCAGCTCAATTTTCATCAAGCTTGCATATTTGCCAGATCATCAGACTCGTTTCCATCCTATTTGATAGAAATTGACAACCAAACAGGGGCCCTGTGCCTCCGAAACGCGTACGCAAACCAAGAAATTGAAAAAGTTGGAAAAACTGAAAAAATGGCTAAGTGTTGGGAAACTGGGCGCCCCAGGAGGCTTGGGGTGCCCATCTTGAGCAGTGTTAGAATATTTTTGTGTTTTCAATGTTTTCTGACATGCCTTGTTACCAATCTTCGCCCGTTGGCAGTTTTGGGGAGGTCAAACTTGGTCAAACGATGTCAGATCATCGAACGGAGGCAGGGGACGGAATCTCAGTTGATCAATCTTCAAAATGTCAAGATCAGTTAGCTTTTTCAGTTCATGATGACATTTTTCCACCTTGTCAAAGTCAGAGACAGGCCTTATTTGAGTAAAAACGAGTGTTGAAGTGTCGAAAATGAAGAAATTTTGTTAGCACTTCTTTCAACTCGCGCATTCAATGACATCATCAAAGAAGATATTTTTTGTCATCTTGCACATGAAGCCATAGGCTCCTACAAAATAGGGATTCTTCCTATTCGAAGACATCCACTTGGATTTATGCTTTAAAAGTTGCTTTCTTCATGGATGAGGATGTAGTTTTCTTCTCACACAAGTAAAGCTGCTTTTTCGACCAAAAGATTTAGAAAGACAAGCTTTGGCTTCTTTATTTCATTATCTTTTGCAGGTTGCATCCAGAGGAAAGATTTTATTTTTCTTTCAACGAAGATTCGAAGACCCAAACCAGGTGCTTTTTCAGTGTTCTTCATAGATTCGGGTTGAGGAAGAAGAAAGGCTTGCTTTTTCAAGGTCCTTGTTTCAAGGAGATCATTTTTTAGAAATCCGACCAGAGCTTTTTTAGTTTTTGTCAAGATGGGTCTATCCAGATTATCATCCTCTTGAAGATTGGGAGTTGTGCTTTTTTCAGGAAACTGCTTTTTTCCTGCTTTTTTGAGAAAATCTCCGCTTTTTCAAAATCTGACGATCTGGGTTGCTTCAAAATAGAATTGCCTACAAAACCCATGTGCTAGCTTTTTTCGCTCAGAATCAGCTTTTTTAGAAGAAATCAGCAAAAGAATATCAACGGATGACATCACCAAAAAGCAAGAATGTTGATGAGGATGCATTTCAAAAGAAAGCAGCTTTAAAACATATGCTTTTTGTTTTAAAGCATGTGCTTTCATCCTAAGCTCATCCATCCTATATTTAGAAAGAAATCACTTTGTGATAGTTGGAATCTTTTTGCTTTAAAGCAGATTGCTTTAAAGCATTCGTTTCTTGTATCTTTGTCTTAGAATAGTAATAAAGCTTGCGAGTTGGCAAGTTAGGGTTAATCAAGGAGATTTTAGGGTTCCCTACTCCTTTGATTTTAGTATAAATAAGGGCATCCTTGCCCATTGTTGGTAATGGTAGTTGTGATAGCAAATTTGCTGTGCCTATTCTAGCCTGCAAACATTGTTATTCCAAGTGTCTATTCATTTGTGTTTAGTGTTCTTCGGTGTTTGATCGCTTACTGTATGCCTACCTTTTGCTGCAGTCTAGCTGTCCTAGAGTTGTATTAAACTTTCTGATATTGAATAGAAATCTCATGCCTACTTTGCTCTGATATTCTATATCGATTCATCAAGTTTTTGTCGTCAGATGTGTAGCTTTTGTGGCTTTCATTTTCAGCTTTCATCATTAAAGAACTCTTAGTCTTGTGGTGTAAATCTGGAGGAAAACTACTTGAGTTTTTGTGTTAACAATCATTCCACATTCACTTTCAACTTCCTTTGCTCTGAATTTACTCAGGAGGTTGAAAGCGTCATTAGTCTATGCTAGTTGTAGTAGAAGTTTTATTAAAAAGGAAAAACCTCTTCTACAGCGTTTAGAGTTTTATAACCTTGTGCTTTGCAGTTGAGAATCAAAAAGAAGATAGGTGAAGTTTCATTCAAGTTATCTTTTTAGCGAACATCAGCAAGAAAGGGAACTCCCCCTTCCAATAGGAGAGCAGTTTATCTGTGCATAGCTGTCCATTTCCAAATCGCATACCAGAGGTGCGAATTGAAACGCCAACACTACCGGAGAAGCTAATTTTCTCAATATCCTCAACATCAAGATTACTTACATAAGTAATTACAAAGCATCTTACTCATTACAAGAAAACAACAAGATAGGAGCACAGTTGACACCAATGACAACACAGATATGTTGACATCAATGACAACACCGATTAGGCACATACTTGCAACAGTTTTGTGAATTCTAAGATGTTTTGTGCTACAAACATGATTGCTCTGCTACTTTAGGATTGTTCCACTACTCCTTCACAAATTCACAATGACTACTCCCTCTTGACTATCAACAAAAGCTTGTATGACTACTTTTTGCCTTGAACTGCTATTACATATGACATCACTACCTCTATCATTATGATTGTTCCATCATGGGTAAACTCTATTGTGACTACTATTCTCTATGGCCTCTATGATTACTGTGTCCCTAATCACTAAGTCCTTAGTTTTAATTGGACATTTAAATTACTCATAAACCATTGGTAGAGTTTATCACTGTATTTGTTTCTTTTAACAGTGTAAGGTATCTCTTCTTGTTTCCATGAAGGCTTATACCCTGTCATACTATTCTGATGGTGCAGTTGAATTTTCTTAGGCTTCACAAGACCTATGGAATATGGATATATTCCAATCTGAATCCTAGACACCTTAAACAGACTTAAGAGCTTACTGATAGAGTTATTGTTTGTCATTTTGTATGAGTGCACTGAGTTTTAGGGTGAGGGTGAATGTACCTTTATTGGCCTCACAATAGGCTTCATCAACTCCTTAAAGACTATCTACAACATCTAATCCTTGTCTAACTATCCCAAAGTCTTCAATCTTCTTCCCTACACTTATATTGGCTCTTCTATTGCCCACAAATCTTTAGGATTGCTTTTGGATCATGGACTCCAATTTTTTTATCCTACTTCTCTATCTTCATGAAGGTATACAGGTCTACATGCATTATTCATGTCTGTAGGATGATAAACCTTCCTTCACTCCCTAAAAAACATAGTTATAATGCATGCCAATGTTGTTCCACTATCTTCAATACATGCATATTATCAGTAGGACATCAAATCTCTTATCAAACCTATAAATCCCTTTGAAAACCTAACAAGTAACCTTGCACTTCACAAGTCTTTGTAACCTTGACAATGACTCCATTCAAACCCTAAGAGTGGTCTCACTATGATTGCATGAGTCTCATACCTTTGGCATTCTTTGTATCTCTTGTGTGGGTTATGTATACCTTCTAATAGTCTTTAGTCTATATTTGACAGTTCTCATGATCACTGTCAAACCTAGATGTTGTCTCTTGACAAATCTATGTCTATTGGCCATGCCAAGATTTGTTAGATTGTCTTTCCTAACCAACACTACAACACAGTCCCCTTGAATTTGCATGTCTATAATAAAAATCTCTATTGACTACTGCCTTGAAGACTGTCATGAAGACCCCTATTGATGAATACCTTAAAGACCCATTAGCTTGCTCATTGTGAATAGTCCCCTTTGGTGATTATCACAGTCTTTTACCCTTAACAGGATGCTACCTCTGTTCCATGATCTCTCTTGGCCATTGCTTGAACTTGAATATAGCTTTTACTCCTTACTATCAGTAGATCCCCACATGAATCTTTGTCTCTACATACCTTAAGAAACCTATCCCTACACAGACCTCTTTAAACTGTATCTACCTCTTTTAACCTTCTTTGTGTCAAACTTAATTTGAAGGAAACCTTGCATGATATAAAGACTTCACCATGGCTATAGGAGCTACTCAAACCTTCTGCATTCTTATCATCAATGAACTTTAACCCTTGTCCTTGCATGGAAAAGCTCTTGTCTTTTGACATTTGCTTGATTGTCCTACTTTCAAACAACTCTTCTCTCTTTCTCAGATGAATAAGCCTGCAATATTTCATCTCTGAACTCTTTGCAAACAACAAGGCCATTAAGATGGGCATTAAATAGACCTCCTAGAGGTATTAAGAAACCCTGCATGTGAAGCTCTTTTCTATTTACTATCTTTGAAGAATGTTATGAAGAGCTTTCTTGATGAATACCTTGACGACTCTTTGTTGTTGCTTTGTGCAAGTTTGTTGGTGTTAACTTTGACTACTACATAGATGCCTTAACCCTTGTATTTTGGAGAGAGAATTCTAGTTGGAACCTCTATATATCTTCATGGCATCTCCAATGACCTTTGAAGCTCCCTTAAGACTATTGACAGTATATCACAGAGATTTCCTTTTTTCCTTGTAACTGTGCATGTTGGAGAAAGACATCTAAAACTTCATCTACCTTCTTGCTACGTGTCTCTCATGGCTCTCAAGATTCAAGCACCTGCCAAGTTTTGCTCCATGCATTGAAAACCCTCATGGCCAAATGTAATAAAAAAGCTAATAGCCTTTGACTGATTCAAAGAACCTTGATACAAAACATGGAAACCCTAAAAACAAAACTCTTTGATAAAGATATTTACAAGGATTTGACCTTATATACAAACACTTGCTCCATCCAATGCATGTATAGGTCCATTTGGCAACATTAAGGTTATGAAACATAAGGAAACTCCTCATGACCCTTGACTTCAAGTATAGTATGCATCATTTTGGAATAAAACAAGTCTTTTAAAACATCCTTTATAATTAAAATACCCTTTTGAAAAAGATAAATGACATATTTTGTAACCTTTGTAACACAAAACAAGGTATTTTTTGCTATGTTTTGTACATAAAAGACCTTGTAAACCTCTTGAAAGACTTCTAAAGACCTAATACGAAGACATGAGACCTTTACTCACTTCAAGGACATCTTGTAATAACATATTTTAGCCTGGATGATAAAATATGTTAACACCTAGACCTAAATAATATTATCCTCCTTCAAAAATATGGGGATTCTAATCTTCCAAAGTTCCCTTTGAAGATCCCTGGCATCCATCACCATGTCATTCTGATTGGGACAACAATCTTATAGATTTTTCCATTGGTTGACAATTCCATTCTGTAAAACTGTTATCCTCAAATTTTGATTGCTCAATTCGTGGGATAACTCCTATGAAACTTGTCTATTTTGTAGCCCATGTCCTCTAAGCACACAAATTGAGATGAATTTAAGTCATCTCGTGTGTGGTCTGACCCCTCGAGAAATCATTTTGATTTGGGTCATCATTTGTGTTTAGAAAATTTACAAGTGTTTGCTTTTAAGACAAACATTTTTCCCCTAAGTGCAAATGTGCAGAATTTCTGCACTTATCCATTTTTGTGTTATGCGAGTGTACTTGTGGAGAATTTCTCTGCAACTACACTTGTCATGTAGTTGCAGTGACATTCTCTGCAACTACACTTTGAACCCTGCACCCTCGACCATTAATGCTCATTATTGGTGAATGTTTATATAGTTTTTACCCTCATTTATTTTGTTTTTACTTTTATTTTTTTACCTTCTTCCTTCGTCACCGTGCTATCAATTACCCCTCTGCCACGTGATTGACCCCTGCTCGCAATTTTCACCATCAGACTTTTGATTCATCATATCAGGTATGTCGACCTAGTCAAGTTGTTATTTACTCTATGTGTTTTCGTTGTTTATTCTTGAGTTAATGTTGTTTTCTCTTTGTTAAGAAACCCTAAATCTAGTTTCATTTTCCTTGTTTTAGGTTTCATTTATAGTTTTGTTTTGTTTTCATGGATCTTCTCTGTCTTTTGTTTTGTTTCCATCGTGATTGTTATAACATTTAAACCCTACTTTTTATTACCTTTTGATTCCTCTGTCGTCGGTTTTAAAATAGACTCTGTTGTTTAGAGTTTTATCTCCAAACAACATGACTTTTTAAGATCGAGTGTTGTTTAGAGATAAAACTTTGAACAACACTATGCACCACCCTTTCTTAAAAAGAGTGTTGTACGGGGAAATTTCTCCACACAACACCCTGTGTTAAGGTGTTGTGCAGAGAAATTTCCCCGTGCAACACCATAGTTACAAAAACACAAACCTAAGCTAAAGGTGTTGTGCAGAGTTTTTTCTCCGCACAACACCCTTTGTTATAAAGGTGTTGTGTGGAGAAAAAACCCCACACAATACCCGACATCCAAAATTTTTAACACCTTTGAAATGTAAAGTGTTGTCTAGACAACATCTTTTATTTCAAAGTGTTGTGTGGAGAAAAAAACCCCACACAACACTCATTGTTTTATACATTGAATACTTATTGAAAAATACTGTGTTTTGGTGCACTTCAGAGAATTTTCTCTAAAGTGCACCACAAAGTCTTACCTCTCAGTACACTTTGGAGAATTTCTTCAGAGTGCATGTTGTTAGGTCTCAAAAACACAGGTCGTTAACTCTAAGAGGGTGCCAGGCTCTCTTGACGTTTTTGGCCAACTGACACGGGGTAGATATGGCTAATCCCCCTTCACTTCAAGCTCTGCCACACCTAGGCAGGTAAGCCTCTAATTAATAAAGCAGATAAAGCGATGATTACTACTTTAATCAGAATTAATCTAACTATTGATAATGGCACAAATTATAAAACAGCGAAAAAGACAGCAAGTTAATTCTAAAAATAATCTAAATTGAAAAGCTAAAACAATAATGCAATCTAACTAAGTAAATCTAAAATGAATTTGTATAAGTGATAATGAAAATACTAGACCAGTGCCTTGTTTAATATAGAGTCAGTATGATCATGAAATAAATGACTATTTGTTTGGTAAAAAAACTCGAACTACCCAGCATGAAAGAATAGGTATGTAACTTGTACAACCCTACAAGGAAATAGTTAGTATTCCATACTTACATATATCCAATTGACAAAACATTACCTGCATTCATCTAAAAGGATTTAATCCTTGCTTGAAGGAACCTATCAGAATGATACTGCAATTGTAACAGATTTATCAAAAACTGGAGACAGAATACAAACCCTAACTATATGACTCTTCTTACAGATCCATGGCAATGTCTTCACAGTTACTATGATAGATTTAAAGGATTTAATTCTGAAAGCAAAAAACCAATTAATCTTATCACACTATAATAGTAAATGTGTATAGACAACTTGAAGATATACTTAATAACTCAAATTGAATAACAGAGAAAACTTTGAAAGGAGACAGTCATATAATTGAATAAATTTAACAGATAGTTGATACTGAAATTTGCAGTCACTGCTTCATGCTTATAGACTTCACTTCATCAGAGAATGCTTGGACATGATCTATCAGAAATAAAATATATTAAAAATGAACTAGCATTGATGTTCAAATCTAATCTATAGTATCCCCTGTTCTGTTTTGTAATCTCCCTCTATTCTATCTATCTTCTAATATTCTAATATCTCTGCCCCCATTATTCTGGTCTTGGTCATCTCTTATAAAGAGCGGCATACAAGCTTCAGACCAGTTACAACAGTTGTGATGGTTGATAACTGAAATCAGTATTTGTTCTAATAAAATAGATTTAGGAAATTTAATTCTCGCCAATAATCATCAAATGGATAACCATTTTAGGATCTAAATCTTTAACTGTAGCTCTGCTTAATATCCTTCGAGGGTTTCCTAAAAAGACCAGATAAAACACAAATTAATCTCTGATCAAATGATCAAAACCAATTTATTTAAACATGTGTATTTACTCAAATAATTACTTCCCTTATCGATATTTTATTCAGCTCCTCAAGATCCTTTCATGGGTGTTTTTATAGTTTGATCCCCACTGTGTATATCCTACAAAAAACCCATATTTCAAATGTCAGAAAAAATAACTTAACCATTCAGTTTTTAATATCGTTTTAGGGTTTCTATGTTTTGTATCAGCAAGACACTTTACATCGCAGTGAGAAAATCATTCTTTCCCGATCTTCTGAGTGTCACCGATATAACTATCGGTGAGAACCGTCGGGATAATATATAGCATCGGGATAACATATTTCATGTGACCCGATAGTAATTGTTTCCCTGATCATCCATCTCATTCTTCATCAGAATGATTGTCACAACATGTCCTCGACATCGTTGTGAGTTCTATTTCGGCCGCACTCGCCAGCTTTATTTCGATTCATTGCATCTCGCTGATAGTTCTTTGTCTGCTTGGTGAAACTCCTTAATGACTTCGTCCATTGGTATAGCTTATATTGTCGAGGTGATCTTTGGAGTATTCTCCGATATGCTTTCCTTATGCCGATAATCATTATTTTCAATTTAATCAGTATGACCGTGCAATCTCTTTCCGATGAAAGGTCATCGGTGTGAATTTACTCATCAATGATTCACAATATCTTCTCACCGATCGTCAGTCTCATGCCAATACTCATTTCCCTTTGCATATCTCTCGGAGCTCCATTGGTGAGAAATGTAAGATCGATGTAGTTTAAATAATCTTTGCCGATAACAATGTTCCCACTGATCTGTTACCTTTGTCCTTGTCTGAAATCCTTTATGACTTCCATTATCGGTGTGACCTATATACTCGGAGAGACTTGTGAAACATACCTCGATCAAGTCATCTTACACTGATTGGTACAACTGAAAGTTTATATGTCCAACGAAGGGTTAACGGTGTCATGTGTTTACGGTTCATCTTTAATGAGCACTTCAACCATGTTCTATTAAGTCTCAAAATAGATCAAATCCAAATATTCCTTTCAACTTAATTGTTAATCTCTGCTTGAAAACAACGGTGGATCTTTTCATATATGCTCACATACTAAAATCTTTGGTTGATTGAGACTTAATATTTTCCAAAAAGTAGCCTAGGAATTTTAGTCCCAACAATGGCTCTTTCTGGGGGTGCATGCCCCTTGCAGGCATAGCAAGATTCCTAGATCTCTAGGGTGTAGACCAGTGCATTCTTCATTGGATAACAGAGTCTACTTTTGCCCCAAAACTGATATGGTCAAAAGACCATATCAAAAAAGAAAATTCATGTCTTTCCCCTGTCAAAAACCTTGTTCTGATCATGTTGTAATGATACCCCATCTGCTTGACTGAATCTGTTCATATAGTTAATTAATGCATCATAGTTTATGCTGCAAGTGTGTTATGTATTATTCTATATCTAGAAGTTAGGCATAGTCTGAACACCTTCATCATTGTATGACATAAGGAAGTCATGATTGTTAGACCTTGTAGGATGTCTTACTTTATCATATCTATCGTTATTCATCAAATGCTGGTCTTTTAACTGTATTAGAAAATGGAATAGATCAAGCTGCTTCTAACACATGCTATCATCAATGTTGGCTTCAACATAAAACACCGTATCCTCTTCCTTATCACATCCATCTTCCCCACACGCTTGAGAGTCAATAATCTACCAATCATACATATTGGAATCACCAACCTCCTCTGGTTCAATGGACATCTTTATCTCTGGATCAATGTCACAAGAGAACTCATGACCACTATCTATCTCTTCTTTGCAAAAATGTGACTTGGGAAATATGGCCTCATATATTTCATCACCCTTACCATGTTGAATGGATTCACTGTCAAAAGATATATATGATGGACACAATATTTGGGTATCATCTTTATTTACATATCTTTGATATTCCATTGTTAGTAGTTCTGAAATTTGTTCACTGCTGATTGAACTTGTTTCCTCATTTATCTCCTTGTTGACATTCTCCTTATCATTTTGATCATCACCATGATACTTAAGATCAATAAAATCAAGTATGCCCATTTTATCAGCACAATTATTTCTTTCAGAAGTTGACATATCATCCTGATTATCTACTTCATCCTCCTCATAACATGGATTTGTAAGCACATGAAATTCTTGTTCTGACATACCATTTTCCATTGCTTCTTCCTCTTGATCATGAGTTTGCCATGTTTGAAAATAATCATCCTCTTCCCCTCCAAACTGTTGATTCATATATTGCGGTGGGCGGGCTGGGACAACAAAAGGATTTGTATTTTGAAGATTATTTTCATCTCTTGATATACCATATGCAATTTCATTAGTTGGAATATGTTGTGGCTCCAAGTGTGATGCAAAAATATTTTGCTGTGTATGATATCCATATGAGGGCTGATGGTAAGCATTTTGTTGTGGCACATATTGCTGGTATTGTGGGGCATAGTACTGTCCTGGTGGTGGATAGTATTGAGGAATGTTACTTGCATTTATAGATTGGGGCCCTTGTGGTGGCTTATTATGGTATGGATTATGATGTACTCTTGGAGTCTATGGAGCGTATGTGATCTGAGAGGGTGCATGTGAATTAACATCACCACTCTGTTTATGTGGATGGATAGGTTTTGGTGGTTCCAGTACCTGGAGGCCCAATTGTGCCAACTATCTATCCAATCCTACTATTTGTCTATCTAGTTCTTTGCTTTTTTGTATCATCTGTGATCTCTTGAGCTATTGTTCTTTCCATTCTAAATACACTTCTAATTCCTAATCAGTCATGCTATCAAGATCAACAATAGCTTGATCAGCAAACCTCTCCTGTTCTTCATAAGAGCTACGAGAATCACTTAATTGCAAATCCACATGATTGTCATCAAAATCTAGATTTTCAATGGATTCTTCATAACATTTACAGTCACAATCTGTTATGTAGGATAGACCCTCTCTATCTTCATCCTCATCATGTGGGCTGTTATAGTCATTATTTTCATTTGCATACCCATCCTTTAATGACTGCATTTTTTGATCATCATCTTGATATTCATTATTATTGGATTCAATAGTAACAGCATCCTCATACCTTTTCCTTTCTATGATAGGAATCAATTTACCCACTTGGTCTAGAGTAACTAGTTTTAGTGATTCAGGCCAATAAATTGACATAGGCGCATAAGCAAGCATAAACATTGTAATGCATAAGGATTCATTAGGTTTGAGATGAAAAGGTATTTGTATATAGATGTCCACCAACCTATGGAACAAATCATACCCAGATTCTCCTTCATGTCTCCTTAGTTCATAGAATGCATCTAAAGGGGGTATGTTATATTTTTTCATGTTTCATCAATTTTATTTTTAGAGTCACCCCCTCTTGTGAGAAGAGGAATATTTCATCTTTCTGGGTTCTTGCCAGCAGAGTTTACCAATCTGTATTTGAATTTTGTGTAGAGTCGCCACCTCTATTTAGAGGACTAATCAATTTTCTGGGTTTTTCCTTCCACCAGCAAAGTTATGCCTTTTAATTCTCTGACTCTAATAACATGGTCTATTACCAGGTTTCTCTATGTGTTTCCCTAGTAGAGTCGCCAATTTTGTTACAACTTAGATGGGAAAAACTTTAGAATTTCTGGCTAATACTTTCACTTGACTCCCCAGCAAAGTCGCCAATTCTGTTAGGTCTCAAAAATGCAGGTCATTAACCCTAAGAGGGTGCCAGGCTCTCTTGACGTTTTTGGCCAACTAACACAAGGTAGATATGGCTAAACCCCCTTCACTTCAGGCTCTGCCAGACCTAGGTGGGTAAACCTCTAATTAATAAAGCAAATAAAGAGATGATTACTACTTTAATCATAATTAATCTAACTATTGATAATGGCACAAATTATAAAACAGCTAAAAAGATAGCAAGTTAATTCTAAAAATAATCTAAATTGAAAAGCTATAACAATAATCTAATCTAACTAAGTAAATCTAAAATGAATTTGTATAAGTGATAATGAAAATACTAGACCAGTGCCTTGTTTAATATAGAGTCAGTATGATCATGAAATAAATGACTGTTTGTTTGGTAAAAAACTCAAACTACCTAGCATGAAAGAATAGGTATGTAACTTGTACAACCCTGCAAGGAAATAGTTAGTATTCCATACTTACATATATCCAATTGACAAAATATTACCTGCATTCATCTAAAAGGATTTAATCCTTGTTTGAAGGAACCTATCAGAATGATACTGCAATTGTAACAGATTTATCAAAAACTGGAGACAGAATGCAAACCCTAACTATATGACTCTTCTTACAGATCCATGGCAACGTCTTCACAGTTACTATGATAGATTTAAAGGATTTAATTCTAAAAGTAGAAACCAATTAATCTTATCACACTATAACAACAAATGTGTATAGACAACTTGAAGATATACTTGATAACTCAAATTGAATAACAGAGAAAACTTTGAAAGGAGACAGACATATAATTGAATAAATTTAACAGATAGCTGATACCGAAATTTGCAGTCACTGCTTCATGCTTATAGACTTGACTTCATTAGAGAATGATTGCACATGATCTATCACAAATAAAATATATTAAAAATAAACTAGCATTGCTATTCAAATCTAATCTATAGTATCCCCTGTTCTATTTTGTAATCTCCCTCTATTCTATCTATCTTCTAATATTCTAATATCACTCCCCCCATTATTCTGGTTTTGGTCATCTCTTATAAAGAGCAGCATATAAGCTTCAGACTAGTTACAATAGTTGTGACAGTTGATAACCGAAATTAGTATTTGTTCTAATAAAACAGATTTAGGAAATTTAATTCTCGCCAATAATCATCAAATGGATAACCATTTCAAGATCTAAATCTTTAACTATAGCTTTGCTTAATATCCTTTGAGGGTTTCCTAAAAAGACCAGATAAAACACAAATTAATCTCTAATCAAATGATCAAAACCAATTTATTTAAACATGTGTATTTACTCAAATAATTACTTCCCTTATTGATATTTTATTTTGCTCCTCAAGATCCTTTCATGGGTGTTTTTATAGTTTGATCCCCGCTGTGTATATCCTGCAAAAAACCCATATTTCAAATGTCAGAAAAAATAACTTAACCATTCAGTTTTTAATGTCATTTTAGGGTTTCTATGTTTTGTATCAGCAAGACACTTTACGTCATTGTGAGAAAATCATTCTTTCCCAATCTTTTAAGTGTCACTGATATAACTATCAGTGAGAACCATCAGGATAATATATAGCGTCGGGATAACATATTTCATGTGACCCAATAGTAATTATTTCCTCGATCATCCATCTCATTCTTCATCGGAATGACTGTCACAACATGTCCCCGACATCGTTGTGAGTTCTATTTCAGCTGCACTCGCCAACTTTATTTTGATTCATTTCATCTTGCCGATAGTTCTTTGTCCGCTTGGTGAAACTGCTTAATGACTTCGTCCATCGGTATAGCTTATACCATTGGGTGATCTTTGGAGTATTCTCTGATATGTTTTCCTTATGTCGATAATCATTATTTTTTATTTAATTGGTATGACCGCGCAATCTCTTTCTGATGAAAGGTCATCAGTGTGAATTTACTCATCAATGATTCATAATATCTTCTCACCGATCGTCAGTCTCATGCCGATACTCATTTCCCTTTGCATATCTCTCAGAGCTCCATCGATGAGAGATGTAAGATCGATGTAGTTAAAAAATCTTTGCTGAAATGATCCCACCGATATGTTACCTTTGTCCTTGTCCGAAATCCTTTATGACTTCCATTATCGATGTGACCTATATACTCAGAGAGACTTGTGAAACATACCCCGATCAATTCATCTTACGCCGATTGGTATGACTGAAAGTTTATCTATCCAACAAAGGGTTAACGGTGTCATGTGTTTATGGTTCATCTTTAATGAGCACTTCAACCATGTTGTATTAAGTCTCAGAATAGATCAAATCCAAATATTCCTATCAACTCAATTGTTAATCTCTGCTTGAAAACAACGGTGGATCTTTTCATATATGCTCACATACTGAAATCTTTGGATGATTAAGACTTAATATTTGCCAAAAAGTAGCCTGGGAATTTCAGTCCCAACACACGTCTTCATCTTTTGATCTACAACTAAGTGTAGTTAGGAGAATTTTCTCTAAATTACACCCAAAAACATACTAAGTGTAAAAGTGGAAATTTTTTGACTTTACACCAAACACTATCTTGAAGTGTAAAAGTGTAGAATTCTTCCACAACTGTGCGAAGCTGAATATTTGGAATTTTTCTAACTCTAGAAAGATTTTTTAAAATCATTTTTTGCAATCTACTATCAAATGTTTGAGCCTTCTCTGAAGAAGAAAAATATGAAGTACAAGTATCAAGGTGTCATCCCGATGACGTCCATGGAGTCCAATGTGGATGATATCAGGGACACGGAGATTGGGCATGTTGACATGACAGAATTTTTGGAAAGAGTGAATAAACAACCTGTCGTTGCACATATGCAAACCATCCTCGACAGTAGCATCCATTTGGTTTTTTCCTTCCCAGTGTTGGCTCAAAATCCAGAGTTCGTGTTGGCCATAGCAGCTAAGTTTGATAAGTGTTGATGTATAAAATTGTGCAGGTTCCAACACCAACATCGGAAGTTCCAAGAATGTGAGACTTGATACTTGAAGCAACCTCCAGATTTTACAGAAGCTAGCTCTTCCTATTTCAATGGGGTTTTGGGTAAAGGGAAGAGAAAACCAAGATTACAGATACAATAAACAAACTTCTAATTCTATGGCGATGTGCCTAATAAAAATGTATTTCAGTAACCTAGCACAGTGGTTAAATTCTCAAGGTTCAACTATATCAAAGAGCAAATATTGCATGATTATTATAGACAGATAGCAAATGAATTTTAAATCAGAGGCTAAACTTAGAAGATTTATGCAACGACATAGAAAATATCAACACTGGCACATAACAAAGCTTCTTTCATTAACAATTCAGCAAATACAAAAGGCACAGAAACATGCATAGATATACCAACTTCCTTCTCAGAAATAGCTAAACTAAGGCAAAATGATATAATCTAATCACCACAAAAATCTCTGAATTCTTAATCAACAATGTATATCACTGTGTTACAAAACTTCTCTCTTTATAGCCACAAAATTTGGCTCAAGATCACCTCTAACCATCTAAGATCTTAATGGCATCAACAGAATTGGAACTCAATTGGGACTTCGACTGGCACTAAGAATCTCCCTGAATCTGTAACCGTCATTTCCTGCAGGCTCATTGGCTGAGCGATAAAATATGTGGCACATTAACTGTAGTTCTATTATGACACATGGCACCACCTGAGGGTTCTCCTACGGCTCCAAAACATACCACACGGAAACTTCCACTTAATCCTTAGCTTCCTTCCTTTGAAAAGGGACACACAGAATATCACCACTTGTTGCCATCCGCCACACTTGGAACTTGATACGTGGCAGCTTCTGAGAAACAATGCTGGGACACTTGGTAACTTCTGCCAATCCTAAAAATTGTTTACTTTATGCCCTAAACATCCACGGTAATGACACATGTCACTTACCATATCATTTAGAAATGCAGCGTTATTTCACGGGACCCACCATCTATTTCTTTAACTTTATAGCTTTTCATAATTGAGTGACACGCGGTACCATCCGCCTGAAGCAACAATAAGAATGTGGCACCCTCCGGTAGCTTCTAAAGCTTTACAAAAGAGTCCCTTAAAGCCTCACGAAGATGACACATGTCATCCTCCACCATATCCTATAAATTACAAGAGAAAAATACGTGGCGATATTCGGCAGCATCAATATGAAAATAGTTCAACCCTCTGCTTACGACACATGGCACACTCCGGCACATTCAATGAAAACTGTGTCACAACATCTAGGGCCCACCACATATACTTTGATACCATTTAAGTTTATCAAAAAGAGATACACGTGGCAGCTCCTGGCAGCATCAAAACAAGGACACTTGGCAACTTCCGGCAGCAAGCTGTATCAAAAGAAACTTCACCAAGGCCCGCAGCAATGACACATGGTGCATTCCGCATCAAGCAAGAAACTTAATAAAAAGGAACAATGCCAAAGATACGTGGCACATTCTGGCATATACTGGAAATTGGAAGCATATGAAAGAAACATGCGGTAGCTCCTACGTAGCACTGGGTTTTATAGATGGCAGCATCACAGGCAATTTAGCATGTTCCCCTGTTACTCCATATTGATACATGTTGCGCCCCGCATACAAGAAACATATAGCCACATAAACAAAAACTAAAACTGTAGAAATTGAGCCAAAACCAAGCTAAAACAAAATGTAGAGTTTTAGGTCTACAGTTCATGGCGACTACAAGGACTTCTGGGCCCGCTCAGAAAGAACCCCAAAATCAACAAAATTTCAAAAATTGCACTGCCACTGTCAATGAATCTCAATTATAATTTCTGTAATGTGGCCTGATATACAGACCACTTTGAATCTAACAATCCCTATCTACCTTGTAGATCTTGAAAAGCAAAATCTAAATTAATGATGTCTTTGTGGGAAAAAGACTGCAAAATCTGAACTAAAGCATGTAATTGAAATTCAAGCTGAGCCATTGGGACCAAGACAACTTCCACTTCTTCCACACTGGAGGAATCACTCAGACCCTGAAAAATAGTTTGATCATTTTGTTTAGTTAACAACAAAGCCTTTATATCATCAATCATTAAAATTGTATTCTCATCAGGAAAAGGAGAAGGCAAGCCCAACTGCACTAAATCCTCAATATGCTTCTTCATATTCTTAACTCCTTCCTTAACTATATCCAAAAGTTCTTTACAATTCATTGTGGCAGAATTACAACTCAACACTTCATTCACCCTTTTGTCAGCAACCATTCTATCACTTACACCAGTTGTAGACAAAGTCTCATCAGATGTGTCATAAAGTTTTTCTAATAGGAGTTGGGAGTCTGAAACTCTTAATGAAACAATAGACAAAGTTACCTACACAGAAGACTCTACCTTCTCACAAAGTTGCTAGGTGTTTAGCAGGAAGGTGAGGGATGGCTTAAGATGTACAATCTCCTTAGAGATTATTTTCCACATAGATGCATATAGCTCCTTTACCAAATTCAAGACCCCTGCATTTTGTGGCCTCTGTGCTAACTCAATTGTTAATTGCTTTGTCTTTTGTTATTCAGTCATAAATTGGGCTTGAGCGGCACTACTCAGATTTTGCTCTCTTGAAAGGGTCTATTGCAATGTTGACACCTCTTGTATCTTGTCCTAATACTTCTCTATAGTGGCCTTCTCTTGTCTTAATGTAGCAACAACAGCTTTCTCCTGTGCTACTTCATTCTTCAAAGCTACGACCTAAACCAATGATGTTTGATGTACCTGTAAAGGTACAGTAGACTGCAACTCCATTTTCAAAGTATCAATTTCTTTATCCTTGGCTTGTATACCTGAAGTTAAGTTGCTATTAGTAGTTTTCTCTTGTGTCAAATCTGCTTCAACTTTCTACAATCTTTTTGACATTTTCAAATAATTAGTGGCAACTGCTAAAGTAGTTTCATTCATCAAATCTACTTTGTCTTGTGGTCTGAAATAAGTCAGATCCATGGCCACTGCATTCATTGTATAATCTTGTGGCTGCATTTGCTCCATAGGTTTGATCACATTGGGGGCTAAATGAGTAACAGTCAAAGACTATTGAATAGGATCAAACAAGGATTTCATGTGAGAAACAACATGGCTCTTATTCTCTTTCTTTTCTTTTCCATTCGAGCCTTTCTTGCTTTCTTTGTTGTGTCAGCTTGTGCTTGAAAAGTAGGAGGTGAAGCAATTTGTCCACTAGCAAACGGATAACCTTGAGGCAAGCCATATGGAATGGTAGTTATTTGCTGACTTGGGTCAAACTGAGGAAAAGCCTGCTTGGGCATTGATGGAAAAAACAAGGGTAAGGATGTGGCCTATGGTGACATGGCTGGTGAACTGGCAAATGGGCGAAAAGTTTGAATTGGTATAGCAGAGGTGGCAGGAGGCATGGAAGAATGGGTAAACTAGGTAGCCACCCCTATATGAGAAGAAATAGAAGAAGGGGAAAAGGGAGAAGAAACTCTAACCTGAGCCACCGATGAGATGATAGGAACTTGTTGCTAGGGTAGTGATGCATCTTCTTCTTTACGTTTCCTTTTCAAAAGTTGTCCTTATGTGCTTTCAGGATCTTCTTCTTCTGAATCAATTACTATTTTCTAAAAAGATGCTGCTCTGAGACTCCCCGATGTCGAAGCTATTTGAGTCTTACGAGACGGCAATACAATATCCTTTTGTTTCTATAAGGTACTAAGAGATGGAGGCCATGGGACTCGAGGAACCTCTGATGCAACATGCTCTGTTTATTCAAGTTCCTGAACTTCCTCTGATGTTCCTTCTTCTTTTGCTCTTGAATCTCTAGGAATGTTGCTAGTGTCAGGGCTTGATGTTGGAGACATATGAAACTCATCCCAAACTATTTCCCATTCTTCATCAGTCTCAACATCTCCAAAAGTATGGGTAAGTTCAGATATCTCCTGCCTATATTTCCAATAAGTAGTAATTTTTTCTGCCTTCCATTCCTTCTTCTTTAAAGTGGCTCTGAGGCCTAAAGTCATTGACTTCTTAGGGTCAAATTCCTGTATCTTTTTATAAAAAGTCTCCCATGGACTGGGACCTTCATCTGGCAGGTCTTTTAAATCAAGATAAACTACAAGATCATCTTGCTTTGGTGATCTTCTCTTCTCCCAAAAGGGGCGTCTGTCATGAATGAATTTTGTAGAAGTTTATTATTGACAATCCAAGAAGCTAAGAAACTATCTGGATCATACTTCCACTTATCTTCAACAATTAAAAATCCATAGGCTGCCAATTTTCTCAATAGGAGGTTTTTAGCTTCTCTCCTCTCAATTATTATTTTCTCTTTGGTCTAAGGAACATCATATATTTTCTTCTTCCTCTTTTTATGACCAAAATTGTTATCAATGACAAATATTTGCCGAGCCACTTCTAAAAATGTAACCCTGGGAGTCAAAACCTTTGGGAGTAGAGCAGGCTCCTCATCAAAGCCATGAAGTCTAATAATAGTTGTATGGGCTCCAAAGAAATAATCACAAGGAATTTTCAAATTCACTAAGAAACCCCTAAGGCTCTCTGTCATTCTATTTTCTACAGGCTCAGACCCTAATTGGTTAAAAACTAGTGCAACAAAACAATCTGCAAACTCATAGGGATCTAAGGTGTCTGACAGAACATGGGTCCAAGCGGACACTGGGATAGTTCTATTACTACTACACTCAGGGTCATACATACTTAATGGCATATATTGCTGGAAGAGACTAAAATTTTGATACAACATTAAGTGAAATAGGTAGACTAAGTACCTCAAAACATGATTTTGGGAGAAATTTGTGAGTTGGTCCACCATAGACAGAGATTTGTTCTGTAAAGTTGAGATGGTACTCCTGAGACTTGTCCACAATCTTGAGTCTGAAAATCACTGCAAGTTGCCAATCATGTACCATTGAATCATCATATTGGCCAAAGATAAAAGCCAGCATGGCAATGGCATCTTGAACATCAGGATTGAACTGAGCACGGCCTATAGGCAGCGAAGGCAACTGGGTATTTTCATCACCTAGACACATTTCAGCGTTTAGAAACTTCACCTTACTGTGGAAATTTCCCCATGTGGTGTGCAACTTGGGAATCATAGGAAATGTGGCCGTTCTATCATGTTGCAAACCCAGCATATCTCGAATTTCCTTAGGGGTTATCTGGACCATGAACGGGCCACGTTGAATAGAGGCAGTCAGGGGATGAAACAAATCTACACATATGTCAATCAATTCTAGATATGGGTGAACAATAGGAACCACAAATTGTGCCAATTGAGATGTCCAGACTCTCATTCCAAAAGTTTTTGACTGCACTTTTGCAGCTCGTATGAGGCACCTTTGATGAGCTCCTTCTCGAAGACTTTTTGGTTTCTTCTGCATGTGTGTGTCAAAAATGCCATCATAGTTAGTTACCTATGTAGAGTCTGCACTTACCCCTATACCTGGGACCCTTGTCCTCGGATAACTAACTTTTGGTTGCACTGGTGTAGATGCATATGACTTGCTGCATTTCAATTTATCAGACTGCTCAAAGAGTCCTAGCCCCTCCTGTGGTGACTGTGGCTCCAATGTTCCTGTATCTTCTTTGATCCTTAGAAACTCTTGACACAACGATAAGAAAGAAACTTGGAAGTGACTTGAACTTAGCTAGAATTGCAGGTTAGGAATGAAGCTTAGACACAGAAGTGGAGCTTGGGAAATGTGGAATGAGGAAATAGCAAATGCAACAATCTAAGAGGTTCAGAACTTAGCTTGACAAGGTGTAAGAAAGCATTAATGACCCATCACATCTTATTAATAACATTAATGCCAAAAATATAGTTAGTGTATCTATGAAAATTTGTATGGGACAATGTGTCAGATTAGTATTAAAAGCGGCGATCATATGATTTGGTACTTCTTTTGATGTTTAAGGAATTGTAGAACAACCTTAGTGAATGCAACTGCTAACAAAAGGGGCCCCTGTACTGCGGACAAGTGTTCTCAAAACACTTATTTAAAAGGGAAAAGTGGGAAAGCAAGGAAAAGCGGGAAAGGAAATAAAGATGCCTAACTAACTATGATACAAAGTAGGATTCAAGACTTATGTAAAATGCTTCAAGAAGATCCCATTTATAGGAATCTCTTCAAGCTCCCCTTCCATTGTCTCTAGCTCAAATGCATTTTGTTGCTTACATGAGCAGATCTTAAAAGGACCTGTCCACAATGCGTCAAACTTATTATGCTAGCCTAGTTTAGCAGCTCTCTCATCCTATTTAAGAACAAGTGACCCAACTTCAAAACTTGGATTGAAGGTCTTTCTATCAAACCATTTTTTTATGATCTGCTGATGTTTCATAAGAGACTCATGTGCCCCTTCTCTCTTATCTTGAACCTCTAGCAACTTGGCAAGCCTCACATGCATTAGGCCATTTTCTTCTATCTCTAGCTGCTTAATCAATTGTAAGGCTGGAATTTCAATACTTAATGGCATCACTGCACTCTTGCCATATATTAGCTCATATGGGGACATTTTAGTTACTTGCTTTGGTGTGATTCTATCTTCCCATAATGTTGAATTAAGGGATTTGTGCCAGTCTCTCTGATGCTCAGCACCCATTCTCTTTATGAGTCTAATCAGGTTCTTATTGGTAAACTCTGCCAAGCCATTACCTTGTGGATAATAATTAGAAGAAGTCTTCAGATAAATTCCATTTTTTAATGCAAACTCTAATAGTCTGGTCCCTAAAAATGCCTTAGCATTATCTAATATGATAGTGCGTGGAGGGCCAAACCGGGTAGTTATCCCCTCTAGAAACTCTAAGATTACCTTTTCAGTAGCTTCTTTGAGTGGTGTTGCTTCACTCCACCTTGTAAAGTAATCTATCACAGTAAGGATCCACTTGTATCCCATATTTGACACTAGATTAATCATCCCAATAAAATCCAAGCCCCATTGAGCAAAGGGCTCATCTACTACTATGGGACTCAAAGGCAATGCAGTATTTCTTTTTCTTCTAGTATAAAACTGATAGGTTTGACATTCTTTAACCATCTGATAGCAATCTGTAAATAGTGTTGGCCAAAAGTAGCCAGCTTGTGTCACTTTAATTGCAGTACTTTTTGCTAAAAAATGTCCCCCTGAGGTTCCATGATGAAACTCATGCAGTATCTTTTGGGCTTCTTCCTTCTCTAGACATCTTAACAGTATTCCATCAATATTCTTTCTAAACAAAACATGATCAATCAATACAAAATGAACTCCCTGTTGTCTATAATACCTTATTTTATCAGGGGAAAGTTCATTAGGGAAAATACCAGTTCTCATGAACTGTATTCTATAACTTACCCAAGAATTTTGATCAACTTCTTGGAGTTTCAACACTATTTCATTTTCTGCTTCTCCAGGCATTGACTCTTCTATGTCTTGAGTAATATATTGGCAAAGTCCCCTGCCTCTGACCAGTTTGGTAGGCCTTACCTCTACATCATATTCTAAGATTTTAGTTATCCAACTGGCTCTCTTTTTAGTAATCTAACGTTCCATGATATACTCCCTTACACTAGGGTGAGCTACTAATATTAGGATCTTATTCCCTATCTCTAAATGCCTAAATTTCTTAAGAGCTTTAACCATTGCATAAGCTTGTTTCTCAACAAAATTATACCTAGATTCATACTCCCTAAGTGTTCTAGAGAAGAATGCAATTGGATGTTCTCCTTCTTCCTTGTCATCTTTCTGGATCAGAATAGCTACAACACTGTGTTCTCCCCCATATACATACATTATAAAGGGCTTAGAGAAATTTAGATTTCTTAGTACTAGTGCAGTGGAAATGGCTTTCTTGACTTCTTCAAAAGCTTGTCTCCCCTTAGTAGTCCATTTGAAAACTAGATCCTTCTTCAGCAGTAGAGTAATGGGCCTAACTAGCCCTGCAAAATCAGATATAAAGCGACTAACAAAATTGATCTTACCAAAAAAGGACTAAACTGCCTTCTTGTTGACTGGCAAAGATAGATTTAGTATGGTTGTGACTCGCTTTGGATCAATGGAAATCCCATCTTTTGAAACAATGTGTCCCAAAAGTTTCCCTTGGGGCACAACAAAAATATACTTCTTAGGATTGAGGGAGATCCCAAACTCTTGACATTTCTAAAAAATAGCTTCTAAGTGCTCAAAGTGATCTTTGGCATCTTTGGTAAATATTATAAGGTCATCCAAATAGATCAAAATGATTTTTTTTACAAATAGATCAAAATGATCTTATTTATAAGGTCTCCAAATGCTATGTCCATGGCACGCTGAAAAGTAGCTCCAATATTTGAAAGACCGAATGGCATTTTGGCATATGTGAAGGTCCCCCACTTTGTAGTGAATGTTGTCTTCTGTTGGTCTTCATCAACCAACCATATCTAATTGTACCCTAAGAAGCCATCAAGCAAAGAAAACCTGTCTGATCCAGTCACTATTTACAAAATTTGTTCCATGGATGGTAGGGGGTAATGATCCTTCAATGATGCTTTATTCAGGTCTCTGAAATCTACACAAAGCCTTATGTCCCCATTATTTTTCCTCACTAGCACTAAATTAGACACCCAAGTTGAATGTTTAATTGGAAAAATAATTTTGGATTCTAGAAGCTTTTGCAACTCATCTACCATTAAAGGCTCAATCTTAGGATTCCCTGGTCTTTGTTTCGGTTGGACTGGTTTTGACCCCTCATCTAGTGCTATGGCATGTTGAATCATGTCTCTATTATAACCATGAAGGTCATCATAAGTCCATGCAATTACTCTATCATACTTATTACACAAAGAAATAAGCTTATCCTTTTCCTCTTAGGTAGTAGCATTTCCTACCTTCAGCTTTCTTCCTTCACTGATTTGAATTTCAGAATAATCATCTTTGCTTGCCTTAAACTTCCTCTTGTCTAGGCTTACATCATCTGGGTCAAATAGATTTTCTAGTGTGATCAATCCTTTTGGGAGCTTATTAGACTTCAGTTGGATAATTTGGTCACCATAAGCTTCTTCAATCTTAGGCTGTAATTGGTCAGCAAATTCTCCTGATTGCTGTAGAAACAAAAGCACCTAGAGATCATTATCAAAGACTTGCCAATTCTAGACGTTGTCTAGGATTGTTGGTCTCACTATCACCTTTATTGCCTCATTGTTAATGAGTAGGTCATTCGCTGGGTCAAATTGGGAACCAACTTGTGCCATTTTGTCTGCCTCAGTGTTTTGGGTTCTAGGGACAACTTCTATGTTAAAAGAATCAAAACAATCTATTAGATCCCAGATTCTGTGGTGATAAGATCTCATTCTTACATTATTTGCCAAAGCTTTCTCTCTGATTTGTTTCACAACTAGCTCTGAATCTCCCTTGACTATCAAGTTCTTTATCCCTTTCTTCTTGGCCAGTATAAGACCATGCACCAAAGACTCATACTCAGCATCATTATTTGTGCAAGAAAATTGAAATCTTATGGCTCTAAGAATTTCACCATTTGGAGAGGTGAGACATATACCTGCTCCAGCACCATTCTTACTTCTAGCTCCATCAAAATTCAAGGCCCAGATTTCTGAGCTTCTGTCAGGCTCTTCTTTTTCAGATACTTCTTTTCTCATAACATTTGGTATTTATTGGCGTTCTTAAAAAATGACAGAAGTGCCCAAACCAGTGGAGTCATAATTTCCATAAGGGTCACTTTACATCATGGTCATCAACTGACTGTTTTCTTCTTCCTGTTCATCGTGTTCAGTCTAGTCACCTAATTCCTCAACAAAGACTCTCTCCTCTTTATTCATCATGGCATAGGATGCTTCAATTCTTGGAGTTGGTTCATCAGTGATATGAACTTTGGATAGAGGTTCAGACAATATCTTCATCTTTGTTCCATACTTAGTTCTCAAAATCAGATGTGACCAATCAAGTGACATGTATCCTCCTATCTTAGCGATGAAATCTCTAGATAGGCATAAACCAAAGATGGGAAATATCTATAACCATCACATCTTGTAGGACAGTGATATTTGGGCAAGTATATAGCTATAATGGGAGTTGTGTAATCCTTCCTATGTTTTGGACAGACTTCCCGTCTAGTTGCATGACTCCTTTAGCTAGTGGCTCATATTTTATCTTTAAAGCATCTGCTATCTATTTTGGCATGACTGTAGTACTAGCCCCTGAATCTATCATTGAATTGTGTAGTAGTTTCTTACCCACTATTCAAGTTAAGTAAAATGGTTCAGGCCTAGGTTTGCTTACCTTTGGTGCAGTATTCAACAGAGTAGCTGCCTATAAGGGTGGAGTGTCCTTATTTTGTGTCTTTCCTTTGTTAGTACCTCCTTCTTTAGGCTTGGGATCAACTTGAATCTTTAGCGCTTCTTGCAACAGTGTCTTTTGCTCAGAAATGGCCAGCATATCCCATATTGATACATGAGCAGGGGTCTTCTTGAGCTGTTCTACCACATTCATGGGTCCCAATACCTATGTTTTAGGGTAGTAAGGATACTTTACTCTCTCTAGTACAGGGTTGGAGACTACTTGATTCTAGGTCAGCTGAGGTACTTCTTGTCTTGAAGCTGGATTATAGTGAGCCTGGAAGGGAAGGACCCCGGCTACTTCATTATTTATAGCTTCAGGTTGTTCCACCATTCTCCTCTTTGATCCAGTATAGTAATCTGGCTGTACTAAGGGTTTCTTGGAGGTAGAGGCTTCATTCAAGAATATTGAATCTTCATCTTCAATCCATGAGAACAAAGCATGTCCTAGGGCAATCTCTTCCTCTTGTTGAATAGACATACCTTGCATCTGAGCCACCATTACTGCATTCTGAACACCAAGTGACTGATATGGAGGAGCATTAGACACCATTGCTTGATTTTCCATCCTTCTTTGTTCTGCTATATTTTGTTGTAAATTACCTCTAGGGCAATCTCTTGGCATATGGGCATTGTTGCAAGGAAAACACCAAGCATTGGCATCTTCTACTAGGTTATTTTGTCTAGGAACCATTTCTCTGCTAGGGTTAGGAGGGACATCTTACAAAGGTGTGGGAATAATGACTAATTAGTTTGAAGGCTGAGAGTTATTTGGTCTTTGAGCACCTTGGTACTAATTTGGCTGATATGGGGGTCTATTTCCTTAGAATCCCTGGTAAGAAGGCTTTGGGTAAGAAGTATGTTGCCTCTTGAGGTTAATTATCTCATTTGAAAAGGTCCTGAGGATATTCTTGACATCATCCATTTCAGATGGAGGAGCAAAAGGTGCTGACACAGTGGGCTGTTGAGATGTTGGGAACGTGTACATGGATACATGTACATATGGTGGATTAGGGACTTCTTGAGGTAAGGGGATAGAAATTTATGGGAACATAGGCATAGGAGGCCTTGGAAGCAATTTTCCAGCATCTATCAGATTGTTCTCAGCTCTTACAATCAATTCATATGCATCTGGTAAGGTCTACCCTCCTAAAGACTTAATCATCACGGAGATATCAGAATTGAAAGCTTTGAGGTAGAATAAAATAGCCATACCTGATAGTGGTCTAGATGTAGCAGGGATCCTATCCCAGGTCTTTTGAAACCTAGTAGTGAAATCAGTTATAGCTTCTTGCGGTGCCCTCTTTATAGTAATCAATTGATGTAGTAGGGAGGATTTATCACCCTTTTCAATGAATCTTGCAAAGAATGCATCCCCAAGATGGTCCCAAGTGGATATTGAATTTGGGGTCAAAGATCTATACCAATCTAGAGCCTTCCCTTTAAAAGAAGCCACCAACAGCCTGATAGCTGCATTTTGTTCGGTAATAACATGTACTGCACACACATCTGATACATCTTGGAGATGCTCCCCTAGTGTCTTGGAATCTTCTCCATTGAATTTGGGTAAAGCTTTCAAAGCATTAGTTGGAATTGGATCCCAAGTAGCTGGTGGTGTCGGAAGAATGAGAGGACTATTATTGTTCCAATTTGCATAGTTCCTTGGAGGTACAGGTGCTCCCATATTTGCTACTAATGCTATTGCTACTTGATTTATTATTCTTCTTGGAGTGGTAACTAATGGTGGCAATAAAATCCCTAGATTAGCAGTTAACTGAGCTCTTGTTGTCGGTCTACAGCTCTGACTCCTTCATGCTCTCTGGTTCATATGATCTTGATCAAAATTCAAGAAAGGTCCCACCAGGCATGCCAAAAACTGTTGATGTATAAAATTACGTAGGTTCCAACACCAACATGGGAAGTTCCAAGAATGTGAGACTTGACACTTGAAACAACCTCCAGATTTTACAAAAGCTGGCTCTTCCTATTTCAATGGGTTTTGGGTAAAGGGAAGAGAAAAATACGATTACAGATACAATAAAAAAACTTCTAATTCTATGGTGATGCGCCTGATAAAAATGTATTTCAGTAACCTAGCAAAGTGATTATATTCTCAAGGTTCAACTATATCAAAGAGAAAATATTGCATGATTGATATAGACAGATAGTAAATGAATTTTAAATCAGAGGCTAAACTCAGAAGATTTATGCAAAGACATAGAAAATATCAACACTGGTACAAAACAGAGCTTCTTTCATTAACAATTTAGCAAATACAAAAGGCATAGAAACATGCACAGATATACCAACTTCCTTCTCAGAAACAACTAAACTAAGGCAAAATGATATAATCTGACCACCACAAAAATCTCTGAATTCTTAATCAACAATGTATATCACTGTATTACAAAACTTCTCTATTTATAGCCACAAAATTTAGCTCAAGATCGCCTCTAACTGTCTAAGATCTTAACAGCATCAACAGAACTGGAACTCAACTAGGACTTCGATTGGCACTAAGAATCTCCCTAAATCTGTAACCGTCATTTCCTGTGCGCTCATTGGCTAAGCAATAAATATGTGGCACATTAACTGTAGTTTCATTATGACACATGGCACCACCCGAGGATTCTCCAACGGCTCCAAAAAATATCACGCGGCAGCTTCCGCTTAATCCTTAGCTTCCTTCCTTTGAAAAGGGCCACACAAAATATCGCCACTTGTCACCATTCACCACACTTGGAACTTGATACGTGGCAACTTCCGAGAAACAATGCTGGGACACTTGGCAATTTCCACCAATCCGAAAAACTATTTACTTTATGCCCTAAACATCTGCGGTAACAACACATGTCACTTACCGTATCATTTAGAAATGTAGCTTTATTTCATGGGACCCACCATCTGCTTCTTTAACTTTATAACTTTTCATAAGTGAGTGACATGTAGTGACATCTGCTTGAAGCAACAATAGGAATGTGGCACCCTCCGGTAGCTTCTAAAGCTTTACAAAAGAGTCCCTTAAAGCCTCGCGGAGATGACACATGTCATCCTCCACCATATCCTAGAAATTACAAGAGAAAAATAAGTGGCGATATCTAGTAGCATCAATATGAAAATAGTTCAACCCTCCGCTTATGACACGTGGCACACTCTGACATATTCAATGAAAATTGTGTCGCAACATCTAGGGCCCACCACATATGCTTATCAAAAAGAGATACACGTGGCAGCTCCCGGCAGCATCAAAATAAGGACACTTGGCAACTTCTGGAAGAAAGCTATATCAAAAGAAACTTCACCAATGCCCGTGGCAATGACATGTGGTGCATTCCACATCAAGCAAGAAACTTAATAAAAAGGAACAATGCCAAAGATACGTGGTGCATTCCGGCATATACTAGAAATTGGAAGCATATGAAAGAAACACGCGGCAGCTCCCGCATAGCACTGGGTTTTACAGATGGCAGCATCACAGGCAATTTAGTATGTTCCCCTATTACTCCATATTGACACATGGCGTGCCCCGCACACAAGAAACATATAGCCATAGAAACAAAAACAAAAACTATAGAAACTGAGCTGAAACCAAGCTGAAACAAAATGTAGAGTTTTAGCTCTACAATAAGGAAAGCAAAAGCATATCAGATGCAGAGGGTAATGTAGTGATAAAGTTGAATTCAAAATTCTTTGATAAGGTCTTCATGTGCCCTGACACTGATGATTATGCTGATCTCACCATAGAAAGAGCACAAGATCACTATGATAAACATTCAAAGAAATACAAGAAAATCATCAACACTCGGTGGCTCAAGACTCATAGGCCCACAATTGCAAGATGGTCAAAGAACATTCATCGGAGTGAGTTCATTTAGGAGGTACATGATCTTATTACCCTTTTAAGTAGAGTGAAAGGGCTTCCTACATCCAATACTTTTCAAGAATGGATGTATCAATATATCTATGTCATCAAGAAGGGTAACCAAAAGATATTTTGGGGAAAACAAATCACTGACTTGATTTGTGAACAACTCTCAAGAGTGTCAACATCTCTGAAGTTTTATATGACTTCATACTTAGCGTATGCTACTACTTCAGTGAAGAAATTTCCCAGTCTGACTTCAGAAGGTGACAGAAGAAACATTCCAGTATATGAATACTACCCTCAGTTGACACTGAAAGAAAGCATCAAGCACTTTAGAAGGGTAAATGATGCCTTCTTCTACAATTACATTTGCATGCTTGAGAAGGAAATTGAGAAGAAAAGAATCTTTGATGAAGCTTGGGAGCAAGTAAAGAGGTTTGGATGAATATTTTTGCAATTTCTCATCTTTACCTATATCAAAGTTGGTTGTTTCAATGGGCAACCATATATGTTACCAAGATATCCAGGTGATAAGTTGATATTGATGGAGTTATGCAGACAGATCATGACTGTGCATAATAAACAAGCAGAAACCCATAGAGATGAGTTCAAGTTTCCAGTTGCTATTGGTAGGTATTCAATCTCTACAACTCCAAAAGCCAAAGCAATGGAGACTAAAATGCAGTGGGTGACAATGAAAAGGTACAAGAAAAGAAATGACTTTGATTATAACTAAGGTATGAAAGACAAATTGAAAGTTAATTATACTCATGTTCATAAGATTGAGGACACATGGGCAGAATGCAGAAATGATAAGGATGGAAGGAAGCTACTTCAGTCAACTTACCTTAGAACAGGTCAGGAACTTTGAACTAGCTGATGTCCCAGAGGACATGCAAGAAGAAGGTGACATAGTTGGTGTTGCATATGTGGGTAACAAGATTGTTGACACTCCTCTTCCACCAATTAAGTGGTCACAGAAGGAGATGACCTCAATAAGAGAAAGGTTTCAGCCTATTCTTGCAAACACCAATGTCTAGCTAGAGAAGAAAGGGATAAAATTGAAATTCTTCAAAACTAGATCAGATGAAGAATAGACTGAAGGACCTTCTAGTAGGAGGGAAGAGTTGAGAATGAAGAAGAAAGAAGACACTCCCAGTACCAATAAGAAGTTGAAGTATATCTTCACAAAAAAAGGAGATAAAGGAAAACAGAAAGAAAAAGAGGGAAAATTTACTCAGGTAGATGTTGAACAAGAAGAAATTGTTGTTGAGGAGTTACATGAACCTCCTGTTACTTCTCAATTGGAATCAATGCAGGTAACACCTCCCCCTTCTCCTCCTATAATTTCAACTGTTCAAACGCATGTTCCTCCTATAACTTCCAATGCACAACCTTTGCCCACTATTTCTACTGTTACTGCCACACCCACTATATTTGTGCATTCCATACATTCATCCCCATCTACACCTACCAATGAACCATTGTTTGGAAGCCCTCAAGGCAACATTGAAAATGTGGTTGGTTCGCTTTCATCTTTTCCAAGTTTGTTAGATGTATCTTCTCCTATGCTTGACCCACTCACACAATCAAACTTTGATAAGTTTATGTCTGCCTCCACATCTAAAAGTGTTAATTGATGTCAATCCTACTGTTGTCCTAACTTAGACTCCATCCATTGTCACTTTCACCCCACTTGTGTCTACATCAATACAAGATACTTCCATCCCACCTATTTCTCAAGCCATGGGTTCTATCTGATCCTCTCAAACTCTGGTGACAAAGACAGGAGATGATTCCTTTGTTCTTCCCCCTTAGCTAATGTCACAAAATCCAAAAAGAAAGAAGCAAGTAGTATCTCCTGATGATTTTGACTTTGGTCAATTGGTCCCAGCAAAGCCCAAAGAAACTAAGAAGGCCAAAACCTTGTCTAGAGTGCTTGTTGACCCATCTGGAAACAAATATACTGAGGTAGTTCTGCCTCCACTCGACAAAAATATCAGTGAGGTTCAAATTTATGATTACACTATCTCAAGGATTGAACTTGGCAAGGAAACACATGAAAGTGCTAAGGAAGATTTACAAGCAACATTGGTTGCGTTGCTTGAGAGATATGACAGAGACAAGTTGATCAAGGATTAACTTAAGGCACAAGTAGAACAACTAACATCCGTGCTACTCAAGATAGCCCAATCATCAGAGCAGGTAGAACCTATTGAGGTAAGTGTTAATGATGAAGCCATTCAAAAGGCCGAAATGATTGGGGCTCAAGGCTAGGCAATTAGTGCATGGATTGAAAGAATATTGGCCCAAGGTACACAGTTGATAAAGTCTTAAATTGAACTTTACAACAACCTGGGTGAGGTAAGGAAAGAAGTTGACCAGACACAAGTGAGATACTTTCTCAAGATATGCAACTGATAGAACAAGATCTCGAAACATGGAACAAGCTACGAGTTTTCAAGATGGAAGTGTTGGTTGAACATGGGGTGATCCCCAATAGGAAAAAATATGTTGAATATAGGGAGGAAATGATAAACAAGAAGGATGTTATCAAGAGCCTGATCAAAGATTTGAAGGATGATTTGAAAAAGAGCATAAATAAAGGTCTAAATATTTGAAATGAGCTTGCTGAACTTCCTTGTCATATGTTAGATGATGACCAACAAACACTCCCTGTTGATATAGTCATCCAAGAATTCACCACCTTGATAGATACAGAGATAGAGACAAAATCTTTTTCATTGGCTTCTATTGATAGGTTGTTGGAGTTTCAAGTAATTCTGGATAGAATGCAAAAGATTTTGAACAACCACAAGAGTGGGCCTATCACCCTAACAGACTCCATCACTAGAGTGCTCACCATCTCCAAGCATACAGTGGGACCTGACAATAATGAAGTACAAGCCACCATGAAAAGATATGAAGATTTTATGGAGAAGGACAAAGAGGAGGAGATTCCTGTGTCTTCAGACACTTAGTCATTTTTCTATGCTTTTATTATGTAATTTGTAATTTGTAAATGGCATTATACATGTCTTTTTGTAATATGCAATTACATGTAGTTGAAATACAGAGTCCCAACTCAAATTGGACTCTATTTTTGAATAAGTCAAAGTAGTTTTAGATTTCCTATTTTTTCTCGTAGCCTCTCCCTATAAATAAAGAGGGGCTTTTTTGTAAATATTATCTTTTATCTATTGAAGTGAAGCACTGCCATTTTGAAGAGCAACTTGAAACTTTGAGTTCATATTGTAAAATCATTTTTCAATCAATATAAAGAAAGCAAGTTGAAATTCAATCTTTGTCTTGGATAAAGCTTGTGGTGCATTAGAATTGTTCTTAAGTCTATTCTATTGCATTCTCTTGCATACGTGGTTGAATTGTAGCATGGAATCAAATATCTTAGAAGGTGCTCTAAATCTGATTTTGCAGTCTTTGAGCTGTGATATCATCTTTGGAATTGTTTTTATGTTCATGATTGGAAAGTAACTTGAAGACTTTGGGTTGCAAGTTTGTTATCTTCAAATTATAGCTTGCTCAATTTGTGGGATAACCCCTATGAAACTTGTCTGTTTCGTAGTCCACATCCTCTAAGCACATGAATCGAGACATTTTTTAGGTCATCTCTAGCGTGACTTGATCCCTTGAAAGATCTCTTCAATTTTCGATCAAGGTTCATTTTGAGTATTTTGACATTTTTTGTTTTTCCCAGTGTTAGTCATTTTTGCCTACTAAGTTGTCAATGCAAAAATTAAATTTGCATTTGCATGTTATCTGTCAATGTAAAAATAAAATTTACATTTACACATAAGGTGTAATTACGGAAAAAAATTTCATAATTACACTCCTATGATAGCACGCTTGGCATTAATGGTGTCCTGATTTAAAATATTTTCAAAATATTTTTTGGGTTTATATTGTTTTTTCTTCTTTCTTTTTCTCACTTTCTTTTTCTTCTGCGTCAGTCATCCCTGCCATTATTGTGCTCAAGATTTTTGAAGTCGCATTGAAGGTGCTTGGTTTTGGTTTTGTTAGGATTTTTATCATAGGTATGTCTTCATTTTCCTCTGTGTTTTTAAATAGTTCTATGTTCTTTGCTTTCGAACCAAAATTTCTTTTAATAATTACGTTCTATACTTTGTTTAAAGCTAGGGTTTCTCTTTTGTTTTTACCACTGTGTGGTCGTTTATGGTTTAAATGTGTTTTCAAAACCCTAGTTTTTGGTGCTATCTTTTGATCTTTTTGTTGGTCGATCCTATTGTTCAAGATTTATCCCTCGAACAATAGATCATTTGATCATGGTTGTGTTGGGAATTAAGGTGTCTCAACCTTTACAAATTCTTAATGTTGTATTTATTTATCCCATGTTGAGTTGGCATAGTCGGCACCTTGTGTACATGCAGCAGGATAAATTTTGGTGACTTTGGCAGCCATGGTTTCCCCCTTGAATAATTAACGGGGGTATCTTTGCATGAGAGAAAGGCATCTTTGGGCGGTCAAGGGAGGTTATGACATGTTGTAAGAGAAATATTATATTTTTAGTTAGTGTATGACAGATTCTCTTACAACTGTAAGTTCTGTCAGTTATGACAGATTCTATGACAGCTGTAAGGTGCGTAAGAGCATCTGTCATAGCCTATCTTGGGACAAGGTGCCCACATTGGGATGGGATGTTGGACAAGTGTCCTTAGGCATGGGTTTTGGGGCATGAGTCCAAGATGGATGCCCATCTCTAGAAGGTTCCATATTTGCCTTGTAAACTCTATAAAATTAGGTGCTTGGATGGGAGATATATATTTTTTGTACAAGTATTGTTATGCTGCCAGAATATCTCTAGATTCGACATTCGAAGACTCCTGAAAGAGCATTGGCTCTGAAACTGTATTGTAATCTGTTATTGTTTACTGTAATACATTTGAGCTATGTTTTGGAGTGTGGGGTTTTTCACCCGTAAGGGTTTTCCCCACGTATATCTTGTCTCTCTCTCTCTTCTGTCTACTTTATGTGTGTATGTGTATTGCTGCAATATCTATGTTATTGTGTTAATAATGCTATAACTGGAAAGGTTATTTTGAATTTGCACTCTACTTCCCTCATTAGATTAGCGTAGGAAGTGTGTTCCGTGTACCTTGCTTCCTTTCAGGTTGTTTGGAGGATAGACCTTGAACAACCTCCCTCTTCTTTGTTTTGCATGTGCTATCCTCTACATTTTAAGACATCCAAACCTATGGATACTGTGTAGGATTCATTTCCTACACAACATCCACAATTTGGGATGTTGTGCGGGAAATAAATCCCGTACACCATCCCCAAACAAAACTAAAACCAGACTAACATCAAAACATAACACAAGCTCTATGTCATGTGGGATTTAAACTCTTCATGACACAAGTTCAAAGTGTCATCGGAGTTTAAATCCCACATGACACACTTTGTTGTCAGTTGTTTTACCTAAATGCCAGTGTAGGTTAGGTTTTAAAACCCGATCTACATCTTATGCCTTAGACACAAATGCACATGCACATTGGGTTTTAAACTCCAATGTGCATTTTGATCTATCCTTTAAGATATGCATATCAGAGTTTAAAAACTGATATGCATGTTCTTTTTTCTGAAGTTCCCAATATGTCAATCAGGTTTTAAACTCCGATTGACATTTATCCATGCATTGTCAAAATGTAGGTCGGAGTTTAAACTTTGACCTGCATCTGAAAAACCAAAAATTTTCTAACTCTAAAAAATGAAAAGTGGTACTTCAAAGAAAGATTTTTTCCTGATCCAACAAATGAATATCTTTGATCATGAAGATGATATGTTTTCCCAAGATTGTATAGAAGGCATTATGAATGAGATATTTCTAACTCAGAGAAGTTTCTTCAAAAATCATATTTTTTGCAGTTCATTTGTCAAATGTCAGAGTCCTCTCCAAAGAAGAAGATGAAGTATAAGTTTCAAGGAGTTGTCCCAGCTACTTAAGTTGAGTCAAATGTGGACGAGATCAAAGATACAAAGATCGGGCATGTTGACATGTCTAAATTTCTGGGGAGACTGAACCAACAACCATTTCCCCAAAATATGCAATGTGTTTTAAACAGTGACATACACATGGTTTCCACCTTCCTGGTGTCATCTCAGAACCCAGATTTTGTCTTGGCCATGGTAGGGAAGTTTAACAGAGATACTAAGAGTATATCAGATGCTGATGGAAATGTGATCATCAAGTTAGATGCTAAATTATTTGACTTAGTGTTCAAATGTCCTCACATTGAGGATTATTCTAATATGTTTGTTGAAGAAGGGTAGAAGTATTATGATGATCATATTGAGAAATGTAAGAGGGTCATTAATACAAGATGGCTCAAAACTCCTCATCCCTCCATATCAAGATGGCCCAAGAACATCTTTAGGAGTGAGTTCATTGAGGAGGTTGGTGATCTCATTACCCTTCTTAGCAGGGTAAAGGGCCTCATAGCATCAAATATCTTTCAAGACTAGATGTTTCAATACATATGTGTTATCAAAAAAGGTGAGCAAAAGCTATGGTGGGGTCAACAAATCAATGACTCCATATGTGAGCAGCTAGCTTCAGTGTCAACCACCGTGAAATTTTATATGACTTCCTATCTAGTGTATGATGCTTCTTCTATGAAGCATTTTCCAGGGTTAACTTGTGAATGTGACAAAAGATCAATCCTTGTGTATGAGTACTACCCTCAACTCACCCTAACAAAAAGCATCAAGAATTATCGAAGGGTAAATAATGTCTTTTTCTACCACTAATATATCTGTCTGTTGGACAAGGAACTTGAGAAAAAGAGAGTGTCTAATCAAGCCTAGGAACAGGTAAAGAAGTTTGGGTGCATCTTTCTTCAATTCCCTACTTTCACGTACCTTAGGGTAGGCTATTTCAGTGGGCATCCATACATCTTACCCAGGTACCTAGGGCATAAGATAGTCCTGATGGAGCTGTGTAAGTAGGTAATGGATGTTCATGTTAAGCAAGCCGGTGCACATCAAGGGGGATTCAAATTCCAATTCCATATTGGAAGCTATGGTATCTCTACAACTCCAAAAGCTAAGGCTATGGAGACTAAATTGCAATGGATAACATTAAAGAGGTACAAGAAAAGAAAAGATTGTGATTATCGTGGCATGAAGAATGAGTTGAAAGAAAATTATACTCATGTACACATGATTGACATCTGGGTAGAATGTAGAACTAATGAAGATATCAGAAGAATGGATTATAGTTGGCTCACTCTAGATCAGGTAAGGAACTTCCAACTGGCCTATGTACCTAAGGATATGCAAGATGGAGACATAGTAGAGGTTGCATACATAGGCAACAAAATTGCTAACACCCCTCTACCTCCTATTCAATGGTCTTAGAAAGATTTGACTTCTATGAGACAAAGATTTCAACTAATTCTTACAAATACCAATGTGTGGATGATAAGGAAAGGTATAAAATTGAAACCTTTCCTAACAGGTTCTGAGGAAGAGAAAACAGAAGGCCTTCTAGGGAAAAAAGAGGAATTGAGGATGAAGAACAAGGAAGACACCACTCCTATCAAGGAAAAGCTGAAGTTTGTCTTTAGAACAGGAAGTAAGGGGAAAGGAAAGGAAAAGGAAGGAACTTCTACACAACAAGGTGTTGAGCAAGAGGAGGCAGCAGAAAAGGAGTCACAAGAACTAATTGATGATCCACAAATCAAGTCTGCTCATGTTCCTCCTCCTCCTTTCCCTCCTGTGACTTCAAATGTGCAAACTCCTGCCGCTCTAGTTGTATCAAGTGCACTACAGACATCAGGTATTCTAGATAATCTTGAATCACCTTCACCAAATGTGTCTATCCATTCTATGAGTTCTTTTTTTTCAACACCTAAGAATTGATCTATTTTTGATACCCCATTGGACAACGTAGATAACATTTTTGTTCCTATGTCTTCAATGCCTAGTCTTTTAGATGTTCCCATGTCCATGATCGATTCAATTTCCCAGTTAGATTTTTTCAAATTTTCTAGGTTCATCTTCTTCCCAAATGAATGTCGAGGTTAACCCTTCTGCTATTCAAACTCAGACACCTCCACTTGTTACTCATACATCACTTGTTTCAGTATCCATACAAGATCCACCTATTCCACCCAAGTCACAAGAACCTGTAGTCCCACCTGTGTCCACTCAGACCATAACTGCAGAAGTCAAAGGTGACAATTTTTTTCTTCCACTGTGGCTTATGCCACATCAACCCAAAAGAAAGAAGCAAATTGTTTCACCTGATGACTTTGATTTTGGTTAGTTAGTTCCAGCAAAGTCAAAAGAAACCAAAAAGGCTAAGACTTTGTCTAGGGTTTTTGTTGATGAATTAAGAAACAAATTTGTAGAGATTGTCATGCCTTCATTAGAAAAAAGCATCTTAAACTTTGAAAATCCTGATTATGTAATAACTAGAGTGGATCTTGGTAAACAAACACATGAAAGTGCCAAGGAAGACCTTTTAGCACAACTGTATGCTTTTTTAGATAGGTACGATAGGGACAAAGTCATAAAGGATCAACTCAAAGTACTAGTTGATCAATTAAAGTCAGTGCTTCTCAAAATAACTCAGTCATCCGAACAGGTTGAGCCTGTTGGCACAAACACAAATAATGAAACTTTTCTAAAAGTCAAAAGGATTGGTGCAAAGGGTCAAGTAGTGGATGCTTGGATAGATAGAGTGCTTTCCCAGGGTTCATTACTTATAAAGTCATCCATTGAACTTTATGACAACCTGGGTAAATTTGGCAAAGAAATCAATCAAACATTGGAGATTCTCTCTCAAGACAAGTAGTTGATTGAACAAGGTCTTGATTCTTGGAACAAGCTGTGAGACTTCAAGATGGAAGTGTTGATTGAGCATGGGGTCATCCCCAATAGGAGAAAGTATGTAGAGTATCAAGAGGCCATGATTCACAAAAAGGATAATATTGAATGCCTGATACTCGATTTGAAAAAAGACCTTGAAAGGAGAGAAAATAAGGTTCAGGACATTTCTGATGAGCTAGCAGAGTTACCATGTCATATGCTAGATGACAACTAGCAAACACTCCCTGAGGAACAGTCATTCAAGAATTCACCAACCTGGTACAGACAGAAGTTGAAACTGGAGTCTTTTCATTGGTTTCACTTGACAAGTTGATGGAGATCCAAACAATTCTGAATAGACTGTAGAAGTTAATAAATAAGCACAAGAGCATGCCCGACACCCTCACCGATTCCATCACTCGCATGCTTACTATCTCCAAGCATACACCAGGGCCAGACAATAATAAAGTACAAGCCATTGTGACAAGATATGAAGAATTCTTGGAGAAGGATCAAGATGATGAAGTGTCCAAGGACACTTAGATATTTTTTTTTCATGTTTTAGATTCCAAGATTTGTAAATTTTGATTGATAAAATCCATGTTAGTTTGAAAAATTAGAATACATGGATTTGTAAGACAGAATCGTAAGTCAATTAGGACTCAGTTTTTGAATAAGTCAAAGTAGTTATAGTTTTTCCTATTTTTGCTCTCAACCTCTCCCTATAAATAAAGAGGGCCTCTCTTGTAAATATTACCTTTAATCTTTGGAAGCAAAACGCTACCCATTTTGAGAAGCATACTTGAATCTTTGTGTTCAATGTGCATATCAAAAATTGATCAATAAAAGAAGCAGATTATCTCCATCCTTTGCTTTGGAACACATTTGTTGTATGTAAGAGTGTTCTTATGTCTCTCTTATCATATTTTCTTGAAATTGGTTTATAAGTGACGTATTATTTCATCATTGAAGGGAAATCATATTTGATATTGATAAACTTTGTGTTATCATATTGCATTTGGAGCTATATGTATTGTGTATGAATTTGGTTGAGAACTTGTAGACTTTATGTCACAATTGTTAGCTATATTCTTATGGATCTGCGGTGTTGTTAGTTGACAAACTTTGAACTACAACTTGTTGCACTTGTTACTTTTTGGAATCATATTTGGGGAATAACTTAGAGTCTTTGAGCTGTGAGTTATTTCTGTTGTTCATGCAAACCTTATTGTGACATGCATTGAGAGACTTTGGGCTACAACACATCATTTCTGTTATCTTCAGAACTATAGTGGAAAGTTTCAAAAGACTTTGTGCTTTTGTGGATTTTCTAGTTACTATCATTTGCCGGTATCGTTCTTGTTATTCCTACGTCAAACAGAAATTGGGTATCAGCTATTATTGCTCCAACTGGTGTTATTTAGTTTCTTACTTCTTGTGATCATCAAGGTCATTATTGTAATTTTTTTCCCTTATTCTGGAAAAAGAGAATATGCTTATGGAAACACCCCTATGGATAGTTGTAGTGTACATAAGCATAGTTTAATTACTAGTTGATTTAGTTAGCAATAAGAAGGGAACCTCCCCTTTCTGAGAGGAGAGATTTAATCTCATTGTATTGTGGTTGATATAACCATTTTGTTCTCAGTTAGCTGATAACAAAATATTCACCCAACAAAGTTATTGTCTATGATTGTTTGATCTTATCTTGGTATACGGTGAAGACTTTGGGCTGCATCATATTCCATACTCTTTCATTTCCAACTGGCATAAGAAGCAACAAAAGACTTTGTTCTTTTGTGGGTTTCTTGGTGTTAACACTTGCTGGTATCATTTCAATTACTCTTTTGATTAACTTGATTAGATATTGGTTATTATTGCTCCAATTAGTAGTTAGTAGTTCATTACATGTTGTAAGCATCATGGTATTGTTGTTATAAGTTTGTAAGAGAACATCTATTCTTGAAATAAGAGAATTAGATGATATGGAAACACCCCATGGATAGTTTTAGTGTAAATAAGCTTAGTTAATTACTAGTTGATCTTAGTTAGCAATAAGAAGGGAGCCTCCCCTTTCTGAGAGGAGAGATTTATCTCATCATACTATGGTTAATATAACCATTTTGTCATCAGTTAGTTGATAACAAAATATTCACCCAACAAAAACATAATCACTAACCATAGTACCAAAGAAGTTGTTGGCAAAGACAACCAACCTACTATAGGTTTGGTGAGTAAAAAGAGGTTGATTCTCAAGCTATATATCTTCCCAAAATCTAATTTTTTTCATCTGAATTTGCACCATGTTGCTTGGCAGTTCCAACAAATTCAATGAAACATGGGATTGTTCTCAAGGTGTGGGACCTTGCAATTGAGACCAAACCTCTAGAGAAGGTTGGTTCCTCTTTCTAGACTGAAGGTCTAGAGAATGATAACTAAATCTAATGCTATTACTCAGAGGGAAAAGGGATAAGAAGAAACTAAGATTGAAAGGGGTGATGCACCAAATTTAGAGTGTTGGTTGGAATTGACATAACACTTGAAAATGACCTCAAATATTGATATGGATTCACACATACTTGTAACTTTAATAGAGGTTCAAAGTAGAAAACTGTAACTATAGGAGGGACCATTTTATCCATAGAATAAGCTTACAAATTTCAAATAAACAGTGTAAAAGCATAAAGAGAGGCAAAATACCAGTGACTATATTGATCATGAAGGCTAAATAGCCATTACAAAAGAAGAAGAATTCACTGCAAAAGAAATAGACACAAAATAACCAGTTACATTCATAGGTGAACCACAATTAGAGACATCAAAGGCTCAGCTTCAAGCACAATGTATCAGATCCGATTGGTCCTTGTAATGCATTGCAAGGTCTAAAACTGTAACAAACTCTCCTTGCCCATGGAATGACCTAGAAGAACAGCTAACATAATTACATCTCTTTTACATGTATATATAGCTTTTCTCTTCACTGCGCAACCCTAGGCATTAAAATTTAGTCAACTGCTTATGCCCAACCACCCATGTTGCATTGAATTCAGCCCTTGCCCTGTCAAAAAATCTGCAAATTAGGACAACAACCATGCCCTAACAAGTCTGCAAATTATGTAGAAGAAGATTGCCCACATGCATGGGTTTCAGGAGCATTGAAGAGGGCTCGGGTCTAAAATCCTTCCATGGTACTTGCAAATACATTATGTCCCTCATGTGTATAAGAACATTGATGATCTTAACTGTTTCAACTACATGAATATGGCTTATCTACAACATTGTCCTTCAAGTATTAATTTGTTCTGCAACAATGGCATGACTTCAGGAAATTGTGCCCTACAAGCTCTTACAAAGCTTTTACAACACTTTAAAGTGTTTCATATTTTAATTCTACCCTTAGTGTTATGATTTTATCCATTATTGGCAAATTTTCCCTTTGGTGAACTCCTCTCTTTATCACTTTTTTGATTTCCTTGCTTAATCTCCCTTTGGTCAGAAAAATCTCCATTTTGCAAACCATCGAGTCTTGTCTCTTTTCTCCTTTTGGACCCCTTATGTTAGAAAATTGCCCTATCAACGAACTTAGGAAACTAAGAAATGATTGGTGAGTTTGAAATTTTTTCAATTCCCCGATTTCTCACTTTTGTTTGATCTTTTACCTCCTTTTCACCTTATCAAAAAATCTTCTTGCTCACCAACTAATTTCCTTCTTTGCTTTATCTTCTTTCTTTGTTCTCTTTATCGGAGCCCGTTTCTCTTTTGCCTTAGAGAAATCTTCTATCTTCTTACTTTGTGCCTTGGTCAGCGAGATTCTCCTACCATGAACCTTGCCTTGTCTCCCTATTTGTCACCTTATCGATCCTTTGCCTTATCAACAAAATTGGCAAATCATGAACATGTCAGCAAGTTCGCCATCTCGTAAACTTACTGACCAAGCGATTGGCCTCACTTTCCTTTATCTCTAGCCAACTATCTTCTTTCTTCTCTCCCTTGTCTTACTCTTCACCTTATCACCAAACTTTCCATTTGGCAAACTATCCATCTCGTCGATGACCTATCTTTCTGCCTTTGGCTCCTCCTTTGCCTTTGCTTTGTTCCTTTGTCGGTTAAGTCATTGATCAACAAACTTGTCAATCAATGAATTTAAGGTTTTCCAAACCTTAAGTTTGCCAACTAAGGCAAACTTCCTTCTCTTTGCTTTCCTTAGACCTAGTCTATTGCTCCTTCAAAGAAAACCTTCACCACTTCGCCTTCCTTAGTAGGCGATTTCGCCTATTGGCGAACTAGCTAATCAGTGAACTTAAGTTTTGCCAAACCTTAATTTTGCCAACTAAGGAAAACTCTGTGCTGCCTTTTGCCTTAGAGAAAAAACATGCCTGCTTACTGTCTTTCTTTCCTTAGTCAGCGAAATCGCCAATCAACCAACTTGTCAATCAACAAATTTTAAGTTCACCTAACTCAAAATTTACTAAGACTTGTCTTTGTCTATTTTGCCTTGCCCTTTGAAACTTCCTTTGTCGATGAATTGGTCCATTGGGAAACTTGCATGTCGGTAAACCTTCAGGTTCACGAACTACTAAGTTTGCTAACAAAATCTTGCTTACATTCTTTTGCCTTAAAGAATTTCGCCGTCTTGATGTCTCCTTTAGTTGGTGAACCAAAGGTTCGCCAAACTCAAATTTTGCCAACTAAAACAAAACAAGGGCAAAATACTTAGAAATTTTGGGATTTTTGAAAGGAGACTTTCATCCATTTAAGCTTTCTCAGATTGGATATTTCTGATGGAGAAAGGTGGGATTTTTGGGCTATTTTGGCTTGGGCAAAAAATAGGACAACATTTTGGTGACTATGCAGGGGTGTTTGCCTACTAAACATGAGGAATCTAGTGGCTTTATCAATTCATTAGACACATAGTCAAAAAGGGCACTACAACAAACTAAAATAGGGGGTTGGCCAGATCAACACAAAACTGAACATGCCTCCAGACCACAAAACAAAAGAAAACAAACAAGGAAAACAAGCTCCTAATGAGAATGTTGTTGGTGCAATAGCACTTATTGAAAGGAAAAACTATACAAAACAAACATATCCTAAACCTAAACTAATGACAAGGAAATGACCTCAAACAAATCCATTAACTGGTTTTTCAAAATAACTGCCCCTTCTCAACAATCTACAATGATTCACATGTTTGTGTACAATTAAAAGGAGGTGGGGAAGGGATGAGCATACATCAAAGTGATGAAATGCTTCCCCAAGGACAAAGAAAAACTCACCTATCCACCTGCACTAATTAGAAATATAGCTACCTAGAAGTGGATAAATGGGCTGATCTAGCCCTTCTTGATGCTCAACCTCATGCTTTGAAGTAAGCATGACAGGTAGTGACTCTTTCTCATATGTTTCTAACTGGGCCAAATGCCTTATAGGGCATCCCTTTGAGATTACATGCAAATCAATAGAGTTGATCTCATGCCTTTTCTTTATTTATGTCTTCTCCTACTGGTCTAAATGTTCTGACTCTTGCATATCAATTAGAGGAATGACTGCCTCCTCAATCTACTCAAACTGCTCATGATCTACCTCACTAAGAGGAGTTGATTTACTATCTAGATTTGAGCAGAAAAAATCAAGCTCGTCCTAGAAATGAGCCTCCTCCCAAAAATGAGCCTCCTCCAAGTCCTCTGTACTCTTTAGTATAGGGCTACTTATATGATCCTCCTCATGAGATGGGACCTCATTGTTATACTTGGCCTCAACCTGCAACAATTTTCCATCATTTTCACCACCCCCATGCTACTTTAGAACCCTGGCATCTACCTGTCCTCTTCATATTCAATGAAACCAAGCAGTTCCTAAAATAGAGTGGCATCATCAACCTCAACAACAATCTCTTCAACAACTTCCTCTTCAACTCATCATCATCCTCTTGCCAATTCGAAAACACACATTCAACCTACATTTTCCTTTGTCCCATCCTAGCCTGTTGACTAGGTCCAACTTGTAGTTTTGGAATTGCAGACAGATTTTGGACCATTGAAGCTTGATTAAATTCTCCACTTTGGCATGTGTTTTGGCTATGGGACTAATTGCATGGATGGTGCCACTCATAACCCTGAGCTAGGTTGCTCTGAATTGGAACAAGTGCACTTGATGTACTTGTAGCAACTAAGTTTATGGAGTTCAGGGGCCTGACATAGCTTGGTTGATTTTGTCTTTGACTATTCCCCTGACAAGGTTTCCAGCTAGGCTGATAAGGCTGGTTGGGAGCTTGGTAAGACACATTAGCTATAGGAATTGGTGCCATAATTGGTTGAAGGATTGGGGCCTGTAAAAATAATGGCATTGGAGGCCTAGGAGCAATCTTTCCAACCAAAATCAAATAATTCTCTACCCTAATAGCTTCCTCATAGGCATCAGGTAACACATCTCCTCCCAGAGACTAGATCATGACAACAATATCATTGTTTAGGGATCTCAAATAATACAAGAAGGCAACATTAGGGGAAGGTCTCACCAATGGTGGGATTCTGTACCAAGTCTTTTGAAACCTAAAATTAAAATACACCATGAATTCATAAGGAGCCCTTTTAATAGTGGTCAGTTGCTCTATCAGGGACAAATGATCACCGTTATCTTCAAAATATTGACAGAGCCTATCTCCTAACTCATCCCATTCATGAATTGAATTTGCAGGTAACCCCCTGTACCACTGTACAACTTTTCCTTTCAAGAAAGAAGCAAGGAGCCTTAACGCAACATTGTTTTGGGTAACATTGTGAATAGATCATACATTGGTAATGTCTTGGATGTACTCGATAGGGGTAGTGGAATTTTCACCAGTGAAAAGTGAGTATAATTTAGAGCTGAAATTGGGATATCATCATATTATGCAAGGTCAAGAGGGCTTCCACCATTGAAGGCCACAAAGGTTATGTTTCTTGGCAGAGCCATGATAGTGGTGTGAATGTTATGATGGGTATATGGAAGCCTATTCTTGATAGAGGGAAGAGACCATGACTTCCATAATAGCTTGACATACTAGAGCATTGAAAAGCAGAGATGCATCAAAATATTCTTTGAAAATAAAGGTAACATGTCTGCTTTTGGAGATTATGAACATACCAAAAGAGAGTCGCCAGGTGATTTGAGAACCCTAAAGGCTGGAAAAGACTAAGAGCATCACTGAACTCTAATATTTGATGGAGCTTTAAGCACTTGGGCTACTTTCACCAACAGATTTTTTTAGCAAAGTCACCATGGTGCTTGTTGAATGCTTTCACAGTGAACTAAGAACAACACCAAATTTTCTCAGTTCAACTCTTACTTAGAGTAGAGGGTCACACTGAGCGTGCTAGAAACTGTTGTCACCTGAATTTGCACCCTGTTGTTGAAGCTTGGTAGCTCTAACAAATTTAGTGAAACATGGGATTGGTCTCAAGGTGTGGGACCATGCAATTGAGACCAAACCTACAGAGAAGGTTGGTTCCACTTTCTAGACTGAAGGTCTACAGAATGACAACTAAATCTAATGTTATTACTCATATGGAAAAGGGATAAGAAGAAACCAAAATTGAAAGGGGTGATGCACCATATTTAGAGTGTTAGTTGGAACTGACATAACACAACAATGATATTAAATATTGATATGGATTCACACAGACTTGCAACTTTAACAGAGGTTCAAAGCATACAACTGTAACTATAGGAGGGACTATTTTATCAATAGAATAATCTTATAGATTTGAAATAAACACGGTGTAAAAGCATAAAGAGAGGCAAAATATCAATGACTATATTGATCATGAAGGCTAAATAGCCATTACAAAAGAAGAAGAATTCGTTGCAAAAGAAATAGACACAAAATAACCAGTTACATTCATAGGTGAACCACAATCAGAGACATCAAAGGCTTAGCTTCAAGCACAATGTATCAGATCCGATTAGTCCTTGTAATGCATTACAAGGTCTGAAACTACAAAAAACTCTCCTTACCCATGGAATGACCCAGAAGAACAGCTAACACAATTACATCTCTTTTATATGTATATATAGCTTTTCTCTTCACTACGTAGCCCTGGGAATTGAAATTAAATCAACCTCTTATGCCTAGCTACCCATGTTGCATTGAATTTAGCCCATGGCCCCGTCAAAAAATCTACAAATTAGGATAGTGGCCATGCCCTGATAGGTCTACAAATTATGCAGAAGAAGATTGCCTACACGTATGGGTGTTAGGCGCATTGAAGAGGGAGGATCTGAAATCCTTCCATGGTACCTACAAATTCATTATGTCCCTCATGCATACAAGCACATTGAAGATTTTAACTATTTCAACTTCCTGAATCTGATTGATCTGCAACATTGTCCTTTAAGTATTGATTCGTTCTACAACAATGGTGTGACTTCAGGAAATCATGTCTTGCAAGCTCTTATGAATCTTTTACAACATTTTAAAGTGTTTCATATTTTAATTCTACCCTTGGCGCTATAATTTTCTCCATTATCAATGAATTTGCCCTTTGGCGAACTCCTCTCTTTATCACTTTTTGATTTCCTTGCTTAATCTCCCTTTGGTCAGAAAAATCTCCATTTGGCAAACCATTGGGTCTTGTCTCTTTTCTCCTTTTGGACCCCTTATGTCAGTAAATCACCCTATCAGTGAACTTGGGAAACTGCGAACTGATTGATGAGTTTGTAATTTTGTCGATTCCCTGATTTCTCCCTTTTGTTTGATCTTTTGCCTCCTTTTCACCTTATCAGTGAATCTTCTTGCTCACAAACTAATTTCCTTCTTTGATTTATCTTCTTTCTTTGTTCTCTTCATTGAATCCCCTTTCTCTTTTGCCTTAGAGAAATTTTCTATCTTCTTCCTTTGTGCCTCGGTTAGCGAAATTCCCCTGTTGCAAACCTTGCCTTGTCTCCATGTTTGTCACCTTGTCAATCCTTTACCTTATCAGTGAAATTGGAAAATCACAAACCTATTGGCAAGTTCACCATCTCATAAACTTACCGACCAAGCAATCAGCCTCACTTTCCTTTATCTTTGTCTGACTATCTTCTTTCTTATTTTCCCTTGTCTTACTCTTCACCTTATCAGTGAACTTTCCATTTGGTGAATCATCCATCCCGCCAATGACCTATCTTTCTTTCTTTGGCTCCTCCTTTGCCTTCACTTTGTTCCTTTGTCGGCAAAGTCGTTGATTGGTGAACCTGCCGATTGGTGAAATTAAGGTTCACCAAACCTTAAGTTTTTCGACTAAGGCAAACTTCCTTCTCTTTGCTTTCCTTAGACTTAGTCATTTGCTCCTTCAAAGAAAACCTTCACCGCTTCACCTTCCTTAGTCGGCGATTTCACCTATCAGCAAACCAACTGATCAGTGAACTTAAGGTTTGCCAAACCTTAAGTTTGTTGACTAAGGCAAACTCCTCACTACCTTTTTCCTTGGAGAAAAAACATGACTACCCATTGTCTTGCTTTCCTTAGTCAGCGAATTCACTGATCGACAAACTTGTCGATCGACAAATTTTGAGTTCACCTAACTCAAAATTTGTTGACTAAGACTTGTCTTCATCTCTTCTTCCTTACCCTTTGAAAGTTCCTTTTTCGATGAGTTGGTCCATCGAGAAACCTACTCGTCGGTAAATTTGCTCGTTGGTAAACATGCAGGTTCATGAACTGCTGAGTTTCCCGACAAAAGCTTGCTTGCATTCTTTTGCATTAATGAATTCCACCCTCCCATTGTCTCCTTTAATTGGAAAAGTAGCCAATCGGTGAACCTATTGATTGGCAAACCAAAGGTTCGCCAAACTCAAATTTTGCCGACTAAGGAAAAACAAGGGCAAAATACTTAGAAATTTTGGGATTTTTGAAAGGCGACCTTCATCCATTTAAGCTTTCTAAGATTGGATATTTCTGATGGAGAAAGGTGGGATTTTTGGGCTATTTTGGCCTGGGTAAAAGATAGGACAACACTACATAATCTCCCATTTCCTAATTTCCACTTGATACCTTTTTGAAATAGACTCCTAGTTTTGAGAACATTATTCCAAATCATAGAGCCTTTTGGGAGACCTTCCTCGAAGAGAAACTTACCCTCTAGGATATTGTTTAGATATTTGGCTTTCATGATTAGCCCCCAATCCTTGTCTTTGATGAGATCCCATCCCAATTTAGCCAATAAAGCCTTATTGTTAAGGTGAATCTTCCTAATTCTAAGTCCTCCATGCATTTTCGGAAGGCAAACCTTATCACAATTGATAAGAGTGATTATTTTCTTTTCTTCAACTATAGTCCATAGAAAATTCCTCTAGATTTGTTCAAATTTCTCTACCAAATACTTAGGAATTTTAAATAAAGAGAGGAAATCTAGATAGGAATACCTTACAGAGAAGCCTCTTTGAGGAGCTGGAATTTACCTGCTTGGCTTAAGAGTTTACCTTTCCAACCAACAAGTTTCCTTTGGATTCTTTCCAGAACCGCATTCCAGAAAGTCAAGGTAACTTCTTTCACCATCAAAGGGAGCCCAATATAAGTAGCAAGAAGCTGAGCACAAGAACATCCCAAGGTGACTTTAATTTTCTATTGCAAGTCATTGACAATGTTAAAGAAATAAATTTGACTCTTCTCATAGTTTATACTTTGACCTGAAACAATCACATACTCATCTAATAACTGCTTCTATTTTCTAGCCTCCAAGACAAAAGCAATTCCAAAGATAATGGTATCATCCACAAATTATTTTATGGTAGAGGGTTGAATAGAGGTGGTAGATTTTATACCCTCCAGTTTCCTAGATCTAGTCATATTCAAAATATTCTTCCCAATCACTTCAGCCATCAAAATGAATAGGTAAGGTGATAAAGGATCACCCTTCCTGAGCCCTCTTCCAAGATTGAAAAATCCTCTAGGAATCCCATTGACAAGAATCGAGAATTTAGCTGTAGTGACACATTCTCTTATCAATCTGATTATTTTATCCTAGAATCTGTACTTCTTAAGGACCTTAAATAAGAAATCCTAGGGACCTTGTCATAGGCTTTAGAAATATCCAACTTAAAAACCATACCTTGCTTATTACTCCTATCCATAGAGTGGATGATTTTGTGGGTGGTCATGGCTGTATCAAGAATTTGTCTACCAGGAAAAAAACCTTTTTTACTACAATAAATCAATTTGTCAAGCAACAACAAAATTCTAAAGACTAAGATTTTGGAAAAAAAATCTTGTAAATGGTAATGCATAAGCTAATCAGTCTAAAGTCCACCATTGAGACATGATCATTCTTCTTAGGAACCAAGGCAATAAAAGTGTTGTTAATTTCTTTTAGCATTTTCTCAGTTCTGACAAAATCTCTGGCCGTAGTAGTGACATCTTTTCCCACAATCTCCCAAAACTCCTAAAAAAAGCAGGAGGGAATCCATCAAGGCCTGGATCCTTAAAGGCTCCCATAGAGAAGACCACAACCTGAACCTCCTCTTATGTAACAAGTTTGGTTAGGATGGAATTATCGTCCTCTAAAAGTAAGGTAGGAATGTTGTCCAACAATTTATCAACAATTCTAGGATAGGAGTTAAAATGTTAATCAGATAAAAAAGACTGAAAATACCTAGCAGCCAACTGACCAATCTGCTCATCTGAGTTAACTTCAAATCCTCTCTCATCAATCAGCCTAGAAATGGTGTTTCTTTTCCTGTGGCGAAGGGTAGATAGGTGGAAAAATGCAGTATTCCTATCCCCTTCCTTTAACCACTAAAATTTGGGTTTTTGTTTCCAAAAAATCTCTTCCTTTCTCATGATACTGTTTCATTCCTGAATTAAGGAGTTCTCTAGAGGGAAGGTGCTTTCAGAAGTGCCCCCTTCAATCAATTTATACTGGACCTTTGATATCTTGTTAGATATAATTTTTTCTTCTCAAGCACATTACCAAAAGAGAATTTATTCCAATCTTTGACCTTATTTTTAATAATAAGCAAATTTTGAGCCAATCTATACATGGTTGATCCTTGAATGGGGGTATTCCACCAAGTAGCAATGCATTCTCTGAATTTTAGATGAGTAGCCCACATTATCTCATACCTGAAAGGATATGGGCCTTTATGGGTTCTCTCCATCCAATAAAGAAGTAGGGGATTATGGTCAGACCTAGTACGAGGGATGGTAGAAATCTTGGTGTGATTAATAATATCCCAATTGGAAGAAATAAGGAACTTGTCCAACTTTACTTGAATAAGATGATCTCCCCTTCTCTTGTTGGTCCAGGTGAAAATTTGTCCAGTAATCTCTATATCTTCAACCCAACCGCATGTAAGAATATAGCAAAATCAGTAATGTTGTCCATGTAGTCCATAATACCCCTAGCTTTTTGGAAGGATACAAAGGGGTATTAAAGTCACTAGCCATAATCTAATGAGCCTCCTTGTTAGCATTTATATGAGTAGAGATGGTTTCCAATCTAATCTCTTCTAGCAATTCTGGAATTCAGAGCATAAATGTTGGTAAGAGTCCAATCTTTATCAAAGGAGAGCAAACTTACCTCCAGACTATTCCTAGAATGGTTGATGTAGGAACCTTTGATATTATTCTGATTCCACATTGTAACAATACCACTAGATGCCCCTTGAGCCTCACTAATATAGAAGTCAGTATTAGACCATATACTCTTAGCTATAAGTTTGAAGTTAGCTTCAATCATTTTAACTTCCTGTAGCAGCAGAATGTCAATTTTATTTTCATAGATGCAAATTTTGACTAAAAATTACTTGTGAGGACTATTGAGTCCTCTAATATTCCAAGATAAGATCTTCATTTATGGTTTTTCCTAGAGGAAACCTCCAAGGTTCTTGTCTTCCATTTGCTATTTCTCTTGCCATCTCCCTTTGACAGAATTCTCTGTGGGAGCGCCTTCTAATCTCAATATCCACTCCCACGTCAAACACTTTTTTAACATGACCTTTACCCTTCCTCTTAGGGGTAGACTAGCCATTATGGTCACAGGAGCTCAACATATTGCTTTGTTTATTGGTCCTTGCCCTTGGTGTTGGTGAAAACTTCTAGTTTAGAGGAGAGGTGACTCTATCCTTCTCTCTAAAATCACTCTCATTTTTAAGGGGGCTATAATTTCTGACTTGCTGAATAATAGTCTCATTCCCAACCAAGGACTAATTCTCTGTCTCTTCAGGGACCACCTTAGGAACAACCACTACTTCTTTTTTATTACCATATGAAGGAATCTCTCCTTCCTCCTTCTCAACCAAGGACTGATTCTCCATCTCTTCAGGGACCTTAGAAATAGCCACTACTTCTTCTTGAATACCTAGTGAAGGAATCTCTCCTTCCTCCTTCTCTTCCAGAGTTAGGTTCTTTAGAGGAAGGCCCGGTTCCTTATTCTCAAAGACCCCAGATGGTCGAACCTAATGAGCATCCATTCAACTTTCCATCTACTATTTGTCCTACGTTCCAGTGTTGTGCTTTGTATCTTGTTACATCTCCTTTTATGGACTATATTATTAATTTAGATTATTGGACATTTATTATGATTGTTTTTACTACATGAGTGATTCCACATGTGTGTGAAAGTAAATATCGTAATGTTATAAATGTGTGATTTTGAAAGTCGATTTAATAATTGAATATTATTAGTGCGATTATGGATATATACTATGTTTGCTTTGGCTATGATTTTGAGGAACTAACCTATTGATGTGGAGTTGAGTGTGACTGAATGCAAGTACTCATCGAAGACAAGAACATGGTTGAGGTAGAGATGTTCTAGCCACCCGGCAAGAACTGATAGGATGGATAAACCTGATGCAAGCACACACTCACGTAGTTTCATGTCATACTACATCTCTGAATGGTTTAATTTATGCATCATTATTCAGTTGGCAGTCTTGTTTAGGCATTTCATGTGGTAAATGAATGTGATTGATGTTTAATATTTAGAAAAATATGTGTTTTAATTGCTACAATAAGTCTATTTTAATGCACAAATTAGTCATGTAAATATTATGTTCCTTTGATTTATATTTAGTGGAGTTGTGTATATGATATTATTCGATTATAAATAATAAAAGTGTTTTCCTATTTATTTAATATATTATTGTTTGAAAATAATATCTTGGTAAGACTTAAAAACAATTATGTTTTATTAAAGACAAAAATATTACATTAATAATATATAATATATATAAAACTAAATATAATAATAATCTAATGGCATGCAAATGGGGAATGACAGTAATAAAGGAGTTTACTATTGCAAATCAAAGGAATTGGATGCCAATCTCATGCAAACATAAGATAGACTGGAAGTTTATCAATAAAAGGCTGAAATCTAAAAATACAACGATTATTATTGGAAGAGGATTTTTGGATAAAAGAAAAGTGCATAGCAGAGGGATCGGCACCATTAATTTTCAGCGACAAAAGAAAGAAAAGGGGATTGAGAGCAAGGCAACAATGAGAGAAGGAAGAAAGGAGAATAGTGATTAGTAGTGACAGGAGGACTATCATCTACGCCAGGAGGAAGGAATTGAGGCGTTACCGGGTATTTTCTTTTATTTTAAATGCAAATTTTTTCCTGTGTAAACTGTTAAAGATCATGATCAATTCTGACCTGATTTTTTTATTATTCTTTTTTGTTGTTGTTGGATTGGCCCCTCTTTTTATTTGGTGTCAACCTGAGATTTTCCCTTTGGCCACTGTTATTGGATAGCATATGTCTAGTATTTACTCCTCTTTAATTGCTTAAAGACTGACGCCTCTATGCCTTATTCAATCCAAGTTAAATCGACCCTTCTTTGTGTTGTCAATCTGATTCATTTTCCATTGGCCTACTAAACGTTTAGCCTATAAAATCTTATGGTCTTTTAAATATCTCTTTTAGCCTATATCATCCTTCTATCAACCTCAAAAAAACTATAATCAACTTACTGATTTACTTAACGGATATGTACTATAGCGTCGGTCTACGTATTATCGACCTCTGTTATTGATATTAGCATGTGTATCAACTAGTCGTAGTTTTATTTATCCTTGGCGTTGTTTTACTCATTCATGTCACAGTTATCTATTTTTGTAGCTTGTTTGCTTAATCTTTATCACAACTTTTCATTGTTCCTGTTTACCATTTTGTTAAAACTTTGTCGTTGCTAAATATTTGTCCCTATCATAGCTGTGTATGAGGAAAAATCGATTAAATCTAAACTAATAAAACCAAAGAACCCAATAACATAAAGAAAATGAATTTCAATAAAAGCCATGACAAATAATCAATGAAATAAAGACTTTTACCGAAATCTGTATTGTTTCCTTTGGATTGAATGTGGATTGCTCAATGAAGTTGCGAAACCATAGCTGCAACAAGCAAGTAGTGTGCTCAAGAGATCAATGTCAAAAGATCGTGAGAGTGCTCAATCGACGCGTTTTGTATGCTCAAAGCTCTGTTAAGTATGCCTGAGAATACGATCGAAGAGAGAGGTAATGAAGGAGATGAGAGGGGTTTATATAGGTTTCAATGAAGATCAATCAACGGTCCAGATAATTCAGAAGAATCAATGGAGGAGAACAGTTGAGGAACGTGCAACGAATGAGAAGAAGACATGTGTCTTACTTTCATTTGCATAAGAGGAGTTATCAAGAATAGAAGAATGAGTTAACTGAAGAGATAAATCAATTAAAAGAATAAAGCAATCAGTTAAGTGATTTAAAACAAGAAGAATAGATTTGCATGAGAAAAGCAGATATTTTGCTTTATTAAATATAGAAAACTTGAGTTATTTTAGAGATAACTCAAATTTAGAAAAAAAGGCAATTTAAATAAATAATTGATTTATTTAAATTTAGAGGAGATATTTTTGGAAGAAGTAATTAAATAATTAGAATTATTTAATTTAGAAGATTTAGAAAGCAAATTAAATAAATAAATTTATTTAATTGTTGTGCATGATTTTGGAAAAACAGAAGATTATAAATAAAATATTTGATTTATTTTATTTTTAGAGATTGAGAGGATTTGTTGAATTAATTAAATAATTGGGTTTATTTAATTAATGTGGTTTTGATTTTCGAAAGAAGATAATGATCTAATTAAATAATTAAAATTATTTAATCATGGAAGAATAACAGAGGAATTTAATTTAATTAATTAAATAAAGGAAATTTATTTAATTAATGTCGAAAGTATGTGATTTAGAAGAATTTGGTGAAATTAATTAAATAATTAGATTATTTAATTAATGTGTGAAATGCAGGTGATGCGACAGGAATGCTGAAATGCAAACAGTGTGACGACATGGTCATTTTAAGGTGTCTACATTTTGCCCCTCTTTGATGCAATGTCGTTTATAGCGTTGCGTCAAAGAAATCGATAGTTGAAGACATGATACAATTTTTTTATGCCCCAGTGTAGGTAGTTGCCCCAGCATATGCCCCCTCGAGCGGGAAGATGGGGAAGCGGGAGAAGAACAGTGTTGATGCTCGACTAGAAGAGTGCGCGACCAGGTAGGAGGAAAAGCAGAAAAAGGGGTGGGAAAGAAAAACTAAGGGGGGGGGACACTATAAATAGGTCCCATGGGGACCACAATCCTCATTTGCACCCTAGGAGATTCTAAATTTAGAGAGGAGAGCCACCAAACCTAGTTGGAGTGAGGTGAGCAGCCAGCGAGGAGAGATGCCGATTCCACTGCACAGACATCGGGCGGAGTTGGTGCGGACCTACAGGAGGCCAGCAGGAGCTCCGGTAGCGGTAAGTGATCGAAAACCCCCTTTGCATTTATCATTTAGGGTGGTTTTAGGGCTAGGTTTAGGTAGGGTTACCAAGTAAGCCAAAAGCGCTTTAGAAAATTGTAGCACGTATGGTAGTCGTTCAGCGCGCTTTTGGCACACTGTAGCGCGGCTGGTAGTCACTTGCAGCACGCTTGGTAAAATCAAGTCACTTTTGGTTAATTTTCTAGTGCCGCAGCGCATTTGGTATAGAAGGACAGTGCACTTGGTAGGGCAGGTTAGCGCAATTGGTGGGGAGGTGGGAAAAACTGAAGCGCCTCTGGTAAAACAGAGCGGCGCATTTGGCATGTGGGTAAAGCGCGCTTGAAAAACAAGGCGCAGTTGGGAGAGAAAATAGAGCGCAGTTGGGTAGACAGTATAGCGTGTTTGGTAGGGAAGGACAGCGCTGTTGTATAAATAAAGCGCTTCTGGTTGAGAAGCAGAAAAGTTAGGGTTTAAGGAGAATGGGGGGCTTAGAATAGGGATGCCTATCCTAGCTGACAAGAGGGGAAAGGGATGGTTGGGGGTTGCATAGCATAGCCTAGGGATAGATATGATTTTGAGGGATTGAGGAAAGAAAAACTGACAAGTGAGTTTTTATGGATGTAGAGGATTTTGCCACCACTGATGTCGCGAGAGCGACATCACGCGATCGCACACGAGGTTGTACAGCGGGCTTGGGAGGAGGATGCATTCCTGGAGCATGCGGGACTATGGCATGTGGCCCACCTGACACACATTAGGGCGAATCTCGCCCTAGTGACTGCAGTGGTGGAGCGATACCACAGCGAGACTTCGTCGTTCCACTTTCCGACGGGGGAGGCTACAGTGACACTGGAGGATGTATACCGCATCCTGAGGATTCGGATAGATGGAGAGATATTGGACTTTAACCCGGCACGGGGCGAGGCGGGCTTGGAGGAGGTCTTCTGCATAGATGACCTGTGGATAGATGACAGGGAGATCTGATGGGCAGACGTCCCGAGACTTTGTGACAGGATCTGATGGATAGTTGCGTCACTGATTGGCAGCTTCCTATGTCCAGATAGGAGATCCAGAGGTTTATCAGTTGGCTAGGGGACTATACTATCAGGGATGTTCACCCATGGCAGACAGTATGCGTGGGGACCCTGTGTGCTGGGACAGCTATATCATGACATGCACCACTGCGTGTACAGGAGAGGCAGGAGCCTCTCAGCAGGGGTAACTTTATTACAGGTATGGGTGTGGGAGCACATTCCAGTGATCCGACCCATGGCACAGCGCCACCGAGACAGAGGTGAGCCCTATGCGTTCTTATACGATGGGGTGATGACACATCGGAGGATGGGGTCTGTTAGCTATTGGAGGTGGCAGATTAACGAGATGGACCTGTTCATATGGAGGCCCTGGTTACTATGTGAGGAGTGGGCTGACGAGCATGAGCAGCTCATGTACTGCAGACAGGCTCACTATCTGTTCGGTAGACGGACAGATATGATAGAGAGATACCTTCCAGAGTGAGTTCTCAGGCAGTTTGGATTGCCGCAGGGACTACCCGTGGGGGAGGCCACACATGCCAGGACACGGAGGGAGGTTGGAGGCTGGGATGCAGAGATCCCAGTGGCTACAACATTGGCAGAGTTACGGGGACTTATCCCTGTGAGATGGGATTGGGACTCTGGGCTAGCAGACCCAGGGACACTGCCAGAGTATGATTAGTACTGGCAGACTCACAGGCCAATCAGACTGACGACACTTGGTGTAGCAGGGGCAGTGGGAGAGGTACTAGTCCTCGGAGGGGAGGCGAGGATGAGACGGTAGGCTAGGGCAGCTAGGTAGCAGGCAATGGGTCAGCAGGCAGGTGGAGAGGGTAGCAGCGAGTAGGCCGATGTGGAGATGGCAGAGGCAGTGGGCCCAGTCGTAGAGACCGATCTGCAGAGGGCTGAGCGACTGCTGCAAGAGGAGATAGCCCGGAGGACTCGTTTAGAGCTCCGGATGGCACGACTGTGGAGGGATAAGGATGCAGCATGGGCGGATGCGAGGCAGGCAGAGGCCACAGCCCAGGTACAGACACAGGCAGCCTCAGCAGCACAGACAGCCCTGGTACAGGTACAGGCACAGGTGTAGGCATACAGACAGCTACAGGCCCAGGTACAGGCACAGGCACAGGTATAGGTGCAGCCGCCAGCTGCACCAGCAGCAGATGCCGAGGAGCTAGCACAGGCCAGGAGAGAGAGAGACGCAGAGGTGCAGCTGCGGTTGACTACAGAGGCCACACTCTTTAGAGTGAGATGGGAGAGAGAGGAGGCACACCGTGCACTGGGTGCAGACCAGAGGACTTTATACAGCGAGCTCATCCGAGTGCAGGGTGAGCTAGTATCAGCTGGCAGGGTGGCAGAGTACTATAGGGGTTTGTATGTGGGAGCGGTGCCAGCAGCTCAGCAGGCACCGAGCTACAGAGACAGGAGCAGATCTGGGGCATCTGGATCCCGCAGGACAGGGCAGTTAGCGTCCTCAGTTAGAGGGCCACTTTTGCCACCAGGGGGAGGAGAAGGACCATCAGGGGGACCTCCACCAAGCACAGGGGGAGGCCAGGGGCCACAACAGGAGGGCAGCTCTACCCACTAGGGCATGTTCATGTATATTGTATCATATTGTATCATTTTAGACAGATGCTTGCGTGCATTCTGATGTATACTTTGAGGGCTCTTGATAGACTTGATGTACTATTTTGATGTATATTTGGATGTATATACACTTTGTATTATTGATGTTGACACAGACATTTTGTATTATGATGACCATTACATGATATATATGATGATCTATTCGACTCACTGTTGTTCATGCTTTTGTGTATGCATTCCTTGATGTCATGGATGTGATGACATGTATGTATGATTATGGATTCATGTGATGACATATGTTGCTTATATGATGCTTATAGATGTATGATGATAGAGATATATGATGATATAGATGTGATGACTAGTGATATCTGATATGTGGGTTTTGCAGATATGCACCAGAGAGAAGAACAGGAGGAGATGCAGACAGGGACCGTTGATCGATTACCGCAATGAAAGCGATATAAAGATTGGTGGTGATGGATGAAAGATGAGCTTGTTGCAATGGTTTCGCATTTGTATATAAAGAGCAATCCTTATTTTGATATAGCACGTGGATAGTTCGCCACCAAGGTATAAAAGACCAAGGTGCAGTAATATCCAAGTGCGTGGACGTTGACTCTGCAAGCAAGTGGTTTGACCTTAGATCCTTTAGACATAATATAACCTTGTTGGAACATGCGAATAAGCCATAGTCTTGAACATAAAATAAACTTCAATACATGTAAATGCAAGAAGAATTATTAATATGTAACATGCTAGGTCCTAACACACACAAGATAAATAGAATGCCAAGAAAGATACTAAAGATCATTCCTCAAACACGGCACACAGAAAGCAATGACTATGCCCCCAATCCATACTGCATCGCAACATACCAAGATTATAGATAAATCAAGGTAGGTTTAAATAGGTAATGGAAAAGGAACAAAAGATAAACCATAAACACAAATTGACTGACTTACAAAGTAAACATACAGCCAACATATTCTCTTGCCAAAGAGGTTGCTCAGGATAGATTGGATAGGAAAGATAACAACCTTATCGTAGGAACTCTGTGTCCGTTAAAGGGTGCTATCTACCTACAAAAGACAATGTCTTGTTACAGGAAATGCCACATGTCGTAGGAGACGCGTGTGTTGGTCTCAACAATGGAACACTTCGCAGAAGACAAGCTTGTTGATCTAGGGCTTGGGTTAAGCGATACTTAGCTGATGTTGGCAATCGGTATGCAGGACAGTAGAAGACTCTGGAAGGAAGCTGCTTTGCTTCAGGTTTGTTAAGGACTTTTGCTTTGAAAGGATGCGCTAGCTGGTTGCTTGAGTTTGTCAAGTCGAGGCGAATGGATTTTAACAAACAGAAGACTAGAAGGATGGAATGCTAATGGATTGAGACGGGTGGAGAATGATGGATCGTGTGTGCCTGAGTACTGGATACATCCTTCGTATTCCAGACTGCCTACATACCCTGTATCCACGGGATCAAGGCACACTTACGATGGAAGATGAACGTGATAAATATGTAGTTCTGGATAGCGTGATGAGATGGGTCAAGACGAAGAGGAGGGAATCTTATGTACCTGAGTACTGGAAACTTCCTTCGTATTCCAAACTGCCTACATACCCATATCCATGGGATCAAGGTACCTTAAGATTGAAAAGAGATAATATGTAGTTCTGGGTGATGTGATGATGTGGAAAAGTTTTGAGAGGATAACATCCTTATCGTAGGAACTCTATGTCCGTTAAAGGGGGTTACCTGTGAACAATGAGCAGGAGATTGACGTATGCGTTGCGAACCACGAACAAGGAACCTCCCCTAGACCTAAGTTAAGGAAAGAGTTGCCCCCATTCTGGTAGAGGAAACTGTAGGGGTGACTGCCGAAGAAGACACTGAAAGCCTTGACCTAGGACAAGATAGTGTTAACTATAGACCGAGACCAAGACATGGGGAGACGACAATGGACATTGACAAATTTCCAAGCTATACTAGATAGGGAGATGGAAATGTAAACAAGGTCAATGGTTTTATTTATGGATGGATGGCAAGGCGCTGTGAACTGGACAAGGAATGGATAGGACTCGATAGCCGATGGATGCTGACTCTACACATAGCGCCTGTTTGCCAGGTTTTCACTATGGTACTTATCCAAGGCGCCTGTTTGCCAGGTTTTCACCAGAGGACGGATTTTTTTTTTTTGGAATACTCTGAGGATCAGGCATAAAACTTCTTGAGATGGACACTGTTAAGTGGCTCATCTAGAGGAATGCCGTCAGGTGTAGCTAAAGTATAAGCTCCTGATCCATATGCTGCTGTGACAATGAAGGGACCTAACCAATTAGGCTCAAACTCACCCTTCTTCTCTCAATCTGCTTGATTTTTCTGATTCTCTTTAAGTACAAGATCACCAACTTGAAACTGTTTTTTAATCTTTTTGTTGTAATTACGCCAGAGGTGGTTTTGATAGACATGGAGATGATTCAGTGCAGCAAGGCGCCTCTCATCTAAGAGTTCTAGCTCAGCTAATCTGGAAGTGCGATACTCGTCTCCGCCGATCAGGTCCTGCATGGATACTCTGAGGGATGGGATCTCGACCTCTATAGGTAGGATGGCTTCAGAGCCAAAGACCAAGGCATATGGTGTGGCACCAGTTGGTGTTCTGATACTAGTGCGATAGGCCCATAGGGCGGGATCGAGTTGCAAGTGCCAATCACGACCAGCTTCATTGACTATTTTCTTGAGGATCTTGAGAATGGTCTTATTGGAAGCCTCAGCTTGGCCGTTACTCTGCGGATAGTAGGGAGTGGAAAAGCGATGTTGGATATTGTATTGTGTGCACAAGGCACGGACATCTTGGTTCTTGAATGGTCTCCCATTATCAGTGACAATGGCTTGGGGGATACCATACCGGCATATGAGGTAGTTTAGAATAAACTTGGCTATTTGTTTACCAGTGATATAGGTCATAGGAATGGCTTCCACCCACTTCATGAAATACTCAGTGGCTATAATGATAAACTTGTGGCCATTGGAGGAGGAAGGGTGGATTTGTCCTACGAGGTCGAGACCCCATTGAGAAAAAGGCCATGGAGTTGTCACAGGTTGTAATTCATGAGCTGGTGCGTGGATCAAATCTCCATGCTGCTGACATTGTAGACACATCTTAGCAAACTGTGCAGCATCTTGCTCTATTGTAGGCCAGTAATAACCTGTTCTGAGTATCTTCTTAGCAAGATTAGGATCGGTAGAATGTGCACCACAGACACCTTCGTGTATGTCTCGTAAGGTAGCCTCGGCTTCTTCCGCATTAAGACATCGTAAGAGGATACCATCGAGACTCCGGTGATATAGTGTATCACCGAGAATGATGTAACGGGAGGATCGACGGATAAAGGTTTTGCGTTGGGTGGATGATAGGTCAGGGGGAAAGGTTTTGTTCTTGAGGTATTCATAGATATCTTCGTACCATGGGGAATTGGGACCAACAAGTTCGCAGATGATTTCAGTAATAGGAACATCGACGGCTGGTATCAACAATTGCTCGATCAAGAACTCACACTTCTGTGTATTTGCATGCATGTCAATCAGTGATCCTACAGAAGCCATAGAATCTGCAGCTTTGTTATGCTCTCTTGGAATTTGCTCAAATGTGATGCTAGAAAAGTGCGGTTTGTAGGCATCCACTAGTTGTTTGTAGGGGACCAACTTTTCATCCTTTGTTTGGTATTCATCTGTGACTTGGCGAATGACTAGCTGTGAGTCTCCATATACTTGTAATTCTGTGATGTCCCATTGAACTACTGTATTGAGACCTATGAGGAGTGCTTCATACTCGGCTATGTTGTTGGTGCAAGGAAATGCAAGCCGATATGACTTAGGAATGTAGTCATTTTGAGGTGTAACAAATAAGATGCCGGCTCCTGAACCATGCTGTGTGTAAGAACCATCAAAGTATAACTTCCACATTATGGAGTTAGCAAGAGTGAAGAGATTTTTATCAGGAAAGTCAGCTACCATAGGATGTGTATCTTTCATAGGTGCTTCTGCTAGTTGATCCGCGAGGGCTTGTCCTTTGATTGCTTTACGATTCGTATACTCAATGTCAAACTCACTAAGGATCATGACCCACTTCGCTAGTCTGCCTGTGAGAGCTGCTTTTGCTAGTAGATACTTCAAGGGATCAATCTTGGCTATTAGATTTGTATGTTGGTTCAGCATGTAATGCCGAAACTTTTGGGAGGCAAACACTACTGCTAAACAAGCCCTTTCCATTGGTGAATAATTGAGCTCGTATCCCACCAAGGTTCTACTAATGTAATAAATTGCATGCTCTTTTCCTGTGTCATCATTTTGTGCTAGCAAGGCCCCCAAGGCCAAATTTGTAGTGGAGATGTATAATATCAAAGGTTTGTCCGCAACTGGTGGAACCAATACAGGAGGCGTAGCTAGATACTCTTTAAGTTGATCAAACGTTGCCTGACACTTGTTGTCCCATCGAAATGAGACATCCTTTCGGAGCAAGTGTTGAAAGGGTTGACATTTATCTGCTAGCTGTGAGATGAAACACCTGATGGACTGCAACCTTCCCTGAAGGTTCCGTAGTGCTTTAAGATTCTTGGGTGGAGGCATCTCCACTATAGCCTTTACTTTCGCTGGATCGACTTCGATGCCTCTACGAGATACAATGTATCCCAATAGCTTCCCAGATGTTACACCGAATACACACTTCTTTGGATTGAGTCTTACTTGGTATTTTTCAAGCCTGTCGAAGATCTGTCCTAGAACCTGTATGTGATCTGCCCTAGAAGATTTAGCCAATATATCATCAACATAGTCTTCCATGATGTGATGAAACAGATCGTGGAAGATCACTGTCATTGCTCTCTGATAGGTTGCTCCTGCATTCTTCAAACCAAACGGCATGACAACCAACAATAATTCCCCCAAGGACAAGTAAAGGTTGTTTTATGTTGATCTTCTTCAGCTATCCTTATCTGATTGTAACCCGAGAATCTGTCCATGAGAGAAAGCATCTCGTGACCTGCTGTCAAGTCCACTATAATGTCAATGTTTGGAAGTGGAAAGTCATCTTTGGGACATGCCTTGTTGAGATCTCTGAAATCATTACACATGCGGATGCGCCCATTAGGTTTAGACACAGGTACAATGTTTGAGACCCAATCTGAATAGTCGATTGGTCGTATAAACTTGGCATCTAACAGCTTTTGTATTTCCACCTTCACCAAGAGAGCTATCTGTGGGTGCATCTTTCTCAACTTCTGCTTGACTGGTTTCACTTTGGGATCAACTGTGAGGTAATGAACTACCAGCTTAGGGTCTAGCCCTGGCATATCTGCATAGGTCCATGCAAAGTTGATGGTTCATTGCAAGAAGAAGTTGTTAAGATTTCTGTGCTCTATGTCAGATAATGATGCCGCTAGGAATGTGGTCTTTGGATTCTATTCTGTGCCCAGGTTGATCTCTGTAGAATCTTCCACTAGGAGAGCTAATTTCTCTTGATACTTAGATGGTAAGGAAAGGTCAAATCCTCCATCCTCAGGTGCCACAGTTGGGTTTTCACCTTTGGATACATCCTTTATTTTTACTATTTTGTGATCAGGAGATGCCACAGTGTGGTTTTCACCTAGAGATCTTTCTTTATTTGCACTTTTGCGACTGGAGGATTTGGCATTCTCACCAAAATAAGTCGTGGGCTCTAGTTCCATTATAAAACCTACTTTGTGATCACCAAGAGGGATACCTTCCTGAAGTCCCATGAACTCAGCTAAAGCTTCGTCATTCTGAAATACATCTAAAACGGGGATCCCTTGTTGGTCCCAATCGATAAGTTCAGGGTAGACAAGTGTGACATTCTGGGTACTGGTGGTGGAAGTTAAGGAGACGGAGGAGAGTGTAAAAATGGGGGATTCTGTGAATAGATTGGTCATGTGGAGGGAAAAGTCATCGGTGATATCCTCTGTAAACGTCGAATCAGTGGGAAAAGTGTCAGCTACCTCGTCGAGGATATACTCGATGTCCAAGGCGCATGGTACCTTCTTACCAAATCCTAATCCTTTCTTGTCTAGCTTCTTTGTCACAACAATGGGCTCCATAGTTCCTTGATTCTGTTTCCCAAGGCCACCTTTGCCTTTATAGCCCATGTTTTTTACTATCCTTAAGCCATTGCCATATTGCTTGACTGGTATTGTGACTGGTTCTTTCTCCTTATAGAGCCAAGAAGAGATGTCCTCAATAGTTTCCTCTTCCAATAACCGTCCATGTTGGAATTGGGTTAGAAATGTTGGGGGAGGAATAGCTTCTTTTTTGGTTACTTTGGCAATGGGTGGTTGGCCGTAAGATTTTGGAGATAAAGGCATCCGCCCTACACAACAAGATTCTGAGATATCATAAGTGCCAAAGCCTATATCTCGGATGCGAGCTGTGATTTTGGGAAGGGGTGTAGATTCATTTGTAGAGGCTTGCGTGAGAGTTTCAGGATCAACATAAAGAGGGGATTCAAGGGCTTTGTCATTTTTAGGCACTTGGTTGCAATTCTTATAGCTTCCTTGCAAGACACGGCAAAATTCAAAAGGATTAGGATCTCCTAGGATGGTGATCTCCGTACCATTGTATGGGAACTTTAGAGACTGATGGTACGTGGAGGGAACAGCTTTCATTGCATGGATCCATGGGCGGCCTAGGATAATGTTGTAAGGCAGCTCAATATCAAGGACTTGACACCTGGTTTCAAGCATAATAGGGCCTAGTTGTATAGGCAAGTGAATAACACCTTCTGAACGGCGTTCTGCATCATCATACCCCTTGATTGTAATACTATGATCAGTGTTGATGTGATCCTCAGAGTATCCCAATTGCTTTAGTAACTTTAAAGAACAGATGTTGAGACCAGCACCACCATCTATGAGTATACGTTTGATTTTGCGCTTATGGATGAGAACCTCAATATGAAGGGCATCATTGTGACAAGGATCATGGGATGGAAGATCTTTCTCAGAGAAGACCACATTATAGGGTGAAGCGATGTTACCTACTATAGCTTGGAAATCCACAACCGCTATGTTGTTAGGAACGGAAGACTCTTGGAGGGCTTTTTCTAACACCACTCTATGTGCAGGTGATGACCGTAGAAGGTCCAAAATAGAGATCTGTGCTGGTGTTCTCCCTAGATGTTCGACAAGATTATAATCAGACTGAACCGGAAGCCTAGGTGTAGGTACATGGATGGTGACATGACCTCGACGAGTAGTAACAGCACAATCCATAGATTTACCTTTGATCGTGAGGGTAGACACTCGACTCTCTTCAAAACGACCGACAATGGAATCGAAAGACGTGGAAGCATGATTGATACCTTTACCTCTATCTTGAGGAGGAGGTGGACTGTGATGAGGGAATGGTTCCTTGTACATATCTAGATCCTTATTCATGTGTTGTGCTGGTGATTCATCCTCAAAAGTGATTTGATTACTGTCGATGAGGTTTTGGATGAGGTGCTTGAGCTTCATGCAAGATACGATTCGATGCCCTTTGCTCCTATGGAACTCACAATATTCATTGTCTCTGTAACGTGTCGTTTTGTAGACAGGTTCTCCATAAGGAGGAGCATCAGGTAAGGTGATGAGCCCTTTCTGTAAGGCTTGTTGTAAGACTGATTCGATGGGCACTCCCAGGGGAGTGAATTGACGTCGCGAAGGGTAATCTTGTTGGGGCCGCTCCTGTTGTTGTTGCTGTTAGTTTGGATAAGGCTGCCTTTGTTGCTACTGTTGTTGAGGTGGAGCTTGACTTGGTTTGGAGAGTTGCAGCGGTGTTTGCAACATTTGGACATGCTTAGTATCGACCACCCCATCATTGACCACATTTTTGTTCTTGTTCCAATATTTGGGTTTATCGTTCGATTGTTGATGAGAAGTGCTATCTTTCGTTTCCTTAAAGATTTTGACCACACCCTTAGCAATGAGGGCTTTTTCAATATTGATTCCCTTGTATGTGATTTCATCAAAGGTTGTAGCACTAAGAATTTGCAAATGAAAACCTAACTCTTGGTTGAGGTTCTGTACAAATATGCTGACAAGCTGTTTCTCTGGAATCTTGAAAGGGAATTTGCTAGCCATTTGTCTCCATCGTTGAAGGAAAGAAATGAAAGTTTCACCATTTTTCTGTTTATTGTTGCATAGATCAGTCATGGAAATCTCATGCTCTACGTTGTAAGAAAAATGGGTGGCAAACTTCTCTGCTAGCTCGTTGAAAGACTTGATACCCGTGGGTAAGTGTGAGAACCATTCTATTGCTTGACCTCCAAGACTGCGAGGAAAGAGACGCATAAGATATGTGTCATTATGAGAGACCTCGAAGCAAGCAAGATAGAATTCCCTAAGATGGTCTTTTGGGTCACCTTTTCCTTTGTATTTATCGAACTTGGGAATAGTGAAATTTTGAGGAAAAGGGATCATTGGTAATGATCGATCAAAAGGATAAGGACACACTTCCTCTAAAGAGAAGGTCTTTTTGGTGTGGCCAAATGTAAGATCAGATAGCTGTTGTTGCACCTCTACAATCTTTAGCTCCATAGTCGTGGGAGGGGTTGGTAACATCTCCTGTTGTCCAAAAAGTGGTTGGTGTTGCCCATACGGAAGATTATAATGTGAGCCATGCACACTAGTGTTATAAGGGTCGTAAGATTGATTGGGAACATACAGATTGTATGTTTGGTTCAGATTGGATTGGAATTGGAGGTTTTGATTTGGCAGAGGTGGAGGTGGCGTTGGGTAAGAATGTTGGCTTTGGGATGGTTGAAGAAAAGAATTGGGTGGAGGAAAGCTAAAGTGCGTTTGATTAGGTTGTGGTTGCGGCACATAGCTTTGGGAAACCTAATGTTGGAAATGTTGAGAGTGGCTAGGCAATGTGTGAAAGAAGTTGAGCGAGGATGAACGTTGTGGAGGAGGGACATACGTAGACGTGATTTGCAACGGTTGGGGTTGATTGAGGATGCGAGTAGAAGAATGCTGTGGTTGGGGTTGCTTAAGGACAAGAGTAGAAGAATGTTGTGGTTGAGGTTGCATGACTCTAATTGGTTGAGAGACATGAAGGTGTGATGATATAGGGGGTGGCATTTGTTGAGACCCTTGGTGCATGGCTACATAATTGTTCCTCAGATTGTAGTTTGGTGGGAAACCTTCGCGTGATGGGGTAACCAAGATTCCACTTGCGATTGGGGTGGACACTTTAGGAGGTGGTTGCACATTTGCTCGAGCTAAGGTAGCTTGCTTAGCTAACTCTGCTTGACGTTGGAGAGTTTCTTGTTGGTTTTGATAGATCTCCATAGGAGTCAGAAGCGGTGATATGGGTCTCTCCTCTGTTGGATTTTGAAAAAGGGGATTCTGATACTGCGAGCCTTGTGTAGGTAAGGGCGTAGTCACCGTGGACATGGTTTGCACCGCTTGTATGGTATCTTGGGCATTGTTGTTCTCCTTGAGAGTGGATAAATCAAAATCTTGAGGTAACTTGGCACCTTGCTCTGCAAGCAAGCGAAAGAAGTGGTCTTGGTTCTCACTAAGGATTTTGTCAAAAGCTGCCACAACTCTAGGCTCTTGTATGATTTCATCTAGATCTTGCCCATCTACTTGAGAGGATTGACCTATTTCAAAGTGTCGCTCTTCTTGAGATGGGGCAAAATCTATAGTATAACCTTGAGGGACAAAATCCAGAGCTAAGCCTGTGGTATATTGAGGTGCATTCATCAAAGGGATCCTATCCTCTTGAGGTGGGTTTTGCTCAATAGTATATCCTTATGGCACAAAATCTGGAGGCAAGCCGGTGGTATATTGAGGTGTTCTTACCAAGGGGACCCTACCCTCTTGAAGATTACTTGGTTCATCAATGTGCGGCATGTTCAGAGAGCTGATTGGTTTTGCCGCAGGTGTACTAGGAGTAACCTTGGGAGTAATGTTGAGATGACCTGATTGTGGTGTGCGAGGAGGTGACTTGCGCTTCTTAGGGACAACTTGCTTGGATTTCATAGTTTGCTGTAGCCTAGTGGTTACCATGGGATACACTAGGACAAAAGGTAATGCTGGGTTTTTGTGAGATGCTTTTAAGAAAACGGATAAACTATGATGCACAAAGTACTGGACCAAAAGCGCTATACTGTTTGACCAGAGGCGCAGGACTGTGCAACCAAAAGCGTGCTACTGTGGACCAGAGGTGACGGACTGAGCTACCAATAGCGAGTTACTGCTATGCCAAAGGCGAGCTACAGTGACCAAAAGCGAGCTACTGTTACACCAAGGGTGTTGAAGTAGAGTTTTGCCAGAGGCAGGTTACTGCTGTACCAAAGGCAATCTACTGTACTACCAAAGGCGAGCTGCTGTAATACCAGAGGCGCTGAAGTAGTGTTTGATGTTTCAAAAGGTAAAATTTTTTTGTTTCTGATTGGATTGGTTAGGCAAGAGAAAACACAACAAACAAGTGGTCAAAAAACAAGGGACTGACACAACAGATAGTGTATGTTTGAGGCTCCCAACAAGCCCAATGTTTCCATAGGTATAAGACAATTGCAATCAATAACAAGCACTTTTTATCCCTAGAGACAAGGTTTCATTGCAGTAGATCAGTTCACAGCTTAATACTCCGTCAATAAAAATATCATTCCATAAAGGTGTCAGATATTTAGTATCTTTGCGAGAGACGATAGGTAGGGATATCTCACCCTCCCCTTGGAAAGCTCAAGTAGGTCACAAGAGCTTTATGTCCAAGGGAATACTATCTCTTCTTAAGGGAGCCAATGGTGAGTATCTTAAGGGCTTAAATCGATTCCCCTTGCACTGATGATTACCGCAATGTTCGGAGGTAGGTTGGGTAGTCTCTATCTAAAATGGTTCTTAGTGACTTTGAGGGACCAACGCCTTACGAGCAATGCGACAAGCTACTAAAAGCTTTAACCAATCCTACTAAGAGTTTCAAACACTTCGTTCAATGTGAAAATCGTTTTCACAAAGAGCTAGTACACCTCTTTTCAGTTTGGCACCACATGGTAAGGCTGACGTCGGTTAGGACTTGGCTTTTGCCTTATCCCTCTTATATAGCGGTTCAAAGGAAAACTCCGCTTAGGGTCATCCCTTTTGGATGAAGCACAATCCAAAAGCAGGCCCTTCTAAAGGAAGTACAGAAAAGTAAGAGCAAGCACGTCAAACAAAGGTTCAATTGTCCCGTTATAAGAAAAATAAGGTGCAACTAAACTAGGCACACACACGTTTGTAGTTGTAAATTGTCCCTTATGAAATGAAGTGTTTGGCATTCATGTCCATTGTTCTTTAAAAAATTGAGGTGTTTGTTCATACATGTCCATTGTCCCTTAAGAAAAATAGTATGTTCCTAAGACTTAGATTGCAAGAAAAGATTTGTTCAATTATCCTTTTAAGCATGCAATGTGTTTCTAAGACTTAGTGAGATAAATCAAGAGGTCTTCAATGCTCGTCCTGCATGAACATGTTAAAAACACCTATTGGCTCTGTGTGAGTAATAAGAAGCTGCAACAAGTGAGTTAGTTCCACAAAAAATTCACAAGTTAGCAAAAACAAACCAACTTTGACCAAAAGCGCTGCACAATCTTACTAGAAGCGACTTACTGTATTCCAAAAGTGCTGTAATACAGACCAGAAGTGATGCAGAATATTACCAGAAGCGCTGCAAAATAACCAGACGTGCTGCACTGTGTTTTCTAAGGCGCTATGATGCAGACCAGAAGTGCAACACAATAATACCAGGCGCGCTGACAAATAGCCGGAAGCGTGGAGCTGTGTTACCAAAGGCGTGATATAATATGGCCAAAAGCATTGCGCTGTCTTAGATCATAAAGAGGGGAACTTTTTCAAAATAATCAGATCTAAAATAAAATTCCATGATTTGATTGGCTGTTCTGAGAAGTGGTAGCTGAGAGATCTGTGTTCTGAAATCTAGAAAACTCAGAAGCTGTAACAACACCAAAGATTAACACAAAAATTGAAGGTACTCCTAAATAAATTAGCTTAGGAAGTACACAAAAGTAGGTTTGTCAGACAAATACAACAGCTTGTCAGACAAATTAATAAGATAGACAGCGTGAAAATCCTGCAAGACACTGAACAAAGTCCAAAAACCTAATTTAGCCAAAAGCGCTGCATAATACTGTCGGAAGCACCATTCTGTTATGCCAAAAGCACTGCTCTACGCTGCCAGAAGCTCCGCAGTGCCCCCAAGGGCGTTGAACTGTGCTTCCAATAGCACTCAAAGATCCTGCCAGAAGCACTGTGCAATGTCGTTTGCACTGTGCCATACTGTGACTTAAAAAAAAACAATTTCTCAAAGAAACAAAGGGATTAGTGGGTCCCACCGGGCGTGCCAGAATGTGTATGAGGAAAAATTGATTAAATCTAAACTAATAAAACCAAAGAACCCAATAACATAAAGAAAACGAATTTAAATAAAAGCCATGACAAATAATCAATGAAATAAAGACTTTTACCGAAATCTGTATTGTTTCCTTTGGATTGAATGTGGATTGCTCAATGAAGTTGCGAAACCATAGCTGCAACAAGCAAGTAGTGTGCTCAAGAGATCAATGTTAAAAGATCGTAAGAGTGCTCAATCGACGCGTTTTATATGCTCAAAGCTCTGTTAAGTATGCCTGAGAATACGATCGAAGAGAGAGGTAATGAAGGAGATGAGGGGGGTTTATATAGGTTTCAATGAAGATCAATCAACGGTCCAGATAATTCAGAAAAATCAATGGAGGAGAACAATTGAGGAACGTGCAATGAATGAGAAGAAGACATGTGTCTTGCTTTCTTTTGCATGAGAGGAGTTATCAAGAATAGAAGAATGAGTTAACTGAAGAGATAAATCAATTAAAAGAATAAAGCAATCAGTTAAGTGATTTAAAACAAAAAGAATAGATTTGCATGAGAAAAGCAGATATTTTGCTTTATTAAATATAGAAAACTTGAGTTATTTTAGAGATAACTCAAATTTAGAAGAAAAAACAATTTAAATAAATAATTGATTTATTTAAATTTAGAGGAGATATTTTTGGAAGAAGTAATTAAATAATTAGAATTATTTAATTTAGAAGATTTAGAAAGCAAATTAAATAAATAAATTTATTTAATTGTTGTGCATGATTTTAGAAAAACAGAAGATTATAAATAAAATATTTTATTTATTTTATTTTTAGAGATTGAGAGGATTTGTTGAATTAATTAAATAATTGGGTTTATTTAATTAATGTGGATTTGATTTTCGAAAGAGGATAATGATCTAATTAAATAATTAAAATTATTTAATCGTGGAAGAATAACAGAGGAATTTAATTTAATTAATTAAATAAAGGAAATTTATTTAATTAATGTCGAAAGTATGTGATTTAGAAGAATTTGGTGAAATTAATTAAATAATTGGATTATTTAATTAATGTGTGAAATGCAGGTGATGCGACAGGAATGCTGAAATGCAAACAGTGTGACGACATGGTCATTTTAGGGTGTCTACAATAGCAGACTTATCTTCTTTTCTTAGAGAATTAATTGTTGCTCCTGTAGCGTGCTAGGATAGTTTCTATAACAGAATAAATTTAATCATGTAGCTATTCTTTTACACCATGTTACAGTCTTATTAAACTGTGACACTGATCATTTATCCATGTCGCCGTACTATTCTTCCTATCACAAACATGTTCTGTTCCTGTAGCATGATTTAATACTTCCTGTAGCAGTTAGATTATTACTTGGAAGAGAGATAGTATAAATTCTAATTATTACCTATGCTCTTGATTTTAAATAATGTGTTGCTGGCAATATTCATACCCTCTTATTAAATCCTTGTTACAATTAATTGCTTTGAATTATAAACCAACTATGGGTAGAAAGTAGATAACATTAGTTTTCTTCAAAATATTGAAAAGAATGAAATATGGGTTAGGGAATATAACTAGTTCATAGATTCTGTATATATATTTGCGTTTAAATGAATAAATGATGTTCTTTGTTGAATTATTTGCTTGAAAGTGTGTTTCTTGAATTATGCAAAAGAAAGGGATTAGAAATGGATTTTAGGTGATCATGGGTTGCTTTTTGTTTTGAAAAGAAAGTAGTGATCTTTGTGTGTGTTTGGGGTTACTTTTTGGGTGAGGATGTCGAATGTGGAATATCAGAGATGGCTTTTCCTCTTTTTAGGATTTGACCTTAAACTATTTTATATGCTTGGCCAAGCTAGGAATTCATTGAAATGAGATGAATATTTATCTAGCAAAACTTTATTTATATATATCGCTGCCATATCCTATTGTCAGACATTTGCACATCATCATTTAGATTTGTATTTAGACTTTAGGTTGCATCGAGTGTTCCCTCCTGCTAGTTGTTTCTAGGTTGCTAGACGTTTCGTGTAGGTCTAGGTTTCCTTTGTGTTATGAAGGGATCCGGGGAAGTGTAATTGCTTCATGGTTGGGCGGAAAAGCACCTGAGCCATGTTCTCATCTCTCGATTTGCAGAGGACCATGTGGGTTCATGGCAGCTAGAGAGTTTGATTTGATTTATTATTCTTATATTGTACATGATTATTGTACCTTGTACTTATCATTGGATGATTTATGGCATGAAAGCCAATGGACATTATATATTCTTTATAGTGCTAACACCTGGATTAAGCACGTGATTTGTAAGATTTAATGACTTTATTGATTAATGTTTATGAGGTTTATCTTTTTACTTGAGATGATGTAATTAAGTGGATTATTCACTTCAGTAACTTTTGTGATGGAATGTGTGGTTTACATATCTTGATTTTTAAAGTCTCAAAGTAATATCCTTATTAATAGCCACTTTTGAGGTATTCTACCAATCCTCATGGGATTTATCTAGAGAGCCATGTGGCAAGCTAATGATGTTGAGAAGATCCTCTTTAAAGGGGTAACCCTCTAAATCATCAACCAAAATTTCCATAGGTTCCTTGAACTTTTGGGATGCCTTTTTAGGGGCCTTGCACTGAGTGATAAAATGACTAGGCTTCAAGCAATTTGATAGAAAACTCTTGAGTTTTCGTACAAAATAGGTTGCTCCATTTCTCAAATTTAGAATCAAGAATGATATAAGTCGGGAGCATTTTAAGGATATCTACATTAACACAAAATCGAGCAAAGACTAACCTAGATTTCACCTTAATGACTTTATCCACAGTGATGAAATGCCTAAATGAGTTAGCTATCCAAGCAAATATTTCTTCATCCCAAAACTCTAGTGGTAGGCCTGGCAGTCGAACCCAAATAGGTGCAGATTTATTCATGTCCACCTTAGGGTCAAAACCCATATTCCATATACAAAGGGAGAGGGTATGCTTCCCATAAAGCCATGGTCCTCTAGCCAAGACTTGAAGAATATCCTCATTTGAAATAAATTTAAAGACAAACATACTTCCCACCATTGCGCTTATATTCACACTGCCCTTTAACTACCATTTGGTCGCAACCCATCTCCTAACCACATCAATGTTAGGGAAAAAGGAGAACTTCCCTACCAAGGAATTCTCCATGGAGTAAATAATCCTCTTGACTGTTGAATCAGAAAGCTTTAATCTATTCTTTCCTTGACACCAACAGCACTGCGTCAACCTTCCTAAACACTTGTTCTTTGTGGTCTTTTCCCACAAGAACATCTTTCCAAACTTTGGACCCTCCTTCCAAAGCTTTGGTCACGGGTGTAGTAGTACCTCTTGAGGCCATATCAACGGTACCCTGATCCAAAGGAGGGGGCACAGAGGGCCCCCGGGCTGTCAACAACCATTCCCACTCAAAAATTCAAACCTGTTTTTTTGACAGTGAGTTGCAAAGCGAAGTTGGAATGTTATGTTCTAGTGATTGAAGAAGATTGTCAACACTAATGTTGTATCAATATTTTTTGGGGTATTGTTGGAAGTTGGTGAAGAAAAAGAATGTGTAAGTAGCTTAATATCAAATGTTATTATTATGTCTACCCGCCTAGGTTTTGTAGAGCCTAAAGTACAGGAGAGATTTTATCTAAATCTCTTTTTCGTTCGCCCAACATCTTAGTTATTTTGAGAATAGCTAATAGTTAGTTGGAGAACCAAAACTTGGGATGGTAAATAGATGAAAATAGGGGTGTCCAAGTTCTTTAATTGATTCTATGATAGCTATAAGATAATCTCCTAGATTGTAGCTTACATGTTGTAAGAGAATTGGTTAATTTTGGATTGTTATGACAAGCTATGATGAAGCATCTTATGACAACTCATAAGAGGCCATTTTCAACTAGTAATTGATATCCTAGAGGTGGGGCATAGGATTTTGGTCAAAGTTGGGCACTCTATTTGGGGAAGTGGTTATGGCATATGTCAAATTGCATTTATTGTCAGGATCTTTAGCCACTCAAAGTGGGTGTTCAATTTTTGAGCCATTTTTCTATGATAGCTTGTTTTGTTATTTTACAAAAGATTTGGTATGCATTTTGTATGAGAGTTGAATTTGTTTACAGGTACACAGGTGCTGTCATATTAGATGCGGGATTGAGGAAATTAGATGTATTGTAATCTTCTTCAAGATAATACAGATTTTCCCTCTTTTCCTGGTAGAGGTTTTACCCAAAAGGATTTTCTCCATGTAAATCTGTGTGTTATGTGTATGGCTCTTGAGTGTTGCTGATTTATTTGATCTTAGTTTACTTCTTCATTTGATATTCTACGACATTATTTCAGATTTGCAAGTTTATTTTAGACTTCCATATTGTAGTGGTTTCCTTCATTTCTAACAAATTTGAGTTAGCAAAAACTGAGGTAGGTATTTATAGGTGGACCTAACATCCACCTGTACATGTAAACAAGACATTCCTAGCAGCCACAATTTGAGAGAGCAATAGAGCCAATATTTGACATATTTTTTTATCTTAGCACTCTTGAGAGACTCTCTTGGTCAAATGTAGCCAAGAAGGATCAAGATGCTTTGCCATCAAAATGAGGCCTCCTCTAGCATTCACCCACCCACCTTGATGTGTTGGCACCATTAATTTGGTTCCATGAGGCGATGAATGAAAAATATGACACTTTGCAACATTACACTGAACACAAAGAGGCATTTTACAAGAATGCATTCATTTTTGGCATGGCCAAATAATTTTGAGTTGACAAAATTGGGAGAGGTCATTATAGAGGGACCCATAATATATTTGTAGGTCTAAATGGAACATTTCTAGGTGCCATGAATTTTGAGAATTGTTCCATCAAAGTTTGGAAATTTTTTGCTCTTTGGTCTCTTAAGAGACTTTGCCATAACTGTGTAGCCTAGAAGGATCGAGACACTTGGGGAATCAAATGAGACCTCCCTTAGCATTCACCCACCCAAGTTGACATTTTGGCACCATTGATTTGCTCCCGTGAAGAACAAAAAATATGATGGTAGGCAACATTACATTGAACGTAAATGAGGCATTTTATAAGAGTACATTCATTGTTAGCACGATCAAACAGTTTTAAGTTGATGAAAACTAAGAGAGGTTATTGTAGAGGAAATTTACATCTAACTATAGGTCTAACTAAATATTTCTAGATGCCTCAAATTTCAAGAATTGTTGTGTTAAAGTTTGGCAGTTTTTTGCTTTTAGGTCTCTGAAGAGATTTTGTCAAAACCGTGTAGCCTAGAAGGATTGAGACACTCTGGAATGAAATGAGGCCTCCCATAGCATTCACCCAACTACCCATCCTGACATATTGGTGTTGTGGATTTGGTCCCATGAGGTGAAGAATGAAAAATATGACATTAGATAACATTACATGGAACGCAAATGCGACATTTTCTAAGATTACATTCATTGTTGGCACGGTCAAATAGTTTCGAGTTAACAAAAATTGAGAGAGGTTATTGTAGAGGGACCCAAAATCTATCTATATTGTCTAAAAAATATTTCTAGGTGCCACGAATTTTGAGAACTAATTTGTCAAAGTTTAGTAGTTTTTTGCTCTTAGATCTCTTAAGAGACCTTGCTAAAACTATGTAGTCCAGAAGGATCAAGATGATTAAGGAATGAAATGAGGCCTCCCTTAGCATTTACCAACCCACCCCAATGTGTTGGCCCCATTATTTTTGTCCAACAAGGTGAATGACTAGAGCAACATGCTAATTTATTTAACACATTCCATGCCTCAATTTTTGTATGGCTTTGATCTACTAAAACTTGTAGATGAATTAATGCATGAATAACGTAAATAAAACATATAGTATAAATTCATACTAAATGCAATCATTGTCATCAACACAATTCATTATAGTCACCGTGAAACATCATAATCAACACAATTATATCGCAACTTAAACAAAAATAGATACAGACATAAAATTTTAAGCTCATGTGAGTTGTTCACCAAAATAAATAGAAATGCCCACTCTTGGATTCAAATCGATAATGTAAATGGTATTTATTAATTAAAATAGGAACGGTCTTATTATATTCATCTATCCATTCGCAAGTGCCATTCATAAGCACAAGTTCTTATTGAACGATGGGACAAAGCACCTAGAACCTATGATCTTATTGATCTTATTATATTCATCTATCCATTCACAAGTTCCATGCATGAGAATTAGTTCTTATTGAACAATGGTACAAAGAAAGTGCCATGCACAAGAAACTATTATGAAGACTTATAAGATACTCATTTGTAAATCATAAAGGACTACCTCCAATCATAAGTGGTCTCTTGGTGCCATGATGTTGCTATTTGATGGAATGCAAGTTTGATTGCAACAAGTCAAACCAAAAATTTCATTAATTATTTCAATGAAAAATAAATAATTTAGACTACTAAATAAAAACTTTTGAACTAATAAACAAACATATACCATCAATGAGGCCAAGAAGATACTGCAGATTGATGAACAAAGAGTTCCTATATGAAATTTGGTAAAAATGTAAGACTATATGTACATAATCATAATAACTTTAATTAACACCTAAATCAATACAAAATGATGAATGAAACATGATGAACAATTCAAATTGAAAGGTAAACTTCAAATCAAAGAAAAAAATGTTACTAAAACATAAACTTAAGAAAATAATATACTTGCAATTTTTAAAACATACTTGTTATTGTACCAACTCAATCTAATGAACCATGTGGGTTAGCTCTACTCTTTATAGTATAAAATATTGCTTCGTGGTCAAATTTATGAACTTTCCAAAAATTCTTATTGTGTGGTTGACTATGATTTTTGATCAATTGAACATTTGATGCAATAACAAGGTTAGAGTAATGGAGAATCTTCCTATGTGTATCAAAGCCCTCAAACAACCACACATTAGACTTATGCATCAAGTATCTTCTAAGCCACGTTCTAGTAATAACAACAAACTTTGTAAGATACTCAATATCTTCTCCATCAATGATTGTGGTAGTCAATTTCTTTTTTGCCTCTACACAACAACACAAGTAATAATATGTTTCGTCATTATTCTCATCTACAATAACTATATAAATATTACTGACATTGATTTGTCTAAATAAATTAATTCCAATAAATGATTTAGAATACAATATAATGAGATAAAATATTAATTTCAACTAATTAATAAATATGTAATACTTGGTTGCACTAGATCTAGAACACATGGTCAAAGTTAATTGATAGTTCCATTTGGCTCAACTGTAATGTTTGTGGAAGTCAATATGTGTAAACCATAACTAAAGGTCTACAAGATCATTTGTCAACCCAATCTTTTGACTCACACTCTACCCAAACAAAATTTATACATGAAGAACAAACACATGCCATATCTCTTGTATAAATAGTCCATGAACTTGTATTTGAACTTCTAAATGAGTGGAACACACTTGGTCCTATTATTGTATAATAATGATCTTCATAGTCTGCAATATTACATTGTTTTGCCAACCAAAGAAATCTACAAATCGTAGACTTACCTTCATTACCTAGTTCCATTGTGAAGTTACACCATTACACGATTGTCGATGCATCTGTCAACTTAGTGCCCCCTTGGCACTTCAACTCTTTTCTTGCTAGGTCTCTTTTTACACATACTCCCACACCATCATGCTCCCCTTTTCTATGTTCGATCTCAGTGAAATTTCAAATATGTTGAACAAAACTCATCACATGCATCTTGCTCAACCAATAGAACATCCTCAAATTCTTGAATTGTGATGTGCAGTTATCTGACCATATGATATGTTGACTAAATGTGATATTATGTAAATTAAATTATCATAGAATAACTAAAAGCAAATTTGCACAAACCTAATGGAATGAGTACAATCACCACTGATGTAGAAGTGATACTCCATCAATATCTTTTTATCTTCCTTTGTGTTGTTAGGTGAATGAATGAATGCTATATGTACAAAAATAGTAATTTGAGTAGAGTTGTAGTATTGAGATTGCGCTTCATTCTATGACTATAATATATAATTCTTAGTAAAATCTATAATAGACACAATTGTACCAAGAGGAAATGTGTCCTTACATAACTTGCATTGCTCATTCAACCATCGAGATTTGTGTGTATCCATTGCATACTCATACACTATTTTCTCTTAAAATATTCTCATAAATTTAGCTACAGATATATCTTTACTCACTAACTCACATCTCTTTAACTCTTTGCCATCTAAGTTTACTCCATATGTTATTGACTTGTATTTTTTAAAACTAACTAGTTCTTTCCCAATTACATGTGTGCTCTCTATATGTATACATTTTTGCAAATGTTGCAAACTACCACAACTAACACATGATCCTTTCAAACATGATTTATTACTAAAAAAATGTCTATCCACCCTTTCACACAACATGCTTGAAATAAAATCTATTGATGATTTAGGTGGGACTTGTATCATACATTCCTATAAAACATCATTAGTATGCAAAGTAACACATATATGATGATAAATATCATAATACATGGAAAATTCAATATACATCCTATAACAACAAGTAGTGCATGCATGATTTATTTTAACATAAAAGGTTTGGCCATCTCAAAACACCTTTGACTAATTTTTATTTGAGAATAACTCTCAATAAACTTGTGATAAAATTGTGTTTGAGTCATATCCAAGAAATGTTTAAGATGTGGTTCAAAATTTTGAGATTTAATTCTCCTTCTTAGAACATTTCTTTGATTAGGTGAAACTCTTGTGTCATTTTTTAAAAAACCATTCAGTTAATTCTCTTAAGGCATCAACAACAACCTTGTATTTGTGTGGGAGTATACCTAAGAATGTCCATAATTAATTTTTATTGGGATCCTCAATTCTTTCACGTCTCCTAATGACTTTCAATAGTATTTTTTATTTATCTTTAGTGATATACTTGTTTTGCTATGAAACGAGATTTTTTGCTTCATTGCTGACTATAATTGGCGTAAGAATGCATTAGGTAACATTACTATATTTAGTGCGTGAGGTTGAACCTATTGATTGATATGCATTAAGTAGATTTCTTACAATAGTTTTTTCAGCATCAATATTAGGTAATCTTAGACTGATGATCTTCATGGTGTCTCTATTTTATTAAGATTTTTAATCATTTCAATAATTAATTGGCACCTTCTTGTTTCATTTAAGCTTTCAAAAAATATTTTCCATATTTTATTAGCAATTCTTCTACAAGTGCATTCGAGAATTTTATTGGGCATTGGTTTTAAGATATTTTCATCAATATCAATTAGATACCTTGGTTTTTTACGAATAATTTTAGGTGGTGTTTTTATAGGCATGTGTTCTTACTTTGCATTAGATAATTTTTTTCATTATTTCTTATTTAAATAGGTGATTTATGACTTATTTCTACATTCATATCAATTGGCATTGATGTCATACCTTCTCCAACTTTTCTCATTTGATAAAGCATTTTCATGTGTTGCCTTTATTTTCCTTTCTCCACTTCAATTTGCTTGGGTGTGCTCCCTTTGTCAGTTCTTTCTAAATACATTAAATTGTCAATATATCTTAATTGAAATTGTCAATTATATAAATAAGAATAGAATGATCACATAAAAGGAACATAATGATCACAAATAGAATCTTAAAATACAAGTAAATGATTATTAGTCATAACAATTAACAAATTGTTGATTATTTATTTGGATTTGTTTAAATAACAGTAATTAAATTATGGTGAGTGGGAACGGGAGAGGTAGTGGAAGCGATGGGTGCTTCTGTGCAGATGAGGAAGGTGAGGGAGTTGAGGAAGATGGCAGGAAAGAGATCGTCTGGGGGAGCAGGACAGAGCGGTTCCAGATGGTTGCTGTGGATGAGCACCCCTTGGCTTGGTCAGAGATTTGCCAGGTCAGTTTGGGTTGCTCTATTTTTTGGGGTCCTCCACTGAGTAAAGGTGAAGTGCTCCCCTTGGTTTTTGGATTCCCCTTGCGTGGAAAGCTTTATGGCTGTTTGGATCTGGGCCAGTGCAGAGGTTTCCTATGGATAACAAATAGTTGTATGTCATGTTCCATGCCGGTGATCAAGCAAAGTGCTTGCTTGGAGGTAGCTTTGTCTTTCATGGAGGCATCCTCTCTCATCTTTACTAGTGGATACTTTGGCATTTGTGGAGAGGTTGTGGGGCCTGGGTCTCTAGTCCAGTTCAATATTACCCTAGATCTAGACCTGGATAGGTCAGCCTTCGCCCTCTCTTTGGGGGAGACTGTGGGTGGGATGTTTAAGGTCCCTTTTTCTCCTGCGGTGAAGTCTATTTCCAAGAGGAGTTTTTCCTAGATTGGGAAGCTTCTGGGTTTCATTCCCAATACTGAGGTTTTTAGATCAAGGGCCAAAAGAACATGGAAGCCCTGTGATTATATCTCGAGTGAGGAGCAACAAAGAGGTGTGTTGGAGGATGCTTCAGATGGTGGGCATGATAGGTGTTCGGTTCCAGATCTGATATTTGCCTAAATCCAAACAAGATATGTAATAGCCATGGGTCTCTTCAAACAACCTCATGTAATAGCCGTGGGTCTCTTCAAACCCTGGAGGTTGTGTAGGCAGTGGTCCTATGGTTTTATAGGGCTTTCAACCAAATGGAGAACAAGTTTTGACATAAAGATTGATTTGACGATGAAGGAGACGGCTGGTGTTCTTCGAGGTAGCGTAGTGTGCCTGCTTCAGTTCTTGATAGTGATGCCTATGTTCCTGGATACTATGTGGATGATGTTTCTTTCTAGGTCAACATACTCTATGATGTTGAGTAAATGTTTGTTTAAGGTTACAAGATCCTCCCAAAACCTATGGTTTCAAGATCGTTGTTGGCGTGGTTTGACTGTATTTACTTTGTTAGACAACATTTTTATAGGGTTTTTAGTCCCTTCAAAACTTGCTTTGTGGTTTGTCTTAGGGAGCCCTCTCTTTAACTGGGCTCTTGGAAGCATAAAAGCTACTAATTCTGAGTGGATCATCTTTAGGTAGCTGTTGTTTGGTGGTTTGTTGGGTCCTTTCTGAACCTGCTCTGTGGGTGTGTTGAGGGCTTTCTGTTGCGTCTGTTTGCAGCTTTGTTGCTGCTTCTTTTCGGATCAGTATCTGGGATGCTGATGTTTGGCGGTGTTGAGGTTTTGCTGATGGCATTCCTTTTGTTGTTGTCTGCTTGACAGCGGTTGGTTGTAAAGGGTTTCAGGTCCCTTCAAAACCTGTTTGACCCCCTAATCAAAAACAAATTGTCAAATTTATGTTAAAAGTGAACAAATTTGACAATTAAAACTCCTAAGAAAATAAAAAGTATGTAATAATCAACGAATTATTGATTTCCAATGCAATTCAATAATTTGTACTCATACAAAACAAAATTATCTCATACAATGTTGTAAAAAGTGCACAAAAAACATGTGGAGAGAGTTGCAGTGAGACTAAATGACGGGTTTCATTTTTTTTGCCCATTTTGCAACTTTTTAAGATTCTATAAAATGTAAGCGAGAAATAATGCGCTCGTGTTATTATTTTCAAAACTTCAATAGGCTTGGATAACAACCCTAAATGGTTGGTTTGCTAATTTGCCCCCTATTGATGTGTTTTTTTGAAATCTTCAATAGCATTTTAAAACTTCAATCATTAAAATTACTCATTTTAAAACAATATTTGACAAAATTACCACCAAAATGTCACTTTTCTTCTTAGATTTCTAATCATATATATTTTTTCTATTTAGAATACATTAACATATTTATTTTTATTTCCTTATATTAATGTTTTTATATTTCTCAGATACACATGTATTGATTTTTCTTTATAAATTTTGATCCACTTATCAAAATTTAAAAAAACTATATAGGATTGTTCTATGCTTCATTCTTTACACGTTTTTTTAAATATTTTTGATTTTTTTTGTACAAGTTATGTGACACACACTCTAAGTGATGCAATTTTCAGGATGCATCCACTTTGAAAAATCACATAAAAAAATATTCAATACAAACTTCTAGTACTCACTCTTAACTATATTTTGACCAAATGGTTTTAAAAAATATTGAATGCAACAACAAAATAGGGGGCGCACACCGAGCACTATGTTATATTTTAGTGAGAAAAATAGGAACACTTTTGTGTGTGCACAACATTTGACCCTTTATCAAGTACTGAAATCAATGCTATTAGTAAGGGCTGGAACTAGCACAAGACCCGACTATAGTTCTTTCCACGGATCGGTTTCAATATTTGATTTGGGGTGGAACCAAGCTCTAGTTTAGGTGGGTCCAACCATCAATCTGTTTGATAGCCCGTAACAATATTAATTACCCACCCCACCCTAACCTCATAGCGAACGCTATAATCCCCCCACCCATAGCATAGGTATAGGCGTAGGGAGTAGGAGGAGAGGCAAGACCAACTTTTGACCCCTATAGATAGTAGGGGACCTAGAACCTATTAAAGTAGACCCAGCTACAGTTTCATCCATTGACGCAGAACCTGTTTATCTAGAAACATCTAAGCTAGTAGCAGTCCTATCATCAGTGGCAGAGTCTGCAGTAGCATATCCATATCCTATGGCGGAGGCAATAGAGGTTGCTGAGGCAAAGGCACCATTTAAAAAAACTTTAATAGTTTAGAAACTAGATTCAAAGTATTACAATTCTTTCTCTTGTCATATCTTCAAATTTTGAGTACATGCATCTCAAATTACTCATCCAAGTTTAGGTTTAGTTGATTTCAGAAAAAAGTCACCACTTTTGACCCCCTTTTTGTCCTTCATTTCCATGCACTTACCCCAAATTGGGATAAACTATGAATGCTTGGTTTTTTTGTTACAATACTAAAAAAAGGAAATGTTTATTCTACTTGTTGCTTACTAGTTGACTTTGTTTTCAATCATTTATCTATTGATTCTACTTGGTTCATTGAAAAGAAATCAATTGGTCTATTGATATTGTTTGACCAAATAGCAATGCTATTTATAAAATAACTTTTGCAAGAGTAAAACTAATTTAATCCAACAAATTAAAACTACTCCATCCTAGATCTAAAATTTGGTGCAAAGTGCAACAAAATTAGGGCAATGAAATAACTAAACTAAATGAATAATAATTAATCTAATCTACTAAAACAAATTAATCTAAAACAAAGTAAATGAAATTCCACACCTAGGACAAAGAGCAATCCAAGATGTAACACATATTGTTGCTAGAAAATTAGTCCTTAGAGATCCAACTACTTAGTATCCTTTCTCCTCTTAATTATGGACTCTCCCTTTAGTGGAAGGAAGGTGGGAAAACCAAACAAATGGACTAGAGAGAAATAAAACAAAAGATTAAGTTATTGTTTATTAATAGTATTGAAGCTTGGAAACTATTTAGAGCAATGAAGCTAATAAAAATGGTGATCTTGAAGAGCCTAGAGTTTGCATGTATTTTATAAAAATGGGAATTTTGGTGTAATCCTTCAACAAGACAGAGGCTTGTTGTTGTTCATAACCATGGAGAGGTAAATAAAAAAATTCTTAAGAGATGACCAAAAGATGCTTGCAAAAGCTTTTTCCATTCTATTAATATCAAGAGATCCATAATTAGAAAGAACTAGAGTTTAACTATGTTGGGGGTGCTCATCCATAATTAGAACAAGAGTTCGAGAGTAAAAATAGTGCAAGAATAGATGCATCCAAGAAATTAAGTGGGCAAAAATAACATGCACATTCATTACTTTTACTACTATTTCAATTGCCATAGTGAATATGCATTTGTTGGGGTGAACCAATAGATATAGAGCAACTATGTTAATTAACAACCAAAATGCAAGTTTTCAACAAACAACTTAGTGTAAAAACTTAGCAAATGACTAATAAACACAAAACAAAGGGCAAGAGATGTTCTATGGGTTAACTTAACACTTCCATCAGGTTATAATTGGTTGACAATGAGTTTTATTCACACCATGTGGGTTGTGTGCTAGGCCATCAGATCATCATCAGACTTGCCATGTATGCTTGTCCATTTTAGGCACTTACAAAGATCCCTCAAGAGGATCCTAATGTAGTTGTCACTATTGAGATCAATCAACAACTAGAACATGCTTAGTCAATTATCTTTCCATTTGATTCTCATTCAATGGGCACTTATGTGCCATCAAATGTCACATCTATTTTCCCAAGATATTTTAGATGTTGGTGCAATAGGAATTTTGACACTTGAGGATCCTCCCCATTAAGAGGATAGTCAACTTGCTCTTATGAATCCTACACTCAATCAACAGTAGGAAGATATTGACGAAATAACTTTCCCTATCCAAGAAGTGGTCCTTCAAGCTTTTTACTTGAGTTGGCTTAACTCTAGGACTAGTTGGTCACACTCTTGTATCCCTAACAAATAATTTAGACAAGGCAAATCTTCTTGTTTATGCACATGAAGAACAAAAATGAACTTGCATACTACATACTATCCACATATCATATATAGATAGTTTCTGATACATGGATACAATTGTTGCTTTACACTATTTCAAACAATGTGGTTTCTTGTTCCAAACCCCTCGAGCATGTCCTCATACTTGCCTTGTACTGGGTAGATGATTGACTTTAATCCATTCTTGCACTATCTTCATTTCCCCTAATTAGGCATTTAGTTCTATAACCTATCCTAGAAGCTAACTAGTAGATCTCATAGTTTTTACCTTGGCATGTGTAGAGTGCTAAAAGTTAGCTTATTGGCGAGTCGTGACAAAAGGAGCATCATAAAAAAGCCATTCAAATCAAATAAATTGATATATCCACTCCTCTCACATTTTGTCCCTTGGTGGTGGTCCCTTGCATCTTCTTGGTTGTGTGGGGGTAGGGATAGGGGGATTGTGTGTCATTACTTGCCTAGTCTTGAACTAAGTTCAGGGTTGCACCTACAGTCATGACTTTGGATTAAGAATAGATAGATTAAGAGAGGGATTTGTGTCTTTAGAGAATGTGAACTTAGGTTCAAGATGAAGGCCAACTCTACATAGAAATAAGTTATTTGAATACTAGACTACTGCTTTAGGAATAAATGGTCAAAGTGAATCCACAATGAATAAGGAAAAGTGCTGGTGATACACTTTTCACCTCTACAAAGATAAAGATTAAAAAATACTTACTATGACAATAAGAAGTGATATTTTGATGAATTAATAAGTAGGTTCCTTACGAAAGGCCTCCATTTAATCTTTTATTGTGGGCTCAAATTCACACTTTTTTGTTTTGTTGAGATTGTGGTATTGGATGCATGAATTATCACCTTCGTGAGCTTAAATCGAAGATTTGAGAGGTATCTATTTGGCCAAGTTTATTTGGAACACAATTCCAACCTCTTCTTTTAAAAATATTAAGCCTTATATAAGGGAAAAAACCCAATACTCGAGATAGTTCCAATGGTTGCGATAGTATTTGTGTATTTAAGGCCCAATGTTTTTAAAAGTCTAGCACTAGGAGTTGTGACTTTAAGGTTGTTAGTGTTGACTATAAGTACTAATAATTGAATGAAATGTGCCCTTTAGATCTAAAAAGCAACCAATCATGTGATGCCACATCAGCGCACCAACAAAACATGACTTAATGCACATCTATTAGTCCACCTTTTTTTTGGGAACTATTTGACACCTCAACAAAAAATATGTTGATGTGGCATCATATTTGATGATGTGACACTGAAACCTTAGTTATAAGTAGGTGCCTTGCCAAGTAAGCTACTATAAATTTTTTAGAGTGATTCGAAATTGCCACATATAATTTTGAAAGGCGTGAAATTAGGGTCCTCTCCCCTACCTAAAAGTTTGATCTATAATAAACTCTAAACCGTCCAACTTTCCTCACGAGAAGTGTCTTTAATAAGAAGGTAGTACGTGAGAATAAAAAGAAGCAAAAAGACACATTATTTTTCCCTTAAATTTGTCCTCCTCGTATTCCTCATAATGGGGCAACAAACATATTCAGTAGATTCGATTGTTTTACGTGCAGATGACATCAACATAGAAACATTATCGTTGCCAACGTGTTTGACGTGATGGAGTCTTCTGCCCACTTGAGACAATCACATAGTGTTAAAATCCAAAACCACCCTTCAATGTGACAAAGATGGTCTTCGCTCTCGAAGCAAGCTTCAGAATGGCAGGCAGTCACAGCCTAAATTCAATGGCCGTACGGCTGTATTCAAGATTTTAACTTTAAAATACACTCAAAAGCTCGAAGAAGATGGTATTAAGGGGAGATAAATCTGATATAGGTATAGTATTAGATATAGTTTTAAATAAAATATGTCTTTTAACATTTTAGGGGCCTGTCACAAAAAATTGCTTGACAGGCAGGGTTGATCGTCACATTTAGGCCTGGGGAGGACTGATCTACCCCATAACCGTGGGACAGTACTTCAAACATTATTTCACGGATTCCACCTGTGGTCCAACTGATCATCCCTTCGGCAAGAGCTGTTGGGAATAAGTGAGACTCCGGGAAAAGGAGAATGGCAAGCTGAAATATGGTGAGATTGTTAGTGAATCCATTGTGTTGCAACAAGCAGCAGGGCGGAGTGAGAGTGAGAGCAGTTACAGAAGCAGCAAAATCAGTAAAAAATGAGGCAAAAGAGAAAAATAATATCAGAGTGGTGTTCGGGGCAGGGGGAACTGGGGGTCACGTATATCCCGCCATAGCCATCGCTGATGAGATGAAGGCCATTCACCCAAATGTGGAAATAGAGTTTGTGGGCACTTCCAACAGGCTGGAATGGAAGGCAGTCCCTGCTGCTGGATACCCAATTCGCCCCATCCCTGCAGTTGCTCTGAAGCGTCCCCTTTTCCACCCAACTAACATTTTATTGCCCTTCAAGTTCTTGAATTGCCTGTGGGAATGCTGGAGGCTATTGGGGCAGCTGAGACCTGAGCTTGTGGTGGGAACAGGGGGCTATGTGGCGGCTCCAATATGCCTCATGGGGGCCCTTAGAGGCATCCGCATTGCAATCCAAGAGCAGAATGTTAGTCCTGGAATAGCCAATAAGCTCTTGGGTGTCTTTGCCTCGGTTATATTTGTGGCCTTTCCTGCCTCTGTGGATTTATTTCCAAAGAGAAAGTGTGTTGTCAGTGGTAATCCCATAAGGCCTTCCCTCAGAAAGTATGTGTCCAGATCAGTTGCAAGGTCTTATTTCTTTCCTGCCAGCACAGGTACTAGCCAAGCTGAGGTGCTGCTCATTTTGGGGGGTTCGCTTGGGGCAAATTCAATCAACATTGCAGTGCTGGAAATGTACTTCGAAATGCTTTCTCAGCATCCAAACAGATATATCATTTGGCAAACTGGCAGTGACAACTTTGATGAGATGGACAGTCTAGTCAGGGCCCATCCTCGTTTAGTACTGACCCCGTGAGTAATCAAACTTCTTAACACAATTCAGAATTATGTGCGTTTTCATGCAATTGGAGCTTCTGTCGCATAATACTATTTAGATATTTTATATCAATACTCGTCACTTTGATGACTGTTTTCCAAGATTAGTTTATGTATGTTTATTGTATGGCTTTCTTTTCTGGATCTAAACCCACCATAATTATACTCGCATTGTTTTTTCCCATTAAGTATAAAGTAATATATATATTAGAAAGGGGAACAATTACAGTAAGAGGATGCCTTGACAGGAAAATAGACGATCCAGGTTTAAACCCAAGAAGGGGAATTTTTTCTTTTTTGGGTCATTTGGCATTTACAATTTCTGGTATATTTTTTTCCATGACAGCTTTAAATATTATCATCGCTATCGACCATATAACTACTACCCAACCTGGCATCGAGAGAATTCATAAAGATGTACTTAGACAAGGTATATTGCATACAGCGAAAAAAATCACATCTATCCTGGCCACTAGACGTTTTCCAATTTGCACTAAATAGCCATTGCTTGAACATTAATAATTGCCGTGACAAGTTCCATGAGCAGGAGGGAAAGAATCACTTTCCTCATTGATGTTGCTGTTAAACCAAGTCTGAACAGGGGCGGAAACTTAGGGCTTGAACAGGGTCCTCTGCCCCATCGCTCTACAGATGTTCAAGTCAGTGGAGCTTTCGGAATTGGTAGCTCACCTCAATGCAGGGGGGATTATCTGCATGTTTTTGAATGATTTCATAAATTTTCTATCTTGCAATTTCAGACAGGAGGATATTGTTGACAGCAATTAAAGTTTCTTCATGTTGTTCCACAATGTTGTTTAGCCTTTCCATGCATTGTTCGGGCTGCCCATTCTTTCGTTTTGCATTAGAATTCTATGCACTAGTTGAAGCAAACCACTCTCAATGTAGGGTTTACAAATCCCTTTCTCATCAATTATCTTGTTCAGATTTTTCAAGACTACAGAAATTTTCAGAACAGAAGCCAGGGTAGGAGAGTCAGTGGTAGTACTCCCAGCAGCCTGAGGATGGGTTGGGTTTTCCTGATGGGCCAATGCAGGGTTGTGGGAGATGCTCTTTTTGAAACGAAGTGGGCTCTAATGTAGGCATTGGGGAGGTTGAAAATAAGCTGGTGGGGAGAGAATATGAGTGGGAGAAGCAAAACAAGCATGCATAAGGATGTTGAGTCGGTCAGGTTTAATACCATACCTATTAAGATTAGGGCCCAAGGAGGAGGGGATGTTGAGATGGCCAGGATTAACCTATTGATATTAAGGGCCAAGGAGGAAGGGACCTTTCCACTCTTTAAGCAAAGATCAGCACTAGAAAGAATTTGAGATGTAGGTTGGGGCCTAGGGTAGAGAGGAGGGAGGTGAGATCTAGACCTCTTGTCCTCTAAAGCAGTTGAGTCCATTTTCTGAGTGAGATTGAGTTCTTGTAGGGGATTGAGCCCCTGTTGGTGATTGAGAATGTGAGGAAGAAAACTGGTGGCATCAGCGGAGGGGATGGCTTCACCCTCTGCAATATGTATAGGCTGCTGCAAATCAGCTTCATTCTCCAAATCAGTTTTCATGGTTGCAGGCCATTGGGACCCAAGCTGCCTTCCTCTTTTTTCTTCTTCTGGTCCTTCCATATACTTGTGCAATAATATGAGTGTATTTGTGCCCTCAATTCTTGGCCTGCCCTTTACCCAAATAAGAGAAGTTCTGCACTTGGTGTTTTTCTTACTAAGTTCAACACAATTGGAAAATTACGAAGCAGTCGAGTGGCTTTCACTTGATTAGATGGATGAGATTATAGAATCTTCTACAAATCTCAGCAATATATCTCTGACAGTTAATGGCTGATGATAAAATGGCTCCGTGGAGTGGGAGGATTTCAATTTATACATTAATGCAAGGAGGTGGGTGTATGGTCAGTGGCTTGGCATTGATCACTTTTTCTTTGGTGTGGGTGCTAATGGAGCTTCCTACCATTGAATATATGTAGAGATATTCACTATAGGCATCCACCTTAACCCACTCCATAAATTTCTTTGTGTTGCCATGATCTTCCTTGCTTTCCATTAATACAGAGATCTTAAGTCTTTCATGAATACTTCCATAATTATGGAGAGTGTTGATCTTTATGCTTCTTTTTGTGTTGCATTTGATTACTGCAATATCCATTCCAATAGTTTTACCTTGAAGACTGAAGATAGATTGTGTCAAGGGGAGGGGTTGTGTACCGTCCTAGTGACATTGGGCATGCTGTTGCTGAAGAGTCAGGTGTATCAATGGAGTGTTATATTAGTTATGATCCATGTAATGCCCAAATTTTATTAAGGACATTATTGGAATAAAACAGGCTGAACAAATTTTTCGCGTTCACAAATACAAAACAAGCAGTGTTGCAACACGCACAAACACAGACAAGTGTTGTTGTTCCCTTAACAACACTAATGCATCCACCAAAACATGCGTGGAAGAGATGTGCAGGTGACACACATGAAGAGAGACACAATGTCAATCTCATAGAGGAGTGGCAAGCATCTCAATGTGGCACACTCTCTAAAGCAGGAACATCAACACGAGATTCACACAAGTAGAGATTTATCACCAACTCAATCTACCCAAGGAGACACACAATACAATGCGGTACTAGCACATACAACAGCAGAAGGCTACAACCAGAAAGGAGACAACACACGGTTCATTCCTTAGATTCACTAAGTTAGATTCATTAATAAGGAAGATACAACCCATTTCCATCTATAGCACTTTCACAAGAATCTTACAACATTCATTTCTTCATTTGGTTCATTTTACCAAATTCATTACTTTGCCAGTGTAAGAGAGAGATTAGGCACCTCTAAACATAAAGCCTACTCATACATTCTTTAAGAACACAAGGAGAGAGAGAGAGATCACAACAACTCATCCACATAGGATCTCATTCCTTTTTCACCAATAAAACACATCATAGACAGAGGAAAGAAGAATACAACCATCTACCATATATAGGAGTTTCAATTCTCAACTCATGAATAGAAAGCATTTGGAAAAGATGTTGCAACATTATCCCAATGCCGACATAAACACATGTTTCTTTTCTTAACACAAAGAGGAAGAATAATAATCACATTATCAATCTATCAATCTCATCGATTCTTTCAACATCAGTAAGAGAACTAGAGAGAGATAGAGAGGATACTTTCATAAAAATACACAATTGCAAGATATCATTTCATAGCACTTATTTCAACATGGTCACAAGAGTAAGAACTACCATTCTATCCAACAAGACATGGTTTGTTTGATTACTCAGCATTTACTCAGCATAGATGCTTTAAGTAAGAAGAGAGAGAAATAGAGAGATACACATGTCGCAGAGACTAATCAGTCTCTACTCTAATTACGTTTCAGGATGCAAAGAGATAGAAGAGAGCACAAGGATTACATCATACACGTGTTCACAAGATGAATCATTCTTTCTTTTTACTACCATGCATAGGAAACATAGAGCTAGGAGAGATAGTGGTCATTGGGACCCAAAACCTATTAACTCACACAAAGCATTTAAACCTTTATCCAAAGCATTCTGATTCACAACACATGGAACTTTGTCCAATAACAACTCACCAGAAGGGTACATGAAGGAATAGTGACATGAAATAGGGGAGATAAGGTCTCACCCTACACTAGTGACTAGGCGCTCATATCCATAAACAATGTAGTATCCCCAATGGGATCTGCCCTAAATTTCTGATTTTTATTTCTGCTCAAACCCTAATTCTGATTTCTGATTCTTATTTTCTGATTTCAAACAAATTATCACAACGAACATACAAGTGTCCAAACATGACAAATAAACATGCCAAATGATACTACCAATTGATATTCACATCAAACATGAAATCCACCATGAAAAACACAATATAGGGCATCCAAATGCAACATACAAATCTGATTTTCTGTAGGTAACTTTTGCTGTTACAAATCTGAATATTCTGGACTGATTTTTACAATGAATTCTTGGGCTCAAATATGCTAAACATATGCCCAGATTTCTGCTCTATAAATCAGACCTAGAACTAGGTTTATACATACCAAGAATATGCAAAATAGATGTCAAATATCCAACCCTAGCTGGGCGAATCCTTCCTTGGCAAGCGCCTAGGGTTTGCTGCTCCAAAAGATGCAAAATCGCCCTCCAAAGATGGGCGCTCAAGTCTGCTCCAAAGTGGCACTCCAAATTAGGGCAAAACCCTAATGCAATATGCACACAAAATGCCACAACAATGCTGCTCCAAATCTGATCTGCAAATCTGAATATTCTTCAATGCTCCAAACCTCCAAATGTCTCCAATGTAGTGCAATTAGAACTCCGTTATGAGTCCTCCACAAGATGAGCTAGGTTTTCGTCCAACTCACCACATTCACAAGGGTTTTTGCCCTTAGAATGAAGCCCAACCAAAGTTGCAGCCAAAGAGTAAAAACTCAAGAGAAAATATGATATGAATGGATGATCAAATGCCTCCAAGTGACCTTGTATTTATATCCAATTCCTTTCCTCCTCAAATCTGGCCAACTACCTCTAGATGCTTTATTTTATTTCCTTCATTTCTCTTCCCATAGGGCTGACCTCATGCTAGGCGCCCAAAAATACATAAAATATTTTATTTTGTTTTCCTTCTTCCATCTTGGCCGACCTAGACAAGGTATTTTATTTATCTTATTTTTCTTTTCCTTCCTCCAAGAGGAGCGAACCATTTAGGCATTCAATATTTCATGTTTTTGACCTTCACTTAGGTCGTCCACCTTAAAGGGAATTTATTTTATTTTTCCTCAAAATATCCAAAGGCATTTCCATCTTTTTCTCCTTCCTTTCATTCCTTTTTTCTCTCTCCTTAGTCGCTCATCTCTAGGGCAAATTATTTTATTTATTTTGACTTCACCAATAAGCTCACAAAAATATACAAAGCCATCTCTCATCATCAATTTGCCCTAATAAAATTGACTAAATATGACATTTAATCAATTAGGTCATTTCCTTAGCCTTCCGGCTTAGCCTACGAGAATAGGATAGTCTAACCATCTCCATTAGGTGATCACTCGGAAAATGGGGACATTACAAACAATTCATGCAAAACAAGAAACCAAAGCAATAAGGGAAGACTGCTCATTTACCCATTACTTAGTTCTAGCATAAAGAAGAAGCATATGAATTAAGCAACATCATTTCATTCATTTCAATTCCATGAGCATACACAAAATGAAAGAGAATATCATCTTTCTTTGCAAATCCAATGCACAAGAAAAACAACACTGGGGAACCCTTCTAGTTTGCTTGATTCACACAAAGGCTTGTTTTTTCTAACAAAAGAATAAAATAAGATTAAATATAATGGAAACACATTCAATGCTATATTTTAAGCGTCACAATGTATAGATAATCTATCAATAGTCCCTAAAGATCAAGTTTCATTCTTCTATGTTTTTCGAAAAGTCGATAATTTCAATTCTTGTAACCATTTGCCCCTACAAGCAAGTGTTTGCCTTGGTGAATCATCCTATGAAACCGTCAAACAGTTAATTGGTGAAACTAGCAAACAGGCCTGCCACAAAACAAGAAGTTTGGAAAAAGACTAAAATATATAAAATTTCTTTTAAGGCATAAAGGAATATGTTCTCCTACAACATACCTATGATAGGAAACGGATTTCACTTAAGACTCAAGGAATCAATTTATTCCCACAAGCTTGATCAACTCCATTGCGACTAGCTTTTTGACATTTTACAAGAGAGAGGCTAAATATGCATTTTGTTCAATAACTTTTGATAATTTAAATATCGAAATGAATGCTTTATACCATTGAATTTTCTAAGTTTCCAGCTACTCATTCAAGATATAAAAACATGAAAACGGACGCTTTTCATTTTACATACAAAGTTCATATTTTCAAACATAATGAATTTTCCAAGTTTGAAGTCCAATTTCAACTAAAACTAAAAACATGAAAAAGATTACAATTTACAACATGAATGCATAGAGTACACGGATCAATATGTATTGAGTTCATCTACAAGCTCAAGAGACACGATTACTTCCCTATTTCACATTTGCTCAAAGTGACAAAATGCAACTATTCAAGGAAGCTAAACTAGGAACTCTCCAAGCTCCCAAAGAGATCTTTGAAAGACACCAATACCAAGAAGAGGGCCAATAGAGGATGTACTCACCACCCTACTGTCATTACCGCCATCAAGCGCAATAGATGTCTATGCCACTCTAGGCAACGCCCGAGCTACGAAGGAGGAGGACCATGGATACACCACCAACAAGGCCATTCTCAAGCACACATAAGATGTAATGTCCCGTTTAAATTTTTTTATTTTTCTTTAAGTATAATAAAATTTGACTCACAATTATAGCAGCACAATTAATTATAAATATGATATCAACTTCAGAAATTGCAGTTTTAACAATTTATTTTAATTTGAATATAATATTTAGTATATATGTCAAGAAAGATAGAACTTATCCTTTGTATCTATTGTTAATTATCCCAAATCTGCAGTGATTTATCTTCACTAAAATGTCTTTGAAATGTCTCCAAATCTCCCTGAATCAAGTGTTTTCGTCCACTAACTCAGCAAGAGAAATTAAGGGGTTTTCGTCCTCTAATTTCAGACCTTGAGGGGTTTCGTCCTCAAGTTGCTGAACCACAGTTCATGCTCCATCAAGGAGTAGAAATCAGAAATAAAATTGTTCAACAATGCATGCCTCCTTCTCCTTGCTTGGTCTCTCTTAAATAAAGTTTTCCTCCAAAAGACAACTCTTCTCCATGACCCTTGAGAGAAATTATTTAAAATAATCTTTAATTATAAGAGACTTTTATTTAATAGTTTAATTTTACTTTATTATATTTTCATAATATTACTTAAGTGACCCTTTTATTATGACTCTCTTAATTAATTATTATTATTTTTAATCCCATTTTGAAAAAGGGGGCATTACAGTCTGCCCTTCCCAAGATTGCTTGTCCTCAAGCAATCACAAACTAGTATACTCTAGAATTTCTTCTTCACTTGACTGAGTCTTTCTTGAGATATTGGGATCTCAAATCAATCTTGGAAATTTGTAATTCCCAATCCTTGATCCAAAACTAAGACTTGTATGCTCAATTTTAGGAACTTGAAGATAATTTGGCATGATAACATGTTGATCATCCTAAACATTCATCTCTTCAAATTTTTTATGCAATTTGGCAGTTGCATCTTCAATCTTCACACAATTTGATGCTGGAGAAGGTAATTTGTTGTCTTCAAAAACACTAGTGTTAACAGTTGATGTACCTATTATTCCAGGACTAACACTTGCAATATGATTTGTTGATTTTGGCTTCCATTCCTTGTTAGGCCCAACTACTTTCAGAGAACCAACAAATTGTTGAGATATAACATTATAATGATTAGCCATGGCAGAAGACCTACCCATATAAGATGTTATTGATATAATATTGGACACCTGGGGTTGCTTTTTTGATAAATGATTAGCTCCATCCATTGTTTGAGACTTATTGACAAGCTGATCGTGAGAAAAGGGATGTACAGTTGTAGAGGGAGCACATTGCAATTGATTTTGAACTTGTGTATTATTTGACTTCAAAACATCAGCCATAATGCTATTTCTAGTAGCAATACTCCAACTTCCTACCGAAGCTTGAACTTGTGGAGTGCATACACTTGATGAGTTCCCATTGGGTATAACAGGAGCCCTATTCATGGTCATTGGCAAAGAACTTGTGCCAAGAACATTTGTCTTAGATTGTGCATTCTGTGATATTGTAGGAGGAGGGTTGGCAAAATCCAAGTTAACCCTGTTTACACCCTTAATACTCATGAAATTTGTGAAAGACACAGCCTTTTGAATTTCGGTTGGAAGATTTTTATAATCTGCATACATGGTGTGAATATCATCCTATATTGGGCTTTGTGATTTACTCACATGAACTTATTTTTTCCTTTGATTTCTGGAAGCATTCATATTATTTGGCTTCATGTGGAGCATTTTACCTAACATGTCTATCATTATATCAATCTTCTTTTCAAACTTATGTGTGAGAACTTTCCCCAAAGGAGTTTTTCCCTCTCTATCTGCCATATTCACTTCTTCTGTCATTTATATGAAATAAGTTCTCTGCATCATAGGGTTGACTTCTCTTTCATAGGCTGGCAAGATCTAGCTATGATACCGTTTGTAATGCCCTGTTTAAATTTTTATATTTTTCCTTAAGTATAATAAAATCGGACTCACAATTACAGTAGCACAATCAATTATAAATATGATATCAACTTCAGAAATTGCAGTTTTAACAGTTTTTTTTAATTTGAATATAATATTTAGAATATATTTCAGGAAAGATAGAACTTATACTTTGTATCTGTTGTTAATTATCCCAAATCTGCAGTGATCTATCTTCACTAAAATGTCTTTGAAATGTCTCCAAATCTGCTTGAATTAGGGGTTTTCGTCCTCTAATTTCAGACCTTGAGGGGTTTTGTCCTCAGGTTGCTGAACCGCAGTTCATGCTCCATCAAGGAGTAGAAATAAAAAATAAAATTGTTCATCAATGCATGCCTCCTTCTCCTTGCTTGGTCTCTCTTAAATAAAGTTTTCCTTCAAAAGACATAACTCTTTTCCATGACCCTTGAGAAGAATTATTTAAAATAATCTTTAATCATAAGAGACTTTTATTTAATATTTTAACTTTACTTTATTATAATTTCATAATATTACTTAAGTGACCCTTTTATTATGACTCTTAATTAATTATTATTTTTTTTAATCCCATTTCGAAAAAGGGGACATTACGTAAGAGTCTCAGACAAGATTGGAGAACCCACACAAGGGTCTCAGACAAGACTTAACAAATGATTCACATATGGTTTCACTCACAATCCTCTCATGGCTCCGCACAAGGAAAACTCATAAATGAGCTACTCAGAGCTCCACACAAGGATTGCTCACAATCCCACAAAGGAGCCACACCAGGTTTTCAGCAAGGTCTCTCACAAACCATTTAGTCTGACTCTCAACACTAAACCCCACAAGGTTCACAAAGGTTCTTCACAAGAAATCATGGATTTATGAATCCAAAATCACAAGAACAAGGGTTTGAATCCAATTATTCAACACAAAGCCTAAATAAGGCCAAAGCAAGATTAACAAACAAGGAGCCAAACACTCCAATGAATCAAGCTATCCTTTCTACACAAGGATACAAGGATCACAAAGGATCTAAATGCATAACTCGATTCAAATTAAACACACAACCACTCGTGGCATCGAGATCTCATTTCAATACATATATTAATATATGGAAAGAGAGTAAAATAAATCAAATAACTCGAGGAATGCCTTCCCATGTTTCCAAGGACCAACCAAGTGAAGAAGAGACAAGCTCTAATTCTCCTAAGCCTTTGATCAAGCTCCACAAAGCACAAAAAGGGCTCCATCAAGCTCCGAACCAGCAATAGTAGGAAAACCTCCATTAAAGCACCGTGGAAAGCTTCTATAAGCTCCAAGAATCCATCCACACATAGGTGGGGAGCATGCCCTTCCATACAACAAGTACCCACAACTGTCACACAAAAACTGACAAAGGGAGCAATTTCCCAAGGTTCTCTAAACCCTCAAACTCCATTACAGCTGTGCTCAAGCTTTTGCTCTCCCTTTTTCATTCCGTTTTAATATTTTTTGGAATAAATACAAAAATCAGTAAAATATCAAACCACTTTGAGGGGGTGACCTCCAATAATCAGAAAATAATATGTGAATTCAGTATTAGAAGTTATGATGATTTGGGAGAGTCTTTCTCTTCCTTATTTATATGCATAACTATGTAGGGACACACCCCTTCATCCTAATTAAGTCAACTTAAAGAATAACTAAAACTAATAAATGAAACTATTAAGGTTAACCATGCCACAAGTGCTTATCCTTATTATACTTAGGGAATATAGAATATTAGGATCATAATAGTAGGAAAATCTCCATTAAAGCACCATGGAGAACTTCTACAAGCTCCAAGAATCCATCTACACATAGGTGGGGAGCATGCCCTTCATACGACAAGCACCCACAACTATCAGGCAAAAAACGACAAAGGGAGCAATTTCCCAAGGTTCTCTAAACCCTCAAACTCCATTAGAGCTCTGTTCAAGTTTTTGCTCCCCCTTTTTCATTCCCAAACTAGAATAGAACCCCTCTCTAATATGGTGGGTTCCCTTTCTTAAGGAAGAAATCTTAGCTCGACAAGAAATTTAAATTTAACTCAACCTCAACCCAAGAAGTTAACTCAAAAATCTAATAAAAATAAATAATAACCAAAAAGGCCAAAAAGAATCTAAATAGAATCCCAAGATGCTTTAATAAAATCTCAAATAAATCTCACTTAAATGAAATCTCAAATTCTAATTTAAGAAAGTCAAAAATTAAATTAAATCACTAAAGGGACTTAAACCCTGAAATTTGCTCAAAATGAATTAAATCAGAAAGCATACACTTTCCAACTTTTTCCAAGAAGTGTGGAAATCACCCAAAAAATAAATAATAACCAATAAAGCGAAAAAGGGTCTAAAAAGAATCCCAAGATGCTTTAAGCATCTCTCACTTAAATAAAATCTCAAATTCTAATTTAAGAAAGTCAAAAATTAAATTAAATCACTAAAGGGACTAAAACCCCAAAATTCACTCAATCAATTAAATCAAAAAGCAGTTACTTTCCAACCTTTTTGAAGAAGTGTGGAAATCACCCAAAACTCACATAGAAGGCAAAGCGACTATGGAGAAGTGAGAAACACCCTCACAAGAGCCACAAGGTCTCCTATTGGATAGGCAAACCGGTCAACATGAAGAGGTCTCATAACTTCCACAAGGTGAAGTGAACGGTTAAGTGATATCCATGACTTTCTTCTCCACATACCTTCCGTTGGCTATACACCTATATAAGTCCTACACACTCAATGCGCATATCAAATCCAATCACAGAGATCATAGCCAAAGCAACAGTTAGACCAATATATCAACATATTCTCAAACATGGAAATCAAGGTATGTTTAACATCACAAAACATGATAACTACACATATCATTTTTAATTTACGTAATCTCAAATACGGGATAACATAAAACACTGATTACAATTAGTCTCTTGTAAGCAATGTACAAGTGATACTCTAATCAAACTCATACAACTCACAAAGTGGCATCCTATTAGCCAAGCATGACTCTAAAGTTCTAAACCATATATATCAATGCATGGATGCAATCATAAACAAATGATCAATACCAAGTATGGGTTAGCTCGTACAAAATCATAGACATCTCATATTAGAGTCCAATGCATGCATCAACATTGATTAGCCATCTACCAAATAAATCCTAGAACATGGCACAATCATCAATAAGAGATTGGGACATGGCAGGAATCACACATGGGTGGGCCTTACAATCCTGATCATCAATTCCCTTACTATTTGCATCTTGATAAGATGTCAGTGTCACATTGTTAACATGTTTGGTAGTCATTGGGATGGCATCCAGCTGATCATTCCTCAGACAATGGAAGTGGTACAATTGGGCAATCATGCTCATGGGTAAAAGATCAAACTAAGTCTGTCTCATTGTTTTCATTGGAAGCCCTTTTGATCAGAAAATATTGATAATTAGATGGTTAACAAGCATCATCACATTTCATTTCCACTTTAATTTAGATCGATTTGTCACTTGTTGTTTAAAACAAGTTAGAGTTATGGTATCACTGTTCTGACCGGTTTATCTTATCAAAATAGTCTTCACAGACCCCTAGAAAACCTCGAGACACTCATTTCAATTCCAATAAACAATAATGACGTCAAATAATTCAGATCTTTGTTAACAAATAATTGTCACAGGGATAAGAAAGACTTTTAGATAATTCCTTCTTATAACAATAGTGAATGGTTCCACAACATGGCCATTATATCACAGTATAATAAGCCTCTGCTCAAGTAATAACCTTAATGCATACTAGGAGTTGTGACCTAATCACACATCGCCCCATTGCAAATGGGGACCCACTCCTTTCCTCGCTTTCTGCTTTGGTTTTGCTTTAGGTTTAGGTTTTCTCTGAGCTTGTAGGTTTGGTAGTGTTGTTTTACCCAAGTCTCGCCAATTTCTTGCCAAGGAGTCCATATCCTCTCATCCTAATGTATGTCCTGAAATCCTGAAAATGACTAAGTCTGAAATCTGGTGGATCCTAAAAATCTAGAATCTGCATGTTAAATCTCATGGATCCGAGACCTATCTCAAACATCCTGGAAAGTATATTTCAAAATATTTAAAGTATAAACATATACTTAAATATATTTTGAAATATACTTGGATTTCAGGTACGAAAAATTGACTAAGTGTGGAAAAGCGCACTTTTTGAGGGTCTTTGCATTGTGAAAAATGAACATCATACACAGAGGCATGAAAAGTCTGCCTTAGGCGTACTTTAGAGGAGACCTTGCATAAAACATTTTATACATGAGCACTCAAAAAGTCCGCTCATCCCTTTTGGCGCTGATTTGGGACATGCTTGCATCGTGGACTTTCAACTTATACAAACCCAACTAAAATGTCCGCCTAGGCGCACTCCCGGCCTAACCTTGCAATTCGCATTTTACAACTTATACGCAAGAGCCTAAAAAGTCCGCCTAGGCGCTTCTAGAAGAGGGTCTTGTAATTTACAAGTTTTGTGCTTTATACATGAAGGCATAGAATCAGTGCTCAAGGCTTTTGGCGCACTTCTGATCCTCCTTTGCATAAAATACATTATACATGAACACCTAAAATCTGCGCTTTTCCTCCTAGGTGCATTTACATTATGACTTTGCATAAAACTTTCAATGCACAAGCACTCAAGATCAGCGCTCATCAATCATTTAGGCGCACTTTGGAGGAATATTTACATTTCAAGTTTCATACATACCTAAGGTAAATCAGCGCTCATCAAATCACTTGAGCATAGGTGTTTGCATTGTAAAGTTTTATGTAGGCCCATGTAAAATCAGCGCCTATCTCAACTAGCGACCATTTTGAACTACCTTGCAACTAGCTTTCAATTCAAACAAGTGTGAAATATGTGCTTCATACAAGCTACCCTCAAATCAGCGCCTGAACACTGGAGCGCACTTTTTTCAAGCTCCTTTGAAATCAGCCCTCTATGCAAACCACTATGGAATCTGCGCCCATACACATTAATGCACAATCAACGCCAAGAAGGTGGTCAAGTCGGCTAAGAAGGAAGTAAGGAACGAGTTTCATGAAACATCATAAGAAGGCCGACCTGCCTAGATGATTTTAGGTAAAGGTATATATATATATGTGAGAACAAACCTCCATTTTAAAACATTCCAAAACAAACTCAAGTGCAGAGATAAGTAGAAATTGGCACACTCTTGAATGTAATACAAAGCTGTTTGGGATCATCACCTTAGGCGCCCATTTGCCCATACCTCGCATTACACATTCAATACACACTCACCTGAAATATGCGCCTTTCCTCTCCTTCATTGCATACCACCTTAAAATTTGTGCTTTTCTAGATATGCCATTGGATATGTGTTGAGACTTTTGGTTGTGAAGTAAGGTGGAAATATTATGAAATTGACATAATATCATCAAGTATTATGATGTGAATAACTTGGAATGTTTCATTCTGCAGGTGATGGAGGATCTGCGAAGAAGATCATTCCAAGGAGGTAACAAAGGAAGAGCATTGCTCGAGATCACAAAGGAGGAGAGGATTCCACTGAAGACATACATGTAGGAGAACCCGTTCCAAATATTCAAGTACTCCACTGCAACACACGAAGAAATTCAACATCAAGGTCTACACTGGAGCGAAGCAAGAGCACTGCACTTCATCAAGGACATCCAAATATTGTCAAGATCATCATGCTGCAAAGGAGACAACTTCACTTTCGGAAGGAAGTATCACTTCACCTTGCGGGTCCAGGAGTCCAAGAGGTCTAGTTTCACATTCAAGTTCCGGAGGTCACTCATTTCATGCGCTAGGCAGAGAGAACATCTGTAATGTCCCTTTTTTGGCACATTGTTTCTTGTGCGCATTATGCTTGTTTCTAATCCCACGAAGGCTATCCGGCATGTTTGGATGATCTCCAAACTTCTTGGAGTGATCATAATTCTTTCTGCAAAACAGTTGGGTATCTCAAGTCTACAAATTCGTCATGGATGGTTGAAGTTTTTATCAGAAGATATTGGTCCGGTTTAATTATCAAATTTGGAGTTATAAGGAGTTTATTTAATTTGATAATTAAACAGATCGTTTTAATTATGTATTGTGCACTAAAGTATAAGGTTGGATTATTTAAAGTGACTTAATGTTATGTCTTGAGGGGAAAAAGAAAATGTTTTATTTATTATTCCCTAGTCACTTAAAGTGTGCACATAACTTGGAAATAGAAATATTTTATAAGAGGGAGGAAAAAGGTTCTATCTTCAAGAAAGATCATTTTGTAGCTCCCAGAGGCTTTTAAAAAAGGAGTGATAGCTCATTTGAAGGCCATGTTTGGTTATTGTATTGACACTCTGTTGGATTGAACCTGTGTGTTCTTCCTTTTCTTTTCCTTCTTGTGGACGGAAACCCACTCGAAGAGGATCAGTTTCGGTGGTGAGATATCCACCCTAGCTGGTGATGATGGTTTTCATTCAGGAAACCACATGGAGCTGAACGAAGTTAATAGACTCTTGGTGAAGTTTGTTTGTATTTCATATAGATACTAGTATGCTATGTTATGAAGATTTTTGGCAGTGATTTGAAGGAATATTTTATAAGCTATGGTGCTATGTTCCCCCAAGTACCGGGGACGGGGACGGGCGGGGACGGGGGGACGAGTTTCGGGGACGGCAATTTTTTTTGGCCATTTTTTAGGGGATGGCAGGGGACGGCTACTAAAAAAATAAGGTTTTTTTTTAAAATATAAGGATATTTCAAATATTTAGATGATAACATTGATAAGGCATTCATTCTAGACATCATAGAACATTAAAACATGCATACATAACCATAACATTACACTTGAACTTAGTTTTCAACTTGTCACATGAGAATTGGCAAACAAATAAACCAAATTTAATTGTTTTCAATGACAATCTGCATATATATAATATATTATATCAAAATGCTCAAAGGCTGCAAGTTTCAAGTTTCAACAACAAAATGTTTCATTGTTTCAACAATAAAATGACAAAAACATAGAGTATATGCCATATGGCTGTCCCTAATCAGCCTCTCCTAATACTGCATCAAAATCTGAATCTGAATCCGAATCACTGCCACCATGAGGGTCTAGTAGACCCTCATCCAATGGAACCCCAACCAATCCCTCCTGTGCCTCCTCCTCATCAATCTGCATAACATCCTCTGGATCAACATCCCAACGTGCAGCTGGAGTCTGACGATACTCAAGTCTCTGTCGATCCTGTAGCCGCAAGGCACTATGCACTGCCACCAACTTCTCTGATCGTCTAGAGGTAAGTTTGTTCCTCTTCACTGACTGAATGAAGCTATATGTGGACCAATTCCTCTCTGCAGCAGAGGAACTGGCAATCTGTCCAAGCAAGCGAGTGGCAAGTGTCCTCAATTCTGGTGCATCCATGCCATGCCACATCCACCATCCAATAGGGTCAGTTTGAGCTAATGTAGCTCTATCCATCCTCGCCTCTTTTTTGCTGAAGTTTGGACCACGTAGATTGACAAAGGCCATCCATTGTGAGCGAAGTAAAGAAGCCTCCTCCTCGGTATACATTTTTTCAAGGGCCCTCATGAACCCTTGTTTCACCTCATCATCATGAGATGGAGGCACTCTTCCAGGTCTAGAAACATACCATTTGGGATTTAGAGCATATGCTGCCATATGAAGTGGGGTGTTCATAGTGTCCCACCTCCGCATCACAATGGGCCTAAGATGCTCCTCATAAAATCCCAAAGTAGGATCCTTGCTCTGAATAGCTTGCTTCATTTTCCTAAGCATGCTATCAAATGTCTCATAAATCTCTCCAAGACTAGGAGAGTCTGTGTCAGCATATCTTATGACATCCACAACAGGTGCAATGAAGGAGCAAACATAGCTGCAAGTAAACACAAGTTACAAAAATCAGCAATTTAAGAACAAAAATTAAATTTTTAATAAAATGATAATATGAATATCATAATATAAACAAAAAAAAAATCAGCAATTTAAAATTTTAATTTGAAACAATTTCATACCTTATTGTGGACCACCAATCATTGTCAAGGATTTTTTGCCTCACACTTTTTCCTTCAGCTGAATTTGACTCTGGCCATCTATTCCATTCTGCATTAACCACCAATAATTGTAGAGGCTCCTTCACCTCAACCATCCTCTCTAGCAAAATGAAGTAGCTGGCATATCTAGTTTCCACAGGCTTGAGGAATTCCTTCTTCGAAAAAGTCCTGAAAAGTGCAAGTGAGGTTTGATGGTTGCAAATGAACATCTGTATATCTCTAGCTTCTGCGACCACTTCCTTCACCCAAGCAATCTTCCCAATGTCTTTCAATGCGTTGTTCAATGCATGAACACAACATGGAGTCCAGAAAATGTGCTTATAAGCACCCTCCATCAAACCGGCTGACTTACATACACGGGCTGAATCTGTTACCACTTGGACAACATTAGATGCCCCAATCTCTTCAATGGCATCCTTCAAAATCTGAAATTGGAAGTGAGCATCCTTCCTCCTCCCTGTACAATCAATAGCTCTAAGAAAATAAGAGCCCGCTGGACATGTGACAATGATATTGATGAGTGGCCGACGTTTGATGTCGGCCCACCCATCCATGACAATAGAGCAACCATCCCTAATCCAAGTTTGCCTCATGTCCTCCATCAAGGTACTCACTTGAGAATATTCCTTGTCAAGTAAGGTGGTGTGTAGCTTATGTTCTCCAGGGGGGACATATGAAGGACCAACAGCTGTAACATCTCTTAACATTTGTTTGAAATAGGGAGAGCGTGCCACATGAAATGGTACGGCATGAGCAAAGAAAAATTTGGCAATGGAAGAGTCAGCCACCTCTCGTGTTTGTGCATTAAACAACCCTGCAATAGTAGTAGCTCTTTTCTTTCCCCTACTAGAAACCTCTTCCACTTGGCTTTGTGAAGGCAATGACTCAGGCATACTAGGCATACTCTCCATTGACAATCCCTTAGATCTTGCCTCCCCCTCCATGTGCAACCTAGTTGCCTCGACCTTCTCAGCTAGGGTAATGTTTTTACAACCTTTTACCCCCACTCCACCCAAGTGCAAAAGGTGAGAATAAACTCTTGTATAGCTGCCCCTATAAGTTTCATTGCAAATGTGACAAAGCCATACTCTAGACCCCCCAGTATTCTTTTGTTTGTCAGTGTCTATGCGGGTTGCAAATTGTAAGAGAGGTTTTTTAGGATTATATGGGCCTTTTGCATAAGTGGCAAGTGTTTTGGAGGGGCATTCAAATGGATTGGATTTGGATGAACTGACATTCTCTGCTGTACCACTGCCACTAGCAGAACCCCCACTCTTTTTACGGCCTCTAGTTCTACTTGATTGCCGTTGCACTTGAATTTCAATGTCATTTTCAGAATTTTCACTATTGTCACTGCTGCTCATTGTTTTTTGTTTGAAAAAATGCTAAAGACAGCTGCAAGCAAACATTAAAAAAAAAATAAACTAAAAACCCTCCATGTGTTTGAAATTGAAAAAAAAACTAAAAAAAATGCAAAGGAATATGAAAACAAAAAAAAGAATGTCGATCTTACCTTAAGTGACAATGATTTGATGCACTATTGCCTTCCCTTCACCGCTGTTACCCTCCTCCAACTGTTATTTCTCCTCTTCAAGCTGCTGTTCAAAAATGCCAAAATGAGGTAATGAAGGTATGTTTTTTGTTTTTGCATGATATAAGGGATTTTTTAGGTTTAGGTAAGTTTATGAGGGATGGGGGGGCCCTTGTGGGCCCCCCCATCCCTTTTTTTTTTAAATTTTAAGTGAGTTTTTTTTAATTTTTTAAGTGCCAACGTTGTTGGGCCTTAGGGGACGGCTAGCCGTACCCGGTACGGTCGGGGGACGTCTCGGCCGTACCGGGTACGGCTAGTCGTCCCCTACGTCCCCTAAAAAAAGGGGACGTCCCCGGGAAACGGGGACGGCTAGGGGACGTTTCCTGGCCGTCCCCGCGTCCCCGGAACGTCCCCGGGACAGGTACGGGTCATTTTTCCCAGGGGACGCGTCCCCGGGGAACATAGCTATGGTGATGTCCGTACTCATATGGTCGTATAGCTGGAACTCAATTTTTGGTGATTGCAATTAACATTGATGTTTGTTTGTTCTAAGCTATTGTTGGGTCCTTTGTATGGTACAATTCTTTCAAGACCAATTTAAGGAGTTTCAAAGTAGTAAATGATTTTTGGGAAGAATCCGTACCATCTGCATGTGCCGTACATTCATGAATGGTACGTTTTGTGCAAGAAATCATTATGGGTGTTCTCTGAATGCAAAGATACGTGTGATACATTCATATGACTTCTAAACTTCCCCCATTATGCTTTCAGTTGATAGTTGGTGAAAATGAGATTCTTGTGAAGTGTCCGTACTTGCTCTGGTCGTACAATGGCTTAGACTTGGATTTTATCAGCAATTTTCAAGATGGTATTTTTATATGTTTAAATGATTTCATAATGATTATCCATGGCAAATATTATCAATGCAAGTTAATTGAAGCTTTTTGATGCAAACTTGTGAATTCTGGGTGAGGCCGTACATGTCCTTGGCCGTACCATGTGTTTGGCATCGATGCACATAGAAAAAAAATATTGAGGAGTTTGCTGTTTCTATTGATTGCATCTTATTTGCCTGCCTTGAACAACCATTTTGCAAGTTATTAGAAGTCATTTGATGAAGAAATGGATTTATGGTGATTTGTTGTACCATTACATAGCCGTACAGCTCAGGCAGGGACAATTATGTGTGAAATCCAATCTTTGACTCCTTTCATGCTATGAATACATTAGAACTGTTTGGGAAGCTTGTTAAATCAACTTGGTTCAGTCATTAGAGTGATTGGTGTGGTTATTTGTTGGTTTTGAGTTTTGATGCTCCTTTATGGCTGCCGTACTATGTCCAGGCAGAGGTAGTTTTTGTATGCAGATCTGAAATACTTGATATGGGCTTAGCTTGATTGCTCAGAATTGTTTGGTAAGGTTAGTCTATCAGATTTGCATCATTGTTGGGTTAGTCTATTGTATGGATCAGTTTATGAGTATTCAAGGCTGCATTCATGGCTGCCTTACCAGCAGAGACAATCAGCAAATAAGTATTAGATCAGAAATTCAGCTAACTATTAGTCCATGCAATTTCTTCATCAGCAAATCAAGTTCTTCTTGACTTGTTCATGCAGGGTATTATCCTCTTTACTCCAAGAGGTACTTATCAAGTTTTTTATCAAGCATATTGAGCAACATTGTAATTGCTTTCAATTGTAATTTCTTCATCTTTGCAATCACACTAAGCCCCCTGGATGGTTTACCGCCAGTGTGGGAGGAAAGAACCATTAAACACATTGTAACCCCTGGATGGTGATACCGCCAGTGTGGATAAAGAACACTTTTTCTTTCTTTCTACCCACTGATCAAGTGGTGAATTCCCACTGCATAAGTGGATGACTTCGTAATCTTTCAGTGCATAATTCTCACCCACTGATAAAGTGGTGAATCCCCACGATATGTGGATGCCCGCCGCAGCGGAAGAAGTATTTCCTTTCTTGCATACTTTATATTGTAAGCCAAATCACTGTATGCTCTCACCTTGCCCATCCTGGGAACTGGGTGATCAGAAAGTGTGAGGCATTTAGTTGGTTTATGCACTTGATGCTAACATTGCCATATCATTGTACATAATTTTGAAAAAAAAATTGGGGTAGCATCTTACAACATCCACCATACGCAAGTCTACTTCAAGAAATCATGCACAAGAACATCATCAAGAATGTCATGAGATGAGATGAGAAATGAGCAAATACATCATAATTCCACGAATTACATCAAGACAACAAGAAGAAATTCTAAATTTCCCAAGTTTCAAGTTCGAAGCAGCCAAGTTCCAGAGGTGAAAATCCATATTCGAAGACTACTCCAAAAGATGACAAAATTTGGGAAGATATTCTGAACAATGTGAACACAAAGAAAATCAAACCGGTTTGTCGATGCTGAGGTGGCATGTGCACAACATTGATCCAATCACAGTCTGCCACATCATCCATCCACATTCAATGTTCTAAAAATAGTAACTTTTGTAACAAACTGCCTTGTCTCAATCTGGGCCATTGATTCTCAAATCAATCCTGGCCGTTCATGTAATTTTGGAGCCTATATAAGGCCCATTTCTCTCATTTGTAAAAGAAGATTGGTTAGCTCGCGCAAGAGTAGGAGTAGAATAGGAGTAGAGTAGAGGAGACTCTTCGAAATCATTGAAGAGGCATGTGAAATTGTTGTAATCACTTCCAAAATTAATACAAGCTCATTGTTGCTCTCATGATGATTTTGTGTGGTTATGGGATGTTAGCATGGTTTCTAATTTCTTGGATATGATGGAGAGATGTTTCCAAGTAGAGTAGAATTAGATTAGAAGTTCATTGACGTAATGTTTATATGTGGAGATACTTGATGAATTCCTTAATGGTTCACACTTTTTATGATTTGTCGATGATAAGTCATTTTGCAAAGTTAGCCTGAACCACATTTGTTTTAGTTCAATTGTGGATGCTCGTTCAAGCTGTGCTAGCAGTGGGTGTTTGGATGAAAGTTTACAACATGAAAATCCTTGAGTTTCTTTAGAAGATTGCACCGACTTCGTGTAGTTGTTGGTTCTCATGGCGAAGCGGAGTTTGGTTTCATGAGGAGTTTGTTTATCTTGGCATATTTCATTATATCATTGTCCTTAGAATAGCTTTCTAAACCCTTGTCCTTTTGCATTTTCTTTTCGTAGCCGATTAGAGTAAGTTCCACTTCACAAGAAGGAGAATAACATATTTAGAATGGAATAAGGAGTCAATCCAGCGTAAGTCCCTTTGTGAGTTTCAGCAAAATCACATCAACCACTGAGTCTATCCATTGCAAGTCAAGTCCTGACATATCATGAACCTTGGAGTTGTCTCATCGGATCACATCGTTTAGCCTTTGAGAGACTTTATTCAAGAGAGGATAGAATACTTAGTATTTTATTCTGAGTTTGCATGTGCATAAAAAACACATCAATAGGAGTCATGTAGAATCTAGAAATTAATACCAGACTACATAACTATGGTTTTTGCTTTCTGCAATGTATCAAATAATACTCCACCTTATTGGATACAGACCTGGAATATATTATTAGAACTTGTGTCATGTAATAGTCATCATCACTTAGTTACAATCATATTGAATATTATTATCACACAACCTATGAATAGCATGGGTCAAGTTTCCCTAAGGCTCATCTCTCTCACAAACTAGAGATACTATATATTGCTTCTCTCTACAAAGGCAAGCCCTAAGACGATTTCCAAAGTTTGTAATTCACTAGGTAAAACAGAATCTTTTATTCTATGATGTTCATTTTCTTCTCATAGCAACAAGGATCAAGATAATAAACCCATGCAGATTTGGTTGCACTCAATGGCCCACTATAAACATCAGTTTGTTATCCAAAAGGAGTTTATGAAGAATAAACAAGTGAGGCCAATCTAGTCAAGCTCACAACTATTTGTATTCAAGTTCCTCAAGGAGAGTTTGGAACCAGGTTCTCCAAAATTTCCCAACATAGAATTGACCATGCCAAAGAAGATTCAACTATCTCTCCTATTCCTCCTTTGAACTTAGTTACTTGTTATCATCACCACAAAAGTCCCCTCTCACAACAAGTATACAGATGTTCCTGAATGCCCACTAAACTACTAGGGTTTCAATATATAACTCTTTTCAAGCCATCGTTCTTGGCTTTCTTCACTTAAGTTATAAATGGGTTTAGTAAAGAGTGCATAGATATGGCCCAAGTTTCTTATCACTATCTCTAGCCCACTACACAATTAACAAGAATTCTGCCATCATCTCAATCTCTTAGGCCATCTCAATAAGAAATAAAAACAGAACTCCAACTAAACTCTACAAAGTAAAAAAGTCCAACAAGCAATACCACTAATTAGGGTTAGTGAAATGTGCCTTACATAACACCCCTTCAACAAACTTGTATTTTATTATTAATTTGTTCTTTTTTTTTTTGAATGCTCAAACCACTCAAACCACTGGGAAATAAACTGGAAACTAAACAGTATGAACAGTCCCAAAATAACAGCAATGATTGGATAATTAGGGCACAAATCTTAATATTTTTCCATATCAACAATATGGCGGAATGGATGCAGTTACCAACAGCTCTGAATTTTCAACAGCAACAATGGACAAATAGACACCAATATATATATTTATATTGCTTCAGTAGCAGGGCGAAACATACAATGATTGCATCAAACTGAAATGTTTACTATGTGCTGTGACAATCAAGGATTCAGAAATGAATAATTTGTCCGGGACTAATTCGGCCACTCACTGAATGTGATGCTGGGCAAACCTGTGAATTTCCTTAATGTGCACCAGGGTTGCCTGAAATGACACGCGATCTGAGTGTATTTCCCTTATGATGTCGCCCTGAACTGATGACTGTTTGATCCACCGCTGCCTGGACCTAGATGAAATGCCACGATGGGTTATGTGATCACCTAAATGCCTGTCCAGAATCTGCTGGGCTGCGGCCTAAAAAATGTTGCCCGACTCCACTTAAATGACTTGTTTCGCCCGATCCAGCTATGAAAGATTTTAATCTGCTCCCCAAATGGATCCAGTAAACTCTCAACTCCTTGTTGCTGCCTCTTCAGACCTGAACATAAGCAAATTCACCTATTAGCTCAACCTGCCACTCCTGAATGGATTCGCCAAGGGTGAGGGAGGGGTTTCATCCTACCTCACGTGCACAACCCAGAGGTTTCGTCCCTGTTGTTGCGTGCTTAATTTGAAATCAGCAAAATGTCATATGCAATTTGGATGCCTCCAATGTTCCAATGAGTCTTGCTTTTATACCTGATTGGAATAGGACCCATTGTCCCAATTTGAGTGCCATCTTTTGAATTTGAATTTGTTTTATATTTTATTTTATTTTATATTTATTATTATATATATTATATATTATTAGTGTTAATTAAAGGCTGGAAAAAGGGGACATGACGGTTAGGGCTACCCACCACCCACTCTATATTAACCCACTCTATATTAATATAGTCAACTAAAGGTTGCATTTACACAAGAGGATAATTCCGTCATAATGGTCCATGAATGTGGCCAAATCAAATAATCACATAATTACCTACCTTGCTTTGAAGTCAAGTTTGTTTTTTCTCAAGTTGCAAATCCACTAGAAGGTCACAACCATATCTTGATATGATTTGACATTCATTTTCCAATGTTCCATTCTATGACTAGAACAAGCTAACAAGTGCCAAGGGGAGTCATACGACCTTAGTCACTCAAGAAAGCAAACATATACCATAATGCCCTCAAAAACATATAAAGATGCATTCAGTCAACATAAACATGTTATGTGCATGAACATATAGTGGTTATCACCAATGCAAAAAAGTACTACAAATTATATAATCACGTTCGAAAGTGCCAAAAATCTTGCTAGAGACAATTGTGTCGAAATGCATAACAAGCAATTAGTGCACTTGAATATAACCATGCCATCAACATTTGACCAATGAGACTATCAAGTTTTTGACACCCAATGCTAGCAAACAATACGAAACTGAATAACTAAAGTTGTGTTGCTCAACAAAATGCAAGTAAACATGCAACAATCAATTAGTGAGGAATGTGGTGTGTGCTGGTTCATCTCTTCTATACAGCTTGTTCCCAATCTGATGTCCTCTTTCTGACGATCCTCTCCCTCAGGTCACCACCTTTATGAGAGGGAGCATCCTGCATACTCACTCATGCAAGAGAAAGGTAGGTAGTCATTATTTACTGAAAGCATATCAAATGCAATATCTTGGTAATCAAATTAACAATCAATCAAATCATTAAATGTGTAATTCAAACATGAATCTAATTTAAAAAAATCTGGAATTACTCCTATTATAATAATTAAAATAATAATTTGTTTTATTATAGAATGGGATGTGATAGGTTTGCTCTACGTTCACCAAAATGCTTACAACTAAACAAGCAATCCCTAGAGATATGCTAGCTTAGTTATAACATTCACATATAATAGAGGATAAGTATGATAATTGAATCAAAGAGACTATGTATTGTCTTGGTATGTTAAGATCTGAATATTGTGCTACCTGTTGTGATTGTCATTGCACCTCTTGTAGATCTTAAAAATGAAGAGAGAAAGAGGGTAGGTCTCGAGGTGTCAATCTGCATCTAGATGGCTAAATAGACCAGGATCCCATGTGATACTGCTACTAGTAGTTACTCCTTAAGGTGTTACAAGGTGATCCTAGCAAGAAGGGATAGTGATCTTGCAAGCATAGTCATAAAGCTTGCCCTTTCGATGTTTGTACCAAGCATAGTTACAAGACTCGGACTCAGCTTGCACTCGGACTTGACACTCAGAAATGGCAAATTGAGAAACCATGACATATAGAGATTTTTTAAGGATTTAAAACTTTTAATATGCACCCTTCAATAAATCACTCTAAAGACATAATAAACTTATCAATTAGAAGCTACTTTGATCACATACACAAGTATACATCAATCAATGAGTACAAAAGTGGATTTGAGTTGAACAACATTTTTAAATATATAAATATTCTCAAGATTTTAGGTATACAAAACTCATGGATTATGACATCCATAGCATCAAAAAACAAAAATCACAACATGGAGTCATGAACTATGGTAGAGAGTAGCTTGTCTCACTTGGCCCAACATCGCTAGCTCTATGTGGGATCCTGCGCTTGTATCTTAGACAAGTTTGCAAATGCTGCCACAGCCATAGGAGCATTACCTAGGATAGGGATTGACTTGGCAAACCAAAAGTATAAATGTAATTCAATTACTTCAGATTTAATTGGGAAAAAGTTGAAAGAATAAAAAAATGTTACTTTTCCATCTGGCATGGCCCAAAACGATTTTTATTTTTTGCTTTTTTAAAGCCTTTGAGACCACACAGGGCTTCATGGCACATGCCATTTTTTCATAATTTTATCACTTTTAACGAGGCTCTAAGAGTCCTCCAAACCTTTCAAAAAATTAAGTGTCGAAACCATAGAGCAGTAATTAGGACCTAACTATCTTTGTTGCTTTTTGCTTCAATGGATTGTATTTTTAGCTTCAATTTTCTTTTTTTCTCCTTGCGTGTGCTTGCAAATGAAATGATAATTTTGAAGTGTTAAAGATCATTTTAAGTGTTTTTATTTATTTTTTCCTTTTATTTTTCTAATTTACCACTTGACTGTCATGGCCAAGTTTTCCAAATGAGACTCCAGAGTTCGGTGAGTCTGGTAGACTTGGTGAATTTGACCAGACTTGCTGGGTAGCTGGTTCCTGAGTCTTTGGGCCTTGTCTTGACTAGTTTGCCTTGGGATTCACTGAGTCTCAGTGAGTCTCGTAACTATGGTACCAAGTGTGCGTGTAAACAATAGCAAGGTTGTATGCACAATGTCACAATGATATGAATATGTGGCTTGGAGAGGTTAGTGGTTTCCTATTTGTACAAATCCAATTAAGGATGTGTGAGGTAAGGGTTATGATGTCAATTGGGGTTGAAATGGTAAAACAAACTGAAACATAAATGAGGGTGCAGGCGGCTATTTCAGCTAAGGCCAAAATCATTGGCCTGAAGCATTTTGTAAGGGAAATGAGCAATGAGAGATGTATGGAGTAACAAAAAGGGTGTGGAGATGAAAGGTAGCATGAGTCATGAATGGGACCTAGATGGGAGGACCTGAGGTATCCTAGAATAGAGCTGGCCATTGCCAACCCCTTTCTTACAATTTAACATTGCTAGGAGAATGACACACCAATGAGAATAAGGTAGTATCGATTCTTGTACTATACACCCCATATTGTATGTGCTTAACACTTTGAAATCATATCTTATAATAATACCCTTGACTTCAGGTGTGGAAAACTTGGTATAATTCAGTAGTTAATTAAGTGATTTTTCTTATTTATTCCTTTGCTTTCAGCTGTGGCTGATGGAAGCATAGGATCTATACTGTTCATATCATCTTAGAATTATTGTGACAGATGGCATAATTTTAGTTTTTTTGAATAAATAAAATCTCTTAAAGAACCATTTGAACTTTGTTCTCTAAGAGCACTCCTTGACCCTATTGTATCCCCTTCCATTTATGGCAGTTGATCATTTCATTCACTCTTGAAATTGACGAGCACAAGGCTCTTGTGAAGTGTTTATCATTGGTGATTTTATAATGTTATTTCATTTTAGGTTTGTGTCATTATTCACAATTAGTGTGGAAGGTTCATTATGATGGCGTGGATTGTATGTAGACTTAAGAGGGGCCACATGACTGTAACTGAATGTCAGTTGCCCACCAATAAGATTCTCCGGCCTTAAAAAATTTCTTCAATAAAAGCATCAGTAAAAGGTCATATTGGTGCTGGTCTTTTGTATGTGTTGATATTTTTGATAAGAAATGCATCTTAAGTTACACCTGCCAACAAGAGGATTATATCAGCTTAACAAGGTGGTAAGGAAAATCCCACCCTAAGAAGTCGAGGAAAGAATACATCTGGGCTTGTGCTCCAATTGACAATGACTCAACATACTTGTGGAAACTAGCAACCCTGGCTTTGACAAGAAGAGCTACATCCTGATTGAATAAGTTCCCTAAAGAGGGACTGTTCTGCAGAAAAGTTTCCTTTGGCCATGTCCTCCAGAAGAAACCAATAGCAGCTAACCTAGTTGTAAAATTGTCCTTGATCATCCAACTGTCCCAAGAGTGCCTTTGCCAAGAAAGAGAGGCAACACACAGGAAATTGAATTCAAGAATATATACACCTTCAAAAAGGCTTGTCAGCAGTACACCTTCCAAAGGCATGGCTGATTGGCTCCTCTCCCACAATCTCTGCATAGAGAATCTGTGATACCAGCCTCGTGAAGTCTTGATTTGACTGCCAGACCTTGGTGAAGCACTAGCCATGTCAACACCTTAAGTTTAAAGGGGGTTCTTGACTTCCAAATAGATTGACTGCATCTTACACACATTGCTTTGGTATCTCATACCCAACATTGCTTGTTCCTCCCTGAAGTAATACCAGAAGTGCGCCAAACTTGGTCATGTAGATCCTTGGTCCAATAACTGAAAAAGGCCTTATAGGCATGATCTGTTTGATATTTTATGGTACTTAATTGCTTACTATTGGTGCCTGCTAAACTAAATAGACGGATTGTTAATGTATTTTTTTGAGTTTGTGAGGTTAACTGTTGATGGTAAGGCTTCTGGTAGACAACTGTGTACAGCTTTTTTGCATCGACGTTTTGGATCACACTTCGTGATCCATTTTCATCCTCTTCCTAATGATGGATCATGGAGCGTGATCTGAAACATCAATGCAAAAAAACTGTACACAGTTGTCTACCAGAAGCCTTACTATCTATGCCATGGACTGTGGAAATATCATGTCTTTAGGTTAACTGTTGTAAAAAGCTTTGCTTAAGGGCCATTTTATTTTCCTTGTACTCGTAGTTTGCCACATGTAAATACTATTATGGTTTATTGGATTATCCTTTTAATAAACCAATCGCACAAAATGTTTTTGTGACAATGAACATTAGATAGCTTTGGATTAAAAAGGTTTTGTACTTTGTTTTGAGCAGGATACAGATTATTTGTAACACAATATAGATTTTTTTTTTGCGTGAATTTACTTGTCATGTATTGAGGTTGTCACTGAGATCTTGCTCATAAATTCAGGTACCTGAATAGCATGGATTTCGCTTATGCTGCAGCAGACCTTGTTGTTGCACGAGCTGGGGCAATGACTTGTAGTGAGCTTCTAGCCACTGGGAAACCTTCTATATTGGTAACATGATTTATCAGCTCTAAGCAGCTTTTTCATTAGGGCTTTTATTCTGGTTTGTAGTTGAACTGTACTTGTGCTGATTTATTCATTGTTGGAGCAATTTACTGAGATAAATTAAGTTTTGCTTGTTAGTTTTTCTTGTATTTATTAATGAAAAAGCAGCAACTGGCAAATTGAAATGTTCCTTAGTGAAATTATCAGATTGTACATTGAACACTATTTAACACTATTTAACAGTCAATCGGAAAAAAAAAAAAAACAGTCCGTCATTCCACAAATTCATTTTTTCCAATAGATACACAAGATTAGTGGTTCCCTTGTACCTGTTGATGTGTTTTCCTTGCACATACAACACAGAATAAAATACTGGTGTACTCTACCCTCTCTTGAACAAAATCCCTCAAATGCTAAGCTAAGTGATCAGATGAGTAGACTCCAAGGTTCTTGATTAGTTACTTTTTGTGTTGCGACTTGGGATAACTTAGCAGTAGGATGCGAATTACTGTTTGACACAAAGGGACTTACGTAAATGCTCAACAATAGGAAACTTGTTTCTCTTGGATAACATGTAACACAGCTTCTTTGAAGGTCTACCAATTCGATAACTTAAGATATGACAATGGAAGCTCTCAAATCTAAATTTAACAAGATTTTAAAGAAAATGCAAAAGGAAATGAGTTTAGAAGGCTCTAATCTAAATGCAAGCAATCACCACTGATTCACCGGAATCTCAACCACACTTTGCTTCGCCATAAGGTAACAACTACACAAAAGTGGTGCTATCTTCTAAGGGGAAAGTAAGATTTTCAGATTACTTCCATGCACAAAGTAATTGAAGTTAAGCTCAGATGATGTTTAGACTAACCATGCACTACAATCTGCCATCGACAAATTATAAATGGTATGAACTATGGAGACACCAAACATGAATCAGCAACAACAACTCCCATAAAACATAAAACTAAATTGCTGAAAACAAACTAAACGGATCTTATTCTATGAGTGAACACTTAGAAACCATGCATTCATTTGAAACAACACAAATCACCATGAAAATTTCAGCAATGAATTTGTATTTATTTCAGCAGAGTCTTGAGCAACAATTTCTCAGAGCATTCCCCCTACAAATGAGAGCAAAATGGGTTTATATAGGCCCCAAAACTCAATGGATGGCCAAGATTAAAACTTTAAATCGAGGGCCCGTAGTATGCCACACAGGCAAGTGGTTACAAAATTTACTAAAATTGGACCTTGCATTAATGGTGCACCAACTAAGTGGAATACCCTCATTTATGACCTTTCCTTTTTGCGGTAAACTCCACAAATCTAACGATGACACGTGTAATATCCTCCATAGGGACACTTGGCAGAGTCTGAATGGTGCCCTCTATGATTTGCAGCTCCTCTGTACATTTGACAACTGTCATTTCCCAACTAGCCATGGATGTCTGAAACGTGCCCATGAAAGTGGAAAGTGTGCAAATTTCATCCAACAACTCCCTCGAAACAGCCTGTGTATGCCGAAAATACTTTGCATGCATCTTGTCTTTCAGCAAGTATTCATCAATTTCTCCATTGGAATCAACTACCCTGTTAACGAAAACAAGTATTTTGTTTTGCATTTCCCGAAGTACCTCTCTTGTTTGAGTGCAGTCACTCTCAACCTTTCCCAGAACTTGCTCCTTTATGCTGAGTGCACAATACCAAGAATGGAAATTATATGTTGGACCCCGCTCAATCACCCCTTCATCCAACAATGTGGCACTTGGAGTATAAATCGGCCTTTTCAACTGAGGCATAACTTCTTCCCTTACATTTCTGAATTGTGCACAAGTAATTAGAATATTCTGAACTCTATCAAATGTTGAAGCAGCCTCCTTGTACAACTTCACAATCTCATCTACAAACCTATCAGCCTTGATCTTGAAATTTGCTGCCCAGTCCTGTAATACTTGAGAAGAGGACCTCATTTCTTCCAAATGAACCACAGACTCCTGCGAGAGCAATGCCGGTGGTGCAACCATCTCCTCAGCTTGGCTTAGTGGCCTCATTAACTGCTGAATATAATGCCGAAATGCCAAGTTATCCTTCTCTAACAGAAGCCTTTGTTCTTGTTCCTTCCGTAGCCTTTCTTTGATGACAGCAACTGAATCTTCCAACTCTTCTATCTCCTGCTCTGCTGTGGCTAGTCCCAAATCAAAAGTATTGATGTCATATGCACTCGGAATGCCACCATCTGCCTCTTTGCTGATTTTTGGGACAGCAATATGCACTTGCCTTGACCCCGAGCTGCCTCTTGTGATTTTCAAGAATTTAGTAATTTTCTGCTTTCCATTGTCAGTTTTGGCCCTGCTCAGCAAGTCTTCCAAACTTAGCATGGGTTCCCTTTCAATAACAGACTTTTCCTTGACTCGATCTCTTAACCACTCAGGCAGATTGGACAGGTCTTCCTGACTTTCTTCTTGAACTCCCTTATGCTGAACAGTGGGAAGAGCCTCCTCATCAAACTCATACAACTCTTTGTCATCTTGATTTTCAGCTTCTGTTTCTATCATGACCACTTCTTGTTCCTTAGCTGATTTTGACACTACTTCACCAATTTGATTACCTTGTTTGTTTCCCTGATCATCTTGGATTTTCAAGGCTGTCTGCTCATCAGGTCTCACTTCATCTTCATCAATATTTATTATATTATTACCCTCCTGTCTTGAAAATGCACTAACTGCCTGCTAATCATTAGTCTTTACCTTCTTACTTGGCTGAATACCCTCATGCGGGAACCATTGGAATTATTGGATGACCCACTTCCTGAAGTATCCTTGGACTGATGTACACTAACTCCTCCCATCAAGTTGTAAGTCAATTGGACATTCTTCTCCTGAAGCCTACGAATCTGGAAGTCTACATACTTTCTTGTATGCGATATAATTGGCATCATCAAATCATCATTGCATGTGGCCTCCTGCTCAGACCAATTGATGGTGAAGGGCCTATCTCTTTTCTCTTCATACGAACTTTGTGAAAGTCTTTTGTGATTCTCCTCAAGCTGATCCGGAATGTTGATCACTCTTGTTGATCTGACCAGATCCAAAGACAATCGGTAGCAACTTTTCTTTCTTATTTCTATGTCATCATATGTATCTATCCAGTGATCCTCGAGCTGCGGTTTGTGCTCGTATTTGCTCCCAAATTTCTGTCTGACTGTGCCAAATGGATCAAAGTTACTACGTGCATCATTGTGGCATACCAAGTTGTAAGCCTGCAACTCTATCTCTGAATTTTCAGCAGCTTGTAATGACATGCAAGCCTCAAGCCTCCCGATGTTGATTGGAAACTTTGTTGTGGTCTTCTTCCTCTTTCTCTGGACTCTGTCGAATGCAACCAGCTGTCGTGTTACTTCCAACAACACCATTCTGTCAGTGGGGTATCTAGGCAATCTATAAGGCAATGATGAGAAGCCCTCCACACGGATGTATGTGAATCTTGGAAACTGAATAAACCACTTTCCGTATTTTGCCACGAAGTTCATGGCCTCCTTCGACAATCTCCTGCATGTGTTACCTTGTAACAATCTAACAATATGCATGGAAAAGGCATCATTAAACCTTCTGTAATGGGATATAGCCTGTAAGTGCAGCTGAGGATAGCAATCATAAACCTTGTACTGTCCTTCTCCGTTTCCAACTCTCCCCTTGCAGTTCAATCCTGGATATCTCTCGCTTTTGGCAAGCATATATATAATATATGAGCTCATGTAAAACGTTTTCGTTTCTTGTAAACCTTTCAATTGATCATCGATGTTGCTGCTGATCATTTTAGCCCAATCTATCATTCTTTTTCCACTTATAATTTCTTCAATGAAGAAGAACATCCAGGGATCAAAATTTGCCGATTGTGGGCAGCCCATGATGCGGTTCAAAAACACAACCATATAGTTGATTTCTTGATGAAAATCAGACTTGTGAAGCTTTTTAGGCACCTTACTCACATGTGGCCTTGGTTGCACCAACCAGCTGTTGTTTGTTACCTCCATACATTTCTCAGGTCCAGCCAAATAAAGTTGTAAAGCAGACTCCTTGTCGCAGAATGTAGTAGTTTTGTATGAGGGGATGTCAAAAGCTTCTGCGATCGCCTCCTTTCTCAGATAAGCAAGTACTTTGCCCTCTCTAGTCATAATACATCTCTTTTCATGATTATAATGCTTGGCGCATTCTAACATCAGTTCTGGACACAGCATTGTTGGCGGGAAACAAGCAGCTTGCACAATCCCGTTCTTCAACATTCGTCTGACTAGATCTGATGGATTGGGTTTGTGCAAATTTTGCCGAATCTCTTGCATATTGGTCTTCCCCAAATTGGTGTCACAGAGGTTTCGCCGCTTCGAAGTGATCTTTGTTTCTGGCCACGTTCCCTTCATGTCACTCCTCATCAATGCTTGTCTGTCCTTCGCACTCATCCTTCACCTGCACAACCGCCTTATGTCAACATTTCGAAAATGACATTTAGTAACAACATAATAGTAACAAAACCTACACTTAATACATGCGGGATTATTTGAATGCAAGATTTCAATTTATCTCACCCCTCCTCTAAAGAAAAAACAATAATGCGATTCCCGTGAGAACAAAATGTCCAAATGTCTCACTAACACACTTAGTTCCTATTTGCCCCTGTCAAATCTAATCTCCTAATGGACCTGCAATGATCTTATGTTGTAATCCCTTATGTGCTTTAATGGAGGGGAGGTCGATTTCCAAGCAATAGAAGGTGATCTTTCTAAAACTTTCGAAGACTTCAACCAAGGAAGACACTCTTAAACCTGCACTCAGGAAGCTTTGAGAACACTGGGAAGATTATGTAATATTGACTAGTTTAATGTCCAAGCACCCATTCAGACAAACCTCATGAGGATCCCCTCTTGCAGACAAAACTCATGAACATAGTCGGGTTTCCAAATACTGATGCAGGAGGCGAAGCTCACTGTTAGAACAAATGATAAAACACCCTCGAATCCCTATCGTCTCACACAGTGAAATCGCCTTTTCTGGAGGATAGCGCATACCACATATGCTCAGAAAGTTGGCCCTTTACTCACAATAATGTTCAAAGATTTTGCTAGCGTAAATAGTGCGCTCCACCTCCTCTACCGCATAAATGTCATTACTTGAATTAAATCGTGGGGCTAAAAATAGGACGAGCCAATATTTGAAAGATACGTGCCTCAAACTCCTGCCAGGAATCCCAATTAATTCCCTATCCATGCGTTATTGAGAGTGCAGTGCCTATTTAATTGTATGCTAAGAATAGAACAGATTCGCTCTGCACAAAATCGTTCAATGCTTCCTTCAATGGGTCTTCATGATTGCCAAAGAGGTGACGGTGTTACAGCAGGTCAGAGCAAATGTTTGAGATCTTTACCACACCTGGCCAAAAAGCAAATTGCAAACCTAAGATCTAGCTCCGTCTTGGCGGTCCTTTTGCTTCAACGTGCACAATGCAGGATTTGCAGTGAACTCTTAAAAGTCCGCCCCTCCATGCATTTACGAGGGTGTCTTGTATGATTTGAGAAATGCTCACCAAGCATTTAACCGCTGCCAAGAGTCCAAACAATCAACCTGGAGCAGACGTTATGCTTCATACTAGACTTGATGCTGAGAGTAGAACGTTTACGTGATGTTTTGCATAACTGCCCAAGGTCCATTAATAATCACGTCGCCCAAAGATACCCCGCCCAAACGGTCATTCAAGCCTACCGAAGATTAACCCAATTATGGAGAGTTCCTGACGAGTCATGAAGATCCGCTCAAGCGGTCCTTTAGCTTGCTAAGGGAATAGGAAATCCATAGCAATGCTAGAAGGTAAATCAAGTCCGCTTAGGCGGGGATCTAGGGGGAGCGGGCATGCTGTTGAAAAAAGAACATCTCAATGCAGATAAGAAACTCTGACCAAGACCACAGACCAAAACACCAATCAAGGGGTCCCCACGGCTGATGGGGCGATGTTGGACCACGTCACAACAGTACCCTCTTTGGGTGCTTTTCTGTAGCTTTGACTATATTCTGCTATAATTGCTGTTCTCCTCTTCTAGGATTTTCAACTTTACTCTTATTTTATTAAACTCTCTGTTTACCTTGTGGATTTTGAATCTGTCTGTTTTCATTTTCTGGAAGGTATTTTCCTAAGTTTCCAACTACTCACTCATTTACCTTCATGCCCTTTCTTAGTCTTCTTGAAATACCCTGTCTATAACACTTCATTTTTGCCTGTATAAGGGCCCCTTTTAACCTTTTTTCCTTTCAACAGTTTAAGCCTTTGTTTTCTTTTTTAAACTTAAGTTGTGAGCTCAAACATAGATCATATCAAATGAGATTGTGACATTATCTACCTTCTCGAGTAGCAGTGCCATCCAAAAAGATGCTGTTTCAATTTTCTTCATCAGGAGCTTCTACTATGTGGCTATACTGTAATTGCTATAATTGGATATATGTGGAGAAAATCATTTTTGAATTATTCTACATATTAAAAAAAACGAACAGTGCGAATGTGTTTTACTTGCCATATGATAGCAATAGGTAATATCATATCTCCAGTGGTCCTCTAATCCAGCATTTTTTATCCTTGTTGATCTCAGATACCTTCAACATATGTTGCAGAAGACCATCAAATGAAAAATGCTACTTTTATGTCTGAGATAGCAGGTGCTAAATTATTGTATGAAGATGAGCTTGATCCTACCACTCTTGCAAATTCTATAAATGACATTCTAGGTAAGTGACCTTTTGACCTTGTGTCAGTCTCGGGTTTAAACTTAGAATTCTTAGTTTGTAAAATACTCATGTTCGTGATGATTGAAGCATTTTTGGTACAATACCTACTTGCTTTTATGACGACATTCAGTTTCCTTAAATCATGTCAATGCTGTTGCTCCTTTTTTGAAATTCAGAATGATTAGGTCAGATGCAGGTTTTTCACTTTTAAATTTAAATTCTTAAAGAATCCATATAATGCTTTGCAGATATTTGATTGACAGGCACACACATGGTATCTTTCCAAAGCACATTTATAATTTGTATCCTAATAGGAAGAAATTTCAAGTATATTATTCCTTGCGATGGTTCTGTAGAATCGGTTTGGATATTCTTGATCAACTTCAAAGTTACATAATGTAAAGAAGACTTTATATTCCTAGCTTCTATATGTATTATGTAAGAGAGGCACAGGATACCATCTCTATGCATGCCTACACATGGCACCATCAAGTCTTAAGCACTACCATGCATGAAAGTAGTAACTCAAAATGTACTGAAAGGTGACTTCTGCTTTGCAAGAATGTCTGGATTATTATTAGTTGAAACCCAAGTTTGTGTACTTTTTATTGGGCTGATGAAATCAAATATATTTTTTCATTGAATACTCTGCAATGCTTTCTTCCCTAGCATGTGTTGGTTCTGCCTATTTTAGTATTGAATTGTGGAAAGTCTAGGTCCCGCCTTTAATATGGTAATAGAGAGTTTCTTCATTAACTGTATGTAATGGATGCCCAGGTCACCATCTCTATGCATGCCTCCATGTGGCATCAGGTCTTATGCATTGCCATGTATGAAAGTCATGACTTGAAATGTGTTGAATTGTGACTGCTGCTTTGCAAGAATGTTGAGAATATATATTAGTTGAACCCCAAAACTTTGAACTTATTACTGGAGTAATTTAGTCAAATGTATTTAGTTCTTCAGATTGACAAATTGAAATGGAAGAACTCTTTGAGGAAATATTAAGGCTCTCACCGAATACTCTGTAATGCTTTCTTCCTAAGCACGTGTTTATGTTTTTTAGTATTGGATTGCCAAAAGTCTAGGTCTTGCCTATAATCTGGTACAAGAGACATACTTTAAATATCAGCTGTATAGTTTGTGAAGTTCTACAATATTAGTTTGAATGGTGTAGTCATTGTAGATTAGAGCTTTCTCCACATTGATAAAGCCACAGTACACAACTCTTTTAGTAGAAATGGTCAAGATATATTTGTACCTGCTACTGATTTGATGGGGAAGAGGATGTCGAAATAAATTTCTAGTTATGTCATTTCCGGAAAGTTTCTTTTTGTTCCATGTCATATTTATGTTTGTATGCAGGACACTAAAGCACAACCCCTATTATCCTAACATGTCACCATTGTCTTTCATTGACTTGGCCTTTGATGATAGTAGAGCTCCTCGAGCCAAGGAGTTAATGCAGGATAGTCAGGACATCCTTAAGGCACTTAAGGATAACATTCAGTAGGCACAGAATCAGCAGAAGATGTATGCTGATAAACATAGAGTTGAGAGGACATTTGAGGTGGGCAACTTGGTATTTTTGTGCTTTCAGCCATATAGACAGTCTACTTTGAAGAAGAGTGGTGAAGAAAAACTTAAGCCCAGATTTTATGGGTATGATGCATTGTCTTTCATTGACTTGGCCTTTGATGATAGTAGAGCTCCTCTAGCCAAGGAGTTAACGCAGGATAGTTAGGACCAAGGAAACAAAAATCGTTTAGGGGAAAAATCGGCAAACCAAAAGTATAAAACTTTTTCAAAAAATCGTGAAAAAAATCGGGAAAAGATCGGGAAAAAATCGCAGGGGTAAAAATCGGCAAACCAAAAGTATAAGATTTTTTCAAAAAAATCGTGATTTAAACGGGAATAAATCGGGAAAAAATCGGATTTCAAAAAAACCATTAAAAATGTAGAAGAAGGGACAAAAACTTCTTGTATTTTAAATTTAAAGGCATTTCCATAACATAGAGATATAGAGAGCAAATAAAATTGAGAGTTTTGCCCATGACTTGTAAAATATAGATTGTAGTTGTTTATATTCATATCGCTGAATCACTGATTACATTGCATTGCACAAAGCATACTTCATAGTGCATAACTAATAACTAGATGTTGAAAGTTGACAAAATTTCAATTACAATCTAGTTTATACAATGTCAATATAGAAACTGAGTACAAAATTCCAAAAAACTAGACGTAGCCAATGAGTCTTTCTACTACAAAGAGAGCTACACTAGAGAGTTGTAGGTCTTGATGATGAAGCTCCTGGGTCAGAGCCTGTCCTAACTCGTTCAAGCAATTCACTACTCATGTTGCTCTCCATTAGGATATCAAGATCGTCAGGGTCAAGAAAATCATCATCATCATCATCATCAGCTGCAATCCACTTAGACTCTGGATCAATTTCATCAAGGTCAATTGGCGCATCATCCTCAGTAGTACCTGATTTTGTCCATATATATAAATTAGTCGTGGCAATAGAAAGTGAAAAACATAATGAATACAATTATAACTATGATTGCAAGTATATTAGAAGTCTAACCTTGAGCCTTCTTTAGCTTCAAGCAGAGGTTGTGGTGAACGAACACCAAATTATTCATCCGTTCTTGTGTTAGACGGTTGCGTTTCTTGGAATGTATGTGTTAAAAAACACTCCAAGTACGCTCACAAGCGGATGAACTACATGGTTGGCTCAATATGCGCCTTGCCATCCATCTAAGATTTTTGGTATTTTGACCAAAAAAATCCCACCATTGTGCTGAAAAACACAAATTATTACCATGATGATTTCATGTAAGATATATTAAAATCTTAACATCTTTAATCTACATGTCCACAATAAAGAGAAATTGCCCAAAGCTAATAGAGTGTACCTGGTTGGTAGGTCTTCCTGCCTTGCACCGCAGCCATACTTGAGAAAACACCCCTTGCCTGCTTGTACATTGGCAACTCTGCCATTACTGCGTGCAACTTTTCTGGGGTAGGGAACATTTTCTCCATGCATATGAATAGGCCACGTGTGACTTCAGAATCATCATCTTTGAATGAGGAGCTATAGAACAAGGATGGATTGAGATAATGCCCAGCAACATGGAGAGGGGAGTGCATCTGTTCATCCCATCTCCTATCAATTATGTCCCATAATGGCATGTACCTGTCCCCGTCATTTTCCATCCTACTTCTCATCACCTCCTTAGCCCTATCCATGGCCTCATACAAATAGCCCATGGGGGATTTATCCCCATCCACTAGCCTCAAAACTTTGACTAGAGGCTCAGAAAATTGTACAACTTGTTCAATTGCATCCCAAAAACTTGTAGAATAAATGTACTGTACCACCTTTTTGCCATCTGCTAGCCTTGTGAAGCCAGACTCTATCCACTCAGGAGAAAGGAACATTCGCTTCAAATTTAATTGTTGTTGCCAAAGAGTCTGCAATGCAAGGAAGTGCGTAGCAAATCGTGTCACCCCTGGCCGAATTAGCTCCTTGCCCTCTGTGAAGGAGCGCATTAGACACAACAGCCTCGTGTGATTGTAGATGAACTTGGTAACTGTGCGAGCCTGTTGCAATACCTCCATCACCCATTCAAGATTTCCAAAATCCTCTAGGGTTAGATCAAGGCAGTGTGCCGCGCACGGAGTAAAAAACATAGAGGGATACTTGTCCGTCAAGAGTTTCCCAGCAGCGACACAAGCAGCAGCATTGTCTGTAATAAATTGTACCACATATTCTGGCCCTACATCCTTGACCACATCATCAAACAACTCAAACATTTCAGCTGCAGATTTGATCCTATCTGATGCATCCACAGATTTCAAAAAAATGGTGCCAATATCACAAGAGACAAGGAAGTTGATGAGGGTTCGGTTCCTTCTATCTGTCCATCCATCTGACATTATAGTGCAACCAGTCTTTGTCCACGCTAGTCGATGTTCAGAAACAACATCATTAACATCCTCTACTGCATCATTGAGCATACCAACTCTCAGTGTCTCATAAGATGGGGCTTTGAACCCAGGACCTGCACTTGCAATCGCATCCACCATACCTTGCCAATATGGAGATCTAGCAACATGGAACGGCAAGCTAGAGTAGTACCAGAAATTTGCAATTGCCTTCTTTGCATGTGCATGGATGTTCTTTCTCCATCCTATACTCTCCAAAGTGGTCTGTGATCCTGGTGTAGTACGAGGTGCAAAAAAAGAATTAATGTTTCCTCCACCTGTGTTTGGGCCATGTGATGTAGAAGAAGGCGTTGACACAGACTCCTTGAAAGACATTTGTTCACTGCTTGCCTCATTCGAAGGATTGCTCTTAGCATATGTAGAATTTAATGCCATTTCTGGCCCAGTTCTTGCCCTTTTTGCCTTATTATCAAAAATCGCCCCAAGAGCTAGTTTTGCCTGATATGTGACATCTGCAGGGCAACCTTTGCAAATAATGGTCTCATGTCCTACCTCCTTTGCCAAATGCCATTTGAAGCAATAAATGCCACCAGGTACTTTAGCTTGACACCAATTGCATTTGACCCTGCTTGTACCCGAGACTGATGTGCAATGAGTCCACGCAAAGTCTCTTGGACGTGGCATTATGATCAACTCTGTAAAAGCATTTGAATTCAGTCTTTCATGATAAATAAGTTTCTACACGAAAATGATGTGCTAACTATTAAAACTTTGAGATTTGTAGTGAAATCAAGGGTGTTTTGGAAATGTCCATAGCCTTTGTATCATGAAAAAAATGCTAATGTTCAGTACAATTTTTGTGCAATCATGTTGATCAACCATCTCAGAGAAGATAATACAGTAAAGGGACTTAAAAGATAACATCAGTTTGGATTTTATGTGGGCAACTGAGATAAGGTTTTGGAGACTAAACCATTTAGGCTGTCTTGTGCAGAGACTGGATAATCTTGATCTCAGGAAGCTTTGTGTCAACATTGTCAAATCCACCTTTGAATCCGTTTCAACATCTGCAACAACATTCAAGATTTTTCCAAAAATACACCTAACAAGACTGAACAAGAAAGCTTCACACCTACAAACTATATGGCTTCTACATTGACATGAAACTTGTATAATTCTCACACATCATACTCATGACTGGTGTGCTCTATGTATTCACTTTGCACCCTTAGTTGCTGAGGGATGAAAGTTACCAATCTATTAGTTGGAAATATTTCCTTAGTTCTGTACATAACAATTTGCTGAAGTTGATCATAGGAAGTGTAAAAGCTAATTGTAAGAGATCCCATGTTTGAATTTGGCAGATGTCTTTGGCCATAGTATTTAACAGCTTTGTTTGCTAGTGCTCAATTGTTGCATGTGGAAGGCTAAAAAATGCCACTCAACTGGAGTGAGTTTTTGATCAGGGTTACATAATCTGTTATGCTTTCTGATGTGACCTTTGAGTTACTATATTTGAATAAAGCCTTGAAAGCAAAGTTGAGTTTGGTTGGTTCATGTGGGCATGTCTATGTGTGGTGTACCCCAAGAGACAAGACCAAGTACAGGTCCTGGGTGAATCCAACAAAAGAGATACCCCTTGATCGTTGTATCTAAGCCAAAAAGACACCCTGACTCAGCTTGCAACTAGGCCTACAGATTTTCAATAACAAACTACACATAATGAGAAATAACAATGTGAGCATAGTTGGGACTCGGGAGTACAACCCATCTAGTTTAGCTTTTAACAAAACAACCTGTTTAATTTATCTAATACACCCCTCAATGACTAAACCAGATACAATCCCAAGTTTCTCTCTAAATTTGACAAATTTATCTCTGCCAAGGGATTCCGTCATTATGCCAGCAGTCTGCTCCTTCATAGGATAATAATAAACACAAACACCTTCATTATCAACCAACTGGTAGATGTAATTGGCAAACCAAAAGTATAACTCCCAATATTCTCTTGGGTATGTTTGTACTTCTCTTGGAACTTACTCCATCTACTTGTTGTCATTTGATAACCTACATAAATATCATTATTTGCTACTAACCAATCAAAACTAGTTATTATTTATCAATACTAATTAGTCAATAAATGAAGCAGTTATGAGCAAATACAAAAACATATATAATCAAGACTATCGTTGCTTTTGATTCTCAATATGTATACCTAATCCAAACTACTAACACATTGCTTAACCAAATAAATCAATTTTCAAACATGTTGCAATAATAGAGACTAAGTTGCAGAGTGTCTTCCCTAATGACAATTATTTCTCTATTATAATTCTTTTAACATTTTGTGAGATTTACATGTTCATAATACAAAACATATATATTAGTTTTCAAATACATTGGAGCAACAACGACTAACCAGCAACACTTATTATTAACTCTACTTTCAAACATGTTGCAATGAGAGGAACTGGTCACTATGAGAGGAACTGGTTAAGGGCTAATATTAACATTTTGTTACTTATTAGAACTGTTGATTCTCAACAGCTTTTGAAATTTCTGATATTGAAAAGATTCAAAATAATGCATAATGCAAATTCAACAAACCAAAGATACTGCACTTTCAATAAAAAAAGCCAAAGATTTCATTTAGCATCACCAATCATCTCCTCAAGAACATTGTCCCTGTTTAAAATAAGTTAATAGGGAAATACCTTAACTCGCCGAACTCCAGTGGCGATTTGCAGAAGTCCACACTCCAGACCTCCAGCTACGATTTTTGCTTCCTTGCAGAGACAATGCGGGGCAAAAATGTCTAAAATAGGCAGAGAACGAGACAAAAATCGTGGGTAAAATTCGCGCGGAGAACGAGACAAAAATTGCGAAATAATGAGACAAAAATTCCCGCCAAAATTACAAGGCAAAAAATCGCGTTTTTAATGGCGTTTAAATCGCAATTTAAACGGGATAAAAAGCATTGAAAATCGCTGGTCAACGGTCCACGATTTTTAGCGATTTTTAGGGGTAAAAATCAGTTTTCTTCCCGATTCGCGATTTTTTGCAGAAATCGCGATTTATATCCGATTTCAGCTTCTATGGTCAGGACATCCTTAAGGCACTTAAGGATAACATTCAGTAGGCACAGAATCAGCAGAAAATGTATGCTGATAGACATAGAGTTGAGAGGACATTTGAGGTGGGCGACTTGGTATTTTTTTGCTTTCAGCCATATAGATAGTCTACTTTGAAGAAGAGTGGTGAAGAAAAACTTAAGCCCAGATTTTATGGTTCCTACAAGATTGTGAGAAGAGTTGGAGAAGTAGCATATGAGCTTGAGTTGCCAGCAGGTAGCCGGATCCATATTGTATTTCATGTGTCATGCCTTAAGAAGGCACTTGGACAGCATATGATTTCTTCTCCAGATCTTCCACCTCTTGATGAAGAGGGGAGCTTGATATTAGTGCCTGATACTATCTTGGATATGCGTGTAATGTCCCCTTTCCAAGCCTAGTCAGAATGGGACCTTTAGCCTATCTCATGATCCCGATGGGCTAGGGAATGGTTTGGGATCATTTTTGGTTTAATTATCAAATTGGAGTTATAAGGTTTGTTTAATTTGATAATTAAACTAAGTTTTATTATTATTGGTGCACTAAAGTCTAAGGTGGGTTATTTTAAAAGTGACTTAATGTTATGACTTGAAGGGAAAAAGGGAAATGTTATAATTTTTAATTCCCTAGTCACTTAAGTGTGCACATAACTTAATATTAGAAATTATTTCTAAGGGAAGTGCAAAAAAGCTCTAATTTCAAAAAAGATTGGTTTTGTAACTCCCAGGTGCTTATAAAAAGAAGATGTGAGCTCATTTGGAGGGAGGCTTGGTTTTTGATATTATGCTGTTGGGATTGAACCAGAGAGTTCATTCTTCCTTCTTGAGGACGAAAAACCTCTAGAAGATGTCCAGTTTCGTTGGTGAAATATCCTGCCTAGCTAGAAAGAGGGCAACTTCATTTAGGAGTTGCAATGAGCAAAATAAGGATTGAATGGTTTTGAAGTTTTGATCTAAGATTTTGTTATTATTTGATTGTTGATGATTGAAGAGTGTTTCCTGAGACATAACTGCAGATTTTTGTGACTCTTGGTGTGAGTATGAAGCTGTCCGTACATATGAGGGCCGTACCAGCTGAAGGGAATGATTCAAATCTGTGACTCATATGAATGGTGTATTGAATCCAAATGATCAAGATTTATTTCTTACCTTTAAATATTGTCATTGCATGCCTGAATAGAATTTTCAGAGTTTCCAATATTCATATCTCTACAAAATCCGTACTTCAAGCAATTTTTGGGAGGGAGGACTATAATGTCCCCTTTCCAAGCCTAGTCAGAATGGGACCTTTAGCCTATCTCATGATCCCGATGGGCTAGGGAATGGTTTGGGATCATTTTTGGTTTAATTATCAAATTGGAGTTATAAGGTTTGTTTAATTTGATAATTAAACTAAGTTTTATTATTATTGGTGCACTAAAGTCTAAGGTGGGTTATTTTAAAAGTGACTTAATATTATGACTTGAAGGGAAAAAGGGAAATGTTATAATTTTTAATTCCCTAGTCACTTAAGTGTGCACATAACTTGATATTAGAAATTATTTCTAAGGGAAGTGCAAAAAAGCTCTAATTTCAAGAAAGATTGGTTTTGTAACTCCCAGGTGCTTATAAAAAGCAGATGTGAGCTCATTTGGAGGGAGGCTTGGTTTTTGATATTGTTATGCTGCTGGGATTGAACTAGAGAGTTCATTCTTCCTTCTTGAGGACGAAAAACCTCTAGAAGATGTCCAGTTTCGTTGGTGAAATATCCTGCCTGGTTGGAAAGAGGGCAACTTCATTAAGGAGTTGCAATGAGCAAAATAAGGATTGAATGGTTTTGAAGTTTTGATCTAAGATTTTGTTATTATTTGATTGTTGATGATTGAAGAGTGTTTCCTGAGACATAACTGCAGATTTTTGTGACTCTTGGTGTGAGTATGAAGCTGTCCGTACATATGAGGGCTGTACCAGCTGAAGGGAATGATTCAAATCTGTGACTCATATGAATGGTGTATTGAATCCAAATGATCAAGATTTATTTCTTACCTTTAAATATTGTCATTGCAGGCCTGAATAGAATTTTCAGAGTTTCCAATATTCATATCTCTACAAAATCCGTACTTTCCTGTCCGTACCTCCAGGAAGTACGATTTGGATTTGAGTGTCATTTCACGTTGATAGCGGATGTGACAGATTACAATGCATTATTTACCCTTAGGCGCCTCAAATCAGATGCATTTCAATAAACTTTGGGCCATGTTCATGAAGTTATAAGGGAATCCGTACATGCTGGGTTGTACGGACCTGTTTGGGAGTAGTCTGATAAATATTGAAGTCTGTTTATCTTTTGATGCCTCTTTATTGTGTTGTTGGAAGTGGTATGAAGTGTGCATTGAGGGGCTGGTTAGTTGGGAAGGTGTTCTACATATTTACTCATCATTTGATTCTATGTATGATCCAGTTCAACCATACAGCATGAAGGAAATCTGAGTTTTCAGCAGTGCAGTCTGATCAGCAAGAAAAGTACAGTGCTTCAGCATTTAATAGTTAATGATATGAGTTTTCTAATGTCTTTGTTATGTAGGGTATTAATGTGTATGCAAGACTCATACAATGTTACTATGATGATAAGTTGTATTTCTTATGATGTAGCTACAGCTAATGCATTTTGTATATTTTCTCATTGAAGCACAAAAGCATAATAACCCTGGATGGTTTACCGCCAGTGTGGAAGGAAAGAACATATTCAAACATTTTGTAACCCCTGGATGGTTCTACCGCCAGTGAGGATAACGAACTCTCTCTTTCTTTTCATTTCTACCCACTGGACAAGTGGCGAATCCCCACTGAATAAGTGGATGGTTTTGTAATCTTTCATGCTTATTTCATACCCACTGATAAAGTGGTGAATCCCCACGTTATGTGGATGCCCGCCGCAGCGGAAGAAGTGTATTTCTTTCTTGCTTACTTGTTGCTGTAAGCCAAAATCACTGTATGCTCACCTTGCCCATCCTGGGATCTTGGTGATCAAAAAGTGTGAGGCGTCTTAGTTGTTTATGCATTTATGCTAACACTGTTCTCAGCCTTGCAAATAAAAAATAAAATAAAATTGGGGTAGTATATTACAATGCGGGAGCGGAGATTGAGAAACAGGGTGATTAGAGAGTATTTGGTGAGATGGAGAGACTTACCATTGGAGGATGCTACTTGGGAAGGAGAGCAGATTTTGCAGCATCCTAATTTGCGATTGCTTGAGGACAAGAAATCTTGGGAAGGGAGGACTGTAATGTCCCCATTTTTTGAGTGATCACCTAGCGAGGAGTATGTTAGCCTATTCACCATTCCCATAGGTTAATTCATTTGATAAGGGAATGTCTTGGTTGAGCTTGGTCATATGGAGACTTGGAAAAGGGAACATTGCTATACCCTTAGAATTTGGAAAGTCAGTTTTTTAGTGGCTCAATTATTTTTTATTGATGAAATGAAGTTGGCTTTTGGTATTTTTGTGATAATTATTGAAAAGTCAAAAATATAAAAATAATTAGCCAAGACATGGAGCGACCCAATTGGAAAAACGAAAGTTGGACAAAAAAGGTGGAAAAAGGGAAATTTGATGAAAAAGCAAATTATAATATTTTATTATTAAAATATTATATTATATTTTCCCAAATTGCTGCCCAAGAGGGAAAAAGGCAAAAAATAAAATAAGAATATTTAATTATTATTTTCTCTCTCCTAGCCGCCACTCAAGTTTGGGAAATTAAAATAAAATAGAATAACAATGTTGGAGGTCGGCAATGGATTCCAAAAATTATTATATTTTGTTGTAATTGGGCGCCCAAGGAGAAAAAAATAAAAGGAGAAGGTTTGAGGTCATTTGGCATCATTGATCATTTTGACATTTTCACTTCTTGGAGAGTTTCTCTTGGCTGCAACTTTGTTTCAGCGATATCTAAGGATGAAAACCCTTGGATTTTAGTGGTTTGGACGAAAACCCATCCCACTTTGAGAGATGGATTCACCTAGGATCCATTATTGAGCTTATTTGCAGGTTTTCATAGAGTTGAAGGCTTCAAACAGCTAGAGTTTCAAATAGGATTGCATGATCAGCTAGGGTTTGAAGACATCTTGCATGTTGAAGGCATATTTATTCAGATTTGAAGGATATTGGAGTGTGATTTCATCATTTGCATTCATGGCTAGGGTTTGATGAGGATTCTACATCATTTGGTGGCTTCATTATTGGTGGAATTCACTATTTTACACTCAGAAATTTATATCAGACTACTGCAACTTTATATCAGACCTCTGAAATCATTATACAGGTGCAGATCTGGGACTTTCCAGCCATGGCATTGATATTGTTTTGTCATATTTTCATTGTATACCCTAAGTGCTTCATTTTGGGCATCTATCGCTAGGGTTTGGAGGCGTTTTTGGCTTGGATCAGCTAGGGTTTCATGATCTGATTTCATAACAGCAGGTACAGTTTGGGTTTCAGTCATCTAAGGTTGGCATTTGTCTTCATTCTTCATTGTCATTCGTCATCTACAAGGCGGCTATCATTGCTACAATATTGGAGGAGGATTTGTCTATCATTTTGATCACTTTGGATCACATTTGCATGCATTTGTAAGTCTGATTTCTATATCAGACCTTGACTGTTGTAATCAGCCACCTACATTTGAATGAAATAGCCAATCTTCATTATCCGGGTATGTTCCATTGTGTTATCTAATTCCATATCTTTAATTTGGAATTGTTTATGTGCTGGTCCAATCTATTTCAGTCATATGAATGTCATATTGCTATTTTTGCAATGATATTCCATCTTCATATCATTGCAAAAATATATGTGAAAACAAAACATCAAAACTCCAAGCAAAACTTCCAAAAATCAAATCAGAAAATTCAGGACAGCGAGCTAAAATTCAGATCAGAACTATTAGAGGCTCTTACATTATCAAAGATGATGTGTAATGGAACCCTTTCTTGTTAGAGTCAAAATAATGTAACCAAGTCCTACATGGCTGACAACATTGGTGCTTGCTTTCAGCAGACAAATAACCTTAGGGAACCTCTGTAAGTTTACCTTGTAGCAGCTAATGTTACAGTGGAAGTTCTCACTCACGGTAAAGTTTTAGCCATGAAGGATGGCATTCTTGCATAAAAATAGTGTGCAAATCTTAAACATTGTTATTGATCTGTAAATGGATCCAAGAATGAATTAAGTCATACCATGACACCATGATAAAATGATCACAGCTCAGAGGACACTTGTGTTGCAGGGTCCAAAATGGCACTTTGGTGGCACCCAAAGTTGAATATTCTTGCATAATCAGATTCCTTTGAAAAGTTAATGCAATTTAAAAAAATGGTACCACATTTTAAGCCCATATGAAAAAGATATGGCTTCTTGAAGTTGGAGGACAAAAATTACACAAAACTGACAGTTTCATTTCTGTCAAGTGGCAGTTTTGTAATCAACCCCTGCTGCAAAGTGGTGGTTTCATGATTGCCCCTTGCTGAAAAGTTGTGGTTTCATAATCACCCTTGCTGGAAAGCAATGGTTTTGTCACGCATCCAAAGACGGCCTGTGGCATTTTGATTTCTGTACTTTTCAATTTTCTGGCATCTTTTCCTTTTCTATTCTGGCTTGCATAAGAATAAATAGATGTTGTAAATGTTTTCTAAGATTGGTGAGTGGAATTGAAGTGAATTCCAAGAGAATTCAAGTGTCCCAAGTGAACAAATAGACTGTATTTAGGTGGACAGAGAGAGCTGTTACAAGTGATCTTAGGGACTGCACGTTGTTGTTTCAGGCTGGTTGTGTGCCCAATAGGCCTAAGATTGTATTTGTCATTGGAGATAGTGGACAAGGGTGGTTATTTGCCTCACTTTTGCTGGAGTTTTCTCTTGGAATTTGGGTCCTCCAGGGTAAATTCCTTGTGTATTCAATTGGTCTATTATTTATTCTCATTTTCCATTCAAGTTTAGTTTATTTAATTGCATAAAAGTGCAGTTCGTAATTCTTTCACTTAGAACCCGTATGTTGATGACTGTTGTATGGTTTAACCATCATAGTTTATGGACCAAGTTGGTATTAGAGCAAGTTCTTTCCTTGTGGAAGTTGTTTTGATTGATTTTGCAGGTTCATGCTCAAAACAAGAGCAAGTAGAGAAGATTTGTTGCCTTTGCAAAGAGACATTGAGTCTTGTAGTTGGAAAAAGAGAACTAAGAAGCATGGCAAGAGATGCAAAAACACCTGATGAAGAAGCAAGGTTGCTCAACCTAGAAGGTGATGTTGTGAGTATATCTCAATCAATGGAGACATGGGAGGGATCATATAGACTCTCATATAAGTTATGCTCTTTGGAGGATGCCGATAGCAAGGGGAAGTCCCACTCCCATAATGAAGAAGAAGAGCAAAGCAATGGTGAATCAAGTCTACCAAAGAAACCTCTATTCAAGGCTGAGCCAAAGATTGAGATTCCCCCCTTCAAAGGAGATGTGGATGTAGAGAAGCTTGACCATTGGTTGGCCCAATTGGAGGTATATTTAAGTATACATTCTCTTACTTTTGAACAAAAGATTTTCTTTGCTAGATTGAGGTTAGCAAAGTATGTTTTGACTTGGTTCGAAAGTCTCTTGTATTCAATGACTTTAAGAAAACAAGCTCCTATTACTTCATGGAATCGATTCAAGAAATTGATTAAGAAACAATTATAGCCAATATGTCATAGAGAAGAAAAATGTATGGAGTGGCAATTTTTGACATAAAAAGATGGGCAAATTGTGCAAGACTATGCTAGTGAATTTCATAGAAGGGCAGTCCAAATGGAAGAAGATTTGGAAGAAGAGGAGGTGTTGATAAAATGCCTTCATAGCCATCCTTAGAGGTCCATAGTACTCTCTAAGCCAGTGGTCATAGATGAAGCATGTGCACATGTTCACTACCTTGAAGTAGATAGTCCTCCATCCTCTTCAAAGACAAAAGGATTCAAGGCGAAGACAATGAAGCCAAGTGCTACAAGCACCAAGAAAAAAATCTTCCAAACTTTGTGACCATTGTGATGTGAATGGTCATCAGGTGCAACTTGTTGGAAGCTACATACAAAAAAGTTCCCATATCAAAAAGGTAAAAAACATTGTCCATAGGGATGTGTTCCCCCCAAAAAACCCCACTTTCGAGGATAGGGACATCTTGAGGATGGCAAGATGAGGATGAGACGTAACCCCCTTGTTCTAGGGATGCCACTTCTTGGGGTGGTTGTCCCTAGGATGGTCTCCCTAGTAGGGGATGTCTGGGACTCCTTGCCATCCTTGGGAAGACCAAGGAACCCTACAAGTTTAAAAAAATTGTTTTTTCAAATTGCAAAAAAATCCTTTGTTTTAGACCACAAAAATCCCCCCTTTTAAATTGTAGTTAAGCCCTATAAATTTTCTTCCTTTTTTTAAAATTGTAGACAAATCTCTTTAAATTTTCTTTTCGTGAATGATTTTGGCAAGTGAAGGGGACACAAGAGAATGAATTCTTCCCCAATTCTTTCTTTCGTTTCCATCCATTCTTTTCAAGTTGAGTGCAAGTGGTCAAATTCCTTCTTTATTGGGCCCTTTTGAAAGAAAGTTTTGTGCCCGAGAGATCTCAACTTGCTGAAATCAAGAGTTTTTGAATTGAAATCCATTGCTATTTCTTGGGAAGAGGTGAAATGAAAAAAAAAAAGAAGAAAATAAAATTAAAAAACTAGGAAAGTCTGGTGACAATTTCTGATTTTCATTTTTAATAATGTGCAATGAAATGTGTAAGTTGTAACTAATAAATTATAATTTATTAATGATACCAATAGTTTAATAAATAAATATATTTATATATTAATAATATTATATATTAATTAACTATATTAAAATATTTATATAATATTTAATATTATAAATTTATATCTTAATAATATTAAATATTATCCTTGTTATATTAAATATTAATATTAGAACCTCAATGTCTCGCCTCCTTCAGGGCCTACTATCTACCCAACCTCTAGGATTTCCACAATGGACGAGTTGTTTCAACCATGGTTTTGGGTTGGGCAGGATGCAAACAAGTTCGTTGTTGCCATTGAGGCTTTGGGGGATGGTAGGTTGTGTTAGAATCTCTTGTGAACAAGATGTTCGCTCGGTCCCCTTGGTGCACAAATTTTAGACGATTCTATTGGCAATTCTTGATTTAGAGGTCTTGGAGGAAGAGGTGCACTACACCGAGCTAGGTTTGATTTGTAAATTTCAAAACCTTTGGTTGAGTTTGGTGGATCTTCATGTTTGGGTTTTATTTGTTTGGAAATTGGAACTTGTTTGAGGACTTAGTCCTTTATCCCTATGCTTAAGGTTTTTTTTATTGTATTGTGTGGCTCAGAGGAAGATTGCAAATTTATACTAGAATCTGGACCTTGGTCTTGGGGCAAGGCCATGTTGTATTTAAAGACACGGTTTCTAGAATTTTCCCTTTCGACCCTTTCTTTGTGGTTCCAGTTTGGGCTCGTTTGTCAAAGCTCCCTTTATAGTTTTGGCGACTTGTTAGCTTTCTACTATTGGAAATTCTAAGCCAAATTTTTGGCTATTGCTCTTGAGATTGGTTTGTGCTCCCATTCAACTTTTTCTAGGATCCATGATGGATCTTTTAGTTGGTCTTTTGTAGGAAATTTGGCTTCAAGTTGGAGAAAGAATTTAGAAGCAACCCCTGGATTATGAGACAGTTTCCTTTCAATGCAGATCCTATTTCTTTTATGGGCATTTTGTGGAGGCTTGTTTGCATAAGCTTTCTAAGAGTTGTGGGAAAGCTTCACCAACACATCTAAAATTCGTAACATGTCCAAGGAGACACACTCCTTGGTGTATTTGTACTTAGGTATTAGAAAGGATCAAAAGAAGCAAGACATAACATAAGATATATAGAAGAACAATGGGGAACATAAGGAAAGCGGGAATAGATATGAGATGGTATAGCATTGTAATAAGAGATAGAAGACCGATGTATTGATAGAATTTGTATCAGAGTTGCACATATTGAGTAGGTGGAAAGGAGTGAGTTGTCATCATCAAATGGTTTTGGTTAATTCTTCAGTTTTGTCACCTCATGACTTGCCTTGATTAGCTTCTGGGTCTTTTCCTATGAAATCCCTACTTGGTTTTAGAGAGATTGTTCGTCCTTCCCTTGCGAAGGTTTGTCACTTTAGCGAAGGAGAGATTGACCACTATTTAGTGTTTGTTCAACATGATTGTGCTCTCTAGTTTTCCCCACAAGAAGAGATTGTTTGTCCTTCCCTTGAGAGGCTAAGTTTGGGTTCCTCCATGCAAAGGGATGTTGTGCTTGAGTCTTCGGTTTCACATATTTTAGAGTTAGCCCCTTTAAGTTGTGTTGGATAGTTTGGACTCCAATCTCGAACAAAAAATCCTAGGTAAGAAAACAGGATTTTAGCCAAATGATTCTTAGATCTTGTTTGGAGAAGGGGAGGGCTTAGTTCCCTGGTTTGGATGGTGTGTCGGGTTGTGTTTGCCCTAGTTGGTTTGGGGTTTTTGTTCTGTTGCTTGAGTGGCAAGCTTTGGAATATGTTGGTTTCTTGTTTTACTTTGGTTGTGTTTGATGTTTCTCGTAAGAGGGCCCCCATAGATCCCTCACTATTTAATAAAATATATATATATATTGAATATATTATATATTATCTATATTAAAATAATTATATAATATTATATATTTTTTGATAGATTAATGAGGGCTCTATTGGGGACCTTGCCTATGAAATAATTCAAAAAACAATTTTACAAAAAAATGGCAGTGAGGCCAAAAAATGCTAAGGGTAAACTAGTATCTGTTTGAAGGCTTACATTTATAAGCACCAAACACCCCAAGAGTTTGTCCCAAAGAAGAGATGCAAAAGCTACTCGAACAACAAAACATTAAAAACCATTCAACTTGCTAGCCATCCGATTTTTCTTATGATATCTCATAAACATCTGAGGCGAAGCCTTATTTCTAGGTAAAGATTCCTTATATGAAACTGTATTCCAAACATCTTGCTTTGAAGCAATTGCTAACGAGGTTGTAAATTACACCGGTTCAACAGAAGGGCGACCTGATTTCGAAGCTGGACCACGCACTCACCAAAGTTGCCTCTCATTTGGTGGGCTGCTCAGTTGAGCCGACCATTGTTCCTTTTCCGAGCTATCGTTCTTCCCCTATATATTTTATGCTCCTACTCAAGCTCTAGCGCAAATACCTATGACTGTCCTTGCCTCCATACGTATGCCTCCTCAGGTAGTATATCAGACATCTAAGGAGCTGGATGAAGTGAAAAATATACTTAGAAATGTCTCAAATGAGCTAGTAGCAAGCCCAAGTTCTCCAAAGGGCATACTATCAAAACAACAAAGGATATCAGCCCCAATATTAGGCCAATAGGAATCACACTAATGCTCAAAATTTCGAGATTGTTTCAACTGTAAGACCCCTGCAACAGATTCGAGCTGCTAATCCTAAAAGAGCTTTAGTAGCAGTCCAGAATATTTTAGCTGAAGACCAAAACATGTGGTGCTATACTTGTGATGCACCTTATGGTTCTAAAGATTGCCCAAGAGGGAATCCTCAATAGGTTGTTATGGCGCAGAATGCCATGAATGCAGCATCAAGTTTGCAAGTGTAGGAGGCTGCTGTTAGTTAGACACACATAACTCCTAGAGAGGCAATGGTTTGTTGGGGAAAAAATGACACTTGTGTGTTAAATGAGGTAGCCTAAACATCTGTAAGACCTCAGTTTAAGTCAGATTATTTCACAAGGTCAAAGAAAAGAAACATTGAGGAACAAGCTAAAGGTAGCCAAGTAGGACCAAGTGGTTAGAACTCCTTGACGGTTCCTAGACAGCAGGATAATGTTCCTAAATATTTATCAACCTAGAGTTTCTTATCCTTAGGTTGAAAAGTGAAAGAATCAGTGGACTCCCTATGCAGCCCAACGAGTACAACCCCCTACACATTTTAGTGTGGTGGATCAAATGAAATTTTTTCTTGCAAATGTCTCATTGTGGGAAATTCTGTCTATTCTTGAGCATGAACTGGTTGAAAGAGGCTTTGAAGCAACAAGATGAAGCTATCAAGCAAAAAGAACAAATTGCTGACCCTAAGAAGGCTGTCCAAGACAAGCAGCCAATTGTACTTCAAGTGACTAATGCATAGGTAAGTAGGACAAAATCACTTCCACTCTAGTTGGTAAAGATCTGCTCCATAATTTTATGATAGACTTTGGTGCCAGCACTTCAGTCATGCCCAAGAAGGTTGTTGATGCACTGGGGCTAGTTTTTTCACTAGTAGAAAAGGGAGTCACCTAACTTGATGGAACCCCTGTCAAAACTGGGGTCATAAGAGATCTCCGATTTACCCTATATACATGCCCCAATGTCACTGCCCCTCAAGACATTGTTGTGATAGATCTTCCCACCATATCTTTCCCAAGACTGGAGTCATATGTTTCTTAGCTATGTCAAAGGTTCGAGTTCGTGTTCGTGTTCTGCAACGATAAAATTCGGATGAAGTTCAGCAAGGGCAAGAAGTTCAAAAAAAAATTCGTGATTAAATTCGTCTTATATAAATTTGATTTTTTTTTAAAATATAAGAAATTAATCCACAAATTTGTCAACATAGGTAGACATTGCTAAAGAGATTTGAAATTTATATAAAAAGATGTCACATTTAATTTCAATGAAAATTACAAGACTGAAATTACAAATTATATTTATAATTCTAAAATCGAATCTAAAGATTTCAAATATATATAATTAAAATTATTAAAATATAATAATATTATAATACTAGATTAAAGTTTAAATAAATTATAATAAATTTAAAAGTTTAAGCTAAATATTTGAATTTGTTAAATTTTATATAATAAATAGATTAATAATTAAAATTTTAAATTAAATATTTTAAAACGTTAAATTTCAATTTATTAAATGTTCTAAAAAATAAAAGTAAAACAATAAAATAAAATAATATTATATTAAATATATAATATATTAAATATTAATTTATTACTTATCTAATAAAAATCAATTCTAAATTGGACTTCGTGGTGGTTCCGTTGTGTTGATGTGTTTTTTATGCACATGCAAACTCAGAATAAAATACTAAGTATTCTATCCTCTCTTGAACAAATTCTCTCAAAGGCTAAACAATGTGATCCAATGAGACAACTCCAAGGTTCTAGATGTCAGGTCTTGACTAGCAATGGATAGACTCAGTAGTTGATGTGATTTGCTGAAACTCACAAAGGGACTTACGCTGAATTTACTCCTTATTCCAATCAAATATGTTATTCTCCTTGTGAAATGGAACTTTAAAACCAACTACGAAAAGAAAATGCAAAAGAGAAAGGGTCTAGAAAGCTATTCGAAGGACAATGATATAATGAAACATGCCAAGATAGACAAACTCCTCATGAAACCAGACTTTGCTTTGCCATGGGAACCAACAACTACACGAAGCCGGTGCAATCTTCTAAGGAAACTCAAGGATTGACATGTTGTGAATCTCCATCCAAACACCCACTGCTGGCGCAGCTTGAACAAGCATCCACAATTGGAAACATCTCTCTATCATATTCGAGAATTGGAAACCATGCTAACATCCCGCAATCATACAAAATCACCATGTGAGCTAACAATGAGTTTATATTGATTTTGGAAATGTATTTTTACAACAATTTCATGTCTCTTCAATGACTTCAAAGAGTCTCCTCTACTTCTACTTTAACAGGATCTACTCCTACTCTTCTATCTTGATCTCTCTTGAACAAATGAGAGAAGTGAGCCCCTTTTATAGACTTCAAAATTACATGAACGGCCAGGATTGACTTGAGAATCAATGGTCAAGATTGAGACAACAAGGCAATTTGTTACAAAAGTTTCTATTTTTAGAACATTGAATGCGGACGGATGATGTGGCAGACTGTGATTGGATCAATGTTGTGCACATGCCACCTCAGCATCGAGCAAACCGGTGGAATGTCTTCCCAAATTTTGTCATCTTTTGTAGTAGTCTTCGAGTCTTCGAATTTTCACCTTTGGAACTTAGCCTCTTCGAACCTGCGACTTGGGAATTTTGAACTTATTCATATTGTCTCTGATGTGAAACCTGGAGCGTATCTCGTTGTCGTGAACCGGAATTCCTGATGCGGAATTCTTCTTTGCATCACTTCATTTCTTGAGTTTCCTTTGTCTTCATCAGAAATTTGTGAATTCTCTTTGTCAGTAAAAACAATTTCCTTCTCCGGTGTCAGAAGCTCTTTCGTAGCCATCTTGAACATTTGATTCTTCATCGAGCATCCTTCTCCTGGAACGAGTCCTTGTTCTCGAATTCCTACAAAACAAAGGACATTTTGAATAGTCATTGTGAACAAAATCCTTGGATGTAATGAAATAATAAAACATGAAAAATAACTCTTGAAAATTTATTTATTTTGGAAAAAGTGAATAAAATGATACTTGACAATAAAACTTCTTCACAAAACTCGCCCTGCCCTTAAGAAAATCCGCCTCACCTTAGGAAAGTTCACCCTACCTTTAAAAAAATTCCACTTGATTTGTTTTGAACATTACGACTTAATATATATTCCTAGGGCGAGATTCCCATAATGACTGACCCCACTAATGTTTATCCATGCAAATTTGCTAACTAGGCCGACTTTATTAGGAAGTTAATAATGTTTTTTATATTATGAATTTTTACAAGCCGACTCACTTAGAAATGAAATGAACAAACTTCGTGGGCGCATTTACCATAAGCTCTTTCATGTCTTGGGCGGTGATTCCTTATTTCCCCTCAAGGTTTTTTTTGGCGTGATTTCCATAATGACTAACCCCACTAATGTTTATCCATGCAAATTTGCTAACTAGGCTGACTTTATTAGGAAGTTAATAATGTTTTTTATATTATGAATTTTTACAAGCCGACTCACTTAGAAATGAAATGAACAAACTTCGTGGGCGCATTTACCATAAGCTCTTTCACGTCTTGGGCGGTGATTCCTTATTTCCCCTCAAGGTTTTTTTTGGCGTGATTTCCAGTGAGCCGCTCAGGAAATTTTTTGTTGGAGCGGGATTTCAAGGTGTTTATGCACAAAATCCAGGCAGCCTTTTGATGTTCTTGTTCACAAAAGTTTAATGCAAAGCACAATTTCCTTATATGCTTTTAAATTTTCCAGACCGCCCTTTGCAAGGTGAATTCATTTCACAAACTTAGTCACAGATTTCTTATGTGCCTTCATAGATGGGCGCAGTTTCAATGGGATCGTTCGCAATTTCATGTCACATCTTTTCCTTGTGCCCTCCACAGATTCTGGCGACCTCCTCAATGCCCTGCACAATGCTTGTCAGGAATTTTGGAGAGCCTTGCACAAATTTTGAGCGGACTTTTCATTATTCCATTCACAACTTAGCGCAAATCTCCTTAGTTCTTTCACAATTCTTAGGAATTTTAGAATGTTGTCGGGATCAATTCAGCGCATGTTTTATAGGCTCTTCACAACTTCAATGGATCCTTTTACAATTTCCTGCAAACCTATGTTATGTTCTTTCATATTTCTTGGAGCGAATTTTAGGAGCTCATTCACAATGAAGAGCACATTTCCCAGGGATTTTTCACAACCCAGAATGTAGAGCACACATTTCTGACGGAGGCTCGCAAATTTCTTTCACAATTCGTTGTCGCGATTTCCTCATTCTCTTGCATAATCTCTTTGGCGGGATTTCTATGTTGTCTTTCAATGTGGGATGAGCGCAATCTTCATTCAATCGTTCTTGCTATTTACTCACAATGTGGGGTGCAATTTCTTGATGATCGTTCAGTATGTTGGGCACACTTTCCTTGTTTCTATTCATAACTTCCTTGGGCGACGATTTCATGTCTTTCTGCACTGTGCTAGGCGCCTTTCCTACAAACTTATTCCATCCTTATGTCTCAGGCGCATTTCCTACAAGCCTGTTCATAATTCGTGCGGAATTTCTGTGTTCTCATTCAGGGTGTTGGGCGCATATTCTTTGTTTTCCTTGCAAATGGCTTATAGATATGTGCTTAGAGCGGACCCTTTAAACTGTTGCGAATAAGTTTGGGGAATACAAGTTCTGCAAAGGGAACCGCAAAAGTCCGCTTGGAGCGGACATTTTAAATCATTATGCATAAGGTTATAATTTTCCAAACGCCCCAGAAGTCCGCTTGGAGCAGACATTTCAGTGCCTTATGAATAAAGTCAAATTTCCAAAGCCTCATTAAATATGCGCCAAAACTCACTGAGTGGACCCTTATTAACTCACGTAACATTGAAACCTTATACTTGCTAATATGCGCCTAAATGCAGATGCACCTTAGGAGATTTCTAGCGGAGATTTTATGACATTATGCATAATGTTTAAAACTTGCGAATGCAAGCACCTCCTTAAGGTGCGCCCAAAGCGGACATTCTTGGGTCCCACACATAATGCTTAAAACATATACTTAGCAAATTCCTTACGTATGTGCATTCACCGTCCTCTTCAAACGTCTTTGCATAATTTAATGAGCAAAACTTTGGTGCGCAATGCAAACTAAAGATCGATACTTACAAAATGACCACCCATATGTGTCTAGGAGAAATTTTTAGACCCTCGCGCATACACTGAGAAATGCATAATTTCATTGCTAAGTGCTTGAACGGACCTCTTGACACTCTATGCATAATTTGAAACTCTATGTATTACAAAGTAATCAGCAATGTGCGCCTAGAGCGGGTACTTTAGACTTGTTTGCATACACTCTTCAAAGTGTGTTTCGAGTGGACTCATGGGACCCACGTGCAAAGGCTTTGAAAATGCAAATTACAAAATTGAATTATGCTCTTGAGTGGTCCCTTTTAAAATGAAATGTGAGGTATTTAAAAAGTGCCAGTGCGGTCATTGCTTAGAGCGATCATTTTAGCTCTTATACATAACATTAAAACATTCAAATTGCCAACTTCTCTTCTAGGTGCACTCAGCGGCAATTTTGGTTGCATGCATAAATTTAAGTTTTAATCAAATCGAAACGAACTTCAACATCCAACCCATGCCTTAGAGGCAATTTTCCAATTTCATTCAATCCAAACTCGCATTTCAAATTTTGGGGACGAGAATGCTCTCTTGACTTTTACGATCTAATCGACTTCCCAAGCATTCAATGGATCCTGTTGCATCCCGCTGGAATTCGCAAACTTCTTCATTCGGGCAAGAATTCTCGAGTGGGACCACTACCAAAACAACACAACTCCAAGCCAAAACACAAGCCAACCAAACCAAAGAGGGGGTCCCCATTTGCAATGGGGTGATGTGTGGTTAGGTCACAACACGTTGGTGGTTTCTTGTGTGGTTCTATGTGGTGACTCTTGGTCTTCTAGTGGCTCTCAAGTGGATTCATGGCTCTTGGACTTCCGTGTGGCTCCGTTGGTGGTTTCTAGTGGTTCTATGCGGTGACTCTTGGTCTTCCAATGGCTCTTTAGTGGATTCGAAAGTGTGTGTGACTCTTAAGTGGAATGGGGAGGAGGTACCCTTGTGACCTCTGCTGGTGTGGGGCCAGCCTAAATAATCCCTCCTTACAAATAAAAAAAATCAATTCTAAATTATAATTTATTATTATAAATTCTGCCACTCTCCGCTCTCATCTTAGACTATACCCTTTAGTCAGCCCTAAATTTATAATAACGAATTTAACAAAATAAAAAATAAAAAAACCTAAATTAAAAAAAAACTTAAAATATAGGAATCGTCGCCTCCCTGAACTACTATGCAACTGGAGTTGGAACGCCGCCTCACGCTGTTGAAACCTCGCCTCTCATAGCACCTCATGTTGGGCTCACGACACCTTAAAAACCCGTCACTCTTCTCAGTTCAACCATGACATCTCAGACTCCTCTAAAAAACCCTAACACACGCTTTTTAAATATATATTTTAATAAAAATGCCTTCACTTTTTTCGTATGAATTTGAATGCAAATTTTGATGATTTTTTTAAATTTTTAAAAAGTTCGCCGAATTTCAGACTTCAAGCTTAAAATTCAGCAAACCCTGTGACATAGTTTCTTAGTACTAGGTATGGGACAAAAATCAAGATTCTTGTTGAATCTATTACCCAAATCCATGTAGAACTTGACCCAACAACAACTATAGAGTCTAGTCACGTCATGCTAGTTGAAGAATTAGTAGATTTTGACCAATCTACTGATGAAAACCAAAGAGTCATCCTTGATAAGTTAGCTAGATCAATGTGTTGCTAATAACTAGGGTTTTGACCCATATGATACCTTTGAGCAAACTTGCAAGGGTACCTGTCGTATTCATGATGAGGAGCTCTATACGGTCACCAAGGAAGAAAATAAAAAAGAAGGGATATAGAATCCATTTTTTTGATGGGGCCAAGTGTAAAAATGGAGCAAGCATAGTTGTACTGTTTTTCCTCGAGGGAGATAAAACACTTCAATCTGTCAAGCTGCAATTCAATTGTACCAACAGTGTAGTAGAATATGAAGCCTTGGTTCATGGTCATACAACTAGCAAAAAAGAAAATGGAAGCTGCTACAGGTTTATGGAGACACTAAATTGGTTATCAAACAAGTAAGGTCTCAATGTGTGGCAAAGAATCCCTTGCTTAGATCATACAAACATAGAGTGTGGAACTTGATTGAAAGTTTTCAGACAATCAATCTTTAGGTTAGTCCTAGAGCCCAGTAGATCGTATGGTGGTTGTAAGCTCTTAGTTTGACCTTATAGTTCCAAACGACACCTCTCATTGATAGCTTTTTGAAAATGATGAGCAAATTGCTAAACTCCATAGAGAGGGATTGAGTTTGTAGAGGAGTTGGCCCTTGAAGTTGAAGATGCTTGTGGTGATTAGATCTTATAGCTGAAATCCAACAAATTGCCAAGAGATTTGGTAACCTTGCAAAGCCATTCAGTCCTGATGATTCATTTAAGGACAAAAGGAGGATGATAGCAAACATTGCTGACTATAGAGAAGTGGAAATTTCTCCTGGCAAGTTCTTAAAGCTTGGGAAGGCATGTACCAATGAGCAACAAGATTTTTTCATTTATTTATGCTAGAAATATGATGGCATTATAGCCTGGAATTATGAAGATTTGAGAGGCTATGATAAAGAGGTTATCCAACATACTATAGAAATGTTGCTCGATGCAAATCCAATGAGGTAGAAGCAGAGGCCATATTGAGCTTCTGATGAAACAAGAGCTTTCCAAGCTACTTGATGCCAAAATTATATATCCTATAAAGCATTCAACTTAACCAATTTGGTACCGGCATAGATTGCAAACTCCTTGAGTGCTTGGCAAGTTGCCGAGTACTCGCAAGTTTTTGAGCAAAAAGAGTAACTCGCAGGTTTACTTGCTGAGTTTATTTGCCAAGTCGACATCGAGTTTTCATCAAAATTTAATCGAGTACTCGCCCAAAAATCGGCAAGTTTGATCAAACTACTCGCCCAAACGGATCAAATACAGATCAAATGCGGGATTTACACGGAAAAAACACAGATGTTTTGCCTATTGAAATCCTCACACCTTAGCAAAACATCACATAGCAGATTTGAGGATTTTAAGTGGATTTGAATAGCAATTTGAAAGAATTTTCAGTGGATTCCAAGATCAAATTTGAGGAATTTCAATTTCAAGAGTAGATTCGAGCTCGTCCATCACATAGTAGCAACATTATGAAAATGGTTTGTGCCATGAAGGTTTGTGTGGTTTTGAAGGTCTTCATTTGGGCTTTTTGGCGGGGGCTCTGCCCTTCGACCTTGTTGGGGGTGTTGCCCCTCAACCGCATTGGGGGCGCTGCCGCCATATCCCCACCAAAACTCATTTGATACATTTTGTAGCTATATTTTGCATAAAATTATGGTTTTTTCAAAAGATTTTTTTTTCAAAAATTTTAGTACTTTTTAAGTTAAGTTTTGCCGAGTTGAAAATTTTGGTCTTTGAGTTCGAGTTTGCGAACTATGGGTACCAATGAGAAAAATGGGCATATAAGGCTCTATTTGGATTTTAGAGACTTAAACAAGGCCTCATTGGAGGATCATTATGCACTGCTCTCTATGGATCAAATCTTGCAAATAGTGGTTGGTTTTGACAGATTTTCTATCTTGGATGGGTTCTGTAATGTCCCCATTTTGAGCTAAGTCAGGTTTGTGGTTTGAGCTTGGTTCTAAAGGATGGAAAAATATAATGTTAGCTCAACAAGTAATTTTTGGTTAGGTTTTGGCTAAGTGTTGCTAAGTAATATGGTTTATCTAGCCAAAATATCATGTTCTTCTAGAGGATAGAGAACGGGAAAATGGGAAATACAATATTTAAATTGTATTTTCATTATTTTATTGGTTGTTTCAAAGTGATGCCAAGTGGACAAAGGAAAATGTCAATCTTCAATTGCATTTTCAAATATCTATTTTATCTATAGGTCCAACGTTCATATGGAGGTTTGATATATTGGTCTTTGTGCCAACGCATGAGGAGAAGGAAAATTGCATTGAGTTTGGTGCCATCGAGTAAGAAGAATAGAGTATTGTGCCATCGCTCAAAGGGATAAGGTAATTTCAAATGCTTGTCATGGATCATGTGCTAGGCGTCTTGGAAGGAGTCTTATGAAAATAATAAAATATTGTTCATCCTTGGATCATGCGCCCAATGCCTAGAGGTGATTGTTACACCTCTAATTTAAGAAAAATAATAAAAATAATTTGTCTCATAACAGAATTTCCGCAAAAAGATTAACTAACCAATAAGAAATAACATCGAATGCAATAAAGTTCTGAATCACAACTAACTAACTTTTCAGCTGAAATGAACTTTCTAATAGAATACTTGTAACTAAATAATTTAACTTTCTTCAATGAAAATTCATATATTTAAGAAAGAAAAGAGATTAAGAAAAGTACAACTTGAGTAGCTTCTTGCTGATTTATTGGCAGATCTTCTTTTGGATTGTTTTCGGGAAAAAGAGATATCAACAAGGGTTTTATCCACCCAACCTAGACCAATTGGTCTCCCGTGCTTCTTCATCTGAAGAAACCCGACCCTTCACGAGGGTAATAACAGGAATCCATTAACAACAATGTGCCTCTGAGCTTGGTGTCAAGACCTATACCTCCTGATCGATCTTTCCCTATAGGTACCTCCTAACTGGAAAGATCAATCTGACCAATGGTATATCTGGTACTTGATCGCTGACCGATGCCTATCTGCATCGTAACCTTGGCCAAGGATTTTCTAGTATATTTATATATATACATATATCTGACACTACTGTGTCGTCAGCCTTCACCCTTGCTCGACATTATTGTTAATTTAATACTTCTTTTCTTTTGGATTGCAGGTTTACACATAGCATTGTATCTTACTTGCCAACTTTTGTTCACATAAAAGAAACAAAACAACAACACAGATAGGAATCTGACCTTAGGAATATAACGGATTCTTATTTTCAGAATATAATAATACCCAGGCTGGTAGTAACAAGGAAATTCTTTAAACATATATATATATATATGTGTGTGTGTGTGTCTTGATTGCATACCATACAAGGATCATATAATAAAAGTGTCTCGATGGAAGTATACTCAGAAACAGAAATAAAGAAGACACAAATGCTGATCTCAATTAATTGAATTTGAAAGTTCAGAATTCCTTTCATGCAATAGATAATACCATTACTACGATCAATGAGCTCTTATCGAACTGCTCTAAAGATTTAAGAACTTGCCTAATAATATTTTGTAAGCTGAAATGGTTGACTGCAGCTGATATATTCAGCGATGTTGATAACACGGACTGCTAGATGAAAGCACGACTCAATGACTCTTTACAGAGAAAAACACAGACAGTATACCCGAAGAAAAAATAATGGAGCCTTCCCAAGAATTACAACTTGAACCTTTTCTTTCAGAATGAAAAATAATACTGTTTCATAGCATCCGAATGTTTCTTCTACTCTCCTATATGAAGGAAGAAACATGCACGCCAAGAAGGAATAATCGCTCAAAATAGGACCGCTCCGCGTAGTGGAAAGAAAGAGGAGTTACAAAACAAGACTCAACTCATACACATCAAGCGCTCCAAAGGTAAGACTCAAGTAATAATTTTTAAAACAAAAGAGATAAATCTTTTTGTTTATTTTAATATATCTATATATATAAATATCTACTCATATGCCTTGGCCAAGGCTACGATAACTTTAGGTTTTTGGCTAAATTATTGTTAATTGATTTCAGTTATTATCCTCTCCTTGTTGATACCCTTTTTTCTTAGTCACCTGTTTTGTCCTGCAACCACTTAGACAATTAGGAAAGTTAAATCATTTGCATGGTACAATAATAATCAATATCTTTCTCATCAATCCATTTCATATAATAAAATATTTGCAATTAAAGAATAAATCATCGTATACACTTTCAACGAACATTTTCACATTCATATGAAAAACGGATGTTCTTAACTAACAACATAATTAATATTTAATTGTTTAAACAAAAAGGGATGTAACATAGTCTTCCCCTTAAGAATCATCGTTTTCGATGATTATTTATCAATAAGCAATAGAAAGTTTAACCACATAGTTTTCACATCAGTTTCAATTATTTGGAAATAAGTAAGGAAATTTCTGGTGAATTTCATCATAGTCTTCCCAGGTGGCATTCTCTTCTAAATACAGGTCCCACTGGACCTTACATTGCATCACCTCGTGATTATGTAAATTCAACTTACGTATCTCGAGTACCCGGAGTGGCTCTATTGTGATCACCCTAGGGTCCCGTACCTACAATGATTTCCAATCAATCATATGCTCAGAGTCTACATAATATTTCTTAAGATATGAAACATGAAACACATTATGAATTCTGGCGAGAGTTGGGGGTAGAGCAATTCTGTAAGCCACAAGATTGATGATTTCAAGAACTTCAAATGGTCCCACATATCTTGGGGCTAACTTAGAGGCTTTTCCAAATTTTATAGAGCTCTTCTGCGGTTTCACTCGCAAAAGAACTTTTTCTCCTATCACAAATTGTCTGGGAACACGTTTTGCATCAGCATAACTCTTTTGCCTCTCATTGGCTTCTTTCAGTCTCTGCCTGATTATTCTCACTTGTTCTTCCATTTCTTGAAGCATCTCAAGTCCTAAAATGATCCTGTCTTCCCACCTATTCCAGCTTATAGGGGTTCTACATTTCCTGCCATACAATGCCTCGAAAGGTGCCATTTTTATTGCCGACTGATATGAATTGTTATAGGCAAATTCTACCAAGGGTAAATATTCTTCCCATTTGTATTGTTGATCCATGCAGTACATACTTAGTAAATCCTCTAGAATTTGATTTACCCCTTCTGTCTGACCATCTGTCTCGGAGTGATATGCTGTACTAATATTTAACTGGGTTCCCAAGGCTGAAAATAAGGTTTGCCAAAATCTAGAGGTCATCCGTGCATCCCTATCAGATATGATCTTTTCTAGTATCCCGTGAAGACAGAAAATTTCCTGTACAAATTTTTGAGCAATCACTGGTGCTCCATTTGTTAAATTTCCTGGTATGAAATGTGCCACTTTTGTAAGTTTATCCACTACTACTAATATGGCATTATGCATGCTCCTGGTCAGAGGTAACCCTTGCACAAAATCCATGCTGATAATCTGCCACTTCCAATCAAGTACGCTATGGGGCTGAAGTAGTCCTGCTGGATGCTGATGCTCTACTTTTACTTTTTTGACATTCAAAGCATTCTGCCACAAATCTTGCTGCGTCTTTTTTCATTCCCCTCCAAAAATATAATGGTTTGACATCAACCAACATCTTGGTTACTCCGGGGTGTCCTGAATATGGCGTGGTGTGAACTTCTTTCCATATCTTTTTTCTTAATTCAGAAGACTTTGGAATATACATTCTGCCTTTAAATCTTAGAAGTCCATCTGTCTCAATATAAAAACCTTCATATTTATGCTCCTGAGGATTTGATTGCAGAGCTTCCTTAACTTGTAAGTAATATTCATCTTCTTTCAATTTCTCAATCACCTGGTTTCTAAAATCGGTGTTAATAGATTCCATTGCCGTTATATGCTTTTGTCGGCTCAATGCATCAGCTACCCTATTTTCCTTGCCCTTAATATAACTGATCTCAAAATCATAATCGGCGATTAACTCCATCCATCTTCTCTGTCGAGCATTTAGATTAGGTTGGGTATAGATATATTTCAAACCTTGATGATCCATCTTGAGTTCAAAAGTTTTTCCCAACAAATAATGTTGCCACATTTGCAAAGCATGGACAATAGCTGCCAACTCAAAATCATGAGGTGCATAATTTTGCTCATATTGCTTTAGTTTTCAGGATTCATAAGCTGCTACCTTCCCTTCTTGCATTAATACATTGCCCAATCCTTCTCCAAATGCATCTGTTATAACAACAAATCGGCCATTGGGATTCGGTACTGTCAATATGGGAGCGGTTGTTAGTTTTTCCTTTAATAGATCAAAAGCCTCTTGACATCTTTCAGTCCATTCAAATCTTTTTCCTTTCTTTTGAAGAGAAGTAATAGAATGAGCAATCTTAGAAAAATCTTTGACAAATCTCCTTTAGTACCCAGCCAATTCCATGAAACTCCTAACCTTAGAAACATTCTTTGGTACTGGCCAATCTACTATGGCTTTGATCTTAGTAGGATCTACTGCAATTCCTTTGGCTGATATAATATGTCCCAAATATTGTATTTCTTTTTGAAAGAAGGTACATTTCGACAATTTTCCATACAGTTTGTGTTCCCTTAACCGTTGAAGAACTATTTGAAGGTATGTAGATGCTCTTCCTCGTTTTTGGAGTAAATAAGAATGTGGTCTAAAAATACCAACACAAACTTATCTAGACTATCTCTAAACATGCTGTTCATCAGATTCATGAATGCAGCTGGGGCATTTGTAAGCCCAAATGGTAGAACTATGAACTCATAGTGCCCATATCTAGTTTTAAAATCCGTCTTATGAATGTGTTCTTCTTTCAACCTGAGTTGATGATATCCCGATCTCAAATCTATTTTTGAAAATACTTCAGCCCCTTTCATCTGATCAAACAGATCATCTATTCGTGGTAAGTTTATTCAACATTCGGTAGTCTATACATAGACGAAGAGTCCTGTTGTGGTGTAATCACACATCGCCCCATTGCAAATGGGGACCCCCTCTTTTTTTTTGCTTTCTCGCTTCGTTTTGCTCTAGGTTTAGTTTTCCTCTGAGGTTGTAGGGTTTTGGTAGTATTGTTTTGCTCATGTCTCGACAGTTTCTTGCCAAGAGGTCTATATCCTTCATCCTGATGCATGTCACTGAGACCCTGAAAATGACTAAGTCTGATATCCTGAAAATCCTGAAAAAACGACTAAGTCTGAAATCTGGTGGATCCTCAGAAATCTAGAATCTGCATGCTAAATCCTATGGATCCAGGACCTATCTCAAACATCCTGGAAGTATATTGGTAAATATTTAAAGTATAAGAAACTCAATATCTGACTTATACTTAAACATATTTTCAATATACTTCCATTCAGGAAATGCAAAATTTGACTAAGGCAAGAAATCCAAGGGTATTGTCCAAACCCGCCCAGACTGGGCGGCTTCACAAGGTCCTCTTGGACAGTGTCTTCACCATCAGGAGAGCTTGTCCAGACAATACCCTCAAAACCGCCCAGGGAAAGTTAGGATGTTTTCACGAGTTTTTGCTGATTAAAGGGAGTTAGGAAGTGATGATGGAGTCAAAAAACTAAGATTTTGATGAAAATTCCATGCCTCACTTCTAAACCCGCCCTACCTGGGCGGCCTTGGCATGGGGTCTTGGATTCAAGGTTGTGATCACGCACTTTCTCCAGACTAAGTCTCCAAATCCGCCCTAGGAGAGAGGTTGCAAGTTTTTAAGAGCTTTTGAAGGTGAATTCCATACATTACTTCCCAACCCGCCCTACTTGGGCGGCCTCACAAGGGAGTGATGGACAATGACTCCTGCCACATCAATCTCTCCACACACTGCTCCCAAAACCGCCCTAGAGGAAAAATGGTTAAGTGTTGAGGTTTTCTTGTGCAAAACATTGAGGTATGGTGATTTGTAAGCAAGATTTTTTTGAGTTTGAGTGAAGTCAAGTGGATAATAAGCAATTTTCCAGGTGTCACTCTCCAACCCGCCTTACTTGAGCGGCTTTGGCATGTAGACATGGACAATGTCTTCATCACCTCATCAATTTTTCCAAACACTGCCTCCAATCCCGCCCTAGGAGAGATTATGCAAAATTCAAAGTGTTTCAACACAAAACATCAGAAGGTGATAAAGATTGATGGAAACTTGAAGGTTTTAGAATGATTAAGTGAGTTTTAAGATGAAAATCCAAGGGTCATGTCCAAACCCGCCCTACCTGGGCGGCCTCAGGAGGGGGTCTTGGACAATGTTGCCTGTCACATGAAATCCTCCACACATACCCTCTAAATCCGCCCAAGAAGGAAAGTGGTCAAGTTTTCAAGGTTTTCTTGCACAAGACACTAGGATATGATGAAATTCCAGTGGAAGTTTGCAAGTTAGATAGAATCAAGTGCATTTCAAAGAAGAATCCATGCATCACCTCTCAACCCGCCCTACCTGGGCGGCCTCATGAGGGAATGATGGACTCTGTCTCCTCCCACGTGAAACTCTCCACACAACACTCTCAAAACCACTCAGGGTGAAGAATGACATAAGTTGCAAGTTTGTTTGATGGATGATCAAGATCACACTCAGTAGATGAGATAATTAAGGTCATTCTAAGAGGAAGGAAGTTTGAAAGTCACTAAGTCATGGAGGTGGAAGAGGAGTGTCAAGGTTAAGGTAAAGATGTGTGCACATAGTAAAATCCTTACCACTTATCCAAACCTGCCCTTCCTAGGCGGTTTTCATCATGATGGGTGGATAACATCATGAGGAGATGAATGAGCTAAGCGAAGCAATTCATACACACTCTCAAGACTATCTTGTTAAGAAACTCTCACTTTCATTCACCTCTTTCACATCATACACTCCATACAACATTTTCAAGGCTCCTTAGCTTAGGCGGACTCCACCATGACATAAGGATAAGTCCATCAAACATTTCAGATCTGCCTTCTAACCTCGCCTAAGAATGTATAGAAATGAAACCTTACAAGGCGATAAGAACAAGGAGAAATCATGAGGAGGAAACAAGCATCAAATGAAGGTTAGAGTTGAAGAATCCAAGCCTACCCTTGAAACCCGCCCTTCCTAGGCGGCTTTAGGACCTTCACTTGGACAGAGTCATCTCCTTCACATGAAATACTCCGCCTAGACCCTTGAAATCTGCCCATCCTCTCATGGCTTTCCATTGCATTCAAAGAGGTCAAGTTATCAATGAAACAAGTGTAAAAGGTTTTAGACTATCAAAACTAAGCAAAAATCACCAAGTCATGAAAAATCCAAGCCTACCCTTCAATCCCGCCCTTGTTGGGCGGTCTTAGACCCTTCACATGGACAATGTCACCTTCCACATGAAATTGTCCACACATACCCTCCAAACCCGCCCATGCTAGGCGGCCTTGACCTCTATGCTTGGACAACTTCACCTCTTGCACAACACACTCTCTAGACATCAACCTTGAACCCGCTCAAGTAGAAGACCTATGAAGATTTGATGAAAGTTCATAAGTTGGAAGGTATAGTCCAAAGGTCACCTCTAATCCCGCCCTTCCTAGGCGGTTTTCATCATGACAAGTGGACATCATCACCCAACATCCAAGTTGTGTCTTTCAACTTCATGAGCATCTCAAGATTTCACTAAGTGTTGGGGTTGATAGAAAAGCCTTATCAAATGAAGGGAATGAATCTCAAATGAGGTGAAAATCCTTACTAGCCTCCCAATCCCGCCCATGCTGGGCGGCCTTGAGCCCTTCATCTGGATGATGTCGCCTCTTCCACAACATACTCTCCATACACACCCTCCAAACCCGCCTTGTCAAGTGACTCCCACCATCATGCATGTCTTCCACACCATTCACTCCATGCACTCACTCTAAATCCGCCCATGCTTCAAGAATTACATAGCATTCAAAGGAGGATAAACTCTCAATGAAACAAGTAAAGAACTCTTAAGTTGTCAAAACCAAGCTAAAAATGCTTAAGTGATGAAAATTCCTTACACCTCTTCCAATCCCGCCCATGCTAGGCGGTCTTGAGCACTTTGCCTGGACAATGTCATGTCATTCACAAGACACTCTCCGGATGACACCCCTAAACCCGCCCAGCCTGGGCGGATTTCACACCTTGACATGGAATTCACATCAAATAATCCATACTGTCCCTCTAAACCCGCCTAGGCACTTAGGCATGGATTTCATGCGAAAGGATATGTTTTGAAATGTCATTTTTTAATCCCACATGCATAAGTTGAATGTATTTTGTTATTGAAAATCCTTCATATCAAGTCTTAATTTGATGTGTTTCTTCTTGTAGGTGATGGAGGATCCAAAGAGGTGAATGGCAAAAGCTCATACATGAGAAGTTTGGAAGGCGCAGGAAGATTGCTCAAGTTCATCATCACCACATGGAGGAGAGCTCCAACATCAAGTTTATCTTACTTTGAAGACTTCGTAGACATCAACGCCACGCATGAGGAGTCATCATCCAGAGTTGTCTACTTCATGTACACCCATCATATGCAAGTCTACTACAAGAAGAACTCTCATCAGGCACTAGTCTACTCCATGAGCCCATGCAACTGTCCAGAGGCATGATCCTGCACAAGCACAACAACATCACAAGATGAGAGATGAGCATGATCATCAAAGCGATCCATGAGTTACATCAAGACAACAAGAAGAAAATATTCTAAGTAAAGTGAACATGAAGTGAATCACACTAGTTCATTCAAAGATGTTGAGGTGGCACGTACACATCATCAAGCCAATCGCATTCTACCATGTAAGAGGGCCCACCATAGAGATGCTCCAAAGATGCTTATCACATTGGGAAACGTGCCTTCATTGCCTCTTTCATGTTCTAAAAATAGCAAATTTTGTAACAAACTGCCTTGTTGTCTCGATCTTGGCCGTTGATTGTCAAATCAATCCTGGCCCTTCATGTAATTTATGGAGTCTATAAAAGGCTCATTCTTCTCATTTGTAAGGGAGAAGGGGATATGGGGAATAGATAGGAGATTAGAGATTAGGAGTAGAGATCAAGTAGGAGTAGAGTAGAGAGGGAGCTCTTCAAAGTCATGAAGAGAGACATGAAATTGTTGTAATGACACACTTCAAAGTAATACAAGCTCATTGTTGTTGTTTGGCATGGTGATTTTGTGGCTTTGAAATGTTAGCATGGTTTCAAGTTCTTGAATATGATGAAGATGTGTTTCCAAGTAGTTTAGATGATAAAGTAGATAGAGTTCATTGATGTAATGGATATATGCAATGATATTTGATGAATTCCCGTTGGTTCATACTTTTGATGGCTTGTCGATGGTAAGTCATCATGTAAAGTTAGCCTGAACCACATCTTGCAAATAGTTCGATTGTTGATGCTCCTTCGAGTTGCGCCAGCTGTGGGTACTTTGGAGTGTGTCAACGATATGAAAATCCTTGGTTTATCCCTTGGAGATTGCACCTATTTCATGTAGTTGTTGCTCGTCATGGCGAAGTGAAATTTGGTTTTTTTAAGGGAAATTTGTCTATCATAGCATCGTTCATCATGTCATTGTCTTTAGATTAGCCTTCTTAACTCTTGCCTTTTGCCTTTTCTTTTCATAGTTGATCAGAAGAAGTTCCATTTCACAAGGAAAGAGTAACTTATTTGAATGGAGAGATGACAATTCTACGTAAGTCCCTTTGTGACACAGCAAATCACATCACACCACCAAGGCTATTCGTTGCAAATCACGTACAAGGAACCTTGGAGCGTTCTTGTTTGATCACTTAGTTTAGCATTCGAGACGCTTTGTTCAAGAGAGGATACAACACTTGGTGTTTTATTCTAATGTTGTTGTTGTCAAGAAAACATCATCAACAAGTCCCATCCTTCTTTTTGACAAAGATAACTGGGGCACCCCATGGTGAGACACTTGGCCGGATCAAGCCTTTATCCATTAATTCCTGTAATTGTGCTTTTAACTCAACCAGCTCTAGTGTGATCATACGGTAAGGTACTTTTGAAACTAGTTTGGCCCATGGCACAAGGTCAATGGCAAAATCAAAAACTCTTCTAGGTGGTAACCCAAGTAGTTCCTTGGTAAATACATCCTGATATTCCTGGAGATAAGGGTATTTTTCAGCGAAGATTTATTTCTCCTCTTCAACTCCCAACTTTCTTTTTCTATTCTGGAAATGCTCTGTCCCTTCACTGACTGCTTCCATTTTAACTACAAACAATTTCCATCCCTTCTATTTCTTTTCAGCTGCATAGCCAAAATTTGCCGAACCTTGACTTCTTGTGGTTTCCCCTGAATCTGTATTGGATTCCCAAAATCATCTAGGCATTCCACTACCTTATCATAACAGTCGACCTTAGCCCTATGTTCATTCAACCAATTCATTCCTATGATCACATCGTAGGACCCTAAAGGTGCTACATAAAGGTTGACCTCTGTCGAGAAGTTCGGAAATTCAATCTTTGCTTCAAACAAACACTATTCTACTCGGGCTCTCGTTTGATTCGCATATTCTACCATCCATGATTTAGCCATAAACCCAGTTCTTTTAGGGAATCTTCCCAGTAACTTAGGTGATATAAAACATTCAATGGCTCCTGTATCTATTAAACTAGTTATTGGGTTTCCATAAAGCATACCTAGAGTTTCTATAGGAGCAACTTGGTACTCTACTTGCCTATTGTCAATGGCTACATGAATTTTTTGCTGGAAAACCGTTTGCTGAGGTGGTAAGGGTTTTCATTGCTGCTGTCCTTGTTGACTCTTAGAGGGGCACTGGTTCGCATAATGTTCTCCTCCATAATTAAAACATCCTCCTGGTGGTCCTCTCTTTTCAATGTTTTTATTGGTAAAATTTTCATCCTTCCGAGGATTATTATTGTTCTTTTTGAACTGATTATTCTTAAATCCTTTCTTCTTAAAACTCTGCTGACTCTGGTCCCACTTATTTCTGTTATGCTTTCTATCTCTGAAAGAATCATCTTTCTTTAACCTCTGCTCTTGCCGAACAGCTTTCTCATAAGCTTCATCCATAGTTCGAGGTGCCAAAACATCCACTGGACCCCCAATACGATTGTATAACCCCATAATGAACTTTCGTACTCGAAAGTTTTAATCTTGTCGATACCGTGGAACATACTTGAGGAGTCGGGTATATTTTTCCCAATACTCGTTAACAGTTAGGAGTACCTGTCTGAGGTTTTCAAAATCCATCAATTTTTGATCATAAAATAACTGGGGCAGCCATCTTTGGCGGAATGTCTTTACGAATTGCTCCCAAGACACATCAGCTACTGCTAATCCCATTTCAGCCCTCTTGTTTTCCCACCATGTGGCAGCTTCTCTTGCCAACTAGTATGCTGCCCATGCTGCTTTTGAGTTATCAGAATAATCTCGAAGTTCGAAATACTTATCCATTTCAGTTAACCATGCCTCTGTGGCATCTCCCGAAGTAGAACCTTTGAATTTAAGAGGTTTAATCTTTTTCATGTCCTTAGCTAATTCATCAGCCAATCTGCTCTTCTTGAGTCCTAGGCTTAGGGTTCTTGAATTATCTTCATGTTGATCACTACGATTTTCAAACCCTTCTTCTTTTGTCTCAGATTGCCCTTCCATCCTTATTTCTAGATGGGTTAATCTGTCCTGAGTTGTTTTCATCATGTTTAAGATCCAGTTTATCCATGTGTCCATTGTTCTATTCTTCACTAAACTCATTTCCGGAATATTCCATTCCAATGAAGTTCCTGAAGAAATTTAAGAGTTTTAATTAGTTTTAGGGTTGTGAGTTATTGTTATCTAGTGGTTCTCCACTGTATTTAAGGATTCTTCCTTTGCATAAAGAAAACAATCATTTGAAACTCATAATAAGTGCAAATAGTACAAAATTTTCATGTGTTAATAAAGAACGATTATCACTTCCTGTGATAATTACAAAATTTCTATCACTTCTTGTGATAAATTTTATGGTAATAAAAAGATAATCATCACTTTCTGTGATCAGTTTTCTGAATCATCTTCATTATCAGTGACAGGTTCCTCCTGATCACTAAATTCTGAATAGGGTATAAGTTTATATCCAGGAGTTGGAACTCGATCTCCCTTAGATGTTTCTGGTTTAGTTTGATTTTCAGTTTTGGTCTTATTTGCTTCAGCAATTATGGCAGACTTTACTTTCTCTTTTCTTGAGATTGTCCATTTCTTTCTTTCCCTTCGAAGTCTTTGCAAAGCTTCGGCTATTGTCTCCAAATCTGCTGGAGGTGAACAACTTGAGTAATCATACAATAGTCGGATCTTCCATAGTCGGCAGGATATAGGGTCTTGGACATTTTTCCGGGGTGTTTGTCTTATCAAAACCATCCTGAAGAGAAATTATTAACTATTTACAATGTTCTAAGCATTATGAGCCCCAAAGTTCAGTGTAGAACCTGGTAGCTCTGATACCATATGTTACACCTCTAATTTAAGAAAAATAATAAAAATAATTTGTCTCATAACAGAATTTCAGCAGAAAGATTAACTAACCAATAAGAAATAACATCGAATGCAATAAAGTTCTGAATCACAGCTAACTAACTTTTTAGCTGAAATGAACTTTCCAACAGAGGACTTGTAACTAAATAATTTAACTAACTTTCTTCAATGAAAATTCAAATATTTAAGAAAGAAAAGAGATTAAGAAAAGTACAACTTGAGTAGCTTCTTGCTGATTTGTTGGTAGATCTTCTTCTGGATTGTTTTTGAGAAAAAGAGATATCAACAAGGGTTTTATCCACCCAACCTAAACCAACTGGTCTCCCGTGCTTCTTCATTTGAAAAAACCCGACCCTTCACGAGAGTAATAACAGGAATCCATTAACAACAATGTGCCTCTATGGTTGGTGTCAAGACCTATACCTCCTGATCGATCTTTCCCTATAGGTACCTCCTAACTGGAAAGATCATTCTGACCAGTGGTATATCTGGTACTTGATCGCTAACTGATTCCTATCTGCATCGTAACCTTGGCCAAGGATTTTCTAGTATATTTATATATATACATATATCTAACACTACTGTGTCGTCAGCCTTCACTCTTGCTCGGCATTATTGTTAATTTAATACTTTCTTCTTTTCTTTTGGATTGCAGGTTTACACATAGCATCGTATATCTTACTTGCCAACTTTTGTTTACATAAAAGAAACAAAACAACAACACATAGATGGGAATCTGACCTTAGGAATATAACGGATTCTTATTTTCAGAATATAATAATACCCAGGCTGGTAGTAACAACAAGGAAATTCTTTAAACATATATATATATATATGCGTATATATATATGTCTTGATTGCATACCATACAAGGATCATATAATAAAAGTGTCTCGATGGAAGTATACTTAGAAACAAAAATAAAGAAGCCACGAACGCTGATCTCAATTAATTGAATTCGAAAGTTCAGAATTCCTTTCATGCAATAGATAATACCATTACTAAGATCAATGAGCTCTTATCGAACTGCTCTAAAGATTTAAGAACTTGCCTGATAATATTTTGTAAGCTGAAATGGTTGACTACGGCTGATATATTCAGCGATGTTGATAACACGGACTGCTAGATGAAAGCACGACTCAATGACTCTTTACAGAGAAAAACGCAGACAGTATACCTGAAGAAAAAATAATGGAGCCTTCCCAAGAATTACAACTTGAACCTTTTCTTTCAGAATGAAACAGGCATCTGAATGTTTTTTCTACTCTCCTATATGAAGGAAGAAACATGCACGCTAAGAAGGAATAATTGCTCAAAATAGGACTGCTCCACGTAGTGGAAAGAAAGAGGAGTTACAAAACAAGACTCAACTCATACACATCAAGCGCTCCAAAGGTAAGACTCAAGTAATAATTTTTAAAACAAAAGAGAAATCTTTTTCTTTATTTTAATATATCTATATATATAAATATCTACTCATATGCCTTGGCCAAGGCTACGATAACTTTAGGTTTTTGGCTAAATTATTGTTAATTGATTCCGGTTATTATCCTCTCTTTGTTGATACCCATTTTTCTTAGTCACCTGTTTTGTCCTGCAACCACTTAGACAATTAGGAAAGTTAAATCATTTCCATGGTACAATAATAATCAATATCTTTTTCATCAATCCATTTCATATAATAAAATATTTGCAATTAAAGAATAAATCATCGTATACACTTTCAACGAACATTTTCACATTCATATGAAAAACGGATGTTCTCAACTAACAACATAATTAATATTTAATTGTTTAAACAAAAAGGGATGTAATAGTGATTGTCAAAATATTAATAAAATATTGTCATCACTTTGGATCATGAGCCAACGGCTATGTTGAGGATGAATAAAAGTGCATAAAATAAGGATTTCAAATGCCAAGGTGATGCCGCTCAAGGAGAAGGAAGAATTTCATTAAATAATATTTGTTTTATTGATGTGGATCGTCGCCCAAGTCAAGGAAAGAGGTTTTTTTATGATAAAATATCATTTCATATTGGCCGCCGCCCATGGTGAATTCATTTAAAAATGCAAGGAAAGTCGTTTTTGCTCAAGGCGTGGAAATTAGAGGTGAAATTTATTTAATAAAATCAAGGTTGATTTTAAATGTTGATTTTCATTGATCCAATGCATTTAAAATTGTTCAAGAGAAAGGCATTTCATTGGTGGACTTCAAAACACTTGCAAATTGGAGCTAATTGGGTTGACCAACCAAAGAGGAGGATAAATAGAGGAGTTTTTACCATCAATTTACAACTATTGATTCCTTTGGCTTATATTGAGGAGTTTGAAGGATATTTGCATTGAATTTGAAGTTATTGTTTATCATGGAAGACTACCAAGGGTTCTTAGACATCATTCTATTGAAGATCTTGAAGGTTTAAGGCATTTGGAACATCATTCAAACAAATTGTGGCATTTAGGAACCCATCGCTTGGCATTAGAGGTCTCATTTTGCATGTTTTGGGCTTCATTCACATTTCTGGACACTTTGATCACCTACAGCAGTCATATCAGCAGCAGATACAGTGATATCAGACATTTGTTTGGGCTCATACAAGGCTGTAACAGTGCTACATTGTCATATTGATCATTCCACATTGAAGTGGCATTGATATGTTAGGGTTTTAAGGCACTTTGTTGTTCATTTTCATGATGTATTGAAGTCTGATATAAATCAGTCCCAGACTGTCATATAGAACAGCCAATAACTATTTGTATTCATCATCTTTGAAGTCAATAATAAAGCATTGGAGATTCGGCATTCAATTGTTCATGTGTTTATTGATATTATTTAGTATTTGGAGTTGATTGTTTGAAGTAAATTAAGGCAAAAATTTCAGTTATATTAAGTAGGGTATTTTACAGGTTCTCTTGGTACAACCAAGTGTGGGTCAAGGATGAAGACCAATACAAAACTATGTTCACCACCAAGTAGGGGACTTATGCATATCGAAAGATCCATCCGGGTTTCCAATGCCGGTGCAACCTTCCAAAGGGCTATGGATATTGCATTTGAGGATCTCATTAATAAAATCATCTTGATTTATTTGGATGATCTGACTGTTTTCTCTAAGAATAAAGAGGATCATTCATGCATTTGAACAAAGTCTATGAGAAATGCAAAGAATTTGGGATCTCTTTGAACCCAAAGAAATCAGTTTTTGCTGTCCCTGAAGGCAAATTGCTGGGACATAATGTCTCTAAACAGGGTATCAAAATAGATTCTGAAAGAGTGAAGGCTAACCTTGAGCTTTCTCTTCCATAGCACACTAAAGCATTGCAATCCTTTTTGGGAAGGATTATCATAAAATTTATAAATCTATTTCTAACTTTGTGGGGTTGTGTCTCTAAACAGGGCATCAAAATAGACTCTGAAAGAGTGAAGGCTAACCTTGAGCTTTCTCTTCCATAGCACACTAAAGCATTGAAATCCTTTCTGGGAAGGATAGTCATAAAATTTATAAATCTATTTCTAACTTTGTGGAGTTGGTAAGATCCATTACTTTCATGTTGAAAAAAGACCAAGTTTTAGGTGGACAGCAAAGGAAAAAGGCCTTTGAGCAGATAAAGTAGACTATTGTAGAAGCTCTTGTCTTGGTGAATCCTGACTTCAGCAAAAATTTTGTTATCTATGCATATGGTGGAGAATATAGCATTGCAACTGTCCTCATATATTCTATTGCTTTTTTAGCTAAACTCTCAAGGATTATGAGGTAAACTATTGTAATATCCCCTTTAAGATTTTTTTTTGGAAATATTTGATATTTTTGTATTTTGTGTTTATGGAAAACAACTGGAAACAAACTGAAAGTAAATGCTGAAATTAATTACTGGAACTGAATTTAAATCCTAGCTATATATGAAGTCTAACGATATGTATTTTTCTTTGAATTTTATTAGCTTAACTGGAAACAGAATATATAGCTGTCACCCTAACTACACTAATCAGCACCAAGGAAATTTCAGGATTTGATAGATAATCATAAGCGATAATGAACTGAAATTCAGATTCTAAACTGGGCTGAAAACAGTTATAAATTCAGAATTAATTTAAGTTTCAGATCAGCGATTTAGTCATAACCCAGATCTAGAGAAAATTTGGCGAAATAATTTTATAATAATAACAGTGATAACAGGAATCCGCCCAGCAATAAATACTTCGTAAGCAGCCAGCAATATGTAGATTTATTTGCAAATTGGTTGATTAATTTAAGTCGCAGCACACATAGATCTTCCACAATTTTATTAATTGCAATTTAAGCTATTGACCCAGATTGCAGCAATAGATAACTATCAGCCAGGCCCAAGCATCTAATGTAAATGGAAATTGGCGCAGACTTAAAAAATATGCAACATACAACTGACCGTACGACACAACAATAATGGCAGTGGTTACAGCTGAAGGGCGCAATAGCTAGATTCACCTTACAATTCAGATTTTGCACAAAGAGTTGTTCACATTGGTGCTCAAATTGGCCTGAATATTTGCAACCAGCAAGTAGAGTAGAATTGAGGGTTTCTGTCCCCAATTCAAAATGTCTCCAAGAGGGTTTCCATCCTCGAGAAAATGCTGCCAAGGGTTTCTGTCCTCATGAGCTTGAAAACTGAAAATTTAATTTTATCAAGATGAGCTTCCCCTCATAATCCATGGGAGGCAACTTTGTCGAAGGAGTGATGTGCTGTCCAAATGCCCTCTTGAGGCATGAAACATGGAAGACATTATGGATCCTATTGTGTTTGGGCAACTCCAACTTGCAGGCGACCTTGCCCACTCTCCCCACTATCTTGTAAGGCCCGTAGAACTTGGGTTTGAGCTTTTCGAGGCCATTTTCTTGATGGAAGACTGCTTGTATAGATGCAACCTTAGGAACACCAAATCTCCCACCTCAAATGTCCTCTCCGTGCAGTTCTGATCGGCGTAAAAAGCTTTTGCGTGTTTTGTGCTTGTTGAAGATGATCCTTGAGTGACTTCAATATGTCTTGGCTATGCTTGACCAAGTCACTAGTAGCTGGTACCCTGCTATCTACAAACCATAGTTTAAAAACTCGGACTCGGCAATTACTTGGCTGACCCAAATATTTTGAGAACTCAGGACTCGGCTGACCCAAATTTTTTGAAAACTTGGGACTGGACAAAAACTTGGCAAATTTATCAAACATTAAAAAATACATTAATTTTTAAAATTATACTTTAAAAACATGCATATTACTGAATTTATGGACCATATTACTAATTTTCTTCATAAATAAATCAAAATTAGAGTTGAATACACGTCATAGACCAAAATACAAAAAAAAGAGTTTAAAGTTTCAATATATATGTTAATATTATTTATTTTTAACATGTTCTTAATATTTATTATTTTTAATATTATTTTATTTTATTTATATATAATATTACTTTTATATATATATATATATTAATTAATTATTTTATTGATATAAAAAAATGAAAAAACAAGTTTAAAGTTTCAATACATATATAAATTTTTAATATGTTCTTAATATTATTTATTTATATTATGTATATATATATTTTTAATATTATTTTATATATTAATTATTTATTTTATTAATATAAAAACAAAAAACAAGTTCAAAGTTTCAATACTTATATATTTTAATATATTATTAATATTATTTGGTTATATTATGTTTTATATATTTTTAATATTATTTTATATGATTTATAAAATTATATATAATATATTATTTTTATTTATATATATTAATTATTTATTTTATTAACACACACATGCGCTCACACACACACATATATAAAATTAAAAACATCATCATACTTAAATTTTAATTAGGCTCTTGATTTGCTTGGGGATGTTTGTTACCATGGGTGAAAATATTCCAAGCCACCCAAAATAGGCAGTGAAAAAATGTACAGCAAATTCATCACATTTAATTTTAAACTGAATTTTCATCCCATAAATAACAAAACTCTAAGAAGCCGAACATATTTGTAGCTCAGATTCAATACGGAGAATCTTCACAACAAAATATCAAGTTTCAAAATTGTGAAACACCCTTTTATACTTGATTTTCAACGAGTTTTTGGTCATTAAGCAAGTCGATGCGATTTATGGGGGTTAATCACGAGTTTTACTAGAAAAAATTGCAATGATTTAACTTGTTAACTGGGTTGTGAGTTATTGATTCAATAACTCGCATGGGGTTTTTGATGACAAGTACTCGCTGATTTTTTAATCTATGCTACAAACACAAAATCAACAAACGTGAGAACATCATATCCATAAAGTGCCATAAATGGAGACATACTTGTGGACATGGTAGGAAGTGTTGTAGCAGTATTCTCCCAAATGCAACTATTTGACCCATGTTGTTTGTTGATTAGAAACATACTTAAATAACCTTCAACCCATTTGTTCACAATTCTATTTGTCCATCGGTTTGAGGGTGATAGCTTGTGCTCAGAGTAACTTTTGTACCTATCAACTAAAATAATTCTTGCCAAAATGCACTAAGGAATCTCCTATCTCTGTCATTTACAATGTTATTAGGTAAACCATGTAATCTGAACACTGTTGGTTCTCAAAATAGCAAATCCAAAACTCTAGTGTTTCCTAATCTCCTAGGCCAGGGGTGTCATCAAGGAGACAGAAAAGAGACTCTTCAATAAGCAGAGGACGATTAAGGGCCAAGTGATAGGAGTGGGTAATCTCGTCTTCTCTTTAAGCTCAGCTAAACTTAGGAGGGTGTTCCTAGAGGTATCCCTCAACAGGGATTGATTGCAACACAAATTATATGAAATGATAACACAACAGTAGTACCCAGATTGTAGTTTTGATCCCAACGGTTGTCACTAGATCATAAAATAACCTATTGCACTAAAAACCTCTCTTAAAGCTGATGACGGTATCTTTGAAACGATACAAGATGCAGGTATGCATATTTGGTCCAATAAGGTTAGAACTTGGTTGGTTTGCTAGAGATATTCCCTGGTTAAAATGCAGAACCAAAATGATGCATACATATTAGGACCTATTCCTATTCCACAATTGAAAGATGTTCATTTTATAAGGTTGTGGGTGATCAAACATTTCCCAGACTGGTGCCTCTCCAGTGGGCTACAGAGTCTCTAGTTTCTCAAAGGAAAACAACAATACAGAAAGTATGAAAGCCTTTCTAAATACTTAGATGCATAAAAATGTGATAACCAACAATGAATATACTTATTAATCCTTTATTATACTGCATTTATCCACACATAACACAAAAATGATCACTACAAAACATGCAATGTTTTAAGAAGCTGTTACATGCATCAAATCTGTAGTTGCAGTCATACCACAAAACATGGCAAGACGAAACCCTAGCTGCGATTTAAGGATTTCCCTGAAAAATACATATAATACAGGAGAAGTTCATACGCTGATATCAATTACACCTATACATTCTTCATATATTTTTTATCATTGTCCTCCTGAAAATTTGGAAACAACATTCTTTGCAAACCTAGAAAGCTTTTGCACTTTTGGCGTCTGGAAAACTGCAAGAATCCCCCCCAAAAAAATGAAAATATGAGCCAATATATATACTTCGCTCAAAGTCTACCCTAATCTGCATTGAATGAGGTCGTGGTTGTTAGATGTTTCCCACCTAGAAAGAGGGGCATTAACTGCGTGTGGGTACAAGAGGTAGTTGGGAGAAGCCACCAATTGCATATATGGCGCCTTGAGGAGAGTAGTTGGAGGTAGGTGAGACATATAGGTGTAGTTGGACGTTTGGACGCATCAATTGGGCTTCGTTTTTGCCTTGGTGCCTATTTCCTATGTTTCCAGGCCTTTTTTAGACGATGTTGGAGGACAGATGCTTAATCAAAACCAAGTCGGGGGTTCCAGTGGTTCCTGGAACCATCGAAACCACCGACGTCTTATCTTTGTCACCTTTTTCTTTTTATTCACTTTCCTTTTATTTCTCCTTTGTTCCCTCCTGTCATTGGTTCATTGACCACCAAGAACACTCCACTTCCATCTCTTTCTTTTCTCTTCTTCAACTTCCTTCATTTCTCTGCATTCCCCTTTATCTTCTCGTCTTCTGCCTCTTTCTCTCTTTGTTCCTTCTGGTCGGCGATTTCCCAACCACCAGGAACCATGGAACTTCTTTCTTTATTCTCATCGCCATCTTGTCTTCTTTCTTCGTCGAGGCATAGGGCGAGATTAGGAACCGAGAATCAAGTTGGAGGTTCCAGTGGTTCTGGGAACCATCAAGAACTCCGACATCTTCTTCCTTCTTCACATGTTCACTTTGCCTTCATCTCTTTTCTTTTTCTTTGTCCCTTGTCTTTTGTTCCGTTTTGTAGGAGGGTTGGGGTGAAGAGGAACTTCAGAACCATGTCGGGGGTTCTGATGGTTCCACTAACAAGTTCCCAATCCACTTTACTTTTCTTCGCACAGTGTCAGGGTTTCGGGGCCCGATAGGAACCTAGGAACCTTGTCGAGGGTTCCGGTGGTTCCGGGAACCACCAACAAGTTCTTGGCAGGCCCAAAGTGCTAAAAAAGGCCATACTTAACAAATTTTAGGATTTTTGAGGAATTTCTAAGGCATTAAAGCAAGGCAAGACACAGGGGGCACACTTGGGATTTTCATGGATTTTTAACAAGCTTTTGGGGGATACAGATTTGGGTAGCAACACTGGCTTTGGTTGGGGACGTGTGCCTTTTGCAGGCACAATGAGGATCCAGTTATCTCCAGGAGCAGACCAAAATGCCAAAAAGGGATGAGGAGGGCGGGGATAAAACACAAGGCACTTATGTACATGAACATCTATAGCCAATGACATGGAGGTATGGCTGCAACAAAACTTATGAACATAAGCAAGTCAGACCTTGCAAGGGAGATCCATAGCACAAAGCCATGGACAAGCTGCTGCAAATCACTTACCTCTGTCAAAACCTAGCTTGAAGAAGGAACTTGGTATCCTTAGGCTGGAATTGTATCCATCTCCAAGCAGCAACAAAAGAGGCCTCTTGCAAGCATGTGCAAGCAAACTGTAATTTTTCAGGTCATCATGCTGGAAGTGGAAGTGACTGCCATCAAGACATGGCAACCACGAAAAATAAGAATCACCATCATGCTGGCTCACATAACAAATTTCTCTCTCAAGCTCCTTGGTATCATGATGTATATCCGGATCCACACACAAATTAGCATGAACAAAAACATCCTCATGAACACCAAGCCTAAGTGGATCCAATTCAAATGCAACCTAAAGCTGGGCAATATCATCTGATTGTTCAAGCTCTTGCAACCCAGCTGCACCACAAATGCTGATGTATTCTCCCATAATTGAATCAAAGACTTGATTCAAATCCAACTCATCTCCATCAGCATACAATTCATAAATTTGAGGCACCCCATGTGAAGACTTACCATCTTCAAATCGCCTCACTGTTTTGGGCTCCTTGTAAGATCCCTAATCAGATCTGCCCTAAATTTCTGAATTTTATCTTTCAAACCCTAGGTCTGAAATCTGATTTTTCTGTTTCTGAATTTTAAATGGTTTTGGACAGCGAACAAATGTATGCCAATTGCTCAAGTAAACATGCCAATTATGTACCCTTATGAAGATAACATCAACCATGAATTCTACCACATAATATGACCATTCAAATGCAAAACAAATGACATATAATTTTGATTTCTGAGTATAAATGACTGCTGCTATAAATCAGATTATTCGGAATGGAAATTACATCAAGTTTAATGGCTCAAACATGCCCAAACATAACCCAGATCTCTGCTGTTACCAATCAGACCTTTATATTGACAAATAAAGGCTCATACATACCAAAAATGATGGAGAATGGTGACTTCACTCAAACCCTAGATGGACGAACTTGGTTTGGCACTTGATCATGCATCCATGAACTCCAAAATGAACCACGAATCCTCCTCAAACCCTCCAAGATAGGTGGTGCTCCCAGCAGATGGAAAATGACGTGCAAAGGAAGGGCGGTGGCTAGCGTTTGATCCACAAATGCTTCCAAAACATGAAATCTCCCTCCTTGAAGTTGGCGCTCAATCTAGGGTAAAACCCTAACAATATTCTTCAATTAAATACCTCAAAGATGGCGATCCAATCTGATCTAAAAATCTGAATTTAACCTTCAACTTCCAAAATTGTATTTGGCCACAAATATCACAATTTTGGCCCTAGGTCTTCTCCTCTTCAAATCTGCAGAAATAGATGTCTTTGAAGCTCAATCTTCTTCTCCAAATCGCTAATGTGAACTCCGTATGAATCCACCTCCAAGATGGAATTGGGTTTTCGTCCAATCCACCAATATTCCTAAGGGTTTTCATCCTTGGAATATGCTGAACCTAAGTTGCAGCCACAAGAGAAAATCTCCAATGAAAATGAATGATGATAATGACTTGGTTTTTGCCTTCTTTTATAGCCACCAAATAACCTCCACCTTGGCCGATCTCCCTTTTGGCAATTCACTTTATTTTATCCTCCTTTTTGGCCGACCTCCCTCTAGGCAATTCACTTTATTTTATTTATCAAGTGGTCCACTTAAATAATAAAGTCATTTCACATTACAAATAGGTCCAGCCTAATTAAGTAAATATAAATAATCCAAAAGTGACTTAGGATTACTTAGTATATAACTAATTAGATTATTCCCTTGCACTTCCGACTTAGCCTACGGGAAAAAAATAGGCTAGCCGACTCCATTGGGTGATCACTTATAAAAAGCAGACATTACAATCCTCCCTTCCCAGAATTGCTTGCCCTCAAGCAATTGCAAACCTGGATGCTACAAAATATGTTCACCTTCCCAAGTAGCATCCTCAAGGGGCAAGTCACTCCATCTAACCAAATATTCCTTGATCACCCTACCCCTCAACCTGCACTCCCTAACATTGAGTATAACATCAGGAACAAGCATGAGTTTCCCCTCTTCATCCAATGGTGGAAGCTCTGGAGAAGATGAAATGTGCTGCCCAATTGCCCTTTTGAGGCAAGATACATGAAATACATTATAAATTCAGCTACGCTCAGGCAACTCCAATTCATATGCAACCTCTCCAACTCTCCTCACAATCCTGTAGGGGCCATAGAACCGAGATTTTAGTTTTTTTGCACCACTCTTCTTCAGTGTAGACTGTCGGTATGGTTGTAGGCACAAGAAAACTAGATCACCAACCTCAAATGTCCTCTCCAGCCCGTGCCTATCTACATACATCTTCTGCTAATTCTGTGCATGCTGTAGATTTTCCTTAAGTGCCTTAAGGATATCCTGGCTATCCTGCATCATCTCTCTAGCTTTGAGAGCTCTGCCGTCATCAAATGCTAAGTCTACAAAAGACATAGCGTCAGAACTGTTGGTTCCTGTTGTGACCTAATCACACATCGCCCCATTGCAAATGGGGAGCCCCTCTTTTTTTGCTTCCTGTCGTCGTAGGGTGTTTGGTCAAGCTTCATGTCATGAGTCTTGGGTAGTATCAAGCATTAGATCAACTCTCCTCCATAAATTGGACAATGTTTCTCTTGGACAACATGAAATGTATCAAGTGATTCAATCAGGGAGCAAGTGAAGGCAAAGCATGTCTTGAACTCTTGAAATTGACTAAGTCTAGAATCCTGATGTTCTGAGATCTTGAAAATTGACCAAGTCTGAAATCTGGTGGATCCTCAAAAATCTAGAATTTGCATGTTAAATCTTATGGATCCAGGACCTATCTCAAACATCCTGGAAGTATATTTCAAAATATTTAAAGTATAGGAAATTCAATTTCTTAAATATATTTTTAAATATACTTCCACCTGGGATACTAAAAAAAATGGCTAAGTCAAAAAGTTGAAACCTTGAGCAGAAATTTCTCATGAGCATTCAGTATGCGCCCAAGGAAAATGGGAAATTTCTTGTACATAGTCAGAATGCGCCCTAGGAGGAGACTGAATGCATTCATGCAATATGTGCCCAAGTCAGATATTTTCAACATTTCAAGTTAAAGCTTTGCCTAAGGCAAGAGATAAGGAAAGTGACATTTGAAGAAGCCTAAGTGCCAAAGTGAGGAGCGCAAATTTCCTCTACACATTCAATATGCGCTCCAAATGAGGGAAGATCCACACTAGGACATCATATTTTCCTTTGGGAATTTGCAATCTTGATCTTAGAAAAGTCCTCTGAAACTTAGAGAAAATCATCCACAAAGACTTAGGAAAATTTTGCAAAGAGTTACAAGTTGCCAAATGCAAAATGGGGAAACTGAATACACCCTTTCACTATGCGCTCAAGGCAAAGTGTGGAAACTAAATGCTCACATTCAAAACCCGCCCTAGGAACTTGATGATCATTTTGAGCAAGGAAAAGTTGTAAGTTTGAGAAATTTGCAAAGAAGAATTCACATACTTGGAAAATTGAAAGTTCAGGATGCCTAGGAGCGCAAATTTCCTCTACACATTCAATATGCGCCCTGAAAGAGGAATCAACACTTAGAAAATTTCATGCCTAAGTGAGGAGAGCGGAAATTTCCTCTCCTTGTTCAAGATGCGCCCTAGGACAAGACATCCAATGCCAAAAGGTGGAAATTTCTCATGATAGTGAAATATGCGCTCAACTAAAGAATGATATTTTTCATGCACAGGAAATTCGCTTGATTCATGGTTGCTAAGTGTCTGAGCCAAAGAGTGAAAGGAATTGGAGCTTGACAAAAACAATTTTAAGTATGGAGGGCGGAAATTTCCTACCAATGTTCAATATGCGCCCAAGACTATCTTTAACATTGTGATCATAAGGCATTTGAATTTAAAATTGTCTAAGGCATTTGAGAGTTGAGAGGTGTAAGGGCAGAAATTTGACATCCACATTCAGTATGCGCCCTAACAAAAGGTAACATGATCCTTGTAAAAATGTTAAGTCATTCAAACTTCAAGGAGAATTCGCCACAAGAGAAGATTTTAAAAGAGAAAAATCTAAGTAAAAGTGCAAAGTTCTCATGAACATGCATAATCCGCCCATAATGGTTTGAGATAGAAACAGTGGAATGCCATTTTCCTTGGACAAATTCATGAAAATGCATGTAAAATTATGAGCAATTGCTTGAGAAGGTTGAAACAAATGAGAAGTTTGAAATAACTAAGTGTCAAGGTCGGAGATTTCTCATGCACAAGCACAATGCGCTCTAAGGAAAAGATGGAAAATCCTCGTCAACGAGGAATTTGCGTTCATGTCGAGGAAAGTTCTCATTGACAAGCACAATGCGCCCTTGCAAAGTACTTTCATGAAGATCCAATGCCTACAACTTGAAATTTCACTAAGGAACAAGTAAATGACCAAAGGAATGCAAATGAGAAATCAAGTTGCAAAATGGAGGAAAATCCTCATCAACAAGGATTATGCGCCCAAGATCAAAACTTAAAAATTTGACTAAGTATGATAAATACAAAAGTGACGAAATTCTTCATCAATGAGAAATTTGCGCTCTAGGGTGAAAGGAAAATTTGGCAAAGAAAATCATGATTGTTGTAAGGATTATCATCTTGAAACTTCATTCTACGAAGCATTGGATAGCATATTGAAGATTGTTTGACTTAGAAAATTTGCAAATTCAAAATGGGGAAATTGTTCATTAATGAACAATTTGCGCCCTAGGAAGAAGTGAATTCTTTGGCATAAAAATTGAAGTGACACTCCCAATTTGCATGAAGATAACTTCTTGAGACACTTCAAACTTATGAACGATACAATGAAGTAATTTATCAAGGGTTGAACGAAAATGGTGATGACATGGAGGAAAATGTTCACACATGAACAATATGCGCCCTTATTGAAGGTCTTCCCTTTGGAGTGAAGGTGATAAAACATTGATTGCCTTAGACAAATTCATAAGAATACATCAAAGAAGATGGCAAATTGCTTGCAAAAGTTGGAAGAAACGCGAAAGTTTGATGAAGTGCCAAGGTACTAAAACGCGCAAAATGTTCATTAGCATGCAAAATCCGCCCTGCAAAGGCGCAAAATGTTCATAAGTGTGCAAAATCCGGCCATTTTGTCAAGAAGAAAATCTGCTCCACGAATATCCAAGTCGGCCAAAAAGAAGAGAGTTAAAGTTTTTTATCATTGCCCAATAGCAGGCCGACCTACCTAGGAAGAGGGGATTGAAATGCTATATAAAAGAGACCGAACTCCCATTTTTTTTCACATTAAATTCAATCTTAAAAAATCAGAAACGCAGAGCAGACCTGAGCGAGTGAGCAGAAATATTCAAGCAAAAGATCAAGTTATCAATAAATCAAGTCAATGTTTCCATTTTCATAAATTTTATCAGATTTACAAACTTGATTTCTTTGTTCTTCTAAGGCAAAGTAGGTAAGAGTTACTTTATTTATCCCACATTCACTAAGCTTTTGAAATTGTCATCATCTTATTCATTTATCAAGCATTGAGTTGAGATACTAATTTAAGGTGTTTGTAGGTGATGAAGATTTTGCAAAGGAGAATGACGAAGAGGTAGCACGTGAGGAAGTTTGGAGGGAGAAAGGTGTCATAAGTGATCAAGCTCCGAGCATTGCACTTCATCAAGAGTATATCAAGATCACCACACTTCGAAGAAGGCTTCATTTCCGGAGGAGGAACACCACTTCACCTTGCACGCTTCATGATCCGGGAAGTTCAAGAGCCAGGTCCCACTTCCACATTCCAGAGTCATCCATTTCATGTGCTAGAAAGATCAAGAGAAAGCATCATGCAATCTACTCCAAGAAGTCATGAACAAAGATATCTCCTACTTTCATCAACAAGCCTGAATGAAGGAATCCTGCAAGAACAACATCACATGAGAAGAGAAGTGAGCAAGTACATCATTACACTAAGGCATAAAAGACAACAAGGAAAGTTTGACAAAATTCCCAAATTTGCAAGTTCGAAAGATGCAAAGTTCCAGAGTTGAAAATCCAAAATCAAAAGACTACTTCAAAAGGTCCATAATTTGGGAAAGTATTCCAAGCAATGTGAACGTGATGAAAATCAAACTAGTTCGCTCAACGCTGAAGTGGCATGCACTCATCAGACCAATCACAGCTCGCCACATCATCAATCCAAGTTCAATGTACCTACAACAAGCAAGAGGCTAAAGAGGGCGCCCACCTTGAGATGCTCCAAAGATGCTTTATTCTTCCTTATCATCTTGGAAAGCATGCCTTTGTTCCCTCTTTCATGTTCTAAAAATAGCAAGTTGTTGTAACTACCTTGTGTTGTCCAAATCTTGGCCATTGATTCCAAAATCAATCTGGGCCCTTCATTGTAATTCTTGAGCTATATATAAAGCTCACTTCTCTCATTTGTAAGAGGAGGATTTCTTAGAAAGTAGAGTACGAGTAAAGTAGAGGAAGCTCTTCTAAGTTGTTGGAGAGAACTCATGAAATTGTTGTAATCACTTCCAAGACTAATGCATTTCTCATTGAAGCTTGGTGACAATTGTGTTGTGTTGGAATGTCGCATGGTTTCTTATTTCTTGAAGATGATGGAGATGTGTTTCCAAGTAGCTTAGATAGTAGATTAGAAGTTCATTGATGTAATGAGCTTATGTTCAGATATTTGATGAATTCCTTTTTGGTTCATACTTTTCATGATTTGTCGAAGACAAGTCATTTTGCAAAGTTAGCCTGAACCACATTTGCTTTAATTCGATTGTGAATATTTGTTCAAATTGTGCCAGCTGTGGGTATTTGGATGAATGTTTACAATATGAAAATCATATGATTACCTTTGGAGATTGCACCTGCTTCGTGTAATTGTTGGTTCTCATGGTGAAGTGAAGCTAGGTTTTGGAAGGGAATTTGTCTATTGTAGCATTGTTCATTATTTCATTGTCCTTAGATTAGCCTTCTTAACCCTTTCCTTCTGATATTTCTTTTAAGTTTGATTGGAGACGTTCCATTCATTCACATCCAAGGAGCAAGGAATTTCATCCATGTTCGTGAAGGAGGAATTCAGCGTAAGTCTTTTTGTGATTACCAGCAAGATCACATTTATTCACTGAGTCTATCCATGCATAAGTCAAGACCTGACATCAAAGGAACCTTGGAGCGTTCTTGTTTGATCATAATTCAGCATTCAGGAAGCTTTGATTAAGAGAGGATAGGATACTTTGTATTTTTTTCTATTGTTGTGTTGTCACAAAAACATCATCAACAGTGCCCAAAATAGCTGCAACCCAAAACTCAAACATTCCTAAATCACCTAGGCCAGGGATTGTCGTCAAAGTGATAGGAAGAGGTTTATCAACAAGTTGAGGGGGATTTTGGCCAACTACGGGAGAGGGTAAACTCCTCTACTCTTTGAGCTCAGCTTAAACTCTGGAGGGATATTCCAAGGGGTATTATACCTAAATAGGTATTAAAATCAAACCAAATGAACAACTAAAAATATTAACAACCAAACCCAAATTGCTCTATTAGCTCCAAATCTGTCACTGAACTAAGAAAAGTTGGTTGTTGTAAGACCCCTATATAGTTGATAGTGGCAATCCTACACAATGAGGATGCATTAAGACTACTTCTACTTCTAAAGATAGGATGTATTGTTTTTCTTTTCAAGATGGGTGATCTAAGGCTACTCAGACTAGTGCCTATCCATTGGGCTGCATAGTCTAATATTAAACATAGCAAAACAACCACACAGAAACGTATAACTGCCTGTTTGATAAATCAAATGCAAGGAAATCAATACTGAATCACTGAGAATACTTAAGAATCCAACACCATGCCATGTTCTTTCTCATGTAATATTGAAAAGATCATTTACAAAGTCTTGAAAATGAATTAAGAACTGTCACGTTCATTCAAATCAATGCTTACATTCATACCACAAAACATGGCAAGAGAAAACCCTGACTGCGATCAAAGTTCACTAGAAAGAACGCCCACAACGGAGGAGAAAAACAAAGATTCAATACAAAGATTTTTCAAAGTATATTACATACATTTCATACCTGCTTCATGCTAAACAAAGACTGCAAAAATTACCTTACAATCCTACCTTATGGAGCTCACAATCCTGCTGAGAAATTACCAAAATGACCAACCCTTTCTACAATTCAAACACCTGCATATATAGCATTTCATTCACTGCTTTCTCCCAGGTGCCCCACCCTGTCAAGGACTGCACCCATGCCACATTTATTTCAGTTCCCAGTTTGTTAGAAGATTTGCACGTTGGAGGAGAGAACCCATGCTCTGTCGCTTCTGCAAACAATTAGAAAAAGATTGCTTGCACTCCATGTTGTACTTAGAGCAATAAAGAGGGAAGATTCTAATCCTCACCCTGCTAACTGCAACATTTGACTTAGTTGATTTGTCCTTTGTGCATTGAAGAACTTCACTGTGCCGACCACTCGCATGGCACTTTCCTGCAAACTCATTAAATTCTGAGTACACTTCAGTTTGTATATCCCTGCAATCAAGGCATATATTCAAGGAATTACCCTTTTAAAGCAATGACAACACTCCCAATGTGTTGTCCCAATTTTCTATATTAAACCATCTGGCTCTGACTGTACCACTTTGCGTGTTGAGCGCCCTTCATCGATCATCTTTATGGCCTTCACACAAAGGTCTGAGCATGAACTGGGCGAGGAAGCCCTCAACAACCCCAACAACTGTATTAAAAACATTGATTTTGCCCACCCACTTCGAAATTTTGGCAATCCAAGAGGTTGTCGGCGCGTTTGAATGAACGAAGAAGGCTAGGAAGTTGAGCTTCGACAAATTGGACTTCGGAGCTCGGGCCTTCTGCCTTGCAATTTATATTATCTGGAAGAAGGATATTAAGCCCCGACCCCGCCTATGTATAGCTATGAAGGCGTCGGGGGTTGGGCTTCGGGCCTTCACCCTTTTGCCTTGTGCTTAGATGAGGAGAGAACACGGAATCTCCGACGTCCGCCCTCCGTCTTGAAGAAAGAACACTTTGTCGGGGGTCAGCCGTCAGGCTTTCCTCCTTCCGTCTTCTTCTTATGAAGAAGGCGGAAGGAAGGAGGTCCGAACTCCGACCTCCGATATACTTAGGAAAACACAACCCTGTTGGACTTCAGCCTTCAGGCCCTCCTCTCTGCAACACTGAAGAAGGCGGAATTGCGAAACTCCGAAGTCTGATGCTCCGCAACACTGCTCCACACTTAAAACAATTTTTCATCACCTTGGGCGGACTTCGGCCCTCGAGGCTTCTTCATTTCGCCTTCCAAAAAGGAGGGAAGAAAAGTCAACCTCCGAACTCCGCCAATCACTTCATACTTAGAATATTGTTCATGTAGACCTGTCGGACTTCAGACTTCGGGGCTTCTCCCTGACACTTGCCATAAAGAAGACCGAAGGCCAAAGGCCCGAAGTCCAACCTCCGAAATACTTAGAAGAATTTGCAATGAATAACACTTAGCAAAATTTTGGAGTTTGATTTTGGAGCCGATAGATAATACAAAGCGGAAGGCATGAACTCCGATCTCCAAAACTCTGACAGAGGTGAAAATGCAAGGAAACACTTAAGAGTTTTTTGGACTTAGTCATTTTTTGGGTTTCCTACCTTGCATTTTCAAAAGGCAAATACATGAAAACCTATGAAAGACATCTCTGATCGGTTATCATCAATAGGTTCAATGCTGAATGCATAAAATGGGATTTTTTTTTTGGATTTTTTGGGGAAAAATAGGGTATTCTTGGGAGCAAAATTTTGCAGGTACCAACACTGGCTTTGGTTGGGGACGTGTGACAAGCAATGTCACAGCGAGGATCCAAATCTCCAGGCAAACCAAAAAGACACAAAAACACAAAAAGGAAAAACACAAACATATTTATAATAAAGGCTTATATACAAGGCAACATATAGTCATAAACATTAGGGCACAATAAGATTATTCACTGCATTCAAAATCCAGGGGAAGCACTTACTCACGAGAAGTAAAGCTTCAAATGCTGTCCATGAATGGGCAGCTCTAGCAATTCTCCCTCCATGTTTCTGATGTAATATGTGTCATGTCCATCTTTTTCATCAATTTGATAAGGGCCCAGCCACAAAGGCTCAAACTTGCCATGCTTACCCTTGTCCTCTGATTTTGCATTCCATAAGAGAACCAAATCACCAATTTGAAAGTTCCTTTTTACTGTTTTCTTGTTGAACAAATGTTCGGCTTTTTGCTATTGCAGTAGGTTTTTATCATGTGCCAGCCTTTTGGCCTCATCTAACTTAGCCAACTCATGCATTCTCAGCATTAAAGCATCATCCCCATCCTGTCCAATTCTAGTGACATTGGCATTTTTGCCTCTGCTCCGTATACCAGCTCAAATGGACTCTTGCCTGTGGATTTCTTGGATGTTATCATGTCAGCGCATAGAGCATACTTCAATTTATCATCCCATCTTTTCTTATTATGATCCAATGTCCTCTTTATGATCTTCATGAGACTCTTATTGTTGGACTCGGCTTGTCCATTGCTTTGGGGATGATATGGTGATGAGTGAATCGGCTTGATTCCATATTTGGAACACATTAATTATATCTTGAGATCTGAAGCACATGGCATTGTCTGCAACAATTCTAGATGGCACTCCAAATTTGCTTATCACATTGGTCATAAGAAAATCAATCACCACCTTGGATGTGGCATTGCGAGTGGGGATAGCCTCAACCCACTTGGTGAAATAGTCAGTGGCTACAAGAATCGACTTAAATCCATTGTTGGATTTGTCTTGAATTTCTCCTATAAAATCAATAACCCATTGCTGAAATGGTGCTTCAACTGCAACTGGTAAAAGGGATAATGCTCCAACAAATTTCATCTTGCTGGAGAAACGTTGGCAAGCATCACATTTTCTAACCTGTTTGGCAACATCTGTGAAGAGACTCGACCACCAAAAGCCTGCTCTGATAATCTTATGTGCTGTGGTTTTGGCATGGAAGTGCCCGCCACATATACCTTGATGATACTCTTTAATGACTGCCTCAGATTGTTGCTGGTCCAGACACTTCAACTGTAGTCCCTCATGATTTCTCCACATTAATGCACCTTGAATCAAGACATATTTTTGAGACTGAAGCTTAAGGGTCCTTTGCTGGGTGAAACTCATGCCTGGGGAACAATGCATGTTGACAAGGTCAAAGATAATATCTCTATATCATGGATTGTCAACCAATAAGCAGTGGGGAGATGTATTATCTTCCTCAATTTCATTTACCTCCGTTGCATCAAGGTTAGGATTAGCCATAAGCTTGGCTAAGCCTTGGCCTCTTACTAACTTGGTGACTTGCACCTCAATGTCAAACTCTTGGATCCTGTTGATCCACCTACATCTTCTTCCAGAAGCCTCCTGCTGTGTGAAAATATCTTTGACAACAGAATGGGGCACATATGCAATTGTCTTTGCACCCATAAGATATGGCCTAAAGTTTTTCACTGCCTTAACCAAAGCATATGCATGCTTTTCCATAATGGAATAATTTAACTCAACAACTTGCAAAGACTTGCTAAAAAATCCTATAGGCTGCTCAAATCCATCTTCATTCTTTTGTAATAACATAGCAGCCACAGTATAAAATGAAGCGAAGGAAAGGAGCTAGAAAGGCTTGGAATAGTCCGAGCTTACCAGCACTGGTGCATTTTTTAGACCTTCCTTTATGTCAAGAAAAGCTTCAACTAATTCCTTGTCCCATATGATGGATTGTCCCCTTTTAAGGATCTTGTAGATGGCTTTAGTCTTCTCAGCGAAGTTAGGGATGAATCTTCTTACAAAATTAATTTGCCCAAGGAAAGACTGAATACCTTTGACTGTTTTGGGCTAAGGGATAAGGTCAATAGCCTTAACTCTTTCTGGATCAATTTTGACCCCATCCTTGGACACAATGTGCCCCAACAACTTTCCTTCTTCCACTCCAAATTGACATTTTTTGGGATTTAAAGAGATCCCATACTCTAAACATCTCTCAAAAATCAATTGCAAATGCTTGCAATGATCATTCTATCCTTTGAAATGCAGTTAGATCATCCTGTAAACAGCCATGATCTCATCAATGAGGCCAACAAAGACTACGTCCATTGCTCTTTGAAATGTAGATCCTGCATTTTTTAGTCCAAATGGCATTCTCAGATACACATACATACCCCAAGGAGTGGTGAATGTTGTTTTGTATTGTTCTGACTCCTTGAACAACACCTAGTTATACCATGAGAATCCATCCATCATTGACATCAATTCTGAACCGACCACCCTCTGCAATAGATGATCCATGCTAGGAAGAGAATAGTTATCCTTGAAGGACTTGATGTTAAGATTTCTAAAGTCGACACATAGTCTAATCTCCCCATTCTTCTTCCTTACTGGGACAAGATTAGACACCCACTCAGAGTGTCTAATTGGCTTGATGATACCTCCCTTTTTCATTTTTAGCCTATGTTACCGGGTTCCTCAGGAACACCCCCTGTATCGGTATGGGTCTGGTCTAGGTACTAGTTCTTCTCTGGGTTCTCCCAGGGTATTGCCTAGGCACCCCGGGTTCCCTGTTAGAAGGACCCATAGGGAAACCGGAGTGCCCAGGCAGTACCCTGGGAGAACCCAGAGAAGAACCGGCCCAGGAGAACCCAGAGGTACCCGCAGTGCTTGGGCACCCAAACTTTTTAAAAAAAAAGTTTTTTTACAATTTTTTATATAAAAAAACCCTCTAAAAGCACAAATTCACCCTCAAATGAGGGCATAACAACTTTTTTCACTCATTTCACAAACACAAAAGGCCAAAACACACATGAAGAATATTGAATATTGATAATGATTGTAATTTTGAATTTTCATTGTGTATTGACAAATCACTTAATTATGAATTTGAATATTTCCATTTTGGCAAGTTATGAGGTATTTAAATATTTTGTTTCTTGGCAATTATGAGTACCAATGTTTTTATATTTTATAATTTTAAATTTTTTAATATATATAAGTATGTATCTATGTATATATGTATATTGTATACATAGATGTATCAATATGTATGTATGTATGTATGTACGTATGTATATGTATGTGTGTGTGTATTGCCATACTATACCGGGCCCAAAAAAAAGTCGTATCCACATATCCGAACCCCGTATCCATACCCTAACCCGTACTAGGACCAGCAACTTAGTTTTTAGCAACTCCTTTTGCATTTTAGGAGCTATGGTGGGGTTTATAGGCCTTTGTTTTTGCCTAAATGGTTTTAGATCAGGTTGAAGGGGGATAGTATGCTGAAACAAATCCTCTCTTCCATTCTCTCCAATGCCACCAAGCCCTTGAGAATGGTATTGGTCTTCAATTGCACCACCTCGCTGCCAAATAATGTTTCCTTGCCATTATCCATTTCGATCATAGGTTGCCAGTCAATTACTTGACTGTCAAATTCATCCATGCAGTTTAGGAAACTAAAAATTTGATTGCTATCATTGAAGACTTGCCTACTGTATACATTATCTGGGATAGTCGGCCTTGTAAGTACTTCAACTGCTTGATGGTCATAAGGAGAATTTGATCTGGGATCAAATTTAGACACAGCTACAGCTAGGGAGTCTGCCTTTTCATTTCTGGTTCTATCAACCCATTCGATGCCAATGGCATCATACAGCTCCACAGTATCCCATACATCATTCCTGTATCCCCTTAACCTTTTATCCTTGGTAGAAAATTTATTTCTAATCTGCTGCACAATTAATTCAGAATCACCATAAATCGTCAAGCACTTGATTTTATGCTTGTGAGCAATATTTAAACCTAACAACTACGCCTCATACTCAGCTATGTTGTTAGTGCACTGAAAATCAAGTCTGAAAGACGTACCAAACTACTCACCATCTGGGGAGGTCAAAACAATTCTAGCGCTTGAGCCTTCTCTTGAACAGGCACCATCAAAATATAGCATCCACAAATCAGATGCTTCAGAATTAGAACTAACAGGATTGGAAGGTGAAACATTTAGGCAAGGATTATCATCATTGCTATATGCCATAAAATGGTCTATTATCAAAGAAATTCGCATGATCCTCCTCTGTTTTATATCTGTCTTCAATGTGTTCATCTTCTACCTTCTTCTCCCTATATAATTTCACTTCCATGCCTTGGATTGGAATGGTCGCATATGACAATTTGAATATTACCACCCATAGACGCTGACCACTTTCTTGATAACAACATGCCCCACTTGGCAGGGCAATCCACAATAATTATGTCCATGAGGAAAGATCTGTCAGGATATGTAGCTAATTTGACGTCAACATCTTTGACCAAACCTATACCATTCATCTCCCTGGAATCCATGGCAAAACACTTACCAAAGGATTTGGACACCTTCAATACCAATTCATTCATGATTTCAAAAGGCATGACATTGTTGGATGCCCCTGAATCAAGCATACAATTATGTAACAGCCACCCATTAATGACCAAAGTGGTGTAAAAAGGATCTACCCCCATCTTGCTATTAACCATGGAAAACCCTAAATAAACCTCTAGCGTTTCCTCTTGATCCACACCCTCATCATTACTGCTGGGAACAACAACAGGTTGTTTTTGTGCATTTACAACAGTAATAAGAGACTCTGCCCTATCTCTGTGTTCAGGGATTCTAAGGAGTTCCACTATTGGCACAAAAATTCTAATTTGGCTAAAAACTTGAGCCATGTCAATAGGGAGATAATTGGGCAAAGGAGTATCACATGAAACGATTACATCATTTGCAAAAGGAATGTAAGGTATCACTTGATTAGATGAAATATCCTTACCTTCTTTTGTCTTCTCCTTTTCTGGTCCTTTTTGTGTTTGAGGCTGATCACACTTATAACCGCCTTTTGGATAATGAACCCCTAGAATGGGTGTAGTATCTACAGGCTGCACAATTGGCGTTGGATTCTTCTGAACATACTTATGTTTTGCTGCTAGCGGCTGCATTGGAAGCTTCTTCTTTTCTGGCACATTCTTCTTTGGAGCACTACTATTTTTCTGCTCCACATTCCCCTTGTATTTATCCTTATCCCCATTAGATATTTGTTGTTTTGATTCTTTGGCAGGGGTCTTGTGCAAAGGGACAATTCTATTTCTCAATTGATAGCCTCCTTGGACTTGCAAGATGGCTGCATCAGTTAATGCTTTCATATCCACTTTTGAAGGCTTGGACTGCTGATATTTTTTCTGCATAAGATCCTTTAAATGCCCAAAATCATGAGCTGACAGTTGATACTTTTTTGGACTTTCGTCATAATCATATTGGAAAATATGATCTTCCTTATGGCTGTCACAATCAACACCAACCTATATGCTCATAATCATCTGCATCAAACTGATTTATTTCTTCTTCATAATACTCAGTTGCACCCTCTTCATTTGAAAATTCTTCCTCTTTGCTCAAGGAATGAGCCATCACACAATTTGATGGATCATGGGGAAGAAAACAAGCTTGGCACCACAAAGATTCATCTTGGAAGTTAACTTTATCCTTTCTCAAAGGATCAGGGGTATCCCTTTCAGGCTGTTTGAAACTCACATGTTTGGGAGCAGCCTGTCTATCATTCTGCTGTGATCTCTTAGACCAATCAGTATTACAAGGTCTGTTATGTAGCCTCTATCCATTAAAATGTGTTGCAGCACTCTGAGGTGGCAACTCTTTGTCATTTCTAGCAACCTTATATGACAAATCTTTCACAACCGCCATAAGTTTGTCCAACTTATCATCAGTAGTAAGGGGTTTATTGAAAATAGGCTTATCTGGCTGGGATAACTTCACATCAGCTCTTTTAATATACTTCCCTAAAGCTCTCATATTACTCTCAATATTTATAGTTGTAGCATATTCTTCCCTTAATGTTTGGGGACTCTTGTCCCTCAAACAATAACCAAGTTTCGAATCAAATGCACCACAATATAAAACTAAACACATTGATTCATTAGGTCTCATGTGAGGAGGTACCTTTCTCATTGCCATGATGAAGTGGTTGTTAAAATTAGCTATTGTCTCATTGATGGCCTTTTTGATGGTTGTGAGTTCATGAATGGCGAACTTGGGGTCAATCTTATCCCCATACTGCAGTCTGAACACTCATGAATTCCTCCCAAGAATCAATGATGTTATCAAGGAGAGCCTTGTACCATTCTTTTGCACTTTCTTCCAATGAGTGTACAAACAACTTCATCATCACATCTTTGTCTTCAATCTCATACTCATCAGTGACATTAATAAAATGTCTCAAGTGTTCCTCACCAGTGACAACGTTATTACCTTGAAATCTTGGAATCTTCCCTCTAATCTCCGTTGGAATGGGATTAGGAAAATCAGGAATGCCAATGAAATCGAACTGCTTGTACCTTTCAACTCTCAATGGCTGTCTTTGTGCAATAAACCTCTGTGCTTGTCTCCGCTGTGCATGCCCAACGTGTTGAATGTTGCCATGCTGCTGGTTAACCTAGTTTTGTGGTGGCTGAATATTGATATTTTGAGTAGGGGCATGATTTATGCCTTGTCCCATTTGACGTTGTTGTCTCTGGTTATTCTGCTGATTGTAGTGCTGTTGAGGTGCACGTTGCTGCTATGCATTTTGATTCAGGCCTTGCTGCTAGGCATTCTGATTTTGCTGGGCCTGTTGGGCAAGTTGAGCTTGTTGTTGATCAAGCAAGGCTTGCACTTCCTTTTGTTTATTTCTGAGATGATCGAGTAGATCCAATTCATCTTGGATCCTTCTTTCTCTTTATTCATCATTACCAAGATGCTGCTGTTGATTATCCTCATTAAGGATAGTGTCATGCTGACTTCCAAGTGACCTTGCGGGAGAATTAGGACGCCTGGCATCCTGATATATCTCTTCATTATCACTGAGCATCCCAAATGTTCTCAAATGCGGATCATGCGATCTATCTTTACTTCCTCTGCCAATAACATTCTCATTCCTTCTAACATCATATTCATCTCTATTTGTTCTTTTGTTTCTTTTGAGCATGTTATCTGCAGAGTCCTTAGAAGTATACTCATACTGGCCTCTGAGATCAACAAATACATTATTTCTACTAGAGGTACCAGTCTGGTCTTGGGTATTCAATTGAGGCACATCATTAAGGTTTTTTGTTCTCCATATACTCCTCTTTCCTGCACTGCTAGAGGATTCATCACGCCCAGGCTGCGCCTGGTTCTCTCCTCTATGCATGGTAAATCTGCTTTCTCTTCAAACTACAATTATTTTCTGGTTTTTAAATAGAGTCGCCACTTCCCCTTGCTGGGAAGAAAATTTGAACAAACACCGTATCTCAAAATCATAGCAACCAAAAATAAAATCTCGGCTCCCCAGCAACGACGCCAAAATGTTGGTTCCCAAAATAGCTGCAACCCAAAACTCTAAAACATTCCTAAATCACCTAGGCCAGCGATTGTTGTCAGAGTGATACGAAGAGGTTTATCAACAAGTTGAGGGAGATTTTGGCCAAATACAAGAGTGGGTAAACTCCTTTGCTCTTTGAGCTCAGCTTAAACTCGAGGGATATTCCAAGGGGTATTATACCTGAATAAGTATTAAAGTCAAACTAGATGAACAACTAAAAATATTAACAACCAAACCCAAATTGCTCTCTTAGCCTCAAATCTGTCACTGAACTAAGAAAAGCTGGTTGTTGTAGGACTCCTATATAGCTGATAGTGGCAATCCTACACAATGAGGATGCATTAAGATTACTTCTACTTCTAAAGATAGGATGTATTGTTTTTGTTTTGAAGATGGGTGATCTAAGGCTACCCAGATTGGTGCTTATCCATTGGGTTGCAAAGTCTAATATTAAACAGAGGAAAACAACCACACAGAAACATATAACTGCCGATTTGATAAATCAAATGCAAGGAAATCAGTACTGAAGCACTGAGAATACTTAAGAATCCAACACCATGCCATCTTCTTTCTCATGTAATATTGAAAAGATCATTTACAAAGCCTTGGAAATGAATTAAGAACTGTCACATTCATTCAAATCAATGCTTACATTCATACCACAAAACGTGGCAAGAGAAAACCCTGATTGCGATCAAAGTTCACTAGAAAGAACACCCAAAGCGGTGGAGAAAAACAGAGATTCAATACAAAGATTTTTCAAAGTATATTACATACATTTCATAGCTGCTTCATGCTAAACAAAGACTGCAAAAATAACCTTACAATCCTGCCTTTTGGAGCTCACAATCTTGTTGAGAAATTGATAGTGTAGGTTTTTATTTCCTAGTTGGGTTATTTATTTTCCCTATATTCTTAGGTTTTCCTACACTTCTTTTAATCTCGCTTAGGTTAATAAAGCATGTCTTATTAGGTGAGTGGTTGCGAGGTGTCACCTGCCTACATGTGAGCATCTATTAGCTATCTTGGGAAGATACTTTGCTATCTTTAGTCCGATAGATGGTTGCTCTTGATTGGTCGGTGTTGCCACCTCCTTCCTCTCCCTGGTCTATATAAGCATGCTACATGGCTTGTATTTTGTATCTTTTGCTTTTGCATCCTCTTAATGCTATTTTGCTTCTAACATTTGCATTACTCTCTTCGAGACTAACTCTATGTCGCTATTTTGATTTCGTATCATTTGCATTCATAGTTTAGATATCTATTCTTTGCACTAGTTTTTTGGGTTAATAATCTTTTCAGATTATCAGAGCCTTACTATGTGCAAGAGTAGATTTTAGTTTCGTTATTTGAGAGATTCGGGGGGGGGGGCTAATAAATCTTATTACAGTTTTTCGAAAAACACAGTATGCTCTTCTCTTGCATCTTCGGATGATCTTGAGAATCAAAAAAGTTTGACGGAAACTTTTTTTCTCTAGGGTTTGCACGTGTTTTATGAAATCTGGGTGATTGCAGCATTTTTGGTTATACTAGTAGCATTTTCGGCTGTTCCAACGCGTCCAGGAGGCTTGAGAAAGTTAGATTTGGCTTTCGTTTCACCAAAATCAGAGATCGTCATACATAGTTGCGAAATCGGGGTTACGAGCTGAAATCTGACAACCAGCTTGCATATTTGGTGTTTTCAATCAATATTGCAGGTTCCAGCATGCCATTGCTTGTCTTAGGTAGCTAATTCAGCCTTTGCATGTCGTTTTTTGGTTGCTGGGGTCGTTTTTTGTTGCTAAAGGCGTTCTATTTACATTAGAACTACATCTTCTGTACATCAGAAAGAAAAACGCCTCCTGGGTTTTGTTCGCAGCACAGAAAAACCATCTGGGTATCTTTTCATTTTTGCATGCAGTCTATATATTTTGCAGAAACGCGCTCAGAAAGCTACAGCAGGACCCCTCTCCGTTGGCAGTTGCAGTTTTAAAGGCAGTTTTCAAATGCTCCGTTCTTGCTCATACGTACTCCTTTTCCCACGATTTTTTTTTATTTTGGCTATTTTTTTATGCTCTATGCACTAGTGTAGACATTTTTTGATTTTGATGCTGAGATTTTTCAGAAATTGCAAATTCTCAGTCGTGACATTGCACAGTTCTCGTTTTAGGAACTTCGAAGGATCATAACTTTTACATACGACCTCGTATCGAGGCGATTCTTTTTTTGAAAGTGCAGGATTTTTCGAGTAGATCGCAGTGGTGCTGTTTATTTCTCTGAGTATTGTGCCAAAGTTGTATTTTTAGCATATGCTCTTCGTGAGGGTTTTGTAATGCATTGAAATCAAGACCACTTAGTATTTCTTGCTAGTGGTAGTTGTAAACGCACTAATATAAAGTGCCAAATCATATTTTCCTGGGGGGGTTCTTTGATTGAGTGAAAAGGGGGGGGGTTGTCTTTGTTGGGTTCTCTTCTTTTCGGCATTTCTTCTCTGCATTTCTTCATCATGGATAAAACAAATGTGCCCATCCTAACTCCTTACAATTACTTTGAGTGGAAATCACGCATGACAATTCACTTAAGGAAAGCTGGATTAAATAGGATAACTATGAGACTTGAAACTGAACCTGCTAAAGATGAAGATAAGCCTAAGTGGTTTAACAAATGTGATGAGGCATATGAAACATTGTGTTTGTCTATTTCTCCTGATTTGCTCTTTCACATTGAGTCTTTGAATACACCAAATGAAATCTGGACAAAGCTAGAAACATTATTTGGCACACAAGATTCAATAAGGGGTCATATGTTGGAAAATGAACTAATTAGTTTAAGTCTTTAGGCAATTTCAACACAATCTAGGATTTCTTCACTAAATTGAAATCACTAAGGCTGCAGTTAAAACAATATGGAATTGAAAAGAAAGATGAACAACTGATTCTTAGTATTCTCTCTAGGCTAAGTTCAGAATATTCTGTGTTTGTTTCTACTTTCTATGCTACTAAGGGTGCACTTGGTACTCAATTCACCATGCCATCTTTAGATGATTTTGTTGTCAATCTCACTCGGGAACAGGACAAACTAATCCAGATGGGCACTCTTAAGTCCTCTAAGTCACATGCCTTGGCTGCCAACCAAGGCACAAAAGAACAAAAAAAACAAAGTAGGAACAACAATAGTAAGGATAAGAAACAGAAGAATAGCAAGGAGAAGAAGGATCAGATACCGATTGCTTCAAAAGCAACTAATGAGACCCAATCTTCCAAGGGCGACAAGCCTAAGAAAGAGAGGGTCCAATGTGCCTATTGTAAAAGACCCGATCATGATTAACATAAATGTCTGAAGAAACAAATTGATCACTTGACACATTCTTGAGAAGAATAATATCAGTGTTACTAAGTCTATCAAACAGAGTTCTAATGAGGGTTCTAATAAGGCAAAAGAAAATAGCAAGGGGAAAGGAAAGGGCAAGGCCCTTGTTGCAGTTGCTTCTTCACCATCCACTTGGGTTCTTGCTTCGGGTGCTTCGCACCACATGGCTTCATCTAAGGAAGAACTTGCATCTTTGGAGCCGTGTACTATGCCTTCTATTTTGATGGGTGATGACACTCCTGTTGAGGTGTGTGGGAGAGGGTTTGTTGATGTGGGGGATGGCACATTCCATGATGTTTTTTGCGTGCCCTCATTATCAACTAATCTCCTATCGGTATACCAGATTACTCACACAGGTTCAGGTAAGCAGGTTGACTTCACTCCTAATTCAGTGGAGATTCGTGAGTTGCACAGTGGTTCTACAGTTGCAGTTGGGAGAGCAGATCATTAGTCACGGCTCTATCTATTTTCTCACTTTGTTCCTGATCCTCCTTCGACTGTTTTGCTCACTCATTCTAATGATGTGAGTAGATTATAGCATGAGCGGTTTGGCCATCTAAACTTCCGCTACTTGCAGCAGCTCAACCAGCAGAGCATGGTCACAGGGTTGCCTTTAGTTCAGTTTTCAGGTGGTGTTTGCCAAGGTTGCATTCTTGGTAAGCATCCTAAAGAAAAGTTTGACAAAGGTAAGACATGGAGAGCTTCACAGATACTGGAGTTAGTTCACAGTGATTTGGCTGGTCCATTTCAACATCCTTCTTTCAACAGGGCCCGATATGTCCTCACATTCATTGATGACTTTTCTCGATATACTTGGGTGTACTTTCTCAAACAGAAGTCAGAGGTATTTGATCATTTTCAGGACTTCAAAACTTTTGTAGAGAAGCAATCCGGGAAAGCCATCAAAGTTTTGCGCACTGACAATGGTGGTGAGTATGTCAACCATCGGTTTGAGAAGTTTTGCACTTCAAAGGGGATTGATTTATAGCATTCAGTTCCATACAATCCTCAGCAGAATGGTGTTGCAGAACAGAAGAATAGGTCCTTGAAGGAAATGGCGAACTGCATGATTCACTCCAGATCTCTTGCACCATAGTATTGGGCAGAGGCCATTAACTGTGCTTGTTATATCCAGAACCGTGTTCCTCACCGACCCTTGAGGGGAGTCACTCCTTTTGAAGCTTGGAGCGGTCGGAAACCATCAGTTAAGCACTTTCGAGTTTTTGGTTCTCCTGCATGGGCCCACATTCCTGCAGAGAAACGCAAGGCCTTGGATCTGCAGAGCAAACTTTGCATATTTGTAGGTTATCTTGATGGTGTGAAGGGTTATCGGTTGCTCCACCCTACTACACATGAGTTGTTCATTGAGAGGAGTGTTCAGTTTGAGGAGGGCTCTTCGAGCTCACTTTTTATCACTTCTCCAACTCCTACTTTGACATTGGAGTCACTTGGGATACATGACAGATCTTCTGATGAGTCAGATTCCCCTGAGCAGTCTTCTACCTCCACTTCCGATGCAGAGAGTGATTCAGAGGACTCACCTCCTTCCTCTCCTAGTCATCATTCAGAGGTTGATGATTCTCCTCCAGATTCTCCATCTTCTGGTCCACTTTGGGCTAGACAAACCTTGTAGTCTGTAGGTGATTGGGTTGGGGATCCATCAGACACCAGGCGGACTCGTTCACAGTTCCAGGATGCTCCACATGTCTTCATTGCTACTGCCTCAGATCCACAGTCTTTTCATGAGGCTTCTGGTATTCCTAAGTAGGATACAGCTATGCAGGAGGAGTATAGTTCCTTGATGAGGAACCACACTTGGGATCTTGTCCCTCTTCCTAAGGGAAGAAAACTTGTTCGATGTAAGTGGATCTATCAGACAAAATTTGTAGCAGATGGGTCAGTTGACAAGCATAAGGCTTGCTTGGTCGCCAAAGGATTCTCCCAGGTTTCTGGGATTGACTACTCTGAGACTTTCGCGCCAGTTGCCTGAATGAATTCCATCCGACTTGTTCTTGCCATTGCTACAGCTAATCGTTGGGGAGTACACCAGATGGATGTGAAGAGTGCTTTTTTTCACGGTGACCTTCAGGAGGAGATCTACATGGAGCAGCCACAGGGGTTCCTTCAGGATTCTTCACTTGTGTGTCATCTTCGGAAGTCTCTCTATGGCCTCAAATAGGCTCGTCAGGCTTGGTATGCCAAGATGGACTCTTTCCTTCTATCAGTTGGGTTCACTCGGTGCCATTCTGACCCCAATGTCTACATTCTACAGCAGGATGATTCACTCCTATTTTTAGTTCTGTATGTTGATGACTTGCTGATCACAGGGAGTTCTTCATCCACCATTGGGGCTGTCAAAACTGCCCTTCATGACAGGTTTTTGATGACTGATTTGGGCTTGTTGCATTACTTTCTCGGGATTGAGATGTACGAGTCTGCTTCCGGGATCACCATCAACCAGTCCAAGTATGCTCTAGATTTGCTCTCGAGGTTTCATATGGCTGACTACAAGCCTGCCCCGACTCCCTTTCTTTCTGGAGTCAAACTTGAGGCTCAGTGTTCTTCTCCACTTGTTGATGGCACTTTGTACCGACAGCTTGTTGGGAGTCTCATTTATCTGACTCATACAAGACCTGACATGTCATATGCTGTAGGCATGGTCTCTCGATTCATGCAGGAGCCTCATGAGTTGCACTGGAAAGCAGCCAAGCGGATCCTTCACTACATTCAGGGTACTCACAGTTGTGGGATTCACTATGCAGTGGGCATTGAGCTTGACTTGGTGGGCTACACAGATTCAGATTGGGAGGGCGATTCACAGGATTGCAAGTCTACTTCAGGTTACAGCTTCTCACTTGGTTCAGGTCCTGTTTGTTGGTCGAGCAAGAAGCAGTCTGCTATTGCTCTATCTTCTACTGAGGCCGAGTATCGGGGGGCTGTGAATGCCGCCACTGAGGCCATTTGGCTTCAAAATATTCTCACTGAGTTTGGTATCCAGATCAAACGGCCATTAGTCCTATTTTGTGACAACTAGAGTGCCATTCAGATCTCACGGAATCCAGTCCATCATCAGCGGACCAAACACATTGAGGTCCACATGCACTACATCCGGGAGCTCATCCATGACCACGTCATTGACCTTCGCTACTGTCCAACTTCCGAGCAAGTTGCTGATATCTTCACCAAACCCTTCACTGAGAGCAAGTTCCTTCTGGGGGTGTGGGATGCTTCATCTTCTGGGGGGGCTTCTTCCTCTCACTCGGAATCCTGACTCTCTCTACTTTTGGGGGGGTCTCTTCTCTCTCTGTTTGGGGGGGAATTTAATATACATGGGTACCTCATCAGGCTTGATTTGTCGGGACCCATTCCTACATCCACCTAAGCTTTGCTTATTGCGGGGTGTTAGTGTAGGTTTTTTATTTCCTAGTTGGGTTATTTATTTTCCCTATATTCTTAGGTTTTTCCTACACTTCTTTTAATCTCGCTTAGGTTAATAAAGCATGTCTTATTAGGTGAGTGGTTGCGAAGTGTCACCTTCCTACATGTGAGCATCCATTAGCTATCTTGGGAAGATACTTTGCTATCTTTAGTCCGATAGATGGTTGCTCTTGATTGGTCGGTGTTGCCACCTCCTCCCTCTCTTTGGTCTATATAAGCATGCTACCTGGCTTGTATTTTGTATCTTTTACTTTTGCATCCTCTTAATGCTATTTTGCTTCTAGCATTTGCATTACTCTCTTGGAGACTAACTCTATGTCGCTATTTTGATTTCGTATCATTTGCATTCATAGTTTAGATATCTATTCTTTGCACTAGTTTTCTGGGTTAATAATCTTTTCAGATTCTAACAGAAATCACCAAAATGACCAACTCTTTCTACAATTCAAACACTTGCATATATAGCATTTCACTCACTGCATTCTCCCAAGAACCGCACCCTGTCAAGGACTGCACCCACGCCACATTTATTTCAGTTCCCAGTTCGTTAGAAGATTAGCACGTTGGAGAGAACCTATGCTCTGTCACTTCTGCAAACAATTAGAAAAAGATTGCTTGCACTTCATGTACTTAGAGCAATAAAGAGGGAAGGTTCTAATCCTCTCCCTGCTACCTGCAACATTTGACTTAGTTGATTTGTCCTTTGTGCATTGAAGAACTTCACTGTGCCAACCACTCACATGGCACTTTCCTGCAAACTCATTAAATTCTAAGTACAAATCAGTTTGTATATCCTACAATCATAGCATATATTTAGGGAATTACCCTTTTAAAGCAATGACAACACTCTTAATGTGTTGTCCCAATTTTCTATATTAAACCATCTGGCTCTAACTGTACCACTTTGCGTGCTGAGCGCCCTTCATCGATCATCTTTATAACCTTCACACAGGTCTAAGCATGAACTGGGTGAGGAAGCCCTCAACAACCCCAGCAACTGTATTAAAAACATTGATTTCGGCCACCCACTTCGAAATTTTGGCGATCCGAGAGGTTCTCGACGTGTTTGAATGAACGGAGAAGCCCAGGAAGTCGAGCTCTGACAAATCAAACTTCGGAGCTCGGGCCTTCTGCCTTGCAATTTACATTATCTGGAAGAAGAAGGATATGAAGCCTCAACCCTACCTATGTATAGCTATGAAGGCGTCGGGGGTCGGGCTTCGGGGCCTTAACCCTTTTGCCTTGTGCTTAAAAGAGGAAAGAACACGAAAGCTCCGACGTCTGCCCTCCGCCTTGAAAAAAGAACACTTTGTCGGGGGTCGGCCGTCGGGCCTTCCTCCTTCTGTCTTCTTCTTATGAAGAAGGCGGAAGGAAGGAGGTTCAAACTCCGACCTCCGATATACTTAGGAAAACACAACCTTGTCGGGCTTTGGCCTTCAGGCCCTCCACTTCGCAACACTGAAGAAGGCAGAATTGTGAAACTTTGAAGTCCAACGCTCCGCAACACTGCTCCACACTTAGAATAATTTTTCATCACTTTGAGCGGACTTCCGCCCTCGGGGCTTCTCCGTTTCGCCTTCCAAAAAGGAAGAAAAACAAACCTCCGAACTCCGCCGATCACTTCATACTTAGAATATTGTTCATGTAGACCTGTCAAACTTCAGACTTCGGGGATTCTCCTTGACACTTGCCATGAAGAAGACTGAAGGCTTAAGGCCCGAAGTCCGATCTCCGAAATACTTAGAAGAATTTGCAATGAATAACACTTTGCGAAATTTTGGAGTCTGATTTCAGAGCCGATAGATAATACAAGACGGAAGGCATGAACTCTGATCTCTGAAACTCCAACAGAGGTGAAAATACAAGGAAACACTTTTATTGGACTTAGTCGTTTTTTGGGTTTCCTACCTTGCATTTTCAAAAGACAAATACATGAAAACCTATGAAAGACATCTCTGACCGGTTATCATCAATAGGTTCAATGCTGAATGCATAAAATAAGATTTTTTTTTGGATTTTTTGGAGCAAAATAGGGCATTCTTAGGAGCAAAATTTTGCAAGTACCAACATTAACCATACAAGGCTCTGAAAGGAGACATGCCTATCGACATGTGATAGGTGGTATTATAACAATGCTCTCCTAAATACAACCACCTGATCCAAGCCTTCTACTGCCCCGCAACGTAATTGCGTAGATATCCTTCCACCCATTTGTTCACAATCTTAGTCTGTTCATCTGTTTGAGGGTGGTAGCTAGTGCTCGAGGTCAACTCCGTACTAGCCAATCTGAACAGCTCTCTTGCCAAAACACACTGAGAAATCTGCTATCCCGATCGTTGACAATGGTCTTTGGAAGTCCATGAAGTCTAAACACCTCTCTAAAGAACAACTTTGCAACCTGAGGTGTCTTATACTCAGATGAAATAGCAAAGAAATGTGCATACTTAGTCAACCTATCAACAACCACAAATATGCAATCTTTGCCTTGGACCTTCAGAAGACCTATAATGAAATCCATAGAGATACTCTCCCACTTCTGTTCTGGAATAGGCAATGGCTGAAGTAAACTTGTTGGGAAAGTATGCTCTGACTTGCTCTGCTGACAAGTCATACACTCTCGAACATGTCACAGGACATCATCCTTGAGACCCTTCCAAGAGAATCTCTCTCGCACCTGCCTTTAGGTCTTGAAGAACCCTGGATGTTCTGCTAAAGGAGTGTCATGAACAACCCTCAAAATCTTATCCTTCATTCTAGACCTAGGTACCAAATAGATCCTGTCCTTATAGTATATCACATCATCAATCACCTTATACCTGTCATCCTGAATCTTGCTGTCCATGAGCTCGCATGGAAATGTATTCTTGGAATATTCAACCATAAGGTGAGCCTTCCAATCAGCTGAAATCTCTGTTATAGAGCAAAGTGTGGGTCTCCTAGATAAAGCATCGGCAACAACATTCCTCTTCCCCTTAACATAATATCAAAGTCATATGCCTGAATCTTACTTACCCACTTCTGCTGCCTCTCATTCAAATCTTTCTGCTCTAGAAAGTATTTCAAGCTATTGTGGTCAGTCCTTACCACAAATTTTCCACCCACCAAGTATTGTCTGAACTTTGCCAACGCATGCATGATGGCAAGCATCTCCTTATCAAAGGTGGAATACAACCGCTCTGCATCTCTCAACTTCCTACTCTCATAGGCTATGGGATGTCTATTCTGCATGAGAACGACACCTATCCCTTCACTTGATGCATCACACTCCAACACAAACGGCTGAGAGAAATTGGGTAGAGCCAATATTGGACAAGTGCCCATCACCTCCTTAAGTCTATGTAATGTCCCCTTCCTAGACGACGCATAGATGAGCAATGGTTGGCCTATTACCAGAGTTCCCGTAGGTCAGCAGAGTGGTTAGGGGACCTATCCAGGGGCAGTGGAGCTTTGCTGGGAGTCTTACGAGCCCTTCAGTTTGGTGTCAGTTGATGAATCCAGGGGTTGAATTGAAAATATTAAGGTTTGCTTTAATGGAATAGTGAAAAGTGAATAGTAATAGAAAATTAGAAGATGAATAGTGAAAAGTGAATAGTAACAAAAAATTAAAAGACGAATAGTGAAAAGTGCCCCCATCCTAGTAGCTCAATGTTGTTTTTAAAAGTGGCACTTTATTTTCATGAGGAAAGACCCTCAAGGTGGGTGTGGCCTCTTGGAGGGAATATTTTATTGTTTTTATGAGAAAAAAAGTCATGGAGGCTATAAAGCAAGGTATTGGGCTCATTTTTGAGCATACTATTCTCATTTTCACAAAAGTTAATTGCAGGTTTGAGCTCTGGAAGAGGGTTTTAGCAGCAAGCATATCTTTTGAGGACAAAATCCCTTGGAGGATAATGAATTGGACGACAACCCAGTTCACAAAATAGGGAAATCTACTTTGGGTTTCCTTTTCGGCTTCATTGGACTTCATTACAGGTTGATATTGCAGTTGGAGTGATTGTAGCAGTGGATTATCAGGGTATAATTGCAAATTGGGTCTTATTATCAGCATATATCCTCATTTCAGTGCCTTTACCAGCTGGTCGTTCAAAATGGAAGTCATTTTCAGTCAAACCCTAGCTGGGAATTAGGGTTTCAACAATTAATTGTTCCATAATTTAAGCGTTGGCTTTCAGGTATGTGTTTATCATATTGGGTATTCAAATATTTCATATGTATTGGGTTTAATAGTGTTGTTACAGTTTGATTAAGTCTATATCAGACCTGAGCTTTTGTAATCAGACTTATGTTTAGTGAGAAATAAAGCTCATTTTGGTGTGGTATTGCAATGTTTATTTGTTGGTTATATTTCTTTTCGTTCGATATATGAATATTGCAATCAAAACCATTTCATATCCACACAAACATCAAATAACAAACTCAGAAAATCAGATCAGCAGTCAGGAAATCAAAATTCATTAGTTTGCACAACAATTGTTTGACAAAATGCCAAGGGGTCAAAATTGAAAAATCAGGGCAGATTTGGTAAGGGATCTTTCAGTGGTATCAGAGCCATAATCCTGCCAGCCTGTTGGGTAATGATTGCATTCAATTGGTGTGATATCAGTTGTGCACAAGTCAGTTTGGATTTGGTTTTTAGTCTGGGACAATGAAAAAGGTCATTATGGCAAAGTTGTTTAGCAATAAACAGGCATGGAAGGAATTTGAACAAACACAACACAAGATCATACGTAAATTGCAGTGTTTAGATGAATCGCTTTCAAAGTTTGGACTCTTTAAAGGATCATCTTCACTTTCTACTAGCATAGGTCCAACACCACAAGACAAAGAAGCGGTAGTGGTTAGCATATTTGAGGAGTGTAGCATTCTTCCTCAATATGTTAAGAAGGATGTTCCTTTCAAGGACTACATGGACATGCACCCGAATCTTTGCCACAAGACTGAGCCTGCAAGGAAGGAATATCACACTATAGCTTATGAATTGTTTATACATGGAATGGCTAGAGAATCTTCACATATGGGCGGTACAACCCTTCATGAAAATGATTTAGTGTCTTCAAGTTCCAATGAGGTATACAAAGATTTATATGATGAATTTGATAGACATGCTGATTTGACTCAAGAAGACATTAGGACAGCCTTGGGTAATGATTTGTCTACATCATCCTTGCAAGAAGTTTCACAAGAGGTTTCTACATTAGAGGCTAGCATAGATCATGTTAGTGATTTGGATAGCAAGGGTATGGATTCTTTGAGTGATCATAAGGCATCTTCTAGTGTGATAGTTGATTCCCATAATGTCACATCACCTACACATGATGAAAAATCAGACTATGGCAACCACGGATATTTGGAACAACTAAATGCACAGGAGTTAATCTCATTTGGCCTACCGGTTCCTTCTCTACTTGAAGAAAACAACCCATCATCCATTGGAGCAGCTGAGTTGGATGATGAGAACAACGAGCAGCCTGAGCCCTCTTGTGATGAGACACTTAACAAGGGCATTGATGATGATTTTATAGATGGATTTGGTGCCGCCCTAATTCCAAATCAGAATGAGTGTATGCAGGACTTGATAGAAGATGCCACCATGAAAGATAAGGGTTTGTATGAAGAAGATTCATTGGAGAATCACATTCACCATGATCATATGGACGAAGAACATGCCACCACGGAGGTTATCGTTCATCAAGGTATGAGTTCATTAGATAATATTGTTTCATTCCCTCTACAACATATTGGCATGGAATCAAATAATGGTGTAGGTATACTTGAGATGGACTTGGTTCATAAGAAGGGAAGTGATCAAGATATGGACATTCCATCCATCAAAGCTACTCCTATGGAAGAAGAAGAAGCAACACTTATTGAAGTTCAATCACACATGGGAGTAGTAGACTCCACTCACTACTTTGATGGAGACCCCTTGTCCAAGCCTAATGTTGACGTCACTCAATGGAATGAGATTCCTGAGATGGCAGCTAACATACATGGTGAGAAGAAGGTGGAAGAACCCTCTACTATTGGCACTCATGATTTGAGCATTAAAGGTGGTAAGTTTGCGAGAATTCAGGCTATAACAGTTCTGATTTTGTGCATCAGACCTGGGCAGATGTGAAGAAGACACAAGTCTTGTGGAACTACTGGGTACAAAGAGCAAGAGAAGCAAAATCAGTGGCTGCCCAAGCGAGACAGCACCTTCAAGAGGTCAAGGCAAAACGTGAACAGCTAGAGCAAGCAAGAGGACAAAGGGAAGCACACCTGAGATCTTTGTCCCTTCCAAAGGAAGAGTGCATGGAAGCAAGCAAGCAAGACAGAGATGCAGATTTAGATAAGCAAGAACAGAGGTACAAGTCTGGAAATTTTGGTACACCTGATTTGTATCATAAGGATCATGGTTTGTCTTTGTTTGAAAATGCTTCAAGGATTCAAGTAATAAAGATGGAAGGAAAATTTGAGCGAACACTTTGTGAATCAGCCACAATCATCAGGATTTCACTTGAAGAGGAAGACATAGGGAATTTTGAATATGATGACTCCTTGATCATTCATAATAAAGACACCTATGTTGAAGACTTCCGGATAATAGGAACACATGTGCATGATAATTCAATTGGCAGCCCTAGGACAGCATTGATGACACATGGTACACATGATTCAACTTGTGGATCAGCCCTTGTTGATAACCATCCTTTCATAAAAGAAGATATGATTAAATTGGTGGAGGATAACTCAGTTGAGTATGAGGATGTGTTTGACTTTTTGAGGCATAATGACAACCCTATGCCACACCATGATATGGTAGCGAAGAGGATCAACATTAAGACATTTCATGGAGAGACTCACGTAGGACCAGCATTTGATGAAGAGCATGCATCCTGGAACATGAAGGTCTTTGAGAGAGATAAAAAGACTACAAAATGGTATGATAACAACTCTAATTTTCTGGTTGGGGACAACAGCGTTATACTTTCTCAATTACATGAACTTGCAACTCCTATTCATGGAGTAATTGGTGACAATGAGTTTCCAAATGATGGCTTACATGATGCATTGGTTAAGCATGGCTATTTTGACGTTGCTTCTTCCAAGAGGACTAAATTTGTTTATTTTAGAACAAAAGCCATAAATCAATCCAAAGAAACTTGTAACATACACCACTCCATACATGATGAGAAGCAGGATTTCTCTAATTCTGAGTTTGTAGATGATGTTTTCAACATTAAGGAGAATGAAGTGGTGTTAGGTATTCAATGGTTGAAATCTCTTGGAAAATTTGTCCAAGACTTCAGCAAGATGATATTAGAGTTTACTCACAGGGATAAACACATTGTGTTTAAGACACTAAAGAATGAGACAAAGGATGGGACAGTTAAGAGCATGTTTGTTTGCTCTAACATTGATGACTTCAAAGGCATGGATAAGAATGAAGAATTCAGTCCTAATTTTCTGATTTTGAGCACCAGGGATATATCCTCACTTCCTAATTATATTGCAGCTTCTAACCATTGGGAAAGGAGTGATATTGATTCTAGTTCGACTGGTACACAAGTTACATGCATAGGTCATGATAATTCAATTGATGCAACTCTCTATAGGACTGATTTTAGACACTTTGGGGCAGCTGATATATAACAGTCCCAAAAGATGATTGATGGTTGGTTAGAGAGAGCAAAACAAGCCAAGATGAGGGCTTAAAAGGCCAAGCTTCATCTACAACACATTCATGACATTCACCATTCTTTAGATGATAATGAGCAAATGTTGCCTAATTCAGAAAGCTCAGTTGTTGTTGGTCATTTTCCTGATGGTGATGATGATGCTGTTGATGACACTCTTAGTGAACCAGCCACTCAAGAGTTATCTTGGGTGAGTAATGACGACATCTACACTACACATTTGGGTTTATCACGAACTCCTTATGATGTGGCCGCAGTTTATTTATTGATTGGTGACTTCATATTCTTGGATTCATAATGGGTTAGGGACTGCCCCAGTTGGATTCATATGACACTTCTGGTTTCCTCTTGGCCTACTTCAGCTATTCAGTTGCTTGGAAGTGTGTGGAGTCACATTCATGGGTTGGACATGGAATGTGAGATGGATTCCTTAGGTTTGTATTGGTTTGATGATATCTTTGATATCACCTACATTGCTGGTCTGAGTTATGACAGCGAGATTTGGCGACCATTCGTGTGGGTTGTTTGGCACGTGAGAGTCCATGGCTACATAGTCTTGCTAATCTACTTAAATGGATGGATTCTTCATGGTGATAGGATGAGATATCTCTTCATCTTTTACAATAGGCTCTATATTTTTGTATGGAATCCAGGTATTGATTTGATTGGTGCATTATTTCACATGGATTTTATTAAGGTTGTTTCATGGCTTGTGGTACGATATTGGTTTCATCAGAGTGGAGCAGCGGGTATGTTGGTAGGATGGACACATTTTCGAGATGATATCTTTTGTCATTTGTTCCTCTATATTGTGTTGTTGGCATGTGTAACCACTTGGGTTATGATTGGATGGAGACTCTTGTCATTGGGCAATAAATTTCAGTATGCAGATTTGTTATTGCTTGAGGGCAAGCAATCCCGGGAAGGGAGGACTGTAATGTCCCCTTCCTAGACGATGCATAGATGAGCAGTGGTTGGCCCATTGCCAGGGTTCCCGTAGGTCAGCAGAGTGGTTAGGGGACCTATCCAGGGGCAGTGGAGCTTTGTTGGGAGTCTTACGAGCCCTTCAGTTTGGTGTCAGTTGATGAATCCAAGGGTTGAATTGAAAATATTAAGGTTTGCTTTAATGGAATAGTGAAAAGTGAATAGTAACAAAAAATTAGAAGAGGAATAGTGAAAAGTGAATAATAACAGAAAATTAGAAGAGGAATAGTGAAAAGTGCCCCAATCCTAGTAGCTCAATGTTGTTTTTAAAAAGTGGCACTTTATTTTCATGAGGAAAAACCCTCAAGGTGGGTGTGGCCTCTTGGAGGGAATATTTTATTGTTTTTTATGGGAAAAAGGTCATGGAGGCTATAAAGCAAGGTATTGGGCTCATTTTTTAGCATACTATTCTCATTTTCACAAAAGCTAATTGCAGGTTTGAGCTCTGGAAGAGGGTTTCAGCAGCAAGCAGATCTTTTGAAGACGAAATCCCTTGGAGGATAGTGAATTGGACGACAACCCAGTTCACAAAACAGGGAAATCTACTCTGGGTTTCCATTTGGGCTTCATTGGACTTCATTACAGGTTGATATTGCAGCAGTGGATTATCAGGGTATAATTGCAGATTGGGTCTTATTATCAACATATATCCTCATTTCAGTGCCTTTACCAGCTGGCCGTTCAAAATGAAAGTCATTTTCAGTCAAATCCTAGCTGGGAATTAGGGTTTCAGCAATTAATTGTTCCATAATTTAAGCGTTGGCTTCCGGGTATGTGTATCATATTGGGTATTCAAATCTTTCATATGTATTGGGTTTAATAGTGTTGTTACAGTCTGATTAAGTCTATATCAGACCTGAGCTTTTGTAATCAAACTTATGTTTAGTGAGAAATAAAGCTCATTTTGGTGTGGTATTGCAATGTTTATTTGTTGGTTATATTTCTTTTCTTTCGGTATATGAATATTGCAATCAAAACCATTTCATATCCACACAAACGTCAAATAACAAACTCAGAAAATTAGAATAGCAGTCAGGAAATCAGAATTCATTAGTTTGCATAACAATTGTTTGACAAAATGCCAAGGGGTCAAAATTGAAAAATCAGGGCAGATTTGGTAAGGGATCTTTCAGTCTATCAAATGTAGCCTGAGCCTCATCCGACCACCTGAATGCGCCCTTCATAGTGAGATCTGTAAGAGGTGATGCCAGTTGTGAAAACCCCTTCACAAACTTCCTGTAGTAATTGCATAACCCGAAGAAACCTCCCAAATCTGAATGTTCTTCGACGGCAACCAATCCAGAATAGCCTGTATTTTCTCCTGATGTACCTTAACTCCATCAGCGCCAATCACTGTTTTTCTTGAAAGAGGACGACATCATAATGTTTTTCTTGAAGGAGGATGACATCATTTGAAGTAAAAAATATGCTATGACATGTGCCTAATTGGTTCGCCCTTGGAGATGGGAAAGATGGAAAAATAATAAAAATAAAAAATAAAAAATGTTTTTTATGATGATTTGGGCGCCAAAGGGAGATTGGGCTAGGAGAAGGCATAAAAAGAAAGACAAATCTTTAACTTAAGTGCCTAACTTATCTTAGGAGGGTCGGCCAAACTTGGAGATAAAAAAAATAATAAAAAGAAAAGGAATTTCATGCCTAGGTCGGCCTAGAAGGAGGAAAGAGGATCGTGTGTAAATACAAGTTGTTTGGAGGCATTTCCATCATACCATTCATTCATATTTTGCATGGAGTTTATCTCTTTTGGCTGCAACGAAAGTTGGGCTTGAATCCAAGGACGAAAACCCTTGTGATTCTAGGTGAATTGGACGAAAACCTAATTCATCTTGTGGAGGTTTAAAGACGGAAGCCTATTTGTACTTCATTGGAGATTCGTGAAGGAGAAGAGCAGATTTGCATATTCAGATTTCAAGATCAGATTTGGAGCAGCAGATTTGGTGGCTTTTTGTGCATCCTTTAGCCTAGGGTTTAACCCTAGCATTGAGTGCCACCTTGAGGAGAAGAGCAACTTGAGTTGTGAAGGGCAATTTGGAGTTGTGAAGCAAATTTCATCTTTGTTAGGGTTTCCAAAACTCTTATTTATTGCAGCAGACCTAGCGCCACCTTTGGAGAGGATTTTGGAACCTCATTCTTCATTATTTGCTTGAGATTTGTCCTCATTGCCTAGCTGATGTAATTCGCCCAGCTAGGGTTTGTATTGGAGCATCTTGTTCACCATATTTTGGTATGTACAAACCTAATTATAGGTCTGATTTGTAACAAAAGAGCTCTAATTGGCATTTGGGCATGTTTGGCCTATGTTTTGGATGTAAATTCAGACTTCTACATTGTAATGTCCCTTTTAGGAACAATACTAATTTTACCCTAAATGATCCATTTCCAAGCAACAATGATTTAGAGAGTACCTTGGCTTAATTTAATTCCTGCAAACAAGTTAGAAAATACTTACAGTAATATTCTTCACAATCAAGTTAACATGATTAACAACTCATAATGGCATTATTAATCGAACCAAACCTAACTGTCTAGGAGACTCAACCATAAGAGAGTTGAGAAACGTGATTTCGATGGGGTGTCCCGGATACTCTACCCTAGGCCCAAGACCGGATATACCATCCCCCTTGGCCTCATGTGGCGCATGCCATCCATATGAGGTGGTCTACCTAATGAGGTATTTGTTATCCTGTTCCCCCTCATCTTGTCATTTCCTTTCCCTTTCTTTATGATTGGTTCCTTTGAATTTGCATGTCTATGATAGGAGAATGAGATCACAAAAAGGTACCCCGGAAGCCATCTCTTCTAAGCCCAAGGGCAGTACCCTTTGTACCCCCTTGGCCCCTTTGAGATTATCCAACCCCCCCTAGGGGTGGTGTACCTAGAAGAGTGCCCCATCGCCGTTATCCTTCTTGCACCACATTTCTTCTATTATAGTCACCTTAACACTCATGCAATGAATTATGAAGCTGATATCATAATATGCATGATCATATCTAAACACACAGATCCTACCACACATATATTGACTTACAAATCTACAATCACAAGATAGCTTATGCAAACAAAGATTCTATGGTTTGCTCACTGGTCTATTTCTCTTCCTCCTTCAAATCTGCATACTTCTCTTCCAAATCTGCCTAAATTCTTTCCTTAACACATCTCGTGAGCCGATCAGAAAATATTAGGAATATATATATAACTCAGAAAGTATATTCTTAATCAAATTATTCTTATTCTTTTCTCCTCCTCCATCATAACATTCATACGCATTAGTTCACCCATATATATAAGATTATGAAAGAGATCTTATGTCTATCTATATGCATATTGAATGATAAAATCACTATACATAATGCATATTAAATATATCATTCTAATGAAAGCAATTGTTAACAAACTACACTATGCAACATATTAAATTACATTTAATTTAATACTAATGCTGAGTCTTCTTACTAATACCAACTTTGGCCTGATTGCTGGTTCCAATTCAGACTTACGTCTGACTTGATTTTCCTTTTATGCAGATTCAGTTAATAAATATTCCTTGTCTTCCCATCGATGCCTTCCCTTGCACTTTGATCTGCCTTATATACGTTGTAATATGAGTGCCGTTTGGGGAGGTTCGTGCCTTTTTATGGTGTCCGCTGACTTATATTTATATTAATATCAATTATATAATATTAATATAATATCTTATTCAATTTAATATTTATTTATATATATTAATAATCATATTTATAATAACATTAATATTATATTATATCATTAATACTACCATTCTAATTTATAGTTATAATGTCATCTGTAATAATTGCAATTCTATATTTGTCCTTTTCAATACTTCATAATTATAATTACGGGGCATGACAATTATCATTCAAGATGATGACGGAAGGGATACGAAAAACACGATATTTCGAGAAAGCAACTTCACCGTTTATCGTGGTGTTTAAATCTTTAATTTAAACAATGCCTCAATATCGGGACATCACATACATTCTGATTTATAACAACAGATTTGTCTTCAGAAATTCAGACTTGTCATGTGCATTTGGTGTTAATACATTGTGTATTTCATTTATGATATTGGGCGAATCATTTGGCATAATATTTTGATGTTTTTGGAGACTATATGTTGTCTGTTGTAAGTGTTAGCATTCTGAAAATCAGATCAGAAATTAGGGTTTCAGCAGAAAACCAAAAGTGCAGAAAACTAGGGCAGAAATCAGAATCTAAAATTCAGAATTTTAGGGCAGATCCCATTGGGGATATTACAATTAGCTTGTTGCTCATTATTTAGTTTAGATTCAGATTTGCAAGCTTGTGCTTTTAGAAGGCTTGTGTGTAGAGTTTTTTTTGTGGCTGTTTTGCGCCTAAGCCCTAGAGTAGTCTTAATTCATGTTTCTAGAGCTCTATTAGCCTCTTATGGAACATAACTATGCATGTACTTGAAGTATTCGCTATAAGTGGTTGCAATTATCTCTATCCTTCTACTATTATTGTCCATGGCTGATTGATTGCCTTTTATGCTGCTGTAACTGCGCTAAAATTTTAGTTTTGTTGATTATTGGATTCTATGCCCAAAGCTCTGTAAGAGATAAGTGGAAAAGTGCTATATTTTGGCTCGTCATCTCACTTCCCTTTCAGTTGTTTCATTTCAGCAATTTCTTCTATTTTCTCTGTTATTTAGTTGTAGCTAGAATAGAATGAACTGGCCTTCTCTAGAGATTGTTTTGCTAGAACATTGTCCCACATTACTAGAACTTTCTGTGTTGCCACAAGTTGTAGGTATAAAGGTGAGCTTAGGAACTAGCTTGATTAGACAATTTTTGTGAACAACATCAACATAGGATCAATTTCACACACATTATGGAAAAGGAGAGAAAGAATGAGATAATGAGCATACAATACGATTTATACTTCCATAAATAATGTTCATGTAGTTATTAAATGAATAGGATTAAATAGGAAGGAAGAGCCCTTCTTTTCTTCAACTACGATAATTAATTTCACATTAAGTACCCTTTCACTTCACCACCAACTCATATAGGGATATGAGAGGGAGATAACTAGCACACTTGCATTTATTCCCAAAGACATCATTAACACTTAACCATATATCTTTTCAAGGTGAGAGAATAGCCATAATTTACATAATGACGGACCTCTTACCTACTGCATAGACAAACTCTACAATTGTAGAGAGAGAGAGTACACATAGTTCAGAGAGAGTACACATAATTCACGTTGACAAGTCAATTTCTATCAATTCTACATACAAGCAACTATTAGAACATCATTATGATTCATATAAAAGTACATTTGTTGACTAAATCAGAACATGTCCATACAATTCATTCTCTAAACACTACAAAACATATTAAGAGGAGAGAGAAGGTAGAGACGATGTTTGTCTTTTAAGATGACAACATGATAACAAACAATGATACAACATCAAGCATGAAGATCAATCATACTCATAAATTATCTAAGATACATCTTAGGCATTTGTTTCATTTCCTTCTCATTCCATTTGAACATAAAGTGAATAGAGAGTAGAGGGAGAGAATAACCCATTTAACTATTTTGGATGTTTAGAAACACAAACACAATGATTGCATACTTTGATGGACAAGGTCAAATTCCAAACATTTATGCATCCACTAATATAGCAAAAGTCATTCACAGGATTAAGAGCATCACAACATTTCATTGAACAATTTTGCACAAGGCTGAGAACACCATAGGTTGAGCAATGCCTAAAATCATGGCATATAATTATAACCTAAAATACACTGTTCAATTCAACAAAGTTACATTTTAATCAGTTTCTAGAATTTAAAGCACAATAACTTACAACTAGAAGGCACTAATAATTATTCTCCACATGCTAGTCACAAGGTTCACTAGATTCACACCTTATGCATATTTATACATTCAAGGATTTACTTACATATAATTTCATCAAAGTGCTAAAATTAGGAAAGTCTTCAAGCACAGGGATGAGATCAAATAATGCGAGCCCACAAGAGGCCAATATGAGGTGGCTATCTTCAGACCATGTGGCATCATTAGATGCGTAGGGCTGTCCCCACATTCTAGTCAACCCCCTAGCTAGGAGGATCATCAAGGATCTAAAACACATGCAACTCCTCAAGCTACTCAACATCTCATGGTACTCAACGCTAAACCAAATAATCCTCATGCACATATGAGGATGGGAATGATGACAATAGCCCAATAGTAGGTCATCTTAAGGGACATAAGTAACACAAATGCACAAAGGCACAAATACATAACAACTTAGAAGGAGATGATGGAATTTTACTAGGGGTTGAGAGGCACAATAACATGTAAGGAGGACTTGTAGATGGGTACTAAATTCACCCAACACATTCATTCCAAGTCCACTTTCTACCCATTATGAAAACTATTTTTACTCGTGGTGACTCAATATGGTAGTGTTCTTAAAAACTCTAAATCAATTGAATATGCAACTAATAATTTCACATAACTTCACATAACTTCACATACATATTCACTCATAAAGAAAAGAACAACCAGGCCCTCCATCAAACAGCAGAAATGGTTCTATGTAACCATTTTGAGTTTTTAGAATAACTATTAGAAACATAAAATTTAATTCCTTTCAGCCCAAATATGACTGTTATAACTTATAACATATTATAGGAGGTATTGATATCATTACAGTTTCAGGGAAGATTGGGAGAAGAGTTAGGTAAAGGCAACAATGAACCTGTTTTCTGTGTTAATAGAACTACCCAAAATTGATGGTTATGGCAACCCCAAAAGAGTCTCAGCAAAGTTATAATGCAAGAATTACGATGACTCCAAACACCATTCAAAAGAACTTATATAAATTTCAAAACAATTGTCCAAATACGAGGTTTGGTAAGGAAGAATGTAACAAGGTCAACTCTCATCTCATCAATAAATCTCAACCATGGGGTGACTTAAAGAAGCATAACGGATTTGTTTAGATTCTTCCTTTGTTTTCCTATTGCTTCTGTGTTTTCCAAACAATCATTCATGCACTATGGAGATGTATTTTGTTTCTAGATTTTATGATATCTTCATATATCGTTAAATCTGAAAAGAGAGATGAAGGAACAATTCTTTACAATGGAAGAGCTCACATACCGTGACAAGAAGAAAATAGAAGATTTAAACCATGTAAGGATATCCAACGAGTATGTTGGCTGCCCAAAAAGAACACTTAGAAACCCTCCTTTATGGTGCCCAAAAGGGGTGAATGACTGCAAATCTTGGCACACAAAAGGGGTGTATATTCCAGCAAGTCTTGGCACCCTTATGAGAGGATAAAATCAACAAATATGGTGGCTTAGAAAAGTGGTCTTCTTGCAGAGGTTTTTTGGTAGATTTTTGGGCACCCAAATGGAAAGTTGTGGCTGTGATTCATGGTGCCTCAAAAGGATAATCTTTCCAGTAACCACAACTATGGCCATCATGGAAAGGTAAAGGAGTAGCAACAATGGCACCCTGTTTGGAGGATTTAATACCGGCATTGGGGTGCCGTAAAAGAGATGAAAATGAGCAAATGTGGCATCCAAACAAGTGTTGGAAAAATGCCACTTCAATATCCCACAAAGACAGGGAAAAGCCCTCCAACAATTGCACCCCTCAATTCTCCAAAATAGAGAAATCTTCCCCCGTGATAGGTATGACAGGCATCTGTTTTTCCTTCTCAAAAAAATCCCAAAAAGAAGTCCTAGAAATTCCCCCAAAAAACATTAAGAAACAATTTCAAGCCTTTTAAAAAAGCCTGTAAAATACAATTTCGGGTTTTCACAATAAAACCAAATAAAATTTATTTTAGAACACTTGCCCAACCTCTGAAATTAAATTAAATACGAAATAACACAAACCCACTTAACCGTGGGTCACAAAACGGCTAGCAAGGGGTCGTGGTCGTTTTCGACTAAGATGACTTGGCGTAATGGGTGAGCACAATAAAATCTCATTGCTTGAGTGGGTGAAATGGTCCTGATAATCCTCCACCTCCCCACTAGTCTGACCTGTAAAATCCTGTACATTGAATGCACACATTAAATCTTATCATGCAAGACTATAGCTGAAGCATTAAAATATACAATTACATTATTCATCTGTTAGCACCTTTAATCACTTCATTCATGCAGAAATTCACTATTGATCAGCATGGTTAAAATTCAACTATAATTTGTACAATTAAAATGCATCATCAAACATTTTGAAATCAATTGATTTAAATTATGCATTTAGCCCTCTGTAAATTCACTATTCATGCTTCAGCATAGATTCATTATTCTACATAACGAATTCAATATAATATTAAAATCCACATATAAGTGGCCAGCTCATAAATTGGGTTGCGATGTTGTTCAATTTACACTATTCAATATCAACCAAGTGCCTACAGATTGAATATAAGCTATTCAAGTTATGTGCAATAATATTACATATTTAAAATCAGTGTTCCTCATGACGAATCAAAAATCAACTGGCTTAGACACGATCACATCAACATATCCCTTAATACACTCATGCTTATGCATTCAGGAACAAAATCATCATTACTATCAAGGGATTGAGTCATTCTCCAACACATGGCAGGGTTTGCAAGTAGACAGAATGTGACTTAGGCTAAACCATGGCTGGGCCTTACATGCATGTGCATGTGTGAGCATGCATGTGGTGTTTTGAATCTTTTGGGGTGTGGGTGTGTGTGTGCGTGCGCGCATATGCGGTGTTCTCAATCTTTTGGATGTGTGTGTGTGTGTGTGTGCACTCGCATGTGAGCAGTGTTCTGAATCTTTTTCCAAATCTTTCCTAGATTTTATGAAATGCTGAACTTCGGTAAACCCAATTTTATTGTATAGTAGATATTTAATAATTTATGCAATAAAGCAATGGTTAAAACCATTTCATTTAAAGAGAACTGTCTCTCTTTTGTGCTTCAGTGCTGGTATAGCTAGCTGCTTTCTGCTTTTATGTAATACTACTACTAATGAGTTCTTGCAAGGATGCACTTAAAGTTAAAACTACCTACCTGATGAGCACACTTAGACAGGCTATCACCGTTTGTGTGCCTGCAGCCCTGTTATCTTATTTTCGCACTGCATTGTTGTAAACACTATATAACTAATGACTTATCCTATGTAAGATTGTGCTCACCGATGTTGTGCCTTACAGTGATTGAATTAACACTAGCTACAATGATGACTTTGACATACTTAGTAACAGTGCAGTACTTATTATTTATATCTGCACAACTGCAACAGCGATACCGAAACAAAATTGCACACAACGCAACACTTAGCACTTGAAAGTAGATATTTTAACATTAAGTTGGAGTCAATGTTGAAGAAGAGAGGGTTAAGCAAGCAAAGGTGGGGCTATATTACACCCATGCATGCACACGTTGCGTGCATGTGTCTGAGAAAAAGATCCTAATGCATGTGAATCATTTTGACATTTACTAACTCCTCCATTAATTTTCATTAACATTTATTGTTTGCTGTGGTTATTTGCAAAATACATATACATTTTATCATTACCTTACACCCTTTGTTTATATTGCAGGAGATGAAAATCTAATGATGGATATGTGCGAAAAGGCCTTGAAAGTAGCTCTACCTGATGCAGCCACTAAAATTGCAGAACACCTACTTTCACTTGTGGGAAGTGGCATTAAAAGAAGCTAGATTTGGTTGCTTGAGTATACATTTTTATTTAATTGTTATTTCCTAGGTTCAAAAAGATTCTGATGAGGTGTTTGAAGTGTCAAATGATGCGTAAAGATGTAAAGGATGGTAAGGTGTAACTGTCATCATTTGTTAATTTCAATTCTTTTGGATAGTGAAATAAAATTTGTGGTTTCCATTGCACCAAAACCTGTGCAGCATATTTTATAACAAAGACCTACAAAACTCCATACATTATAAGTTTTTTATTTCAAAAGACTGCATACAAATCTTGGTGTACACAGAGAATATTAAGACCCTCTTAATATCATTCTCCACTTCAGCATGAGATTATTAGATTTAATAACAGCAAAGGTAACATCATTGGTAATGTTGTGTAATGAGTAGCTGTGGAACATATGATTTGTAAAAATGTAGCAAACTGCAATATCTGCTATCTAATAGTTCGGAAAGAAAAAAAGATAATTATCAATAATATTAATGGCCGTTACAATTTAGAAGGCTTTAATAGGCAATTGACACATCGTGTTCCATTACTAAATTCCTGCTTTTGTGTTGATAGATTGAAGCTCCGTTATGTTAGAAATGGGCCTGATTACAAGTATACTTTTTACATTGCCTTCATCTTACAGATTTTCACCTTGGATTATCGTTGCACTAAGTGCCCAATCAAATCACTAGACTATGTCTGAGGACTACAGTACAAAGAATAGATGTTGGTCCTAAATGATGTTGAAGAGTCTTATTATGAAACGAAAAGAATAATGCAACTAGAATAAAAGATAATAAAAAATGATGCCAAAAGTTTAGTTGAAGAGGGGTTTAATATATATGGCTATGGCAATTCACATTTATTTATTCTAAATGGGAGAAATTTGGAAATCGTGGAAACAAAAGACTACACTTTAGACTGACAAGAGGGATGGTCATGAGAAAAGAGTATTGCATTGTGATATACTTGAAATACAAAAGTTGAAGGGCTCTTCTATTTAGTCAAGCAAAGAATGAAGGGAACGGCTTAAACAGTTGGTGGAGTTTGTTAATTTAGTGATTAAACTTTTTTGACCACTAAATTAACAAACTCACCAACTGTTTATTTTTAGGCACAGTAAAACTCGTTTGTAAATATTTTTAGTCAGTCTTAACACCTTGAAATGTTGGTTTGATAATTTAGTGGATTTCCCACCATCCCTAGAATTGTATCCCTTGGAGTACAACTACAGATTAGATACTGGTATTGTTGCTACTTACCAACTCAGAATTACTACCATCTTTGTCCTCTAATCAGCATTATTGTTTTTGATCGGTAATGGGAGCACATGGCCCTACGCTTTTAATGACTGGAGCTATGAACCGGTGGTTCAAACCCGCGAGTTTGTTGGCCCAGCAAAGGCACAAGGCCTGCGAGCTCCTTGGCCCAGTGGGGGTTTGAACCTGGGTGGCCACCACTACAACCAAACGACTTAACCACCCAACCATGCCCTTATGGACCTCTCATCAGCATTATCATACAATAAGCTTATATTTTATTAGATAAGAATTTCCATAAATTTATTTTTTATATTATAACAAGGATGAAACTTGAAATGTCACCTTATGCTTACAACTCACAACAACTTGCTTTGTCATATACAACTCACAACAATTTACTTTGTTATATATCATATTTGTTTCGTTATGTGGTAGCTTCAATATATATTTTTTATTGCCAACTAAAAAAGCCTTGCTTATTGATATATTTAATATTTTATATGTTATAATTATTTTTAATGATCTGTAAGAAATGATAAACATTATTGGCATGCAAAAACTTTAATTTACTGTTTAGCAGCGCAAAAACACGTTCATTTTACTGCAGATCTAACGAATGAATATATAAAAAGTCAAGACATGTATGCGTATGGCAAAGTTTGACATATTTTTATGAAGTTAATTGACAACCATTTTGAAATATAACTCCCATCTTTTGCCATTAATACATGACTTATCTAATATGTAACCCTTGAATTTTATTACATGAAATCCGGGAGCCTGCAACGAATTGATATTTTCCACTTGAATTTTCATGGATCGATATACTCATATTCAAAAACACCAGTTAAAACAAGTTTATGTGTACATGTAATTGAAGCATCCAATCGTTCTAATGGTGAAAATTGTATATATTACAAATATTTTTTCAAAAAAAATGGGATTATTTTGATTGGTTGTTTCGAATACAATAATTAGTGTGCAAAATAAGTATTTTTATATAAAATTTGGTAAATAATCTGATTTTAACTTTATTTTGTCATCAAACATTTTAAGAGAGTTGTCTTGATTCTCTGTTTTATTCATGTCTTATTTCAGGTCCTAAATCAGATTTATGGATGTAGAAATGACCTCTAAACTTTCAAATTTGATTCTTAAAATTGGGTCCATGGTAATCTTTTCCACTTAGCTGTTGTGAGTCAACTAAAAGGCAAATTATTTCAAATTGAACACAAGGGTGTTGTATAAAAAGATAAACCCTAATTCATTTTTATCCATCCAAAAAATTTATTGGAGAGCTCTTTATGTATTGCATCATTATAAGAGCATAGCATCAATGTTATATCAACGATGACACGTCTAAGTATATTGTATAATTGCCTATCATCTTTGATCATTATAATTGTATGATTTGGTAAAATGAGATTGACCAAACAAAAACAATCCTAGCCTAACAAACTTCTAAATAGTGTCTATCAACATCACTACTCTTTAGAGATAGGTTGTAGGCATCAAGGCAAGCAAGTCCTACACATTAGAATCAATGAAGATTGGATTCATGGATCAAGTTTAGATCTTGTAAAGTTCAAATATATAAATGGAAAGTTCAATTTCATAGTTGTGGAAGTAAACTAAACAATAGACAAAAAATTTGTTTCAAAATATTGTCTAACAAATCTTAATTTTGTAATATATTGACGAATCAATTGATAACATCTATCAAAATCAAATCAACGTTAAATCTATAACTAAATGCATTTATTACTTTTATTACATATATTTCAACATAATTATTTACTTATTGCAATCCAACTCAATAATTTTATCTAATTATTTTACCATTAAAAGGTGATATATTCCCTTACAATAATAAAGAGCTTAGTTGAGAAAGAATTTGGAAATTAAGTTTTATAGACGTCTTATTATTGAGAAAGAATCTTGGTTTAGGAAATATTTAAAGACAACTACAAAATAGTTTCAACTACATAGGCAAAAACTTGAAATGGCATGAGACTTTACTTATAAGAACAATAAGATTAGTTTTGTAATCTTTTATATATTATTTAAAATTTCTACCCCCAATTTCAACCTTGTAGAAACCTTGGTAATGGATAGTATCTTTCCAATTTACCTACCTTCGTAAGGTTGAAATAAATTCGAACATATTTGAGACTATGATCTATTAAAATATTAACATGTAATAGTGAAAATTATATTATTTATATTATTTATATATATGAGGCTTCTTGCTCCCCCCTATTCTAAATATGGGTTGGCCTCCCCCTGTCCAACTTATGCATGGGGTTTTCCCCTTGTTCTTGAGATGTCTCAGAGGGCATGTATATGCCTATGTCATGGGTTGTGAGGCAATCCATTGAGAGCGTGGCACCTTTGTTGCCATTTGATGTTGGTCCTTGTCCTAGGAATTCCTCCAGGCTTATGGTGCCTTCTCCGTGTGGGAAGTTTCTAAAGGGGACGATTGTAGATGGTGGGGTTACCCTAGTGCCTCCTCTTCTCGATGGTGTTGTTCCATGCCTTATAATTTCTAGTTCTTTGACTGAAGCATCTTTGCCTGCCCATTCCTTGGACATGGTGGGGCTTGGCATGGGTGTTGTGATCTGCATCCCTGATGTTGTTGTTGACAAGGCTGCCTCTAGGCTTGAGAACTCCCTTATTGGTAAGTTCTTCAGGGCCAGACCAAATATTGATGTCTTCAAGTGTTGGGTCAAGAGAAAATGGTGTTGCCTTGGTTAGATTGTCTTCTCTGCTTTGTGGAAGGGATTTTTCCTAATCTCCTTTCCTAATCAGGGAGATTGTGCAAGGGTCCTTTTTGATGGGCCGTGGTTTCTTGGAAAAGCTGTGCTTTTCTTCAAAAAATGGCAGAAGGATTAGTTTAAGAAGGTCTCAGTCTGGGTTAGGTTACCTTGGCTACCAATGTAATTTTGGGAGGTGGTTATGGAGGGCATAACTAACTCGTTTGGGCAATTTATCTCCCTTGATTCGGTGACCAAGTCCAGGAAGCGCATGGTGTATGCCAGATTTTGTGTCAATCTGGAGGTTGATAAGGAGCTTCCTTCCTCTATCACTCTATCTTCTATGTTTGGTGTTTGGGTTCAACAAATTGCTTTCGAGGATTGTTTGATGTTGTATTGTAAATTCCATAAAGTGTGGCATTATATGTCTAGTTGCACGAGGAACCAAAATGCTAGTGATCAGTTGGTGCCTTCACACACTTCTGTGGAGGGGCATTTGGATCATAGGGATGAAGGGGTTGGCTCTTCTTTTGTGAAGGTTCCCTTTGAAGTTCTTGTTTTGACTGATGTGGGCTTGGATGATGCTTCCCAAGGCCTTGAGCTTGGGTCTTAGTTGGCTCCATTTACACCATCTTCAAGAAGAAAAAAAGGGTGATGAATGCGGTGGAGAGGCATTCTATTAGTCCCTAGCTCCCTTTCAAGTCTAGTTTGGCTCCAAGAAAGGGGAGTACAACCATGAAGGAATTGTGCGATGCTAAGTTGGTGGACAGGGCTAATGTTAGGGTCCAAAGCTCCCTCATGCACTTTGGCTTTAAACCTCCTTGAATGAGTAGATCTTTGTCTCTTCTTGGGATTTAGTCCTCGATTTTATATTTTTTGATCCCTCTATTTTTTGTTGCTAGTTTGTTGTTGGTTTACAACCCAAGTGTTTTTTGTTTGATTTTGTGGTGTGGCTTTTTCCAATTTGACAAACCTCTATTGTTTTGCTTGTAAAAGGTTTTGGGGCCCTTTCAAAGCCCTACTTTTACCCTTTATCTAAAAAAAATGTATTATTTATTTCTTTTGGATTTATTTTGATTCATTTGTTTTAATGTAATAATTACTATGCAAAAGGGGTTGACCCCGCAGTGCAATGGTTAAAGTTGCAAGACAGTAGATGCACTGTCTCAAGTTCAAATCCCACAAAGTGGTGTGGGGTTGGTGGATGAAAGGAGGAGTAGGCAGGCATCAGCGGTAGCAGTGGCTCTGTGGCGGCTGCGCTCAGAGGTGACTGGCTATAGGGTCAAAAAGACAGTGAGGTCAAAAAGACGGTGAGGACTTCACGGTAAAACTGTACTCATGCCAGAGGAGGAGACGGAGGTGATGACGGGGACTATCATGGAGGCGGTGGTGGAGAGGATAAGGTGCCAAGAATTTCAGTGATGGAGCTACAGCGAAGGTGTAAGGTTGTAGCGAGTTCATTGGTAGGTGTGCAAGGAGGAGAGGAG